>OZ038392.1:45440560-47894594 GCA_964036045.1 Eutreptiella sp. 'Long Island Sound 2002'
CTTCAGGGCCAAATCGCTAAAGAATAGTCCAAGGGGCATCTCCTGGTCCAGCCCGTGGTTCGCTGCCGCAACGGTGCTGTGTGTCGCGAACCAGTCGCTCATGACCCAGCCCTCGAAGCCCATGCCGGTCTTGAGATCCTTCAGCACCTCCTCGTTCTCACACGCAGCCACACCGTTGATGCGGTTGTATGAGCACATGATGGACCCAACGCCGCTGCGGACAGCGGCCCGGAACGGGGCGGCGTACAGCTCCTTCATCGGTCGTGGTGCGACAAGCGCGCTGACCTGGACACATCCCAAGGGAACGGGATGGAGCATGAGGATGTAAACTGCTCCAACTCTTATCACGGCCACGGGGGCCGGGGGGATCGAAACCCCCGAAAATGCCCATCCACAGGGGCACGTCACACCAAAAGACATGGCACTGGACACCGGTCGTATTCCACGGTCCCCTGCCAGCACCATGGAACACCGTCGCCTCGATGGCCTAAAGGTCTGAGCCGGCCCAGGGGACCGGTACCCCTTTGGCCCAGCAGGTACGTTGCACACAATGCAGTATGCGCAAGCACACTGCACCGGCTTTGAGGGAACCCAGGCCCTCGGCAGCAACTATGGCCTGATGCACTGCCACCAGTGTCGGCACACAGGACATGCGTGGGAGGGGCATGCGGCTGCAGGTGGGCCCTGCCCTTTGAGGTCAAGCAGACAGTAGCATGGGCCGTGCACATGAGGAACATGGGGGTGAGCAATCCCATGACAACCTCTGCACTTGCACAACACCCATATGCACGTGCCCACCCCCAACATGGGCACTGCACCACTGGGCAGGGGCTACCTGTAGACAGGTAGGGTTTTGCGTGTCGCAACTATATTGTCGAACTCTGCAAGCGCGTGGGTAGCCTAGAGGCTGAGACCTGCAGGGATCAGCCCAGACAGCACGCTGGGCTCTACTGCCGAGTGCATTCCGCCGTTCCAACAAAGACTGTGGTTGACGCAACACTATCCACACCGATCACACAGCCCATGGGTGAGAATGACCTCCATGCGATCAGTCTCTTGGTTGTTCATGAGGTAGTGCTTGGCGTTGGCGATGATGCCGCACGACTGGATGCCCTGCACGGCCGGTCGCACCAGCTCGGCCCCCAAATATGGATCCTCCCCAGACAAGTATTCGAAGTTGCGGCCGTTGGTCGGGACACGGGCCAAGCACAAGCCGGGGCCCAGCTGTACGTTGCTGCCCTTGCCCGCGAATTCCCGCCCCATAGCCGCACCCCACTCCCACACCAGCTCGCGGTCCCATGTGGCCGCCATCGCAAGACCGCATGGCCACTGAGTACTCGTCCCACGTGGCCCCCGGAAGCCCTGGGGCCCGTCATTAAGCCGCAAGGGTGGGATGCTGAGATCCTGGTTGTGGACAACAACGTTGCCCACATACGGCCCAATCCCTCCCCGCAGCAGCTGCAGCTTGTCCTCCAATGACATGCGGGCCAGCAGCCGGTCGGCACGACTTTCAGGGGGGTCATGTGTCTGCATCCATGGTGCAGTGCCATCGGTAGCACAAGCAAGAGAGAGGAGCAGGATTGCGACAAGCCGCATGCCTTGGCCAAAATAAGCTTGTCTGTGAACCCACATGTGAGTGACGGCGGCAGGCTTTCAATGAAGCAAAAAGCCACGAAACAGGTTCCAAAACATGTACTTGTGCAGTTAAAATCTTACCAGAGAATAGGCCGATCTTGGACAGCATGTAAACCCTGAGAACACCCCGTGCTTCCGTGCGGCAAAGATTGCGGCCCGCGCGCGGTGCCCATCCTCACAGACGCCAGATCGCTACAGTAACAGGTCACATCCATGTGAAGGCTTATTCCAAAACTTCACTATTTTGACTGTCTAATTGCAATTATTGAGCGTAAAAATTGAGGCGGAGTCGGCCAGTTGTAATTGGTGCATTATCGGCCTACTGACTGATGATTTTACCTTAGAATCTCGGCACACTTGATTTAAGCTGTACAGTTTGATTGTTTAAATCCATCAATTGGGTCACAAAATAATTGCCCAATCACTGCAAACCTTTGAGTGGGCAAAAAACTCCTTGATTGTTTGGTGTGCAAAGAACTAGTCTCTTCGCCAGTCCCAAAAAGGAACATTTGTTCTACCATTGGAACAATTTCAAGGCTTTTGAGAATTGATTCACGATCCATTGTACAGATCCAAACACCGAAAACTTTGAAGGGCTGAGCCGTACGCCTAAAAAACAATGCACAAATGTGGTAGTGAAGCTAAGCCCTTGTACGGCTCAAACTTAGCAACCGCGGAGTGGGTACTGCATTTCTAAATTTGGTTGATGTTCATTTTCACACTTCCACATTTCGACTCTGCCATTAAAGAAATCCATCCTACAAACCAAAACACAAGCTACCAAAGGGTCAGACCATATCCTGCTTCACTGCTCTCCCGGCTTGGACACTCAGGATGTACACGCGAGGTGTGGTGTGTTTGGTGTGGTGTGGTGTGGTGTGGTGTGGTGTGCTGAAGGCGCTATTACAAAATGGCAATGGCCGGATGGTCTTGCACATGGGAAAATGCAAGCCGGGTGGGCTGTGTGTGTAAGCGCTCTCTGTGTCGTGTCTCACGCACCTGGGACGGTGAGGTCTGGTCCCTGTGTCGGGCCAGTTTCAGTTCAGGGCTGTTTGGGGAACGCCTTGCCGTTCCGCTTGATGCTGCAGCGGGAGCTTTCGTAGGGCCAACGCCATAGTGCCTCCTAGACCCGCACGGGCCTTGATGAGGACGTCTTGAGCTCTAGCGTGGGCCAGCCCCACCTTTTGCGACTCTACCAGTACTTGCCGGATGAACTCCGTTCCCATGTCGTGCGGTCGTGCAAGCCCAATATGCACCGCCTGCATTGGTGGCGTCGTGATGGCTGCTGACCACTACTCCAGCCCCACTCATCAGATGCGCAACCTCCCTGCCACGACGATATCGGTGGAATGCTCCGCGCATCGCAATGTGCAGTTGTGCAAGCGTTCTGTTTTGTGGAGGTAGCCTAGAAACGGCCCAACACCCACGAGTGGCGGCCGGCCCGCCAATGCCTTCACACATGGCTGAGCACCTATGTAGGGCCCCGGGCGATGGGCCGCCATGTGCCTGCTTTTCACTAGTGAACCAGTCTAGCGGCACACTAAGGCCTCGCTCATCGTTGGATGCCCACTAGCGCTCGTACTGCATCTGAGTGGGGATGGCCGCCTGTTCGTGAAGCCCTTCTTGCAAATTGGACGCGGCCAACTGCAATGGTCACGGAACTTCACCTCAGGTAGGAAGGCGTACGGGCGGCGTAACATCCAGGCGAGGTCCGCCTGTGGTTCCTCCCCGGTGGCAGCGTCCACTCGAACGTTGACAACCATTACAAGTGCGAGGGTGTGACTATGACGTTTATGGTAGCCCGTGGGGCGAGCGAGATTGCTCCTTGGGTATGTGTGTAGGGCGCCCATGGCGAACTCAGAGTCGGGCACTACCCAATAGACACCCTCCTGGTACGCCAGCCGGCGAATGCCGAGAATGAGGTTCATGGCCACCCCCTCTTGGGAGGTCCGTACTCCAGAGGCCACCTTGGTGTTATACTCCCCCGGTGCGCTCTCGTACGTTATCGCCGTGGCCATCCTTGCCGGGCCGGCACCGGTATCAGTCGCCACAATGGCCCCACAGATAGTCGCGAATGGCGGCAATTCATGGAACCGTAGATACTAGGGCGTTGCCGTGGGGGCCTCAGGGGGAGCAGTAATGCGTTGTCCCCAAAATGCTCCTGCACATGAGTCTGCACGGCTAGGCTTAGGGGGAATGTTTGCCCGGCGCGCTACTTTTCTATTAACTATCCCGACTTCAACCCCAGATTTACCCTCTCATGGAGAAGCTCCCCAAGTAGACCACGTTGCACTGCACACCTTCCCTACAAAGCACGTTGCATAATAAAGCAACATATGTGAATTTAGCAACTCCAAATGTCATCTGTATTGTACTTAACAAACAACATTGGTCCCACAAGTGTGGGTGTCAATACATTCAGTACAATAGTGCTCCTTACACTCATCATAAATTGCGACGGTGGAGCGCTTCTGGCAACACAACACACACACTTCTGCCTCATTCTCTGCCTCATCTTGCGTGCCACAACCGAGCAAACAGCTGCTCAATGCGTGCCTCATACCAGCCATGCACGTCATTGTAACATTGTTGGCGGGCTGTCAAAGTGCCATTCTTTCTTCCAATGAATGGCACAATGACATGAATTCGGCCTTTATAAGCACCATCATGGCCCCCAACTTCGAAATCAAAGAAATACGGGTACGAGAAGGTCCATACCCATCCCAAATCAAAACATCTGCTGATGTCCCGGGGGCCAAGGGGCAAATCCATATAATGTTGCCCAACATATCAACAGCAACAGTCCACCGGTGGAGCACGGGTCACAAAAGATGCCCTGCGCGCGCCCGGCGCGCTAACGTTCCCCCAAACTCCGATTGCAGCGCTTGCGGGGCGTGGAGGGCCATGTATAGGGGCCCCTTGTGTGGGTTTCCCGGGCACTCGTGCGTTAGACACAGGGCTAGGTACCTGAAGAGTGCCACCGCTCCCTCCTTGAGCTCTATCCACGGCTCTGGCGGCTTAGTGGGCGTGATGGGGGGAATGTTTGCCCGGCGCGCGCCCGGCGCGCTACTTTTCTATTAACTATCCCGACTTCAACCCCAGATTTACCCTCTCATGGAGAAGCTCCCCAAGTAGACCACGTTGCACTGCACACCTTCCCTACAAAGCACGTTGCATAATAAGCAATATCTGTGAATTTAGCAACTCCACCTGTCATTTGTATTGCACTTGGCAAACAACATTGGTCCCACAAGTGTGGGTGTCAATACATTCACAACAATAGTGCTCCCTACACGCCTTTGGCAACACAACACACACACTTCTACCTCATCCTCTGCCTCATCTTGTGTGGCAGCCGAGTTGCTTTGGTCAGTCCAAACATGAGGCGGGACATGCTCCATGGTCCATAGGGGAGGTGACGGACTTGCCTCCGGATGCAAAATTGTGTAAAATGCAACAAAATGCGGACGGACCGGTGCAACTCATTGGGGCCGCCACGCCAGATGTTCCTAACCAAACCCCAATGCCACAACCGAGCAAACAGCTGCTCAATGCGTGCCCTATACCACCCGTGCATGTGATTGTAACATGGATTGTGAGTCCCTAACCCCAACTTGAGGGGCCACGCAACAAAGCGTGGATTGTGAGTCTCTAACCCCGACTCGAGGGGCCACGCAACAAAGCGTGGATTCAAAGATTGTCCCGGTTTCCTCAATAGCACCGGAAGGTTGGGGCCCAAAAGAGGGCGGAAATGCTACGCCAACCATGCATTCTCGGGGTTCCCTAACAAAGGGGACAAAATCAAAAGTCAAAACCTACGCTAGGGGTCACCATGATGCTCCTAGTATCTCAAAGTATGGGTCTCTAGTACAGCCAGACCCCCAACTAGCTGCACTGTGCTAAGTGCGCCCCCTTAGTGCACCCCCTAAAACACCATTGGTGGGGCACGGGTCCAAAAAGATGCCCGGCGCGCGCCCGGCGCGCTTACGTTCCCCCATGGTTAGCACCAGCTCCGCCCGGGACACCCACTCCCAAAACTGGTCCTCCGGCGGCATCCGGTGCCACACCTCTCTGTGCCACCAGCTTGGAGCTGACGCAACGTGGCCACTCGGAGGTGCTCCTAGAGGCACGTATGCAGGTGGGGGCTCCACTTGCACAAGGATGTTTAGCAAGCTCACCACCAGCCTATGCAGGCAGGTGTTGCTGGGGGGCTGTTCTTGGATTGCTTGCATACCAGGAGCACCACAGCCCAACCAAGCCCAACCAAGCGTGGCCATGACATCCTCCATGGCCTCCTCCATGACATCCTCCATGGTGAGTCGGATCGCGCAGCGACGTTGGTAGACGATCCGCTCCCGAGTGGTCTTGGCCTCTCTATTGCGCTGTGCTACGTACTGTGCTGTGCTGTACTGTGCTGTGCTGTGCTGTGCTGTGCTGTGCTATGCTGTTGTGCTGTGCTGTGGTGTGCCATGCCTTGCTGCGCTGTGCTGCGCTATGCTGTGCTGTCTTGTGTTGTGATGTGCCGTGTCGTGTTGTGTGTTCTGCTGTGTTGTTGCTTCGGGAGGGGGGAAGGAGGACCATCGTGCACCTTGCCCCACAGGCTGGGGAGGGGGCGATCCCTGTCCTCTATCTTTCACCCACTTGTGTTTTTTTTCATCTTCTCGTGAGTAGGGGCTTCCTATTCTTTGGCAGAAACCTAGCATTCACAACATCCAATCACACTAAAACAAACAGCATGGAATTGCAATGTGTGGCAGAACGTTGTTATGAACAGATGGAACACGGCATGACTGAGCCCCTCTTTCCTTTTACAATCGCTTCATAAACACTAAATGAAAACATATGGGACTGAAAAAACTGTGGTCAACAAAAAATCCGAAAACAGCGTTTCAACGCCAACCTGTGCTTAGACAAGGCCACACTGCAGCCACTGACACAGCCCCACACTGCAGCCACTGACACAGCCCCACACTGCAGCCACTGACACAGCCCCACACTGCAGCCACTGACACAGCCCCACACTACAGCCACTGACACAGCCCCACACTACAGCCACTGACACAGCCCCACACTACAGCCACTGACACAGCCCCACACTACAGCCACTGACACAGCCCCACACTGCAGCCACTGACACAGCCCCACACTGCAGCCACTGACACAGCCCCACACTGCAGCCACTGACACAGCCCCACACTACAGCCACTGACACAGCCCCACACTACAGCCACTGACACAGCCCCACACTACAGCCACTGACACAGCCCCACACTGCAGCCACTGACACAGCCCCACACTGCAGCCACTGACACAGCCCCACACTGCAGCCACTGACACAGCCCCACACTACAGCCACTGACACAGCCCCACACTACAGCCACTGACACAGCCCCACACTACAGCCACTGACACAGCCCCACACTACAGCCACTGACACAGCCCCACACTGCAGCCACTGACACAGCCCCACACTACAGCCACTGACACAGCCCCACACTGCAGCCACTGACACAGCCCCACACTGCAGCCACTGACACAGCCCCACACAGCAGCCACTGACGTGCTTGCGCAAGGGGGAGGGGGGGTAAGTATTTTCCCAAGTCTGCTGTAGTCTATGGGATCACCCTCCGGAAATCCTCTGCTTTGTGGATGCCAAGACATGACTAGGAGCACAATAGGTGGCACAAACCATGGAACAAGCAGGTTGTCATAACAAACATCACATGCAGTTGCAGCCACAAGCACTGATCGCCAAAAAAAAACCGACACACTGGACCTGTTAAATTGTACGCCGAACAACAGGTTCTTTCAGGCCTGAGGGACGGAGAACTTCATCAAAATTCACCATCAAACTCGGGCAGCATACAGCAACCAACAGCCAGGCCAGGGATGCATTACAACAATAGGCAACAAATCATTCACCATGCTCGGAAGTACCACCGACTCTGCAACCAATATTCGGAATGCAATGAACGGGCCTGCGTCTGGCAGTTCCTTCGAACAAAACCAAACTGCGAGCATGAGAATAATGGAGGGGGGGGGGGTGTTGGACCTGGAGGCAACAGTTCGGTACATTCGGACCGTGGGATTTGATGCAACAGAGCTGCTCCCAAATAAAGAAGGATCATTGCAGTCCGCAGCGAAATTTGCATGCGGGGATTTGTACTTTGCCTGTCTAGATCTCGGAATCCTTTCGCAGATTTGCGTGCCCTCCTTGTGGACAGTTGTTGCTGGGCACAGCAAGGTTGCAGAAATGGTGAACTGAAATAGGGAACGCAAGAAGTGCAGAGGAGGATTTGAACAAAGGGACTGCAAAGGGCGGAAGGTTCCTGACCAATCATGAGGACTGTTGACCCAAAAAGATGGAGGCGGATCTGGTGTGACCCCACCTGCCCTCATACCCCTCAAGACCCACGTGTGACGGTGTGGGGTGCATGAGACGCGTCTCAAGAAAGACTGCACCTAGTGAGAACATAGCGCAGCACGACCATGCATCACAAACACGGGGGCTTCAAGGGAATGGACTGATGCACTGCAGCACACGTGCCGTCTGTATGGCGGTGCTGTGAGCGAAGACTCCATTGCATCGCGGCAGATATCCATGAACCCGCAGCTTTGAATGGGGTCATGCTGGAGCTGGTAAAGCTGGGCAAATCCAAAACACAGCGATGCATCCGCTTGCAGGGGACATGCCTGCATGCGCAAAGCAGTGGATTCATGGCATTGATTGGTGTTGTCGTATTTTTGCCCGCAGTTGTTGCTATTGTCAGAAGGTCTGGTCGATTGCGCAGGTCGTGGTGGGGGAGGAGAGACGGTTGGAGAAACTGTCGAACTGGCATGGAACACGTTGAGCGGCGCACACAGGTGTTCTATGTACGGTCGACCAGGGACCGTGTTCCTTTCGCCATCAGGGGCCCCTCTGACAAGGAGGGACACGTTTCTCGGGACTGAGGGCAATCACCTGCATCAGGGTGTCACCCCCCTTCTGGGCGTCTGGAGGAGGCATTCCAGACAGCAGCCCCCTTCCCCCCCCGAAAAAAAAACAAAGGAACAAATTGGGAGGAGATCCAAAGGGTTGGGCTTTATGGGGAAAGGAGATGAAGTCTGAGGACAGTGAAACCAGGGTTGGTTTTGATGCTGACAGCTCGCGCCGCTCATCAGGGCCGAGAAAAACCGTCTGCTCCCTGGAAGGGCAGAAAATGAGCCCTGGACTGAAAGTAGTCTGCCGCCATAAAAGGAATGCGTATGGGGCCTTCGATGTAATGGGTCAAAGGTCAAAGGGTCAACATGCAAATGAAGAACGGTAAAAGAGGATAGAGGGTTGAAGAGGCTGTCAAACGGGCGCGAAACACGACCACCTGCTTTTTTCCCCAGCAAAAGGCTAAATCCATAGAGAGGGTACGTCCAACGACCGAACAACCAGCCCTGAATACGTGGCTTTCAGTCGAACATGGCGGACACCCGCAGCTATCTGAGCTCGGTGTAGGCACAAATACGGGTCCAGCACTTATGTGTCATGGATATGCGCACAGCACATCCATCGTTGTAATATAGCTCATGATGCAGACGAACAATACAGTTGTGGCGTGTACTAGCCATGGGTCAGAAGCGAAACTTTTGGACTCGGGCAGACTTGGTTGTCGCAACCCATCCACCACCTTGTATGGCACAACTGGTCGTGGGGAATCAAGCATTGCAGGAGGAGAATGCTCTTGAAATCACCACGCCAGCTAGCCCTGCCGCGGAAGAAGGGTTGCCATAAAAATGGTGCAATTGGCTTGCTGCCAATATCTTTCGAAACCACCTGGGCCACAATGTCAGCCACGAAGAGCGCACAGCCGACTCGGGTACACCCAGGCCTTTCTCGAGACATCTCAGCATCTGACATTCTTGATACCAAACGTACGTACATACAAGCATACAGACAAACACACATTTATTCCCAGACAGACAGACAGACAGAGAGACACACAGACAGACAGACAGACGGACGGACGGACGGACGGACGGACGGACGGACATGCAACCAGGCGGGCATGCACACAGGTAGACTTATAAAGACGGACAGACGGACAGACACGCTGACACACGAACAGACAGAGCAAGGCCCAGCGCGGGTCACCACATTCGCGAACCAAGCGGGCACATATTGTGTGTGAGGATTCCACATTTGCTGGAGCACGCGTTGACAAAGTTCCCCGTGAATGTAAGGAACGCGTCGGGAGACGTCTGTGATGCATCAGCAAGCAACGCAGACGCTCACTTGTATTGCAAAGGGCTGCTTGCAGCCACTTAATATTGAAAACTGGTCTCATATTAATCCCGGCACTGATCTCCCATTGCACACTCGTACTGGAAGGGGCATGGGAAGACTGATGTCGAGGGTGACATCTGATAGCGACCCCAAATGTGGGGTCCGGCATCTGAGGTTTTGGATGGGCCCTTCATGCCACGGACGGCGGTCAGCCCATCGCACGCCCGGGGGACTGGAGCCGCAGGAAGATGCAAACACGCCGCCGCAAATCTGTTTGTTGCAGATTCCAAAAACAAACAAACCACGGGGCACATATTGTCTCCGCCGGCTGCGTCCTCCACAAACGGAGTCCGATGTCAAACTCACTGATTGCAAAGGCCACCCGCAGCTCAAACATTCAACGGCGGTACGACTGTCGGGCCCGGGGCCTTGCCCCTAAAATCATGTGGGATTTTGACTTTATCCAATGACAAAGTTTTTGCGTACGTCAACATCAGCGCTGGGAAGTTGTGGAACCGGCCCCCGTCAAATGGAGCCCAGATCCAAAGACGAAATGCCTTCCTTGCGGCGATCTCGGACGCCTGCAGCCGCAGTGCCAGCTCGCGCAGGATATCCACAGGGTCGTATGGGTCAGGGGACAACACCACATAAAACCAGGCGCCCTTTTGAAAAGCCTTTTCAATCAGCTTCATGCACAGCTTTTCAGACCGACTGTTGGTCACCATACACACCTGCAGACGCTGGCCCGCGGCCTCTGCCATCTTCTCCAAAGCTGTCGAGGGATCGGTGGTGGTCCCATACATAATGAGAGGTGTTGACCAGGAGCTGTCTTCCACGAGTTGCTGCATTTCAACGGTCACCAGCCTGTTGTTCATCACCGCCCGCTGCCGCGCACTCTTGTTGGCCACATCCACGATGCGCCTCAAGCGGTAGTACATCAGGTCAAAATCGTTGGGCGCATGGTTTTTGGCAATGCTGTGGAATAAGGTTTTGAAAGCGTCCATGGCCAGACGTGGGGTGGCAAACATATACGAGTCAACGCTCCGGGACGGTGAATCAGGAGACTTGAGGCCACCATGCAGCACCATCCGCGCGATTTCCTCCGTGTTGTCATCCGCAGGGTCGTCCAAGTATCTCGTCATGACGTCGTTGACCTCATCCTCTTCGATGAACTCACTTCCGTCATAGTCCCAGAAATTGAAGAGCTGCTCGAGCAGAGTGTCCCGGCGTTCGAACTCCGCGTCATCGCTCACATTGCCAATGGCCTGCTTCAAGTGGGCGACAAGCTCATCAAAGATTTGCGGCTCCAGGTCGCGTGTCACGCCAGTGATGAAGGGCGTGAACTCTGAGAACTGGAGGACGCCGTCGTGGTTGGTGTCCAAGGACTTCATCACCTCCCGAGCGCGTTTGTCAGCCTCTTCGGGAGTCCAGTTGAAGAACTCCGCCAACACGGTCTGCAGCTCCTCAAACTCAATGGCGTTGCTGCCCTCAGTGTTTTGGCTGCTGGACTCATCCCACCTTTCAAACAGGGTCACGAGACTCGCGTACCGGCGTTCGTTCTCCAAGAGCCCTGTGCGGCTGGGCTTGCTCGGCGCGGTGCGGGTCGCTGTGCCCGCAAGGATGTTCTGGGCTTGCTTGTGGTGAATGGCCTCGAGGCGATCCCGCTCGCGCTGGACTGTGTTGAGGTGCTGAGGGGCGTTGTGCCCAACTGCCGTCTGATGCCTTTCCACGGTCGCTGCGTCCGCGGGATTGCTCAGAGCAAGGGCCATTGAAGGCCCCAACGTGAGATCGACGCTGGCGAGACGACTCAATTTGCTTTTTTTAAGGCCATGTCCGTCCTCAGAGCGCTCGATGCCGTCGGGAAATGCCATCCCTATCCCACAACCTGCCAGTAGCTCCGCATATTGAGAGCCAGCGAGGCTACTCTTGGAAATCGCCCCCAAATTATCCGGATCACAATCCGCGAAAATACAGTTTTCGTAGTGCCCCACCTCCACTGGCACAATGTTTGGCCACACAATCCGTGCAAACTCGGGGAAATCCGTCTTCGAAAGAACACCCGTCCGTTCCCCATCCACTCGGTCAAATGCCTCGTCCAAGCGCCTCAGACGTGCCTTTCTGGTGTCGTCCATCGGCTGCGGGCGGAGCTCCATCATTGCGTACGGATTGCTCAGCAATGCTTGCAGACTTATCGACTCCTGCCCGCCGCAAATCGCATTGTAGTAGTCCTCCTGCACCAAAGGCGTCATCGTGCGGAATGCTGCTTGCACGAGGGGACGCAGCTGAAAAGCATCCACATAATTCCGGCGGAATCTTGAATCGGCCTCTGTGAAGAGCCGTGTCAGCAGGTCCTTTTGCTCTTGGCGGCTTTCGAGGTCCGGCTCTGGCGCCCTCTTCCGTTGCGCCACCTCCGACCAGAGAAGGGCACTTAGCGTCACCAAATGTAGGCTCCGGGGGTCACATTCCTGCAAGACGCCGCGATGTAGCTCCGCAACTCCGATGACGCCCAATTCGGGGTACAAGAGCCGCAGCAACCTCTCAACCTGCGCCTCACTGACCCAACCCTCGCCGATCTCGTCCAAGAAGTGGAAGCCCCAGTAGATGCGGCGTTGGAGCGGGCTTAGGCCCGCCACATCGATGGGCTGATTGCTGAGCCTGCGCCCTGGGGCCGGGGCTGCTACTGCGGCTTTCGGTGATGCACCACAGCGTCGCGAGCCAAATTTCCGTGTAGGCGCCGATGGCGTGAAGATGCCGGGGTTGCCTCGACTGCCCAGGGCGAAGCTGCCACTCGTGTATGGAGGGCTGCGCGCTGCTTTCGCAGGGCTCTGGTCCGCGTCCGGCCTTCTTTGGAACGATGACGTCCCGGTTTCCGTTGCGCACTGCCGATCTTCACGCCTTCGCGAGCTTTCCGGGCGGTATTTCGACTTCCTTGGGGTGTTGCGGGAGCTAATGAAGGAGACGGGCGGGGGCCCCATGCCTACTACTATGTCATCGTAATTGTTTTGAGCGATGGGTTGCTCGTTGCGAACGGTCGCGGCGGCCAGTTGAATGATGTTGAGCAACACGAGGTTGCGTTCGACCGGGCTGTCGATCCCGAACTCAACGAGGTCGGCCTTGTTCAATGCCAGGAAAGCTTCACCATTGATGCCATAACGTCGGACAGCATCCACCAATTTGGGCAGAGACCAACTTTGTGACTCCAAATAGAGGCATACTTCTTCATCATTCCAACTGGGTAGATGGTCCGGGACCTCGGTCCCTACGCCTGCAGCCAACGGGTTCATGGGCTGTTAATAAAATGAGCAACGAGTGCGGGTGACAATGCTGCGTGTATTTGTAGCATTGATAGTGAGAGAGTGCATTTTTTCATGGAGCATTGATAGTGAACATGGCAGTCTTGGGGTGGCACCCCATCGGCAATCCATTTCACACATGCCTCGATCTGATACCACAAATACCACCGCGGATAGGGCGTAACGCAAGCCGGGTCAGAGAGATTTGTGACGCCCATGAGGGCCCCTGCACGTCTGCTAACGGGGCCCTCCCCTCCTTGATCCCTGGGCTCAGGGGAGCTGCAGTCAATCGGCTGATAAAAAAAAATACAGTGGCTCCCATGAGGTCACACGTGCGGTTCAGACACTGGACCAGTCAGCCCTCATCGTTCACATGACAATCGATTTGCTCACTTCCTCCCGGACAATACATATTCTTACAGATGATGTAACAATACAGATAACGTAGAGGGAAAAGCACAGTTCATCTTGCGATCTGCCCGTCCAACGCTATGTAACATCTTGCTCTGGTTTGCTGCTCGTGAAGGATACTTGATTGGGGATTGGGTTACGGATTGTACCCCGCGTTCTGGTGGCTGGCAGTCCTTAGCAGGTTTACCAAGACACATCTTTCCCAGGCATGCCCGACTCCTTTGCAGCACATGGAAATTGAACAGAACCTGACTGAAGCTTTTGCCATTCCCCATGTGACATTCTATGAATGCAGCTCCCACTTCAGATCAAGCACATGGAGAGAATGGAGGAGGTTGGAGATGCAGCTGCAGACTTGCTCATATAACTCCCCTTGCATGTGGAGGAACATAATGTACAGGTTGTCATGATAGCGCAGCAGAGCCACAGATTTATGTTGTTGTCTTGTGCTGAAGGGACAGGAAAGGAGGACTAGGAGGAGGGGGGGCCTTGCTGAGGGTCTGGCATAATGCCCTAAGAGAAGGACCTGATGTGTCTCAGCACTGCATCCTGGCGATCGCATTCCTTGAAAAATGTGTTTGACAGTCCACGGTAGAGCAAACTGGATAATTCATGGGGGAGGCAACTCCTTGGTTATGGATGGCAACTACCCCCCCCAACTATTCGTTGACCGGAGGCCCCCTTGGGGGGGGGGGTCCGGGAGGGTTGGTTGGTTGGGGGGGGGGGGTCCAGGTGGGGCAATTTGGGGGGTACATGCCCCCAAGGCCAAGCATTGGTCCATCGCAGGCGCCCTTTACCTCCCCTTGCCCTCCCTCTAACCATACTACCATGTTGATTAGGCTGAACAAGATCCCAAATTTCGTTCATGGCTGCTTTTGTCACATCATTTCTCTCCATTTTGGACCCAAACAATAACTCTGACCCTAGCCTAGGTAAAGGTAAAGGTAAAGTGCTCGGGCGCTCACCGAACTCCAGCGTATCCGTGATCCCTACCTGTCCCTCGCAGCATCCCTTCCGGCTCGCGGGGTCGCAGACACCCTAGCGCCTAGGACACTGCGTTCCGACCCCAGCGGGATTCGAACCGAGCACCTCTAGTTCAGGCGTCACGTGCATGACCGCTGAACTACGCGACCTTCCCTTGACCCTAGCCTAGGGTTCAAGCTAGGGCTAGGGTTAGGGCTAGGGTCACCGAGCTAGTGGAACCAGTCTTGGTTTTATAACCCTTTTTAGTGTCTAGGGTGGACCTACCAGGTTTAGCAGCAGCAAGCAGCAAGCAAGCAAGCAAGCAGCAAGCAAACAACAGCACGCGCGAAATGGCTAAAAATCAGAACTCTGTCGTGGTGCTTCAGATTCGGATGAAATTTTGGTGCATGATACCTATGGGTGTGAAGTACAATCACACAAAGTTTGAGCAAGAAACTCAACGGTGGCGGCCGGGAACGGGATTCGCAAGTGGCGGACCTCAGTTTCAAAAACTGCAGTTTAGGGCCAAAAACAGTCATTTTTGGGCCAAAAAAGCCCTGGAACACATTCAAAACGGCCAAAACGAAGGGAAACGGTGGGTACACTACGCGTGCGGCTTGACTTCCCCGTGTTAACGAGCTCTTTGCGGCCCTCTAACCCCATGATATGTCCCGGAAACGGCCCAAAAAGGCCCCCAAAAGCTCCAAATGCCGACAGCCACAAACCAAGAATAGGCCATATCTTTGGCTACATGGCTCAAAATGCGATTCCGAGGGCACCTACTCCACCCGCAACCCCCCACATTTTGTGGTTTCCACCCCTCAGAATTGCCCAAACGGACACCTAGACCCCAATACCTAGGCCCAGTAGGCTGCGGCAAGCTGCAAGCCCAAGCCCAAACAGGTGGGTGCCCAAATGGGTCAACAGGGTCCCGTAGGGGCAAAAAGATGACTTTCTCAAAAATGATCCTAGACCATGTGCGACCCTAAAACAAGTGTTTTTGGGCTGTTTTGAGCTTGTGGTGGCCCATTTTGGTCCTCCGAAAATCCCAAAATGCCTTGAAAATGGGCTGTTTTGGGACCAAAAATGGGTCAAAAATGGGTCAAAAACACATTTTTCCAAACCTCATCCTAGACCATTTGGGGTGCACAAACGGGTGAAATGAGCCCATTTTGAGCCCATTTTGAGCCCATTTTGGGGCATTTTGGCCCCTTAGAAGTCCAAAAGGCCTTGAAAGTGGGCCTCGTGGTGATGGGGTTCACTTGCAAGCTGATTTCACTTTGTCAAGAGCCATCAATGTGTGAATCATTCTTGATGTCCCTCACCAGTCATAGCTGATGTTCCCTCCCCCACCAGCTCGGTCCCAATATTCAGTCTTGGTTAGGGTTACGGTGAGGGTTAGGGCTAAGGTAGGGTTAGTTAGGGCTCGGGTTAGGGTTAGGGTCAACGAGCTAGTGGAACCAGTCTTGGTTTTATAACCCTTTTTAGTGTCTAGGGTGGACCTACCAGGTTTAGCAGCAGCAGCAAGCAGCAAGCAGCAGCAGCAAGCAGCAAGCAGCAGCACGCGCGAAATGGCTAAAAATCAGATTTCCGTCGTGGTGCTTCAGATTCGGGTGAAATTTTGGTGGATGATACCTATGGGTGTGAAGTACAATCACACAAAGTTTGAGCAAGAAACTCAACGGTGGCGGCCGGGAACGGGATTCGCAAGTGGCGGACCTCAGTTTCAAAAACTGCAGTTTAGGGCCAAAAAAAGCCATTTTTGGGCCAAAAATGCCCTGGAACACATTCAAAACGGCCAAACGAAGGGAAACGGTGGGTACACTCCACGTGCCGCTTGACTTCCCCGTGTCAACGAGCTCTTTGCGGCCCTCTAACTCCATGATATGCCGCGGAAGCGGCCCAAAAAGGCCCCCAGAAGCTCCAACTGCCGACAGCCACAAACCAAGAATAGGCCATATCTTTGGCTACATGGCTCAAAATGCGATTCCGAGGGCACCCACTCCACCCGCAACCCCCCACTTGTTGTGGTTTCCACCCCTCAGAATTGCCCAAACGGACGCCTAGACCCCAATAACTAGGCCCACTAGGCTGTGGCAAGCTGCAAGCTCAAGCCCAAACAGGTGGGTACCCAAATGGGTCAACAGGGTCCGAAAGGGGTAAAAATATGACTTTCCGCAAAAATGATCCTAGACCATGTGTGACGCTAAAACAAGTGTTTTTGGACTGTTTTGAGCTTGTGGTGGCCCATTTGGGTCCTCCAAAAATCCCAAAATGCCTTGAAAATGGGCTGTTTTGGGACCAAAAATGGGTCAAAAATGGGTCAAAAACACATTTTTCCAAAACTCATCGTAGACCAGTTGGGGTGCACAAAAGGGTGAAATGAGCCCATTTTGAGCCCATTTTGGGGCATTTTGGCCCCTGAGAAGTCCAAAAAGCCTTGAAAGTGGGCCTCGTGGTGATGGGGTTCAGGTGCATTTCACTTTGTCAAGAGCCATCAATGTGTGAATCATTCTTGATGTCCCTCACCATTCATATCTAATGTTCCCTCCCCCACCAGCCCTGGAACACATGCAAAACGGCCAAATGAAGGGAAACGGTGGCTACACTCCATGTGCGGCTTGACTTCCCCGTGTCAACGAGCTCTTTGCGGCCCTCTATCTCCATGATATGTCCTGGAAACGGCCCAAAAAGGCCCCCAAAAGCTCCAAATGCCGACAGCCACAAACCAAGAATAGGCCATATCTTTGGCTACATGGCTCAAAATGCGATTCCGAGGGCACCCACTCCACCCGCAACCCCCCACTTTTTGTGGTTTCCACCCCTCAGAATTGCCCAAACGGACGCCTAGACCCCAATACCTAGGCCCACTAGGCTGCGGCAAGCTGCAAGCTCAAGCCCAAATAGGTGGGTGCCCAAATGGGTCATTAGGGTCCCGTAGGGGCAAAAAGATGACTTTTCTCAAAAATGATCCTAGACCATGTGCTCTTTGCCGCCCTCTAACTCCATGATATGTCCCGGAAACGGCCCAAAAAGGCCCCCAGAAGCTCCAACTGCCGACAGCCACAAACCAACAATAGGCCATATCTTTGGCTACATGGCTCAAAATGCGATTCCGAGGGCACCTACTCCACCCGCAAGACCCCACTTTTTGTGGTTTCCACCCCTTAGAATTGCCCAAACGGACGCCTAGACCCCAATACCTAGGCCCACTAGGCCGCGGCAAGCTGCAAGCTCAAGCCCAAATAGGTGGGTGCCCAAATGCGTCATTAGGGTCCCGTAGGGGCAAAAAGATGACTTTTCTCAAAAATGATCCTAGACCATGTGCGACGCTAAAACAAGTGTTTTTGGACCGTTTTGACCTTGTGGTGGCCCATTTTGGTCCTCCGAAAAATCCCACAATGCCTTGAAAATGGGCTGTTTTGGGACCAAAAATGGGTCAAAAATGGGTCAAAAACACATTTTTCCAAACCTCATCCTAGACCATTTGAGGTGCACAAACGGGTGAATTGAGCCCATTTTGAGCCCATTTTGGGGCATTTTGGCCCCTCAGAAGTCCAAAAAGCCTTGAAAGTGGGCCTCGTGGTGGTGGGGTTCACTTGCAAGCTGATTTCACTTTGTCACGAGCCATCAATGCGTGAATCATTCTTGATGTCCCTCACCAGTCATAGCTGATGTTCCCTCCCCCACCAGCTCGGTCCCAGTATTCAGTCTTGATTAGGTTTGGGGCTATGGGTAGGGGTAGGTGTAGGACTAGGCTGAGGGTTGGGGTGGGCGTTAGGGTTAGGGTTGGGTTTAAGGGTAATGTGCAAAATGGACAAAATTTTCCTTCAGGCGCCTTTGGCGCCCGTTGACTCCCAAGGGCGCGGCACCTTTGGCAACTAAATGTTGGCCGGAGGCCCCTTGGGGGGGGGGGGGGAAGGGGGGGGGGGGGCGAGAGGTAGTTGGCATCCTAGGACCCGCTGAGCCGCACCCTCCGAGGGATAATTGTACCCAGACGCCCCTAAGGTCGCTGTCCCCAGGGGCTGTTGTCAGCAGGGTAGCCTTGGTGCTACCTACAGTGAACTTACCAAATTCCTAGTCCATAGCCCCACCAGCCCGTGTCATGAGTTTACGTCGGCCTGCGGCTGCTAGAACTCGGCTGCATGCTTGTATCAGCCCCGGAACGGCATTGAGGGGTAGAATTCATGCAGCAGGTGGGGCAAAGCTCTGCATTCGGCAATTGGTCCAGGGTCTTGCCTTGTAGCCGAGTGGGTGGGTGGACAATCTGTCCCTTTTGCTCTAGCTCCTTCATTCAATTGCCCTGAAGTAGTTCCTGCTCCTGAACCATGGCCCATGACTCCAAAAATGGAGAACATGGGGCCGCCAACAAGCACCCCTTCATCTCATGTGAAAAAGTAAGGTTCCATAACACAAACAAAACATTGTGATTGGCCCCTAGAGACGAATCAAGCACATTTGACAGGTATGTCCCAAAAATTGTCATGTACTCCTAACCCATCCAGTTGCTTGATAGAGACCGCCTTGTGGATTGCAAAAACGAGAGATTTGCACCCCCATCTTTGAGCGAGGTAATCAATACTGGAGAAGATTGATGGTGCTAGCAATTTTTTGCTCAGTGAGCAGCAACATGTCTTCCATGTCCATTTCTTTCAAACTACACAAGGAGCTTTCATGATCTGTGGATTGTGTGGCTCCTAGTGTTGCCCCCCTCCCCCCTCTTGGATTCAGTGGATTCCACAGAAACAAAGAAAAAGGCGAGGGGGCACTAAGAGCAAATGTGTGGATGTTTGTGTGGATCCCGCAGATCCTCAGGGGGAATCTTTGCACTGCGCGCTACTTTTAGACTATGTTCCCCCCAAAGAGCCCCCAAGCACACCCCTTGGAAACGCCCTTAGAATTAGGTGACCCAAACTGCCCCGGCTCAAGTAGGTAGGTAGGTAGGTAGGTGCACTCGGTCGTGGAGAGGCGCCCCATGGTTCCCCCTACCATCGCCCCTGTGACGGTACAGGAAGAGGCTCTGCGCTTGAAGAGGGGAGGCCCCATGATGCCCCTAGGGGCCCCGAGTATCTGAAAGTATGGGTCTCTAGTACAGCCAGGCGCCCAAATAGTTGCACTGCGCGCGCACTGCGCTTAAGGCGCCCCCTAACCTTTCCCTCCCCTCCTCCCGAAAAAAATGGTCCATGACACCTCCACACTGAGATGTGGGGAGAGTCACAACAGAGCAAGATACAACCTTTGTTTTAATTGCTATGCGTGGATCTATTGACCACAGATTGCTGTACTCTAATGGAACACTAACCGGGGAATTTTGCCAATACTCTGTGGTATCCCAAGGGCCCTGTGAACTGATTCCCCCCCTTCCACCAATCCAACTCTCACTCTCACTTGTGACCCCTAATTTCACATTTGTATGTTGTAGCTGGCATGGTTCCATAACTGCCTCCCTTTGTTTTGATTCTGGTACACCAGTTCAGCTAACCACAGCATAGTGGACTGAAGTGGTATACTAACTGGGTCTTTCGCGCCCATGTCCAGTTGCCTTCACCCAATGAGCAGACAACAAAGGGCACACAAGGAACAACGAGCAACTCGGACACTGTGCAACACATGCATGACTTTTTGCAATAGGCATAGCAGGTACCGGAGACACCCTCTCGGAATCAAGGTTCATTGTTTACACCAAAGGCTCCATCCAAATGTCAAAGAGCACCAAACTGCACCAAGAATCACCCAAATGTACCCCCCCCCCACAATTTTTGCCCACTACACCACCCCGTGTCTTTGTCTGCCCAGTACAATTTGCAACTTCCGCCTTTTTGACTTCTCAACTCTGTCTGTTGATGCTTGTGAGAGTCACAACCCTACTGTTCCCAACCAGTGTATGTTGTACCCCAAATGCTACAGCTGTACCTCAACATACAGTCTTTCTGCCTCAACCACACTGGGAAGCCTACAGGCGTGGTAGTCTCCCACTGCAAAACCTGGTTTCAGACTCAGCGAATCCTCACTGTGTGTCAGATTCGCTAATACATCCATTCATGGGATCACCGTAGAACTGGACAGCTCTGGGTGCTTCTTTGCATACCACACCATAATAGCTACATCAAAATGTAAAATAAAATATTGTAACTCGGCTGCACTGCACTGCACCACACTGCACATCATCAACTCTTTTACAGAAAAAGGTGAAACTGCTTTACTGCCCTGCCCTGCCCTGCCCTGCCCTGGGCTATCTAACTCCTGCCGTCTTGAGGGCCCACATGCGGGCAAAGTGGCTACACAAACCCTGCTGTCTCGGCGACCCCACCCAAAAAAAAAAAAAGAGGGTGGAAATCAAAGTGGCTACCTAACACCTGCCTTCTTGGAGGCCCAAATGTGGGTATAATGGCTACATCCCTCCTGCCGGAGTGATGTCATACTGCATCTTTAGCCATTGCGGGCCCTTTATAGCGGCAACTACCCACTATTAACCATCCAATTCACCTCTAAAACATGTTTTTTTGTGTGTTTCTCGACCCCAAAATATGGGGGGGTCGCTACACCGCTCCCCAAGCCCATCTTCCAACCCTGCACCATGGTAGGCATACTGCCAAAGATATGCCATAAACACACACACACACACACACATATGGGTGTTGGACAGGGGGGGGGGGGGCGGGGGTCTAACTACCCAGAAACCCCAAACTAGCACCAGGTGGGCCGATTTCTCAAAATTGCTGTTCCAGAGGGGTGTGTGTGTGTGTGTGTGTGTGTGCATGCTTTCCGATATCGTCACGATAAGGGTTTTACAAGGAGCCATTGGTTAGGTTCCATCTGATCGATATGTCCAAATGGCGCCCTGGTTTCTGCTGAAAATTTGCCTGGTCTGTGGTTGATGCTACACTTGGCGCCACTCAGTAGTGCAAGGTGGGCGGAGTTCTCAAAAGTATGGTTTCGGGAGGGGGGGGGGGTATGTGTATGTTTTCCGAATTGGTCATGACAAGGGCTTTACAAGGAGCCATTGGCTAGATCCCGACTCACCAATATGTCCGAACAGCGGCCCGGTTTCCGCTGAGAATTGTTATGCAAAGTACTCTACCAGTTTGCTTGACATGTGACGTGGTGGAAATTGCAATGTTCCCCTTGAGGTTTCGTCATATTGCATTTTTGTGGGGTGCTTTCCCATACCATTGTGAAGCCCTAAACAAGACCTTTTCGAAAATGTATCACATACCCCCCCATATGAAACAACTAGGTGGCCCAAATCAGCCAGCAGTAGAATGGGCGACAGTGAACACACTGCTGCAGAACTTTACCACAAGCAAAAAACCCTTTTTTTTGTATTGAGGCCAGATTTCTGATATATCGGTGAGTTTGGGGGGTGCTGCAAAGTGCATTAGAACGGCCTTTTCAAGAGGATTTCAAAAAGTATACACATACCCCAACCTAGGTGGCACCAATTTTGCGCCATGGTGGCAACATGCCAAAATGGCGCTAGTTCAACCCCGCCCCCCCCCCCCCCGCAGTCCAACGTCCATGTACATACATATACACATTCTCTCTTTTTTTGTATCTTATTCTACCCTCGCGCAACATTTCACCCACTTCAAAGCATGCAGCAGGAGGTTCAGGCACATCAGGCAGGATACTGAACAACTCTAGACATTTCTTTGGAAATTTCTTGGGATGTGGTCATTGGTGACTGTGGCACTTGCAGATACAAGGGCTATGGAAGGTACTGGAAAGCTTGGCATGCGATGATGCGATGACACACGTGCCTGTTGGCTTCTTGCGCCATACTCTGGCTCAAGGTCAGAACAAAACATGGAGTCATGGACAAAAGGAGATATGCCATCATATGTGCCATCTGCAAATGCGCGGGGCACCCCTGTTGTCAATTTGTAAGGATCTTTAAGGGTTCATGAGGGTGCAGGTTGAGAATAGTGGCATGTAGTACACGATTGTACGGGCTTTGGAGGGGCATGAAAAAATGGCGAATGTCATGGAGAATGGTGGGCATTTGTTGAAGGTTACGGACAGTTGCTTAGGACTTTAGAGGACAGTTTAGGGTTGTAGAGGGTATTGAGGGGTTTTGGAAAGCCACAACGAGGGTTGTGGATGGGAGCAGAGGGTTGTACATGGTTGTTGAGGTTATGCAGGCTATGATTTTTCGAGCACATTGGTTGGTAAAAAAAAAGATAGGAAGAGAAATGGTAAGATGGTGTGATTCTCATTGGTAAAACCTTCAGGATCAGCATGCAGTGTTCCAACAACCATGACACTTGTTGTGAAGCCCTCACTTGTCCTCCTATGCTTAGAACCATACAGCATTCCTGTGTGACAGTCGTTGTGTTCACACAACACTTGCCCATACATATTATGCAAGGGTCTAATCATGGTGTTCTATTGCACAGTGCTGACCGTTAGTGTCCGCGGTGCAATGTACCTAGCGCGCCCTGTGCTTGTTGTTGGGTCACAGTTCAGTTCAACGCATGATGCACAATTTGCAGTGTGCAGTGGTTGCAGCTAGAGAGCACAGTAGCAGCGGGCAGAGTACGTGCACCGCGGGAAAAAAAATGTGGACAGGAACACTTTACCAACCATCGGTAATCGCTTTGGCAACCACTGTCAAAACCCCCCGAGCCTCTTGCCCCCAGGGCAACCCCAACCCCAGTGTCGACAACTGCGCAAAGGGTGCGGAATACACACCGCCAGCACTGCAGCAAAGGGGGCACTTTGCGTATTGAACTTTTGGGGCAAGGCGGATGGAAACAGACCAACAGCGATTGGGGTGGAAGAAACTGTCAATCCAAAAACGGGGGCAGCCACCCCCCCTCCCCCGCCTCAAGCGCATGCCGGGGTGAGGCTGAGGGTCAGTGTCAGCGTCACCGATCTGTTGTTGGGAGCGAAGTTTGTAGCAAGCACACCATAAAGACTATGAGCATGGACACAGGCATGGGCAGAGGAGGAGGAGGAGGAGGAGGAGGAGAGGGAGAAGGAGGGGAGGCTCTGTGACCCTGCAACCCGTCCGCATTGCCAGGGCTCCAAGTGATCCTGCCAGAAGACAGAAAAGATATGCATGAGCTCAGACATATGACAACTGGACATGCCTCCCATCCCATGACACTACTGTTGCAGTGGGTGGGGGGGGAGGATAAAGGTGAATCCCTGGGTGTTTCAGGGGCGAGGCTGGGGGGTCGTAAAGAGCAACGCGACTAATGCGTCCGGTTTTCGTGGTCTCTAGGCTGGCTGCCGATCGGTGGTATTTGGCAGTGAACTGACGGTGGTCGGCATTTACCCAACGGTGCACAAAGCACAGGGGGAACGGGGGAAGGGGGGGGGGCGGACCCGGAAGAAGCCGTACGTGGTACATTGGGAGCTTCAGGAACCGGTTCACTCAGGGGCACATTGTTTTGCATCTTTGCATCTGGCGAAGGTGCCTTCACCGTCCGGCCCTGGGAGACCCCAGCCCCCCAAACTCTGGACGAAGCACGGCTGTCAGCCATCATTCAGGAGAGGGAGAATTGGGGGCGGTAGCAGGGTCTCAGTGAACTGGGCGCGCGAACACGGCGTCAGTGAGGTCTTTGTAGTTGAGGGACAGGTCGAAGTTCTCCTTCTTCCGAGAGCCTGAGAAGCGAGCCTCAAGACAGTCCTTCTGGTGCTCAGCAAACACCGTGTCAAGCTCCGCCAATGCCTTCAGCTCCGCCTCGTCGGGCCCTTTCGACACATTGGCCTGCGCCGCTGCCTGAGTCACGCACGCCCCCGAGTCGCTGGTGGGCAGGTGCGTGGCACTGCCTCCTTTGAGGCTTGCATGCCCCATGGAGACCTTCAAGTGCGGGCCCTGGGAATTATAGGGCGTCCGCAGGCTCATCTCAAGCTCTTTCTCGGCGTTGTGCCTGGCCCGAACCCGGTGCAGCTCCGTGTGGCGGTGGAGGTACTGCTGGGCGAGCTTTGTGGGCTGCCGCGCCGCCCGGTCAAGGTGCACGGCATCGAAGTCCGCCGACCGCAGGGCCCTCGTCTCTTGGAGCTCGTCCACGTTGACACCATACTGAGACAGCACCGCCGCGTCTGGCAGTAGCCCAGACCGGACCTGTGCGGAGGGGAGTGAGGCGGTGGTTATGCAGCAAGGCTGCTGATCAACAGGCTAGTTTGGGTCCCAGGTGATGCAGGCAAGGGCAGGCGATCCTATGCACCAGGGTTCCCCTGAAGGGGGGGCTGAATAGTCAATTCTGAACGTGACAGGCACAAGAGGCACATACCTCTCTTGTCCCTTGAAGATGTGTGTTGTATGATTGGCCACAGAACCTTTGTGGGTGACCACATTACTACTTTGTCATACTTGTGGTCCACACTACAAGTCTTTGATTGGGCAATACAACCAAACAGTTGCACTGTGCCCACCCTGCGCTCAAGGTTCCCCTAAAACAAGTGAAATATCCTAGTAGGTTTATCACCCTTGTAGGAGCGTTTGCCAACATTCAAGCATTACGACTAGTCCTTTGCAGCCTTTCTAACCAGTGACATAGCAACAGTGTACCGCTCCTGTAGCACCCATGTATACGTCATGCATGCATGCAAGTCCATGCACATGGCCACACTATCATGCTAAAAGAAGTTGCAGGTCTCTCACCATAGCCATGAGCTCTACACTAATGTTCAATTGTCCCAAGCGTAGCCGTAAGAAGGCTAAGATGCTTATGCCTACACTAGAAACACTCTGAAGTTGATGAGTAAACCCAAGCTGGGCTCATCCTTACACCAACAACAATGGTCTTAGGCGGCCCATTTGGGGGTACCCCTGGGAAGGTGCCTAACCACGGGCGGGCAACTAAACCCATGCCCCAATTTTAGGAACCGGTTCTTAACTTTAGCCCGGTTGCTGGCGGTGGCAGTGGGGTTCTTAAATTTGGGTGGGGTTCTTATTTCGTTTCTTACCCATGACACCTCCTCTTGTCACCAGAAAAAATGGATATGTTTGATGCCTTACACCCACATATTCACCACTGAAGTGGAGCCCAAGCTGAAAGGCAAGGGGTTGTCAGCCAGGGACAAACGGGTGTTGGTGACCCACATTGTTGCAAAAGCTCACAGCTTGACCATCAGTGCTGGCAATGCCACCCGACATGAGATCTTCAAAAGGATGGGTTACCTCCCTGCTGACCCATCAGAGATCAAGCTGCGGGTCTTGCCCTCTTATACTTTTGTTGCCATGTCTGATGTTGAGCAAGGTGTCCAGCAAATGGTTGCTGCAAGGGCTGAGGCATTGCCTGAGCCTGATCCTGTCTACAATGTGCCACTTGCAAAGCACCAAGCTTCCATCACTGCATATTTCCATAAGTAAAAAGACAATCCTGGCAATTGCATTGTTCCCCAGAGTTGCCCAAAATTGCTTGTGAGAGACCAGTGTGGTTCTTAACTTTGGCATGCTCCATGGAAACTCCTAGGGGGTTCTTAAAATTTGGGGTGGTTCTTAATTCGGGCCCGGTTCTTAAAATTGGGGCATGGGTTTACAACCGGTCCGGATGCGACCCCCCCCTATCTGTCACAACATGGGGGGGGGGTAGTTGGGGGGGTCGGCTGGAGGGTGTGGGGGGGGGGGTCGGCTGGAGGGTCTCGGTGGGGGGGCTAGAGGGTGGGTGGGGGGGGGGTTCGGCTGTGACGTGGGGGGGGGGGGGGTTGGCAAGGTGGGGGGGGCTACGCGCGACCCACTACTACCACATGCATACCTCCAGGAGGGATGTGTGTCTGGGGCGGGTTTGGGGAAGCTGCTAGTGGCTGTTGTGAAGCAGGGGCTGCAAATGGGTAGGTGTGTCCACAGTGGTTGTGGTGATCTTCACTTCGCAACAAACGACATTTGTTCAGCGCCTCGTCTTTGCTAATGTGGTGCTCAAAACATGGATGGTTTGATGAAAGGGAAGCATGCACAAAAAAACTTTGGCGCCATTGGCGCCATGGCTCCGACACCACTATCTCTCAAAACCGGGGGGGGCTGGGGGGTGTCACATACAAGGACCGCCCCCCCCCCCCCCGTGTGCCTAACAGAATATGACGGCACAAAGGAAGTGATAGAACGGGGGTTTTGGAGCCAGCAACGCTAGGCTCCTCCAATGTTGCTGAAGCACTGCAGCAATTGGAACTGGTATGAGGATGTGTGTTTCGAAGTGTCTATCGTTGACCAAGCCCTCTCTCTCTTCTTGCATACACACCCCGAAGCACCCACCTCTGGGCACATCTATGGCACTTTTTTTGTAAAACACGTGACATTATGGTGATCAGGATTGCATACCAATGTGTCGCGCCACCTCCTTTTTGCCTGCTTCTGTGTTTGTTTCAGCTTTGTACCTAAGGTCAAACTGAACATGTGTTGCGCTCTTTTGCCCTTTTTAGCAAAGGAATGACCAAGCATTGGATCCCTAGCTCCCCAACTTGTCCATTGCATTGCAAAAATGTTTCATTCTCCCCATGCCTCTTGAATTGAAATCTTGGGCCTTTGCACGTTCATATGCAAAATCCAATTATCAAGCATTGGTGTCCGAGCTCTCCAATCTACCTATTGCCTTGCAATGGAAACCTGGGTGTCTCGCCGAGCCCCAAGAATGGGGGAGGAACTCAAAAGGGCTACAGTTCCCCTGCCCTTTTGGGGGCCCAAATGTGGAAGAAGTGGCTGCATAACCCCGGCTGTCTAGGGGACCTACAAAAGGGGAAGGAAATCAAAGTGGCCACATATCTCTTGCAGTCTTGGGTGCCCAAATGTGGGGAAGTGGCTACATAACCCTTGCCATCTTGGGAATCCCCTAAAATTGGGAGGAAATCAAAAAGGCTACATTACCCATACCGTCTTGGGGGCCCAAATGCGGGCGAAGTGGCTGCACAACCCTGGGCATCTGGGGGACCCCGGACCCGGGGGGGCGACTACCAACGGTCCTGATGCGACCACCCCCCCAGCTATCTGTCAAAACTCGGGGGGGGGGGCAGGCTGGGGGGGGGGGGTCCAGCCGGGAGTCGGGGGGGGAGGGTTCCTGCTGGGGGTCGGGGGGGGGCTCCTGCCGGGGGTCAGGGGGGGGGGGTTCCTACCGGGGGTTGGGGGGGGCGTCTGGCCGGGGGTCAGGGGGCGTCCAGCCAGGGGTAAGGGGGGGGGGGGTTAGGGTTAGGGTTAAGGTTAGGGTCACCGAGCTGGTGGAACCAGTCTTGGTTTTATAACCCTTTTTAGTGTCTAGGGTGGACCTAACAGGTTTAGCAGCAAGCAAGCAAGCAAGCAGCACGCGCGAAATGGGTAAAAATCAGAACTCCGTCGTGGTGCTTCCGATTCGGGTGAAATTTTGGTGGATGATACCTATGGGTGTGAAGTACAATCACACAAAGTTTGAGCAAGAAACTCAACGGTGGCGGCCGGGAACGGGATTCGCAAGTGGCGGACCTCAGTTTCAAAAACTGCAGTTTAGGGCCAAAAACAGCCATTTTTGGGCCAAAAAAGCCCTGGAACACATTCAAAACGGCCAAGCGAAGGGAAACGGTGGGTACACTCCACGTGCGGCTTGACTTCCCCGTGTCAACGAGCTCTTTGCGGCCCTCTAACACCATGATATGTCCCGGAAACGGCCCAAAAAGGCCCCCAGAAGCTCCAAATGCCGACAGCCACAAACCAGGAATAGGCCATATCTTTGGCTATATGGCTCAAAATGCGATTCCGAGGGCACCTTCTCCACCCACAACCCCCCACTTGTTGTGGTTTCCACCCCTCAGAATTGCCCAAACGGACGCCTAGACCCCAATACCTAGGCCCAGTAGGCTGCAAGCTGCAAGCTCAAGCCCAACAAGGTGGGAGCCCAAATGGGTTAAGAGGGTCCAGTAGGGGCAAAAAGATGACTTTTCTCAAAAATGATCCTAGACCATGTGCGACGCTAAAACAAGAGTTTTTGGACTGTTTTGAGCTTGTGGTGGCCCATTTTGGTCCTCCGAAAATCCCAAAATGCCTTGAAAATGGGCTGTTTTGGGACCAAAAATGGGTCAAAAATGGGTCAAAAACACATTTTTCCAAACCTCATCAGAGACCATTTGGGGTGCACAAACGGGTGAAATGAGCCCATTTTGAACCCATTTTGGGGCATTTTGGCCCCTTAGAAGTCCAACAAAAGCCTTGAAAGTGGGCCTCGTGGTGATGGGGTTCACTTGCAAGCTGATTTCACTTTGTCAAGAGCCATCAATGTGTGAATCATTCTTGATGTCCCTCACCAGTCATAGCTGATGTTCCCTCCCCCACCAGCTCGGTCCCAATATTCAGTCTTGATTAGGGTTAGGGTCACCGAGCTGGTGGAACCAGTCTTGGTTTTATAACCCTCTTTAGGGTCTAGGGTGGACCTAACAGGTTTAGCAGCAGCAAGCAAGCAAGCAAGCAAGCAAGCAAGCAGCAAGCAGCACGCGCGAAATGGCTAAAAATCAGAATTCCGTCGTGGTGCTTCGGATTCGGGTGAAATTTTGGTGGATGATACCTATGGGTGTGAAGTACAATCACACAAAGTTTGAGCAAGAAACTCAACGGTGGCGGCCGGGAACGGGATTCGCAAGTGGCGGACCTCAGTTTCAAAAACTGCATTTTACGGCCAAAAACAGCCATTTTTGGGCCAAAAAAGCCCTGGAACACATTCAAAACGGCCAAACGAAGGGCAACGGTGGGTACACTACGCGTGCGGCTTGACTTCCCCGTGTTAACGAGCTCTTTGCGGCCCTCTAACTCCATGACATGTCCCGGAAATGGCCCAAAAAGGCCCCAAAAGCTCCAAATGCCGACAGCCACAAACCAAGAATAGGCCATATCTTTGGCTACATGGCTCAAAATGCGATTCCGAGGGCACCTACTCCACCCGCAACCCCCCACTTTTTGTGGTTTCCACCCCTCAGAATTGCCCAAACGGACACCTAGACCCAAATACCTAGGCCCACTAGGCTGCGGCAAGCTGCAAGCTCAAGCCCAAACAGGTGGGTGCCCAAATGGGTCAACAAGGTCCAGTAGGGGCAAAAAGATGACTTTTCTCAAAAATGATCCTAGACCATGTCCGACGCTAAAACAAGTGTTTTTGGACCGTTTTGAGCTTGTGGTGGCGCATTTTGGTCCTCCGAAAATCCCAAAATGCCCTGAAAATGGGCTGTTTTGGGACCAAAAATGGGTCAAAAATGGGTCAAAAACGCATTTTTCCAAACCTCATCCCAAACCATTTGGGTTGCACAAACGGGTGAATTGAGCCCATTTTGAGCCCATTTTGGAGCATGTTGGCCCCTCAGAAGTCCAAAAAGCCTTGAAAGTGGGCCTCGTGTGATGGGGTTCACATGCAAGCTGATTTCACTTTGTCAAGAGCCATCAATGTGTGAATCATTCTTGATGTCCCTCACCACTCATAGCTGATGTTCCCTCCCCCACCAGCTCGGTCCCAATATTCCGTCTTGATTAGGGTTAGGGTTAGGGTTAGGGCTAGGGTTGCTGTTAGGGCCTGCAGCCCTCCTGTAGCCCTCCTTCAGGTCAAAATTTTTTCTTGTTGTTTTAACACAAATATGAATTCTCTACAAAATTTTGAGGATTAGGAGTATAAACACATGGTATGAAAAAAAAATTGGCGCCTTTGGCGCCGGACAGTTTTCTCTAGGGACACTTGTTGAGGGCCGACCCGGCACCACTATCTTTCAAAACCCGGGGGGGGTCGGGGGGGGGGGGGCTGGGGGGGGTCGCATACAAGGACCCGGCCCGGCTGCCCTCCCGGGACCCCAGAATTGGTGTGGAAATCAACGTGGCTACATAGCTAGTGTTGTCTTGGGGGACCCCCAGAATCGGTGAGGGAATCAACGCGGCTACAGACCCGGTGTTCTCTTGGTGGCCCGTATGTGGGCAAAGTGGCTACATAACCCCCACCATTTTGGGGACTCCTGCAAAAAGGGGGGGGAGTCAAAGTGGCTACTAAACCCCCTCCAAACCCTAGGCCAAGGGGTCCCATAGTGGGGAGAACTCAATATGGCTCCATAGTCCCAGGCCAAGGGTCCCCACAAAGGCACATGTACAATGGGCGAAAGCACTAGTTACACGGTGTGAGGGAATTTGCACGGGCACATTTGCGGGCACCAGCCCACACGTAATAGGTGCGGATCATGGTACGCGTTTGTTTATGGCCTTTTGTTTGGGCAACTTGCGGGCATTTTTGATGAACACGCATTTTCCAACCCCTTGGGTCAAGGGTGCAACGGGGGGAAAGTGTGCATGTAAAGGATGCAATCACTTGTGGAAAGGGTTGCCTTGGTAGGATAGGATGTGGATTGGGCTCAAGTCCCACTTTGGTAAGTGCACCAAGTGCCTCTAGAATTAACGCCACGTGTTCCTCACATCTTGGCAAAAACTCTGAGCGGCTACCCTTATTACCACATAATCATGGGGTTCCTATTGGGGGTTTCACAAGGGAAATCCATACCTACAGTGAGCACCAAAGACCCGCTCCACAAAGTTTTGTGCCCATGGCCCATGGTTGTACCTCACCAGATGTGGTGTCTTGGCACCGTATGAACTGTGAACTGTGGGCTTGGGAGGGGGTGTGCATCCTTGGGAACAAATTCGGGTGGTCAGTGTGGAAGATGGGTGTGTGATGGACATAATCGCCTCTTGTAAGGCCACTAAAGCCACACTGTGAGTATCAGATGAAGGGGTTCTGGTAACGTGGCACATAGAGGGGCAGTTGCTGTCGAGGATTGTGTAGAGTGAGGCGGTGTACTAGGCGTAGGAGAGGGGCACAATGGTGCAGATACTACACTCATGGATGAAGATATGACAAGGTTGGAGAGGAGCCCTTCACTTCGTCCAACCCTGCTATATTCTATGCAAACATGGTGGTGGAGCTGTACAATGGAAGTAAGCACTTGTAACACACACGGAAGTGATTCAATGCGTTCAGTGCCAGGGTATTGCACACATCTCAGCAGGCACAGACGTCACTCACTGCACTAAATCTCTCTATACTGTACCAGTTATGAAACACAACTTGTGTGTTGCTTATACCACATGATTGTCACTAGTGGTATTGCACATCACGACATATTGCAGCGAAACTCATACTTGAAATGACGAGCTAGGCGCTGCGGCGCCCAGCACAAATGTAAACGCACCATATCATTGGTTGAATTTCAAGCTTGCTCAAGATTGCTACTTTAGGGCCCACATATGGCTCATTGCCGTTACCATGTCCGTCCCCTCTGTGGCGACTTGATTCGCCAAATACATAGTATTAATTCGCGTTTGGCAATGCTGTACGCACAAAAACACCCCCTACCCTCGAAAAAAAACATGCTAAAATCAGCCCTGTTTGTGACGTTGAAAAAAATCCATGTTGTGCTTGCTGTTTGCAGAAAAACGAGCGTGGCAGTTTGGGCCTCCTAAGCAAATTGCAAACTGGCTCCCATCTTGCCCAAGGGTGGTGCGGATCTCTTTGTGTTGCGCAGATGTTGCCCAACGGTGGTTTCCCATATCCTTCATTGACTATTTGGAAAACAGGACCTGAAAAGACAACCGATAAGATAGAACTGTTTCGGTATTTGTCCTGTGACAGGTCTGGTGTGGAGGGTCAACTGAGAGAAAAAGACATACAACCAGTGAGTGAAGGAGTGGGGATCCCTCACTCTTTCCATAGCAACATCCAAAACAAAATCCAACCCCCCCCCCTCCCCCACAAACACATGTAACAATTGGGAAGTACATTTCTGGGACCTTTGTTGTACTGCTCTGCAGCAACTGCTTTTCCACCCGCCCTGCACAAGCTCCTTCAGACCCCTTTCCCCCTGCCCCAGTGCTGGGGTCTCCGCAAGCCAAAACTGGTACCTCTACGGAGAGGGAGGGTGTTGTGATAGTGGAACAATAGAAAAAGCATTCTCTGGAGTCTGGAGTGAAACCGCCCAGGCATGCTACCTCTACCCCTCCCCAAATTGGACCTCCAACTCCAGCCGCTTTTTGACCAGCTTGTGGCGGTCTCGGTGCAACATCGCCCGATTGGCCTGGATCATGTCCTGGCGGTACGCCTCCATCAGCCGCTCATGCTCTATGGACTCCCAGACTCTCTGGTGCACCTAAAAGCAGGAGAGGGCGGCGTGAGGGCCAGGTGGCAGGATTTGGGCAGGAGGGCTAATCCACAAGGGTAGAAAAGGAAGCTGGTAAATACACGCGGTGCAACGACAAGCGCCACTTGCAATAAAGATCAGGCATCTCTGGCTGGCAGACAAACGTGGGGGACTCCAGAAGATTCTCCTTGTTTAGAAAAAAAACAAAGCCTCCCTCCAAGGGCCTCACTTGGAATCGGTTCACTTGGAGATACATAACTGCGGCACACATTTGGCACTAGAGAGAGCCCTCACTCAGGGGAAAGGGGGGGGGGCTTGGTGGCGCAGGCTGGGCCATCAATGTTCACTGGAATTTAATCAGAACGTGAGCCTGAGGCTCTCCCTGAAGACTATGGCAGAACTGCAGCCAATAGTTGCTCCGCTGTTCCTCCATACTGTTTGCAGGACGGCGCTTCCTCCTGACTCCTGTCTCTTGTAGGGGACTGGCACTTCATAAACGTGCACGTCTATAGTGACAGCACTGGAGCCTTTGCTTGGGTGTTTGGTAGCTGAGTAAGAAATGAAACTGAGTAAAATGAGGTAAAATTCAGTAAACTGGGGTAAAATTGAGTAAACAACTTCTTTTAAAAGTATTTACTACAGTTTACTCAGTGTTACTTCAGTACGTGGTAGATTTGTTTCAGGACATAAAGCCCCTGGGTCAATTCCCTGCCACTCTTGATGGCGGCACACCACCTCAGCCAAACCATCCTACACGGGTCTGCTTTTATATCATCTATGGGCGTAACACTGGGGGGAGGTCATTCCGATGCCAAATGGGGTTTTTTTTGCAGTTTTCGGCTGTTTTCTCAAAAATATTCATCCGGAGGGGGAGGGTATACCTTTTTGAAATCTGCAAGAAATGGCCGTTTCCCAAAAAGGCATGCGTCCCGGAACCATATTTTTGAGTCCAAAGGCCAACCTTTGAACTTTTCAACCAGCAGGCATGCTGCTGCCCAAGCTCTAGAGGGGTGCATCTCGTCATCATCTAGGCCTATTCCTCAAACATATTGTTAGTTGGAGGTCAAGTCTTTGCGGTGAATTTGTTGCATTTGATGTGTAGAAGCCGTGTTGAAAGTGGCTCCCTCATAGAGGGAGGCGTCCAAGGTGGTTATCGGTCTAATTGGCGAGCATATTGTTGAGTTGAGGGGGGCCACTTTGCACATGGCTTCTACACATCAAATGCAATAAATAAACCCGCAAGGACTGGACCTCCAATTGACAAGATGTTGCACCAATGGGGCTAGCACACTTAAGATGCACCTGGTGCAGATTCCACAATGTACACAAGCCTCTCACTATTGTTTGTTGCTTGAATTGTGATGCCCTCTGTCGCCCTTTGTTGTTTGTGCTTCCTTTTCTTTGCAGCACTCTTTGGTTCGCAGTTTGGATGTCGATTGCAACATCGTTGGGGTGACATTGAAGGCCATTGGTATGCATCATTCAAGTTCAGGGTGTCATCCTTCTGGTAATGACTGTGTGGTTCTTTACTCCCCCCCCCCCCCCGTGTCCAACGAATAATTATGTCCCAAAAAAATACGGTCCGAACGGGTAGTGTTCGTTGGACGCAGTGTTTGGTGCGCGCGACAATGTTGTGAACCGGCAGTAACACATCCCTAGGCACGAGATACCCAGCCCATTCAAAGCACACTGAGAGGGGCGGATGGTTTTTCATAGTCGCACCAATTTTGGCTGTACTTCAGCCGTACAAAGTCATCTCTATCATCGGAAGGCCCAAGAATTGTAGCTAGTACAAGCTCGCCAGTGTGGTACCGCTTGTACAGCACCTCGCGGCCAGGTGCCAGTAGAGAATCGGTCATGGTGGGCAATAAAGGTCCTATAGTTGAGGGATACCACTCCCTCACACCCCGCTTTGCAGTTTTGCACACCACTTCTGCAACATACAGCACAACAGCCCCTCATTTCCGCGCACCTTTAGCCTGAAACCTCGGTTCTGAAGTCCGGTACCTAATTTAGTACCGAATTAATTAGGTTCCAAAAAAAATACGGTCCGAACAGGAAGTGTTCGTTGGACACAGTGTTCGTTGGACATGGGGGGGGGGGGGGCAATTCTTGTACTTTTGTTTTGTAGCTCATGTGGCCGCTGCTACACAGCTGCTACTGTCTGCCTTGGCATTCCGTTTATTTGCTTTTCCGGATTTGGATTAATACGTACCCCTCCCCCGTGAAATCCCCCCCTGTAGTGCGCGACGGTCTCCCCCCGCCCCTTGCCGCCAAGTGGAGTCCCCCCCCCGGGGGGGGGATTGCAAGGGTATTTCAAGGCAGACTAGGGTACCCTCCATTGATGCAAGAAAACAAAACACAGGTGAAGTGACTTGGGTGATGCAACCACCACGGCCTCGAGCCTTGAGAGTTGAGCACTCTCATGATCCACTTGAGTGAACCCACCAAGGCGTATGCATCAAATGTGGCAAGACTGCAGCCCATTTGGCCCCACAACAGTGGCCAACACATGTGCACCAAGTGTGCATGAGTGGTACCCTACACGGTCACCGGGATCAAACCATCTTGGGTCTAAAGAAGGGACACAACACCGTGCACACCGCCTATGAGAGAGAATATCACAAAATACACACAGTGGTTGGTTTGAAGCAATGGGAAAGCAATCAAGAATGTGTGTGTGACAGATGGGGAACACAAACCACCGCAATGGATATTGCCTAGCAAAACGATGAAGTGACGGCTGCCCCCCCCCCCCCCCCCGGGTTGGAGGGAAATTGCTTGGGGGGGGGGGGATTGCAAGGGGGTACACTTGGATCTGCATCATTATTTGCATGGCGACAGAAGTGAACATCATGGTAGGCTCCGCCAAAGCCAATGTGAACGCCGTCCACGAGATGAGAACCATCCAGGAAAGTGTTGGGGTGAAACAAGTCACAGAGCTTCAATCACTTGAAGAAATAGCACTTTCTGCTGTGTTTCTTCTCGGAGGACTCCAAAATGGTTTTCTAGTCCTTGACCCTTTTGATTGGAACACACCATTGTCTCATGGAAGCCCCGGGTTGGGTTTTCTACATCAAAATTGAAGGCGAAAATCCCACATTTTGACCCCGACATACCAATTGTGTTTCACGGACAAGAAGTGCCACAATTTGTCAAGTCACAACTCATTTTTTTGTTTAAGCGAGCTTGAGTAGATTTCATTGTGGTTGAACACACAAGTATTGGGAAATGCTGCAACATCCTGATGGTATTCTACAAGGTCCGTGTAAAGGAGAATTGCACAAAGCACCTGTGGATTACTTTGATTACATTGATGCCCTGCACAACTATTTAGAGGACCTATCCCTCTGGTGATTGTCTATTAAAGGGTTGAACTCCTTAAGACTGATAATAACAACGCAAGACGCCAATTGCAAATTTTTCTCCATTGCCATGCATGAATTGAACCAGAGAGTCCTTTGATATCCAGCACCAAGAAGACCGGCACGCAAAGATGACTGACTTGAGTGATATGATGACTCCTTGTGTTCACAGAGATGCAGTTAGAACTCACCGCAACTGCTTGGTCAACCTCAAGGAGATCAACTTAGAGTTGTTTTGTGGGGTGATCGAGGCCTGCGCCGTCATTGGGCTGCCGCAGTGAAGGAGTGGCTGCCTCAATGCTCACTCTCTGAGGATGTACTTTTGTTAGAAAAGCAGTGGAGGTGTCTGCAATTTTTTCCATGTCCTCAACGCTTTCTCGCCAAGCGGACCCTCCAAACTTTTTAGCTAAGAGTTGATGGCACTGGACACTCAGAACTTGGTCATTTTCTGGGACTCCAAAGCCACTTCTTCACCGGCTATTATCGGAGTGAACTGGGGTAGACGTAGGTCGGAGGGACGCAGACATGTGTAGTGCAAGGGGGGCCTTGGCACCTTCTCTTCCAGGTCTGGCCGGAGGTAGCCCACCCGGTCATGGATCAGATCCGTGCTTTTCGTGAATGCTGCGATTTGCGGTGTGCCCACTGGAATGAAGTCTTGTGCATCGCGGCTGAGCTTGTGTAGCATGCCTTTGGACTGCCTCCGCTGCCTGCGAACCCCTGATGCGGCGGGGCCCTGCATTAGTGCATCACTTGATACATTCCGCGAGTGGAGCATCGAGGGGTCCGGTTCGGAAACGGTGGCGTTCTTCTTGAAGGAGTTCTCCAGCTTCCGAGCCACCAGTTGGTCCCCTTGCGAAGGCATGTCTGCAGTTCAGCCGACTTCCAGCAGGACAGAGAGCCTCAGCACATGAAAAGACTTAGAAGCAGCACAATTTACTCAGTGATGGGCTCACACTGCCTGATATAGAATAAAATTGTTGCACCTCGAATTTCGAACTGAAGGGCAGGAATCTGCCGTCATCAGGTGTAGCACCCCTGTCTACTCCTGCACTATCCATCTGAAAAATGGCCTTGAGGGTGCGTCACGTGTGGTGTGCGCGGTGCGGGTGCACAGGGCGACTGAGGGGCACAATGATGGTCGGTCGCAGAAACTGGATGCCCCCGCCCAGGCCATTCCAGCCAATGTGCCAAACAGTTCAAATTCCCGTGCTATGCTGCACATCTAAGTACAGTAATGCTTTTCTCACCTGGAAATCCATGTAAACTGATACGCCCCAACAGGCATGATGCACACCAGCCCGCCTGTCGTGGCCTGTGTTACACTGCATACCTGGAGTAAACCTGTCTCTTCCCTACATCCACTATAACCCCCTGCATTAATCCCGCTCACTGCACGAGGTTGACGGACTGCGCATCTTGCCCCCTTGCGGCCACACAGACAGGGGAACGCGGGACGACTCACCTGTCCGACCGCGGCCCTCAGCTTCGAGGACTGTCTTATGGACAATCACCCCATCGCCCATTCACCTGCCACCCCCCGGCCCAGCGATGACGACGACTTAATGGCTTCACTGGGGCTGGTGGCTATGCCAGATAGCCCCCTTTCATGCATCCCTGTTTCCTTTTCCTCAACCAGTAGTGTTGTCACTGATGCTGTTTCTAGGGTTTTGGTGCGATTGAGACCCTGTGGGCGCAGAATGCCGGTACCAATGAATGTCGCGCAAAAGCGGTTCTAGGGGTCTTAGCATCACAAATAGATGGCCAATTGTTGCTTTTGGATAGAAAAGACTATGAGGTCCTTGCAGTGGAGTGGACCATTGCTAACCTTTTAGGTCACTGCGTCCCTGCCTGAAAAGCTTGTGTAGTATCCTCCCCCCCTTGCGCAAGCATGCTGAAAATCAAGAAATCCACAGTCAGAACGGGTCCCAGTGCTTGGACAAGGCAGTGCTTGCGTGCGACGTGCGGTACCAAAAGAACATATGTCACCTAAAGACCTGCCCATACCTCACCCTAAGCACAGTTGTCGTAACAGGGCACTAGAACACAATGTGCAGGCAAATCACAGCAAGTTCTGGAGGTCCTCACTGCCCATCAGGGGCATCAAGAGCTGTGGAATAGAAGCCCATTCCAACCTTGCGCCTCATCTTGAACAATTGCACATGCTTGCCCTTTGGGGCAGTCTTTGCAGCAGGCTTGGCTTCAGTTTCTGGAATGGCCAATTCACGAGGTTTGAGGTTTTCATGACTCCCCACAGCCCCTCAAGCTGGGATCGATGCGGCCTCAGCTCAACAAGGGCAAAGTGACATGAGTTCGTGGTTGGCTTCTTTTGTCGCAGCACAGGGCTGCTGCATGCCACTCTACAAAGACCACATTGGGCAGGTCAGTACCAAGCGTGAATTAAACACTGGCTTGCGCAATGAAACCATATGCAGACACTCAGGGGTGCAACGGGGGCATTGTACAATTACAACCCTATATTTGTATCGAAGCCAAGGCCTCGACAAGAGCCACTTTTGATTGAATTTGCGCGGCTTCCGCACTGTAGCACTCCCACCGGAAGGGGATGCGGCACTACAAAGGGTGCAAACACCATGTGTGGTGCTTTTACCATGCACTCGAAAGTTGCACTTCCGGCATTGCAGCAAGTGGGTGCTTAGTGCACGCTTGCAAGCCCGACACGTGCATGCGAAGCAGCCCACCTCGGTTCCAACACGGGCCATACAAACCTCGTCTACAATTGCATTGCACCTGGTGAAAGAGTGTGTCACACCACAAATGTTGCACCGCAACAAGCGCAACGCACAGAAGTCAACCCAAGCGATGCCAAGGTGGGTGTGGCTGCCAGCTGCAGACGCGCGGGCCTAGCGACAACCATGGACGCTAGCTCTTTGAAGGTGAAGGAATAGCCGTCCCGGGTGGCGTCGCTTTTGGCTGCACGGGCGACTTGGGTGTGCTTGAGGTGCCGCAAAGACGCTCCCGCCTCGGAATGCAGGTAGCCGAGGGCCTCGGCCACAATGTGGAAGTGCATCCAAGCTGCACCCTCGGCCGCAACTGGGCCCAGTGGGCGCATCCATACGTCAAACCCCATGTGAACGATGAGGAAGGGAAAGAGTGTCTGACAGAGGGATACACAGAACATGAAAAGTTGTTAATGACACACATGCAGACATGCACATGACATGAATGCATGACATGAATGAGTGTAGATGGCGTGTCCGTGTGTCCATTTATGCGATGACCCACATCCCACATCTTCCTATGATGACGAACCATACCGCCTGACACAGAATGCTGAACACCTCCCTTTACCTGCACTACATTCCAACTTTGATACCCTCGAACATGCATCAACGGACAAATGCTCTAAAAGTACGTCAGAAAGAGGACAAAAACCATCAGCGATGAATGCAGAAATGTCAACAAACACCAATAAACGTCAATAAACAACGGTTATCCCCCGAAAAAGGGCATTTTTTGAAAAGTAAACGCATAAACGCGTTTATTTGCCATTTGGCTTGTGGCCTAGCCAGTACTTACTTCATGCTTGGTTAGTACCATGTACACCGTGGTGCCCCATAGGGGCCAGCACAGTTGCGGCCAACCGGCAGTGCACCTGTCACTGAGCTAACTCTTTGTGGGGAGGAGTCTCATGGGGCAAGTATCATTGCCTCTAGGGGGGCGGTATAGCAGGAAGTAACAACAACCGCTGGATGAAAGGAAGATGAAAGCGAGAAGGGCAGAGGCATCAATGCAATGGAATCATTTGGTGGGCGGGGGTGTTGTTGTGCTCATTGAAGCATCAGAGCAGTCCAGTGTTACTTGGGAGGGTGTGCTGCCAAGCTCACAAGAGCTATCCAAATACATGATGTCCAAGGGTGGGCTGTCCATTGTCATTGCTTGTAGCCCTGGCCTGTACCACTTCGGGTTGCTGGCACCATCACTATGAATACTTAGGAGGCTTAAGATTGTCGACAAGGGTGAGACTCCCCCAGCCTCTACCGTGCCAAAGCTAAGCTCAGTGCTAGTTAGGCTGGGATTGTCAAAGTGGCGAGAGAGTGCACTACTTACCGAGGGATGCACTGAATGTTCGAAGCTGGCGGTAGGAGAGTCGGGCACCTAGTTTGTTGAGGGCGCAGAGCCCTTGGAAGCATGGGACAGTACTCGAGAATGCAGAAAAAATTGCCCGGTGGTGGAATCCTTTGTTTTGTGCGGGAGTGCTATTTCAGGCAACTGATTTCCACCAGTTCATCTGCTCATTCATTCCCCGGGATCGCCACATGTGAGGGGATCCACACCCATGAAACTTGTGCTAAGCACTAGCTGACCGCTGTTGAGAGAAGTTCCCATATGTCTGCATTAGGCCCTTGGTTGTTATACCAGTTATTGCTCTTCCACCGTTACGGGTCACCCTGCATAGGGGGAATCCTTGCACTGCGCGCTACATTTAGACTATGTTCCGCCCGAAGAGCCCCCAGGCACACCCCTTGGAAACGCCCTTAGAATTAGGTGACCCAAACTCACCAATCCAGTAGTCCAACACTAGCGACATAACCTCGGTGACATCCAAAATACATCCAGCAGGCATTATAAATCTGGACATAAAAGAGCAAACCTCCACGCAAGCATGTTGTGGAAAAGCCATGAACAGCGCATTGGTCGCCACCCTCAACAACACACAATTGTCTTTTTGTTCCATTGTCAACTAAGTACACATTGAGAATACGCAACTTGTGTGCACAACATGACACAGTTGCAGAATCAAAGAAATGTCACATTCTTGGGGATCCCCAAACAAAGGGGGACAAAATCAGAAGTCAAAACCTCCGCTAGGGGTCACCATGATGCCCCTAGGGGCCCCTAGTATCTCAAAGTATGGGTCTCTGGTACGGCCAGACACCCAATTAGTTGCACTGCGCTTAAGGCGCCCCCATACCGTCTCAAAGATATTTGGAATCCGTGGCTACAAGTAATTTAAGCACATCCTGAGGGGCAGTATTGATGAGGTGGATCGTTGCTCGCTACTCACCCCTGTTGTTTGTTTGAGCCTCGTGACGCGGGAGCGGCAAGGCATTCATACCCTGAGCAGGCACATGACCCCCAAAGCCTCCGATTTGTCCTACCGTTGAGTGGGTGTTTGCCGAGCCATCCGTATAGTATATATTGTGGAATGGGTTTAAGCTTCCTAATCCTTGGGGCAAAATTGTCATCAGCAATATCTTTGGTGAAGTAAACCGTGCCCTCAAACACATGGCCAAGGCCCCAAATCCCACAGCCCGCTTTGGCCCACACAATCTGCACTTCATCATCGTCCCCATAATCTGAGCAACACCATGAATCATCTGCAGTGAGGGGCTCTGAGTTAGAATCAATGGCACTGCCATGATCAGAGTCAGAATTAGAGTCGGGCTTTGCATTTGTTGCGGTCAAAAGGGGCATGATGTTCAATCTCATGTCCATTCCTCATGGATTTCAAATGAATGAAATCAGCCCCACAAGTAGAACGGCCGATAATAGTGGCCGGCGCCTGCTCACCGGTGGACCGGATGTATGTGATAGCCAAGCCAGGAGCAATGACATTAGTCATGGCTGAAAACCACATCAAAACAAACAGCAGTGGGTTGTACTACCAAGCATAATGTTGTTATGAGCAAGAGGACTCATCACAAACACGACACTACCCCTGTTTCCCCCTACAATCGGCACACAATCACGTACTCCTAGGTTTTTGACCATGAACCCCGTGGTAAGAAAAAACCAAAACAGCGACGGTCAAACTTGGTCCCGGGTGCTTAGACGAGGCAGTGCTTGCACAAGGGGGCCACACTGGCAAATGACACATCTACCTCAAAGTGTGGTGCACGTGGTGCGATAGAAGCACCCTGATTTGGGGAGGGTGCGAGGGGTGGGGGTGCGGGGGGGGGGGGGGGGGGCGGGGTTGAGCAGTTGAGCATCTATGTACAGCCCATAGGTCAAACACAAGCAACTAAAGGAAGCTTGGGGGTTGGGGGTAATTGGCTTGACTAAGACTACCACATTTGCAGCAGACTACTCCTTACTAGGGCTGTGTGCGCTGTTCATATGGGTGGTACTTCAGTGTGCCAAAGATTCCAAAGCAAAATTGTTATACTTGAGCACTCTAAAATTTACATTTGAGGAGAAGAATAACCATACTTGAGAATATTTTTGTGTTGTACTTCAGTGCATTTATTTTTTTAGCTCGAGTACATTTTTTTCTGGGCTGACTCGAAGTGTTCACGAAGGCTCAAGATAGTTCTTGGAAGCTGGGCGGCTCACGAAATGATACAATGGATCCCTCATAGATAGGGCAAAGGCCAAAGCTCATACATGTGAACAGAGGAGGTGCTCTCTAATGGGGTACGCAACCACCACACCACATGGCAAAACCTTTTCGGAGGTACGAAGCGAATCAGTCTGGGTATTTTGAACCCATCAGCGCTCGCAAGTGCTTTCCCAGAGGGAGTGCATGGCCATGGCGTCACATTGGCGCCGTTTGGCGTAGCCATGTGTGTCTATGTAGGGTGCTTTCCAAGCAAGCCCACATGTGAGGGCAGCATGCATCAATTGTGGCGGCAACATTGGATCCAAGGCTCTTCCAAGTAACGGGCTGCCAGTTGTGCCTCGTGTTGCACGCAATGGGGGCACAATGGTCAAGGTATCAAGCAGCCCAAAGACAAGTGTGGTAGGTCTGCTGTCGGTGCAAGGCATGCGACGAACGCCCGTGAAGGCACAGTGACCCTTGGTCTTGTTTCCCAGGTTGTTGCTGCTTGGGACAAACCGCACTTGGTCCTGGAGAACGGAGTCGGTAGGATTGAGGTTGATTGACCATGGCCAAGTTTTGGTGTACCCCGCCCCCCCCTTGCGCAAGCACGGCCGCGGTCCCAAAAGTCAGGTCAAAACGGCGGTTCAACGCCCACCCTGTGCTTAGACAAGGCCGTGCATGCGTGTGACACACGTGACAGCAAAAGTGTGGGGGAGCCCTCAGATGGGGATGGTGAGGGGCTGCAAACGGGGAAGAGCACTTCATCAAAGTGCTCAATCTCCTTCCCATTCCGCATGTACTTCAAATGGATGTAGTTGTCCCCATGACGAGAGGGACCAATAATAGTGGCAGACGCATGTTCTCCGGTGCTCTAAACGTACGTGACAGCGATGCCAGGCATAACATTGTTAGCCATGGCTGAAGATCACATCAGAACAAACATCATGGGGTTGCAATGTGTGGTACAATGTTGTTATGAAGAGAATGCAGCATCACAAACATGACTGAGTCCCTCTTTCCCTATACAAGCGCTCTACAAACACCCAATCCTTCCTTTCTCGACCATGAAAACAGCGGTCCCAAAATTTCCTCAAAACGGCGGTTCAACGCCCACCCCGTGCTTAGACAAGGCCGTGCATGTGCAAGGGGGGGGGGGTACCATGCTGGCACCGAGGTGGACTGGTATGTCGGTGAATGTGGCTCACAATTGAAATCATCAAAATGTATCCAAATCATGGTGGTGATGCAGATTGTGCATAACATGAAGTGCGCCTGAACGTCCAACATGGGGCGCACACCTCTGCCAAAGAGGATGGTGACACACCATGGAATGGACGATTCTCCTACCGGAGCAAGCACAAGACACCAAAGGACTACGAGTAGTTGTAACCACTAACAAAGTGCCTGGCGACCCCAAGCACACCTTGCGGCTGTGGTGGGGGGACGGCTAGCGATGGCACATGTGGCAGCGTTGGTGGTCACCACCTCAGGGGGTCAAGATGTGGTCACCTTGCAAGGTATGGAGAGTGCGCAAGAGTAAGGGTGTAGTGGTGTGCAACTGCGGAGCTGGTGTGAAAGAGTTGTGTGGCAAGTGTGTAGTTGGCATGGGCGTCTGCATGCAATTGCGCTGCATATAACTTCCTCCAAGGGGGATGGTGGCAAATCTTCTTGGTGTTGGGGCAATGGTGGCGCAAGTGTTTGGCTCGCTCAGCTTTCCATAGATAGCACATGAGAGAAAATCTTTCGTTTGGAGCGGTTGAAGCCAAGCTAGCGCTCGTCGCATGGTAGTGAGGCATGCACGCCTGCAAGCTCATAGAACAATTTGTGCTTCGTGTGAGTAGTGGTGGCTGTGGTGGTGCCATTGTCACCTTGGTCACATGACATTGCCTATCGAATATGAGTTCCAACTTTGCATGCCCTATCTTTGTGCTGATTGTCACCATGGTTCCCTGCTAGGAATGGGATGGTGTGATAGGGGCCCGGGACACAAGTTTACAAGGGCAAGGCAGCAAGTGCCAAGCCTATTGGATAGAACACCAACTTAAAGACCGATGACTCACGGTGAACGCAATTCTGAGTATTGTTTGAATGACAGATGTAGAGCCGTCCCCTGTGTATGAGTGTGGGCGCAACATGGAGACAGGGCGTGCCCATGTAGAACGCAGTTGTGTGGACTGTCACTCCAAGAAAGTGAGTCAGAGACACAAACACCTCTAGCTCCATGGACTTCTATGGTGGCATGAACATATTGAGAGGTTGTTGAAGGAACTCATCCCCCCCCCCCCTGTGCTGTCTTGGGTGCCTCACAAGCAGTCAGCCACCATTTGACAGTGCCTCATGAGTGTTCTGCCGCATGATATCCCTTGCTTCACTGCCCTCTCGGGCACCCATCTGCCTCTGTCCCCCATGGTGCCTCAGATTGAGCCAGGAAGCCACTCTGGCGCTTGCTGTGGCTTCCAAAAACAGGGACTGTCCTGACGACACTTGCTGCCACTGGCTTGAAGACTCTGCTTTAGAGTGGTAGCAAGCTGGAGCCACACACCCCTAGGAGGTGAAAAAATGCTGTTGTATTAGAGCACCAGATCTACATGGCGAAAGCTTATCCCACATACCCCACTCATTGCCCATAAAGCTCAGCTCCCTACTGTGTTTGCACCCACATCAGGCGTCGGTGTATGTGCCCCCCTTGGCAACTCCATGTACCAACATAATATGTGCCTCGCACGCGAGTGCACGCCGCAACATCAGTGAACAGGTTGGCAGCTTGTTCCCCTGTGTCTTGCAGTTCCCAGCTCCAAGCATGCCGCCACGATGCTCTCACAGACCCCACATACCAACGTCGACGGTGTGACCCGCACTCATGGTCGTCCCCTAGGGCACCACGCTCTGGCCCCACACCACAAGCATCCTGAGTTGAACCTGGGCCGTGCCAGCCACCCAATTCTGCCTGGTAGTCTGCGGAGAGACAGCTTGGAGGAGGGCTTAGACCCCAGTCTTGACCAACGAGCAACAATGTTGGCTAGTGCGGCCGGATTGTGTGCTATGCATGCGCGCATCAGATTTATTCACTTGCCCATCCGGTTGATATTTCTAAAGGCCGTTAGGTTGGACTTCTTTCCCACCGCAAAACCTGCCTGGACAGTTGAGCCGTCGCACACCGTTGCTACCCCTGATTGCCCTCATGCCCGTCCATTTTTTGTTTTGGGGGCTGTGTTGCCATAGAGCCTCATGGCACATGCACTGCAATGATGGGGCACTGGTTGACACTACACCTGTGTGTGTGGACAGACCATCAAGGCCTGAGAAAAAGAATCCTTGGTGCCGGAAAAGAGCTCTTTTGATGATGCCTGGGTGCATTTGCATGTGGAGCAGAGAGAGGAGGCTGTGAGGGCAAATGTTCCCCCAGTTGTCGCGGCACATCGATTGGGTCCATATGTCATTGGAACTGCTGACCATAGTGCAGTTGGCGTGTAGAGCGGCCCGCCAGGCCCTTTAAAAGGGAGATTGGCCTCCTTCGGCTGGGATCCCAGATCCGCGGATGGCGTTGAAAAAAAAAATAGACACTCAGAAAATGTCACTCAAAAAGATATCCAGGGGGGCGGGGGAGGCGTAGGCCCCTCTGGCAGGCCGGTTTGCACCACCAGTGCCAGATGGTCTGAAGTAATCACCACCCTATCTCCGGCTCCAAAGGCATGAGAGGAGGAATCTTGCACTTTACAGGGTCTCTTTCTGCTTGGGGCTTACACTCTTGGCAGGGCTCGACCTGAGCGTCTTTCACTAGCAACATGCAAAGGATAAAGCAACTTTAAGACTCCAACCACAACGGCCTTTACGGGATGTCTGGAACCGTGCCAACAAATTTGGGATTACTGGGAACCAGTCTTTCATTTCCCGCAAACTTGGCCTGGCACACTTCCCCCATGCTGGACCGCAGTTTTGTACCGTTGTTGCCATCTTGGTGGGCTACTTGTGGCCACAGTCATCGGCCCCTCACCGGTTGCTAAGTTGGCGCCACCCCACAGGGAACCGTCCCTTCATGACTGTTTCAGCTACCCAGGGCCGTGTTGCACAAAACTGGGGAGATTTCAATGGGGGACGGGGCATCAATGGTCAGGTTGCAGTGTCTGCATTAGGCTCCAGCTGCGCCTGCCCCACAGCTTTCATCACCTTCTGTCCATCGTGACGCCTCCAGCGCATTCAGTTCCACCGGGGGACGGGGGGGGGGGGGGATAGCCAGGCGAAAAGCTGGTAGTGTCCAAAGAATCTCTTTTGTTGAACCCTCTAAAACATGCCTGAGCATACAGAGAGCACAAGCAAAGGAGATACCAACATCAGCAAACGATCCATCCAAACGTGGACCACACATTCGGGGAGTGCCTGCACAGCGCCCAAAAGGCACACTGCCAACAATTGTAGTGCTAACTTCCTGCTGCCATATCCAGCAGATCCAGAATCACAGGTTTCCGACCCAACCTCGTAAATAATGAGCCGGTACAAGCCACGAACACAGATCGATGCCTGACTAGGGGGGGACGAGCATCGCCAGGGCTGTCGTTTGCACTCCATGCTGTACAGAGGTCACCTCCATGCACATGCTGAGAGGACTGTGCGAGATCACAACTGGTAATACCCAACAAAGTGAGCGCACCAGCTGTACTCACAAGGGCCACTCATTTCCAGAAGGAGGCAATTGTGGAGATTCCACACAATATGACGAGGCAAACTTCACCATTTCACCGCCACCCAGTCCTGTTGTTTTACTGCCCAGGCAGAACACAACGCAGGAGGGGGCGGTGGCAGTGCCCAAAACTGTCGACAGCAGCGCACCTCAATTCATCCCAAAAAACTATGGCCCACGTGCAGTTGTGCACTGTCGCACAACTGAATGTGACCTGCAGCGACTGATATATAATTCCCTGATATCCAACGTAATTCTCTCCGAGTATCCCACGATCTGCCCCATTGGAGTCCGGAGGCCGACCAGGCAACCTCTCACATCACCTCACCTCATCTCACCTCACCTCACCTCACCTCACCTCACATCACCTCACCTCACCTCACCTCACCTCACCTCACCTCACCTCACCTCACCTCACCTCACCTCACCTCACCTCACCTCACCTCACCTCACCTCACCTCACCTCACCTCACCTCACCTCACATCACCTCACCTCACATCACCTCACATCACCTCACCTCATCTCACCTCACCTCACCTCACCTCACATCACCTCACCTCACATCACCTCACCTCACCTCACCTCACCTCACATCACCTCACCTCACATCACCTCACCTCACCTCACCTCACCTCACCTCACCTCACATCACCTCACCTCACATCACCTCACCTCACCTCACCTCACCTCACCTCACCTCACATCACCTCACCTCACCTCACCTCACCTCACCTCACCTCACGTCACCTCACCTCACCTCACCTCACCTCACCTCACCTCACCTCACCTCACATCACCTCACCTCACCTCACCTCACATCACCTCACCTCACCTCACCTCACCTCACATCACCTCACCTCACATCACCTCACCTCACCTCACCTCACCTCACCTCACCTCACCTCACCTCACCTCACCTCACCTCACCTCACATCACCTCACCTCACCTCACCTCACCTCACCTCACCTCACCTCACCTCACCTCACCTCACCTCACCTCACCTCACCTCACATCACCTCACCTCACCTCACCTCACCTCACCTCACCTCACCTCACCTCACCTCACCTCACCTCACCTCACCTCACCTCACCTGACCTCACCTCACATCACCTCACCTCACATCACCTCACCTCACCTCACCTCACCTCACCTCACCTCACCTCACCTCACCTCACCTCACATCACCTCACCTCACCTCACCTCACATCACCTCACCTCACCTCACCTCACCTCACCTCACCTCACCTCACCTCACATCACCTCACCTCACCTCACATCACCTCACCTCACCTCACCTCACCTCACCTCACCTCACATCACCTCACCTCACCTCACCTCACCTCACCTCACCTCACCTCACCTCACCTCACCTCACCTCACATCACCTCACCTCACATCACCTCACCTCCACCTCACCTCACCTCACATCACCTCACATCACCTCACATCACCTCACCTCACATCACCTCACCTCACCTCACCTCACCTCACCTCACCTCACCTCACCTCACCTCACCTCACCTCACCTCACCTCACCTCACCTCACATCACCTCACCTCCACCTCACCTCACCTCACATCACCTCACATCACCTCACATCACCTCACCTCACATCACCTCACCTCACCTCACCTCACCTCACATCACCTCACCTCACCTCACCTCACCTCACCTCACCTCACCTCACCTCACCTCACCTCACCTCACCTCACCTCACCTCACATCACCTCACCTCACCTCACCTCACCTCACCTCACCTCACCTCACCTCACCTCACCTCACCTCACCTCACCTCACCTCACCTCACCTCACCTCACCTCACATCACCTCACCTCACCTCACCTCACATCACCTCACCTCACATCACCTCACCTCACCTCACCTCACCTCACCTCACCTCACCTCACCTCACCTCACCTCACCTCACCTCACCTCACCTCACCTCACCTCACCTCACCTCACCTCTCGTCTCATCTGACACCCCCACCCTTCCGAGCCTGCACAGCCTTCTGGGGGGGGGGGGGGGGTCGTGCAATGCTGTGGACAGAAGTCCCCTTGAAATGACACCGAGCACTGCGCATTAGTATGTCAAGTGGAGTATCTGTGGCTCTGTACAACTGTGTGATTGTGGAATGGACTAAGGGTAGCCTTTGAACAAGGCAGACGCTGATGCCATGAAGCGCATTTGCAAGGGTACGTCCAGGGCTGTCGCGAATGACTGCCGGCCTCCAATACGCTCACACCTCAAAAGAGAGCCGGTCGACGAGTAATCGCTGTCGGATAGCGGCCAACCGGCAGTGGTGGCCACTACCTGTGCTGGGTTGACCACAAACCTGACACTGAAACCTTGGGGAACAAACCCTTATGCCTAAGAGGCCCTCTAAAGGACAGCCCCGGACACATCACTGGCGGCCCCGAAGATCCCCCCTCCAATCTTTGCCCCACGGGGCCCACTGATCGGCTGATGGTTTTCGCATCAGTGCGTGAATGACAGTGCTGATGCGTTGATGGGTGCCTACCAGGTACCTGCTACGGTATCAGTAGTAAAGTAAGACCTGTTCCATGTAAAAGTATGAGTATTGTGACACTGTGTGGGCTCTGATGGTAAAACCAACCCTCAACAGTGGGCCATGGTCGCCCACTGTTGCCGATCACAGCAGAATGCCGTCACAACGGCTGCAAACACAAAACATGATACAACACAATACAATATCTACGCACTTGTCACGTGTCACTTGGACAAGGCGCTGTTGTGATAGGGGGCATAGGCAAGGGGTTTTCACCAGAAACAAAGGGGCCATGGGGTGTGGCAGGGGGCATTTGGGGCTCATCAACAGGGGCACACACATGCCCAGCGGAGGAGGAGGTGTAACAGAAGGCATGATGGAGCTGATGCCAACGGACACCTACAAAAAACACAAATTCAAATGAACGCTGCCACAGCATGAAAGCAATGTGGACACAGGCTGTGTGTGTGTGTGTGTGTGTGTGTGTGCATGTGTGTGTGTGTGACGCCCAATTCTTTCAAATCATGCTCAAACTGCTAGGTTCAACAATGATGCGACTAAACCATGAGTTCTGGTGTTCTGTTGCCCTGCCGCCGGGCCTGAGGAACTGGGTTGAGATGACACGCAACATGCAACAAGAGGGAGTGGGGCTTGTGCTCCTACCGCATCCCGCATCCCTGGTCCGTGCTCCCATGCTTCCCTGCGCGGAGGCCGCATTGGGCGAGTCCGGTGTGCTGTTGGCGGACGCGGGGTTGAGAAACCCACGGGTGCTGCTGGAGCTCATGTGCTGGGAGGGGGAGGAAGGGGGTGGGGTGGCGACTGGTTCTATGTGACCTGTTTGTCTCTGCTGAACTCATGACCATACGAAAGCATTGGCTTGACGAGGGCTAGGGGTCCCCAACCCTGGCTTTTGGCTGCGTGCCGCAGCGGCTGCGCAGCCGGCTGCTGCCCTGAAGACGCCGGTTCGAATCCCCCCGCCGAAGGGGAATACGAGGAGGAGACGCGGCTCCCGTCGGCCGGCGGTACCGGTGACGGGGGGCACTGCTGCAGGTGTGCTGTGCTCGGTGCCTTGTTTTTCTGTGCGCTCTGTTGCCTGTTCTGCGGTCTGCGGACTGGGCAATGACAAAAGTAAAAACTACGAGGACAAGACACGCCACCCATCCAGCGGCGGTACCGGTGGTGTAGGGGGATGCTGAAGGGGGCGGTGGCGGGGACCTCGCCAACGGGCCCCTGGACGGACGGACGAACCGGGGCTTGAACCCCCGACGACGACGAGCGCCACCCATGGCGCATACCACTAGACCGTCCATGCCTCTTGTGCCATCTGACGCAAAAATGGTTCTCAGAGCAGATCAACCACCAAAGCTTTGCGTTGAGTCCATCATTCTGTCCTCTCGGGAAGCAATGCATCACCATCGGGCAGCTTTGGAATTCCTTGCCGAAGAATTCATCATATCTCATGGACGCAAAGAATGGCGTTTCCGAGACGTGATTTAGCATGTCCGAGGGCTCTTCGTCTTCCATGGTGTGGTACACCATGCGCGCCATCCCTAACACACGGGACGGATACGTCACCCAGTCCGGGCCGGAACCGCCCATGCATCGCATAACTTGGTGTAGTTGCTTATTGCCCAGCTGCACCACGAAGAGTTTGGCTAGCTCGGGGGCTGACCGTGTTTCGAACGGCGTGAGGGGGGCCCCTTCCTCTGACATGGCCATGGACCCTATCTTGGCGCTTAGTCCCGCTTCCCGTTCCTGCTAAGTGGAGGTGAAGACCACAAATTGCTGTTGTTTCCCGGAATCCAGAACGATCGGCCTACTGAGCTCGTGTAGGGACCTGTGCATCCATGGAACTTCTTTACTCAATGCCTTGAGCTCTTGGAGCGTCATCGCTTGGTTTATTTCCAACAAGAGGTCCCCCGTTGCTTCCCCTGTCTGGCCGGCGACGCCGGTGCTCTTTTGCGTTTCATTGCTGTTGTGGCCCTTTTCGCCAGCTCTGGGCGATGGCTAGAGATGTACTCATCGATGACTTTTTGTTGTGCAGCCACTTGAGACTCCTGCAGATCCAGCGTGGCCGCATGGTCCGCGAACTTTTTGCTGAGGTCTGCCGTGGGCTCCTCTACCAGAGCAATGACTTGGTCTACTACTTCCACTCCTTGCCAGAAAATGGTGGTCATCCGGTCCTGAATTTGCTTGCGGTCAGCTGCTGATGTCTCTTGCGGGAGCTCCCGCTGCTGCTTTTTGACCTCTTCAAATTGAGACTCGAGCTTATCCAAGGAACTCAATGCCTCGACTACCGGATGTGACTTTTTGATGTTTAATGAACGAACTTGGGACAGAATGGCGTCAGAGAGAAATTGCCGTTTGGCGATCACATTCGCAGAGGCCGGAGAAACGGTCTTCGGATGAGGGAGGCTGAAGAATCCCGCTTGTCTCAGTGGCTCCATCGTTTCATTGCGCATTGCTATGAGTGTTTCGACCGGAAGCTGAAATGGGACCATCTTCATGGGAAGGGAATGCCGCGCTACACCAGGACTCCTTGGGGTCGTCCACATTCACGTCCCCGGGCGATGCAGGCATGGCTGTGTTCTACGGGTGCCGGTAGAACCACGAAGCGAAACAGGCTATTTTCTGAGCAATTGTGCGCGATCTCGACGTCCCGTTAGGCAAAAAGATAAGTCAGCAGGCAAACAAATTGCATAGGCATGGGACATGAAAAGATCGCCTGTGTGTGTGTGTGTGTGCGTGGCACCCCCGTATTTCAATCAAAGCTCAAAGTCCGAGGTTTAACATTTTAACATTCCCTAAGCATCCCACAAACCATCAGTTCAATGTTCAGCGCCTCGCTGGCAGACCCTCCACTAACACACTGATTCACAACTTCCGGGTAGGGGAGGACGATCGGAAATTGCAAAGGAAGCAAGCAGGCCTCGGCAGCGTCTTTCCCCCCACCGTGCAGCCAACCGCGGGGAACCAGGGTCATCGCGGAAACACCACAATTGACAAACTGCACTGTGCCGCAAGTGAGTGAAATAGCCGTCTGGCCCTTTTGTGCCTCTTGGTCCATGATGCACTCTCCGAAGCTGTCGGGGATTCCCATGCTGCAGGGTTGGCAATTGTGTGCTCTACCACCGAGAGCCATTCCGACGTGGTGTACCACAGTTGTGCCGGGCTGGGTGTAAGTGAATGTGCTATCCTTAAGTACCCAGAGATGCTAGGCTAGGCGTGAGTGACAGCTAGCCACGCGCGAATATGTGGAGGACACCGGGCTGGGTGTGAGAGACCTGTGCTCACCAAGAGGCCTATGGTTTCTGGCCAGCGCAAAGGGCCCTAAAGGTGGCAACATTTACCTAAAGGATTGCCACCTGCTTGGGATCAAGCTTTACTACACCAAGTGTTTTGACCGCATCCGATAGGCGGTGGTCCTAAGGATGGGACGGGAGCCCGCGATCCCGTGGGCCGTATCCTGCAGGCCTTGGGGGCAAGTGTCGCTAGCACCAGCATGCCGTCAAGCTCTTGCACAGCCTAGGGGACCAAGTGCATCCAGCGATGCATGCTGAGCATGTTGCTGGTCTCCTCACTCCATGGCGTGTGGAGCATGGGTACCTAGCGGAGCAGCTGTCCACACTTGACCATGCAGGCCTCGGGACATGGCTCGGGCACCTCCGAATACATCTAGTTGATGGGGTGCCGTGACTTGTGCACCAGGCGGTCCATCTGTCGCACATTCCTTGTCGGCAATCAGTCCGGGGGCGAGATGAAGACCAACAGTAGGGAGAACCCACTCAAAGCCCAGCCACCGCTGCCCAGCTGGCCCCGCTCCACATCCTCCCATTGTGTCTGGTCCTGCAGCTGGCTGCTCATATCAAGGGAGAGGGTTGCTGTGACGGCCATACAGGGGCGCGCTCCCCAAGGGGTACAATGCAGAAAAAAACCACAACTACCACCTCCTCAGTGATCACTCGTTTGCATGTGTGCATGACTCGTGTGCTTGTGTGCATGCATGCATGTGTGTGTGTGTGTGTGTGTGTGTGTGTGTGTGTGTGTGTGTGTCTGGTGCACAAGATTATTGCAACATTCTGGTAGCGTTCATTGACATACAGGCCCTCGCTATAGCTCTGTTCGCACTGCAGCAATGTTTGGCATAGTGTGTGTGTGTGTGTGTGTGTGTGTGTGTGTGTGTGTGTGTGTGTGTGTGTGTGTGTGTGTGTGTGTGTGTGTGTGTGTGTGTGTGTGTGTGTGTGTGTGTGTGTGTGTGTGTGTGTGTGTGTGTGTGTGTGTGTGTGTGTGTGTGTGTGTGTGTGTGTGTGTGTGTGTGTGTGTGTGTGTGTGTGTGTGTGTGTGTGTGTGTGTGTGTGTGTGTGTGTGTGTGTGTGTGTGTGTGTGTGTGTGTGTGTGTGTGTGTGTGTGTGTGTGTGTGACACCCAAATCTTTCAAATCATGCTCAAACTGCGAGGTTCAACAATGTTGCGACGAAACCATGAGTTCTGGTGTGTGTGTGTGTCTCCCAAGACAGGGGCAGGTGGGCTTTCACTTCCCGGAGGGGGGGGGGTCGATAGAGCCCCCTGGCTAGACCCCCCTTGTGTGACATTCTGTCTAGTTGTTATTTCTTTACGGGCCCTAGACAGTCACGCATTCTTCCCTTCGCATGTTGTGTCGGGTCGTTGCGATCTGTCGGCCGCTGCGGCCGGTGCTCTTGCTGGTGTCGTTTCCGCGTTCGCGGAGCCCATTGGTTGGTGTGCCGCGGCTGTGCTGGATGTGGCGAGCATGTAAGTTATGCAAGGGGCACACGGGGGTGCGGCACTGCGTTAGCCGCCACCACGAGGGGCATCCTAGGGGGCTGGGGGGGGGGGTCGACGGCGTTTGCTGGTTCAGGAGGGGGGGGGGGTTGCAGCAGCAGCTGGACACTAGGCCCTTCGGAGGGCCGGTGTGTGTGCCGGCTCCCTCGTCTAGGGGAGGGGGCAGGGGTCCAGCAAGGCCGGGAGCAGCAGTGCTGCCACGTGGGGGCACGCGGGAGCCGCAGTGCGGCCACGGGAGGGCCTAGGAGGAGGGCACATAACACGAGGCGGACGTCCTTGCGCCGCGCCGCGACACACCGGGGGGCCAGGGTGGGATAGGGCAGGCCATAGGCAGGCTCTCCGCTAACCCCTAAGCCTCCCGTTGCAAGAGCGGCCAGGACATTAAAAGCCTTCAACCCTCATTAATAGTACAACACACCCACACACCCACACACACACACACACACAGGGGGGGGGGGGGTCAATGCCCTCCTCCCCTTTGGCTGATGACCCCGCCCGCGCCGCCGTCAGCCGGCGGGAGATGTCCCCAAAAATATCCGCCAGCCCTCGGGAGGGGGGGGGGGGATGTGGACAAGGTTGTACCCCCCCCCACACACGGGTGTGTCCGTCCGGGCGCCCTGCCGGCGCGCGTGACGCCTGCACTCGTTCCCCGTGTGCCCCCCCTTGCCCGGCGGTTCCCCCTGGGGGGAGCGGGGAGGGCGGGAAGGGCTGCCTGAGCCCTCCCCGATCGTTTAACATACCGGAGCCGCTTAGACTGCCCCCCCCCCCCCCCCAAGCGTCTCCGGCCGGCTGTGCGGGCTGCAGCCACGCCCGCAGCGCTTGCGCCGCCACACGTGCTTGCGCCGCGTCCATGTGGTGCCCTTCGTGTGCCCGCAGGCAGCAGTGCTCGGCGCTCCGCTGCACGCAGGCGGCACAGGGCGGGGCCTGGTGTCGCGCACACAAGGCCACCCGCAGCGGCGGTGCCACGCCGCCCACGCCCCCGCCGACTGCCCCTTGCCGGTCACGCTGCACCCGCCGGCGCGGCAAGCGCTGAAAGGGCCGCAGGGGCTGTAGCCCTGGTCCTCCCGGGGGGAAGGTAATCGAATAGGAACACATCCGACCGCCCCACTCCCGGCCGCGCCAGGGGCTGCGTCAATAGGGTGCGGCAGTGCGCCTCCAACTGGCGCATCTGGAACAGTATGGCATCCGGGCGCGCAAACAATGGGCGCGCCGCCCTCCCCACACACCTGAAGATCCCCAGCGGCAAGAGGGATATGGCCATCCACACCTCCTTGCCCTGTAGAAGGTCACCTGCTTGCAAATGTGGCTGCAGCGCATCCAGGGCCATTTTCAGCACTTGGCCCCTGGTGCATAGCGGCAACGTGACCCCGCAGCCGGTGGTCGCTAGGGGCCGGGAGAGCCCGCTCCGCGTGGGCCTCCAAGTCCAGGGCCAGCTCCACGCACGTCACGTGGCCCTGCCCTAGTAGCCACCGCAGTCGGCTAGCCCACTGAAGGAGCGCCGTCGCGAAGGACGCCTCCCACGGCCACCCCGGCAGTTCTATTAACGAGGGTTGAAGGCTATTAATGTCCTATTAATGTCCTGGCCGCTCTTGCAACGGGAGGGTTAGGGGTTAGCCGGTTAGAGCGTGCATGTGGCCTGCCCTATCCCACCCCTGGTCCCCCGGTGTGTCGCGGCACAGCGGAAGGACGTCCGCCTCGTGCTATGTGCCCTCCTCCGAGGCCCTCCCGTGGCCGCACTGCGGCTGCTGCGTGCCCCCGCATGGCAGCACTGCTCCTCCCGGCCTTGCTGGACCCCCGCCCCCTCCCCTGGACTAGGGAGCCAGCGCGCGCACCGGCCCTCCGAAGGGCATAGCGCCCGGTTGCTGCTGCAGCCCCCCCCCCCTTAAAGCGGCGGACACCGTTGACCCCCCCCCCCCCCCATCATCTGTACTATTAACGAGGGAGACCCATATGTGGCTGTGAGCTGGATGTACACCAGTAACCCGGCACGTGGGCAGGGCTGGCTGCTATGCACACTTCCTACTCTTCCACAGAGTCAGAACCTCTGTGCGTGGCCTTTGTTTATGTTAGTTCCTGTGTTGCCCTTCCATGCCCCTATCCAAACAAGGGGCGAGCCACGTCCATCCCGTCGTCTTACGACATTCCCCGCGGCAGGGCGGTCGTAGGCGATGGGGGGGGGGGGTCTTGGGTCTCTGTCGCTTGGGGACTGGCGGTGTGAGTGGGATGTGTGGTGAGCAACAAAGGGTAATGTGAGGGGCTTGGGGAGCGCAGGCATTAGCGTTTGTTCGGGCCTTTGGGTCATGTTGCTGGCCTAGTGCATGTTGGTGCTGGTGTGCACACTTTGTGGTGCCGAAGGGTACAGCAATGCCGTACGCCTCTCTGCATGAGTGAGCAACGAGGGCAGTGCGGAAGTCCATGAAGGGCACATGTTTTCGAAAGCGGTCGCTGGTCTATGTGCCCCGGGTTGTGGTGTCCTTTGTTGCAACATAGCGATGCTGGGATTCTCAACCTCTTGCATGTGGAACACACTGGCAAACAGTGTGCTGGGCATAGTGAGTGTGCTTGCAGCGCGCATGTGACTAGCGTCTGTGCGCTGGTCGCCACCCTGCGGCGCACAGTGACTGAATATGGCGCTTGTGGGACACGGCCGGACCCGATGACCGAAAATAGGTCACTCGCAAAAGTGGTGGACCCCCTCCACTTTGGCGCATAGGGATGAGGACGGCATCAGGCCCGTGTTTAGGCTGCCCGCCACAGCACGCTGCAGGCGTGCCTCTTCCACCTCTTCGGTTGTACGTCACACACGATAGACATACGGGCGTTGCGCGTGTGTGCACTGCGTGCGCATTGTCCATGTGGATTCACAGTAGCGTGCCACCTGCTCCATGTGAGGTATCATGGCTGAGCAGCATGCGAAATATGGTCTTTTGTTCAGTCCTGCTAGCACAGAACCCCCCATTGGGAGCAGCGCTCCTGAGCGCGCGATGACCTTGGCGGGGTGTAGTGTGCCTGATTTAACCAACCGTTGCAATGTGCATAGTGCCAGCTTGAGGGCCCGGGCTCTCTCTTGTAGGCGCAGTGTGTGCCCCCTGAATTTTGCTTGTGGGGCAGCCGGTAGTATCCGTTCGGCGAATTCTTCAAAATCTAAAGCTAGCTCAATGAAAGTGACACTGCCTGGCTCGTCGGTCCACTGCAAGGCTCTCAGCCAGCACAGTAGGTCCGTGATGACGCTCACCTCCCAGGGCTAGATGCGTTTGGTGGGATTGTGCAGCGAGACAATCGGCGTCGCAGAGGGGCGGGGTAGGGGTCCCACCAGCTACTGGCATGGGTATGCCCTGGCTGACTGTGCGCGTACTTTCGGAAAGAGCTTTGGTGTGTTCTTATCATGTATTTTTCGTGTTGCCAACACCGAAACGAACATGGCGTGCAGCGCCAGAATAAATGGCAGATCATGCTGCTCCACTTGCCTGCTGATGGGGGATGGGTCCGGGGCTAAGCCGCTGATTTTGAGGCACGGGGGCCACGCCGCGAAGCGGGGGAGCTCTGGAATTCTGGCTGCGAGTGTGTGCACTTGTTGTATGTGTGCGTCCCGTGCCTGAGCCCAGGCCGTGCAATAGTATGTGTGTGTGTGTGTGTGTGTGTGTGTGTGTGTGTGTGTGTGGTACACCACAGTGTGTGGAGTGCTCTGGAGAAACAACGTGTACTTTTGTCAAACTTGCAGTATTCGGTGTGGAAGTTAGAGAAGCCCATGAGCCCTTAACACAACCCTGCACCGCATGTGAAACCCCATCAACGTGCTAAGTGTCTCCAGGTGAAGCCAGCGACGTGGAGAGCTTGAGCCTACGGACTTGAGACTACTTGAGCCTGCGAGGTCATACAGGATGGCCCATTGCAAGACAAAAAACTACACCCTTCCATAACGATTCACTAAAGAATGACACACAGGCAACAAGGGGGAAGATTCAGTCTACATGCGGCCCTGGAGACCCGGCTTTCAGAACTTGCCGAGGAGAGGGGGGGTCGAGCACTGGCAAATTGTTGGGTAAGCAGGCACGGTCCGTGCTTACTGTGTGAGTGATATGCGACAAAAAATCGCAAACACCCGTCATGGTGACCTTTCTTTGGACATGGTGTGTATGCTCTTACAAGCAGCCCCTGGTGTGTTAGTTGTCCACTGTAAAACATTGAGACATGTTGGTACAAGAAAATGAAGCAGGGAACTCCAAGTGCAAAAGATGAATGGGGCAACAAAAACCGACAAAGCAGCAAAAGTTGCAATAAAAGGTTGTTCCATGCCCACAGAATAATCACCATGAAACATTTTAGGGCCGTTTGCTGTTGGCGCGGCATTTTTTCGAAGATTGCGAGATGCAGGGGGTTGCTCGCTTGGAGCGGGCGTCCCAACTCATGCGAGAACGGTTAAGCCGCAGTGCAAGTCGAGCAACAGCGGTGGCCAGTTAACAGAAGCGTCACAAACAGTATTTTAGCCGAGCTCTAACCCTTTGAAACACTGGACAGTCAAGGGACCGACAAGTAAAAAGTTGCTTGCAGTAAGCCCTCCCCACACTGCCCTGTGTGTGTGGAGGGGGGGGGGGGTCCGTTACCCGCAGAGGACTGCTGATTGCCGCACCGTCACACCGGAACTCTGGTCTGGCTGGGCGCGGCACCTGCCATATGAACCTAGAACCTAAACAGCAGTGTCACCAGCTGTTTTCTCTGCTCATCGCCCGTGGGCCCACGCGCACCGATGCGCACCAACCAGCCACTGCCTCCCCGTCACACTATTTGCATTCACCCTTGCCAGGGGGCGTGGGGAGACAATTGCTGCACGTATCTCTTCAACGGTATCAGTGGCAAAGTAAGATCAGTTTCACATAAAAGTACCCCCCGCCCTTTGTCCACCCCCCCCGTACGGAGTCTTTTTGAGTTGCTGTCTGGTAGGGACAGGCAGACGTGCAAGATCAAAACAAGAGCCTCATCAGTGGTACCATAGGCGCCTTTCGGTCTGGTAAGAGAAGTGCAGCAAGAAGCGGCAGTCGCTCACCACGTACTGGAACGTGACTGATGTCGACTTGACCTACAGAGATCACATTGTCAGATGACACCGCGACTCTATCTTATGAAACAGTCACCATGAGCAGGCACTTTGGCACTACTGTAAAGATACAACCTTCTACTGTCGCAGCGGTAACAATTAGTCTCGCCAAGCAGGTAACAATTAGTCTCGCCAAGCAGACAACAGACACAGGTCTCACAGGTGCGGTCCTGTGCAGTATGACACTGATGCGTTTTCTTTTAGAACGAGCCGGTGACGGCGGGATGGACAAGGGGGGGGGGGTATGGGTATCCCGGCACTTTGCGGGCTCTGATGGCGAAATGGGCCTTGACAGTCTGCCATGTCAACAATACCACGTCACGAACAGTCGATGGGTTGATGGGTGAAGTATCAGTGATAAAGTAAGGGATGTGCCATGTAAAGGTAGGAGTCTCGACTTTCTGAGCTCTGATGGTGCAAAGGACCCAATCCTCTCCACACATTCAAAGCGGCGGCACCAACGGCAGTGCCATCCCACACAAATGACCCTCTGATTCATGACCCGGACCAAAATATCGGTTGCGTTGTAAAACCGGTTCCGTGTATCAGGAGCAATTACCCTTTCCACTGTATCAGTCCCTGGCATCAGCACCCCGCACGACGAAATGTCTCCATCGGAGGCTAGCACAGTGTCACCCGTTGGTCATGGTGAGTAGAGGTGAGTCCAAAATGCGGGCTGGAACCCTGTGCCGCTTGATTGTTGTGTGCAAGCCTCAATACTGCTGGTCAGGCTCCCTTGACCTGTGGGAGATGTGTGCTCCATGCACTTCCTGTAAGTGCATGCCACACTGCCAGGGTCAGCGGTCGGGGGCGCATCCCCCCTCTCCCTACTCATTATCAGGTGCAATGGGGAGCTTGGTACAGAACCCGTACAGCAACCAGCCTGCAGTGCCCCTGACGCGAAATAGTACAGCACATCATTCCGGAACGCGTAGTCCAGTATACTGTCCTTGGCTCTTCGTTGTTGCGGCGACTCTATTCAAACATCATTTGAGACAAACAATTTTTGACGACTGTTGCCGGCCCGTTGACCTAACGCAAACTTCCACCCCTGTGGCTTTCAGAGAGCTGTGTACTCCCCGAAGCCCTCAGAAGCAAGGGGGTAGGCTCTCTCCGAAGCATGTCCTACGGTACAGGAGGGCCCAGACTCCGTGGGTTGTCTCTCCCCGATGATCTAATATCGCCGGCCGGCCTCAGTGACCGGTCTGGTGGGCCGCGGACCACGTGAGGGGTGCTGCTGCTGTGCAGCACAAGGGTGTCAGAGCCGCCGACTGGCAGAGCTAATAGGGCCTTGCGCCCAGCGGGTGGACGATCCACGTGCATGGCTCAGGGATGCCCATGGGGTAATGGTTGTAACGGTGGTGGTATGAGACGGTGGGCGCCAGCCCAGAGCCAGGTGCATACGCTCCCAGGGGCTGCGGCACTGGCGATGAAGGTCGGTATGCTCCGTACGCACCGTATCCGCCATATCCGTACCCGCCCTGCAGTGAAGGAACGACGTGGCATAAGGAAGCCCTTGGGGTGGCGGCCATATCCCAACCCAAGCACATTGCCAACTCACCGCAAACAGGCACAATGGGATGGTCGACGCAACGCACACACCGCCCACGCGCCTGTGTGCTCCGTAAAGAATTTCCTTGCAAACACTTCGCCACTGGTTCGGCACATGCACTAGGGCGGGCCTTAAGGGGAAAAAAAACTGTCTCTGGTATTTGTGTTATGGGTTAGGGTAGTCTGGGTTTGTCTACCAGCCGCCGTTGGAAGCCCTCCCCACCGCTGTCACTTACCCTCCAACCCCTGACAGTTTCTCACCAATCCCTGTCGGTTACTGTCGTCCACTCTCCGAGCCCCGTCGGTTACCCTCCTACCGCTATCAGTTACCCTCCAATCATCGTCAGTGCATGGTGGGTGGAAGGTGGCTTTCAAGCGCGCTGGGACCAGCGCCCTTTTCACGAGCGGCCTTCGCTGAACAAATGGTACGCCATGCGCAACACATGGGACCGTTCCTGTAAGGCCCCTTCTTCATTTTCTAAGCCTCAAGACTTGCCCTTTCCGTGTGCAGGAAATGGTAATCAAAGTTCTCTCTTCTCACCACAACACAACAGTCCCATCACTGTCAATCAATGAGGCTGTTGCAGTGCTCAATCTGAATCGGACTCACCAGAACCGGAGTGATTGTCGCCAACCTCATTGAAGCCGGCAGTACAACTAGAGCAATGGAGAGTGCCATTTCAAGCACGACTGTCGCCCAATCACACAGCATTGCGATTGCGACAGTGTGGAACATCCTTTTTGCGCGTCATTTCACACTTCTCGTCTCCTCTTCCCAATGGGCCAATCTTTGGACGGAGATACATGATTGCACCATTTATATCATTGCGTTTCCAGCGCCGCAGTTGGACTGGGGAGCCATACTCATGCAATCAATGAGCACTGGGCCGTGAACATCACATGCACCAGTTCACTGAGGGCCAAGCCCCAAGTTCAGCCTTCCTAGTGCCTCTTCGGGGAGACGGACGGACTGACCCCCCAGAATGTGCCTAATCTTCACACCATGTTTGTACCTCATACACACCACGCACCCCGAAGGCTCATGGAGGGCCTGATGAGGTCGCCATGGGTCCATGGATTTCAAACACGCCCTAAAATACCTTTCAGAACGCCCGGAATCGATGCCAAAGCACGTGCACCATGCGCACAGATGTGGTATTTTCAGAGAAAAGCAGCCCTTCGACGCTTCAGTCATCACAAATTTACGTGGGAACAAGAAAGGCGCAGGGGATACAGAGGTGCCTGTGCAACGGGACGCCGTGCACCACGCAAAATGGGCAGCAGCCCCCAACCCACCGCCCGTCCCCACTGCCCGCCCCACATAAACATTCCCCCAAAGCTCACGCAGCCCGGAGGCACGCCTCCACAATACACAACCAATTGCATCAAACCGGAAGTGCAAACTGGCAAGCCTTCTCCAATTTTTTGGCTCATTTCCCAGCTATCAACAGTTTCATTTCATTTCAGATCACACGCCAACAGTCCATGTCCCATTAGATCTCCCAGAGCCAAGGCTAGACACAAAACGACAATTTTGGGCTACAGCAGAACAACTAGTTCTACAGCAGCATCTGCCTGAAACACAGCCCGAACCTGCAAATGAAGCACCGAACATACATATGCTGCGAGGGCTGGAGCTGCTGTAGTCGGATACACGGACTGCGACACAACGGGACGCACATACGGGCTGCTTGCCACTGTCTTGGCCCCATACGTAGCCCTTGATCCTTGGTTGCCCATTGACAGAAAAGAGCTGCCACACATTAGAATAGGTGACAAAGAAAGACGTCATCACAGAACGCATGCAGTGAAAGGTGACCACATCACCACTCAGACTTTGTATCAGTGTCAATGTGAAAAGACTGAGCACACTGCAGGCCACTCAGCCTCCATGCAAGCAATTGTGGACACCCCTCTTACACCCTCAATACAATGGTGAGACATGTTGTGGACATCATGTACCAGTTGCAACCCTCGACCTAAACGGTCTGTATGAGAAAAAGGAAAAGACGAAAAAATCCCTTGTGCTGACAAAAATGCACAGTCACGGCGACAATCACTGAACAACAAGCAAGACAAAAGACAACAGTCACAGCCTTGAACAATCACTCACAGTGTGAAATAGAAGTGCACATGCAAGTTGGCTACTGGAAGTGCAACTATTGAAAATGGGTCCTCAACCTCTGAAACAAGTCAAACTTCTTGGTGTTAGGGGGATCATCCTTCCTACACACAGCCTTGAACTCCCACACAATTCACTCAAGAAGGGTATTGGCCTGTGGAGCTGCCTCCTTGCCATATTGAAACTGCATTGGGCCAAACCTTGCAATCTCCCCACATGTGGCCTGGATGCGTAGCACAAAATGGTCTCATCCTCAGCATAAGTCCGACACTGTTCACCCCCACAATTTTTCCAAGGTTTACATTTCTTCCACCGATTGCGGCACCAAGACAAGCAGCCACTTTTTCAAGCCGGGGTCCGAAGTCGTCCCACCCACCGGACCCGACATTGGGGGCTCCTTTGGGCGCCAAGAACCAAGCTGACTTTTCCGGGCACCCGTCTGCCCACGGGCTACTTCTTTCCAGGCAACCCAATAGTGACACGTAATTTCACTGCCAATGATATTTCTCCACCCAAGCCCCCCCCCCCTTTGCCCCCTGCAAACCGCCTTCACCCTTGCCCTCCTCCCTCCCCCCGATCCTGGGACCAACTCACGGAGTGCCGGGTCCCCCCACCCCACCCCACCACCCCCCGAAACCCCAAACACCCCCCCACAATGGTCCGCCCACGTCAAGGATAGACTCGATTAGTTCACAATTCCTTTTCATGTTCAAGTGCCACCTCCATGTCTATCTGAAAGAAATCACCCTCACTCAACAAATGGGGTAGTGGGGCAGAACTGGATTTTGCATCCACATCAATGGCAGCAGGGCCTACCGGCTGAGTGGAGCTTTGGCCCACACACACTGCAGTCCGGTGAAACTTTCTTGGCTGGTGGGGGAACAGGGGCTACCTCGGGTTCACGATTGCTTGGGGTGTCAACACTGCTTGTCTCGACAACACTACTTGTGCAAGCACTAATATCCTTTGATGCCACACTGCGGTCACTGGCACCAACATTATCACTATCACTACCATTGTCGCTACTGCTGCCGCCACTGCTGCTGTTGCTGTCGCTACTGGACGCCTGCCCACTCACCTCAAAGTCTGATGCCTGAACAATGGCCACCCTCCTGAGCTTGGTTGCCCACGGAGGCTAGACACGAGAAGGGGCCATAGCCACCTCTGCTTGGAACGAAGCATCGGAGTCTACAAGATTGGGGTTAGCGGCAATCTCAACAGACGGCGGAGCAAAAAAAGGCCCCCGTGGAAGGTCAACCTCCTTCCTGGCCTTAGCACCCTTCGGTCTCTTGGGAGGCTTGTACTCACCCAAACTCTGTAGGCCAAGAGCGGGCCAGGCTGACACAACTGCTAGGTCAAGTCGCACCCATGTGTGTGGCCCACTACGCATGGAACCACAATCCCCACCAATGCATTATACAACAATGGCATCTTGGGCAGCCCCGCTATGTTGCGGAATGCATGAGCAAAGTGCAGTCAAGCAATTGTACAAAGGTGTCCACTAGCTGGAGTAAAACTTCCGGCCGTGCAGCATTACCACTGACTACACATTGGTCAAATACGACAGGCCGCCACACAAGCCGCCAAAACGAGACACCCCCTTCCCTTGGTCTTGGTATTCCAAAACATAGTGTAAAACTCATGTCTCCGGCTGTCCTCAATGGACGTTGTAGGCTTCGTGCTGGTCACAGCGCAAACCTTTTGGCCATGCGGAGATCGGCCTCCGCTACCTCATGGCCAAACCGGATGAGGAGGCGGTCTCCAAACCACATGTTGCCAAAGCCATGAAAATAGAGGGTATTCATACCGTGCTCAGTGAACTTAGCGACAACGTGCTCCAAAAAAGTATGTGTGGCACCATGGGAAGATCAACTGCATTCGGCAACATACTTATGTGACGGAAAGAGAGAATGCATGAGTGGAACCAAAGGGGCGGCAACATCCGACTAGCCATAATACTGGCTATGGTGCGTGCCTCTCGAGCAGTCAAACTGATGCCGCCGCGGAAGCGCTGGGACACAGACTTCATGACTGCTCGGCCATCACATGGCAGCTAGGGCGGCGCACATCGCCATGCCGCAGTACCGATGGCCTCCGAAAACATGAAGCGATCCTCAAGGACCAAACACGCCAACAACACCTACCAAACGACTGAAGGTTCCTTTGCAAGTATGCAGGATGGGTTGGTGCACACTCAACCTCAACAACAACCTCACCCGCATTTTCCACCAGACCGCAGCACAATGTGAGGGGGATGCAAGAACAACCCAGTGACCGCCTGCAATTGTGTCCACCAACAACTCACGCACCCTTTACAACCGAACACACCCCAAAGGTGGTGGTGGTTAGCATTTATAAAATGCAACTCCGGGTTAATGGTTGTGGTGGTTTGAACACCTGGAAAAATGATTGGCATTTCAATTTCGCCATGGGCACACTTGATAAGACATGAATGAAGTCTACTCTAGATGGTGGCACAATTGAAAATCCATGAAAAAGGTCTACTGCGCGTGGTGGCACACGTGAAAAGACATGAAAAGACCCTAATGCGGATGGTGGCACAAAAACAAGAGAAAGAAGTCTAATGCGGATGGTGGCACACCTAAAAAGAGATGGAAAAAATGCACTGCAATAGTGGACTTTTTTTTAAGTCTTTTCCGGAGTGCCCCCATCCGCGGCGCACTTTTTTCATATATTTTTGCATGTCCCACCATCTGCAGCAAAGTTTTTATCGTGTCTCATTAGTGGCCCCACCATCCATAGTAGACTTTTTTCATACCATTCCAGGTGTGCCACCATTCGAAGTAGACTTTTTTCATGTCTTCTAGCCCGTGCCACCATCCACACCACATTTTTTCCCTGTTTTTTCATGTGTGCCACCATCCGTAGCAGTGTTTTTTCGTGTCTTAGCAGATGTGCCACCATTCATAGTAAACCTTTTTCATGTATTTTCAGGTGTGCCACCATCCACGGTAGAGTTTTTTCATGCATTTTCAGGTGTGCCACTAGTGGCAATATAAATTTCTCTTATATCTTATCTCTTCTATTCTCTTATCCCATCTGTTCTCTTATGTCTTATCAAGTGCACAACTATCCGCAGCAGATTTTTCCCATGTCTTTTCCGGTGTGCCACCATCCGCAATAGAGTTTTTTCATGTCTTTTCACGTGTGCCACCATCCTTAGCAGACTTTCTTCATGTATTTTTAGGTGTGCCTCCATCCGCAGGAGACTTTTTACATGTATTTTCAACTGTACCACCATCTATTTTTTCATCTCTTTACCGGTGTGCCGGCGTCTGCAAAAGACATTTTTCATGTCTTTTATGGTGTGCCTGCATCGCTACATCGGACAACACAAAATGCACCAACAACATACCATATGACAAATTGAAAATCAATTGTCATTAAGTCCTCCCGAATGATAGGCTTGCTACAGACACGGGGGGTCAAAAAATGAATAATTCTTTGTTTTAAAAAAGCGCACTGCCTCGCACTTTTATGTGAAAATGTGGTCTTTAGAGGCCTCTATGTCAAACACGTAATTTGAAAAAAGCGTGCCGCAGCACGCTTTTTGGCCAAAACTAGGGAAGCCCCTAGAACCGGTTGATTGTGTATGGTGGCGCGTGGTGGTATGGTGTGGAGTTGATTGGATGGTAGGACATGAAGTAAGCACATAGTTTTGATCAAACCGGCAACAAATTGCAAACACAAAGTGGTTTTACAAAGGGTAAAATTCCAATTTGTTTTCCGGCCAAATGTACACCCCGCACACCACAAAATCACGTGCTTAAGTGCCCTGTGCTAAGTATATGGGACATGTACAGGTATTGTGCAGACAGCCCGGAGAATGCGGATGGTGTTACGAAGGGGAGACGATAGTGGGCAACCTTTTGAGAAAAGCAATCTATTTTTTTTTTTGACGCGAATGCCGCCCATGCCGCAGACAAGCCACTTGAATCCTCGCATCGGTCATGTGTGCCGGGCATGCATGCCCGTTTACAACTTTAATCCAGAGCGTTACACAGTTTTCATTCTCTAGATGAATGGTGGCTTCGTGCATTTTTCATGCTCTCAAAAGGGTATGGTTTTCATGGGTGCATTGTGGTTTCTTCTATCAAATGTGCACACGTTGCAATGCAGCCACCCTAAGACCCCAATGAGTTCAGTGTGCTGACTACAAGGAGAACAACAAAGAAACTTAGCAGAACCGAATAAATTGACCAACAAGCAAAAGAAGGGTGAAGCATCAAAGTGGAGCAGGTTTCCCGCCTTGTGCTTCCAATTTAGCACACTTGGGTGTGTTTTGTGGAGGTGTGCCTTGGGCTGTAGGTGGTTGTGGGTAATGTGTATATGGGGAGGGTGGAAGAATGGTGTCCTTGACAGAAGACTGTCTGCAAGAAGCAGGATTGGTATCAGCAGGGTGTTGGGTCGATGTCAAAATTCCTAACCATGCAAAACTTCCTAACCATGCACATCATGATACTCTATTTGCGCGGTAATCTTCGGACACAGATAAGCGGAGATGGTACAAAAATGACCCTTACAAACACCATCTCGGGCACCCCCTTCAAAGTTGAATTGTCTTTTGGGTATGAGAGGGTCCTCTTGCATCCCAAAACCGGAACATAAGCATTAGAACAAACATGCTGTCTAATGGGTCGCAGTTAGTGCTTTTGCCATTGCCATGCATTGCCATTTGTGAACATGGAGGCACTATTGCATCTTGTGATTTCTGTCGGACACAATGATGTGTACTATTATTGTTGTGTACTGTTGTGACCAGCCCTTGGTTAGTGACACAAAGCCTCTATTGGCTAGCAGTGTTGGGGATGTGCACTCTGGATAGTATAGTGCCCTGACCCTTATCATGGTTGTCCATAGGGTTTCAGTTTCAATATGCGCACAACAAATTTGGGTTAGGTGCAAGCATCGCCTACAATATTGTATTGCCCGTGCCATTGTTCAGGCATTTGCAGATGTAGGGTCGCCGAGTCCTTGTGTATGGCGCCCCTTTGATGATTGGAGGTCGAGACCAGCGGTCCGGAGTTGGGCAGGATTCAAAAATTGCTGCTACCATAGTGCAGGGATAATATGCGTGCAATCTTCGAGCTATGGATGGGGACACGTAGGGTCCGTGGTAAGTGTGCGAAAAGACATGCTGTTTCTGGTTGCAGTTCCTCGTTTCCTTATGGCAGCCCCCATGTCTTTGTTGGACTTTTTTGGTGAACAACACAGTTGCCTAGGAGCATGGCAATTGCATTGGGCATTTGAGCAGGTGGGCTTAGGATAACCACAACCCTGCAATGATCTTGCAATCAGTTTACCCGTTGACATCATCTCAGCCTTCTCTATGACATCCTTAGCAAATTCCTTGGCTTTGTTGGCGGTTTAATCCCTACCACATTGGGGTCCCCAAAGCAGGGCAACTTGGCTCCATAACCCTTGCCATATCCAGATCCCATTGGCAAAACTGCTCTTCAGATTTAACCTGGGTGCGAGGGAGGGGGTTACGAGGGGCAGGAGGTGGCATGGGTGGGTTCCAGCCCAACCCATAACCGCCCCCCATGGCATGCAGTCATTCTCAGACGATAAGTATTGGAGGGTGCGCTCCTCAACTGATGTGGGAACACACCGCCAATGCTCAGGTCCCCATTGCACGTTCAACATGTGCCAACCTGAGCAGGACCAAGGACATGAGTGGCTGCACTCATTTCCTTAACCTTGTTGATCATTATCTTTGTGGCCATAAAAACACCAAACGTTCGCCAAAAGTGCAAGTGGCAGCAGTACTTTGTAATCGGCCCGTAGACTGTGCAATTCAAATCCAAAATCTTGGCTTCACAGTTCATCGTTACACTTGACATTGTAATTAGGCCCCAAACTAATAAGGACACCTGCTGCACCATGGACAAGGGTGTCTCTTGGTATCGGCATGGGGATGCGGAGTCCTTATCCCAAGCACCAAACTTGCAATGCCACGTGCATTGCTGTGCTGTGGTTGCCTCTAAGGACTCCTAAGTCCAATGCAACCGCCACACGCAGGAGATGAGTCAAACGGTACGCACACAGGGGCCCTTGTTTGGTATTGTTTCGTTCCCATGCTCTCTACCCCACCACCAAGCCCCCTCACCTCGCCCTCCTTCCCTGCTTGTCTCCATACCCCTTCTAACGAGCACCAAATCCTGGTCAAAGGAGGGTCGTTGGTTGTATCTCCTCCCCAGTCACCCCCTGGCCACAGAGGTCGGTGCTGCACAGGGACATGAAGAGTGAAGAATGATGGGCCCATGGAGCTGGGCATGCGAAGGCCAAGCCTTGAAGATGGATGACCGATGCTCCCCCCCAAAAAATGCAGAGAACACGTCCTGTGGCTAGATCATGTGGGCACTCCTTCCGCTTGCCCCAGCTCCAAACCCCATAAAACAAGGCACAGCCACGGGCGCAGGTCTGCACAGTACAATCCGCTGCATACACAGAGACCACCCGTATCAACCACGACTCAATGATGTCGAGGAGGGCTGACAACCAACAGGAAAGAGCTCATTGAAAATCAATATGGCTGCATAACCACTGCCTTCTTGGGGTCCCCATAGTGGGGAGGAATCAATAGGTTCACTAAGACAATGGGAATTTTTGCCAAAAAAAACTATCAGCGGGATTCTTTTTCCAGCACCATACGAAGCCCCAGTAGCGGTTGGAAAAAAGACCTCGAGCCACAAATGATTTTGCCCCCTTCCCCCCCCCATGACCTGCGATGATGAGAGGAACAGCACGGAAATGGCATGGCAATAGTGCAATGCCACATGATGAACACCAGGCCAGCAACACAGCTGGTCTGGCCCTGAGCTGCTGGCAGGTCGGCATCATGTTTGCTCTGAGGCAGTCCCCTGGTCCGAAATTCCCTTCTCCTTGACTCTTTTCCCTCCGCCGAGTGCCAGCGATTGCGCAGCCCAGAACTACATAGCAGCTCGTCCCCTAGTCCCCCCAAACACCCAACCGCTCAAACTAGAGGCTCCAGCTTCTTGTCAAAGTCCGGGTGCGGGAAACAAGGGTACTTGGCCATCATGTAGTCCATGTTGGCACAGGGCTTATCCATGGCACGCCTCACGGCACAGACATTCATCGACACGGTGCTCATGGCGTTGCCCACAAAAACGCCGGCGCCCACACACAGCCAGAACTCCACCACCATCCCCTCCTCACTGCCAAAAGCTTCCGACGCGTAGAAAGCGGCTCCGTCCATTTGGAGCTGGGTGTAGCGGGAGCGCTCCGATTGGTGGTCGTGTGCCACAAAGAACTTGCCGGTGCCGTTCCAGAACCTGGAAACAAGGGGGAGCAATCAATTCACCATGCACTGAAATACCCGGAAACAACATGCAAAGCAATGTCCAACTTGCATGCTAAGCCTGCTTTCAGCAATTCAAGCAAACTGAAACTGCGACCTTGCAACTGGCACAAAACTGAACAGGGTAAGTAAGGCCTCAATATGAGACCACCCCTTCCGGTGTGATGCTACACTGATTCGGCGTGCTCCATCGAAAAAATTCTTTGAATGGTTGTAAATACGTTACTGAGCCTGTATGCGGGGCGCTTATGCGGGCACTCCTTAGGTCATACCCCTTACAACTATATATCTATACCCTGATTTGTACCAGATCAACATAGGTGCCTCCTCAAAAGTGGACTCTGTATAGGAATCTTTGACCCGCTTGAGTTATGCTCCCCAATCAATGGCGGAAAGGGAAACATGATGAACCAGTCTTTTGCTGGAGATTTGCCGCCCTGGTGGATGTAGAACTTCTTGGACAGCTATATGATTTTCATCAACCACATGTACAAAAGGGAACACAAGACCCGAACCTGCCTCTCTAGTCCCTAGGACGATAGGTGTGGCCACTTTACTACGATGCCCAAGGAAGGCAAATGTCCTCCAAAACATACGACTGTCTTTAGTACCAATGCAAAATGTTCAAAACAGATGCCAACCGCATCCTCGTCAGTCAAGGAAGCAACACCTTTTTTTTGACAGAGGATGAGGCATTGCTAAGAAGCTCAAGATCACAAGAAGGTAAAAATGTGGTCAACCTGTTGGCCCAAAAGCAGAGATTAACACTGAAACTCACTCTGAGAAGAGTGGACATAGGCTGGAGTAAAAGTAAGCGATCCAACAGCAGTTAAAAGTAGTTGCATCTTGATAGGAGGAGTACCGCAGGAAAGAGCTTATTTCTTCGGAGTTTGGGGATCGAGCAAGGTACGCAATCAGCGAAGATTGGCAAAAGAATTGGGTTGAATATTCTCGTACAAATGTACATGGGAAGGAACTTCCAAAAAATGGGATTTGTCCAATTCCTCCAGGAGTGTTCTTCAAAGTAGCACTGTTGGGATTGGGCCCTTGGACCTACCCGACCCTTGAACTTCCAACGCCTCCTAGCTCAGTTGGCACCCAACGCCTCCTAGCTCAGTTGGCACCCAACGCCTCCTAGCTCAGTTGGCACTGAGGTAGACATATTGTGACTGAGTACACAACAAGATTAACCCATCACTGAAAAATTCCAATGCCCATACTGCCGCCCGGAACTATGACGCACATGGTTGCCGAAGGTTGATGTCCAAAGGGAGAGTTATGCTCACGCCAGACTAAGAAAAAATGCCAAAACTTGCAATCATTTAATTCGTCCACTCTGAATTATGTACCGAGTCTGTGTAGATTGGCTCGTATCCTTGTGAAACAAAAGCTCCAAGCTGCTCGTCCAACCGAATAGTTCTAACTCTATTGCCTTCGGCAAGGCATCTCAAAGAGAGAAAAAAATTGAACTTTCAAAAAAGTATTCAGGTGCCACCAAATAGCCTAAACAATAGCAATTTTGGGTACGACTCCTTTCATCGTCCATCGGCCGATGTACAAAGGTAGAGGGGCAGGGGGAGAGGGCCGATCAGAGTTTGGGCGCCCCCTCCCCTCATGGAGGCCCCTGTGCCCCGCCCCCCCCCCCATGATGGAACACGGCGGCCGAGAGGGACAAGCTGGTTGAGGCTAGGTCTCTTCCGTGCTTGCCCTCCCATGGAGCCGATCTGGCTGCCCTCCACTGGGACCCGGACGGAGACATGGCGGTGGGGGGGGGGGGGGGCGGTGGGTGGACGTGGGCATGGGCGTGGGCCGTGGCGACGCGGTCCTGGTGGCGGTGCTGCTCACTGTCTCGGAGCGCAAGGCACTCGGCGTGGGTGTGGGCCTGTGCAGGGGTGTCAGGGTGATGCTGAGGGTCCCCGTGCGGGTGCTGGTGGATGTGCCACTGGTCGAGAGGGAGGCGGTCCGGGTCAACACGGGTGATGCAGACCGGTTGAGGAACACGCTGAGGGATGACGCGGACGCAGAGCCTCGCAAGACCGAGGCAGAGAGGGACGGGCTGACGATGCACAAGAGGGTGGGGGTCGGTGTGGGTGTATATGCGACCATTGCGGTCCGCGACTGCAACGGGGCCAGCAACCGCGTTGCCGATGGGAAAGGGGTGCGCTCCTGCGAGGGGGACACGGACGCAGGGGGGGCACCTCTACTGCTATGACGACATTTGTTGGGGCATCTCTTGTGCCATGGAAATACTTATGGGGTGCCGGGTGGTACTTCTGGGTGAACGCCCTGATTTGGCGTTTCACAAGGAAATGGCCCACATTGTTCGTCCACCGAAGCTGCATTTTCGGTGTGTGAAAGTGGGACAGGTCACTCTGCTCACAGGTTCCGCTTCTGACCCGTGGCATTGCTCCACTGCTGGCACTGGCATGCTTCACTGGAAATCTTTCCCAAGTCAGTGCAGGGTGGAGGCTGCTTACCACCACATCTGATCTGATCATCTGACACAGGCCAGGGCGCTCCGTATCATCCAGCGTTGCACATCAGTGATGCACAGCAATTCCAGTCATTATGTCCTTTGGGGAAACGCAAGGGCGGATTGGGGGTGTTGAAAGAATAGGGGCGCTGGGAGGGGGAGGTGTGAGAGACTGGCAATACCGGCGGTAGTACTGGGCTTCCATATTGCACATGGGGAGCACGTGGGACTCCATGCTGTGCGCTCCAAGACCATGCAGCGCGCGCGCCCGAGCGTGCTGCCGCGCGAGCTCTCCACATTTGTTCTCGAAGGCACGGAGATGGATGGCAAGGTATCCAGTGGGCAGCCGCAGGGTGTTGATGATTTTGCCGACCTGCAGCGGCAGCGGGCAAAGACCCGAACTGCATGGTGGCAGGGCAAATGCGTGTGCGTATAGGAATGTGGTATGATTGAGGGACTTCCGACTGCACAAACATGGCGAGAGAATCTGCACTGCGTGTGCACTGTGTGTGCATCCAGTGACGGTGACAGTAGCTGCTGCCTGACAGGACATTGCTGTTGCAGCTGACACCACAAAACTTTTGTCCGTAAAATTGCGAATTCGTGATTCAGGCAGTCGTCAGTTGTTCGATTGAGTGAGAGCGCTTGCCATTACGTCACGGAGAGGCGAGCCCTACTAAGCCCACCCCCCAAAATTTAGTACCCTAGGGTACTAATTTCGGCAGAAATGCTCAATAAGGCCGGGGGGGGGGGGCTAATTTTGGAGGGGTACTGATTTTGGGCAGGTGTGTGCCACGCCTGATTTTCACGTTCTATTCAGTTTTCCTTTCTGTTCGCTGCATGAAACATTCAGACTCTGAATCTGATTTTGGGTTGCAGGAAGTAGACCCAGGACGGGCTGGCTTGTTTCCAACACAAAAAAGCAGATGAAACTGACTTCATTATTCAAGTGACGTTTGCTCTGACCCTCGATATACCCTCCACTTGTTCATGTTCCATTTGCTTGGGAGCGGATTCTGTCTGAGAACCACTTATCCCGCCGAACACCAGAAGCATGCTTGATTCTGAGCCGTATGAAGGGGGGGTACGTTGCCAAAATTCGTTTCTGAGAGGACCCCGGCACCCAGTTCTTGTGTTGTTTGCGGGTATTCCTTCGAAGCAAAAGAGGACAGCTTCCGGTTTTTATGGTCTCTAAGTTTGTTGCAATCAACGGCAGTAGGTGGTTAACCGATGGCGGTTGGCGATTAACCGACGGCGGTTCGCAGTCAACCAACAGTCGACAAGGTGCAGAGGGTAAGGGAAGGGGAGGGGTGCCCCAAGGAAGAAAGATGGAAGAACGGGCTGCCAAAGGACCCCCTGGCTCTTTGGATCCTGACAATGTTCTTGGGCGCCGAACAGTGCCGTTGCGCAGGTTATGGGTCCACAAGGGGGGGCAAGGCTGGTCGAGCCACAGGTCCACACCTCAGTGCCTCAGTGGGTTGCAGTGCCCGCACGCAGTGCAGAGTGTCTCTTTGCTTTCAAGGGTGTAATGCATCCCTCTTCCTTCGGTGGTAAGGGTCCGTTGCGCCCCACACACTTCCAGCCGTCCCCAACCGCTCTCGAACCGTTTCGGAACCGGCCGATTTTGTCCCCAGCCAATTTCCCACATTCTGACCCCATGCAACGGGCACACCTCATCAGCAAAGCGCGGCTGCAGCGACATGTAGCGGTACATGCACGGCACATGCGGGATGTTGGCGGCGAAGGTGTTCATGCCCCCCGTCACCACAATGCTATGCGGCCCAGCCATGGCGCGCACGACGGCCATCGGCCGCAGGTCATGCTTGTGCATCCGCGCGGAGCACACCACATTGCGCACAAACTTGCAACGCGTTGTGTAGTCCAAGCACAGCCCGTCCTTCCAAGTCACATTCGCGTAGGCCCGCGAGAAGTCATCGAGGCCGACCTGCAGAGTGGAGGAGCAGAGCCCTGGGGAGAGGGATACGGCGTGTTGCCGGGGGGGGGGGGGGATGACAAGCAGTTCTTTGGCCACACATCCCCCAATGAAGGCTCCCGGACCTCGGCACGTTTTGGGAGTCACAAACATTTCACTCTCAGCCACAAAACCGTGGCCCCATCCCCATGCTATCCCCAATTCCAGCACCCAAACAGCCTTTCAGGACATCAACCCCGCACAGGTTGTCCAAGGTGTGGCACCATAGTGCGGACCTACCCCCCGAGTGTTTACAATTGCAGCGACACGGCATCCCTCCTGCCAGCACTAGCAGGCTTCACATGCAGTCATTCACAGAAGATTTTTTTTGTTTGACCTGCTTGTCGGTCAAGGGGGCTATGCTGGGGGCGAGAGGGCTTCCTAAAGGTTAGGAGGTTACTGTGAGGTGCAATCAATGTCCAGTGCCAATCTTTTGTGTATGAGGGGAGGAGTGGTGGGCAAGGGGGGGGGTGGAGTGGGGATGGGTGGTTGGGATGCGCTGTTGTGGGTGACAGTGGAATGCATATCCCACTGCTCACCAGGTAGATTGACTGTCTTAGGGGGTATGACACTTGTCTTCCTGTAGGTTCACGGGGCCGTCAATCATCCCGAGGGTGGACGGGAAGAGGAAGATGCAGTTTGAGGTGAGTGCGGAGTATTTGTGCAACTGCTCACCATTGCAGCAGTCGAGGTCAATTGTTGTCGCGGGGTACAATGCAATTGACCTCAGGCTCCGGGCAGTATCAGCCGGTCCGAGCGAAGGGGTGCAGGGGCAATCCGTCACAAAGCAAAGCGCTGGGATCAGCAAACCATTCGGACCGGGCCAGAAATGTTGTAGAACTCCTGCGTCGGACGCGTACCCTCGTCGTTCATGAACTTCCGGTAGAACTTGGGGAGCACCAACGTGCGGTTGGTGTGGTACGCCAGCGACCAGGACTTCGCGAGCTCGATCAGCTGATTGTTGTGCCGCCCGTACGACACGCACACGAATATAAACCGTTCGTGCGGCCATGTGCAGTTTCCCAGCGGAGGCGGAAGTTCATACTCCTTTGGGTGCTTGAAGCCAACGGCCTCATGTGTGGCACGCATGACGTCACTAGACATCTCATGCGTGTCATCACGCGTGGCACTGTTCGTGCCAGCATCATGCATGACATACGTAGCATCGTTTGTGCCAGGCATGGCATCACGGACGTCACTGTGCATCGGTGGCGTGTGCCCCCTGCTGCTCCCACTGTCAGGCTGGGCTGGGGCCTGCACATTGGCAGGCACATGCACCTCTGCAGCTGGGGCAAACCCACTGCGTGCAGGGGACGGTCTGTCCAGGCGGTCACCTCCAGAGACCTTGTAGGGGGTGTCTGTCCACGTTGCCAGCGGTGGGGCCTGGGTAGTCGCTCTGTCCACCTCCGATGGCGTGGTGCCGGTGAATGCAGGCTTGGGCAGTGCATGAGAGTGCGGGGTCGGAACGAACGCGTCATGGGTACTGCTCATCTTGTACGGCAGGATTGTGTACAAGAGGAGGCACAATGTGGGCAGCAGCACAGTTAAACCCACGCACGCCACCTTCTTCATTTGTGAGACGGCTCATAACAACACTGCGTGAGCCAAAGGCGAAGCAATGCGACGGTGGAAATGAGGCACACTCCTATACCATACTACACTGCAGAGGGTTTTCCCGAACGCCTCCTGCCCTTCCTCCATGCCCTCTGCGGTACACTTTGTTTTCCTACTCCATCTCTTCAGTGTGTTGTCCCATTGAGCGCTTATTGCTGTTTGGTGCAACCCCCCCCAAACTTCATACAAAGTGAGCGCTCGGTCAAACAAAGGCAGCCCAAAGACTTGGTCTGACCTGACCCTAGAACTGCATTTGTGCTTGAGCTCAGAGTGTATACCAGCTTCTTATTCTGCCCTTGTGGATCAAGCCCCTCACAGGTATTGGAAGAATATCGGGGCGTCCACTGCCACTGCCATGGAGGAGCATTGGGGCTTCCCCTGACCATGGGAGAAACCTTAGGGGGGTATTGGGGTGTTCCCTGGCCCCAGGAATCCCTCTGGTCGGTATCTGTGCCTATGCCACGGAATACAGGCAGATATCTGTGGCACTAGGCACAATTATTGTATAATGTTGAGCACCCCCAGCTTGAGCACTGTCCACGTGTTGTGGTCTCTCTGCCCGTGAGGGCTGACTACACACTGTCCCGACTCGAGGCGGCGCGTAAGATATATAATGGCCGAGTTATGTCTTCCCCTGGGTGTCCAATGATCCGAGATGCGCAGCTCGAGATCCGTGGCTACACCCACTGGTGGGCTCCCGTGGAGCATCTGTTAGCCTGTTTGAAGGTAGATGGCACGGATGTCTTTTTGGTAGCCTCGTCCCCTTGGGATGGAGGGCCAGGAGGGCGGATTGGATCTATCATCAAGCATACCCCTGCCCAGGACAGGGGGTTGCATATTTCCTGCAGGGTTCGCAGGCAGTCATGGGAGCAGCGGCAGGGGCCCTTAACCCAATGCCGTGGAACCTAGGGAAAGGTTTTGACCAGGCTCCGCCATTGGTTGTGTTTTCTTGGCATGTGGCACTGGCCAATGTGCTTGATGCGCTGTGGCCGCCAGTGCGCTTTGCTGTTTCAGTGATCCTCAGCTATACCCATTGCACACCGCTGAAGTGGGAGCCCCATGGGGCGGCTGTGGCCTGGGGTGAGGGCCTGCTGGTGCCATGTGCTGCAGAAAACAGAGTTAGTTTGCTGCAAAGGTGTCTGCATTAATCTGTCGTCTCTTTCGGGGTGCACAGAAGTTGAGTGGCAGCGCTGGGGGCCTTGCCAAATGCCCAATTGATTTGGCGCTCTCTTTTGCCTGCAGTGATAGCAAAATCTATGTGGTTTGCCTAGAATCGCACAGATGTCCTGGTGAACGTCCGGTCTCTTGTCTGGGGTCTGTCCATTAGAGGGTACCCACTGAGATGGTGGCGCCCTGTACTGTTACAGCTGTTTGACAGGTTTTTGCTTTGTCGCTTTTTCTCTCAAGCGGAGATAAGGAGCTGGATTGTGTGCAGGGCAGAGCGCAGAAATGAAGCTGTCCTGCCGGTGAGGGAGACCTCTGCATGGTGCCTTAAGGCACCCAGTGGAGCCGGGCTAATTTCTATTATCATATCCCTTTGTTTGTCTGGGCGGGGGAAGGGAAAAACCCTTTATCTGGTCTGAGCAGTGATGTGCACACGGACATGCGAGTGAGGGTGTGAAACGCAATGCCACAGGCAACGAGCAAAAAGCTCCACAGTGTCAACAAGACATAACCTGCAGTACAGCATCAAAGGTGCAAAGTAGCAAACTTGATACCACCACCACAGTGGTTTTCGCTTGAACTCTTAACTAACAAATGGCATACAATTGAGAGAGCTCCTGCGTGTGTGTGTCCCCTCCTTCCCTGCCCAAAGAATCAGCCAAAGAGGCGCCCTTCAGTGCCCATTGTTTGACTTTGTGGTGGTCACATAACTCCCCAAGGCCCAAGGAAGTGAGACGGCACTGGAGTGGCATGCACCACCACTCCCACTTATAGTTCTTGTACCCAAACCCCATCACGACGCCCGTGACGTTCAACTCGCAGCACAACGCGTCGCTGGACAAAGAGACAGACTTCAGCACTTGGGCTGGGACCATAGACTGCAGAACTAATGCACAATTAGGCGACCATCGGTAAGGCCAACAGTCCCACATTGCTGTGTCAAAGAATGGTGACACTGGGGGTATCCCCTTCAAAAGTAAACTCAAGGTCTCCGGGGTACACATCACAGTGCATTCGCCCCAGTTCAGAAACTGACCCTCAGGTTCCCATTTAAATGGTACCTGGTATGGGGGTGTTCCAAGCCGCGGCTAGGTTGGTTGACCCCCCCCCCTCCCCCCACCCCCCCCCTTGGCTGGCCGCGGCTGGCCAAAAATGGCTGCGGGGGGGGGGGGGTATGGCCAAAATCAAGGAAAATGAAGAAAAAACGGTTGTGTTGAACAAAAATTTTTCCGTTGAAAAAACTTTTTGTGTTGGACACATCATCATCGTCATGTGATCTTGAGAGCAGGCAAAATGCAAGGCCCAACACAATATGGTGGCTAGGTGGCTGGATGGCTAGAGCCCCCCCCCTCCCCCGCCCCCTCCCCCCCACTGACCGGAACAGGCCCTATAGTATGTCTTGCAAAAGTTCAACAAAATAACGTATGGTCGTATGCAAGTGCGCAGGGACGTTGCAAAAGGCAAGATATGTATTGTCCATATATGTGGTGAATAACACAGCAGGTGTATCATCCAACAGTTCGCGTGGCTTGGGCGTCTCTGCAACCATACAATACGTGGGCTTTACGTTCAAAAAATGGTTCCTCAGCAAAAAGTGCTACCGCCGTGGTGCACACTGTATGATATGACTGAGTCGCCCCTCGGGGTGTGAGTGCAACAGCACCACTGCGTGCAAGGCGACAGTAACACCATCGACACTCAACGGCCCCACCAGCTTGTAGGACTGTTCAAACCATCTAGACATACCCTCTCTATTGAGCAAGCTTGTGTCACGCATATGTGTGCGTGAGTGCCATGGTTGATTCTCAGTGTGGATGATCAATGAGAGGAAAGGCGAAAGGTGGCGCAAGTGTGAGGAGGGTGATGAACTGTGCTGGCGCCCGTGATGCGTTGCTACTTTCACGCTCAGCCTCGTGGATTGATTTGTGTGATACACCATACACCATACACCATACCTGAGTAAAATGAGGATTGCTAGCACCAACTACTATCCAGGGCCTTGTTCTTCGTTTTGTCATGTTGAGCGTGTTGAGCGTCCTTGTGTAAGATCCGCCAATTGCAGAAGCAAGCCACATTTCTGGCTTTGTACATTGGCTGCTGTGCACGCGCTTATTAGTATATAGTGTGGTAGGCGGTCCGCGGATCACTGATCTGCGGGGGTCCAAACCCCCCCCCCCCCATCCCCCCCACCAAATGATCCGCGGATCACGGATCACCCACCCCATAACCCCCCCCCCCCTCCCCCCTGCCTAGCAAAATGATCTGCAATTTTCCGGACCACCAATTTGGACACGTGGACAGTCCTAGGGGCTGGTGAAGATGGCTCCGACACTACACAAACTAGGCCACTATTAGAGAAAGTAGAGTACACAAGGGTAAAGGGGCACGGAGTAAAAGAAATGATCCAGCGATTCATAAGCCAGAAAAATGATCCGCAGACACGGCATAAGTGACACCTAGAGCACGCACAAACAACATATTGATCCACCAATTTGTGCTGCAAAAAATGATCCAAAAATGTAACTTCCAAATGTAAGTATCATCTAGAGCACACACAAAACAACATATTGATTGACCAATTTGTGTTGCAAAAAATGATCCAAAGATGTAACTTCCAAATGTAAGTATCACCTAGAGCACACACAAAGCAAGATATTCCTTTGGCTACCATACGCGAATATTTTCACAACCGGTCCACCGGTCTTCGTTAACTCACCGTTTCGACTAGGCAAAATCACCAACTGTTCAGTTGAGACCGTTTCGCGCCACTTTAGCTTTCTGTAGCGAACCGGTTAGTTCGGGGAGACCGGTCGGACCGGTCCGACCGGTCTTTGCAAACTGAACGGACCGGACCATTTTAGCACACTTTAGCACACTTTGGAGCACTTGGTGATGCGTGTGTAGTGTGTGTGTCCGCATGTGTGTGTTGTGTGTGTGCGTGTGCTGTGTTGTGCGTGTTCACACCTTTGCACAGGCATTGCAATGCATGGGAGTCAATCCTCACAAGACATCTATTCATGGTTCATTCATGATGGTCCGCAAAGCATTCAACGTGTAGATAGCACCCACATGCTTTGCACTTGTATCGGGTGGTGCCCATCCCACAATGTACACAAAAGCCCCGCTTCCCAACCACTATTGGTACATGCTTGTCCACCACCTGAATTTGCCTTGCCGGAAACATGTATCTCATCAACCTCCATTGCCAGTCAAACATTGTTTCACCCCCCGGACTAAGGCGCAACGCTTGGCATGACGTAAATGCATTTGTTGCCGCTATCCTTAACACCATCCCCCCAAGTGCCTTCCACCATGATTGAAACCGGTGCGCCTGTTGTGCGGCGAAGGCCGGGGTGATTTTCATCCCCGGAATCCCGGTAGCAGCAGCAGCAGAAGCCGCCTGCAGCTGAAGTGCCTGGGTGGAGGGCTCCTGCAGAAAAAGGAAGTAAAGTGGTTTCAACCGAACGGACCGGTACACTTCGTGACACTTCGTTCAAGGACCGGTCGGACCGGTCTTTGCAAACTGTCGTAAACCGTTCGGACCGGTACACTTTAGCACACTTCACACTAAGACCGGTCGGACCGGTCGTTGCAAACTGTCGTAAACCGTTCGGACCGGTCCACTTTAGCACACTTTAGCACACTTTAAAACGAATTGAAGCACACGCATGCCTGAGTTCCTGGTCCTCCGTGAAGTAGATTGTCCCGGATAGGGACATTTTACCGGACGCCTGCGACTCGCACGTGCCGGTGTAGCGGCCGCCGTGCGAGCCCTTCAGCAGCAGCACCACCCGGTCGCCGGCCCGGACCTTCTTGAAGGCCGTGGGCACGGGCGTCTCGGCGTCCTTCACGCCGGGGATCTTCGTGCCGGGGCCTGAAATCGGCATTAAAGAAGACTAAGCAACAAAGCGGGGAAGAGCGGTCTGACCGGTCCTGTGAAAAGGCAGCAGGAAGTAGGGGACCAGGAGCGAGGTTCGGAAGACCGGTCTGACCGGTCTGCATGAAACTGTTTGAACCGATCTATTTTCATGCTAATGGTGCATCCCACCCATCATGCATCGTTGAAACACCCAAGAGGACATGGGAAGCAAAGTCTGTGTATGTGTGTGTGGTTTGTGCATGGTGTGTGGTGGCGTGCATGCTGCAACGAGCGCGCAAAGGTACGTTTGGGAGGCAAGTGTAACAAAGTGCTCCAAAGTGTACCGAAGTGGTCCGGTCCGTTCGGTTTGCAAAGACCGGTCCCACCGGTCTCTGAAACTGGTCTTACTGTTTTTCTCTAAAATACTATTGAGTCTAAGAAAACCACCAAAACCATCATTTCCGCCACATTCAAAAACCCTTGACCCAATCCTTTGCCAGAAAGTGATAATTTTCCCCACAAGACCAGACCGGTCCTCCGTCCGGTCTGGTAGCCAAAGGAATATGTGCTACTGCATTTGGGGCTACTAGGTTGTGTGGCCTCTTTTGAAGTGCGAAATGACCCCCCTCCCTCCCATGCTCAATATCACGTGCAGCTGAAGACACACAATGTGGCAAAGACATAATGCAAAGACAATCATCAATGTCTCATATCGCATTGTTGTGAAGAGGAGCCCCAAACAAAAATTGTACCAATACCTGCTGCACAGACACATCATCATCATGTAATCTTGAGAGCAAAGGCAAAGAGGCAAAATGCAAAAGTGCAAGGCCCAACACAATATGGTGGCTAGACGGTTGGGTGGCTAGGTGACAAGGTGGCTGGCTGGGTGGCTGGGTGGCTGGGTGGCTGGGTGGCCGGGTGGCTGGGCGGCTAGAGCCCCCCCTCCCCCCCCCACCCCCTCCCCCCCATTGACCGGAACCCGCCCCAAGATGCCTGCCACTTTGTGATCAGTGTCCCTTGCTGCAGGGGCAAGCACAAAACGTGATTGATGCTTGGTGATACACCATCATTGTGTTGGGCCTTACTTTAAAATACTTAGAAGTCTCGGGCAATGGCAACCCTGACTTAGCAGCTTTAGTCATGGTTGCACGTCGAGCCAAGTCCTTGAACACCAATTTGCGTTTAGGTACCTTAGAGGCCCATTCAGCAGCGCCCTGGCAAAGTTCTGTGGTACCACGTTCCAAGTCAAGCTGGATTGCGTGGAATTTGATACGACATTTGAGTTTGTATATCATTCTCTTGCTTTGCTTCTTCTCAAAGGGTGCTTTGCTAGGCAAGGGGGACCCACACCGGACACTTGGGGGGTTCATACAAAGTGGATCGTCTTGCAGGGGGGGAGGGGGAAATGCGGTCGCCGGGATTGGAAAAAAATGCGGAAAAATGCGGAAAAAATGCGGAAAATGCGAGAAAAAATGCGGCATAAAATGCGGTTTTGCTAAAATGCTATAGGACTCCCAAAACCCCTATGTTTATCAAGACGCATGTTGCATGTTGCATGTTGCTTTATGAGGTAGAGCCTCTGCCTCTGCCTCTAGGCGGCGTTCGACCCGTGCCTTCTCCCTCTTCTGCATAGTCTCAACGGCCGCCTGGTGCTTTTTGGAGTCCAAATGACCTTGGACTGTGCTCTTCGTTGTGTGGCTCACGGGGCATCTACACGCATCGCACCATAGTACTTCAATACCAAGATCATTGGTGCGGACACTCAGGGGATGGCCAGGGAATTGTTCCTTCCGCTTCCCAAGGCCCATGGTGCAATACTTTGCGCCGGCACCACCTCTCCCCTTTACCACGTACTTTGCGGCGGGGTGGGCTATTTCCATCATCAGATGTGGGCTCAGAAGGAGGGCAATGGGAGGGCATAGCATGTGACATGTCTATGGAAAAAGGAGCAATGTAGCGAACAAAAGTGGCGGTGACGGGTAGGTATGCAAACACTGACTTGACTACAAAACTACCCTTTAGTTGAACTACACAATGCCACTTGAATGTTTCCTCTTGAACATTACACTAAGGGACCTGCCCAGAAAATGCGAAAAAAAATGCGGAAAATGCGAAAAAATGCGAATCGCATTCCCCCCCCCCCCCTGTCGTCTTGGTACCCCGGTGTTGGCCCGACAACACATTTTTTTTACCAAAAAAAACGGGCCGTAACACCCGTTTTAAAAAAAAAACAGCTGTAGTCGCTGTAGTCAGCAAAGCTGACAGCCCGTTTTTTTTTTTGGTAAAAAAAGGGGTTAACAGCCCATTTTCCTTGTAGAAAAAAATGAACCCAAAATGGAAATTCACTTGTTCCAACAATGTAACTTCCAAAAAATGATCCACAAGTCCACAAGACCATTGGCACAAAGTTGAAAGTGCAATCAGCAAAATGGTCCAAAATGGTCCAAGAATGATCCACGGATCACCACCCTCGAAACCCCCCCCCCCCTCCCCATTGCCTAGTGTTTGAATCAAAAATGATCCGGATCACCAACCCCATGAACCCCCCCCCCTCCCCTGCCTGCCGCACATATTCCTAGGAATGTGCCACAACTCATGTGCTTTTCACAAATGTAAAATTTGACTGTTTGAGTGTGTGTGTTGCTTTTGGATTGTTGTTTCCATGAGTTGTGGTGGGGCCTACGTAGGGGTCGGGGGGGTTGTGGAGCTCCGATCCACAATCCGCGCCTATCCTCGGGGGTTACAACCTCCGAACCACAAACAATGCTACGAGGCATGGTCCAATCCACTTTGGACAAGGTGTAGTGAGGAGTCAGGTTGGCAATTGCACTGTACTTGCAACATACATTGTGCATCGTACGAACATTTGATAAACAGATTTCAATCAAGAACCATTTGTGGAACGTGTTTTGCTTTGTGCTTGCATGCCACACCACAACACCGGATGTACTTTAAATAATTTTTTATTATGAAAACGGGCTATTAACCCGTTTTCCTCAATGAAAACGGGCTGTAAAAGGTGCGTAAGCACCTTAGCCCATCGGTTAATAGCCCGTTTTTCCTAAAAACGGGTTATTATAGCCCGTTTTATTTGGCTGAAAAACGGGTTAACCAGACCGACGTTAGGTTCTTGGGACACTTGTGCAAACCTCCCGGCGACCGGTGCAGGTTCCAGTTGACACATGGAGGAGAGGCAAGGAAAAAAAGAAAGTACCGCATGTGAAATGTTGGATGACGTGATAAAAAACCCTACCACTGGCATGGGGAAAAACGCCTCCACTGTACATACACGAGACAGGATAGTTTCGAGTGGTCACCTTTGATTAGCGTTTATAATAATATAGTATAATGTTAGTTTGTTTTGATTTGTCCTTCGAATCCGAGTGTACATTATTAATAATAGTGCACAATAATTATGATCTACTCCTTGGGGCAACAAGGGCCACGCATGGAGCCATCTTTGGCACCCTCGCCCATGCAAGCTTCATGGTACGGAGCATTACACATCACACAAAAGACATCATGCTGCCGTCGCAAAGGACACCACACATTGATCTCTCGGGAGCACTTATGACAAATGAACTCGGATGCCACTTGCCTAACCGCAGGCGGACACTTTGGTCGCCGCAGACTTTTGGAAAGGCATTGGCATATCCGAGAGATCTTGGGAAATGGGAGCATTAGCTGCGGTGGGAGGTGCATCCCTATACTCTTGGCGACTATCCTCCAAAGAGCGCTTCAGGGACACCTGTGTCAAGGGTCGCTCGTCATAGTCCCACACTGACTCACTAGACTCACTTCTACCATCAGCAAGCAAGTCAACAGAGCCACCTGATTGGGAGGATGTCACACTAAGCTTTGCAGGGCTCGAATTGGCCACGGGAGGAGGAGCCTCCACCGGTTCACGGCTCAAATCGGCCACGGGAGCAGGGTGAGGAGGAGCCTCCACCCATAAGCCCATAAAATTTGGGATTAACCCGTTTCTTTCCAGAAAAACGGGTTAATAGCCCGTTTTCATTGAGGAAAACGGGTTAACCCCTGCCAAAACTGTGGACAGGTTAACCCGTTTTTCAGCCAAATAAAACGGGCTATTAACCCGTTTTTAAAGAAGAATTTGTGGATTGCTTTTTGCTTTGTTGTTGCATGTTTACTGAAGAAGGATGTGTGGATCATTTGTTTGCTTGGTGCTTGCGTGTCATAGCTCAACACCACATGCACTTTGAACCATTTTTTTAAAGAAGGATGTGTTGATCATTTTTGTTTTGCGGTAGAAGTATTGCTTGATTGATTTTGTTGCATGTTTACTGAAGAAGCATGTGAGGATTGTTTTTTTGCTTGGTGCTTGCATGGATTGTTTTTGTGAGACATGTAGAGAATACTGGTGCGTGATAGAAGACCTCTAGTATAGAAGCGTTTTGGCATCGCGCCATAAGAGTGTGGTGCCAGATGATTCAATCAGTGTATTTTCATGAAAGAGAAGCGCTCCCATCACTTTTGGAGGGTTAATCCTGTGGGTTGTCTCATGGTCATAGGAATTGAAGTATTGCGAGGTATTCTAGCCTATACCTGGAGGTCTTCGGCGCGTATGCCGCCCTGCTTTTTGCCCTGCACGTATTTGCATGCAAAGTAGGTTTGCCGTTTGCAACATTTTTGCATGTGCTAGTTCCAGCAATCTCCTTGGTTGTTAGACTTTGTCCTTTACGTTGTCTTTACACTCTCTATTGCTTGGATTTTTGGGTTTAGGGCGTGGACAATCGATTGGAATGCATTGCCCATGGCACCATGGGCCCCTAGCACATCACAGAAGAAGGGGATTGCATGCATGGTACCTTGACCGAAGGGGTGAAACTAGCCATGGTGGCTGGTGGCTGGTAGGTCGAGAATAGGGGGAGACCCACCCCCCCCCTCCCCCCCCCCCCCCTAGACACGGCTAGCCGCGGCTGGGGGGTGAATTGCGCCGAGGCCCTGTGTGGACAAAAATATTGAACAAACGCTTACCGTAGGGGGCTCCTAGGGATATATGGAACACTATGCAATTGGACATGCATGCATAGGAGGTGCAATCACAAAGGCAAATGGACCATGATGAGAGGGGTGGAGTTTGCATTGTCATATCAAAGAGCATTTGCCCATAATTATGAGGGTGGTTCAAGGGGCAACCAAGTTCGAAATACTGAAGAAGAAAATTGCAACTGGCTTTGCAAAGGCCGAGAGGGGTGGAGTTTGCATTGTCATATCATTCGCTGCAAAAACCCCAATCTTTGGCAAATGCAACGGTTGATAACGTGGTAGTACAACATCATGTGGGTAATGCATCAACCACACACAGGTGTAGAACAACGTGACCCTCGGAATGTCAAAAGGCGCACAATACTTGTCATACAAAAGTTCCAACATCCAATTGCGCAAGCCTGTGTTTTGCAACACCTTTGAATGGCCACCGCAACCGTGTATCCAAAAGTTCGCACCATGCAAGTTTGCTTCCCACTTGGTAGTAGGCACAGTAGACATCACTATAAAGTAGAAGCGGGCAATACATTGTCTAAAACTATTGCAGAAGGAGCATTGCAAGTAACTGACAATGAGACAAACAATTTCCAACATATGTTGTTCAAAAAGAATTGTTCCATTAGCATATCATGTGCTATGTGGGGCTCTGTGGCATGCAAACACAAAGCAAGACAAGGTCTACACCCGGCCGGCCAACGGACCGAGAATAGGAGGAGGACCCCCCCCCTCCATGGTCGCTTTCACTCCGAAGCCTTTGTGATAGAGCCTCAATTGCAGGCGTGCAGAAAAGAGACACATGTGTCACAATGCGAAATGAGAGTTGGGAGTCTGTTCACGAAGCCACCGTGACAAGCCCCAACCGCTGACCTCACAACTTTGGGCGTGACACGTAGGGCCATTTTGCCTCACCCAATGGACCAAGCAAGCAACTCGTCAGGGCCCTCTTGCTCTCTGCCTAGCCATGGTCACCGACCTTGGAGCGAAGCCACAACAATGGTAAAGAAGAGTGCATCATCCAATCAATGCAAAATGCATAATGAGCAACCATAACACTAGAGAGCAACGGTGTTCTGGCTATCGTGTACTAGAGGGGCACCAGGTCACACAAAGTCACACAAGCACCGAACAACAAACTGATCACACGGCCATTAGCGAAAAAAAAAATAGACACTCAGAACTTTCGCGGGCACGTTTGGATTGAACCTTCCTATGTTTGCCCCGCTCTTGGTAACCCTACTATGACCCACCACAGCCCATGGAAACAACAATATCCAATCCAATAGCAACATAAATACTCAAACATTCAAAAAATAAAGTAGAAGCACAAATCACCCAAAATGAAAACAGAACTCACCTCGCAAGCACCTCAAAATAAATATCTACTTTGGTTTGACCGTGCGGGTGCCCCCCTTGTTTTCGGCAATCCGATCCACAGTGGAATTGGAGGTCCTGAACGCCCCCGCCCTCCCCTTGAAGGACGCGGAGGTCTGAAAACCCGCTCCAACCCACGCCCTTGCTTGGGTGTGCGGACTAAAATTTTCAAAATCCAACGAAACCCCCCAAAAACTCAAAAGAAGAAGGCATTGACAGGAGGATAGCATGGAAGGCACAACAAGTAAACTCGGTACCATGACACAAATTGAGATATTTGGCCTTAGACTAACCTCACAAAAGCCCGCATGTAGGGTTGCATGGGGAAAAAAAGGATCCCATTCTATTCCCTAGCTTGTGAAATTTGTAGACCTCTATTTCCATGGGCCCAAAAGATGGTTTTCTAATGAATATCCCCATGAATCTGCGATCACAACGCAGGAATAACTCATTATTTAGGGTCAACAGTACTGCACCAATCCCACGCCAATCAAAGCCTCAGCATTGCACCACACAGCATCTTGAAAGTGGGCTTACAACACAATGCAAGCATGCACAGCAGAGGCTCAACAGCTCAAAAAAGCATAATCTGCAACAACAACGTGATTGGTGTTCGATTTTCGCCACAACTAGATCAAAACTTGCACAATGCAAACGTTAGGTAAAGCAAAAGTCACATGGTCCCTCCCTCGGCCTCCCTGCTTTCTGCTGACCTTCGTTGTACCACATGCTGACTCTGTGAATCGGAATTTCTGAGATGAGGCCTAGGGTACGTAATCGAACCCGGAGAGTCATCCACCACCATGCCCATGGGTATGACTTAAAGCCACAACCCTGGACCAGTGCTTGGATATTCAGGACTCTGAAAAAGGGTGCTGAGCATAGCACCAAGGCCTTGTTAACGATAGAGGGGAGCATGCTTTGGAGCACCAAAGGGCAGTTGGGCGACCATCGGTCAGGCCACCGTGCCCACATAGCACATATGTCCTGGGGAGACAGGGGAGAGTGAGTGACTCCTTTCAAAACAAGCGAGCCCGCAGTGGATAGGGAACCCTCACACCAGGTGACAGATGGGCCTTCAGGCTCCCATTTCATGGGAATGCAATAGATAGTAGCGAAAAAACGCTTCAACAATTCGCGCACAGCGTCAATGGAATCTTCTGGGATATTAAACAGACAAACATAATTGTTATCCATGTACCGGGACAGGATCACAGCAGGGTCTATAGAGGGGTCCTGTACCCGCAGAATCTCAGCAGACATGCATTTTATGGGCTGGAAAGACTGAAAGTAGGAGGTTAAAAAAGGGCGCTGCTTTGCCAGGGACTTGTCTATGATCATACCAACACGACCCTCAGGGTGACTATCCCAGAGGCCAGCTGCAAAGAAAGGGAGGCAAAACGATTCAAACTGTGCACGGAAGAGCAAGTGTCGGTCTTGACTGAACCAACCGTCCATCCCCGAATCATGGAAGAGGGCCGTATCACGTGGGACAAAGGCAGTGAAGGGGAAAGACAGGGATGTGCCACATTTTAGCACAGGGCACTCCAACTCCTGGGGCCAATCCTGCAGGGCAGGGCGTAGCACATCCTGACGCTCAGCGTTGTCAACGAACCGATGTTCGATGCCTAAGAGGCACAGGCACATCGGTTGTGCACCGAGGAACCCTCCAATGGGAACACCTTTCTCCTGTTGTGTAATAATTATTCCCCAGACAACAAACAGATTGTTCGAATGCATATTCCAGCGAACAAAACTCAACAGGTCCTCCACAGGGACCAGACGGAAATCCTTCCCTGACGCCTTCCCTACGCGGTCCAGGCTTTTCAAATTTTGTTTTGCAATACTAAACCAGAAATCGCCACGAATTTTTCTGTAATCTCGGACAACGCGGACTGCAGTATTAATTCCCTCTACGATCGTATCCTGATCCAGCTCCCAGAATGCATTGTCTATATCCCTTTCCCACAGGACGAGGCGATCAGGCTGCGAGGTGCGAACCAGATTATGCATGTCTCGTGTGATGAGCATGGAGGGGGATCCCCACATCGGAAAAGCGATGTGGAACTCGCGTAGAAGCAAACTAAGGCAGCGGCCCACCAGCCTGGAAATCTGCCTGAGGGGGTGATGCTTATGTGTCACTGCCAGGCGCCACTTCCAATCATCTATCCCCTCGTTGGTCTTCCATTTGAGGAGACGGAAGGCGGATGGGGCACGAAACTTATGTTGATTGAGATGGAGAAAACCGCGCAGTTCGACAGGGTCTAGCATCGCTTTTTTCCAGAAACCCTGCCTGTTAGCGAAACCCAGGATACCATATTCCAGAGCAGAAAAAAGAATCTTGGAAAGAACAAACTTACCTGCCTGTTGAGGCTCAACTTGCACACCAATGAGTGTAAAAGAAGGGCATAAAACTGTGAGGGAAAGGATGGCATAGTCGGCGTGGATTGCGCAGACCGCGTGCAAACGGCACGGTTGCTTATCCCATGTGGCCGCTGCCAAACACAGATCACGCAGGCGGTCGTTAATGACGTCAAAAAGGTCCCTGTCCAAAGCACATGTGGACGCCTGGAACGACTGGCGATATTTCTGAATCTCAGTGCGCAAAACATCAGCGCTGAAAAGAGGGGAACATCCATCAGAGAAAGGCTTCAGTGTGCTGAGTAGTTTCGTGACAGAATTGTCAATAAACTCGTCAGAAGGAAGAGTTGCATTTCTAGCATTTTGGGTGACCACAGGCATTAACGAGGGGTGTAAAATGGCAGACCACTGAGAAACATCTCTAATGAGCAAGTGTGACTGGCTGGGGCCGAAGAGGTGGGGTGCCTGTTTGCGTACCGCAGGGCAAGAGCAAGCAATGGTGGGACAGTCCGAATGTAGGGCGCTTTGGATGGAGGACGTAAGTTCATCAAAAAGCAGGATGTGGCAGGATGAGTGCTCACAGGGTCGTCCTGGGCGTGACACCAGAAAATTCGTAACTACAGATTTCACCGCGGTAGTGGTACGGCCCATAATTAATGACGCGACTTTTGGTGTTTGTTTCGGTACCACTGTAACCGCATGACGTAGCCATGATTGCATAGGGGAAGGGAGGGCAGAAGCGTGGACGCGCTTCATTACTTCCCGCCGTACTGTTGACAGGAAAGACTTGTCATAACAGGGCAGCTGCAGGGGGATTCGCCTAGGAATGTGTATACGGTATTCATCCCTCAGGATCTTCTGAACTTTAGAAAAAACCTTGTCAAACAACCGGCTGCAAGGGGCGAGCACAAGTACAAAAACTCCTCAGACAAACACGGCCATGCCCATGAGGCGAAAAAAAATAGACACTCAGAAAGGGAGAAGGGAGAATGGGACGACATTCGGTGATCAAATGGAATAGTTGTGGAGCCGAGTAACGATTACGACCTGCAGTCAAAAATTCCGAAGCAATCTGAGCCAGTGGCTTGTTGTCTGGCATGGGGATGTCGTCAGCCAGCCATTCAATGTTTTTCGGTCCTGTGTACGGTGAAACACCATTAAGGGTGGGGCTGAGTAGCTGTTCAGCCGCCGCCTCATGGCGATCGGCTTCCTGGCGATTGGTAAAATGAAGAGGGACAATGCTTGCCTTGTGTGTGCCTACACGAGCTAGAGTACGCGGGAGCGAAGGCTTGTGGCCAAATTTACCTAATGTGCGTAGGTTCCTACGACGCTGTCCCTGGAAGTGACGGCGAAGGTAGTTCGCTCTGCGGGCATGTTCGGCCCCTTGTTTGTTGGAGAATCCCAAATTGGAAGAAATCTTAAATTAGGAGGCCAACCAAATTGCAAATCACCTCTTCAACACCAGCAAACCACCTTAGTTTTCAACAGCACGTCACTCTAACACCACAACTTTGAACCTCATTGTTGAAGGCATAGCAAGAATTCATGGTGCATGATGTGCACTAACAAGGGCAAGATCACAACAACAAAGTGAACAAAGGCAACTCACAAGGCAAAGGCCCACACCTGCAAAGGTCATGCTGGCGATATTTGGGACCCCTAGAAAACAGGCAATATTTGGGGCACCAAGAAAACAGAGTGCAACCATACCCTCATTTGCAACAAACTCTGGTGGCGAAAACGAATAGCTTCGGAATTACTCAGTTGTTGTAATCGATCAAAAGATTCAACAACCGAAAATTCGAAAATCGTGAAATCGTACAATGAAACCTAGAAATCTTGAATGAACGCCATAAAACATCTGTCCATGGATACGAAAGTTTACTTCAGTTCCAGCTACCAGTAGCAGATGGTGGTTCCCCAGTCCCCACCACAGAATCTGTGAATCTGTGGCATGGCAGCTGCCGCCGGCGCCGACGGGCCGGGTGCTTTCAGTTCAGAAGCTCCCGATTGTCCGACTGAGAGGACTGAGAAGGCCGTGAAGGATGTCCAAAACCCAAATTTTGTCGTGGATCAATGAATTTTTGGGTCTGAGCTACACCAAAATCGAGCAAACATGCTCAGGTACTCAGCCCACATCTTCTTTGTCTCCGAGCAGTCCTGTTGTATTAAGCTGATTTTTTAGTAGTACTTCCTTCTGCTTCTCGACCATTCAGGAGTCGTTGCCTTGCAAGTGATGGACGCACTGCACTCTGGAGCTGTTCCTATGAACAAGGTGAATTTTAACGCAAAAAATGAATACGAGTTCGGAAAAAATCTCAAGTTGTTGCAGATCGTATTCGTCAACGTGGGTATCGAAAAGGTGTTTGCAAGCTTTTTAATGCAACCGACATATCCTCGACCCGCGCCTCCTTCTCCCAAGTTTTGTTGTTGATTGATTACATGCAAAATATACTTGCACAACATGTGCACACATGGTCGACAAACTCGAGCCATAACAACAGGCATTTACGACATCCACTTCCCATTTTTGTTGCGATGCAACCGAAAAGCTATCGGACGAATTGTTGCAAAAAAGATGTGGACTAGTTGGCAGGGGTCTTTTGGGCAAATCACTTTTGGTCGACGAATCCCCAAACCTACCACACCTCGGCCGTCCCAAACGCTCTCCGGGACAAGAGTTAAAGGAACATGATTTGGCACGAACCTATCACCACTTCTTTTGGCATCCTAGTACACAGTGGGCATCTTGTTGTTGGTCAACGTTGGATCTCTCGTCTCCTTGCCATCCTAAACCGTCCAAAACACAACGCCCAATGGTTTGCATCGATGACTTTTTTACCTCACATGTGTGTAGTCGCAAACTAACGCAAAACAAGACCCAAACACGGTGATCGTGCGTTATGGCGATGCCTTTTTACCTCGCTCTAGTGCAACTTGGGTTGCAAACAACTAGATTTTCACCAAAGCATGCAAACAAAAATGTTGATTTTCCGTTTGTCCCACCCGTAGGTGATCGACATCGACAAGCTGGCCAAGGGCAAGTACCAAGACAACTTCGAGTTTATGCAATGGTTGAAAGTTTACTTCGATCACAACAACAAGGATGAACCATATGACGCAGTTGCAAGGAGGTATGGCATGTCGCCAAACTGGAGAGCTTTGAGTGGGGGTCTCATCGTTTTACGGTTTTATTTCAAGGTGTTGAGGCCGGCAAACGTCACGAAGGGTGCGAAGCACGCCAAAAGTGCAAAAAGATCGTCCAAAAGGAGGTCAAAGAGCTTATGCACTTGGCAAACCGTGCATCATCAAAGGGAAAACGCTGAGCGATCTTTACCCCTAAATCCGATTAGAACCAAAAGCACCGGAGCCAAATACCAGAACGTGGTCAAGCATTGACGATCTTCGTTCATCATCGAGCACTTCAAGCATTTCCTTGGTAAGAACTCCAATTGTAGCTGGCCAATGGTGGACATGGAACACATGCATGGTGCGATGGGACTGCATTTGCCATGTCGGCAACCAAAATAGCGTTGGACGTGTGATGTGGGGAGCCGATGCTATGTGTTGATGGGCCCATGTGCATTTTCTCTAATTTTAGACTTTCCATAGGTGGGTGGGGGGCGGGGGGGGGGGCGCCGGGGCAAACCGCATACCATCGATTGGTTCCACCTGCGGCCCTCCACAACAGTTGCATGCACCAAAGAAGCACTATAAGCGATAGGCTATGGGTTCTCCCTTTGGATCACCGCAAATTTGAGGTTGGTCGCCTAGGTCCGGATTCTCGAGAACAAAACAATTGCAAACAACAAAAGGTGTTACTTGTGTCTTTTTTTGTTATTGTTGTGAGCTTTGCTCTTGATTTTTCTTGCCTTTGCATTGTGTACATGTGTCATATATGCCATGCATCATAGCAAGCTTTTAGTTTTCACCGCATTTGTGTTTAGACAACAGTTTGCCACGGCCCGCAAAGCCATGTCCGACCGCAAGGCGTGCGATGTCAAAGAACCGTCGTGCACCCCACTTGGTGAGCGCACCAACATTGCTCCTTCCAACGTTGCAGCAAAGGCTAAACCCAACCCCAACCAATTGCTGCGAAGTCAGTCTGTTGCTCAACCCACTAACACAGGTATGCCTCATTCGCAAAATGAGCAATGTTTGCCCATCGAGCTAGCGCAACATTTTTTGCAAGTCCGTCGGCCGTGCATCGCGCACTTGCTCATTCTGTTCGTGTAGTGCGCATGATGCAAACTAAGATCGATGGCCTCGAACAGCAAGCGGAAGAAATGAGGGAGGTGCAATGCGCTTTAGAAAAGGTGTGGTGTTGAGTTGTTGTAATACTAGTGAACGTTCCCAGGTCGCACCGTTCGCCCACACGGTTGCATTGTGTATTCTTGTCTAGCGAATTCTTTTGTCCACTCATTCCTCGCCACCATTTGGCAAACATCTTTCCTTGGATGCCACTCACAAAGAGCGGCCCAACAGTTTTGGTGCCATGGTAAGCTTGTTTGTGCTCTTGAAGCACCCCCGCATCATTGAAGAGTGTGGTTCAAAATATGGTATGAAACGTGAGCTCGCCTCCTCTTCGAATATGTTTAATTGCTATTGGGCATACCTTGATAGGGACACAAGTTAAATATTTTCCGTGGACCTGATTGTATTTGCCTAGGAGTACTTAACTTAATGAATGGGGCTGAATTTTGCCGAATGAAATTTGATATGAAACATGCATATTTTGTGCCATGTTGTGGACGGAGTTTGGCAAAACCATCCCCAAAAGGACAAAAACCGGTAGGGGGGCTTCATTTACAACCTACCTTAGTGCGGCAGGCAGGGGAGGGGGGGGGGGTTATGGGGTGGGTGATCCGGATCATTTTTGATCCAAACAGTAGGCAGTAGGGAGGGGGGGGGGGTTTATGGGGTAGGTGATCCGTGGATCGCTTTTGGATCATTCTTGGACCATTTTCGACCATTTTGCTCACTGTACTTTCAACTGTGTGCCAATGGTCTTGTGGACTTGTGCATCATTTTTTGGAAGGCAAATTGTTGGAACAAGTGAATTTTGGAATCCAAATTGTTGGAACAAGTTAATTTACATTTTTGGATCATTTGTAACACACATTGTTGGTTCAATATGTGGCTTTGCACTTGCACTATGTCACACTTATGTTTGGAAGTTACGTTTTTGGATCATTTTTGTGAACATGAATCGGTGGATCATTTCTTTTTTGGAACTTACATTTTTGGATCACATTTTTTCCACACAAATGGGTGGATCATTTCTTTTTTGGAACTTAGTGAGACAAAAATGATCCAAAAATGCAAGTTCCAAAAAAGAAATGATCCACCAATTTGTGTGGAAAAAATATGATCCAAAAATGCAAGTTCCAAAAAAGAAATGATCCACCAATTTTGTGTCATTTCTTTTTTGGAACTTACATTGTAGGATCATTTTTTTACACAAATTGGTGGATCAATATGGTGCTTTGTACTTGCACTATGTGTTATTATTACTACCCGTTGGATCATCACGTGTCTGCATCGATGGTCCGGGAAATCGTGGATCATTTATCTAGGCAGTGGTGGGGGGGGGATTTATGGGGTAGGTGATCCGTGATCCGCGGATCATTTTGGGGGGGGGGGGGGGGGGGGTTTTGGGACCCCAGCGGATCAGTGATCCGCGGACTACCTACCACACTTAGATGTGGTTGGCAGCTGAGTGCGTTCGCTGAGTACGTTCACCCCCAAAAATTGATAAAGTGTTTTTAATAAGTGTCCATTGCCACGAAGATGTGCACAGCCCATTGCAAAAACAAAGTCACACTGAACACACCATGTTCAATTTGCATGCCTTTGCATACAGTAACAATAAAAACACACAATGCACATGCAAAAGCACAATTACTCCAAAGCTTCCCAACCATAAAACCTCCACTTTTTAGGCGCAAACATGCTCCACACAGCGGAACGAGAACCACTACATAAATAGAAATTCACCGACATAGGTGGGCGGCACCAAGCCCAGGAGATCCTAGGATTTGGAGGGCTTTTTAGGGTTTGCATGTCGAGTAGGTGGCAGCGCAGCTTACCTATGTGCGCACTTGTCCCACCACCTACCATGAGAAGCACCCCCCCCCCCCCCATGTGACCTCATCTCCTTTATGGGAGAGGGGGGGGGGGGCGGGCGGGAGGGGGGGGGCTTGGTGTGGCACAACGCGCAATGGTTCGTGCACTAGGACGCGTGGCACCTGTGTTACCGGTGTCGCCTGTGCCTACTGTGCCACCATGACATGAAGGAAAGGGTTCATCGGAAAGTGTGCCGCGATACATTTCGTGAACCCAAGAGGGCGCCCTCGACACGGGGGGAACGCGGGGGTGGGACGCGGGGGGGACGAAGAGAGGGCATGAAATGGGACGTTTTCAAGGGACCTAGATATGCAATTTTTTTGGGGTTCTGGCATGGCTTATGCCCTCCCAAGACCTCCGATCCTTCAATACAACACAAAACAACACAGGATGGCCCTTTGGATCGCAACTATCCACAGTAGTCCTATGCCACCACATGGCCCGTCTCCAGAAACCATTGTCAATGCAGGCACGTTTGCAGGCATTTGGAAGGGCAAGCATTCTCAACATGCACTCATCGTACTCCATGCCACAAGGTGCAATACGTGGACCAAAAATCTCACGCCACACGGCATCATCAGGGATGATTTGTGTTTTCTCTTTGCGTTGTGAGGCCTCATTCTCTCGTTTGCACTTCTTTGAAACGGAAACTCCCAAAAGAGAAATCTGGGATGGTTGAGAGTGGTCACGCGTTTGAGATGGTTCAGAGGGGTGGCAAGTGTACGATGGTTGAGAGGATTGGGAGCCGGATCTTGGACTATGCGGTTGAGAAATAGGACTTGGTGGAATAGATGGTGGAACATATGGCCGAGGCAAAACAAATGGTGCTCGGAAAAGGTGACCCTTCATGGTGTGTAGATAGCATTGAACCTTCTCCAGTGCTTCAGACGTAGTCACACGCACAGGTGCGTGCAGTAAGCTATCCATGTTCCACCAAGCACCATCCTCATCTATGCGAAAGCGCAACCAATGAGCAGGCTTCATGAGAGCGTGATTTGCATCGTACTGAATTACAACAACAACAAGATTCTTGTTAGCTATTTTTTGGAGTGCCGTGTCACCTTCAACGGGTTGCAGTGGAAATGAACCATCCGTACCCCGATGACGCACGAGAGCAAGCTGCAAAATGTCTTGACTGTAATCACCCGATGCGGAGACTAAATCTGCCCGTTGAACAACGCCACCACCTTGGCTATGTTGCATTGCTTCATTGACTACCACACGAAAGGATTGGGTGGTATACACGGCATGATCCAAGAAGACGTTCACTACATGCAAGCCGCAATGCGAAGCAATTTGCCTCTCATGGTAGAAAGGACATTGCTCAACACCGCCAAAAAGTGAACCAGCAACAGTGAGTGTGCAAGGAGCTTTCGATGTTAGACATGAGGCCACATGCGCCACTTGAAAGCCATTTGCCTCCTCAACTGCTTGCACAAGAAAGGTGACAAGTGCATGTAAACCGGCGGCATAGGACAAAGCCTCCGGGACATCCACACGAAGAGAGACGAAAGAAGTGGCACTTGGAATCCCAGGTCCATCTCCACCACCCGGGCCACCAAAATGTGGGGGCAAGGCACCTTGACCTGGGATGGGGGAAGACCTTGTGGACGCACATGTGGATTGACCACATGTATGCGTATGTTGCACAGTGGGGGACCATTGCAAAGTTTAGTTGCTTTGCATTGGAGGGCAGCCATGTGCGACTGAAATGGCTGCTTAGGAATAGTGGGGGGGTCACCTTGCTGAACGATAGGTCGGGCTTGCAGTGTGTGGTGGATAACCACACACTAGATGATAACCTCCGCAAGGAAGGTTGGGAGGTGGAGAGTAGGGCTGTGACCCAGCAAAGGGGGTTCCAACGACAGTGCACGACTTGGTCACGTGCCCGGCGGAAGAGGAAGGGGAGAGAGAATATGGTGAGGACAATTGTGGAATGTGCATTGCGACAAAGGACCAAGTCAGTGCGTATGATGGAAGATTTGTGCCCGTGTATGTTCAGTGAGCCCTGAGTGAGCCCCCAATTACCTCTCACTGAGCGCTCAGTGAGCGCTGAGTGAGCCATTTGGCGCGCTCAGTGAGCGCTCAATGAGAGCTAAGTGAGAGCTAAGTGAGCCGGCTCAGTGACGGCTCAGTGACGGCTCAGTCGGGGTGCTCAGTCAATTGAGCCTTCGTAAAAAAAAACACCCGGTCAAATCCTCTTGCACTAGGGATTGGTATCCCTTTGGGGACATTCCAAAACCCCAACCCACCCCCGAAAGCCACAACTTTTCACATGAAACCCCTCGAAAAACACCACTTAGCCCCCAATGAGGCATTTTAGCCCCAACTGAGCCCCAACTTCACATTTCCAAGTGAGCCGCAGGTACATACACAATGGAAGACCTTTGCGGAGGCAACCACGGCATAGACACAGAGAAGGCTTTTCTTGCGGCGCCTGCGGCGCACAGTTTGGAAAACCCGCCTAATTTGTGGAGCTTTTTAGATTCCACCTTGTTGTGCTCCCCGGGGGGCATGGGGCTTGGTTTTACCATATAGTATGGCCCTTTTATGTAGCCATATTGATCTCTCCCTACCATGGGGACCTCGAGAAGGCACGGGTTATGTTACGGGGTGTCAACCCGGGGGTAGGGGTTAGGTAGCCACTATGCCCACATGTGGGCCATTTCTGATTTTGTCCCCGTGCTGAGCATTAGGAGCCATTGATTTCTCCCCAGTAGCGGGGGACACTTGTTAAATGCAATTGTCGGCCCGCGGACAAGGGGCCCCTGGCGCGGGCCGCCGCCACCCACATTGAGCTATTTCTCAGTTATCTGGTTTGTTTCCGGAAATGCTGCAATAAAACAGATTTCTCCAACCCTGCGGCGCGCAGAAAGCGTTCTCACATTGGGAGAGTTTTGGACATGTGTGTACACATGTCCTTTGGCAACGACAAATAGCCACAGAAACAAAAGCTTCAGCATTCCGAGCTAAAGGCATGACGACAAAAAATGGTTCGGGTCCCATCCGGTAACATAGTGTGGCGTGCAAAAAGAAAGAAATGAATGTCTCAAATGCATGTTGTTTAAAAAAAAAGGGGTTAGAAGCCCAACCGGGGATATAGCCTTCTTGCAAAATATTTGCCCAATTAAGGTGCACCAAGCAATGACGAAGGAACAAAAAGTGACCATATTGTTCAAAAAAAAAAAATCCCTGGGGCAAGCCAAACCTCTCAAAATTCAAGCATCACCGAACCATCTCTTGGGGCTCTTCCCTATGGGTTGTAATCAAGACAAACATCATTGTTTTCATGGTACAGTGGGACGCGGGGGGAACGCGGGGGAGGACGCGGGGGCGACGCGGGGAGGGCGCCCTCCAAAGGTACAAGCACACCAAAGGATAGTGCCGACTAACCCTAATGTTTTTGGGCCCCACGTGCCATGTGTGTCATCAAGGCATTAGGGGACACCACACGTATATTGCTACACGCCTCTCCCCTGAGATCTAATTAACGAGCAACGACAACAAGCATCAACAAGCAACACGTTTCTTTTGTGTTTCCACCAAAACTGTGTCCCAACGCCTTGGGCTCTACTCTACTCTAGCCATGCCGGAGCCTACGCAGTGGCCTTGCCAAATCCAAGTTTTGAGCCAAAAACTCACCGAGGGCGCCCCAGAGTGTAGGTGCCAAGTTAGCAGGTGCCCTCCATGGGGGGCGGCGTGGCTCAGACCTGACACCGACCCCCCCCCCCCAACCTTTTGGGCCCTAAGGGGTGGTTGGGGGAGGGGGGGGGTCCTTGTGGGGCTCGGGGGGGGGGGGGTCTGGGGTCCCAGGTACCCCAACACATATACCTGGTCATTTTGAACACATATAGGAGGGGCTTTTGACAAAAATTTACCCTCTGGGGGTCCAATGCTAGCAGGTCGGGGGTAAGAAAAAAATGTCATGTTTTTCATACATTTTTGGATTTCCCTTGAAATTCCGAGCATTTTTAGTACACACACATGGGGGAAGACAGAAATTTTGCCCTCACCATACATCCCAAAAAATTTGGCGCCTTTGGAGCCAAGTTTGGGCCAAATCTGGTGAGACGTCCTCAAGGTTTTGGACCTCCTAAGGGGGGGCGGGGGGTTGGTGTTGGGGTCTCAGCCAGGCCGCCCCCACGGTGCCCTCTAAAATGTGGGCCGTTGTTGGCCCCGAAACAACCCTGCGTGCGGCTTGACTTACCCATATTAAAGAGCCGTTTGATACCCTCTAACTCCATGATAAGTCCAAGAAACGCCTCGAAGGCCCCCCAAAAAGCCCCAAAATCTACGCAGATTGGCCACGGACAACCCACTAAGAAAAGGCCATAGCTTGGGTTGCGTGGCTCAAAACGCAATTCCGGGGGCACATAGACCACTTGCAAACCCCCATTCATTGTTCTTTCCATCCTCGAAATTGCTCAAAAGGATGCCCACATCCCCGTACCGATGCCCACTAGGCTGTAGCAAGCTGCAAGCTCGCGCCCAAGTAGGTGGGTGCCAAGATGGGTTGACGGGGTCCACTGGGGGCGAAAAAATGACCATTTTGAAAAAGGATTGTAGACCATGTGGGGTGCCAAAACAAGTGGTTTACGCCCGTTTTGAGCCCCTGGTGGCCCTTCAAAAATACCAAAATGCATTGAAAATGGGCCATTTTGGGACCAAAAATGGGTCAAAAACGGTTGGATTTGACGAGGGTAGCAGGGGGGCTCTAGGATGGCTAGAGTAGAGTAGAGCTTGAGGACAGGGTACAGAGCTTGGGTACACTACTGGGGACAGAGTAATGGCCAAAAAGGAAAGGAGACGTGTTGCTTCTTGTTGCTTAGTGTTAGCTAGATTTAAGTGGAGAGAGGTGGAGTGATATGCGTACCTCAAAATGAGCCTGACGTTGTGCTGATGAAAAATTGTTTTTGGCTCATGGTTCAAGACACTTTTTGCTCTTGAGTGACAGAGGAGGAGCGGGCAAGATGCCCTCCGTTGTTGCAACCATTGACATGGACCGTTCATGAGTTTTCAGCACAAACCCTGGAAATCTGGCCAAAACCGAAGCATTTAGCACAAATTACACATGATTTTACCGACATTTTGCTTATTGCTTGCATGCTTTCCCTTCCTGCTTCGTACTGGGGGTTTCTCGGTTGAGTTCGGGTTGCAAAGCTGGTTTCTAGAATGTGTTTACAGTCCAATAGAATGACCTTCATTATGGTTGAGTTCGGGTTGCAAAGCTGGTTTCTAGAATGTGTTTACAGTCCAATAGAATGACCTTCATTGTGTAGTGTACACGTAATCACTCTGGAATCTTCATACTGCCGCTGGCACTGCAGAAGGTCATGGCCCACTTGTAATATATGGATGAGAAATACCTCTTGTAGTTGGGGTTCATGGATGTTGATGCACAAAATCGTCATCACTTGTACTAAATGCGCAGGCTGAGCGTCGTGAAAAACACTCCAAAGATGCCCCACAAAGTACATGGCCTTTGTTTTTCTAGTCCCATAGGGAGAATATGGGGACCACATCACTAGGCTACAGATCTTGTGGCTCACGATCAGCATGTGCCCTTCAATTCCACATTTAGCACCTTGGTGCCACGGCCGTTTCAATGGTCCAAAATGCTGGTTTTCAAGATCTCAATGGAGGAATTTGGGAGAAGCAGCTCAAAAGGTCCTTTTGTAACCCCTCAAATTGATGGGCAATCACTGAGTACAAATATTCCTCTGCATTTGGACTGGGCAGAGCACCATTCTACACCCGTTTCAATTCCCCATTACACTAGTGTTCCCAATTTTTAAAATTTCAGCCCAAATTTTAGGCATCCTGGTTTGTGCACCTTAGAACACCCCCTTAGAACACCCCCTGTGATCCAAAATGATTGGCATGCGCCCCTATCATCTTAGAATGGATCACAAATTGGAATGTTGGTGGTAGTAGCTATTCATGTTGTGTCTTCATTTTTTTTCAAGCTGCTGCACGTGCCACAGTTCAGAGAAATCCAGACAAAAGAGAGCCCACTGTGGTACCAACACGTGGATTTGTGCTGGTGGGCCTGGTCTTTTGGTTTTCCCGAAGATCATAGCTGGTTAACAACACCTGTTTTCGTCCTGGGCACATCCGCATCAGTGGCAAGCATCAATTGCCATCACCGCCCTGCCACATTTGATCACCTTCATCATTTTTGGTGCAGCAACGCGATTTCTACTATGGAAAGCTCCGAAACGTTGAAATTCTGCTGGATGACGATGGAGTATTGGATGTGGATATGAAGGTGCTGCGGTCGACGATCCAGAGCATCTTGTTCAACCCAGCAGGAGATTTCATTTGCATGGAGGAACCGAGCAACGTGGACGACATGGATGTCGGATTGTAGCCAGGGCTGCTTGGCGTTGCTTGTTGCATGCCATGAGCATTTTCTTTGTTTGTGGAGTGGTTGTCATCACTACTCGCAATGAGTATACCATGATCCAAGTGGTGGCCCAGCTCTTGTTTTTGCGTTGCGCAGTACACAACAAGCCAACTCTGTGTACTTACACTCAAAACCACAATCCGCATGATTTTGCGGATTGTCTCACCCCCTCCCCATGGGCCTCAGCGGCAGCAATTGGGGGCATGGAAGCGGATTTCAGCTGTCATCCACACCCGAAGCTTCCGCAAAACCGCCCAATTTAGAGAATGCAGCATTGCTTAAGGTCTACGTGTAATTTCTCAGTCATGGTTTGTTTCTGAGCCCTGGTGCAGATCAGCACCAGTCGCATGACTGCATCTGTTTGCAACTTGCATGCCTACATGGCTTGCGACTTCCAAAGCCCACTGCGTTTTTTTTGTTCAGACGTTGGGCATGTGCTTGCATGGGCCAAGACCCCATGGAAAAGCAGTGTAGAGTATCTGCTGCATGTGGGAAGAGCATGCCCTGCTGTGATTTTGCTTGTGCATCCAGAACAATTCGTTAATATAATCTTGAGGAATAGTTTCAGACATCGAATTGATGCAGTGACTGCATGATTTTTGTACATATAGCATGATTTTTGTACATATGGGTCAGGCTTCAGATCTTTCTTCATCTTTCAAGTGTGCAGGACAAGGAGTGAATGCTGGGGCAGTCCCCACTACTAGTCAGATGACTTTGTTCTCTTTTTGTTGGTTGAACACTGCCTGAGTGGATGGTGTATGGAAAGAGATCAACCAACGGTGGTTGGCGTGAATTGATACCTGTTAACGATCACTGGGCGCCAGTTGGCTGAACAACAAACCCAATTGGTAGTCAAGTGACGGCAGTCCACGGTCGGCGGACGGCAGGGCAAATTGGCAGCGGTTGATCGACAGCAGTTGTTGGTTGACGCGTCCTTGAAGTTGGCCTCGGCGGCGATGGGAAGGAGGACTTGTCGGGCGGTGGGGCGTCTGCCGCCGGTCCCTCGGGGACCGTTGTCGGCAGAGCTGGCGGGGCTGGGGGTACTGCAGGTGGTGGCGGCGCTTGCTAACCCGCCAGCAGGGCCTCCACTGCCTTGGCTGCAGCAGCCTTCGCTGCGTCTGCTGCAGCCTGTGCAAACAGCGGCACTTCTAGAATTGTAAAACTGTTCTTCCCTCCTCTATGTCTGAGAATTGTTCACAAGGATTACAGCCCAATCAACCGTTGAATGCATTTTGTAGAACGTGAAACACGGTTTGTGGCTCTTTGAGGTCTTTCATTTCTGTTCCCGTGTTGATGTGTCTTGCAATTGCACAAGTCATCGGGCGCCAAATGGGTTGTGTTTATTGCTGTAGGCAAGCCCTGGGAATATGTTGGTAATCTGTGGGTGTTGTGGGCCCTCCATACAGTTGAGCCAGGATTTTGCTGAATATGGCAATAAGATAACACCCGGGGCACACCTTTGCTCATCAGCACACCTCTGCTCTGGGCACCTTGGATCCTGTGGACCCCCCCGCTCCTGTGCTGGGCACACCTCCGCTACTGAGTGCACCCTCACTCTTGGGCACAATTCCGCTCCTGGGCACAACTCCGCTCCTAGGCACACCTCCACTCCTGGATACACCATCCCTCACCCATAGTGTGTGACCATATCCGCCGGCTGCACACCTCCTGCTTTGCGGAGCGGGTGTGCACCCTTAATTCCGCCATGGAATGTCTTTGGGCCTACACCCATCTTCATTGTGGGCGCATGAGACAAGGAAAAGAGTGCGAAAATGCCAATATTCAGACATACAAAAGTAAGGTACCTTAAGGCCCTTTATAAAGGGCAATAGGCCAAATTGAAAGAATATTAGTAGAGCTTCTCAAATTTACTTACTCAAGGTTAGGTCAAGGCATACTCCCTGACCCATTTCAAGGTCTTTATGCAGGCGTGATAAGGTGCAACATTGACTTGTGTGCTCACAAGGGAAAATTATAAAACAAGGGAAAATTATGGGAAAATTATAAAACATACAACAAGAGACAACAAACATCAACCAACGTGATGCTGCCTGCCTGTGACCCAGTTGCTGGACATGTTTGTGGACTGAGATACCCAAGAAACAGGCAGGGCTCCGCTAACAACAATCCCGCATTTGCCTAAATTCAGCAATAAGGCAGAAAAGACCCTGAAATTCTTCATGTGGTCTGGGATGTTTTGCACCCTGGAGCTATGTGGCTGCATTAAGGTCCCCCCCCCCCTCGGCCGCACAAACAATCATGAGGGAACTCTGCAAGTTGCTCATGTGGTATATTTAAATCTGATTTTTTTCATGTATTGGTTTTGGCCTCAAGTTGCCAAAAGCAGGGAGATATTGTACGAACGGTAGGACGAATTGAGCCCAAATTGACAAAAACAGCACCAAAAAAAAGTGACTGTTTGACGTCGACATTGTCCAGTGTGGATAAAATGTTCAGTTAATGCTCCAATCGAAAAAAATGTTGGGCACTTGGTGTTGTGAGCCCAAAAACGCACTCACTACGTACGCGCTCATAAGAACAAAAAGTTCATACATCTGCACGAAAAACGTCGCAAAAAGTGCCTGGTGAATTTTTCGTGTATTTTCATCCCATGAATTTTTTCCAATTTTTCGCTTCCGCCTTTGGGAGACCATTGATTCACAAACCACGACTGCCATGACCATGTCCCCCCAATGCTTCATATGCGTGATTTTTTTTGGGCATGTTAAAAACATTCGAACTTTGGCCAAAAAGGGACTTTGTGACTCTAGATCCAAATTTTAACTGCTGCGAGAGCCTCATTTGCTAAAGAGATATTTCCCAAACGAATCATCTCACGCAAATCGCCACCATGCGTGCGCAAAGACCACAACACATGGCGATTTTGGAGAGGCTATGAAATCTTCGAAAATGCTCGAATTTTGACAAAATTCAATCGGCAGCAGAATGTTATTGAAGTTCGTGATCGATCTATGTATCGAGTAAAATTGGGCGACCGCAATTGCCGTTGTTGTTCCAAGCATCGCCTGTGAGCAATGGAAAGGCGTGGAGAGCCAAAGATGCTTCGACAACTGATGGACACATATTTACTAGAATTTGGGGTATGGAGGTGTTGCAGTATAGCAAGGTATATTTGCCGAAATTAATCTGGCGACAGGGACCAAGGTTCTCACGCCATGCCCTCACGGCGGCGGGCAAACTGAATTGAAACCTTTGTTGAGGAGTAGCGACGCCGAGACCGCTCTTCAATCATGGTTCTGAATATTTTGCGCTTTTCCATTGTTTTGGTGCCCGTCTGCGAGACAAAGTGGTTAGGGAGCACCAATTTTAGAACAAGGAGTTTGGAAATACTGGGTCAAAAATAGGGGCTCACGATTGGACACAATCTCTTTTGGTGCTCCGAAATGGTCAACCCATTTTTCTAACACAACGTGGCTGCTCACTTTCTAGTAAGATGCTCCTCTCCACCCTTTGAAACATACTGGGTATTGGGTATTCGTGTTGGGTTTTGGAATAGGAATGAGAACCAGATAGCTGAAAAGCCGGCATATACAAAAAAGCATGCGGTCATACTGCTGACCATCAAGAGGTGTGTGTGTGTGTGTGTGTGTGTGTGTGTGTGTGTGTGTGTGTGTGTGTGTGTGTTTGTGTAGAGAGAGAGAGGCATCGGATGCTATGAAGTCCATCGGCTCAATGGGTATTAGTATGCGTGCCACACACCTTATTGTCTTAATGTGTGTGTGCTGGACAAGCACGGCAGGTTTTAGATTGCAATTCAACTTCTCCCTACAAACCATTGCTCTCCAAAGTATAGATAGCTTCAAGCAAAAGTTTTTCGCCGCTATAAATGGTAAAATGCATTGCCTCATGGTACTCACTCACTAAACAGTTAACTAGGGCAAGGGTTCACGCCATGGTCCGCTGAAGATGAGTATCTTATCCACCAAGGGAAAGCTCTCCTGAAAAATTTTGTTAATGGGGTGTTCTCACCATGTGGCATGTGGCGTTTACAAGTGATTTTTTTTTGTGCAATGAAGGTGTGAAATTTTCCTCTGTTTGCATGGGTTTTATTTTCCGTTGACCTTTCTCGCACTTTTTCTCTTTTTCGTTCGCTACTTTTGCGGGGTATTTCGGTCACTTGGTCCTCCCTCCACTGGAGCCGAAGCCTCGGGAGAGGGGGAGGGTGGCATGTAGCTGAGCTCCATACGCCTTAGAACGAATAATGATGCGCAGCGCGATCGCCCGACAACGAAGGAACCAAGGTAGAAGCTCGTCTTGCTCGGAGTCAGTTACTTTTTTAGCATTGGTATCCGTCTAGGCCGTACCATGTATCGAAACATCACCCCAAGTGAAGCCGGTAGGGTACGTTGTACATACGCCTACAAAGACAAAACTCGTTCATTGTGTTCACTGTACTCAGGATGTAGAGCAAATGAAAAGTACAAAAACAATACGTTCCGGTGTGCTTAGCGCGGTAAGGGCCACCCACGCCTTTTAGGTCTTTTGCAAGCGAATTATCGAGACTATGGTGGTACGTTGGAACTTGCGCTCTCTTGGAGTCGACCTAACGTGGCCATTTGAGTTGCGGTGCCACTATGGCGTAGCACTACCTTTCTCTAGGGCGCACATGGAGCTAACTTTTCGAAAGTCCGCGCCAAAAGAAAGTGCCGAGGGCAAGGGCCGCCAAGCCTCTCCCACCGCCCAATTGTTCGCGTCATATATAACGACAAAGTCTTTTTCCCAGTCAGCTAGCTCCAATGGTGCGATCCACCGACGTGATGAACGTCAAGTTATAGTAGCACTAGCACCAATGCAAGACTCTTCGAATGATCATGAATGGTTACGAAACAATAATGATAGTATATGTGGCTCATGCAACTTTGTACAAAGGCGAAACTTAATGAGGTTGTTGGCTCTTGAGTAAGCTCAGAATGCCACCTCTTTACTAAGTTTGCTAAAAGAGGATTGCTAAAAGCCTCGTCGCAAAGTGTGTTTGGTCTTTAGCGGGCAATAGCATTTTCATCTTGTTGTGACGAGCGGGATCAGAGTTTACGGTATGCTTGCCATTTATTAGGTTGACATTTGCAACCGAAGCCATCTTAATGGTGGCACACGGTGAAACAATTTTAGATTTTCCTTCATTTGCACCAATATTACCTTGGAACCTAACCACATTTTGGGCATAAAAGCCAAATTTCAACCTAAAAAGACGCCAAATCCGTACTAAAGCCATTATCTATGTATAAAAGTATGGAAATTCATAACAGATGAAGACACCGGGCGCTGATGAAGAGGTACACAAGCATACTGCTGTTTTTCATCTTAGAACATTAAAAGAGTACGTGTCGCTATGAGACATAATGAGACTTCTTAAGATGAACCATGTAGATATGTATAGAAACCAAAAGAAGTCTGTGCCCGGGAATGGTGCTATATCTTAGGACAAAAACCATGGCAAAACCGTGGGGGAAAAAGCCGCACTATTCTTGGAGCCCAGAAAAATCTGCATGGCAAATCTGGGGCGGAAACCATGGAAAGTCTTGAATAAACACTGGTAAATTGTGGGCATGTACTCGTAAATTGCAAAGAACCCAAGCAAAATCTACAAACAAAAAACTACAATCTTGGCAATCTTACTTCGTTTCTGTTGATGATGTATTTGGACACTTAGTAGAAAAGATAACATCTATGGAGTCACGGTGCTTTGATACATGCTAAGCCTTATTTGCAATGTATCTTAGTGTAACAATTGCACATTATGGGTGGTCCATGACATGTTGAACAACACCATCACTTTGCTTTTCACCTACAAAGCCATGTTTGGTTTTGTTCTTCAATTTCATTTGATTTTTAAACCGGTAGAAATCCCCATCTCTTCATTCGCCCCCTCTTCCCTTGGGGGCGAAGGCTAGACGATGGTACAAAGATGGAAGCAGACTCACATCTTTGCCCAGAGCTTAAGGCAAACAATCCGTTAAGGGTCTAAACCTTAATCAAAGTGGTCCACATGTTGGGATGACATCCCAATCTGCCCCCCTTGGTGCACATTGCATGCGGAGCCTACGGCCTTGTGCACATTGCTAGCCTGCCCCCTCACTGCAAAGAGTGCTATTTACCAAATTCTAGTTTTGCACTTTCAAGCAGTCTGACCCAGTCTCAACGTCACAACAATCTCAAAAGCAAAATAGGCTGATATTGGGTGTTTGTCACTACGGGGCTTGTTGGACCACTGAGCCGAACCCACTTTGCCCCTTGGAGATCAACAGGATATTCCAAAATGGAAAAAAATGCAAATTGGAAAAATGATGACATGGTATCATTTTGCAACCATTTCACTGCTTTGAACATACAATCTTATGGCAAAAAGTGGCTTGTCGCTGCCTCTCCCCCCCCCTTGTGTCCCCCCTACCCCTACCCACCCCCACCCCAAAAGGCCATCATTTGGCACAATGCATACAAAATTGTGCATGCAAATGTTGAGGTGGGAATTGGGCCTGGGAGACGCGCACATGGGTTGGGGGACGCACACATGGCTGTTGGCCAAAGAATCACATCCACCCCTCAATCTGGTTCTCTTCCAATGTATGAAGCAGCATTTAACGCATGTGTGTCGTTGTGTGACAGTCGGTGTTAATTGTGTTGTGGATTTGGATCCTCATGCATTTTTGTTTTGAAATAACCCTTGTCCCAAATAGTATACTGCACCGAAATAACCTCACACGTGCATGATATGCTCAAATAATGTCACGAATGCAGCTTGCCTAACTGAGCCAGCCCCAAATAACAACATTGTTGCTGACGTGAATCCCAACCCTAAAATGCACTTATTTCTATGCCAGGAAAGTAACCATTGACAGCTGCCATGCCGCCGGCTTGGGTTTGGGTGTGGGCTTGGGCTTGGAGCTGCTATTTTTGGGCCACTCCATCCTCTGCTCATGTTCCTATACGTTCCTGCGTTGATCCGTAATGCCTTGGATTGGCTACAAGAAGATATACCTATGGTCCACCAATCTAAAACTAAACTTTTCTCGGCAAGTGCTTTGTGCTTTAACATCATAGAAAACCCCTTGTCTGCCGGGCCTTGGGGGGCATTTTCGTACAGCGCCAGTTAATATGGTGTGTATCTAAGAACACACCTGGAAGCCACCCGCCTAAAGAAGCGTGCATGATCAATTCAGAACTGTGAAATTGAAATGCCTCGTGTTCTCAAATAGATTTCTGTCCAAAAGCATACATTGCAAACAATATATTTAGGTTCATTGTGCTAAAGAACACATAAAAATATATTAGGGGCTACTTGGGAACATCAATCTCAAAAGTATATTCACGCATGCAACCTGTACACAACTAAAGGTAGAATATGAAAATACTCCAAGTGAACAGATCCTTCTGGTGCAAACCCATTGTGGCAGCAACACGCACCCCATTGGAGCGGGTGTAGAACCCCTTGTCTCCAACACGAAATCCATGGTGAATGCAACAGAAAGTCTGAGAACGTGAGGGGTCAAACATGCCCATGCCAATCGTACACCCCTGAAACTGGCTACCGGTGGTGGAAAACGGCTGACTGTTCACAGCGCGCGCACGGCACAAGGTGTGCCCCCTTGGAATTCTCCTCACACTGAGCACTCACCGCCGGGATGTTCAAACTGTTCACCTTTCCTTGCCCATCTTTCGTATCTGCTGTTTGCTTGGGAGCGCCAGTAATTTCTGTTTCTGCCAATTATCTATCAGGCCCCTCAGAGAAAATCCTTTGGTGCGGCACACATGGCGTGGCCCACAAGCGGTCTGAGGTCTCCGTGGTTCATCCATTTCTCGTCCAACACGCTGCCCGCGATACTGTCCCCCATCAAGTCCTCAGATCCGGATTTGGACCTGCTAAGCGCGACACTATCCAGCGAGACCCCACTTGGGGCTGCGCCACCCCAGTCCCCGCGTTTGGCATCGCCCACTTGGATGTTCCCAAACAGCGCTGCCCAGCCATCATCGCCGGCGTCCTCGTCCCAGCCCACAGTTAGTTTGTAGCCCAAGGCGTGTGGCCACATGCCTTCGATCATGCCCCTGCCCTGATCCTGCTGCAAAACCTCAAGCCCAAGTCCATCAGTTCTTTTTTTGTGCTACACCACAGATGCCGGACGTGGCGCAACGTTGATCCTCAGTTGGAAGCCCTTGGGGTCTGCCAGCAATGAGCACATGCTTCTACACTTTCACTCAACCTGCTGAGTTCAGAAACCCACATAGGTATCTTTGCAATCATACATGCTCCATGACTTCAATGGCATCAGACCGATTGACTTTGCTTCAGACTCCACACGCAGTCATGCACAACGTACTCTGCCCCTTGTCGCTTTTGCTGTTTGCACTTGTGGGTTCCCGTGAGGTGAAACAGCAGAGGGCACAGGCCACACCAACGGGATGCATCCACAATTCAAAGACCCTTTTCTGCGCACCAGAGCTTTCAAGCTCCTCAGCAACCATCCCAGCCAGTAGTGGGAATTGTTCTCAGTGCCACATCAATCAAGATATCTTTTTCAGACCTTTTCTTTTTACACCTGCCAGTATTGTTTCCAGGCACATCACTCTTTCAGTGACCATCACACTTCCAGAACAACACAACCACAAATATGCACACAATCCCCCATAAAACAACCACACATACTCATTCGTGACTCAAACCATAATTCAATGCCACATTCTCCACACACCTGCACCATCAATCCGGTTTGTCTGAATTTTGCACACAGCCTAACCCCCCATGATATAAATAAATCATGCACCACTTTGTATGTTTACATGGGGAAGCAGCCCATGGACAAGTTGTGAGCAATTATCGCAGGGGGCTGCAGTCAGTACCAAAACTGCAGCACTGCAGCGACCCAGGGGAAGATGGTATCAACAAAAATCCAAGAAATTGCCGCAGTGAACAGTCTGCAAAAAAAATAAAACAAGCAAAACAGGACACGAGGCACCCATTCCTATGGAAGGGGGGTAGGGTGCCACATGCCTGGGGCCAGCGCTGTGCAATCCAGAATAAATATCAGAGCTGGGGGGGGCGGGGGGGGGGGGGTTGCAGACTGTCACTGCACACAAAAGCTGGGGTTTCCAGCCATCAGACTACAAAAATACATAACAAGGGGAGGGGGGGCGGGGCTGGCAGCGTCCTGAACCCCCAAAACAGTGCTGAAATTGCGAACAATCAGCACTGCAGTGAAAAAAGTGCACAAATGACAGAAAACTGTTGTGCCTGGAGGGGTGGCAGACATCTGCAGCCCAAAACAGCGCTGAAATGGAGAAAATTCAGCACTGCAGTGGAAACGGTGCACAGCTGACAGAAAACTGTCATTGACTGGCACTGCCTGTGGGTGGGTGGGGGGGGGGGGTGGCGGTTGTAGAAGACCAGTGGTACCTTGCGATCCAGAAATTCCTGTCCCATCACTACCAGCTGGGTGCATGACTCATGGTACGGCATACTGCCTTGCATGCAATGAATTGCAATTGCACAGTGATGCACGATGAATGGTACCTTTTCCAACCATTGGACACACAGTGTTGTGGTCGCTCATTTTACCACTTTGCACAAAATGGGGCAAAAAACACTGACATACAAAAAATTTGCATGGCGTGTGCCTGGTGCATGCTGCACCCTCTCACAGCGATGCCGGAGCACGTAGATCCAGGCACTAGCATTTCAAACCCATCTGCTGATTTGCAGTGCAGAAGACGGCCCTGGTTGCGATTGCTAAAAGCATGGCAAGAGTGCTTGCACTGCAGCAGCAGGGCTGCACATCATTCAAAAATCCACCATGAGAGAGTGATTCCCTTTGCACCCCCCCTGTCTCCTCTGTCCCACTGACACCCCAATGCCGTAGCTATGGGGGAATGTTTGCCCGGCCCACGCCCGGCGCATGCCTGGCGCGCTACCTTTGTATTAAGTATCCTGTCTCTAGCCCCAAGTTTATCCTCACCTAGGGAAATCCCCCAAATAGACCGCACTAGACCGCAAACCTTCCCTACAAGGCACCTTGCATAAGCCGAAATATGAGAACTCAGCAACACAAAATGTCACTCCCACCACTTCCAACCACCACCCTTGCCATCGTCATAAACTGGGTGCAAAAGATGGGCCAGATTCTTAGACACGGCGAGAAGGTTCTCTGGATTGTTTGGTGAGGGGGGGCAAAAAGAGGCACGGGTGGGGAAAGGTAACAAAAAGATGCCCGGCGCGCCCCCAGCACGCTAATACTCGCCCTACACAGTTGGTGCCTGTAACGCCTGCCACGCGCTGTCCTGCAATGACAGCCCATCACGGTCCTGCCGGATCTTAGACGAATGATAAGCCCAGTCCCACTCCCTCCCATTGTGTGCTTCAATTGGAACGTGCGTCCAAAAGGCACGTGGTGCCCTGTGTAGCCCCTGTCGGTCTCCAGGATGGCAGAGCCTCCCAGGCACACCCCACACACCCGTCCGCTGCTTTGATTGCACCGTGGAACGCATGGGTATAGGGTTCATGAGTATGCATCTGCAGTGCACAGACACCCCATCCCGCTGTGCTTGTGACCCCTGGCCGTGCAATAAGTCCATCGCTAGACCAGAGGGTAGGATATCTTGAGGCACTGTAGTATTGCCGCCAATCGCTCGCACCTGGGCCAAACGAAGATCCTGTCAGTAGACAAGCAGGTCATTGCGCAGGGGCGGGACCTTGCATATAATTGCAAACAGTGAGGAGGTCGCTCCAAAAGCCCAGGAAGCAAGCGATTTACAGGTGGCCCCGCTGTCACAGTTCATGTGTAGGTCGCGCAGTTGAACCAAAATCATGAAATGGTTCATTTGCACTCCATCCAAAGATATCAAAGGGCGAGTAACCCCCCCCCCCCCCCAACTCCTCGCACATGGTGGTTCTGAACCCCAAATTCCGCAATACATAACGAAGCGGGCTGTAGGGCTCATACTGAGCGCCAGCAGCACTCTTTTCGGCTTCCATACCACAGCGTGCCCAATGGAATCTGAGGGACCCGGCGGTGTTACCCCTCCAGGAGGGCACAAGCCTATTACTGGCGAAAGTGCGAGTGCACAATACACAAGATTGGCTGAAGGATCAAGAGCATGATAGTCTGCGCCCTCACCCCTACACTGAAGGGGGAGGGAAAAAGAAAATGCTGGTCCCTAGACGTGTGCGTTGGCTGTGGGAGCAAAATGCAAGTACAGTACAGTGCACAATACGCAGTACACAGTACACAGGGCAGCAACCGAACTGCCCAACTGCAGATCAGAGGATGAGTGTTTCTCAAGGGGGATCAGACAACAATGATGGCTGCAAAAGGAAAAGAAAGCGATGCCTTTGGCAGTGCAGCACAGCAGATGATGATACCCCAGCCGACAGGACCAGGATCAATGGGCCGATCCCGTCACAACGCCTGCCCTTTACGGTCCTCAGATCCCATAAGCGCAAGGAGGACCAGTTTGCCTGTATGCGCACTGTGCGGATATTTCCGCTTGGTCGCTTACGCAACGGCAGGATCCACCGGCCGTGAGAACCTTGATGGTAACTTACCTCTCATCACAACGACCCTATGAGAAAGATGCTTCAAGTGCAAGCAAGTGCAAGCTGCTTAAAAGGTGAACGTGGCATCTTACATAGCGTGTGTCATGCAGTGTGTGTTGTTTGTGGTGCGTGCGTGCGCAATCGCTCTTCTACCAGACGGAGCAGCAGGACAAGGGCACTGAAGCAAACCTGGCCCAACAGCCCCAGCAGGCGTCGTGCGTGTTGTGTGTGAGTGCCACACTATGAATCAGTGCCTCAAGGGCCGCCACCGGAAGAGTCACGCCTCGTGGTGTCCTCCGCACGAGCGCGACTCTCGGGGCCGGCTCTTGAGTGTGCGCGCAGTATGCGTTTGTGTGACGTGCGTTGCGCTTCACTGCACATGCATCATGCATCACTTGGGAGTCCTGCATGTGGGTCAAATAAAATTAGGTTGGGTTACGTTTTAATTACAGCTAATTGCACGGCGCTTACACAGGGCGCTCGCGACAGGACTAGTGCAATACCCCGCACCTTACACTTACCTGTACTCCCAAGGGCATCTGACCTCCTGAAGTACGAGACTGCCACACACATTTGCTGCATTCAACACGCATGACACATGCGATTGGCATTTCCCACATACTCACTGACGTTCTTATTACTTAGCTCCTGTTGTATCATGACAATTTCTTCAACAACATTAAGCCTCTTGAATATGTTCCCAGGCACCGTGGATACTGCCAGCTGCAAAAAAAGGAAAGTGCTTCGTCTCGCTACCATTGGCTGCATTGTGGACCGGGGGTATCTCTCTCCCACACCCAGACCCCTTTTTTTTTGGCACCCCAAAAAAAGGAAATGGGGGCGAACCCCTACTTGAACGCTACCCAACTCCAACGCAGCCCCACTTCAGTGGCTTCAGGGCATGGGGTGGGGGACCAATGAAAGCGGGAGATGCGTGAAAAGGAATTCGAACAGCCTAAGGGAACAGGCGTATGCGCAGGACCATGACCCTTAGCTTGCTCTTGTTGGTGTCATGAGCAGGGATGTGCTTGTCTACGGGGTTTGGGAGCCGGGGGGGAAGGTTGAATTACGAGACCCAACCACCCAGATTTTGGGAAAACCCAGGGACCCAGAATTGTCCCACCATCAGCACCCATATACAAAAAAACATCGCACCCCCCACGGGATGGGGGGATTGTTCGGACACCCACCCACCCAGAAGCTCCTTCCCTGTTTCCCTTGTAACTTCCTGCTGTTTCTCCTCTCCTCCTGCCACTTCCTCCCCTTCTTTTTGGGCACCCCTGCGTGATGGTTGTGATCTTTCATCCTCTTCTACCTCTCCTGCCCCTCCCTGTCTGTGCTGCTTCTTCCCCATCTTGTTCTTGTTGGCTGTTGTCCTCGTGACAGGGGGGGGGGGGGTCCAAGGAGCGAGCACAACAGGGGAATTGCTGTCACAGGAGCCCCCCTAGGACCACAGTCACAGGAAGCATGGCAGTCAGCAGGAAAGACAGTGGAGGCGGGAACACAACAACGGAAATCAAGGAGATCAAGGGGACTTGGAGGAACACTGCCAGTTGCAAAGGGACAAGGAAGAGGGAGGAGGGCGAAAATGGGGAGAGCGGTTGACCTTGGAAAAAGAAACGGCACAAAGGAGGCAAAGAAACAAGGGAAGACGAAGAGGAGTGTGTAGTAGAAATGCAGGAGGACTTCCTCTGCCAGTGGACCATGGCAATCACCACCCATGCAGCAGAGGGAAATGAAACCATAGGGTTGTTGTGGGGGAGCAAAACGGCCACAAGAGTAAAAGCGGAAGGACTCATAATCCCCCCACATGAACGACAGACCAAAACGGAGAGCGTCGTGGGAGTGTGGGATTTGAAGAAAGCAATTACATGGTGGTGGTCGGGGTGGGTGCATACACACCCAAATCACGTGCCACTACTACCACGTGTCAGCACAAGATGTTTGCGCCACAAACTCGCAGGGGATACTCATGAAGTCTATCCTCCCAAAGGGAAGGGCACCCATAGCCATGATCTAGAGCCGTGTTAGCACAGGGGGCTATGGAGTGGTTAGCGCTCTGAAAGCCAATAAGCTGACCCAGGAGAGACCGGAGGCAACCACAAGGTGTGCAGCAAGGGCACGAAGGGCATCGGGCGTCTTCCATGACTACCACCAGCACCGGGAGGGAGTGTGGGAGGATGACTAACCACATCCGATAACCAGGGAACAGTCAGAGGTCGGGGTCATCGCCCCCACAAACGGGGCCAAGTGCCAGACAATAGGATGCAATAAATGGGGATACAACAAGGGCTAGCTTTGCAGCAAGGGAGAGGGGAGGGCGTAGGGCACGAGGACCAAAACCTCAGGGCAAAAGAGAACCGCGACGGGCCATATGTAGATGGAGAGAGCGAGGAGCAAGAAAAGGGTGGAGGCGCCGTAGGGACGATGGAGGGACCAGAAGGCGCAACGGCGGAGCAAGCACACAGAGAAACAGGGGGAGAGGAGAGGAGGGAACCCCACACATAGGATAGGGCCGCCGTTGTTTCCCTGCTTTTGTGCCTGACTTCCTCGGCTGCTTTTCGTTTTCCTGTTCCTTCCTCTCTAAAGCCCCCCTAGTTTTAGGGGTCTTTTCCCTTCTCTTTTGCGGGGGGGGGGGGGGGGGCTCCTCAAGTTCGCTCTCTCAAATGTTGCTCCTCTTCTTCAACGTCACTGCGGTCTCGAAATGGGTGGTGGAAGTAGTCGACTCCATCATCCCCGGTGGTTGTGTTTTTGTCTCTTTATAGCCGTTGTACCCTTTTTCCGTGGTTGTCACCTGCCGGTGCCGTAGTCTTTCCGTGTGTGTCCCTTCTAGTCATTTTTGTTTTTGTGGTTTCTTGCACTCACACTGGAACTCCTCCTTTTCTCTTGAGTATTTCCCAAGCCTGAGCTGCTATATATCCTGCGCAATCTAGATGGATCCAATGTCCCTTGCCACATTTGACTGCCCCCTATCCCCTCCAGACCAACCTGTTGCACAGCCCACACGCGCGTTTGGGTCCTCCCCACTCTGCCTTCCCCCCTTTCTTTCTTTGGGACCCGTGCTCTGGTCCTAGGTTTGAGGCCGTTCCTATGGACATCGTATCTGTCTCTTGTTCCGTGGACTCCGCTCCGTCGACTGGTGCCCAGGGCACAGGACCACAAGGCATAGGGGTGGAACTAGCGGTGGGCCGGGGTGTGCAGTTGGTTGGAATGAAACAAAGTAGAGGGGTGTAGGGGAGTAATTGAAGAATTGGTGGAGGGGAAGGCGCAGGTACTGCTGGTGGGGGGAGTGAGGAGAGGACGGGTGGACAACCGGAAGCCGAGAGCAAATGTGGAGGTGAAGCCAGTGGAAGTCCTGCCTTTGTTGAGGTTGGTCCGCATGGCCACATAGGGATCGGACCTGGGGCAACGAAGGAGGACGTCAAGGGCATACAAGAAGATGGTCCTCAAGCTCCACCCAAACAAAAACAAAAACAACCAGGGGAAGGTAAGAGTTGTTCAAGCGGTTGACCATAGCATATGCGAATTGGAAGGGTAACACGGCATAGGCAGGGCAAGGAGGAAACAACCAACCCACCCCACAACCATCCCACACAAACTTTCAGTTCAACCCAAAATACTTCAAATCGAATTTTTGCGATCGAATTTTTGCAGGCAAAATGAGCCGCACAGAGAGTCTCCACAGCAAGCCTAGCAACAAAACAGAGAAGAGGATAGCGGGGACCAAGGGTCGGAACACACGTGGAGTTCGTGGCTTGAGGGGAACAAGAAAAAGTCGACACAACCCACCACAGGGACACAACACGAACACAACTAGATTATTGACCTTTGGAGAGGTACACAACACGCGACCTGAAACTACATGGGGACCGAACTTTGAGGGAAAAGAGGAGAAAGGGATGGATAGGATACTACCCGGATGGAGGAACATGAATGTACCTCCTGGGACCAAACACCATCTACGTGGTGCAGGTAATGGCTAGTTGTGTGTGGATACTGGAGGGAAGGATATGGGCACCGGAAGTGTTTATCGTGGGAGAAGGGATACTCTTTAGAATATACGACAACGTGAGACTCATGGCCCAACCAAACCGCGCAAACATCATAGCAGTTGAATTGGGGATGAAAACACATGGGCATTAATACATACGACCATAGGGGGAGGGCCTACCCATACCACACACCACAGCAACCACACAGGGGCACGGAGAGGACTAAAGAGTGGTGGGGCCCTGATGTTGGAGGTGACCCAGCCACAGGTGAAGTGGTGACTGAGGTGAACTAGCAACTAGGGGACAGGATTACTGATGGCGGACACAAGCCCCGTCACGACTTAGATGTTGGGACTGATTGGTTGCCAATGCCACAGGAGGCAACATCACCAACCACAACACTCCTACCACTCAGAATGGACACCCCCCCCTCCACACCCCATCATCAAACACAACATCTCCAACCACGACGCCAACGCCACAACAAAACTGACACCAGCAACAGCGGAACACCCACACCCACACAACAACAGCATAGGGCAGCCCGGGACAGCCCAGGATAGCCTAGAAAAGACGCCGAAAAGGGCACCGCACACCATGGGTGATGTGCCAACAGAAACTTGACAAGGAAGGGGGGGGAGGCCGCGGAGTCCCCACTCGCCCCAATTGCGGGGGCTCATACAAAGGGGAACTAGCCGTGGTCCCGAACCCGAGACTGATGGCGGGCACTACCACCGCCGTGCCAGCTGAGGCCATCCAGCCTGCAAACAACATGAAACTACGCCCGGGAAAGACTGGGATATGTGGGCCAGTAGTAGCAATTGGCCAAAACCACCGACACAAAGTACACTGACACCAACAAGGACCCCTTGAGCCAGGATCTCCCTCCTCAAGGGGAAGGAGGGGACAGGGCGCGACCACCCCTTCACAGCAGCACGTGCCCCCGCTGCCCTTTACCCCCAGGACAGGATGAACAGGGAGAGCCCAGAGGAAGCTGGGCAGGGGGAAAGAAAAACACAAGGGGAGGTAACAGGGCAGGGCAGACCAGGCTTGCTGAAAATGGTGCAGAGCGCAGAAGGAGGCAAAGGAAGGGACGAAAGTGAAAGAATCATTGTGGCTGCCAGAAGCCCCTATCAGGAAAATCATCCTGCAGATGCACACACCAGCTCGCACAAGTCAGTGCTGGAGTTGGCAAACCCAGCATGGACTCGGAGTGTGCACCTGGTCAACGGCACAGGCAGCAGCCTGTCTCTGGGACAGCCGACAGCCGACAAGTCATCCGGGGGCTCCGTTGACACAACCAAAATGCGTTCAAACTACAGAGGGTCACAATGTGCAAGGGCGAGAGGCCAATAGGCGCCACCAAAGGCAAAAAAAAAAACCAACACCATGGCCTCGTGCCCAACCCCCCCCCCCCCGTCCTGTAGGCTGGACACTAAGCACATCCCTGGTCATGACACCTCCACACGCGTTTTAGAGGGCCCTGACAGCCTTGGGTTACGTTTGAGGGACATCCCAAAATGTGTTTTCGGGCAACCGAACACTAGCGGCGTTTGGTGCTGGGGCTCTTGCGCAGGCAATTGCAAACGGAGCATGAGGCTTTGTCGGCAGCGGCTGCCTCATCAGGCCCCTGCAGAACAAATACGTTCCGTGAGACTGGGGAACATAGCAGACATGGCACCGGCCAAACTGTGCACAAAACTGAGAATTGGAACAGGGCACCCAGCAAAAGGGCAGTGGACCAGCCCTGAGAGTCTGCAGACTGTGCCCTGGCAGGGGCTCACTCAGCACACGATGAAGGAAGGAATGCAACCCTTTGGATTGTAGTGTGCAGCCTCTGAGAAGCGGGTGCATCACAGAATTGGGCTCGTTGCTGGAAGTGTGGACTGCGGCCTGTGAGAAGTGGGGGAGAATGACAGCACGGGCTCAGAGGCACTGCAGGTGTTTGCAGTTGCACAGTGGCACTGCATGAGACGACAAAACAAGATCGGGAACTTTCTGCTTCGACACCCTCCAAACGTTCACTGACTGGAGCAAAATCAGTTGCTAAGAAAGCAATCAATCATAAGCCAACAGCGTCCACCCGCTGATGTGGCCCTTCAGTTTGGAGCAAACGGCATCTCTTGTTTGCTGTTGCTCATGGACTCAACGGACGAACGTTGCTTTGAGTAGAAATTAAAAACAACACAGCGGGAGCTCTGAACAACAGCAACTGTTCAAAATGTGGTGCAAACCATGTGGAGGCCAGCACAAGCTGTCCGATCGGCTGTGGGTGCTGCTGTGGAACTGCACAAGTACCAACAGCCACAGCCTCAACACCCATGGCCTATGGGCCAGCATCAACACCGCCACCGGCGCTTGGCAAGACAGTGGAAGGCAGTATCCAACGGGGTACAAACCGGTTGGAGGGCCGCTAGGGGCGGACGGAGGCGGTGGGCAGGGCTGACAATCCCCCCAAAGAGGAGGTGTTTGCCATAAAGGCTCCAGGATTCAGTCAAGCGTCTGTGAAACCATTGCTTTATGCCAAGTGCAATGTTTCAAGAGCCCTCTGTGGTGTCCTGTTGATGCGGGACGTCTCGTGGTGAAAGAGTGGATGCAAAAATACAATTGTAGATCACAGGGGGTTGGCCAGTGTGGCCAGCGGCTTAGGGCGAGGGGTCTTCCGCTCGCACCCGGGGGACGACTCGCAAGAGGAGGTTGGGGAGCCCGGAGACGGAGAGCTCAGCTTCAGCTGCCGCAGTCTCCGAATCTCGAAGCGCTCGTCGTCGATGTCCGCACGAGGCTGTTTTAAGATGTGGTCGCGGTACTCCAGCATCTTCATGCGGCGCGCCAGCAGCTCCTCATGTGCCTCGTTGACCGGGTGCACGAACTCAATACCTGCAGTAGAAAAGGCCCTTGCAGTTGGCAGCCGAAGGCGGCGCCTGGTCTTATGGCTCGGCAGGTGTTGTGACGGGGGGATACTGCGAACAATCAACGCGTTGCCGTCAAGCGCCAACCGCCATAACAGGTGCGGCGGTTATTAAGCACCAACATTCCCTCATGGAAAGCTCTGCAATCGATCTGAGGAAGGGGCAGAGTCCATGTGCAGCAGACTGCTGCTGCAACGTCTTGCATGAAATGTATCTGTGTGCCGCATGCTTTCGTGATAAGGTGTGATAAGGATACACACGTTCGGTACTTCTGCAAGTTGGGGACAGACGGGGGCCACAATGCACCTATGCGAGCATAGCAGTTGCAATTAGTTACTCTGGGGCCACAGTGAATGGTTTTCCAGCGGGGCCAACAGCCTCTGAAAATTGGTAATTTACACCTACCACCTTTTAATTTCACGCCACTGTCGAGTATTTTCCAGCTGCCGTTAATTACTTTCTGGGTGTTTCGCTGATTGTGCAGCTGCAGTCGCTTACTTTGTAGTGGCTGCCAGGTCCGAGCGTAGACTCAACAGCTGGAAATTCATCGAAAACTGCTTGGAATGTAACTGACAAACGGCTGGAAAATTGGCCCGAAAGGGACCAACCACAGCTGCAAAGTACTCCAACAGCAGTCTTTAGAAAAGACCAACAGCAGCCGGAAACTGCCTAACAGGCATGCTTCCCAATGCCATCAGCCACTTTCCGGCCGCTTAGCCCAATTTGCAACAGTCGGCTCCTTGGCAGCGACTATTTTCCAGCAACTGTCAACGATTCTCCAGCTGCTATAGCTTACCCTCTAGCACCGTTGTTTGTTTTGAAGCACCTGCTGGTGTTTTCTCGGCTTACTTTCCCGTACTCAGGTACTGCTGGATTGGTTTTGGCTGTTTTTTAGCCCCAAATGGCTATCCTGCTATGAAGTCGTTGTTGGTTGACTTGATGCTGTTTGTGTTCTGACTGCTGTCCATTCCTTTGTTCAAGCAGCTAAAATTCCCCTTCCGGCTGTTGCTGTTCCGCTTCCTGTCATTTTGCTGTGGTGACCCTCAAGAGACTATCAGCTATCTGCTGTTAGAGGCTGGGCATTAATCAACAGCGGCTACGTAATTACCAACAACATTATGTAAAATGCCAGCAGCAAAAAAGTAATTGACGCTGCTGCAGGCTAATTTCCATGCCATGTTGTTCGCTATCATTGAGCTTCCATTTGCTGTACAGAGAGGAGCCCATGCTGGACCCATGTGCATAAGCACAGAGCTGGGCGATATTGATCCATTCCAAAAATTTGCAGGGCCCGCTCCCCGATACACCCTCGGTGCCGCCCATCAAGCCTGCTCCTGTTGGCAAACACCCACAAAGGAGGCTGGCCTTCTGCCCCTGGGAACATTGGCACGCCAAAAACCAATGCCTGAGCCCCCCAGCACCGTTGCGCTTGCATGCCGTGCATGCGGTGCCACGGGTTCCGTGACATCAATGATCTGCCTGCCCTCCGGGCAGTTCCACGTCCGACCTCCACAGATGGAAAAAAGACCACCCAACCACCCAATCCTACGCAGCACCTCCTCATTAAACACCAAAATGGTTCCAAACTGACATAGCACCTCTAATGACGTGCCCAGCTGCCCCGCATGATATGTTTCCGTTTAGACCGTTTAGTGCAGCACACACAGTGGCCCCTAGCTACGTGCATCAAAGGAGATTGGCCCATAGTGGTTTCCCCTGCTGGGGACCTTGAGCAAGATGCATGCTCCGCACACCGCGTCTCTTCATCCTTTAACTGCACATCGATGAAGCAGAGATCCCCCCTTCCACCACTTGACACAGATTGCCACACCCGATTGCAGGTCCCCTCTGATGAACCCCTTTAAACCCAATGTTGCTTCTTGGCTCCAGCCGCCACCCTGGCTAGCTCTGCCCAGCACAATACCGGCATCGTAAACGCCGGCACCTCTGTCTGATCAACCGAAACTGCGACAGCGTGAAAGCTCCGGATCTGCTTCTCCTGCCTTTTCAACTTTGCCATGAGCACAGCAAACTTGCTCGCCATAGGTGCAGGCTGAGTCGGGGTCAGTTCCTTCGAGAACGACCCCGAGAATACATCCATCACTAGCCTTTCAAACGTCATATCAGTAGCAATGTGCTCGATCAACTGCCCGGATGCCAAGGACACTTTGTAGGTCGCCTCAAAACGATTTGTCCACTCAGCTTTTGGGGACCCTAAAGCTTCAGAATGCGCCTGCAGGTCAGCCTTCTGCTTTATGAGCTATCTAGTGTCACACGTGAAACTACTGCTGATGTATGGGTCTCTTTTTCAGTCGCCAGTCACCAACTCTGATTGCAGCCCCCCCTGGACGCCTTAGGAGAATGGTAATCTGCGTGCAAAGCCGCTCCATCCCATTCTCACACTCCGCCAGCGCCTTGCCTACATACTCCACCACCACCTCGCCACCCCAACACACTGCCCTCCAACAATCCTCCACCAAAACTAACACCAATTGATCTACCAAAATCTCTGATGTGCTTTAGCGGCAGCTGCTGGAAGCAAACGGCGGGAAGACGGCTACAACTGGCATGCACTGGACAGTGGTTGTAGTGTGATCAGTGGCTTTAAATAAAAAAGACAAGAAAAGATCCCCGTCCATTGGATAGGAGTGCAACTGCCAAGGGGTGCAGGACCTCATGCACAGCACTTGGGCTGGGCTGTCTGTTCCATTGTTTTCAATTGTGGAACATCCTGCTTCCCAAACTGGTTAGTTTCTTTCTGCCCATTCTCAGCCGAAAAACTGCCGTCAGACCTGCATCAAACAGTGCCTGCTCCGATTCTTTGAAATCTTCAACGGCCTGTGCTTGCTTCTCGAGCAGCATTGTCAGTTCCTCATTGGTTTGCTCTGTGGAATCAAATGGGTCATGCACTACGCTGCACGCGACAGGGAAATTGCAGTTGTGCTACTGGTGCAGGCACGGCACATGCATGGCGCAGGAAATGCTACAGACATGGGCAGGAAACATACAGGCATGGTGCAGGTGTGGTACAGGCAGGGTGCAAGCTAGATGCATGCACAGTACCATGCCAATGTTAGGATGCAGCAAGAATGTCTGATGGAAGCACGGACATGTTGCATGGTGCACCTCTGGGTGCATGGTGCAAAGTGGAAAGGTGAGGAGAAAAGGTCGGGGGTAGGGGAGGCTTGGGGGGAAGGGTTGGGGGTGTCAGGTAGGGTAAACCAGTCTGGAATGGAGCCGCTTTTCCTGTTGTGAGGTCATTCAGACTATTAAATCCATCACTGCCAGGCGAAACCAGCATCTGTCCCACTGGTTTGCCCAGAACTTTCACTTGTGATGTATGACTGCCAAATGTACCAAGCAGGCCTAGGCACTTGAAAATATAGATCTGTACTGTTGGTTGCATTTGGGCCACCAATGGTACACCTGTAGAGCAACACCATGCGCACAGATAGTGGCGGATCCATCATGGTGGGAGGCCTTGCTGAAGCCCAATGCAGGGCTTAAAAGCAGAGGCCAGCACCTCCCCCGTATGGTTACGTGAAGGCTGTCACGTGAGTGGTGTTGTTGGAGCTCCCCCCCCCCCCCCTTTCAGTTGCATTGTGACATTTTCGTCAAAAATCTTCGCCAAAAAAGAAGACACAGGCCAATCATGGGGACTAGCCTCACCAGCCAGTTCACAATGGCACAGTGTTTCTCTTGTCATGTGGCCCTTCCGAAAACCATTCCACTAATACAAGGCAAAGCCATCATCTGCCCCACTATTTTGCCCAGACTTCCCACCTGGTAGATGATCCCCAAACACAACAGGGCCAGGCCTAAGCCCTTCGACGTGGTGATCTATCGTGGTGGTTTTCGACGTTTTGTCCACATGGGCCACACCTGGTCAATGGACAGAGCACCGCCACGAATGTGGATGGTAGCGGATCCGCCACCAGGGGGGGCGCCTTGCCCGAGCCTATTTGGAATGGGGTCTGGTTGGGGGAACAAAGATATTTGATAGAGAATTGGGGGCAGTGCGGGCAAAATCAAAAGGGGGGCCTTCAGAAAAGGGGACACCAGTCCCCAGCATCCGCCCATCGTGTAGGTGGGAACAACTGGGGAACCTCATCGCCATTCAACCATCATCTCCAACCAGAGACTCTTTGTGGCCAGACTTTGACACACCAGCAGAGCAAGAGCACCACAAATCCACTATTTCTGTTGCCTTCCCCAGGAGTGAAAACAGATGGTATATGGCCAAAGGCCGCAAAGCGCACATAGAATCTTGCCGAGAATGCGCACAATACAGGTTGGCTGCAATATGAGTGCGTGCGTGCATCCCTTCACTCCCTTCACCCCTCCTCCAATTCAGAGATGACAAGGATCACCCCATATCACATCCAGTGGGTACATATCCAATGACCACAATGATTGCTATGTGTGCCACGAGAGGGTCGTTGAGCTTTGCTCTCTGTTTTGTGTCACACGATGCACAGATTCGTTCAATTGGGCAATGTGGCGGACGATCATCATTTACGAAGCGCGAAATTGTGCTGTCCACCCCTTGCTTTGTGCCATTTGCATGCAGGCCCTCCCAATAGGGTATTCGCACAGGCTTCTGCCTTGTGGTCCGAAAACGTACCGCAGCTTGAATGATAGGGACCCCCCCCAAAAAAAAACTGGCGTGGGAGGGGGAGGGGGCGTATCGAATGGGTCACTACATACCAAAATTGGCTGGCACTACTCACAGAGCTCTGGTAAGGCACTACGAGAAAGATTCCAGCCCCATGTACAGGGCTGTCCTTAACGCAAAAAAAAAACAAAATCCCGTCCAGTCGGGGGTAATTTCAAAAGAGCCCGCGGACAGTACATGTCTTCACCCCGGTGTTCCCAATTGTTGAACCATGAGTCCCTAGCCCCAAATTGGTCTCAGCACACAACCATATGATCCTAGCCCCACATGTGTTGCATGACCCTACCTCACACCCTGCACAATTCAACATGAACAAGAGCAAATATTCTGATCAAATACAGTCATGTAGCGTTCGACCACCCGAATGTTCCATCGCCGGTGGCACAGCTGGAAACAAACTCCCTACTGCTGGTACAACCTCTGGAAGTGCACCCTGACACGCTCCATAAGCTCACCCTTCCCCCCGCCCACACTCAAACCATGCTTCCTACAAATGGCGTTAAACTCAACCTTCGTCCACTCATGCAACCTCCCCCTCTCCATTGCGTTCAACACCGCCTGATCCACATCATACCGAAACACCAACTGCGCGGCAGGGTTAGAAGAGGTGGAGGGGACAGCTGAGGGGTTACGAAGGTCAGAAGAGGAGCTACTGGCAACTGCACCTGCCTGCTCCATATCCTCGTCCTCACTGTCTTCGTCCTCACCCTCCAACTCAACCCCATACACATCACCAATGTCGGCGTCACGTGTAGCCCTCTTAGGGACAACCCACAAATCTCGAATGTCCAACGGAACCTCTGCCTCACCATCCTCTTCCAAAGAAACTACCTCACCCCTGCCGTATCGGGGAGCCCCACCGCTGCAGAGCGGGGGGCAAAATCAGAAGTGGCCCACAAGTGGGCAAATTGGCTACCTCACCCCTGCCGTATCGGGGAGCCCCACCGCTTCAGAGCGGGGGGCAAAATCAGAAGTGGCCCACAAGTGGGCAAATTGGCTACCTCACCCCTGCCGTATCGGGGAGCCCCACCGCTGCAGAGCGGGGGGCAAAATCAGAAGTGGCCCACAAGTGGGCAAATTGGCTACCTCACCCCTGCCGTATCGGGGAGCCCCACCGCTTCAGAGCGGGGGGCAAAATCAGAAGTGGCCCACAAGTGGGCGAAATGGCTACCTCACCCCTGCCGTATCGGGGAGCCCCACCGCTTCAGAGCGGGGGGCAAAATCAGAAGTGGCCCACAAGTGGGCAAATTGGCTACCTCACCCCTGCCGTATCGGGGAGCCCCACCGCTGCAGAGCGGGGGGCAAAATCAGAAGTGGTGCCCAAAAGAGGGCCGGGGGGGTAGACATGGCCCACGTTCGGCCAGGGCAAAAAGGCCTCTAGGGGCTGTCCTTAACAAAAAAAAAAAAATCTCGGGGTCCTTAAGGACGGCCCTGCCCATGTAATTGCATGCCCTTGGCCACCAGCCCAGCAGATCACACTCAGGGCTTGTGACAACCCTTTCCTTCCAAAATTGCGGAGTCGGACCAAGCTCTTTCACCGAAGTCAGCAGTGGCCCATGGCTGCCGCAAACATCACACTTTTCCACCAGAAACGTCTGTCAGATGACATACTTGCACAGGGTCTGTTGCTCACGAGAATTCCACATCCTTCATTAAAGTGCCCTTTTTTTTGCTGTAGCCAGAAACCCACTGACTTGGACTGATTTGGGAATCCTGGTCCGAAATGGGAATATCACATTTGTACTGTAGAAACTTAGTACCTCTCATGCAGAAATTTCCAAAACCATCCAGCCAGCCGTCGATTCTGTGGAAGGGATGATTCATATTTTCTATTTTCCCGGTCTGACTCAATTTTGATCTTCTTCGCAGTGCCTCCCACCGCAACGTCCCCCGTTGGGAGAGTGTCTGCAATGCGTGCACACCGTGCACACCATGTATGCACCAGCTTCCAATGCCAGGGCCAACGGTCTCCCCTTAAAAACCCTCAAAATGGTGTCCCTTGGAGGTCTCTGGAGTATGTCGAAATTATGCCAGGCGGTTTTGAGTGAGTGTAGGGGGTCTAGAAGCTTGCTGTTCATTCTTGGAGGCTTGCTGTCAATTCTTATTGGCTTGTTGTGAACTCCCGGAGGCTTTCAATTAAATCCTAGGGGCTTGCTGGTAAACTCCTGAAGGGATGTTGTTAATTTGTGGACAGTTGCTGTTGCTTCCCGGATGCTTGCTGTTAATTCCTTGAGGGTTGTTGTTAATTCCTGGAGGGGTGCTGTTAATTCCCTTAGTAGCACCCCTCCAGGCGGTTGCTATTGATTCCTTGCAGGCTTGCTGTTAGTTCCTGGAGGGCTGGTATTCCTTCTGCTATAAGTTCCTGGAGGGTTTTTGTTGATTCCTGGCAGGCTTTGCTGATTCCTGGGCTGTTGCTGCTAAATCCTTTTTTCTTGCTTCCAACACAAACACAACAGATCAAGTGTATGTGACACTCAAGCCCTTGGGCATCCATGCCATTGACATTCCCAAAAATGGTGTTGCTGTATGAAATGCAAAAGGGAAAGTGGCAATCAAACGTGGGTCATGGGGACTGCTGGGTGAAGTACAGTGTGTGGGTTCTTGGCACAACCCCAAAATAGGCACCGCATGCGCAGCAACGTGTCCATGACTCCCCTCCTCCCCATCATTTCTTCTGACCCCACTTCCCCCTAAACTCGCTTCATATCCTCACGACGCCAAGATGTTGTGCGAGAAGAATCGAATGTGGTCACATCTTGGTACTGCAGCGCAGGTGCAGTACTAGCACAGCACTTGCGTAGTACCATAACTGATACCCCAACAACAGCAGATTCATTCCCACCAGACATACCTCGCATGGTATACAGTCGCTTCTTCTCCTCAGAAAAATGTTTGGCTTTGGGATCAAAAGTCTCAATGCAGAACTCCATTTGGATGTGTGCTGCCTGAAACTCCTGGTCCAAACCACTGAGGTGCTTTGTCTTTTTGTAAATCAGATTCCCCAACATCAAATACAACATCCGGAAGTACTCCAGGTACTCTTTATGCAAGCTCAATCTGAGGATTTACAGTGGTATGCTCCAACAATGACAACAAGAGCGACTGCGTGCAACCCGTCACAGTTCTGAGCACAGTCAGATACAAATCGTACTCTGGACATTTTGGGCTGTTGTCCAATCTTTTTGTGAGGCTGCACCGGCGAAGTCCCACTATGAAAAACTACACCAACGACGACGACCTGCGTAGCTTAAATGACAATACCGCATTTGGCGCATGGCACCCCAAGCACGCAAGAAAGAACCGCCAAGGACAGACAGAGGATACGGTATCAAGGGGTACCCGGAGAACAAGAGACGACGCACACGTACGGCAGACGAACGGCGGAAGGCAGTGGGGGGCTGTGCAGAGGCGTGAGGTACGGCAGTGCAGTGTGGAGGGTTGTGCATCGGTGCACACGGCCGTACAGTGTGCAGGAGTGTGCACAGAGCTGTGCGGGTGTGTGGTGTGCCAGGGCTGTGCAGCTGTGTGCACCGGTTGTGCCGTGTGTCGCGGTGGTCAAATGTGGAGGGCTGCGCAGGAGTGCGCAGTGCACCCGGACGTGCAACCGTCCACACGGCTGTGTTGCGTGCAGGGCAGGGCAGAGCAGGCCATTCCTCGGTGACACCCCTACCCCTCCCGCGTTCGGGGCCTGCCCAACCCAGCCAACGCACCCACCCACACGTACGGATGTGCAGCGCGCAGGGCTGTGCCAAGGTGTGCGTAGCGGTGCAGTGTGCAGGGCTGTGCACGGCTGTTTGGTGTGCAAAAATGTGCTGAGCTGTGCAGTAGGCAGGGGTGTCCGATTGTGCAGTGGTGTGAAAGCGTCAGGCGTGTAAGGATCCCCTACACAATCGCTTGCTGCTGTGCACACGGGAAATGCACAGCACTGCCTGCTACCGCCTTTGACAAGCCGCACGGGTCGTTCGGCATACGTCTCGGTCTTCAGCTCCGTGTTGCAGCAGTTGCTGCGGGCCTCCACGGCAGCATGGCTCATATTCACCATCTGCTCCGCATCTGAGACAGCATCCAATGCCATCTGCGCATTGTATGCTGTCAGCTCGATCCGCTTCTTGTGGTCGCTCAAAGCTTCCATAAACTGCTGGTGCTCCTAGAAAGGCAGAGATCCACAGGAAGGGGAGGGCACAACAGGAAGCTGACGAACCATGACAGCAGAGCGGACGGATACACCAACTGACCCCAGACAGACAGAAAGTGTCCACGTGCACACAGAGTGTATGCAACGTGCACCTTGTTCCAAACCCCCGCATGCCATGGGCCATGCATTGATCACTATGGGCTGGCACATGACAACGCTTGTGGTACTCCTTGTGTCTCGCCGATATCCTCCGTGGCGCGAGCCTGAGGGAAACTGTCATTGCACCCTCTTCCAAACCCCAAGCCTCAGCCCTGCTGCTGCCCATGTGTACAGCCCTTCACTGCTGCCCTTGTGCTGCTCATGCACGGGGCCCTCTGCTCTGATGTACAGACCGCCGCTGCTGCCCAATGCACAAAATCATGATGCTGCCCTTGCGCACAGACCCCTGCTGCAGTCCTCATGCACAGGCCGCTGCTGCTGCCATGTGTGCACAGACCCTGCTCGTGCATAGGCCCATGCCGCCGCCCTCGTGAACGGACCCCTGCTGCTGCTATTGCTGCTGCTGCCCGCATGCACTCTCCAACTCTCCACGGCTGCAGCTCTCATGCGCAGCCCCCTGCTGCTGCCTTTGCCCAAGCCCCGCTGCTGCTCTAATGCACCACCCCCTACAAAGGCAGCAGCAAGAGCAACGACAGCAACAGCAGCGGCAAGCACAGCAAGAAGAAACAAGCTACAGGGCTGCACTGTGGTCACAGGCCACGTGGTCAGGTGCGGTATGCTCTGCATACAGTCACCGGCTTCCCGCCTGGTGCTGCACCATTTTCTCACGCTGAGTGTAGAGCATGGGGTACCGTTCTCCGCTTGCTTTCCGCATCACTGTCCTCCATCCTCCGCTTGATCTCCTCAAAGCGCTGCGTGCCCAGCTGCTGTAGCTGGTGCTCCAGCTGCTGGATCTTGCCCCAGCAATCCTCCTGCTCCTCCAGATTTTTTTGCACAGATGCAAGGCTCGCTGTCCTTCGTGCTTCATACTCCTTGACCCTTTGTTCATCCTCCTCCGTCGCCTTGTCCAGCGCACCAAGAACTACAGAGGGCAGTGGGGCAATGGATGCAGGAATTGGGCAATAGGGCATTGGCGACAACATGTGGGACATAGGGGGAACGTGGAGGTAATTCCATAGGGTGTAATCCACCAAAACCCCCGCTTGCCAGAAGGTCTTGCCAGAAGGGTGGTGGTCCATAAATGACCCCCCAATGGCATCCAAGAGACCTTGTGCGACTCTTTGCAGCTCCATGTGGGGGTTGTGTTGGTGGCTAGGAACGTGGTCCTGGCAGAGGTGCCAAAAGAGTTGGTTGGGAAATGGGCCTCTGTGGCATAAATTATCACCCTTAAGTGCTGGAAGTGTATCATGGTGGACGGCCGGAGAGTGATTGGCAGCAGCCTTTTCAGAGGGCACTCTGTCAATATCATGCCATCACGTATAAAGGCCATCACCATTCCCAGGTCACCCCATTCGCGTCCATCTGTGCATCCAAATGAAGAAGCAAGCGCCACTTGGAATCTTCTTGGTGAAGCTGTGGTGCAATTCCGACTGTTTCTTCCCCCTTCGCCCCCAATGAATCTCTGGCCTTGTGTTAAACATCCCACATCGGCTTCTGTGGCCCTTTTGGTGTGGTTCGCGCTGCACAGTGGTACCGTCGTGGTGTCCCTTCTGCGCAAGAGATGCTAATCTTAAGCTCCGAGTCCTTCTGGAGGGATGTTTGAACCCTACAATCCGGAAGCAGAGAAGGTGGTGGGGCCGGGAGAGGGTGGCACACGGGATCTTTACAACCATAGGTGTGTGAGCCTTCGGGGTGGCACAGCTGTGCCCCGTTTGCGGCCACGAATCCCAGTTACTTTGCTGCACAATGTTGCTGATCCTGAACAACCGAGGGTGATAGCCTCGGCCGTTATCCGGTGTGGCCGGTGCTTGGGGCGAACCCATGTGGTACTTGCTCAGCATTGGACACTCAGGCCTGCATTCCATAGGAAAGGCCATCTTGGACTGCTGCGGACCAAATGCACCAAAGTCTTTGGTGTTGCATGGATGCTGCTGAGCAGGAAGATGGCGGACACGCAAATACACATCTCTGGGGCTGGGGGCTGAGGGTACGGCAAGCAGAGCCCCCTCCCATTGCAAGCAGCTGGGGGCATACCTCTCTGCAAATCACCCTCTACGTTCTGCATCAGGCGGGCCCTCGCCTCCTTCAATACATTGATGGCCATGTCACACTTGAATCGGGTCTCCGCCTGCACCACAGACACAGGGAAGTGGAGGTACACCAGTCCCGCCACCCTCTGCAGTGAGCCACCCCCCATTCATCAAGGGAGAGGAGGGGGCACTGAGGCCCATTTCCCAAAATCCCAGCTGCGCCAGGACCCTTGCCCACGGTCCAAAAGGTTTGGGTGGTGCCCCAAGAAATATGATTCAAAAGGTACCCTAGATCATTCTGGGATCTGCACCATGAGAGGAAAAATTTTCCAAACATTCTCCACTTTGCGGCCTGATTTTGTGCCACTGCCAATCCGCGGACAGGCCCACATGACAGCCCATTTCCCCCACCAACTCCCTTCATTCGCCGCACTACCTCCAGCACCTTGCAAAGCAATTTTTTGGTCACCCAGCCGCCCTTGTGTGAGGGAGGGGATCCCAGTGCGTCAATGGTCATATGAATGACACCTTTCTGGGAACCCTGGGTTCAAATGTCGTCTTTGGCAACGCACCTCGGATAGAAGAGGGGAATGTAACACTATCCCCCGGTGATCAGGAACTTCCTGGCCCTTTGTGATGACTGCCCACATCATTTGTGGTGGAGAGCACTGTCTGAACTTTACAGTTTGGTAGTGTGGAATATGAAGAGTATCCGCGCTGGCAGGGGAGTGGACGGCAGAGCGCCGGGAGCTTCCATTGTGAGCAGTGGGGCAGACATTCCGCACTGATGGTACCCCCCTGCGCAGCTTGTGTGGTGCAGCTTGTCTAATGGTATTATGCATGGCTGTTGAGTCAAGCGTTGTGGGTTTGGAACCCCTCGTCCTGTAAGGCCGGAGAGAGCAAGTGTTGAACCTCCTCTGGACATCTCACGCACTGGGGCTCCTAGCTTTCTTGCGACACCTCAGTGGTGTGGGACGGCCCACCACACCGTTTTAGGCTTGATATTCAGGATAGGATCCTGACCTTCTCTGTGCAGGGGGAGTAAGCCGAGGCAATGGCGTTGTTGTTGAGCCCAGCAGCAGGGTGTTTGAACAAGAACAATTGGTTTGCTGCAATTGTTATAAACCTCACAGGTTGAGCATGATTTGAATGAGATCATGGCCCTGCGCAGCCACAGTCACCCCCACAATACACAACCAAGGGCTCTAGGCCAGAAGTACCAAGTGGCAAACCCCCCCCTCCCCCCAACACACACCACCATCAAACACACCCATGAAGGGGAAGAGGTTTCCAGCCCAGGCTGCAATTGAAAACAAGAGGCTAAAGGCAGCAAGTGGCAATGGGGGAGCTCCTCAGTCTGGTAAGGCACCCCCAGGACCACCATAGTGCTTGTTGCCCATAAAGGTGGAGGAGGTTTGCCAGTTGGTATTTCTGGTCTCAGCCACATAATTGTGTTTTGTGGAGGTGTGCCACCAGCCTGTAGGGGGGAGGGAGGTCTAGAAGTGCAGTTTTATGAGTGAAAGATGAATGACTGTCCCACTGCACACAACCGGCAGTGCCTTTGTCCAAAAACCAAATCAAGAACACCAACATCAGGAAATAATGCGGACCAAACACCTAGACCCAGGTCCCATTGAACTTTTTATCCAATGGTTGAGCCTCTGGGTTCTATCTGCCGTTACTTGGGATCAGCCCCCCAATGGGCCCTACTAGTGAGGATTTTCGGGCAAGCATGGGTCGACTGAAAAAATCCACTTTTTCTGCCAACCGCCGACAACCCAGGCTTGGGTCGTCGTTGGTGAGAATGGGGTACATGTAAACCCAAGGGGAGCCATGCAGCACCAACTAGGCCTACCCAGTGCTTTTTTGCCAGCAGGTCACGTGTACACATGTGCTAGTCTTAGCACCTTAAGATAAATTGTTATGCATCACTGGTGCACAGCATATCCAGCATATCTAGACATTTGCCGGAAGTGTGGCTTGACCCAGCTTAAATTTGCATGCATGGTGTGTTGCGGTGTCTGTGCTGTCCCTCCACCTTCCTCTTAACCTACTGCCCCCATCCCTTTGGCGCCCCTGAAGATGAGGTTCCCTGAAGAGGACACATGAGAGGGTGGGGTGAGGGGGCTTATCCCCTTGCGGCGGTATTGCCCTATGATGGGGGCTGGTGGGGTGGAGTGGGGTGGGGGGATGGGGAAAGCCTGAGTAAGCGAAAATGTAGGTGGAACCTTTCGTAGACATGCCTTGACTATGCCTCAACACAGCCACCTACCAAGAGCTACTGGATGGCAACCACTCAAAAGCACAAAACTTCAAAACGGAGTAAGAAGCAGGAACGATGAAAATTGGTGCATGCTGGTTTTGACTATTCTCGTGTTGCCCCGTTATCGCGCGCGGGGGGGGGGGGGGGTTCTTATGGTGCAATGGCGGTTTGTGTGTGTGTGTGTGTGCGCGTGCCAAGGGAATCGATTCAATCATGCTCAAACTGCGAGGTTCAACAATCCTACGTTCCTACCACTACTACAAACCATAAGTTCATTGTCCTGCCCTGCAACGGGGCTGCTCAGGAGGGTCGGATCTTGTCTTATGTACAGTCACCACCAACACACCACGGCTCCTGCCCTAAGAACCCGCCGCGAGACATCAAGACACACATTGCATGCTCGTGTGCCCTACCGCTCCCCACATCCCCGTCCCATGCATCCCTGGGAAGGCAGGGGGGGGGGGGGCTGTTGGGCACCCACAGACAAGACAAACGGTTGAAAGGGGGGCATGGGTGTACTGTCATGTCCCCCCCTGCTAGCCAACGGGCCGCCAACCATCCAACCATGGAGGGGAAGGAGAAATTAGGGAACGGAGGGGGGGGGACCCTCACGGCAGAATCACCGGGTTGATGCCCTGACGGGCCCTCAAATTGCGCACATACTGCAGGCGCCCCGGATGCTGCAGACGGCCAAGGTTGGCCAGAGCGTCAGCGCGCTCGTTACCTACAACGCCCACGTGACCGTAGACGTGTTTCCAGAGCGTTTCGCTAGAGCGAGAGCGCATCAGGGACTGAAGCGAATCCCACAAGTCATGATTGGAGACCTGTCGACCCTGAAGGGCCCAGCGATGCATGTATGCTGTGACGCTATCGTACACGTATTTGCTGTCGGTAATGACACGTCTGGGCTAAGAGAGCAGAATGGCGCAAAGCGCCTCGTGTGTGTGTGTGTGTGTGTGTGTGTGTTGTCGGCCTCCCCCTCCATGTGCCCCCGAACCTCTGCCCCTCACCACTCGATACCCGCTCCCACCCCCCCGCTCCTTGGCCTCCCCTAGGAGGGTCTGTTGGTAGGGGATTGTGTTATCTAAGAATTCCCCCCGTCGGTGCTCTATCCGACCAGCTACATGCAGAAAGCAGCTCATTGCACCTTCCTGAGCTTGGGGGCCTGCTGGCTCCCCGTGGGTTGGTTGGGGGAGAGTTTGTGGGTTGTGTGTGTTGGGGTGGGGTGGGGATGGGGGTTGCATGAACGTTTCAACCAGTATTTCTGGGTCAGTAGCATGTCTACCACCACTTTCCTCAGGGTGGAAGATGGGCGCATTCAACTGCTTGCATGAGGGCTGAAGGCTGTAAAGTGTGCGCGTTGGCAGCTTCTGTACAGCTTCTGTATGTCCTTTTCCTGTTGTTGAAATCAGTAACATGCCCTGCCCATGCTTTCCGAAGGATGGAAGAAGGGTGCCGATGAGACCAAGGACCTGCAATGGGGCATTTGCAGTTTTTGTTGGGTGGGAGGATTCTTGCAGTTTTGTGCGTGAGAGTGGGAGGGACAGGATAGGTGTCGGTGCAAGATGTGCAGCAATACAAACAAGCCTAGGAAGTATCCATATCCGGAGTATTCGAGTATCCAGCAGGCCACGGAAAAATGGGGGAAATGGGGGGGAAAGAGGGGAAATGGGTGGAAATGGGGGGAAATGGGGGGGGGGAATGGGGGGAAATGGGGGAAAATGGGAAATTGTTACAACTACATCATGGAAACTGTATAAAAATGTTCCAACAAGAAAGAAAAATGGAGGAAAATGGGGTAGAAAAAGTGGGGAAATGGGTGAAGCATGGGATGCCGCCAGGCAAATTCTGCATTTTTCCAGGTCCCAATTTCCCCATTTTTCCTAAAGATCACCAATTTCCCCACAGGGCCATTTGAAATTGATTCTGCTTAACACAAATTGGAGGAGCATGCTACCACCGATGCAAACGAGGTCTTGCAATTGCTCTGCACCCTTTGGCCCACACCTCTTCTTTGGTCACCAGCTGGTTCTCACCGTCTATCGTCTTCACAATGCCAAACTTCGTCTTGATCAAGTCCACAAGCTGCTCTACAACGCTGATCTTTGTGAACATCTGTTCTGCAGGGCGGCGGAGAAGGGCTGATGGGCCCTGACACCATTGTGCAACAGGCATGCACACCATCATGCCCTGTGGTGCATGCATTCTGCTCCCATCGGATCGCACTAATGCAGGGGGTGCCCCTCCGCACCCCAATGACGCAAAATGTGACACAAAATGTGACACAATCTTTTTCCTTGTACAATTGTGCAATTATCCAATACCCCATCCCCGAGGCCCATTATGTGTTGCCCTTGCAACACAACATGGGCAGGGCTGGACAACATGATGACAGTTGCGGAGTTCAGATGGTTGAAAGACGGGTCAAATGGCCAGATTGTGAGGCTCTGCTGACAGTCTGAGCTACTTCAGTGTCAATCTCTGCTACTGCTCCTACAACTACAAGATGATGACGAGTCATCAAAATTGCTGGCCCACTCTAGACTGTTGCGGACATCATCATCCATCATCCAAACCCCAATCAGCGTCACAATTTTAGATTCTCAGGTCAAACCCCACTTTCACTCCAAAACAAACTTCAAAGCAGGTCCACCTTACGTTGTTGCATACACAACCGTATAAGTGGTTTTGAAATTCAGCATCTTTGATATTGGGATCATCCATCATCATCATCTATCATCCTATCCCCAACCAGGGTCACAATTTTGGATTCTCAAGCCCAAATCCACGCTCATACCAAATCAACATCAAATCGAATACCCCCAAAATGGGGGAGTATGTGGCTCTCACACCCGCGCTTGATAGAACGGGCCGGCAGACTGGGCAATTGTGTGGCCAAGCTGTCTTTTTGACTTGGGGAAGGGGGTTTTGAAGGGGGGAGGGAAGGGGGGGGGGTTGGCCAACTGCCTCCCGCTGTCTCTGTGCACCAAAATGTATCATAGGAGTGTCTTTTTCCTTTTTCTGCGGGGTTTTTGTTGCAAGCGTCAAATGGTGGCTCATTGCGCGCGAGGCTCCTCTCTGTGCTGCATTCTGCGCATCGTTGTTGGCACATCTTGTCTTACCATCATGGTAGCGAGAAAACAGAATAGCAAGGACCAATTCCTTGCGTTCCGTTGCCAAAGGAGCATTTGGAAAAAAACAGCGTTTTGCCATTACTGGTGCCCGAGTATACAAGATGTGCAGACAGACTACTGGACAATCATTAGAGATTTGCAGAATTCTAATCACCTCGAAGAGGGTCGGAGTGGGACCTCGGCAGCTGCCTCATCCTCTTCCTCCCTCCCATGCCGTTCCGAAGGTGCGGGCTGAGATCTCTTCTCCTTTGCAAAATCAGTCCCAGGGACTTGCTTTAATTCTTCTTCCCGGAGGGGGTCCACCCCCGTACCCCCCACCCCCTTCCCCCTCCAACACGTCTGCGGAAAATGTTTTTTGAAATGTGTTTCAGTTGCTCCACAAATTTTTCTTTGGCGCCTTGGGCGCACATCGAGGAGGGTTGCTTTGCCATCAACATCTACCCAATGTGATCACACCTTCCGCTACATGCATCTCTCCGTCGCTCAGCGCTGCATTCTGCACTTCACTGGCGACCTCCAGTCGCTGCAGCAATGCTTTGCTGGTCTCGTTGATTTCATCAAATGCGCTTTGTGTACTGGTCACGTTCATGACCTTCTCAACCTGGCAGCCAATAACAAATGTACAGAGAGTGCGGCAATTGGCACACTGGAGGCAGCTGGGTTGGGATGTACATCCAGACAGCAAAAAAAGGAAGAAAAAATGTGGCAAATGCCGACCTAGTGTGAGAAATTTGTGGGGGGTTCAAGCGATGAGGGATGGGGGATCTGTGGCACATGGTTGCGTTGAATATGATGCATGCAGAACAGGAACACACCATCCCTTCTCGTACACACCTTTACTCAGAAATTGATAGCGTGTAAATGTCAATGTTTCACGACACATCTGCACAGCGCAGCACTACCTATGGGGGATGTTTCTGTCCAATTTCGGATCGCAACACCCACAGCATGACCAGGGGGCCCGCAGAAAGGGGGGGCTGGCATAAAATTTACAGCTTTTACATTTACAGCTCGGCATTGCTCAATCACCTGTTGACTCTGAGCATTTTCATCGCACGCAGTGATGGGTACACACCATTCACCATGAAGAAAAACCAAAATAACGCATTCTGCAAGATACGCAAATGAGCCTGCGGAGGCACCAAGCAACCAACCAAGCGGCCAACACCCAATAAGAGTGTAAGACATAGACCTGCAGAAAATTTGCCCTTCCCCATTGGCACAGGTTTAGGATCTGGAATCATCTGATGGTCCTGTGATTGTGGAAGAAGAAGGGCCCTGGACGAAGATGCCTACCTGACACATTGGTGATCGTTATAAACGTTCAGCACGATCGTCCTACAAACAGGCTGGAAAATGGCTCAAATTTTTTCACCTCAAATGGACCACCGCATGCCACAGGCGTGATAGACACCCTATGAAACACCCATTTGCAATCATTTGATAGCCCATGGCTCCTCATGCATGTTTCCCCGCACGGTCAGAATGGCCGCACCCTTTTCCTCCTTGTTGTAGAGGAATGCAAGCTGTTGGACATCAACGTGGCCTCTCTTGCGGGGGGTGCCTAGAGAACTTGACGTGGGGCTAACAGGTGATGGGGACGAGGTGACACTTCCTGAGCCGGAGCCCCACCATCACCATAGGGGCATCATCGGGGGGGGTGGGGGGGGTTGCTGCAGCCTAAGGCGGGGCTTAAAAGCGGAGGCAAGGCCCCCCCTCCGGTCGCAATAGCGCCCTCCTAGGCCCATGGTGAGGGTCCCTTTTGGAAACTTGATTGTCACTTTTGAGCCACATCATGCAAAAAAGGCCCTTTTTGCATCTACTGCCAGTGCTTGCTGCTGCCGCCGCTGCTAAAAGACAATGCTCACCCTGGGCCTTACCAAGACTTGCAACTAGGACTGAGCGGGTCCTTATGGTTCTCTTCATCTTGGTTGAAAAAAAGGCTCATTTTTTCACCTCAAAATGGACCACTGCATGGCACCACGGTGTGAGAGACGCCTTGTTGGACACCCATTTGCAGGCATTGGATAGCCCAATCCCTGTGGAGGAAGAATGGCCCTCATCAAAAACAGATATATGACAAACTGGCGATCGTCCTCAACTTTCAGGATGATTCTCTTGAAAAGTAGCTCAAAAAAGGCTCATTTTGACCTCAAAATGGACCACCGCATGGCACCACGGCATGAGAGATGCCTCATTGAACACCCATGTGCAATTATTTGATAGCCCAATCGCCGTGGGAGTGGAAAAGCCCTCATTGGAAACACCTACATGAGACGCTGGTGATTGTCTGGAACTTTCAGAACAATCGTCCTGTAAACTGGCTGAAAATAGCATTTTTGGACACTAAATCGGCCATAGAACAGGCTAGACAGCGAAATGAAATTGTTTGAGATGATGCGCATCTGCCCTGCGGTCATTTTGAGGGACTTGGATGCCGATTTTGAGCCACGCTGTCCCCCCCAAAGACCTTTTATGCGCCTGCTGCTTGCTGCTTGCTGCTGCTTGCTGCTAAAATATGTTGCCCACCCTGGACCCTAAATAGGGTTGTAAAACCTCCACTGGGAGACTCAGCTCAGTAACCCTAGGCTAGGCACCAATGGGACGTCCTTAAGGGTTGTCCTTAACAACAAAAGAGACTCTTAAAAGACAGCCCTGCATTGACATTGATTCCATACGGTGCATGTGCAGATGCAGAGTAATCCAGCCGTCAGTGCAAGTACAGACAACTAAAAACTGGAATAACCTAAAGGAGGTAAAAGAAAACAGAAGACAGGGCCTGTTAGAATAGAAACAGACGCAAGCAAGGACATACACACACAAACAAACCGATAACGCGTGCTTATTTTTGACTGTGCAGGATGGGAGGTCTTTGGCGCACAGCTCGCAGTTGACATCACCAACACTACAGATGCACACTTGAATGGAAAAAGCCCGCCTGAGTGGACAACGACCGTTCAATTGTCTGCGCCCTGACCAGACTCGCTTTGGGGCCCCTGGAATAAGGCATCTAAACACCTGTTTGAAGGCCATGCTGAGCACTGGAGCGATACACGCCGTATCGAACTGGGTAACCCTCAGGTTCTCCTCCATCCTTTCAATGGTTGCACTGGCACTACTGAGCATATCCGTGAAGGAGTACACTTGCGTCCGGTTCTTGTTCTGCTTGAGCTCCTGCAAGACCCTCTTAAAGGCCAAAAGGTCCACCAACTGCGGCAGGTCTGGGATGGGCAGATGCATGAGTAGGGGTAATGTCTTGGTGTGGGACTTCGGGGCATGAGGGTTTGCATCATGTGCAGCGACAGGAGCACTGGTCATAGTGCCCGCCCCACCTTTCATCCCCCTGCGAGGGACAACGCCCCCCCCCACCCCACCTGCGGGGGATTGTCGCCAAGTGACGGTCCCCCCTTCACCTGAAGGGGGGATGGACACCACTGCAGACCAAACACATATCGGCATGTGCGGTGCACAATTCACGGCCCTTTCAATTGCTTGCTGTTGTTTGCCAAAGGCTTGTGGATACACGCTGACATGCATAGATGCTCATGGTGTGAGAAACATGATGCAAAGGAGCAGGAATCCCCGGGGGGGCGACTACAACTGGTCCTGATGCGACATCTCCCCCAGCTATCTGTCAAAACTTGCAGGGGGGGGGGGGGGGGGGGTCGGCGAGAGGGTGGGGGGGGGATCGGCGGGAGGGTGGGGGGGTGGGGGGGGGTATTGGCAGCTTGGCCGGGGGGGGGGGGGCGGGGCTGCGCGCAACCCACTACTATCACATGCATACCTCAAGGGGGTGTCTGGGGGCATGGGGGTACAGAGGTATGTATGCGATAATAGCGATATCTTGTCTTTGCCAGGAAGAAAGTCTTAAGGGTCTTAAGGACTAAAGGCAGAGTGCCCCTCTCAACTAAGCATGGGACAAAAAATTTGGCGCCGTTGGCGCCATGGCCCCCACACCGCTATCTTTCAAAACTGGGGGGGGGGGGGGGGGGGGGGCTGGGGGCTGTTGCATACAAGGACCGGGCCTGGCCGCCCCCCCCTGGGCAGAAATCTCAAGGCATTGCAGTTATGCATCAATTTTTTTTTGGCTTTACCAACTTCTAAACAGGAACAGTGCACAACTTTCTCTTATGGTCACAAAGAGTCTTGAGCTGCTGCACATTTTCCCCATAAGCGACACGCGCGGGGGTGAGTTCCCTGCCAATAGAACTGCCGGATTCTCCTCGGGGTCTTCAGGGGGCAGAACACGTGGCTGAAAGAAGGCATACAGAGTAAGATTGTTGCCGGTTGCATAGGTGTTTTCTCAGGAGGTGGGGGCGTTGAGGTGGCACGCACTTGTCATGAGTTTCACTGCAGTGCAGTCCTGCACAACTTCAGCAGTACATATCAACATAGCACAGGAGGGTGTGACATCTACAGTGCTGCATATGGCATGCAGTTCGACGTTTGCAGCAGTAAACTAGCAGCACTGACCCCACATAATACCCTCTTGCCTTCCAAGCACCACGTCAAATGTTGTTCCAGCTTTATTATTGTAGCACTGACTCTTCAATGCCGTTGGAGCTCTGAGGTGAGCTCTATCAGTGCTTTGCATTTCAGTGTTTTCTGACTGGGGATGATGCTCCGTATTCCAACTGCATGCAGTGATTCTTGTTGACCCAAAATAACCATAGCTTCCACACCTCATTCTTGGACCAACCACAATCCATACCATGCATTTGATTCTTTGACCAAATTGCCAAAGTCCAAGCAAATGTACATGAGTAAATTACCTTTGTAGAAACAATCTATGTCTCCTCAGCACAATGTACTTGGGCTGTGATACCACATGGAATTCATTTTACAGATACACATTATTACCTTTCCATGCGACATATGCATTCTTTGTGATCCGGACCTTCCCCAACAATTCAGAGGCCCAGAACAGAAATAATCTGCAACCACGGCTGATGCCCTGACATGGATGGCAGCCGTGGAGTTTGAATTGTCACTATTTTCTGGGGCTCTAAATTGGACAAGTGATGTTTGCAATGGTGGCAATAAGTGGGTTGTAAGGGCCAGCCCAACGGGGGCGGCCTGCTCAAATTCTAGACCCCAACTGGGTGCGAAAACTTTTGGGAGTCTGGAGGGGGGGGAAGGGGGGGGGGGGGGTAGGTGGGTCGGCCCGTCAGCCGCCGGGGTCCCCAGGGGGGGTCGGTGGGTACCCCAAAATACATACCTCAAAATGATCCCCATGACACGCTGATCATTTTGAACATACACAACTGGGGTAAAGATAATTTTCAGAAAAATTTGCCCATTAGCTCAGGCTCCCGTCAGCCAAGGTCCGACCCGGAGGTCAGGTCGGGGGGTCAAAATTTTTTCTGTGTTTTTCACCCATTTTTGAATTCTCCACAAAATTCTGAGTATTTTGAGTATAGACACATATAGTAAAAAAAATAATACCCCCTCAGCAGGGCAAAAAAAAAAAAAATTCGGCGCCTTCAGCGCCGACACTTTCCCCCAAAATCTCAAATTGGAGAAAGACAGGGGACACATGATAACACCAAGAGCACAATCGTCAGAACAGGTAACTGAGTTAAAGATTCAAAAATGGTTTTTCGGTTGTCTGAAATGTGACAACACTGCACACTCTCCTTCCCAGCTAATGGATTGGCAAATACAGAGTCTCGAAACAGGTTCGTGTGTTGCACATGCTGTAGTGCAGTAAGGATATCATGTCTTCCAAGGAAATCATCGGTAAATGCTCATCTGTGGTGTAATTTCCTTCCTCCCTGAAGAAGGGCACAGAGAGCAGACAAAGGTATCCGCCAGGCAATTTTTCCCCCCCACCCCGTTCAGAAAAGCGCCTACATCTGATGAGCCAGCAGCAGTGGCTGGCCCTGCCACAAGCTCCTCCCCGGTGCAGCATGGGGTATGTGATACTGGCATTGTGCACGTCTGTATCAGCATGTGTGTACATGCATAAAAGCTAGTGCACTCCCCAGGCAAGGCAAATGGTGCTGCATGCTGTGGCATGCCGCGGTACATTGTGGCATCCTGCGGCACGCTGTGGCATGCTTCTACCGGCACCTGTGGTTACCGGCTTTCCAGGGACCCTGAACTCAAAAACAGCAGATAACATGCATGAACAACGATATTGGGCCAAATTAATCACTTTCACCCTCCAAATTGTTTGTGGTGACTTATTCAACATACAACATAGCCAAATGGCGCAAAGCATTGTTGCCCATATGCTGCCGTCCTTAGTCTGGATGTGGCCCGTCAAACCGAACGCACGCTCAACAAGGCAAGCAGAGCGAGGGCGGCGGACAAAAAAAATATGAATGCTAGATAGCAAAGGAAAAGCCTCCCATTTTGCATGCCACCGTTCAACCCTCGCAGCAGTACAATCAGGGATATGGCCTTGGGCACGGAGAGCAATGTACCGCACCCATTCACACTTGCACGCATTCATATGCATACATGCAAATGCCTCTGTAAATGATGATTGTAATGCACGTGAATGTACCTGAACGGGTCTCTGTTATACCTTTACAATCTGCATTGGGATCCTGAGACCTCTTGGCACACCTTCGGGTCTGGACAGCTCTGACTGGGGCACTTGCAATCCGCAGACATGCATCACTTTATCGATCGTGCAGCGCTGAAGAATTACAACGATGGAGAATCACAAAATCCTCATAGGCAAATGGGACACAGCGGTGTAGGAGCAGGGCTTCCGAACTGTCTGGCACCACAGCTGACCACTCCACTACCTAGAGCAACAGCCATGCAGCGGGCTATCGTTGGCCATGATGAATTTCAAATCACTCGATTTCAAGCAGAAATGAGCCATCAATGGGCAGGGATTGGTTACAAAGCACATTTTTGGCATGCTTGTTTTGTGGCTGTGTTTTTTTTGGGGGGGAGGACAGACCCTGGTTCACATAATTGGCAATCATCCCACATGTCCAAACCCACTGCCAGAGCCAGCAGTTTATGTCCTCCATTGTGGCACATGGGCAGACCGGTTACATTTGTTTCTCATGGTTTGGCTGTCTTCGGGCTTCCTGGGCCATTTTGGACCAGAACAGGGCAAGCAGGTCCATTCCTGCATGCTACCCTGTTACTAGGCCCGGGGGGTTGCCATAAAGGCTGAGCAGGAGGGGGTTACGGTGTCAAATCCAACTTGTTGAGTTCATGACCCTTACTGTTGACTGTTGGCTCCCCGGTGTGCCGAAAATGGTGCACCATCACTGTGCAACATGCCCCTTTGCCCCCCAAAATGTTCTCTAACCAGGTTGCGAAGCTTATGAATCATAACTTTACGGCCGCCGCCTGAGATGCCGTGCCACTGGAGCCTGCTTCACCAACCTAGTGCACCTGCACTTCGCACAAGTCAAACCCGTCGCCGCAACGACCACGAGGATACTCTTTTATGGCGATTGGGAAATATGCTAGGCGCCCTTTGGTTAGTGCCCACTGCCCACCACTTTGGTCCCCAATGTGCAGCATATAGCGTTGACACCATCAGAGCCCTCACAGGAGTTGACCTTGCCCACCGCCCCCTACCCCCGCCCCAGGAGCAATCCAACTGCATACAACACACACAAACACCTCAAACCCCTCCTAAAATGGCATGCAACCAACAAAACAAAGGCGTTGGACCTTCGAACCTGTCTCTTGCAGGCCCACCCCCCTGCCCCTCACCCAGGCGGTGCTTAAGAGAGGAAAAAAAAACGTGTTTGTTACACAGTTTCCCAAAAAAGCCCACACATACTGCATGTGTTTGACCATCGGTTCCTAGCCCTTCATGCCTTCACCCATGGGTTCTCAATTGGTCAACCATCGGTTCCTAGCCCCATATGTGTTCAATTATTCAACCATTTGTTGCTACCCCCACATGTATTCCATGATTGCATCCTAAGCCTACTTGACACCTCACACAATTCAAGATGAACAGAAGCAATTATTTTTCCTCAAATGAAGTGACACAGCGTTCCATCACCCAAATGTTCCCTCGCCAGTGGCACGGTTGGTAATAAGTAATAATAAATAGTAAACGGCCTACTGCTGGTAAAACCCTTGAAAGTGAAGCTTGACACGCTCCATGAGCTGATTCTTCTCCCTTCTCACAACAAATCATGCTTCCTACAAATGGCCCTGAACTCAACAAGTCCGCTCATGGCAACCCCCCCCCTCTCCACTGCTCGCAGCTCGCAACACCGCCTCATCGACATCATGCCTGAACACCAACTGCGGCGCACGGTTAGAGGAGTTAAAGGATATAGCTTGGTTCACGGGAGGGGACGGGGCCACGTGGGTCTCAAGGTTAGAAGTAGAAGAGGAGCTACTGGCATTCTCACCATTCTCGTCCTCATCCAACAGCCCTACACCATACACATCCTCAATATCAGTGTCATGCAAATCCACAAATCTTGAATGTCCAAAGAGACCTCTGCCTTTGCACCCTCTTCCAAAGAAACTTGCAAATCCTTGAAAGCAGCAAACCCAAGCAAACCACCATCCTCAACCTCAACCTCAACCTCATGCCCTTGTTTCCGCTTCCTTGGACGAAAAGGGGTCTTGTGGAGCTCACAAACACCTCAAATCGGCCCTGGTCCCAAAAGTAGGCGGAATTGCTACGTAACCTGTGTATTCTCGGGGGTCCCCCAAAAGGGGACAAAATCAGAAGTAGCTACAACACCCTTGACTTCTCAGGGGCTCAAAAGTGGGGCGGAATGGCTACATAACCCCTTGCCTTCTCGGGGGAGGGGGACAAAAATGGCCCGTGTCGGGCCAGTGGAAAAAGGCCGGGGTAGTTGTTAAGGGCGGTCCTTGACAACAACAAAAAATCTGGGTCCTTAAGGACTGCCCTGGCCCTCACTCACCCTGCCCGCCTACTGCTCCATATTGTACCTGCATCATTCCCAATGGGAATGTGTAAACGCCCGTCAACAAGGGTTTTGGTGGGTTGATAAGCACATCAATGAAAAAAACTGGTTGTTTTTTGTTGTTTTCATTTTTTGTGCTTTATTTTACACATACCATTGGCAAAAGCCTTTTGAGGGTGTTTGATGGAAAGGGTGGGGTGCATGGGGCTCCGGGGTGGGGGGGGGTCGACTCCCTTTTGGAGATTCTATACACACTATTGGTACCTCTTGGGTGCAAAATATAAGGCTATCATTTGGTGTATCTTGTTTGTAGACTTCTATTTTTTTTTGTGGCAATTTGATTGAAATAATTCACGGAGGGGGGTAAACAATTCACGGAGGGGTGAAATAATTCACGGAGGGGGGTGAATAATTCACGGAGGGGTCAAATAATTCACGGAGGGGTGAAATAATTCACGGAGGGGGGTAAATAATTCACGGAGGGGTAAAATAATTCACGGAGGGGGGTAAATAATTCACGGAGGGGTAAAACAATTCACGGAGGGGGGTAAACAATTCACGGAGGGGTCAAATAATTCACGGAGGGGGGTAAATAATTCACGGAGGGGTCAAATAATTCACGGAGGGGGGTAAACAATTCACGGAGGGGTAAAATAATTCACGGAGGGGGGTAAACAATTCACGGAGGGGTAAAATAATTCACGGAGGGGGGTAAACAATTCACGGAGGGGTAAAATAATTCACGGAGGGGGGTAAACAATTCACGGAGTCCCCGATGTCCATCCCCCGAGGGACAACGGTTCCCCGACTGCACGGTTCATGCACAAGTTACATAGAGACAAGAGAAATAGAAGCTGGAGCCCAAATAAAGAGAATGAAGAGAGCACCCACGAGAATAAAACCCAAGAGAGAGGACCAAAGGAACTCCAACGAGCATGTCTACAAAGTTCATGGTCAAAGGTTTGGGGTTGGGGTTTAAATAGTGGCACGGGGTTGTGGTCGCAGTCTCCAACAAGGGTGTGCAAATCGAGCAAGAGTCATTTATTTAGAGGATTGTCGGCGCATAAAGAGGGGTCCAGGGTTGTCCTTGTGCAAAGGTTGCAGGCTAGGATTCTGGCAAAATTCTTCACCTAGGGTGTGGTGTTGAGGTAACCGTTAGCAAGAGGGGTATGGGGTTGTGGTGGGATTCGTCAGCAGGATTTCAGGTTTGAGGTAAGAGGTATACAAAGGGCCCGGGTCCTACAGGAAAGGTTGGAAAGGTGAGGCCCTAGTTCATCTCCTCATTCTCATTGTGAGCCTCTTTTTATTCGTCCAGTTTGGGTACGGCGCGTAGATTGGGGCAAGTGGGTGCACCTCAACTCCACTTCTGATGCAGTCACTCACTTGAAGACAGATGGCACGCCAATCGTGTATGACATGCACCTTGACGCATCTCACCCTTCAATCCTCACACCGCTGTCTTGTACGGCCTACAGTCATTGTGCCTCGCGCACACTAGGAAGCCAACGGGTGTGGCAGTCTCCGAGTGCATAAACTGGTTTTAGATCGAGTATATCCTCACTACGTGTCAAATCCGCTACCACACCCATTGTTGGATCATCGTAGCACCGGACAGCTCTTGATCCCGAAAGGTTATCTCGGGTTCGGTGAAGTGAGCAGGCTGCACCAGCTCATCTTAGTCTTAACCAAAAAAAAACTCACTCAAAGACCAATGGCACGGACGTCTTTCACACCCAAGTGACCTGGGCGCTAACAAAGGGGGCACACCCAACAGGTGGTGTTTTTCCTTTGAAGATCCCCAAGCCAACCCCTATCCATCCCCCGCAACCTCCGCTTCCAACAATGCACCCACATCCGCGTCATGCTTGTTTAGCCCTATCTTTGCACTCCCCACATGTAGTTGTTCTGGCGGCAAATTGCGAGGGGATATGGCACATGCACCAATAATAAGCACAAGGTGCATGTTTTGTGCATGATTGTGGCCAATGCTTCAAATGTGTGTCGCGTGTGCAATGAACCACCCAGTGGTGAAATGCAGCCATGCAAGATGTGAAAGCACTCGAGTGCGTAGCATATGCAGTGCATGTGGCCTTTCATGTGGAGTTGGTATGCAACACATGCACAGCCCAGCCCCAAGTGGCCTCACAGTCTGCCAAGAAGTATAAGCACCGTTTCAAACTCCAACGGCAAGTTGGTTACCCATGGTTGCAGCATGCCAACGGGGTTATGTGTTGCATTGCTTGCAAGGAGTACCCACAACCCGGTGTGCAACAATCTTGGCTAACCGGCGATATGAGATTGCGCCGGACAACTGTGGTACAGCACAACAACCGCGGTGTACACTGCAAGTCCCCAGCATTGTGGGAATTAGCATTGCGGTCGTGCCTCAACCACCGTTATCGTGCATTGCTTTGTGGATGCCAAGGGTTTGGGTTTGCTGGATTGGGATTGGCCACCAAAAAATAAAAGTAACCACGCACAACCCATCAAGAAATAATAGTAAGCATCCGCAGCCCACCAGGAAATAACAACAACCATCCAGAGCCCCCCTAGAAATATAGCAACCATCCACGACCCATCAGGAAATAGGAGGAACCATCCAAACCCCACCAGAAAATAACGACAACCATTGCGAAATATCAGCAACCATCCAAGACCCATCAAGAAATAACAGTAACCATCTAGAGCCCAACAGGAAATCAGTGATGTCCGTGAAACCATCCGGAAATAAACAACAATGATCAAGAAAGAAACAACAACGATGGTCAAACAAAATGTACCCCCCCCCCCTTGTCCATCCTCCCCATGGGGGGGGGGGCGTCACTTGGCCCATGAGCAATAAGAAATTGATAGAAAATCACAAGCACCGAAGGCGCCGAAGTAAATTTTTGGTTGGGTATACTAGAATTCAGGTTGCTGTTGTGTGGTGTCCGTCCCCCCTAGGGTTGATGAAGCCACGTGTGACAACCACAAAAACCCCTCAAAATAAGTTCTCCTAGAAACCTTGTGTTGCAAGATAAAACTTCAACTTTTGGTTGCAAAAAAAATGGGGCTAGCAGCAAATGGAAAAGACAAATCCATTTGGAAAAACACAACAAAACAAAAAAACATTACTAAACAGCCCAAACCAGGCGAAAGCGGCCAAATAAACAAAATAAACGCATAAATGTGTTCACTTTAGTTTCGCAGGCAGACTTGGCAGGCACTTAGGAAATCCCTGAGTCCCACTGTCAGTAGTGCCCCCCTTCCGGTCTGCGTTCCTGCTCAAGGAACCTATCAGTGACTCAGCATCAGCCCATGGCCTGTTCCTGTCACTCCCTACGCCCACTTCACAAGACCTGCAAGAGATTCCACTGGGTGCCTGTCTCCACTGCGCCCAACAACTCTGTTGATAGACCGTGGGCCTCTTTGAGACGCTCCCTCTGGATCGCCGACCAGTCAGATACGTGCAGTTCCTGGATCCGCTCTTCATTCTCTAGGCATGCCTGCTTCAGCTTCAAATTGCTGAGCTTTTGGTTTCTGGCAGACAAGATGTCGTGCAGGTGCAGATATGTTCATGGCATTGCAGCACACACCCCGCCTCCCCCATCCCCATGAGCAAGCAGGCTCCAGGTCCCAGAAAACAGCGGTGGCAGGGAGTCACCACGCCGAGCCAAGGCCTCGCTTGGGCCTTGACATGAAGGGGTGGATATTGGGCACGGCAACAATAGCCGTGGCCCCCAAGCACATCAAAACCAATGAAAAGGGCTTGCACTCCTTGCACGATGCTGTGATGGGCAGAGGCACGTCTTGGGCCAAGTTGTTGCACTGCGTGCGCACTGAGTGCATACTGCGCACGCAGAGGCCAGGATACTCACCCAAGAATACCTGTCACCTGACTAGTAGCACAGCGAAGCAGCAAAGCCCACAAGAGAACAACGAAACTGCCTTCAACTTGGTACTCCACTGTCCCTATGGACAAACCACTCAGCCATGTAAGGTACAACTATGGAGGGGCATGCAAGATGCACACATGTTCAAGTAGCAAGTGCCACACTCAGATATATCACCAGGACGGTGGCCACACAATTGGCAACAAACCCCATCATCATTTTCCTCCTCGTCAATGGTTGCCTCCTCCTGTGCCCACACAGACTCAGGCACATGAGACCAAGGTCCATAGGGTTGATACCTAGTCTGCCTGCGAATACAAAACTGAGTAAGGTGGAGCAAAATGCGCACATGGCCTTGCAGCTCCGTTGCAGAGCGTGTCCAAACATTGCGGACAATCCTCCATTGCCACACCCGTAGTGGGGAGAAATAAATATGGCTACATCACCCCTGCCTTCTCGGGGGGGCATTTGGTAAAACCTAGTATGTGCCGTAGTAAAACCTAGTATGTGCCGTAGTAAAACCTAGTAAAATGTAGTAAAACCTAGTAACAAATTTTTTCTAAAAAGTTTTTTTTACTAGGTAAAAAAAGCAAAATTTTGAAAAAAAATTTTCCTCACTAGGTCAATTCCCGGCCACTCTTGCCAGTGGCGCCCCACCCAGGCCGAACCATGCATGTTGTGAAGAAGGAGTTCATGTATGGCTCGAAACCCTTTGGAGGAGAGGGGGGGTGGGGGTTTGCAAGGGGGACAAAATCAGAATTGGCTGCCTAACCGATGCCTTTTGGGGGGCCCACAAGTGGGCAGAAATGCTATGTCACCCCTGCATTCTCGGGGATCCCCAAACAAAGGGGGAGAAAATCAGAATTGGCTGCCTAACCCTTGCCTTCTGGGGGGCCCACAAGTGGGAGGAAATGCTGTGTCACCCCTGCATTCCCGGGGATCCCCAACATAGGGGACAAAATCAAAGCACAAAAAAAAACAAAAAAAAACCAAAACAAAAATTTTCCCATGGTGTCCATGATCCAGCCTAGAGTTCTGTAGGTTGCCCCCAATGGGGTTTGAACCCATGACTTGTCACTTGCAAAGACATGGCTTTACCCACTAGGGTATGAGCCACCTCTGACATACCTCTGCACAGGGCTGGTATTGATATTTGGTCCAATTTGGTTTTCATCTATTATTGGGTTCTCCTGAAACTGAGTATTTTGAGAGACACATGGGGTGAAAACCCATTTTTTCGCCCTCTACTAGTTCAAGCAAAATTCCCAGCCGTGGATTGTGAGTCCCTAACCCCAACTCGAGGGGCTACACAACAAAGCGTGGATTGTGAGTCCCTAACCCCAACTCAAGGGGCCACGCAACAAAGCGTGGGAGTCAAAAAAAAAAGGAAAGAAAGTGGGAGGCAAAATTGCCTTCTCGGGGATCCCCAACAAAGGGGAGCAAAATCAGAAGTGTTGCCCAACAAAGGGGAACAAAATCAGAAGTGGCTGCCTCTCGGGGGCCCAAAACAGGGCAGAAATGTTGCATCACCCCTGCATTCTCAGGGATCCCCAACATAGGGGAACAAAATCAGAAGTGGTTGCCTCACCCCTACCTACTCGGGGGCCCAAAAGAGGGCAGAAGTGCTACGTCATCCCTGCGTTCTCGGGGGTCCACTACAGAAGGGGAGGGAAACAAAAGTGGCCCACGCCGGGCTCCTGGAAAAAATCCCATATTGGGGGTCCTTAATGGCGGTCCTTAACAAAAAAAAATATTGGTCCTAAAGGACCACCCTGCCTCACCAGGCCAGTGGAAAAAAGCCCCTTTGAGCGGGGGACAAGATCAGAAGTGGCCAACAAGTGGCTTGAAAGTTCTAAAGCCTAATTCTTTTGTTTTTGGAGGTCCTGAAACCTAGTAAGAAAAAAACCTTTTTTTTCTAGGTTCTGAAACCTAGTAAAAATTTTTTTGTTACTAGGTTTTAGAACCTTTTTTTTCCACTAGGTTCCCGATACCTAGTAAAAAACTGGTCAACCTAGTAAACTGTTACCTTGGAAAAAAAATGTTTCAAAAAAATTTTTTACTAGGTTTTACTACAGACCCCTTCTCGGGGTCCCCATAGTGGGGAGAAATCAATATGGCTACATCACCCCTACCTTCTCGGGGTCCCCATAGTGGGGGAAAATTCAATATGGGGGATGGAAAATGGGTAAAAATGTTTAAAAATGGGCAACAATTCAAATGTGCCGCATCCCAAATGCATAGGAAGCTAAAAAAAAAAACCCAAGTATGGAATCAAAAACTTGTCAAAAGGGGCCAAAAGTAGGGTTCGAGTATTTGCCAACATCCAAAACTTCGCACTGCGTGCACGGCATTCCCTTGGATGCATGCCCCGCCCTTTCCTTGTCCTCCTAAAGATGCATGGGCTGACACTTTTGCTACGGTTTGCACCAGAAAAACAGCGGGCAATATTTGCTAACAAGGGGTCGTGCTGAGACCATGCCACGTTTGCCCGCAACAGGGGTACCTTTCGTGGGGATAGGGAAGGATGCAGAGCATAGCAGCTCCAACTTGGTTATGCATGGGGGGATGGGAAAGCTGATCAGTGGCAATCTCACATCGGCGATGGAGAGTTGCTTTCATGCAAAACAACATTGTGCTTTAGACTGCAAAACCACTTCAATCATTCTGATATGCTTTGCAACGGATGTGCTGTAGTGAGGGACAAGCTCACCATGAACAGCTTTGCCTTCAGCCACGCTTGGGGACCGGGCTTCGGGGAGGAGGGTTAGGGGGGCAGAGGAGTATGACTGCTGCTCTTGGTTGCCAGTCTAAAAATGCTGCTGAGCAAAAGGAACCAAAACCAAAATTCGCCCCTCAGGTTGAATCACTACGTAGCACGAGCTGTCGAAACAACCACAGAAGGGGCATTAGGTGATGCAAGCGCAGGTACCAAGTTTGGGTGATGCTCAGCTTTTCACTGACCGGCATCCAGTGTGTTTCATTGGAGCCATTCACCTTCCCCAACCATAGTCATCTCCAAATCTGCATGTGCAATCTGCATGGGGTCTGTATAGCATGCAATTGGGTGTTTGAGGTATGCAGAGCAGGCACTTGCATCAGGACGGGTGCATGAACACAGCATAGTGCACCTGGCATCTTCAAGCATGTTGTCTTCTGACCCAGACATCCCTCCTGTGCCGCCCTGAAGGGCTGTACAAAATGGTGCAGCAGTACCTGCAGAGGTGACAACAGATTATTGTTGCATGGCACGGCTTCATATGCTTGTGCAGTGGATGCTTATGTAGACCGTAAACTTTGTGCATATCGACTTCAGTGGGGAAATTAACTCTGACAAGTCAATAGGCTAGGAATAGGAGAACGATGCAAGACATGCAAACACGAGGGCATATGATCCACAGAATGACCAGGAAACTGCCTCTGGGATGCATGTTCAGCTCTACTGTATGCCACTTTTTCTGGCGCGAGTATTTGACTTTAAAGAGCTGCACATGCGCATCAGGGGCCACTGAAAAAGGCTGCAGGCTGGGCTGCCACCTTGGCAGTAGGTTTGGCTGCATTCTTGGTTGAGGGGGGAAGGCACTCACTCCCTGGACTCTACATCAGCAGCGGTGCCATCATCGCTCTCTGTGCATGGAAGATCCACTGCTACTGACGACCTGCAGCCGAGAGGCCATGAACAGCACCGAAATGTGATGCAAGGGATTGCAGCAAGAGCAAGAGCTGGCATGCCAAAGCAAAATCATGGAGAATATCTCAGGCCTGGAAATCTCATGGAAAGGATTATCAGGTGGTTACAAGGGAGTTGTAATCAGTTACACAACCGTAACAAATGGCACGTTGGAATTCGGATGTAACCTTCAACCGATGCTGACGAAACCAAGTAGACACTGAGGGGGGCAGAGGCATTTCGATTGTGTCTCACTTCAGCCTTTCAGGAGGGCAAATTGAGTGTGTTGAGAGGCATGTGCAGACTGTGCCTTTTTTTCCTGGCCTGCGTACAACCCCGAAGATTGGTACACAAGGTGCACGGGAAATACCTCCTGGACTCTCCATCAGCAGCATGGTCTGGAATACTCTTTGTACATGGAAAGGTTCACTGCCTTGCACATTCCCAACATTTGTTACTTCAAAAAACAAATGAGATCATGTAATGTTGGATTGTGTGCACTTATACTCAAGTAAAGAACAACATTCATCTAGATACCACCAAGCATTACCATTGGACAGTAACAGCATTCATGCAGACACTGATCAGTGGCCATATCACGAGGTTTTCAAGACTCCCCTCAGCCCCTCAAGCTGGGATCGTTGTCGCTCAAGTTAAACACCACCTCATGGTGCGGCTTGCTTTTGTCGCAGCTGCAAGCAGCCGCTGCATGTTACATCACTGCAGGGTCCAAACGCTAGTGTACACTGGGGCGCCCCCGGAGGGCCAGCTCTGTTGTGGCCTACCTTCGGTGTGCCGTTAGCGGCTGGTTGTGCACTGGGTAGGGGTTTTGCCTCTATAGGGTTTATGTGGGGGGAGAGAGAGCAAGGTGACTGTGAGGGGGCCACAGGCCTAGCCTCTGAGTTGCTGTAGTAGTGCTTGTGAGAACCTGTGTTGCTTGTGAGAACCTGTGTTGCTGGACTGCAAGAACCCTGGGTATCATGGGTATCAGTACCAAGGTTAGCATGCTTGGCCACTGCAGTGTAGCGGTAGAGCTACCGCTGGCCGCCTTGAAGTTGCCGGTTCGAACCCCGGCAAGCCGAAGAAGAATAATATGGTGAGGAGACGCGCCAGCCGTCAGCTGGCGGTGCACGTGGTGGAGCGGGCTGCTGCACGTGTGGTGTCGTGAACTTTTGCTGGACGCATTGCATACAAGAAAAGAAGATGACGACGAGACACACCACCCATCCATCAGCGGTATCAATGGTGGAGCGGGATGTTGAAGGGGGCAGTGGCCGGGACCTCGCCAACGGGCCCCTGGACGGACTAGGCAACCGGGGTTTGAACCCCCGACGATGACGATGCCGTTCCACGGCGCATACTACTAGACCGTCCATGTCTCTTACATGCATGAAGTGAACAGCGGTATACCTGGTACCCCCCTGGATCTTAAGTACCGGTTGTATGGATGGGAGGGGGCCACAGGCCCAGCCCCTGTATTCAGTCATCATCAGTCACACATGAAATGGTAGTAGGCCGGGGTGTCTTGAACATCACCCCAGCTGCCTGAACTGCCTGTACTCGTAGAGTCAGTGGATACATCCCTCATTGCGGTGCAGATCGCGGGCACCACCTGAGCTACCTGTGCTGGAGTGAGAGTCACTCACCAGGGTCCCCGCGGAGGAGGAAGAGTTTGATTGCTCACACGGCGAGGGTGAGGCAAAAAGACTTATGACAGGCAAGTCGGTTGGCTTGGGGTGTGTGCGTACAGGGGAGTTATGGCGCTCAACCGATTACTGTCACGTAGACTGCATGGGCGCCATTCCCATTTGGGTATTGATCTATCTCTTCAACTTCTTTTTCGGCAGCTTCGAGGCGTTCAGACCGTGGCCGTGTGTTCTTGGAGCGCGACTTCTCGGCTTGTTCAAGCAGTGTGAAATATTTTTTCCATGTAGCTTTCCGTTGCTCATTGAGGGTAGTAAAACCCTACAAGGATAAATTTACCACAGTGTCGATATCCATACGAGCCCCCTGTGGGCTGGGCTGGGCTTGGGCTGGAGGGGGGCATTCAGGGGGAGCAGAGGAATTCGCAGATGTTCAGGCCATGGGGATGACCCGTGAAACCCCAATTGTGGACTCGGGTTTTTTAACGCCCGTTCTCAGACACGAGTTTTGACACAGCACCGGACAAAGTGAGGGCGACCTCAAAGCAGCGGCACAAGGGCACACTGCAAGATGTGGAAGCGATCTCTTTCTTTGACTTCGGGCAGATCACCAAAGCCTCGGAACTCTAGCACCAAGAAGACAGGTTCCCAGCGGTCGTACGTTTGCGTAGCCTGGGAGCTGTTGTCGCTCGCCTTTGTGTGGCTAGTTGCGACCCCGGTTGTTTCACGTACTTCGTGGTGGTCAAGCCGACGTTGCTTCGCGTGGCGCAGGGAGTCCGAGCTGGCAGCACACTCCTGTAGGCGAGGGGTGGCTGTACATGTGCACACTCTCTTCCTGCAGGACATGTGACAGATAGAAAGCGGTACTTGCACACATTTTCTAGGCCCTCCCGGCTTTGTAGCCAAGAGTGGATGACACCGAAAAAAATAGACACTCAGAAAATGATTAGTGGAACTTCAGCCTTGGGACAGTCTTATTTAGGATAGGACCTGGGAGGGTGTGGGATGGATTTTGGGACAGGGTTTGGGTCTACATTCAGGTTTTGGGGACAGGGTTTGAGAGGATAGGATGTGACATAGGGTTGGGGATGTAATTGTGTTTGTGATGTCATTGATTCTTATTGCCCTTGACAACCTGGACATACTAAGGTTTTCACTTATTACCCGGGCTTGTCCCTTGGCTAGTTGAAGTCCCAGCGGAGCGCTTTTCGGGTCAGTTGAGTACTGAACTAGGCTTATATTGTGCATGGGTTGTCTACGGCTGGGGTCTCGGAGCACTTCTCCATTGAGGGGCATGAGTTCCACTTATGTGGGGGCGTCCTTGCACTGCGCGCGCACGTCATGCACTACGCGCTACTTTTGGACGAGATTCCCTTGTGACGAACCCCCATACCGACCCCTTCCAAACACCCTCAAAATTAGGCCACCCTAGCTACCCAAACGCCCCTAAATTTAGGTCACCCAAACTACCCTAGCTCAAGACAAATGCAAGCTACCTTCCCTTGAAATAAGACATCATGCAAAATACAGAAAACCACACACATATCCTCTTTCTTGTTCAATTGAAAGCTCACTCACCCTACCAACTAGTCCCAAACGCGTATGTGCCCACCTCATCCTCAACTGGACCGGGGGCAAAGTGGCTTGCAGGAGGGAATCCACGTCAACCTCCGTTTTCGACTTGTGGTACAACTACACATCCTCATCAGCAGGGATGCGGCCTCGCATAGGGCATTCGACTGTGACGGTCACATCAACTCGAGGGGCCATGCCAAAGCGAGGGGGTCCATCACCCCAACTCAAGGGCCCAAAGTGTGGGAGTCCATGGTGAAGATGAGAAAAAATAGTGTGAAAAGGGGTGGGCATGGGTGAAAGTGGGTGAAAATCCAAAAATGCCATATCCCCAATGTGGAAGAAGCATGAAAACGTATGCTAGGGGCAACAACGATGCCCCTAGTATCACAAAGTATGGGTCTCTAGTACGGCCAGACGCCCAAATAGTTGCAGCGCGCCCGCTTGTAACCTACCAAGCAGCCACGCTAATATCCACCGTGGTGCAAGACAGCTTGAGGCCAATAGGACCACCTGATCTTTGGTCTTAAACATCTGTGTCACCTCCGAGCCCTGTAATCAAGGCGGGACATCATAGAAAATCATTTGGTCTGCCTACGGTGACTGCTTAATTGACCCCACCTGAGAGGTGAATTGGGAAGGGGATCCAAGACGCCAATTTCGGTTTGTATTCCGCTCTATGCACGCCATCATATACATACGAGAGTCAATGGCTATAGAATGTTTCGTGATGAAGGGGAAAACATTGCAAAGCAGTGTAGTGCGAGCACTCAACTTGGCCCTGTTGGGGGCTTGGTGTTCATCTCAAGCTGGCTCTCCCGGCTGAGGTGGTTCATCCCGGCTCAGGTGGTTCGGCCCATTGGCATGCTACTCCCCATTTGGTCTGCACATATGTCCATCCTACGGCCAACTCTTGCAAAGGCTCTGCCATGGGCGGTGGTTGTCGCTCAATAGGGCATCTCCGTTTGATCACGTTGGATAGTATGACATGTGATGCCGAGAGCGCACTCCCAGGTGTGAGCGCCGTGCGTGCCAACCACGCCCCCCTCCGGCCTTCCCTGCCGCGCCCCCAGGCGCCGGGGCCCCCCTTCCATTCAATCGCTCTCGAGCGGACACTCGAACTACCAGTGCTTGACGCGGCACACATCGCAAGGATACCGCGGTGCTTACCCGTCTTGAGTACCTTGCCTCCTTTGGATTCGTACGTTTCTTCCGGTGTCCCCATGTTGGTGAACCTGTCCTTCACGCGCTCACGCTGCCGGTCCCGCACGTGTTGTGGGGCCACCTTCCCGGTCTTCGGCTTGTCCGCGATGTTTGTCTTTGAAGGCCCCGGCTTGCGTCCCCTGCGCTCCATTCAGTTGTAGTTTCACCGCCTCCTTTTCGACCTCGAATAGCACGTGTGACCACACTTCACAGGGCCCCAATGGCCGCCTTGTATTCAGAGTCCAGCATGCTCTGTACATTTTCGGATGCCCAACTTGCCATTGCCCCCGCCAGTGCTCAGGCCCAGTCGGGCTTTGCCTCACTCACCTCCAGCTCCTGGCCCGCCTCCTGTACAAACACCACCTTTTGTAGCTGCGGCCCTGCCTTGGCTGCCCGCAGCTCCTGTATTGTCTGGACTTGCTTCTCCATTATGATTTTCATGGCTTCCATTTCTTGCCTCATGTGCTCCAGGTCCGCAGCTGCCGCCTTGTCCTTCGGCGAGTTGCCTGCGGTTGAGCTACCCGCCAGCAAAAGCCACGTCCGCATGCCCCTTTTCGGGGGACCCGCTTCCCGCCACTGCCTGCGCGTGTTCAACGGACATGTAGAAAGTGCAATCGTTCCAATTGAAAGTACGTTTGTGTAGGGACCCGAAGGCTACGACTTGCTCGTATATGCCTTCCATAGATCCCTTTAGCCCGTACTTCTGCCGCATTCTGTCCGCCAGCTCCACGACGTCGATGTTCGCCTCCTTAGCTGCGGTCACAAGTTTGGCCGCGTCCCGTTGCAAAGTTGCAGCGTGCAGTAGCCGTTTAGCCAACTTATGCTGCCCCTGCTCCACGTAGTCCTCGAAATTGATGGGTTGGTTTTCTTTTCTTTCTTTCTTTCTTTTTTTTGAGAAAGCTGCAATAGTTCTGCAATAGTCCTGCAGCAGTACGAGTCAATCTTGGGATCTAAGTACACTCTCAGAACATACCCCCCCTTGCATAAGCTACACCAATGTACACAATTATCCGGCCCCTACGCCTACTGTGTAGCTTGGACAAGGGCGTGGCTTGCGCACAACACATCCAACTGTTGACACACACGTGCTGAAATTGGCAATCCAGGACCTATGGGATGCATCAGACTTAAAAAACAATTCCTGGTGCACCAGCAGGGGGCCACATGTGCTGAAATTGGCAAATGTGACGACAAACCCATGTCTCCTGTGGCCACGCTACATTTCGTACATAATTCAATTATGTACAAAATTATTACGGTCCCTACGGCTACTGTAGCTTGGACAAGGGCGTAGCTTATCCATGAGCGGTGGAAAGTCCAGCGACATGTCCCCACCGACAGACCCACGCTCTCACAATGTGCAGAGTCATCAATACAGCGGCGAAGCCGCCGCCACAGATCGTTCACAGATACGGCGCCGGAGGCGCCGCAACAGATAGTGCTGCTCTCCCTCCCTTCGGTCAGGTGCACTTTCAGCCTCTGCGCCTCTTGGGGTTAGTGCTGACATCCGTACTGAATCCTGACGACGAGGCCCCCCCTTCCGATCCCTCACTCGAGGTAGACGCACTCTCCATGTCCTCCGCCTCCGACACTGTCGTAGACGAGAACTCTGATCTCTGTGAGCTGGACACCTCCGACGACATCTCTTCCAGCCCCAAGTCCTCCCACATTGGTTCTATCCGCGGTCTCTTGGCCACAGGCCTGTCATTGTTCGGATGGGACATGCGCCCTGCTTCTGCCAGGGCATCCGCCTCCTCATTACCCTGAACCCCGAGGTGTGACGGGATCCAGTGGATCTGCAGCTCGTCCCCCGCCCGTTCCCGCTCCCAGAGAATGGTCTCCCACAAGTCCCTGTGCCCCACCTCCCCTAAGGACGTGCGCCACCCATGCCGACGCCACTTTGGTGACCATCAGCTATGGGTATAAAGTCTGAAGTCTGAAGTCTGATTTGGCATCTCGTGTCAAGGACATAAACCAGAACACATCTCAGCAAAAGTCTGATAAAAGTGTGGTACCCGCCCCCTCCCTTCCTTCCTTCCTGTCAGAAAGGGACAAGAAAAAGTCTGGCACTCCCCCTCCCCCAACACAGCCACCCACCACAAAAAAAACCATCATGAAAATTGAAAGTTGGGAAGAATGGGAGTCCATGCAACACAGGGGAACACCCCCCCCAAAAGAAAAAAAAGGGTGAAAAATGGGGCATTGGGGAAAATTGGAGGCTGGGAAAAATATTCCACTGAGGTGGTGTACCCCCCCCCCCTGTGGATTAATATTCCATTGAGGTGGTGTACCTCCCCCTCTAGATAAATATTCCACTGAAGTGGTGTACCCCCCCCCCTGTGGATAAATATTCCACTGAGGTGGTGTACACCCCCCCTCTGGATAGATATTCCACTGAGGTGGTGCACCCCCCTGCTATGCGCCAATTCCTATGGGGGTCTGGACCCCCAAAATAATTGACGCGACCCTATGCGTCAATTCCTATGGGGGTCTAGACCCCCAAAATAATTGACGCGACCTTATGTGTCAATTCCTAGGGGGGTCCAGACCCCAAAAATAATTGATGCGACCCTATGCATCAATTCGTATGGGGGTCTAGACCCCAAAAATAATTGATGCGACCCTATGCATCAATTCGTATGGGGGTGTAGACCCCCAAAATAATTGACGCGACCCAATGCGTCAATTCCTAGGGGGGTCCAGACCCCCAAAATAATTGACGCGACCCTATGCGTCAATTCCTACGGGGGTCTAGACCCCAAAAATAATTGATGCGACCCTATGCATCAATTCGTATGGGGGTCTAGACCCCCAAAATAATTGACGCGACACTATGCGCCAATTTCTATGGGGGTCTAGACCCCCAGAATAATTAACGCGACCCTATGCGTCAATTCCTACGGGGGTCTAGACCCCAAAAATAATTGATGCGACCCTATGCATCAATTCGTATGGGGGTCTAGACCCCCAAAATAATTGACGCGACCCAATGCGTCAATTCCTAGGGGGGTCTAGACCCCCAAAATAATTGACGCGACCCAATGCGTCAATTCCTAGGGGGGTCCGGACCCCCAAAATAATTGACGCGACCCTATGCGTCAATTCCTACGGGGGTCTAGACCCCAAAAATAATTGATGCGACCCTATGCATCAATTCGTATGGGGGTCTAGACCCCCAAAATAATTGACGCGACCCTATGCGCCAATTTCTATGGGGGTCTAGACCCCCAGAATAATTAACGCGACCCTATGCGTCAATTCCTGGGGGGGTCTAGACCCCAAAAATAATTGATGCGACCCTATGCATCAATTCGTATGGGGGTCTAGACCCCCAAAAAAATTGACGCGACCCAATGCGTCAATTCCTAGGGCGGTCTAGACCCCCAAAATAATTGACGCGACCCTATGCGTCAATTCCTAGGGGGCTTCACGGAGGGGGGTAAATAATTCACGGAGGGGTCAAATAATTCACGGAGGGGGGTAAACAATTCACGGAGGGGTAAAATAATTCACGGAGGGGGGTAAACAATTCACGGAGGGGTAACATAATTCACGGAGGGGGGTAAACAATTCACGGAGGGGTGAAATAATTCACGGAGGGGGGTAAATAATTCACGGAGGGGTGAAATAATTCACGGAGGGGGGTAAATAATTCACGGAGGGGTCAAAAAATTCACGGAGGGGGGTAAACAATTCACGGAGGGGTGAAATAATTCACGGAGGGGGGTAAACAATTCACGGAGGGGTAAAATAATTCACGGAGGGGGGTAAATAATTCACGGAGGGGTGAAATAATTCACGGAGGGGGGTAAATAATTTACGGAGGGGTGAAATAATTCACGGAGGGGGGTAAATAATTCACGGAGGGGTAAAATAATTCACGGAGGGGGGTAAACAATTCACGGAGGGGTAAAATAATTCACGGAGGGGGGTAAACAATTCACGGAGGGGTAACATAATTCACGGAGGGGGGTAAACAATTCACGGAGGGGTAAAATAAATCACGGAGGGGGGTAAATAATTCACGGAGGGGTGAAATAATTCACGGAGGGGTGTAAATAATTCACGGAGGGGTAAAATAATTCACGGAGGGGGGTAAACAATTCACGGAGGGGTAAAATAATTCACGGAGGGGTGAAATAATTCACGGAGGGGGGTAAACAATTCACGGAGGGGTGAAATAATTCAGGGAGGGGGGTAAACAATTCACGGAGGGGTAAAATAATTCACGGAGGGGTGAAACAATTCACGGAGGGGGGTAAATAATTCACGGAGGGGTAAAATAATTCACGGAGGGGGGTGAACAATTCACGGAGGGGTAAAATAATTCACGGATCGGGGTAAACAATTCACGGAGGGGTGAAATAATTCACGGAGGGGGGTAAACAATTCACGGAGGGGTGAAATAATTCACGGAGGGGGGTAAATAATTCACAGAGGGGTCAAATAATTCACGGAGGGGGGTAAACAATTCACGGAGGGGAAAATAATTCACGGAGGGGGGTAAACAATTCACGGAGGGGTAAAATAATTCACGGAGGGGGGTAAATAATTCACGGAGGGGTCAAATAATTCACGGAGGGGGGTAAACAATTCACGGAGGAATCAAATAATTCACGGAGGGGGGTAAACAATTCACGGAGGGGTAAAATAATTCACGGAGGGGGGTAAATAATTCACGGAGGGGTAAAATAATTCACGGAGGGGGGTAAAAAATTCACGGAGGGGTGAAATAATTCACGGAGGGGGGTAAACAATTCACGGAGGGGTAAATTAATTCACGGAGGGGTGAAATAATTCACGGAGGGGGGTAAACAATTCACGGAGGGGTAAATTAATTCACGGAGGGGTGAAATAATTCACGGAGGGGTAAAATAATTCACGGAGGGGTGAAATAATTCACGGAGGGGGGTAAACAATTCACGGAGGGGTAAAATAATTCACGGAGGGGGGTAAACAATTCACGGAGGGGTAAAATAATTCACGGAGGGGTAAAAAAATTCACGGAGGGGGGTAAACAATTCACGGAGGGGTGAAATAATTCATGGAGGGGGGTAAATAATTCACGGAGGGGTCAAATGATTCACGGAGGGGGGTAAACAATTCACGGAGGGGTAAAAGCATTCACGGAGGGGTGAAATAATTCACGGAGGGGGGTAAACAATTCACGGAGGGGTAAAATAATTCACGGAGGGGGGTAAACAATTCACGGAGGGGTGAAATAATTCACGGAGGGGGGTAAACAATTCACGGAGGGGTCAAATAATTCACGGAGGGGGGTAAATAATTCACGGAGGGGTAAAATAATTCACGGAGGGGGGTAAACAATTCACGGAGGGGTCAAATAATTCACGGAGGGGGGTAAATAATTCACGGAGGGGTAAAATAATTCACGGAGGGGGGTAAACAATTCACGGAGGGGTCAAATAATTCACGGAGGGGGGTAAATAATTCACGGAGGGGTGAAATAATTCGGGGAGGGGGGTAAATAATTCACGGAGGGGTCAAATAATTCACGGAGGGGGGTAAATAATTCACGGAGGGGTCAAATAATTCATGGAGGGGGGTAAACAATTCACGGAGGGGTAAAATAATTCACGGAGGGGGGTAAACATTTCACGGAGGGGTAAAATAATTCACGGAGGGGGGTAAATAATTCACGGAGGGGTGAAATAATTCACGGAGGAGGGTAAACAATTCACGGAGGGGTCAAATAATTCATGGAGGGGGGTAAACAATTCACGGAGGGGTAAAATAATTCACGGAGGGGGGTAAACAATTCACGGAGGGGTAAAATAATTCACGGAGGGGGGTAAACAATTCACGGAGGGGTAAAATAATTCACGGAGGGGGGTAAACAATTCACGGAGGGGTGAAATAATTCACGGAGGGGGGTAAATAATTCACGGAGGGGTGAAATAATTCACGGAGGGGGGTAAACCGTTCACGGAGGGGTAAAATAATTCACGGAGGGGGGTAAACAATTCACGGAGGGGTAAAATAATTCACGGAGGGGGGTAAATAATTCACGGAGGGGTAAAATAATTCACGGAGGGGGGTAAACAATTCACGGAGGGGTGAAATAATTCACCGAGGGGGGTAAACAATTCACGGAGGGGGGTAAACAATTGACGGAGGGGGGTAAACAATTCACGGAGGGGTAAAATAATTCACGGAGGGGTAAAATAATTCACGGTGGGGGGTAAACAATTCACGGAGGGGTCAAATAATTCACGGAGGGGGGTAAACAATTCACGGAGGGGTAAAATAATTCACGGAGGGGGGTAAACAATTTCACGGAGGGGTGAAATAATTCACGGAGGGGGGTAAATAATTCACGGAGGGGTGAAATAATTCACGGAGGGGGGTAAATAATTCACGGAGGGGTCAAATAATTCACGGAGGGGGGTAAACAATTCACGGAGGGGTCAAATAATTCACGGAGGGGTGAAATAATTCACGGAGGGGTAAAATAATTCACGGAGGGGGGTAAATAATTCACGGAGGGGTAAAATAATTCACGGAGGGGGGTAAACAATTCACAGAGGGGTAAAATAATTCACGGAGGGGGGTAAACAATTCACGGAGGGGTAAAATAATTCACGGAGGGGGGTAAATAATTCACGGAGGGGTCAAATAATTCACGGAGGGGGGTAAACAATTCACGGAGGGGTGAAATAATTCACGGAGGGGGGTAAACAATTCACGGAGGGGTAAAAGAATTCACGGAGGGGGGTAAACAATTCACGGAGGGGTAAAATAATTCACGGAGGGGGGTAAACAATTCACGGAGGGGTAAAATAATTCACGGAGGGGGGTAAACAATTCACGGAGGGGTGAAATAATTCACGGAGGGGGGTAAATAATTCACGGAGGGGTAAAATAATTCACGGAGGGGGGTAAACAATTCACGGAGGGGTAAAATAATTCACGGAGGGGGGTAAACAATTCGCGGAGGGGTAAAATAATTCACGGAGGGGGGTAAATAATTCACGGAGGGGTAAAATAATTCACGGAGGGGGGTAAATAGTTCACGGAGGGGTGAAATAATTCACGGAGGGGGGTAAATAATTCACGGAGGGGTAAAATAATTCACGGAGGGGGGTAAACAATTCACGGAGGGGTAAAATAATTCACGGAGGGGGGTAAATAATTCACGGAGGGGGGTAAACAATTCACGGAGGGGTGAAATAATTCAGGGAGGGGGGTAAACAATTCACGGAGGGGTAAAATAATTCACGGAGGGGTAAAATAATTCACGGAGGGGGGTAAACAATTCACGGAGGGGTAAAATAATTCACGGAGGGGGGTAAATAATTCACGGAGGGGTAAAATAATTCACGGAGGGGGGTAAACAATTCACGGAGGGGTGAAATAATTCACGGATCGGGGTAAATAATTCACGGAGGGGTGAAATAATTCACGGAGGGGGGTAAATAATTCACGGAGGGGTGAAATAATTCACGGAGGGGGGTAAACAATTCACGGAGGGGTGAAATAATTCACGGAGGGGGGTAAACATTTCACGGAGGGGTAAAATAATTCACGGAGGGGGGTAAATAACTCACGGAGGGGTAAAATAATTCACGGAGGGGGGTAAACAATTCACGGAGGGGGGTAAATAATTCACGGAGGGGGGTAAACAATTCACGGAGGGGTGAAATAATTCACGGAGGGGGGTAAATAACTCACGGAGGGGTAAAATAACTCACGGAGGGGTAAAATAATTCACGGAGGGGGGTAAATAATTCACGGAGGGGTCAAATAATTCACGGAGGGGGGTAAACAATTCACGGAGGGGTAAAATAATTCACGGAGGGGGGTAAACAATTCACGGAGGGGTCAAATAATTCACGGAGGGGGGTAAATAATTCACGGAGGGGTAAAATAATTCACGGAGGGGGGTAAACAATTCACGGAGGGGTGAAATAATTCACGGAGGGGGGTAAACAATTCACGGAGGGGTAAAATAATTCACGGAGGGGGGTAAACAATTCACGGAGGGGTAAAATAATTCACGGAGGGGGGTAAACAATTCACGGAGGGGTAAAATAGTTCACGGAGGGGGGTAAACAATTCACGGAGGGGTGAAATAATTCACGGATCGGGGTAAATAATTCACGGAGGGGTGAAATAATTCACGGAGGGGGGTAAATAATTCACGGAGGGGTGAAATAATTCACGGAGGGGGGTAAACAATTCACGGAGGGGTGAAATAATTCACGGAGGGGGGTAAACAATTCACGGAGGGGTAAAATAATTCACGGAGGGGGGTAAATAATTCACGGAGGGGTAAAATAATTCACGGAGGGGGGTAAACAATTCACGGAGGGGTAAAATAATTCACGGAGGGGGGTAAACAATTCACGGAGGGGTAAAATAATTCACGGAGGGGGGTAAACAATTCACGGAGGGGTAAAATAATTCACGGAGGGGGGTAAATAATTCACGGAGGGGTAAAATAATTCACGGAGGGGGGTAAACAATTCACGGAGGGGTGAAATAATTCACGGATCGGGGTAAATAATTCACGGAGGGGTGAAATAATTCACGGAGGGGGGTAAATAATTCACGGAGGGGTGAAATAATTCACGGAGGGGGGTAAACAATTCACGGAGGGGTGAAATAATTCACGGAGGGGGGTAAACATTTCACGGAGGGGTGAAATAATTCACGGAGGGGGGTAAATAACTCACGGAGGGGTAAAATAATTCACGGAGGGGGGGTAAATAATTCACGGAGGGGTAAAATAATTCACGGAGGGGGGTAAATAATTCACGGAGGGGTCAAATAATTCACGGAGGGGGGTAAACAATTCACGGAGGGGTAAAATAATTCACGGAGGGGGGTAAACAATTCACGGAGGGGTCAAATAATTCACGGAGGGGGGTAAACAATTCACGGAGGGGTGAAATAATTCACGGAGGGGGGTAAACAATTCACGGAGGGGTAAAATAATTCACGGAGGGGGGTAAACAATTCACGGAGGGGTAAAATAATTCACGGAGGGGGGTAAACAATTCACGGAGGGGGGTAAATAATTCACGGAGGGGGGTAAACAATTCACGGAGGGGTAAAATAGTTCACGGAGGGGGGTAAATAATTCACGGAGGGGTAAAATAATTCACGGAGGGGGGTAAACAATTCACGGAGGGGTAAAATAATTCACGGAGGGGGGTAACCAATTCACGGAGGGGTGAAATAATTCACGGAGGGGGGTAAATAATTCACGGAGGGGTAAAATAATTCACGGAGGGGGGTAACCTATTCACGGAGGGGTGAAATAATTCACGGAGGGGGGTAAATAATTCACGGAGGGGTCAAATAATTCACGGAGGGGGGTAAACAATTCACGGAGGGGTAAAATAATTCACGGAGGGGGGTAAACAATTCACGGAGGGGTGAAATAATTCACGGAGGGGGGTAAAAAATTCACGGAGGGGTGAAATAATTCACGGAGGGGGGTAAACAATTCACGGAGGGGTGAAATAATTCACGGAGGGGGGTAAACAATTCACGGAGGGGTAAAATAATTCACGGAGGGGGGTAAACAATTCACGGAGGGGTAAAATAATTCACGGAGGGGGGTAAACAATTCACGGAGGGGTAAAATAATTCACGGAGGGGGGTAAACAATTCACGGAGGGGTAAAATAATTCACGGAGGGGGGTAAACAATTCACGGAGGGGTAAAATAATTCACGGAGGGGGGTAAACAATTCACGGAGGGGTAAAATCATTCACGGAGGGGGGTAAATAATTCACGGAGGGGTCAAATAATTCACGGAGGGGGGTAAACAATTCACGGAGGGGTAAAATAATTCACGGAGGGGGGTAAACAATTCACGGAGGGGTAAAATAATTCACGGAGGGGGGTAAACAATTCACCGAGGGGTAAAATAATTCACGGAGGGGGGTAAACAATTCACGGAGGGGTAAAATAATTCACGGAGGGGGGTAAACAATTCACGGAGGGGTAAAATAATTCACGGAGGGGGGTAAACAATTCACGGAGGGGTAAAATAATTCACGGAGGGGGGTAACCAATTCACGGAGGGGTGAAATAATTCACGGAGGGGGGTAAATAATTCACGGAGGGGTAAAATAATTCACGGAGGGGGGTAACCAATTCACGGAGGGGTGAAATAATTCACGGAGGGGGGTAAATAATTCACGGAGGGGTCAAATAATTCACGGAGGGGGGTAAACAATTCACGGAGGGGTCAAATAATTCACGGAGGGGGGTAAACAATTCACAGAGGGGTCCACCGGAACTAACTAAGGAACGGAGTAACATACCTCCTATTTTTTTTTGGCGGGGTTCGGACCTTGGTAAGCTGGCAAGCGGGAAAGTTCTCTACTATAAAAGAAAACCTGAAAAAGAAAAACAGGCATACCCTCCCTAACCTCACCACACAAGAAGGGAAATGACAGGGTGGGAGGGAGGGAGGGAGGGGAGGGAGGGAGGGAGGGAGGGAGGGAGGGAGGCTCTCTTGGGCGGCCGTAGGGGCTGTGTTGTGCTGTGTTGTGCTGTAATATGCTGTGCTATGCTGTATGTTGTGCTGTGCTGTGGTGTGCTGTGATGTGCTGTGATGTGCTGTGCTGTGCCGTGCTGTGCTGTGCTGTGCTCGAAACCCACTACCCCCCCTCTCCAAAGTTCCGGCCCAACCCGATGAACCCCCACCCACCCACCCCACCAGCAAAACCGACCCGATTAGCTCAGGTGAGGTTGCTTGGGTCAGACATCAGGATTCTGTTCCCACTTGTCTTCAGTCACATATGAGCCCCCCGATCGGTTTGAGTCAGAGAGATGGGGTGGGGTGGGGTGGGGTGGGGGGGTGGGGGGGGGGGGGCGTACCATCATTGAAGGGGTTGCAAGCACTGGTTGGGTTTCAGACGCTAGGGTCGAGACCACAACCCACTTCTACACCTCAAGGGTGTGGTGACAATGGACAAGTTTGATATTGGGGGGAGTGTAGTGCAGTGTGGTGCGGTACAGTGCAGGGGCTATTCCTAACTAAAGCACCAGGGCAAATCACAGAAAATTGTATTGTCTGCAACATCCCTAACCTGTTAAAGTCCTTAAAAATGTGTGGAAGCCGAAGCCAGGAGGGGTTGGTCCATGTGGACCGCCCAGGCGGGGAGGGTGGAGAGGAACTTACAGGTTTTTATTTTTACATCCCACCCTGCTCTCTCTGACCCCTTGGGTGCCCGGGCGTCCTCTCCCCCCCCCCCCCCCCTGTAGGGCAGTGAAGGCAAGCCTGCCTGCCCAGGCACCCCGCCATCAGACAGCACCGTTTAACAGGCAAGAAAGTGTTCTCCAAAAATGAAAAAAAAAAATTCCGAAAGCGGTGTTGTCAGTGGCCCCCTTGTGTTTAACTGACTTTTGTTTGTGCTGGTTGTTTAACAGAGGGTCGGGGAAGGGGTCGAGAGCAGAGGGGAGGGGTTTAAGGGGTATAGCTGCCCAGCCGATGAGTCCCCCCTTGCAGGGGGACCCAGAGCAAACATACAGACACCCACGCATGCCCACGCATACACACATACACACGCATTAAAAACAACACCATGCACACAATTCACGGAGGGGTGAAATAATTCACGCAAGGGGGTAAATAATTCACAGAGGGGTCAAATAATTCACGGAGGGGTCAAAAAATTCACGGAGGGGTCAAATAATTCACGGAGGGGAGACGCCCACGCGTAGCCCTTGCGGCCGCTGTGGGGGTGTCCCAGTGCCGTGGGTGGCTAGGGGGGGGGGGGTCGGTCCTAACCCCTTCCTATCTCTTAGCAGCAGCAGGCAAGTAAGCAGGCAGTACCGGGGATCATAACCCCGGGGTAACAGTAGCCGGGACTCAACGTGAGTCCTCTTAACCATCAACAACCCCAAATTCCGCCGGGGCTTAACTCCCGAACGAAACGGTATTTGGGGCCCCCGTGGGCCTTATAAGCCCGCGGAGTGTGCTGAGGCGTGGCTACCAGCACTTAAAGTCTCGCCTGCCATACCCATTGCTGGGCTCGCCTCAGCACGGCCGGTCGGGTCCGGCTCTGGGGGGTGCGCACGAAACTAGCCCCGGGAGAAGGGCCTTTTACCCGGTTAAGCATTAATTACAGCAGTAAGCACTATTTATTACGTTAGATGTTTACTAAGCGCATGCTTTTACCCCGCAGACATGCCCCTTCCAGTGGTGCGCTCACCTTTGGGGCTGCCGTTGGAGGGTCCGGGGCTTTTACCCGGACCTCCGGCCCTCCCTGGCTGTTGGCCGGAGGCGTACATTATACAATACTGTGGTTCTTTCAGTAACGTACCTACATTACTTGATACATACACATCTGGGGCCTGGGGGGGATGGCGCCCCCCCTTGGTTCCAAACAAATTCGTCTCCGGGGGGCCTCCCCTTGATTCACTATCGTCTCGGGACCGTTCCGAGGTCGCCCTGCATGGCAGAGGCAGGGACGGGGGGGGCACCCCTTATTTCAGAACTGTATCGGTGCATATCTCGGATCCGCCGGCCCAAAGCAAAAAAGCGTGACTTGATCTTCTTCCAAGTAAAACTACGCAACAACTTCTTCCAGGCCCTGGTGATTTGCAAATCAAGGGACACTATGTTCTGCTCACCCTTGACCTTGGAGAATGCATCCGTGATGATGGCAATGATGAAGTTCAGCAACATGAAGAGGCCCAAGATAACGTAACTCCAGAAGAAAACAGCTGCCAGGGCTAGGGCTTCCTGCTTCATGGCTGGATAGTCAAAATCCCCGAGGAGAATGCGAAGCAAACTAACAAAAGAGGTTCCAAAATCACGCCATTCCCATAATGCATGTCCAAAGAGCGTATTCCCACAAATTGTGTATCCCATGACCACCAAGAAGAACAAAATCAACACCCCAATGATATTCTGTTGACAAATTTCCAATGTTTTGGTCAAAAGATTCAAATTGTCATTCAACCTCACGAACTTCAGGCACTTAATGAAAGTTATCACAGTGTTCAAGGCGTTCAAATATCCCTGTAGACTAAAAGAGTACAAGATTTGTTCCATCTCCCCTGGATAACCACCTTCGTATGGGATGCGAAAATTTGCTTTCTGAGACTGCAACACCCACCAAATCCGGAGTGCAGCCACAGCTATGAAAGTTGCTAGATTGATGAACCTGAAAAAGAAAAACATGCATACCCTCCCTAACCTCAACCACACAAGCAGGGAAATGACAGGGTGGGAGGGAGGGAGGGAGGGGAGGGGAGGGAGGGAGGGAGGGAGGGAGGGAGGCTCTCTTGGGCGGCCGTAGGGGCTGTGTTGTGCTGTGTTGTGCTGTAATAAACTGTGCTATGTTGTATGTTGTGTTGTGCTGTGGTGTGCTGTGATGTGCTGTGATGTGCTGTGCTGTGCTCGAAACCCACTACCCCCCCTCTCAACAGTTCCGGCCCAACCCGATGAACCCCCACCCACCCACCCCACCAGCAAAACTCACCCGATTAGCTCAGGTGAGGTTGCTTGGGCCAGACATCAGGATTCTGTTCCCACTTGTCTTCAGTCACATATGAGCCCCCCGATCGGTTTGAGTCAGAGAGATGGGGTGGGGTGGGGTGGGGTGGGGGTGGGGGGGGGGGGCACGTACCATCATTGAAGGGGTTGCAAGCACTGGTTGGATTTCAGACGCTAGGGTCGAGACCACAACCCACTTCTACACCTCAAGGGTGTGGTGACAATGGGACAAGTCTGATATTGGGGGGGGCACGGGGGGGGGGGGTTTGACACGGGGGGGGGGGGGGGGGGGTTAGAAAGGGTGTTGGGTTGGGGGGGGGGGGGTGATGGTCCATAAAAGTCTGAAGTCTGAAGTCTGATAGCCCATTTGGTTACTATACCCATAGCTGGTGACCATTCCATAATTCCTTTAAAAACGTACTCCGAGTCTGTGACCACCGCCAATCTCTCGCCAGGGCGCCTGGCCAGTACTGCGTGCAGTACCCCCTGCAGTTCCCCCCTGCTAACCGACTGTCATTCGCTAGGGCGTAGCTTATCTGCAGAGCGGTGGAAAGTCCAGCAATACGTCGCAACCGACAGACGTATGCCCTCATCAAGTATCACGCGGCAGAGCCGCGACACACATTGTCCCATCTGTCCAGCGAAGCGCCACAGCTCCTCCTCAGATACGGCGCCGGAGGCGCCGCCACAGTTCGTCAGGATAGGTCAGGTCTCCCTCCCTACCCTCAGCAGGAACTGGGTTGGGCTGGCTTGTACCTCCAAAAGTAAAACCCACCCCCCGTGTCGTCCACTACGATGAACCCCCAGCGGCCTGCCCGCCGGGATTCGAACCCACGACCGATGACGTGGGAGACAAGCGTGTTTCCGATATGCTACTGTCCGATGTGCTGTGTACCGGTCGTTCCAACCACCAGGCCTCTCCCCCCCCCGCTGGCTCCAGCAGTTGCTGCTGCGGTTGGCACTTAGTGCAGACCTTCAAGGCTCAAATCGGCCACGTCGGCCGATCCCCGGTTGCGTGTCCGCCGCCTTCGCCACCAACGGTGACAAGGGAGCCACGCGTGTTTCTGGTATGCTCCTCCCCCGTGGTCTCTCTTGTCCTACCCTCACTCATGCCCGTTCAGCCCTCCTGCCCCTCTTCCTGGGAATGTCACTGACATCCGTACTGTAGTCCTCACTTTCCGCCCACCCCTGTGATTCCGAACTCGTAAACGCCCCTGATGACTCCCCTTCCCCAAACAGGCTCCTTGTGGTAAATGAGTGGCCGCTGTCACTGGCTTCCCCCTCCCCAGAAGACATCTCCTCGAGCCCCAACTCCTCCCACTGCTGCTCCAGGCAGCTTCGTTTCGGGGGGGACTCTTCATTGTAGGGATGCAGCAGCCTCCCCTGTTCTGCAAGCTGATCTGCCTGTTCATTCCCCTCCACCCCCAGGTGGGACGGCACCCACCGCACCTGGAGTCGGTCCCTTGCGAGCTCCCGCTCTGCCAGGACCGCGATCCACAGGTCCTTGTGCTGCACGTCCTTTCCTGATACCCTCCACTGGTGGCGCTGCCACTTGCTGGACCACTGTGTGATCCCCTTGTACACATACTCTGAGTCCAGCACCACTACCATGTGCTCTCCCCACTGCCGACCGCGTACCGCACATAGAACTCCCCTGAGTTCTGCCCTGCTCACACTTTGTTTCTCCCCCAAGGGGACGAAATCTGAGGCATTACGCAGGGCACTTGGCCCGTACCAGGCCCCGAACCCTGCCTGTGCCCAGCCCCGTACCACTTTCGCTGAACCGTCCGTGTAGACCACTGTCCACCCCTCCCCAGCCATCGTCTCCAGCTCTGCCACCACCTTGGCTTTGTACGCCCCCCACTTCTCCTCTTTCGCCTGCAGCTTATCCACCTGTGGTTTCCCGCCAACTGTGGTTGGCTGTTGGGGCGGCCCCTGGAAGATCCCCGGCATTGCTCGGTTGTCAAACCACCCATCCAGAATTTTGATAAATAAAAACAGATCTCGGCGGGGTACTGACATGTTGGACTCGGCGCGCCAGCGCCGCAGGACCCCTGCCCACCCTGCAATAAATTCGTCCAGCGTTGCTGGCTGGTGCTGGTACTTCGCCCGGCACCGAAGGTTCCATTGAGCCTTTAGCCCCGCCCACAGCAGCAATCCCTGGGTGGAGGTCAGTGAAAGCAGTGGGAAGTCCCTCAACAACCGACTGGGCTCCACCTGTACCCCCCCCGACTCCACCAGCCCAAATGCCTCTCGCACTGTGCTCTGCATAAAGGCGCCGAACATACAATGACGAAAAACGTGCTCGTGGTCTTCCACCCTCCCATCCAATGGACACAGCCTGCCCCCCAACCGCTCCATTCGCGTTCCTAGCGGCAGCTTGCGCCACAGGGCACGGCGTATGAAATCCCGGTCCCACTTCGGCGGGAAACAGTTGCCCAAACGTCTGCCACACTTCCGGTGGCTGTCGCGGCTCATGTCGCCGCTTGTGCTGCATATACAGCAGCATTTTCCGCGTTACCCAATTGAACACCCATCGCCCCAACTCTGGACCCGCGTACTGCGGCTGAGCCCCCGGTGGTGGCGACAACAGTTGGTGTATCCCCTCAAGGTACACCCCCTGCCACGTGGGCGCAATGCTGTCATACAGGCTCAGGGGAATTCCCCCCCCTTCCACCAGGTCTACCCACCGTAGCACTCCTTTCTTTAGCAGGGCCGGACAATGGTATGTCAGGTGAAAGGAGTTAGCAAACAGTACATTGTGCCAAACCGGCACTGCGTCACTGCGGTTTTTAGGGCTGCAGGAACAGTACGTGAAACTGCTGTTGTCGGTAATGGCAGCGCCTGTCCTTTTCTGCGTGGGTCGTACGTTTGAGCCGTCAGTGTTTTTGCACCCTAGGTCAGGGATCCGGCAGGGGGACCCGCTGTCTCCGCTGCTATTTGATGTGATTACTGTTTTTCTCATTTATGACATCCAATCCCTGCACGTCGACGTGCAGATCCTGCTATATGCAGATGACATTCTTTTCTGTGTGCCAGGATGTGGTCTACAGCACCGAAGAGACCTGCGGGTGGTGATGTACAGACTGCGGGTTTTTGGGATTTTTTCTGGGCTCCAGGTGAACACCCAAAAAACATATGCCATCCTGAAGAGTCCGGGGCTCGACCCCCAGCCGGAGACCATGGCAGGGGTGATCGTAAAGAAGAACGTAAGATACTTAGGTGTGCAGCTAGGCGACATCACGCCTGATGCGGCGTACGCGAGGGTCATTGCGCGGATGCTCCTGCGCGCCAGGGCAATGGCGGCACTGCCGCTGGGACTAGAGGAAAAGGCTTTCTTGTTCGCTTCCTGGGTGGCACCAGTCTGTTATTTGACAGCCAGGGCGTATCAGCCGTCACAGCATGTGCTCACAGCTGGACATGGTGCACCGGACGGCACTAGGGCTAAGTGTTTGCACTGCGTGCGCACTGCGTGCATATTACGCACGCAGAGGCTAGGATACTCACCCAAGAATACCTGTCACCTGTTTACTAGAGGGAAGACTGAAAGGTGTCAATACCATAGGGTTGGCTAGGTGTCCATCGATACTTCTGGTTGTAGTTATAACCAACAACATCGTCGAAGAAGAACTGTCCGGTCTTGGTGTCCACTCGCCACCATCGAGTATCAGCGATCGAGAGCCTTCGAGCGACGATGACCACGTTGACTTCTCTGCAGTTGTGGACGTGGCCATACCGATCGATGATCTTGAGCATCTCGGTTCGAGAATAACCTTGAAGTCGACCAAGGTTTTGGTGCACGTACTATGTGTCGGAAAAAGTACTCTGCAGGGCCAATTGAACCGCCTCTACGGATACGAGGCTTGCTGCAGTGTTGGCAATGACGACGTCGAGATCCGGGTCGTGTCGACAATGTACACATTGTCGATGGGCCTCTTCTAGGGGGAAATGGTTGACAATTCAAATATGCCACATCCTAAATGCTTGGGAACCCAAAAAAACCATGGTACGGAACCAAAAAATTGTGAAAAGGGGCCAAAACTAGGGTTCGAGTATTTGCCGACATCCAAAACTTTGCACTGCGTGCGCACTGCGTGCATGGCATTCCCTAGGAATCAGCACGTGGGACCTCACAATGTCGATTTTGGTGCGCCCCCCCCGAGAGGGGGGCTTGGGACAGGCGAGCCTATCCTCATACGCACAGTGGACCCACAGCCACACGTTCGGCCAATATGTGCAGAGACCGTCACGGTTTCCAGAGCGACACGTGGGGCCATTTCGCGGGTGGGCGGGGATGCAGGGGATGCTGTTTGATGAGGAATTCCTGCCGTTCTTTCAGATGAGCCCGTTGCCACTGTCGGTACCCTCCTTTTTGCAAGGTTCGTTGAAGAGTTACTCAGCGGTACGCAGGTGGGGGGGCGGGGGCGTTCCCCCCCCTCCAACGGCAAGGCACGCAGGGCGTAGCTTATACAAGGGGGGGGGGGGTACCATAGCTTCTTCCCCTGTCAAGGATAGGGGTCAAGGTTGACAAAGAAGGAGCAACTTATATTCCTACCTTGAGGATACCTGCAGAGCTACCTGGGGTTGGTTTTCGTGGTCAGACATGGTTAGGACGACGGCACACCACAAAACAAACAAACACTAGGCGAGCGCGCACCAGGTGCCCTCCTCCCACCCCCTTGCCCAATCTAAACTCAAGTTTACTTTATAAACTTTAGTTTTTGGATCTTAAACCTTTAGAATTGGGTTCCCCCCCATTCATCTACCATGTGCATGTCCTTCTGCACAGGCAGGGATAACATTCCTTCCTTCAACATCTACCGTACAAAAAAGTGATACTTTCTCGATTAATGCGTGTCATGGAGCCCTGGGGCCCTTCAAGGACATCCGCTAAAATTGGAACGATACAGAGGAGATTGGCATGGTGCTTGCGCAAGCACTTCTGCCACCCAAAAAAACCAGAAAGAGTGTGAAGATGATATATTACATCCTTTAGGGCGGGTCCTGAAGGGGGGTTCCTGGGTACCCTTGCATCCTGATCAGAGCCCTTGTATCCGTTGCCTTTTAGGTTGTGGGCAGTTCTGGACTGCAATATGACTTGCAGTAAGAGCTGCCGGGCATCAGCAAAATGAAGTTTCCAATGTTGGCTGGTCCCCTTGTAGCTCATACAGAGCATCATGATTGATAGCACACTACCGCAGCACAGCACAGCACACTGCAACAACCCAGCACAGCACACTGCAACAACCCAGCACAGCACCTCATTCCCACCTGCACAGCATCACATAAACGAACATCAATTGACAAATGTGCAATCATAAAATATGCTGGGGACAGCACATGGGGAGCAGTCGCCACCTATATGTACAATGACATGTGTGTTTCAACGCAACAACGGTGGACAAAATGTGGCGATCGTCCACTTGCACTGATTGCTGGTTTGCAATATGCAAGGGAAATTTTGAGCACGATCCCATGAGCACACATGAAAAACCAGGGATCAATGTTGTTGGTGACAAAGGTCCAGAAAAGAATGATAACACAACTATGCTCAGAAAACGGCTCAGCGTGAAGCCAGGCCTGTGCAGTTGCCACGGTGTTCCCTTCCCCCTGCCAGTGCAACGACCAGGACCGTTACGCTGTTTGACTTTTTCCTGTCATTCGACACTAGAGCGCCAAACGATCAGCAGGTTGTTGTTGGACAAGCGTTGGCCTAGCAATGGGCTTTTGAGAGAGGGGGGGATCTCACGTGCCACTGTTCACCACTATGTTTTCCTGACTTTGCCATGAAGCAATATTTTTGCGTTGTCTGGCCATTAAAACACAGGCCCACACCAGAGCGCCAGACAAATCGTTCCAATTACAGACAGGGGCAGTTGCCACTGGCAGACCAGAGGACAGATGCAACATGTGGATCCAGGCAAAAAGTGAATGATGTCTTTCACCTCACCAACAGTTGCTTTTGTTTTTTACAGTTTGTATGGTACATTTCAAGAGGCCCACTGTTGTTATTTGTTTTTTGTTGTTTACAAGAGCCCAATGTTGTTATTTGATGGTGTTGTTTATCAGTAGCAGTTTAGAGTCATGACATCGTAGCAACGTGGCAGCAGCAGCTTCATCGGGGGAGGTTTGACCAGCGTGCGACTTCCCCCAAGTCTACATAGAATGCTGACGCACAGGCATCTGATTGTCCCAGCGCAAAAAGTCGGGGGGGTGTTCACCCAAGGCACACGGTTCCATCCATATGTATGTGCCAGAGATGTCATCAGGGGAACTATATTAAGGAGGGACACCCGCAAGGGTGTCCAGAGTCAGATAGGCATTGACAGGCACGCGCATATCCTGGCTGCGCCTGCCCTACACCTGCCTCCTCACCTTGGTGTCTGAGATGTCATATATACGATGCTTGTTGAGCGGAAGAAGATGTGGTACTCTGGGTGAAGAATTGCTGAATTGCACACAATGTACACAATGATCACAAACCACAAACGTTTCCCTTGTCAACATTTGGGTCCAACTATTTGTGTCACAGTTTAAATTGCTCAATTGGCTGCAAATGCATTCTTGCCCGTTTGGAGCCACAAAAACGGCATTTCAGCAAGTCGGTTGGAAAATGGGGCAAGCAAACCTGAAAAAACCAGAAATGCACCACTCAGAAACGTTGTGAAGCACATCTGATTTCCTATCCAACTACGCTACAGTGACCAATATGTGTCAACCAAAAAAAAAAAAACGTCCCGGCACTCTGCGGCCTACTTCGGTCGCCGGAACGGGCTACGAAGTCATTGGCTAAGTGTTTGCACTGCGTGCGCACTGCGTGCATAGTGCGCACGCAGAGGCTAGGATACTCACCCAAGAATACCACTCATCTGTCCAGTAGCACGGCGAAGCAGCAAAGCCCAAATCAGAACAACAAAACTGCCTGCAGCTTGGTAATCCGGTGTCCTTAGAACAAGGAAATCAGCCTTATAAAGTACAACTATGCAAAGGCATGCAAGATGCACACATGTTCAAGTGGCAAGTGCCACACTCGGATATATCACCGGGACGGTGGCCACACAATTGGCAACAAACACCGTCATCATTTTCTTCCTCTACAACGGTTGCCTCCTCCTGTGCCCATACAGACTCTGGCACATGAGGCCAAGGTCCATACGGTTGATACCTAGTCTGTCTGCGAATGCAAAACTGAGTAAGGTGGAGCAAAATACGCACATGGCCGTGCAGCTCCGTTGCAGAGCGTGTCCAGACATTGCGGACAATCCTCCACTGCCACAACCGTGCAAAGAGGTGCTCCACCCTTGCACGATAGAAGCCATGGACATCATTATACTCTTGTTGGTCGTCAGTCAAAGTTTTCCGACCAATATAAGGTACCGCGGTGTGCAAGCGGCCCTTATAGGCGCCGTCATGCGCACCAATTTCGAAATCGAAAAACTGTCCATGTGTTCGCGAAGGACCACGTTGATCCCAAATCATAACATCGGCGGAGGTTCCGGGCATAAGGTCACAAATCCATACTATATTCCCGAGATTGTCCACCGAGCCGGGGTATGAAAGCTCGAGGCAGGGATCTTCAGATGCCGGTATCGGCGAATTGAACATAGCAACATAGCAACAGAGGGAACAAAATCAAAACTCAAAACCTACGCCAGGGGTCACCATGATGCACCACACAACAAAGCGTGGATTCAAAGATTGTCCCGGTTTCCTCAATAGCACCGGACGGTTGGGGCCCAAAAGAGGGCGAAAATGCTACGTCACCCCTGCATTCTCGGGGGTCCCCGACAAAGGGAACAAAATCAAAACTCAAAACCTACGCCGGGGGTCACCATGATGCACCACGCAACAAAGCGTGGATTCAAAGATTGTCCCGGTTTCCTCAATAGCACCGGACGGTTGGGGCCCAATGATTTTTGGAAATGTCGCCCTTGTCTTGCCCTCAAGTATGCACGGATCTTCAGGTGGCGGTCTCGGCGAATTGGCTACACAGCCCCAGCAGACTCTGCCACAGGGAAGGGGCATTTACACAATTTACATTCCAAAATGGACAAGAATCTAGGAAATGGTTGACAATTCAAATATGCCACGTCCTAAATGCTTGGGAGGCCAAAAAACCCTTGTATGGAACCAAAAACTTGTCAAAAGGGGCCAAAACTAGGGTTCGAGTATTGGCCGACATCCAAAACTTTGCACTGCGTGCACACTGCGTGCGCACTGCGTGCATGGCATTCCCATTCAAATGCTGCTCAAACTGCAAAAAGAGAGAGAGAGAGAGTGCATATTTAGGAGCATAGGCCTCGGGCTTGAGGGCACTGAGTCCCATTGTTGCTTCCCCAAGGGTCGCCTGGCAGGGTGCCTTCAGCGCCGACAGAAGAAGAAGCTCCACAGCTGACTCAGGTCATGTTTGCTCAGTGGTAGCCTCGCCATGCCCCGTGCGTTCACGTGGCTGCTGCCGGTTAGGTTGCATGCTGTACACCATGGTGTAGTGCTGCAAGGGCAAGCCCTGCTGCATTGGGAAAGGCGGACGTCCATTCACCCGCGCCAGCCTGTGTATGGCCTGACGGTCCAGGACGGGTTCATGAGAGCTCGGCCAAACTGCGAAGAGGTAGGGGGGGGGGGTTGGAGCACACATTGTGGGCAGCAGTGAACGTCCGCTTGCCTCAGTACCAGGCTCAGTGAAAAGCCCTCGTGGCTTGCCTGGCAGGGGAGCATGCATCATTCTGGAGGACAATCAATCTTCACGTTGGCAACCTCCCCCATTGAGCTAGTGAAATTGACAGACATGCCAGGGAATCTGAGTCTGCTGGCAAAGTCCAAGGCAGGGAAAGCAATTCAACACAATGTCACGCCAAATAGTAATAGTAGGCAGGTAACTACTGCAGCAATACCACAAAAACTGGAACTGAGCTGAATACATAAAGCAAAGCACACTGCACCTGGGAATGGCATGTCGTTCTTCACCCTGGGCCCTCCCAAGGGCAAAATTCAACAAGCAACTGCCACAGTAAATGAAATATATATGGTGCTAAAACCCCCACCTCCCCAGAAAAGGCTGCATGCGCCTTGGTATCTCCCTTTTTCTGCTCATCGAACATTGCATGGATTGGCAAATGCAGCTACACTGTTCACGTACCGTCAAGAGATGCCTTCTGTTTTGCTTACTGCTGAGAGCTCGAGCGCAGTCCCTCAGGGACCAAGCGGTATCATGGCAATGCCATGGACTGAAATGATCGTGCATGACAGCCGGTGTGAAATAAGATGACAGCACTCCAAATGCCTGCGCAGTGATACAAGCAGTGGTGCAAGCAGTGGCACAAGGATCATGTGGACATGCTTGAAAGGCCACGGCCCTGCACACAGAAATGCCTGCACCCCTAAGAATGCCTCGAAATTCTGCCAAATAAAAGCATCAAATGTACCTTTCGCCCCTGACTTTCATCCTGTCCTTCTACACTTCCTTGCTATCTGCATCGAGTCCTGTAACGTTTGCCTCATCTTCTCTTCCTGACGTGTACCCGTTTGATGCATCCGTTGTAGCCCCGCTCTTCCAATTTCTGGTTCACCAACCCCCATATTGATGGATGCTTCGAGTTGTCATCAGCTGCATGAGTTTGTTCACACGTTCCACTGCATTTTTTTTTTTGTTGTGCTGACCACTGGTGGCTCTAGACCAGTCCCTGAAGGGACTAAACGGTTGCACATGACAGTCTCTGTGATGTAATGCAAACTCACTTCGCAGCTCTGTACCGTGCTATTTCGAAAACCTGAATATGCCTACGGCCCCCTTGAATGGGAGCGTCTGCACGCAAGGAGGGCCTCGAATACCTGCCCAATTGTAGCTCCTGCTCGCCTGATTGTCTTTTGTTGCATATCAGAAGGATACATGCACGCACTCAGGTATGTCCTCTAATGCCTACAGACATGAGGTGCACAAGGTAGCACTGATTCCATGCCTCCGTTTGAGGAGCAGACATGGGCACAGGAGACCAAACTGCGGCTGACATTAGCGTTGGACAAACTTCCAGGATACAGGCTTGGTACTGCCAACGCATAGTCTGCATACGAGAGATATAGCTTGGTTTTGTAGCTTGGCAGATCGCACTCGGCTGCTGTGTCTATCGTCCCCTATAGCAGCGGCAGAGACTGTACTGTTCCATGCGTCAATTCAATTCCCACGGCACTGCAGCAGCATTCAGGTAACAAGGGACAAATGGGAACAGAAGAAGTAGTCTTTTGCGTTTGGTATGTTCTGCACATTTCGAAATCCAGTGGCTGGTATGATACAACACATTGGTTGGGAGCAGTAGCAGATATTAGGGAGGGAGCTCAGTGTACATGGCACTGGGATTTTGTAGTGATGACGTCTGTACTGGCCAATGCACTGGGAGGTCTGACTCCCCCCCCCCCCCCGGGACAAAGAACTCCTGTCGAAGCCCAGCACAGATCCAGCAAAGCAACACTGATATGGGGATTGGTTCGACTCATCTGAGTACGATGTAGCCATACAATGGCTAGTGCCAGGCTCAGTCACCTATTGGTTGGCACAGTAAAGGGGCTATCTGGCAGCCGAAACGTATCAACTATGACACACAAATGAAATCAATTCACAAATGAAATCAGCATACAGTGGCCTGGCCTGTGATCTGGGACTATATGCTTGCTGACCTTTGCATAACTGTAGGTCAAGCGGGGCTGCACACAATAGGTCAGGCACGGCCTACAACCTGAGGAAACACCGAACAACGCTGTGACCTGACTCACCAATGTAATGGGTTGCATGGGTTGCACGTTCACGGCAAATACTGCCAGTGCTCTGATGGTGGTGTTTGTTAATTGAAATCCGTAGTCCTGGGGGCTGCAATGGGTTAGGATTTATGCTGCGGCTCACACCAGAGGCGAGTAATTTTCAATTGTGGTGTAGGACTGCCCAAGCTCAACAGCGGCAACCGTGCACAACCTTGCAACACTGAGCCCAACAGATCTACAAGGGCGGGGTCAGGGTGGGTCAACAGGGTGACGTTTCCACAGGGCGGGTCCATCTGGCCAGAGGCCAGCAGGCCAGTGCTGTGGGGGAGGGGGAGGGGATTGTTCCATAAAGGCTGGTTGGTTACTTGTTGCAACCCCTTCTTTGTTCTCGACCGCTCAATGCCAAGTGCCCTTCGTACCATCCTCTCCCCCACGGCCAAACTACGTTCCGTCCCAGTCCCCAAGGCGGCTGTAGCATGCCCAACGCGTAGTTTGGACGATCGGAGAGTGTGTTTTGGGGGGGCATAAAGGCAGAGCAGGTTTGCCGGTTGGTACTTCCGGAGTTGACCCATGATGTCAGGTTTGGAAATGACCAGCATGATCCTGACCTCATGCCAGTCCCCGTAGTTGGAGGGGGGAGGGGGGGGCTTTGTGGGCCATGATGTTTTCTGCACCGCACTGCTTTTGAAAATAGAGAGGCCCAAAGGGTGGCAGTTGTGGGCTACAGTGAGGGCGCTTAGGGGCAGTGTGTGCACATGAAAGCGACTGCAGAGGAAAAGATTGCACGTGAATGGCCACCCTAGTTCACTCCGCACGTCTTCCAGCACTTCTTCCTCCTGAGCCTGAGTGCCCACATTTGCTATTGTACATATTTCACGGTGCAAATTGGCAGAGCTCGGGGGTAAGGGGCGAGGGGGCGGGGGGGGGGGGGGCAATGCCTCTCTACTGTGCAAAGTGGAGAGGTGAAGCGGTCTGTCATTAATGTGCAGTCTGGGGACAGCAACATGAGTGGGATTGGAACTGGGACCGACGTAGGGGAAGAGAGCACAAGAGAACTCGCTTCCCCATGTGATGCACCAGAGTTGGGGTAAATCAAAAGATACCTGGTATCCTGAAAAGCAGGGTCATCTGTCAGGGGCTGACCCACCCTCGCAGAGGGCACACAAGCATGCAAATATGCAAATGCACACAGCATGCATCTGCTGCACTACGACCCCGAAGGCAAGAAATGCCATGGTTTGGGAGTGTTGACACCGCAATGATCACGGGCGCAGGGGGCGACAAGAAGGGCGGGGGTGGGTGAGGTTGCATACAACTATTTTGTCGGGGGCACGTCTTAGCGCAGTGCATTGTGTATCGGGAACAGCGCCATCTGTACATCCCAATGCCTTGTGGTCATTCATTGGTTTACCATATCGCCATATGACCCCCTACAGCCACCACCCAATCAAAAGATTGGGGAGTTGGTTCCGAAGCTCTGAAGATTTCATTTAATGCCGCACAGGTTGCTCATCCAAACTTCTGCAAGCGATCCCCATGACTAAGAATACCGCCCCCCCCCCCCTTGATCGACTCCTCGGCACACGGATTCTCCAAATTAGAAAGGACTATCCAACAGCACATCCACCAGACGACCCAGTGACCACACTACACCACCAACATCACACCAAGCGCCACAAAAAGTGACGGGGTTATTGCTGCCCACTCCTTTGTCCACAGATAAGTGCAGGAAAAGCACGCTGATGCGTTTGAACAGCAGCAAGGGTGTCTCCCTCCTTCTCGCTCCCTCTCGCTCCCCTGTGCCTCGGCAGTCCTTTTTTGAGGAAACCAATGTTACAACACTCCCACCAATCATCATCATCATCAGAAAAAAAAACGCTTGAAGGAATGTCCTTCTCCCACACAAATGACCCTGGGTTGCCCACTTTTCCAAGGCGTCCCCACCCACCTCCTTGCATGTTTCCTGACTTCCCACATTCCCATGTTCCCTGGAATCCAGTGTTGCCATCAGTACCGCCCTCGCTTTGATCAGCTGTGTGACGGTATCTCCACACCCCAGGGGAACATAGCCAAAGTGACGGTTCCCCACCCCCCGCCTCCGAGGGGAACACAAAAGACCCATGACACGATGCAAGACATGCAATCACGAGGGCATATGGGGGAATCCTTGCACTGCGCGCGCACTGCGCGCTACTTGTAGGCTAAGTTGTTGCACTGCGTGTGCACTACGTGGGCACTGCGTGGGCACTGCGTGCATACTGCGCACGTAGAGGCCGGGATACTCACCCAAGAATACCTGTCACCTGACTGGTTGCACAGCGAAGCACCAAAGCCCACATGAGAACAACAAAACTGCCTTCAACTTGGTACTCCACTGTCCCTATGAACAAACCACTCAGCCTTGTAAAGTCCGCTTGCTTCGAGTGTTTCGGTGCCCGTGGCTTTGCTCTTGGAGGCGGCGATGAGGTGTCCCTTGACTCGGAGCGCGGGGAATGCGTTGTCCGTGGTCTCTTGGGTGATGGGGACCGCGAATAGGGTGAAGGGGAGGGCGGTGGTGATTCTGAGCGTGGACGCGACACACTTGTTGATGGCGAGCGAGGTCAGTGATGTGGTGGGGATGAAGGCCGTACCACGAAGTCCTCAAGGTCCGCGGGCTATGTGTGGCTACATCACCCCTGCCTTCTCGGGGTCCCCATAGTGGGGAGAGTTCAATGTGGGGGATGGAAAATGGGTAAAAATGGTTGACATTGGGCAACAAAGGGTGACAATTCAAATGTGCCACACCCCAAATGCATAGGAAGCTAAAAAAACCCCAGTATGGAACTCAAAACTTGTCAAAAGGGGCCAAAAGTAGGGTCTGAGCATTGGCCGGCATTCAAAACTTTGCACTGCGTGCGCACTGCGTGCATGGCATTCCCTTAGACTATGTTCCCCCCGAAGAGCCCCTAGGCAAACCCATTGGAAACGCCCTTAGAATTAGGTGACCCAAACTGCCCCAGCTCAAGAAAGTTGCAAACTACCTTCCCTTCACATAACACACATTATGCACATCTGGAAAAGCCATGAACACCGTATTGGTTGCCACCCTCAACACCCTCTAACGTAGAGGGGGAGGCGGCCGGGGGTACCTCCTTTCGTATGTGCATCGAAACCTTTGTTGACATAATACGACGACCATTGTGGCGAGTTGAACTACTCACCCTCTGGCGGGTCTTTCGCTTCACCAGCCACATCAATCCTCGTAAGTTGATGCGACCGACCGGACAAGAATTTGATGGCGAATTCGAATGCGACTTGGCTTGGAATCACAGGCATAGCACAATTCAAAGAGATGGGTAGTATCCTGCACAAAGACATGGTCCAAATAGCCCTTGCAAATGTAATAAAGTGTGAAAAAGGGTGGAAATGGGTGAAATTGGGTGAAAATCCAAAAATGCTATATCCCCAATGTGTATTCCCAAAAGCATCAAAGGCTACGCAATAGGGTAACAATGATGCCCCTATGATCTCAAAGCATGGGTCTCCAGTACGGCCAGGCGCCCAAATAGTTGCACTGCGCGCACACCGCGCTTAAGGCGCCCCCTATGATACAGAAAATGACCGGGAAACTGCCTGTTGGGATGCGTGTTCAGCTCGACTGAGAGACAGGCACTGTGTGCCACACTTTCTGGCGCAAGTATCTGACTGCACATGTCAACAGGGGGCACTGGAATTGGCTACAGGCTTGGCTGCAGGCTTGGCTGCCACCTTGGCTGCATTACCCTCTAAAATGAACAGTCCTGGTTCATGCAACAACTCCAGTATACGCACAGCGTCCAGTACTCCCTCTGAGGCGCAGACTCCCCAATAATAGACGTGGGCTGGGGGCTGGTGGTGGGGTTGGCCTCGGAGCGGGTGGGGGAGGGGAGGTCCCCAACATATACACCTCCAAATGATCGCCACATTGTGCTAATGGTCTTCAGATACATATGGCAGAGTAGACAAATCAAAGAGGCTGGGGCATGCCACCATGGATACAATTTTCCTTCCGACGCCTTGGGCACCACTGGTCATGTCAGGCTGGGGCCCAGCGACCTAGGGCGACTAAGTTTGGCCAAAAGCCAGGGGGGGGGGGGTTGCATGTGGGAACTGAGGAACCACGCCCCTGTGCTCTATTTGTAATTCTATCATTCTGGCGATCTGGTTTGCGGGGAGGGGGATGGAGGTTTGCACAGTTCCGCAACACAAAATCCACAATCAACCACCAACGGTCCCCAGGAAAAATTTGCTGTGCTGCGGCATGCTTCAAGCCAGGGTGGGGGGTAGGTCACTTGCACACTTGCATACTGCATGCTGCGGCACGTTTCAAGCGTTGGTGATTGTCCACAATCAGCACAGGACTACACCAGGGCAAATGCAGGGTCAAACTTGCGGTGCATTTCGCAAAGTGGTGAGGCTGCACATCAGCGGACTGGGGCATCATATGGGCCCAAGGAGCTTGTTGAGAGGGGTGGGTAGTTGGGGTCGTTTTCCAGACCCTTCCCACCCTCTTGTTTGCTTCTGAACGGCCCGTTTCCCACAGGATAGAGACAAAGAGAACAAAGTCGTGAGGGTCCTGCAACCAACGTGTATGGATTGCCCCTAAGAAGTACATCTCTGGGATGCAGTACTGCAAACACCACCACCAACAGAGGCACGGAACTCCAAGCCCAGCGGCGCGCATTGCAGTAAATGGGGAACAACTTGGGGAAATGCAGGAGGTGGGTTATGCACGTTTTAAGGTGCCCTCTGACTGGCTTTCTGTTTCGAAACAGGCGCACCTACTGTGAAGCTTAAGAATCTCTGTGAAGTGCAAATTTTGCAGGACATGGTTCTGGACATAAGAATTCAATGCACCTCCCGCACGCAACGCCCCCTTTCCAATCTAGAAGCATAATAAATGAGGACCTGCCCCAAGGGGAAGAGGCAATAGAGGGAGGAAGATGCCGGCACGGGGGACAGCAGTGATGGCAGTACTTCTGGAGACACCAATATCAGTAATGACAGCGACACGCATAGTAACAGCGCGTTCTAGCACCTCTAGCAGCAGTTGCAAGTCGCCTCTGAATGGATTGACCCCTTGCATGCAATGAGAAAAACTGTGCCATTGTTGCCAAATCACCACCACAATACATCCTTGCACCCTTGTCCAGGCCGTCGATGGGGATGGGAAGTTCTCTCGAAATACTGCAGGAAAGTGATCATTGCCCAATGGATTTACATTTTCACTTTCCCTGCCTAACCCACTTAAGTGGCCCTCGCCATCAGCCTATCCCCCCCCCCCCCCCGCGCACAAGCACCCTGACGGCCAGGAAGATACGGCCACGCAGGGTCCTCGTGCTTAGACAAGGCCATGCTTGCGCACAATCTGCTTGCGCAGTGTGAAAAGAAGGTATGCAGCAAAAACCTGCCAACCTCACCCCAACCATAACAGTACACTGTGCCACAATGTGCAGGCAAAATCTGCAGCATGTTCTTCATATCCTCGCTGTCCATTAGGGGCACCAGGAGCTGTGGGGTAGAAGCCCTTTCCAACATTGCACCTCATCTTTTTTTCTTAATTGCACATGCTTACCCTTTGGGACAGGCTTTGGAGCAGCATTGGAGGCAGGTTTTGGAATGACTTTGGGCTGCTTATTCCTTGGTTCAAAACTGTCATCAACGATATCTTTGGCGTGAAATTAATGAAATCATCCCTGGGATAGGGGGACCGATGATGGTGGTCCCCGGTGGACCAGATGCATGTAACAGCCATGCCAGCGATAGCAACATTAGCCATGGCTGAAAATCTCATCAAAACAAACAGCATTGGGTTGCAGTGCCAAGCAGAAAAAAGAAAGCAGGAGCAACTACCACAAGCATGACCCAGCCCCTCTTTCCCTCTACACTCAGAACACAATCACGTCACTTTACATTTCTGGCCACAAAGAGTATGCTCAGACTATGGTCCCTGTACTTAGAAAAGACCGTGCTTGCACAAGAAGGGGGGGAGGGGCAGGTCTCAGCCCTTCCTGGCTTCTACCTGTTACCTTGCCACACAACCCCTCGATGAGGTCCGCGTACCCAACCAAGGGATACCGAAACTGATGGCACCTTGCCTTGTTGACAAGGGCCACCGTGGAGACTTCTGTGGACGCCCACATGCCAATATGTTTTTTAATTAGAATTTGCGGTGGTCCGGTAGTCAGCCTCCTTTTTAGAAAGAAAAAGAAGATAACAATGTTGACATGGAATGTTGAACTGGATGTTTTGTAATAAATATCAAATTATCGTCAACTGAAAAAAAAAACACCCTGGTTGGGCAGGGTTAGTGTGAAGATCCGAATATTTGTGTGAAGATTTTGCACAAGCGAGATCTTGGATGCGTACCGGAGTGGAAGGGTTATTTGGTGTGTGCGCATTTTGGAATGGCAAAATGTGGCGGTAGCGATATGTGGTGCCCATTCTTGCATGCTAAGCAAGCACATACTAAAGAGGACCTTAAAATCGCAAACCCTTGAAACCTTGACATGCGCCAGACTCGGGCAGAGGCCAAATTCATGAATACACCTAGTGCAGCCATGGGCTGCACCATGAGAACAGATATGCAAACAAAAAGAAGCGTGAACCCGCATATGCCCCGACCCAAATTTCGCAATTACAATTAGGCACATTCCAAATCTGCTCCCCCTTCACTCAACCAATCATCCTTTGGAATCGTTCATGGAATCGTTCATCAGAGATTGGCGAAGATCGGAAGTGAATTGCACCGATGCTCTGAACTGGGGCCCACTTCACCCAGAATCCATGTGTTTCATGTGCAAAGGATGCGCACCATGTTTAAGAACTTGCTTCCCCCCAAAACCCTCACAGCAGCCCCTCACAAAAGTGGCAACAAACCCATCCATAGTGGGCCACTCATGCGACAGATCAGACAGCAATCCTCTATATGTGGTGAATTGCATAGGTATGGTGTAGCAAATGACTACTCCAATACAGTGCTGCTGAAAGAGCTGGGGCCACTATGGCATCCAGACTAGATTCTGCAGGTGATGAGATCACAAATGGCACAGCTTGTGGCACTTCCACTCGAAGAGGGCGGGCCATACATTGTACTCCCCCCCCCCCCATTGTCTTGCTCCCCCTCCGGCGCGCGACTGTCCCCTGCTTTCCCCCGGGGAACAGGTGCCAAGTGACGGTTCCCTAAGGGGGGGGGGGGACTGTACTGCACAGAAAACTGGTGGAAACAACTGTCAATGTGCCGTCTTTTAGTCCTACACTGCCTCAGTGTGAAACTTCTTGGTCTTGGTGACAACCTTGTTCCCACCTGGAACAGATCTGATTTTCATCCGTTCAAAGCCTGTCCTGGCGAGGGCTAACGGGTTGTATTTTACAAGGGACATTCCAGAGGACAAGTGGGTTCCCAAACACCTTCTGGCCAGTTTCTGCAAAGCCTCCTGCCTAAAAGGCCAAGCCACCTCCTAAGGGTGCTGCTCAAAATATTCCCGTAAGATCCAAACCCATGAGTGACTGTGCAACTCTAAATGTCCTGCCCAATATGTACAAACGGTGGGCAACAAAAATAGTGGGGCAACGCACAGCAACTGCAAACTGCAACATGCGATTATTTGTTGGTTGACTAAGTGACGGTTCCCCCCCACCTCCTGGGATGGACATGGGGGGGACTGGGGGGGGGGGTATCAATCTGATGGACATGCTCCCAAGGGTCAACAAAAGGTAGACACACACGCGACACCCACACCACCTTTGAGGGCTCGGTGGTTTTGTTTCCCAGGTTCAAAGGTCTAACACACAGCAAGTTTCGCCACAGCACACAGCAAATCATGCCAGCAGTAGCAGTGCACTTGCACTGTGTGTGCACTGTTTTGTGCATACATACCACAATAGGCACAAAGCTCCTTTAATGAGGGCACTCAGTACGCATTAGCAGCTTTCCTCCCTGGTGCCCAATACAACATAAAAGTCTGAACAGCCCAAACCAGAGCGTTGAAATTCGAGAATGGGCCAAGACAGCCTGCCAAACCAGCAGCCAGGGAGGAGGAGTGCTATCAGACAAAGCCCAGGGAATTCATGGTTTGGACCATCACCTGTACACCGACTATTTCCCCAATGTACCCAAGGGTCTAGATGCTAGATGAGCTGTCCATGTCAGAGGATTCAGTGGAGGAGTCGGGGTCCACAGAGCATGCCCGTGTCACAAAGACACTCCTCTCCTCTCCTCCTACAATTGCAAGGTCTGCCAAGATGCAACTGCAGGATCACCCCAGGAAGGAAATCATATTAAGGAGCAATAGTCCATGGGGCTTCCACCCATTCCAGCCCCCAAACTCACCCAAGGGGCAAGTCGCGCGGGTTTTTGGAGAGCTGCCGCCCTGTATGACAAGAGGCTCCTCCCTCCGTCCTTTAGGTTGCCTCACGTGAGGCCCCTCCATGCTTCATGAGCCCTGCCGCACCGTTGGGAGACAGAGTACTCTCCTGCATGCTGTACAGCATGGTGGAGTGTCGTGCATGGGGATCACGAACCCACCCCTGGCCCTGTCGGGCCATGCCAGGCGATTCCGTGCAGAGACGCTGTGCTCCGCGAAGAGAGGGAAAGGTAAAGGGGTCAGGGGGGCACTCACCCACGGAGGGTGGGATAGAGTACTGAACTTCGTACTGACCCATGTCCTCATCGCACACACGATGAGTGCTGCCCGCTCGTGGGGCAGACATCACACTTTCAAAAAGTGGCGCCAGCAGGGTGGGGGGCAGGTCGGGGGGGGCAGAACACCGGACTGCGTATTGTTGCACGTCCTCATCAGACGCACTCTGAGTGCTGTCCCTTCGCAGGGTAGACATGGCGCTCTCAAATAGGGGCGCCAGCAGGACGGGGGGCAGGTGAGGTGAGTCCTGCTGTCTGTTAGACCCCCCCCCCCCGGTGTGCATGCGGGCGACCAATGTTCCGGGGACACGTGCCGCACTGAGTGCCAGCTGGAAGTCACCGCCGGCGACCATGCCGGAGATGGCGAGTATTGCCCTGGCCTACTCAGCACCCGCGGAGACGGGGTGCTAATTATGTTGAACCCCGCCGGAGGGCTGGTGGGCAGGGCGGCGGCGCGTGAAGTCCGCGCGCTGGGCCGTGTTTCCCTTCTGGGCGGTAGCGGTTGTGGCCGTGCTTGAGGCGTTCGGATCTGCTGCAACATCCTTGCTATCCCCGGGGGGATGTCGCGTCCCTTTTCGTTTGGAGGCTGCTCCGGGCTCCGTGTCGGTAGTGGGGTGCGCTGCCCCTTTGGGGTGCTTACCACCACTATGCGTGACGCCCGCTCAGGAGTGATGGCTTCTGTGAGCTGTAGGTACGAGAGCGCATGCTGGGACATGGGGAGGGGAGCTCCGGCTGGGCTCCCGTGACGGTCTGGGGCCTCCAGGGCCGTATGTGACTGCGCATCGCCTTGCTGCAGCTGGGGTCGCTTGCGTTGTGGGCTCCCCGGCCCTTCCGTGACTGACTGCCGCCTTTTGACCCCCCGGGGCGCCCGCACAGGAGGCGCCCTACGCCGTGACTTCCTCAGCGCCGGGTTCCCTGACCGGTGAACGGATCGGGCCCTGGGAGCGCGTGTGCGGGGCACTGCGCGTGGCGGCGGGGACCGCGCGGGGCCGCATCTGGGCCCCGTAGTCGCTCGTCGGTAGTGTCCCCCGTTGTTGATGGGCTCAGATTCCCATGAGGACGACGAGGAGAAGACCTCCGGGGTAGAGGGCCCTTCCTCCGAGGTGTACTCCATCTGCATTGGGGGTGACGGCGACAGCGGGGCCCAACTCAGAGGTGCATCCGGGGGGGTTAGCGCATCTACGCGCTGAGACAAATCGCTGGGCGCTGCCGTTCGCCCCGCCGGCAGTGCCGCTTGGTGACTCGAGCCCACAGCTACATCAGGTGGAGGCGGGGCCGCCTGCTTGGCAGGTCGGAGCAACCGGTAGGGCCGCGTGGGGGGAGCTCCAGGGTTGCGGTGTGCTGGAAAGTAGTCAGCCGCGAACAAGGTGGCGCTCTTCTTACCTCCTCCTCTGCCGGTGAGATGCCTGGGGGTGTGCATAGCAGGTAGCAGCGACGACGTGTATTTGAGGATCTGCAGGATCACCCCAGTGCGAAGTCTAAACACCGCTGCTTCCTGCAGTACAACAGTTCCACCGGCGGCAGGACGAAGTAACGATACTCCGCCCTGCACATTGTTCAGAGTGTCGAGTAGTAACTGTTTTAGGGGGAATCCTTGCACTGCGCGCGCCCTGCGCGCTACTTTTAGACTATGTTCCCCCCGAAGAGCCCCTAGGCACACCCCTTGGAAACACCCTTAGAATTAGGCGACCCAAACTGGACTGGAGGGGACCTTGAGGGGGACCTTCCCAGTTCTTGTGGCATGGTGAAGGACCAGGGGCCTTTGGGGGGGAACTTGACTGTGTGTTGGGCAGCGGAGATGGAGGGCAATCAGGTGGCGAGTCTGAACTTGGGATGGCAAAGGAGATGGACTCCATCTTGCATTGCCGATTCACCACTCTCAACCCCTCTTGGTAGTATTCCAAGTGGAGGAGTCCGTCTTCAGCCGTCCCAACCACCGTGGCAGGATGTCGCAGGCCATTGAAGCGGGTGTAGAACACCCTATCCCCAATTTTGAGATCCATGGAGAAAGCGGGCTTGAGAAATGAGGAGGGAAGTATGATGTCCTGTAGCAGGCACCCTCAACGTGTGTCACCATATCAATCAACCAAGAAAAAGAGTAGATGTGGTGGAAATGGGCAAAAAATGTGTGCAAAAAAGTAGAAATGGGTGAAACAGGGTAAAAATCCAAAAATGCGAGATCCCCAATGCATCAAAACCTACTACCAAACAACAATGATGCCCAAAGTACCACGAAGTATGGGTTTCTACGACGGCCAAACGCCCAAATAGTTGCACTGCGCGCGCACTGCATGCGCACTGCGCTTAAGGCGCCCCCTTAAGTGCAGGGTATGTCTGCGGATTGAGATCCACGTGCTGACCTGGGACGGTGTTGGCCCGGAGGTTGTGCCCTGGGCGGGAGGTCGCTATATCGTGTGGCAACCCCGAAAGGACGGTCGTGAACACACCAAAACACCCATGAAGACCAGATGCACACAGAAATGGGGGGGGCGGACGCGGAACACGAGGCAGGACCAATTGATGGCGGTTGGACTCGATGTGTTCTAAAAAGCGAAAATAATTCTTGTACACCAACAGCCTCCTCCAAAGGGATCCCTCTTTGGGCCAACACAGTGTACAAAGAGGGACAAAAGTGTGGAGGACCTAACTTACATTGAACTTCTGAAGATGCTTCGGCTCATCCAGAGCACATCCAGCGGACGGAAGGTCCACAAGAGCCCTTGCAGGAGCAGCTGAACCACACCGACTGTGGATATGGTTTCAGGGCAATCGTAGGCCTCCGGCTGCACAATAGCGCCGAGGATGGTGCGTTCCTCGGTATGCGCAGACCTGGGCTCGAACCGGGGGCGTCTGGTTCAGGTGTAATGGGCCCTGACAGCTGAGCCATGTGACCTAATGCCGAAAGTGCCCCCCCAATGGGGGGCAGGGACAGAGGCCCACCACGAAGTCTGATCCTCCGCACGGATGCTGATCGGTCCACTTCATTGACAAACAACAACAGGGATTTGCAGGCACTTCAGGCCCTACACCCGTGGGCGCCTGGACCTCATTAACAGGCGCCTGGCGCAGAAGCAAAGCGATTATCGTACCGTAGGGCTTGAAGGCAGCGATGTTGAGGCAGCGTCCTCCAACGCAGACAGTGGCAGATCAAACAATGCAGCTGGCAACGAGGCGGGAATGTCACAAGGCTTCAGCTCCAGCTGCAAGGCCTGCTGCATCTGCTCCGAGATCAGATGCACTTTCAGGGCAATTCGTCCCAGTGCAGCACTGGTTGTGTGCAACTCATTGTACCCAGTCACTTTGTCTTGCGATTGCCTCAATAGGCGCAGCATGTTTGCCTGGAGTGCAGGGTGTGGGAAGACGGCGTAGGCTACCAATCACCGCACACAAACACGCAGATAAATCATCATACATGCTGTCTTTTTCGTCATTGGATTCACAATCAAAAAGAACCCATGCCACGCCCCCGCCCCCCTTCCCCTCTGGGGGGACAGGGCGCTCCCCAACTGAAAAGAAAAAATCTGGTACGGTGAGCAGCAGCCCAGTAACCCACCCTCAAGACAACAAAAAAGACAATTGTTCCTGTACAAAATCCCCGAGCGATTGAAAAAGTAGTGCAAAATAAGATTGATCAAGGTCCCGTATACAAATGATGCTGGCACTATTGATAGAGCCCTGTGCTCACCAAAATAAGGAACGCTCGTTGGTCAAGCACATTGCGCAAGGCGAGTAGGTGTCAAGTTCAATTGTTTTCTTTCAAGCGCATTGCAAGCACAAAATCTCCAATACCACTCACAAAAATGATCGTAAATCGAAACAAAGGACACAAGGAGCTCCGTGATCAAAGGTCAACTGTACACACGTGTAACAAAACAATTGGCAAATACTGCCGGAGGAGCTCCATGCTCAATAACACATGAACATGTCATGTATTGAACACCTGTAATTCCAACGCATTGTGCAAGGCTATCAGTTGCCCAATACATCACTTCCAATTTAGCACAAGCGCTACAATGCAAAGTGCCAACTATCCAAAGCAGAAACAGTACCAAAAATCACCAATAAAGCAAAGATGAACCACATAGACAGGTACCAAAAACAAGCACCCATGGTGCAGAGTACTACCATGACGACAGGGCCAACAAGGGAGACTCTGGCCGTATTGTTCGCTTCAACCAACAAAACATTAGGACACATGGCGCCATGGTAGATGGAACGGGAACGGGAAGGTCGCCAATGGCAACAAGGAAGCATGTGTGACCAACCCAAGCTAAAAACCACATCACATCACCAAACTTCATTACATAATACAACAAGATAAATGATCGTTCAAAGAGCACTCCTCAACGTGAAACATTTGCAACGGAACTAAAGGCAGTATTGTTTGACGTACTGGGCGCACAAAGTCAAACGGTTCATCAGAATCTCTCTCCAACTCGAGATCGGAGGCAGGTGGCAACAAAACCCCAACCAATAGGGTTTTATAACCCTTTTCACGGTCTAAGGTGGGGCTACCCCTTTTAGCAAGCAAGCAAGCAGCAAGCAACAACAAACAAGCGAGCAAGCACAAGTGAAGGAGGCAAAAATCACAACTTCATTGCAATAGTTAGAATTGGGCTGGAATTTTGGTGGATGATACCTATGGGTGTGAAGTGCAATAGGCAAGAAACAAGGAGCAAGAAACTCAACATTGCCAGCTTGGAACGGGCGTCGTAAGTGGTGCACCTATGTTTCAAAATCTGTCGAAATAGCCAAAAGTATGCCGCGGATTTATCAGCCTACATTTTGGCAAACACTTTGTTTGCTGAAATTTAGGTAGAAGAATTCTTGCCTGAATTTTGCCAAACACTTTGTCTGCCGAAATTTCGGCAAAATAGTTCCTCTACCTAAACTTTCGGTAGACACTTTGTCTACCTCATTTAAGGCGGACATTTCTTCTGCTAACATTTCGCTGGACATTTCGTCTCCCTAAATTTTGGCAAACAGTTGTTGAAGCACCGATGGTCTGCATTTGTCTTGCTCATCTTTTGGCTTTATTGGTTCGTTGCACATACCCATTTCTAGGACTTGTTTCCAAATTCCTCTTTTTCTGTCAGTTGCATGTCATTTTCGGGGGAGTAAGAGACCAACGTACAACAGGGGCAAAGCACATTTCGAGCGCGAGGTGCGCAAAGCATTTGGAGGGCACATGTCAAGAATAAAATCCAAAGCTAAGCACGTACAATGCCAACACACACCACTAGTCGTTATCACGGTTCCGAATAAAGGGGGGGGGTTTGGTCTCCCTTGCCAACCCCCCCCCCTCACCCTCTATCACATGTCACATGTCACAGGCACAGGTGTAGGGCAGCATACTGCAAGGCACAACTCAGAGCACAATACGGCAGGTTGATCAGGCACGGTTGTCACTGCCGCTGGAGCTGTCATTGGAACTGTCAGTGCTGGAACTGAGTTGTCATTGCTACTGGAGATGGTAGATAGAGAATCTGAACTACCCTGTGACCGAAACCCTGCCTCATCAAACAAAGAGCCCCACTATGTTTCTTGCCCATTATTATCGTTCAGCATGGGCCCTGGTTCCTTGGATACCTTGGCCCTTGGTTTCTTTCTTTTTTTTTTTTGCATCAGGCCTGCGCTGAGTAGCGACAAGGCTCTCAGGTTCACAACCCGGTCTCTGCATCAGTGCTGCAGGGCGCAGTACAGTCACCCGATGTAACGTGTGGCCAGAAGGCAAACCTGGATCTGTGCCTGCAAAGAGTACTAATGCATGGTAGTGCAGCGGGTACTACCACGCCGAAGCATCCCAGAAATGTGGAGGTTCATAAATTCATCAGTTTTTCATTGGTGTGTCGACTTGTGCATTTGCTCATTCAACGGTGGCACATACATATCTATGGTCCTCTAGCTGTCAATTCAAGCAAGCGGTAGGGCGGTCCACGTGCTGGGTTAGGGTGGCACCGGTGACAGGGGACAACGTACCGGTCCGACCATCGCCCCATACATGCTCTGGGCGTTTGGTGGTGGTCGGGGCCCGCAGGGGGGGGTTTCTGGCGGCGTACTGCAGCGGCTGCGCAGCCGGCTGCAGCCTGAAGACCCGAGTTCGATTCCTCCTCCGCAGGCAAGCGGAAGAGGAATACGAGGAAGAAATGCGCCGCCCGGCGGCCGGCGGTACCAGTGACGGAGGGCACTGCTGCAGGTGTGCCGTGTCTGCTGCCTCGTTTTTGTGAGCCAGGGTTCCGTGGACAGGGATAAAAATACGAGGACGAGACACGCCAGCCGTCCACCGGCGGTACCGATGGTGGAGGGGGATGCTGCAGGGGGCGGTGGCGGGGACCTCACCGGGGGGCCCCTAGATGGACAGACGAACCGGGGTTCGAACCCCCGACGACGACGAGCGCCAGCCATGGCGCATACCACTATACCTTGGCCCTTGGTTTCCGTTCCTTGTGCTGCACACGTTGTCTCGGCTTGGCAACCCACAGATTAGCAACCACCTCAAAAAGAAATGTGTCTGGTTCAATCTCCTCCGCACCAATCAAGTGCATCCTTACAACCCCCCAGTCATTCGGTTACTTAGAGCTGTGACGATGCGATTTAGCGTGCTGATTGCACGCTCCGCGTCACAGGAGGAGGGGCAGGACAAAAGGACCGCGGCTGCACAGTGGTGCAGCGCTTCTGGCAGTTTACTGTCCTATACGACACCCTGCCAAAAAGCAACAAAAGCAGCACTGCCATTCATGGCATCACGCTCCTCTTGAGAGAGATTGAAGAAGCGCACTTTCGCCTGACTGAAGTAGCAGCTGAAACCCGCTTCCTGTGCTTCGCTTCCCGAGACCGCTGCTGACGACAAGCGGCATGACTTTAGCATTCCCCACCATGGGGACAATTGTCTATCCATTTTTGAGGCATGTTGCTGCAGGACAGAAAAACAGTTGAAACAACAGGCAGGGCAAAAAGAAGGAAACAAATGACAAAGGTCACAGTCACAGTCTCAGTCACTGTCACTGTTACTACCTGTGAGCACTGTCACCATCAGCCAAAAAAAAAAGCCAGGTGTGACATCAAACCGTGACATTGTCACAGGTAGCCAGCCCCCGCCCCTCATCTCCAGAATGACGCCATTCTTATTCATAACCCTGGTCGTTATTGGCGAGCTGTATTGAAACCATCCCAAAAATGAGGAGGGATGAAGGGTGCACAAAGCGGACACACAGCACAAGTGACAGAGATGCCCACCCATTCTGACCATTGTTTATCCATGGACTTGTGGAGAGGGCATGGAGGGGAGGGGTTGACGTTACTGGCATGGCCTTTGCCCCCGGTGATTGCTACACCCCTTACCCTGTCGGTTTCGCCCATATCCCGAGTAGTGCAGCTCACTGGACGTTGCAAGGCCTGGGGACCTCTGTTTCAGCTGCCAGTGGTGGCGGGTGCAGCAAACCTCCCCTGATTCTGTCCATCCCTGCGCCCACTTGCAGTTGTGCAGCTTTGGGAGGCAGTGCATAGGGTGAGGGTGCATAGAGGGTGAAAAGCACCCAGCAAGGGTGCATAGGCACACCATCTCGTGCAATGTGGACTCCATGTCGTGGATGTGGATCTTCACAGTGGACTGCAACTCGTCCATTTGGCTGCACAACTGCAAGACCTTGTCATTGCTGTTGGACTCATGAGGGTCAAGGTATGAGCTCAGTGGGAAAAGCGCTTGAATCCCCTGGAGCGAGGCCTGGTCGTGCTCGCTGTTGCACTGTGAGTCACGCCGTGAGGCGGTGCCGCGAGGCATGATTTCCTCCAGCTCACCCCCATCCTCAACAGCGTTGGAGATCTCGTACAGCAAATCACATCCGAAGTCGAAGCTAGTCTCAGCGACTTCGCTGGAGGGGCTCTTCTCAATGCATTCCTGTGACTGCTCCAGTGAGAGGGGGGTGAAGGGGGAGCTGGCGAGCCCACAATGGCTCACCGCTCTGCCCTCACCAGCACCATCATCACGAGCAACCCTACCGCCCCTGGGCCCGAGGCACGTGTCGGATGGGGGTGATGGAAGCAACGTGGTTTGGGGGCCAGGTGAATAGTTGTCACTGGGGTTGCACAGGGCTGCCTGCAGTGGGGGGTGCATTGGCCCCGATGGAGGAGGCTGACTCTGTCCAAAGCTAGGGGCACAAGCGCTTACATCAGGCATCATCAAACCGCCAGGCAGATCGTCTGGGAGGCTGTCGTCGAATGCCGATGCATTGGGGAATCCATATGGAAAACTGGGATGGGGCGGCAGTTCAGGCAGCTGTGGGCACCAGTTTGTGACCGGGTGATGTTGCTGGTTGTAGTGGTGATGATGGTGGTGGTTGGGGTGGGGGCGTGGGTGTGGGTGGTGGTGGTGGTGGTGGTGGTGGTGGTGGTGGTGGTGGTGGTGGTGGTGGTGGTGGTGGTGGTGGTGGTGGTGGTGGTCGTGGTGATGGTGATGGTGGTGGTGGTGGTGGTGAGGGAGAAGGAGGTGGTGGTGATGGGGCTCGAAGTGGTGGTGGTGGTGGTGGGGATGGTGCGGATGCTGCTGCAGGGGGCCGAAAGGAGGTGCAAAGGCTGGTGGCATGGGGAATGATGGGGGATGCCCAGCAGCAAACGGCTGCGGGCCTGAAACAGGGACACTCGGTGGACAGGCTTGTGGCACTATAAATGGCTCTGCTTCGGCATTCAGTTTGCTTGTGGAATGCTGGCCTGCCTCTTTTGGTTTCTCACCTGAACGGAATGCCGTGGGCCGTTGGGGAGTGGATACAGCGACTGGCATTGGGTGATGGTGTAGGGCCTTTAAGACGCGCTGAACTATACACAAACACTTTGCCCCGTCACATTTGAAATCCTATTGCCTTACGCATGGCACCTCAAAGAGGGTGGGGGTCACATACCTTGGAAACACCCCCCCCCCCGGCACCCAATGGCCAAGTGGGGTGAAAACACACACAAAGAGGGCCCGTTTACTTTCAAAGTCCGTAGGCCTATGTACAGAGGTCAAGGGGCTGGGGTGGTGGGCTGATGTAGAGTTCACCCGCCCAGCCCTCTGTTTCTGGCCCCCTGCCTATGGAATGCGGCGGCACAGAAGGACGAGCTGGTTGGGAATAGGTCTCCTCCATACTCGCCCTCCATTATAGCTGCTGCGACAGTGCTTGCCCTCCTTGTGGGGGGGGGGGGGGGCATGCGTAAGCCCGATGGCAGAAAGAGTTGCTTGCCTGCCCGCGCTGAAGAAGACGAACTGGCCTGACTGGCACAACGCCGCGGGCGTCGCCGTGCATCCCCGGACCCCCCACAGGGGGTGTCAGCTTGCTGGAGGGGGGGGGGGGGGGGGGCTGGCGCACCCCAGATGCCTGCCCTGCCTTTGTCTCCTCGAGGGTGCTCCCTGTGGCAAAGGCCACACGTGCGAGGCAATGGAGATGCGCTGTTAGACTCAAAAGACGATGGACTAGTGTTTTAGGGTCGATTTTCTTGTTTCACCGGATGTTTTGCAAAGGTATTCTGAGGTCCTTGTATACATTGACATCCCAAAGAACGGAGGAGTGGCAGGGAGGGGGGGGGGGTCCGTCAATAGGCTGCTCCCCCTCCTTGGATGACATGGGCTCCTGTGACGCATGGAGCACGATGCAGCGTTCGATGCGTGGCGCGCGCACCGCTGCACTAGTTGGTCCTTTGGCGCCGCGGGCTGGGCGGCCGCAGGCCTAGCCGCTGCAGCGCCGCACGTCGTGGCAATCAATGCTGCCTCTCTTGGGGGGCTAGTGCCTCCAAGGCCGGTCGGGCTTCGTTGAGCCAGGCCAACAATGCCGCTGCCCCCGTCTTGCGCTACTGTAGGAGCAGCACTTGATACCCTGTGCCACATTGCAGCAGGGCGCGCAGCTGCCCATGGCAGGGGTGCGAATAAAGGGGGGGGTCCCCCCGCCCACCCCCCCCCCCCCCCTGCGAGTAATGGTTCCGAGTAATGGTACTGTATTGAGCACAGAGCAACAAGGACATCCGCAGCTGAGGACAATCACACCAACAGGGCAATTTGAAGCTGACTGAGAACACGTACATCAGTGACCGGAAAGTAGCTAACAAATCCGACTGCCTGGTAGGCATGGAGAAAGGACAATTCTGCATCACAGGAGTAGATGCAGAAAGCGAAGAAGGGGTGGGGACAAAGGGAAGAAAACTGTAGGACTGCAGGTTCTGAAACCCTTGACCATTACTCTGGATCCATTACTAAACAATGGTTCTTGACCCCCCCCCCCCAGCCCCCCCAGACCCGGACCAAAAAAAAGAGCCATTCTTCTTTGCGTCCCTGCCCCATGCCAGCCGTGTCCCTCATGGCCCACCCTACAGCAGCGGCTGATGCCCCACCCGTCCCTCGCCCCTCCCCAGAGTGTCGCGGCCGCTGCTCCACTGCCTAGCATACGATCTGGGGCCTGCACTTGGCGGACACTGGGGCCTGCACTAGGCGCGGCTGGCAGGCGTAGGGAGGGGGGGGGGTGCTGCCCCCCCATCCGCCGGTTGCGGGAAATGATCCATGAGGAAGCATTCCGCCCCCCCCCCCCTCCCCTGGACGCAAGTGCACCGGCGCTCGCAGGTGCTTGAGCTAGGACTCAAGGTAGTGGAGGGCCAACCGCTGCAACTGCAACACCATATCCGCCCGCGCTGCGAAATACAGCCGGGCCAGCAGTCCTGCACAGTGCCAGCCGCTGAGCCGAATGAGCGCCCAGCACCAATCCGACAGCGCTCCCTGCAGCAGTTGGCCCGCCGCCAAGTGTCTCCACACTAGCCGCATGGGATGGCACAACACTTGCACCCGCTGTCCCAATGGGAGGCGTGTGCCCCACAGCTTGTGGTGAGGGACACTGGCCACACCCTTCCCACATATGTATTAAAGCCCATGGCCCAGCCTCCAAGTGGGGGCACCTGCCTGGCGCACTTGGGAGCGAACGCCGGTCCCCGGAGCCAGCCCCCGGGTACACTGGGCCTCAAGCGGGGGCGGGGGGGGGGGGGGGGGCTGGGCGCATGAAGAATGAGCTGGGGTGTGCAGCGCGAACAGATCAGTTGCAAACTGCACCCTCACCAGCATCAGGGTGCTTGCCGACAAGGGGACTATAGTGGCACCTTTTTGTGGGCAGTAAAAACACTTAATTGTGTCCATCTGAACAAGGAACGCAAATTCCCCAATGACCTAAATTAAATGATGCTCATCTCAGACCAAGTGGGCAGAATGAATTGGCAATATCCAGAAACCCAACAAACCAGCAGAACAAATTGGCAAAACCGGTGAAAGTGGGCCGCCGATTTGTGGGGGGTTATACTATGGGCCTTTGGTTGGTTGCCGTTATTTCCCTGGATGCTTGTTGGTATTTCCGGAAGGCTTCTGGATGTTGCTGATATTTCCTGGTGGTTTCTGGACGGTTGCTGTTGTTTCCTGGAGACATCGCACCGGCTACAACTAGCCTGCCAACGGGCCCGCATGCCAAAAGCGAATGACACGTAGAAAAAAGGCTTCTGACATGAAAAAAAAAAAATAGCAGTGCATAAATTAGCACACTTATGTTGTGCCAAAATTTGCAACTCCAAACCCCCCCCCCCTGCAAATCGCAGTACTATTGTGTGGCCTGCGTACTACTTTTGTTGTTGTGAATCTGAGCATACAATTGGGATGACTGTGGGCACAGCTCGCTTTTTTGCTCATCGGGCTTAAGGTCACAACAAAAGTACTTGAATTTGCCAGAACCCGGAGGGGGCGGGGGGGGGGGGGGCTTTTCGGCATGTATTTGAATTCCCCGTTCAATTCTCCGCATTTTTGACAACACATAGGCGGGGTGCAAACCACTGTTGATCACTCAGGTGTGTGTGTGTGTGTGTATGTGTGTGTGAGTGTGTGTGTGTATGTGTGTGTGTGTGTGTGTGTGAGACGCCCAATCCATTCAAATCTTGCTCAAACTGCGAGGTTCAACAACTACGTCCTGCAGCCATGCGACCGAACCATGAGTTCCATTGTTCGAATGTCCCGTCGTCGGGCGTCAGGAAACCGGGTTGAGACTGCCTGTCTGATCTCACACAGCGGGCAACAAGAGGGGGTGGCAGTGTGTGTGTGTGTGTGTGTATGTGTGCGTGTGTGTGTGTGTGTGTGTGTGTGTGTTCTGTACTATTAAGGAGGGTTGATGGCTTTTAATGTCCTGGCCGCTCTTGCGACGGGAGGGTTAGGGGTTAGCGGGTTAGAGCCTGCCTGAAGCCTGCCCTATCCCACCCCCGGCCCCCCGGTATGTCGCGGCGCGGCGGAAGGACTGTACTATTAAGGAGGGTTGAAGGCTTTTAATGTCCTGGCCGCTCTTGCGACGGGAGGGTTAGGGGTTAGCGGGTTAGAGCCTGCCTGTGGCCTGCCCTATCCCACCCCTGGCCACCCGGTGTGTTGCAGCGCGGCGGAAGGACGTCCGCCTCGGGTTATGTGCCCTCCTCTGAGGCCCTCCCGTGGCCGCGCTGCGGCTCCTGCGTGCCCCCGCGCGGCAGCACTGCTGCTCCTGGCCCTGCTGGACCCCCTCCCCCTCCCCCGGACGAGGGTGCCGGCGCACGCACCGGCCCTCCGAAGGGCATAGTGCCCAGTTGCTGCTGCAGCCCCCCCCTGCACCGGCAGACACCGTTGACCCCCCCAGCACCCTAGGATGCCCCTCATGGTGACGGCTATAGCAGTGCCGCACCCCCCCTGTGCCCCTTGCATGACTTGCATGCTGGGGCCCTGTGCTCATCACACAGGGTCTGCATAGGGCGCCGTGGCTGCCCTGTTCGTTTCCCACCCACCCGCTGTGCCCTTTTCTTTGGGGGGGAGGGAGGGAGAAGCTGCCCTGGCTGCCCCGGCATGGCCCCGGGGGGGAGGGTAGGTCCAGTTCCACCTGTGCTGTGGAGGTCGCCGCCTCCGCCCCCTGCGCGCCGCCCCCCGAGGGATGGGGGTGGGGGTCGACCGATGTCCCCCGCTCCTGCCCCCCCCATTCGGGGGGGTCCGCGACCCCCGGGGGGGGGGGGGGGGTCAATGCCCTCCCCTTTGGCTGATGACCCCGCCCTCGCCGCCGTCAGCCGGCGGGAGATGTCCCCAAAAATATCCGCCAGCCCTCGGGAGGGGGCGGGGATGAGGACGCGGTTGTACCCCCCTCACGCGTGTGTGTCCGCGCGGGCTCCCTGCCGGCGCGCGTGACGCCTGCTCTCGTGCCCCATGTGCCCCCCCTTGCCCGGCGGTTCCCCTTGGGAGGAGCGGGGAGGGCGGGAGGGGTTGCCTGAGCCCTCCCCGCTCGTTTAACATACCGGAGCCGCTTAGGCTGTCCCCCCCCCCCCTGGAGACGCTTGGGGGGGGGGGGGGGGGCTGAGGGCTCCTCCGGGCGGTGCGCGCACTCGTGCTCTGCTAGGCGCGCTCGTCGCGTCACGCGCGCTGGTGAGGGAGATTGCGAGCGGGGGTGTTTGCGCGCGCTTGGCGAGCCCTGCGCGGCCTGGGACGCCGCCACGGAGCCGGCCCCGGCCGGCTGTGCGGGCTGCAGCCACGCCCGCAGCGCTTGCGCCGCCACACGCGCTTGTGCCGCGTCCATGCGGTGCCCTTCCTGTGCCCGCTGGTAGCAGTGCTCGGCTCCCCGTTGCACGCAGGCGGCACAGGGCGGGGCCCGGTGTCGCGCACACAAGGCCACCCGCGGCGGCGGTGCCACGCGGCCCATGCCCCGCCTCCTGCCCCTTGCCGGTCGCGCTGCACCAGCCGGTGCGGCAAGCGCTGAAAGGGCCGCACGGGCTGCAGCCCTGGTCCTGGTCGCCTGGTCCAGCCCGCGCGCACAGCCGCACCGGGGTACACACGGGCTACCGCGGCGTACAAGTGGCGCAGGGCGGGAACAGCGTGCTGCCGCAGTTGCGCTAGGTGCTGCTCCCGCGCTTGCGCCTGCGCCCGCGCAACCGCCGCCGCGGCCGCAAGGGCAGGAGCGCACATGGCAGCACACGGCATGGGCGGCTCCAGCTGAACCGTGGGATGGTGAGGACATTTGAGAAAGTCGGTCTGCGACAATGGAGCACGGAGGCGTGGCATTGAGGCCTCCACGGGCCACTCGACCAAGGCGCTCTCAGCCGCCGGATGCGCTAGTGGTGGCTGTGGCCGGCGCCGGCGCTGCACAGCGCCGGGGGTAGGCACTAGGATCGCGCCGCCCCTCCGCAACTGGCCAGCCAGAGACGAGGTTGGGCCCACCACGGCCGCGTGCGTATGAACGCACCCCACTCCGCCCCAGCTGGCTGGAGCACTAAAAGCGGCGCCCCCCCAAGTGTTCCTCCCGACGCCGGTTGCGCCAGGCTGCTCAGCCGCCACTCTGGCAGGCCCGCACACTTGTAGCCCACGCGTGCCGGATCATGCAGCGGGCCCCGCGCTGGCCCGCTTAGCCCTCTACAGCGTCCTTGCCTTGTCGCACAGGCGCCATGTCGCGACTGCCGCAGCGGAAGCGTCCCATACCTGCTGCGCAACCGCCACCGGGATCGCCGCGGTCCCGACCGCGGCGTTCTCCGCCGCAGGACACACCAGGGGTAGCTCCGGCTGCGGCCGGCGCCGGCGCTGCACAGCGCCGGAGGGCGGCGCTGGGATTGCGTCGCTCCTCCGCAACCGGCCGGCCAGAGACGAGGTTGGGCCCACCAGGGCTGTGTGCGTATGAACGCAGCCCACCCCGCCCTAGCCGGCTGGAGCGTTGGTAGCGGCGGCCCCAAGGCTTTCCCCCCGACGCCTGTCGCGCCAAGTTGCTCAGCCGCCAACCCCGCACGTCTGCACCCCTGCAGCTTATTCGCGCCAGGCTCACAGCAGGTCCATCCTGCCGTCCCCGGCATCCTGGACCCCGTCCGCGGGTATCGCCCCGCCGTCGTCCGTGCCACCTGCAGGGCACGACTGCCCCCCGGTAGCAGGGGGGGGGGGGGGGGCTTCACCACCGCCGACCGCCCCAGCCGCCGTACCTGCCGGGGGGGGGGGGGGGGGGGGCACGTCCCGCACCTTCCAGGTGCGGTCCGACTCCCTGGAGTCGTCGGACTGCATCAGAACCCCCGGCCAGTCGTCGGGGACCCCCTCCAGGGTGACATCCCAGCAGGGGCGCGGAAAGCCAGAATGGGGGAGGTGGAAGCACTTGACAATCCGCACCCCCCCCCCCCCCCCCGCCCACCTCCTCCCCAAAGACGGCGGGCAACTCCGCCCGGACCCCCTTCCACCCATCCCCAGGTAAACCCCATTCGATGGGGTATCCCCCCACCCGTACAACGACCCGCTTGGGGGCCACCGGAGCCCCAATGGGCATCCCCCACCAAATGCAAGACCCTGCCTGAGACTGGGCCCTTCCCCAGGATGCGGAACCCCACCCGGCCCACCTGGTCCCTAGAAACTAGTCCCCCAAAATAGGGGCTCAGTTGGTCGCTTGTCACTAGCTTTTTCCACAAAGCGGGGAGCAGGGCTTGCACCTCCGCTGGGAGCCGCACCCACACCATGCTCCCGGGGATGGGGGAGGTTTTCCCCTGCATCCAGGGGCGGCCGTTGACCCTCAGCTGCCGCCCGCTGTCCCTCACCACCGCCCTTGCCACCTCCAGCGGCAGCACCACCGACCCCTCACACATCTCCCCCGTGCATCCCCCGCCTCTTGGATGGGGAAGGAGGAGGGGTCGGCGGGGGTGACGAATTCCCGAAGGAATTCACGCACCGTGGCACTGGTCGAGCCCCGTCCCCCCCTTTTCACCTCCTCCCCGAGGAGGACACGCGGCTCGAGGGTGATCCCCACCCTCGCCGTCGTCGCGTGCGGGGCAGTGACCAGCAGGGGGGGGGGGGGGGGGGCGCATCCAACTCCCTCCCCCCCTGGTCAGCCCCATCCATGTCCTCGTCCTCGTCGCCGTCCTGCGCCTCCCACCGCTAGCATAGGCGCAGCACATGGCCCGGCGGGGCGGGGTCCGTATCCCCCCCCCTCCCGGCACTCCCACGGCCCGCGGAGCGGGAGAGGTTGGCAATGCAGGACCTTGACCTCCAACTCGAGGCCGTGAGGCCCTGAGGCCCCGCGGCTGAGGCCCTGCGCGCGGAGGAGTTGAGCGGCCCTGCATGAGGTGCGGGCCACTGCTTGCAACAGTAGGACCGCAGAGACGCCCTCCACCGTCGGCCACTTGTCGAGGGCAGCCGTGGCAATGCTCTGGGCCTCATGCGCGGTGGCGCCCACGAGGACAATCTCCTTGAAGTGCAGCCCACCTGCCCACCCGGACCTGCTCCTCAAGCTTCTCGAGGGGGGCCCACGGCCGATGGCCGTGATGTCGCTTGTGCGCCCCTACAAGGAGCGCGACTACGCGGCGCTGGCGGCCAGTGGGGCCCGGCAGATTCGGCCCCGCCGCAATGTCCACTACTGGCCGGTCACCGACGACGACGCCGAGACAGCGGGGGCGGGCAACCCTCCGCACGTTGTGGCGCAGGCCGCACCACGATCCGAGGGCGCGCCGAAGGGGCTGGTTTCGGTGCCCCCCCCCCCCCGTGAGACTTTCTCGGGCTTTCCGGGTGCTTGCCCCGGGGCCCGCTGGACACGTGCGGCCCCCGCGTAGCCCCCGCTAGTGCCCCCATTGGCAGCCGCGTGTGCCGGCGCTTTGCCAGCGGCGCCTGAGCCCGAGCGCGCCGGTTCATTGTGTGCGTCGGCGTTGAAGCTGCAAGATGCGCGGGCCGCCGCAGCCACAGCAGTGCGGGTGTCGCGTGGAATGGCCGCCCAGTCCTCCCACGTGTATGTGGGCGACGGCAGATCGCGTGGAGGCCGCGGGCGCTGGGGCGTCCCGGGCAGTTGTTCGCGTGGAGCCACCCTGTGCTGTGGCTGTCCATGGTCCACGCGCAGGGCTGGTTCCTTGTGTCCCTGCCCACTTGCACACTTGGGTCGGCGGGGCGGCCCGTCCACGTGCGCACAGGGCCCGCCGGGATAATGCCCTGGCACGTGCATGGCTGCACATGGCTGTACCAGTCCACGTTCTCGTCGTGGTCGTTGACCCAGTAGGGCCGATTAAAGTCCTGGACGCTGTGCGACGGGTTAAGCGAGGGGGCTATGGGGTTAACCGAGGGGGTTATGGGTACTATTAACGAGGGAGATCCATGTGCCATGTGAGGGCGGCAGCCCCATTTGTGCTGGCATGAGAGTCGGCACTCTATGTGACTTTGCCCGCCCCTATCGCTGAATCAGAACCTCACGGTCCCTCGAGCCTGATGTGTGTTCAGTGCTGGCTCTCCCATGTCCCTGTGCGAACAATGCAAGGGGGGGGGGGGCATCCACGTCTTCATCCATTTCCCCTGGGGGAGGGGGGGGGTGCTGCTTGCCGCCTCTTCGAGGGTTGGTGGGTGCCTGGTGTGAGCGGGGAGCGTGCATGTCCTGTGAGTGTGTGCGGGCGCTGGGTGTGTGTGTGTGTATGTGTGTGTGCAGTGGTGGTTTCACCATTTTTTACCAGGTCTCCCGGTTGAGCCTGTATGGCCACACTGGTGTCCTCATGTCGGGTCGCTCCCCATTATAGCAGGCCCACGGTGCAGGCTAGGGGTGCGTCCCTGTATTGCCTTGACCAGTGCGATATGCACTTGGGCCAGAACCTGGCTCGCTGCCCCAGTGTGTGTGCGGTGGTGGTGGTGGTGGTGGTCGTAGTGGGGGGGGGGGGGGGGGGGTGGCCCCCCCTCACAGCCCCGCCCATGCTCACACCTGCATCGTCTCCGTGGGCTCCATCAGACCCTGTGGCATTGGTTTGGGCCATGGAGGTTGGCTGATTCAGGGCCAGCGGTGACACGGAGCGACGCGAAGCGACGCTCGAGCACCCTGGGGAATTGGACGGAGATTGCGTCGCTGTTGTGGAGTTGGTGGACGAAATCGTGGACAAGTTCGTGGAAGACGAGAATGACGTGCTGGACTGAGGCGCTGGGGACGGCACATCTGGTGACCCCTGGCCACTCTGGCCCCCATCGTCTTGTCGGTGCCGCCCGGTCTGGCCCCCACCTTTGCGCTGCTTCGCCAGCCACTCAGGGGAGACGTGTATCTGTTTGCACAACGCCTCGCAACTGCATTGGTGTTTGAGAAACAGCAGGCACACGCTTGGTACCTTGTCCCCACCCTGAGACAGATGTACGGGATATGGGGTGGGATAGGCCTGGTAAGGCATACCTTTAAGCAAGCGGATGTGGGGAGTGATGTGCCGGATCGACCCACCCAGGCTTGGGGGAACCCCAGAGACCTAAAATTGCCCCCTCCTGGGGGGGGGTTGTTTGAAACCCACCCACCGACCACCATTGCCACAGGAACCGCATTTGTGCAACCTGTATTGTTACTATTGCTCTAGGCCAGTTGGGCTCAAATTGCACCGCGCATGCACCACGCAGGAGGCACCCTCTTTGGCCCACAGCTGATTTGAGCCCCACACAAGGAGCTAAATCTTGATGGCATCAGGCTCAGTTCCCAGCATTGATGATGTTTCCACCATGGGTGGCACAGAAGTGGAAGTGTTGGCAGTAGTTCATTGACAGGATGCCATCTTTTTGCTGTTATCTGTTTTTAGTTTGTTTTCTTACCTTCAGGACACTATTTTTGCTTTTACCCTAAGCACTTGTAGCATGGCAAAGGTTTCTTTGCGCCCCTTAAAGCCTCACCACATACTACCAGGGTAACCTAATCTCTGATATACTTGGGATGGAATGTGTCCTATGGACCAAAACATGTTCGAAAAAAAGTTATGGACCCCGATCTGCCACAATCCAAGACCCAAAAAAAGCGGATCAAGCCTCCCGCCAACCTCTTCACCCACCCACCCGTCAAGCAATGGCCTGGACCGCAACCGCCCCCCCCCCCCCCCTCAAGTTGCTCCTTGGGTTATTGTGGGCTTAGACGCCAATTCGACCAGATTCCACATCGTCACATCCATACAGAAATTATTACCTCATCAAGATCTAGAATTTGGCTACAGTAGAGCAGGGCCCGCAGCACAAAGACACGCAACATGTGCGCACACCCACACCCACACCTGATACAGACTCCGCGTGAATTGCACAACGTACTCCTTGGGGATCTTGATCACCTCGTGCAGTGTCGGATGGTACACCCGGACGGGCTCAGTCGGCGTCAGATCTGCAAACTTCTCACGACACCCGTCTATCCACCGCTGGAACTCTGCGTTCTTGGCGCGCAGCCACTGGCGGTTGATGTGGGCCTGGTTGCAGTGCTCCCCCCACTTGCAGGTCCCATTGAGGTGCAGGAGACAGGCGGTGGGGACCTTTCGACAGTATGAATTGGAGGACACATGGCCAGCAGTCTTTTTGTCCCGATCCTCAGGGGCAAAGAAGAGGCCCCGAGTGTACTCGAGGTTCGCCTTATCAACTGCCATCACTTCTTTGATCGTGGCATTGAACACTCCGAATTTTTTGTCAGGCGACAGGAGTGCAAACGTCTATGTAGAGGCAGGGGGTGTGGGTCTAGATATGCGTATGACTGTGGCTGTGGCTGTGTGGGGGGGAGGGGGGGGCATGGATTGGTGTGGCTGTGGGTGTGGGTATGGGTGTGAGCATGGCTCGTGAATGTAAATGGACGGCAAATGGCAATGATAGGATGACCCTTGTGTTGTCAGATGCATGTGTGGTGAATGCAATGAGCACTATTGTGCAAGGTGTCTTGACCCACACATTTGTGGGGACCAAACTGTTTATTAGACACAACACATGCCACATGTGTTGTGGAAGTGGAACTTGGTCTTTGTTGTGTGCTGCGTGCTTTGTAGGGTAGGGCTTGGTGTTGATTCTGGCATGGGGAACTTTCGTAGGGGAGGGTAAAACTGGGGCAAAGAAATGACGGTTCATTGCAATTGAGGGACAGCATGGTACCCAGGAACGGGGGGTAGAGGGGTCAAATTCGAACGAGTCACCGGGGGATAATTTTGTCTCCCAAATTGATGATTTCACAAGGGGTTAAACATTCGATATCAGAAATTGGGGTATGCTGCGTGAATGACCCCAAAATAGGGCGCCTGTGCCTGCGCTTGATCTAACAACCTTTTTTCGAGGTAATTTGTTTCCACTACAGACCCGGATGATCAGGGGTGGTCGCAAGCTGATCACACATGATTAAAAGCGATCATACAATCATCAAAGGTGACTTGGAGTTGACTGGTGGCAATCAGCAGGTATTCAGAGGTGATCAGAACTTGGTTGTGTACAATATTGTGCCTCTGTCAATAAATCAAAAATCAGCCTACGTCTTTCGTCATGATCATCTAAAAAGCCAAGAGAACCAAATCTGCGTGTGTGCTGTATGCCGGGTGTCGTTCACACTGACCAACATGACATCATTTTGACGCCATGGGCCACCATTTCTGACATTCTGCTGTGTTGGACCACCATTTCATTCTGGTGAGCCCCAGTTCGCTTTCGTGAGGTGCAATTTCACTTCATCTTGGTAGGGAAACTGTGCTCCCCACGAAGGCACCAAAAATTGGCCCACCAAATCGGCCCACACAAAAGGGCGAACAGCGAACAACCAAGGCCATAGCATATGTGGTGGGCTGAAATCAGCATACAGACTGTATAGCCCAGCTATCTTGTGCAGCTACATTGTGCAGGCAGGCCAATTTCGGCCCATGCATGTGGTACTTTTGGCCTATGCCAAGGATGCTAGCTCAGCACAGCATTGGGTGACTAGGCACAAAGCGAGACAAAGGGGCCGAATACCACAGTGGCTGGCCAGACCATTAGACCATTGAAGGTAAAGCACCCGGTCTCCGTCTGCATTCTGCACGGCACAAAAAGGAAGGAGACAATGGGCCCGATATGACAGTCGTTGGCCAGACCACGCAAGGCTAAGCCTTATTCGCCATCAGCACAGTATGCGATGCATCACAAAATAGAACGCAACTGGGCAGGCTCAAAAAATTGATAGTTGCTGGCCAGGCCACGAAGGCAAAGCGGTCTCAATCCACCAACCCCCGCAAGCACACGATCACAAGGGCATAGTGCCATGAGGTCGCCCGCAGGGCCCCCCTCCTCTTTCCAATTTTCCCACCTTGGCTAACGCGGGGGCATACGCCTGTGCACGGTCGACCGAGCCAATTCCCCCCCCCCCTTGCACAACGTCAACGCTTGAGAGGATGTCTGGCAGTCGCCACCCTGACCGTGGCACCATCTATCATCGCCAAGGCGGAGATCTGACAGGATTCCAAAGGTATGGAACACTGAGATTGCCCGCGGCACCAACACCACCGGCGCTCCGCCCACCAGAGGAACGCACACCAAAACATGCGCGCACACACACACACACAATGAGAATCGCGAAAACAAGAACAGAGCAAGAAAAGCGGTGAAAGAAAACTCCCCAGGAACTGCAGGGCCGCCCTAGACGTTTTTCGGTATGTCGTAAAATGCGGCAATGTGCTGCAGCGGACATAGGTTCAGATCACATCCACTCCCAAACATGCCCTGAGATTCGTGCAGTGTTAATGACGGACCACAAAATTCACCTACGGAGGAGGTCATGCTTTGATCATCTATAAATTGCAACCTGTGCTAGGTGCGTCCACCTAACGGCACACACACAGAGGGAGAGAGAGAAGGCGGCTTGTAGTGTGGCACTGCGTGCCTGAAGCAGGTGTAAGTCCGTGCACCAACTGGTTGCGTACCCTTCGGGCTGTAACTCCGCCGGTATCACTTGGTCAGTACAACTTCTGTCTTGTCACTTTGGGTTTCGAAAGAGCCAGTCCAGCAGTCTGCTGACTGCGACTGCTTGCGCACAGGGTTGGTGATGGCCTATCGCGTACACTGCGCACATAGTGTTCTCAGCCGCCCACGGGGATGCTGAGTACACACGGCACACTGTTTTGTGCATGGCGCACATAACAGCCATGCGCTTGCAGTCATAGGCAAGCGCTACCTATACCCAGGACAGAGCAGACAAGATCTGTGCACCCCAGCGGTGAAGCCACGGCAGTGCTCCCGTTAGGCTGCTCGTAAAAATGCAGCTTAAGTAATCGGGCGCTCCCCGGCTGAGTGTGATCAAAAGTTTCCCAAAACGGAGGCGCCAGTCCTGCTTGAGTGCGGAGGGGTGCGTTGAACTCAGTCCTACCCCGGCCCCAAGGGTCATGCTGATCCCCAGGATCTGTGTTGTCTGGACCACGCAGTGTCCCACGCAGAGTCCTCCCCCCGTCTGTGCATGGGCAGAGGACCTCCAGGTCCCACACGTCAAACAGAGATTCCGCAATCATGTGGATTATGGAGGTCTGTGTCCCTGGCCTTTGGTTGGACGCGAACAACACGTTATCCCTAAACTAGCAGAGGCTGAACCACAGAGGCTGAACCACAGGGCCCGTCTTTGCCAGTACACATATCCTTCATTAGAGATGTTCAGCGCCCCCCAGTCAGGCAGTTTCTTCCCCGCACGTTTCACCCAGAGGTCCGCACTCTGCGCGGAGAAGGGCCCTCCCATCGGGATACTGCCCTCCCGCTTCCACAGAGTTCCTACTGCTTGCAGCATGTTGTTTTCGGTGAGTTCAAACCTCAGCAAGCGTGTCAGCAGGTCATGTGTAATGTACCACATGCGCGTGTTTGTGGCTTGCCCCGCACGGTCAAGTTTTGCATTATCCTTACTGACAGACCATCGCAAGTTCACCTGACGCCATCGGCGTTTTCTGTAGATCTAGTTGGATGCTTCCGTAATGGACCGCATCACCGCTCGTGGGTGTATGTTATCGAACTGTTTTTTGCGGTCCATTTTTGTAAGCGACTGTGCACCCTTCTGTGAAATGAACTGGAACCACCCAGACACCTACTTAATGTCGGCACACTGAAAGTTGTGTGTGATTTCACGCTGCAAGTTGTGTGTGATTTCACGCTGCAGGATTCGGAGCATGCAGGTAAATGACCGGGCAGCTAGTCGCAACTGCTGGCTGTCAAGGACAGATGCTGGAGACGCCGAGATGCCCCTGAAAACCCAGTTCCTTGTTCGGAGAGATTTCGCTTTGGCAAGGACATATAGAACGCACAGTCTGCCCTTTGGATTGCGCTGCAGGCTCATGACTCTCACCGCTTTTGCTATCCTGTTGTTCCACTGGTCGACCAAGCAGCCTGCAGGGCTGAATTTTTCTTTCTTCATGAAATCCGCTACTTGGTCCCACAGCCATGCCGAGCCAAATCCCCACATCTCTCCCGCCCCCTTGTCCACAATCTGTACATACTGTGAGCGGGAGAGGAATTGGGACAGACGGCTGAGCTGGGTCGACAGGTTACCAGACTCAGGGAACAGCGAGTTCGGGGTAGATCCAGGGGGGGCATTGGTGTCTGCAAGTGTTTGCAGAAGTCTGTGATTCCTGTGATTTGGCATGGAGCTGGCACCTCTGATTGCAGGGGCGTCCAGGCCCACTGTCCAACCCCCCATACCCCCTCCCTGGAAACAGGTGCGGGGGGGGGGGGTGTGGATCCACATCACAATAATCCCTACAGCGCACGGACCATTTTCACAAGTGCATCGTGGGAGGTAAAATTTTCCAAAGGTGGCCCATTTTGGCCGGTTCGCTTACCCCCAAGCCGTTGCAAGCCTTCAGCACAGCCCTGCCATATAGGCTCGACAACGCCTTTTCTGACCCATCTGTTATGTTTTGCGCTTGAACGGCCCCTCCCTCATGCAAATCAGTTGTTCAACTCTGGAAGTCTGCAGGAAGCGTTTGCTGGTGTACGGAAGACCCAGCCACATGCGCATGTCCCAAAACCCAGCGCCATGGGCACATGGCCTGTGCACCCCTGCCACATGCCTCAGCATTGAGCTGCATCCACTCAAAGTGCTTCTCACGCTGCGCCCGCAGGTAGTCTGCGTCCACATGCACATGGCGGCATGCGTCTTTCCGCTCGCACTTCCCTTTCTGGTACAGTTCACACAGTGTGAAGGTGGTTCTCGCGTGCTCTGCATCGCCCCCTGTCGTCTTGGGTGTGGAAGCGGATTTCTGAAGCAGCTGCGGCGTGACTGCTGTGGTCCCGATGTGATCCAGCGGCACTTTGATGGTGGTTTTGGTGGTGACATCGATCACATCGACCATGGCTTGGTGTTTCAAAGGGTGCGCTCCGGGATTTTTAGCGGGCATCATTAGCACACAAGACAACCAAGAGCCAGTGTGTGTTGCCTGAGGCGGACAGGACATACAGATGCAGGAGCACACAGCATTCAGCATACATCCTGCCACTTGCCCCGGTGCTCCCCATCACAACTGCAACGTCTACCCAGACACCAACCTACTTCTCATATCATCGGACCCCACACCCCATATTTTGTGATACCCCATCACCCATCACCCAATAAGTGAGCTTAACTGTGGCCCCTTGTAGATGATCACGATCGTCCTGATAGACCGGGATGGCCAAACCCGCCACAAGTGCATCATCAGCAGTAGAAATGGAATGCAATCGAATCCTGGTGGTTTGCTACAGAGTCCAAGAATTCCTGTGGAAGTGAACCTTTCGGGTTGCCCTCAGGGCTGGCACATGAACAGCCCTCTTGACCCCCAAACCCCCTTCTTTTATCATGTGTGAAGGGGGGCAAACACATTCAAATGCCACTCAAAGGCCAAGTTGGTGCACTGCGTGGGCACTGCAAGCGCACTGCGTGCGCACTGTGTGGGCACTGTATGGGCACTGCGTGCAGGGACGACAAAATGAAACCTAGGCAGGGAGGAAGGGAGGAAACCCCCATGCATTTATGCGGGCGTCACAAGGGTCTTCACATACTTGGTGATTGGTGGCCGTGGCCAAGAGCAATCTGCTGTTGCGTGAGTGTGTTGGAAGATGGTGGTAGCCTTCTAGGGACATAGGCATTCTGCCTTGACGAAATTGGGGCCCAACTTGTAGCAGTATGCAGCACTATGTGGGCCGTTGCTGATAAACCATGCTACTGATTCGCAATGATCCGAGAGTGCGGATGGAGGGTTCAAATGCTGGCTCATAAAGAAAATCCACAAAGACATTGTTTCCTAGAGATGGCAAGGCAATGACCATGAAGGTTGGAATCCGCTTTGGAGTGTGTAACAACCCACCTACCGCTTTGTTGCATTGTGAATGTACACGACATCCGGTGATTCCCCATCATCGTAATCCAGCATCCACCTATAACAAAGAACGTGCAACAAAACCGGGTAAAATGGGCAAAAATGGCTGACAATGGGTGAACATGGGTGGCAATTCAAATGTGCCACATCCTCAAAGCACAAGAAGCGTAAAAAAAAATTCTGTTATGGAACAACCAACTCGTGAAAAAAGGCCAAAACTGGGCTCAAGTAGTTGCCGACATACAAAAGTTTGCACTGCGTGCGCACTGCGTGCACGGCATTCCCAAACAGCTAATTTCAACCGATGACAGCAAATTGTTGTTCAATGCATGCCCTCAGTGCTGCCAAGCTTCCAAACCCATGACAATCTGATGCACGTGGCTCCACATATTATGTGTTTGGAGGCATAGTTTGCTACGAGCAATGGGGGAGGGGTCTTCGGCTAGGTCATTCTTTGTGATCCCAACAATCTGGTGTTACCTTTTGGCCGACCCCCCCAATGAGCGCAACTGCCGTTGTGCCTCCACCACCGCCAATGCCCCATGCCCTGAAATCCGAATCCAGCCGACTCAACAGGTCAACAGAATTGCTAGCCCCGCGCACCCAATGGAGATGTAACCCTGCCCGGCGGGCGCAAGATAAAAGATTAGCAAGAACATGGGTATAGAGTTCTCCACAAAGACGTGGGTCTCATGCCAACCCATGCTTAAAACAAGCATCCACCCTAAAACCAACAAGGGCTTTGCATTCGGGGGGTTGATGGTCGGTACTTGATTGATTGAACGCCCCCGCCATAGGCACTTTCAGCCCTTAGCACTAGTGTAGTGCTTATGCGGTAATTGGGGCAGACCGGTGGCGCCACTCAAATGCAGTACAATCTCATCTTGGGCTCTGCATCATGCTAATTCATGGGCATCTCCCGTGGAATCACCAACCTTGACCACAAACCCAGTGCTTGGGAGCATTGGGCATGATTGTCACGAGGTTTTCCTTCTATACAGAGTATAGGAGGCTGTTACAGCATGTGTCAAAGTCAACGCACTTACCCAGCCACACACTCTGTTGCACTGGCTCCAATGTTGACTTGGGGTTGACAATTGCCCCTTGCCCCTGCCCTCATCAGCACCCCCACCATCCGTGTGGCTTGCCTTGCCACACAAAATTGTCTTGTTCAAATGACCAAAGACATTGTTCAAATAGACCAACACCAACCTTGCGGGAGTTGTGTGCATGTGTCGCGCGATTGGTGTTGGTGCCTAAGATGACAGCCATGATAAAGCTTCCGGCGTAGACGTGACCGCCTCAGGCAGTGTCCGACATGGTGACTGCAAAGCCTCAACAGCAGCAGCTCAAGCTGTGGCACTTGGTGTCTTCTCCTCTTTTGTGTCGGTGAGCGTGTGCTCCTTAGGTTTGGCCAGACGGACAAGGCGTGTGGCACTACCAAAAATGTTTGGCTTGTTGCTTTTGCTCAGCTAGTGTAGCTCTTGTTGGCTGCTGGGAGGGTTTGCGCACAGTTGGTTTCGCAATACTTCCTTAGACTCAAGACCATGGGCAGCATTTGGGGTTTGCTAGTGAAGTACGGGCGTGCACATAGGCCTACCACCATGGGTCCCCCCAACGGTGCCACATCGTTGCATTTCTCAACACCGCTCCCGGGAAGAGACGTCACGTCACTAGGTGTCATTGTAGTATAGCCAGTGCCAACTTGAGCACCCACGCCCTTTCTTGCAGTGCGAGAGTCTCTTGCTTTACACAGCTTGTGGAGCCGATGAAAGTGCTCTACTGGCGTGTAGCTCGAAGTCCATGGACAGCTCCATGAAAGAAACATGGCGCTGACCCCAGATCCACTGCATGGCCAGGCGCCAGAAGCCAGGCGAGAGGGTCGTGTTTAAAGGCCTCATCCCATCGCAGCAGGCTTCATCGGCTTCGGCGTAATAGGTGCGAGAGGTGTTGGCTTATGTAGGGGGCGAACTAGCCAAAGGGATACTCGGTGCTCTCCTTTTTGTGCGCCAACCGATCAAAGATGTCCACATCCGTTCGCTTGGCCCGATCCTGAAGGATGGATTGGGCCATTGCGTGATATTCCGCCATAAGGCATTCCACCTCATCTGTGGGCTGCCCTTAATGCATTTTGCTAGCATTATTTTGCAACTGCGCAGGCATCCTGGCCACTCCTGTGGCGCCATAGGGAGGCGGATGGCTTGTGCTTTGCTGATCACCTTGTCCCAGTGTTGCACTCTCACATGTGCCCATGATCTACACAGCCGGATAATGTGCTCTTCTATTCCCGAATGCGCTTGACAGCATGAGCAGTGCGGACTAGCCTGCAGCTTCCTTTCGTGCGCCTGCCGTGCGGAGCAGACCGCTCTCGCCATCCATCCCTGGAGCAGGGAACACTCAAATTCCGTTTTTTGCGGAAGCGGTATGGTGCCGGCTTCGTTGTCCACTGCTCCACACATTCCTGCACACTGTCTGGGTCGTGTGGCCTCCACCGCAACCCAAGCCGCTCGCCGCATCGAATCTCGGACAATGTGTTGGACCTTTTCCAGAGGAGTCATCACTAGGTTTATTGAGCTTGCTGAATTGGCTCTATCTAGGTCCACTAGTGGCCCGCTTCTCGCCATGCAATGACACGCAGTTCATGGAGTGCCCGGTGGTGAGCTCTTCTAGGTTCCTCTGGACTACCACCTACATAGTGGATTGAACTGCTTAGGCCTCCTGGTGCTAGTGCCACTTTAATCAGCTTTGTGATCCGGTCATACGCTACCTTCATGATTGGTGACACCCGGTGTCCCAGAGTGAGACAGGTATAGATGATCTCTTTTGCCTTGGCAGGCCGCGATGGGGCCCCAAAGGCTGTTCATGACAGTGGTCTCCAATTTCGACGGCTAGTGCTTGCTACTGTCTCCCCCTTGGGATCCGCATAGCGCCGCAGACTCGACGAGAGTGGCAATAATGGATGTCCATCTGGTGAAACCACCTTGCGCCCCACGCACTCGGGCCATGACATACGACCCTCTTTGCACCATCTTCTTGATCAGGGGGCCTATCCCCTTTCTCACCCCCATGCAAATTCCAACCTCTAGTGACCGAAACTCACATTTTAGAGGCACTCGCTTGCCAATGAGGCAAATATTGTGCGTGGTGTGGGACACATGCCGACCTACATGTATGGCCATGGATTCCTTTGAGTTGACTTTTTGTTTCGTGACCCGTGTCTCCATGAGCTTCATGCGAGCAAACAGAGATGCAAGGTGTGTTGGTGCAAGGGGGTGGTGGTCCAGTGCATCTCTCCACTCCCCCAAGATGTTGCTGCCGGCAACCAATGGTGACGGGCAGACATCGACATGACACAATTGCAAAATTAACGAAATGCCACGTTGTCACATATGTGTGTGTGTCAATGCAATCCGTACAATATTGCAGTTCACACTTGTCACACATGGACATCTTTTCACGGTCAGACTTGGTGCAACAAAGGGCACATACATCCCCATCATCACCCACAACATCCTCATCATCATTGTCCTCCTGTGTAGGTGCGGTCCATACATGTGCAGGTACCCTTTCCCCCCCTTGCAAACTCCCGGGTTAGCGCGCGACGGTCTCCCGGGTGGGGGGGGAGGGACAGTCGCCAAGTGACAGTCTCCCGGGGGGGGGGGGATTGCAAAGGTATTTCAAGGCAAACTGTGGTACTCTCCACTGATGCAAGCAAAGAGAACACGTGTGAAGCGACTTTCGCATTGATGCGGTGCCAAGGAAGCAGCCATTGACAGAATTGTTCCTCTACATCTCGGCCAAAGGATTGGTTTGTAGTAATGGGAAAGCAATGCAAGGCCATGCGTAAAGCAGATGGGCAACACAAACCAGCACAATACATGTTAACTAGAAAAACATGGAAGTGACGGTCTCCCGGGTGGGGGGGGGGGATTGCAAGGGGGGGAGGTTTGCAAGGGGGGGTGAGGGTACGTGTTCCCACGGCCCATATGGAGGGTACCGTACCTATCTTCCAATCAAAAATTGCTGCAAATGCAAGAGTACATGCACGTGCTCATGCAACTCCGTACCGGATCCCCTCATAACTGCCGCCTTCTGAGGGATCCCATAGGGGTAGGGCTCCGAAATAGCCAAAAAACATGCCCTGTGTGCGCCTAACACCCCCCCACAGAAAAGAGTGGATGTGTTGGAGATGAGCAAAAAAGTGTGAAAAAGGGTGAACTTGGGTGAAAATCAAAAAATGCCATATCCCCAATGTGGAAAAAGCATTAAAACCTACGCCACGGGGCAACAATGATGCCCCTAGTATCTCAAAGCATGGGTCTCCAATACGGCCAGGCACCCAAATAGGGAGGGGGGATCAAGAGAGAAGAGGGGATCAAGTTCCGCCACACTACATGAAGTCACTGCGATGTGTCTTCACCCATCGGTGGAGCCGGGTTGGCACTCAAGGTGATAGCACACGTTCATGACGCTTTGCTAAGGAAACAAAGACAAGGCAAGCACATGAACACGATGGTATTAAAATAACGGAACGGTGTACGAAAAAATTTCAGGGAAGTTGTTCAAAGGCGAACTTTTGCCAAGGACCTATGACCTCAATGTTCCAACATTGCATGGGTATCGCATGTGCCTTTCGGACGATTGCACAACGAATAACCCAATTCTCCCCGTGCATCAAAAGAGCCCCAAAAGAGCAAAGAGGAGTGACCTAGCCACACAACCCCTATCATATTGGGGTCCCCAAAATGGAGACGAGTAACGCAGCTGATGCATTGGGTCCTCATAGGTGAGAAACATACAACACTACACCCCTATTGGCTCTAGTAGTTTCAAATGGTGTTGGAAATGACTTGAAATTGGGGCGCAATGTCCAAAACCCTTCAAAGTACTGGGATCTGCAGAGCTTAATTTCCATACTACTGCACACCATGGGGGAATCCTTGCACTGCGCGCATACTGCGCGATCCTTTTAGACTATGTTCCCCCCTAAGAGCCCCCATGCACACCCGTTGGAAACACCCTTAGAATTAGGTGACCCAAACTGCCCCAGCACACACAGCCAGTGTCCCCCCATAGACTCTGAAACGCATCAGTGAACAGCAGTAAATGAGCAATAAATAACAGCAGTGTTGTGTGCAAGTGTTTCGTTCAAATGTCCACACACCATCGTTACGACAATATAAACATGGCTGATTCTCCGGAAGGTCAAGGAATCATCAGTCAGGCAACTATTGCACGCAGAAGGGTTGCACATGAAGCACTCAGAGGTGTTCTTGTGCATACACAGCTGACGAAAAGTTTCATGGCATCACGTTCCACAGGCAGAGCCTGGCTTCTCTCCAAGTAGATGAGGGGAAATCCAATAGGCGGTCAGGCCAAGGCTTTTCTTCACAGCCCCCAACAATCAATATTGCAAAGCTGATTTGGTGGAAGGTGCTCAGGGCAGTCCTCAAAGAAGGACAAACTGCCCAGCCCCAAAGCTGAAACTCAATCATCAACTGCCAACGAGTGGTTATTACACTGGAATTTTTATCAGTCCCAAGCCCACAGCTTCCATGGGAGGGCAAAGTCAGCAGCATATGCAGAAGACCAGAGAATCACCAGTAGGACCAACAAACTGTGTGGTCACCTGCTCGGCTGGGAGGTGGGGGGTATGAATCCAGCAACAGTGGGTACAATAAATGCTGGTGTATGACTGTGATCACTGCACCCAACGCACCATTATTACTCCACCCTGAGCCTTGGTCCCACTGCAGCCGCTTGAAGCCGCCCACACCCTGGTCCCCCCTCTGTTGTTGTCTGCCACCAAGTAAAATAGAGAGGAACTGCGGTTAGACTTGGTGAGTTAAAGGCTCTGCAGGTCCAGCCTCAGGGACCAACTGTGGGGGAATGTTTGCCCGGCGTGCACACGGGGTGCTACTTTCGTACCATATCCTGACTTTAGACAACGCCGCAGGCACGCCGCAGGGTTACAAAAACCTGGTTTAGTGCAGACTGTTAAGGAAACAAACTTGAAGACTAAGAAACAGCGCATGTTGATCCTTTGACACCATCGCTCAATCAATGCGCCCAGCGGATTAACATTCCCCCGGTGGATTTTTGTGAGAGGAAAGTGCCAAATGATCCGCTCAGATAGGTAGACAGCAATTGCACACAGGCGTAAAGGGTAAAGATAAAAAGATACACAATTCGCAATTATTGAATCTGGTTCAGTCTGGGAGATACCCAAAACAGAACCACAAGTTAATGAAGACCAAGTAGACAAAATACAAAAAAGAGCGACTGGATTGGAACAGCGGCCAATTGCTGAACACCACGATGAAAACCATGGTTCAGAAAAGGGCCCAACAGGTGGACCTTTGCCTGTGCTCGTGACAGGGAGAGCTTGAGGGTAGTATACTGCCAGCAGCCCCCGCTGTGGAAAGCGGTCGGCCATGTGTGAAAATCCCCCACCCAAGGAATAAGCAACGGCACACGGCACACGTGAAGATACTCACAGAACAAGGGCATAGCATATTCAAAAAAAACTCATGAAACGAGGTCTTCTGGCCAGTACCAAAGAGCACCGATAATCAGCACCATGCTCTCAGGGTCTCTGGATCTTGGCAACCACAATGGTGCCCTCAGAGCGTTTGAAACATACGTACACATAGGGTACATATGCCACCAACATCCATGGCTGAGATTGTGTAAAACGAAGTGTGTCACACAATATAGAGGGTGCTATGCTTGGGATGTATGGGTGACATTTGCAGCAGAATGCACCATTCCTAGGGCAGGACAACCACTGCAGATGCAACACACACTCAAAATGCCGCATTCTTGGTCCCACCAGAAAAGTCAGGATGTTCCCCTCCCCCTTTGGAGTACTGTCCACGGGCGAATGCTGTTCAGGGAGGGGTGCCAAGAAGGCTGAGTGAGTATGCCGGTTGGTACTCTTGGATGTACTTGATCGCCGTCTGAGGAGGGAGTCCTCCATCCGGGGATACGTGGTTGGTTGTCCACATATTCCGTCGAGGGTGAAGGGGGGCGGGTTCAAAAAATTGCGAGAGGTGAGGAGCCCTCTCATGATGCCACTGTGATGATGTCCCCATTTTGGAACTGCCCCACAAGCTGGCATCATGACTCTGGGGCCTGGCGCCTTGCATTTTGCCTCCCCACGGGCCCACGCTCACAGACCCCAAGCTGGTGATTGTTCTCCTGTCAATGCGCACCGTCTTTGCATTGTAAGCGCCTGTCGTTGTGCACATAAACTGCGCCCCTTCGTCCTTGATGTGGAAGATGCAGCCAGGTCCCAAATGCATCATCGCTTTTACATGGCTATTGAGCGCGGGGGGGGGGGGGGGCTGGTAGTGTGCGGCGGTGGAGTCAATAGGCTGTAAACTCACGGTTTGTAGACAAGGGTCATGAGCGTCTGCAGGTGGGAGTTCTACAATCTGTAGATGCCAAGAGGGTTACTTCAGGACATAGGTGTGTGCACCAATACATGTCGTGCATTTGGCAACAGGTTGGGCTTGTGCGCCAACAGAATGGTGGTGCACAAAAATGATGAAACAGTCACATTGATATGGTACATATGCACCCAGGACACAGCTGTGTTTTATGTGTGTCGCATGGCAAACTGGGTGTGCACAGCTGGTGCAATGGATAATGATAATACCCCCCCCCCCCATTCCTTCTACTGCACAGACAGTCCGCACCCCGTATGATACATTGTGCGGGGGAACCTGATGTGGCAAAGCAGGTCCAGTCAGTGGTCGGTTTGGTGGCAATGGACGGATGGGCATTGTAGGGAGTGCATCTGCAGCAGAAAGTGGAGATGGGGTTGGAGAGCAACGGGGAGGGCAGTAGCAGTCCATGGGGCAGGGACACATCGGCAACAGCAACACTGATTCTGGCTGCTGATACAGGGATGTAGGCGCAAAGCAAAGGTGATAAGCTTGGCAATTGGGCGGAAGCATTCCGAAAATTATTTGCCGTGGGACTGGTGGATCCACCCCACAAAATACCTGTATATGAACACAAATAAAAGCAACAACACAAAGCAACACAGTCATTCAATCTTGTTCTTATGCTTGTCTTGACGCAAACCAAAGACAGCGAAGCACCAAGCGTCACTGCTACAAAGAGTGCGGAATGCTTGTTGTTGATTGTTGCATTCTTTGTTGTTCATTTTAGTTCCTAAATGGTTATTACTATTTGGTCTAGACCTTTGCAATTAAATCTTTGCATGCCTCTTGTTGGTTCCTAGATGCTTGCTACTTGATGATGGTTCCTATTCGTCTACATGGTTGCAATTTAATCCTTGCATGGCTGCCGTGAACCCCGACATCTTGCTAATGAATCCTGGATGGTGGGGAGAAATCAATACAGCTCCATAACCCCATGCCAAGGGGTTACCATAGTGTGGAGAAATAAATACAGCTTCATAACCCCAGGCCAAGGGTTCCCCAAAAGGGGGGAAAAATCAATATGACTGCATAAAACCTGCCTTCTCGGGAACCCCATGGTGGGGAGCACGCATTATGATTCTGATTTGGGCGTCAAGTACTATGACAGCTGTGCCATATGACCTCATTTTAAAGCTTCGTGGGAGCTGACCTGTGACAGTTTGCCAGTACGCGTGCATATGATTGCCTCTGCTGATACAAAGAGACCAGGCTGCTGGGTGGCCAACAAAGTAGCAGCAAGCTCCATGGACTGTGACCCGGTGCACCCCTGCTATCGTTGCGTAGGAAGGTCGATGATTGCGTCTCACATTGCATTTATCTGACAAGGAGATAGTGCACTCACCAACAATTCTCACGCACACACACATATATGCACACATGAATCAAAAGGCAGCAGGTGTATTCCTTTCTGTTACAGATAGACATCAGATTAGGAAACAGTGAGGGGCCACCCTCAGCAGACACGCATGCACACACACCCCATTGCAGGTTGGCTGAAATCCAAAGCGACATCGACGGATACTGTATACAACATCTCTCGGGAACGGTAATGATTGCGCAAAGTCGGTGGGTTTTCGGTGGTCGTCGTCTTTGGTGCCTTGTTTGTGCCCACTGTGTGTCCTGTAGGGGGGGGGGGGGGGTGTGGGGTACATTCTGAAAGCCCTTGAAGAAAAAAGGCTATTTGGAACACGCCAGGTCTGCATGCTGTACTGACGACATGTTTGAGATTTTCGTCCGTTTTGGACACTGCCTGTGTTGTTTGCTGCCTGTTTCTGTCAACAGGCAGCTACCATGCCTGCATACAAATTCACGCCACGTGCTGTTGCTTCCCCCGATGCTCCACAAAAGCCTTTGGTGCACAAAAGAGTGCGCTCTGGGGGTGTAAAGTGGGAGCAGGTGAGTCATGCTGAGCCTGGCAGCCAGGCAAAGAAGCCTCGTACTTCCCGTTCACAGCCACCTGCATGCACCCACAAGGAACACCTGTGTGTGGGCCATGCCTCTCAACACAGGGTGGGTGCCAGTCAAGGCACACAGGCTGCAGGATTGGGAAAAATTGAAGAAATATGTCCCAATTCACAAGCAGGGGGATGTGTGCCCCAATGGGCCCTTTTGGAAGCAGGCAACAATGAGGACGATTGGGATTTAGAATAATCAGTGGTCCTTCGAGCATTGCTCCGCCCTGTGCATTGTCCAATTTGCAGCTCTGTGCTCAAAAATGTGACCACCAACCCCCGCCCCTAACCCATACAATTCTGAAACGGCCTTTTCTCACAGATTTCAAAAAGCATCCCCCCAAAAGGACGAAATTTTGGCGCATCGGACCAAAAGTTCACAAAACCCAGGAAGAGTGCCAAAACCCACCGTGTTGGCGCATACCGAATATCCCCCAGAGATATGCAATTTGCAGCGCTGGTACAGAGCCATCCGCAGGTATACCCACCCGTTGTGCAACGACCAGCAATGTTTCACCGTTTGACCAGCAAGTGGTTGTTGGACATTGTCTGAAGGCAAAAAACGAGCGCCGTTTGAGGGAGTGGTCGTTGGACACGCCCGTGGATACAATGGTGGTGGTGTCACAAAATGTGCCGTTTGGCCAGGGCTTGGTCGTTACGCAAGGCGGTCGGTGCGCAGGAGGGGGATACAACCCCTCTGCAGTGCCTCAGCATTAAAGAGGCACCTTCCAAGTAGTCCAAGTATATGTCAGTGTGTATCCGGTCAACTTGAAATTGTCTGGGATACACATCCAGTGTGCAACGCACCTGGAGTTGTCGCGGCGGCGGCGAGCCTGACGAGGCTTCGTTTCGGGTCCCAGCAACCAATGACCAGTTGATGGTCAACCGTTGACCAGCTGACGGCTGCTGGCCGTTGTCTCAGGGTATTCTATGGCACGGTTTGTACGCCCGCTGCGTTGCACTGCGGTGTGTGCTTCGGGTCCGCCTCATGGGAATTAACACTGGACACCAGTTGTGCTGCACAATACCCCACCAGCCGTTTTGGGCCCTCCCCATTTTCCCACAGCACTGAACGCTGGTGGTACCCGCCGGCCCAAACCGTCGGCGGTTGGGGTCTAAGCGTTGGCGGTTGGCGCGAGCGGCGGTCCTGCAATTCCAGTCACAAAAAAAATTCCCCTGTCCGTTAAGGCAGCCGCTGGGCTACCTTGTGACATATGCTACCCTGACCCCCCACCCCCCGCCGCCCCAAACCTCATCATGCATGTCCAGAGGGTGCGAGGCATCCCCACCGCCCCCAAGACCACGCTGTTGCTCTACAACACGGGGAAGGGACGGAGAGCGGGTGTGTCGGTGCTGCCCTGAACCCCAAAGCCCGCAGCGTGAGTGGGGGAGGGGCTTGGAGATTTGGCTGCCAAAGAACACCCACCGCAGAAAATTGTTCGCAGCAGAAAAATGACGTGTGCCAAAGAGGCCGGGAAGTTTGAGAACGATTTCAGGTACACAACCTGTTTTAGGGTCTCCCCACCCCCGACCCACCCACAGAGTGCCCCCTGTCGGTGACCCCACCTTCAGGAAACCCCTCCACTATGCTCCTGACGCTCTGTTGGGACGGCTTTGCCAAACAGGGGTCAGTGCAGGTTGCGTCGACACCAGAGGCTTGTCACGAGCATCCGCCGGGTCATCTGCATCGCTCACTCTCCATGCAAGGTCTGGAGTGCCTGGCATTGGGGTGCCGGTGAAAGGTGTTCGCGAGAACTCGAAGTCTCTGTGTCCGGCTCTTCGGCCCTTTTCTCACCACCGACCCTCTCCCATTCGTCCGCGGCAAAGAGACTGTCTGTACTGGGTGTAGATGCCGGCTTTCTCTCATGATGGCCCCGCCACAAGAGACCGAATGCGGAGAATCGCGGTAGGGCTGAAAGGGAAAACTCAGACCATCACATTCATTGCATCAGAGTCCCTTCAAGACGGAGGCAATGCGCTTCTTCTTCAAGGGAATCGCGGCCGTGTAGCTTCCACAGAAGGCAGAGAGGACGGACAAAACGAAAGCGATAAAGAAGAGGGTCCACGGGAACGCGAGGGACAGAGGCATTTCGCTGAACAAATTGTACTGCAGAGTGAGCGTGAAGGCGACAACAAAGCCAATGATAGTGCCCAGCGTGAAGCCTGATGCGACCGTGCACAGCGCCTCGTAGATGTACACGCGGATAACAGCGTTGACGTTGAGGCCGATGGAGCGGACCACGCCAAACTCCCATGAGTTGTGCATGACATTGGCCTTGAAGGAGAGCCATAACATGAACGTGCAGAGTATAATAGCGAAGGTCGAGATGACGTAGAACACGAGCATGATGTACTGGGTACTGGTCTCTGCAGTCTTCTCTAGGTCTGTAGTGTCCTGTACAACGCAGGGAGGGTAATGCATAGGGAGGGTTGGGGGAGGGGGTTCCATAAATGCTCGGTACGAGTCCCACGAATACCACATTGTCCTCCTAGATTCTGATGACTTTACTCTTGGATCCCAAGGGGAAGGGGCTCCTCATTACAAATTTTTCATCCTAAAGCATCATTGCCCGTAGGGTACCATGCAATACACCGGGTGTCCAGTGCTATGTCTTTTGTGTGACCCGCTTCTTCCTTGGGCCTGTGGAGCATGGCTGCGGCCATGTCAACGCTGCACATATCCAAGACATTGTTACGGAGCCAGCAGCAAAGCGTGTGGGTGTCAAAGGGGACCCTAAGGTGGCCAGGTTTGGTGTACGACACAGGAGACTTCGCTGTGTCGGCACCATGCGTCATGCAGCTCTATTGGCTTTGGGTTTGATTCATGCCAACATGTGCAACTACTGCTGCCTAGTAGGTTGGGGTGACCACAGCCTTGTAGAACTGCAAGCAGAAATGTGAGATGTGGTGGTGCTCTGTGTCTGACACATTGATCATGGTCACCTCTTCGATGCTTTGCCTGCAATCACACGCATCAAACCACCCGCTTTCGCCAACAACCTTACTCCCGGGAGGGGCTGGTCGAGAGGGGGGAGGGGGGGCGGGGCCTCGGTTACTCCAATAAAAGTTGAAGCAAGCCCTGCAGTCCTGACCCTCCTTGCGCTGGCCCCCTTTCCCAATACCCCCCACTACCATCAGATCCCATGAACAAATGAGATGTGCTGTCCAACCACCGCTGTGCGTCGCACCAGACAGGCACATGACAGCCCTTCCTGCCTCTGGACATGTGTTGACATGCTCATTCAGGTTTGGTGCCCTGGGTCCACGTCCTAAGGCCTATCGCTTCCACCGCCCCCCCTCACACACAAGAACAAAGAATTCGGCGCTACGGAGGCCATGTGGTAATCCGCAGAGGTCATCCCTCTGGTCACTGGGTTGCGGGGGATGGCCCCACATGAAAATTGGTTTATTGTCAACACCTTCTTCCCTCACCAGGGCATGCTTTGGCGCCTGTCACAGTTTCACCACAGTACAACCGTTGCTGCCTCTGCCTCCCTGGGAATGGAACTTGGGAATCCAAGTCAGAATTCCAGGACAGGCTGCAACCATGTAAGGGGGGGGTCCTTGCGATAGGCATTCCCATACTTCAGACGACTGACTTTGGGAACCAAACAACTACTCCAGTGCATCCATTGTCCCCAAATCCTTGGCCCCAAGAAAGCGGAATTATTTCTTTGGGGCCCCTTCACAGGAACAGGGCACGGCCAGCAAAAAGCAGGTCCAAAATGTGTGTCATCAGCTGCGAACACCAGTGCAAATCATTGCAAAAGTAGACGGCAACAAGTGGCAAAGCACCACACCTGCACGAAATGGAGGTCCGGGTCCAGGTATGCCCGTAGGCCGTTGATGAAATCTTGCCGTTGTGTGACAGAGCACTGCGGCGTCAGGCGAATAAACATGGTAGACATCACTATCTCTGGGGGCTGGCTCTGTGACTGGGTGGCAGAGTCACGAAGCATCGCCTAAGCGGACATACCGGTGGGCGTGGGCATGGGTGTGAGAGTGGGTTGTGGCATTGAGTGTGGATGTGGATGTGGATGAATGTGTGGGCGTGGCGTGGGCGTGGCTGTGCCGAAGGCCCTGTTACCCAAAGGCATGGCCAGGATGCCTACCCAAGGGGACGGGTAGATAAGTCCTAAACCTGAACTCAAAATCTGGCCTTACTCCTGGTGTTGCGTAGTGTGCTCAGCTGCGAAGGCTGGTGTTACGCGGCATACTGCGGCATGCTGCAATACACCCAACAACAGCTTCTAAAATCTAGTGCTGTAGCATACTGCGGCGGTTGGTGTGTGTGTGTGTGTGTATGTGCGACGCCTGGGCATATTTGAAACCAAACAAGAGTGATTGCATCTCTGCGACCTTGTCCAAACCACCGGGATGTTTGGATATGGCAGCTTGCACTGCCTTGTCACCACGAAACGAAAGGCATGCACCTGTGTGCGTGGGTGCATGTGTGGGTGTGGGTGTGGGTGTGGGTGTGGGTGTGGGTGTGGGTGTGGGTGTGGGTGTGGGTGTGGGTGTGGGTGTGGGTGTGGGTGTGGGTGTGGGTGTGGGTGTGTGGATGTGGGGTGACACCATGTTACCAAGGAAGCCCTGCATGGGTCTGCGGGTCAGCTGGCTTGATGGCGGGCTCTGATGCCTTTACTACCGCATCAGGTGGCGGAAAAAGGTGCCCCCCTGTGCGGATGTGGATGTGGATGGGGGCGGGTGTGTCTGTGTGGGTGTGGTGGTATAGCGGTGGGCGTGGATGTGGGAGGCGTATGCATATGGATTTGACAGCGTGTGGATATTGGCGTATGTGTGGGCATGTGTCTGTGAGCATGCCAACGCCAACAATTCAGTCACACCACAACCACCACAACTGTGAAGTTCAAAACAGACTTTCTTTTAGTGTGTCTCTTGTTTCCACACTTTCTTTTCTTGGGATACATCCCCGGTACAGAAAACTTTGTTTTGGGATACACACAGGATATATACCCGCTGCACACATGCGCGAAGACAAACAGGAAACAAGGGGAAACAAGGTGGAAACATCCCTCTAAGAGAAGCACACTAGGCCTGTTCGACCTGTTCGGTTTGAGCGTACTTTCAATCGTGCATCATGGTGACTATGGACAGGTGGGCAGGCATTAGACACATGCAAACGCACGTGCATGCAAACCCGGCACACACAAAAAGTTCTCTGGGATACACATTTGGTACATAAAAGAATAAAAAATTGCGATACACCGTATACACAAAAGGCTTTTTGGGATAGGCACTAGAAGGTGGTCCAACGCCTAATGCTTAATATGGTGCACATTGCCATGTCCTCAATGTCCTGAAAAGCCCCAAGAGGCTGGGTGCCTGGACTTTCGACTGTGGGACGAAGGGGGGGGGGGAGGAATCCCTCCCAGACCAGCAATCAGGACACCTTAAAGCCCCCTGGCATGGACCAGGCTTTTCAGACAAAATGACAAGTGGTGCCTTTGGAGTCAGTGCAACCGGGCGGTCCGGAAAAGTCATCGTTTGTCTGCAATTCAGAGAAAAATGTTTTGACCATTCCCGACGCCTTTTCTGCGATGCGTCACAGTAATTGAGGCTGGTGGTGACGGAGCGTTCTTGTCTGACGCCCTTCCATAGGCGTTGGGAGCCCTCTGCTCTGCCACGGTCCGTGCGTGTACTTCCCTCGTTAACCTGAGCACTGCAAGCGCCCGACCTTCGAGGGGCGCACGCACTGGTGGTGTGCCGCCCGCCCTCTTTGTGGCCGCAAGCCGCAGCCCCGACCCTTTCCCTCAGGAACATGACCGACCTCGATGTTTCAAAACCAAACCACCGCTCCGCTACGCCTCACCAACAACTTTCGCGTGGCGCAGCAGCCAACTGACAGCGCCGGGCCGGTCAACAACGGTGGGCCACTCAGCGACACCACGCACCATCACCCGATAACCGGCAGCCTCTGTCTAAAAGCCTGTCGGCCGCTGCTCAACCGACCAAATTTGGCCGGCGGTTGGCAGTTGATCGCCGGGTGTCGGTCAACCACGACAGCCAGCACGTGGGTCATTTTCACCGACATCTCAGCCGCTCCCGGGCGGCAGGGCTGTCTGTCCTTTAGAACTCAGATGCAAGGATGCATTGGAAGGGGGAGGGGGCACCCCCCCCCCCCTCCTCCAGGGCGCCCAGCCCATGCCCAGCCACTGTTTCCCTGACGCCAAGTGCTAGCTTCAATGGCATTTGTAACCGACAGTAACCGCCTCCAAACGCTTTGGGAACCTCCTCCAACCGCCTATCGAACCGCCTCTAGGGCCACCTCTGAGGTCCCTTCCCTTCTAATGCATCCCTGCCCAGATGTCTTTACTAAGGGCAGTCCTGAAGGAGCGGTGGGGAGACCTCAAAACCGTCCATGGACACGATCATGGGGGACACGGAGAGCGTCGCAGAGTACGAGGAGAACAAGTAGCCCGGCAGCTTTGTCACGAAGGCGTAGGGCACCGTCAACCACTTCTCCGTGACGGAGGAGTTGAGCTTCGTCCGGATCTCAAGGGCCGTCTCGGTGGACGCACTGAGCTGCTCCTTGGCAGCCGTGGAGATGAGGACCGGGATGGCATTGCGGTAGCGGAGGGCGGTCCGGTCGCTGATGTTGGAGCTCCTGGGGCCGCTGATGAGGCCGTCGGGGGGCTGAAAGGCGGACTCGGGCGCAGGCTCCGACAGCGCCGTGACCACATCTGTGAAGCCATTCCGGCTTCTGGAGAAGGGCACGTCAGACTTTTTCTCGCTGACCATCACAAACTCGTCAAAGGCGACGTTGAGGTAATGCTGGTCCAGCCCCACAGTCTTCTGTTTCTGCAAATGGCGGGGGCACCATAGCGTTGAGGCAGAGTCGGGGTGCGCATGGATGGAAGCTCAGGTGGTTGCGGTTGCAGTCAGGACGGCTGTGTGCAAGTGCATTGAACTTCTGGTAAATAACAAAATTCACAATTTGGACAAAGACACCGGGTCAGAGGCCCCTCATCAGTACCCCTACCGATCAACAGCATGGTAGCCCAGTGTTGTTGGGTGAGAAAAGGATGGCACGAAATCGGTGGGACAGGTGGTGGTGAGCTAGTGGGAGGTCGGGGTTATGGGTGCTGACAGTCCCCCAGCACAATAGGTTGCCTTGGCAGGGCGCAGTAGGGTCAGGTGCCATGTACCAGAGGTGGAGATAGTGCGTAGCACGAAGATCACGGGATACACACTTTTTGTTTTTGGGATGCACACCGGATCCACAATCTGGAACCTTGGGATACACATGTGATACGTGAAAACCATGAAAAAAAGGAACGAGATCTTGGCCATCCCCCCACAGGATATAATTATCCTATATCAACATGCAGCATGGCCTGTGCCTGGGTGAGCAGACATCTTAATCAAATGAAGAAAAAGTTGGAATACACGTGGGATACACACTTCTGGGGCTTGGGATATAGTTGCATGCAGTGATTACGATTTTTGGGATACACCGTGTCTCCACCACTCCGATGTACCCAGGGAGGCCGACCTCCCAGGGTGGCTGCCCAGCATCCCACCCTTTCCCTCTGAAAGGCCCATCAGCTGAGCGACGCACCGCGGACCCGCCGCTCCTGCACAGGCACATGCCCAGTTGACAAAAGCCGCCAGGACCGGGGTCTGCATTATGATGCATGGCAGGGGCCCTTGTGCTCTGCTCCGGGGGCCCTGACACACCCTGACGTCAGCCTCCGAATCGAAATCGCTTCGGACACAGTACATTGTACTATCAGATGGGACTCAGGCGTGAGTCTAATGGTTTGTGGTCCCCTCAGACTATTCTGATTTTTGTGGGCCCATGCTCCTGCACTGAAATGCTGCCATCTGTTGAGAAAATCTGGGATGCCCTCCTGGCCATTGATGCATGTGGGGGAACATTGGAGAGGGAGGTCATTCTCAACAGCCGGCTCACATCTCCAAGCCCATCATAGTCATGGGCAATGGTCTCAAGGTGTGCCTCCCCTTGCCAAAGAGGTGGGCAGTCGCAAATTTCCGGCCCCGCTGCCCTCCCAGAAACTTCTGGAAGATCTGTGTTTCCAGTTGGGAGGAAGGGGGTTTGGGGGGTGGGGGAACTTTGCAAAGCACAAGAGACCCAGAAAACAAGGACCCCAGAAAGAAATCTGGGAGGCCTGAACCCCAGAAGGAGACCAAGTGAACCTGAACCCACACTGTGCGCACGTGTACTTGCAGGGCATTGCGGTACACGGATTCCTGAGCCCCTAATGGGACCTGGACGGCCTGGCACACACATGCACATGGCAGGGGACCTGGGTCGGGAACTCCACCAACGATGTCAGCTCTGTCTGCTGGATGAAGGGGTAGTCATTGAGCCCAAAAGTCTGAAAAGCAAAATCCGCAACAATACCGCGGTCCCGCTGCAGTGTGGCGTACCCGCGGAGTTGCGTGTCGTCCAGCGGCTTGTAGAAGGAAAAGCTTTCAACGCGGACATCGGCACCAATGAAGCTCTTAACAGAAGTCATGATGCTCTTGGACTGTAGCGAAAAGACCTGAGGTGCAAGACGCGGTGTGGAGGCAGTGCAATGTGCGGCGTGGACGCAGTGCAATATGCGGTGTGTATGGCGGTGGCTTCAAAACGAAAGGCAAGTTAGGCATAGCACTGTAGCACACCACGCCACCGAAGATGATGACGGCAATGGACAGCGTGAACATAAGATGCGTCTTTCTGGTCCTGCGGCGGTGCCCAGACATATTCTTGCGGACGAGGTGGCGCAGCTTGCGGTCCTCGCCCCACACCAAGAGGGAAACAAAGAGGTTCTCCAGGGAACCCTCGAGTGCCTGAGATAAGTGAAGTGGAGATGGGGGACAACATGCGTCGGGAGTTGTAGACTGTCGGGACTGTTGTTGTAGATTGTAAAAGGGTGGAGAGGATTGTGAAGGATTGCAGAGGGTCCGCGGTTGTACAGGCGTGGTCATTGTGTCAGTCAGACACGTGCATGAGGCTCACCAGTGCACTGATGATAGAGCATCCTGCAACACGAAGCCACAACAAAGATGTGCAATGGCGCTGTATTGGGTCGTGAGATGCCATGCGGTTGCATCTTCTTGCTCGCAACTCCGTCCTGATATCTCGTGTTGCAGCATGCAGCTGTGTCGTGATACATCGTGCGGCCGGAGCGTGCTGTTTGGTGAACCTTCGTTATGAGCCCCTGTGGGCCTGCATTGCGCTGCTTCATTGGAAGTGTGGGCGGTGCATGGCGCAGCACAACAGAATGCACGAAGCGGCACAAATCCAGCTGCACGTAGCAGCAGAATTAGCTGCACAATACAGCTGCACCAAGCACCACAGCCCGGCTGCTTGAAGCAGCACAACACAGCTGTGTGTTGAAGCAGGGGGAAAAAAAAAGGGTAAATCCCAACCACAAGCAGCACCATCGTGCAATCGTGTCGTGCTAACCAGTGTCGTGCTAACCAATGTGGCTGTGTCTTTCCTGGGTGACGTCCTGCTTTATTCGGTTACCTTTCCCTCCTGTGTAGCCCTGTTAGGCTGTTCTGTGCATAGTGCCGCTGCAAGAAGCAACACAATCCTGCAGTGCAAACACCAAAAACCGGTTGCATGGAGCAGCAAGGCGCAGCAGCACAAAGCAACTTGCATGCGGCAGCAACACAAAACCGTCAATCAGGACAGGGCCGCTCCTGGTACGCAGGCAACCTACTACCCTCACCACTGCGGGTTCACACAGCTGGCCACCGTTCTCATCGCTCCAGCCTCACAATTCAGAGAGTTAGAGGGTCCAAAGATGGTTGAAGAGGGCTTAAGATGGCTCAGGTTGGAGGACAAGAGAGATTTGAAGAGGTGCATGAAAAAATGTGGTCATGGTGAGCATGGAGGTAGGGAGCTGAAGCCTGCAACAGGGAAAAGTCACTATTCAACAGCCATGTGGAGTACTCTTCCACACAATGGTACCTGAGGTGTGTGCTGTTGTCACTATCTCTCTCCTCAAAAGAGAGACACATCCGTACATCGGGCACACATCATTGTTAGTGGCAAAATTATTGCCCTGCAGCCCTGCAGCGCACTGCAGGGCGCGCTGCAGGCGCCGCAGGGCGGAGCACCGATAAAAAGAGCCCTTGACGACGAAGAGAGGATTGCAGAGTGTCCAAGAAGGTTGTTGATGGTCACAGAGGATCAGGCAGACTGTTGGAGAGCGTGCAGGAGACTCCAGAGGAGTTAGGAGGGGCACAAAGAGGCCAAACGGGCCAGGGCTGGGGCAGATTGAAGGGGGATGTGTATTCAAAGAGGCTCGGACAATGTTGCAAGACATTGCAGAGGTCTGAGACCTGCGAGATGAGGCACAGCCCTATGAGCATGCCCATGAGGATCAGGTTGAGCACCCCAAAGAACAGTGGAAGGCTGTTGAACAGGAAGGCCAAAGGGACGACGTAGTACACCATAAACCCAGTGACAATCATAAGCAGCGCAATGCTGGTCTGCCAACCTGCCAGCCCCAGCTCTTCCAACCTCGTGACTATGACATTCGTGTTCTGTGAGCTCGAATGATAGAGGTCGAGGGAGTCTCGGAGGGAGCTCCGCAGGGCGCGCCGGATGGGCACCACGCTGGCGACGACTGGGACTATGATCCCGAGACACACACTGGGGATGAACTTCGTATCTGGGGTGAAGTCTGGTACAAACCCAGTGAAGCCAGACATGACGGACTTGACGATGATGGTGACCAGAAAGGCGAGCGCAGACCCAATCACGATGCCGGGCAGCCCGAAGGCGACAGCCTTGATGGTGGAGAGTGGAGGAGGTCTGCAGTATTGTTGACCGCCGAGGGGGGGGGGGGGGGTGGTGGGATGTGAAGCAGAACTGTCCTTCACGGAGAAACCAAACTGCATTGGGTTGACCTTGCCAGTTACCAGCCGTCAGCTTGTTGTCGACACCAGTGGTTGTCTGAAAACATTGCGATTTCGCAAAACTGCAACCATGGGAAGTGGGGCACGAAGGCAGAGTGAGTATGCCGGTTGGTACTTCCGGGTGTGCATACTTATTCACCTTTCGAGGAAGGAATCCTCCCTGCGGGGATAGGGGTGATGGTTGTCCACCTATTGGGCTGGGGGTCAAGGGGACAGGTTCAGATGCTCATGATGCCGCTGTAACAATGTCACCATCTTGGAACTGCCCCACTCAGCTGACGTCGGAGGGCTGGTCCTGGCATGTTGCCTGTCTCCCCTGAATTAACAAATTAGCAGTGCCATTGGCACTCCTGGGGGGGGGGGGGTAGGCAGCAAGGAAGGGTTCAGGTCTAAAACAAAAAAAGCTGGGCACCTCTGAACAATGGGGTATGCGACCCATCTGTGCTCTGACAGTTTGCACCAACCCCCATCGACAGATAGGGTAGGGTTGCATCAGCTTGGGTATTCCTAGCAATGTGTGTTGGAATCCTCAAGAGGGTGGTTGTCTTTAGGCAGTCGTGGGATTAGACACACAATGGTCTGGGCCTTTTTTGCCGATCACATCTATACCCACAATAGATATCGTTAGTGGACGAGATGCTTTGTTCGGTGTGCAAATTTGCCATATTCTAATACACGGCTCGAGAACTGCGAACACACAAGAGGCAGAGACCTCCCTCGTCCTTCTGAGGTGTGTGCATTGTGTGGTTGACCAAGGAACCTTTGTGGGTGGCCATGTTAATAATTTGTCCTACGAGTGGTGCAGACTTCAAACCCTTGGGTTGCCCACAAGGCCAAATAGCGGCACTACTCTCAATGCACCCCCAAAAGTGGGTACACAACCCTTGCCTTTTTGGGTACCCCAAAAAAGGGAGCATTCAAAATGGATGCTCCCACTCCTAGGACAAACAATCATGCACAGAACGTGTGGTGAACTTGGACATGCAGCCAAAAAGTAAAGGGGGAGTTGCATACCTAGACCGAGAGTTGGCCCCCGTAATTGCATCATGGTAACATTGCAATATTGCAACATGGCAGTGTGGTAACACTGTAACATGGAAACATTAAGATATGGTAACATGGCAAGATCGTAACATTGAGACATGGTGGCATGGCGTTATTGCAACACTGCATTGTAAGATGGCAACAGCACCATCACAACATGACAACCCCAACCCCTGCAGCGTGGGCAAGGGTTTCACATGGGGAAAGGGGGGGGTGTCAAAGGATATTCACATTTCTAGGGGCCTCCACGTTGGATTGTGAACTGGTTATCCTCAATAGCACCGGAAAGTTAACCACATTTGGCCCGGTTTCCTCAATAGCACCGGAAGGTTGAAGGAATGTGGGGGCCCAAAAATGGGCGGAATGGCTACATAACCGTTGCCTTCTCAGGGGTCCCCACACAAGGGGACAAAATCAGAAGTGGCTACTTCACCCCTGCCTTCTCGGGGACCCATGTGGGCGGAAGGGCGATATAACCCCTGCTTTCTCGAGGGTCCCCAACATGGGGACAAAAATGGTCCTCATGGCGGTCCTTAAAACAAAAATCTGGTTCCTAAAGAACACCCTTTGTTCCAGGGGCCAACTTGAGGGCTACTGTACGGTGGACTGAGCAAACCCTTCACCCAAAAAGGGGGGGGGGGTTCGGCTATATGAAAACACTACTTTTGCATAAAAATCTGGGCAACAAAAAAAAGAGAAGGGAACCCTGCATGCTGTTGTTTTCCGCACAAACCCCCCCGCCTTGGTGTCTTCACTCCTCTGTGTTGTGTGTTGTGCAGGTCTCAGCACTGTGATGTCCCATCCATGTAGTCCACTCTTGGGCTTGTTCCCCAGCAGTCACACTGACGGGACTTCCAGTGGTTGAGGGGTCTCTGCATGGTGGCAAGTTGGCATGGTCATTACCCCTCCGTGCAAGGCAATGCACTCGCTTACAAATCACTAGCCCTCTACGCACGATGGTGGGTTGCTCCCTCAGCCATCCAACATTAGCCAGTTCTATATACACATGCACCGCCTGCGAGCATCAAACACGTTCTTTGTTTCCGGCCGTGTTGTGTTGCAATGCATGTAACGTCCATGTGCCACTGTGTGCACCTCTTGGACTGGGCTCAGTGCATCATTCACGCAGCGTGTGCCTCTGTAATACTGTGTTTCCGTCTCTATAATCCATATCCTGTGATGTATGTTGGCTGCCGTTTGTTAGTACGGGTGTTGATATTGTTCTACGGACAATTCCCACTCTTGGTTGCCTGGGTTTGAGGAGGCTCAAGACTGCAGACCATCCCCTGCCTGAAGAAGCTCTCCACAACTCTCCATGGCCAGGTGAGCGCCAGTGAGGGCACCTTCACGAGCCTGAAAGCTGCCATTGCCTATTTTGTGTCCTTAGGTGGGCTGGGTGAGTAAGATGCCTGTGTAGACCCAGAGCTTGGCCTCAGTCATACTGAGTGATCAAAGCCATTGGAGTTGTGTCCCTGAAGAATGGCTGCAGAATACATATGCCTTGCCCCCACAGCACTCCACAACTCTCCACAGCCCTCCACAGCTCTGCATAACCCTTCAGGGCCCTCCACAACCCTTTGCACGTCTCAACAGCCCTCCACAACCCTCCACGGCCCTCCACAACCCTCCACAACCCTCTAAAACCATCCAAAATCCTCCACAATCCTCCACAATCCTCCACAACCCTTGACAAACCCTGAACAGCCCTCCACAGCCCTCTACAACCCTCCACACCTGCAGATTGAGCAGGGCTGTGCACAGTAATTGAGGAGGGTTGCAGAGAGTTGGGGGGGGCAGAGTTTCGCTGAGGTGTTCAGAGGCCAGTACACAGTTCGCAAACCTGGTAAAGCATCACAGTCCAAAGGCTGGTGCTTGGCAGGCCCAGTGCCCGCAGCATGCCATACTCATAGGTCTTCTCGTCGGTGTTGGACAGCAGCAATGTGAACACCACCAGGGATGAGAGCACCACCATCACCCCAATGATGGCAAACACAATTTGGTCCAGGAACAGCCTGAAATACTCGAAAGCCTCAAGTGCTTTCATGACAGGGGCCTAAAGGTAAAAAGATTGGCCACCCTTTAACCCAGCACCCACACTACAACAAGCTCCTCATCCTCTGAAATACAGTTGCCATGCCTTGATTTTTGTTTTGCCACCCAAATGCACCGTGTCGTGCGAAGTATGAGCCCATTAACAATGGGTACCAATAACCTTGCACGTGCCCTCAAGTTGACGCCATGCAAACAGGCACAACAATGGCATTTGCTACCTTGCTGTGTTTGGCAAAGCTTATCCACTGCTATTACCATGGCCATTACAAATAGAAATGGCTATTTGCCGACAAGAGGTGTGTGTAGAACAACCTAGGCAATTAGTTACATCCGAAACAAAAACACACACCCAAAAGCAGCAGAGTCCGAGGTGAGAAACGTTTTACATGAGTGTCACTTTGGACAATCCGAGATTTTGTTTGTCAGCTGTCGCCTGTCGGGCTGTGGAAATTCAAACATTCGGCCAGGCTCACTCCCTTGTGCCTGGTCGATCGGCGTGTCGGGCCGTACCTCTACTGGGCGAGGGGCGTACATGCAGGTCAGGGGTCATCAGTGGGACGGCACTTGCTGCTGCTGGCCCCAAAATTTGAAGGGGGGGGTCCTGTGGTCTCTGGGGAAATTCGGACACCAGAGCCTTAGCCCCGCCTCCCCAATTACAGATCCCCTCATCTTATTAACCCCCACCTCATCTTCCAGACCTCACCTCTTGGCTGGCAGCCCAAACCAAACCTTGTACCCCCCCACCTCCCAACATAAAGCCAAACCAATACCATTGCAGCAGCACAATGAGAAAGCACATGTGCGTTCACACACGCCAACACAAGACGATGATGTCCTGTTTCTTGGGGATTTGCCATGTCATGTTGCATAGCAACGGCGACCTCAGCCATGACTACAACGCACACGGCAAAATGGCACTACTGACTTACAGACCCCCCAACACTTCTAAGCCCCCCTCCCCCTAACCGAAAGGTCATTTCAGATTCATAAGCCCCCCCCCCCCCCCCGCAGGGGACTGTAAAATGGGAGGGGGGGTGGTCCTGGCATTGGTGGAGCGACCAGAGTGAGAGGCTGGAACCACGGGTATGGAACACATGTGCTCCAACCCTCGACCAACCGGAGCCTTTGCTTCCTTCCATGCACACCTCGCTCTGGCACGGGTAGTCAAGGCCCATGCTCTCGAACATGCGGTTGGTGAAATCGATGTACATCTGGTTGCGACCCTCGCTGGTGCTGAAATACATCTCCTGCCGTTTGGAGGAGGTGACGACAAGCAGCAACGCGTACTCGCTGATCCGGAAGCTGCGCAATAGGTCGCGGGTGCTGGGCATGACAAGGTCGCTGTACTGCTCAATGAGGCTGGTGTAGCGGTCCAGGCAAAACGAGTGCAGGAATGTGGACAGCAAATGCAGCGCATCCACCACCACGATGTTGCCGAGGGCTGCGGGGTACTTCCCGGCGCTGAAGGGGATGGAGTCCGCCACGGTGTAGTCCATGCGGACGTCAAGCAACTCGCGGATGATGATCCTCAGGATCGTGGTATTGGCAATGGACACGTTTAGCAGCTCCCCAAACGTCAGGCTGATGCTGGTGTCTCGGATCTAAGGGGGGAGGGAAGCGGGACAGGGAAAGCGGGAGGTGTGGAGGGAGGGAGGGAGGGAGAGTGAGTGAGCAGGGCTTTAGAGCGCAAGGAGTGGGCCGCCGGATAGCTATTCAGAGCAAGGGGAAAAAATCCGCTGGCGGCCGTCAAACCCCGCTCGACAGTTGGAGGGTAACCGACGGTGTTGGAGAGGAACCCCCAGCGGTTGTAGGCTAACTCGGGCGATCCCTGGGGGTCCTCAATAAAAAAAAAACAACAACAACTGGGAACGTCTGTAAGGACTGCCCTGGTGGAGGATGGGGGATGAAACCAACAAGAGACGAGTACGGGCATCCAGCAGAACTCACTCGTTCCATTTTGCAAAGGTGATCCTCCAAACTGTTCGCGGTGGACGTGGTGCAGCATGTGGGCTGCTCGTTGTGCAGCCACCTTGCTTCTCCTTATGTCACGTTCTGGACTTTTGTGCAGACGTTTTGGTGTGCCACTGTTGCTTGTGTCTTGTGGGTGGAGCAGAGTCTCCTTACAACAGCTTGGCACTCCATGTGCATGCCAGGTGGTGTTGGGTGGAGGGCCAGGCTTTCCTGTTCCTGCACCCAAATGCCCAAAGGCCTTAGGGCAAGGCCGAAACCATTTTGACTCATCGCGGAGTGGTCGGCTGCCGCACGTCTGTAGCTTCTACACTGTGCCTAGAGGAGCCGTGGTTTGCAACACGGCTAATGTAGGGCTGTGGTCTGACTTGTGCTCCCATTGGCAGCATATTTCACTTACATGCACCCAAAGGGGTGCAAAAGGCTGTCATGTCCTTTTTTCATCGTTCTTATCAGCACTGGTAAAATACAAGTGCACAGGAGCAGGGGATAAGCCATAGTTGATATCCACAGTTATAAAAGTACAAGTGTGCAGGGGCGGGGGAATACAAAATTGGGGCACGGGCCAATATGCACATCCGGTACAAATGCAAGTGGAGGGGGGAGGAGGCCACGGACGGAGCAACGGGAAGAAGGGAGGGTGGGGCGGAAGGTGGGCTGAAAGGTGTCGCTCAGGGGCAAGCAGGGGCTCGCCGCCACGCTACAGGTCACGGGGCATGCACCACCACCAGGGCAGAGCACAAAAGAGCGGATCGGAGTTTTCCTACTCAACAGCAAAGCAACAGCAGCATCATGTCCCGGTACTTTGCCGTCCAAACCCGGCACCTGTGGGCCAACCGACGGGCGGCTGCGGGCCACCCCAACAGAAAACAACTCTTCCCATTACAAAAAGCCCTGCTGTCTTCAGAATTGCACGCCTGCGCGCGCGCGCGCGTGCACCGCTAATGTCAAGATACGCCTCCGAATGGAACAGGCGGGCGGCTCTCGACAACAGGCCGCAGCTTCTTTTAGTGTATGCGCGTATTTGTGGATGCACCTGCTGCCCAAGCCGCGAGCTCACGGGGCTCACGATGGGGTTGAGGTCGATGTCCACAGACTGATTCGCGATTGCTTGTCCCGAGGCTGCTTCGATGATGTCCACCCAGGAGGCCGTTTCATCGACCCCAAGGAACCCGGCCAACGTCATACCGACTCCGAGCGGGTCCGCCTGGAGGAGGTCGGTGGGGGGCGGGGCGAGGACGCTGAGGGCGTCTGCGGTCGGCAAAGAGATCTTCTGGGGAAGAATCGCGGCGATGTCATCGGGGCTAAAACCCAGTGCCAGCAGCAGCTCCGCCAAGCGGATGTTGACCTTCTGTTGCAGATCGATGTTGAACATCTTCGCGATCATGGGGAGGAGCGTCTGCTCCAACTCCGCTTCTGGCAACAGACCTTGGGTGGTCAGGAGCCGGTTAAGGTCCAGCGACAGCGACACCTAAAACAACAATGAAAACGGACAATAACCACAGCAGCAGCAATCAAAATGGACGGCAGCAACAGCAATAGCAACAACAACAAGCGCAACAGCATCGGCAACAGCAGCAGCAGCAGCAGCAGCAACACAAAAAACAAGCAGCAGCAGCAGCAGCAGCAGGAGCAGGAGCAGGAGCAGCAGCAACAGCAGCAGCAGCAGCAACACGAAAAACAACAAGCAGCAGCAGCAACAGCAACAGCGGCAGCAACAACAAGAACCACAACAGCAACAACCAAAATGGACAGCAGCAGCAGCAGCAACAATACTAGCATCAATCAAAATGGACAGCAGCAACAATAATGACAACGGCGGCGGCAGCATCAAAAACAGCAACCAAAAAGGACGTCGACACCAATAAGAGCAGCAGCAGCAACAACAACAACTGCAGCAACAACAGGAAAAACAACAGCAGCAGCAAAATCGGCAGCAGCGGCAGCAACAACAACAAGCACAACAAAGGCAATCCAAATGGACAACAGCAGTAACAGCAACAACAGCAGCAACAAACAAAGTGGATAGCAGCAGCAGCAGCAGCAACAACAACACAAGCAGCAGCAGCAACAGCAGCAGCAGCAGCAGCAGCAGCAACAACGACCACGACCACTGCAAAAGCAAAAACGATAGCGACGACGGTGACAACAAGTGCGACAACGAAAACGACAATGGCAACAACCACCTCAACCGCGACTGCCACAAACCACAACAACAGGGGCAGCGACAGAGAATCTAAAACTACAGCAGCAGCAGCAGCAGCAGCAGCAGCAAAAATGATTGCGGCAGTGACAGCAACACCTTCTGCCCAACGTTAGGCTCCGCCCGCATCTCCCGCAGGATGCTGTCCCGAACATGCATCTCCCCTTCGCCAATGACGCGATGGGCCCATTTGCGGCCAATCTGCAAGTCGCGCTCCTGGCGGCTGTCGATCGCAAGGACCATGACTGTGATGGCGCGATTGGGGTCGTACCGGTCCGTCAACTTGCCGTTGATGATCCAACGCGGCGAAATACCCTTGACCACAGACTCGTTGACAAGGTGGGCGCCAATCTGCGTGCTGTTGAGTGAGGACACAAAGCGGATAAAAGGTGTTTTGGCACGGGGCGGGGGGGGGGACTATAACCGGTCCTGATGCGACACCCCCCAGCTATCTGCCAAAACTTGCGTGGGGGGGGGGGGGGGGGTTGGGGCGGGCGGGGGGGGGGGGTATTGGCAGGTCGGCCGGGGGAGGGGGGGGTGCACGCGACCCACAAGGGTGTGTGTGTGTGGGGGGGGGGGGGGGGGCATGGGGGTATAGAGATATGTATGCGATAATAGCGATTTGTCGTCTTTGCCAGGAAGAAAGTCTTAAGGGTCTCAAGGACCAAAGGCATAGTACCCCCTTCAACCAAGCATGGGACAAAAATTTGGCACCGTTGGCGCCATGGCCCCCGCTCTGCTATCTTTCCAAACTCGGGGGGGGGGGGGGGGGGCTGGGGGGTGTTGCATACAAGGACGGGGCCCAGCCCCCCCCCCCCCCGGTGCAACACCCCCCCACTATCTGTCAAAACTTGGGGGGGGGGGGGGGTGGCTGGAGGGTGTGGGGGGGGGGGGGGGGGGGTCAACCTTTTGGGGGGGGGCGGTTCCAAAGGTGGGGGGCATGCGCGCAACCCACTACTACCACATGCATACCTCCAAGGGGGATGTGTGTCTGGGGGTTTGGGGGTACGGAGGTATGTATGTGTTAATAGCGCTTTCTTTCTTAATCTTCAATTCAAGGGGCCATGCCAAAGTGTGGGTAGGAGAGAAAGAAAGACGAAAGCAAGAACGCACTATGTAACCACCGGCGTTCGCCCCTGAAAGTCTTGGGGTGCACTAGAGCCAGGGAAGAGCTCCGAATGCACAATCTTCACTTCGCAACAAACGACATTTGTATAGCGCCTCGTCTTGCTAATGTGGCGCTCAAAACATGGATGGTTTGATGAAAGGGAAGCATACACAAAAAAACTTTGGCGCCGTTGGCGCCATGGCCCCAACACCACTATCTCTCAAAACCAGGGGGGGGGGGGGCTAGGGGGTGTCGCATACAAGGACTGGGCCCGGCCGCCCCCCCGTGGCCTATGGTCAGGGCTGTTGGGCACCTTGGCACGATCACTTGCTACAAAAGGTTTCTATTGCTGTGGATGCAGTGGGGAAATGAAAAACATAGTACAACAAGACCCAAATTCCTGGACCTGGCCCCCAACTTGGTGAGAACCTCCCCTGATAGAGGGTTATGTAGCCTGCATCCTAGCGCGGTTGTGGGGAGCGCTGCTGGTGTCCTCTGCAGTTGAGGAGGGCAGCACCTCGTCTTGTAGAGTTAGCACTCTGTTCCGGTCTTGCCATGGGATCTGTACTTCCAGACTGAGGTATGCAGTTGCAGCACTTCACACATACAGCAAACCCAGAATCTGACTTTGAAAGCAAAAAGGTCCCCACATCACGTCTAAGTGCCCCTACAGTTTGGTCACGTATTTCATCTACGGATGGAAAAAGAGGATGTCTCAAGGGGGAATCCTTGCACTGCGCAAACAATGTGCGTGCACTATGTGACATAACTCCCAACAAAGCTCAAAATAGCCAAAGTGCCTCCAAATCTCGCTCCCAAAGTGAGGCTATCATTTGCATCCTGTTGTAAACTATACCGTGGCCTAAAGTAGCATGCAAAAACACAGAATGGCATCCTTTTGGAGACAGCTTCTGCTAAAAAGGTAGAATTGGGTGTATGAAACCTACAAGAAGGAGTGGAGTGAGGACAACCAACGTATAGCCTGCTTGTTGAATAGGTCAATTATCTATGCTTCTTTCAAGAAGATCGTGGTGACGGTGGGCTGTCCGATACAGATGAAGAATGTCAAGTCAAAGAAACATCACTCGGGCAAGATCCTTGTCCACGGGGGGGGGGGGGACTCCTCGGGTTTGGACGCCAACTCCCCCCCCCCTAACTGTTGGCCGAAGGCTGCCTGGGGGGGGGGGGGCTGGGAATGGGGGGTTGGGAGGGGCTTTTGTTTTTTGTTAGGGGGGTCGGGCACCTCCGAACAGGTGCGATCCGACAGTTCGCACCGCCCCTTGCCCCAATAGAGGGTAGGGTATCATTGGCTTGGGTATTCCCACCCAAACCAGGAACCTTAGGGGGGTGGGCTGCGTAGGCGGTCATGGGACTAGAGTTACCCGATGGCACAACACACACGCACACTTATATATAGGGACTGGAAGGGAAGGGAAGGGCCTACAACCTGTTGCACTTGTTGCAAACAGGGACAACTTTCTAGGGAACGGCATACAACCAAGAGTGGCTACTTGGAACACTTTCTACGGATCGACCTAAGAAGGGGAGGGAGGGGTGAAGCCACTGGCAAAGAAAGGCACCGGAAAAGGCCCTTACTTACACAACTCACCGTGGCTGGATGAGCCATCAGAATCAAATGGGTTGGCCGCCTGCCTCTTCTTTGGCTGCCAACTAAACACTTGGTTCCTCTTCCCTACGCGCCGCAATGGGCGAGAGCGCTCTACCCCAAAAGATACCTACGACGACGACAATGACAACAACGAGGAGGAGGAGGAGGAGGAGGAGCTGGACAAAAAGCGATGTACACCAATGAAACGAGCACTGGGCCCATCAGTATTGCGGCCCGGCGACAAGTTTTGCCCCACACCAACCGCTACCTCATGCCGGGGCTAAGCTTCGAGAGCGGGCTCTTCAAAAAGCAACGAACGACATTTGTATAGTGCCTCGTCTTGCACGATCTGGCACTCAAAGTGTTGAGTATATCAATACATGTGGTTATGTTGCTTCTAGACCACCGGGTGCCTTCAGCGCTGTGGACTCCTCAGGCCGGTACCTGTGACAACCACCTGTTGGCAAGAGGCCCCTTGGGGGGCGGGGGGGGGGGAGTTAGCGTCCTAGGACCTGCCGAGTCGGCCCCCTGTGTCCTCGTCATTGTTCACATTGATGCCTTGAACACTCAACTTTTTAAGGCGTTGACCATTTTTCGAAATGGTTCAGACATCTTGTAGTGTTGAAGAACATCATCCAAACATCTATTGGACAAAGAAAAAAGGGGTTGGGTAAAGATAAGATGAGAACAAACATGCTTCCCGGAATCAGGAAGCAAAAATGTGAATACCATTTCCCCTCCCTACATCCTCTAAAGTATGGGTACTTGGTGTGACCCCCTCCGAGCATAACAGTTGCACTGCCTGCACACTGCGCGTAGGGCACCCTCCCCCCCCAAATGCAACTTGTGGACTTGTGGAACCAAATTGGCAAAATAGGTAAAATATGTGCCCATGACTGTGCACCTATGATGCTCTGAGGATGTGCACATACACATACACACACATGGCAACACTTGAGCGACGTTTATTGACATTTATTTGTATATACAGCCAAAAACTGTCAAATTCGTACCATTTTCCCATACTGTGGAATCTGAGCTGGCGCCCAAGCCCTTTGTGACTGCCGCTATTATTGTCCGTGGTATTTGCCTAGCTCCCACACTCCTTGTTGCTGTCACCTCCATTGTCCACATCCCATGCCTCACCATACCTTGCGTTGTTCTGGTAGTGCAAGGGTGAAGCTTCATTCTGCAGTCAATGTGCTGGTCTATGATGCAATACAGGGGTGCTATGGCAGGGGAATGTGTACAGTGGAAGGATGCAGAGGGAGGAGGGAAAGTGCACCGGGGGATATGGGGAGGAGCTGCAATGAGGTACTGGAGGCGGGGGGGTGGTGTCGGGGAGGAGGTGTAAAGGGGAGGTATCTTGGGGGGAGGTTCATGTCCACACAACACTGCCAATAGCTTTCAAGCATCCCTAGCATACCCTGGAGGTGGGAGCACCATCCAGTTCTCTCCGGGATGTCACACCTGTTGAGAAAAGGGGCACCAGTGTCCTTATTGGCGAGCAGCAGCACGTCAAGCTCTCCAGACTGATCCTCAGCAAGCCGCACAAACAGACCAGGCATGACTCCAGAACCCACAAGGATTGTGGTGGTAAGGAACACCATGATTACGACTGTGGACAGCCCCACAAGATATGGGCCCTTGGTTTTCCAGATGTCATTGTTGACAAAGGTCACAGCAAGGGTCAGCTGCCGCGTAACCTTGAGCCATGCTGCGCGGAGGGTCCAAAGCATGACCACACGGGATCAGCGCAAACAACGATATGGCATCTTCTGCAGGATGAGGGCAATGCAGGAGGGCAGCAACTGACGGTGGCAGCACCTGTACTTTCACTTGAGGGGGGGGGGGGGGTTGTGGAATGATCCATACGGCCCGAGGAAGAGGGGGCTGGCCGGAGCCTGCCCCCCGCCCCCAAGCGGCTCATTAGGCCGGAACCCAAACACTGAAACGAGGCCCCAGACACCGCTTGGAAACCAATATTCAGAACGGCAAAGTATCGCAAAAGCAACGTCTATGACAGCATAGACAAGACTTCTGTCTCCTTCTTCACTGTTTGTGACTTTCACAGAGGGTATGTGCCACATGAGACCACTGGCCAGGCAGCCCTCCAGCAGCTGTCTGTCAGCGACACAGGTTGTTTGGCTATCAACCGGCGGCTGGCTTACCCCTGACTGCCCCTCGTGTTTCCTTCGATCGAGGCTGACAGCGAAGACCATTTGTCCACTGAGGAACGCCGTGAGGGCTATTCCAAGACGCTCCAGCCCAGTGCTATGGAGTGGGAGTCAGGTACATCAACACACTGCTGCCCAACTGCAAGAAAACTGCTCCAGAATCAGCCAGCCCACAACAATATGCCCTGGCTTGGGGCTGTACTTGATCCTTTGCAGAAAGCAGGCAGAGTTGGGCAGGCAGTGTTTATGTGCACCTCCGAAATAACGGTTTGTACGTACAGTCACCATTTTTTGTTGGCCCAACTGCAGAATTCGTCATCCTTCATCAGCTTGGTAGCAATCAACTCAACATGAGCTGAGCTACGCATGCGCTGAAGATACAGAACAATGTTGGACTTGCATGCCAGGTCTGCTTTCAGCAGTTTGAGCAAAATATAAACTGCAAACCATGCAACTGCGAAGAACCAACATCGTGGTATCAGTTTGGAGGGGGGTGGGGGGGGGGGGGGGGGGGCAGGTTTTCGCTTGCAGGGGGGGTTCGGGAAAACAGCTCAACTGACGGGACCGTTTATCAGTGATCATGAACTCTGGCGCCAAAGGCACCGAAAATTTTTTTGACCATTGAAAATGCTCATTTTTTTTTAAACCAAAGACATGCCAAATGATGACTTTTCTGAACCCCTTTGACACGCTGATACCAAAAATCCCATTTTCATTTTTTTGCCCAGTTTTGGGTCCTGGTCACCTCAGAGCCCGGGGGTCAGTCTCGGTAGGATTTTTGGGGGGCCATCAATTGAGCCCTTTTTGAATTGAGAGGGCTGTATGGATGCCCCCATCCCCCCTGGCAAACGAAAGCCCGCCCACCCTTGGGGTTTGGGGAAAGCCCATCTAAAAATGCCTGTGATTGATGATGCAGTGACTGTAGCGCGGCTGAATGCCTCAGGACAGAGATTCTGCAGCTGCACAAGGCAAAAGCAATGAGGGTCACAGATGGGGATGCCCAATACAGAGCCATTCACTAGACAAACACAATAAAAACGAAGAAATACCCACAACCTCACAGCCCTGAGTGCCAGAAAGGGCACAGCAACAGGATGATTACGGCCCCACAACCACCCCAGTCCCACAGTCCAGTCCCCCCCCCCCCGGCGGCCCCACCCCACAACCTCACAATCCCACAGCCCCGCGGCCCCACGTCCCCACAACCACATTGCCCCACAGAGCACCACCATTCGAGAGCCCCAGAGCCCTGCAAACCAAGATCTACTCAAATACCAGTACACCAGATGGCCTCCAAGATGTAGGCTCCTCACAAAAGGCCACAAGGGATAACGTCCTGTGTGGTGCCCAAAACCCTGTGCTCAACAACATAATTGACATGCTGCCTCTCAGGCGTGAGGACTCAATATTCAGTTGACTGCTGTGCAGCAGTTCCACGTTGTTTTGCTGATCAAACGACATTGATCCAGAGGAGTTTGCCTAAACAGCTTCGAGAGTCCTATTTTAATATTCCCCGATCGAGAAAACTTGGTCCGGGGGCTCAACAATGCCCATACACCGACGGACCAGAACATGGCCCTCAATCATATATAATCCGCACGACTTGATCGGAGTGTCAGCAATTTCATGCAAGCGCAACGGACCACATCCAATCTTCGGTGGTGGCAAGCTGCCATCTCTCTCAGCACTCCACCTGATTCCTACAGCCAAGATGGTAGGGGTTATGTAGCCATTTGGCACATATCCGGGCCCTCAAGATGGCTGGGATCATGTAATCACTTCTGATTTTGTCCCTGATTTGGGAACCACCAACATGGTTGGAGTTCTGTAGTTGTGGACAGTTTGTTCAGGTCGAAATTTGAAGGTTGAAATCTGTTTTGGCATTTTTTTGGCACATTGGAGCTGCCAAAATTTTTGAACTATTCACCCCACTTCTCTTGTGTTGGGCCCAATGTTATGGTGTTGAGGGCTCCAATGCGACAATCCGGGGGGCGTTCCACGCCGTCATAGGGGTCATACTCCTCTTCCGCCGGGTCAGTCCTGGTGAGGGCGATCAGGACTTCCATGATGACTGCCACTGTCTAGAGGAACACCCACCCCCCCTCCCATGCACGGTTTAGGGTTAGCAGTACCCAGTCCCGCATCAACCCGGCAACAATCTTTTGGACCTAAGAGCGGAACCCAGGGCTCCTGACTACTTTGCGGATTGCCCGCTGTACCCTCTCCACTTGACCCTGGAACTTCTTCCACATGTGGTGACAGTGGCACAAGTCGTGGCTTCTAGTGGGCGAAGTTCCCTTTGTGGAGAGGCGCGCAGAGGTCATACCCAGCGTGTGGCGCTGTGTCACCGGCCCCTGATGCGTGTGGCACCTGATTGGGTACCAAACGAACCTTGTCTTGGGGGTACGGGGTTTATCCCGACGGCTCATGTCCCCGTTTCTCTGTGCCGAAAAGCTTCTTCTTGGCTCTCCTCGGGGCTCCGGGGGGGTGCTGATGAACATTGCAACCTCGTCCTCTCCATTCTCTCGCAAATTGGCTCTTGGCACAAAGGGGGGGGGGGTGGAGATGGGGTGGGGGGGGGGTCCACCCCACCTCTGTCCTCCCCTTGCCCCTATTCATCTCTTTGGCCACCCCCGGCAGGGGTTCCTTGCACTTGGGATCGTGTTCCACCTCTGGTGTATTGTCTCCCCCACCCACGCCCCGCCCTTCCCGGGCAGCCCCGTGTTAATCTCCTGATGACTGCTGTGGGACGTGTTTAGGGGCCCGCCTAGGCCCCTCCTCTGTTCCTTCATCTGTTCCGCCATATGTACTGGACTCATCATACTCAGAGGACATGGGGTTATCATCGTCCGCCGCCGACGGGCTTACTGTGGGCTGTGCCGTCCTAGCTGTTGTTGGATCCCGCTTAGCACGCGGCTTAACAGGCCCAAACGGTCTCTTCTAGGCGTCTGCAGGCCACAGTTCTTTGGTTCTGATCATAACGAACTCGAGGTCTGCTGACGGGGACCTTGTAAACCTGTTGGGGAGGGGGAGGGTGACTGAGTTGTTGAATTCCCACTTGGGGGGGGGTGTTTGGCGTAGTGGCGTGCTTGTTTCTGGCTGTGCCAACGCGCCATGCGGTCAGGTTGGCCACTAACCCACCCATACGCACGAACGTTGCCGCCCCCAGGCGGCCTCAGGGGTGCCACGTAAGTGGCCGTCGGCTATGCCTCTAAAAACAAGACTTGAGCACATCTCTGAGGGCATTTCTGCCACCTGGCATGACCGGGCTGTCATCTGGTGTTCCGGGGTGTCTGTGTGCGCATACATACTGCCTCAAGGAAAGGAGAGAGAGGGTAGGCGACCCATTGTTTGTTGACCTTTTCATCGAAAAATTCCAACTAGCCCCCGACCCCCACGCATGCCCAAGTGACACTTTCGGAGTCACCGGAGCGCATCTTGTAGACCACCGCACAGAGGGAGAGGAAAAACAGGCGGACCCAACTCCAGTGGTCCCTAGATTTACCGAGGTGCTCCAAGTCGGCGGTCTTTGCAAAGATTCGGGGTGTTGCATTTGGGGCAGAAATTCTACGTATCCCTTCCACTTGCATCCAGTGCCTGTGCAGGTCGGTGGCTGGGATGAGGTTAGCTTCTCTAGCATTCGGATTGCAGACAACAACCCCCTTGCTGCGGAGTCCCCCCTAGGGCCGCGGGCCAGCTGCTGCAAGCGGTCGTCCACTGCTGCGGCCAAGCCCATGTTTACGTCACGTCCATCGAGGAATCTTCGGAGTGCCGATCCATACGTTGTACGAGATCCCTCTTTGATTCTGTGCACTGCCATTTGCAATGGTCCTTCCTCCCAGTCTCACTAGATACTTTGAGGAATACCACTGTGGCCATTCGGACTTCTTGCACTATGACGATATGGTGCCCCCCAAGCTGTGGGATTGCTGTGCTTCCCTAGGGACCGTGCACCCCCTGCTGCAGTCCCAGCCCTGGGTACACTGCGTGCAGGCACTACTAGGCAAAGCCACTGTTTCCGAGGTCTCCTCCGGGCATCGTTGTTGGCCGCCCCTGCATCGCCATAGCCGGGTGTTGTTGTCCTTGTCCTTGCGCATGTTGTCCCCATTGCTGGTTCATGACATTCATCCCCTGCGGCTGTTGTGGCCCCATGTGTCCAAGAGCCTGTGGCGCTTGCTGCCCATGAACTCCGCTTGCTGCTTGCTGTTGTTGCATGATCCGGCAGAATTGTTCCCAGTGTCCTCCGCCACAGTATCTGCACGCGGAAGGGGGGAGGAGGGGGCTTGCATATCGAACGCAACACCCTTCTGTGACACCCACAACTGGCTATGTCCAACCATTTGAAATCTCTTATTGGGCCCCTTCATGTTGCAGTTTGAAGCCCAATGCCCCGGTTGGCCGCACTTGAAGCAATTTCCTGGCAGTGCATATCCTCCTTCAGGCTGGACCCCTCCACCAGCCGGCACCAGCTACCCCTTTTGTTGCTGTCCCATGGGATTTCTAGTTGGGGTGGATTGTCTCCCTTGTCGCGTTGCTCGAATCTCCTCGTTGACAACCTGCCATATTGCTTGAGCCAGGGGGTGTGCTGTCCAGTTGGTGTCCGCATCACTATAGGCCTTGAGGCTCATCAGGAGAGTTCCCATCCATGCATACGGGATGAATTCTGCCATAGTCCTCCCCAGGGTATCAGCTCCTAGCTGTGGTATCAGGCTCTGCCGCAGTACTTCGTTTTCAAACTTTGCTGCCGCCAGCGCCGCCACCAGCTTGTTGAATGCTATGTTTGGCCCCATCTGTAGCAGTGGCTGCCCCTCTGTTCCATGGGCCACCAAGTTGCCCTGTTCCCCCTTTGTGAAAGGGACGAAAATACCTTTGACGAAGTCCGGTTGGAGGCGACGTCGTTCTCTATATACCGCTAGCGCCTCCGTGACCTGTTGTTGGTCAGCTTTAAATCCTGCGCGTGCCGCCAGCGCCAGCACTGCTTCTTCTTGTACGTCGTCCATTGCCATGTCCTCCGTGAATTGGATCGTCCATTCCGCTACTTGGTCCGCCACTTTTTCGTTCGCTCGGAAGGCAGCTTACGGTCCCTGTACCCATCTTTGCCATGCTGCCACTGTAGGCTCCTCCTCTTTGTTTTCGGACCAGTCTAGAGTTCTCTTTGGTCCATGTCCATTATCTGGAACTTCATTCGCTGGTTGCGCTCCCACGGGGTCCATTTCCATCTCAGGCATTGCCATTGGGGCAGTAAAAACAAAAACCCAGAGAGTTTTGAGGATGACCAAGGGTCATAGGGGTCACACCAGTGAATTAAACTATTGTTTATTGCATAAACAAGGGTTATGTAGCCATTTGGCACATATCCGGGCCCTCAAGATGGCTGGGATCATGTAATCACTTCTCCTTTTGTCCCCGCTTTGGGAACCACCAACATGGTTGGAGTTCTGTAGTTGTGGACAGTTTGTTCAGGTCGAAATTTGAAGGTTTTCTGGCATTTTTTTTGGCACATTGCAGGGGTATGCGCCCGCCAGCGCCAGACGACGGCTCCCCGCCAGACGACTGGAATTATGGGAATTATGGGGAATTATGGGGAATTATGGGGAATTATGTGGAATTATGGGGAATTATGGGGAATTATGGGGAATTATGGGGAATTATGGGGAATTATGGGGAGTTATGGGGAATTATGGGGAATGATGGGGAATTATGGTGGAATTTGGGTGGAATTATGGGGAATTATCCTCCATCCTCCAGAAAAATGGTGTCATGAGCAGCATTGTCCGCAGTCGCAGCATCTGCAGTTGCAGGTGGTGCACCATCAGCAGCAGCATCAGACGTGCCAGTAGCTGGCAAACCAGCAGCAGTCGCGGCCTCAGCGAAAGCGGATGCACAAGCAGCACGGTGTCCAGGTGGCACAACATTTAATGCAGCAGCGCACGACATCCATGCACCACCACAACGGCCCCCAGCAACACTAAGCCCAATGTCACTAGGGTTGAGTGCCTTGATATTCAATTTCTTCATTTGCTTTGCCAGCTGCCCCTGGGAAATGTATTCCCTGGGGGCCTTGTATAGGTAGGCGAGTCGCACATAAACAAAATTGTTGTGAGGATGAAAGTCTGACATGTCTGTGGAAGCAAGGGACCATACGACGACAAAAAACAACGATCAGCAACACAAGAAATGACATCCCATAATTCCCCATAATTCCCCATTATTCCACCATAACTCCCCGTAATTCCCCATAATTTCACCATAATTCCCCCATAATTCCCCATAATTCCCTATAATTCCACCACCATTCCCCATAATTCCACCATAATTCCCCATAATTCCCCATAATTCCACCCAAATTCCCCCATAATTCCCCATAATTCCCCCACAATTCCCCATAATTCCCCATAATTCCACCAATCTCAATCATTCCGCCAGCAGCTGTTCGACAAGCCCACTATAGCCTTTCAGGAATTATGGGAAATTTCCCCGCCACCGCCAAACGAACTTTCCCCGCCAGCGCCGCCAGCGATTTGGCGGGCGCATACCCCTGTCATTGGAGCTGCCAAAATTTTTGAACTATTCACCCCACTTCTCTTGTGCGGGGCCAAATGTTATGGTGTTGAGGGCTCCAATGCGACAAAAAAGTTTCAAATTTTGAATGAAGTGGACTGTTTGCCAGTGTCTAATTGTGTGTAACCAATTTTTACCTTCACTCTAGCGTCATGTTCTGGTGAAGCACTGGTGTCAATGGTTACACACCCCGTGCCATCTTCGGGGCCCACATGTGGGCAAAATGGCTACATAACATCTCCCGTCTAGGGGGCCCCCAATGTGGGGAGGAAATGATGTTTTTTTCAATTGGCCATAACTTAGTCAAACGAACTTTTACAAAGTTTTTCACTCAGTAAAAAAAAAGCTACTAAAATTTTGAAACATGGCTAAAAAACCCTAAGATATGGTAAAACTTAGTAACAAAACATTTTCAATTCAGTTTGAAAACTTACTTTTAAAAAAAACCGTTTGCAAACTTTTTGCTAAATTTTTGGGCAAACGTCTGACCGTGGGGTACATCGGCCAAAAAGATTAATACCCCCTTGAAAATTGGGACACAGATCCTGCCCATCTGAGGTGTCCGCCGGTAGAATTTTAGTAGGGGTTCATGTTGATGTTCAATCCCTTGGGACAGCCACTTGGCATTGCGTTTTGCATCTTCCATGCACCATGCAGCTTGCAAAACACTCACTTTGGCACCAACATCTCTCACAAACTTGTGGTGCCTTTTTGTTTTCTTGTTGTGCCCTGTTCTACCCATGGCTTGGAGAGGTTTGCACACAAAGGGGTACAGGTCAACGTAGTGCCCTCCTTGTACGCACTACTTCACGAGGGGGTCGCAATAAATAAAAGAAGGTGAGGGGTCCTTTAAAAAACACCAACCTCCGAAAGGACCCACTGCTTTGCATCGCAAAACCCCTGTTCCTTTGAGGACCTCTTGTTCCACCCACACCCACAAGATTCTTTTTCTGTTGGCTCCTTCTTATCGTGCCCCAGCTCATGTAAATACTGGCATCTGTGCTTTGGTGAGAGTCACTATCTACGCCCCCCATATGAGGATCTCACTCTTGCCAATGCACAATTGTGACCCTTTTATCCATTGAAATCCTTGCTGAATTCCTTGTTGGATCCACCGCTTAGTACAAAAATCTCGTTCTACCGGGTGTGCAGAGAGCGCAACACATCAAAGCATGGCAAAAGTCGATAAGCGGACCCTTGTTCCCAACCTCTTCAACACCTGTTGACTTCTTCTTCTTCTTCCGTACCTGTTGCTCACGGTCTCCGTAAGTTCCAAAGACCGTATGTGGTGCTACACCCAATGTTCTTCACTGGACATAGAGGGAGGGCGGGCGGGTGGAGGACTAGTGCACACTAGCTCACAAAGAAATTTTCTATGTACATGGGGAAGCAGTGAACACATATGGTCATTTCATTCTCGCTCCCTGCACGCCTATTGAGCAAAACTTTCGTTCCCTTGGAACTTAAGTTCTACTGGGTGTGCAGAAAGCGCAACACATCAAAGCATGGCAAAAGTCGATCAGTGGACATTCGTTCCCAACTTCTTCTAATGTGAGTGAGCGGATGCGAGCCAATACAAAGCCCCCCCCCCCCCCCCGCCGCCCTCCGCGGAATGATCATCTGCGGACACATGCTCCATACACAGATGGTAACGAACCCACTGCCTAAATGAAAGCATAAGGCACGCTTGCAATCTCCCATTGCCGTCGCCTGAAATTCCGCATCGGCCACCGCTCGGCGGCGTGATGGGAATTCGTGTACACGACTCAAGCTGTCCACAGGACTAACGGCGGATGCCACTAGAAAACAAGCAATGTCTATGGAGGCCTAGGCCCTGAGCCGGAACAGTTTCCGCAACATGCGTTGCCGTACAGGGCTGCACGTGGTTGATCTCATAAACACAATTTGCGCACAAGTCGCATCATTGTCTAAACCTAAGCAAACCGCGGGCCCCTGTTTGTATGCCGCCAATTTTATTGCATATAAGGCCGCATACAATTCTGCTTGTTGCAGAGAAACAACCCAGGACGGGCACAGTTCTTGTCTGTACAAGCCTCGCCTTCCAACAACACCAACACGAAAGCGAGATCCGCACGGTGCTGCGTCAGCGAAAAATTGTGATGCGTCGTGAGGTGGGAGTGCTATAGCCGTACCACGTGCCAATGCTCTAGTAAACACGGCGGACCTGGCATGCATGGCCGCATAGGGCGGGGATGCTCCAATATGCATTTTTCAAATCTAGCTTACACATATATATTGGACCTGGGGAGGTGCGTTGAAGCCTATGATAAATGGCAGCCAACGCCACAAGTTTGACATGCGGAGGTTTGCGCGAATCACACGCGTTGATTTTTACAGTGGTATGGAGACATCTGCATTTTTGCACATTTTTGGCCCGCAAAAATGCTGAGGCAGTAGCCTTGCGGAATGTTTGTTCTGACCCCTTCAATCACTCTGTGTATGCTACGGAACATGGCATGCAGCGCGCGCACCTTCTGTCGGTTGAATGGATGCATGTGTGTGCACGCGTGAGAGGGCGCAAAGTTCCTATACCTATGGATTAGGTCCAACAGCACACACAAATTCTAGATGGACGGGGCCACGCTCACTCTGCCCGCAGAGCCTAGCCCTGCAGCCGCCAAATGCCGTAGGCCGCATTGCCCGTCCCAATCATCGTATAGCTCGTCATCGGGAACAAGAAGATCAAAGCTTTTGAGTTGTTCTAGGACCGTCAGATACAATGCAGACGCTTGGTGGCCACCTTTTATTTGTTGCAAGAAATAGAAAAGATCCCGGAGCGCATGGTTGATCATTTTTCGCCTGTGCACAGAATGCCCGGCGGGCATGAGACAACAGCAATCAGTTGTTGAAGTGCGGACAGTTGTGATCGGGCATCGGCTTCATCCATTCTTTCTGGAGCGCTTTTCCCCACAGGCCTCCGACAATGCGACCGCCCCAGTAGATCGTGCCATAGCTGCGCGTGGTGCCGGTGGTGGCGCCGATCCCGCCCTACCAAGTTCTTTTCGCACGCCCGGGGGCCACGAATTGGTACGTCGTTCCCGGCACATCTTGGCATGGGGGGGGGACCAACTTCGGACAACCGTGGCGTTGGCAACGGACCTTCTTTTTCGAATTTCTACGACGGTGGTGCGTCCGTGAACAGGCGCAAGACAGACGTGTTGTGCCAGCCGCCCCATTCCAACAGCACGGATTGTTTGGCGCCAAGTCGTTTAAGCTGGGCTGCTCCAAAATGGCGACACGAGTGCCAACGCTCGAGCGTGTTGTTGGATCCCGGCCGCAAAGCAATTTCTTTGGTGAGCGAGTGTAGGCGTGTTTTCCCGGCAATCCACGCAAGTTTGTGTGGGTGGAACCCGTGCTTGGCCCGTAACATTTGCAAGATCTCTCCCCATGACCTGGCCCACGGGCCGCACGGCTCTAAGCACATGCCCGACCGACCTTTGGCCCCTCGCCATGTGATGACACCCTCGTTGTAGTATGCTGAAATTGCTTCCTTGCTCTTAGCCCCAATGAGATTGAGATTGCTGCCAAAGCTGTAAATTCCCAATCCTCAAACGAGTTTGCAACGTTGCATAGCCCACGGAGGGCATCCGTGGTGCCCCACACTTTTCCTTGTTGACCGACGTTGGCTGTGAACTTATCCACGGCGGAGACCATCCAGCAACTTGCTTGCACCGTGGGTCCAATCCAGTGCAACTTTTCGAGGAAGCGTAACATAGAGAGACATTGTTTGATGTTTGAACTATTGTTTGTTGATCGGACCAACGACAACGGGTACTCATTGAGTGCCTCTCGATCAGTGATGCCGGGCCTCTTGCACATGAATCTCGCCATCCTTCGCAACGCTTGCAGGCACGACCACTGCGTACCAGCTGCGAAGTTATAGAAGGCCGTAGCTGCATATGATGCCGCATCCCCTTTTGAAGCCTTGAGATCAAGCCGTCGCACAACCGCAACCAACTTCCACTGCTCATCCTCTCGGCCAATGTCACTGGCGTTATGGGATGATGTTGATTGAGCGCACCAAATTCTGTCGCACTCCCATGCAGTATCGTGTTCTGTGCACTCCTGCTCGGGGTACCTTTGCTTATCCGGGTGGCGCCCCGAGGTAGCTGAGATTCATTTCTTTTTGGAGTATTGGCCACGGCATTGGAAGGCCTAGCCCTACTAGTACCAGTGGCAATTTCCACAGCTCCTACATGGCGTTTTCGGAGCACAACCACAATTCACCAGATCGCCCGGAGTTTAGGTTATGCACCCTGCACTGAAACAAGCACTGCACCACAAGTCCCACACGCAGCCTGTCAATTGCTGACAACAACTCGGGGTTCAGGTCCATGCCCCTACCCGGGGGCAGGGCATGTGCAGCCAGGCAGGCTGCTTCCAGTAGACAGTGTTTGCATAGCGGTGTCGGCAGGGCTGACTGTACTGAGGCACAGGCGCTGGGTGCATTCAGCGACCCGGATGGGGGGGGGGGGGGGTGGGGGCAGGGCACTGGCCGGTGTGGTGGGTGGGGAAGCAGATCCAGGGCCAGTAAGGGTGGGTGGGTGGGGGACCCAACCATCAGTGCAAAGAACACACTAAGCAACACAGTCGGGATCCTAAACTATAGTTTATATCCATAAACTAAGGTTTAGGTTATGCACCCTGCACTGAAACAAGCACTGCACCACAAGTCCAACACACAGCCTGTCAATTGCTGACAACAACTCGGGGTTCAGGTCCATGCCCCTACCCGATGAATACGCTGTGCGCCCCCCCCCCCCCCCCCCTTGTCTCAAGAAAGAATGTGGAGAGGGCACGGGGGGGTAGGGTAGGGTGGCGCTGGCTTACCTCGAAAACCGGGTGGCTCCCACGCGTTGCCCTTGCGGCCGCCGTGGGGTCTCCCTACGCCTGTGCCCCCCCCCCCCCCCCCCCAGCCTCTGTATCGCACTGTCCCTACATGCAGGGGTGTGTGCACGCGTTCCTGGTCCAAACGTGCCTGTGTGCATAGTGCTGCTACAAGCATGTCGTCAGGAGATTCATAAGATCTCCAGAGGGATGGAACATCCGCTGGGTTCAACTCTCCCTTGACCCACAGCAGTTCAACCACCGCCCCAGACCAGCGCAGAGTGTGCTGCAGCTGGCGCAGCAGCCTGTTTTGTGCATCACAGGCCGTGGCTGCTCTGCCCTTCATGGCAGAAAACAATGATGACATGTTGTCACCATAGATTCGCAGGAACTGCACCCGTCTGTATGCCCCCGTGCGCACTGTCTCTACAATACCTGCCAGCTCCGCTGCCTGCTGTGTAGCTACCCAATCAGGCAGCCTCTTAATACGCATCCCCAGTGAATCCCCCCAGATGCCAACATAATAATTCTGGCCCTGTCGGGCCGCGTCGCAGTAGAACGTATCAATTGATCCCAGGGTGCCGTGGGGCACCCATGGGACCAAAGCACAAGCAATGCCTTCCAGGAGGCCCCGCAGGACCTTGGGTGGTGTACACTTCGCATTACTGGGTCCCCGGTTGAGCCAACGGTACGCGCCAGCCAGGAAAGGCTGTGCCCCCCTCCCCGGCCGCAGTGCCCACTGTAGTTTCCCCAGCATGCGCCTCAGCGCTTTGTCCGAATATCCGGTGGTGGCTAGTCTAAGCCAACAGCACACGAGGTGTGCCTGCAGCGCTGGGGCATTCTGCACTCCTCCCTGGTCTCCCCCGACCACCTTTCCCATCCACTTTACGCGGTCGCTGGGGTCCAGGGAGGATTTCGTGCTGACCACCCAACCGGCCTTTTCTAAATCCGCCTTCGTACGCAGTGCCTGCTGACGGACCGAGCTGGAGTGCCTGCTTGCCACCAACACATCATATGCATATTGGATCACCACCACCGACCCTGGGAAATATTCTACAAGGAAAGCTGCCAAGATGGCTTGCGCCATGGAGGGACTGTGCTTCCAACCGAATGGCAGGGACTGCAGTGCGTACACCCGCCCCCCCACCCCCACCCTGATGCTGTCGCGCTGCGGTGGGGGCAGTCGACAGCTCCAGAAGTGGTTGCTTATATCAAGGGTGCAGTAAAACAATTGCTCCCCACGTAGTGCGCACAATTGCAGCAGGTGTGCCAGCCCATCCAATGTGGGCAATTTAAATGGTAGGGGGTCCACACAGCGGGCATTCAGGTCCAGCATGGGTAAGATCAGGGAGCACTTGTGCTCATTCTTGTGCTGGACATACGCCCTTGCATTCGGCGGTTTTTGCGACGGGGAAACCGCAACAAGTTGTTGCCCCAACAAGGTGTGAACAAGTGCAACCAACGGCGGGTCCGATGAAAATGGTTGGGGGGGGGGGTGCCCTCAGAGGCCCACAGAAAATTAGCCGGAGCCATGGCATCCCAGACACTGTCCGGTATGTCAATGGCCCCCGTGTCCCCCAGGCCCTTCTCGGCCACCTCCACTGGCACCACCAACTTAGACCGGTGTCTCCGCGAGGATGACGTGCTGATGTCCGGCGGTGAGATGTCCGTGGCCGCTTCCACATTGGTGGCCAGCTCATGCAGAACCGCTCCCAGGTGACGGCTGACTGGCCCCGCCTCCTCGTTCCATCGGCACATAGTAGTCATCATGTAGTCCCTCAGCAGGTCCCTCACCGTCTGCTCCTTCACCCGGATCGTCTCCGCCACCTTCTTGGAGGCCTGTAGCCAGTGGTCCGTCACCGGGGCCTCGCATTCCGGACACTTCATCTGGGCCAGCGCGGTGCACCTGCACAGGTCTCCACAGCTGGTACTGTGGACCTCGCCGAGTCGCTGTGACCACATACCCAAAGTGTGGGGCTGTGTCGGATTCGGGTTCCCGCAAAGGCGGCTCGCCTCCACCTTTACGTTCTCTCCTGCATGCCCGCTTGGCGCTGTCAGGCAGGTCGTCACCATCGCGTTGCCGCTTGTGTCGGGCTGGCGTGTCGTCCGTCGCCGCCGGCGTCGCAGCATCTGCCCCCAAATCACTAACTGGGTCACCACCATCATCCGAGTCATCGACCACAACGTGTACCACATGCTCCTCAGCAGGTCTGCTGTCGCTTGCTGCAGTAGCAGGGTCATCAGGAGCTGGCTCCACCTCGGTGTTCTCAGCCTCAGCACCCACACCATCCGTGATCTTCGGTCCCTCCGCTCCTTGAGCGACATCATCGAATTTCTCCAGCAACTCCACCGGCTCTGTCGTTGGCGTTTCCTCGTCTGCCGCATCTGGCCCCTCATCTGACGTGCAGGCGCTGGAGGTGTCAGAGTCGTCTCCCGGTGGTTCGGGGTCGTCCCTGTCCCCCCTAGTGAACATGGCTGCTGGGATCTTCGGCACTGGCGACCATGCATCCGCGGGCCAGAGTGACTTAGGTTGGACCAGTCGCCCTTCCACATCTCTGGCCAACCATCCGCTGTTCCCCACCGGCCATGGCACGTGGACTTCTGCTGGTAGTGACCATCCTGGCGGTGTCTTCCAGTAATGTCTGGGCTGGGCCTGTGACCACCAGCGGCCCCAGACTTGCAACCCTCGCAACTTTCCGCCTTGATGCCCCCAGGACACGGCCCCCAGCTTCTTGAGGCCGTGCCAGGCAGCTTTTGGGAGGTCCCGATGTTGCACCACTTGCTGGAGCACCGTTTGTAGCACCGACCTTCCTCCGGGGACCAGCGGCTGTCGTACTTGCACGTGTCCAGGTCTGTGTTTCCAGAGATATGCCCTCCATGCCTCGAGAAAAGGCGAGAGGGCGTATGTGGTGACTTTCTTGTTGCGCTTTTCGTCCCAGAATGTAACGAACCCCGGCACTGATATCCACTCCCACGTGACGCTGGCCGCGTGGCCCACCCTCCAGAGGTACACGATGCTGCAAATGGCCAGGAACACCAGCCGGCCGCAGGCCCAGTGGCCCCGGCTGGTGGTGATCGTCTCGACGTGGTCCCATGTGGCGACCGGCTTAGGCTGTGCCCTGCGCGCCCATCCTTTACCAATCGCCCTGGCTTGCATCCAGTAGACCTCGGTAACCACCGCTTGGATGATGCGTAGCTTTTCCAGTAGTCGCACCCCTGACATGAGCGCTGTCGCGCTTGACCCGCTCTTTCGCTTGGCTGCCAAGGCATTGAGCCTCCTCTCCACGGCGTCCACCAGGAGCTCGCCTGGTGTGCTGGCCAGCAGTGCTTGTCGCAGCGCGCTGGTGTACGTGTCCACCGACCCGGGTTCCATGACCCGGATGGCTGTCGCTCCCGTGCTCGACCCTGAGTCGGTGTGCGTGAGCCTCCGGACATGCTGTAATGCCTCCCATGCATCGCGGACTGTGGGGCCCCCAGTGGGGACCTCCGGCCCCCCCCCCCGCTCCTTCACTGGCCCTCCCCTGCCGGGCAGGGGTCCTTGGACCAGTGCATATGGCCACATTTTATGCACGGCGTGGGGGGCGGCTTGCTGGTGTCGTACGCCACTCCTTTCGCCGACACCCAGAGCCTGGTGTCGCCGATCTGCTGGAAACCTCCAGTGGACCCCTTCTTGCCGCAGTCCGCGGCCCAATGCCCGTCTTCGCCACACCGGAAGCACCTGCCCGGCTTGGCAGGCCGTCCTTCGCCATTAGCTGCCGTCTGTTGCTTGGGTGTCTGCGGGGTCTGCGCGTTGTGCTGCTGGACTGTCGCCCTACCATTTTGCTTCGCCAGGATTTCCTGGTGTAGCACGTTCCATACCGCCAACACGAACTTGTCCTCCTGCCAGTTTTCCGCATTCAAAGGTCTGGTCTGCAGCTCTGCCACCGCGGATGCCAGCGTGGTCATCCACTGGTATGGCAACGCCCTGCCCAGCATTTTCGCTATCTCCTCGTCGGTGAGCGCCGGGGCTGCCCGCGCTTTTGCCTTCTCCATTTCGAGGGTGGCCCTGGCCAGCTTCGCCTCCAGTTCCGCTATCCGTTGTTTGTCGGGCGTTTGATCTGCTTCCACAATGGCGTATGCATCTTTGACGAAGATTCCCGCGTCGAAATCGGGTCGCATGTGCTTCCGGCCGTGATACACTCCCATTGCCCTGATCAAGTCCGCCTTGTCGTTGAAATCTCCTCCGACCGTATCCATGAACTGCTGCAGCATCTCGTCCGACACGTCCTCCACCGCCAGCCACTCGTGCATGCCGATTTCCCATTCCGCCACGTTCATCTTGTAGGCTTCGCTCTGGAGTAATACCCTGTACGGCCCTGCTGCCCACTTCTTCCAGTCAGACCGCACCTGGTCCACCGCCTAAGTGATCATGTCTGCGGCTCTCTGGTCCTGGACCACTTCTGCCGATGACGCGCTTGTTGCTGGACTGGCCCCCCCTTGTCCCGTACCCCCATTTGCATCGGACCCAACCATCAGTGCAAAGAACACACTAAGCAACACAGTCGGGGTCCTAAACTATAGTTTATATCCATAAACTAAGGTTTTGCTCCGGAAAGGCGGCTCCGCCTTGACCCACACAAACGTCGGCGCCCCTAACGCATCTTTGGTGCTTTCGAAGACTTTCGCATAATCTTCAGATGGCTGCGATAACCGATGTTTGCCACATCCCCATTCGTTAGGGGAAGTGGAACCGATATCTTCCGCACTGGAGGCATCCGACATGACCAAGATTGGTGTCACCCTCAAAATCCAGGCCGTTGATGCCCCTTTTTACCGGCACTCTTTGCCTCCTTTTGTTTGCGACGTTTGTCTCGTTTCTTGAGATTTTGTGGCGCTCCTTGAGGCAAAGTTTAGTGTCATCTTCCAGCCGGATGATGATGTCCCATACTTCCGCAGCCACTTCCCTCGCAGAAATTTGAACGCAAGGTGGGTTATAGGGACTGTCGGACTCGGTTGTCTTGGGTTGCGTCAATAAATTCTTCGATCATCCGGCACAACCGTTGTGCCCACCGTGACGATCCTCCGCGCTTTCGAGCCGCCCGCGCATTTGCGTTGTTCATAGCATACAATGCCGGAACTTTGGAATCTGCGCCAGCTTCAGGGGCTCCATGGTTTCCATTCGTAGCGACGGGAGTCCCAGAATCCGACGATTGTGTGTGGGCATCCAGCTGCATCGGCGCTGCACCCCTCGGGTCGTACGGTACCAGCAATGAACACGTGGGCATGGTGTGATGCTTTCGCTGCATGCGGACACCTTGCAGCAAATCCAAAAAGGCGAAAGCTGCCTATGCTTGTTCGGGTGTCAAGTCAAACCTCGTTACATCCAGTCCCCATTACATGGATGCCGCGTATAGAAAAACATTTCTATAGTAAATGAAGTTGGAATTGACAATGGGCACTCCCAACAATGATCAAAACAACATTCAGCATTTGGATATAGTCAACTGACGTGAACGGGTACAATGCAAATATCCAACGTTTTGGCGGTGGTGGAACGGCCGGCAATTGTGTGCCCGCATTTGGCTTCCATTGACCTCCAGCGGCCGCACCAGCGGGCTGCACCGAACGCGCAGGCCGAGTGCCCGCTTGTCCACTTTGTTTGTGATCATTAGAGCTCATGAGGAGGACTGCTGCACACTGGCTCACGAGAGAAATTTTCTATGTACATGGGGAAACAGTGGACACATTTAGTCATTTCATTCTCGCTCCCTGCACGCCCTCTGAGCCAAACTTTCGTTCCTTCGGAACTTCGGTTCCCCAACGACCTAACCCAATCAGATGACCGTTAGTGGGCGCGGGAGCACGGTGTGTGCATGGTGCACACCGTTTTGGGCAATTGCACCCTTCAAACAGACCCTCACAAAAAGGCACTGAACAGGTACATTGGCACCAAGAAAACAGCTGGGAACTAGGTATCTCATCAGTCTCTTGTAGTCTGAACTGAATCAGGATGACCCTGATGACATTTGACAGAAGGTCAAGTCACATGAGCATGCAGAATGCAGTCCTCAGGGCATGTGTGATGACATGGGGTACCAGCTCAGGAACACAGCACCTCGTGGGGCAACAACATAGCAGAACAATGGTGTCAGGTAAATTATCGGAATAAAAAAGCTGCACAGTGCGTGCATGGTGTGTGCCGCTCCCTCTTACAAGGGGGATTTCATTTCCTGTGCGGGGGGCAGGGGGGCAGTAGCTGGAACTGGTCCCACTGCAACCCATCCCCCAACTCTCTGTCAAAAAATTCAGGCATAAAACACCATACCATAACACATGCCTTTGAGCCTGCAATGTGGCAAACTGCAGTGCCCATAAACCAGAGATACAAAAACTTTGCACTGTGCATGCACAGTGCGTACCCTCTTGCTGGGCCAACCCAAACAACCTTTGAAATGTATCAAACATAAAGGAGGAGAAGAAACATTCTGCATGATGAGGCATGTGCACTGGGAATGCTTTGGGCGCATGCCACACAGCAGACATGAGTTCCTTGGGCCTGCTTTGGCCATTTATTGAATGGGAATAGCAGTATTTTGAAATAGCACGCAACCATCTTCAACAATATTGTCCTTACAAAACAACTGAACAGATACGCGCCGAGTCTGCTATGTCATGTGGATCTTGCTTATTGGCAGCACCTGTCTGCAACGTGCACTCAGTTGTCTTACATGGCCATTAAAAAGTGGGGACTTTGGACGAAACATATTTCTAGAGATGTCATGTGCCTGAACCCCAACTGCGTTCCATTGTCCTTGTTTTTTCTCTTCGGTCCAGGCAATGTTTATAAGAGGGGGGGAGGGATTTTGGACGACCCACCCACCCGACTTTGAACCCACCCGACTTTGAACCCACCCAGACCCCACCCCCTCTTATAATTCTGTGGGGAGCATTTTTTGTAAGTCAAACTGAAGCCAAGGCTGAGGCTGGCTGACACCCTCTGCAGGACTGCTGCTCTGTGCAGGACTTTTGCCCGGTGCAGCACTGTTGCTCTGTCCAGAACCACCACTCTGTGCAGCACTGTTGCTCTGTGCTGTTACTCTGTGCAGGACTGCTGCTCTGTGCAAGTGTGCAAGAACTTGCAATCTGTGCAGCACTGTTGCTCTGTGCAGAACTGCCACTCTGTGCAGCACTGTTGCTCTGTGCAGAACTGCCACTCTGTGCAGCACTGTTGCTCTGTGCAGGGATGTTGCTGCTGCTGCTACTAGAACTGGCTGCACTGGGGATACCTTGGGGAAATTGAGTGGGCGCTGACTCTTCTTTGCTTTCTCCCATTGCTTGTGCTTCTCACTCTTCAGGTGCTCCCTTTTGGCCTGTTCAGAGGATCCAACGAATACCCCACAACCACAAAGAGATTTTGGCATGGTGCCTGCACAACGACAAAGCAAAAGGGGGCACCAGCAAACAGCCAGACAAGGCTCCTGTGAGCAAAGAAAGAAGTGGTGGCAGGAGCCCAACCCAGGAAACCCTCGGAATTATAAGAGGGGGGGGGTCCAGAGCTTTACACCCACCCACCAGGCTGGAGACCCACCCACCCAGACCCCCCCCATTGCTACTTAGCTCTTATAACATTGCCTGCTTCCCTCTTCTTTGCGCTAGTTGTCAATCGGATATGCACAATTTGCCCCTTAGCCCCTGCCCAAACTTGCACCACAGAAGTGACCAGCAGCCCGATCAGGAGTATCAATTTGCAGACCATTGCCGCAGCCTTTCTGAGCAAATATTGCCAGCACCAAAATGCAAAATCCCGGCCATGGCATGCACGCGCACAGCAATGCTGCATGGAGTACCTCATTTTGGACTGATACATCACATTGCACTGATGGTATGCTTCAACAACAAACACACCCATGGCATGTTTGGGAAAGCAAATGAGGTCAGCGGAAGAAGAAAGTAAGAAAAAGTCAGTATGGTTGTGCAATGGACGGGGGGGGGGGGGGTGGCGTAGACAAAAAGCGGTTACTCCAGGGGCTGCTTGGATGCGTGCAGAGTGATGAAGCCTCCTGAGGGAAAGCAAGGCAGGTCATCTGCGCACATCAACCAATCAAATGTGGCAAGGAGCAGAATGCAGCAGAATAGGTTTGGTGTGCATAAAACGATGCAATATCTCATTGTTATCCCTGCTTTTATGGAGGCAGTGCACCGATGCATTATTACAGAGTTATTGTTATCAGATTGGCACAACATGCCTGTGCCTCAGTCCAATGGGGGCTGCAGCCCAACTGTGGATGCAAGGTAGTTGCGCAATTGATCTGGGTTTGTTGATGGGTCATAGCTCAAGATTGCACACAAACCCATGGTTGCCCCTAGTATGGGAGGATGGTGATGAGTTGGTGAGAGGAGATGGACTCAGGGCTGTTTGTCAGTAGCGTGCAGGTCCTACATGTCTGGTGGCTGCTATGCACTGTTCAACTTTGCCCATGCGATGGACTACATTCCAAGGGTGGCCTGGCAGCACTTCAAAACCATGCTCCTGCGACACGCCTATGGGCCAGGGCCACAAAGTAGTACCGAATACCTGTCCACGATTATTGTGTGGCAACCAGGGAACAATGCTTCAACACACGGCTGGGTCAGGCAAATGGTGGCAGCTTGAGCTGCCATGGAAACGAAATCCGATTCCTTGCAGATGAGAACACAAGACAACAGATACGCTTCGTGGCATTCAATGTACAAAGGAAATGCAGTCACGGGCCCTCTTGCTGCCACAACCAAAAAGAAAAATTAAGGTTATTGCTCATGAACCCCCATGCATCTTCGCACCTCACAACAGTCTCACATCTCACTCAGGCAGCTGCCGCTGGCAATTTGTCCATGGGACATCACACTTCTGCCATCCTTCTTGGGCTTGTTAAGCAGTGCACTAAACCCCCCAAAAAATGTATACCCCAAAAAATGTATCCCCCCCCCCCAAAATGTATACCCCACCCCAGGCTTAGTGGGCGTTTTCCCAAAATCTGTACCCCCTTCAGGCACATACAAACAAACGGCACACGAACAAATCCAGGGTACAGGTTCAACACTGCAAAGGTCACTCACTCGAAGAACGATGTGGTTTGTGGTTTGCTTCTTGACATTGGAAACACTGGGAGAGTCATGTACCAAATTAGGTCCCAAATCAATCCAGTCCCTGTGCCTGCTGTAGCTTGGACAAGACCGTAGCTTGGCCAGAAATTGACGATGGGCATCACCCTCCAGATTCACTCTGGCATACACAACAGTACTGCAGTACTGCAGACCACAGCTTAGCCACAGATTGCCAATGGTGGTACCTGGGCCAACACATGATAAGTGAAAAAGAACATGCAGCACCCGTACAAAATGTACACACCCAAAAATTTACACCCCCCTGGCCTTACTGAGTGTCTTGCCTAGATCCATACCCTGGGGTTTGAATTGGGGGAGGGGGGTTACATACTCCAACACAACAAGAAAACCAGCCACATAGAAAATGTAGTACAACCATACATCAGGCACGTCGCCACACTACCCTTGGGAGAAGAAGGTCGTTATTATTGTCACTCATGGGTATGGCGTGATTTTCTGTGTGTCATGAATTCTTTCATTTTTTTGGGACGCTGTTTCTTTGACGTTTCTGTTCGGTCAATTCGTTGCACTTGTCGGCAATAGACCCCCAAAAGCCAATGCACAAACGAAGTAAAGGGCAATCGTGGCTGCTACATATCCTCGTGAGGTAGAGTGGGCGGTCATCAGCAATATTTCAAGCCTTCGCATCCCAAATACCATTGTGAGGTGAGTTCTCCAGGCACCCCATGCAAACCATAACAATGTCTACCCAGTAGCAACAGCATAATTTCCCACAGATTGATGGAGGCATTGATGACCCATACGATAAATTGAATCTAACAACTGTAGCTCCCAAAGGGCAGGTGCTCGGTGTAGAAGGATGCTGTGGTAATAGCGCTTCATCATGTCACCATATCGGTGGATGCCGAAGCTCCCCTATCAATGGGCTATGCTGTCTTCAAACTAAATTCTACCGCCATAATTGGGCACTCCCTGTGTCTTGTTTGTCTGCAAGTGCGCTTTGGCATAATAGACACTCGGTCCTCATTTGGGCTTGATGCTGGTGCTACAGCGCACATTGCAGGCAAAATACGTGGGGCCATACACAGGGCCACAATATGTCGGTCCAGCGGCGAGTAAAACCAAGATAGGGAGAGCTCCAACCCCCAAGAAAACTCACCTGGGGACAGCAAATTGTTATTTGCCACCAGTACATCAGCCTGTAGCCCCTCACACAGTGGAGACGGTGCTATTTGGTCAAGGTCCCCGAATGTTCTTACAAGGGCCACAGCAAAGGGACGCCTCAGTACCCCACTTAGTCTCCACCCGCTCAATTGGAGCTAGAGCAGTGGAGTTGCCCAGTCCAAAAATGCTGCAATCAGCTGTGTAGGGGCATCAGCACCGTGAGGGTCACCGGCCACTGCCGATGCTTGTTTGCTGGTAAGGACCGTCAATGGAGGCAAAACACAGGACTGAGGAGTGAGGCTAAGGTTAGCAATGGGATTGGCACTGGCAGGACGGTCAGGCAGAGGTAAACAGCAGGCGCAGAGTTGGGGTAGTGATAGGGTAAGTGCTAGCAGGACAATCAGGGCATGGAGCCCCCCCCGGGGGGGGGGGGGGGTCAGTCCCATTCCAGACCCCAACTCTGGCGGCGTGAGCAAGAGGTCCGAAGGGGGGGGGGGGGGTTTAAAAAGTCTTTTTGGGTTTGGGGAGTATTTTCGAATTCCCCGTTTCATGTGGAGCGTTTTGAAAAGACACAAGCCGTGGGAGAAAACCCCATTTACCATTCACCATCCGCCACACCATCATCAGCTTGATTGCTCCGCGGCCTTTGCCACAACCGCGCTGGCTGCTAGATGCCTGGTGCATGTTCCCCCATTGGCAAGAATGCTGTTCCTGGTTGGCGTAGGTTGGCGGCTCTGGAGCGCCGGGGGGGCTACACCCCTCCCCCATGAGTTAGATAGGTACCTACGCCAAACTGATAGGCCTGTGCCTAATTCATAGGTACAGCCTCTGTGGACTGGCCTGTCATCACGAGAGCCCCTTTCCCAACCCCTCCCCACTTCCTTCCGGGGGCTCGAACGACCCCCCCCCCCCCCCGACCGGTACCTGTGTCATATTGATAGGTTCCTATGACAAATGATGAATACCTACGCCATATTGATATCTACCTATGCCAAACTGGTAGGTACCCATATTGATTGGTGCCTATGCCAAACTGATAGACACCTATGCCGAACTGATAGGTGCCTATGCCAAACCAACAGGTACCTGTGCCAAACAGATGGGTACTTATGCCAAACCGATACTTATCTATGCCACATTGACAGATGCCTATGCCAAACCCATAGGTATCTGTCCCATACTGATGGGTGCCTAGTGTCCACGCCGGTGCTGGTGGATCCACCAGGCGCCAGTCCATGCACTCCAAACGGCATCGAGTGACTCTTAACATCTACTCCCAATCGTACACGTACCCACGTACCCACGTACCCAACCTTAACAGCCCCTACCCTAAGCCTGCCCCTGCCATGTACCTGTGCTCACAGGTACTTATTGGTTTGGCACAGGTCCCTATCAGTTTGGCATACCGACAGGCGCTGCTGCGGCCCCCTCCCTTCCAGTGCGCAACCGTTCACGCAGCAGCCAGACGGATGCAGCTCTCACGCCTCCTTGGCTGCGAGATCCATCGGCAGGTCATGGCGGCACTTGCGGGTGCCCTGCTCCAAGAACCAGAGGTTTGCGCGTTTCCAGCGCATGATCTTGACCTCTGTCTTGCGGACCTGATTGTTGTGGATGAGGAATGGCGTCACCCCCGCCTTCTGCGGCATCTGATCCGCGAAGTAGTGAAACCCGGAAGGGAAATGCGTGCCGGACTCCAGCAGCAGGCGGCGCAGGTGGATCTGCAGCCCAGCGCAAGAGTCAGGAATGCCGTACAGCTTGAGGCGGTTGGCCCTCTGGAACGTCAGGTCGGTGTCCACAAGAAAGTTCAGAATGTCCTGGTCGTCGGCCTGTGTGCGGCAGAGAGCAGTTCAGGGGGGCGCAGCAAAGGCAAACGAAATGCAATGGAGGAAGCGAGAGTGGTCTCTTTGTCAGGAAACCTCCCCTCGCCCCACCCCTCCTCTTCACCTAATACCCGGTGGGCGGGTGACAGTGGGACCCGTCTGGACTGCCCTGGGCAATTGTGCATGGATTGTGGGATGCGTTCAGGGCACAAGGGACATTCCATTCAATCCATTCCATTCAAGCTGACCCCCCCCCCAAAAAAACTAACATGGGCGACCACCATTCGTGGGTTACCTCCAATCCCCCCCCCCCCCAACTGGCTATCCCCGGCTAAAGGGACGCTAGGGGGACGCCGGGGCAACAATAAACCAGGTGCGAAGTCCCAAACGACAGGGCTTGGGTGCTCTGTTGGGGGGGGGCGCAAGCAGGTCTCAAAGCGCTCTACACATGCACGTCCTGGTATGCATATGCAGCAATGTTCGGCAGTTCCAAGAGATCATTGATATGATACAAATGTGCTACCATACAAATCACTGCGCCTGTTGGCCTTGTTTTGTCAACACTGGAGTGTTTTTATGCTACAAGACAGAGAAAGGCACCCTAACTCCACCGTCTTTCATCCATGTCACCTTACGTGTGCTGGCACTTCTTGGCCAAGTAACCTGGACTGAGACTGTACCCATTAGGGGAGGGCTGTGGGGAGGGGGTGCCACGTTGGGCACTCGGCCGGCCTATACACCGCCGAGAGGCATTGATGGTTGTGAGGGGGCCAAAGGCCCAGCCTCTGATGTGAGGAGTTCAGTCAGTCATTTCATTCCTATGCTCTGGGAGGCATAAATCAGGTTTTTGGGCCGTGTACCGCAGCGGCTGTGCAGCCGGCTGCTGCCCTGAAGACGGGGGTTCGAATCCCCTCGGCAGGAGGCCGAAGAGGACTATGAGGAGGAGATGCGGTTCCGGCGGACGGCGGTACCAGTGTCGGAGCGCGCTGCTGCAGGTGTGTTGTGCTTGGTGCCTTGCTTTTTATTTCCCATGTGGACATACCTGATAGTATCAAAACTAAGACATACCGCATAAAAAAAACTATGAGGACGAGACACGCCACCCATCCACCGGCGGTACCCATGGTGGAGCGGGCTGCTAAAGGGGGCGGTGGCGGGGACCTCACCGACGGGCCCCTGGACGGACAGACGAACCGGGGATCGAAGCCCCGACCACGACGAGCGCCAGCCAAGGCGCATACCACTAGACCGTCCATGCCTCTTACCTATTATGACGCTTGGGTCGTTTATACCTTGACAAGACGACTCCCTTGGGGGTGGGGTAGCGCGCCCTAATCCGAGTCTGTTACAGGTGTATGGCAACCAGAGGAGAAGGAGATCCTAGGGCTATTCAGACAGGACCGGGTGCTTACATCCGTGCTCGGTGTGTTAAGCCTTCGGTGTTGCCGTGGCCGGACGGGGGTTTCCAATTCCACCAAGCCCAGATTTTCCCATGTGTTTTGTGGGTCATCCAGGATGTCAGAATCATGTAGGCTTGCAGTGGATGCAGTGTCAGAAGAATTAACGCTGATAGTTCTATGCGAGTCACTGTGACTAAGAGTGCTGGACGAGCTCTCGGTCGCATCACGATCCGAATCGGCCTGCTGTGCGGTGGAGGGTGTGTGAATCCAGACTGACATTACAAGACGATAGGCGTTCATCAGAGCTGGTCATTGAGTGTCTGGACTCCGAGAAATCGAGTTTCCGGGAGATCCCAAGCACTTCTGTGTCCTGAGGCTCATGAGGGTGCATTCTGCACAGAGAGGGGGTGTCTCCGGAGGGGGTGATGACATCGTGAAGCTCCATTGAGCGAGGGACCGCAGGTGCCCGTCTCAGGGTGGGGGTAGAAGGCAGTTCCAAACTGACTGTTGGCCTGTTAGGCAATGATAAGACATGATATAGGGGGGAACTTACCCTGCCCTCATCCGCCAAGACGTCTGCTCTTTCATTACTTGGGATGTCGGTGTGGCTAGGAACCCGAATCCATTTCACTGTGGCTGAGATTTGGTTTGTTGGGGGGGGGGGGGGGGCATGGTAACGGTGTCGAGTGTAAGTGCATTCGGCGTGAAACACTGCCCCCCCTCCTTCCACCACTCACTGACCCCCACCCTTGTGTGCCGTTTTGTCCTCGTTTTGTCCGTTTTGTCCTGGAGGAAATGCGTGGGCCGGGGTGGCGCCATCGTTTTGTGGTGTTTGTTGGTCGCCACTGGGCAACTAAAGTTGGGGGGGGGGGGGGGGTGGCTAGCGTCCACCGACTGGGCCTGGCGGGCCGCCAGATCCACAGAGCAAGGGCATGCACACCTTCTTGCTGGCCACCTTCTTGATGCACTGGTTCCAATTGTCCATGAATTGAATTGTGCGGGGGTTCGATCGCAGGAAGTAGAACGCAGCGTTGGAGTGGTTCACGTAGTAATTGATGGCGTAGTCCCAGCCGTACCCGGGCTGCTGCGGCCCCACAACCCGCCCGATTGTGTGCGTGCCGTCCCGTGGTTCCACGTCCTGCGCCGCTGCTGGCACCAGCAGTGGATTCAAGTCGCGCAGCACCACAATGTCCGTGTCTAGCCAGAACACATCATGGCCACGCGCAAGGATGAACCCAATGACCTTGATACGTGCCCGGCAGATTGCGGAAAACTGGTGATGAAGTAGAGGGAAGGCATGCCCTGGTGCAGACATACAAAGGGGTGGACTACATCGAACCAAACAACATGAAAATGTACTGTCGTCAGATCGAAACTTGGCACCATTTTTTTAATTCTCGTGTAGCTGTTTCGGAACGGGGTGGATGGACCCTGGGGCAGGGCTGTGCTTGAATGGGGGCTGGGGGGGGGGGGGTTGGAACGGGGGGGGGGGGGGCGTCCTCCTTACCAACCACGCCTCGTGAGCAGCAATAAAAATCAATGTCATTCCACATACGAATTGTTGCAGAAGGGACATGCAATACACAGCTGAACAGTTGCAAAAAAAAGAATTGCTCAAAACCACCTGCTCAGAACCAGAGTGTCCTGTCAGAGCATGATGATGATGATGATGATGATGATGACGATGATGATGATGATGATGATGATGATGAGGATGAGGATGAGGATGAGGATGAGGATGATGATGATGATGATGATGATGATGATGATGATGATGAGGAGGAGGAGGAGGAGGAGGAGGAGGAGGAGGAGGAGGAGGAGGAGGAGGAGGAGGAGGAGGAGGAGGAGGAGGAGGAGGAGGAGGAGGAGGCGGATTAAACTGATGCATCCGTCAGACATTCAGCACTTTCTAGAATGATACCCTCATCATCTGCAACCCCTGCTAATCATTGGGAGCCCATCGATGTGCTTTCAGCATGTAGACCTGGGTGTCATTCTTTCCATCCTGGCTTTACGGCCCGGGTACTTCATTCCAACCTCTTTTGTAGTGTTTGTGTTTTGTCGGTCTTCCTGAGGTGGCCTGCACCATCGGCTGCGCAAAGTCCGTTGTCATTTATCACAGGTCCGGGTCACAGCCGGGAGCTTGTGTAGGCCCTCTCCATTTGGAGGTACCTGCATCTCCCCCCTTCGGGTGCATCAGACCTGGTTGCCGCCGTACTGGTTCCACTTCCATGAGGAGATGCCTGCGATGGGCACACTGCGGACGTCGTACGCCTCGAATTTCCCATGCGCCTCGTCATCGGCCAAAATGATGTAGTTCTCCATCTTCGCGCGCTTGAGCGAGCACACGAAGTTGACTGTCATGTCCACGAATTGCCCGTTGGACAGCGCCACGATAATCGGCTTCTGCGGGTCCAGTGTCTTCAGCACCCGATCGATGCTTGCGACGTCTTCGTCCGGCAGCGTGAAGGGGCTGGTGTTCGAGCTGCGAGGGGCAGCACCGGCATCCCCACGGGCGGGTGGCACAACGGGCGCTGCAACTGTTTCCTCAGTCCTGGTCGAAGGAGTAGGGGGCTCCACCGCAGCTTTTGTGTCAGTTGAAATGGGGGATGCGCGGGACTCAGCCACGGCTTGTCTCTCGGTCGCGACCAGGGGCTCAGTCACCTCTCGATCCGAAACCTTGAGGGGCGTCGCCAAGGGGGCATCTGCTGCAGGGGTGTCTAGTGCGGGGCCACCAAGGCGTACACTGGCACCGTCTGTTTGCGGCAACCGCAAGGGCGGGTCTGGGTGGCCAGGGAGGGAGGTGAAGCAAGCCGGACATAGAGTCTGCACGAGCTGCCAGCACAGCATGCCCACCACGGTGCATAGCACGCACGCGGTGACATGCCCCTTTTTGACCATGAAACCACAACAACACTTGGAGGACACAACGCCTCCGGAACTGTAACGGCACAGGGACAGGGGCTGGTGATGGCACAGGAGCTCAGGCAGGGACCAGGGCAGAGGCAGGGGAGGTCTCCAGACACCAGAGCTCAGCTCAAGGTGCCCGCAACGACAATACCATTTGCAGGATCCTTTTCTCCAATTTCCTGGCTCCATGCACCTGTTCAAAGGATCCGTGACTTCAGCTATCCTAAAAACCGTCACAGATAAATTGAGCCAAAGAAGCATCAACCATCTTTTTTTACAACGAAAGAAAACTTGCTCAATTTTGCTCTTGGGGACCTTCACTGTCATCAGAAATGTTGCTTGGGGAAGCTGGCCTCACCCTGTCCAATCCCTTGCAAGCATGCAATGTCCTTAGTGTCCCAACTTTCTATTGCATGTAGAAGGTGTACCCGTTCCGGCTCCAAAGCTGAGCCCTCATCAGCACTGCATATGAAAATGCAACAGTAATTTTCGGATGTTGGATGCCAAATCCAAATCATCGCAAACAAACAATGACAGTATCACAGCAAACTGCGACTGTGCAATGTGCAGGCACATGTGCTCCTGATAGGAATGCGTTTCAAAAAAAAAATCGGCACCGTTGGGCACCCTTGACTGCAGGGTCGCCCTCTTCGCCATAGTGTTCACTCTCACACTACAAAGCAGTGCTCCCCATCGTCCCCAAGGCCACAAAGGAGCGCTTGCGTGCTCAAATCATCCGACGCTCCCTTCAAATCCAAGCCTGATCATGTGCATGTGGAAGCAAGGCCCTCAATTGGGGCTCAATGGTTGGTACTGATTGACTGAATGCCCCCGCCATAGACACTTTCAGCGATTGGTCCATGAGTATTTGAAGCAGTCCGCTGATACTATTGGGAAGTTCTTGCACTGCGTGTGCACTGCGTGCATATTGCGCACGCAGAGGCTGGGATACTCACCCAAGAATACCTCTCACTTGTCTAGTAGCACGGCGAAGCAGCAAAGCCCATATGAGAACAACGAAACTGCCTTCAACTTGGCAATCAACTGTCGTTATGAACAAGCAAATCAGCCTTGTAAAGTACAACTATGCAAGGGCATGCAAGATGCACACATGTTCAAGTGGCAAGTGCCACACTCGGATATATCACCAGGACGGTGGCCACACAATTGGCAACAAACACCGTCATCATTTTCCTCCTCGTCAATGGTTGCCTCCTCCTGTGCCCATGAAGACTCTGGCACATAAGGCCAAGGTCCATAGGGTTGATACCTAGTCTGTGTGCGAATGCAAAACTGAGTAAGGTGGAGCAAAATACGCACATGGCCGTGCAGCTCCATTGCGGAGCCTGTCCAAACATTGCGGGCAATCCTCCATTGCCACAACCGTGCACAGAGGTGCTCCACCCTTGCACGATAGAAGCCATGGACATCATTATACTCTCACTCAAAGTTTTCCGACCAATATAAGGTACAGCGGTGTGCAAGCGGCCCTTATAGGCGCCGTCATGCGCACCGATTTCAAAATCGAAAAATTGTCCATGTGTTCACGAAGGACCACGTTGATCCCAAATCATAAAATCGGCGGAGGTTCCGGGCATAAGGTCACATATCCATACTATATTCCCGAGATTGTCCACTGTCACGGTTACCTTATAAACGTGGTCTGTGTACTTGGGATTAAAAAGGACATCCGACAAATCTCCACCCACCGAGCATATGGGCATGCTGTCGGTAAAATGTGTTACGAAGGGGCCACACCGAAGCGTGGATTGAGAGTCCCTAACCCCAACTCAAGGGGCCACACCGAAGTGTGGATTGTGAGTCCCTAACCCCAACTCAAGGGGCCACACCGAAGCGTGGATTCTGAGTCCCTAACCCCAACTCAAGGGGCCACACCGAAGCATGGATTGTGAGTCCCTAACCCCAACTCAAGGGGCCATGCAACAAAGCGTGGATTGAATAATTGGCCCGGTTTCCTCAATAGCACCAGAAGGTTGAAAGCCCAAAATAACGCTCCCTCAAAGATGCTCGGCGCGCACCCCATGCACTAACGCCCATGCGGGGGAGGAAATAGGGGCAAATGGTTGAAAATGGGCAAAAATGGTTGACGATCCAAATATGCCACATCCTAAATGATTAGGAAGTCAAAAAACCCTGGTACGGAACAAAAAAATTGTGAAAAGGGGCCGAAACTAGGGTTCGAGTATTTGCCGACATCCAAAACTTCGCACTGTGTGTGCACTACGTGCACGGCATTCCCATTGATTCCATGAAGCACGGCGCTGTTGTACAACTGTTGGTCGAGGGTGAGCTACATATAGTATGTCGGGTGACGCTTCTCCATCAAACCTGGGCAAAGAGCTGTAATCGTCAGTCCAAAACTGACTACGTTCCACCACTTGCTTACCGTCCGCAGGCAGCAAAGCATGGCACTCCTTCAGCCTAACCCTGGGCAGCGGTTGGATTTGGTTTCAACAAGAGGGAGGGTACATACATGTGAGGGGGGGGGTTTGGTTTGGTTTGGGTCAACGCCTTCCCCGGACGACCAGGCCCACGGTCAGCGCAACCGTCCCTGCGCGACTCGACTGGGTTGGGCGCTCCCGGCTGTCGTGGTCTCAAAGCGTGCCGGACTGCTGACAGCCCCTGAACCCCGCGGTGGCACACGCGGGAGGGAGATACCGCCGTGCCTATGTGTGTGGCGTGCGCGCTGCCGGGGTGCCTTTGGGTGTGGGGGGGGGGGGGGGGGGTGTGTGTGTGGGGCGGTTTGTCGCCTGGTGCTCTAGGCGCCGGTAGGGAGGCCGTGGGCGCCTGACACGAAGCCCGCCGGGGGAGTTATCGGCTTGGACACGCCTCCTCCAGGTCAACCGACATGCCGCTAGCCACCCCACGACTGCCTAGGGCACGGGGGAGGCTAAGCCTTGCACTCGACTGGGGGTTGCCCGCACTCCTTGACTGCGATGGCACAGGTGGTGCTGCTCAGGGCTGAGTGGCATCCCACGGTGGATTGGCTGCGCGGTTGGAGGGGCCCCGGGGCACGCTAAGCGCCGCCCTGCCCCCGGGCCTGCCCGAGTTGTTCACCCAAGTGGCGGTGCTATTGTCCACGTAAGGGGGGGGGGGGGGGGGCAAGAGGGCACACCACCCAAGTGACCGCTCCCTTTGGGAAGAAGGGTGGGGGGCGGCCTCCAGGGGTCGCCCACAACTGCACTGATGTGCACGGGGCTGTGCTAGCCTAGGTGTCTGTGATGGAGTCGGAGGGGCGCTCGCACACCTGGAGGTTCCCTGGGCAGGCCGCTCAAGGGATACCCACAGCGGTCAAGCTGTGAGCCCTTCACAGCCTCCACTTTTCAAGCCCTGAGGGCGCCGACTCCGTGCACCCCTCCCGTCGGGGGTGCAGGCTGGGGGGGGGGGGGGGTGGATGGGTCTACCTGTCCGTTCATTGGCTCGTGGTGCTCACTTGATTGGGAGAGGAGGACCGCCTGTTGGGTTACCATGCGGGTCCCAGGTCCCAACAGACTCGTCGTTCGGCGGCCGCCCCCTTTCCGCGAGGGGAGGGACCTCAATCACCATGTGTCGGCCTGCAGTGAGGGTGCGAGGGCATGCGGGGGGGGGGGGGGTCGGGCCTGCTTTCGGTCTGGCCCCAGTTTTGTTGTTGGGGGGGGGGGGGGGGGCAGCAAAAGGTCTGCTCCCCTGTTTCCTGGTTCCCAAGGGGAACCAGCCCATGGCCTGCACCCTCGCTTTGTGGTGGCTGAAATTTGGGCCGACAGAGATGTGAGGGGGGGAGGGGGGGGCTTGAGCATAGCTGCAATCTGTAGAACGGGAACGATTACAGCTCAGGCTAGGCAGCTACAAGAGTGAGCGCTTCGTGTAGTTAAATTTGTGCCCATTTTGACGCCTTGGGTGTAGACTACAACAAGAGCTGATGCATTGGAGTGCGGGGTTTCGGATAGCGTGGGTGAGAGCGTCAGCCATTGTTTTTAGTATATCCGTCCATCGTGATGTGTGACAGGGCTTTGACCCCATGTATGTGGTCTAGCTTGTCTAATTCTTCTAGCATAAGTTCCCAAAGGGACATTGGAGACTGGGCCTGCTGTGCCTATCTAGCCCCAAAGTTTCTAGTGGCGAGCCACTCCAGAAACTCCTAATATGATGAACTCAGCGTCAGTGCCAACAACTACGTCACCTGAAAACTTGGAGTGCCCCGAGTGCTGAGCTGTAAAATGAAGCGGGGGGTGGGGGGTTCTTGAGCGTCACAAACAGCCGTAGGTTGGTTATGTGTCAGCGTACAACGCTCTGAATTTTTTGCTATTTGAATAAATTGGCAGGATACGGTGGTATGGAAAGCAGAATGTGTGTATGGATTCAAGGGCCTTCTTTGGAGGTCGGTGCATGTGTTTGGCTATGTCTTTCCGGTGAGTAGCAGCATGTGCAGGTGTGCATTGGGTGGCATTTGCAAACAACATGGCTTGCCAAAGCGGCGACACCACTTCTGATATGGTTGGATGAAAGCAGTGTGGACATGATGGCTACCGGTGTTTCAAGGATTTGCTATCTGCTACCTCAATGATGGTGCTTGTGTAGATTTCGCAGGTTTCCACATTACCGTCTTTGGTCTCACGGTTGTACATGGCAATCTTCCTGAATTCTTCTCGAAACGGTACTCTCACAGTTTGACGGGTGACCTGTATTCTCCTTTCAACACATTCGCCCTACCATTCCTCAATCCAAACTGTCGTCTACACTGGTCATTTGTCCAATCCCATTTTGCATAAAGAAGGAACAGGGTGTGTGTGTGTGTGTGTGTGTGTGTGTGTGTGTGTGTGTGTGTGTTTATGGGGGTTTCACCATTATTACAACGTATCCGAATGGAGCTTGCATAGTCACAGTGGCGTCCTGTGTGTGTTTGTGTATGTGTTGGGGGGCGGGGGGCACCATATTAGAGAGAGCACTGGCTTTTTGTTTTGGTCGTGGACTCTAATGCGAAGGTGAAGGGAGGGTTAGAGCCTGCAGTGCTTGGAAAACTGCAGGTGTCTTCCACTTGGGAAAAAATGCTTGGAAATTTTGATGGGCGGGGGTGCTTGGGAAAAGTACTTGCGAGATTGCATGCGAGGTTGCTGGGTGGGCTGGGCTTGGTGCTTGGAAAAGGTGGTGGGCGGGGAGGTTGGGGATAGTGCTTGGAAATTTTGATGGGCGGGGGTGCTTGGGAAAAGTGCTTGTGAGGTTGCATGCGAGGTTGGGATTGGTGCTTGGACATTGCCTAGGGTCAATGCATGGAAAAAATGTCTGGGGTGTTCCTACCAAGAAGTGCTTGGGATAAGCAGTTCGAACAATACCACGGGACACCATCACGTGGAAGCGATTGTTGTCTCCATGGGTCGGTTGTGAATTGTTGTCTCCATGGGTCGGTTGTGAATACCATAGCAGAGATGTATCAATACCCGCGACCAAATATACATGTTATGGGAAGCATATTTGTTACATACGGCGGCACGCAATCGGGCCATGGGCGCTCCTCCGAAGATCCTTGCAAGCTCTGGTTCTTCCGTCGTGCCGCAATATACCAGGTGGGGCGGGGCTGGGCTAGGGCATTGAACCAGATGTCTAAGAACTTTCTTTTTGGCCCATGCAACTTTCCTCATTTGGAATTGCACCTTGCGATTTACAACCAACACACAAAAAAGCTCTCATGTATTGTCAAGGTACAAAAATATTTCATGCCGAGGGGATTTGCGACATGTGCACACCCCCATGCCGTCTCCAAAAGGCACCGCCGCTGTTGATGCTCCCCCCTGTGGCTGCACCTGTAGAGTGAAGCCCAGCCCCAAGAGGCCACCATTGGCCAGTTGTGTCACCGCACTGCGGGCCGCGCCCCATGCACCCCACGCCGCCATTGGCAGCAAAAATGAACCCCACTTGGAGGGAGGGGGGGGACGGTGGCCCTGCTCCCTGCTTCCTTGTGTGACCCCTTCCTATCCAAGGCAAGCCCCGGTGCCCGGCGCCTGCCCTTGACCCTGTGCCTGGTCCTGACTGTCACCCCCCAGTGGCGCGTAGGGCCGTTAGCCAAGGGAAGGAGGGTAGGTTGCCCTATGACCTGAAGCCCTTTGAGGTCTCTGTGGGCACTAACTAGGAAGGCAAAGGTGTTGGTTTGCACCTCGGTGCTTTCAGCTGTAGCTAAAATATCCCATGGAGCTAGTCTCTACTACTCTACCGGTACTCACCCATTCCAACCACTTCGTGATATCGTTCACTTGTAGGCACTACAAAGAGGTTGGAATCACCTCTACAAGATACTGTAAGAGTCGGGTGAATTTTAGAACAAACGGGCAGGGGCTGGCTGCAATAGGACGCCACAGCCACACGCCTTTCACTGGGCTTTTCCTTATCCATCAGATCTAGTACACACGAGCGTGCTCTAGCTGATACCGCCCAACCCTTTTGCGAAACCAAGGACGCAATATTGGCCACTGCTGCAGCCCTATCACTGCACTCGGGTGTACCACTCTTGCTCCAAAACTAAAATTCCCAACAACAACCACTTACAGAAATCCCACAGCCGGTCAAATCTAAGGAGGTTATGCATGATCTGGAGATCAGAATGGACCTGATCCAAACCCTGACTATTTCGGGGGGGATTGAGCCAGTGCCACACACCTGCCCCCCTGCCCTCAATAGAGACACAAGCCGTCTGTCATTGGTGGGCCCAGAGGAGCAGGGGATGGACATTGCGCGGAACGGCCTGTAAATGCGCCTGCAACGCCTCCTCACATGAGGTGTACACTGTGTACGGACCCCCGGAAGCAGGGAATCGTTTCAGAGAAAGGAGCTCCGAAGGGAGATTGCTGTGGCACTTTGAAAAGCTGAGCAGTGCAGCAGCGGGAGGCGGTTTGGCAGTCCTGAATGCGGTTGGCGTCCGTCGTCGGTGTAGATAAGTGCCGCTTTGGATGAAGAGGGCGATGGGCGGTCCTCATGACTTTTATAATGTGTGATGCGATTGCAAACCTCTTTCCACCACCAAAAAGGCATGCGCAAAGGGCTTTGGCAGTCACTTTGTCTGGCCCAGGGTGGCCACAGCACCAGAGCAGCGGCGCAGTGCAACGCTGAGGCATTGTGCTCTCCTTTGGCCCAATGTCAGGGGGGTACACCACCTCAACTGGACAGACCATGGGAACGCCTTCTGCATTGCCCTCAAGGTGGCTGCCGCTTCCACAACTACAGAACTTGGGGGTTCTGAACCGACTGCCCCCTCACTTGCTCAAGAGCCATCGGGTTTGGGGATTGTGGGGAAGCTTGGAGGGTCAGGGGCTGGCAGGGCTGGGGGGAGGAGGAGGAGAAGGCAAGGGTCAAAGGCCGAAGCTCGGGGATGAGGGGGTGGCGGGGCGTGGGGTGCGTGGCGAAGGGGGGGATGGGGGGGCTGGCTGCAGGTGTCAGGCAGAGAGACCGGGCAAATCGACTTAACGTAAGCCCAAAGATGGCGGCAGCAAAACTCTGGGGATAGAGAAAAAGTAAATTGGGGCAACTGGGGACTGCAGAAAGGGCACCGCTTCATGAAACAAGCAGCGGGGACGTGGCACTCCGCGGGCACAAGAGTGTCGCGGACTGTAGTCCTCTGCCAAATCATCCTCCAACATGACCAAGGCTGAGACCAAAAATGCACGAGGACGACTTGGGCGGATCCGACCCCGTGACAGCCCAAAAATGGGCGAGGATGAAAGCCCCAAATCGTCGCGTTGTGGTGGCACAGGCAGGTGCCTACGTGCTGCCGGTCAATGTTAGTGCGCATCGGTTGACGCTTAACCACAGTCCATTGACCGCCAACCGCCATCCGCAATTCTGCTACCCAAGGTCTCAGGCTGTCATTTGTAAAGAAAAAGAAGAGAGATATCAGATTCCCCGGGGACAGTCCTGGTCGCATTGAACCGTGTCCTCCCGCGACTCTGCACGGGGCAGAAAGGGGCAGGCCGTGAATCAAAGTAGACAGCAGACGGGGGGCACCCTGATCACTGCCAAAGGCACTTGCAGCCAGACGGGGCCCCGCTTCACTCTGGGACGGTCCCCCTGAAGCCCAGTCAACCGCTGCACGGGCGCATTTTTGGGTTGGGCTGGGAAGGGGGGGACAGGACATTCCAAAAGATTTGATCATTGTCATTGCACAGCACTTGGGCCTTGGGCGGCGGTGGACATACGTGCAGTTCCGAACCACACGTGCCACAAGCATCTGCCAGGTCAGCAGCGATAAGGAGCAGCTGTCAGATGGTGATGTCAGGATGCAGATGGTTCCATGCTGAATTCTAGCAGCGACAGCAGCAGATATTACTGAGTGGCACATGGCATGGGCGCATTACTAACGAAACCTATTTCCCCTGCGGCACTAGTGGCATCCCTGTTCTTGTTCTGCAGGACCCAGACACCTCATTCCCCACAAGCGCTCAAGTTGTCAAAGACCCGGGGCGACACGCCGCGGCGCCACATGCTTACGCAATGCGGCACTCGTTGTTTTGAGCCTGAAACGTCGGGGGCCAGTTCTCTGGTACCGGGGGCTCTTTCTCCTGCAGCTCCTGCAGTGATATGTACTCCGACCCTCCCTCCGTGTCCTTCTCCTTCGTCTCGCGTGGCATTTCCACAAGGGACATCTGGTAACGCTGCAGCAGGTTGTGCATGCGTTCCCGCACCATTTTGCACCGAAGATCCTTCATCTTCTCCAATTTATTGGCGCAGTTGATGTACCGCTTGGCTGTGGTCTCGATCACCACCTGCGCAACACCAGAGGACACAGGGGACACACATAACACAACACTATGCACGTGTGGGAAGGCGTGCAGGACGGGGTATATGTGAGCGGTCTGCCGAGCACACACATTACTACCTGGAGCAACAGGGGGTCACACAGGCAGCTTGACACACACACACACACACACACACACACACGTTGAGAACCGCGAGACAAGAACAAAGCGAGAAGAGCCGTTGAAAGAAAACTCCTCAGGAACAGCAGATCTGTCCTAGATTTCTTTCAGTCTAATGAAGAGGTAGCGTACATGGGGACATGTTCAGTGCCGTATGAAGCAAATGAACCCTGCCCTCCCCAGACCTAGAAATTAGTCCACTGAACAACACACACACACACACACACACACACATACACAGGGCTACAAAGGACCCAGATGGATAAATGTGCAACGCAAGCCACACAAGGGCACACAGGCAACGTGGGGCATACAAAGTTATTCATGGCATACATTGGAAGACAAGCCACACGGGCGTGCAAAGAGGCACACAAGGCACACACAGAGAGGGACAGGGCGGCAGCAGGGGCACACAACGGAGCAGTCTAGTGCGCATGCACCATGGTACACATAGACAGGGGGGGCAGTGTGTGAGATATTGCTGCCAATCACTTGAGTGGCCGTCAAATGTGTAGCCAGCATCCTAACAGAGTCAAAGAGGCATGATGTGATGGGCAAAGAGCAGGTGTTGGGCATGATGCATGCCAATTGTCTGGCACCAGTGGCAGTAGTAGCGCAGGGCCAGCAGACGAGGGCCACAGCTATGGTACATCCGCCGGCCTCCCTGGCCTATGCCACACCATGAGATCACACCCTATGCCTATGTGTTTGCATCTCTGTGCAACCCATGCCTTTGTAAGCACATCTGGCTTTTACGGGCCTGCATGTACTTGCAACAATAGCCAATTTCATACCCCTCTATTATCTCGAGTGCCAATAGCAGGGAGGTACCAAACATGGCAGCATAACCCATGCCGTCTCGGGATCCCCATAGCGGAGAGGAATCAAAATGAGGCGCCAAAACGGCTGTCATTACGGGGTGCTTAGAGCGGGCTTAGAGCGGGGAGGGCTCAAAAAAGGCTTGATAATCGCTGCCGTCTTGGGGTCAGGGGGGGGGACACAGGCCACATGGGCTGCAACAAGTGCAACCAAGGGGGGGGGGGGGTTCTCAGAAATCGGATATCATGCTTAAAACCCCCCTAGAGCCAAATTTAAAAAATGGGGGGGTTTGGGGGGGGGGTTAAGAAAGTTTTTCGCTGCGCGGGGGTATTGTCAGCGGGAAGGGCACCCCGGCCCCCCAAACCCCCCCCCCCCCCCCCGAATGAAATACATAGTGTCAGGCACCTCCGAACAGTTGGGTATGCGTCCCAGGTGTGATCCGACAATTCGCACCGCCCCCACCACCGTCTATGGTAGGGTTTCATAAGCTTGGGTATTTCCGGCCGTGGGTACCGGAAACCTCGGGAATGTGGGTCTCCGAGGCGGTCATGGGGTTCGAAATACACCATGGGGTTAGAATTGCAGCATGGGGGTTGAAACACATGAAGGTCCGTCATGGGGTTTGGAATGCATCATGGGGTTAGAAATACAACATGGGGTGAGAAATGCGTCAAGGGGAGGGCATAAAAGAAGGGGTGTGTGTGTGACTATGCTGGTCAGCCGACGCAACTCGGGAGGCCCTTAGGGCTATGGCGGGCCTCGCCTCCCTCCCCGCGCCATTTTGTGGGCCTTCCAGTCCTGGTGTGCATGCTACTACAAGGGAAGGAGAGGGAGAGCGAAGTGTAGGGGGTGGGGGAGGTATCCGTTTGTGACGCTTGTGTGCATGTAGCTCCGCCTACTTCTTCTACCCTGACGTCTTCACCGTGCAACGCTTCTTAGCACTTTGCCACGGAGTGGTGATGGGCCGCTTTGTGCCCTTGCCGGGCACAGCTTTTTTGGGGGGCAGAACTTCCACCCCGGAAGAAGAGGTAGAAGAGGAAGAACATGAGGAAGAAGAGGAGCTATTACCATCTTCGGAAGTTGCGGAACTCTCGTTACCGCTGGACGAATCATGATCTGCGGAAGACCCATATTTCACAGAGCTTGCATCCTCCTCCGGTTTCCACTCCCAATCGGAGCGGCCAAGAGAGGCTTCAGAGAAGGATGCACTCTTGTTGTCGACCGCCTTTGCGACTTTCAAAGTGATCTTGGGCTTCATCACCATGGGGATTTATTTTGGCTTGCCCCCTTTTTTCTCATTGTCTTGGCTGACTACAACCCATTTCGTCAAATCAACGGTGTTTGGTGCCACGGTTGGATGGCACCGTGCCAAGTGACTTTTGATGTTCAAGACCCACGGGGTGGCACTGCACCCCGGAATAGGACATGTTTTCAGGGGAGGGGGGTTTCTCGGAAATCGGATATCATGCTTAAAACCCCCCTAGAGCCAAATTTAAAAAATGGGGGGGTTTGGGGGGGGGGGTTAAGAAAGTTTTTCGCTGCGCGGGGGTATTGTCAGCGGGAAGGGCACCCCGGCCCCCCAAACCCCCCCCCCCCCCCCCGAATGAAATACATAGTGTCAGGCACCTCCGAACAGTTGGGTATGCGGCCCAGGTGTAATCCGACAATTCGCACCGCCCCCACCACCGTCTATGGTAGGGTTTCATAAGCTTGGGTATTTCCGGCCGTGGGTACCAGAAACCTCGGGACTGTGGGTCTCCGAGGCGGTCATGGGGTTCGAAATACACCATGGGGTTAGAATTGCAGCATGGGGGTTGAAACACAGCCCATGTGAGTCGGACCCCTTGTCAAAAGCCAATTGTAGCGCGTCGATTGCTCAAGGCGGGTGGTTGCACTCTCCAGCATACCCTCAACTAGGCGTCGGCAAAAGAAGGCAACATTGAAAGTGCCAGGTGGCCGACCAGGCCACCACCGGATGGGGACGATATCAGGAACGTCCACAAAATTAACAATCTGTGAAACCAACTGGCGACAAAAGCCCTCATTATCGGCTTGCTGCAAAGCTTGTTGCCACCGTCGAATGGCTTCCTCAGAGGGCAAAGTTGGGAAGAAAGAATGCAAAGAGAATATTGCTGTTAGCGGAAAAGGTCGAGGCAGATAGGGGAAGCAACAAGGGTCCTTGCATCATACCTGTACAATTGTTCACAAACAGTACCAACCCTACACTATCCGGATTAATTAATTAATTATTTAATTAACCTTTTTTTTTGCGAAATAATGTGTCCCGAACGGCAGAATTATCTAAAATTTTTGTGTTTCTTGTTTTTTTTTTGCGCTTAGAAAAAAACACCATGGAATTAAATATTTTGGCAAAATATTGGAGTTTGCACGGTACTGGTCGGCCAACGCAACTCGGGGGGCCCTTAGGGCTATGGCGGGCCTGGCCTCCCTCCACGCACCATTGTGTGGGCCTTCCAGTCCTGGTGTGCATGCTACTACAAGGGAAGGAGAGGGAGAGCGAGGAGGTGTAGGGGGTGGGGGAGGTATCCGTTTGTGACGCTTGTGTGCATGTAGCTCCGCCTACTTCTTCCGCCCTGACGTCTTCACCGTGCAACACTTCTTAGCACTTTGCTTCGTAGTGGTGATGGGGCGCTTTGTGCCCTTGCCGGGCACAGCTTTTTTGGGGGGAGAACTTCCACCCCGGAAAAAGAGGTAGAAGAGGAAGAACATGAGGAAGAAGAGGAGCTATTACCATCTTCGGAAGTTGCAGAACTTTCGTTACTGCTGGACGAATCATGATCTGCGGAAGACCCATATTCCACAGAGCTTGCATCCTCCTCCGGTTTCCACTCCCAATCGGAGCGGCCAAGAGAGGCTTCAGAGAAGGATGCACTCTCGTTGTCGACCGCCTTTGCGACTTTCAAAGTGATCTTGGGCTTCATCACCATGGGGTCCCCACCGCTTCAGAGCGGGGGGCAGAATCCGATGTGGCCTACAAGTGGGCCGGGGAGCAAAGGAGAAAAAATTTTCGGGTGCCCAAAAGAGGGCGGAATTGCTGCATAACCCCTGCTTTCTCGGAGATATCCAAAAAGGGGGGGGGGATAGACATTACTAAGGACCGCCCTGCCCCTGCCTTCTCGGGAGTCCAAAAAAGGGCGGAAATGCTACGTCACCTTTGCATTATGGGCGGTCCCGAGCTACGGGAACAAAATCAAAAGTGGCCGAATTGGGGGCAAGGACAAAACTTTGGATGTGCAGTCCAAAAGAATACCACCAAAAATTTTTCGCACAAATGGTGTGTCTGCGTTGAAAAACACCCTTAAAACCCCCTCACAGACCGTATTTAAAAGGGGGGGGGGGTTCAAAACCCTCCACACTATCGGATTTCTCAGAAACCCCCCTCCCCTGCATGTTTTCTTGTTTGCGCATGGCCACTGCAAGCTTCAATGGGACCACACACAGGTATGTGCTACTGATTTTCTTGCGCATAATACTTGTGGTACACATGCCTGTTGTGCGCCCACAGAAACCACAAGGTTCGGCCTCACCACGCATCCTTGGGTCCGTTACCACCTCTCCTTTTTGCAAGTGCACTGCCACATGATTGCGCATCCTTGCCAAAGCAATGGCCGCTCCACAAAACAAACAAAAGTGTGTTGCTTCCGCGGGCCGCATGCTAGTATGTGCCACACCAGCGGATGGCTCTGCACGCAACTGAGGACAATTGGGCACCTTTGCGGCTTTCACAAAGGCAAACAGGGTGCCCACTGGAATGAGCCAACGACCATCGGCATCCATTTGGGCATCCAAAAAGAACCACATGCCCATTCCGAAACTCACATTCTGGACCAAACCGTCCCGTCCACCGCAACAAAGTTGGATCACTAGTCATTGCGACAGAAGGCAAAAATTGACCTGTCACGGGGATGGCATGTCTTGTTGCAAGCGCTTCCTTCGTGGTACCATAAACCCGTGCACCGTCAACGGTGCACCATGAAAAAGTAAATGTGCCCACGGAACACGTCCGTTGCGAGCCACATATGAAGGTCACAAGTGCAAGAAACATAGCACCCACCGTGACTGCGTCCTCATCAAAATTGCAATTGTCAGGCAATGCAACATTGTTTACATTCGCAGGGGTTTGACCAAACCGGGCGGTTTGTGCCGTGCGCCGCAACCGATCGGTTGACGCATGTTCAACATTGCCGTCGAAATACTCATTGACACGTTGTGTAATATGCACGGTGTGCCCATTGGCGCATGGGACATGGGCTCGATTTCGGTCAGAACCATGACAACACAGCCAAGATTCCACGGAACAAGCATCGGTAGGATTGCTATCCTCCATTCCTTTGGTTTCCGGGGCAGTCCCCAAAAATTCGTCTTCTTTGTCCAACACAAGGGGTGCACCACATAATTTCAAATGTAAAGCGTGGATTGCGACTCCCTAACCCCAACTCAAGGGGCCACACAACAAAGCGTGGATTGTGAGTCCCTAACCCCAACTCAAGGGGCCACGCAAACAAAGCGTGGGAGTCCAAAAAAAAAAGGGAAAGAAAGTGGGAGGCAAACTGTGTTCCACAACAAAGGGGAACAAAATCAGAAGTGGCCCCCTCACCCTCCCCTCACCTGCACCGCAGCATATGGGGGGTGGTCGTGGTCAAAGGATGTGTGGAGGGCCCCGCGACAGAAGGTCTGCACGGTCCGTGGAATGCTGCTGGTCCCCGCCCCCAAGACCTTTGAGAGTCTCATTGGCCTAATGCCATGGGCAAGGTCAAAAAAAGCTATTGTTCGGTGTATGTGTGAAGGACCTCGTGTACTGCCCCATTGCTGCCCCACATCGATCTTATTGCATTGATCGAGTGGGGGGTGGAAATGGACTAGGACCACAACACCTTCCACTTTAAGTTGCACTCAGGGTGGGGGGGGGGGGGGGTTCTGAGAAATCCGATAGCGTGGGGGGTTTTGGAACCCCCCCCCTTTTTTTTAAATGGTCTGGGGGGGGGGGGGGTTTAAGGGTGTTTTTCAACGCAGACACACCATTTGTGCGAAAAATTGTTGGTGGTATTCTTTTGGACTTCACATCCAAAGTTTTTTCCTTGCCCCCAATTCGGCCACTTTTGATTTTGTCCCCTTAGCTCGGGACCGCCCATAATGCAAAGGTGACGTAGCATTTCCGCCCTTTTTTGGACTCCCGAGAAGGCAGGGATGTGGCACCCAATTCTGATTTTGTCCCCCTTTGTTTTGGGGATCCCCGAGAATGCAGGGGTGACGTAGCATTTCCGCCCACATGTGGGCCCCCGAGAAGGCAGGTGTGAGGGAGCCAGTTCTGATTTTGTCCCCCTTTGTTTTGGGGATCCCCGAGAATGCAGGGTGACGTAGCATTTCCGCCCACTTATGGCCCCCCGAGAAGGCAACGGTGAGGCGGCCACTTCTGATTTTGTCCCCCTTAGTTTGGGGATCCCCGAGTATGCAGGGGTGATGTAGCATTTCCGCCCACTTGTGGGCCCTCGAGAAGGCAGGTGTGAGGGAGCCACTTCTGATTTTGTACCCCTTTGTTTTGGGGATCCCCGAGTATGCAGGGGTGTTTAGCATTTCCGCCCTCTTTTGGGCCCCCGAGAGCAGAGGTCCACATGGACAATCTCGCGGGGGGGGGGGGGGGGCTTGACGGAGGCAGCCCACTGGCAAATGGCTGTCATTGACAGCGGATCGCTGTCATAGACAGCCTCTTCAAAAGCATGGGAGGGTGTGAACGTGAGCGTGAATTTGGGGGTGAATTTGCGTGCACCCCGAACATAAACACACGTGAACCATCGGTGTATTTTTGATGTACCTTAAATGTTAACCTTGCAATTCGGAGACATTATCGGTACCTAGCATCCTATGAAAATAGCACGGCAAACGGACACACAGGCACCAAGTAGTAGGCAAAACACGGCCAAAAATTGGCGAATTCATGCACGTGCGAATAGCTCATTCAAACGGCCGGTTCACATTAGGGTTCAGCTCACAAAATTGCCCGAACTGGTAAAGCCAAAAAGCCGTCTTTCGGTGTAAAATTGAGTTTTAGCAAGTAGGAGCAACAAAAGCAACAAGCAAGCTAGCCTTAGGCTGTTTTAGGCCGTTTTGAGCTATTATAAACCCATATTAGCCAATGCAATTTCCCGAAAAGATTTCAAAAGGCCATCTTGGGACCGAAAACTTTTTCAAAAATGGTCCCCAAATTCCTTGGGGAAGCTCACAATTTCCAGTTGTCTTTGAATCATTTTGGCAGCTTCATCAGAGGTCGTCCCCCTTCGCCCAGCCAAACCCCACGAACACAAAAAGGCGTTTATCCGCTGAAAATTAAAACAAACCAAAAGACTCATGATTTGCAAACCCCGCAAAAGGGGGGGGGGCTCATTCTATTGACATTTTGACCCCCTTACCCCCTCCACCCACCCACCTGCCTGGGTTTCAGGTAGGGGGGGGGGGTCTTGGGGGGTCCAGCCAAAAACTCATTGGGGGGTGCATTTATCAGGGTTTTATTAATAGGGATTTTACACTGGTTACACCAACAACTCGACACCTTGGGGTAGGGTACATGAATGGCCCCCGATAGGGGGGGGTATGTGACATTTACCCAGAATGTGGGCCCGCGTGGTTTTGACCTAACCTTGGCAAGCTCATTCAATTTCAATTTGTGATTTTGAGCAAACATTATGGGGGGTAAAAATTTTGACGCCCCCCCCCCCAAATAAAAGGGAGCTCAATTTGGGGGGTTGGCATGGCCAGGATTTGGAAAATTTTTGGAGATATTTTTGTCTCATAAAATGATGATTTTACATGAAAAAAAAATAACATTTAACCCTTTGGGGTATGCTACGTGAATACCCTCCAAAAGGGCCCATGTGCATTTCTTGTGCCTGTGCTTGAGCTAGCAACCTCTTTCAGGTGATTCCACAGGTGCTTCCACAACTTACAACATTCATGTTCCCATTTGGCCTCACGTCAATGGCAAATCACACCTTCGGCTGCAAACGACGCTTGGTATTGGTGGTGGCTCCCCATGAAAACTGACGCCATTTATGTGGCCTACTGGGCCTCAGTCCCCGTGGTAATGGCACTCAGTCAAGACGAGTCACTACAACGGGCAGGGGGCACACAAATGATATGCAGTTTGCTTTGCAAGCAGACACCTTCTCAGGGATCCGCCAGCACAGGAGGTCGAAGTCGTCCAACGTCTTCATATACTCTTTGAACACGAAGTCAGTCATCCAGTTGTACCACGAGTCCGTCCCACGGATCCTCCACTTTGCGTCCATGTACTGGATCAAGATCTTGCATAGACCCTGGATGACGTCATACGACTCAGGCCGCGCGTCTGGGTCTTGTGCCCAGCACCTGGTGACCACATCTGCAATGGCTGGGGGCAGGTCTCTGACACTGGGCCGGTATTCCTCCCCCACAACCTTCTCCTTGATGTTTTCCCGAGTGAGCTTTGTGAACGGCCGTTCGTCTTTGGAGACCTGATAAGAGAGGGACGTCGAGGAAAAAGAGATGAAAACGGGAATGAGCCCCGTCCGTCTGTACTAAATGTCTTGTCTTGCATCGATTCTCTTGTGCTGCCACATGGTCTGTATCTCTTCATCTGCCGCTTCTATGCGATCATCATCTTGGCCACTTCTGATCTGCTAGCGGCTCGCAGAGACTTGTGTGGAAAGGGAGAGGAGAGCGAGTGTGGCCCATCAAACAACACATGTAAGCAGGCAAACGCATTGACAATTGCTTAATGCCAGTGTGACTTCGGCACACTGCCTTTAACAGCAGTGTGCCCAGCAGTGTGCCTAGACTGAATATATTGACCACAGGGTTGCTATGCTGACTAATACACTGACTGACGACAAGAAAAGAAGTGTGGACAGCAAAAAACACCACAAAAGACGCATTGTTTGTGCACCTCACACTGCACTTTCAGCACGTTCACGTCCTACAGCACCGTTTCCGTTCTGGCAATAGGTTCAGCGTCGCGACCTCTCCACTTTCGTGCCAGCCTCCAAATACTTCGTTGTGGCAACGCCCAAGCTTCTCGTGGGTTGAAAAAAAGAAGATTCCATGCAATTTAGGTTTTCAGCCTCATGAGCATCACCAAATTGAACTACTTGTGAGGGGGAGGTTGGGGGGGGGGGGGGATAAAGGCAAATCAAGGGGGCGGGGGGAGGGGGGGCTCCTCAGTGTATGGCGTGCCCCCCCCCCCCGCCCAAAACTGGTGAGTGCCAATGGTCATGTCAGGCCCAGGCCTGGCCAAGCCCGGTGACCTGGTGACCCGGTGCCCTATATTTGCATTTTTTGCTTCGTTTAGGGTTCAGTGTTTTCTCATGGAACAAAGGACACTCATGTTAACACGCCCCCATTGAGTCCGCGGTTTACCTTCTGCATGCAGCAGCCAAAATTTAGTTCCCCAAAAAATCAGTACCCCCCTGGCCTTATTAAGCATTCTGCCAAGATTAGTACCCTAGGGTACCAAGTTTGGGGTGGGGGTGGGGGGTTTTATTGACTGGCCGAATGGTGGAAAGGGGGCACAGGGGTGCTTTCAGTGCATAACTAGTGCCCCCATTCGCCATCTTTTCATGTTTAATCATTGCTCACTGTATTCGGGCATCTTTTCTCCGCACGTTTTCATGATTGATCATTTGGAGGATGGCTCTGGAGGTTGGGTGAGCCAGGGCTGAAAGTGGATCTAAATGGCTCCACGTTTACTGCCTGACACTCTGCAATGCATCACATTCCCCTTCCCCTGTAGGACAAGGGCGACCACAGGTGACCAGCAACAGCAACCCATTTGTATGCAGGTGCTTGCAGTTGTGGATTACCCCCAACCCCTTGATCTCAGAGGGCCCGCCTCCTCGGTCGGGTGACATGAGCCCCTCTCTGCCACAACCTGCAGCAAACAAACGAAAATACAAAAAATGCTCTCCAAGATGTCCCCTGTTTTGAGACCATTTCCCGACCTCTGCGCTGCCAGGCTCCCCGCAGGCGCTGCCGGAAAAGTGGTCGACAAACAAAGAAATTCTTGCATCATCATTCAAGGATTTGGGGACCATGAGCCCCAAGCCTAGGCCACGTTGCTGTCTCGGAGCGTCACGCGCATGTTATCATTTGCTTTGTGGCCTTGCAGGCTGGGAAAATGGCTGCATGTCACACTGGTCGTGCAGGTCTGCTTTATGCCCAGATGCGGGAAAAGGAGGCAGAGAGGAATACTGGTTGGTTGGAGAAGGGGGGAGAGAGAGAGAGAGAGAGAGGAGAAAGAGTGAAAAGAGACGGAGAGGGGGAAGGGGGGGAAGGAAGGGTTGGAGCAGGGGCAAGGGAGTAAGAAAAGGGGAACGAGTGAGGGCCAGGAGGAGCAGACAGGAAATGGGACGCCCGAAAAATGAGCCTGGGAGGAAATGGAATGGTTGTGCACCATCAATTCGAACAAGATAACGCCCATGCTGTACATGTCCACGAGATGATTGTATGGCTCGTTGCTCATGACTTCGGGGGCCATGTACCGCAGGCTGCCGGTCTCGCCGGTCATCAAGTACTTGTCGGTGCGCTTCCGTGGCGGTGCCCCTTCCTCGGTGGGGACAGGCACCCGGCGAGCGAGGCCGAGGTCCATGATCTTAAGCATCCCGGTTTGCTCCCCTGGCCCGGCACGGCAAATCCCAAGGTTGGATGGCTTCAAGTCCCGGTGGATCCAGCCGAAGCGGTGCAGCCAGTTCAACCCCCGGGCAAGGTCTATAGTGATCTTCAGGGCGTCAATCAGTTGCATAGGACCGCGCATGTACTTCGTGTTGAGCTGTGAGGCGAGGTCCGACTCGAAGACCTGAAAACAAGCGCAGTGTTAGTACCGGGAGTCAATGTGCACGGGGCATCCTTGGCCAATCACGCAAAACTCTCCACGGTGGGGAGGTGTTTGCTCCTGAGGCCTTTGCTGGAAGGCAGGTGTTGTGGCAAGCAGCAAGCAGCAAGCAGCACCAGCACCAAATGAGTAAAAACTATTTGTGTGGACACCATGGCTCAAAATCAGCATCCAAGTAGCTGAGTGAGGTTACGGTTAGGGTTAGAGTCAAGGTTAGGGTTAGCTGGTGGAACCAGTCTTGGTTTTATAACCCTCTTCAGGGTCTAGGGTGAACCTACCACGTTAAGCAAGCAAGCAGGAAGAAGCAAGCCGCAAGCAGCAGCAAGCACAGGCGAAATAGGCAAAAATCACAACTCGGTCGTGGTGCCTCAAATTCGGCTGAAATTTTGGTGGATGATGCCTATGGGTGTGAAGAACAATCACACAAAGTATAAGCCGGAAACTCAACGGTGGCGGCTGGGAACAGGTGTCGAAAGTGGCAGACATCCATTTCAAAATCTGTCAAAAATGGCCCAAAATTGCTATTTTTGGGGCAATTTGGGTGCCTAGGATGTCCATGGAGGGGTCCAATTGCCTTGGAACCAACGTAGATGATGGGGAAAAACTTTTGATCACCGTTTAGTGTGTTATGCACCTGATTAGTTGCCCCAATGACCCCTTTTTGGGCCAAAAGTCTTGAAGAGCACCGGTTGTGCATACTTTTTCAAGTTCCACCTTTGTGTGCTGTGTTTCATAGCCATGGATTGCCTTGGGCACCCTTGTGGTGATGAATGGGATCATTTGCAAGCTATTTCCATGCTGTCATCGCCCTTCAATGCCCCATTTGGGCACCACGGAGTGGTGAAGCGCGCACAGTGCACATGCACAGGGTAGGGTTACGGGGGTCACATGGGTCCGAAAATGGTCAAAAATGATTTTGTCCAAATTCTATTGCCTTCAGCAGTGCACCTCGAAGAGAGGCTGACAGTCAGCAAATCAGTCCGTTTGGCAGCCAAGCAGTCAGTCAGACAGAAACACACAGTTTGGGTTTTTTGTCCGTGGCAGACGTGGCCCCAACCGGTGTGGAGAGCTGCACAGGCAAGCAGTGGCCGAACGGTAATGCAGTTGACCGTAGACCTTTTGTTTGGCGGTTCGAACCCCGGTCGGGCGAGAACGGCGGCGGCGCCACCGAAAACACACCTGGATTCGAACCGCCGACGTGAAACTCTGCAGTCCGCTGCGTTACCATTCGACCGGCGTTTGATGTGATAGCAGTGTGCCTCCCCACTGCTTGGACCCTTCTGAGCAAAAACTTTTGATCCTCCCCCCTCAAAAAAGTGATATCCAGTTTTAGGGGATAGAGGCCTGAGAATAAAAAAAACCATTGGGGGATGGTCTTATTGGGCAAAATAATGATTTTACAAGGGGTTGGACATCAAATATCATGCCTTGGGGTATGCTACGCGACTGACCCCAGAAAAGGGGGTATACCACGCCCGCGCCTGCGCTTGATCGAACAACCTCTCTTCGAGGTGATTCCTAGACCACTTGGGGTGCACAAACAAGTGGTTTTAGGCTATTTTGTGCCACATTTGACCCATATTACCCCATGCAAGTTCCCAAAAACCCTTTAAATGGGCAATGTCAACGACAACACTGCGTACAGGGGGGTTGGTGGGGGGGAATGTTGTGTTTCAATGCCGTAGATTGCGACAACTTCCTTTTGGGCCCATACTACGTGCTATTTGCGTATATTGCTTGCGTGTCTCTTGTTTTGCATGCTCTTGTTGGTGTCCCCCGCTTGGTGTCCATATCTGTCAGCTGGCGCTTGCTCCGCTAGGTAGTGCCCTCTCGCCTCTGAGATGGCGAGTCAACCTTAGGGCGTCCTAAGGGGAAGGGGGGTACAAACGCAAGCACAAGCCGTGGTGGCCTGCCCCCTCCCTTGGCGCATACCGGCTGGCAATCCAGCGGGGCCCGCACACCACGACCTCTCCCTCGGCACGTCAGTCAGCGATCCGGCGGTGCCTCTTCCCTCCCCCGCCCGCGTACCAGTCGGTGATCCGACGGTGCGACCACCCCACCTCTCCTCCTCACCCCCCCCCCCATGTACCGTGCCCCCCCTCCCCTTCTCACCCCCTTGCTCAACAGATCTGACACAGCGCGAGCAACCCCTGTGGCTGCGGGCGAACCGTAAGAACAACGGAGGTCGGCGTCCTCCCCCAGGCCTACACCCACTCCCTGCTGCCCCACCTGCCGTGCCCCTCACCTCATACCCCCCCCCCCCCCCATACCACAACTGCTACCTCCGCAGGGCCGCCGGCCGAGTGGCTTCGTGGTTCGACCCGGTGTGGCGTCCCCGGGTTCTATGCCGGCCCCTCCCCCCTCTACGTGTTTCCCGTATTGGTCCAAAACAGGGTAGTTAAGTGATTTTATATGGCCCCATGGGCCAGCACGCAGGTATGCACCTCCCCCCCCCCTCCCCACGGGCACATGCCCCCTCCTGGTCCAGCGATGCCAGTGGGCAGTCCCACGGCCGCTCCTCTCACTCCTACGCCGCCCACTCCTCAACCCTAGCTCGACCACTCAGCCCCGCCCCCCCCCCAACCCAACACGTACACCCCAGGCCCTACCTACCCATAGCCGGCCGTATGGCCGAGCGGCAACCCACCATGCTACCGGGTGGCAGATCGTGGGTTCGAAACCTCCCTCCTCCAGCACATTAGTCGGCGATCCGGCGGTGCTGTCCCCTCCCTCCTCATTCCCGGTACCATCCACCGGCCCAGCCGACTACCCATTGTTGTGCACCCCCAAGCCCCCCCGCCAAACCCTCCCCTCCCCGGCACGTCCGCCGGCGATCCGACGGTGTTGTCCTTCCCTCGCCTCCCTCCCAGCACGTCAGCCGGCGATCCGGCGGTGCTGTCCCTCCCCCACCTCCTTCCCAACACGTCAGCCGGTGATCCGACGGTGTTGTCCCTCCCTCGCCTCCCTCCCATCACGTCAGCTGGCGATCCGGCGTTGCTGTCCCTCCCTCGCCTCCCTCCCAACACGTCAGCCGGTGATCCCATGGTGCTGTCCCTCCCCCACCTCCCTCCCATCACGTCAGCCGGCGATCCGACGGTGCTGTCCCTCCCTCACCTCCCTCCCAGCACATGTGCCGGCGATCCGACGGTGCTGTCCCTCCCTCAACTCCCTCCCAGCACGTCAGCCGGCGATCCAACGGTGCTGTCCCTCCCCCACCTCCTTCCGAACACGTCAGCCGGCGATCCGGTGGTGCTGTCCCTCCCTCGCCTCCCTCCAATCACGTCAGCTGGCGATCCTGCGATGCTGTCCCTCCCTCACCTCCCTCCCAGCACGTCAGCCGGCGATCCGACGGTGCTGTCCCTCCTCCACCTCCCTCCCGGCACGTCAGCCGGGAATCCATCGGTGCTGTCCCTCCCTCACCTCCCTCCCTACACATGTGCCGGTGATCTGACGGTGCTGTCGCTCCCTCACCTCCCTCCCAGCACGTCTGCCGGCGATCCGGCGTTGCTGTCCCTCCCTCACCTCCCTCCCAGCACGTCTGCCGGCGATCCACCTGTGCTGTCCCTCCCTCACCTCCCTCCCAACACGTCAGCCGGTGATTGGGCGGTGCTGTCCCTCCCCCACCTCCCTCCCAGCACGTCAGCCGGCGATCCGACGGTGCTGTCCCTCCCCCACCTCCCTCCCAGCACATGTGCCGGCGATCCGGCGTTGCTGTCCCTCCCTCACCTCCTTCCCAGCACGTCAGCCGGCGATCCGGCGGTGCTGTCCCTCCCTCACCTCCCTCCCAGCACATGTGCCGGCGATCCGACGGTGCTGTCCCTCCCTCACCTCCCTCCCAACACGTCAGCCGGCGATCCGACGGTGTTGTCCCTCCCTCACCTCCCTCCCAACACGTAGGCCGGTGATCCAACGGTGTTGTCCCTCCCTCACCTCCCACCCAGCACATGTGCCGGCGATCCGACGGTGCTGTCCCTCCCTCACCTCCCTCCCAGCACGTCAGCCGGTGATCCGATGGTGCTGTCCCTCCCTCACCTCCTTTCCAGCACGTCAGCCAGCGATCCGGCGGTGCTGTCCCTCCCTCACCTCCCTCCCAGCACGTCAGCCAGCGATCCGATGGTGCTGTCAATTCCCCTCCTCCCTCCCGGCACGTCAGCCGGCAATCTAGCGGTGCTATCCCTTCCTCACCTCCCTCCTAACACGTCAGCCGGCGATCCGACAGTGTTGCCGCTGCCTCACCTCCCTCCTAGCAGATCTGCCGGCGATCTGGCGGTATTGTCCCTCCCTCACCTCCTTCCCGGCACGCCAGCCGGTGATCCGGCGGTGCTGTCCCTCCCTCACCTCCTTCCCAGCACGTCAGCCGGCGATCCGACGGTGTTGTCCCTCCCTCACCTCCCTCCCAGCACATGTGCCGGCGACCGGGCGTTGCTGTCCCTCCCCCACCTCCCTCCCAGCACGTCAGCCGGCGATCCAACGGTGCTGTCCCTCCCCCACCTCCTTCCGAACACGTCAGCCGGCGATCCGGTGGTGCTGTCCCTCCCTCGCCTCCCTCCAATCACGTTAGCTGGCAATCCTGCGGTGCTGTCCCTCCCTCACCTCCCTCCCAGCACGTCAGCCGGCGATCCGACGGTGCTGTCCCTCCTCCACCTCCCTCCCGGCACGTCAGCCGGCAATCCATCGGTGCTGTCCCTCCGTCACCTCCCTCCCAACACATGTGCCGGTGATCTGACGGTGGTGTCGCTCCCTCACCTCCCTCCCAGCACGTCTGCCGGCGATCCGGCGTTGCTGTCCCTCCCTCACCTCTTTCCCAGCACATCTGCCGGCGATCCACCTGTGCTGTCCCTCCCTCACCTCCCTCCCAACATGTCAGCCGGTGATTCGGCGGTGCTGTCCCTCCCCCACCTCCCTCCCAGCACGTCAGCCGGCGATCCGACGGTGCTGTCCCTCCCCCACCTCCCTCCCAGCACATGTGCCGGCGATCCGGCGTTGCTGTCCCTCCCTCACCTCCTTCCCAGCACGTCAGCCGGCGATCCGGCGGTGCTGTCCCTCCCTCACCTCCCTCCCAGCACATGTGCCGGCGATCCGACGGTGCTGTCCCTCCCTCACCTCCCTCCCAACACGTCAGCCGGCGATCCGACGGTGTTGTCCCTCCCTCACCTCCCTCCCAACACGTAGGCCGGTGATCCAACGGTGTTGTCCCTCCCTCACCTCCCACCCAGCACATATGCCGGCGATCCGACGGTGCTGTCCCTCCCTCACCTCCCTCCCAGCACGTCAGCCGGTGATCCGATGGTGCTGTCCCTCCCTCACCTCCTTCCCAGCACGTCAGCCGGCGATCCGGCGGTGCTGTCCCTCCCTCACCTCCCTCCCAGCACGTCAGCCAGCGATCCGACGGTGCTGTCAATTCCCCTCCTCCCTCCCGGCACGTCAGCCGGCAATCTAGCGGTGCTATCCCTTCCTCACCTCCCTCCTAACACGTCAGCCGGCGATCCGACAGTGTTGTCGCTGCCTCACCTCCCTCCTAGCAGATCTGCCGGCGATCTGGCGGTATTGTCCCTCCCTCACCTCCTTCCCAGCACGCCAGCCAGTGATCCGGCGGTGCTGTCCCTCCCTCACCTCCTTCCCAGCACGTCAGCCGGCGATCCGACGGTGTTGTCCCTCCCTCACCTCCCTCCCAGCACATGTGCCGGCGATCCAGCGTTGCTGTCCCTCCCCCACCTCCCTCCCAGCACGTCAGCCGGCGATCCAACGGTGCTGTCCCTCCCCCACCTCCTTCCGAACACGTCAGCCGGCGATCCGGTGGTGCTGTCCCTCCCTCGCCTCCCTCCAATCACGTCAGCTGGCGATCCTGCGATGCTGTCCCTCCCTCACCTCCCTCCCAGCACGTCAGCCGGCGATCCGACGGTGCTGTCCCTCCTCCACCTCCCTCCCGGCACGTCAGCCGGGAATCCATCGGTGCTGTCCCTCCCTCACCTCCCTCCCAACACATGTGCCGGTGATCTGACGGTGCTGTCGCTCCCTCACCTTCCTCCCAGCACGTCTGCCGGCGATCCGGCGTTGCTGTCCCTCCCTCACCTCTTTCCCAGCACATCTGCCGGCGATCCACCTGTGCTGTCGCTCCCTCACCTCCCTCCCAACACGTCAGCCGGCGATCCGACGGTGTTGTCCCTCCCTCACCTCCCTCCCAACACGTAGGCCGGTGATCCAACGGTGTTGTCCCTCCCTCACCTCCCACCCAGCACATGTGCCGGCGATCCGACGGTGCTGTCCCTCCCTCACCTCCCTCCCAGCACGTCAGCCGGTGATCCGATGGTGCTGTCCCTCCCTCACCTCCTTCCCAGCACGTCAGCCGGCGATCCGGCGGTGCTGTCCCTCCCTCACCTCCCTCCCAGCACGTGAGCCAGCGATCCGACGGTGCTGTCAATTCCCCTCCTCCCTCCCGGCACGTCAGCCGGCAATCTAGCGGTGCTATCCCTTCCTCACCTCCCTCCTAACACGTCAGCCGGCGATCCGACAGTGTTGTTGCTGCCTCACCTCCCTCCTAGCAGATCTGCCGGCGATCTGGCGGTATTGTCCCTCCCTCACCTCCTTCCCGGCACGCCAGCCGGTGATCCGGCGGTGCTGTCCCTCCCTCACCTCCTTCCCAGCACGTCAGCCGGCGATCCGACGGTGTTGTCCCTCCCTCACCTCCCTCCCAGCACATGTGCCGGCGATCCAGCGTTGCTGTCCCTCCCCCACCTCCCTCCCAGCACGTCAGCCGGCGATCCAACGGTGCTGTCCCTCCCCCACCTCCTTCCGAACACGTCAGCCGGCGATCCGGTGGTGCTGTCCCTCCCTCGCCTCCCTCCAATCACGTCAGCTGGCGATCCTGCGGTGCTGTCCCTCCCTCACCTTCCTCCCAGCACGTCAGCCGGCGATCCGACGGTGCTGTCCCTCCCTCACCTCCCTCCCAGCACGTCAGCCGGCAATCCATCGGTGCTGTCCCTCCCTCACCTCCCTCCCAACACATGTGCCGGTGATCTGACGGTGCTGTCGCTCCCTCACCTCCCTCCCAGCACGTCTGCCGGCGATCCGGCGTTGCTGTCCCTCCCTCACCTCTTTCCCAGCACATCTGCCGGCGATCCACCTGTGCTGTCCCTCCCTCACCTCCCTCCCAACACGTCAGCCGGTGATTCGGCGGTGCTGTCCCTCCCCCACCTCCCTCCCAGCACGTCAGCCGGCGATCCGACGGTGCTGTCCCTCCCCCACCTCCCTCCCAGCACATGTGCCGGCGATCCGGCGTTGCTGTCCCTCTCTCACCTCCTTCCCAGCACGTCAGCCGGCGATCCGGCGGTGCTGTCCCTCCCTCACCTCCCTCCCAGCACGCCAGCCGGCGATCCGGCGGTGCCGCTCCCCCCCCCCCCCTCACCCCGCCCTTCCATTCGCTCCCACTCACCCTCTCTTTCCACAGGCTGCAGCAGCATCCCTCCCCGGGCGAAGGGGGAGGACACCACGGCGCCGTCATGGGGATCCGGGACCCCGTACGTTCCCGACCGGTGGCGCTACCTTCTCTGGCCCCTCGCTCCCCCCCCCCCCGTGCAGCATAATGGGCAACCCCAAGGCTGCACTGGCAAACCAACCCCGCCCCCCCTACACTAACCCTATACCCCTGGCCCTCCCTACTGATCGCTGGCCGTGTGGCTCGGCGGTAACCCAGCATGCTACCGTGTAGCAGGTCCTGGGTTCGAATCCTCCTTCCCCCGGCATGTCAATCGGCGATCCGACGCTGCTTTCCGCTCCCTGCTTCTTTCTTTCCAGGGGAAGCATCCTCCCCCGGGGGATAGGGGAGGACTTGACCAACTACCCCACCCAAATGTAGTCTTGATTAGGGTTAGCATTGGGGTACACCATGGAGGGCTATGATGTGGCTTTAGGCAGCCATGGACAAAATTATCCTTCGGGTGCTTTTGGTACCCATGGGCCATCGGGAGCCTTCGGCACCGATAGACTCCTAAGGCTCCTTTGGCAACTAACTATTGGCCGGAGGCCCTGCAGCGAGCAGGGAGGGGGGTGGACTCCGCCTCCTTAGACCGGCGGAGCTGCCCCCCCATGGCGGGGGAGGCATTCCAGCCCATTTTCTAAACCCAGCACCAGCGAGGACGGGAGCCATCAGAACAGCAACAACGTGCAGGGCCTTTCTATGGCCCACCCACCATCCCCCAACAAATCCTACAGAAGGGCGTCTCTGTCGTCCCCAACTGAAGCCTGAGGGTGTGTGGCATGGGTCGTTGCCCCAATATCTATGCCTAAAACTGATCCCGCACAAAGCATTGTCCATTGTGACGGATGTCCCCAAATGCAGTGCATACCAATGTGCATGCAGAGGCGCAAGAGAATTTGGTCCTCCTGCAGGAAGTGACCAAGTGAACTGTTGAAAAGAAAACTGGTCCCAAAGGATACCAAACTCCCAGGATTTTGGGTTTAGAAGTCGCTACATATGAAACAGTTCAAACCGAACATAAGCACGACCTCTGTCACAACGAACGGGACCCCGATCCCGATGCCCACGAGCGTGACCAAGTTGCGGTGGGGCGGAATGGCAAGCAGCGCATTCTGCTCCTTCTTGAAGTCTTCGAGGATCTGCTGCGCCACTGACAGCTCCGCAGGCGGCTCTTTTCCAGACTCCGCCAACTGCTTGCGCTCCGTGTCGATCAGCTTCCAGATCTCTGGCTTCAAGTACTTCACGGCAACTTGCACGAGTCGCGGAGGGATGACGCCAGGTGGGTAGACTGTTGGCTTTGCGGCCGGCACCGCATTGCCTCCGCCTGGAACCTCCTCTGGGGCCTCCGTTGTCTCTACAAGTGGCACGTCATCCTCTGTGACTGACTCGATCCTAACAGAAGGGACAGAGGGGGTGAGACCTAAAGGAATACAGAAAGGGGGACGGAGAGGGCACTGGTGGAATGGAGACAGGGAGGGTGAGGGAGAGGGAGAGGGAGAGGGAGAGAAAAAGGTGCAGGGAGAGGGAGAGGGAAGGGGGGGGGGGGTCAGTGTCGACAGGTGGACGCTGATGTGTTGTGGTGCACGAGGCTGACCACCCAGGCAGCTCACTTGGGGAGGATCTTTTCAACGCCAGGCACAGCCTACACCACATCACCTGTTTCCAGCCACACCTGTGAACCCTTTCCAGCATTATGCTTGGGCACCCCCTGCACCAGGCAGGATCCAGGACTGGTGCCCTCTGCAAATACCCTACAACACTGTTTCCTACAAAACTGTTTCCTGTGCACGCAGCACCTCAATCACCCCGACGAGCTTTCTAGTGCCAGGGCTCTGATACCATGTCATACCTTGCGTTGGAGACCCCAATCACCGGATGGTGGAGATGGTTGGCTTTTCTCTGCGTGCTGCTTGAACGGTGCCTTCCCTGACTGGGGTTGCTTCCCGGGCCATAAGCCTAGGAGTTGGGGCTGGATGGCCATGTGAAATGGCAACCATGCCCCTCAACTCCACTCGCCTTTTCTGAGACAGGTTCTGAGCAAGTAGGCAGAGACCCATGGCAAGGAGAGGGGCACCTCCAGCGGTGAAAAGTTTCTGGCCCAGGCTGCATTTGGAAAGAAGAGGCCAAAAGAAGCAAGCAGCAATTGTGAGTGGTGGGGCAGACATTCCACTCTCATCTTGCCCACAACACACCCCTTCCCACATACACACTCCCGCACAACCACACAGCACAAACGAGCACTTCCAGAGAGACTTAGGAGGCCATACGATATTGGCGTACCGTGTGGCTGCCTCATACCTTGCCGGCTGAGAGCGGCCACCAGCGGACAGTGGGGACCTGCCGTACCCATGGCACCCCAGACCATTTGTGGGTGTTGCAGCCTTCGTGCCGTTTGTCGTCATCATGCGCTCTGCGTTGTGTCATGTCATGTCATGTCATGTCATGTCATGTCATGTCATGTCATGTCATGTCATGTCATGTCATGTCATGTCATGTCATGTCATGTCATGTCATGTCATGTCATGTCATGTCATGGCATTTCATGGAGCGCTAGAGCCATCGTCCACTGGTCCGCCCAGCGGGCGTCCATCGGCAGAACGTCTAGCCGCCACACACACACGCACTCCGATGGAATGGGCCCCAGGTGAGGGGGGGCCGAGAGCACCATGCATGGCGCGAAGGAGAGAGGCGCCCGGACCAAGCTAGGCCCACCACGGGCAGGCAAGCGGACGCTCAGAAACACCAGTCCCGCCGACAGGGCCCGGCTTTCTGGGAACTGGTGGGTCTCACCTTAGACGGTTGACGCGCGCACTCGAGGCACACTTGGTGAGGCAGTGGTGCGTCTGCACCTCACAGGCTGCACCGCTGACCCCAGGGGGCGCCCAGGGTGGGTGGCGGCGTCGTCGGCCGGCCTGACTTGGACGTTGTGTCACGTGCCCCTGTATGCCGTGCATTGCGGCTGCCCCCTTCGCTTTTGCGTTCAATGAATGACTGTTCAAAACAAAGCCAAGCCAAGCCACGAAACTGAAAACATCAACCAGCAAATATACTCCAACTGTGTTGTTCACCTCTTGTGGTCCCTTCTCTGTCACTGACCGCAGTGCAGCTAGGTAGACCACCCAGAAATGCCCTGTGGTGTTGTTCAACCCCCTCCTTGACACAGAGGGAGAGGGAGAGGGAGAGGGTCTTCGCTCCCCAACCCTACTGCCAATCCACAGGCTATTCATGCCCAAGCAGGCGGCTATCAGGTCTACCACTCTATGGCCACAGCTCTGTGCACTAGGCTAGACAGGGCAGCTGTCAAGGGGTCGGGACACAGGTGCCCAGTTACCCCTGCCTGGAAGTCTGTCAGGGATGCCCACGCTGACCCGCTGCGTTGCACTGTCTGTCGTGGACGCCCGTGGCGGACAGCGGCATTGTGGCCACTGCACTTGCTCATTAGGCTGTCCAGGGCTGCACAGGGGGGCATTTAAGGAGTCAGGCAGGGCTGTGCTTAAGGGGGAGGGGGGGGGCACAGGGGAAAGGGGGGGGGGGTCAGAGAATGAGGACCCTCCTCCTTGCAGTTGGCCACAAATGACATGCAATGCAGTTAAAAACCGGTGCAACCATTTAGTGCTCATCAGTTTTAGTCTGAATCAGAGCTGGAGTTGGAATCAAAACTCGAATCTGCACCTGAAGAATCTGAATCCAAAGAATGTGAGGCACAGTCTGAGTCCGGGCCAGGCACACAGCACAGGGGACACCACTTCTTCAATGCCCACATCCATACTCTGCTCCCCATCAAAACTGTTTCGCAAGGAAATCCCAAAGCCCGTCCTGCAACACATACTTGCACAGCACACAACAGAAAATGTGACCGTGCACAAAAACCCACTTCTGACCCCCCTTAAAGAGGAGGAGTGGGGGAAGGGGGTCTAGTGGGGGTCCATGAGGGGGGGGGGGGGGGGCTCCTCCTTGCGGAAAAAAATGAGCACCAACCTGGGGTCAGGGCACCAACAGATGCAAGACCTTCCCATACTCCCACGGGAACCCTCTCATTTCCGCTTTCAACATTCATCTTGCACTGTGCCCCAGCCCCATTGCCAACCCAGAGGCCATTGGGGCCCAGCCGTGGTACCAATCAAGCAGTTATTGGGTCTCCTGCTTTATGGCAGTTTGCACTGGGCTGCACAGGGCTGTTAAGGGGTCAGGACATGCACAGATGCCTATGCACCCCTGCCCTGCACTGAGCGGCCGCGGCGCACTGCCTCCCCCGCGTGGGACAGCAGCAGCACATTGTGGCTGCTGCACTGCTCCCTGGGCTGTTCAAGGCTGCACAGGGCGGCATTCAAGGGTCAGGGCGCCCACAGATTCCAGTGCCATCCGCTCTGCTACAGCCACCCTCACATGTTCCAAGTGCATTGTTCACCGCACCCCAGCTTGTTACCAATGCAGAGGGTATTGGGACCCTGGCCACGTGGCCAATCAAGCGCCTATTTGGTCTGCCCCTCTCTGGCTGCCACTCTGTGCACCCGCCTGCACAGGGCGGCTGTGAAGGCGTCAGGGCACGCACAAATGCTGGTGCATCCCTGCCCTTCAGTCTGTCCTGGACACCCATGCTGACTGGCTGTGCCGCGCTGTCTGTCACAGACGCCCACGCTGGACAGCGGCTCTGTGACCGGTGAGTGACCCCAGTGCAGCTGGCAGGACCACCCAGAAATTCCCTGTGGTGTTGTCCAAACCCGTCCTTGGCACAGAGGGAGAGGGAGAGGGAGAGGGAGAGGGAGAGGGAGAGGGAGAGTGAGAGGGAGAGGCAGAGGCAGAGGGACCACAAAGCACCCACATGCCATTGCGAGCACACTCTTCTGGGAGAGGCAGTGGTTGTGGTTGTGGCAGTGTTCCTGGGCGTGTACAGGCTCTGCGTAACAATTAGTTTCTTGCGACCCCTTTCATCCCTCAGCAGGGGATCCCTGGAACTTGCCATCTTTTGTTTCGGCTTCGATGCAGCACAACTGGTACGGCAAGCACACCAACAACTTGGTCGGACCACTTGCTCTCTTTCGGGGGGGGGGGGGGGAGAGAGAGAGAGGGAGAGAGAGAGAGAGAGAGAGAGAGAGAGAGAGAGAGAGATAAGGCATGGAAGGGTTGGGAGAAAGCAGGGAATGAAGGGGAAAAGAAAGCTGGCAGCAAAGAGAAAGACCTGGAGACATTGGATTCTGTGCGCTTCGCTGAGACATTGGATTCAGTGCGCTTCGCTGCTGGGTCTGCCACCTCCTCTGCTTTTGGATCCTTCGCCTCCAGCTCTCCTGCTGTTGGCTCTTCAGCTTTGGAGTCTGCGTTGATGGACTGTTGAGTGCCGGACTCTGCCTGTGTGGACTCTGCCTGTGCCTCCTTTGCTGCGGCATCAGCAGGTGGAACAGGTGCACCGGGGAGCCTCATAGGGGGGAGGACCAGGTTTGCAATCCCAATGGCAGTAGGGGCCTCGGAGGGTGGCAAGACCTTCAGCATCTTCAGATGGTGCCAGTGGACGCTCAGGACTGGGCGGCGCATGGGTCGGGCGGGCATTTGGGGTGGAGCTTGCGATTCCATAACTGCCTCAGGTGCTGTCTTCACAGCATCTTCGGGTTTGGACTCGGGCTGCGGGGGGACAACTTCTACGGAGGCCATGAGTGACTTAAATATGGGCGGAGTGTTCCTCGCTCTGCCAGACAAGCGCAGTGCAAACACAAACGACACGGGGGCAGCAAAGGCACGATGCAGTCATATTAGCATCACAGTTACCACTCTCACTCCTGCAAACCAAATGGGCAGGCTCGCCCTGATGGACCCCTCCCAACGCCCCCCACAATTATCCTTGAGCTGTGAAGTCCCAGTGTGGCATGAGTCAGGCATCTGAAATAGCTGATACCAGAATCCCTTGCCATTGGCAACGGTTTGAAAAGACTGGGTAAAAGGCGAACAAAACAGTGCAAAAAAAGCAGGTTTATGAAACACGCCTATGTACAAGGTTTGGAAAAGCTTGCATCGGTGTGCAAAGAGTTATACCAGAGCTCTAACCAGAGCTAAAAATTGTGCAAAGCTTAAGAAAAAGCACAACAAAGGCCTTTGACCAAAGCAGGTACACTCACTGAAAAGTGTGATGGCTGTCCTGGATTGTCTGTTTCTCCCAGAGTTGTGTTGACCAACTCTTGTTGGCAGCAAACCTTGTGTGTGGGACAAACATATGCCCAAATCCTAATTATCATCGGCAATGCATACGCACTGCGTGTGCACATTGCAGTAAAACCCCACCCATGCCACCTGCGCAGGGTTAAGGTCTTGCCACTGGTACAACGTACCACCCATCCCTACATCACTCGCATCAGTGGGGGAGCATCTGGGCCCTGCGCGCACCGCGGGCTCCTTTTATAGCGCGTTTTCCCGGACCGGCCTGGGCTTTCCCCCCTCCTAAAATGGCCCCTACGGAGAGGAAACCCCTTGATGGTAAGCACAGTTGCTTGATCGGGATAGGTGGCCAAATCTCCGCGCCGTGCATGCGCCGCGTCAGGTGCTCCCCCAATGATGAGGACTATCTGGTCCTCATCCCCTCAGCAGTTGGCGGAGGAGATTTTTCTCTTCAACTCATGGAACCACTGTTCCTCTTTGGAGGTCCACCGCCAGGGGTTACTCTTTTTTGTAAGGTCACACAGGAGGGGGAGGAATAAGTAAAGTTGTGTAAATGGTGTCTGTAGAAATTGCAGGTGCCATTACGAATTTTCATGTCCTGCAAGGGTTGCATCTTCGATGCGGCTGGTTTCCACCAGCCATAACCCACGTCAAAGCCAAGGTACTCCATCTCCTCTTTTACAAACTCACATCGGTACAAATGGGTGAAAATGGATGACAATTCCAATATGTCACATCTTGAATGCATAAGAAGCTCAAAAACCCTATTATTATGGAACAACAAACATGCGCAAAAGGACCAAAACTAGAGTTTCGGTAGTAGCCAACATACAAAACTGTGCACTGCGTGTAGGGCATTCCCATACAATTCTTTACACCTTTCTCATGGCTGATACCACACTCTTCATCATAATAATGAACATGATGATGATGAACTTGGGATGAATGGATCGCACGCGCTTTGTTGCGGTTCGGTGTCACATTGTTGCTGCCCTATGCCCATCAACACTAAGCCCCAAGGCTTCGCCATTGCTATCCAACTCCTACCAACTCCTCTCTTGGTACCCAGGTCTCCACCTTGGCCTTCTTCATTTGCTACATCCTTTCATACCCCCTTGGGGCTCACGTGGTGGGCCACCTCCAAAATGGCCACCTCCTTTTTGACACCCATCCCCCTTCGGACTTCCGCTTCTATGACCATCTTTGGCCAAATGACCCTGCTAGCGACAACAGGAACGGAGTGGCGTAGGACTCGGGCAAGCTGCCGTTGTGTGATGCCATGCTCCACATGCTGTTGGACTCCCACTCCACCGACGTGGGTGGCGGCAAGCCCACGATCGTCATCACATCCTTCGGATCCTTCAAACCCATCGGTGGTTCAAGACCTAGCACACAGAAAATGGTCTCACCACTCGAAGTCTTACGCTCCTTTCAATGGACAGCACAAATGTTGCGAACGGGGAGTGTTTCCATGAGTTTCTCGTAGCCCTGCTTCTCAGTTATGGTGTGCACTTTAGACCTTGTCTCCCAAATAGGGTTTCAAAAGCATACCAACGATCCTCAGTCAAGTCCTTTTCGGCAGGACAGTGAGAGTCGTCCATGCTTTTTGCATCGCGTTAGACTTGGAGCGTCCCATGGTGATTCCCAAGGGTACCCCACAATTTCCTTTGGTCTCATTGCCGTGCCGCAGAATAGGAGAATTTCATGTATGCACGATGTTAGACGCTACCTATAGGGTCAAGCGGACTTAAGGAAGAAAATCTACATCTACCCCAGCAAGAGCAATCTGTGATTTGTCGCTGTCCCACATGGCATTGCAGGACATGGCACTGGTGCCCACTGTGACCATCAGCCCAAACAAGCATAGGGTTTCCCTTGGTAAACCACTCCGCGCCTTGAGAAAAAAAACAGAAATTTTTTTTGACGGGGGGTTGTTTTGTTTTATTTCAATTCTAATATTCAAGTTTTCATCAACAGCATAGTACCCGTGTTTTGTAATACTTGCATCCGACGGATTAAAACCAGCGAAGCACAGCGAAATGCCCTTAAGAGCAGACATGCAGGCATCAACAGCCCCCCACACACAAAGCAGACTGCAACACCGACACACTGCAGGCAACAGGGCACGTGATCAATTGAAGGAACAACTCAACAGGCCACAATACATGAAATACAAAACAAATGCATGGGCTGACGGCAGGTGATGAACGGCGGCTTGGCTCCTCACTGTAGCAGATGGAACATGGAAGCTGTTGCTTCAGTGCAGAGTTGGTAATAACACGTGGTAATCACACGTTTGGTGCAGAAAGAAACAGCACCGCTGCATGCGTCTGCAGGGCGAGAGACTGATGACAGACTGATGGACAACAACAAATGACTCACAGACATATTTGAAGCACAAACACTTCTAGAGGCAGTTCCGCAAAGCGAAATATAGTCAAAACACACACACACACACACACACACACACACACACACACACCCGCACGCACGCAAACACACTTCGCAAACGACCAAACACACACACGCACACACCAGGGATCCTGATAGCGGTCCCCCCCCCCCAGCCCCCCCCCCCGAGTGACGAGTGACGAGTGACACATGGAACGCACGAAGCAAATACGCAGAGATGGGCGCCACCGGACAACTCACAATTGCTCGAAGTGTTCATGTGGCTTTCTTGTTATAGTGTTGACTATGTTACTCACTACTGTCGCTGCTACAGCTACTGCTGCAGCTAGAAATGGAGCTAAAAGACGATGCTGAGGAGCTTTTTTCTGAGCCTGGTTGTATGCAGCTAGCCGTTTCTTGCCAGTCAGATGGCACTGTCCGCTGAACCAGACTACACAGTCTGTCGCTTGCTGAGCTGTCACAGTGCGCAATTGCTCCACAAGTGGTGATAAACTCGATGGTGGTGTGGCAAACATGTCGAACAACGTGGGCTGCTTCTGCGGTGGTGTCAAGGGCAGAGCAGCTGCAGCACTGGGAGTTGCAGGGGATGCAGAATGGTCTGCTTCAGCAGCAGCAGCAACGCTGTCCTCGGTGTCGGCAGCAGCGACAGCCTGCAGAGCAGGAGCATGTGCCTGGGCAACTAGCCCGGCACAGCTAAAAGCAGCAGCAATCAATGCAACAGCAGTGGCAGCAGTGGCAGCCTCCATTGCCCTCTTCTTCATCAACTTCTTCTTTTCGCGGGCTCTCTTGGAGGTGCATGCGCTCACTGTAGGGCACTGAGGTGAGTGCCCAAACTGTCCGGTGCAGCGCTGTTCCCTAGCACCCTTTACAGGCATGGTGACAGACTATGAGAAAAGAAGGGGCAACATCTGTCACTGTCTATCTGTCACTCTCCATCTGTCACTGAGTGACAGATAGCCCGACCCCCCCCCCTCCCCCCACCCCCACCAAAAAATTGGACCCCTTCTTATCAAGATCCCTGGCACACACACAAAGCAAAGCGGACAGCGAGTAATTGCATGGTATTTGCTCCAATGTGGCTCCCAGCTGCCCAGCAGATGGACCATGACGGACAGACTGGCCGACTCCCGCTGTTGGGCGAGGCTGTATGCCTGGCAGCACGCACCTGGACCTGGTGGGAAACACAACACAACAATCAAGATCAGACATGTTCCGACACACCAATAACACACCGCAGAGCGCAACAAGGCAGTTCACATTTGACACGAATGAATGCCTTCAAAGTCAAGGAGTATCCAGCAGCAGGGCCTCAGACCACCACAATGACAGACGACAGCGGACAGAGGACAGATCGCAAGCAGGGCAGTCTACAAAGCAAAAAAAAAAAAAAAGGACAGACTCCGTTAAAGGCGAAACTCAACAGGTGTTAACCGCTAAATGATTCGATTAATCACCAGCTTCCATTGATGAACCGCCATCCGTCGTCAGTCAAAGCCCAACCGCCGTCGGTCAATACGGCGGCCCCGAGCTGGCGGCCTTGGACATTAAAACAAAAGGAAAACGATATAAAGTGGCTCCTTACGGACACTCCTGCGAGTGCGAGATCCCAAGGGCTGATGGCCAAATCCGCGAATACTGTCATGCCGACCCTTCACGCCTTCATGGCTGCGGGCCTCCCCCTTCGTGTACGCAAGGGCACAAAATGCATACAGCAACCATCCGCTGGAGAGCCTGGGCCTTGCACAGGGCTGTGCTCACGAGAAGGGGGCGACAGAACCCACAACAGCCGACATGTCAGAGCTGCTGCAGGCCGCCAGGTCAGAGGGGGTCAGAATCGAGTTAGCGCAACCGAGAAGACGGTCATAGAACACGCCCCAACCCATTTGCAGACTGCAGTCCTCCTGATACTCCGTTTGCACAGTAACACCCCCACCACCACCACCCCACTCCCTTTGTGACAAGGATCACACCCAATCCCCTTTGTACATTGGGGCCCACCCCTCGCTCCCTGGTGCAAGAGTCCCACTTTGTGTGTACACTGGGAGCGCACCCCCTTTATACACTATCCCTCTGCGTGCACTGGGATCGCCCCTGCACCTCCCTCTGTACACGACCCCTGTGTAGACAACACCCAGTCCCTTGGCCCTCAACGCTCGCTGTGAACACCCCACTCTTTTTGTGTACTCCTCGGCGGCTTTGTGTAGTGGGATCTTCATTTACACCAGATTACTGGATCACTGCATAGACGAGCATCCCTCCATTTCCTTTGTACCCATATCCACTCCCTGTGTGCACTATGATGCTCCCCCCACCTCCACCATCCCTTTATACACTGAGATCCCCCAATCCACTCCCTTCATACACTATGAACCCTACAATGCCTTTGCACATGGGGCTCTGGCTCCACTCCCTTTGTAAAAAGGGATCCCCTTCCATCCTGTTTGTGCACTATGACCCTCTGCTGGCACTCCCTCTGTGCACTGAGATTCCTGACTAAGCAGTTTGTAAGATCCAGCCCCTCTCCCTTTGCTAGGGCTCTTGCCCCACTTCTCTTGTCCAATAGTGTCCATAAAACACTTGGTCTGTATACTAGGACGCCTCACTTTCCCGTTGTACACATTCATCTCTTTCTACACTAGGATCTCCCCTTTATCCCCTGTATACGCCACCATCTCCCCTTCATCCCTCTCCTGGACTAGCATCCCCTGCATTCATCCCCTTTCGACAATGTGACCCCCCTCCGGTTCCTGGTAATACACTAGCATCCTCCCTTCATCCCCCTTCTACACTAGCGCCCCCCCGTCATCCCGTTTGTACACTAGCATCTTGCCTTTCTACTCTTGCCTTTCTACACCCCTTTTCACACGAGGATACCCTCAACTCCCTATGTAATCTACAATCCTCCATCCCAAGTTTTTCTGATGCTCAGGGGTGGGGGGAGGTGACCCCAGCAAGCATAACACATCTGCAGCCTGATCATGGGCAGAGCAAGTGTCCATGGTGAGCCGAAGTTATCGAAGGACAGCCGCCTTATGTACAGCAATTCGGGGTGTCAGGGCACTGCCCAAGAAACAAGGCACCAGAGGACTGCATGCTGTGGGATGCAGGCTCCATGTGCTTGTGTGGTGGTATGTGCTATGCTGTGAAATCTGTGGGTGCCGTGGCACCGCGATGGAGAAAAAAATGAAATGAAATGAAAAAGAAATTGGAGGAGGAACCCATACCCATCAAAGAGCTTGGTTAGGGGTGGTTGGGGGCAATTCTCCTTCCCCAGTTTCTTTTTATCTGACGATCATCCCCGAAAAATCATAGTGTAGAGTAGAGTGAAGAAGTGATCACATTGTGCACAAATGGAGCACGGGGGAAATGGTCCCCCACTCTGTTTTAACACCACCCTGCACCCGATTCAAAAACAGGATTCCAGCCGCCCCCCAATCTCCCTTGCAAATCCTTTTTCACATTAGCCCCCCACCCACCCACTTCAACTTTTTTTGTACACTAAGATCACGATTCACACCTATCAAGGATGTGCGCCCCAGCATGACGTGTTTTTGCAACCTTCGATGTTCAACATTTTGGGACAGGCTTGGAGTTGCTGACGCCCAAAGGGTTGTGTCCTGCACACCTGCTGCCAGTCCCTGTCTACTAAAACTGATTGCCACAAGAGCCGCTGTTTGGCGCCCCTGTTGTGTGCCACAATCACAGCGTGAGCGCGGGAGTTGTGCGGCCCCCAGCCTTGGGCCGGGGTCGCCCTTTGGCGGCGGCGACCTTGCCCCCTGCGCCCATCGGCGGGAGCCGCGCTCGCTCTGCGGATTTGCTATGTTCGGCCGTTGCCTTCTGCAACGCCGTCAGCTGATCTCCCAAACCGTTTAAGCCCGTGGATCCCAGAAGATCCTTCAGTGTCGACATCACATCTGACAACTGCTTCTCCACCTGCAGAAGAAAGTGGACATCCGCAACGGCATAAGGGGCAGCCGGGGTTGATACCCGATACAGCCGTACACATGTTTCCAGGTTAGGGTAGACGCTGTGTGGCAAACATCGTGGGTGTATCAAAAAGGCACATGACTTCAAAAGGGAGTGGAAAGGAGGGACAATGCCAATTGGTGTGAGGAAAAGGCACTGGGGGGAAATACACTGTCAGAGCGAGAACCTACTGCATATCTGCTTTTCGGCATGCATGCAGCACGTCAAGAAAGTCTTGCAGGCGACCAAGCCGCTCAACATCCTTGATGGGATAAAGGACACCATGCACCATCCGCCATGCACCATCCGCATGGCCGCAAAGAGGTTCCCACCGCTTACAAGCTCGGAGAGACTGCTAGCGGATGAGACCTAATTCAGGTGAGCTAAGCGAAGGTGTAGGTGGGACCTTTGGCAGCCTTACCTTGTTTAACACAGTCACCCACCTGCAAAGAGTATCGGCGGGTACTGGTCCATAAAGGAGGCATACAGCAGACCGACCATGACATTCCGGTACAACCAGTTTTCGTTGTGATATCTGTCCGTTGGGGGTTAGGGGGTACGGGCTTGCCTGAACAGCCTGGCTGCTGCTGCGGCTACCGGCGGGGGTGTGGGGGCATAATTGAATTGATGCAGAGGCTTGTCCAAGGTCGCTGCGTGACCGAACGTTCTGCGTGTGTTGGCTTGCAATGGTCTGCAGTGGGCTGCCTGCTGGATTGAATTTCAGAGGGTGACGTACGTTGCTATGGCCAAAATGCCCCCTTATCTACGGTACAATCGGCGTACCTCCCATTTATACCTGATGTACCTCAGTACCAAATACTATGGCACGCTGAGACACGAGGATTTCGAGTTGAAGTCTCATTGTGTGTTGGATGAAAAGGGCATCTACAGAGTTGTGGTGCGCATTGATGACTGGGGGAAGAATCATAAATTGACTCCTGAGGTCCGACTTCCGGGCGTCATCCGCACCTGCTGCCGCTCCTTCTTCTCGGACAGTAGCTCCCGGGCCCTCTGCTCGGCGGACAGCCGTGCCAAGCGCTCGTTCTCCAGCATCTCCTCCAGCTGCCGCAGTTTGTCCAGCGCCTCGGTGCTGGTGACAGTCGCTGGTCGACCAACAGACTTGGGAGTTGTCGATGGCAGACTGGTCTGAGTTGTGGGGCGCGACCCTTGTGAAGAGGTGATGGCCCTGATCAGACATGCAGGGTGGGGGCGGCTGTGCCTGTCTGTCGGGCCAGGAAGTCATGCAGGAGCCTCCCCCAGTCGGCTCACGGAAATCAAGCAGCAAGCCTCCAAGATTGAAAAGTAGCAGTTTGCAGTTGGGGAAATTCTTGCCCAAGATGCGGAGGATCCTGCCAAGCTCATTGAACATCAGGCAAAAGAGCAAGAACTTCTATCATAGCTCAAAAATAGAGTTGATCGAGTTGTTGAGCCCATTCGGAATGGCGGTGAGTGCCATGGTACCAAAGAAGCCACAGAGCGTCACAAACTACAATTGGCAGGTGGGGTGCTCCTCCAAACCCCTCTAGAGGGAGTGCGCGGAGAACAGATCTCCCACGGGCCAAGGGACAGTGACGAGCTGAAAGGCAATGCCCAAAGGCCAGTGCGGTCTGGACTCTTCGAATGTGCGGGTACAAGTGGCGCTGGTGGAGGATCCAAGGGAAAGCAGAGTGGACAAGTGGAGGGAAGGGCGCGAGGAGGTGGGAGTGCCAGGGACGGCTCGGGGAGAGGCGGGGGCGGTGGGAAGGCGCTGTGCTCACTTGAGGGGGAGCTGAAGGAGGAGCTGCGACAACACATTGTGTAACAATTCAGGGATGAGGGAGGGACGGGGAGGCAGCGGGTCCCTGACTCGGGATTGCCCAGTGGAGGAGGCTTTGCACACACCGATCAAGAGGGAAGAGTTTCCAGCCCCAGGCTGCATTTGAAAACAAGAGCCGAAGGAAACAGGCGGCAGTTGTGAACAGTGGGACAGACATCCTGCTCTCACCAACAAAACTGCATCCCTCCCCAGCCTGTTGCCCCCTTCCCACGTACACACAGCCACACAGGCCAGGTGTGTTGAACCAGAAGTACCATCCAGCATACCCACCACGTTTACCCACACCCACCCACCCCTGCACCCACCCACCCGTGATGAAAGCACGGAGGACCTCAGACGGCTTTGCACCCACAAATCGGCCTTTGTGTTCCGCAGACTCACAATGCCGAGCATTCTTACGTACAAACACCTTTTATGTTATGCAATGAAACGGAGAATGTTCCGCACAATGGGGCGTCTGCGCTGCATAGGACAGGTCTTCTCCAAGGGACACTGAAGAAAGACCATTGGCCCGGGTTTTAGTCCAAAATACTGTGCAGTGCGCGCACGACGGCGCAGGTACTCCAGGCAAATACATGTCGGTCCATATGGGGCAGCCACCCCCCGCCCCCGGCCCGTCCACCCAGACACACACCCATGGGTTTTTCTTTGGTGCTTGACCTATGGATGGGGGGATGCTGGAACGGTAAGTGGGGGTGGGGATGGGGATAGGCTTCTGGAGTGCGCTGCTACTATCCACAGGACTTTGAGGTGCACTGCGGTACAGTGTACTTTGGTGGAGAGTTGTCCCACCTTCCTTGTCCTGGCTCCTGCCTTGGCATATTCCTGTATGTGCACCAAGCGCTCACTGTGCGTGAAACTCCCTCTTGTCCCCATGGGAGGTGTGTGCTTGCCTTACCTCGCCTAGCTAAGGCATGGAATCGCGATCCATTGTGTTCAGTTGTTTGTCGGTGGCAGAGGAAGAGGGAGAAGCCCTGCCCGCACTGCTATGTGTCGTGATCCAGAGAAGGGGGAGCAGAGCCTGATGACGCGGATGAAGCCTCCAATTCGTGCAGGGAAATCCACAGGGCCGCCACATATACCTTGCACAACCACAAGCATATTGCCAAGTCAGGTCAGACATGTCTGGTGGGCAGACAAACAGTTGTGGACGGAACATCCAGAAGACTGACCAGGAGTCAGGATTCACTCGGAGGGACTGTGACACAGGTGGGGAGCAGAACTTAAAGGCAAAGGATTAGTGCTGCACAGACAAAAGACATGCAGAATCGGAAGGCAGAGGACCACAAGAAGAGGGATACATGTAAGCGGAAAAAGAAGAGAAGGGGGGGGGGGGCGTGTCGGCACAGCGTGCACAGCGTGCACAAAACAGGGAGAAATTGGGGGTTTTTGCTACAACTTCTTGCCGATACAGACCATACCACATCCCCACAATGTTGGACAGCCTCGTGTTTCACCCCACCCCAACCCCCGAAGCCACCCACGGCCCCAAATTGTAACCTCAACACCTCCACAGCTCTTGGTTCAACCAACTCAAGGTATCCTTGTCCGTCAACCAATCTCCCACCTCCAACAGGTCTGTTTCACGAGGGATGGTACTCTGAGTACGCCTCTTAGAAGCGGTGGGCGCGAACAGGGGGCGCATTTGGCAAGGCCTTCTCTCCCTTCACCTTTTTCTGTGGCACAGGGGGCATAGGAGGAGGCGCAAAGAGGTCCCCGACTGGAAAGCGGCCAGTTCATATCCCCAACCGGAAAGGGGACCCAAATGTATCACCACAGCACCAAAAGGGGTACCCTTTTTGAGTGACATGCACAACAACACACACAAATGCACTAGAAATGAGGGCAAGGCATGCGAGCAACTCATATAAATGCATAAGAAGGCTCATTGTTACTGGGGGTACTAGGCACTACTATGCAGCTTGGGCATGGTCCTGTTCAAACTTTGTGCACAGCGCGTGCACACCGTGCAGTACGCCCCCAAGACCAGAGAGAAGAGGGAGGGAGTAATTTTCTTGTTCGCCCATAAACTGGTCTTCATAAGGCTCTTGTAGATTGTGGCATTGCTCTCGTCTGCTGCACTGTAGGGCTTCCCTGGCTCTGTTTGTCCTTCTGCAACCTTGTCGGGGTCACAACTGGGAATACTTGGGCTAACACCTTGAAGCCATGTGATGGGCATGGCTGCTCCTTGGTGGACACATACGAACAGAGAGAAAATATGAGAGGGCGTTGTGAAGGCATGGGGGAGATGAGCAGGAGATGTGAGGATGGGGTGCACAGGGTTTGAGGAAGCTTGAAGTGCACCACATTGGCAGAGAGGATACCCTGACCTCCCGATGCCCTGGAGAAAGGGGGTGGACCTGGAAAGTTGGGATGCAGGCCGAGCTACAGGTTGTAGACTTGGGGTCCCAGGGCGAGGAAGGGCAAGCGGAGCAATGGGGTGATTTGCCGCCATTCTGTGCACCCGACTTGTGGAGGATGCGAGGCTTAATAAAAACGCATGACAAACCTCTAATGGAAAGGAGGTGTTTATTTCATGGCTACAGCATGGGGGGTGCTGAGGGTTGGGAGGAAGGTCAGTGAAAGGGTGAAGATATTTGCTATGGTTCCGTCTGGTCGTGGCGGAGGATCGGGCGGAAGTAGTGGCTGTGCCTCACGGCTGTTTGGGGTGTCACGCGGTGCATGTGCCGACACCTGATGATGACATCCAGAGGTATCGAAAGATCGGCTGCGATTTGCTGACGACATTGTATTGATGTATTTTCTGTCTTCTCTAGGAACTCATAACACACGCGTTGCATTCCCACACATTACCACTAGAGTAACACGTTTATTATTGGTGTGCATTGTACCATTGAGTTTCCATGTCATTTTGCCAACCATGATAGTCTTCTTCACAGCTCCTTGCATGCTGAGCTGCTTGAGCGTGTGATGGATGTTTTGATGTGTGATGATCTAGGCTCACCCTCATCATTGTTGTCTTCTCGAACATACTACTTGCCAAACCTATCAATAGGGAAACTAGCCTTCAAGTCCTCAAACACCTGGAGAGGAGGCAACCCATCAGCATGCTTCAGGCAAGCACACAATGAGTCAAAGACGGGTCGAGGAAATTTGTCCTCCCTTGTAGGGTGTGCAAGACAGACAATAACATTGGTGAAGACCTGCATCCGAAGCCATGAAGGCTAGTCTCACCTTGCAGGGCACTGAGTCCACACCCAGGTTGCAGTTCCTGAGACAGACCGGAATTTACGTCAGTTTGCTTGTGCTTTGTCTTTCAGCTATTGCATTTCATTTCTGTGCTGTACCAATTTTTTTTGGATGTTGAATGCCGCCGTTATGGTCGATATCAATCAATCACTGAAAACATCATGCTCTTCCGTGTATTTCAATATGGACACCGATTTCAGTGATGAAGGAGTTCTGCTCTCTACCACATTGCATTCGGCCCTTGTGCCTGTTGCTGTAGGTTTTTGGTGTGGTTTGGTTTGGATTTTGTGGATTTGCTCCTTCACTAACAGGATATTCGATTAAAAATGCAACATTCGTGTGTTAGTTTGGGATTTCGGGATTTTCATGAGCCAGCTGAAGAGGGCCAACAATGGTGAAAAAGCAGGCCAGCAGGTGCTGAGCCCCCACGTCAATTTCAATGTGTCTAAGGTTTGTGTGGTTGGGGTTGCGTGGGCTTGGGCATATGCGATCTCCAATTGCTGCGGGGCCCGCACACCTGGACCCAGGGAGCATCTAATTACTCGGGATGATGAGCTGTTTCTTTAGCTTTTTCTTTACAGCTGTGCCACTGACCGTGCGACCTCCCTTGGTGCTGACCCCTTGGTCCATGCCAAGGGGGGGTTTCCTGCAAAAGAACTGTTGTCCCTGAATATAAGCGCTCGAAGGGTTTCTGGAATAGACGCGTAGTTCCACATGCCCCCCGTCCAGACGTCCCACTGTGCCCCTTAGGCGACTCAGTCCATGGGGTTTCAGGATGGCACGTTCCTTTTTCTCCACTGCATATGAGCAGTACCCTGCCCTTGTGGCATCAAAGAGGCTGTACGTGCTGGCATGTTACGGTTTGTGGAGTGCAGCGGGAAGAAAAGAAAAGTCCAAATAACTGCGCGAAAGTGGAGTTCAATGGCAGCGGGGTAGTTGAAGTCACACAAAACTGAAGGCTCCAGAGAAACGCTTTTGGTATCTGGTAAGGAAAAGGCTGCTGTGTAGAAAAGATTGAGACATTGTTGAGAAATACTACACAAAATCCCTACTTTTGAAAAGTATGACAAAAGCCCCGATCAGCGTTTCAGCTTCCAGGGCTTCATTTATCATGATATTGGATTCATGGTGCCCCCAACCGTGCAGATGCACCTTCTAGTGAAAATACCCCACACCTGTGCAGGTGGTCCTAGCGGCATGGACAGTATATGCCTGCATGTTAAACCCCTTGCAAACGTGTGCCCATAGCTTGGGAACACAGTAAATTAACATAATTGGGGCAGCGCAAAGCACTGACGACTTCTGCACTATCTGGGATCGCTAAACACGAAATGGAATACAACTTGAATCATGTGCGTGGTTCCTCACCCTACTGTTGGTTCCTACTGTTGTGGTGACATGCAGGGAGGCAGGGTTTGGCTGCAAATGCCCTGCACGCTTATTTTCACTGCGCAATTTTGATTTTTTTTGGGGGGGGGGGATAAGTACCCCTGCCGCCTTCCAACTTGTGTCAAAGTCCCAAATTAACTTTTTGTCTCCACCTCTGCCCCTTTTGTCCTGTCCCAGCCCCACAAGCACAGCTCCTTGGGGAGCCCGGATGCTGGCCTCATTTTGTTTCCCTTAGTGTACACAAAGAAGGAATAGCATTGTTGCAAATCATTTTGAGTGATCATGCAGAACTTCCCGGCTGTTGTCAATTGCTTGCAGCAAATGGAGTGGCAGGAGAAGTGGGGGGGCGAATCCTTTTGTGGTGGTGTGGGTGGGGTTGTAGGTCTGAGTGCGTTGTGGGCACACACGTCAAACAAACACCCTTGCACTCTGCTACAGTGAAAGGGCGTTTATGGCTATGCCACTGATGAGCAGTTCTTTTTGACTCTTTTTGGCCACTTGTTTTGTGCTTTCCTTTGGTGCCTCAGCGGTGCAGTGATTGATACTCGCATCTGCCCATCGTGGGGGTTGCTAAAGCCCCAAAACATCGCGGGGAGGGTCGGCCAGAGGGGGCTCTTGTGACAGGGTCTCATCGTCCGGAAGGCTGGCGGTGGCGGTGCCGGGGAAAATTTTCCGACAAATTTTGTCCACCATGATATGTGTTTCAAAAATGAATGGCGTGGCGCAGGGATCATGTATGTTGGTAATGCATGAACCATACCTGCCCATGCCTCAAACGGAAATTCCACAGTTGACAACATATATTCAAGCCAGTACTAGTGGCGGCTGTCTGCTTCCCTCACCAATTTGTCGTATATGGATGAAGGCTTGGGATGATAACCACATTACAACAAGAACATGAGACAAGGGTTAAATAAGAACATGGGACTAGGGGTTCTAGATCAAGCAAATGAGGTCATCAATTGACAAGAAATAATGCTCTTCTCCTCTAGGGGCTCAACGTCAGCTTTGCAGCTTTGAGGTGGTTAGGGGATGTTACGTCCTCCGCCCTTAAAACATTCCTACCACTTGTTGGCCACCAAAACGCTGCAGCGGGTGTGCAGCCGTTTCCATGAGCCAGTCCAAATCTGTATGTTTCCCCAAACATTCGAGACATTGGAAGCTGAACACAGGATGTGCCTTTTTGAATGACATCTGAATTAGAACTAGAACGGATTGGGCTGTCAGGCTCTGCCTGGGGACAGAAGATGGGTGTGGGTGTGTGTGTGTGTGTGTGTGTGTGTGCGCGCGCGTGCGTGCGTGCGTGCGTGTGTGTGTGGGGGGGGGGGGGGGGGGTTGTACCATTTTTACCAGGTCTTCCCGGTTGGACCCGTATAGGCCACACTGGCGTCCTCGGGTCGGGTCGCTTACCCCATCATAGCAGGCCCACGGTGCAGGCCAGGGGTGTGAGAGCGTCCCTGTGTTACCCCTCGACCAGTGCGATATGCACTTGGGCCAGAACCTGGCTCGCTGCCCCAGGACCACCCTGGTAGTGGGGTGGTGGCTCCGTGGCTTCTGCCGGGCCAGCTCCACGGCATTAGTTCGACGAGCCCGTCATCGCCATGTTGCCCCGTGTGTTGTATGTGTATTGGGGCTTCCACAGCTGGTGGTGCTCGCGGCAGCGAGGCGGCCTCCACGGCCTACTCATTTGGTGATTTCCCCATAAAGGATGCCCTTGACGCACGGCTGCCGCCGCCCGCCTCCAGACATGCCTGCTCCGGGGATCGAACCCACGACCTGTCGGTTGTGAGACCTACGCTTAGCCCGGTTGAGTGAGCCGGGGATCCTTGTGTGTGTGTGTGTGTGTGTGTGATCTGTACTTTGAGAGGTGGATCCTTGTGCAGCGCTGGGCAGGACGCCACATTTGGCTCAGGTCTGCTGAGGCCTCTGTGGAACGTTGGACCCCCCCCTTCTGCGGAATCAGAACCTCTGTAGTTGGCTGGTTAAGTATCCAGTGTGTTTGCTCTCCCATGCCTCGTCAGAAAAAGCGGGCGGGCGACGTCCTCGGCTACGGCTTCCTCCAGCCCCTGTGGGACAGGCACTGGGGGGGACCGTGGCGGTGGTGTTTTAGGCCTCCTGCGCTTGGGGGCTGGAGGGGTGACGGGTTGGTGTGGGGACCTCAGCAGACCTGGCGGGTGCCGTGTGGGCCTTTGTGTGTGTGTGTGTGTGTGTGACACCCAAGGGGGGGGGGGGATGCCATATCAAAGAGGAAGACCTGCATGGGTCTACGGGCCACTTGCTTTGAAAAAGAGGGAGGGGTGCCCGCAGATGAGCCCCTGCACCTGACGGTGGGTGGAGAGAGGGCTCCTCTCCCCCACATGCGGCCCTCGCCTAGGCCAGAGCCTCTCGGGGGGATGTGATTGTGTCACCTCAGTGCCCGCGCGGCCGTGCCATTGCGCTGGGCGCGTCAAGCGTGGGCACTTGCCGGGTCTCACCCGGGCCTCAATTGGTCAGGTGTGGACCCGCCACTTAGCTCCAGCCGCGCCTGCCTCACGACCTTCATCGCCATCTCAGTTCCATGATTGTCCGTGTCACGCAGACAGTGCTTTGCAGTTCGTCCCGTCCCTTGTCCCTGGATGGGGTAAGAGTCGGGCTGCTTCTACAGGGTTCAGGGCATTGTCGCCTTCGGACTGAGTTTGGGGCGTAGCGTTTGTTGTGTCCCACTTTGGCTCTCACCGTCGCACTGGCATGCTCGCTTGCGCTGGCCCCTCTCGGCCACACACCTGTGTTTCCGGGTCACCTGGTCGTGGGGGGTGGGGCGGTCAGAGGTCACCCTTGTGGGCCACTGCCACCGGCCCTGGGCTATTTAGGTCCTTAGGGTTTAAAAACCCCAGTGGGTACTGGCTTTTCGGAGGTCAACATACAGCCATACAGAGGGTGGGAAGGCTGGGCGGCGCCGAGGCGCCTGCATGTGTGGTGAGTGTGTTTGCGTGTGCGGTTGTTCCCTGTGCCAAGTTCCAGTACTTCTCAGAAGGCGGCCGCTCAAGTGGCAGCGCACCCGGCGTTTGCCGTGAGGGGTCTCCGTGAGAGGTCTCACCCGGGGGGGGGGGTCTCCCGTTGTCGCTTCATTCCCCTCACCCTGCCCCTGGGGGCTGGTGAGTGGGCTGGCCCGTGGCACGCATGCAGGCCCCCGGGGGGGGACCCTCCCCATAGGCCGCTTGGGTGCTGGCGTACCCCCCGTTCCCGGGGTGCACTGGCTGGCCAGCCGCGCGCGCAGTGGTGTGTGTCTTGGTGTGCAGGGTATGCAGACGCCCTTCGGGTGGCCGTGCCGCCCCCTGCCGGGTGACACCCAAATATTCATCCAAATTCATAGTGTTTGTTGTAATAAATCACCTCTCTACAGCAATGTTCGCACTGCAGCAATGTTTGGTTGCTCCACTGTGCCTGGCCTTTCCTCCATCTCAGCACAACACGAAGACAATATACAGTCCTTCACGCGCCTACCGCACCCTGCAGCCCCGCATGCCCATGCGCCAACCCCAGTGCAAGGGCCCCGATCGGGCGAGCTTGCAACCGCACGCGGCAGTGGAAAGACCAATGTGGTGCGTTGACTTGCCGAAATTTGCTGTCCTCAAAATTGAAGCGATCTGTGCACCTTGTTCCCCGCTGTCATGGGGTCAGGGTTCGTACATTGGAAGACACGGTCGACGATGTCAGCATCCTGATGTTGGAGTATACTGATGATGGTGTTAGAGCCCTGACATTTGAGTACAACGACAACAGTGTCAAGGTTCTGACGTTGGAGTACAGTGACAACTGTGTAAGGGTCCGGGCGTTAAGATAATAGTGGTTGCGCTGTTGGTGGCATTGAAACTGGGGTCAACGCTTTGACATTGGACAAAGATGACTGCACTCAGCCAACTGGCTCTTCTTCACTTGGCGTCCCAGTAGCTGCCGGGGAGGCACCAAATCAGGCATCAACGCTACCGGGGCTGGCCTGGCAAGGCGTAGCCCCACATGCAGGACATCCAACATGTCCTTATGGTGTTAGGGTGCCGGCTGAGTGCTAGCCCCCCACCTCACGGGTACAACCCTGTCAAAAAGCATTTCTTCTATGGACTGCAGGCTGCCCGACCCCAGAATCGGGCGCCATCCTCACGCACCCACCCACCTACAGACCACAGGGGCACGTTGACGGACATGTTTGCATGGCAGTGTCGCGTGGCGCACACGACCGTGAGTGGTACATCTTCTGGAACTTCTGATAATGCAGCCTAGACTGCAGAATATTCCGCCTCAAGCGCAGTATGGACTGGCTGATACAAATTTCAGGTTGTGTGGATGGTCGGTGGCAAGCGAGACGCCATACGCCACTCCTCCTGAATCTGGTGCATACACTGCTACCCACGCCGTTGTCCCCGCATGCGCTCGACGTCTGTTCACGCATGCCCCTGCAATCCGGCCATTTGGTACCTCCGTGCTTGGGTGGGGTCACTGGCACAAGCCAATAATTTGAGGGTTCTTTTTTGGGGAGGGTCAAAATTTTGGGGGGGGGGGGGGACTACTCCTTAGAAATGAAGGGGAAAATGGTATAAGGTCCCTTGCTGTTGTCCCAGTGGATTGTTGTTGCCATTTCATGGTGGGTCCTGGATGGTTAGTCTTGAGTGCCCACAGAGAACACAGTGTCAGTTGACACCGTCTCTCATCTCTATGCGCATTCACACTGCATGTGGCATGCAGAAAATCCCCCCTGCAGCCCTTGTCCGGTGCACACATTTTGGCACATAGCATCCTTACAATTGAAGGAAATGTTTGGTAGAAGGGAGGGCTTCCCTTCTACCTCATCAATTTTGTCCCAACCTAAATTTTCCTCCGGTAGTGGGGGGGGGGGGGATGTGTACTGGAACAGGGGGGGGGGGGGGCTTAACGTGTAGTACAGGGGATACGTGTGCGTAGATGGGCGATTTCCCATGTAGTAAACTGGGGGAAGGTATGCCTCTTGTGCACAGATTCCTTTCTGCTGGTTCACAGAGCGGCAGAAAGCGTCCTACAATGCTCAGGGTCTCCACCAAATCCGAGCCATTACCTCCCAAAGCCAAGCCCCTCCCTCCGAAACACAAGTGCCTCCCTGAGGGGAGACTGGCTGATCGCGGTCGAGGGCTCAGCATGACCCTCACTTGGACGGCCCCACCAGTACCCCCATATGCACCACCCACAGGGGGAACGCCCCCAGGGCAAGAGTGATGTACAGGAGGTTGCTACACAGCACTGCGCCCTGCAACCAATCTCCCGGCGGTGCCTGTGGGGGGCCCCAGGCTGCCACTAGCGCCGCGGCTGCGACCACGGGGCTTGTGGCGAGCAATAAAGCCACATGCACGCGCTGGGCCGAGGCGCGCAGGGCCTCGGGGTACAGCAACGCAGGGGGGGTGCCGAGCACGCAGAGCAGGCCGATGTAGAGGGCGCTGAGGAGGCAGAGCGGCGGGTTCCAGACGGTCAGACTGGTCAGGCAGGCAGAGGTCAGCACCTGGAGCAGGCACCGCGCACGCAGGCGGTGCAGCTGCCTCGGCGGCAGCTGCAGCGCCTTCTCTTTGGACTTGTCAAGGCCAGTGTCGTCAGCGGTGCCCGGGGCAAGCGCAGAGTCGGGGGCATTGTCATGGGGGGCACTGCTCGGCGCAGAGGCGGGGGCGGAAGTGGGGGCAACAAGTAGGTCCAGCCCCAAGCGCCGCGCGGCAGCCAAAAGGGGTTTGCGGTCCAGTGCGTAGAAGGCACAGGCGCATGGGCCCCACAGCAGCAGCGCAAGGCCGACCTGCGTCATGGGAGAGAGCGTCGCCACGGCGGCCAGTGCCAGTGGGAGGCCGTACACAACGGCCCCCAGGGAGAGCGCTGCCGTTGCGGTGAGGGCAGCACCCAGGTACTCACGCAACGGGGCAATGGCGGCGGCGCTGGGGGCCGAAGCGGACGCACGGGAAGGGACCCCATAGTACAGCCACAGCGTGTCCAGACCAATCGCAACGATGCCTGTCCACGTCAAGAGATTGACAATGTCGAAGGAGACGAAGTGCGAGTGAGAGGCCACGAAGTAAATGAAGAAGGACGCGTGCAGCTGCTCGCTCAGGTTGTTCATGCATCGCAGGAAGCCCTCCACGATCCGCCCCACCGCCCGCAGGTTGCGCTCCTCCAGCCCCCCGTCCCCCTCAGAGACGCGGGCGTGGCGGTTGTTGTGCAGCGACACGCCGTGGATGCCGCTGCGGCGGAAGGCCGCGTGCGCCCCCCCCGGCAGCCCCGTGGCCACGGTGACGATGTGCCGGGCAAGCCCAACCACGTGGTCCTCCAGCTCCGGCGGGGAGGGCTGGGGCTTGAACAAGGCGGCCAGGCCCCGCAGGGCGTTGAGGACAGGCCCCTGTCCGCCTTGGAACGGGACGCGGTGGCCGTGGGTGGGCACGAGGTTCTCGGCCTGGACCAGCACGTGGGCGGCGAACATGACGTCCTGATTGGGCAATTCCCCGTTGATGCCCTCGACGTTGACCTCCAGGAACCGTTGGAAGTGGTATGTGTCGAGAGCCAGGCAAATGGCCGCCCGCACGACCCCCGTGGGCACGACCTCGTGCGGCACAGGCCCCACGAACATGTCCGGCGTGAGCCCGGCCCCCGACAAGACGCGCGCGTAGTGCGGGGCGCCGCTGCCCGGCCATGCGAACAGCCAAACGACGTCGTGGCTCAGCCATGCGGCATCTACGATGTGCCGCATGAGGGCGAGTGCCAGCGCGACGTTGGTCGCGGCCCCATTGTCCCCGTCAGACTTGTTGCTGTGGGAAAGTGGGACAACGACCAACAGGGCCTCACCCCCGGAGCCCCGGGGGCTTGGCACCGTGACAACAACATTCGTGCCTTCACTTGAGCCTCCAGGCTGCGGGAAGTCGTAACGATGCGCCGGTAGTCCCCAGGCATGGGCCGTGTCGCGCACCCAATTCAAGATGTCACGGTTGGCAAGTGACCGTGCGTGGTCTCGTAGCTGCCGCGGAAAGGCCACGTCACTAAAAGAGACCGGGGTATTGTATCCGAGTAGGGCGTTTTCATCGAAGTATTGTCCCCGAGTGCACGCGAAAGGTAGTGCTAGTGTCCAACAGAAGGCCGCTGCCAAGCAAAAGCGGCTGAGAAAGTGCAAATTCCGTCCCAACACTCTGAATAAGCGCCGCTTGAAGGGCTCCTTCGGTGAACGCTCCTTCGCCAGGCCAGAGCTCCAAGGTGGCATGTGGGCCCAAGTCAAAGAAAATGACCTGGCTGAAAGGATGTAGGGAGATGTTAGTATGCATGCACGTATACAAGTGGCATTATTCTTTAGATTCCCCAAAATACACCAGCTACAACATGCACACGATGCCAACGGTTCTGCTAATGATTGGGTTTCTGTCCAAATTGTGGCAGGTCGTGAGTAACCCTTTTGCAATGGTCCAACAAACGACCAAATGACCTTTCCGATGAACTTCACACTTCAGTTTGAATCTGTGTGCTTGTCATTTTGGCCTCATGCAGTGTTCTTGCAATTGCAATGTGCACTTTGTGACTTTTCTGGCCTCTTGCTTTGAGAGTATTATTGCTTTTGTTTGCTGTGCTCTGAATTGTAGTATGCATTCTTGAGGCTTTTCTTTTGAATTTCTTCCCTGTGGTAAGAGCGTTATTGATCTTTGCGCAGTTGCACCTGGTTTTTTTTTATCTATGATGAAGTGGTGGCATCGCTCAGCGGGCCATCAATTGAGAGGCAATTGATACCCAAGGTTAAGTTCCGCGTTGTTGTTTGTGAGTACGTGTACTTCAAGTGCATGCAATATTTTTCAGGCATGCATGATGTGCCAGGTTTCTCACGGGTGGAAGTTACTGCAGGTATTAGGGGTGAGAGGGTGGGTTTACCCCCCATGCCGTTCCAAAATGGGCCCACAGACAACCACCACCAGGGGCAGGCTTGGTGCTGCCTCAGCAGCCGCTAGCTCCACAAGCCGTCCGGCCGTGTCACTGCTCCCTATTCTCAGTCCCACAAAGTATGACCACTTTAGTGCTTCATAAAGATTCAATCCTACTGGGGGGAGTGTTTGCCCCCTGCATGCATGCCAAGCGCGGTACTTTTGTGCCAAGCATCCCGACTTTGGGGCCAATTTGACCCTCCCCCAGAGAACCCCACAAGATGCAAACCCTTCCCTCCAAAGCATGAAGCACATGAAACCAACGCTGTGAATTCTACTTGGTCCCCACATATGACACGTGTGGTGTCCAATAAACAGTCTCATCCCCACAAATGTGTGTGTCAATGCACTTCACACAATAGTGCTCATTGCATTCACCACAAAGTGTGGTGGTGTGCAATAGCCTCAAGCTTAGCACTGAAATTGCACAGGTGCACACTTGTGAGTCTCATGCGCGATCTTCGATCGCCATTTAATTTCGGATTTCATGAGCGATCTTCGATCGCTAATCAATTTTTGAATTTCTGATTTCGTTTTTTTCTTTTCAATGCTGATTTACTTTGACGATGTCGCATTATCAAATCTGAATTTCTGAAATTGACCCCCATCCCCCAAATGCTCACGTGTTTCATTTGTGCAATTGGTGTCAATTTGTGCCTTGTCTCTTTATCTTATTCCACACTTCGTTCAAAGGGTCCAACGAGAGTCGAACAAGGTTGGGTGATTAACAAACCAAGAGTATTGTTTCCTCTCTTCCATTCCTCTAACAAAGAAAGGTTAAAGGGTAACAAACCACGGTCAAGAAGGTCAAAAGGTTTAAGGTGAGAAATGACATTGAACATTGTGTTTGTTTGTGCATGTGCATTTGATATATTTGTATATTAAATGTTTGCTTATTTTTCTTCATTTAGGATGCTTCGAGACTAATTGAGTTTCAACTCGGAGTGTTGAACTTGTTTGAATATTTGAAGAACTTCGTTGCTTGCTCCACGTGTGCCTATTGGGTTTACGTGTCCCGTACCTGGTTCAATCAAAAGCGAGTGCAACGCTCTAGGGTTGCAAAACTCAATTAGAAGCACCCGAGCGCGCCGGGATGGCCGGAGTCCATGACGAGGCCATGGGACACCAAGGTGTAGTTGATGAACAACGGGAACAGGGCCATTACGATCAACACGTACGCAGCCAGGGGAAACCAAGAGCATCCCTTTCGTACGTGAAACGTGGTCACGTGCGGGCTACCACCGACTCATTCGACTTGAAGATTGGGGGCTCGAAGTCGGCTAGTACAATGAGGGACGATGGCATTACATTCAACGAGATAGGTGTCCTTGGTCAAGGCCGGGAACCAGACCATTATGTACAACCCGTACGTAGCAAAGGGAAGCAGCTAGCATCCCCGTTGCACGTGGCATCCAGTCATGTGCATGCTACGAACGACTCACCCAACTTGAAGACTGGGGGCTCGCCACCGTCTAGGGCAACAAGTGAAGCACCTTTTCCTCATGTTGCAAACTTCAAGGTTAGGCTAAGCGGGGAACACGCCAAGGTTCCACGTCTTAGTCAACCTCAACCCCGGCACCGCAAACGTGGGCAGGTGACGATCGACATAAACGACATATATGAGGTGACCTTGTCCTGCATGCAGGATTTCAAGAAGAAAAACATCTCCCAGATGAAGGAGTGTAAGAAGAACATCAACGACAAGTTTCATGAACTTCGTGAAGAACTCCGCACATGAGGCGCGACCGATATGCAACCACGCACCATATTAAGCGAGGGTGAGATTAGTCAGATTGCTTCTAATGTGTGTGCTCAGTTGATTTCTGATAAAATGCAGCCACTCCTTGTTCGCATTGCGGGTGCGGAGTCGGACTTGCAATCTTTCAAGACGAGTGCGCACGAAGCCAATGAGCAAGCACAAAGGGAACAAGCCTCCCATAATGCCCAGATGGAAGCCACGAAACAAGAGTTGGCGATGCAACTTGAATCCCAAAACCAAAAAATTCAAGTGGTGAAGCAAACCCAATCCACCCAAACGTCCAAGATGCGGGTGATGAGGATTTTCTTACCCTCCAAGCTTTTGAGCCTTCAAGAGCCACCGCTTCCACAACAGAATTGGGTTTGATCGTCAAACAAAAAATTGAACACTTGGTGAGGGTACAAAGTTCCGATGCATCGCTTCTCCAAACTCTTGAGCAACGTATCAATTCAATGGAAGCAGACACCCATGTGAAACATAAACTTCAAGAATACGAAATGGGCATTATGGGAGTCAAAGGTCGAGTAGATGCAATTGAAAGCATGGGTGTGTCACATGGTGCTAGCTCCACAACCCCGCATCCCCCAGTGGATGTCTCCCCCATGATCAAAAAAAATCAAGCACAAGTGGTGGAGTTAGGCGCCAAACACTCCTGTGCTCATGCCTCCCTCTCCACTCTTGATGGTAAGTTTGTTCGCATGGAGCAAGAATCCGACGCGGGTCATCAACGCATAGTTTCTACTATTGATGACTTGGAGGTGGGGGTTCAAATGCGCCTCACTAAACTGGAGTCGCACCTGGGCTCGGCTGAGGATTGGATGACTAACATGGAAAAGGACAGGCGAGAAAAAATGGTCTCACAAGATCAGGTTGCCGCCTCCCTCTCCCCCTTCGCCCAACGCCTCACAAAAATGGAGGCACAGTTGGGATCTCATGAAGAGCAATTAACAATCATGAAACGTGGAGCAAGAGAAAACATGGCAACCAAGGACCATGTCGCGCCCACACTCTCCCCCCTTGTCCAGCGAATCACCAAAATGGAATCCCAATTGGGATGTCATGATGAATGGTTGACTTCCATGGAAAGGAGCACAAGAGAAACAATGGCAACCGAGGAACAAGTAACAACGGGCATTTCCCCCCTTTCCCAACGGGTTGCCAGTTTGGAAAGCTGTGCGGCCAATGATAGAGAGCAATTGGTGAAATGGGAGAGAGCGGAAAAGCAAGAGACGCACGTGTCAGTGAGTTGAAGCTTTCCCTCCAATCCTTGTCTCCTTCCCTTGATTCCATTAAAGGTGACATAGCTAGTCTCACCGAAGGTCTTGCCGATTGCAGCTCCAAGCTTGGTCGCGCTGCAACCCAGCAATCACATGATGCTGACATGAGTGCTTTGCGTTCTGAGCAGGTATCATTGAGTGACCACCCATGTGGTCTTCACACTTTTGTAGCTTTTGGTTCATTCTAGACACCTCATCACGCGACGTGTCATACGGAGCCTTCAATGCACCTGCTTCCTCGGTTGACCACCAGGTTGTTTCTTGAGCCTTTGCTTGGTACGAACTTAGTTTAATACCAAGGCTCGTTACCCTCGGTTGCGGAGTTGGTGTCACAATTTGAGGAGAAATTGAAAAGTAATGTCTCTCAAATAAAGGATAAAGTGGCTGCAATGCAACAAGCACATGAGAGAGTCACGAGCTTGGCCGAGCAGGTAGAGACAATGTTTGCTCGTTAAAAGCACGGTCCCCGCCCCACACCATGGGAAGCGTCACAGTCCAATCCGTCACCCTCACCTTTGCTCCGGCCCTCCTCTAGCAGTGGCGTTGCTTTTGGTGAGGGTGTTCAAGCTTCACATGAATCCAATGATCCGTCACCCTCACCCTTGCTCCGGCCCACCTCTGGTAGTGGCGTTACTATGGGTGTGGGTGTTGCGGAGCACCAGCGAGACGAGAGGTACGGTCTTGGCGCACGTACTGCTTCCTCTCACACGCACGGTGCTAGATCAACAGACCCGCCACCACATGAATCTCAAAGAGATAGGATTCGGTTTCCGGCATATCGAGCACACAATCATTGAATAGACCATCCACTTACGCCAACTCCGCAGCCGGTCAACAACTTCGGTACAAGTCAACCACACCCCTCCTTCCCTTCTTCCTCTCCCTTTGCGCATGATGCATCTCCTTCCCCCGCTCCCTTCCCGCAAGACGCACCTAGTGGTTTAACAGGTACTCCACAAGGGTCGTTCCCTCCTTTTGCTCAAGAACCCCCGCCTCCTGGACCCTGTTCTGGACAGAATACGTCGTATGTAGGTGGTGCCGTGTATGCCCACGGCAAAGGTAAAGGTAAGGGAAAAGGGAAGGGAATTCCCCCACCCCCTGCATACTGGTGGAGTGCCGAGCCACCTCAAGCGGCCCAGAAGTTTTTAAACGGGCCCTCACGAACAGGGTATTGGCAAGTGGGGCAGTTTGAGTATGCTGCCCAATCCATGTTGGCACGGCACCCACAGCCGGTGCCAGTGTATGATGTACGGGGTGTGAGTGGCATGGGAGTCACCGGTGATGGCTTCCGGCAATGGCCGCCGTCGGCGCCACATGACACATGGGCGCCCGAATGGAGTGGTGGAGCAACAGATGCAAAGGCATGGGAGCAAATCCACTAGTGCCATTATGAGGATCAGTATTTTGTTCCCCGTCCTGCCCTTTACCCGCCGGCTGATCTCGCGCAGATCCGGCCGACGGGCATTAGTTGGGGTTTTACATTTTTAGAAGTGCGACCTGAAGGGGACATAGATGCCAAAATGCAACACCCGCTCATATGCCATCTGTAAAGATGGGCACGATATTTTGGATCCGAAATCACAGCTCCGGGTCCAAGCGATGAACAGCGTCCCCACGTACAAAAAGGGAAGTAGCTGGAGAGTTTTCGAAAAAGCACTCTTCCGGTGGCTCAATTCCAAAGGTCGTATGTTGCCTACCGAGCTCCAACTTGATGCACTGGTTGCCACACAACGCGAGGCAGAGGAGGAGAAGTGGCAAGACACACGTGAAGAACTCAAGTGTGACTTCTTGAAACTTTTCCGCCTCATTGCAGTCGACGGCCGTAAAGACTAGCATTCGGGAGAAGCCCTTACTAAGTTTGAGGGTTGCCAAATCCCGGACGAGCAATTGACACCGCAGGGTTGGGTGGATTGGTACACCCGATGGAGTAAGGCCGGGTGTAGAGTTACAGGAGGTGTGACGTGTGCAATGGCACACAATTATATTATGCGTGCTTTGGTGCTCCATCTTGGCTCTGGTAAAACCCCAGTGCTGCGGCATGTCGTTGATAAACTCTATCGGCGCATGGCCGAAACGGGGCTCCGATTCTCCTACGTGGAGGCATTCCTCTTCGTCCTGCCATTTTTGAAGGCCGAGGAAGATAAACATCGCCACGAGCGTGAATATGGCTCGCAACGGCACCGTGTGCGTGCAATGTCGTCCGAACAAGAGTCCTTTAGATCGCGAAGCCGGTCGCCTCATGGCGGGCGCAACAGCCCGTATTGCCCCCGCTCATGGTCACGTGACCGCAATGAGCCTCAATCAGGAGGTGACCGACATAGGGATTGTAGGGAATCCGGATCGATGCCGTGGCATAGAAGTCGGGACCGGAGTAACGAGAGGAGTAGCAAAACTGGTAATACTCCCAGCAGGCCACATGAACGGCGTCGCAGTCCGACTAACAGCAATAGGGACACGCACAATGATAAGTGTGGGGCCCGTGATCACGACAACCGCACGGGGCACACGCCACATCGGCGCCATCACACGCCAGAGGGCAACCGTTATGGGTCTTCTGGGGGTAGGCGAAATAGCGCGTCTGAGGGACGCCACAACACTGGCGGTACCCCCCGCCGGGAACCAGGTAGTACTCCCGGTCGCACACGCAGCCGATCTCCAAGTGCGTCACAAGGGGATCGTCCAGTTGACCACTGCACGTATTGTGGTTGGTCTGGACATAGGGACGAGTTCTGTTGGGATAAGGGCAATAAAGGTAGGAATCCGCGGCCACAACACTGGAAGACTCGGGAAGACCATCCAGGCTCCCGTGATAAAAGGTCCACACCGTGAGAGCGAACTAGATCTACAGGTTCCAGGTCAGGGTCGGAAGACAAGCGCACGTCAAATTCACCCCACCCCTCGAGCCGTTGGACCAACAAAGATTAGGGTGACGCCACGGGAAAAGGCCTAAGCCGCTCCAAGAGTTTGCGGGCTGCACCCCCGAATTCCCGAAAGGCAAATGCGGCACCATCACATGCAGTGGCAGGAAAATGGGCGCCACGCCAAGTGTGGCCATGTGGTCCGGTGTGGCGAATGGCTGTTTGCAATGTGTTACATATAGGTTTTGATGGACCAGTTACTGACCGTCAGCCTGAGAAAGTGCGTAAAACCAAAACGGAGCAGCGTGAGCTGGTCACTTCAATGCACTTGGAGTTCCCGTCGAGCAAAGGTGTGATACCCCCTGAACCCCCCAAAGATATTGAGGGTTTAGCTGATATCGGCACCAGTGTTCCATTTTGTGCTGGTATTGGTCTGTTCCCGAAACATCTTATCGTGGATGCCCCTTTTCCGCTGTGTGTGACAGGAGCAGACAAAAGCACCGTCCATGGTGGCCAAAAGGGGGTATGGGTGAATGCAGTGCTGCCGGCACATAGCAGCAAAGGCCCACAACTGTTTCGTTGTAAACATGTATTTGTATACATATTGGATATAGGCTCCAAGTTTATAATTGGCTTTCCTTTTTTATTACGATTTGGTTTCGCCTTGACACCCGGATTGCCGTACTTGGTGCCCACGGATAGTATTAAACCCCACCCTTGGACTGGTTCCCTGAGAACCGTGGTCCAGTGTCACCAATGTCAGCTCCAACAGGAGTGTCGTGTTCGATGTGTGGCGTGCAATTACTTGAAACATTGTCCTCAGCATGGTACACAGCCTATGGTATGTTTGCAGGCCATGGACAAACATGACAAGATGGGCGTTTTGTATGGGTGTTTAAAGCCGACAAGTGCAGATCAATGGCAGACTGACCCTGCACGAAAGGTCACATGGAATGGTCGCATGCTAATTCATGACATAGGATCTCACTTTGGGACTTATCACGACACGGGTTTGGGACCTGACACGGTATATAAAACACATCGTAGTCTTTCTAAAAGCCTTCGAGTGCAGCGATGTCATGTCGCTCTGCCCAAACCTTCAGTCACCCCCCCTCCAACTTCAGGTGAGGAGCGATGTCCACACATCGCTAGAACGGTGCATGACCCATATGAATTTGAGCCTAGTGTCCAAGGTTATTTAACAACTCATGAGTACTCAGTGGCACTAAGCGGGCTCATGCCGGGTTTTGCACAGCCAGACCCCCCCTTGATGGTGAAGTTGTTGTATGAGCATGCCAGATTACCGAAACCTGACACCCCAGGGTCTGCAGGACTCGGCCTCTTTGCCGCAGCCGAGGTGGTAGTTCCCCCCAAGGAACGGGTTAAAGTGCCAACCGACTTGGCCATGGCCATTCCAACAGGTTTGTATGGCCAATTAGCTTCCAGGTCCAGTCTGGCATTGAAATACTGGCTGGATGTGGCTCGTGGCGTCATTGACAATGACTATAGGGACCACATACAAATTTTTTTCCCTGGTATTCCGACACTGGTAAGTTCTGCCAACAGGCAATAGTGTGTGTAGGCACCATGGCCTACGCATGGCCAGGGACCACAAACAAATCATCATTGCCAATGAGGGCACCACTGAATACCGGGTGGTGCCAAGTGACAAGCCGGTTGCGCAACTACTCCTCAATCGGTATGCAGCATGTGATGTTGTTCAGACAACAGTTTGGACGAAACAGACCGCAAGGGTGGGGTTGGTAGTAGCAACCAAAACATAGGCGCCAAACACAATGATGCAGGGAAACACATTGCTTGTTCACCACCTCCTCAAAGTTGTTTGGGTGTTGTGCCCAACCACAAAAACACCAAAAAAAAACCCCAAACACGCCTAAAAATGTACACAAACACCAAACAACGTGCACTAGGGCTGAAACATAGTAAAGAAAAACATGAAATGGAAAAACGGTGCTGGTTTTTAACCACAAATAGGCAACTTGACCACTATGTCCTCTTGCCCACGCATGCATGCATGTATGCATGTATGTGTGAGTCATGGTGCACCATGCGTAGCATATTTTACTCGGCTACACAACAAAACAGCTATGGAGTGCAATAAAATAAGTGCGATGAGCTACCCATGCCGACCCTCTCACGAGGGATGCCCCCAATGTAATCTATTTACATGTGAGCATGAAGCCTGACTACACGTCGGCACTCCCCTAGCTCAACACTCACAAAGCACAAGAAGAGACTTGAAAAACTCAGCCCAAAACTTTCCACCATCCGAGAGGGCCACTGGGGTTGGCTAAATCAATGCACAAATTTTTATGGTTCACATTCCACTGACCCTCAGCAAGCTTCACCTACGCCAATGACATTGCATGGGCTGTTAAAATGATCGGACCCACCACCTTCATCTGTCCAACTAACAGCAGAGTTGCCACGGCAGAAAACTGCAACAAACTGAAGTACTTGCTAACCCCCCCCTCCCCCTTGAGAAATATGCCGCTACGCGTGACGGTATCCCCACAACCCCGGGGGAACATACCCAAAAAGATACCCTGAAGGGAAACACAAGGCGTGTGTGACACAGAGCAAGACATGCAAACATGAGGTTGTATGATCGACAAAATGACCAAAAAATTGTTTGTTGGGATGCGTGTTCTGCTCTAGCCGGAGACAAGCACCGTGTGCCACTTTTTCTAGCACGAGTACTTGACTTTAAAGAGCTACACATCCAAAACTAGAAGGGGCTCCCCAGCCGTACGCTTGGCTGCCACCTTGGCAGCGGTCTGGCTGCACTCTTGGCTAAGGGTTTGGCAGGAGGTGTGTATGTCGTAATTCGTGTAATTTATTTTTGCGGCAAATGCGTGTAACAAAAAAAATCGTCAAGACGTGTAATTGTTTTTTGCGGTAAGTGTGTGTAGGCCCGTCACACGCATTACGGCAAAAAAAAATCACACGACAGGACCATTTTTTTGTTACACGCATTTACCGCAAAAAAAAATTACACAACTTACTGCAAAAAAAAAACACGATTTGACGATTTTTTCCTACACGCGTTTACCGCAAAAATAAAAAAAATTAAACAACCTTACCGCAAAGAAACAACTACCAATTTTACTGAAAATGCATGCTTGTAGGCGATATGCCCACCCGTGGGCCACTTCTGATTTTTTCCCCACGGTTGGCGTTGGGGACCCCCGAGAATGCAGGGGTGACGTAGCACTTCCGCCCTCTTCTGGGCCCCCGAGAAGGCAGGGGTGAGGTAGCCACTTCTGATTTTGTCCCCCTTTGTTTGGGGATGCACCCCCTGTCGACCCTCCCACTTCCAAAAGGCGTACTCGAAGCACCATCCGAAGCGAAACAACCCCTTTGGGGGTGGGAGATTGGTTGACAAACAAGGATGCCGTGTGTTGGTTGAACCAAGAGGTCTGCCACAATGAAATCGATGAACCACGTGCAGAGTGGTTCTATATATCAAGAGACTGTCTAGGTGCATGCAGAGAGTTGACTGCGGCACATTTTTGTGGTTAATTCCAATGACAAGGAGGGGTTGCACTGGTTTGTGTGTGCCTTCGATTGTCGTGTCCGGTTGGAGCTTTTCACTACTTGGGTTTGGGAACCCCTAAGCTCCACTCATTTGATCCGTCCTTTCTTGATGGCCATGAGGAAGCTTTCGCTAACCACCAAGCAGCGCGTCTTGGGATTCCAAATGGACGGTTGGTCATGTGGTTTTCAAAGCTTGAACATCGCGAAGCTGGTGGTGGAGCACGGGGGTTCTTTTCCCGATGTGCTCCTCGTCGCAGTGGGTCCCGGTTTTGTGGACTATGTGCTCTGCATTGTTAATGCTGATCGTGCTATGCGGGTCGTTGAAGCGCCCGGTGATGATGTGGAAGGTGTGACCGAGCTTCCTTGCCCTCCTGAGTCCCTCCCCCAGCACCCAAGTTGAAGGTGCACTTTCGGCTATCGAGGAGAGTGTTCAGGCCACCCCCACCCCACTCGAAGGCAAGGAGGCCTCCACCGAGCAGAGCCTCCACGAGCAGAGCGTGGAAAGCCCGGAGGCCCAGACCGCAACCTTCCATGGCCACTCCCACAAAGGAGGACACCCGTCCCAAGGTGTTCATCCATGGAGAGTGGCACAAGGTGCTGGATGGCTACCCAGCAGATGCATCTGGCCAGCTAGAGCGTGACCAGCTTTTCATCAATGACCTGTCCAAGCAGCTAGTAGCACAGTTGCGTGCCTCTTGTTGGTTTAACCCCAATCCTGGTGCAAAGCCCAAGTCCAGCGACACAAAAATGGACTTGATCTACAAGCGTGCATTCTGCAACTACTTGTGGCAGGTGCATGTTTTGTGGGCTGTATTTTCCTCTGCCCGTTTGGTGTACCAATGGTGGAGCGTATAAGATTTTTTGTTCCCAGTGCTGGCACACTGGATGTTGGGGACTCTTTTCTTGAGCCTGATTTTGTGTCTCGTGCCAATGACACCCTGTGAAACTATGTGATGTTGGCCCCATACCGGTGCCTTGGTGGCCAATAATGGTGGCACTAGCGTTGGCCATGGCCATGTCAGGACTCTTTTTCTTGAGCCTGATTTTGTTCCCAGTGCTCGCACACTAGATGTTGGGCATGGCCCTGTCAGCAGCCACGACCTCCGCTTCACGCGGGACACCCCCCGGAAGCCAAAGTCGTCCTGCTGCTGCAGGACCGTGACCATGGCCGCGATGCTGGGGTGCAGGTCCCACGGGTGGTAGCGGTACATACAGAGGTACGCCACATCCAGTTTACCAATTTTACGAGCATCATCAAGGCACAATTCAATAGCCCCTCATTTCCCAATCCTCTAGCCTGAATCCTGTACCATGAACTCAGTAGGTAATTAACTTGGGTACCAAAAAAATACGGTCTGAACACCAAACGTTTGCCAGACAAGGCATTAATTGGACAGCGGAGGGGAGGGGGCTCTATGTGCGGGCCTGCCACATGCTCACGCCTGTGTCTGCGGGGTTTGTCAGAAGCGTTCTTCAAGGAGGGGCACAGAAGAAGAAGACACACAAGCTGCCAAGCTGCCAAACAGCCATGCTTCCATGCAGAGGGCTTGGGCCCGCTGGTGCTTGCATGTGCTTCGCATGTCTTGTTTGCATTGCTATGTGAAGAGGCCTATACTTTATCGAAGGAGGGAGAGAGGGACAGATACGGCAATGGACACAATTGTGGTGCATTGGGCTCGGTCCATTGAGCCATGGGCCAGGACTCCCTCCTCCCCCACAGCTTTCACCCAGCCCCCCTCTCCCCGTTGACAGTTCAAACTCTGGTTGGCGCCATGGGGCACTATCCGCACCCATGTCCCCCCCTCAGCACCAAGTTATTGGTGGCACACAGCGCCACCAATTGCCCTCGTTCCATTCCTTTCCAAACGACGTCCTGCTCACAGCCATCTCCTGATGTTGGGCCGTCTGTTTTCCCTCCCACCGAATGGCAGTGCACTGGCCGCTGGAGGCTTCGAAAGGACAGCAGCCCAAAAAAAAACCATTCAAACAATGGCTTGTGGTGCATGGGACTATTTTCGGCAGTTCAACCAGAGTCAACGATCGGCGGACTGTGAGCAAATGAAGTGCTATTAGGAGATAACATGTTGGCGCAAAGCGTGTCCTCCCATGTGGGCGTTGACGGCAATGAAAGAGTGAACAAATTGGCCGTGGGAGCGGGCTGATGAGGCGCTGTTGGCAGTGAAAGAGTGCCGTCAGATACAAGATATTTGGGCAGACCGCGAGCTCAAAAGTTGGAAGAGAATGAAGAGATGTGGTGGGACCCTCGGACTCGTTGGAATGTGGCAGTGGAGGTGACGAAAGTAGGGATTCTCCCCCTGGGTTATCCTCCGCCAGGTTATCCTCCCGCAGGTTATCCTCCCGCAGGTTATCCTCCGTCAGGTTATCCTCCGTCAGGTTATCCTCTGTCAGATTATATGCTCCACCTGGTCCTCTGCCAGGTCATCCATCCTGCCCCAGGTTATCCTCCGCCAGGCTATCTTCCGCCAGGTTCTCCTCCCCAAGGGATGCGTGGGGGCTTGGGTGGTGGTGACAGTGACAACGGTGGTCGTGGGAGGGTGGGGGGCAGGGGCGCCAGCTCAACACTAGCACGCTCAATAAATGTCAACAAGGCACTGTGAGTGCATGCAGCAGTGGCACACACGTTGACATGATACCTTGTACCCTGACCTCGCCTCTTGCCAACTTCATCCACCCCTCTCCAGCCCCAAAGGCCCCCCAATTTATCAACGACCTGCCCTTGCCCTAGTGCCTGCTGGATGCTGCCGCTTGGGTGATAGTGCAGCACCACAAAGCATCGGTGGTGGCAAACCTCAGAAGTCCCTGATATGACCCTGCAGCCAGAAGATCCTGCCGAATGCCAAATTGTTGGGACGCGGGTTGTGCCACCCTAAATTCACTTGCCGGGGGGTCCGGTAGCTCACAGATGATGGAAAGGGCTGCTGACACCCAGTTCGGACCACCTGCTGAGGGGTGTACCGCCGGGCGGCGGGGGGGGGGGGGGTGGTCACTTGGAAACCGTCCCCCAGGGTCAGCAACAGCCAACGGAAAAACAATTGGAGCATTGAACAGGCGATTGTGAAATGGACCCAACGCTGCGAGGCCCGCAAAGTCAAACAGGGCCTGTGCAGCAAAGTGCAGGGGGTTTCCGTTTCCACACCCGTTCCAGCCCCCCCTCTCATGGTGTTCAGTTTGCACTTCACGATGCAGTTGTGTGGAAGCCTGTAGGCCACCTGACTCAACTTGCCCAGTGGCAGTCTTACTGCTGCCAGGGCCTGGAGCACTGGGCACAAACAACCCCGATGACCACCACTCATGTGGCAACGAAGTGTGCTGACGTGCCAAGCCCCGTCCACCCCAGCATCTATGCTTGTACAGGGAGAATGCTCTTGGTGGAAGAAAGGGAGCAGGATCCGTCGATACCCTGCACAGGGATGGCCACCCCTCCAAGGTCACACACAGGCAGTGGCAGTGTCTCCCGCCTGCATGTGCTATGGAGGGTCTGGGGGTTGTCAACGGTCCGGGCGGCCTTGAGACTGCACATCCAAGAAATTGGGCACAATTGTGCCAAGAAAGGGAGGGTGGCACCGGTTATGAGCTTGGGTCAGCGGGCTTTCAACTGGGGGGGGGGGGTCGATACAGCCCTCTGGCTAGACCCCCCCCTGCCCCAAAAAGAGCTCAAATAACGGGCCCCCAAAAATCCTACCGAGACTGACCCCTGGCCCCGGAGATGACCCGGACGCAAAATTGGGCAAAAATGAAAATGGGATGTTTGGAATCAGCACGTCGAGGGGGTACAGAAAAGCCATCATTTGCGGGGGAGGGTCAGGTTTCTGAGCGCGTCATTTTTTCCAACCTGTGACAAAAGGTGCCCAGGGCTAGTTTTGACAAGGCATTTCGTTCTTGTGGCGGTTGTGGATGTGATTGGCCGCAGCACCATGTGACACACAAGGGTTGGCATTCAGCCGTCACAGGGGTGCAAGGGGAAGTTGGGTTGTCAACTGTGGGGGGGGGGGGGGCAATAGAGCCCCCCAAAACTGGGGGGGGGGAGGTTCGGGGAAAGGGGTTCAATTGACAGGACTATTAATCAGTTATTATGAACTCTGGCGCCAAAGGTGCCGAGCATTTTTTTGTGCATTGAAAATGGTCAATTCTTTTTCACCAAACACATGGAAATAGGATGCAATACTTGAAACCCCCCTGCAAGGCAAAGGGATTGAATGCCCCCGTGTCATCTGCGGCCGTGTTGCTCAGCAAGAGCCGTGATCTTAGGGATGGGGTGCCGCCTGCAAACAAGACGTGTGAACTGCGGAGCAAAGAGGCCTCTGCAGGCCTGGGTTGAACGCCCAGTTGGACAGATGAAAGCGTTTTTCGATGGACTGCCCTCACCCTATTCACACGGAAGCTGCAGGGCACACTGCACGGCACCCCAATGCTAGGGGCACTTATGTCGAAGATGGCCCACAGGGACAGTGTGGAGCGCCTCCATAGAGAGGCAGCAGGAGATTTTGGCAACCCCCCCCCCCTTGGCACACCAGATACGCATTCTGTGGTCTGAGTCCCCCATGCATATGGTTGCCTTTGCAAGTCGACGTCCAAGAGTGTTTGTAGCTTTTTGTCCAACTCCATATTGTCTGTGGGTGAACACTCTTTGGGAAATCTGGTGGTCTTATTTGGTAGTATTTCTATGATTTGCTCCACGTCTATTCAGATAATCACCTCTGCAGGGGGTGCAACTTTGGTGAAGTGCATAAATTTCATGTTGGTAGCTCCACTCGTGTTCAGGTGACCACCTCTTCTGGGGTGCAAACATGATGGACTGTTTTGTGCTCAACTCACCCTTCATACTACAGCTCAATTACTTTACCCAGGCCGGAGGTACCCCAAATGTCCGTGAGGGCTATATCCTTCACCTCCTCTTGTAGCAATTGTGGTTGTTGAGTTGGTCTTATTGTTCTCTATCTCTCTCTTTTCTTTTGTTGTTCTCTCCTTAAAAAATAAAGGTGTGTGCAGGTTACAGCAGAAGACAGATTGCTTTTTTTTTCTTTCACCTACTTTTGACACACGGGTTACACATAAAAAAGTGTGCGCAGGTGAAAGCAAAAAAAAATAACGTGGGTTATGCTTTTTCACATATACGGATTACATTTTCCACTGTTGTCCTACACTGTGGCCCATCAGGTAGGGTGGACATAGCGTCCCCCAGAGCCTAAGGTCACTGCTGGGGCGGAACCTTGGCTTGTGGGATGTGGCCTGGTGGTGCATTGTGATGGGGCACCGCGTGACAGGACGGCTGGTTCGTGCAATGCCGCAGATCGGTCCCCGGCGCGGTAGGGGTGTGTGGGGTCTAGGGTGTGCACCTGTCAGGTTGGGGTGGACATTACATGCCCCCAGAGCCCAAGGCCGCCACGGGTGGAGCCATGCACGGGTAGCTGTAGCAGCAACTCCCTCATGCCGGCCCAGATGGGACTAGGGGCAAACATTCCCCCTTACTCCACCTGTCACCTCTCCCCGTGTATGTCAGTGTACAATACTGAAATTCAAGTATTGTTCCCCTGGCCATAAACCCTGGCCACACACCAGTGCACGTACACCAAGGAAAGGGCGGTGAGCCGGGAAAAGCCCCGAACCCCCTCTTGGGAAGCCCACAGGCGCAGCCACTGCTTGGAGGGCATGTCGAAGAGTAAATAAAGGCCATACTGCCGTATTGCTTAAGGCTTTGAAAGACAGTGTTCCCCAGGCCCTGTTGGGGACCCCAGAGCTGGACCCAGCCGGCCATCCCTTTCATGGTCCAGGGTTTCTCTTTTGTTCGGGAGACAAGCGCCAGCCAAGCCTTGGGGATGTTAAGTTGACTCGCTACCTTTGTATTAAGTATCTTATCTCTAGCCCCAAGTTTATCCTCACCTTGGGGAGTCCCCCAAATAGACCGCACTAGACTGCAAACCTTCCCTACAAGGCACCTTGCATAAGCCGAAATATGAGAATTCAACAACACAAAATGTCATTCCCACCACTTCCAACCACCACCCTTGCCATCATCATAAACTGGGTGCAAAGGATGGGCCAAAATCTTACACACAGTGAGAAGGTACTCCAAATTGTTTGCTGAGGTGGGGGCAAAAACAAGCACGGGTGGGGAATGGTAAAAAAAAAAGATGCCTGGCGCATGCCCGGCGCGTTAATACTCCGCCTAAGGCTGCTGTTCCATGGGGTCAACTCCCAAGGGTTCTCAGGTACCCACCCATCTAATTTTTACCGTGACCCGCCCTGGGCACATGGGGAACCCCCTCGGCTGGGGGATTCTTGTAGGGTGCTTTTCCACAGGTCCCCACCCATCCATTTATTCTGATTATCTCCTCCCTCACCTCCCTTCAGCTGATGGCTGGCAGGGTGTTGCCCTCCTCGTTCTGGCAGGGGGTGGGGGGGGAGGATACTCCTTTATCATATCTCCTCCACCTGGTTGTCCTCGTGGCCGCCCGCGTGAAAGGGGGGGGGGGGCATACCCTCACCTTTACAACCCTTGCTGCACAAGGAGGGAGTGGGGTTAGGGCGCGTGTGTGGGGCGGAGAAAGGGGAGGCCAGGGTGGCCGGCGTTTTAGGGGTTGCTGACGGGTCCCGGGGCCCAGAGGGGCTAGTACCAGGGGGGAATTACTTGCACCGTGTAACGTGTTGGAACAAACTATGGGGACAAGGTCATTCCTTTGTTCCTTGGTTACTCAATGCTCACGTACTGCCCACACTCGGAGACGAAGATGACGGCGACAGGCATTTGATTGCATGTGCGTGACAGTGATGCCCGCAGGCAGCCATGAAAGAGACATGGTTGAAGATGTAAGGGGACACAGTGCAGTACGTGCAAAGGTAATACCTTTCACAGCTTAGAAAGACATGCACTTCACTGTTGAATAGGTGGGTCGGTCTACAAGATCACCCCAATAAATGCACTGCGTGCGCACCACGTATAGTACTCCCTCTTGGGGTTGCGTGCACCCTGGCTGGTGGTGTTTTGTACCAAGTGTGCGTACACCCAGCACTAATAGTACATCGCTGAAGGCGGTGCCCGTGCCCTGTCGAGGGGCTTCGCACCCGGCACCTGGGGGAAAACAAGGCACAAGAACACAACACATGGGTAACACGCACACACACCTCGACTTTGACGTCGGCTTTTCGGGCAGTCGCAAGTCCGCTGAAGGCCATTTGCTGATGTTCATCGGACCAATTGAAGGGTTTGATAGTGTACTCTTCGGGAGGTCTGTTGTCTGCAAACAATTAGCCAGATAATACTATGATTGGCCTAACGAGCGACACTCGGCACAGGAATGGTCTACCCATGATTGCTTACTAGGGCACTGGCTCTTACTGGCACTGGCACAGGGATAGTGTACCCACGATTGCCCACCAGGGCACTGGCAACTGCTGAGAACACCCGAAACTAGGCCCATTTGTGCAGGGAACGTCAGCATGGTCCCATCTGATTTGGAAGTGGAGGCACACAAAACAAGGGGAGCAGACAATGGCAGCGGCTTCATCCCAGTCTGACGCTTGATCCAAGTGAATACCCAACTCATCGCAAGCATCTCGCCACTCCAACAACGACAGCATCTCCTGAGCTTGACAGACACATGAAACCTTACAGGCCCACATCATGTGCCAGAACCACAACGCAAGCAGCAAAGCAGGATGCGTGTGGACTACCAAGCCCCTCCATGACCGACAACAGCAAAACCCCACCATCAGAGGGTGATGGTGGCCACTCGAAGACACTACGTCCCAACACTGTTCACGGTGCACTTTGGCCGGAGATCAATCACGATTGCCAGGACGGGGCCCAACGCAACGGGAGGCTAACCTACCACGTGTTACTGCTGAGTCCACACACAGATACAAATATGGGACTTTGGGTAGGGGCCGAATGCCTCCAACACTATAAACTTAGTGTCTTCCCAGATACCACCGCGAGCATGGTCAATACCACTACTACTGTGACCCATGTGAGAAAAGAACATCAGCCTCCTACTACCGGATGGTACATAGGGACAGTGGCACCACACTGAGCAAGCTATAACGCAAGATGTGCCCACGCCGCATGAGATGGCACTGCACAGGCACATGTCAGTAGGACTTAACACAGTAAAGAGAGTCGCCGTGAGAGACCAACATATGCCAATTCTATACCACGTGAATAGTGATAGTTGGAGGCGTGCGATCCCCCACCTGCAAACCGCCCCGAAACTGTCCGCAGAGACATACAAACACAAATGCAAAGTTCCTCAGCACAGCCACCAGAGTCCAGTCCCAAGCAATTCTGGATATGTGGTGGGGTTTGTCCTTTTGGCTCGGAACGAGCATGATGGAGCCATAATGGATGGCTCTGCGCCTAGCAAAGCTGCCATTTTGTCGGCGCGAAATAGACAGGATGAGGCCGTGTACCAGGCAGCCGCGCCCAAAGAGTGCGGGCTATTTGGGTGACCGACTGGCGGTCAGAATCATCAAACTGTGACAAAGGGGGATGGACTAATTGGGTTCTGACCAACCCCCCCTCCCCTGCCCCGGACTGCTTCACTCTCCACACATACAGTGTCCCGCACTAATCCTGCTGTGTTTAAACTAATGTGTATTGCTAAACTTTAGATTCAACATCAACCCGGGTGCAAGAAGGGCAGAACCAGCGCTACAATGTGAACCAGACGTGGAGCCAGACTGCAATCAACCTGTACCACTGCTGTTCCTGTGACCCCTCGGCAACTGAGCCTGCCGCGCAAAGGCACGCGACCCAATCACACAAGCGTGCGCACATATGGGCCCCGTGGCATGGCATACCCAAGCGTTCCACCACCGGCAGCAGTAGAGTGCTCAGTCGGTGGTCAAAATCCGGGTCATCAAATATCTGCGCAGTGTCCGGGAGGTCGTTGATGTATTTCCGGAGGGATCGTGTCTGCACAGCCGGGCAAAGCAAAAGAAGTGCACAGCAAAGGAACCCCAGACCATGGCGCACCAGGGGGTGCTGAGGTGGACTTCCGCATTCAGATCTTTGCATCATGAGATGAGGGGTCGGAGGGGGGATCAAAAGGCAGCAGGGCCAAGCTGGGCTTCTGAGGGCGGAGGCGAGGGGGTGTTCAATAAAGATTGGTTGGCGTGGGGCTCTGAGGGGAGGGGGAGAAACACACGTATCTCCAAACAATCAGTGTACTTGGCCGATTACTTTGAGGTATGGGGCACGGAGTCAAAGTCAAAAAACAACTTGTCAAGCAAACTTTTGGTCCAGATTAGGTCGGTGGTGGCCAAGGGGGGCCTTTGGCCTTTGGACCCCTTTCGACCGGATTACCGCTTTTTTGCCGTGATGCCGAGTATGGCATTCGCGAAAGCCCTGAGAATACCTCCCACTCACTCGGCGAGCAATGCCCACTCACAGAGGGGGAGAGGGATATTCAGGATTCAGTCCGTGTACTTGGTGGAGGTGCATTACCAACCCCTCTGATCTGGTGGGCAATAGAGGGCAACGACCCTTTGAGGGTGTATGGGGCAGTTGGGTGTGCTCAGAGGGATGGCTGTGGGGACAGGGAGGGCACATCGGCACTGGAGACTGGCAGAGCGCGCATGGGGTGGTAGAACTGTTGTGCTGTGGACAGCAGAGGAATCACAGGGTTGTGGGTTCTGAGGATAAGGGACGTTTGAGGCCCGCTGAGGGCAACAATGGCCGCAAACCAAGGCAGTGGGGGTAGCTGTGAGGTGCACTCAACGCAGTGTGCGCGCAGCACACGATTGGGGCACAGCCACAGACAAAAGAGCACAGTACACTGGAAAGTGGTAAGTGCTGGCAGATGATCCGAATGTTTCTGGAATAACCACCACAAGAGTTGTGTGGTGACTCACAAGGCTCGGAAACTGAGCCGCCGGATGACCCCGCCCACAGCCGATCCAGCCATTGCATCCTTCAAAGTCCGCCATATGTGACAGTGCCGCCTATGTACAGCCGTTTCTCCACCGGAAAAGAACCAAAACACCTATTAACATCATGCACCCCTTTGCGTGACACCCAAAAGACGCACGCCTATGGATGGTGTGGCACCACGCCGAAGCTTCATCCAGATGCAAAGCCGTTAATGGAGACCGTGTCCCAACCAGTGCCCGCACCAACACTCGCCCACTCAGCCAACCCGCACGCTTACACACACGGCTGCAACACGCACGCCACTACGCTCCATACTACTCACACACCCAAGATACTGCACACATGGCGCTTTCACGGGCACTCAGTTGTGCGGTGCAACTGCTCCCCCAAGGTGCACTGGGAGTGGCCGCAGGGTGTACCAATGCCAGTGGGGGTGGCTGCCCAGCATGTATGGTGCGGCAATGGCAGGAATGACCATCCGTGTTCATCATGAAGGCAGACAATTTGGGGGAGAGGGGGTGGATGCACAATAAAGGCAGGCTTAAACACCAGCAGTTACAATGGACGGTGTTTAGAGGGTCACGTTGTATGGATGAAGTGCCTTCAACTCACCGCCAAGAGCCACTACTCAAGTCCCCCAAAAAACAAGAACTGGGCCAAGACTAAGAACCATCCCAAAAAGAACCACCCGGGTTTTGCACCAAATGCCAAAGATAAAGACCACCTTGGAGCCCGACTAGCAGCTTCGTACCACCAAAAAAAAATGGATATTTTTGTCTTTATCTTACAACCAAAGTATAATGGTTCTATTGACGTAGACTATTCAGATAAATCTGACGACTCTATCACTTCCTATCCTTGTAAATAAATGGTGCACAAAAGAAGATGCAGGCAATTGGCAAGGCTGTTCCCCATTTTTTCATGCTAGAAAGCATTATGGGCAAAAATTGAAGAACCATGCCAAGGCTTCACGTTTCTGGAGCACTCACTCTGTGGATTGCTGCTGAATCAGAACATGTGTCACTGTCACAGGCCACGATCCAACCGTGGGTGGATGCTACAATGCATTGGCAGGCTGTGCCCAAAACACCAAAAAAATTCTCAGCAGTGCGTTTGGGGGCTTTGCTGCCAAACTTCCTGGCACCGGAAACCGTTGGCCCTCAACCATGGTTGGCAACCTTGCCTGCTTTGTGGCAGGCCTGTGAAGCGCCAAAAGTTGTGGGTTCTTGCTCAACTGGCCAGCCATGCACAGTTTGCGATAGCACTGTTGTTGGTCCCCCAATAATTCCAGGTGCTGTGCGCCACCAATTGTTGCCAGCGAAATTTCACATGTTGTGGCCAGCCAAAAAAAGTTCTTGCACAGACACCAGTTGTCCATTCCCAAAGTCTGTGCTGCAATTCTGGGCTAAAGACAACCAATGTGGATTGTGTAACTTTACAGTTGTGATTGCCAGCATTGTTGCCTTCAAAAAGCCGTGTTATTGTCAGATCATGTGTTTCTGACACTGTTGAGCCTTTGCTCGCCTGTGGCATTGCATTTGAGATGCCTCAAAGGCATATGTGCAAGCAATCCACATTGCAATTCTCTGTTTGGGCCAGACTTCCAGAATTTTTTTGTCCTCCTAGATTGCTTTGTTGGAGCAAATAAGCTTTCTTGCGCTCAAACTGAGCTCAAGACGTCTTTAAACATTGCGGTCTTCATTTGCACACTCTGTGTATCCTGTGTGTACACGACATGCACGTAATATGGAGTCATGCGGTATGAGGTATGTTGCCTCCCACCCGGTCCCCATGGCCTTGCCGAACAGAACCCATTCTTTGACCATAGCCAGTGGCATGAGATGACCGAGGCCGTCCTTTGACAAAGGGTTCTTTAGGGCCAGCGGCCACCAGTCCCAATATGGCCACATAACCCCTGCCCCCATGTTGGGGAGAAATCAACATGGGTACATCACCTGAGGCCAAAGTAGTGGGAGAAAATGAAAGATTTGATCGCACCATTCAAATTGGAGCCTTTTGGGTATAGACAAATTCACACAAACCAATTTTTCGACACTTTCACTACAGGCCAAAAAAAAAGTTTCTGCCATTGGCAAGTTGACTATTCCCTATTGCCGCCAATTGGTGTGGGTTGGGGGTCCCAGAGAGGGGGGCGGGGTCTGGCCCAACACGTAACCACCACCCCTGTTCCACACCTTTGGGGAAACAGTGAGAGGGTATTGCCACGACACAACACTACACATTACCTCCAGATTCAAAAATAGACCCTCAGGTTCCCAACGAAATGGTAACTGGCACAGCAGCTGTTGCAAAATACGAAGAAATGACTGCAACACTGGTGGTCGATAGGCGGAGGTTTTGTTTATGAACATGTCTCCCCAAAGAGCAGTCCAGGTGCCTGGCAAGTACTTTCAGTTGGGGTATGTGTGTACATTAACATACCACGCATAGGCCAAAATGCAGAAAATGGGAATGGCATGATGCTTCGCCCCTTCAACCAACCTGTTGGAAGAATGACACTTCATTGAACCGCCCCCCCCCCCTTGAATCCCCCCCCCTTGCAATTCCCCCAAAACTGTCACTAGGCGCAAAAAGCATGGGAAATACCAGGCGACGAAGAAAAAGTTCCTTTAGGTTATATTGGAACTGCTGCATTTTTGACGCTACCATTGTGTGGAGCAATCTCCCTCCCCCGGGAGGGGGGTCACTTCATGTTTGCCCCCCTCCCCCTTGGGGGGAACCGTCACAACATTGGGGTGGGAGTTCAAGGGGGGGGGGGGGGGGTACATTTCATGTGCCACTGGTATCCCCACCCTGGATACATGATTGGTAGTGGGTCGTGACACCAACAACATTTCTTCTTTAGTGGTGAAACAATGTTGGGTCTTGGGCGACCCAGGACCATCTGCCCAGTTGCCACGCGCCCCGGCACCGTTTTGGTGCCATTTCCAGTGCTTTCAGGCAGCACTACAATTGTATTATGTGCTTCGAAGGTCTCCTGGACACCAATCATAGAGGACGTGTGTCACCCGAAAATCGGACCCGTTGCACGAATTCGTGTCGACGATGGAGCCATCCCAGTGGGCGTCCAGACCGTGAATGTACAATGGACAAGGAGGAGATGCAGGCCTCAGAAATACCCGGACGAGGTGGTGATATACCCAGCAACGTACCTGTAATGTACCCAGTACCAGGAAAAATGGGGGAAAATGGGGGAACTGGGGGAAATGGGGGAAAATGGGGGAAAATGGGGGGGAAATGGGGGAAAGTGGGGGGAAATGGGGTGTTATGGGGGGAGTCGGGGGCAAATAACAAAAACTGTGGGGCTAGGGTGGACTGGTTTGGTTTCCCCATGTTTCCCCATTTTCCCCCAATTTTCCCCATTTTTCCTCAGAAGCTGTCAACAATGCACCCCCCCCCCCCTAGCCTTGTTGCCAATCAAAACCATGTTTTTGACCTTTTCAGCCCCAAAATTCGCCATTTTTCCATTGAGCATCCAAAAATTCCCACACTTTTCCCCATTTCCCCCCATTTTTCCTAATTCAGCCCATTTCGGGGATAAGTGCACCGTAGCGTTCCGGAAACGGGTATTTCTGAGGCCTGGAGATGGAAATGGGTGAAAATGGGTGAAAAGGGGGTTAAGGGGATGAAAATACCATTGAATATCCCCCATCAGAGAGAACTGCCCAAATAGTTGGTGCCAAACAACAACAATGCCCCGAATACCACAAAGTATGGGTCTCTGGCATGGTGCTATGAAAAGTGTGCACAGCATGCTGTGCAGCCCCACAGGCACCTGCCAGTTACTCGGGGGCTCTTTTTGGGGGAATTGACATATGTGTGAAATGACAATACACTGTTTCAAATCCTTTTCAGCTTCCAGAGACTTCCACTTTAGCCCGTGTGCCTTTGGCGTATCACACAATTCTCACCAACAATTTCGCGTCCCAGACATTGTGGGAAATGACTCTTTTGAAAACATCCATGTGCTGCCACCGTATTGAGTGCGCGTGCTGTTTTGGGCTGACTGTGCAATTCTTGCAACAAAAACGCCGTGGTGCCACCCTGTCTCATTTCCACTGCAATCAAAATTGAATCAAAGCAGGGGGGCATAATGTGGGCAGTCAAAGATGGGCATGAAGCATCTCCAAGTGTGCATGCCAATGGAGGGTATTTGTGGCCGGGGTGTGCGAGTTCAATGACTACAATCAGGGGGGTGGATGTCTGCGAGTGTTTAACTCAACTGAGGCTGACCACTTGGGTAGTGGGATAAAAAGACGAATCGAGTGCATGCTCGTTGCGCAGCCCAGGGTGAGGTTGTCACGATACAGGCCACAGGGCTTCGTAGTAAGCAGAGCTATGACCAGACCGGAGCGCCCCATACCCCTGTCCCCGTTGCCTCATGCACCCACAGACCTGGTAAATGGCTGCACTCACGGTTGCTGGATCCTTCAGAAGGTTCATGTCCTTCACATCCTGCTGCTGCATCAGAAGATTCATATCCTTCACATCCTGCTGCTGCATTGTGTGAAATCAAGCCAAAACTGTGCAGAGGAAATTGCACAAAGGCATGTGACACATTGGCAGTGGCTCAGGAAAAACCCTAAGAGAACTTCAGCCGTCTGCCCTGCCCAGCAGAGACAATGGCATCCAGAACCCCTGGCTGTTGGGCGAAATGAAGCACAACGCTCCAATGTGGCTAGATAGTCGGCACAACGCTGCCCCCCTGCAGTCCCTTCCCACGCATCTCCCCCCCCCCCACGACCATGGGCCTGCAATCAAACACATCAGGCAGAGACTGCTCACTGTTATAGCATAGACTGACAAAACATGATGCAATATTCCATCCACGACCAGCACCAAAATAAGTATGCCCCCCTGCCCCACTCTTTGGAAGGGGCAACGGAAATGCGGACAGAATATGTGATGTGTATGTGATGTTTTCCTACACTGGGTCCAGGGGGGGAGGGTGCCATGCAGGCTAAGTAAGGATGCCAGTTGGTAATTGCGGATGAGTGCACTTGTTCAAGTTTTGGAAAGGAACTTGTTTCCATGGTTTGTCCCCAGACGGTGAGGAACAATATTTTTGGCAGGTGAGACTGGACACTTGTTCCTCTACTGCCCCCATGGCATACTCTGCACTCCCAGTGTCCCTGTGCTTAGACAAAATTGTGCTTGCGCAAGAAGGGGCGGGGGGGGTCCCTGAAGGACCTGAAGGTTGAGCTCAGCTGATATGCACACTGACACGAAGGAAAATTGGTGTAAACAGGATTCAAGGCGTGCCAAGCTGATAGCTGAGAACCCTCATGGGGCGCGATATCTTTTGCAACTTTTAGTGGCACCACGGGGTGACAAAAGTGCTCAGAAATTTTGCTCAGAAATTTGGATGGGGTCGTACCCGCCACAAAGCGCCCGCAATATAGCAAGCAAGATTTCGGGCTGGGTTTGGAGGGGGAAACTGCTTGTAAAATCTGCAAGGATTGCAAGTTGATGTGACCATTACTGCTTCCCTGAGCATGTGACTCAAGACATTTCAATACAATGGTTGCACAAAACAACACCCCACAAATTGCATCGTTGTGAGAAGAAAGGCGTTTCAAGGTAAGGGGTTTTGTGACATGTTGCAATCACCATCAGAAACAGAAGCGGTGGCACAGTGGCTTGGTGGATGTTTGTGAGTGGCGAGAAGTCAATTGACGCCACCAACTGCTAGAATCTGAGCCCCCCCCCCAAAAAAAACGAGAAATCTTGCCCAAGATCCACACGATGCATGGATTGAGGCAAAACGATGGTTCAACGCACAAGCGCAGTAGATTGTGGAGCACACCATTTCTGCTGTCGTTGTCTAGGATCCACACGTCTGGGCTACCATTCACCCTGCACCACAGCACATGTTGCACAGTCCCGAAGCAACATTGCATGGGTGGCAATTCACCGTGTCGTTGTATAGTTCATTCCTTTGCTGCCACGGCCAAGACACACAGCACTCATCTACTGAACAGGGGGTATGGACCCTATTCATCACAAACCCACAATTTGAGAGATCTATGTCGGCGTTTTCTAGTTGACATGTGCCACTGGTATTTTTCCCCATCCCAACCCCCACCCCCACCACCATTCCTTTGCGACCCCAAGCCCCACCCGCACCACCATTCCTTTGCGACACACCTCTACAGCCGTTGGGTTACAGTTCATCGGCTATTTGGGTTAGGGTGCACCGCGTCCCCGGTCTGAATCAATATAAATAACTGTTTCTTTTGCCGCTTTTGGTTATGGCTTCGGAGTCCCCCTTTACAACCTTAGGGAGTGCAAGCTGTGCCAAAGAAACATGCCTCTACTTTTTTGGTCGGTGCGCAGCAATGGCGGCACACAAACTAGTAGGACCACACTGCGATATTGCCTCGACCATGTGGTGGCAACCTCCTACAGGTGGTGCAGAGGAGTGGGGCACAATGGGGCACAGAGGCATGGCCTGTGGCAGATATGTGTCCTTTGAGGGCCCACTCCACACAACAGGTTGACCAGCAAACAACCTCGCTGAAGGAACAGCGCATGCTTTGGGAGGGGCTGATGTGCTTGAGGCACAGTGTGCAATATTGCTGCTGCTCGTTGCTGTAGGGCCGCCCAGCGTTGTGCGTGGTGTGTCGCTACTGCTATTGTTGGTACTCGCGGAATTATTGCTCCTGATACTGTCACTGGGTTGGGGCATCACAAGCAAAAGATGCCTCCTCGGATGCCGAGGTACCCGAGTCCTTGGCATTATAGTAAGGGGAACTAATCGGATCAAGAACAGTCGTCCTTCGCTTCTTGCAAAGGCCGCCAACCCCTTCCTCAGCCTTGCACCGCTGCTTTGTGAGCTTGGTCACGTCGGCAATGGCCTCTTCTCGGTTGCCAGCCCAGGAGTGGGATAGTGAATTGGAGTCAGCCGTCGCCAAGCCGGAGAATGTGTGGGGCGTCATCATGTTCAACGACACAGGAATCACGAAAGGAGCGTTCTCTGGGACCCGGTCGAGAAGGAGACCAATGGTGCGGATATGTCAGCAGGAAGACATCAACGGCAGCCAAGGTCAGATCAGGCGGATTTGGGCACTAATACCTCCGACTTCTCAGATTTTGGGGTCTCGGCGGACAAGGGCATGGGTTGACCTCCTGGTGTCCGATCGGAGGCCGGTGTTTCCAGACCAAAAATCGGAGCAAAATTTCCCTCCCTGGGTTCTGATCCCACAAGCAAACACAAAATTCACGCACATGCTCCATCACTTGCCGCTTGGTTGGCTATGGGTTCAATATTGTGTGAGTGTCCGTGAGTGTATGGCAACAACTCGTCGTATAGGGCGGGCGGGCGGGCAGTGACCACCCAAACATAAAAATATTCTGTAATCGGATAATGGACATGCATGGGAAATCTAGCAATTCCCTACCGTGGATCCCTGAATTTCCCTCCATGGGTTGTAATCCCACAAGCAAACACAAAATTCAGGCACGTGCTCCATCACTTGCCGCGCCGGCCCCACCGGGGATCTTGTAGGTGCAAGTAGGTGCGTGCAGATCTGAGCTTCTGGTACATGTCCTCCTGAACACCAGAAAAAGGATAAGGTGCTGTCCTTAAGGACAACCAGTCAATAACTTCAGTCTGTGCAAATTAAGCATATTGCCTGATGCATGGTGGGGTAATCGGATACGTGTATACAACCGGCACTGCATCGCTTGAAATCGGGTCTGTCTGTGTGAAGATCACTTGCTAAAAACGCTACAAAATCTCTGGCAGCCCCGCGAAACAGATGTGGTGGTACCCTCTAGCCTGGCTCGCTGTAACAGAAATTGGCCTGCGACCCCTTGGTGTGGGGACCACCAGTGAGACCTCCCAGTCAAAGTCATGGAGCTGCGAGGTGTCTTTTCTGCTCGATGTCACCAACAAGTTCTCACTCGCTCTTTGCTTCTCAACCCAAATAACCTGAACTACCAATGAATACATTTCTTGCTTCAGCATCACTTCTGGTTCTCCTCTCGTCGTGACCACTTCCATTGTCATTCTAGCTCCACAAACGATGTGTGGTGTGAGCCAGATTCTTTGATTGCGCCTCCATATCATCGCCTCATGTGTTAGCTTTAGCGTCTCCAAAGCCCCTTCCTCCACTTGTGCCAGGCGCCGCATGGCCAATACCTTGAAACGCTGTCTCTCTTGTTGTGGCTTTGGTTTTTCTCTTGGGTGATAACACGGCGGCTATTGCCAGTGTGAAGAAACTCTCCGCCACGCCAAGGGCAGTCACCCAAAACAACATCTTGCGTAGGATCTTCTGCACTTGTTTTGGGTTAAATTGGAGCGTATGCTGGCAGATGCATTGTCTAGATTTAGTGACACAAGCCCCTGTTGCATTACCCAGGCGACAATTGACGTTGTGTCTAAATGGGGATCCCTCGTGTCCAATGTACGCAAGCTAACCCACATGGGTTCCGCCCGGGTTTAAACGGCTCTCACGTTCGGATTGTATTACCTGGTTTATGAAACTATCCACTATGCCACGGTCCTATTCTTTATGCCCGTGTCCTAACACGAGTGCTGAAGCCCTTCGGTGTCATGCCACCAAAGAGGCCTAATACTAGCTGAGCTCCAACCAAATTTCTCAACCAAATTGGTGGCGTCCTTGCTGTTGGTTTTCCAACATGAAGGTTCGGGACCTACGCGTCTACCGCCACCCACGGTGAAAGTAGGGAGGGGGGGGGCGGAGACTGTGCCATGCACTGGTACTGTCCCAATCAGGAACGCATCCACCATACTGAGGGTCATCTTGCGTGGGGGCCTGTGCGCAAACCTGAAACCTGCTGTCTTCCACATGTACCAACAAAACATGAAACCAGCCATGCCCCGCCGGGGCCCAAACAGCTACTGCAGTCTACCGGTCACCCTCTCCACTCTTTTTGGCGTCAGGTTTGATACTGCCGTCCTAACCACCACCGCCAGTGCCTTGTGAACCGTTCCCCGGTGTGTTACGTACTGTCCCTCTCGTGTGGTCAAAAGTTTTACCTATCCAGGTGACCAGCGTCGACGGCTCCATCTGGCTCTTCACACTTGTTAACAGGGATTTTCCCTACAGGAACTTGCAGTGACCATGTGTCACCACCCTCAATAAGTCCCTGTTCTGCACCAAGAGTAGGATATCATCCAAATATTGGAGGTGCCGGCAAACCTGCCCATGTACTGTGAATCAGATCTTCCAAGGTTTCTGGGGAGTAATTGAATCCAAAAGGGAGGGAGTGGAATTCTGCCCCCTTCAGGCAGCACAGGTCTCTCACCTCTACCGGCATCCTCGGCAACCAGTAAAAGTTTTTTTTTTATACTTCCGGCGCCACATAAGTTCGAAGTTCAAAGTCTCATTATGAACAAAGAAGGGGCACTCATAGGCAGGTCGCCTAGCATCAGTACAGCCGTTGTAACTATAGCCACAGGCTTCGTGCGGGTTATGCACGTCCATCGAGGACGCCTGTGGGGACAAGTTATCCCACAAGTCGGCTGACAGTGGTGTGCACATCTGCTCTGCCACGGGCATTGGCTGCCCAGTCCAAAGTTTCAAGTGATGTTTTTTCTAGTGTGGTGGTAGCGAGCCAAGGGTCACGTGCGGTGGGTCCTGGGAGATCCAGTCAGCTGAATCTCCCATGGGTCTGTCGGTTCAGGGTCCCCAGTAAGCTGGATGTAGTCCGGGGTGTCGGGGTGGTGCGTCCTGTATCGCTTGAAACGCCGACCCGGTGATAAGGCGACTGCACTCGGAGGCCTCTTTTTCTGTTCCCTGACAAGGCTCCACCGCTCTGCGATTTCCTCCACCCAGGCCAGGTACTCCATCAGCCACCGGCTCATGCAGGCCCGCACCTCCTCCAGTGACTCCTGCCGCCATTGTTTCATGGATCTATGTTGGCTGACGCGGGCAAGTTGCAAGGTACGGTCAACCACGTGTCCATGTCCCCCAGCTTATGGGTCACCATAGCAGCCCATGTGCGGAACTTCTGGTAGGCCAGCTGCTGGTGGCTAATGTTGGCCCGGGCAACTGTGGCCGAGCGATTTCCTCCACCCAGGCCAGGTACTCCATCAGCCACCGGCTCATGCAGGCCCGCACCTCCTCCAGTGACTCCTGCCGCCATTGTTTCATGGATCTATGTTGGCTGACGCGGGCAAGTTGCAAGGTACGGTCAACCACGTGTCCCTGTCCCCCAGCTTATGGGTCACCATAGCAGCCCATGTGCGGAACTTCTGGTAGGCCAGCTGCTGGTGGCTAATGTTGGCCCGGGCAACTGTGGCCGAGCGATTTCCTCCACCCAGGCCAGGTACTCCATCAGTCACCGGCTCATGCAGGCCCGCACCTCCTCCGGTGACTCCTGCCGCCATTGTTTCATGGATCTATGTTGGCTGACGCGGGCAAGTTGCAAGGTACGGTCAACCACGTGTCCCTATCCCCCAGCTTATGGGTCACCATAGCAGCCCATGTGCGGAACTTCTGGTAGGCCAGCTGCTGGTGGCTAATGTTGGCCCGGGCAACTGTGGCCGAGTGGGCGAGCGCAGAGCGCAGCGCCAGTTCCAGCATTTCTGTATGCCGCAGGACCCTTGTGGTGTGGCGGCGCAAGCTGGAAAGTGTGCCCAACAGGACACGTTGACGTGCGCGGTGCGCCGCATAGAGAGTCACGCGAACACTATGGTGGAACCAAAACCGCGTGCGCTGAGCGGACACGGCGAGCACCCTAGCGCAGGCGTCCACGTGTGAGGCCCATGTCACTGCCACCCTGACAGTAACCTGTCGTTGCGCCAGGATTCCCCTCACGGTTCCTCTGATCAGTGATTGAGCCGTCTGCTTTAGATTATTGGCCGCCATGTAGGTTGCCCCTGTCACCGGTTGCCACTGGTTTGTGGGGGTCACAGACGGCGTTAAGTGCATGCCTGTGTCGAGGAAGGTTTCCGCCCAAGTGAGTCCGTCCCCAGTCAAAACCGGTAAAGCCCTGATTACCATGCACGCCCTTGGGACGGTATACGGTTGACGCAGGAGTTTCGCCACCGTGCGCCTGGTTTCCAGCCTGTGATCTCTTTTGGGTTTCGCAGACCTTTGTTGGCTTCCAGTCACCGCGCGTTTTCGGGGGTTGTAGTGGCATTGTCGGACAAGGCGTTCCTCGGTAGGGGGCAAGCAGTGGGCCCTGCGGCGAAAGGTCGTGTACCAGATGGCCGTTCCGCCCGATGAGGAGCGCCGCTCCTCGACCGAGTCCTGTGGCATGGGAAGATTGTGGCGTAGCTCACCCGCCAGCTTTATGCACTGGTATTGGTGCACCGCCACCCTGTACCGGAAATCGGGCATATGGTCGGGCGGGATTAACTCCACAAGAGACAAGGGAATGTGGAACTTCGCTACACGGGCAAAGTCGTCAGAAGTGGCTGTAGAGAGCCACTGCCGGGCCATTGGCTCCCAGGGTCCCCAGGTTTTCGCCCACTCGTCCAGGAACAGCGTCCTCCATGCCCCACACTGCACAAGCCGTGTCTGTGCCGTTCCTTGGTGTGTGGATCCACACAGAGCACATGGTTGGGCCGACTTCTTCCATGGAGGCATACACCCTTTCCACCACACGTTCCCCCACACCCACTGTAGCCACAGCCTGCGGCGCTCCGCCTTTAATGGCAGCCAAGTTGCCCAGTGCACCCCCTACGGAGTGGCATGTGGGCGCATTGCCGTGATCCACTTTTTTGCCGGCGTGGGTGCCTCCGTGCCTCCCACACCTATGCCATGCGGCGCATCTGGTGTGTATGGTGTCAATGGGTGCTCGCTTCCCATGGAAGCCAACGAGTCGGAAAGGTTATTTCCCCGTATGTCTTGGGCTTCCTGAGGCGTCCGCGCCTGACGTTCTTCCCGGTGGCCTGGCACCCACTTGGGCATCAGTGACTTGTTGTGGAGCTCCTATGCTAATGGCTGGCGGACGTCCACGTCACAGACTTCATGGTAAGGTGCGGCTGTAGCACAACCCGCTGCCGCCATCCGCTGCCGCCTGGTTGTCTAAAACCACCTCGTCACCAGCGTGTGCTAGGCAGGAACCTACATACATGCCCATGAGTTCCGCCTGGTACGGGGTTTGAGGACCCCGCACTCGTCCAATCACGTGCAGTGGCCCGCAGTGAAGTCCGAAACCTGCACGGCAGTCGCCTGTGGCGCCCCCCATACCCGCCGGATTGCCTTTTCTACTTCCATCCGTGTACCATGTTGTCCCCTGCGGATCACAGCCGTTGGTGTAGACTTCACAACCCCCTGCCACAGTGAGTTGGTAGCCTGTCGGGACCTGTCCTCCTTCCAGGACACGCCACCGCGGTTTGGCAAGCCCATACCGGTGTGCTATGTCCTCTTGGCCGACTGGGGCCATTTGATTGTGGATCATGCGACCGTCCTCTGTGTCCTCGCTGTCGACGAGACTCGGTCCCGCGGGACGGCGACGGGGGTGCTTTAGCGATATGCCCGAGTCAGGTCAATGGTGGTTCCAAACACGGGTCCTTGTCGCCTCATCTCCTCTATTTTGGCGAATATCTCCAAAACCGCCGGGAGCGGAGATCTGCGGGGTTTGATCAGGCATTCTTCTATCAAGTAGCGCACGTCCACGATGAATGCACACTTCTGCGAGTTCTTGGGCTTTACGAACGCATGGCAGTTGCTATCCTAGTCGATGGACGGTGCATGGAGGAGACCATCTCGCAGAAGTGCCATGCACGACAGTTTGCACAGCTCCACCAACGGGTGGACCGGGAACTTGGACGTTTCTGCCTTCTAGTTTCGAATGTGGGTGATTACGCTTTGAGGGACACAACCGTCCCACACCTTCAACGGCACATCGTAACATCCACGTCGCCCAATTCTTGCATTCGCCATGCCCTCAAAGACGACTCCTTCTCGTGGTTCCCCGTCGTACCCTTCGTAGTCCTCATCCAGTAGGTCCCAATCCACAGACAGCAGTCGCTCGACTGCTTCAACCAGCATCGTCATCCACGGCCCCTTCGTGTGGTACTCATAGAGTCTTTTGCGCACTCTAATCAAGATGAGTTGCACCGCCCGAAAGGACTCAAGGCGAGATACCTTCAAGCCACTCGCCACCCCACGCAAAACTTTCCACGCTAGGGCTCGGCACTGTTTTTAAGGAAGCCAATACTGGTGGTCGTTGAACGGGTCCACGAAGGCTTTGCCCTTCGCTGGTGGCTGCCAGCCATCGGGGCTACACCAACCACATTTGAACCCCTCGACAGCGCTTTCTCTCCGGCACAGGTTTCGGTGGTTGAACTTGGATGTCACTGCACCCCGAATCGCTCGCACTACCCCCCCGGCTCGGGTTACTGCAATCGTTGTAGCTGAGAACACCGTTGGTGAACAATCCTGTCGGCCATACATCGCTGACTTCGAGTCTAGAAGACTTCTTGGCGTACATGTGCTTGCTGATGGGATTTGGGGCTCTTGGCCAGTCCGCGACGAGTCTGATGGTGCCTTCTTCCGGGCATTCAGCGTATGCACATGCCGTTGGGGTTCATCACCATTGGCACCATGACCCTAGTGGCCCAAATTAAAGTCAATATGTTAATTTTTAATTTTCAATATATGAAGGCGTTAATATATTAATCTCGCAAATATTAAGAGGTTAAAGTCAAATTTTTGCGATTGGGCCATTTGTATCCATTTTTCCATGCACATATGCGGACCTATAAGGGGTGTTACGTGGTATATTGTTGCACAACCGTATAGTAGAGAGGTTCCAATTTGTGTTGGCGGGCGTCTTGGACACCCCCCTTCCGGTTGCCCGCATTCCCCCCCCCTCCACACCACCATGTTCCCTTGTATAGCCCTTGTTATGCCTTTCTCTCGGGACACCCTTACCGAGCTTAACATGACGCTCGTGCGTTTGAGCGGGGCCAAGAGTTTGCGGGACCCTTTGGTCTCCCAACTCCTTGGTGAGTGGGTGGCCTCATCCCCTTTGGCCCGGGCCCGATGGTCCGAGGCCATGGAGGTTGGCTACCCCTCCCTTATTCGTACTAAGCAAGTGGAGGCGGTGAAGCAATATGCCTCCCACCTCTTCCCGGCCCTGGACCTCATCGGCCTCCTCATGGACTTGAACGTCCCCAAGGTTGGCTTCCGCCACATGATGGAGTACATGAGCCGCCGGGGGTTGGTCTACACGGCCGCAACGGGCCTCCCGTTCCCCCGACCCATCCCCACTCGGGAAGCCTCACAGACGCGTGGAAGGAGTTGGTCACCCCCCTTGACCTACAACCACCCGTGTCCGTCCCCGATCCCCCCGCGAGTGGGCGCTCTTGGCCGCTACCCTCATGGGCCCGGTACGTCCAATCACGCCCATCGCTAGTGGAGACCATCGATTGGACAAGGCCCCTCACCTTCATTATGCGTGGGGATGTGTACCCGTGCGCCGGTGGTAGTTGGACCCAACTCTCCATTGGGCTCCTCAACCACGGCGCACGGGGCCGCACACCTGCGTACTTGTGGGTGATAGGGATGGCCGTATGCGGGGACAAGGACATGGCGGCACTTGCAACGATATGGGCCGACAACTTGAAGGTTTGTGGCCCATTCGTTGTTTGTTAATTTTTGCGTTTTTTGCGTTAATTTCTCGAGATTAATATCTTGTTTTCGGTTAATATTAACGCCGACTGAAAAATTAACTTAATATTAATCTCGAGAAATTAATGTAAATATTAATCCATGTCCTTTTTGTAGGTATTGGAGTCTATACAAGACTGCGAGAAGTTTCATTGGGTGTCGCGCTGGGTGCCAAGCAGGTTGGTCATCGGGGGAGACCAACCGTTCGTGCGGCGCCTTATCGGTGTGTCCACCTCGCCCTTGGTGGGCTCAACTTACAATATGGGGGTGTGGGACAAGGTTGCGGCGGCATGGGTCAACGTGGAGACCCGGCGCACCTTGGACCGTGAGGAGGCGGCCCGCCGCCGCTACAAGGAGACCGGCCGTAGCTTGGAGAACGGGGGATGCATAGGGGATCAACCCATGGTGGTTGACCGGTGCATGGTTTTCCTATGCATCCTCCATTGTTGCATGGCCATTGGCCGGCTCCAAGTGGCGTTCATCGAGACACGCCTTGTGGACCTCCCCAAGGAGAACACCGACGCCGTGCAACGGGTCCTCTACCGGGCCCGCACGGGTGTGAAGTTGGGTGCGACGGGGGCACCCGACGGGGAGGAGGCCCGTGCGTTGTTCCTCGCGTGGGAGGAACTTGGTCCGTTGTTGGACTACGTCCCGGAGGATGGTGAATGGCAAGCCGTCGTGGCCATGCGTGACCTCCTCCGGGAATTGTACACGGACAAGCCGCCCCGCGCGGACCTACGTGCGGCCGAGGTGGCACGCGCCTACCGTGCACATTGTTGCAAGGAGGCGTGTCAATCAAACTACCTCCTCTATTTGGAGGAGGATGTCACCGAGGCCGTGGCCAATGCACGCCGCTTGGGGGTTGGGTTGGGTGCCGTGTGTGCGGATGTCGTTGAGAGCCTCAACGCCATCCTTAAGCGCGCATACAATGACCACTCGGGCCGGGGGGGGGGGGGGATGCCGGGGGCAACCCAAGTAGAGCGGGAGGGGGAGGTAGTTTCCCAAGTGTGGGAGTGGTGGTTTTTCAAATTTGACCTTCCGCTACGCAATTACGGGACCCCCCATACCGACCCATGCACCATGGCCAAACTCATGGCCACCCATAGCCCCCCGCACTCCACCCTTGCTTCCCCACCACTAGCTTTGTTTTCTCCTTGCCATGGACGCCTCGGCCATGCAAAAGATGTTGGCCGACATGTTCAAAGCGAACAACGAAGCCCTGGTGTGTTTTGCTTGTGCATGCTTGCTTGCGTATACGAATCAATATTTCCGTCGATCCGTTTAATATTTCGACATTAATATTAATAGGCGCGGTCATTAATATTTAATATATTAATTAATTTTTCGAGAGATAATATTAATTTCAAGAAATTAAGTCGGGGGCACAAAAATAAAAAAAAATTTATTTTTTTTTCATCCTCTCGCTCTCTTAGATGGCACAAGTGGAGCAACGACTGGCTGCAGCTCATCCAGCAGCAGCAGCAGCTCCAGCACCAGCACAAGCACCAGCACAAGCACCTCCTCCTCCCGCCGCTCAACCGCCAACCGAGGAGTCCAGCGAAGACTCCTCGGATAGGCGGCGGAAGGAGAAGAAGGAGAAGAAGAAGAAAAAGAAGGAGAAAAGGGAGAGGAGAGAGAGGGAGAGGAGCCAGGGGCAGGGGGGGGGTAGAGGCCAGCGTGGGGGGGGGGGGTCAAGGATGAGGGGGAGGGGGAAGTGGTGGTGGACGAGGGGGACGGGGACGGGGAAGTTCAGGTTGTTGACCCCCCCAATGACCCCCCCCCCTCCCCTAGTGGGTTCTCAAAGCCCTGGGCCCCCAATCTGCCACCGCCCGAAAGGCGGGGCCGATCCCCTGGTCAGCCCAGGTTCTGCAGGAGGGGTGCGCGGGGGATCAACCCATTTTTTCCTCCCCCCCCCCATAGCCACATGACAGTCATGTGGATTTTTCGGCGGTTGATCCGGTGTTTGATCCGCCAGAACGAGGGGAAACACGGAGGCACCAGGGGTAAGGATGCCTCCAGGGGGGGGGGGTCTGGGACTGGAAACCCCTCCCTGGTGCCCCCCTTGCCCCCATGCCAGAGGCAATCAGTGTGGGTGCCTTGCCCGCACTGAATTTGCTTTTCGACCCCCGCGGCGTCCGTTTTGGGACGCCGCATTACCTGGTGCTGCTGCAGCACTGGGCCCAGCTAGGCTGGGTCAGGCAGTGGCGCCAGGGCAAGGCTGTGGCCTTCGGGGTGGACTTGGTCACTGTGCTGGCCCTGCCCCGCCCCATCTACGAGCCGGGGTGCCAACCCTCGTACGAGGGCTTGGTCCCCCAGTCCCGCGCCGTCAAGTCGGCGACCGCGGCCGCGACCGCGGCCAAACCGGGGGCCCAGGCGGCCCCGATGGCCAGCGCGGGAGCCCCTGTGGCCCCTGTGGAGGCCCCCAGTGCCGCCGCGCTCTTCCGGGAGGCCATGGGGGCAGTTCAGGCAGGCGGAGTGAACGGGAGTTTTGAGGTATGTGTTTTGCGTGCGTGCATTAATTTTTAGGACGCCATGTTTAATTTCTCGAGATCAATATTTAATTTTTGCGCCGCCGGTCGAAATGTTAAAAGTTCAGAGTTAATATTAAAGTCGAAAAATTAAAAATGTCGACGAAAAAATTAATTTATTTTTTTTCTCATTTTTTTCAGGTTTTTCGCGTTATTGACGTCGTGGTCAACGCGACGAATGCTAGGCCCATCCGGGTGGCCTGGCGAGACGCTGAAGGATCCCAAGAAGTACCCCTGGGGTCCCTCCACCGCATCGTGGCCCGAGACCCACCCTTGGGCCTTGCTCTCTTGCGAGGTCTCCACGATTGGGAGACTTCGCGCTTGGTGAGCGGCATATGGGTGGCGCCGCGCCACTTCCGGCCCGCGGAGTGGGCTCGGATGCAGGAGGTGGGGTACGCGGGGGGGGGGGGGGGGATGAGGAGATGTGGGGGAGCATGGGTGGGGGCGGGGTGAGCGAGGGGGAGGAGGGGGGGGGGAGGCGTCCACCACCACCGCCCCAACCCCCCCCCCCCCCAAGCGAAGCCCAACCCCCCCCAACCCGCCCCCAAGAAACGAAAGTTTTCTTTCGAGTCGTCCGACGAAAGCGACGACAGGGCGATCCCCGGCCCAAAAGACCCAAACCCCCCCCCACCACCACCACCGCACGGCCTACGAAGGCCGTCCCCGCCCCCAAACCCACCAACCCCCCCAAGACCGCCACCACAACCCCCCCCCCCCCCCCCCCCCCACCAAGACCGACACCCCCAAGGGTGGCGAGAAGAAGGACGACCGTCCCGAGGATCCGATCATCGGGACGGTCGTCCACGTACCCTACCCCAAAGGGGTAGAGAGGGGCACCGTCCGTGGTATCCACGGGCGGAAGTACGGTGCCGTTTGGGTGCAATACCCGGGCGGCACCACCCTCTACGAGGTGAACCGCTCCCTCCTCTTCCCCACCCCCGAGGAGGCCGAGCGGCACCGGGAAGAGGCCCGGGCGGAGGGCCCAGAGAAGACCAAACCCCCCACCCCCACAAACGAAACGCCTAACCCCCTGAACGTAAACCCTACCACCGAACCCACTAACCCAACTAACCCCACTAACCCCACTAACCCCCCATCCGGACCGGCAAAGATGTGGGACCCCACTACGGGGTCCCACGAGGTATGAGGGCCCGGATAGGGACCCAAGGGGCCACAATGGCCATGGACAAGAAACATAAACACACACATGATGCATTCCATGTTGCGTTGTGCCATTGTTAGGAGGGTTAATATTTGGGGAAATGAGTTAATATTTGTGAGATTAATATTAATGCCGGCGACCCTTTAATTCTTAACTTTTCAAATATTAATGGAAAAATTAAAAACAAAAATTAAAGCTGAGAGCCATTTTAACATTTTGAAACAGCCACATGGGTAGGACCCCCCCACCAACCCCCGGGGGAAAATGACACACAAGCCCATAAGGCAACCCGTGGGGGTCATAACTTTCATGGCAAACCCCCTAACCCCCCCTAAAAAAATTGAAACTTGAGATTAACGTGTTGATTTTTGGCCAAATATTAAACATATTGAGTTTAATTTGGGCCACTAGGGATTTGATGCTTGGCATTGGGGTTCCTGCCTCGTACAGCGTCACAAGCATCGCAGCGCATAGTCTGTGCCAAGGTTCCAAATAAGGGGGGGGGGGGGGGGCATGAGGCAACGGACACTGGGCTCGCATACGCCCCCGTGTCACAGGCGCATGGTCATCACCACACATAAGGGGGGGCGGGGGGGGGGCCTCCCTTGCCAGCCCCCCCCCTTGTGACATGTGACATGTCACAGCTGCAGGGCATCATACGGCAGGGCAGGGCATAACTCAGAGTACAAAACGGCAGATTGCTCAGGCATTAGGCATTGCTGTCATTGCCACTGAAGCTGTCACTGGACCTCTCAATCCCGGACAACCCCCTGCCAAAATGAAACGAAAGCAGCATTACCATTCATGGCATCACGCTCCTCTTGAGAGAGATTGAAGAAGCGTGCTTTCGCGTGACCAGAAAAAGTGTGTGCATTTGATATGGATGGGTCTGCCCGAACAGAAAGCGTTTTCGGTGGCAACCACGTGATCAATTTGTGGAGCTTCCCCATTTCTCCTCACCTAGAGTATCTCACACATGCGCACCGTGCTTTGCCCCAACATTCTTGGGGGTCCCCAACAAATGGGACAAGATACGAAGTGGCCGCCTCACCCCTGCCTTCTCGGGGGCCCACAACAGGGCATGATTGCTTTGTAACCCCTACGTTGTCAGGGGCCCCGAACAAAGGGGACAAATAGGATGTGGCTACCTCACCCCTTCCTTCTTGGGGCCAAAACGGGGCAGAATCGCTACGTAGCCCTTGCGTTCTCAGGGATCCCCAAAAGGGGGTTCAAAAAGGGCCTTCACCCGGCCGGTGGAGAAAAGCCCATAAGGGGGGGTCCTTAAGGGCGGTCTTAAAAAAAAAACCTCAGTTCCAAAGGACTACCCTGCCTCATCCTGAACTCATGCCACACAAATTGGCGCGCGTGTGGGGGGGGGGGGGGGTCCACGAAGACCCCAATCATCTCAGGTTGCAAGTGCGTCATTGGCTAGTGGTTAAAACACAGCTTGGCCAAGGCCATCTGCACAGGGGACAACCGGTTTCCACTGGCGGGTTGTTGCGTGCTCGTTTGCGTTTACCACCTTGAGGTGAAATACAACAGAGGGACAACTTCCGAGAGAGTGCAGAAAAGAGATTCGGGTGGATGCAGGGGCCACTTTGCAATTTCGGCTTTGCAAACATTGCAGCCACAATGCCATTGGCCAACAAGGAAACGCTGTTTATCCCTAGAATGTTTCAAATAGCCGAGCCTCTACAGAGCCCACCGCAGTACTCATTTGTGTGTGCCCTCTTGTGAGGAGGGGTGCCCATTGAAAGACTACATATAGTCGGGAGTAGACCACGTTGGGGGGGGGGGGGGGCACAGCATATGGGGTGCTTGCAACAAACCCAACGGTAATGATTGTACAACCCTCGTTGGCGTTGCTTGCGCCCTAGTTTGTGGTAGGAGGAGGAGGACTAGTGTTCGGTAATCGGCCGTCCACTGCGCCGAAGGCTGGCCACGTGACGGACCTCCGACTCACCCTCTGCGCTCCACCCCACGCATACTCTGTAGCCACATGGGTGTAGAATACATTACTCGGGAGAATATCCGGCATCACGTGCCCCATGTGGCTGTCCTCCAGGCGCCCCAGTTGAGAGCGTAGCGGAGTACCGTAAGGTGTCCTTTCACACACACGTGTCCAGACTACGTCTACAGTGATTCCCCCGGTATTAAGTGTTCCCCCTGGGTTGAACTCCTTGCACTACGTGCATTGCGGTTTACTGGGACATAGCAAGACGGGCACTCATCAAATTCATGCAAACCAATTTACTTGCCAAGCGGATGTCCTCTATGGCTGCATCTAGATGCGATAGTCTTGATATTCTTGGACCATTGGCATGGCCAATGAGGCAAAGACTGCTTTGAAGACGTGTTGCATGACCGCTGCATGTGATATGAACGTCCTGTGTCGCTCGTGATTAATACATGTCAAATACCTGTAATGCTCTGGGTGTCCATACTTCACAAACCAATATATGATACCCGTGATACACCCTTGCAGTCTAATTGGTTTTGGAGTATCCACAAAAGCTACCGAGGGTACACCTACTGGGGTTTCTGGCCAGTGGCCCGTGAAGTTGGTCACATACCAGTATAGGACTGAGGAAAGGTCTGGAGATGGCAAAAATATGTGTGGCAAACTTGCATTCACCGACAATTGATGAGCTACTTGATACAAAAGCGGCGGGATGGCCACAAAACTGTGTCCCCTGTCCACCGCTTCCATCATCCTTGTAGGCTCTCTGGGTTGGTGAGAATATGTGCTGTCATGCCGTACGGATTGCGTGGCAGTGCGTATTCTTGATGCACCGGTAGTAGTGGCGGACCCTCCATGTGTTGAACCTTGTGCCATGTGGTGAGGAGGGATCCTAGAACTCGCACCATCATTGCATGGGTGGCCCCATGTTTTCCCGCATGATGCATGGACTGAGAAGAGACTTCGCCTGTCGGTTCACCTCTCATCACTGTGTTTGCATACAAGGCATACTGAGTGTGGTTGTGAGCACATGATACTCCATGTTGTGTACAGTACATCTCCTTCAGCTTGTGCTCAATATACTTCGACAAATCGTGTTTTTGTGTGCCTGTCACCGTGAAAATTGCTTGCTTTGTGTCCAGATCTGTGATCCATCCTGCTTACGGTTTCAATGCTGTGTTTTTAGCTTCCTTATCTACGGCATCCAAAATTCTATCCAATGCTGTGCTTGTTATGTGTGAATGAATATGCTTGGATGATGCAAAGGATTTGACTAAATGACGGCATGCCTGCAAGAGCTTGTGAACAGCGGGGCTAGTGGCATCATTTTCTGCCTGTAATGCTTGAATGTATGACACAGACACTGTGTATGTCTGCCCTCTGAACACCATTGTTCATGATCTGTTGACTGTAAACTCGTCCTGATGCGCAGTAAGATCCAAGCAACATATAGTTCTACTGCGTATGAATGGTCCAAAGAGATGGGGATCACTACGGGGTACAGTGTGCACTGATATGTATGGGTGCATACAATGGCTATGCACCCTCCACAACGTCCATCTGGATACCATGATCCATCTGTCATAAAAAGGGGCTCCTGTGGTATGTGTGGAATGATTGGCATTTGTGCTGTGAGGGGGTGTGCAATTGGGATGGCTTTCGGGGGGTGTTCAGACTGCCACATAGGAATGGGCCATCCCATTTGCTTTGCTTTGTGTTGCGTTTGGTATCCCTCTGACATCCACGCGTGTATTTGATTGGCTTCCATGGAGTGGTTTGCTTTATACATGGGTATATCATCATCTTGTTCCATAATGGACGCAGGAAAGTGTGTCTCTATATCCATGGAATGCATTAGAATGAGAAAACGAGAGTGGTCTGTGTAGTGTACTGGACAAATGCTGGAAAGAGGAGCTTGCGCACAGGACATGTGTTCATTGAAACTTTGCCTGGCTCGCCACAAGCTTCGCAGGACTGAGTATCTGACTACCGGGTTTGTGTGACTGACTTGCTTGATATAGTTGAGCAAGAATTGAAGCAACATAACCACTGTAGTGGGTTGGATGCCTATCCATCGTGCCTTCAGAGGCTGCAAAAATAATGCCGATGGGACAGAGCTCCAATTCGCGGTGGCACAGAGTGCTAATGCTGCGGGGTGATCTGACAAACGCATGAGTCCCGGTGGTGGGGGTCTGATCCCTCCCCGCAGAAGCATTGTACATCAAAATGGGATAATTCGCTGGTAGTTTGACATACCTCACTACTATGCTAGTTTTGCGAGATGCACTCATCATTTTTATGAAATCATTGGTATGAAAGACGTGTGGCATGGCATGCCTGCCCAACAGCCTAATGTACATTTTTCCATCGGCAACGGGTGCTGTGCTTCCTCCTGCCAAAATGTGAGGCCTGTCAAAAATGACCTGCAGACCCTGTCGATGTACCACAGCTACTAAAAGTTTCACTGTGGAAGTGTGAAGATGAGTCATAATGCCTGTCTGATACAAATTGGATAAAAGCTGTTGTATGTCCGATCCCTGATCCACGAGATACGTGGTATCCCCATGTAAGCTACATGCCCAAAATCTCCACATTTCGAGCGTGGCTTAGGAATACCATGCAGAACCATGCGTACTCTGAGTTCCAAAAGGATGCAAAACAGGAGTGCTGACATGGGACATCCCTGTGCTATACCTGCTCTGAATTTTGCCAGGGCTTCTATGATGCCATTTTTTCCATCCATATGTAGAGTGGCTCCTGTGGCAGCATTCATGAGAATGCTTATCAGCTCAGGGGGGAAATTGAGTAGGCGAAGTATAGCTTCAAGGGTGTCGTGTTGTAGTCTGACATCATCAAATACCATGCAAACGAGCATGTCTGCAAACCATCTGTCCAAAATGTGGTCATGTATGACCCGAAGCGTGTCTATGGCCGACGCACCGCCATGAAGTGCAAATTGGGATGGGGGTATGACATGAGCTGTGCATAATATGGGAGTAAGAAAGTGTTTTAAACATGCCGAGAAAACCTTCCAAAATGGTTGTGAAATTTAAAAGTGGACGAGCATTTGCTATTGGACCATGGGGTAGTTTATTAAGCAGAGCATAACAATCCCCTTGGAAAATTTGTGGAGGTATTCTCCATTATACCACCGGTTGTAGATTTGTGACAAATATTCCAATTGCTTGTCTGACAGGAAACACAGAAATTTATATTCCAAAAGGTCTTGATAGGGGGTGGTATGAGATGCATTGGACGGTGTGTGTTTGATCATCTGAGCGGTGAATCTAATGTCTGGTATTGTAAGAGGAGACCACTGCATATAATATTGTATGTGTTCCTTTTCCATGCGGAGGGGGGGGGGGGGGCAAGTGTCTCTGTCGACACTAATCCATGCCAATCAAACCGTGCAATTCCGTGGGTGTGGAGATGCCTTATACAAACATGGGTTCCACCCTGGTCTGTACCCCAGTGTGAAAAATTCTCCGATATAAGGGTTTTCTCGGGGCATTTGCTTCATTGGCTGTATGAACATTGATAAAGGAAATTTGTAACTTGCGTTTCAACTGTACTGAGTCCCATGCTTCCCTGATGCGTGCTTTCTTGTTTTGATATGTGAGTATGTGACCGGTGTCTTTCAACCAGTGTGGATAATGTGTAACAAACTGCTCCATGTCAGTTTGTGCTCGTTGTACCACTATTGGTATGGCTGCAAAATTTGTGGGTGGCCAGAGATTTTCTGGGCAGCTTGCAACACTGCTCTCGAAAAAGTTTGACATTCATCTTCCTATGTATCCGCTATATTTGACAAAAATTCATCAAATGTTGTCTGATATCGCATCTTCATGGCAGGTGATAGCACTTTTGGACTTAGTATGCGGCCAATGTGTTGCAGTGCTGATGGGGGGGTGACTGATGTGAAATTCGGTACACAAAGAAGTATTGGGGTATGGTGGGACGGGAATGAGGATGTTGATTGTACACACATTGTAGCATTGTAATTGGAAGGTTCAGGTATCAAAAAATGATCCAGTGCCCCATAGAAACCTTGAGGTGCGACCCACGTGGGCATATCTTGTGCTTTGGGTACCACCTATATGGAGATGTCAGTAAAGGTGTCCAAAATGGCCGTGCTCATCGCTGTGGATAGAATGTGCAAACTCAGCTAATGGTGGTCCTCTGCAGTCATATTTGACGTGGTCTTCGCTGGAAGCACATTTGGTAGAGCCATGATGTGTTCAAGAATCTGCTTGTGACCATGCTTTTGCCGTTCTGTCCATATCTTCCGCTGATATTGCGGGAGATAGTCTTTGATCGGATCATATAGTTGCTCCTTCATCACTGTTGCCGAAACCTTATTCATGTCCGCATCAGGCGGTTTGAGGTGCTTCTGCAAAAAGTTTTTGATGTCCTTGTTCGCAATTGCACGATATGTGGGATCCCATTGCTGAACAAGTCGTTGTACTTCCATTGGCTGTTGCTGCACATTGTATAGAAGCGCTGGTGATCTCATGATTGCAAGTGGGACATAGTCCAAGGAAGTCCTTTCCATGTCCATTTGGATATCCGCTCACGCCGCAAGGAGCATCCCATACGGCGTGAGACTCTTGGAGTTGCGTGCTGTGTGAACAATCCTTCCACGTGCTGTCAGCCATCTAAGCGCGTCACAAACAAATTTGGCAGGCTTATCGAACGCTGTTGGTATTGAAATTTGTGCCTCACTGATGACCGATGCTGGCAATTCATCCCGCAGAGTTGAGAAGAGACCTCGATGCCGCGGATCCGCTGAATCCCGAAGCGATGACAGAAAGTCCGTTGCGAAGAAAGCTTCTACCATGGGCTGTGAGATGGGATGGTTAAATGAAAGCTTGCACGGAAAGCTGGGCCACTGCCAAAGATAAAGATGTCTTGCCCTGCACCTGGGCCACTGCCAAAGATAAAGATGTCTTGCCCCGAAGCTGGGCTCTTGTTGATGATCTGTGTAACCCACAGACCTGTGAAACGAAATATGCACAGAGACTTGTGTCTTCTTGATACATTTCTGTATTTTTGGTTCCTGCTTAGCTCTGCTGAAGTTATGACCCTACGAAAACTCTCGTCTGATGATGGCTGGCGGTCCCGAACCCTGGTTTCGACCGCGTGCCGCGGCGGTTGTGCAGCAGGCTGCTGCCCTAAAGACGCGAGTTCGAACCCCCCTTTGGCAAGCCGAAGAGGAATACGAGGAGGACATGCGGCTCCCGTCGGCTGGCGGTACCGGCGACGGGGTGCACTGCTGCAGGTGTGTTGTTCTCGGTGCCTTGTTTTTGTGTGTGCTCTGTTGCCTGCTCTGCGGTCTAGACTCAGCTATGACAAAGGTAAAAACTACGAGGACGAGACACGCCACCAGTCCATCGGGGGTACCGGTGGTGGAGGGGGATGCTGAAGGGGGCGGTGGCGGGGACCTCGCCAAAGGGCCCCTGGACGGACAGACGAACCGGGGATCGAGCCCCCCGACGACGACGAGCGCCGCCCATGGCGCATACCACTAGACCGTCCATGCCTCTTATGCTCTGTAGGGTAAAAATGGTTCAAAAGTGACACATCTCCATTTACTGTGACACACGATCATTCAACGATCCATTCATTTATGAAGGGATAAGAAGAGACCTCGATGCCATGGATTTGACGACTCTCGAAGTGGTACATGGGAATGCCCATGAAGCCAGGCCACTGCCAGTAAAAAGTGACAAGAAAAGATGCCCAGGGAACCGGGCCATTGCCAACCAAGAACGCAATGAGGATGATCCAATGTTCATGATTGTGTTCATCGATCCCTTGCACATTCGCGTACTGACAGAAGAATCTCAGTTCTTCCCATCCTTTCAGGCTGTACGGGATGTTCCTTGCACTGTCATTGTTTCTTGTCCTTTGTGCTTTGTTGCCTTTTGCTGCATTTTCTGTCGTGACACCAGGTACTCCTGTGATTCCCTCAAGTCAACTCAACTGCAGTAACAACGGATAAACATTTGTATTGGATGCTTTCTGATGTCATGTACTGACATTGCATTCTGATTTGGCAGGAGGAGAACACTACCCCGGCATGTGCCACAGGTGGGTTGGAGTAACACCGTTCTTTGTATCTCCGCACGGTAATCAGTTTTGCTCTGATCTGTCTGGTGGTCTCTCCTTTCCCCGCGGGGGGATGGTGTCACCTATGGTGCCTGCAACTGCTGCCATCTGTATCGTGAGAGTATGTGTGAAGGGGAGGGAGGGGGGGGAGGGGGGGTAGGTGCTTTCTGGACCGGGTTTCTTAGACCCCAGACATCTTCTGTGGATAGCCCCCGGTGCCTTTAAAATATTGCACCCGGGCAGGTTGTAAGGGGGGGGGGGGTGCCGGTAAAGATGATAGCACGGCTGTTTGGTGCGAGGGGCCTACTAGCTTTTGTATGTGCCGCCATACGCATATGCAAACGTGGCTTTAGGGGCTTTATATTGCCGCCACCACGACATATCCCGTAGCCGGCACAGAGCACATCTCATTACATTTGGAGTGCTTCTGCTCCCTCGTCTACGCAAAGGCTACGCCAACCAGCAAGGCGTAGAATTTAGTTGGACACTCTCACCCTCACAAAGATGGCACGTGGCGAGTTGCAGTCACCCTATGTGCTAGTAGCGGGACCGCATGAGGCCTATATGTCGATTGTGTTCGCAGATGATCTAATGGTACCGAGAGTGGGTGTGTGTCATATGCCAAAGTGCAAGGTGAGCAACAATGTTGCACCAAGCTGAAGTGTCAAGTGGTCCACCAAGGGTGGTGCACAACCAACGGCCGCACCAAACATAAATAACCACACACTTCCAGGCAAACAAGGGGGATCACAAGATGTAGGAAGATAAGCAACAATATCCAATGCCCATAGTTCCCCACTCCTCCACTGCCGTACCGAAATACACCTTCATCGGACGTGGCCTGCACTTAACGGGCTTTTCGGTCAAGAACCAAACCGTGAAAAGAATGACAATATGTGTCTTAGGTGGCAGGTTATGCATAGGTGTGTATTCGCAACATAGGTCACGTGAAAAAATAGGAAAACATGGGTAGAAAAGTGACCACAAAACACGGGCAAATTCATGTACCAGAATATCTGTATGGTGTTCCAATGAAGTAGCCTAGGTTCGTTTGGGTTGTTGGCCAACTAAAGCTCACACTTACCCATAGCCTGGTTGACAGAGGTAACTTTGTTACAAACTTGCACGTGGACACACGTGCAAGCTTGCAAACCAGTACCAGCACCAAAGCAGCATATAAGGCCTACCACAATATTGACGCAAGGGCAGGCACAGAAAGCAATGAGCAGCATGCCTTAAGTGCAGAACGTGAGTCGGGCATGGGTAACAGCAACACGTAGCACAAAACAATGATTTGCCGAACCAAGCACAACCACCCCGAAGTGACATGGGTTTATATTTGGGGCAGCATGTAACGTGGGCAAGGTGCTGGCATGCATCAAACACATGGCGCTGATGAAAGAAACAGGGGGGAATGTTTGCCCGGGGCGCGCCCGGCGCGCTACTTTTCCATTAACTAGCCCGACTTCAGCCCCACATTTACCCTCTCATGGAGAAGCCCCCCAAGTACACCACATTGCACTGCGCACCTTCCCTACAAAGCACGTTGCATAAAGCAATATCTGTGAATTCAACAACTACAAATGTCATATGTATTCTACTTAACAAACAACATTGGTCTCACGAGTGTGGGTGTCAATACATTCGGTACAATAATGCTCCTTACACTCATCACAAACTGCGACGGTGCAGTGCTTCTAGCAACACAACACACACTCTTCTACCTCATCCTCTGCCTCAACTTGCGTGGCGGCCGAGTTGCTTTGGTCAGTCCAAACATGAGGCAGCACATGCTCCCATGGTCCACAGTGGGGCTGACGGACTCGCCTACGGATGCAAAAATGTGTAAAATGCAACAAAATATGGACAACTCATTTGGGTCGCCACACTAGATGTTCCTAACCAGACCCCAATGCCACAACCGAGCAAACAGCTGCTCAATGCGTGCCCTATACCACCCGTGCACGTCATTGTAGCATTGTTGGCGGGCTGTCAAAGTGCCATTCTTTCTTCCAATGAATGGCACAATGACATGAATCCGGCCTTTATAAGCACCATCACCTCGGGTACCAGAAGGTCCATACCCATCCCAAATCAAAACATCTACTGATGACCCGGGGCCAAGGGGCAAATCCATATAATGTTGTCCAACATATCAACGGCAACATTCACCTTCTAAACATGTGACGCATACTTAGGATTCCACAGTTCGGCATTCCATATCCCGCCAATGGAATTGATGGGCATGGAGTCTGTGAAATGTGCCATAAAGAATAGAAAATGGGGACAATAGTTGGAAGGATTCAACCTGTCGGCCCATCGAATCTCTTGAACAACATGGTTCAGGTATTCACGAACACGGGCAACACTCTGCCGCCAAGCAACCTCCGAACAATTGTTGCATTGCGCCGTGTGCATTCTCGGTGATCCCCAAACAAAGGGAAACAAAATCAGAAGTGGCTGCCTCACCCCTGCCTTCTCCGGGGCCCAAAAGAGGGTGGAAATGTTATGGCACCCCTACATTCTCGTGGATTGCAAGTCCCTAACCCCAACTCAAGGGGCCACGCAACAAAGCGTGGATTCAGATATTGCCCCAATTTCCTCAATAGCACCGGAAGGTTGGGGCCCAAAAGAGGGTGGAAATGCTATGTCACCCCTGCATTTTGAGGGGCATTCTGAGGGGTCCCCAACAAAGGGGACAAAATCAGAAGTCAAAACCTACGCTATCTCAAAGTATAGGTTTCTAGTACAGCCAGGCGCCCAAATGGCTGTACTGCGCTAAGTGTGCCCCGTTAGTGCACCCCCTAAAAGGCCAACGGTGGGGCATGGGTCAAAAAAAGATGCCCGGCGCGCTAACGCTCCCCCACAAATGCTATTACCTTCGGCAGTAAACCTCGAAGAGAGGCTGTCAATCAGCCAATCAGTCAGATAGTCACGCAAGCAGTCACGCAAGCAGTCAATCAGACCGAAACACCCAGTTTCGGTTTTTTTCAGTTGCAGGCTGGGCTTCATGCAGTGGGGAGGCCACAGCGTGTCAGAATAGGCTACAATCGAATGGTAACGCAGCCGACCGCAGGTTGCCAAGTCGGCGGTTCGAATCCTGGTCGGGCGACTGCCGGCCGCGTTAGAAAAATTGACGACCGGGAATCGAACTGCCGACTTGTCAGACAGCGGCCGGCTGCATTACCATTCGACCGGTGCTTGTTCTGACAATTCTAGCTCTCCCCACTGCTTGAAACCTTCTGATCAAAACCTTTTGACTCCGCCCCCCCAAAAAAGTGTGATCCAGTTTGAGGGGATAGAGGCCTCGGAATAAAAAGATCAATTGGGGGATCGTCTCATTGGACAAAATAATGATTTTACAAGGGGTTGGACATCAAATATCATGCCTTGGGGTATGCTACGCGAATGACCCCCAAAAAGGGAGGCATACGATGCCTGCGCCTGCGCTTGACCTACAAACCTGTCTTCAGGTGATTTGTGTACTCCTCTAATGTGGCACCAATTTAGACGAGTAACAAACCCCCTCCCACACCTATAACCCCCCACCACCACCTATAACCCCCCCCCCCCCCCGCGTTGTTTTCGGTCATCTAGGGACCTATAGCCCCCCCCCCCTTCTCACCCAACTTCAAAGACAAAGCTGTGCAAAGAGGCACAGCAGCAAAGTGTGGGGACCACAACTTGAGGATACTTTGCTGCGGTGGGATCATACTTCTTCCACATCTGCATCAAAGAGGGTTGTACCCTTTTCTTTTTTGCTGGAGCCTGGTATCCATGAGGGGAAAATAAGCAGAAACTGAAAACACAGAACAAACAACGGATGGAGCGAAGCGCCCAACGCAAAATTGGACAAACGGCTGACCTATAACCCCCCCCCACACACACACAGACACACACCTATAACCCCCACCTTTGGCTCGGGCATTCATCAAGAATACTATAACCCCCGGGAGGGCTATAGGGGGGGGAGGGTTACACAAGATGGCACCAAGTAATTGTCACGTGGCGCAAAAATGGAAAAGCGCTTTGTAGAGCGGTCTTTTGGTACAAATTGGGGGAAACCCTAGGAAAAAATGATGTTTTCCTCCAAGAACACGCTGCAGAGCGCTTTTTTTGGGTCAGGGTACCATATATGGTACGTTTTAACGAGACATTTAACACAGATGGATTTTTACGGTAGGATGTTCCCTCCCCTTCTGAGTTTAGGGGACATCTCCCCTGAATTAGACCCTCACGCGGAAATACTAGCAAACAATGTGGCAACAATGACCTAGGAAACGCCCACTCCACACACCCTCATGTGTAATGGTTCAATTTTGGCGTAAGAATTTTTCACTGGCAATCACATGAGAAAACATGTGATTGCGATCATGCGGATTTGCGCCTGTTCTTTTGTGTTGGGTGCATGTGCAACGTGCCGCCTAAGTGTGTAGGGCTGAGGTGTAATGTGTGTAAACTTGCGCAATTAACACCGCCCACCCTATTTTCCCGGCGCTCATCATAGTTCTGGCCCCAATCCTTCAGCCGAGCTAGCTAGCCCCGACATCGGACCCGACAACGGGGGCTCTTTTTGTGCCCCAAATTAGGGACGTTTTACCATGCTACTGAAGGCAAAGTTTGGCATGTGGTGTCAATGCCCTGGGGTCCCGAAAGCAAAAGCCACCTAAAAAGAAAAAATCCCGTGGGGTGTTGCTCAGCACTTAGGAGGGTTGGGAACCAGTTTGTGGGAGCCTCCTTTTGTGGGGGCACATGGTGTCAGTTTGTAGGCCATTTGCGGGGAATTTGGGGCGCGCAAGGTGGGAGCACCACGCAAGCCCGGATTCACAAAAGCTAGGGTGATGCTCCTTTGGAACACCCCTTCGAGAAGAAGTAGGGGAGTCGCGAGCCTCTTCCCAATGCCCCCATACCCCGCCCCACAGCATGTGTTACCTCAAGACACCCAAATTGGCCGTGTGGAGGAAAGCAGAAGGGTCTTGAACCCATGCCAGTAGCGGCGGAAGCACCTGCCACTCTACCCCCCGCCCTGCCTACTGAAACGATGGAGGAGCAAGTAGTCTAGGAACGGAGTGTGCCACGTCAAACCAAATCTCTCTGGATGACACACACCACATGCACACAACCCCCCCCCCCACTCTCCTAGTGCCAGTTTCTGTTTCACCGCTACTTGTTGCGAGTGCCCCAAGTTGTGTGCCTCCCTATTGTTTATAGACATACTACGTTGTGCATGTGTTTATTTTGTTTTTTGCAACTCGTTTTGCAAAGCACCTCAGCTGCATTCCACCACTAGCGTGGTTTAGTACTCGGAAGCCTATCCACCTCTCAAGTGTCTGAATGCGTGAGTAGGTGTATGCCTTTGTGTCTTTCCGCATTTCCCCATGGCAAGCACATGTAAGTGGTGCCCTTCTCAACACCCCCTTGGCAGCATGGTGTACAGAGGGAATGTTTGCCCGGCGTGCGCCCAGCGCGCTACTTTTCTATTAACTATCCTGACTTCAGCCCAAGATTTACCCTCTCATGGAGAAGCTCCCCAAGTAGACGCATTGCACTGCACATCTTCCCTACAAAGCACGTTGCATAATAAAGCAATATCTGTGAATTCAGCAACTCAACTCCAAGGGGGCGTTTTCGCACAGCGCGGGCACAACGCGCGCACAGCACCAATTATTACGGTGATTATCCAGGCAACAACCCTGAAAACTACCCACCTGCGGAATCATGCACAATCAATTCAAAACTCAAAAATTCAAACATCTGATGCTTGCCATGGGTCCTAGGGACCTGAATTCTGCCCCCTATAGCCCCGTCCACTGCAGCAGCCATTCAATGACGTCCTTTCAATCTTCTGCACTTACCAAACTCCCGGTGTTGGAGAACAGCCAACTTTTCGCACAGCACGCGCACAGCGCACGGTACGCCCCCCAAATGTCATCTGTATTGTACTTAACAAACAACATTGGTCCCACAAGTGTGGGTGTCAATACATTTAGTACAATAGTGCTCCTTACAGTCATCACAAAGTGCTACAGTGGTGCGCTTCTGGCAACACAACACACACACTTCTGCCTCATCCTCTGCCTCATCTTGCGTGCCACAACCGAGCGAACAGCTGCTCAATGCGTGCCCTATACCACCCGTGCACGTCATTGTAACATTGTTGGCGGGCTGTCAAAGTGCCATTCTTTCTTCCAATGAATGGCACAATGACATGAATCCGGCCTACATAAGCACCATCATGGGCCCCAACTTCGAAATCAAAGAAATCACCTCGGGTACTAGAAGGTCTATACCCATCCCAAATCAAAACATCCGCCGATGTCCCGGGGGCCAAGGGGCAAATACATATAATGTTGTCCAACATATCAACGACGGCAGTCCACCGGTGGGGCACGGGTCACAAAAGATGCCCGGCGCGCTAACGTTCCCCCACAAGCCTTGGGTGGCATATTGCGTTGGGTTCGGGGCTGGAGTGTCCACTACATACGGCCCACCAAAGGTGTGCTCCTCTAGGAGCAGTGCCCCCCACAACAACACAACCTCTGCATGCCCACCAAGATGAAAGCGTCACTCAAAGACGACCATGGCTATGGTTGAGACTTGCACAAAGCATGCACAAACTACACTAGGATTCCAACTGCCCACTACCCCATCCAATGCGGCAATGCATTGAAAGAGTCCCACCACCTCCTGCCCCTACCTGGTAGTGTACTCAAAAAGTCCTACCATCCCCTACCCCCTGCAACGTGGCAGTACAAAAAAGAGCCCTGCTGCGGACTGCGCCTTGGATTTGCAGTTGGGTACCGAAAGATTCCCACTGCCCACTGCCCTGTACACTGTGGTAGAGGACTGAAGGAGTCCCGCTGCCTATTGCCTCCTGCAGTGCGGCAATTTACCGAAGCAGCCCAGCTACCCAGCCGCTGTAGTGTGGTAGTACTGACAGAGTCCCACTGTCCACTGCCCCGCACAGTGCAACAGTGGACTGAAGCATTGCCACTGCCCACTGCCCGCTGGAGTGTGGTAGAGTAATGAAAGAGTCCCAACGCCCACTGCCCCCCTTATAATGCAGCAATGAAAGAAGGATCCCCACTGCCCCATGAACGCTACTGTGTGGCAGTGTACCCCCCCCCCCCCTTGCATAAGCTACGCCAATGTACACAATTATTCCGGTCCCTACGCCTACTGTAGCTTGGACAATGGCGCGGCCTGCGCGCAACACATACAACTGCCAACACACACGTGGGCAGGCCACATATGCTGAAATTGGCAATTCAGGACCTATGGGATGCATCTGTTGCCTCACTGCCTACTGAAAGAGTCCCACTGCCCTGCCCAATGCTCCTTGCGGTGCAGCAATGTACTGAAGGATCCCTAGTGCCCGCGGCCCCTTGCAGTGTGGCAGTGTACTGAAGGAGCCCCACTGCCCCTGCCCCCTGCAGCGAGGTGGTGTTCTAAAGCAGTGCCACTGCCCACTGCATGCCCACTGCCCAATGCAGTGTGGCAGCGACCTGAAGGATCCCCGCTGCCCACCGCCCTCAGCACGAGGGCATTGAAAAGAAGGGGTCCCACTGCCCACTGCCGTGCAGCAGTGTACAGAATACACTGCGCACTGCCCCCAGCAGTTCGGCAGTGCACTGCAATTTTGCCACTGCCACTCCCCCTCCCCCTTGTATAAGCCACACCCGTGTCCAAGCTACAGTAGGCGTTGCGACCGTAATAATTTTGTACGTAATTTAATTACGTACAAAGGGTAGTGCGGCCACATAAAACATGGGTTTGTCGGTACATTTGCCAATTTCCGCACATGTGGCCCCCTACTGGTGCACCAGGGTTTTTTTTTTAAGTCTGAGCAACAGGGTTTAGGACTTGGCACAGGGTTCGGCATCATGGCCCACCCGTCTACCAGTTCCCATTTGTGCGACATCCCAGTCATTGCCTTTTGGGAACAGCACCTTCGCCCCCCCCCGCCCAATACACACAGACACACGCATGCACGCACGCACACTTGTGCGAAAAAGCAGACAGAGCACAACGCAGAGTCCAAATGTCAATCTCCTTGTCAGTTGTCCAGTCAAACAAGACAAAGCATGTTTGCTGCCAATAGGTGCCTTTCTGCGGGGACACACACACACACACACACACACACACACAGGCACACACACACACACATGCGGCCAGTTGGTGGCATTAGTGCCCCCCCCTTCTTGTCCACTGCCCCCCCCCCCCCCCCTCGTCCTTGGTGGGGTCGTCATTGGTGGGGGGGGAACTGTCACTTTGTCAACCACCACAAAATTGCGTGTTGCACTTTGAAGCTGCTGTGTGTTGCCCCACTGCTATTGTTGCCCACCCACTGTATATATTGTGACAGGACATGCCCAGTTGCACATTCACTTATGGATTTTGATAGCACAACCTTGTTCCCACCTAGAACAGATGTAATTTTCATCTGCTCAACAAATGAGCCCACCGTGGCAAGGGTTATTGGGCACTCTGAGCACGGCGATGTGCTGCATCACTTTGAGGTGGGGAAACATGGAATGCAGGAGTGACAGTGCTGTTCCCCATCCCCCCTTGGGGAACCGTCACTTGGCAATCATTCCCCTGGGGGTAGCAGGGGACCGTCGCGCACCAGGGGGGGGAAGGACAAGGGGATGGAGGAGGCACTGGCTCGCCCCCACGACCTGTCCCCCAGTGGGTCAGAGTGGGCTAGGAAGAGACCCTACAGCAGGGTCAATTGCAGGTGACACCCATCGACCCCCAAAAGGGTGCCGGGACCGGCAGCAGGACAATTGTAGTGGGATGAGAAAAGAGATATATAAAAATATGGCCGTCCGGTACAATCAGAACCTGGGGTATAAGTGCAAATATTGGCTGAAGTCAACCAACAGCGGTTGCAAGGAAGCTTTGGCCCGGTGGCAGTGGATGGTTGACCATCAGCGGTTGCTGGTGAACAGCCAACCGATTTTACTCTTCAACCGCCTGCGACTACAGTCAAATCTTCGTCGGTTCAGAACGGTTTTTTCAACAGGGAAAGAAAAGGGAAATCCTCGTCTGTTGGCATGCTGTTCCTGGTTATCCACAGTAATCACCCCTGGAAGAACCCTGAAAACCCCAAATTAGCAAAAACAAAGTCGCGGGATTGTGGCATCAAAGCAGGCACCTCCAGTGCAGTCATTCAGATCCCGTCTTCTAGGCAGGGCGCCGGCAATGTAACACTCTAGTGCAGAAGGCCACAGGGCTTGGTGATCAGGGGTTTGGGGGTGGGAGTGAGAGGGGGAGGACGGTGTGGTGAGGGGGAGGGGAGGGCAGGATGTGTTGAATCCCTCTTGACGCCAGTCAAAAGGCCAGAAGAAAGTTTCTGCAAGGAAACCCAATGAAAGGGGGGAAAGTCTCAGCAAAACTCGCTTGGGCCTGTGCGTGGCCAATCTGCCAATCTTCTGCCCCATCTGTCCACTCCCACCCAATTGCCCCAAAGTTTGTCAATCTCCCCAGCCCAAGAAATAGGAGTCAAGGCCCCCACACCTTGGACCTCCTTCCTCCTGCTTGCCCTCTCTATTTGGCCTGGCGGTATTTGCACAATAACTCATGCACTGCTCCAAAAGCACAATCTTATGCATCGTTGTGAACAGAGTTGCTGAAAGGGGTATTTTGGAGCGGAGTTGGACGCAGGTGGGGCGAGATATGAGCAACAGGGGCCGAGGGGCCGCTGGTGACACAATCCTGTGGTACATGGGTGGCTGTGAACCACGCCCCCTGCATCACCCCTCACGCCCCTGCGCTCCCCCCGACGCCCCTGCGCTCCCCCCGAACCTCCCAGGGCGTGACAGCCTGTAACCGGCATGACCTGCATGGCATTGTTTGCGGGACCTCCAAGTAGGGTTACCATGGGGGACCCAAGCGCTCCATAGCGCCCCAATAGTGCGCGCCACATCTTTGGATGAATGCGTGACAAGAAAATTCCTAACCCTGTGCCAACCGTAGCAGGAGATTGGGAACTTGGAGCGCAATGTGCGCCTCACAAGGTGCAAATTAGTGTGGGAGGCGCCATTACTGACCGCATGCACTTGACCGTGCATGCATGCAACGCCAAATTTGGGGCATTGCACCTCGCACCTTTCACATTCTTTTTACTCCAACGGTGATCCACAATCCGGTATTGGTGGGAATGACATATTTGGCTTGGCGTTTGGGCAAAATTTGGTGCAATGCAAGCAAAAGCACACCGCACCCGAAAATGCAGTCAACCCCGGAAAAGTGACAAAAGGTAGAAAAGGGATCGAGTGAGGGGTCACGTTGTGAGGCCATTGGTATGGAGGATGCGTGCTCGGCGCATTTGGGGTTAGGAGACCCCGGGCATCATCACCCGAAGGTCTTGTGGCCGTATTGCACCGTATTGCACAGGAAATCCGGCAAAAAATGGATCAATATTCGTGATGGACCACCGATGTAGACATTGAAGACAAGGTGTGGGGACGGTACATTGGCGTTACCTCGAACACTATTGATCATCCCCACGCTTAAATACCTCTTACCACCAGATTTGGGCTGAAGATTGCAACAACCCGATTTCGGGCAAACATTCTCGCCCCGGACATTGCACAAGCTTTCTTTACCACGGTGTCCTTGACGACGGTGTACTTGTTGTGCCCCCGCCCCCCCCCCAGAACAAGGTGAGACGGAGATTGATTTTGCACCTTGCTACTAGTTACCACTTGTCACGCTTTCCTTGGCTTCGTCTCTTTTCTCGCTTTCGGTCAATCCAATTGCGATTCCTCGTCTTGTCATTTTGAGCCCTTACCTTCCCCTTTCGCTCTACTTGGGGCTTCTTATCAACGGGAGTTTCGTCATCACCCCTCGGGAACAAACCCTCGCCAGCTTCAAAACCGGATTGGACCGTTTTTTGACGTTTCACCATTCGATTTTCACCTTCGGCCTTTCGCTTGGAACGTTGCATGCTTGCCTCACGGACATCATCGAGTGCGTCTTCATCAGGGCTCCCGGCGTCTTGCTCGTACGGTCCGTCCTCTTCAGACGAGTCTTCCACATCTTGAACCTCTACCTGGTCGTAATCATCGTTTTCATCATATGCGGAAGGTTGGGGATCCTTCACATCCTCCTCACTTTCATCGTCACTCTTCCCTTGATCGTTCCTCATTTGACGTCGCCGCTTTTTCTCCTCCTTCTTAGCGGCTTTATCCGCCACAATTGCTTCTTGAGCTTGTCTGCGTGCTTTTTTCTCTTTTTCCTTCTTTTTGCGGAGGCGTCTTGTGTGCTCAATCTCTTCTGCGGTCTTTGTTATCGAGCTATGGTACAAGACTTCGCCATCCAAGAAACCTGCCATTATTTTGCGCACGGACAACGTCATACGAGGACCAATCTCTGAAAGCTTAATGAGTGACTTTGAGTTGGCTTGAACGTTACGGAATCTTTGAGCTAACACGACTTCCTCCGCTTCCCCATCGCTATCCGAGAAGTAGGCATCGGCTTTGGTGAAGAAATCCGCAATATCCTTCATTTGATTCAATCTTTTCGGTAGGCGTTTTTTCTCCAAGCGTTTCACGACCTTGTTGGCCGTGTGTTTGCGCCCCGTGATTACATAGTGCCGCACGTCAATGAACTCCGCGTCTTTGTGCAAGTGAAACAAGATCACCCGCTTGCATTCGCTGAGCTTCACCTTGTCCACTCGCAACTCAGGGAATAGGTTTGTCAACATCGTTTGAACCATTTTAATATGTGGCTTATCATTCGTTGCAAAATTGTTCAATATGGGTAACGCAGCCGTATGGTAATTGTTCAATTCATTCATGGGCCGCCGTTGACCGCTAAGAATCTCTCGTGCCGTCTCAAACGAGCGGACGGCGAAATCTATCGTGGGTCCGTATGGCAAACGGACGATCCGAAGGCTCGTGCCCGTGGGCGCTGTAGTAAAGATTTGTAGATGCGTGACACCAACAGGCTTAGCAGCATAGGCAATATCTTTCATCGTATTCTTGGGTTTCAACCGTAGCTTCTTTGCTGTGTTGGGCAAGAAACATTGTCTGTAATCTTGCATCAGTGCGTTGCACACGTTTCCCACTCCTTCTCGACAAAAAATGAACGAACGCGGTGGGAGAGCATCACCGTAATGAGTTAGATGTGCCTTCGCTCCCTGCCGCAATCTATTCCTCCGTCCTTGCTTGCTCTTGCGAGGCATCCGGTACGCACTTAAAGAATCTGGCAGACGGGGTGCAATAGCGCATCCGCGGAGGGTATGTTGCACATATCGATATTAGTACCAACACCAACGTCACATGGGGGGACAAATTTTGTCTCTCCGTCCTCACATCGAAATCTCTTCTCCATTTTTTCAGCACGACCTTGCTCAAGTGGAGATGGTATGTGTGCGGTCGCCGACTTGCACTTTTCGTTTTTGGTAGAAAACATCGTTCAAGTAAGGGAGAAATTCATCATTTCAAAAAGTGAGTCACAAGCAAGCATGTGTCCGGACCAACTCATAGAATCATGCAAATGAGTAAAAAGCACTCAAGAAATGATGGACCCAGGACAATGTATGATAAACTAGTGCAAAAATAAAGATAGTTCGGTACCAGTATAGCGGACCACCAGCGGAATCATCAAAATTTCAGAAAAAAACCAAGTAACGGTCGTTTGTTGAAGCGCAATTTAACGTACAGCAAGGTTAGGAACGGCAAGGTTCGTTTTTGCACACCAAGAAAACAACTTTTACCGAACGGCATACTGTGGTGTCCCCGATAGAAGTCCCTGGGCTTAATTTTTGTGGGGGTTCTAAGCCGGCCTTGGTCCCTAATCAGGAACCCGGTCGCAGATTCGACCACACACTTCCCTCCCTTGCCGGAGTTGCAACCTCTTGGAGGTTGACTCAAATGAACGAGAACATGGACAGGGTGTGAGAGTTGGGGTTCATGAAGTCACCGTGACGAAACCCCAACCACTAACTTCATGACTTTGGGGGTTGCATGCACCCATTTCGCAAGCGCTACAAGCCACGAACCAAGGAGACACAAGCAAGGTCTCCTAAACGACACACGAAACACACCGCATGCCCTACCGGACGCACACTGGACATCTACTAAGCCTTTTCTACGAGGCATCCTAGGGACCCGCAAGTTTGACTCGCTAAACACGCCATGTTACCTTGGTGGCTGGTGTGCCACACCACCCCGATGGCTCCAAGCAGTGCGGCATGTGTTGAGTCATTGTAGGAGATTGCTTTGTTTGTACCTTGGCATGTGTGCACGCATACTAGTATAGCTGGAGCTTCGTTCCGCAGTTGGTGACCATAGAAGGGCCAACTAGAGAGCAAGTCGAGATATGTGCCCGTGGGCATAGGTCATGCGTTTTGAGCCATGTGTTCCATGGGAATAGCTTTCCCTCACCCCCAAGTTGTAGCCCATGTGTGAGTGCTCACGGCAGCAGTCTACATGGCCTTGGATGCAATGCACTTCAATTGTACGACGTGCTTCAATTTTACGATGTTCCTTTTTCGGCTTGGGAACGAATACATTGGTAGAGGTTGACTCAAATGAACGACAACACGGACCGGGTGTGAGAGTTGGTCTTCCTCCTAGTTTCATGTTGTCTCCGGATGTGTTTGCTCAATTGTAGCAAGCTCATATGCAAGGTTGAATTAGTTTGCATCAACAATCACTGTGCTATTGTGTGCCCTTTGTGCATGCCATGTGACCTCGGGTATCCCCCCCCTTCTTCGGGTTTGTACCCGGCCACTTATTGTGGACCCAGTTGCCCCCAATTTCTGGTTCAACCCTGGTCACATACTGAAGGTCACATTACCCAGGATGTATCCGGTTTCAAAATTGACTCACCAAGTAACGCCTCCAAAACCTACAAAATCCAGTCAGGACTCTCCTCGATGGGACACAAGAGTACATTAGTGCAAGCCGAAGTGCGAGGAGAAGGAAGACTTGTGGCATGCGCGTAGGGTGATTTGCCGATAAGCCAGCTGTTGCCAAATGAGGTGTCCAGAACTGCGCGGGTCACGGTCAAGCTGAGTGAGTGATGTCACCGATGAGCTGGCAAAATCTAAACATATGTACGCGTAGGGCTTGACCCAGGCTACTCAGAAATGCCTTCGTTGGTTTGTTTTGACACGATTTACCCCATGGAGGGAGAGGGTTTTGCTAAAGAGTTCACTGCCCAACTGCAGTTTTTTGTTGATTTCTGTTTAGTACCGGTCACGGTCGCGCTTCGGGAGAGGGTTCATTGGCTCACCACGCAAAAACCAAGTTGGTCATCTTGTAGAGGACAATCCACCCTACTCATATACACCAATTTTTCATGAAATGGACACATCTACCCCAAACTATGAAGCGCGAATGTAGATATAGCTGAAATCTGCATGCTGCCACAAATGTGGTCTGCTACACTAAAGGAAGGATGGTATACCTTCGGCGCATGGGTGCTCTCACTAGGCCTTTTTGTCACGCCAACGGTGCTCATCTACGTACTGGAACAATGCCTGCTCAATACTATGCGGCAAGGTTGGTTTGCGGCCCGGGGTGCTTAGACTGTTCCGCAACCTTGTCATTCGTGCCCAAACCGCAGATTTAGTTGTGTGATGCCGGGACACTTGATGAATCGTGGCACGATCAACGTTGCTCATCCTACGATCTTTCACTTGCAAATACCTCAACGGCAACTTTTATCCAAGTCTTCAACCTCACTAGCAGAAAACAGCAGTCCCTCTGAACTGCTTGACTGCTCCCTGCTCAAAGCCACACTTTGAGCCAACCAGAGACTCATGGAATCTGCCCACTTGAAGGACGAAGAAAACTGTCCTTCATCAAGACCAAGGTGGTTGTTTTCCATGGACACCCTTAGGAAAAACAACAAAAACCGTTGTGAAAAGCACAAGGTACCACCAGTGCCCAAGGCAGAAAAAGAGCCCAACCAGAAAAAACCCACAGGATCGTCCCTCCTACCTAGCCTGGGTCCGTAGCTACCCGTAGAACCACGATTTACAAGATTTGGTGCTATGTAGCGCTCAAAAGAGCTGTCACTGTGACCTGCGGCGCCATTTGGCAAATGCCGCATTTAGCGCATCCCCTGAGGGCGCTCTGTTGCCAGCGGTATATCTGGCGATTTTTACCACCAAATCTGGATTTTTTTAAATCATTCGAGAGCCTGGCTCTCAATCTGTAGATCTATCCAGAAAAATCCTGCAGACCCCAAAAAAATCTTGAGAAATCGACGCGACTGTGACCCACGGGCGGAAAACGCTCGGAGTTCGGCAAATCACCCTAGACCCATTGCTCCGGAAACTGCGGCACTCCCCTTCAAATGGTAAATCAAATGCAAAATCCCGTATTTGGAGCGTATTTCGTGGTCCTGTGTTTCGAATTATTTCTCAGAGCTACAAGGAAGCTGGTCTCTCATACCTAAGGTACCTGAGCATTGTCACTAGGGCAATGCATGCAGTCCAGAAGGATGGTCCTCTGCTGACCAAGAATATTCGTTTCAGCACTGTCGGATACAAGGCATTCGTCATGGACCACGGCGTGACCAAGGAGTACGAAGGTATTGCGCTTAGTTGGGTCAGCACCGTAGCTGCCCGTAGGCGTAGCTGCATGTGATGGACTTGCCCGGATTTGCCACTATTTCATTCTTGCTGTGCCTGCAGCCATTCCAGCTGAACTTGCGGCAGTCCCTGAGGGAATCATCACAAAGGGGGAAGCGGCATAAGTAAGTCATATTGGCAGGAGTTGGTGTGACAGGACTGCGTATCTGCAAGAACTTTCGACTTTGACCCTCACGGAACGTATCACATTTTCCCTTGACATATGCCTCGCCTGTGGTGCTCTGTGGTATGTTTGCTCTTCTTGCATACTGTTACTGTTCTTGATGGCTGTTGACTGTCGTCAAGTAGTTAGTTGTGCGTGTATGACAGAAAGGACAGACGTGGCGAGATGGGCCACAGGCAGACCAAGTCAACGAGACTGCCAAGCAGACAACACTGAGAGTCGAACCTTTTCCCTCCGTTTTATTTGTTGAGCAGGAAAAACACACTACAGAAAGTGTCGACCTCGGCAACACCACAGTGCGTGTTGAAATTGGGCAGTGTTCCCCGCCTGCAGCCCTATGCGCAGTGTTCTGCTTTAAGGGTTTTGTACAAATTTGGATAAGGCATGGTCCAAACCGAGGCACTTGAAGTGGTCCTGAATTTTTGCCCGCATAACCAAAAACATGTGTGGAAGAGGGTCTACAAATAGCGTTCCGTCTGCTCCACTGTGCATCGCACATCGTACAGCTTGCACAAATGGAGATCTGATTTGTCGTGGAGTGCATCAAACCAACTAGCAGATGCCCAGACTAGGCTGCAGACGTTCGTTTATCTTGGGCTGCCAAAGAGGGCAGGTGTGTTCAGCTCGACAAAGAAACACTCCACCAAAAACAAGAGTTTTCCGGTGGTGGTGGTGGGGGGGGATGGCAGCAGTGTGTAGAACCCTGCATTCGAAGCTGTCAAGTGGTGCTGCTGTATTCTGCATGCCATGCTGCCCCCAAAGAGACCTGCAGTCTGCTTCTCAAGGATTTGGTGTCAGATATTTGCAGTGCAATGGATATCAATGTCATGAACAATATCTACATCCCCTTGGACATACACTAACACCTTCTGCACTGGTTTCATTCTTGAAGTCTTGCAAACAAAGAGATTCCCACACTGCATGGATTGTTCATTGCAAACAGCATTCCGGTAAACCATGCCACCCTGAGCAAGCCATATCACATTGCATTATTGATGCAGGCAACAATTGCATTGCTGCAGGTCTATAGAGCAACCCCCCCCCCCTCCTTTGTTTTGTTTTTTTGAATTTCCCCAGAGTTGCATTGCCAAATCATCAACCAGTGTCCCCCTCTTGCAATTTTGGGTTGAGAGGTGGAAATGAGCTGGGCCCCAAAAGATATGACTTCAAAATGTTGATTGCCACAATATGTCTCAGGATTGAGAGGCATTTGTTTAGAGAGAAGAGATCAATCAGTTCTCGGAACCCATGAAACACACCCCATGGCATCAACACAGGTCAATTGAGAGACCACAGAAATGCCATCATGGTGGCCTCAACTGTATTTCTTTTTTTTGGATGGTTGGGTAAGGGGTCTAATGCGCACACAGCGCGGCACGCATCCGCAAAGCGAACTGGGGCTTGGATATTTGCAAGATCTCCATCACGATGATAGGTTGTGCTAGGATCATATGCGTGTTGAGGGGCAGCCACCACCAAGCATATACATGTAAAGCATTGCAACGGATGGAATTTTTGTTGCTGTTTCCCAGAGATGTGAGAGCAAGCGATTTGAACAGCCATAGGTGCATGAATATGTTCCATTGGAACATTGGTGATCGTACGGGACTTTTCGGCATTTCTAGGGCACATTATGTGAAGAAGGGGCAAGATTGGTCACAACACCCAAGATAGTTTCGTATCATTTTCTCTATTAGTTAAGAAATACATACACCCCTCCACAATGCATTGAAAGTGACAAAGTAGATGTATTTTTGCTTTGTGGTGCATTTTATCTTTGGGATAGATCCGTTCTAAATTGCCATTGCATAAAAGGTGTATGAATTGAGATGCAATTGTGGCCAAGTATTGAATGTGCACTTTTTGAATCATTAAATTGAATTGTAGATCATTGTAAAGATTATTTAGTGCGCATCCCAAAACACAAAAACCGGAGTTAAAAGTGTTTGTACTTCGTTGGTGTGGCATGTTCTCATTTTCAATTCATGGTATTGAGGTAGGAATTTCTTCCTTTCCATACGAGTATGGGCCAGATGGCCACAATATGGTAGGGGGCGCAAACAACCTTGAGGTTTTTGAGGTGTCATTTTCATCCAGGACACATGATGTAGCCAAATATCTTCCTCTTTTTGAGGAGTTGTTTAGCAATCTTTGAATAACCATGGCTTTGACACACTTTTTTCTTTTCAATTGTGTGGACACAAGGATTCTTTTTCTTTTTTTTCTTTCTGTTTTCCATTATCATCCCAAATGTGCAGCTCCTACAAGGCCAGGATGTTCAAGAACCCAACCATTATCATCGCATCGCTATTGTATGGGTAAATATTTGCGCCAAAAAAGGTTTCTGGTTTACCCCAATGCGGTGGATGTTCTTTGTTTTTGATAAAGAAAACCTTGATGATTTTCCCCGATGCAAAATGATCATCACAAGGTAGATAAGCAGAGCAACCAAACACCGGATCAATTGAAATCAGGCCGTTCTCTTTCCAAATCAAAGCACCAGTAGCAAAGAGGGGCTGCAAATGAACAATGCGGGTGTAAATACAAAGCTTCAATCTTTTATAAACAAAGCAGATGGTTTTATGGTCATAAGTCTGGCCCAATAGACATTGATAGGCACTTCAAGTGCACAGTTTGGAATGCAATGGTGTAGGTTAGGAACCTGGGGCATGTAGGTTGGGCCAAACACACGATAGGGCTTGGCGAGCTTGGCCAAGCAACTGAATTCGGAATCAGTTACTGAATAGGACCAGAATAAGTAGATGAAAGTTTTGAGTATCTAGGTCCCGAGATGGGAGACCACTAGGCTTCACCTTTAAGGAAAAAGGCATGAAGTGCCAAGTTTATTTTGGTAATACCTCCATGAAGGAAGATACCTCCGCTCACTTTAGTGGTAGGGGTGAACTTCATGGCGCGCTTGGGTTATAACCGTAGTTTCTTTGGAAAATGTACTTTCATGCTTCCAAAGAGTGATAAAAATGATTAAGTGTTAAGTTTTAGTACTTCCCAAATAATAGGGGGGGCTTGGCCTGGATCAAGTCTCCAACAAAAGACGTGGAAGTGACTTTTTCTTACTCTCTCCTAGAGTACTAGATGATCAAGCTAGTAGGACCCAGGAAAAAGGCTCAAAATCCCTTGAAATTGCCTCAAAAAATACTTCAAACTAGCAGTTGACACTCTCATTAGTTCATAGAAACATTTTACACTGCTGGTACCTTGAAAAACAGCGTAATGTACTGTGTATGATGTCCCAATCGAGGGGCATTCCTCAAATGTCGCCACAATTGAGCGAAAACATTTTGTAAAAATTTTGAGGTAGTGGGGTTGGAACCCAGGACCTCATCCCTAGAGCACACATGGTTAGCCACTAAGATATGGTCGATCGCTCTAATGCTAAAATACCATCGCAGCATAAAGAGCGATTCAGTAAACGTTGCAGCCAAACGTCACGGTGGAGCAATACTCCCAATGAAGGGCACAAACCCCCAAGAGCTGAAAAAAATAGGAAATGAATCTGACAGGGTGTGAGGGTAGAGAGTCGAATCGCTAAAATTTGACCTAAAGGCATTACAAATCGTCAAATCTTTTCCAAAACTAACAGTAGCAGACAAGCGCTACTGACCCGCGGCGCAAGAAAAGAACCACGGAAGCATAACGGCACACTGAAACAAAGGGGTGAACCGTGTTTGTGAAAGCTTTTAAGCAAAATTTGTAATCAGTTGCCTCAAAAATTTTATATACTTTAGAACCCAAGACATAAAATCACAGAACAGCACGGGTGCTATCAAAACTGCCTTTTGATAAGATCCCAAACCTCCGAAATCTAGGCCTCACAGCGAACTCAGCATCACCACAAGCAGAATCGATATTCTCTACACGGATCGTTAGAATCTTCCATAGTTACAAAATACCCTGCATCACAAACAGAATTTTCAATGACTTTTCATGAACGGAAAATCTTTTATTTTTGCACGCGTGTGACGCATACTAAGCTACAGGCATCGCGATCTTAGCCTCGGCATGCGCCCGTCACACCCCCCGCCAAGCCCCTACCGCGGCCACCAGGCCACCTGCAAGGGCTGACACACACCCAGGGGGCATGCACAGCCACTACTGTACAAAAATTTTTTGCAAAACAAAACTGAGATGCAGTGAAATTGACTGAGATATTGTACACTGTCCTAGTCCCAAGACCTCAAGTCCTGAACTGAAGTCCCTATACTTTCCTTGGGGTATCCCTTCACACCATGCTGAGTGGGCGTCACTGCCACGTAAAGAAACCCAGCTGACTATGGGAAAAATTTCTGAGAAAGCTTTACAAGTTTTCAATCACAAAATTCACCGAAGCAAAAATTCCGACCTGAACTTGTGGCCCGAAACTCAGAAGGGCAGTTTCCCAAAAATTGATATTCAAAACAGTTCTACTTGTTGTTCCTCTACTTATTGCCCATGCCATCGGGTCGAAGAAAATTTTCTGCACGAGTCAAAACCATGCTCAAAAATTTCGAAAAACAAAAACTGACAAACAGGCGCACAAGCGACAACAACAAAACACAAAAAGACAGTAAATAATACATTGTGCTGCCCAACAGGGTACAGAAACCCTTAAAGCTATCCACCAGAACGACTCCCACGCGGTCTCGCGGCAGCACCATTTGATCCCATGCATCCATGACAGCCTTAGCGACCGTGTTGCAGTTGACCGCCTCCTTGCGACCAATGAATGCAGTCGTCGTGGTGTAACAAACACACTCACATGTGTGCACAATAATGTTCACCGGATGCCGATCACAGCCATTAGTGGTCTCATCAAAAACAACACCCAGGCAACCACCACGCATCACATCATCGTTCAACGGACGCAAAGCCGCAGCCCGTTGTTTGCGAATGAAGGTTGGGCGGTAATAAGATTCGGACTGATGGGTTCCTGAAACATGACCACTTACCGAGGTAAATGTCCTGAAAATTGGACGAATGTCCTCCAGAATCGTCAGGGGGCGCCCACCTTCCATGAGACAATACACCAAATCCTCCGGGAGGTCCTGTGGATCCTTCACTTGCAGAATGGTTTGCCCAGATGGCTTTGATGCCAGCTCAGCAGGAAGAGAAACTGGCTCCTCTTCACGGAAAGCACGGCGCCTGCCCCGCTGCAGCTCTATCACCTCTGACCTATATTTCTTTGACCTCATCTTTGTGCCACATACGTGTGCTTCCTCTTTTTGTCTGCACGTTCCTTGTCCTCTTTCTCCTTCACCTTCCGCTTCTCTTGCCGTTCTGCATATCCTGGGGCAAGCACCAACTGTGCATCCGCACGAATGACCTTGGCACACATGGCATCATGAATCCCTGAGATAACGTGCCTTGTCAATGAGTCCTCCCGAGTCTCATCCATCTTCTTACCACATGGCTTACAATATAGCTTGCCATTGTTATCATACAAACCATACTTACCGTAATTTTCAACCCTCTGTGCAATTGCAACATTTTTCAGCACAAGGGGGTTTTCGGCCTTCTTTAAGGTGTCTAGACGCGAAGGCTTTGCACGCACCTTCTGGGCACCTGACTCCTTTGTAGAAGTGGAAGACTCGGCAACCCATTCCCGAGACACAACTACAGAATCCACTGCAAGCGCCAGTAGCCCGGAATCCACTGACTGGGGGCTGATGATGAGCTGCCCGAAGAACGGCAGCTGAAGAACGCACTGGGCCGTGCAGAGCGAACACCAAATTCGCAAACTGCCCCCTCACCGGCATCAGATACTTGTCGCGAAGAAAAGGTTGATCAGCGGAGGACAACAAATCCTAGGAGATCAAAGACACGTCTTTTTGTGGACAGTAAAAACACTTCATGGTGCCAATCTGAACAATCAATTTACAAAGAAAAGGTTTTATGCAGTGTCCAAAAGTAAGTGACGCCTCCAACTCAGGTGACCCAGAACCCATAAACCCCAACATGTCGGCATAACGAGGTGGCAAAGTCCCAGAAACCTAGTGATGCGGCAAAACAAATCGCCGAGATTCAGAAACCCAACCATTTGGCAGACCAATTCGGCAAATTCGGCCAAATTCGGCCGCCGGATTGGGGGGGGGGGGTTGTGCCCTTGGAGATGGGGTCAGACCTTTCCCTATCCTCATCCCAATTCCCAGGGCCGAGCCTTGCGAACCAAAATGCGACTAATTGCCCACCTCCGCACTTCCAAATTCGATTTTTGTGACGCTTGTCATTTCATTTTACGCAGGGTGCTTGTTAATGGGGGTAAAAATGGCACTGTCCGGCAGCCAGCCCCATATTTGGGCACAAAGAGAGAGCGCAAAGAGGCCACTACAAGGACCAGAGGATGTGGCAAAACCCCTCCACAAAAATGCGGTGCACTAAGGAAAACGCCCTGACTCCACTGATACAACATGGTGTTCGGTGAATAGCGCATTTGCATGTCTTTATTGAATGCTGCTGATTCTCTTTTCTCATGAAGCATGAGTCCGATATACTGACCGCCATCCGGCACAGGCTGGAGGCCAGGTTGGTAGCCCAGAGGCTCTCCGCTGGATACGTCCTGGGGCCTTGTCCACCTTCGCTTGTTGCTCCTGGACCCATTTACCCACTGAAGAATGGGTATCCTCTCGATAGGGAGCATGTAGGAACCACGCCGGGCGTCCCAGGAACAGCTCATGGGGCGAGTAGCCACTCGCCGAACTCTCTTGTGAGTTCATCATCAAGTATATGACGGGGAGTAGTCTCACCCAGTCTCTGGTGCGCTCAGTTTTGCACCATATCCTTACATTCTCCTTGAGGACACGAATCTGTCGCTCACATAGGGGGTTGCTCGTGTGAGAGTAGGGAATCCCCGTAGACACCTGGACATTGAGGGATCTCAGGACCCTCTTGTACCAGCCGGTATCTGAGCGTACCCATATGTCCTCATCGGAGTTGATCTCCTTGGGCGCCCCATAGACACAAAACCACTCCTCCAGGAGTATCTTGATAGTCTCCTCTCCGGTAATGTGTTTGGTACATGGGAACACCCTGGTAAACCTGGTCAACCCACAGGTCACCACGAGGGCAAAGTCGTAGCCCCCAAACTTCGGCATCTCCTTGTAGTCCACATAGAGAACACTGTTAGCACAGTGGGGAATGGGCAAGGTCGAGTAGAGACCTCTGTCCCTGATATCCCCAAGTTTGCAGGACCTACGCGGGCACTTGTCCACGATAGGCTGGAGGGTCTTCTGCAGTTGGTCATCAGTCCACGTAGTGTGGAACCACTGCTTGAATAGCCTCAGGGTACGGTCAGCACCCACATGACCGCTGGACTCAGGGGTCCACTTCAATAGCGCCGAGACTCTGTCACTAGGTACCACGATGCGGCCCTCGTGCCAGAGGTAGCTCTTGTCCCTCTTCCACTGCTCTTGGTTGACCAGGAGGGGTTCAAGGCGCGTCTCCATGCGCTTATAGATATCCCCAAACTCCTTCGGGTATTCCGCTTGTTGGAGTCCATCTAGGGGTCATATCATAGTCATGTTGAGGTCCAAGTGTACGTCCATACGGCCGAACGCCTCCTTGGCCAGCGCTTCAGACCGGGCACCAATCAGGGCGTCGAAGTTGTTGCGAGAAATGTAGTCTGCACACTCGTTCTTCACTCCCTCGATATGGTGTATCGTCAGCCGTAGTTGGCTGAGGTAGGTCCACCAGCGCCGTAGCTTGGCCTTCTCAGGTGGGGGACCCTTCTGGAAAGTGCGGACCGGCTCTTGGTCGCACAGCCAGACCACAGGGTTACTCCCCAACAGTCATGCCTGAGAGGATAGCACGGGCATACCCACCAGCAACTCCTGCTCATAGGTGGAGTAGTTCCCCCTGGCCTGGTTCCATTTCCAGTTCCAGTGGCCCAGGGGTACTAAGACCCACTTGTCATCAGGGTAGCTGTGCTTGAGAGTTCCATCTCGGTTGAGACCTTCCGTCCCCCATTGGGAAATGGCCGAGTCGAACTCCTCCTTCTCTAGTGCTTGCCATTGGAACAATGTTCCACCACCTCCCAAATTGCTGGCGTCGGTCACAAGGATAATCTCACCTTGTGCTCTAGGCACACCCAAGCAACTAGCGTTTTTTGGTGCATGGGGGTTGCCCCCCGGCGAGCATAACACAAAAGCGGCCTAACCACGGGCAAGTGAGCGTTCATGGCGAGCCGAAGTTCATCGAAGGACAGCAGCCATATGTACAGTAACTCAGGGGGTGTGACCCTGCTCCAAAATGCACCAAAGGCCTGGTTACTGTGGGCTGTGGCTTCGCCATTGGCCCTGTGGTTGGTGTTATGGCGCGAGACGAATCGAAAATAAAATGGACTATATATATATATATATATATAAAATTATATACATATATATATATATATATATATATATATATATATATAGAAATCAGAAACAAACAAGTAACTCCGGCCAAAGATCTCCTGGGGTACCATAAAAGACCTCCAGTTAAGTGGAATCCACTGACTTCTCCATACATCTGGGGAAAGTCCACAGTAGATCTCCGGTAGACGTCCGGGGAAAGATTCTGAGAATCAAGGATGACATCCTCCCACTTCAAAAATCATCATGGATCACCACTCTATATAGGATTCCGTTCTCCAAAGTCCTGATTGGTGTACGAAAAGGAGCTGGAAGAGAGCATCAATAATTCGTTGACACGAACGTGGTCCCATCTCGTCGATCTGTCAAATGTTATCAAGGGACTAGGGGGGGGGGTAGCAGATCGCAGGTGCTGAAGGTGAGGAGGACAGTGAAAAACGTGAAAGAAATAGAGAAAAAAAAAGAAAAAAAGGGGGGGAGAAACTCGTCACCCGGAGACCAAAGCGGGGCAAAAACCCCACAGTTGCTTGCGGAGCTTAGTTTCTTTTTGCGATGGCTTTTTAGGGTAACGTGTTTCTATGTGGGTAGTTACGGTAAATTAAGTAGTTGGGATTTGGTTTTTTTGTTGTTGCTGTGTATGTGTCTGTGTTTGTGAGGGTGTTTATTGGCGACTGTTGTGTTTGTCCGTTTTGGGTAAGTCAACAAGGTGGGGTTGTGAGATGAAGTGCTGTAAATGGACTATTGGTTGTTTCATCGGTTGTCTGCGGAATCTGGTTGGAGTAAGTGCAGATCGTTACTTGGGTTTTGTCTGAGCCAGGTTTGTGTCTCTTGTAGTGCTGTTTTGAGTCTTTTTCTTCTGTATTTAAAGGCTGTTTTTAGATTTTGTAGGTGTTGGAAGTAGGGAGTGTCGGGTGGGATCTCTCTTAGTGCATTACTGAGTGAGTTGGGAATGAGCGTGCGGATGTAGTTTCGTCTGTCTCCTTTTGTTGCATGTTGCCACCAGTCGATGACTGTTTGCTTGAAGGGTTGTTGCCAGACCTCAAAAAAGAGGTCACGAATAGGTTTCGCTGTGCCGCATTCCGTCACCGTAGTTATGGGGTCGAGGGGGTGATGAGTGTGGCATTTGGGGCACTGATATGTGTTAAGTTTGTAATGGGGAAGAAAACCAGTGCAACAGTACAGTCCGTTTGTCCATTTAAAAGGTAATCTGGAAAACCACGATGTGTGGGCGTAGAAGTCGGTGCTAGAAGGTAGGTGTATGTTGTTGTGTTTATGGTTTGGAAGTAGGTGTTTGACAGTTTTGCGTGTAATGCGTCCTGGTAGTGGTGTATGATTGTGGTATATGAAGTGAGAAGTGTCAGGGTTGTGGTGTTCTGGGTGTTGGGGGAGGTTGAGTAATACCCATTTAGAAATTTTGTCAGAATGCTCATTGCCAGCGAAGTCAGCGTGTCCTTTGATCCAGGTGAAAATTATGTGAAGGTGGGTGTTGTGAAGAAAGTCCCAAATATAGTTGTACCAAAGAGCGAAGCAATTAGCGTTTGAAGCGAAGGGTTTAGCTTTTAACTGTTGTATTTGGTGGAGTGTGGAGCAAACCGACAGGTTGTCAATGGCAAAAATTATTGGTTGGGAGAAAGTGTTGATGTGTGGGAGGTAGGTAAACAGTATAATGGCATTAACTTCTGCTGGGTAAGATCCTTTTATCGGTGATGTGTTGCAGATGGTTTTTGGCGGTGTAGTGTTGAAGGTGATGGAGGCACCCGATGGCGTGTCCACTGTGGGGTCATCCGACCCGTCGGTGTAGGCGATCGTAGCGTTGGGGTAGGCGTCGAGTGCGTCTAAAAGATCGTGGCATCCCCAGCAGTGTAGGTGTTGAGGGTTTGGGGGAGAGAGATTGTTTTTCAGGGTAAATTGAATGAAATTTTCAGTGGTGGTGGTGCCAGTGAAAGACAAAGGGAAGTTGGTCGTGTCGGGTAGTGAGAGAGGCTTGGTAGACTTGGAAATATCTTGGGATGTGGGGAGAGTAAGGAAGCGAAACTGGTGAATGGGGGTGAGGATTGTGGACATGTCAGGGAAAGTAACGGTGGTTTTCTGAGGCAGGGGGTGGTCGACTGTGAGTTGGAACCATAGGGTCGTTTTTGTGGTGTGGGTGGTGTTTTTCGTAGTGGAATATGTTGGTGGGTTGCTGTTGGATTGGTAGTAAATAAAGGCGACTTCGATTGTTCTGTGTGTAGGGATTTGAGAAGGGAGACATGGATTGACTGTGGGTATGTTGTGAGTGTGGAAACGTAAAAAACTAGCAGAGTGAGCGGTCATGAGTTGTATGGTGTTGGGATTAGTGGATTTGTGGCGCAGGGTGTACGTGACTCTTTCTTTGGTGTGGGAAGGTCCGTCGTAGTGTGTGTAGCGCAGTATATGGTTGATGGCTTGGATGTGGTGAAGCGGTTGGGGTGCCTCACCCATACCCGCTGCCCAGCCTGTGGCGCTCTTCGCATCAGGAATTTTCCTGGGCTGATTCCCAGCCTTATGGCATCCCGATTTCTGTGGGATTTCTGTAAAATACCCCAGAAATCGTCTTTTTTCGTCATTTTGGGCTGGCGACGACGTTCGTCACCTGCGCGACGCAACCCCAGATCGAAGTTTTATTTCACGATTTCTGAAGATTTTAATCAATTTTATTATTGATTTATCGTTTTTCGAAATATAGGAATATAACGTGACCCTTTTCGCGGCGTTCCGCGAAGGTCAATTTTTGCGAAGTCAGTCACGTTCACGATTTTTTTAAAAAATCCTGAGGCGATCCCAGGAATCAGCCAGGCGCCCATGGTGTGGCCCAACAGTGGGCCCCTTCATATATAGTTTGAATTGGGACAGAAACGCGTCGTGTCGGCTACGCGACGCGTTGGGGGGAGACACGCGAAATGAGTGTTTTTGGCTCAAAAATCACTATATTTCACTGTTTTTCGCCCAAAAACCACTGTTTGACCCAGTTTGGGCAGGATCTCAGAGGAGATCCTGATGGCGACGACTCGTAGCCGTCAGATTTTCTGATGGCGGCGACGCCGCCGCCTTCATTTCGTCCTCTCTTCTAACCTATTTTATAGTATAGAAGTGTTACATATACATATTACTTGTCTACATGTTTATATTGTCTACATATACCTTCATCTCTTGCCCAGGACGCCAGATTGTGTCATGGCCGAGGCAAGGATCACAGAATTCTTTGGAGATACCCAAACTGATGGAAGATCAGCAAGAAGTTCAAGAGAAAGTCTTGGATTTCATGGGATTGGGGTTTTGCATGCCAAGGGAAGCTTGGAGGTTGCCTCCCCCCAACCTCTTCAAAAGAATTCTGCCGACGCCAAGGCCACCAAGGCGGTGTGACGGCCTGCGGACGGCGACGACGCCCAGACTGCAGGAGAATTGTCGACGATGATCCATTCCGTCGACATCTGCAGGAGCTAAGGTCCAGGGCATCAACATGATGAAGGAGGAATTCCTTGACTCCTACAATGGGTATCACCTTGGCTTCCCCATGGACCCTATGGAGCCCCCAAGTCTATGAAGTCCTCTGGGCGACGACCACAGCGACGACGACGCCATCTGCGAACGTTGCAGGCGCGTTAATTCGTCGCCTTGGGTTGGTTGGCCCTCCGGAGGTCGCCACCCTAAACAGACGCGGGTCGCCTTGGGTAGGAAATGACCCTAAATCCCCCAAATCAGGCGCGTTAATTCGTCGCCTTGGGTTGGGAATCGACCCTAAACAGGCACGAGGAATTCGTCGCCTTGGGTAGGAAATGACCCTAAATTCAGGCACGAGGAATTCGTTGCCTTGGGTTTGACCCTAAATAATTTTTTTTTCCGCGTTTGAATTTATTGAATTGTTATGTTTCCATGCCCATGGAGAAAAAGGGCCAATATGTGCGCCTCAGCGCCATCAGTCAGGTCGGAAGGACCTGCAGCGCCCCTGGTTTGGTCACCAGAGGCTAAAAGGAGTGCCAGGGACCAGTGTCGTTGCCTGGGGGGCAATTGCCCTATGAATATATCAAAAAAAAAAAAAGACCTACATGTGAGTGGCATGTAAATTACTTACGAAGCCCCCCCCCCCCCCCCACTGTCCTGCTGAATCAGTTTTGAAACCAGGGCAGTGCAGGGGTCAGAGCGTCTCCTTGGCCTTGCCTTCCTTTGGATATAGGCAAGGCTTCTAAGGGGGGGGGTGAAGCGGTATGGGGTGCCTCACCCATACCAGCTGCCCAGCCTGTGGCGCTCTTCGCATCAGGAATTTTCCTGGGCTGATTTCCAGCCTTATGGCATCCCGATTTCTGTGGGATTTCTGTAAAATACCCCACAAATCGTCATTTTTCGTCATTTTGGGCTGGCGACGACGTTCGTCGCCTGCGCGACGCAGCCCCAGATCGAAGTTTTATTTCACGATTTCTGAAGATTTTAATCAATTTTATTATTGATTTATCGTTTTTCGAAATATAGGAATATAACGTGACCCTTTTCGCGGCGTTCCGCGAAGGTCAATTTTTGCGAAATCAGTCAGGTTCACGATTTTTTTAAAAAATCCTGAGGCGATCCCAGCAATCAGGAGGTGGCGTGTCATGGCCTAGAGTGGCACTCAGGACCATGCCCTACCCTGACCTAACCTTGGTTGGACTTGGAGTCGAATGGGCTTGGAGAACTGCCCCGTGAAGATGACCTCACAACATGGCAAAACCAGGCAAATCACACCATAATGCGCAAAACTCAATTATATACTCAAAAATGCATACGGCAAATATTGAAATGCTCCATGCATGTGTCAAACCGGAAAGTAGTATACAACGGTGATATAGACCAAAGATCCATGCCCAAGAATATCCCATCATTGGCTCCGAAACCCCTCCGGTTATGTACATGACATGCTTCACAAGTCAGCTCATGAGTTTGAGACCTAATTTTGTGAGGCCTCGTGTGCCAAGCCAAAGAGACCATGTGATCCGGCATATGGTGAGTTACAACACCGAAGCATATGCCAACATATAAGCAACATACCATAGTTCACGGATCTCTAGGCACTTTACTGTTAGCCGACCAGTTGAGCACATAGAACACAAAAATGAGCATAAAATGAGGTCAAAAACATGCAAATAATGCCAAATTCAAGATAATTACAATAGTATATAACTTCGCTCACCCATGGTGTCCACCTATGACTCAAAACACAATTGCTTGGGACCATTTGCAAACAATCCCCCCACTTGGATCCCCATATGGACGCATAAGGACACCTTCGAACCTCCTCCCAACACGCACCATGAAAATGGGAAAATTGATATTGGCGCTTGTGGGTTGCTCCGTAAGCCCTCCCACATGCACTATATGAGCGGTAGACTTAGTCTAGCGCCATGGAGTTCACCATTGGGACATGGGCGAAGCCCTTGACACGTATGACTCCATATATCTTCCTACAAACGGAGATATATAATATGGGCGTAAGCATATCAAAGCACATACCATGCATATAACACATACCCTCAAAAGTGGCTCCCACCATGATATGCCATGACCCTCCATGGACATAACTTCACGTTAAAAATACGTAGGAACCCAAGGAAAGTTGCCATGCAACCCCAACACTCATGCGGTACACTCGAAAGTCGCATTAAAATATTCGGTTACACGGTCCAAGAGTTATATATCACTTTCTACCCTCTTGACCATTATCCCTTGCTATACCGGGCATGTGTACACACCAAAGGCGTTTGATGCTTCCTAAATTAAGTTGAGACCAATGCGGTTCCAACCCAATTCTCGAAATTGAGACTACTCGCGGTGAGCCGGAGATATGACCTTTCAAAGTGGCCTCACGAATCAACTTTGTTTCGCCTATATCTCTAAGCAAAACGAAGGGCATAACAAAAGGAAGGTTGATTCGTGATCGGGGAAAAATGTCGGACCACTCGAGATTCGTCATATCGAGTGCGGCGATGTCGAAGTCGAAAATCCGATTCTGAAAGTCTGAAAAAATCGGATTAATTTTGCGAGTGTATAATATGAAAATTGCGGAAGCAACGAACCCTTTACTGATGAAATCTGACCCTTCATCGGGGTTTCCGCCAAAATATCTGTAAATAACAGTTAACCATTCGGTTACCGCAAAATCGCGAGCCAACTGACAGTCGCCGATACATTGACCATCAGAACGGAAGGCTGAAAAACTACGGAAACATTATGATAAAAAAATCCTGTTGATTCCTGATATTCTGATATATAGATCTCCGCTGGCGGCGCCTCAGTACTGAATATGGCCGCTCATAGCCGGAATGGCCAAACCTATCACACTATCACATCGGGTTAGGTCAGGTGGATGGGAGAGTATGATATCAGCCAATGGCGGCTTGCCGGCACAAAGATACACACCCCAAGTGACCCAAAGATGGCCACGGGGGTCCGAACCGGCTTCACCCCCCTTCTCAGAGCGTTGTTACCGCTCGGAAGTCATTGAAGAGAGGACGGGAGGACCCCAACGGGCTCCAACCCCCTCCCCCCATGTCCCAAGGACACATGGAGGCCCCACACACGTCGTAGGCGTCCCCCAAGCCCCAAGGGAGGGGTGAGGACACTGATAATCGGTGCCCTACGCCATATCCGGTCTCCTCTTGATCTACAACATGGACCAAGGGGATCAAAGATAGAGAACCACGTCGATCGATCTAAATAAGTATACCACAATGAAATATATATGTGGGGATCGAGTGAAGGGGGTAGCTGGCCAATCAAGGCCCAAAAATCCCCGGATGAACGCCCTCACCCGTCTCCCAAGCACAGAAACAAACAAAAATGCCAAGGGGGATACATTACGATGCTACAGCAGCAACCAAATGGACCAACACGTCCTTGACATCCAAAGATAATATTCTTTTTCTTCAGATAGTCCATCCAGACCGTGGTATACCTCGGCACGAAACTGCTCGGAGGCTCCCACGAATCCCTGGATGCGGCGAATCCCTTCCAACGGACTTTATAAAGCCTCCCCCCAGGCGTCCCCGGGTCCGGCTTGTCCGCCAGGATCTTCTCAGCGGTGAAGTCGTCGTCCTCACCCTCGTCGTCCGAGTCCACATCGCCGGCCGTGAACTCGAAGGTGACGGGACGTCCGCTGGGGTCTGGTGCTCGGGGACGAAGCTGGGTGTGGTCGCGGTCCAGGATCTTGTTATCCCCCACACGAACCGCATACACATCCTGCCCGACCTTCCGCACGATTACCCCCGGCACATACCAAGATGCCTGCCGATGCCTGGACAGGACATCCTTGTCGTGCCGCTCCACCCACACGGTGTCTTGGAGAGCATACTTCTGGACCTTTCCCTGCTTGAAGTACTTGGCCCTCTTGTCATGCTCGTCCTGAAGTTCCTTGCACACCTTGGCCGCCGTGTCGTCCGCCTCAGCCATCATAGCGTTCGCATCCCGGGCCACTTTGCCATGGTTCAACCACGGGAGAGTGCGTGACACTCGATCCCGTAGGAACAGGATACGATGGGGCGACAGTCCAGTGGGTCCCGGAAGGTCATGGTACGCCTGGAGCACTCTCCACAGCGAATTGTACCAATTCCGGCCCGGTTCGTCGATGTGCAGCTGGCGGAACTTCTCGACTATCTGCCGCCCGGCCACCTCAGCTCGGCCATTCGACCGGCTGTGGTACGCCACAGTCTTGGCGTGCCGAATACCCATGTGCTTGCACATCGTCTTTAACGACGTCCCCACAAACTGACTGCCCCGATCGCTGCAGATGACAGCCGGGACATCAAAAATCGTCAGCCAATGCCTGATCATGGCATTAGCGACGGTCTTCGCCTGCAGCCCCACTCCATGCTTGTCCTTCTTGTCCTTCTTCTTGGACTTCTTGCCAGGGACTGCCACGATATATCCGCTGTGCCTGTCCACCGCCAGGATGACACAGTCGTAGGTCTCTCCGTCCACCACCCTAACCGTCCACGGTGACCTCCGGCATGGCGAATACATCCATGGCCACGGACCGCATGGGGGCCTCCAGTATAGCCGTGTACACCGGGTTGCCCGCTGTGGAGTGGTTGGGGCTCTTCGTGGCCCGACACACGGCGCAGTCGCTGCAGTACTTGTCCAGGATGGCGTAGTACCCCGGTGGGAACTTGAAGCGCCACTCCAGGTCCTGCTGCATCTTGTCCCGACCAGGATGCAAGAGCTGGGCGTTGTGCCAATGGTCAATGAGCTCCTCCACTCGGTTCTCGGCCACCAGCAGCTTGTCCTTGAGGAACAACTTGTCCCCATCCTCGGTCAAGCCCTCAGGCCACTCGTCGTCCGACGGGGCGCTCACGGCATTCCAGTACTTGCTCCAGTGCTCGGATGCCGCGTAGTCATCCGACCAGTGCTCTGTGAGCACCGACCTGACTAGCTCTACAGGGGCCACCATCCATTGCTCGAGGGTTTCCTCTCGAATAGCTTGAACGCGGGCACCCCGGAACTTGGCCTGGTCCGTACGGTTTGCCATCACCACAAAGCACTTGACCCCCTCTTGCTCCATGGCTTTCTCCATTTCGATGATGCGCTTGGCCTCCTCGGTCTCCTCGGTGTCCCCATGGCTGGATATGTCCATCCAAGCCTTGCCCGCGGGGTAGGCCCATCGACTGAGGTAATCTGCCACAGTGTTGTCCTTCCCCGGGACGTATACGACGCTGAGGTCGAACTTGCCGAACGTTTCATGCCATCGGGCCCTCCTTGCCGCCGGTCCCGAGGGGGTGTCGACGTGCTCCTTGTGCCAGCTCTGCAAGGACTGATGGTCTGTACAAACCACCACTGGTTGCAATCCGATGTGGCCAGACCACTTCCTGAGCGCACAAACAATGGCGTACGTCTCCTTCTCCCTCGCGGTCCAGGTTCGGCGTTGACCCTCGGCCAGGATCCGACTCCAGAACGCCACGGGTACATGTGACCCGTCGTCCCGGATCTGCTCGAGGACTGCCCCTACAGCATAGTCCGAGGCGTCCGTCCGTAGCACGAATCCCTTGTCCAGGTCCACCAGGAATAGCCCCAACTGCCCCAGGAGTTGCTCCTTCAGGCGGTTGAACGCATCTTCGGCCTCAGGGGTCCAGGCAAGCTTCTTCTTGCTCCCCTTCCGGCCATCGAACTTGCCCACTTGCAGCATCCTGTGCAGCGGCCCCGACAGTTCTGCATACATTCCGACATAGCCCGAATAGTAGTTGCAGAACCCCATGAAGGATCGGAGTTCGCTGGTGGTCTGGGGCTTTTCCCAGTGGTGCAGGGACGCCAGCTTCCCAGGCATGGGACGGCGTTGCCCGTGACCAACCACGTGACCCGCGAGCTCCACTTCCTTCACGAAGAGTGAGGCTTTGGTGGGCTTGCACACCATGTTGTGCTTGTCCAGCTCACTGAGCACTCGGCGCGGATCCTTCTCCTGCGCTTCGATGAGCTCGTCCTCCGTCATATTTTCCGTCCCGGACCCGATGATGATGTCATCCACGAAGGGATCGGCACAGTCCTGGACAGGACCGAGTAGTGAAGCGGTACCCAGAACCCCATGGCCAGGTTACGGCATACAACCGGTCTCCGGTCCACTAACCCCATGCACGGCGTGTTCCGTGCCGTGAAGCCCCGCATCGGCAACCGATGCACCGCCAGCGGAGATTTGTGTATCAGAATATCAGGAATCAACAGGGTTTTATTTTCATATTGTTTCCGTCAATTTTTACGCTTCCGTTCTGATACTCACTGTTTTGACTGCTGGCGGTTGGTTCGCGACTTTACCGTAACCGCCAGTTTAACTGTTTATAATGGAAATTTTAACGCTATCCGTCACGAAGGCTCCAAAGTCGCCAGGAACTGCATGGATGCTTCCGCAATTTTCATAATTAATACTCGCAATTTTAATCCGAATTTTTCAGGATGTCGAAATCGGATTTTCGACTTCGACATCCCCGCACTTGATTTGACCTCTTTCGAGTGGACCTACGTGCTTCCCTATGCACGAATCAACTTCCCTTTTATCTTGCCCTCCATTTGACTCAGAGATATGGGCAAAACAAAGTTGATTCGTGAGGCCACTTGTGAGGGTCATATCTCGTGCCGCTTGCGAGTATTGACGATAAGGAAACGTGGGATGTATTCACAATACTCCCGACGTAATTTAGGAAGCTTCATATGCCTTGCGTTTCTACACATGCGCGCTAGTGTAATGGATCATGGTCAAGAGGGTAGAGTTTGCGTTATAACTCTTTGGCCATGATATTGCGTGCGTTAAGTTAACTTTCGAGTGTAGCGCGCAAGTGTTGGTGTTGCATAGGAACTCTCCTTGAGCTCCTATGAGCGATTGACACAAAGTTGTGCCCTTGGAGGGGCATGACATATCATGGTGGGAGCCACCTTTTTGGGCAATATGGGGTATGTGCCTTGTGTTGTGTTGCGTGCCCATTTGGCGGGTCCATTACTCCAAGCCAAGCCCGCCAATGGACCTCATATTGTGCAAGCCCCTTCTCCATACTCCCTACGGTCAATTGCAAGCCTAACCTTCGTGAAGGGAAGCTTGTGTGGTGATCCCGAAGCGATGCGTTGGGAGCAAGGTGTGTGTTTTACAATTTTCCATATTTTCATGTGCCCACTTGGGAAGTAGCGCTTGTAAGCTTTCAAGGCGCCCCAAGTGGAGCACATATGTGGGATCGAAGGTCAATGGTGTCAAGTCATTGTGTTTAGAAGGATTAAGTGATTGCACGATCCAAGCCGGAGATATTATAATATAATTGTAGACCTTTCAAGGCACTTTTGTGTGTCATTGTGCCAATTTTGCCATTTTTGGCTCGTCATGATGTCAAGTGGCGACCGTGTATCTCAACGTTGCGCTCAATTGACATCATGACCCAAGTATGATATGAGGGTACATACTTCGGTGCCCAACATATCTTGGACCCGGCGAATAACTCCTCTTAGGCTTGGCATGCCGTGGCCGCCATGTTGGCGATTTGGGACTATCCCAAATCATGGGCTCACTTGGCGACCCTGCCATTCCCAATATCGGAGGAGTTGGGCGACGCCCAAAAGATATGTTGGACCAATATGACTTGATACCAATCCTATGGCACACTCCGGTCCGAGTCGGGCATGTGCCTCATTTGCCCCAACCATGAGTGTGCGCATTTTTGGCCATTTTGAGCAATTTTCCACTTTTGCTGCCCGCCGTGCCCCATGTTCTAACCTTCGTGCACGCCGGACGCATGGACCAATGGACCATATATGACATGGGTGTTATGGGTAATGGTCCCCATGGTCCACACACCACGTGGGCGAAGCGGAGCTGCCTTCGTTAAGGCGCTAGGCCAAATTGAGTATGGGCAATTTTGCCATTTTTGCATTTGTGGACCCAATTGGGATCGTCACCACGCCGAGTGGCATGAAGATCTTTGAGAGCCAAGGGCATGGGAGTCTCTGTTGGACTCCCGGTGGATCACGTATGGAATGGCGGATCCGATCTCCAAGCCGGCGTGGAGATATACTATTGGGAGCACACCGAATTTTGGCTCATTTCAGGCAGCCAAAATGACCCAATTTTGGGACCCCAATTTCCCCCTTCCGTGTGGTCAATTGGCCGCCCCATTTCTCTAAGCCCATAGGGAGCCCGGACCTAAATTCAAGTTGTACACTCAGATATAGGTCCTAGGTCCTGCCTCCTACCCTGTGAGCCATTGGCCTTACCTTGGCCGGGCGAGCCACGCGTGGGAATGACGCCAATTTTGGTGATTTTGGCATCATGACCCCACTTGACTCATCCGTGTTGCCCTGATGCCGGGACCTCAGAGGGAACCAGGTTGGGTGAGGGCTCCAGGGAGTTCGTACTCGAAGGGCATAGGGTCAGTTGCCTCGTCCCTACCTCTGGCGGGTCCGGACGAGGGGTCAATTTTGGGAATTTTTGAGTTAGTTTCAGTTTGGGCTGAAACAGCCCATTTTCAGCTACCAACTCCTGGGTGATAATGGCGGGGCCATATCTCTCGCTCAGAGAGGAGTTGAGACCTGCCGTTAAGGGAGCATAGGGAGCCACTGTCGGTTGGCCTTGGAACGCCTTGGCTGCCAGGAACTCGCCTGTGGCTGGGCGGGACACCTCTCCCATTGGCAGGGTTTCAGGGTCCGGACTGAGCAGGGCATGGGTTGTGTTTGAGCCGCCGCCCCCATCAGCCACTGAGAGGGTCGGACCTGGGATTGGGATATGAGTTGGGACTGAGTGTCTATGGTCCTGTGATGCCCTTACCCCAGTCCAGTCTTAACCCCATGTGTACATATCCTGATGTGTTGCTGTACATACTTTCGTTCCCTCTTTGCAGAGTGGCAAGGATTCTGAAACGCTTTGTCACATGACACAGGCGTATTGATGCCCTTGTGAGCGTAGTGCCTTGCCTGCCTGCTCACCTGTGCGTGTCACCGCAGCGTCCCGTGGCCGGCCCCCCACGGGAACGCGTCAAAAGCGTTTCACCGCCGCGGGGTTACCCAGCCCTCGCGTGCCACTCGGGGCCACCAACCCCGAGCAGCGCGTCGCAGCAGCGCGGCGCAGCTCGCAGCTCGCAGCGCAGCGCAGCGTCTCGCAGCGCAGCGCAGCGGCTCGCAGCGCCACTCAGCGACAGCGCCGAGTTCGTCACGGAGCCCGCAGCGCCGTCCAGCGCATCGCCCTGACCGCGCAGCAACCGTGAAAGAGGTGCACAGACCAGGACTCCTGCATCAGCCCCATCGGCCGACCCGGAGTCCCATCGGCCGACCAGCAAGGCCGCGTCAACCACCTCCACAACCACCGGCTGACCAGCACCAGCCGCACGCCCAATCCAGTGCTACAGCACCCTCCTCAACAACCACACCAGTTCGTTGAGTTGAACGAGTGCACGTCAAGGACCTCAAGACCAACAACGCCCCCGCTGCCATGGTGAATTGGCAAGAAGCGGGTAGGAGGTGGCCGCAGCCCCACCCCCATGTGGCGCGCCTGCTGAGCGGATTGCTGTGGGACCAGCAATACCGCTACACCAATCCCCAGTGCGAAGGCGGCATGCCCGGGAGCTTCGAGCTCCGGGAGGACATGGGGGAGGACCGCCTGCGGGCAGTGGAGGAGTGGCTGCGGGCGGAAGGGTACGAGTACCGCTTCCGCCGCAAGCGCTGGAGGACGTGGACCCGGCCGGACAGGCCCGGTGAAGGGCTGCGCCCCGACGGGATTGAGGAGGACGAGGACCCCAACGCCTACCCGTCGGGCGCCTCAATCAACGTCTCCCTGTGGGACTTGATCGAGAGGAAGTTCCCGGAACCGGGGAGCGAGCGCAGGCTGCAGGGCAGCAGCAGCGCGTCTCCGGGGACGGAGAAGCGGTCCGCCGGGGACAGGAAGAGGGACCGGAAGTGGCGGGAGTACCAGGAGTCCCTGGCCGCCGAAGCCGCCCAAGGCGCCAAGGGCGGAACCCCAGCCCCCAGTCCCCAACGGCCCAATGGTGGACACCACCCCGGCTCCACCACCCTTGGCGACTACATCCAAGTCGCCAAGCAGACCCAGGCCAAGCCCCGTTCGCTGCTCCTGAAGGCCCGGCAGGCCTCAGCAGGCCCCAGCAGCGACGTGGAGTCGGCCCACCGCGGGAGGATGCCGGCCGACCAGGCCAGCTCCAGCAGCAGCGTCGCTCCCGAAAGGGACGTGGCGCGCGCCTGTGAGCGCGCCTGTGGGGTGCCCTGCAACCGTCGGGTTGCCCGGCAACGGGCCAAGCAGTACAGCGCTGCCGTGGAGGGCGCCGCCGGCATCGCCCAGGAGGAGGCTGCGCAGTGGGCGCATGGCATGGCCATCCACACCCAGACCGTGGCGGCCATTGCGGCCGGACTCACGGCCCTGGCCGCCCATAGTGCAGCAGCTGCCCAGGTCAACGGTGAGTTGGCGGCAGCCGACGAGGAAGCCCGCCTGACGCAGGAGGCCATTGCCTGCAAGGAGGCGGAGGTGAAGGCGCTGGAAGAGGCGCTTGCCCAAGGGAGGGCAAAGAAGGAGGCGGAGGAAAGGGCCCACGCCAAAGCGACGGCTAAGGCCCAGGAGGACGCCGCCAAGAAGGAAGCCATCGAGGCCGCGCGACGGAAGGTCGCTGAGGAGAAGGCCAAGACGGAGGCGGAGCTGGCGGCGTTGGAGGCGCAGAAGGCGCAGCTGCTGCAGGCCCGGGAAGCCGAGGCGGCTCGTGCTCGGGAAGAGGCCGAAGCGCGAGCTGCCGCAGCCACCGCCGCCGCAATGGAGGAGGCAGAGGCCAAACTCCGCCACGAGACTCCCCCGGGAGGATCGCGAGTGGAGACCCTTCGAAGGCTTTTCGAAGGGGACGCCTCCTCCAGGATGAAGCTGGATGAGGCGGACACGGGCAGCAGTGGGAGCGGTAGCACCACCGCCCGTCGACGGAGGAAGGGCAAGGGGAAGACCCCCGAGAGGCCACGGAGGCCAGCGGGTGGGCACCCCCACGACAGTGACCCCTTCTTCACCGCCAGTGACGGGGATGAACGAGGCCGTCGACATCGCCAAGTGGTGGCTTGGACGGGCGGAGGTGGCGGAGACGTCCCCATGGAAGGTGAGGATGAGGATCCCCCTCCTCCCTACCGGAGCTCCGAGTCCTCCGTGACCGAGACGCCCAGGTGGGGCGACATGGACGAGGATGACGACATGGAGTTCGGCATCACGAGGAAGCGCCCATCCTCGGACCCACCGAGGCGACCCGGCGGAGACCCACCGGGACCCCCTGGCGGAGGACCTTCAGGACCCCCTGGAGGACGCCCACCAAGTGGACCCCCTGGAGGCGGACCACCGGGCGGGGGAGGACCCCCTGGACCGGGCGGACCCGGCGGAGGCCCTCCTGGAGGACCCCCTGGGGACCCCGACGACCCACCAGGGAACGGCGACCCGGATACCACCTGGCGGTGGATTGTCTACCTCCGCAGGAGGGTCTTTGCCCTCGAGTGCGAGGTAGACACGGGCAAGGTCGAGATGGCTCGCATCTCCGGGGTCGCCGCGCGCGCGCAGAAGGACCTGGACATCGCCAGAGCCGAGACCAAGTCGCTGACCAACGTCGTCAGCGGCCTGCAGGAGAGGCTGGATGCGCTGGAAGCCCGTGGGAGAGTCGGCAGCGACCACCCACCCCTGGAGTCAGGCTCGTCGGACGACAGCTGGGGACCCGGACCAGGTCCAGGCAGACCCCACGCCCCCGGCGGAGCCCCCAGGAGTCGCCCCAGCGCCAGTGCCCCCTCTCTCACCGCCCCCTCTCACCACAGCGCGGGCCGCCGCAACGAGCGCGTGCCGCCCGGCAGTGGCAGTGAGGAATGGCGCGATGAGTGGCTCAGCGCGGACTACCACAACCGCCGTGCCCCACCGCGGACGCCTGTACGCCCCCGACGCCCGGCACCAGCCCCGGCGCCAATCCCCAGGGCTGGAGGACGTTATGGTGGACTCAGGGATGAGGTCCCCAGAGGAGACGTGGAGTGGGATGTCGGCGAAGGTGAGGACCTGGACCTGGACCTGGACCTGGAGGAGTTCGACATCAGCCCGCCGCGTGGTGTACGACGGGAGGCCGCTGAACGCAGCCGCCGGCGCCGTGATGAGGATGCGTACATGGATGCAGTACGGCGTGAACATTTTGGTTCAGCGTACGTGGAGGAACCGCGGCGTAGCCACAGGGACTCCATGGAGGAGATGGACGTGGCGGCCGTGGGAGTCCGTGGGCGAGGCCGATGGGAACCTCGGTCGACCTCGCGGCCGGCGTTCATGGTCTCTAAGGCCGCGGACGCCGCCGTATGGGAAGACTTGAAGGACATCAAGCCCCCCATGTACGATGGCAACCCCCTCAACCTCGACCGCTTCTTGGAGAAGCTGGACGATTGGGGGCTGACCGTCACTGAAGACCTACCTCCCGCGGATGCGGAGAGATATGTCTTCAAACGGTTCAGGTACCGCCTGCCGGAAGTGCTCGGCGAGCTATACTTCGTGGCGACTAAGGAGGGGAAAATCAAGACCCTCAAGGACGCCAAGAAGTGGCTCAACGAGCAGGAGCGGGTGGACGCTCCGCAGGTGGCTGCCAAGCGCTGCAAGTCCATCAAGCTTGAGCATGATGGACGGGAGATCCGCCTACGGGACTGGCGTGACTTCCGAGGGAAATACACCCTCTTCCGCCGCAATGTGGAGGATTGGAACGAGGGTGACGAGCAGGCTCGCCTGCTCTCCATGCTGCCGGAAGCATGGATCAAGAGGGTCACCAAGGAGGAATCCAAGAGGGCCAAGTCCAACCACACGGTCAAGATGATGCTCCCCAAGGAGTATCATACGAACGTTGTGTCTTGGGCGAAGAAGAACGTGGCCCGGGATGTCAAACGGCACTCCCTGCGGAACGCTCTTCTCATCACCGTCTCGGGCGATCGCGAGAAGACCGCGATGTGGCGCCTTGACGATTGTGAGTTGAGCGGCCAGACCATCCGTCTGCAGCCCATCCCGGCGCGGATGAGCTGCGACGAGATCCTGGAGTGGGTTGGCGAGGAAGTACTCAAGGAGTACCGAAACCTCCACCACACCCGCGGGTTGAGGCCCGGCGACCGCGACGTCAACTACGTTGGCGAGGGACCTGGCGGGGAATCTGCCATGGACCCAGCGGGAGCCGGCGGCGATGAGACTCTCGTCGACGATGACGACGACGATGAGCCCGCCGAAGTGGCCGTTTGTGCCTTCGTGGCCAAAAACCTGAACACGGGGAGCAAGCCGGGAAACTGGAAGCCCCTGCAGCAGGGTTGGAGGAAGCAGGAGAAGAGGGATCCTCGCCGCATTGGCGACCCTCCGCTGTCCTTTGGGGAGTTCATACGAGCTCACCCTCAGGGCTGTTTCGTGTGTTATGGGAGGAAGAAAGGCTTCAACCATGACCACCGAACATGCCCCGTCCACAAGGCCGACACGGAGGCTTACAAGAAGGCGCACGGGTCGAAGAAGCGTGCGCCCGCGGGTATCCGGGAAGCCAAAATGGAGGTCGACAAGGACGAGCTGGCCAAGCTGATGTCGTCGGTGGGGACCGAGTTGGCCAAGGAGATCCAGGAGATCAAGCGGAACTGGGTCCCCAGGTCGGACAACAAGAACAAGGAGAACAACCAGAATGACCAGAACAAGGACAAGGACAAGAAGGGTAAAGGAGGAGGTAAAGGGGGAAGAAAGAAGGGCGTCAACGACGTTGAGGCCGAGGAGAACACCCCCTCTTCCACAACCGACGCCCCCTAGCAGAGCCCCTGCAGCCAAGGGCCCCAGCTAGGGCGGTCGCAGGATGGTGACGTGGGAAGCGCCGAACCATCCCAGTCGGGAGTCGATAAGCACAAGGGGACTGCCGCGGGCGGAAGGCCCGGTCCGGCGCCCAGTCGCGGAGGCGGGGTGAGGGCAAGTGAAGGCACGAACCCTTGCACCCGTCCGTCCTTCGCGACCAAGAACGTGTTTGATGTACTACAGGATCTATCCGAGAGTATCGGAGGATCACCCGGACCGCAGCTGGATGCTGCAGATGGGCAGCCTGAGCCCATTGTCCACGACCTGCACCAGTCGCTTGTGGAGCTTCTGGAACGGCCGGAGATCCTGAGTTTGCACGCCGTGCGCCGTGTCGGTCGCGAGCGGCAGTTGCATCTTAAGGTCCGTGCCCTATGCGGGGAAGTGGAAAAGGTTTTCGACGTGTTGGTCGACACGGGAGCCCAAGTCAGCTTGGTCAAGGCTGGCCTACTTCCACCAGAGTGTCTGACCGACAGTCGGAAACCTGTCAGGCTGAAGGTGGCGAACGGCCAGTACATGGTGGGAGGCACGAAGGAAGCGGCCATTGGGCTGCAGTTCGTGAACCATCGTGAGCTGAGCCGCCCAGACCTCGGCAAGGAAATCCTCCTGCACGGTAGCTTCTACGAGGCCGAGATGGACTGGGACATGATCGTCGGGTACGACTTCATGATGGAGACGGACTCCGGCGTCCTCCCGGCCCAGGCCTCCATGACCCTGTACCAGGACGACCAACTCTCGTGGCTTTCGTCACCTGAGCACCATGTGGAATGCCAATGGATCCACCCCGAACGCAATCAGCTCGAAGTGGCCGCGCTGGACACTGAGCCTACTGGGCCAGCGAACCAGGAGTACGGCGTAAGGCCGGAAGTGGCGTACCGAGTGGTCGCGGACCTGGGAGCGTCGGATCTGGCCCTGGATGCGTTCTCTTCAGGAACCTCCGCCCATCTGCGGGTGTGTGAGAAGTACTGGAGCGCACAGGACTCTGCGTGGATGAAGCACTGGGGTCCGCATCAGGGATTGATGTGGATCCATTGCCCCCGTTGGGACATTCCAAGAGCGATAGCGAAGATTCGCAAGGACCGCTCCAAGGCAGTGCTGGTTGTTCCTATGGGATGCACCGAGGAGGAAAGTACCCGACATTGGGTAGCCTCATTGACCAACATGACCTTGAACAAGGTCGTCCTACCGGCTGGAGAGAGTGTCTATCAGGACGCTAAGGGACAGCCCATGCCACCCCAGAGATGGCCAACGGAATTCCACTATGTGGATGGGGGCCTTGATCAGGCCGATACCACGGACTTCGTGTGTGTCAACCGCATCATAGCAGAGCCCTGGCGGCAATGCTTTGCGGTTCCCCCTGTTGACATCGAAGAATCGGACTCCGAAGACCCCCTCACTGAAGAGGAGTGGGATCTGGTTCAGGGGTATATGGATCAGCCCTTTCACGACTGGGGAAACCAGCGTGAGGGCAAAGGCCAGGACAAAGCCTGGTGGGAAGTGGACTCAATCGTCTCCGGTTCCTATGACGGGAATACCTTCGTGCAGAGGGTGCTGGATCATATGTCCAGCCAAGACGAGCCGCCTGGCGGTAACCCACCCACCTACGGCGATCTGTTCCGAGGCAAGACCAGAGATGGCCCTTTGGGCCACCTGGGAAGACCACCTGAGCCGAAAGCGAGCGGGGTCGCTACCCCTCAAGTAAGCTCCGTGGTTCAAGTGCCCGGAAAAGCCAAGGCGGAGTCCGATGACTGCCCCAAGATCCAGGCATTGAGGGCCAGGCTGAAGCAGAAGTATGGTGACACCTTCTTCAGCGGTAAGCCTGTGTTTCCCCCACCGGTGCGTGGACCGTATGGCGAGGCCAAGATACGACTGAAGCAGGACCCCCGTGTGTATCGTCACCGGGAGTTTGCCCTGAGGGGCGAGAGGAAAGAGACCATGGAGAAGATCCTCCGTGACTTCATCCAGAGAGGCTGGCTCGAGCCGTGCCACTCCGAATGGGCCTCTCCTTGCTTCGTCGTCCCCAAGAAGGTTGCCGGTGAGTGGCGGCTCGTGGTCGACTACCGCGGCCTGAACGCCCAAACGCAGCACGACAGCTATACGCTGCCCCTCATTGAGGACATGCTGCAAAAGCAACACCGGCGGAGGATCTTCACGGTGATTGACCTGAAACATGGTTATCATCAGATGCCTCTCGCCGAGGAGTCCCGTGCCTGCACAGCCATGAGCACCCCACTTGGACCTCTCCAGTGGAAGGTGATGCCTATGGGCGTTACCAACGGCAATGCGGCTTTTCAGCGGATGCTGGAGAACCTGCTTGAGCCGGTGCGCGACTGTGCGGACCCCTTCGTGGACGACGTGATCATCGCGTCCGGGGACCCCAGCATGAGCTACGAGGAGCTCCTGGAGGCACACGAGAGGGACGTCACTCGAGTGCTGGACCTTCTGGTTCGGCACAAACTCACGGGCAGCAGTGACAAGTCCACCATTGCGGTAAGCGAGGTGGTCTTCGCTGGCCACGTAGTCGGGAACGGGCAGCGAAAGCCCATACCTGGCAAGGTGGCTGCGATTGAGCACTGGGAAAAGCCCAAGACGGTCTCTGAGCTACGGGCGTACCTGGGGTTCTGCAATTACTACTCGGGGTATATCAAAATGTATGCCGAGTATGCAGCCCCCATGACGACCATGCTCAAGGGCAACCGAGAGGAGACCAAGAAGGGGTCCAAGAAGGCTCTGGTCTGGACTGAAGAGTCCGACCGTGCCTTTGAGGGGATGAAGCAGGCGCTGCTATCCGCAGTGGGTCTGCACCTCGTGGATCCCGACCGAGGGTTCGTCCTGCGCACCGACGCTTCCGACTACGCCATTGGCGCTGTGTTGGAGCAAGTGCTTGACGACGGGAGGCACGTGCCCGTGGCCTTCTGGAGCCGAGTCCTGGCGGAAGGCCAGAGACGGACGTGGACGCCCCGTGAAAAGGAGGCGTATGCCATCGTCATGGCTCTCAGGAAATGGGCTGGGTACATAGCCCTCCATCCCGTCACCGTCTGCACCGACCATCAGAGTCTGCAGTCGTGGCACAAGGAGCACGTGGACACCCCCTCAGGTCCCGCCTCCCGACGGGCAAGATGGCACGAGACCTTGGCCAAGTTCGACCTTACGGTTGTTTATATTCCTGGAAAGGATAACACCGTGGCGGACTGTCTTAGTAGGTGGGCCTATCCCGCCAGCAAGGGCATGCAGGATATCTCTGCCCATGGCGATGAGGCTGAGACCGCTGAAGCCAAGAGGATCATTGAAATGGAGCGCCTGATGGAGGAGGAGGGTGCCAAATGCTTCGTCGTCATGGCCGCAGATGCCCCCCTCGCTTCGAGGGTGAGCAGAACGGTCAGTGTACTCGCCCCTGTGGGTGCCGCGGGCGGAAGGCCCGGCCTGGCACCCCCTGTGGGAGTGGAGTCCGACAAGCACCTCTTCCCTGAGTCTTGCCTCCAGGACGACTGGACCGACGATTACGCCAAGTCTGAGGCCTTTGCGGCCGAGTATAGGGCTGTGACCGACCCTGACGACGGGCAGAAGTGGCCACAGGGGCTGACTGAGGAAGATGGCAAGCTCTACCGGAATGGTAAGCTGCTAGTCCCCGAGTCCCGGGTGCTCGAGCTGTGTGAAGCTTGGCACCACCACATGCTGCACCCAGGGGTCAAGAAGCAAGCTCTTGACATGCAGCGTCGGTTCGAGATCGACCATATTGTTCTCTACACCGCCATCAAAAAGGTCAGGAAGGGTTGCTCGGTCTGTCAGGCCTGCAATCCCGACAACCGGAACGTCAAGGGGGAACCCCAATGGACCCCGGTTCCTGACCAGCCCATGGAGAGCGTGGCCATGGACGTCTTCTCCATGCCCGAAGTGCACATTGGCAAGGAGACCTTTGACTGTGTGGTTCTCTGTGTGGACCGCCACAGCGGCTACGTTGTAGCCGTTCCGGCACGCAAAAAGGGGTTGCTTGCCAAAGAGGTGGCAGTCATGATGATTCGTCATTGGCTGACCGTCTTTGACATCCCCCGTACCATTTGCAGTGACCGAGGGCCCCAGTTTACTGGTGGCTGGTTCAAGGCTATGTGTTCCCTCATGGGGATACGTCATGCCAAGAGCGTGGCCTATCTCAGCCGGTCTAACGGCCGTGCTGAGGTGGCTGGACGGCAGCTGTTCGAGAAGCTGCGCAAGATCCACATCACCAATCCACGTCGGAACTGGTTCGAGGAGATGTGGCCTGCTCTGAAGGCCCATCATGACACCCCCACTCCGGGCGGTTTGTCCCCTCACCAGATTCTCTTCGGCAGGGACCCCCTGGGTAGGGGACTTCCCTTGTCTGGTGATGGCATGGCTATGGATGCCAAGGAGTTCTTCGCGCGGCAAGAGCAAACGGCGCGGGACATCCGCCAGCAGCTTGAGAAGGAGCATGCTGAGCGTCAGAAGTCCGCCCCGAGCTCGACAGCGCAGAAGTTCAGGGTGGGAGACCCGGTGTGGGTGATCAGACCCCGCCCCATGGGCACCCACCGCACCAAAACCTGGTTCACACCCGGCGAGGTGGTCCGCAGGATTGGTGAGGACACCTACCGCATCAAGGTGGGTCACGGACAGTTCCCGGAGCGCCACGAGAGTCACCTCCGTGTGCGGGAACCCGGCCTCCGTGGCCGACATGTGTCCCTGGACTACGCCAAACATGAGGCCGATTCGGACGACGACTATGCGGAGCAGGACGACTATACTGTCGAGAAGATCCTGGCTCAGCGTCCGAAGGCCTCGGCACCCGGAGGTCTGGAGTTCAAGGTTCGTTGGCGAGGCTATGGGCCGTCCCACGACACCTGGGAACCCGTCTCCTCGTTCGTGCCGCGGGTCAATACTCCCTTCATGGAGTACATCCGCAAACACAAGACCAAGATCCACGTTTCGGACTTGGCAGCACTCACCCGGGCGATAGCAGCCAGGGGTGCCTGATCAGCGCCCTGGGCTCTCCCCTGATGTGTTGTGAGCGCTTGTGAGGCCGACGAATCGTCCCTTACTTGCTTGCTCTCTTCCATCTTTCGGTGACAGAGTGGCCATATACCCCCCCCTGCTGTATCCAGAGGAGGATGGCCCCTCTCTTCTTCCATTCGTCACTCACCCCCCTGCTGAATCCTTGGGAAACCAGGTAGGGCGACTGACCTTCATATTGTTGAGCTCTTGGGGCCTTGAAGCCCATACGACGTTGCGCAACGGATGCCGCTGTCATCGGCATTGCGATTCTTGAGTGTGTGGTCTGGTTCCATGGCATTTGCGGAATCCAGGCCAGTCGACGTGTGTCTCGAGACTATATATGCCTGAACTCAGGCGTTATCCTGTCCATCCTCCTGCATTTGCCTTATCCTGACCGTGGCGTGGTTTGGCACTCTGTTCTGAGTGTGTTTACACGCCTATTTACCCAAATTGTTGCTTGTTTTTCTGCCCTCCAGGATATGTGCATCTGTATGTTAAATGTCACCAGCCCATCGCTGAGGGATGGACTGTTTTTCACCACGAATCGGGATACAGAGGCGCCTTGAGTCGCCGTGTACATATCTTTACAGCCTGGTCCAGCCTGGACCAGTACTTGATCACAGATTCTACTGTTTGAGTGCCCTGATACCGTGTTGCCCTATTCGCTGTGATGTGTGGAGATCCTGATGGCGCCAGGCGGGAAGCCCAGTTGCCTGACTACACTCCCAGCGGTCCGCCACTGTCAGTCCCAGTGTGAGCCTACCGATTTGCAGACGCACTTGCATTCGGATGGCGGCCTCCGGTGCTCGTGACCTCGGTCAGTCTGCCTGGGAAACTGGTGGTTTGAGGAGTCGACGCCTCCGCCCACACTGCATGAGGACTCCCTCATGTATGGCCTTCGTGGCAGTAGGGCGAGGGAAAAGACGGCCTTGATGCCCGATCCCTTCAGGAGGAGTTCCCTTACGATTTGGGGTTCGTAAGGAGTTCGACTATGGCACTCTGGACTCGCGTCGTATGGATATGGACATGGTGCGCCCGAGGAAGGACCCGTGGGGACTCTCCCCAGTCGGCGGGCCTTGGGAAGCTTGGGGTAGCCTGATGGATCTTTGTGGTCGCTCTCGACTTGTGGAGCCACCTCGGCCGTCGTGTGACGCCTATGTTGGCCGTGTATGCCACTGCCACTGTGGTGGTGACCGTAGCAGCCGGCACCCGGTGCGCCTGGTATGGGTTAACGGGTCCTTTGGATGCCGAACAATCGCCGCCAGGACCCGGGACTTGATACTTGATACTATACATGTGCTACGAGCTGTTACAGCAGCATACCTATCCCACTGTGGGATACCTATCTTACTGTGACTCACTGAAGTGAGGATGTGACACCCCCCCCCTTCAGGAGAGGGTCCTGAGTACTTGCTGCCATGCGTGGTGTTATCGAGCCCCCCCAGGGTTTGCTCTAAGGAGGGGGGTGAAGCGGTACCCAGAACCCCATGGCCAGGTTACGGCATACAACCGGTCTCCGGTCCACTAACCCCATGCACGGCGTGTTCCGTGCCGTGAAGCCCCGCATCGGCAACCGATGCACCGCCAGCGGAGATTTGTGTATCAGAATATCAGGAATCAACAGGGTTTTATTTTCATATTGTTTCCGTCAACTTTTACGCTTCCGTTCTGATACTCACTGTTTTGACTGCTGGCGGTTGGTTCGCGACTTTACCGTAACCGCCAGTTTAACTGTTTATAATGGAAATTTTAACGCTATCCGTCACGAAGGCTCCAAAGTCGCCAGGAACTGCATGGATGCTTCCGCAATTTTCATAATTAATACTCGTAATTTTAATCCGAATTTTTCAGGATGTCGAAATCGGATTTTCGACTTCGACATCCCCGCACTTGATTTGACCTCTTTCGAGTGGACCTACGTGCTTCCCTATGCACGAATCAACTTCCCTTTTATCTTGCCCTCCATTTGACTCAGAGATATGGGCAAAACAAAGTTGATTCGTGAGGCCACTTGTGAGGGTCATATCTCGTGCCGCTTGCGAGTATTGACGATAAGGAAACGTGGGATGTATTCACAATACTCCCGACGTAATTTAGGAAGCTTCATATGCCTTGCGTTTCTACACATGCGCGCTAGTGTAATGGATCATGGTCAAGAGGGTAGAGTTTGCGTTATAACTCTTTGGCCATGATATTGCGTGCGTTAAGTTAACTTTCGAGTGTAGCGCGCAAGTGTTGGTGTTGCATAGGAACTCTCCTTGAGTTCCTATGAGCGATTGACACAAAGGTGTGCCCTTGGAGGGGCATGACATATCATGGTGGGAGCCACCTTTTTGGGCAATATGGGGTATGTGCCTTGTGTTGTGTTGCGTGCCCATTTGGCGGGTCCATTACTCCAAGCCAAGCCCGCCAATGGACCTCATATTGTGCAAGCCCCTTCTCCATACTCCCTACGGTCAATTGCAAGCCTAACCTTCGTGAAGGGAAGCTTGTGTGGTGATCCCGAAGCGATGCGTTGGGAGCAAGGTGTGTGTTTTACAATTTTCCATATTTTCATGTGCCCACTTGGGAAGTAGCGCTCATAACCTTTCAAGGCGCCCCAAGTGGAGCACATATGTGGGATTGAAGGTCAATGGTGTCAAGTCATTGTGTTCAGAAGGATTAAGTGATTGCACGATCCAAGCCGGAGATATTATAATATAATTGTAGACCTTTCAAGGCACTTTTGTGTGTCATTGTGCCAATTTTGCCATTTTTGGCTCGTCATGATGTCAAGTGGCGACCGTGTATCTCAACGTTGCGCTCAATTGACATCATGACCCAAGTATGATATGAGGGTACATACTTCGGTGCCCAACATATCTTGGACCCGGCGAGTAAATCCTCTTAGGCTTGGCATGCCGTGGCCGCCATGTTGGCGATTTGGGACTATCCCAAATCATGGGCTCACTTGGCGACCCTGCCATTCCCAATATCGGAGGAGTTGGGCGACGCCCAAAAGATATGTTGGACCAATATGACTTGATACCAATCCTATGGCACACTCCGGTCCGAGTCGGGCATGTGCCTCATTTGCCCCAACCATGAGTGTGCGCATTTTTGGCCATTTTGAGCAATTTTCCACTTTTGCTGCCCGCCGTGCCCCATGTTCTAACCTTCGTGCACGCCGGACGCATGGACCAATGGACCATATATGACAAGGGTGTTATGGGTAATGGTCCCCATGGTCCACACACCACGTGGGCGAAGCGGAGCTGCCTTCGTTAAGGCGCTAGGCCAAATTGAGTATGGGCAATTTTGCCATTTTTGCATTTGTGGACCCAATTGGGATCGTCACCACGCCGAGTGGCATGAAGATCTTTGAGAGCCAAGGGCATGGGAGTCTCTGTTGGACTCCCGGTGGATCACGTATGGAATGGCGGATCCGATCTCCAAGCCGGCCTGGAGATATACTATTGGGAGCACACCGAATTTTGGCTCATTTCAGGCAGCCAAAATGACCCAATTTTGGGACCCCAATTTCCCCCTTCCGTGTGGTCAATTGGCCGCCCCATTTCTCTAAGCCCATAGGGAGCCCGGACCTAAATTCAAGTTGTACACTCAGATATAGGTCCTAGGTCCTGCCTCCTACCCTGTGAGCCATTGGCCTTACCTTGGCCGGGCGAGCCACGCGTGGGAATGACGCCAATTTTGGTGATTTTGGCATCATGACCCCACTTGACTCATCCGTGTTGCCCTGATGCCGGGACCTCAGAGGGAACCAGGTTGGGTGAGGGCTCCAGGGAGTTCGTACTCGAAGGGCATAGGGTCAGTTGCCTCGTCCCTACCTCTGGCGGGTCCGGACGAGGGGTCAATTTTGGGAATTTTTGAGTTAGTTTCAGTTTGGGCTGAAACAGCCCATTTTCAGCTACCAACTCCTGGGTGATAATGGCGGGGCCATATCTCTGGCTCAGAGAGGAGTTGGGACCTGCCGTTAAGGGAGCATAGGGAGCCACTGTCGGTTGGCCTTGGAGCGCCTTGGCTGCCAGGAACTCGCCTGTGGCTGGGCGGGACACCTCTCCCATTGGCAGGGTTTCAGGGTCCGGACTGAGCAGGGCATGGGTTGTGTTTGAGCCCCCGCCCCCATCAGCCACTGAGAGGGTCGGACCTGGGATTGGGATATGAGTTGGGACTGAGTGTCTATGGTCCTGTGATGCCCTTACCCCAGTCCAGTCTTAACCCCATGTGTACATATCCTGATGTGTTGCTGTACATACTTTCGTTCCCTCTTTGCAGAGTGGCAAGGATTCTGAAACGCTTTGTCACATGACACAGGCGTATTGATGCCCTTGTGAGCGTAGTGCCTTGCCTGCCTGCTCACCTGTGCGTGTCACCGCAGCGTCCCGTGGCCGGCCCCCCACGGGAACGCGTCAGTAGGTCCTCCATCATGCGCTGGAAAGCGGCGTTGCCATTCTTGGCGCCCATAGGCACCACGTTCCACTGCATGGGCCCCAGCGGCGTCCACATCGCTGTGCAGGGCCTGGAGTCCGGGTGTAGCGGCATCTGGTGATAGCCGTGTTTCAGGTCTAACACCGTGAAAATCCGCTTTTTCTGTTGTTTTTGGAGGATGGAGTCGATCAGGGGAAGCGAGTACGAGTCGTGCTCGGTCTGCTCGTTCAAACCTCTGTAATCAACCACCAACCTCCACTCGCCCTTCTCCTTCTTGGGCACGATGAAGGCTGGGCTGGCCCACTCACTGTCGGAGGGTTCGATCCATCCCCGCTCAATGAACTCGGCCAACAGCTTCTTCATGGCCTCGGCCCGATCGCCCTGAAGTTGGTACTCCCGATGACGATACATCTTGGGGTTCGGCTTCAGCTTGATCCTCGCTGTGCCAAACCTCCCACGATCTGGAGGGTTCTTGTTGGCGACGCCACTGAATAGCCGCGGATAGGCATTGGTCAGCCTCTCCTTCAGCTCGGCGACCTTCGGGTTCTCCTGAGCCTCTTCAGCCGCTTGCTTCGGTATCGATACAACCGACCGCACTGCGGTATAGGCCTCTTCTGGGTCCGAGTCCGACTTCTCCTCGTCCGATATGCCGTCTTCATCGTCGTGGGTCGCGATTCCCACCGATAATCTTCGAAAATTTGCGGCCTCGGGCTGGTGCTCGTCGCTACCGGTTCCCACTGTTGGAAAACCCCACGTTGGTGGGTCCGACCCAACCGGACCATCGTATTGGTCCGCGATGTGATCCATGACCCTCGCCACGAACTCATCCTTCTCGTACTTGCCGGTGACCAACATCTTGTCATCCCACCAATGCGGAGATGTGACCATGGCCCGCCTCTTCTTGGCTGCCACATGGTCGTGCATCCCCATCCGCATGTAGTTGACAACGTCGTCGATCTCGGCGTGGGACAGGACGTCAATGCCATCAATTGGCTGATCCGTCCCCTTCTTGGGCTCAAACATGACCTTCATGGGCACCGCCTCCACCCTACGGATGAATGCTTCATCACCCGTGGGCTGGGCTTGCGCCCCATCCACCAGGAAAGCCTTGGTACCCCACGCTTGACCCGGGGAGGGCATTGATACACCCTTGGCGTCGATGAACAGCTCCTCCTCTGGCCCGAATGACATCTCATTCAGGGTGATGGAGTCCAGCGTCGACTTGAGACCTTCCAGCGGACATGGGGTGGATCCTATGCCGGTTATGACCAGGATCCCCTTCGCCCTATCCGCGACGATCTTCTCCACCATACGTCTGGTGTTGTCCAGGGAGCCATGCCAATACATGGGCCCCCACTCCTTCAAACCCCAATGCCTGTGCCAGGCTGAGTCTCCTCGATGCCAATGCCTCCTACACTTCCGCAAAAGTGGGGCATCCCGGGAAGCGAAGACGTCCGTCTGGGGCGCTTCGGCTCCCAGCTTTTGGATCATCCTGTCGTACACCTGCGGCGCCATTCCATACTCCGTGAGCTGAACTCCACGGTCTCCTCTGGACTTGGCACCCACAGCTTGCACCGCTTGGACGATCCGATCCTCTTCCTCAGCATTCCATTGGGATGATCCGCATGCATAGTCCGTGGACAGCCATGTGAGGCATTCATCATCCTCCCGGACCAGCGTTGCATGATGGAGAAGGGCCTGATGGCGTTTGCCACCATGAAGTCATACCCCATGATCATATCCCAATCTGTAATGTCGGCCACATAGAAGTTCCTGGATAGAGTGCTTCTCTTCGCCAAATCAGGGCGGTTCAAGCGCTCATGCTCCCAGAATTCCATACTGATAGTGGCCTCATGGGTACCACCACCCATGATCTCTCCATTGGCCACCTTCAGGCGCACCGGTCTACGGCTGGGCTGCAGGGATTCCTCCTTGAACAACCCTCTCCGGACCAGGCTCACCTGGGCACCCGTATCCACCAGAACATCCACCACCAATTACTCTTGTCCGCACCGTACACGCACCTTCAAGTGCAACTGCCGCTCGTCGCCATGCGGTGTATGGACGACTCTCACGGCATGCAACTCTAGCACATCCGGGTGCATCAGGACTTCGAGGGTATGGTCACGGATGGTGTAGATCTTGGGCTGGTCCTGCCCGTCCACGGGGCTCTCCGTGGTCGCTCCTTCCTTCTTGCCACGTCCCTTGCCCACATAAACTTCCCTTGGCAGGGCGCTCCAGGGGTTGGGAGTGGCGAAACTCAGTGGTTTTGGCTCTTCCGGAGCCTTCTTCGGCACCCGATGTGCCTTCGCTTTCTCTGGGATTCCACTGATTTTCGGAGGAGAGACCTCCGAGGTCCCACTCCCGTGGGGGCTCCTCTAGACTTGACTTCCCGCAGCCCCTTTCGGCTACGATCCGCCAGGACTTTGTCCACCACGTTGCTGTGCTTTGAGTTCGTCCAACGTCCTCAACATGTCCTCAGCAACTTCCTCGATCGACCTCACTCGTCGGTCTTGGCCAGGTCCACCACCATAGCCTCTTCCTCCGCCTTTCCCTTGGCCTTTGCCTTGGCCTTTTCCCCCGTCTCCGCCCTTCGCCTTCCAATCAGCAATCTGCTGCTCCTTGGGCTTCTTCTCGGGGTGGGCGGCGAAGTAGGCCTTCTTGTCCGCCTCATACACCTTGCACTGACGGTGGTCGTGTGCATGGTTGTTTCCCTTGCCATAACAGAGCCAGCACCCGTCGTGCTGAGACGTGTACTCCCGGAACGAGAGCGGTGGGTTCCCGATCCTCCTTGGCTCATTGCCCTTCTTGGGTCCCACCCGGCTCCATCTGGACCGATCCTGCCCATGGTCCCTCACGTTGTGCGCCACAAACGCGAAGAAATGGGCCTCCTCGTGATCCTCCCGGGACCAGGTCCAGTGGTCTTGGCCACTTCCACTACCATTCTCCGCGGAGTTGGCCGTGTCCTCCTGGATCTCCCGATGATGGCAGTCTTCTCGGTGGCCTCGGTGTCCATGACCATGTCGATCCTGCACGTGGGCCTCGTTCTTCGCATTGAGCTTCAACTCCACCGTGATGTACTTCACGATCTCGTCCAGGCTCATGCGGGCGAAGATGACCTGCATCCTCAGCGGCTCCCCGCGCCTCCACCCCACGTTGTTGAGGCGCAGCAACCTTTGCCCCATGGAGTCTCCAAATACCTCCACGTACACGACGTTCTTCAGTCCCAACATCCGGTTGGGCTCGCCCAGGTTCCTCCTGAAGAACTCCATGATACCCGCATGGGTATCCTCCGCCGCCATGATCCTCACCGCCACCCGCTTCTTGGCTCGCTTCTTCTCCTCGTCCTCCACTCGCCTCTTCCAGTGGCCGGGGAGGACCTCCTTCAGCAGGTAGCGGATCTCGCTGGACTCGTTCCAGTCCTCCACCAGCTTGAGGCTCCGTCGGTACTTCCGCAGGTACCGGTTCCACTCCCGGACCCGCAACTCGCCGCGGTCCAGCTGCAGCGGGATGGACCACAAGTCCTCCAGCTTCCGGTTCGGAGCGTCCACCCGCTCCTCATCCTCCAACCACTGGAGGCAGGCCCCCTCCGTACGGATCAGTCCTTCCCGGATCTGATCCCGCAACTCCTCCTTCAGGTCCTGCGCCAGCCGGTGTGGGAATGTCCGGCATACCCACTTGTCCCGCGGCGCTCCCCGCATCTCACCGACGACCTCCTCGGCAAAGTCCTCCCAATCCAGGATAAAGTCATCCAGGTTGGAGGAGTTGCGATCGTAGTAGGGGATTTTGATTCCCCTGAGGTGGTCAATCCTGATGGCGTCTCCGACATCCCCAGCCACCACTCCACCGAGACAGATACCACCTGTGGCCGGGGGGTGTGAGTACACTCCCGGTACATCCCTCTCCTCCATGGAGTGCGGTCCAGTTGGGACTGAACCCATGGGGTTTGGAATGCGGGAAGGACTTGCTCCATCGGCTGTCCATATCCCCGTAGTGGGGTCCTTTGCCCACAGATTTCCGCCTGGGTGGCCTCGACCATGTCCGTCGGCGCTTCCCATGGTTCGCCCCTGCATGGTCTTGCTCTGGATCTCCTCTTCCGCATAAACTGCATGGGTATTCGTAGTTGGCGGAGAAAGGTTTATAGTGGTTTCAACACTGTGTTTTTGTCTCTCCTGCTGCTTGCTGCTGGTGTAGGGTTTCCTGCTGCCTGTTTTTGGAGATGAAAAGCTTTTGTTTGCTGAAATACAGTAAATCCAGGATAGCCCAAGCCAGAGGTGTGCAAGGAGAAGAGAATCAGGATCAAAGCATGAAGGGCTGCAGTGTAAACAGTGAAAGATGAAAGGATATTCACAGAAACTGCAACTCAGGTCAAATCGGAATGCATATTCACAAAGATAGCTGAAATGTTTTGGAAAAGAGTTGGAAAACTGCCCCATGGTCACTCTATCTCCATAGTGCCATCTCAGGAGATGTGCACTCTTTGTTTTGGGTCCCATATGTGCTGAGGAGGCATGGCATGTGGCGATGAGGTCACTGCCATGTCACATGGGATCTTCCTACTTAGCTAGGCTGACCAGGAATTGAACCCAGGACCTCTCAAAAAGAGGTGCCCAGCCCCCTAGGGTGCATACCACTAGGACAGCTAAGAATTCATGGAAAAACATAGATAAATTCATAGGCTCTGCCCTGGATATGTCAGTACTCAGTCAACTCAGGAAAAGATGATTTGCCTCACATTGAAAGGGGATTAAGGGGTCCACTCCATATCCTGATTGGGTGTTTGGTTCCATAGGTCAAAATGTGTTATCACCACTTTTGGTGGGACTAATACTAAGACAGAAATGCCTGGATGCTCAGTGCATCTCTAATACAACTAGAGTATGCCTCCAAGCATTGGAAAAGCACTTTTTCTTACTCCCCCCTTGTGCTGTGGTGGCCACCACTGTCGCATTTTAGGAAAAAGGGATTTTTTCTTGGCCTTTCCTTGGTTTCCACTTCTACTTAAAAATACCTATAGTTTCCCTCACACAGAAAAATGGGCGCTCACCATGGCTGGCGCTCTTTTGCTGCTCTGTTTGTAACATTTCCTACAGAGGACTCAGTGCTCATGGCGCTGCCAGGGCTCCTGTGGCTTGGTTGGGTTAGTTTCGGGGCATGCCAAAACATGTGCATGAGCATCCCTCCCTCCAAGACGCAGCGCGACACAAACCCAACGCAAGACACAATATACACACTCGCATGGGTTCTCGTAAACCTGCTGGCGACCTGTGACCTGTCTTAGGGCGAAGGGAGTCGTAAAAAATTAAATTGGCCCTTGGTGGGGTCTTGGGTTCTGCTCAGTCTCTCCAGGCTGCTGCGTTTCGGCCCGAACACGGCCTACTCAGCGAGGCTGCGCGTGGGTATCTGCAGAGGCAGAAATGGGAGAATTATGGACGAATCCACGCAAAAGCGAAGCGACGACACCAAAATCTGTCAAATGACGGCCTAGAATTTTTCTAAGACAACACACCTGAGCAGAATCCAATTGTGCATCAGAAGCACATTTTTATAAAAATTATAGTCATCTCTAGATTTTTTAAATCAAGAAATTCCTACGCATAAAAAGGCGGCGCGCAGGAGCGGCTCCTAGCGAAGCGCCCGAAAATGCAGAAATAATGGCATTATAAACGTATGTCTCACGTAGTCTTGAAAATGACGAGACACACATTAATAGAAAAACATACAGATTCCACCTACACTAATAGAAGTATCAAAAATTCAAGAATTCGAAAATCAACAAAAAGACTTCAATGAATCAGGTATAAACTACAGGTATGCTCGTCTCGTATGCCGCATACACATTGCTCGTCTCGTGTCTCCGTGAACGAGTCTTGTAGCAGCGCTAACAAACGAGAGAGGGCTAGCTTAGAAAGATTGCGAATGATTAGAGGTGAGATTAGGGAAAAAACAGATGGCCTTCGGCCAGGGAGTGGTTGTCACGGGGGGCTACCGGTCCTGTCCTGCGGTGCAATGCGGGGCAACTGTGACAACTGCTCTTACAGCACCAACCTCCCTTTTTGTTGCACTGATTAGAACATACACACCGATGCATAGCGACGATTTCGCTTGCGCTTCGTTTTCCGCCTCACCTTGCTTCACTCTCCAGCGGTAGGTAAGGTGAGTAAGCCCAGGTGGGGCCACCCCCTGGTGGAGGTCGTGATTGAGGTTCAGATGGGCAGGTTTGCCCGAGCCCCTCGTGCATGCTCGCGCATTCACACACGCATTAAAGGGTAGGCCACGCGAAGTGTGCACGGTAAACCACGTTTAGGCTACCCAGGGGCTCCTCGGTACGTTCTTTAAGAGAACCTGAGGAGTCCCTTAACGCTTGCTTGCTTGACAGGGGAGCTGATCCCTCAGCGCGTTTGCGGACAGTGTATTATAGGTCACACTGAGAACCGTATAATACGGGGAGGGTGGCTTGGTTCCTCCGCCGCAAACACCCCCTCATTTGGCTTTGCTTTACAGGTGGGCAGGTATGGTGATTGGTGCAGCAGCATACTATTTTTTTCATGCCCTGCTAAACAAGGGCGCAGATCACACAAACAAGTAACTCCGCCTCTGCCTGTGGCAGAGCAGGGAGTCCGACTTCATCGGCATCTGCGCCGTGCAAGCAAAAAGAGCACCTCTTCCCTCCAAGCCCTAGCAGGGGAAACGCGTTGTGGCGTCCCCTGTTCGGCCACAGTTGCTTAGCAGCGCTGTGTTCTCTTGTCTTCTTCACAGGAGGGTCGTTAGGACCCACAACATGTTCTTCAACAACACCCAGTAGAGTGTGCGTGTAGGAGTGGTAGTCCTGAGTGGGGGCTTGAGCCAGTTGCAGCAGTGCTCGCCCACCAGGATGGTGCCACTGTAGGGTGTGTAGGACCTGTAGTGTGTGTGTCACTGTCCCACCCGTTTCCCGCAATTTTAGCAGGGTTGGTGGGCTGTGGCAGTGGTTAGGTCAGTGTTTTGGCCACTTAGCAAAACGGCGTTTTCATGCCTTCATAGCTTTTGGCCACCCCTCCCTGTAGTAGACAGATAGGTAGGGAAAACAATACCTGGATTAGTACGCTGGGTATTCCCCCAAGGTTTTGCGCCAGCACAGAAATTGGGCGCTTAGGGCAGGGGAGACCCGGGGCGTACCCCGTGGCATCAATAAGCCAACCCTCCAGGTTTAGCAAGCGTGCAGACTTGGGTATAATTAGGACACCACTTCTGCGGCTTGCTCTCAGGACCTTAGGAATAGCACACTCACACATACACTTTGGCAGGTAAGGGTAAGGTTCAGTCCCTAGCTTTAGTCTTAGAGGCAAGCGTCTCAGCGAGCCTCAGCAACTCACCAAGGTTGTTCTGGGACAAGTAGAGTAAGAAAAAGTCACTGCCTTGTCTTTCTTGGAGGGCTTGATCCAGGCAAAGCCCCCCTTAAAACCCTTTGTTGATGCTGAGACAAACTTAAGTGTTTTTATCTCTCTTTTGTGGCCTAAAGTACACTTTCTCAAGGTAACTAGGGTTGTGACCCTAGCCCCCCCCATGAAGTTCACCCCTACCACTCAACTGAGCGGAGGTACCTTCCTTCATGGAGGTCATACCAAAATAAATCAGGCATTCCATGCTTGTGGGCCTTGGAGGTTAAGCCTAAGTGGTCTCCCACCCCAAGACCCCTATACTCAATTGATTCTACCACTTATTGTGGTCCTACTTTGTAACTGTTTCTGAATTCAGTTGCTTGGCCAAGTCATTTTCTGTGTGGTCCTGACATCTATGCCCCTCAGTCCTAACCAGCACCATTTCACCCAAAAGAGTGCACATGAAGTGCCTATTGCAACCTCTGAGGCTAGAGTCTGACCAATTTTCATATAAAACCTTTTGCATTATTCATTTGTGATTGAATCTATGTACATATACCTGCTTTGTCTATCTGCAGCCCTTCTGTGTTACACTGGATTCCAAAACCAATCATTGATTTCATTGATTCGATCCATATTCAGTCCTTGCTCTACTTGCTGCTTTGGTTTGGGGTTTTCCACTACAAAACCAACTTGCAGGAATACATCAAAAGACCTAGGGCATAATTCAAGGACATCTTTCCGGTAGCAGAGACAGTCCCTTGAGACCTTTTGAACCGACCCTGAGAAGTGCAGAACAAAAGCTCAACAACAAGTCCATAATGTCCACACCAAGTGTAAGGACCTGGCCTATCCGAACTGTCCAAGTACAAATGGGCAGTGTGGTCCACCCAATGAGTGAACCACCACACCGAGCACCACATCACCTCAGTGGCGCATCTGGGTCCCAAGGAGATCCAGAACGCAGAAGGGCGGAGAAGAATAAAGGCCTTACCACCGAGGCCTTAGCAGCACACGGTGGAGACAGCTTCAGTCACCTCCACAGACGTGTGGCTGCTTCAGTATCACGATCCAATTGCCCAGCTTCATCCTCAACTGCCATTGAAGGACCTGAGGAATATGAGAAGCTGAAGATGAAGATGGATGAGTACATCATGCACGATGAGTACTACAAATCCATCCGTGGGGAAGATGGAGAGGAACCACTGGCTGTACATGGGTCCAGACCACGTACGGATCTAGGGTCCTACTCACACTCAGGCCCTCCGTCTACTGCATCCCTGCCAAGACGACTACGACCTGAGTACCCAACCCCAAGGGCTCCCGAAGTGGGCCCAACACGAGTCGAAGAACATCATCCAAGGCCAACCTACGGTGCCCTGGATCAAACGGCCGAGCTGCTGGCCAAATTCCTGTCTGGATCAGAAGATCCAGATGTGACGGCCTTATCAGAGGCCATTAAGGCTAAACTGGGTATTGCAGAACCCTTACCCAAGCCTGAGTTCCTCTCTCTCTCTCCAGGGCTGAGTACCCTGGCCGAAGATCTCAAGAGATCGAGGGTCTCAAGGCTGTTGCCTAAGGTTACCTGCCCCAGCCCCTTTCACCCCCGTGCCAGGACTGTGCCTATGGCGGACCTACAGGACGTGCCTGTCACAGAGAGTGAGAGAAGAGGGCTGTCAGCCCTGGCCCCACTTGCCGACGTGTCGCCTTCAGGCCTAACTCCGGGGGGTGGGAAGATGGGCAGACCAATTGCCCAGGCGAACATCCAGCTGGAACTGCCGGAGTTCGACCCTAAAAACCTGCCTGAATGGGCAGAAGAATTTGCGGAGTTCCTTTTGTTGACTGGCCAATCCCATGTGGATGTGGCCACCAAATGTTCACTGCTAAAACGCTCATGCAAAAAGAAATTTTTGCAAAAACAGGTCAAACAGATTGTGAAAACCTGTTCTACTTGGGCGGAGGTACTCCTGAGGGTAGAGAAAACATTCCCAGTCTATGAGACTGACCTCAGCGTACGCACACAAATCGAGGAACTACCTATGCTCCCGGAGTTTCCATCCGCTGCGCGAATTTCTGAGTATGTGTGCGACATGGAGTACTTATTTTCGAGGATGAATGTGGGCTCCTACGGAGCCACTGAGCCCCACCTGTGGCTCATGAGTAAGATCCCCCAGCGTACGTGGGATGATTGCCGCTCAACCTCTGAGAGGAAGAGCAGGACCCACTCGTATGATACACTGGTGGATCTCTTGATTGAGCTAGCTCTTGAGAGGGAGAACGACTCCCACATGGAGAAGTTCCTCAAGAAGCATTTGGGACGAGGTGGTACCCCTACCCCTGAACGTGGCGAAGGGAAGGGGCATAAAAATCCCACTAACACCAACCAGGGAGGCGGTAAAGGGAGGGGCAACCTACGTGCCATGAACGAGGTTCCAACTGATGCAGGCACCCCCCCCCTGTTTTACTGCCGACCTGTCAATGACAAGGGGGGACCTTGTCATGCCTCTGACTGCGATATCCGCAGTGGCTGTATGCTGCAGATGAAACGTCAGCAGCATACTAAAGATGGGAAAACTGTGACCCATCAGGACCACTTCAGGTGTACCATCACCTGTGGTTACTGTGGCAAGCGTCGTCACTATGAGGACGAATGCCACATCAAGAAACGCGAGAGTGACAAACTCAAGCGTCAGGAGGCGGAGCGCCAGAAGAACCCGACACCCGCCAGAAATCCCCCGAATGGGGATAAAGGTAAAGGAGGGGGCAAGGGGGGTGGTAAGACTGGACCCCCTAACCCCCAGAGGCGCTCATCAGCGCCCGTTGCTACGCCTACTCCTGCTGCTACACCCGCTCCTGCCGCAGGTGTCCCCCAGAAGCGCCCCCAAGGGGATAACGCTACCCCTGAGGGGAATAATTCTAAGAAGAGGCGCTTGGCCTGGATGGCCAAGGCCCTCATGGCTGCAGGAGTGGATGTGAAATTCCCTGATGAGGAATAGGGGGGCGGCTCCGAAGAGGAGGACTTGGTTTTCTGGATCCTCGTGAAAATCGGGGATCAGGTTTTTCGAGCAGTGCTTGATACCGGTGCAACACTTTCCATAGTGGCCCGGCGCCTGCTTAAAACTTTCAGGAAGACCAAGACTGTGGCCATAAGAGTAGGGGATGGGCGTACCATCCATTCCTTGGGGGGGGTCGATGTGACCATATGTCTGGGCGACGAAACCGTGACCCAACACTGCAGAGTGTTGGACACTGACGCCTTTGACATTGTCATTGGCACTGACTTTCTAAGAAGAAACCCCCAGGTTAAAATGCTGTCCCTACAGCGTCCTTACTCTTTGCACTGCGACTTTGGCAGTGGGCTATTCTCCGTTCCTTTGGAGCTGTCAGGACGAAAAGAGTCTGGGCTGCGCTACGCAACCAAGACGAACTATCGTACTGAAAACTACCAACTGGCCCGTCATGTTCTCGAAAATGGACTGGCGGCCCTTCAGGTAAACCTGGATGAGATCCAGGTGGAATTGTTTGCGAGCCAACAACAGCATATCATGCAGTTGTACTGCTCGAAACAAATGAACAATGCTTTCCGATTCTTCTGGAAAGCAATGGGCCTAGCGTATGCTAACCCTCCCTTCTCCCTGCTCGCGAAGGTTCTAACCAAGATCGCTTATGAGGGAGGAAGGGTTGTTATGTGCACCCCTGACTGGGGTTGCTCTGGTGAACATGCTTACTGGCGCCGTATGCTTGACCGAATGACCGTGGGAAGAGTGCAACTCCCCGACGGCCCCATCTATGTGCCTGAGGACTCAGACACAGCTATGCAGGCCCCTGAGTGGGCCAGTTTCCTGTCCATCATCGATGGATCTCTCAATCCTGTACCCCTGTGTGACCTGGACCAGGTGCTACTAAAAGAGGTCATGGCCGAAAATCGTGGCCTGACCCTTTATGATCTCAAAAATCGATCTCCTGAGCACCTATCTGCCACACTTACAGGGTGTGAGTCTCCTGATGACTATCTGGAACCTGCAGCTGTAAAAGAGGATGCTGACGACCAACTGTCTGAGATCGCCAGCACTATTCCCTCTGTTGATCCCAGCTGTGTTGACCTAAAACATAGTGCTTTCCTGGCCCAGCTGTTGCTAGAGGAGGTAGATCTAGAATCAACCTCTGAACCCGCTTCCTCTGTTGGGAAACCAGTGCTACACATGCAGCCTGTGCACACAGGTGAACCCGTGGCCCGGAGTACTGATGCTCTGGCACGGCCTGCTGCTAATAACATGCCCTTGTCTGAGCATGACACGCAAGAACTCCGACGGCTGCTGTACCTGAAGGCCGAAGGTATTGAGCGCCAAGAGCGGCTGCAATACCTCAGACAGACCTGGAAATACTCCATCTGGTCTGAGGAGGACGATGAGTCCTATACGCTGCCTGATCCTGAGATACCTCTAGTGTACTCTCTACACTATGGGCAGCAATGTCCCCCTGAGTGGGACGATGGTACTGTACCTGCCGAAACTGCTGATCGGCATAAAAAGAAAGAACATGGAAAAAGCAACCTCCATGCTGAGGAGGACTTCCTTCAGAAAGTCGAGAGTCTTAACCTTGACCCCCGCCTGAAGAAACTGCTTATAACCTATGAGGAGGTGTTCGGCGCCTTGCCGCCTCCCCTATCTTGCAAAAAACTGGTCCAGATGGACCTGAAATTGAAACCAGAATTTGAAAAGACGCGAGTGAGGCGTCGTCCCTATCCCGCTCCACAGGAACAGGTTGAAGAAATCGAGCGCCAGATCCAAGAATGCATTGATGCTGGCCTCGTTGAAGAGTACAAACATGGGGACTATCCCCATCACTGCAGCCCCTGTTTCCTTGTTGCTAAACCAGGGTCGACTGCTCTACGTCTTGTTGTAGACTATGGTGAGGTCAACAAGAAAACCCAGAACCATTCAGGGAGTATTCCTAACATGGAAAACACCCTGGAGCGTATTGCCAAATGCAGGTATAAGACCAAAATGGACAAACGCTCTGGTTTCTGGCAGGTTGACCTAACCGCCGCAGCTCAGGAGCTGCTTGCCTTTATAACCCCTAAGGGTCGTGTCTTCAAGTGGAAGGTTATGCCTTTCGGGGTGGCTAACGCCCCAGCGCTCTTCCAGGAGCTTATGAACAAAATTTTGTACATACTGAGGCGCAGGCCTCTAGTACAAGAGTTGATTTCTCGAGGTGCAGAAATGGAGGCTCACATCGACGACGTGAGTTTGGGTACTAATACCAAAGAGGACCATGTCCTTCTCCTCCGTGAATTCTTCACTGTCTGTCAAGAAAACCATCTCCGAATCAAACTCGAAAAATGCGAGTTTATGAAAGAGGAGATGGAGTATTTGGGTTTCGATGTGGGGTATGGCTGGTGGAAACCAGCCACGTCTAAGATGCAGCCCCTACAGGACATGCAGATTCGCGATGACCCTAAGAAGGGTCTACACGACGTGAGGAGTTTTGTGGGCGCCTGTAATTTCTATCGGCGTCACATCCACAATTTTACATACTCCTCTGCACCCCTCACTGACCTAATCAAGAAAACTACTCCCTGGAGGTGGACCTCCAGAGAGGAAGAGTGTTTCCAGGAGTTGAAGAAGAAGATTGCCTCCTCCAACTGCCTGGGAGTTCCCCGCCCTGAGGGCGAGATAGTCCTGATCACTGATGCCAGTGATGTAGGGGGGGGAGGTACGATCTACCAATGGCAGGAGCTTAACCCCGCTGAGCTAACCCACTGCCATTATCGTACTACTGGACTGAACCGTGATGGTTCGTTGAAACATGACTATCCTACCAGTGAGTGGCGACTGGTGCCACTGGGACACTGGAATTGGAAGTGGAACCAAGCGCGTTCCAACTACAGCACCTATGACCAGGAACTCCTGGCCGGTATGTTGGTGCTATCTTCACAATCCCGACTCCTGGGGTCTAACCCTATTGTCTGGCTGTGTGACCAGGAGCCTGTGAAGTCTTCTCAGAAGGGCCCACCACCAGAAAAAGCGAAGCTAAAACGGTGGTGGACTTACCTGAGCCAGTTCAGGCTGACAGTGCATCATATCCCCGGGATTAAGAATGAACTGTCTGACTATATATCGCGCAACAACTTCGATGCGCTTATTGGTGAGAGCTCTGAGGCACTCGCCAAAGAGGCTTTCCAGCGTATGGATGTCCAGCTTGACCTGTCCATGCGCACTGCTGGAATCCTGGAGGGTTGGAGTCTAACCGACTATCAGTCAGAGTATGAAGAAATTCTCCAAACCCTCAACACTGGTCTCGAACCCCGTGTCATTGACGGGCACCAGTGGTATAAAAACAATCAGTACCTCTTCTACGAGGACCGAATTGTAGTGCCTGAGGCACGACTGGATGGGTGCCTACAGTGGTCCCATCTCAGTTCTGGTCACACTGGCGCTAATCGCTCAGTGGACTTCTTCCGTGAGTGTTTCTACTCTAGTCTAACCCTGACTGAACTGAGGTCGCGTATGCAGACCATTGTGGATGCTTGTGGCTGTCATGCCAGCAAGCAAAGCGACAGTAGGGATAGGGGTCTGATCTCCAGCTTACCCATACCCTATTGTGCTAACTCTCTTCTCTACGTGGATTACATCCACGGCTTACCACGCTTTGGCGGCTATGATAGTTGCCTCGTGGTCACCTGTGGTCTATCTCGCTTCACCCGTGTGTTCCCTTGCAATAAGAAAATCACAGGTGAGCAGACTGTAAAAATGTTGGTCGAACAATGGTTCGAACCCTATGGAGCACCTAAACAGGTGCACTCTGATGAAGATGTACGCATCCGCAGTGACACTGGGTGGTACAAACGAGTGCTAAATGCCCTCAACGTGGAGGTAACCACAGGTGTGTCCTACACTCACACGTCTAACCCTCTCTGTGAGAGACAGAACCGTGTGGTGGAGCAAAACTTAAGAATCCTGATGAAACAGGAGCGCACCAAGGACTGGGTACGCCTAGTGCCCTGGGCAGTTCTGTCCATGAACTCACAGCGGAGCTCGTCTACGGGTTTCACCCCCAACGAACTGTTCCATGGAGGACGACCTGCTTGGTTCTTCAAAACCCCCTTTCCTGAGGACTTCAAGAGCCCTGTGGGAGATTGGCTAGAACACAAGCAGTCTCTGGCTAACCAGGCTGGTACTAACCTGAGGCACATTCGTGACCGTGAACAGAGCCGACGGAACCGCCTACGGCGACCTGCCAGCTTCAAGGTTGGTGACCTTGTTTTGGTACACCATTCACGCCTACCCTCCTGGCCACGTAACTGCCTACAGGACCCTTACTTTGGACCCTATCGTATCATCAGGATAGATGGATCCAGGATCCATGTCAGGTGCAGTCCACGTCTAGGTGGTGAACTGCTATGTGCTCCTAAGCAGCTGAGGCACTATCACTCCCCTGACGACTTGTCTTGGGATGAGTGGCGCCTCAGCGACAGTGAGATTGAACGTATAGACCTAGAGAACGCTGCCAGTCCAGAGGAGGCAGACGAACTCGAAGAGATGACTGCCGATGAGATGGCAGTCGATGGTTACTACGTGGTTGCAGGTATTGCTCGCCACGAGTATAAACAGGGCTGGAAATTCCTAACCCTGTGGGATGGCTATGGGTTGTCCGAGGCGACCTGGGAACCTATGTCAGCCTTCATACAACCAGATGGGAGTATCAACCCCATCTTCCGCACTTATCTCGTTGAGAACAACGAGGGGCAGCTCCTAACCCGTGCTGAGACTATGTCCCAGCGTAAGAAGCGAAACTAATTACCCTGTGTCAGTCTACTGACCCTGTCTGTGCCCTGCAGACCCATGCCTATGGTTTCCAGCGTGAGCCAGATGGCCGCTTATCAAGATTGCAGCCACCCAGCGAGTGTTTGCCTTGTTGACCATGTGTTGCATGGGTACTGCCCTAATGTAATGACCTTGGTGAGCCAACGAAGAACGGTGGCTTTCTACACCAGGGGGGAATGACAAGCAAGGTGTTATGAGGCAAGGTGTGTCTTCCCTCCTTGGGGACAAGCGAGCCCACAGTTAGGACCCCTGACTGGTCCAGACCCATGGGGTTCTACCCTTCCTTACAGGGTTTACCTTACCCTTACCTGCCATAACGTATGTGTGAGTGTGCTAGTCCTAAGGTCCTGAGAGCAAGCCGCAGAAGTGGTGTCCTAATTATACCCAAGTCTGCGCCCTTGCTAACCCTGGAGGGTTGGCTTATTGATGCCATGGGGTACGCCCCGGGTCTCCCCTCCCCTATGCGCCCAATTTCTGTGCTGGCGCAAAACCTTGGGGGAATACCCAGAGTGTTAGTCCAGGTATTGTTTTCCCTACCTACCTGGCTACTACAGGGAGGGGTGGCCAAAAGCTATGAAGGCATGCAAAACGCCTGTTTGCTATGTGGCCAAAAACACTAACCTAACCACTGTCACAGCCCACCAGCCCAGCTAAAATTGCAGGAAAAGGGTGGGACAGTGACACGCCCCCTACAGGTCCTACACACCCTACAGTGGCACCATCCTGGTGGGCGAGCACTGGGCAACTGGCTCTAGCCCCCACTCAGGACTACCACTCCTACACGCACACTCTACTTGGCGTTGCGGAGGTGAAGTTCTCATGGGTCCTAACGACTCTCCTGTGAAAAGGACGAGAGAACACAGCGCTCCTAAGCAGCTGTGGCCTAACAGGGGACGCCACAACGCGTTTCCCCTGCTAGGGCTTGGAGGGAAGGGGTGCACTCGTTGCGTGCACAGCGCAGATGTCGTTGAAGTCGGACTGTCCTCGCCACTCCTGGCAGAGGCACAGTGATTTGATTTGTGATCAGCGCCCCTGTTTTGCTGGGGCAGAAAAATGGTAGCCGCCGAAGGCAGCTGCTGCTGCACCAATCACCCTAACCTCTCCCACCTGTACAAAAGAGGCAGATGAAGGGGCGTTTGCGACTGTGGAACCAAGCCACACTCCAGGTATTATACCCTTCTCAGTGTGACCTATAATACGCTGTTCGCAAACACGCTGCAGATGCAGCTACCCCTGTCAAGCAAGCAAGCTTTAAGAAACTCCTCGGGTTCTCTTAAAGAACGTACCGAGGAGCCTCTGGGTAACCTAAACAAGGTTTACCGTGCGCAATTCGCGTGGCCTACCCTTTAATGCATCATGTGCATGCAGGGAAGGGAGGCTTAACCACAGACTCAACCAGGAGGTGAGCTCCTCCTGGGCTAACCTACCTTACTCACCATGCATCGTGTGAATGCCGCATTGAAACGAACACAAAACAAACCTAAGCGTTTTAAACAACTCAACTTGAACGCTACGGCCGCACACGTACAAACGCTTACCTGTGAAGAAAGAAACAAGGGTGGATTAGGGATACAGGTGAAGCGATACAGCGTGTGGATACCTAGATTAGGCACAAGCATCGCGAGCACAGCGCATATTCTAACCCTACATGCGCGCTGCGCGCTCCATTCGCATCACATACCTTTCACTCCTGCTTTCACCTGTGCAGAGCACGAGAGATGAACACCCGACCCCCCAACGAGCACAGCGTTAACAACCCTAACGTTTTGACGGAGCAACCAACACGAACGCAATGCGTGAGTGTGAAGTGACACAGACATACCTGAGAGACGGGTTGTTGAACTGCTCTGTGGTGCGGGCTGATTTTGAATACTTTACTGTGAAGTTTATGAAAATTTTGATGCAACTGTGCAAAAATTTTCTTTAAAAACTTTAAAGACTACGGCTCATACCTTCTTTTCCAAAAGCCGTTTTCGCTTGCGCAACCCTTTTCTTGGCGTCCGCTTCGTTTGCGCTTGTCTGCGACTTTAAGTTATGTGTAAAAATGACGATTTCCCGCGTGGTTTCGGTGATTTTCAACGATTTCACTTGCTAAATCGCAGCCCCTTCCGCAAAACCGCAGGAATCACTCCCTGCTGGTTCCATTTTCTATTTTTTTCAGCTCCTGGGGGTTTGTGTCCTCCATTGGGAGTATTGCTCCGCCCTGGCCCTTGGTCAGGACGTTTACTAAAACGCTGTATATACGGCGATAACCGTACGCATTAGAGCGTTCGACTGTACCCTAGTGGACAGACACATGTCCTCTAGACAGGGAGTCCTGGGTTCAATTCCCACTGCCCCAACACTCTTTCCAAAGGTTTTCGCCTCACGCCGACGACTTTTGAGGAATGCCCCTTCGAAGGGACATCATTCACGGTACATTACACTGTTTTTCCAGGGTCCATACAGTGTGATAGGCTTCTATGAAGTGATGAGAATGTTTTTGGTAAGTTTAATGCATTTTTTTGAGGTAATTTTGGGAATATTTGAGCCTTTTTCCTTGGTCCTACTAGCTTGATCAACTAGTACTCCAGGGGGGAGTAAGAAAAAGTCACTGCCTTGTCTTTCTTGGAGGGCTTGATCCAGGCAAAGCCCCCCTTAAAACCCTTTGTTGATGCTGAGACAAACTTAAGTGTTTTTATCTCTCTTTTGTGGCCTAAAGTACACTTTCTCAAGGTAACTAGGGTTGTGACCCTAGCCCCCCCCATGAAGTTCACCCCTACCACTCAACTGAGCGGAGGTACCTTCCTTCATGGAGGTCATACCAAAATAAATCAGGCATTCCATGCTTGTGGGCCTTGGAGGTTAAGCCTAAGTGGTCTCCCACCCCAAGACCCCTATACTCAATTGATTCTACCACTTATTGTGGTCCTACTTTGTAACTGTTTCTGAATTCAGTTGCTTGGCCAAGTCATTTTCTGTGTGGTCCTGACATCTATGCCCCTCAGTCCTAACCAGCACCATTTCACCCAAAAGAGTGCACATGAAGTGCCTATTGCAACCTCTGAGGCTAGAGTCTGACCAATTTTCATATAAAACCTTTTGCATTATTCATTTGTGATTGAATCTATGTACATATACCTGCTTTGTCTATCTGCAGCCCTTCTGTGTTACACTGGATTCCAAAACCAATCATTGATTTCATTGATTCGATCCATATTCAGTCCTTGCTCTACTTGCTGCTTTGGTTTGGGGTTTTCCACTACAAAACCAACTTGCAGGAATACATCAAAAGACCTAGGGCATAATTCAAGGACATCTTTCTAGTAGTCAACCAGAACTGAGTTTAGGCGTCCCTCAGGTAGAACAAATGCAGAGAAGGGCTCCCAGGTGGCCTCTTCAACTCCAAACCCTTCCCAGAGGGTGAGGAAGCGCCAACCCTGGCGATAGCGGTGGCGTAGGACCGACTTCACCAGGTAGAAGCCCTCCTTAGCCATCTCCTCGGCGTTCATGTCGGGGAGTTCACCCTCAACTTCCATAGGGCTGGCAGCCCCTTGTAGGTCCAGAGAGGCGATTTCCTCGTCGTTCAGCTCCCACTCCTCCCCACAGAGGTCTTCAGGATCATAGTAGCGCTTCAGGTGTTGAGCAGCGCACATCAGGGTCCCCCCTAGACGGGGAGAACACCGCACGGTGATACGGTGTCCATCCACTGATAGAATCTTGTACGGCCCGAAGTATGGGTCATCGCTGGTAGAGCGTGGCCAGGCGGGTAGGCGACTGTGGTGCACCAGCACCCAGTCCCCCTCTTGGTAGGTGGCCGGTACTCGGTGCTTGTTCTTCTTGTTCCACTGACGCTCCCTCACTCTCTGGAGCATTGCCTTGGCCTTGTCCACCTTCGCTTGTTGCTCTTGGACCCATTCACCCACAGAAGAATGGGTGTCCTCTGGATAGGGGGCATGTAGGAACCATGCCGGGCGCCCGGGGAATAGCTCATGGGGCGAGTAGCCAGTAGCTGAACTCTCTTGGGAGTTCATCATCAAGGATATGACGGGGAGTAGTCTCACCCAGTCTCTGGTGCGTTCAGTTTTGCACCAGATCCTTACATTCTCCTTGAGGACACGGATCTGTCGCTCACATAGGGGGTTGCTCGTGTGAGAGTAGGGAATCCCCGTAGACACCTGGACATTGAGGGATCTCAGGACCCTCTTGTACCAGCCAGTATCTGAGCGTACTCGTACGTCCTCATCGGAGTTGATCTCCTTGGGCGCCCCATAGACACAAAACCACTCCTCCAGGAGTATCTTGATAGTCTCCTCCCCGGTAATGTGCTTGGTACATGGGAACACCCTGGTAAACCTGGTCAACCCACAGGTTACCGGGAGGGCGAAGTCATAGCCCCCGAACTTCGGCATCTCCGTGTAGTCCACGTATAGAACACTGTTAGCACAGTGAGGGATGGGCAGGGTCGAGTAGAGACCTCTGTCCCTGATATCCCCTGGTTTACAGGACCTGCACGGGCACTTGTCCACGATAGGCTGGAGGGTTTTCCGCAGTTGGTCGTCAGTCCACGTAGTGTGGAACCACTGCTTGAACAGCCTCAGGGTACGGTCAGCACCCACATGACCGCTGGACTCATGGGTCCACTTCAGCAGCGCTGGGACTCGGTCAGTAGGCACCACAATGCGGTCCTCGTGCCAGAGGTAGCTCTTGTCCCTCTTCCACTCGTCTTGGTTGACCAGGAGGGGTTCAAGGCGTTTCTCCAGGCGCTTGTAGATATCCCCAAACTCCCTCAGGTACTCCGATTGTTGGAGTCCATCGAGGGGGCGTATCATCGTCATGTTGAGGTCCAAGTGGACGTCCATACGGTTGAACGCCTCCTTAGCCAGCGCTTCAGACCGGGCACCAATCAGGGCGTCGAAGTTGTTGCGGCTGATGTAGTCGGCACACTAGTTCTTCACTCCCTGGATATGGTGTACCGTCAGCCGTAGTTGACTGAGGTAGGTCCACCCGCGCCGTAGCTTGGCCTTCTCAGGTGGGGGACCCTTCTGGAGACTGCGGACCGGTTCTTGGTCGCACAGCCAGACCACAGGGTTACTCCCCAACAGTCGTGCTTGTGAGGATAGCACCAGCATACCAGCGAGCAATTCCTGCTCATAGGTGGAGTAGTTCCCCCTGGCCTGGTTCCACTTCCAGTTCCAGTGGCCCAGAGGTACTAGGACCCACTTGTCATCAGGGTAGCTGTGCTTGAGGGTTCCATCTCGGTTGAGACCTTCCGTCCCCCATTGGGAAATGGCCGAGTCAAACTCCTCCTTCTCTAGTGCTTGCCATTGGAACAACGTTCCACCACCGCCCACATTGCTGGCGTCGGTCACCAGGATAATCTCCCCTCGTGCCCTAGGCACGCCCAAGCACTTAGCGTTGGCTACCTTGTCTTTGAGCTCGTCAAACGCTTGTTGCTCTTGTGGGCCCCAGCGCCAAGTAGTACTCTTCTTGATCAAGTCCGTCAGAACGGCGCTGGTGTAGGTGAAGTTTTTGATGTGGCGGCGATAGAAGTTGCACGCCCCAATGAAACTGCGTACATCATGAAGTCCTTTCTTGGGGTCTTCGTGTCGTACCTTGGCATCCATCAGGGGTTTGACCTTAGAGGCCGCTGGGGTCCACCACCCATAGCCAACGTCAAACCCGAGGTACTGCATGGTCTCCTGCATGAACTCACACTTCTCCAGCTTGAGTCGGGTGTGGTTCTCCTGGCAGACCGCAAAGAACTCACCCAAGAGGATTAGGTGATCCTCCTGGGTATTGGTCCCGAGGCATACATCGTCGATGTGAGCCTCCATCTGGGCCCCACGGGATATAAGCTCCTGCACCTTAGGTCTCCTTCGTAGGATGGACAAGATCTTGTTCATCAGCTCTTGGAATAGAGCGGGTGCGTTGGCCACGCCAAACGGCATGACCTTCCACTTGAATACCCTCCCCTGAGGGGTGATGACGGCCAGTAGTTCCTGTGCGTTGGGCGTCAGGTCCACTTGCCAGAATCCGCTCCTCTTGTCCATCTTGGTCTTGTAGTGACAGGAGGCTATCTTCTCCAGGGTAGACTCCATATTGGGAATGGACCCTGAGTGGTTCAGCGTCTTCTTGTTCAGCTCTCCGTAGTCCACTACCAGCCGTTTGGCTGTAGACCCAGGTTCAGCCACCAGGAAACAGGGGCTGCAGTGTAGGGGGTAGTCCCCGTCCTTGTACTCCAGGACTAGGCCAGCGTCGATACATTGTTGTATCTGTCGCTCAATCTCGTCGGCCTGCTCTTTAGGAGCTGGATAGGGTCTCCTCCGGATCTTGTGACCCACGAACTCGGGTTTCAGCTTGAGGTCCATCTGTACCAGCTTGTCACATGAGGCTGGAGGGGGTAGTTCTCCGAACACCTCCAGATAGGTCCTTATAAGCTTCTGTACCCGCGGGTCCAATACCTTGATCTTGTCCTCCATGTCCTCGTCAGAGTGTAAGTTGCTTGCCCCCTGAGTAATAGACGTCGGGAGGTGGTCCTCCACCGACTCTTCGCCCGTGGTAGTGTCCTTCAGCCCTTGGTAGGCATATAGAAGGTCTTGTTCAACCATCTCCGGTGGACGATGGCAACATAGGCACGCTCGAGGGGGTTCACATACACATTCCTCCGAGAGGTCGTCCTCCTCTGGGGTTCTCACATGGGCGCCCCACACGCTCTTCATGAGCTTAAGATCTACCTCCCTTTGCCAGGTGGTGATCTTCTGTTCGAGGTCTTCCTTCAATTGGGAGAGATCTCCCATACGTCCTTGCTTCAGTGGCCATGAGCTGCAGGTAGGCTTCGCGTAGCATAGCTTTTTCGACACCAACTTCCTCTTGGAATCCACATACTCCCTTAGCCTGGATCGAGGGTCCAGCTCTTCATCCACGGGGTCTTCCACCCTCATGGAGAGTAGGGGTTTTAGTGGGGCGACGTACTCGGCGTTCTCCACTTCCTCCACACAGGTCTGCACGAAGAAGGCGTCGTGCTCAGTTTTGTCATCTGAGTGGATAGAGCTAGGTAGCTCAGATAGTCCACACTCAGAGACTCCATCAGGAACAGGTACATGGCAGGGAGAGTTGGGGGCGTTGGTGTCAGTCGCGACGTACTCATCTCCTCCGGGTGTAGTCTCAACAGCATCTTGAGGTCGTAGGCGATCCTTCAAGTCACCCAAGGCGAGTCCGTCGCTTTCTCGGTGTATAGCCTGGACAAGAGTCGGATCCAGATCCTCCCAGGGGATGGGGGTAAGACCTCCGTGCACCACGCTCAGCATACTCCCCCATCCGGGTTTCCCAATAGGCGTCTTACGCCCCAGAGGCACGTAGATGGCCTCAGCAGGTAACCGAACAGAGCTGATAGTCAGCCTGTCCAGGAGGTTTCGCCAGTATTCGTTGCCCCCATGGGCTCCCCAATCGGGGGAACACAGGACCATACGGGAACGTTCCAAGGCTACCTTGGTCAGCACCTTCCCCAGTTCACTGAACCTGGGGTTCCCGTAGGCCATCCTGAAAGAGGGCCAGTACAATTTGTAGCTGCAGTTCTTCCCCTTGCTGCAGTAAAGGTCCAGTACATGCTGCTTGTCGCTGGCGAACAACTCCACACTCAGGTCTTCTCGAGAGTAACCCAACTCCTTCAGACCTTGGTCTAGGACTTCCCCCAATAGTTGATAGTCCTCAGTTTTGGAGGCCGCCATCATGTTCGAGGGCTCCTCCTTCGATAGTCTCAGGTAACTCGAGGTATGTTCCGACTGCTCCAGTGGCACAGACTCTCTGCCGCTGCCGTGATCCACGTAGAGGAGGTAGGGCGCTTGCAGCGTCAGGGATTGTATCTGGGAGTGCTGTACAAAGAAGTCAGTCCCCAGTACAAAGTCGAAGGCCTCAGTGTCCATCACAGAGAACCGATGGGCGATAGTCCGGGAGCCCATAGGTACCTCCACTTTACAGTCCCCGCAGCTGTGCACCACATGTCCATCCCCCATGCGTATAGCAGCGGTGGTCATGGTGTTCTTCAGGCTCCCACAAGGTAAAATTTTCTTGGCCACTATAGATATTGTGGCGCCAGTGTCCAATACCCCCAGGTATTCGCGTCCCCCTAGTCGGATACGTACCCAAAGCACCAGGTCTTGGGTGCCACCAGAGCGTCCCCGTCAGAACTCCGCGGGACAGGTCACCTCGAACCCCTTGTTCCGCAATTTGCGGGCCATCCTCATGAAACGGCTCCTCTTCTTAGCGTTGCCGTCATCACCACCTTCATGCTCACGCTTGGCTCCTTGTTCTTGCTGGGCCTGCGTCTGTGAGCGTGTGGTAGGACCAGACTGCCCTCCAGAGGGCTCGGAGTTCCCCCCTGGATTAGGGTTGGGGTTGCCTCCGTTCTTGTCCTTGTTCTTGTTGTCGGGCTGGCGGTTAGCGCCTCCTCCTCGTCCACCTTGACCCTTGTCTTGCCCTTGACCACGTCCTTTCGACTTGCCCTTGCCGGAGTCGTTGCCTTTGCCTTTGCCTCCACCTTTGCCTGAGCCTTTGCCAGGATCTTCACCCTCAAGCTTCGCCGATAGGCGTTGCTTATTGTAGCACTCATCCTCGTAGTGCTTCCGCTTCCCGCAGAATGCACACGTGATGGTGCACCTGTAATGATCCGGCAGCTTCGCTTTGGCGCCGGTGTTGTTCTCCTGCTGCTTCCCCTGGACTACGAAGCAGTCTCGCTGCTTGCAGTCAGGGGCGTGCTGCAGGTGGCCCTGCTCGTCTCTGGCATCACACCAGAATAGCTCCTTCACGTTCTCCATGATACGGGCGTGGGCGTGTTTGGGGGTAGTCCCCTGCCCAGGTCGGGACCCTTGGTACCCTTTGTCATGACCTCCAGAACCTCCTCCTCCAGGACGGTAATTGTTCAAGTGCTGGTCGCTCTCCTTCTCCAGCGCCAGCTCCAGGAGTAGCACGCATAGATCCTCGTAGCGGAGGGATCTAGCCTTGCGCTCCGCCGTCGAACGGCACTCGTCCCATAGCTCTCGAGGGAGCTTGGCCACCAACCAGAACAGCAGGTCGTCGCTGCTGTAGGAACCGGCCGTCAGTCGTCCAGCCCAGTGATCCAGGTCAGCCAACGGCTCAGAGACCCTGCCAGGTTTGGGGTTGTTGGGCAGCACGGGCAGGTTCTGGATCTCGGCCCTGATGGAGAGGTCGGTTTCGTAGGTCGAGTACTGCCTCTCCAGGGCAACCAACACATTGGCAAAGGTGGCGGAGTTAGTCACGATCTGCCTGACCTGCTTCTCCAGGTACTTGGTCTTGCAGCACTGCAAGAGCAGATCGCACTTGACTCGCCCACTAGCGTGGGTTTGGCCGGTCAATCGGAGAAACCGGCCAAAATTCTCAGCGAACGCGCTGAGGTCCTTGCCTGTGAACTCAGGCAGGTTCACCACGATCTTGGAGGTGGCAATAGCCTTCGCCTCCTGAGACCTGCGTCCCTCAGGGCGTCGGGTCTTCTTCTTCTTCTTCTTCTTCTTCTTACCCCCTGGGTCCTCGGGGTCCTCCAGGTCATCGTCCTCCGAGGGCGAAGCAGAAGTCATCGACGGTGGCTCATCATCGGAGGGGTCTCCGCCTAGATCACTAGAGCCATAAGGCTCCACGTCCACCATTGCCCTCAAGGCTGTCAGCCCCAGCCGGTCTAGCTCGGCCCTCGTAGAGTTCGTCACGTGGCTGTAGGGCGGCTGGGCCGTTCTCGGTACGAAAGGACTTCTCGGTATTGCTGCAGGGGTCGGCATCGGTCGACTCCTCAGGCTCCCCAGGGTGTTTGTCAACCCTGCCGCCAGGTGGTTGGCCTGTACTCGGTGGGGTGACATTCCCACCGTGGTAGGTGACGCTTGGGGCGGTATCATCAGGGGCTCCAGTTTCTCTCGGATCTCTTGAGTGAGGTCGCCCACGATTTTTGAAGTGGCTCCTCGGAGCACCTCGTTGATCTTTGACCGCGTCAGGGACCTGTTGGAGGATCTCCCCGATCCTCTACTCCTGCCTCCAAGAGACTCAGGTCCTCTCCTCAACCCACTCAAGGTTGCATACCCAGGTGCATACCCAGGAACATCCACATAGGTTCCAGTAGCGGGTAGTGGATGGGGATATTCAGCCGCATACAATCGCGGCGCAGAGCTGGAAGCCACCGGCTCACTGGCAGTAGTTGCCTCAGGGAGCGCAGTGGTAGGTGGGCCCATACCATAGGCGGGGTAGGGAGGCATGCCAGTAAAGCAGGGTTGTAAAAGACGGCGTATAAATACGCGTAACGTATATATACGCGTACCGTATCGCGAGAATACAATACAGTACGCGTCTGCTGGGGGGGCCGTCGACTGGCGCCAGACGCGCGTGCCGCCGCAGAGAATGAGGTTAAAAACCAACAAAACGCGAGATTTTCATGTTTCTGCAGGCCGCCGACATTTTGGATGCACCAAAATTTTAACTGTTGATCCCCGACATATTGCTTTAAAGTAGAGTAAAGCCTGTGCCCTCTGCCATAGGCCGGTTGGTTATGGGAATGGATGTTGCAGCGGCTGGGTCTGGAATTGGGAGTGTGGTGGTTATAGGAGAGGGTGATGCGTGGAGGCCAGAAGCGCTTGGTGCGCCTTCCAAGGTAGGGTCATTCGTCAGGTCTTGCCCTTGTTCCTCTCCTTCGTCTGCTTCGTCTCCAGCATCCTTCTCGCTCTCTCTCTTCCTATTCACAGGCTGAGTGACCACCTCCTTGACTGAGAGGGCCCTGAAGGCCGTCTGGAGTCCATCCAACGAGTCCTCAGCCACTTCCACTGGCCCATGTAAGGGCTTCGAAGGTACAGCGCGAGGTCCAGGTCCAGGTTCACCAGGTGCTGGCCTTGCCGGTGCCTCAGGCGCTGTCTTCACGTCGGCGTCCTCTTTCCTTGTATCCATCTTCGTTCGCCCTTCTGCTTATATGTGACTGCTCGGCGCACTGGATGTACGGCGCGGGGTTGCTGCCGGTGCGCAGAGACAGTCTGCCTCTTGCTACCAGAAACATTTATAGTGGTTTCAACACTGTGTTTTTGTCCCTCCTGCTGCTTGCTGCTGGTGTAGGGTTTTCTGCTGCTTGTTTTAGGAGATGAAAGGCTTTTGTTTGCTGAAATACAGTAAATCCAGGATAGCCCAAGCCAGAGGTGTGCAAGGAGAAGAGAATCAGGATCAAAGCATGAAGGGCTGCAGTGTAAACAGTGAAAGATGAAAGGATATTCACAGAAACTGCAACTCAGGTCAAATCGGAATGCATATTCACAAAGATAGCTGAAATGTTTTGGAAAAGAGTTGGAAAACTGCCCCATGGTCACTCTATCTCCATAGTGCCATCTCAGGAGATGTGCACTCTTTGTTTTGGGTCCCATATGTGCTGAGGTGGCATGGCATGTGGCGATGAGGTCACTGCCATGTCACATGGGATCTTCCTACTTAGCTAGGCTGACCAGGAAATGAACCCAGGACCTCTCAAAAAGAGGTGCCCAGCCCCCTAGGGTGCATACCACTAGGACAGCTAAGAATTAATGGAAAAACATAGATAAATTCATAGGCTCTGCCCTGGATATGTCAGTACTCAGTCAACTCAGGAAAAGATGATTTGCCTCACATTGAAAGGGGATTAAGGGGTCCAGTCCATATCCTGATTGGGTGTTTGGTTCCATAGGTCAAAATGTGTTATCACCACTTTTGGTGGGACCAATACTAAGACAGAAATGCCTGGATGCTCAGTGCATCTCTAATACAACTAGAGTATGCCTCCAAGCATTGGAAAAGCACTTTTTCTTACTGGCGGTAGATCCTGGGCGGCGTGGGACATCTGTACCGTCAGGCTCCTCGGGTCCGTTGTTACGTGCCCTTCCCGCATGGACCCAGCCGGTGCCGTGTGTTCCCCGAGCATTGTGGATTCGCTGAACATGGGAACGAACGGCAGCGCACCCGGGTCAACACGCGGAGGCGTGTAGGGTGCCTCTGCAGGTCCGCCCATGGGTTTATCCATGGCGCTCCTGAGGGTCTTAACCCGCTCCACCAGCTCTTCCGCGGCCGGCTTTGCCGGGAGCTCCGGACCCGAGGCGAGGGGTTGTAACTCCTCTAGCCTTCTCAGGCGTCCCGACATGTCCTCCACCAGGTTGAGGAGGCTGTCCACCACTCGCTGCTGCTTCTGCAGGGCCAGCTCCCGATTCTCCCGGTACTGGGCCTGTTCCGCTCGCAGCTCCGACATGTCTCTCTCCGCAGCCGACTGGTCATCCAGGATCCCGGCGACGTCCTCCTCTAAGCCGTCCTTCGCGTTGTCCAGGCTGTCGAGGCGATGCATGATGGCGTCCATCCCCATCTTTGGGTACTTGCCCATGAGGAAGGACACGTGCTCGCAGTGGCACTCAGCGTGCTTTCCACCTGATCCAGCGCATCGCGCGATTCCTGGCGCCTCAGACTCATCGCCCATGGGCGTATCGCCTATGGCGTCCATCTCTGGTCCCGTGTGCCGGGGCACAGGTGCCGTCCTGGCCCTGGCTGGCCTCTCCATGCCCTCGGCGTCGTGCTTCAGGGCGGGCTCGGGGGCCGTATGCGCCCTGGCGGTCGGCGCGGACATCTCCTCCGACTCCGAGGGGAAACAAGTCCGATAGCCATCAGAGTGCCCCTCGGATTCCCACAGCCTGACCGGACTGGGGTCCGTATCCATAGCCCCGGCGTCACCTGCCGCGGGCTTGCACGACCCGCGCTTCCGGTAGCGCCGGGCCCGTCCTCCACTGCTGCCTGAATGGCAGGCCTCCTCAGAGTCCTCCGCGGCGGAGCGGAGGTTGCATGCCTTTCGGCAGCGACGCTCGCACATGGAGACCAGGTCCTCCATGTCGAGTCCTCCTCTTCCCGAAACTCGTACTTCTCTTCGGGCTTCCACTTCCGGCGTGGTCTTCACCGAGTCCACAATACGCATCCGGGGCGTACTTGGGCAGGGCTCATAGGGGCCCAAGTCCCCTGGTCGGCGGTAGGTACGGGCAGCAGGTAAGCCTCTGCTACCATAAAGAAGGTCCCTACCAGGACCGGCCCCCGCTGTGCCCCTTCCGCCTGTTACCCCTGCTGATTTACTCCGGATCAGCGATTGCATTCCTCAAGTTCCAGGGTCCAAAATCCAAAAATATAGAAAATAAAATCCTCCTTCAACCCTGAACAGCAACCAGATCCCACAAATACAGCAATAACCCAATTCACAGTCCAATCCACACTGCGGGCTTCCGTTCAGCACACCGGTCGTCTCACGGTGGCGGGCATGTACAAGAATTGCACCATAGAGGAAAGCCCTGAAATTGGCATATGAACACAAATAAAGCAAAGTTGGGGAAAGAGGTAAACGTACACATTCACAGCCATAAACCCGTCGTTCCCTGGACTCAAGACCTTCCCTTGACTCACCAACATATTGCCCTGAACCAGGTCAAATGAGATGGCTGAATGCCATGTGTCACAAGTCACTACATAAACTCCAAAAATGTGTTCACTCCCAAGCCTATAAATCCTAGCCCAATAGGGGAGGTGGCGTGTCATGGCCTAGAGTGGCACTCAGGACCATGTCGTACCCTGACCCAACCTTGGTTGGACTTGGAGTCGAATGGGCTTGGAGAACTGCCCCGTGAAGATGACCTCACAACATGGCAAAACCAGGCAAATCACACCATAATGCCCAAAATTCAATTATATACTCAAAAATGCATACGGCAAATATTGAAATGCTCCATGCATGTGTCAAACCGGAAAGTAGTATACAACGGTGATATAGACCAAAGATCCATGCCCAAGAATATCCCATCATTGGCTCCGAAACCCCTCCGGTTATGTACATGACATGCTTCACAAGTCAGCTCATGAGTTTGAGACCTAATTTTGTGAGGCCTCGTGTGCCAAGCCAAAGAGACCATGTGATCCGGCATATGGTGAGGTACAACACCGAAGCATATGCCAACATATAAGCAACATACCATAGTTCACGGATCTCTAGGCACTTTACTGTTAGCCGACCAGTTGAGCACATAGAACACAAAAATGAGCATAAAATGAGGTCAAAAACATGCAAATAATGCCAAATTGAAGATAATTACAATAGTATATAACTTCGCTCACCCATGGTGTCCACCTATGACTCAAAACACAATTGCTTGGGACCATTTGCAAACAATCCCCCCACTTGGATCCCCATATGGACGCATAAGGACACCTTCGAACCTCCTCCCAACACGCACCATGAAAATGGGAAAATTGATATTGGCGCTTGTGGGTCGCTCCCCAAGCCCTCCCACATGCACTATATGAGCGGTAGACTTAGTCTAGCGCCATGGAGTTCACCATTGGGACATGGGCGAAGCCCTTGCCACGTATGACTCCATATATCTTCCTACAAACGGAGATATATAATATGGGCGTAAGCATATCGAAGCACATACCATGCATATAACACATACCCTCAAAAGTGGCTCCCACCATGATATGCCATGACCCTCCATGGACATAACTTCACGTTAAAAATACGTAGGAACCCAAGGAAAGTTGCCATGCAACCCCAACACTCATGCGGTACACTCGAAAGTCGCATTAAAATATTCGGTTACACGGTCCAAGAGTAATGTATCACTTTCTACCCTCTTGACCATTATCCCTTGCTATACCGGGCATGTGTACACACCAAAGGCGTTTGATGCTTCCTAAATTAAGTTGAGACCAATGCGGTTCCAACCCAATTCTCGAAATTGAGACTACTCGCGGTGAGCCGGAGATATGACCTTTCAAAGTGGCCTCACGGATCAACTTTGTTTCGCCTATATCTCTAAGCAAAACGAAGGGCATAACAAAAGGAAGGTTGATTCGTGATCGGGGAAAAATGTCGGACCACTCGAGATTCGTCATATCGAGTGCGGCGATGTCGAAGTCGAAAATCCGATTCTGAAAGTCTGAAAAAATCGGATTAATTTTGCGAGTGTATAATATGAAAATTGCGGAAGCAACGAACCCTTTACTGATGAAATCTGACCCTTCATCGGAGTTTCCGCCAAAATATCTGTAAATAACAGTTAACCATTCGGTTACCGCAAAATCGCGAGCCAACTGACAGTCGCCGATACATTGACCATCAGAACGGAAGGCTGAAAAACTACGGAAACATTATGATAAAAAAACCCTGTTGATTCCTGATATTCTGATATATAGATCTCCGCTGGCGGCGCCTCAGTACTGAATATGGCCGCTCATAGCCGGAATGGCCAAACCTATCACACTATCACATCGGGTTAGGTCAGGTGGATGGGAGAGTATGATATCAGCCAATGGCGGCTTGCCGGCACATAGATACACACCCCAAGTGACCCAAAGATGGCCACGGGGGTCCGAACCGGCTTCACAGCCAGGCGCCCATGGTGTGGCCCAACAGTGGGCCTCTTCATATATAGTTTGAATTGGGACAGAAACGCGTCGTGTCGGCTACGCGACGCGTTGGGGGGAGACACGCGAAATGAGTGTTTTTGGCTCAAAAATCACTATATTTCACTGTTTTTCGCCCAAAAACCACTGTTTGGCCCAGTTTGGGCAGGATCTCAGTGGAGATCCTGATGGCGACGACTCGTAGCCGTCAGATTTTCTGATGGCGGCGACGCCGCCGCCTTCATTTCGTCCTCTCTTCTAAGCTATTTTATAGTATAGAAGTGTTACATATACATATTACTTGTCTACATGTTTATATTGTCTACATATACCTTCATCTCTTGCCCAGGACGCCAGATTGTGTCATGGCCGAGGCAAGGATCACAGAATTCCTTGGAGATACCCAAACTGATGGAAGATCAGCAAGAATGTGAAGAGGAAGTCTTGGATTTCATGGGATTGGGGTTTTGCATGCCAAGGGAAGCTTGGAGGTTGCCTCCCCCCAACCTCTTCAGTGGGTTACGATAGAAAGTTTCGTGATGTTTAGACCTAGTGTGTGTGGGGGAGAGTATTTGGTTTTCTTGGGGGTGCGAAAGGATAGTTTGCCTAATTTGGAGATATGGCTCCAAATTGTGATGTCTAGTTTGTCAAGGTCATGTTGCGGGAGTGAGTTGTAGACTAATCGGTAAGTGAGGGTAGGTATCAGTTGTATGTTGGATAGTTTTATGATTTCGTTGTGTGTGAGAGGGAGGGTGGATATGTTGGCGAAAAAAGCGGGAATGGTGTTGAGTAGAAGTTGGAGCATGCTGGGGTTTTGTTGTTTGTTGAAAAAGTAGGTGCCCAGGTATTTATAAAAAACCCTGGGGTTGCCATCGTCGGTAAAAGTACTGAAATGTTGGGTAGGACTAATACGAATGGTGATGTCGGTGGCGTTGTTGAGGGCGTGGAGTTCAGACTTTGTAGTGTTAAAAGAAAGGCCGTATCGGGGCCCTTGGACAAAGAGGAAGTGAAGTACGTTGTGTAGAGTGGCATGGGAGGTGGTTTAGAGGGCAATGTCGTCGATGAAGGAGAAAAGGTTGTTGAATTCTTGTTTAGGTAGGAGAGATTGTATGTGGTTAATGATGGGGTCGACAAAAAGGTGAAAGAGTATGGGGGACATGGGGCATCCTTGTCTAAGTCCTCTTATGCAGTGGGCTGCAAAGAGGGCGAAGCCGTTGACGACGGGGAAGTCATGGGGGCAGGCGTACAGGTTTTGGATGAGGTTGATGATGGTGTGAGGTATGTTGTAGTTGGAGAGTATTTGCCATAAGGCTCGGTGGGGAACGGAGTTAAAGGCTTTATTCAAGTCGAGATACAAGTGATACATGTCGGGGTGCAGTGATAGGTTGGCAATCATAGTGTATATGTGGTCTGTGGTTCTGTGGTTGGGGAGTCCGCCGTATTGTGTGTTGTTGGTGAGGTGGTACGTTGTAGCGTAGTAGGTGAGGGTGTGTGCACCGTAAGAAGCTATGATTTTGTACAGTGTGTTAAGGAGTGCTATTGGTCTGTAGTTTATAGGATTATGAGGGTCGCCTTTGTTGTAAAGTAGAAACATTTTTGCCTTAAGCCAGTGAAAAGGAATGTGGTTGGTGATAAGGAGGGAACACAGGCTGTAAATGTAGGTTTGGATGTCGGGGGGGGCAGATTGAGAAAAAGTAAAGAGAGGTTTCGTCGAAACCAGGTGCGGTGTGGGGTTTAGCGTTTGACAAAAGAAGGTTAAAGAAATCTCTGGTAAAGTGTGGTTGTGGAGCGTTGTTGGGTATTTTTGGGGAGTTAGTCATGAGTGTGTCGATGAAGGCTGGGTCTGTGTCAAAGTCTGGGGGGCCTCCCAGGGAAGAGAGGGTGTGTCCCATAGATTTGCACATTTCGTAAGGGTCGGTGGTGAGCTGACCAGTTTGGTCATAGAGAGAGATGGGGGTGGTGTTTCTGGGGTTGAGAATGTTGTTGATTGTCTTTTTTATGCGTTTGTGAGAAATGAGGGAGTGGTGAAGTTTCTTGTGCGCTTGTGCTTGTTTCTTTGAGGTCCAGTCATTGAGTAGTGTTTGAAGTGTTTTAGTTGTGTGTGCATTGGAGGCAGAAGAAGGTAAGTTTTTTATAGCGTGAAGGAACTGTTTCACCACGCTGGTTGGTTTGTGATCGTGTGCTTGATGAGTGACTTTTTTGTAAGTAGTGACTAGTTGGGTGAAAAGGAAGTCAGTCAGGGGGATAAGTTGTTCAATGGGTTGTTGGACGAGAGTGTCGTGGTGCTTGGAGAGCCAGTCGTTAAGAGGTTTACTGAGGGACGTAAAGTGTGCCTTTTCCTCTTTGCTTAGGGGGCGGTAGTGAATGGAATTGTGTGGGATGTTGTATATGTTAATCGGGTTGGTGGGGATAGCTATGGAGGTGGATACGGGTCGGTGGTCGGAGATGTCGTTGTGAATGTCAATGAAGGTGTTGAAAGGTTTGAAAATGGTGTTGGAAGAAGGAGAAGAGAGTATCAGGTCGATGCGTGTGTGGGACGGGAGCCTTTTGTTTGCAGGGCGCGTCCACTGTTTTGTCTCCGGGTTGTCCTTACGATACAGGTCAATGAGGGTTGGTGTGGTGGTGGGATTGGTGGGGTGTACCTGGTTGTGGAGCCAAGGCGGGTATTTATTGTGTTTGATATTAGCCGTGTCTAGAGAAGGTTGGAGATATGTGTTGAAGTCGCCGACCATGATGTGGCACGGCTGGTCTTGTTGGAGGGCGGAGATTGTTTTCTCTATCCTGTGTCGGAGATGAGCGTGATGTGATTTGTACACGTTAATGATACGGAGCGTGTGGTAGCCTGGTACAGTAAGGTCGATGGCAATAGGGCATCCATTGACCTTGTCGTGTTTGATTTGCGTGACGAAGGGAGATAGGGAAGAGTGAATGATGATCGCTGTGCCGTTGGATTTGACAGAAGAAATGTTTGTGAAAGTTCGTAGGTTTAAAAGTGAATGTAAGGAGGGGGTGGTAGGTATTTCCTGTAAACAAAGTATGTCAGTTCCTTGTTGTTGGTGTCGTAGTATAATGGCATCTAGATTGTCAATGTTTTTTGCAGTGTTATGAGTAATGAGTGTTAAACGTGTTTTAGAGTGGATTAAGTTGTCTGTTGGTGTGGTAGGTTTAGGTGCTTTGTGAATGTTAGTAGCGTATCTAGGTGGTTGGGGTACTCCCGGTGGGAGGAGGATATCAATTGACGGCGTGATGATGAGGGAGATGGGACCACGTTTCAAATACTGACCACTTCCAAGACAATCCTTGATCTTGACGAGTCCTCGAGTCTAACGTGAAGCCGTATTGGCGGTCGTGGCCCGAATGGAAGCGGCCACTGAATGGGTCAAGAAGGAACCACTTGCAAAAAGTTAAACCCTTCATGCGGTCATGACAGAAATCAGACAGGCCACGTGGTTGCGACTTAGAGGGCAGAGTGACACTGGGCGTGCAACTGAGTACCCGTTCGTGGCTTGGATGAATCAAAATCTTGACACACAGGAGATGAGTGAACGAAATCCACACGGCATGCGGGAAGCATTGTGAGGAGAGTGTACGTTCCAGTGTGTTCGCATTTTTTTCGATGCGTGGCACAATACCTTGCGAGATGATGCTTCGTGAATGGTTAGATGAAATCGCTTCGAGAAATAGCAGCCTGATAAACAGGTCATACCGTTGGTATTGAAAGGAGTGAGGACGAAGGGAATCCGTATCTCTGAGTAGTGACATAGTGAAGACATTGAGAACTGGATGAGAGAAAGATTGTGGGTGGGTGGGGAGTCATTGGGGCTTAGCCACGATCAATTGCTCATTAATGGAGCGCAGTTGTTTCTCGGAGCCAAATTCTTTGGCGGCAAAGAGTGTGTCTTCCCATTTAGAAGTGGCATGGTCTTTCACAATTGAATCAATGATGTTTTGTTTTTTTAAGAGGTTGGGCGAGCCGGATGTAAAAGTGATGCCTTGAACTTTTTCTTGGTGTGCTAGGATACTGGATCCCAGGTTTTGAAAGAGTGCTTCAAAATATTGGTGTGATTTGGCACTTGGGTTGGATTCCAGTGGTTGGATGGAGGTGAAGGTACCAAAAAGTGAAGTTGCTTTGTTGATGTCTCTAAAACCTATGGAGGTTGGAGCACAAATGACAACCGATTTGGCGTCGGTTGGTGTGTAGGAGGGTTTAGCCCGGTAGCTTAGTGGAGCGTCGGACAAAACTGCATATGTGTTATCGTGATTGAAAAAAGTGAGGCCGGCTTTCTTGCATTGCTCGTTCATCCATTTGAGTTTTGAAACTCGTGTTTCGGTGTTACTTGGAATGGAGTGGACATCCAGATGCACCAATACTGAGTATTTGGTGCGTAGAATTGCGTATTGCAGTATAGAATTCATTTTTTCAAGAGAGGCCACTCGATTTAGAAGCTCCGTGGGTTCGAGTTTGGCTCCGTTTTTAGCGGAGCTTTTTGTGGCGGAGATCATGAAAGTATTTTCATGGGCGGAGAGGTTGTAGGGGAAAGCCATAATGAGTGGATTCCTGTCTAGTGGGTAATGGGATCGAACGGTTTTGGCGATTTGGGAGGAGAGGGCTGAGTTGGTTTCGATGTCGAAACGAGTATGGGTGCTTCCAATGGGCGAGCCACGTTTTTTTATCTCACCGCGGTAGTGTGCGCAATTGGTGGAGGTAATGGATGAGGCATCTTGCAGGTCGGGTTTGATTAATTTGTTGAAAAATTGGAAAGCATCTTCTTCGGTGAGGACTTTGAGGTCTCGCGAAATGTCAATTCTGACATAATCGGTGTTCCGTGGTGTGTGATGGGCTTCTTGTTGCGGAGAGATAAAAGCCTCGGCATGTGCAAGGTCATGGCCCGGCGAAACAGGAGAGAATTTGGGCGGTGTGTATTGGAACTCGGAAAGGTTATCCAAAGTAATCATAATATATCCCTCCGGGTGTGGGGCGGAGCAAGTGTCAAAAAGCTTTTGATCATTCTTGAGGATCATATTCAACGGAACAAAGTTTTGGGAGATTTTTTGGTCAACCATAAACCTCCTTGCTTTGGCATAGGCTTGAGAGTAATCCCAAATCCCGTTAGTGGCTTCACACACTCTCGGGTCCGACACCAAAAGAATTAGCGTACCCCTTACATGTATTTTAGCACGCGCAAGCGACGCTAAGGCATTGAGCAACATGTTCACGTGAGCGGTTGTGTTGTGTGAGACGTCCTTGTTGAAGTCGTAATTTGTGGTGGGGGTGAAGATGAAGATTCTTGTTTGGGACTCCTAGAGGTTGGCCATGATGTTGAGGGTTGTGATATTTTGGGGAGTGACCAATTTTGCGTTTTTGATGGCTCGTGCATGGTCTTCCGTTGGATATGGGGCGGAATGCTCGTACTTCTTGTTGAAATAGTTTTGGTAGTCGGTGCCCCCAAAATGTATTTCGTGAGGTTGCTTTTGAATTTGGGCGATGATGTCCTTGGTTGGTAACATGGTGATGTAGTCGGAGTATACACAGTTGTCTTGAGATTGGAATTGATAGATTTCCGGAACTTTTTCGTCTTGAAGGTCTTGGTGAAGTTGGGATGGAGAGTTGCCGTTGGGGTCGCTCACAACAACGTTGGTGGTTTGGTGGGTTTCCAAGTCTTCCATAGGGATGAAAGTGAAACTCTTGTTGCGCTTTTCTGAAAGTTTGGCATAATCCACCGTTGGCTTTTCATTGTATTGAAGTTGGGTGTTGCTGACGATGTTGTCGTTGACTGCCTCCTTCGTTTCACGGTTTGGTTGCGGGGTGGTTTTTTGAATCCATTTTTTCATTTGGCGCTTGGATTTGTCGTTTGGGCTTGAACTTGCATTCTGGCTTGGAATTGCGTCTGGAGTGTTTTTCTCGGAGTTTGTTTTCTGATTTGACTTCGGAGTTTGGGGTTGTTGATCATTCTCCTTTCCTTTTTCATCTGTTCTGCTTTCCCGAAGAGCCGCGTTGCGTCTGTGATCCCTCAGCTGTTGGTCGCTTTTCTTGAATTGCGCCACGCGATTGGCGACAGATTTGCTCGGATCTGCGGCTTTTGGCACGGTGCGATCTTTGCCCATGATGGATTTCTTGAGCAGCTGTTGTTGAAATTATGTTCCGCGTGTGCGCCAGGAAATTGCGGATCGAGTGATACCTAATACGTGGGCAGAAATCAGTGAAATCGAAAAAATTCAGGAAAAGATTTTATTGTAGTCTGTCAAACTGAAATTAGGAATTTCCCACGGAGGACCCTGCCCAAGCACTTAGCGTTGACTACCTTGTCCTTGAGCTCGTCAAACGCTTGTTGCTCTTGTGGGCCCCAGCGCCAAGTAGTACTCTTCTTGATCAAGTCTGTCAGAATGGCGCTGGTGTAGGTGAAGTTCTTGATATGGCGGCGGTAGAAGTTGCGCGCCCCAATGAAACTGCGTCCATCATGGAGTCCTTTCTTGGGGTCTTCATGTCGTACCTTAGCATCCATCAGGAGTTTGGTCTTAGAGGCCGCTGGGGTCCACCACCCATAGCCAACGTCAAACCCCAGGTACTGCATGGTCTCCTGCATGAACTCACACTTCTCCAGCTTGAGTCGTGTGTGGTTCTCCTGGCAGACCGCAAAGAACTCACCCAAGAGGATTAGGTGATCCTCCTGGGTATTGGTCCCGAGGCATACATCGTCGATGTGCGCTTCCATCTGGGCCCCACGGGATATGAGTTCTTGCACTTCGGGTCTTCGTTGTAGGATGGACAGGATCTTGTTCATCAGCTCTTCAAATAGAGCGGGTGCGTTGGCCACGCCAAAGGGCATGACCTTCCACTTGAACACCCTCCCCTGAGGGGTGATGAAGGCTAGTAGCTCCTGGGCGTTGGGCGTCAGGTCCACCTGCCAGAATATGCTCCTCCTGTCCTTCTTGGTCTTGTAGTGACAGGAGGCTATCTTCTCAAGGGTAGACCCCATGTTAGGAAACGACCCTGAGTGGTTCAACGCTTTCTTGTTCAGCCCTCCATAGTCCACCACTGGCCGTTTGGCTGTAGACTCAGGTTTGGGCACCAGGAAACAGGGGCTGCAGTGTTGGGGGTAGTCCCCGTCCTTGTACTCCAGGACTAGGCCAGCGTCGATACACTCTTGTATCTGTCGCTCAATCTCATCGGCTTGCTCTTTGGGAGTTGGGTAGGGTCTCCTTCGGATCTTATTGCCCACCAACTCGGGTTTCAGCTTGAGGTCCATCTGTACCAGCTTGTCACATGAGGCTGGGGGTGGTAGTTCCCTGAACACCTCCAGATAGGTCCTTATAAGCTTCTGCACCCGTGGGTCCAATGGCTTGATCTTGTCCTCCATGTCCTCGTCAGAGTGTAAGTTTCTTGCCCCCTGAGTGACAGATGCCGGGAAGTGATCCTCCGCCGACTCTTCGCCCTTGGTAGTATCCTTCAACCCTTGGTAGGCGTATAGTAGGTCTCGTTCAACCATCTCCGGTGGACGATGGCAACATAGGCACGCTCGAGGGGGTACACATACACATTCCTCCGAGAGGTCATCCTCCTCTGGGGTCCTCACATGGCCGCCCCACACGCTCTTCATGAGCTTGAGATCCACCTCTCTTTGCCAGGTGGTGATCTTTGGTTCCAGGTCCTCCTTCAGTTGGGATAGATTTCCCTTACACCCTTGCTTCAGTGGCCATGAGCTGCGGGTAGGCTTAGCGTAGCATAACGTTTTCGCCACCAACCTCCTCTTGGAGTCCACGTACCCCCTTAGCCCGAATCGGGGGTCCAGCTCCTCGTCCAAGGGGTCTTCCACCCTCATGGACAGTAGGGGTTTCAGTGGGGTGACATAATCGGCGTTCTCCACTTCCTCCACGCATGTCTGCACGAAGAAGGCGTCATGCTCAGTTTTGTCATCAGAGTGGATAGAGCTGGGAGCTCGGATAGTCCACACTCAAAGACTCCATCAGGGACAGGTACATGGCAGGGAGTGTTGGTGGCATTTGTGTTAGTCACGACGTATTCATCTCCCCCTGGTATAGTCTCAATAGCATCTTGAGGTGTTAGCCGATCCTTCAAGTCACCAAGGGTGAGTCCATCGCTCTCTCGTTGTATAGCCTGGGCCAGAGTTGAGTCCAGGTCCTCCCAGGGGATAGAGGTAAGACCCCCGTCCACCACGCTGAGCATACTCCCCCATCTGGGTTTCCCGATGGGCGTCTTGCGTCCCAAAGGTACGTAGATGGCCTCATCAGGTAGCTGGAAAGAGCTGATAGTCAGCCTGTCCAGGAGGGTTCGCCAGTACTTGTTGCCCCCATGGGCTCCCCAATCGGGGGAACACAGCACCATACGGGAACGTTCCAGGGCCACCTTGGTCAAGACCTTTCCCAGTTCACTGAACCTGGGGTTCCCGTAGGCCATCCCGAAAGGGGGCCAGTAACATTTGTAGCAGCAGTTTTTTCCCCTGCTGCAGTAAAGGTCCAGTACATGCTGCTTGTCGCTGGCGAACAACTCCACACTCAGGTTTTCTCTGGAGTAGCCACACTCCTTCAGACCTTGGTCTAGGACTTCCCCCAATAGTTGATAGTCCTCAGTTTTGGAGGCCGCCATCATGTTCGAAGGCTCCTCCTTCGATATACTCAGGTAGCTCGAGGTGTGCTTCGACTGCTCCAGTGGCACGGACTCTCTGCCATTGCCGTGGTCCACGTAGGGGAGGTAGGGCGCTTGCAGCGTCAGGGATTGTATCTTGGAGTGCTGCGGGAAGAAGTCAGTCCCCAATACAAAGTCAAAAGCCTCAGTGTCCATCACATAGAACCGATGGGCGATAGTTCGGGAGACCATTGGTACCTCCACTTCACAGTCCCCGCAGCTGTGCACCACATGTTCATCCCCCATTCGTATAGCCGCGGTGGGCATGGTGTTCGTCAGGCTCACAGAAGGTAAATTTTCTTTGGTCACTATTGATATGGTGGCTCCAGTATCCAGTACCCCCAGGTATTCACGTCCCCCTAGTCGGATAGGTACCCATAACACCAGGTCCAGGGCCCCTCCGGAGCTTCCCCGTCAGAACTCCGCGGGACAGGTCACCTCGAACCCCTTATTCCGCAATTTGCGGGCCATCCTCATGAAACGGCTTCTCTTCTTGGCGCTGCTGTCATCACCACCCTCATGCTCACGCTTGGCCCCTTGCTCTCGCTTGGCCTGAGTCTGCGAGCGTGTGGTAGGACCAGACTGCCCTCCAGAGGGCTCGGAGTCCCCCCCTGGATTAGGGTTAGGGTTGCTTCCGTTCTTGTTCTGGTTCTTGTTGTCCTTGTCCGGCTGGCGATTAGCGCCTCCTCCTCGTCCACCTTGGCTCTTGTCTTGGCCTTTCCCACGGCCTTTCGACTTGCCCTTGCCGGAGTCGTTGCCGTTGCCCTTGCCACTGCCCTTGCCAGAGTCTTTGCCAGAATCTTCGCCCTTCAGCTTCGCCGACAGGCGCTGCTTGTGGTAGCACGCATCCTCGTAGTGCTTCCTCTTCCCACAGAAGGCACAGGTGATAATACACCTGTAATGATCCGGCATCTTAGGCTTGGCGCCGGTGTTGGTCTCCTGCTTCTTCCCCTGGACCACGAAGCAATCGCGCTGATCGCAGTCGGGGGCGTGCTGCAGGTGACCACGCTTGTCTCTGGCGTCACACGAGAAGAGCTCCTGGACATTGCCCATGATACGGGCGTGCTTGGGGGTAGTCCCCTATCCAGGTCTGGGTCCCTGGTACCCTTTGCCATGGCTCCCAGAGCCTCCTCCTCCAGGACGGTAGGCGTTCAGGTGCTGGTCGCTTTCTTTCTGCAGCGCCAGCTCCAAGAGTAGCACAGACAACTCCTCGTAGTTGAAGGCTCCTGTCTTGCGCTCTGCCGTTGACCGGCACTCGTCCCACAGCTCCCGAGGGCGCTTAGCCACCAACCAGAAGAGCAGGTCGTCGCTGCCGTAGGAACCGGGCGTCAGTCGTCGCACCCAGTGGTCCAGGTCAGCCAGTAGCTCGAAGATCCTCGCTGGTTTGGGGTTGTTGGGTAGCACGGCCAGGTTCTGGGTCTCGGCCCTGATGGAGAGGTCGGTTTCATGGGTAGGGTACTGCCTTTCCAAGGCAACCAACACGTCGGCGAAGGTAGCGGACTTCATCACGATCTGCTTGACCTGCTTCTCCAGGTACTTCGTCTTGCAGCACTGCAGGAGCAGATCGCACTTGACTTGCCCACTAGCATGGGTTTGGCCGGTCATTCGGAGGAACAGGCAAAAGTTCTCAGCGAACTCCCTGAGATCCTTCCCTGTGAAGTCAGGCAAGTTCACCACAATTTTGGAGGTGGCGATTGCCTTAGCCTCCTGAGACCTGCGTCCCCCAGGGCGCTTGGTCTTCCTCTTCTTCTTCTTCTTCCGCCCGCTCAGGTTCTCGGGGTCTTCAGGCTTGTCGTCCACCGAGGGCGAAGCAGAAGTCATGGACGGCGGTTCATCGTCAGAGGGGTCTCCGCCTAGGTCACTAGAGCCGTAGGGCTCTACGTCAACCATTGCCCTCAGGGCTGTCAGCCCCAGCCGGTCTAGCCCGGCTCTCGTGGAATTCTCCACGTGGCTGTAGGGAGGCCGGGCCGGTCTCGGTATGAAAGGGCTTCTCGGTATCACCGCAGGGGTTGGCATCGGTCGGCTCCTCAGGCTTCCCAGGGTGTTTGTCAACCCCTCCACCAGGTGATTGGCTTGTACTCGGTGAGGTGAAGCTCCCACGATGGTAGGTGACGCTTGGGGAGGAATCAGGGGCTCCAGTTTAGCCCGAATCTCTTGAGTCAGATCACCAACAAGTTCAGAGGTGGCTCCTCGGAGGGCCTCTTTAATCTCCGACCGCGTCAGAGACCTGTTGGAGGAGCTCCCCGATCCTCTACTCCTGCTCCCGCATGACTCAGGGCCTCTCCTCAGTCCACTCAGGGTTGCATACCCAGGAACATCCGCATATGCTCCCGTAGCGGATAGAGGATGGTGATAATCCGCCGCATACCAGCGCGGCGCAGAACTGGAGGCCACTGGCTCACTGACAGTAGTTGCCTCTGGAAACGCAGTGGTGGATGGGTCCACACCATATGCAGGGTAGGTAGGCATGCCAGTAAAGCCCTTGCCCTCAGCCATAGGCGGGGTGGTTATGGGTGTGGATGTTGCAGCTGCTGGGTCTGGAATTGGGAGTGTGGGGGTTGTAGGAGAGGGTGATGCGTGGAGGCCAGAGGCACTTGGTGCGCCCTCGAAGGTTGACTCGCTCGTCGGGCCGTGCCCATGGTCCACTCCTTCGTCTGCCCTGCTTTCTCCTGCATCCTTCTCTCTCTCCCTCTTTCCTCCTCACAGGGTTGGCGTCCACCTCCTTGACTGAGAGGGCCCTGAAGGCCAATTGCAGTCCCTCCAGCGAGTCGTCAACCACGTCCACTGGCCCATGTAAGGGCACCAAAGGTACAGCGCCAGGTCCAGGTCCAGGCTCTCCACGCGCTGGCATTGCTGTTGCATCAGGCGCCGTCTTCGCGTCGGTGTCCTCCTTCTTTGTGTCCATATTCGCCCTTCTTGCTCAGGACAGTCCTTGGTGCGCTGGGTGTACGGCACGGGGTTGCTGCCGGCACGCAGAGACTGTCTGCCTCTTGCTACCAGAAAGCTTTATAGTGTTTTCAGCACTGTGTTTTTGATGTACTTCTCCTACTGCTTGCTGCTGGTGATGGGACTCTGCTGCTTGTTTTTGATATTGAAAATGTTTTGGTGATATAAAACCAATCCAGTGCAACCCAAACCAGAGTAGTATGCAATTAGAAGATAAACAGGATCAAACCATGAAGGGCTGCAGTCACAAAGAGTTACATGAAGAAAGATATCAACACTAGACCACAGCAATAAACATTCAATGCAACTCAGGTTCAAATATTTTACCTGATTGAGAAAAACTGATTGGAAAACTGCCCCAAGGGCTCACACTCTCCATAGTGCCATCTTGAGATGTGCACTCTTTGTTTTTGGTTCCCATAGGTGCTGAGGTGGCATGGCTTGTGGCGCTGAGGTCACTGCCATGTCACATGGGAACTTCCTACTTAGCTAGGCTGACTGGGTATTGAACCCAGGACCTCTCAAAAAGAGGTACCCCAGCCCCTAGGGCGCATACCACTAGGATACCTAAGAATTCATGAGAAAACATAGATAAATTCATAGGCTCTGCCTCAGTATATCAGTGCTTCAGTCAACTCAGGAAAAGATGTTTTAGTGCACATTGCTCGGGGATTAAGGGGTCCTAACAACATCCTGATTGGGTGTTTGGTTCTATAGGTCAAAACGTGTTATCACCCGTTTTGGCTAGGCCCATACTAAGATAAAAATGCAAGAGTGCTTAGAGCACCTCTAATACAACTAAAGCATACCCTAAAGCATTGGAAAAGCACTTCTTCTTACTGTACATGGTGGCAGCCCGCCTCATGGCGCTGTGTGCTGCCTGCTGTGGCCAGGCCCAGACACCCCCACCCAAAACTACCCCCACCTCACGGAGGAGAACATGCCCGGCATCCAGCGATGCTTCTTCAGCACCCTCGACTACCTCCAGTAAACGCACCCACACGTCCTGGAGCTGAGGTGGACACCCCCCGGATAACCCACGTGCCCGCACAGCCGGGACAACACCCTACACCTGGAAGACACCACAGTCCACCTGGGAGTCACACAGGCCACGCGGCACCACCACATCACAATCCCAAGCAAGCTAGAAGAGCGCCTCGCCCGGCTACCCCAAATTGCCAGGGGGGACCTCCTGTCTACGCAGGGCCTGGCGTACTTCATGGAAGCAGTGCTCAACGCGGCCATCGGGTACCAAGCCCTGCACCTCCCGCGCCCCCAAGACGCACTACGCCACGCTCGACAGCAAGTGACGAAGGCATGGGCGCAACACGGAGGCTGGCCCACGTCTTTCGCCAAGGAGGCCATGATGGTTCACTGGCGCTACTACGGAGACAATACGGGCGCCCTGGTCGACATGGCCTATGCCAAACACGCAGCACACCTCCTACACAGGGTAACACACAACCACCAACCAGAAGTTCGCGAGGCGGCAGCCATACGCATAAAAGAAGCGCAAATGGCCCGCAACACCTGCCCCCGGTGGATACTGGCGCAACACGGCGTCTCCACCCCCGTGGGCACTGGCATCTGGACCCAGCTACAACTCCTCCTACCGCACCACACACACGCCATCCTGACAAACCACCACTGCGATCAACAGGGGCCACTCGTGGCCACACACACCGACATCCACCGACGCCCGGCAGGCGAGGTGGACACCCTGTGCCTCGTAGGGGCCACCATCACCATAGTGTATATCACCCCAACACAGATGAAGATCATGGCCCAATGCGACGCCCACCACGCCCCATTCCTTTCCGACCCACAATGGCCGGCACGCCACGTCTTCCAAGCGTACCTCCGCGCATGTGCTACGAAGGCAGGGCGCGACATGCCGGGGCCCAAGGACATCGACACGGCGTACACAGCCTTCCAGCGCCAGCACCCCCGGCCCCGCCCGAGCGAGCACGAGACCCCCAACGACGGCGGCACGACGCAGGGGGAGCCCACCCCGTCAGCCGAAGGCTGGACACCACCCACCATCCTGCTACTAGCACCAAACGGCCACAAACATGCTACCCGCACTGTCCAGCGACACCATGCCCCCTGGTCCATCCCCAAACACAATGCACCGGAGACCGATGTACCACCAGTCAGACACAGTGACCAGGGCATACCACGCACGTGCTGGCACTGCGGCCCGGCAGCCCTCGACACTCCGTCGCCCCTGCTGCACCTCATCTCCACCCACTACCGCACCCCCACCGCCGCCGCCACCGCCGACCAGCAAGCATGGCTCTCCCCCTGGTTTCACACGGTACCCCCAGACCACCCGGCGCACGTAGCCTGGACCCGAACACCCACGGCGACATGGACGTTCACCAACGAGCGGGCAGACCCGGACAGCGTAGCCATGGAGTACGACCGCTGCGACCACACCGCGCAGGACCTCAGGAGGCACCCATGCGCCCCCTACAGCACAAATGCCCCACCCTCCGCGGCGACAAAGACGACAAGGAGCGGCGACAGACCATCACGTGCCAGAAGTTCCACCCCAATACGGGATACCTCTTCCACCTGATGTACGCGTATATCACCCAGGGACGCCCAGACAGGGGCCTCCTCCGCCTCACCCCACGAGCCCAGGCCATCATCACCCAGGGAATAGGCGTCTATGCAGCGCCACTACTGCAACCCACGCAAATCACCGCCAGAACCACCCAGGGGTACCCCATCTACGTCTATCACCCCACAGCAATCGCCCGCCTACCCATACCCAGCGACACCGACATCATCTACTTCACTCACGCATCCGGCACCCATCAACGCACCCCCACGGTCGGTTGCGCCTCCGTGCGCATCACCCGGCACGCGGACGGCCTCCACGTGGAACACCACACCGGGACAACCATCTTTGGGGCGTCCTCCCACGGCGAACTGCGCACCATGGCAGACGCCGTCACCGCCACACCGCCACCCACGACGGTCCGGCCCCGCAACATCTGGGTAGTCGTGGACGCCACGGTGGACATCCACCTCACCAGGCGCCTTGCGGACCTGCCCCTCCACAAAGCAGTCGAGTCCGGCCTCACCACACAAGCGTTGGGACTATGGATGGCCTTCAAGGGCATGCACCCCCAGGACGCCCTACACATCGTCAAGCAGGAGTCACAACGCTACGCATACGGCAATGGACGCGCGGACACGCAGGCCAAGCACCAGAACACCAACCACACCCCAGGGCTCGAACGCGTGCGACTGGACACCCCACACCACAGCCACCTGCAGCACCTGCCCCCGATACCCCTGGCCACACAGCCCCCCCAATGGATGCCCGAGGACACGCCGTACACGGATCGAGACAAGCAGTACCACTACCCCACACCCATCCAGCAACTGGCCACCACACTGGGCCACCAAGCGAACACCGAACTCCTCCGACGCCTCGAAGACTCCGTCCACACCCCCCTCTACTACTCCGCCCTGCGCCCGGATAGCCTCCCAGCACACCTACAAAAGCCCCGACTCCAACTCGCCCTCGAACAACTTCCCCTCCTCACCCGATACCACCGATGGTATACGCGCCGCTCGATCCACGTCCCCACAGGGCACACCAAGTGCATCTGCAGCCAAGCGGAAGAAGAAACATGGGACCACTTCAAGGCGTGCCCCCTGTACAGAGGACTGGACACCCTCACAGACTGGAACCCAACCCACACCATCGCACAGCACGCCGGATGGCTGGCGCAGTCCCCAGCGACCCAGCAACTCACCACCGTCCTCAAGCAGACGGAGGTGCTCGAGGCAGTCCGAAGGGGACTCGTCCCCACTGCCGTCTACACCTTGCTACGCACCCACGCGGAGGACCCCCAGGCCACGGCGGGGCACATGCAGCGGACGGCCGTTGCCAAGACGGCGGAGCAGCTCACATACCGCACCCACAAATACCTGCAGCATGTGGCAACCCTGCCCCCAACAGACCAATCCCACCTCCTCAAACTCCTGTTCTACCAACCATGAGAACCTACCCCGTGACATACCAACACGGAACCCCCACCGCGTCTACACACCGTCCACCGAGCACAGCACTGGCACAGCACACACGGGCGCCACAGGCACCGCACACGCTCCCACCAGCATGCGCGCGCCACCAGCCCCCATCCACCCACGCCGCCGTCCGTCCACAGGTACCACCAACCACCAGCCACCGCATGTCCCCTCTGCGTTCGCCAGCGGCTACCACAGACAGCCCTGCCCTGCAACCGAGACCACTGGGTCTGCCTGGGAGCCGCGCACCGCCTCACCCACTGCCCCCACTGCGGGGACCTCAACCCCCGCCACCGCGAACGGCCCGCGGCCCCAGCCGCACCCCCCCCCCGCCAGCCACCCCAGCTCCTTCGGGTTCCTCACCGACACCCTCCGGGACCAACTGGGAGGGTACTACGTGGCGGACGCGGCAGACCGCGCATGGACCATAGCCGTGGCCACGGGCAACACACCCCTGCCCCCCCACAGCCCACCCCTACACCACAGCGGAGGCGGCTTGAACGTGGCGGCCCGCCACATCCTCCTCGCCCTGTACCTCCACCACCGAGACCTGCACCTCCCAGACCCACAACTCCCGGCCCCCAAAGCAGCAGCCCTGACGCCGGAAGCGTGGGCCGACACGGCACCAGAGGAGATAGCAGCCTACCTCCGAATCACTTGCCGCCGGTTCAAACACGCCCTCGGCCGACGGCAAGGAACACCTTACCCACTCAGCGCACTCCTCTACCCGGCACACCACCCCCACTCCGCACAACAGAATCCCCCGGAGGGCTGGGCGTCTTTTCGGGACGCCCACCTGGCCGCCCCCGACGAGGCCACCGCCACGCGGATGGGCCTCACGGACCAGGAAGCCTACGTCAGAGGCCTCAAGACGAGCCTCCAAGAGGCACACCGCTGGCACGCCCGCTCCCCGTCGCCCCCACGGGGACAGGGGGGTTCACCCGCCCCCGACACCCACCAGGCCAAGAAGACCAAGACAGGTCAGGGGGCCCGCCAATGCACCCACCAGCAGGGCGCGACGCCCCGACCAAGGCCCGGGTCCAGCCACACCGCACCGCCCCACGCCCAGACCCCCGGGGCACACCAACAACACCGCCACCGCCAGCGCCCACCACCACCACCGTACCGCAGCACCCAAACCCTGCAGCCCAGTCAGCCACCACCGCCCACACACGTCCACGCCATGCCAGGACCACCGTACGCGCAGAGCCAGGGGACATGGCACCACCAACACCACCACCACGCCCCCGTCCCTCCCAACCCCTACCCCCTAATGCCCCCATGCTACAGCGACCCCCACCAGCTACATCCCCACCACGCCCCAGCACAACCAGGCCCCGCGAACCACCCACCCCACATAGCGCACATGACCGCACCACACCATCACATATTCCACCACCACCAGCCCCTGCCACCACACCCACCAACGCCGAGGTACCACACACAACCGGCACACCCTCCACACCACCACCACGCGGTCCAGCACCAGCCGCCGCCCCCGCTACACGGGCCCACGACATACGAGCCACGGTACACCCCCATGTACCCGCGAGGAGCCGCGCACGCACACCAGCAACACCAGGGCCTAGTAGGAGCGCCCCACCACCACCAACAGCCCCCCCACCCACACCCCATACCAGCGAGCACCATCCACCAGCAGCCACCCATCACATACGGACCACAGCCCCGACCGGGGGCTCATGCGGTCGCCTCCCACCCGCACCCCGGCACCACAACCAGTCAAGAACCGCAAGGGCCACACGGCGCACACACGCAACACCCACACGACCCACAGGGACGCCCGGACCCCCAGCCAGCACAACACCCATTCCCGCCCCCCCCACCCCACCACCACCAGCAGCAGCCCCCCCACCCACACCCCATACCAACGAGCACCATCCACCAGCAGCCACCCATTACAATGCGGACCACAGCCCCACCCGGACGCCCATGCGGCCGCCTCCCACCGACACCCCGGCACCACAACCAGTCAAGAACCGCAAGGGCCGCACGGCGCACACACGCCGCACCCACACGACCCACAGGGACGCCCAGACCCCCAGCCAGCACAACACCCACCCCCGCCCCCCCCACCACCAACAGCACCACCCCCACACCACCCCCCCCCGCCCCCCCCCCGAGACCAGGCCACGGACACAACACGCGGCAGCCAGCACCAGCCAATTGACGTCAATACCCTCGCCGACACACGCCACCGCGAATCCCCCCTCCCGCGACCGCCACAAGAGACCCCATCACCGGACCCCACGCGCGACAACGACGACCACCCCCCCCAACCCACACCACCCCCCCCATCACACTCCGCACCACTAGTCGCCGCACCGGCCGAACCCTACGCCCTACACAACCCCGCAGCGGTACGGCAGCACCTCCGGGGACTCGGGGAACAGGACGTTGTGCTGTACCTCCGCACCTCCGGCACCAGCACCCCCATCCGGGCGGCCACCCTGGTCCAGGCGGCCACCCTGGGGGAAGGCGTCAGAGACTTCCTCTTCGACGCCTTCCTCCACGTCGCCCGACACGAGCGCCCCCCACGCGCCACCCCAGACGGCGAGAGCCCGCCCCCCACGGGGAGCCGGATCTGGGTGCCCCCCATCGACTGGGGGCGACACCTGGTCGGACACCCCGTGCCGGAGCGGGACAGCACCCGGGGCCGCACCCGCTACCGCGAGCCCAACATGGCCCACCCCCCACCCGACGTGACCCCCGACAGCACCAAAGAGTGGGAGCGGGAAACATGGGTAGCCCGGATGGCCTCCCTAAGCAACTTCCGGCACCACGTCCCGGGGGACATCCCCACCCCCGACGACCAGCAGCCAGCCCCCTCCACGTACATGACCCTCATGTACAATCTGCACTACACCCTCTCCACCACCACGTACGACGCACCCACAGACCACTGGGTGGTACACGGCACCGACTCCCTCCTCCCCGCCGACTACACCCCCCCCCCACACAACCCAGGCCCCGACACGTACGCCAGGGGGGACGACCCGGACGACCCCCACATCTGGGGCACGTGGGAACCCGAATCCCTGGACACGCTGCTCTCCATCCGCAGCGGCTGCCAGGGCCTTGGTAGGGCAATGTATTGCCTCGCCAAGTGGACCCAACGGACCTGGGGGATCCCCACGGACACATGGGTGTGGGTGGTCACGCTGCGCCCCCAGCAGAGGGAAGCCCCCCGAAACCGCAAGGGACCCACCCCCCCACACCCCACCACCCCACAACTATGCCCGTACATGGTGGCAGCCCGCCTCATGGCGCTGCTATGGCCGGGCCCCCACACCCCCACCCAAAACTACCCCCACCTCACAGAGGAGGACATGCCCGGCATCCAGCGATGCTTCTTCCGGACCCTCGACTACCTCCAGCAAACACACCCCCACGTCCTGGAGCAGATATGGCCACCCCCCGGGTAGCCCACGTGCCCGCGCAGCCGGGACAACGCCGCCACGCCAGCACCAGCACGCACGGATCACCAGGGAAAACGCGCGCACACGCCCGATGCCCGAACCTGCACCCTCGTTCTCGCTACTTACAGGACCCAGCATCATACGCCCGCCCCCGAGGCCCGGGACCCTCCGCCGTCTCCCGCGGCCCTCTCCTCCGCCTCCGACTCCACAACCTCCACCACCACGACCACCTCATCCACCACCACCACCACGTCCTCATCCAGCACTCCACCCCCCAGGCCGCGGGGGACACCTCCCAAACAGGCCTCCAAACCCGCCCCCACCGCGAGCAGCCCCGCCGCCGTTAAAGCCCACGCCCCGGCGAAGCCCACCCCCACGACCCAGCCGAAGCCCAAGACCGCCGCCAAACGGCGACCCGCAGCCAAGCCCAAACCCAAGCCCAAACCCGGCGCCACGATGGCAGCGCGAGCCCGGCCCCCCGAGGATGTCCTCTACGACATCCGGCCCCAGCCGTCCCAGGCCCGAAGGCAGCAGCGCCCAGCGCGGCGCCCCCCCACCGTCACCGACGCCACCGCCACCACCTTCATGGCGGGGCGTGCCGCGGCCGAAGCGCGACGCGCCTCGTCCCACCACCTCCCAAAGCCCGCACCCCAGGCCCACGGACCGCTCCCGACCAAGCCGGAACAACGCCAGGGTCCACCAGCAGCGCCCCCGCCCCCCTACCGGCCCCCGATGACAGCCCACATGCAACGCATGCCCCACTACCGCCGCCGCCGCGAATCCCCGCCCAACCCCGAGGCGGAGACCGTACGCGCACACCCGCGGGTCCACATCCGCGTGCACCCCCACTCCCCACGCACCCCCACGGAACAGGACTACGAGAAATCCCCCAGGCCCGCCACCGCCGCCGGTCCCCACGACCCCGTCACACCCACCCACGCCCACTCCTCCGCCCAAGACCGCAGGCCCGCCCAGGAACAGTGGTGGCAGCGCTGGACCCACACGCAGCTCTGGGAGCTGCGGAAGTGGGACCGGGGAGAGCCCTCCCTCGAGGGCCTGGTCCATCGGCCCCGCAAGGGGTCGGTGGAGAACTGCCGCCTCCGGCCGGCGGGGGGGTGGATGCCGCAGGCCGCATGGGAAGCCATGCTGGCCGATGCGCTCCACCCCCTGGGAGTCCACCCCCGCAACCTCCCCGCGCCCCAGGACCACCCGTACGTCCTCAGGCGCCTGCGGGAGACCCTCCAGGAAACGCGGCGAGACGGCATCCGCCTGTGGGACATCACCCAAAGCCCAGCCCCGCACGCACACACCCCCTCACCACCCCACAAGCGTCGGCGCACCGACACCGGCGACACCCACAGCACCCCAGGAGCCCTGCGCGCCACCCAACACGACGCGCCTGACCCCCCGGCCAGCGGCGCCGCCATCTAACCCCGTTACCCAGCACACCACCACCACGGGGCGCCACGCCAGGCCCCGCCCAGAAGTCACCAAACGAACCGGACGCCGAAGGAAGCCAACGCACACGACAACGAGCACCACTACGCCCAAAGGCGCCGAACCCGGACCCGATACCGTGGGCTCCTCTCCACCCTCAGCACGACACACACGTCACTGACGTCACTCCTCCGCCGTGCCCCCTCCCACGCCACCGCCCCGCCCCCCCCCCCCCTCCCGCCGCACGTCCACACGCCGCCCAGCACCCGGCCCCACACACTGCGCCACAGCATCGCCTTAGTCCGGCTCCTCCACCATCGCGCCACTTGGCACCTCACAGTAGACCGCCGTCCTGTGGTCCCGCTCCCCCCAACACCGCTCCCGGGGCCGCACCCGGCCCACGTCGTGTTCGCCCCCACGTCGCGGGCCGCGGACATCCTCCCGCTCCTCGCCGCCACCCCTCCTGGGCATCGCATACTGCTTGCCGCCAACCCCTCGGTCCTCAGTGAGGTCCCCATCGAGCACGCCGACGCCCTGCACGTGCGCCCGCTGCTGCCCAACCTGCACGCTGCGTACGCCCCCGGCACGCCCGTCGACCCCTCCGTGTGGGACTCCCAGTGAGGCCACCGGCCAACGGCCGGCCCGCACGCAGTAAGAAAAAGTCACTGCCATGTCTTTCTTGGAGGGCTTGATCCAGGCCAAGCCCCCCTCAAAACCCTTTGTTGATGCTGAGACAAACTTAAGTGTTTTTATCTCTCTTTTGTTGCCTAAAGTACACTTTCTCAAGGTAACTAGGGTTGTGACCCTAGCCCCCCCATGAAGTTCACCCCTACCACTCAACTGACCGGAGGTACCTTCCTTCATGGAGGTCATACCAAACAAAATCAGGCATTACATGCTTGTTGGCCTTGGAGGCTAAGCCTAAGTGGTCTCCCACCCCAAGACCCCTATACTCAATTGTTTCTACCACTAATTGTGGTCCTACTTTGTAACTGTTTCTGAATTCAGTTGCCTGGCCAAGTCATTTTCTGTGTGGTCCTGACATCTATGCCCCTCAGTCCTAACCAGCATCATTTCACCCAAAAGAGTGCACATGAAGTGCCTATTGCAACCTCTGAGGCTAGAGTCTGACCAATTTTCATATAAAACCTTTTGTATTATCCATTTGTGATTGAATCTATGTGCATATACCTGCTTTGTCTATCTGCAGCCCTTCTGTGTTACACTGGATTCCAAAACCAATCATTGATTCGATCCATATTCAGTCCTTGCTCTACTTGCTGCTTTGGTTTCGGTTTTACAACTACAAAACCTGCAGGAATACATCAAAAGACCTAGGGCATAATTCAAGGACATCTTTCCGGTAGCAGAGACAGTCCCTTGTGACCTTTTGAACCGACCCTGAGAAGAAGTGCAAAACAAAAGCTCAACAAAAAGTCCAACATGTCCACACCAAGTGTAAGGACCTGGCCTATCCGAACTGTCCAAGTACAAATGGGCAGTGTGGTCCACCCAATGAGTGAACCACCACACCGAGCTCCACATCAACTCAGTGGCGCATCTGCGTTCCAAGGAGATCCAGAACGCAGAAGGGCGAAAGAGAATAAAGGCCTTACCACCGAGGCCTTAGCAGCACACGGTGGAGACAGCTTCAGTCACCTCCACAGACGTGTGGCTGCTTCAGTATCACGATCCAATTGCCCAGCTTCATCCTCAACTGCCATTGAAGGACCTGAGGAATATGAGAAGCTGAAGATGAAGATGGATGAGTACATCATGCATGAGGAGTACTATAAATCCATCCGTGGGGAAGATGGAGAGGAGCCCTTGGCTGTACATGGATCAAGACCACGTACAGATCTAGGGTCCTACGCACACTCTGGTCCTCCGTCCACAGCATCCCTGCCAAGACGACTACGACCTGAGTACCCAACCCCAAAGGCTCCTGAAGTGGGCCCAACACGAGTCGAAGAACATCATCCAAGGCCAACCTACGGTGCCCTGGATCAAACGGCCGAGCTGCTGGCCAAATTCCTGTCTGGATCAGAAGATCCAGATGTGACGGCCTTATCAGAGGCCATTAAGGCTAAACTGGGTATTGCAGAACCCTTACCCAAGCCTGAGTTCCTCTCTCTCTCTCCAGGGCTGAGTACCCTGGCCGAAGATCTCAAGAGATCGAGGGTCTCAAGGCTGTTGCCTAAGGTTACCTGCCCCACCCCCTTTCACCCCCGTGCCAGGACTGTGCCTATGGCGGATCTACAGGACGTGCCTGTCACAGAGAGTGAGAGAAGAGGGCTGTCAGCCCTGGCCCCTCTTGCCGGCGTGTCGCCTACAGGCCTAACTCCGGGGGGTGGGAAGACGGGCAGACCAATTGCCGGGGCGAACATCCAGCTGGAACTGCCGGAGTTCGACCCCAAAAATCTGCCTGAATGGGCAGAAGAATTTGCGGAGTCCCTTTTGTTGACTGGCCAATCCCATGTGGATGTGGCCACCAAATGTTCACTGCTAAAACGCTCTTGCAAAAAGAAATTTTTGCAAAAACAGGTCAAACAGATTGTGAAAACCTGTTCTACTTGGGCGGAGGTACTCCTGAGGTTAGAGAAAACATTCCCAGTCTATGAGACTGACCTCAGCGTACGCACACAAATCGAGGAGCTACCTATGCTCCCGGAGTTTCCATCCGCTGCGCGAATTTCTGAGTATGTGTGCGACATGGAGTACTTATTTTCGAGGATGAATGTGGGCTCCTACGGAGCCACTGAGCCCCACCTGTGGCTCATGAGTAAGATCCCCCAGCGTACGTGGGATGATTGCCGCTCAACCTCTGAGAGGAAGAGCAGGACCCACTCGTATGATACACTGGTGGATCTGTTGATTGAGCTAGCTCTTGAGAGGGAGAACGACTCCCACATGGAGAAGTTCCTCAAGAAGCATTTGGGACGAGGTGGTACCCCTACCCCTGAACGTGGCGAAGGGAAGGGGCATAAAAATCCCACTAACACCAACCAGGGAGGCGGTAAAGGGAGGGGCAACCTACGTGCCATGAACGAGGTTCCAACTGATGCAGGCACACCCCCCCTGTTTTACTGCCGACCTGTCAATGACAAGGGGGGACCTTGTCATGCCTCTGACTGCGATCTCCGCAGTGGCTGTATGCTGCAGATGAAACGTCAGCAGCATACTAAAGATGGGAAAACTGTGACCCATCAGGACCACTTCAGGTGTACCATCACCTGTGGTTACTGTGGCAAACGTCGTCACTATGAGGACGAATGCCACATCAAGAAACGCGAGAGTGACAAACTCAAGCGTCAGGAGGCGGAGCGCCAGAAGACCCCGACGCCCGCCAGAAATCCCCCGAATGGGGATAAAGGTAAAGGAGGTGGCAAGGGGGGTGGCAAAACTGGACCCCCTAACCCCCAGAGGCGCTCATCAGCGCCCGTTGCTACACCTACTCCTGCTGCCACACCCGCTCCTGCCGCAGGTGTCCCCCAGAAGCGCCCCCAAGGGGATAACGCTACCCCTGAGGGGAATAATTCTAAGAAGAGGCGCTTGGCCTGGATGGCCAAGTCCCTCATGGCTGCAGGAGTGGATGTGAAATTCCCTGATGAGGAATAGGGGGGCGGCTCCGAAGAGGAGGACTTGGTTTTCTGGATCCTCGTGAAAATCGGGGATCAGGTTTTTCGAGCAGTGCTTGATACCGGTGCAACACTTTCCATAGTGGCCCGGCGCCTGCTTAAAACCTTCAGGAAGACTAAGACTGTGGCCATAAGAGTAGGGGATGGGCGTACCATCCATTCCTTGGGGGGGGTCGATGTGACCATATGTCTGGGCGACGAAACCGTGACCCAACACTGCAGAGTGTTGGACACTGACGCCTTTGACATTGTCATTGGCACTGACTTTCTAAGAAGAAACCCCCAGGTTAAAATGCTGTCCTTACAGCGTCCTTACTCTTTCCACTGCGACTTTGGCAGTGGGCTATTCTCCGTTCCTTTGGAGCTGTCAGGACGAAAAGAGTCTGGGCTGCGCTACGCAGCCAAGACGAACTATCGTACTGAAAACTACCAACTGGCCCGTCATGTTCTCGAAAATGGACTGGCGGCCCTTCAGGTAAACCTGGATGAGATCCAGGTGGAATTGTTTGCGAGCCAACAACAGCACATCATGCAGTTGTACTGCTCGAAACAAATGAACAATGCTTTCCGTTTCTTCTGGAAAGCAATGGGCCTAGCGTATGCTAACCCTCCCTTCTCCCTGCTCGCGAAGGTTCTAACCAAGATCGCTTATGAGGGAGGAAGTGTTGTTATGTGCACCCCTGACTGGGGTTGCTCTGGTGAACATGCTTACTGGCGCCGTATGCTTGACCGAATGACCGTGGGAAGAGTGCAACTCCCCGACGGCCCCATCTATGTGCCTGAGGACTCGGACACAGCTATGCAGGCCCCTGAGTGGGCCAGTTTCCTGTCCATCATCGATGGATCTCTCAATCCTGTACCCCTGTGTGACCTGGACCAGGTGCTACTAAAAGAGGTCATGGCCGAAAATCGTGGCCTGACCCTTTATGATCTCAAAAATCGATCTCCTGAGCACCTATCTGCCACACTTACAGGGTGTGAGTCTCCTGATGACTATCTGGAACCTGCAGCTGTAAAAAAGGATGCTGACGACCAACTGTCTGAGATCGCCAGCACTATTCCCTCTGTTGATCCCAGCTGTGTTGACCTAAAACATAGTGCTTTCCTGGCCCAGCTGTTGCTAGAGGAGGTAGATCTAGAGTCAACCTCTGAACCCGCTTCCTCTGTTGGGAAACCAGTGCTACACATGCAGCCTGTGCACACAGGTGAACCCGTGGCCCGGAGTACTGATGCTCTGGCACGGCCTGCTGCTAATAACATGCCCTTGTCTGAGCATGACACGCAAGAACTCCGACGGCTGTTGTACCTGAAGGCCGAAGGTATTGAGCGCCAAGAGCGGCTGCAATACCTCAGACAGACCTGGAAATACTCCATCTGGTCTGAGGAGGACGATGAGTCCTATACGCTGCCTGATCCTGAGATACCTCTAGTGTACTCTCTACACTATCGGCAGCAATGTCCCCCTGAGTGGGACGAGTGGGACTGATCGGCATAAAAAGAAAGAACATGGAAAAAGCAACCTCCATGCTGAGGAGGATTTCCTTCAGAAAGTCGAGAGTCTTAACCTTGACCCCCGCCTGAAGAAACTGCTTATAACCTATGAGGAGGTGTTCGGCGCCTTGCCGCCTCCCCTATCTTGCAAAAAACTGGTCCAGATGGACCTGAAATTGAAACCAGAATTTGAAAAGACGCGAGTGAGGCGTCGTCCCTATCCCGCTCCACAGGAACAGGTTGAAGAAATCGAGCGCCAGATCCAAGAATGCATTGATGCTGGCCTCGTTGAAGAGTACAAACATGGGGACTACCCCCATCACTGCAGCTGCTGTTTCCTTGTTGCTAAACCAGGGTCGACTGCTCTACGTCTTGTTGTAGACTATGGTGAGGTCAACAAGAAAACCCAGAACCACTCAGGGAGTATTCCTAACATGGAAAACACCCTGGAGCCTATTGCCAAATGCAGGTATAAGACCAAAATGGACAAACGCTCTGGTTTCTGGCAGGTTGACCTAACCGCCGCAGCTCAGGAGCTGCTTGCCTTTATAACCCCTAAGGGTCGTGTCTTCAAGTGGAAGGTTATGCCTTTCGGGGTGGCTAACGCCCCAGCGCTCTTCCAGGAGCTTATGAACAAAATTTTGTACATACTGAGGCGCAGGCCTCTAGTACAAGAGTTGATTTCTCGGGGTGCAGAAATGGAGGCTCACATCGACGACGTGAGTTTGGGTACTAATACCAAAGAGGACCATGTCCTTCTCCTCCGTGAATTCTTCACTGTCTGTCAAGAAAACCATCTCCGAATCAAACTCGAAAAATGTGAGTTCATGAAAGAGGAGATGGAGTATTTGGGTTTCGACGTGGGGTATGGCTGGTGGAAACCAGCCGCGTCTAAGATGCAGCCCCTACAGGACATGCAGATTCGCGATGACCCTAAGAAGGGTCTACACGATGTGAGGAGTTTTGTGGGCGCCTGTAATTTCTATCGGCGTCACATCCACAATTTTACTTACTCCTCTGCACCCCTCACTGACCTGATCAAGAAAACTACTCCCTGGAGATGGACCTCGAGAGAGGAAGAGTGTTCCCAGGAGTTGAAGAAGAAGATTGCCTCCTCCAACTGCCTGGGAGTGCCCCGCCCTGAGGGCGAGATAGTCCTGATCACTGATGCCAGTGATGTAGGGGGGGGAGGTACGATCTACCAATGGCAGGAGCTTAACCCCGCTGAACTAACCCACTGCCATTATCGTACTACTGGACTGAACCGTGATGGTTCGTTGAAACATGACTATCCTACCAGTGAGTGGCGACTGGTGCCACTGGGACACTGGAATTGGAAATGGAACCAAGCGCGTTCCAACTACAGCACCTATGACCAGGAACTCCTGGCCGGTATGTTGGTGCTATCAACACAATCCCGACTCCTGGGGTCTAACCCTATTGTCTGGCTGTGTGACCAGGAGCCTGTGAAGTCTTTTCAGAAGGGCCCACCACCAGAAAAAGCGAAGCTAAAACGGTGGTGGACTTACCTGAGCCAGTTCAGGCTGACAGTGCATCATATCCCCGGGATTAAGAATGAACTGTCTGACTATATATCGCGCAACAACTTCGATGCGCTTATTGGTGAGAGCTCTGAGGCGCTCGCCAAAGAGGCTTTCCAGCGTATGGATGTCCAGCTTGACCTATCCATGCGCACTGCTGGAATCCTGGAGGGTTGGAGTCTAACCGACTATCAGTCAGAGTATGAAGAAATTCTCCAAACCCTCAGCACTGGTCTCGAACCCCGTGTCATTGACGGGCACCAGTGGTATAAAAACAATCAGTACCTCTTCTACGAGGACCGAATTGTTGTGCCTGAGGCACGACTGGATGGGTGCCTACAGTGGTCCCATCTCAGTTCTGGTCACACTGGCGCTAATCGCTCAGTGGACTTCTTCCGTGAGTGTTTCTACTCTAGTCTAACCCTGACTGAACTTAGGTCGCGTATGCAGACCATTGTGGATGCTTGTGGCTGTCATGCCAGCAAGCAGAGCGACAGTAGGGATAGGGGCCTGATCTCCAGCTTACCCATACCCTATTGTGCTAACTCTCTTCTCTACGTGGACTACATCCACGGCCTACCACGCTTTGGCGGCTATGATAGTTGCCTCGTGGTCACCTGTGGTCTATCTCGCTTCACCCGTGTGTTCCCTTGCAATAAGAAAATCACAGGTGAGCAGACTGTAAAAATGTTGGTCGAACAATGGTTCGAACCCTATGGAGCACCTAAACAGGTGCACTCTGATGAAGATGTACGCATCCGCAGTGACACTGGGTGGTACAAACGAGTGCTAAATGCCCTCAACGTGGAGGTAACCACTGGTGTGCCCTACACTCACACGTCTAACCCTCTCTGTGAGAGACAGAACCGTGTGGTGGAGCAAAACTTAAGAATCCTGATGAAACAGGAACGCACCAAGGACTTGGTACGCCTAGTGCCCTGGGCAGTTCTGTCCATGAACTCACAGCGGAGCTCTTCTACGGGTTTCACCCCCCACGAACTGTTCCATGGAGGACGACCTGCTTGGTTCTTCAAAACCCCCTTTCCTGAGGACTTCAAGAGTCCTGTGGGAGATTGGCTGGAACACAAGCAGTCTCTGGCTAACCAGGCTGGTACTAACCTGAGGCACATTCGTGACCGTGAACAGAGCCGACGGAACCGCCTACGGCGACCTGCCAGCTTCAAAGTTGGTGACCTTGTTTTGGTAAACCATTCACGCCTACCCTCCTGGCCACGTAACTGCCTACAGGACCCTTACTTTGGACCCTATCGTATCATCAGGATAGATGGATCCAGGATCCATGTCAGGTGCAGTCCACGTCTAGGTGGTGAACTGCTATGTGCTCCTAAGCAGTTGAGGCACTATCACTCCCCTGACGACTTGTCTTGGGATGAGTGGCGCCTCAGCGACAGTGAGATTGAACGTATAGACCTAGAGAACGCTGCCAGTCCAGAGGAGGCAGACGAACTCGAAGAGATGACTGCCGATGAGATGGCAGTCGATGGTTACTACGTGGTTGCAGGTATTGCTCGCCACGAGTATAAACAGGGCTGGAAATTCCTTACCCTGTGGGATGGCTATGGGTTGTCCGAGGCGACCTGGGAACCTATGTCAGCCTTCATACAACCAGATGGGAGTATCAACCCCATCTTCCGCACCTACCTCGTTGAGAACAACGAGGGGCAGCTCCTAACCCGTGCTGAGACTATGTCCCAGCGTAAGAAGCGAAACTAATTACCCTGTGTCAGTCTACTGACCCTGTCTGTGCCCTGCAGACCCACGCCTATGGTTTCCAGCGTGAGCCAGGTGGCCGCTTATCAAGATTGCAGCCACCCAGCGAGTGTTTGCCTTGTTGACCATGTGTTGCATGGGTACTGCCCTAATGTAATGACCTTGGTGAGCCAACGAAGAACGGTGGCTTTCTACACCAGGGGGGAATGACAAGCAAGGTGTTATGAGGCAAGGTGTGTCTTCCCTCCTTGGGGACAAGCGAGCCCACAGTTAGGACCCCTGACTGGTCCAGACCCATGGGGTTCTACCCTTCCTTACAGGGTTTACCATACCCCTAAGTGTGCTACGTATGTCTGTGTGAGTGTGCTAGTCCTAAGGTCCTGAGAGCAAGCCGCAGAAGTGGTGTCCTAATTATACCCAAGTCTGCGCCCTTGCTGAACCTGGAGGGTTGGCTTATTGATGCCACGGGGTACGCCCCGGGTCTCCCCTCCCCTATGCGCCCAATTTCTGTGCTGGCGCAAAACCTTGGGGGAATACCCAGCGTGCTAATCCAGGTATTGTTTTCCCTACCTATCTGTCTACTACAGGGAGGGGTGGCCAAAAGCTATGAAGGCATGCAAAACGCCGTTTTGCTATGTGGCCAAAACACTGACCTAACCACTGCCACAGCCCACCAACCCCGCTAAAATTGCAGGAAAAGGGTGGGACAGTGACACACCCCCTACAGGTCCTACACACCCTACAGTGGCACCATCCTGGTGGGCGAGCACTGGGCAACTGGCTCTAGCCCCCACTCAGGACTACCACTCCTACACGCACACTCTACTGGGCGTTGCGAAGGTGAAGGTCTCTTGGGTCCTAGCGACTCTCTGTGAAATGGCAAGAGAACACAGCGCTCCTAAGCAGCTGTGGCCTAACAGGGGACGCCACAACGCGTTTCCCCTGCTAGGGCTTGGAGGAAAGGGGTGCACTTGTTGCGTGCACAGCGCAGATGTCGTTGAAGTCGAACTGTCCTCGCCAGTACTGGCTGAGGCACAGTGATTTGATTTGTGATCAGCGCCCCTGTTTTGCTGGGGCAGAAAAATGGTAGCCGCCGAAGGCAGCTGCTGCGTGCACCAATCACCCTTAACCTCTCCCACCTGTACAAAAGAGGCAGATGAAGGGGCGTTTGCGACTGTGGAACCAAGCCACACTCCAGGTATTATACCCTTCTCAGTGTGACCTATAATACGCTGTTCGCAAACACGCTGCAGATGCAGCTACCCCTGTCAAGCAAGCAAGCTTTAAGAAACTCCTCGGGTTCTCTGGAAGAACGTACCGAGGAGCCTCTGAGTAACCTAAACAAGGTTTGCCGTGCGCAATTCGCGTGGCCTACCCTTTAATGCATCATGTGCACGCAGGGAAGGAAGGCTTAACCACAGACTCAACCAGGAGGTGAGCTCCTCCTGGGCTAACCTACCTTACTCACCATGCATCGTGTGAATGCCGCATTGAAACGAACACAAAACAAACCTAAGCGTTTTAAGCAACTCAACTTGAACGCCACGGCCGCACACGAACAAACGCTAACCTGTGAAGAAGGAGACAAGGGTGAATTAGGGATACAGGTGAAGCGATACAGCGTGTGGATGCCTAGATTAGGCACATGCATCGCGAGCACAGCGCATATGCCAACCCTACGTGCGCGCTGCGCGCTCCATTCGCATCACATACCTTTCATTCCTGCTTTCACCTGTGCAGAGCACGAGAGATGAACACCCGACCCCCCAACGAGCACAGCGTTAACAACCCTAACGTTTTGACTGAACAACCAACACGAACGCAATGCGTGAGTGTGAAGTGACACAGACATACCTGGAAGACGGGTTGTTGAACTGCTCTGTGGTGTGGGCTGATTTTGAATGCTTTACTCTGAAGTTTATAAAAATTTTGATGCAACTGTGCAAAAATTTTCTTTAAAACTTTGAAAACTACGGCTCATACCTTCTCTTCCAAAAGCCATTTTCGCTTGCGCAACCCTTTTCTTGGCGTCCGCTTCCTTTGCGCTTGTCTGCGACTTTAAGTTATGCGTACAAATGACGATTTCCCGCGTGGTTTCGTCGATTTTCAACGATTTCACTTGCTGAATCGCAACCCCTTCCGCAAAACCGCAGGAATCACTCCCTGCTGGTTCCATTTTCTATTTTTTCCAGCTCCTGGGGGTTTGTGTCCTCCATTGGGAGTATTGCTCCGCCCTGGCCCTTGGTCAGGACGTTTACTAAAACGCTGTTTATACGGCGATAACCGTCCGCATTAGAGCGTTCGACTGTACCCTAGTGGACAGACACATGTGCTCTGGACAGGGAGTCCTGGGTTCAATTCCCACTGCCCCCACACTTTTTCCAAAAGTTTTCGCCGCACGCCGGCGACTTTTGAGGAATGCCCCTTCGAAGGGACATCATTCACGGTACATTACACTGTTTTTCAAGGGTCCCTACAGTGTGATAGGCTTCTATGAAGCGATGAGAATGTTTCTGGTAAGTTTAATGCATTTTTTTGAGGTAATTTTGGGAATATTTGAGCCTTTTCTCTTGGTCCTACTAGCTTGATCAACTAGTACTCCAGGGGGGAGTAAGAAAAAGTCACTGCCATGTCTTTCTTGGAGGGCTTGATCCAGGCCAAGCCCCCCTTAAAACCCTTTGTTGATGCTGAGACAAACTTAAGTGTTTTTATCTCTCTTTTGTTGCCTAAAGTACACTTTCTCAAGGTAACTAGGGTTGTGACCCTAGCCCTCCCATGAAGTTCACCCCTACCACTCAACTGAGTGGAGGTACCTTCCTTCATGGAGGTCATACCAAAAAAAATCAGGCATTACATGCTTGTTGGCCTTGGAGGCTAAGCCTAAGTGGTCTCCCACCCCAAGACCCCTATACTCAATTGTTTCTACCACTTATTGTGGTCCTACTTTGTAACTGTTTCTGAATTCAGTTGCCTGGCCAAGTCATTTTCTGTGTGGTCCTGACATCTATGCCCCTCAGTCCTAACCAGCATCATTTCACCCAAAAGAGTGCACATGAAGTGCCTATTGCAACCTCTGAGGCTAGAGTCTGACCAATTTTCATATAAAACCTTTTGTATTATCCATTTGTGATTGAATCTATGTGCATATACCTGCTTTGTCTATCTGCAGCCCTTCTGTGTTACACTGGATTCCAAAACCAATCATTGATTCGATCCATATTCAGTCCTTGCTCTACTTGCTGCTTTGGTTTGGGTTTTACAACTACAAAACCTGCAGGAATACATCAAAAGACCTAGGGCATAATTCAAGGACATCTTTCTCACGCACCACCCCGCACTCGCCTCGGGCACACGACCCCGTGGACGCTGCTACCCACACGCCCGGCCCTGCGCAACCGCCTAACCGAACCAGAACTCAAGCACAAATCAAACCCGAGTCACACCCCGAAACCGCTAACCCTTGACTCCTAACCAAACCCGCCGAGGGAACAACGTAACCACAGCCCACACCCACAGCCCACACAGCCGCCTAACCAGCCAGCACCAGAAGCAAAGAGACACCTCACCAAACCCACCCTGACCCAAGCCTAACCGAGCCGAAGCCCCAACACAAATCAAACCCGAGTCACATCCCGAAACCGTCAACCCTTGACTCCAAACCAGGCCCGCTGAGGGAAATACGTAGACACAGCCCACAGCCACAGCCCACACAGCCGCCTAACCAGCCAGCACCAGAAGCAAAGAGACACCTAACTAAACCCACCCTGAGCCATACCCGTGTACATCAGGACACGCGAGCCGCACCCCTGGGGCGCGACCGCCGCCACAGCACCGACGACACACGCCAGAGGACACAACGCTATAGCACCGCCGCACCAGCTGCCCATGCCTGTGCCTGCAGTGTACGCGCGCCCCTGCTTTCCTCTTTTTTGTTTTTTCTTTTTCTTTCTTCCCAAAAAAAAAAAAAACAGAAAAAAAAAAAAACAAAAACAAGTAAAAAAAAACCAAAAAAAAAACCAAAATTAGGGGGGGAAGAAAAGGGACACAACCACCCATGGCACACGCGCACCGCACACAGCACGCACACCGGTGAACAGGAGCCCAGTGGCCAAGGACACCGCACATGCAACACAACACACCGAGCGAGCACACCGGTGAACAGGAGCCAGCTGGCCTAGGACACCGCAGACGCACCACAGCAAACCGCGCGGGCACACCGGTGAACAGGAGCCCAACGGCCCAGGACACTGCACACACGTAGGGCGGCCGAGGGACAGAAAAGAACCAATACCCCATGGGTCGGACGCACTGGGGCGACCCAGCCGACCCACCGGGCCAGTGGCAGGAGCGGTACTCCAAGGCCACTGGTCCGAGCCCGGCCAGGCTGCATCGGGGACCATGGCAAACGTCACCCGGAGCCATGGAAGCAACCGGTGACAGGCGAGCCGGTACACAGTCCAGGAGGGGGTCACCTGCCAAGCAGAGTGGCCCCGCAACTCAAGCCACAAGGGTGAGGCGGTCGTACCGTAGACAAGCGGGAGCAATACCCCTTGTGGTGAGAGATACTCCACACGGCTGGGCAGCCCCCCAGAGCTGCCGCCCAAAGGAGGGGGCATGTGGCCCTACCCATGGACACATGTGGGGACACCCTCCCACCTGGGACACATGGACCGGGTGGCCGCGACAATGCCTTCCCAAGCACATGCGGGAGCGGCTCAAGAGGCACCTGACATAGGGCAGTGGGAGGGACAGGACGTCCCCTTGGTAAGACCTTCTTCCTGCAATGTCAAAGGAGGCATCCCGAGCTCCCGAAGATACCTACCTACCTACCTCCACGCGCTGGCATTGCTGGTGCCTCAGGCGCCGTCTTCGCGTCGGTGTCCTCCTTCTTTGTGTCCATATTCGCCCTTCTTGCTCAGGACAGTCCTTGGCGCGCTGGGTGTACGGCACGGGGTTGCTGCCGGCACGCAGAGACTGTCTGCCTCTTGCTACCAGAAAGCTTTATAGTGTTTTCAGCACTGTGCTTTTGATGTACTTCTCCTACTGCTTGCTGCTGGTGATGGGACTCTGCTGCTTGTTTTTGATATTGAAAATGTTTTGGTGATATAAAACCAATCCAGTGCAACCCAAACCAGAGTAGTATGCAATTAGAAGATAAACAGGATCAAACCATGAAGGGCTGCAGTCACAAAGAGTTACATGAAGAAAGATATCAACACTAGACCACAGCAATAAACATTCAATGCAACTCAGGTTCAAATATTTTACCTGATTGAGAAAAACTGATTGGAACACTGCCCCAAGGGCTCACACTCTCCATAGTGCCATCTTGAGATGTGCACTCTTTGTTTTTGGTTCCCATAGGTGCTGAGGTGGCATGGCTTGTGGCTCTGAGGTCACTGCCATGTCACATGGGAACTTCCTACTTAGCTAGGCTGACTGGGTATTGAACCCAGGACCTCTCAAAAAGAGGTACCCCAGCCCCTAGGGCGCATACCACTAGGATACCTAAGAATTCATGAGAAAACATAGATAAATTCATAGGCTCTGCCTCAGTATATCAGTGCTTCAGTCAACTCAGGAAAAGATGTTTTAGTGCACATTGCTCGGGGATTAAGGGGTCCTAACAACATTCTGATTGGGTGTTTGGTTCTATAGGTCAAAATGTGTTATCACCCATTTTGGCTAGGCCCATACTAAGATAAAAATGCAAGAGTGCTTAGAGCACCTCTAATACAACTAAAGCATACCCTAAAGCATTGGAAAAGCACTTCTTCTTACTGTACATGGTGGCAGCCCGCCTCATGGCGCTGTGTGCTGCCTGCTGTGGCCAGGCCCAGACACCCCCACCCAAAACTACCCCCACCTCACGGAGGAGAACATGCCCGGCATCCAGCGATGCTTCTTCAGCACCCTCGACTACCTCCAGTAAACGCACCCACACGTCCTGGAGCTGAGGTGGACACCCCCCGGATAACCCACGTGCCCGCACAGCCGGGACAACGACACCGCACCGCCACATACACCTACAGCGGCACCGGCACGCACAGGTCACCAGGGTAAGCGCGCGCACACGCCCGTTGCCCGACCCCGCACCCTCGTCCTCATTACTCACAGGACCCAGCATCCGACGCCCGCCCCGTTGCCCAGGGCCCCCGCCGTCCCCCACAGCCCTCTCCTCCGCCTCGGACACCACCACCTCCACCACCACAACCACCTCATCCGCCACCACCACCACGTCCTTGTCCAGCACTCCACCCCCCAATCCGCGGGGAAAACCTCCCATACGGGCCCCCAAACCCGTCCCCACCACGGGCAACCACGCCGCCGCCAAGGCCCACGCCCCAACGAAGCCCGCGCCCGCAGCCTGGCCGAAACCCAAGATCGCCGCCAAGCAACCACCCAAGCCCGTCGACGCACCACGACCTCAACCCGCAGCCAAACCGAAGCCCAAGCCCAAGCCCGGCGCCACGACGGCAGCACGAACCCGAGCCCCCGAGGACGTCCTCTACGACATCTGGCCCCAGCCATCCCAGGCCCAGCAGCAGCAGCGCCCAACACGGCGCACCCCAACCGTCACCGACGCCGCCGCCACCACCTTCATGGCGGAGCGCGCCGCGGCCGAGGCGCGACGCGCTTTGTCCCGCCACCCCTCAAAGCCCGCACCCCACGCCCACGGACCACCCCCGACCAGACCAGAACAGCGCCAGGGTCCACCAGCAGCATCCCCGCCCCCCTACCAACCCTCGATGTCAGCCCACATACAGCAAATGCCCCGCTACCGCCGCCACTGCAAGTCCCAACCCAATCCCGAGGCGGAGACCGTGCGCGCGTACCCGCGAGTCCACATCCGCCCGCGCCCCCACTCCCCACGCACCCGCACGGCACAGGACTACGAGGAATCCCCCCGGCCCACCATCGCCACAAGTCCCCACGACCCCATCACACCCACCCATGCCCACTCCTCCGCCCAAGGCCACGGCCCCGCCCAGGGACAGTGGTGGCAGCGCTGGACCCGCACGCAGCTCTGGGAGCTGCGAAAGTGGGCCCGCGCAGAGCCCGCCCTCGAGGACCTGGTCCACCGGCCCCGCAAGGGGTCGGTCGAGAGCCGCTGCCTCCAGCCGGCGGGGGGGTGGATGCCACAGGCCGCATGGGAAGCCATGCTGGCCGATGCGCTGCACCCCGAGGAAGTCCACCCCCGCAACCTCCCCGCGCCCCAGGACCATCCGCATGTCCTCAGGCGCCTGCGGAAGCCCTCCAGGAGACGCGACGAGAAGGCAGACGCCTGTGGGACATCACCCCAAGCCCAACCCCGCGCACACGCACCCTCTCGCCACCCCACAAGCGTCGACGCACCGACACCGGCAGCACCCGCAGCACCCCAGAAGCCCTGCGCGCCAGACAGCACGATGCGCCTGACCCCCCAGCGGGCGACGCCACCACCTAACCCCGATACCGAGCCAGCCACCACCGCGGGGCGCCACGCCCAGCCCCGTCCAGAAAACACCAAGCGAACCGGAAGATGAAGGACGCCGATGCGCACGTCAACGGGCATCGCTACGCCCAACGGCGCCGAACCCAAGCCCGCAGCCGTCAAAACCGCCTAATGTGACGGGTTATGCCCAGCAGGGGCTGCCCGCAGCCAGATTGCGATCCTGTAGCTTAGGATGCGTCGCGCGCGTGCAGAAATAAAGGATTTTACGCTCTTGAAAAGTTATATTTTATATTAAAATTTCTGTTTGTAATTCAGGGTTCTCTGTATGGACTGATCATGAAGGATTTCGACAATTTCAAAGAGTGATCAACGGAGTTGGTGTTGTGCTTTGCAAATTGCTCGCCGTGAAAGAGATCAGTCCAGTACCCCATAGGGTATACAAAATTGTCGAACTTCGAGATGGCGGATCTGCCGGGACACAGTGGTTTCATGGTTCCTGATTTGACAGTGCTAAATGTCCGCCGTCTGCAAAAACTGAGTTCAAATAGTCCAGGTGTGAAGCCTCTGGTACAACAAGAACTCCAGCGTCGATAATGTGAGACGTTACGGCGATTGAATGAAAATCAGTTACGAAATATAGGGCGTACTGAATGCTATGGAAGTTCTGAAACGCTGCGGGCACGCTTAGCTGGTGAGGAATTGCGCAAAAGAGAAACGTGGGTTGATTCACCTTTGGAAGACGAGGTTGCCGTGGTGGAGTCACTGGTGGCGGCCAGTCTGTGCGCTGTTGCGATCTCCCTGTCCCCTTGGCGGCCTCCGCGTTGGAGCAGGGGTCGGCGGCGCAAAACTCAAGAGGCTTGTTGAAGCTGTGCTCCTGGCCACGCCCCTTTCGTAACGATGCTGTGCTCTTACTGAAGGGGTGGGTTTCGCAAAGCTGTCCCTGGACCTGTGTTCGCTGAAGCGCGCGTTGGAGTGCTGGCGTCCAGCAGAGTGAGAGTTCGGCTGACAAGTTCGAGTGAGAAGACCAGTCACATTGAATAAGAGCGCTCTGACCAGTTACGCTGAAGAGAGCGCACGCCTGCGGCCACGAGTGAAGGAGATGAGCGCTGCACCAGAGGCAGCGCAACGAAAGAGCTGAGCATGTCAAGCAGCAGGACGGTCGAGTAGACTAAAGGTTTTCTGTTCGTGTTGCGTGTGTTCGTGCGCACTTGCACAGTGGAGAGCCACCTCAGTGGCAGTCTCCCACTGTATAGCCTGGATTCAGACTCAGCTCATTCTCACTTCGTGTCAGATCCGCGACCACAGTCATTTGTTGCACCAGCGGAGCTCTGAACAGCTCTGAGCTACGCGCGCCTACCCTGAGCCTTGTGCTTGGGCAGTAAGGCGCTTTGGCCGTTTGCTTTGTTTTGGAGTGTTTTTCAGTGTTCGTCAGTTTTTTTTGGTAGATCCTGCCTAATTTGAGCTAGATGAGAAAAACGGGTTCGACACCAAGCGCCTTCGGCGCTCAAAAAGCACTGTTTTTGTGCTCAGTGGCTCACACTGATGTGCAGCCTTGCTTCAGCTTTTTGAATCTGAGGCTTCAGGCCCAGTTTTACGCTGGCCTGATTTTGAGCATTTTGATCGTGAGATGTCAACCCAATTTCGGCTTGTTTTGCTGACAAGAGGAATATTTTTCAAAAGACTTCTGAAATTTTTTTAGAGTCACAGTGTGGCTCTTGGGCCGCTTTAACTCTTTGCTCCTGTTGGAGAGCTAGAGCACGCCTGTGCATCTGCCGGTGCTCTGCTCCCATATCTATTCTATGGGCAAACTCATTAAAATTTTGTTGTACCCTCCCCACCCACTGTCCCAGTTTGGGACTCATATGCTCTGCCTCTGCAGAGTTACATTGCAGAGCCACTGCTCCTGCAGTGACTCCAGCCCCCCCCACCGAGGAGTTAGTGCCTCAGTGGGTACATGCACTCTAAGCCAGAGTGTATGGGAAAATTCTGCTTTTTTTTTTTGCAAGGGAATTTTGGGGTGCAGTTTTTTTGCCTGCGAGTAGCACCCCACAGTGGGAGGCGGGCGAGGCCTCAGCAACATATGCGCTACAGGCCCGTGTACTGTTTACTTGCGTTTTTTCTGGGGGCCTGCAACCACCGGCAGACCAGCCTGGCATCGGCCCAGACCTCACGGCGATCGCCCGCGCCGTCGCCGCCATGGCCCAGCAATTTGGGGCGCCACCCCAATGGGCACCGTCCATCATCAAGGAAACGGCGGCACGCCACAACCCAGCTTTCGCACACTTCCGGGGACGCCCCATTCATCCCACCCTACCGGACCTCGACCTCCCCGCCCACGATGCGTGGGCAGTCCACATCCTCGTGCCCCACGACACCGCGCCCAAAACAGGGGACGCGACGGCACGCATCACCAAACAACTCCCCAATACCGCACTCCACTACGACATACCAACGCCCAACGTCATCGTCACCCACAACACGGGTCGCGACCACTACTACCTCCAGGCCACGCATGAGCGCTCCCCCATCACCGTATACACCTTCACCACCTACCCTGGCCTCCAGCCACCGCAACACCACCCGCGCCCGGCATGGAAGCATCCCCTACACGTCGCCCCGACCCCACGCAAAAGGCCCTCCCACCACGCGCCCCCTCCCGCCAACAGCACCGCCCTCCACACCGCCCGCAGACGGGCCGCGGCACAACACCAAAGCCACCTGCTCCCACGCATTAACGCTGGACCCGGCACCATCACCGAGGCCACCCACAAAAGCACCCTGAACCTACTGGCTCGCAAGCTACGCCCCAAAATGGCACTGGAGGACACGCTCTGGATATACTATGGCGAAGGCCGCACGGCGGGGCTGGCGGACCTCCGCAACATTATCCCCCGCCACATCCAGCGAGCAGTAGGGCCCTTCACCGTGTACGCGGTACCGCACCCCATAACAGCCCCATGCACCCACTGCAACCCTCGGTGCGCGCTACCATGCGCAGGCGCTCTGCAGCAACCCCTGCCCACCCCTACCTACAGGGGGGGCATATACCTCGGCACGGTGCCCGGGGACCCACACCCCTACCTCCTGCCCGCAGCGGACCGCCACCACGCCATACCACTACACCTTGTCGAGCACCTGGCGGTGGGACCATCCCCCTTCCAGAAGCGCCCCCCCCACACCCCATCCGACGGACGCCCGCCAGATGAGCCGACACACGCCACACCTGGACCCAAACGCGCCATCGCACTCCGCACCCTAAAGGCGGAAGCCGCCATCCCCCGAGACCTGGAGGGGGAAAACCACCTCATGGTGGAAGGGCTGACGGAACACGTCCTGATCGCAGCCATGTACGCCACGGCGTCCGCATCCCGCCTCTGGGAGGACCGCCCCTCCCCACCTCTAGCCCCAGCAGCGCAGGACGCCCCCGACACGGGCCCCACCGCCGAGGACATCCACCAAATCCTCAACATGCGAGCACCCCCGAAGACCCACCCTGCGGTCCGCCCCATCCAGCTCGTCAGCTGGGACGCCATGGACCCCCCCCCGACCACCACGGAGGTCCACATCCTCAAACACCGGGACACCTGGTGGACGGTGGAATGGGACGACCACGGCAAGGTCAGACGGGCAACGGCACACGCCCCCGACGGCGAAGTCCCGCCCCCACCACGCGGAGGAGACCGCTTGCGACTCGCCGCACGCGTCCCCCACGCCCCAGAGGCAGCCTGGGAAGCGCTGCACTACGCCCTCTACTGGGCGCAGGGGGCGCCAGAAGGCCCCCTCCCCCCGGAACGCACCCCAGCGTGGACACGCCACGCCACCCGCTACACGGCCCACATGCGCCGCCAGGGGGCAGGCACCGGGCACCGGCTCCTCACCTGGCCCACGGACCCGCCCGACGCCCTGCAGGAGGCCGAGGAAGTGCTTGGCCTCATGACCAAGCAAGTGTTCCAGCTGACGGACCCCGTCCCCACGTCCAAGCCCGACGTCCCAGCCGCCCGCGAACACCCCGTGTTTGCACCAGGCCACGCACCCGTACAGCGGCCCCAGGGCGCACCTCCCCAACAGGGACAACCCGCTGCCCGGCGCCGCCAAGGTGCGAGGAAGCGCAAGGCCCCCACACAGGCCAAACCCGCGCCAAAGCCAAGGGCCAAGCCGAAGAGCTGGACCAAAGAGGAAGCCGCTGCCCTGTATCCCGAATACGCCATCAACACCCGGGTGCAGCTGCCCTTCGAGTACTTCACGGCCGCGGGCCCCTCCACGTGGATATGGGCCGCAGGGGAGGTCAAGCACCGGTACCTCGTCACCGGGGACCACCAGGGGTTCAAGATCCACGTCAAGTGGGACCCGGCCACCCCCAACGACAAGAAGCTGGGGCGCACCATCGAACTCTGGCGAGACCAAGCCGGTCGTGAGATGGTCCCCATGCAGCTGTGCACCCCCGACACGGAGCACCTCACCGGCACCGAGTACACGGGCGAAGTCCACAATGCATGGGCCCTACCCCAGCCCCAGAAGCGGAACCTCAGGGCACCCGCAGCTCAGGGCGTCATCGACCTCCTCGACGCCTGACGGGGCCAGGGCCGGACACGGCCCGCCCCCCCAAGTACCGGTCCCCAGAAACCGGCGCCTGCAGAAGCCCACGCCCGCATCAACATCCTCAACGAGCCCGCGGTCACCTACGACCCCACCAAGGCCGCCACACTGCAAGCCATGCCCGGGCCGCACCCCCAAGGCGCAGACCTCCTGGGATTCCTGGAGCAAGCCCTCCGCAAAGCGGACCAACCCGAACCAGCACCGATCCTGGACCCAGAGGGGAACAAATATCACGCCCACTGGGAACGGGGGGTACCCCTCTACCACAAGACGTCGGTCACGGTTCATGCCCACCCCGACCTCGGAGTGGATGGTCGCCTCGGGGCGTACGAGTGCGTGGGGCCCGGATGGCAGCTAAACGTGCTACTCACGCACGTCCCGCTCGGGGAGGAGACCAAGGACTTCCTGGACACCCTGAGCCTGGCGTACCGCCGACTCTCCCTCCTGGCACCCACCATCATCATAGGCGACCTAAACGCCGCCCCCACCGACGACGACCGCACCAGCCCACCCACAGCCACCGACACAGCTGTCCGGGACGCCATGCACCAACTGGGCCTCACCGACCTCACGGCAGGACTCACCAGCACACCCTCCCATTACCCCCACCAAGCCGGCACCCACCCATCCCGCATCGACACGTGCTACGGGGACCCAACCACGGTGCGCGTCCACGAAGCAGCCTACGGGGACCTCCCGCCCACAGGCACGGGCCACCGGCCCCTCTACATCGACCTCATCATCCCCAACCTACCCCCACCCGCGGCCACCCTGCCAGACGACACACTCCCACCCACACTGCAGTTCCCGGCCGAGGACGACCACGGCGCCTGGCACAGGTATAACAGGGCCCTACACGCCATCCTACGCCGCCCGGGTGCACCGACACTCACCACCGCCATGCGCCGGGCGGCACAAGCATGCGGCATGGAGCGTGACACCAACCACACGGGAGCACCACCAGACCTCACCCTCCAGCAACTCGTCCATGACATCTGGACCACGAAAGGGGAACTCGCCACCCTGCTACACCCCAGCACACCGGAGGCACGAGACCGGGACGCCCACCTCCGTGCGCCCCTCACCACCCGCCGCCACCAACTCCAGGAATGGCACGCCCACCGCATAGCGGCAGCAGCCCAGGAACGCGAAAGATACGGCAGAAACGACACGCCGTACAAGTCCCTACGGTACGTCAGCCGCATCCTGGAGGACACGGGGCGCCGTACCATCCACGCGGTACGCACCCCCGAAGGAGGCCTCACCAATGACCCCGACACCGTCCTCCAGGCAGTCCTGGACAGCTTCCAGGCACAACACGGAGACGCCCTCCCCGAGCTCGACCCCCACACCAGAAACACCATCCGCGAGCATGTACCGAGGGTCTTCAACCGGGAACAGCGGCGCGCCATCGGACACAACCCCTTCAGCATCTCAGAACTGCAACGCGCCCTACTCCGCCTGAAGAAGGGGGTCGTGCCCGGCGTCGACGGTTTGCCGGCCGAAGCGTACCAACGTCTCACCCTGCCCATCGAACGCCGCCTGGCAGCCCGCCTGTGGGACATCGTCACGGGCGCCACGCCCATCCCCCCTGAGTGGGCCAACCTGGTCCACCCCCTCTACAAAAAGGGGGACTGGGCGCAGCCGGGGAACTGGCGGCCCATAGTCTGCGCCACCACCGAGGTCAAGCTGGTGTGGACGCTCATCCTAGGCCGCATCGCGCCAGCGGTCTTCGCCCACGTGCCCGCCAGCATGTGGGGGGCCATGGCCGGCAGGTCCCCCCACGAGGCCATCTTCCTCCAGGACACCGCACTGGACATGAACCCCTACGAGATGATCATCGCCTCCCTCGATGTCCAAGGCGCGTTCCCCCACGCCCCACACCGGCTCCTCACGGAGGTATGGGATGCCATGGGCCTCCCATTCCTATCCTTCATGACCGGGTACATCCAGACCCGACTCTACGCCGTCATCACGGCCGCGGGCCTCACCCCCTGGACCGGCACAGACAGCGGGGTCCCCCAGGGAGGCGCCGAAGGCCCCTTCCTCTACCTCCTCGTCACCCTGCCACTGGCATTCGAGCTAGCACGGGTATACCCGGGGTACGCCCCATACCCGCTACGGTCCCCCCTTATCAACTTCGCAGATGACAACCTCCTCACTACGGCCACCCGCCACCGCGACCCTGAGAACGCAGGACTACCAACGACCACGGAACAAGCGTCCGCCATTCTCCAACTCACCACAACCTACCTGGACTCCCACCAGCTCCTAGTGCACCCCCGCAAATCGGTCGGGCTGGCCGACGCCAAGACCCCCACCCCCCACATCCGGAAAGGCGAACCCCTACACCTGGAAGACACCACAGTCCACCTGGGAGTCACACAGGCCACGCAGCACCACCACATCACACTCCCAAGCAAGCTAGAAGAGCGCCTCGCCCGGCTACCCCAAATTGCCAGGGGGGACCTCCTGTCTACGCAGGGCCTGGCGTACTTCATGGAAGCAGTGCTCAACGCGGCCATCGGGTACCAAGCCCTGCACCTCCCGCGCCCCCAAGACGCACTACGCCACGCTCGACAGCAAGTGACGAAGGCATGGGCGCAACACGGAGGCTGGCCCACGTCTTTCCTCAAGGAGGCCATGATGGCCCACTGGCGCTACTACGGAGACAATACGGGCGCCCTGGTCGACATGGCCTATGCCAAACACGTAGCACACCTCCTACACAGGGTAACACACAACCACCAACCAGAAGTTCGCGAGGCGGCAGCCATACGCATAAAGAAAGCGGAAATGGCCCACAACACCTGCCCCCGGTGGATACTGGCACAACACGGCGTCTCCACCCCCGTGGGCACTGGCATCTGGGCCCAGCTACAACTCCTCCTACCGCACCACACACACGCCATCCTGACAAACCACCACTGCGATCAACAGGGGCCACTCGTGGCCACACACACCGACATCCACCGACGCCCGGCAGGCGAGGTGGACACCCTGCGCCTCGTAGGGGCCACCATCACCATAGTGTATATCACCCCAACACAGATGAAGATCATGGCCCAATGCGACGCCCACCACGCCCCGTTCCTTTCCGACCCACAATGGCCAGCACGCCACGTCTTCCAAGCGTACCTCCGCGCATGTGCTACGAAGCCAGGGCGCGACATGCCGGGGCCCAACGACATCGACACGGCGTACACAGCCTTCCAGCGCCAGCACCCCCGGCCCCGCCTGAGCGAGCACGAGACCCCCAACGACGGCGGCACGACGCAGGGGGAGCCCACCCCGTCAGCCGAAGGCTGGACACCACCCACCATCCTGCTACTAGCACCAAACGGCCACAAACATGCTACCCGCACCGTCCAGCGACACCATGCCCCCTGGTCCATCCCCAAACACAATGCACCGGAGACCGATGTACCACCAGTCAGACACAGTGACCAGGGCATACCACGCACGTGCTGGCACTGCGGCCCGGCAGCCCTCGACACTCCGTGGCCCCTGCTGCACCTCATCTCCACCCACTACCGCACCCCCACCGCCGCCGCCACCGCCGACCAGCAGGCATGGCTCTCCCCCTGGTTTCACACGGTACCCCCAGACCACCCGGCGCACGTAGCCCGGACCCGGACACCCACGGCGACATGGACGTTCACCAACGAGCGGGCAGACCCGGACAGCGTAGCCATGGAGTACGACCGCTGCGACCCACACCGCGCAGGACCTCAGGAGGCACCCATGCGCCCCCTACAGCACAAATGCCCCACCCTCCGCGGCGACAAAGACGACAGTGAGCGGCGACAGACCATCACGTGCCAGAAGTTCCACCCCAATACGGGATACCTCTTCCACCTGATGTACGCGTATATCACCCAGGGACGCCCAGACAGGGGCCTCCTCCGCCTCACCCCACGAGCCCAGGCCATCATCACCCAGGGAATAGGCGTCTATGCAGCGCCACTACTGCAACCCACGCAAATCACCGCCAGAACCACCCAGGGGAACCCCATCTACGTCTATCACCCCACAGCAATCGCCCGCCTACCCATACCCAGCGACACCGACATCATCTACTTCACTGACGCATCCGGCACCCAGCAACGCACCCCCACGGTCGGTTGCGCCTCCGTGCGCATCACCCGGCACGCGGACGGCCTCCACGTGGAACACCACACCGGGACCACCATCTTTGGGGCGTCCTCCCACGGCGAACTGCGCACCATGGCAGAGGCCGTCACCGCCACACCGCCACCCACGACGGTCCGGCCCCGCAATATCTGGGTAGTCGTGGACGCCACGGTCGACATCCACCTCACCAGGCGCCTTGCGGACCTGCCCCTCCACAAAGCACTCGAGTCCGGCCTCACCACACAAGCATTGGGACTATGGATGGCCTTCAAGGGCATGCACCCCCAGGACGCCCTACACATCATCAAGCAGGAGTCACACCGCTACGCATACGGCAATGGACGCGCAGACACGCAGGCCAAACACCAGAACACCAACCACACCCCAGGGCTCGAACGCGTGCGACTGGACACCCCACACCACAGCCACCTGCAGCACCTGCCCCCGATACCCCTGGCCACACAGCCCCCCCAATGGATGCCCGAGGACACGCCGTACACGGATCGAGACAAGCAGTACCACTACCCCACACCCATCCAGCAACTGGCCACCACACTGGGCCACCCAGCGAACACCGAACTCCTCCGACGCCTCGAAAACTCCGTCCACACCCCCCTCTACTACTCCGCCCTACGCCCGGATAGCCTCCCGGCACACCTACAAAAGCCCCGACTCCAACTCGCCCTCGAACAACTTCCCCTCCTCACCCGATACCACCGATGGTATACGCGCCGCTCGATCCACGTCCCCGCAGGACACACCAAATGCATCTGCAGCCACGCGGAAGAGGAAACATGGGACCACTGCAAGGCGTGCCCCCTGTACAGAGGACTGGACACCCTCACAGACTGGAACCCAACCCACACCATCGCACAGCACGCCGGATGGCTGGCGCAGTCCCCGGCGACCCAGCAACTCACCACCGTCCTCAAGCAGACGGAGGTGCTCGAGGCAGTCCGCAGGGGACTCGTCCCCACTGCCGTCTACACCTTACTACGCACCCACGCGGAGGACCCCCAGGCCACGGCGGGGCACATGCAGCGGACGGCCGTTGCCAAGACGGCGGAGCAGCTCACATACCGCACCCACAAATACCTGCAGCATGCGGCAACCCTGCCCCCAACAGACCAATCCCACCTCCTCAAACTCCTGTTCTACCAACCATGAGAACCTACCCCGTGACGTACCAACACCGAACCCCCACCACGTCTACACACCGTCCACCGAGCACAGCACTGGCACAGCACACACGGGCGCCAAAGGCACCGCACACGCTCCCACCAGCATGCGCGCGCCACCAGCCCCAATCCCCCCACGCCGCCGTCCGTCCACAGGTACCACCAACCACCAGCCACCGCATGTCCCCTCTGCATTCGCCAGCGGCTACCACAGGCAGCCCTGCCCTGCAACCCAGACCACTGGGTCTGCCTGGGAGCCGCGCACCGCCTCACCCACTGCCCCCACTGCGGGGACCTCAACCCCCGCCACCGCGAACGGCCCGCGGCCCTAGCCGCACCCCCCCCCGCCAGCCACCCCAGCTTCTTCGGGTACCTCACCGACACTCTCCGGGACCAGTAAGAAAAAGTGCTTTTCCATTGCTTTGATGCATACTCTAGTTGTATTAGAGATGCACTGAGCATCCATGCATTTTAATCTTAGTATTGGTCCAACCAAAACTGGTGATAACACATTTTGACCTATGGAACCAAACACCCAATCAGGATATGGAGTGGACCCCTCAATCCCCTTTCAATCAGAAGTAAAACATCTTTTCCTGAGTTGACTGAGCACTGACATACCTAAAGTAGAGCCTATGAATTTATCTATGTTTTTCCATGAATTCTTAGCTATCCTAGTGGTATGCACCCTAGGGGGCTGGGCACCTCTTTTTGAGAGGTCCTGGGTTCAATTCCTGGTCAGCCTAGCTAAGTAGGAAGATCCCATGTGACATGGCAGTGACCTCATCGCCACATACCATGCCACCTCAGCACATATGGGACCCAAAACAAAGAGTGCACATCTCCTAAGATGGCACTATGGAGAGAGAGTGATCCTGAGGCAGTTTTCTAACTCTTTTCCTAAAACATTTCAGCTATCTTTGTGAATATGCATTCATATGTGACCTGAGTTGCAGTTTCTGTGAATATCCAATCATCTTTCACTGTTTACACTGCAGCCCTTCATGCTTTGATCCTGAATTACCTTCTCCTTGCATACTATTGGCTTGGGCTATCCTGGATTGACTTGGCTTTACTGTATTTCAACAAACAAAAGCTTTTCATCATCCAAAACCAGCAGCAGGACACCCTACAGCAACAACAAGCAGCAGGAGAAGCAAAAACACAGTGCTGAAAACACTCTAAACGTTTCTGGTAGCAAGAGGCAGCCTGTCTCTGTGCACCGGCAGCGACCCCGCGCCGTACAACCAGTGCTCCGAGCAGGCAAATATAAGCAGAAGGGCGGATTAAGATGGACCCAGAAAGAGTGGACGCCGATGTGAACACAGCGCCAGCGCCTGAGGCACCGGCAAGGCCGGCGCCTGACGCTGTACCTTCGGTGGAGCCCTTACATGGGCCAGTGGATACGGCGGAGGACTCCCTGGATGGCCTCCAGACGGCCTTCGGGGCCCTGTCGGTGGAGGAAGTGGTCTCTCAGCCTCAGCCTGTGAAGAGGAAGAGAGAGAACGAGAGCGAGAAGGATGCTGGAGGAGAAGCAGACGAAGGAGAGGAACAAGGGCAAGACCTGACGAGTATCCCTACCTTCGAAGGCGCACCAAGCGCTTCTGGCCTCCCTGCATCACCCTCTCCCATAACCACCACACTCCCAGCCGCCGCAACATCCACTTCCACAACCAACCCGCCTATGGCAGAGGGCACAGGCTTTACTGGCATGTCTCACTACCCCGCCTATGGCATGGGCCCACCTACCACTGCGCTCCTTGAGGCAACTACTGACAGTGAGCCGGTGGCTTCCAGCTCTGCGCCGCGATGGTATGCGGCTGACCATCCCCATCCACTCCACGCCACTGGAACCTACATGGAAGTTCCTGGGTATGCTCCTGGGTGTGCACCTGGGTATGCACCCCTGAGTGGGTTGAGGAGAGTACCAGAGTCTCTGGGAGGCAGGAGTAGAGGATCGGGAAGATCCTCCAACAGGTCCCTGACGCGGTCGGAGATCAACGAGGTGCTCCGAGGAGCCACTTCGCAAATCGTGAGCGACCTCACGCAAGAGATCAGGGAGAAACTGGAGCCCCTGATGATCCCGTCCCATGCGTCACCTACGACGGTGGGAATGTCACCCCACCGAGTACAGGCTGACCACGTGGCGGCAGGGTTGACTAATACCCTGGGGAGCCTGAGGAGCCGACCGATGCCGACTCCTGCAGCAGTACCGAGAAGTCCATTTGTCCCGAGAACGGCCCAGCCGCCCTACAGCCACGTGACGAACTCGACGAGGGCCGAGCTGGACCGGCTGGGGCTGACAGCCCTAAGGGCAATGGTGAACGTGGAGCCTTATGGCTCCAGCGATCTTGGCGGAGACCCCTCCGACGACGAGCCGCCGTCGATGGACTCTTCTTCGCCCTCAGACGACGAGGACCCTGAGGACCCCGGGGACCCCAAGGGTAAGAAGAAGAAGAAGAAGAAGAAGAAGATCCGACGCCCTGAAGGACGCCGAGCTCAGGAGGCGAAGGCTATTGCCACCTCCAAGATAGTGGTGAACCTGCCTGAGTTCACAGGCAAGGACCTCAGCGAGTTCGCTGAGAACTTTGGCCGGTTCCTACGACTGACCGGCCAAACCCACGCGAGTGGGCGAGTGAAGTGCGATCTGCTCCTGCAGTGCTGCAAGACCAAGTACCTGGAGAAGCAGGTCAGGCAGATCGTCACAAACTCCGCCACCTTTGCCGACGTGTTGGTTGCCCTGGAGAGGCAGTACCCGACCTACGAGACCGACCTCTCCATCAGGGCCGAGATCCAGAACCTGCCCGTGCTGCCCAACAACCCCAAACCTGGCAGGGTCTCCGAGCTGTTGGCGGACTTGGATCACTGGGCTGGACGACTGACGCCCGGTTCCTACAGCAGCGACGACCTGCTGTTCTGGTTGTGCGCCAAGCTCCCCCGAGAGGTATGGGACGAGTGCCGTCTGACGGCTGAGCGCAAGGCTAGATCCCTCCGCTACGAGGATCTATGCGTGCTGCTCCTGGAGATGGCGCTGGAGAAGGAGAGCGACCAGCACCTGAACAACTACCGTCCTGGTGGAGGTTCTGGAGGCAAAGGGTACCAAGGGTCCCGACCTGGGCAGGGGACTACCCCCAAACACGCCCACGCCCGCCTAATGGAGAACGTGAAGGAGCTATTCTGGTGTGATGCCAGAGATGAGCAGGGCCACCTGCAGCACGCCTCTGACTGCGAGCAGCGAGACTGCTTCGTCGTCCAGGGGAAGCAGCAGGAGAAGATCACCGGCGCCAAAGTGAAGCTGCCGGATCATTACCGCTGCACCATCACGTGTGCATTCTGCAGTAAGCGGAAGCACTACGAGGATGAGTGCTACCATAAGCAACGCCTATCGGCGAAGCTTAAGGGGGAAGATCCTGGCAAAAGCTCAGGCAAAGGTGGAGGCAAGGCCAAAGGCAACGACTCCGGCAAGGGCAAGTCGAAAGGACGTGGTCAAGGTGGTCAAGACAAGGGTCAAGGTGGACGAGGAGGAGGCGCTAACCGCCAGAACGACAACAAGAACAAGGACAAGAACGGAGGTAACCCCAACCCTAATCCAGGGGGGAACTCCGAGCCCTCTGGAGGGCAGTCTGGACCGACCACACGCTCACAGACGCAGGCTCAGCAAGAACAAGGAGCCAAGCGTGAGCATGAAGGTGGTGATGACGGCAACGCCAAGAAGAGAAGCCGTTTCATGAGGATGGCCCGCAAATTGCGGAACAAGGGGTTCGAGGTGACCTGTCCCGCGGAGTTCTGACGGGGACGCTCTGGTGGCACCCAAGACCTGGTGTTTTGGGTACGTATCCGACTAGGGGGACGTGAATACCTGGGGGTACTGGATACTGGCGCCACAATATCTATAGTGGCGAAGAAAATTTTACCTTGTGGGAGCCTGAAGAACACCCTGACCACCGCCGCTATACGCATGGGGGATGGACACGTGGTGCACAGCTGCGGGGACTGTGAAGTGGAGGTACCTATGGGCTCTCGAACTATCGCCCATCGGTTCTATGTGATGGACATTGAGGCCTTCGATTTTATACTGGGTACTGACTTCTTCGTGCAGCACTCCCAGATACAATCCCTGACGCTGCAAGCGCCCTACCTCCTGTACGTGGACCACGGCAGTGGCAGAGAGTCTGTGCCACTGGAGCAGTCGGAACATACCTCGAGTTACCTGAGACTATCGAAGGAGGAGCCCTCGAACATGATGGCGGCCTCCAAAACTGAGGACTATCAACTATTGGGGGAAGTCCTAGACCAAGGTCTGAAGGAGTTGGGTTACTCTCGAGAAGACCTAAGTGTGGAGCTGTTCGCCAGCGACAAGCAGCATGTACTGGACCTATACTGCAGCAAGGGGAAGAACTGCAGCTACAAATTTTACTGGCCCTCTTTCGGGATGGCCTACGGGAACCCCAGATTCAGTGAACTGGGGAAGGTGCTGACCAAGGTGGCCTTGGAACGTTCCCGTATGGTCCTGTGTTCCCCCGATTGGGGAGCCCATGGGGGCAACGAGTACTGGCGAACCCTCCTTGACAAGCTGACTATCAGCTCGGTGCGATTACCTGATGAGGCCATCTACGTGCCTCTGGGACGCAAGACGTTCATTGGGAAGCCCGGATGGGGGAGTATGCTCAGCGTGGTGGACGGAAGTCTTACCCCCATCCCCTGGGAAGACCTGGACCCTACTCTGGTCCAGGCTATACAACGAGAAAGCGATGGACTCGCCTTGGGTGAATTGAAGGATCGCCTACGACCTCAAGATGCTGTTGAAACTACACCCGGAGGAGATGAGTACGTCGTGACTGACACCAACGCCCCCAACTCTCCTTGTCATGTACCTGTACCTGATGGAGTCTCTGACTGTGGACTATCTGAGCTACCTAGCTCTATCCACTCAGACGACGAAACTGAGCACGACGCCTTCTTCGTGCAGACCGCGGTGGAGGAAGTGGAGAATGCCGAGTACGTCGCCCCACTGAAACCCCTACTCTCCATGAGGGTGGAAGACCCCGTGGATGAGGAGCTGGACCCTCGATCCAGGCTCAGGGAGTATGTGGATTCCAAGAGGAAGTTGGTGGCGAAAAAGCTATGCTACGTGAAGCCTACCTGCAGCTCTTGGCCACTGAGGCAAGGACGTATGGGAGACCTATCCCAACTGAAGGAGGACCTCGAACAGAAGATCACCACCTGGCAAAGGGAGGTAGATCTCAAGCTCATGAAGAGCGTATGGGGTGCCCATGTGAGGACCCCAGATGAGGACGACCTCTCGGAGGAATGTGTATGTGAACCCCCTCGAGCGTGCCTATGTTGCCATCGTCCACCGGAGATGGTCGAGCAAGACCTTCTATATGCCTACCAAGGGCTGAAGGATACTACCTCGGGCGAAGAGTCGGTGGAGGACCACCTCCCGACGTCTATTCAAGGGGCAAGCAACTTACACTCCGACGAGGACATGGAGGACAAGATCAAGGTATTGGACCCGCGGGTACAGAAGCTGATAAGGACCTATCTGGAGGTGTTCGGAGAACTACCCCCTCCAGCCTCATGCGACAAGCTGGTACAGATGGACCTCAAGCTGAAACCCGAGTTCGTGGGTCACAAGATCCGGAGGAGACCCTATCCAGCTCCTAAAGAGCAGGCCGACGAGATTGAGCGACAGATACGAGAATGTATCGACGCTGGCCTAGTCCTGGAGTACAAGGACGGGGACTACCCCCTACACTGCAGCCCCTGTTTCCTGGTGGCTAAACCTGGGTCTACAGCCAAACGGCTGGTAGTGGACTATGGAGAGCTGAACAAGAAGACGTTGAACCACTCAGGGTCCATTCCCAATATGGAGTCTACCCTGGAGAAGATAGCCTCCTGTCGCTACAAGACCAAGATGGACAAGCGAAGTGGATTCTGGCAAGTGGACCTGACGCCCAACGCGCAGGAACTACTGGCCTTCATCACCCCTCAGGGGAGGGTATTCAAGTGGAAGGTCATGCCGTTTGGCGTGGCTAACGCACCCGCTCTGTTCCAAGAGTTGATGAACAAGATCTTGTCCATCCTACGAAGGAGACCTAAGGTGCAGGAGCTCATATCCCGTGGGGCCCAGATGGAGGCTCACATCGACGATGTATGCCTCGGGACCAATACCCAGGAGGATCACCTAATCCTCTTGGGTGAGTTCTTTGCGGTCTGCCAGGAGAACCACACACGACTCAAGCTGGAGAAGTGTGAGTTCATGCAGGAGACCATGCAGTACCTGGGGTTTGACGTTGGCTATGGGTGGTGGACCCCAGCGGCCTCTAAGGCCAAACCCCTGATGGATGCCAAGGTACGACACGAAGACCCCAAGAAAGGACTTCATGATGTACGCAGTTTCATTGGGGCGTGCAACTTCTATCGCCGCCACATCAAAAACTTCACCTACACCAGCGCTGTACTGACTGACTTGATCAAGAAGAGTACTACTTGGCGCTGGGGCCCACAAGAGCAACAAGCGTTTGACGAGCTCAAAGACAAGGTAGCCAACGCTAAGTGCTTGGGCGTGCCTAGGGCACAAGGGGAGATTATCCTGGTGACCGACGCCAGCAATGTGGGCGGTGGTGGAACGTTGTTCCAATGGCAAGCACTAGAGAAGGAGGAGTTCGACTTGGCCATTTCCCAATGGGGGACGGAAGGTCTCAACCGAGATGGAACCCTCAAGCACAGCTACCCTGACGACAAGTGGGTCCTAGTACCTCTGGGCCACTGGAACTGGAAGTGGAACCAGGCCAGGGGGAACTACTCCACCTATGAGCAAGAACTGCTCGCGGGTATGCTGGTGCTATCCTCACAAGCACGACTGTTGGGGAGTAACCCTGTGGTCTGGCTATGCGACCAAGAACCGGTCCGCAGTTTCCAGAAGGGTCCCCAAGCTGAGAAGGCCAAGCTACGGCGCTGGTGGACCTACCTCAGTCAACTACGGCTGACGGTACACCATATACAGGGAGTGAAGAACGAGTGTGCCGACTACATCAGCCGCAACAACTTCGACGCCCTGATTGGTGCCCGGTCTGAAGCGCTGGCTAAGGAGGCGTTCAGCCGTATGGACGTACATCTGGACCTGAACATGACCATGATACGCCCCCTGGATGGACTCCAACCATCGGAGTACCTACACGAGTTTGGGGATATCTACTGGCGCCTGGAGAAACGCCTTGAACCCTTCCTGGTCAACCAAGACCAGTGGAAGCGGGACAAGAGCTACCTCTGGCACGAGGACCGCATCGTGGTGCCTAGTGACCGAGTCCCAGCGCTGCTGAAGTGGACCCATGAGTCCAGTGGTCATGTGGGTGCTGACCGTACCCTCAGGCTGTTCAAGCAGTGGTTCCACACTACGTGGACTGACGACCAACTGCGGAAGACACTCCAGCCTATCGTGGACAAGTGCCCGTGCAGGTCCTGTAAACCAGGGGATATCAGGGACAGAGGTCTCTACTCGACCCTGCCCATCCCTCACTGTGCTAACAGTGTTCTATACGTGGACTACACGGAGATGCCGAAGTTCGGGGGCTATGACTTCGCCCTCGTGGTAACCTGTTGGTTGACCAGGTTTACCAGGGTGTTCCCATGTACCAAGCACATTACCGGAGAGGAGACTATCAAGATACTCCTGGAGGAGTGGTTTTGTGTCTATGGGGCGCCCAAGGAGATCAACTCTGATGAGGACGTACGAGTACGCTCAGACACTGGCTGGTACAAGAGGGTCCTGAGATCCCTCAATGTCAGGGTGTCTACGGGGATTCCCTACTCTCACACGAGCAACCCCCTATGTGAGCGACAGATTCGTGTCCTGAAGGAGAACGTCAGGATATGGTGCAAAACTGAACGCACCAGAGACTGGGTGAGACTACTCCCCGTCATATCCTTGATGATGAACTCCCAAGAGAGTTCAGCTACTGGCTACTCGCCACATGAGCTATTCATGGGGCGCCCGGCGTGGTTCTTACATGCCCCCTATCCAGAGGACACCCATTCTTCTGTGGGTGAATGGGTCCAAGAGCAACAAGCGAAGGTGGACAAGGCCAAGGCTATGCTCCAGAGAGTGAGGGAGCGTCAGTGGAACAAGAAGAACAAGCACCGTGTACCGGCCACCTACCAAGAAGGGGACTGGGTGCTGGTGCACCACAGTCGACTACCCGCCTGGCCACGCTCTACCAGCGATGACCCATACTTCGGGCCGTACAAGATCCTATCTGTGGATGGACACCGTATCACCGTGCGGTGTTCTCCCCGTCTAGGGGGGACCCTGGTGTGCGCTGCTCAACACCTGAAGCGCTACCATGATCCTGAAGACCTCTGTGGGGAGGAGTGGGAGCTGAACGACGAGGAAATCGCCGCTCTGGACCTACAAGGGGCTGCCAGCCCTATGGAAGTTGAAGGTGAACTCCCCGACATGAACGCCGAGGAGATGGCTAAGGAGGGCTTCTACCTGGTGAAGTCTGTCCTACGCCACCGCTATCGCCAGGGTTGGCGCTTCCTCACCCTCTGGGAAGGGTTTGGAGTCGAAGAGGCCACCTGGGAGCCCTTCTCTGCATTTGTTCTACCGGAGGGACGCCTAAACTCAGTTCTGGTTGACTACTTGTCCCAGAACAACCTTGGTGAGTTGCTGAGGCTCGCTGAGGAGCTTGCCTCCAAGACTAAAGCTAGGGACTGAACCTTACCCTTACCTGCCAAAGCGTATGTGTGAGTGTGCTAGTCCTAAGGTCCTGAGGGCAAGCCGCAGAAGTGGTGTGCTAATTATACCCAAGTCTGCGCCCTTGCTAAACCTGGAGGGTTGGCTTATTGATGCCACGGGCCACGCCCCGGGTCTCCCCTCCCCTATGCGCCCAATTTCTGTGCTGGCGCAAAACCTTGGGGGAATACCCAGCGTGCTAATCCAGGTATTGTTTTCCTTACCTATCTGTCTACTACAGGGAGGGGTGGCCAAAAGCTATGAAGGCATGCAAAACGCCTGTTTGCTATGTGGCCAAAACACTGACCTAACCACTGTCACAGCCCACCAACCCCTGCTAAAATTGCAGGAAAAGGGTGGGACAGTGACACACCCCCTACAGGTCCTACACACCCTACAGTGGCACCATCCTGGTGGGCGAGCACTGGGCAACTGGCTCTAGCCCCCACTCAGGACTACCACTCCTACACGCACACTCTACTGGGCGTTGCGAAGATGAAGGTCTCTTGGGTCCTAGCGACCCTCCTGTGAAATGGCAAGAGAACACAGCGCCACTAAGCAACTGTGGCCTGACAGGGGACGCCACAACGCGTTTCCCCTGTTAGGGCTTGGAGGGAAGGAGTGCTCTCGCGTGCAAGGCGCAGATGTCGATGTAGTCGGACTCCCTGCTCTGCCACAGGCGGAGCGGAGTTACTTGTTTGTGTGATCTGCGCCCCTGTTTAGCAGGGCATAAAAAAATGCTGCTGCACCACTCACCCTACCTGCCCACCTGTAAAACAACGGCAAATGAAAGGGCGTTTGCGGCGGAGGAACCAAGGCACACTCCAGGTATTATACCCTTCTCAGTGTGCCCTATAATACGCTGTCCGCAAACACGCTGCGTGGAGCAGCTGCCCTTGTCAAGCAAGCAAGCGTTAAGGGACTCCTCAGGTTCTCTTAAAGAACGTACCGAGGAGCCCCTGGGTAGCCTAAACAAGGTTTACCGTGCGCACTTCGCGTGGCCTACCCTTTAATGCATGTGTGCATGCGCAAGTATGCACGAAGGACTTGGGCAAACCTGCCCATCTCAGCGCCAATCTTGACTCCACCAGGGGGTGGCCCCGCCTGGGCGTACCTACCTTACCTACCGCTGGGAAGTGAAGCAAGGTGAGAGAACAAAAGGGGCGCACGCGAAGAACGTTGCTATGCACTTGTGTGTATGACTAATCACCCTGATCTGACCGCTAATCATCTGCAATCTTTCTAATCAATTCCTCTACCGCGTCCTATCGTGGTTATCGTTGTTAGCACTGCTACACGACTCGTTCACGGAGACACGAGACGAGCAATGTGTATGCGGCATGCGAAACAAGCATACCTGTAGTTTATACCTGATTCATTGTAGTCTTTTCAATTGATTTTCGAATTCTTGAATTTTCGAATCTTCTATTAGTGTGGGTGGTTTCTGTATGTTTGTTTATTAATGTGTGTCTCGTCATTTTCAAGACTACGTGATACATACGTTTATAATTCCATTTTTTTTCCATTTTCCGGCGCTTCGCTAGGAGCCGCTCCTGCGCGCCGCCATTTTATGCGTATGAATTTCTGGATTTAAAAAATTCAGAGATGACTATAATTTCTATAAAAATGTGCTTCTGATGCACAATTGGATTCTACTCAGGTGTGTCGTTTCAGAAAAATTCTACGCCGTCATTTGACGGATTTTGGTGTCGTCGCTTCGTTTTGGCGTGGATTCGTCCATAATTCTCCCATTCCTGCCTCTGCAGATACCCACGCGCAGCCTCGCTGAGTAGGCCGTGTTCGGGCCGAAACGCAGGTGCCTGGAGAGACTGAGCAGAACCAAGACCCCACCAAGGGGCAATTTTGATTTTCTTTCGACTCCCTTCGCCCCAAGACAGGTCACAGGTCGCCAGCAGGTTTACGAGAACCCATGCGAGTGTGTATAATGTGTCTTGCGTTTGGGTTGTGTCGACGCTGCGTCTTGGAGGGAGGGATACATATGCACATGTTTGGCATGCTCCCATACTAACCCAACCAAGCCACAGGAGCCCCGGCAGCGCCATGAGCGCTGAGTCTTCTGTAGGAAACTGTACAATCAGAGCAGCAAAAGGACGCCAGCCATGGTGAGCGCCCATTTTTCAGTGTGAGGGAGACTGTAGGTATTTTAAAGTAGATGTGGAAACCAAGGAAAGGCCAAGAAAAATTCCCTTTTTCCTAAAATGCGACAGTGGTGGCCACCACAGCACAAGGGGGGCGTAAGAAAAAGTGCTTTTCCATTGCTTTGATGCATACTCTAGTTGTATTAGAGATGCACTGAGCATCCATGCATTTTAATCTTAGTATTGGTCCAACCAAAACTGGTGATAACACATTTTGACCTATGGAACCAAACACCCAATCAGGATATGGAGTGGACCCCTCAATCCCCTTTCAATCAGAAGTAAAACATCTTTTCCTGAGTTGACTGAGCACTGACATACCTAAAGTAGAGCCTATGAATTTATCTATGTTTTTCCATGAATTCTTAGCTATCCTAGTGGTATGCACCCTAGGGGGCTGGGCACCTCTTTTTGAGAGGTCCTGGGTTCAATTCCTGGTCAGCCTAGCTAAGTAGGAAGATCCCATGTGACATGGCAGTGACCTCATCGCCACATACCATGCCACCTCAGCACATATGGGACCCAAAACAAAGAGTGCACATCTCCTAAGATGGCACTTTGGAGAGAGAGTGATCCTGAGGCAGTTTTCTAACTCTTTTCCTAAAACATTTCAGCTATCTTTGTGAATATGCATTCATATGTGACCTGAGTTGCAGTTTCTGTGAATATCCAATCATCTTTCACTGTTTACACTGCAGCCCTTCATGCTTTGATCCTGAATTACCTTCTCCTTGCATACTATTGGCTTGGGCTATCCTGGATTGTCTTGGCTTTACTGTATTTCAACAAACAAAAGCTTTTCATCATCCAAAACCAGCAGCAGGACACCCTACAGCAACAACAAGCAGCAGGAGAAGCAAAAGCACAGTGCTGAAAACACTATAAACTTTTCTGGACCAACTGGGAGGGTACTACGTGGCGGACGCGGCGGACCACGCATGGGCCATAGCCGTGGCCGCGGGCAACACACCCCTGCCCCCCCACAGCCCACCCCTACGCCACAGCGGAGGCGGCTTGAACATGGCGGCCCGCCACATCCTCCTCGCCCTATACCTCCACCACCGAGACCTACACCTCCCAGACCCACAACTCCCGGCCCCCCAAGCAGCAGCCCTGACGCCGGAAGCGTGGGCCGACACGGCACCAGAGGAGATAGCAGCCTACCTCCGAACCACGTGCCGCCGGTTCACAAACGCCCTCGGCCGACGGAAGGGAACACCTTACCCCCTCAGCGCACTCCTCTACCCAGCACACCACCCCCACCCCGCACAACAGACGCCCCCTGAGGGCTGGGCGTCTTTTCGGGACGCCGACCTGGCCGCCCCCGACGAGGCCACCGCCACGCGGATGGGCCTCACGGACCAGGAGGCCTACGTCAGAGGCCTCAAGACGAGCCTCCAAGAGGCACACCGCTGGCACGCCCGCTCCCCGTCGCCCCCACGGGGACAGGGGGGTTCACCCGCCCCCGACACCCACCAGGCCAAGAAGACCAAGACAGGTCAGGGGGCCCGCCAACGCGCCCGCCAGCAGGGCGCGACGCCCCGACCAAGGCCCGGGTCCAGCCACACCGCACCGCCCCACGCCCAGACCCCCGGGGCACACCAACAACACCACCACCACCAACGCCCACCACCACCACCGTACCGCAGCACCCAAACCCTGCAGCCCAGTCAGCCACCACCGCCCACACACGTCCACACCATGCCAGGACCACCGTTCGCGCAGAGCCAGGGGACATGGCACCACCAACACCACCACCGCGCCCCCGTCCCTCCCAGCCCCTACCCCCTAATGCCCCCAAGCTACAGCGACCTCCACCAGCTACATCCCCACCACGCCCCAGCACAACCAGGCCCCGCGAACCACCCAGCCCACATAGCGCACATCACCGCACCACACCATCACGTGTTCCACCACCACCAGCCCCTGCCACCACACCCACCAACGCCGGGGTACCACACACAACCGGCACACCCTCCACACCACCACCACGCGGTCCAGCACCACCCGCCGCCCCCGCTACACGGGCCCACGGCATACGAGCCACGGTACACCCCCATGTACCCGCGAGGAGCCGCGCACGCACACCAGCAACACCAGGGCCTAGTAGGAGCGCCCCACCACCACCAACAGCCCCCCCACCCACACCCCATACCAGCGAGCACCATCCACCAGCAGCCACCCATCACATACGGACCACAGCCCCACCCGGGGGCTCATGCGGTCGCCTCCCACCCGCACCCCGGCACCGCAACCAGTCAAGAACCGCAAGGGCCACACGGCGCACACACGCAACACCCACACGACCCACAGGGACGCCCGGACCCCCAGCCGGCACAACACCCACCCCCGCCCCCCCCACCCCACCACCACCAGCAGCCCCCCCACCCACACCCCATACCAGCGAGCACCATCCACCAGCAGCCACCCATTACATACGGACCACAGCCCCACCCGGACGCTCATGCGGCCGCCTCCCACCTACACCCCGGCACCACAACCAGTCAAGAACCGCAAGGGCCACACGGCGCACACACGCAACACCCACGACCCACAGGGACGCCCAGACCCCCAGCCAGCACAACACCCACCCCCGCCCCCCCCACCACCAACAGCGCCACCCCCGCACCACCCCCCCCCGCCCCCCCCCCGAGACCAGGCCACGGACACAACACGCGGCAGCCAGCACCAGCCAATCGACGTCGATACCCCCGCCGACACACGCCACCGCGAATCCCCCCTCCCGCGACCGCCACAAGAGACCCCATCACCGGACCCCACGCGCGACAACGACGACCACCCCCCCCAACCCACACCACCCCTGCCATCACACCCCGCACTACCAGTCGCCGCACCGGCCGAACCCTGGGCCCTACACAACCCCGCAGCGGTACGGCAGCACCTCCGGGGACTCGGGGAACAGGACGTCGTGCTGTACCTCCGCACCTCCGGCACCAGCACCCCCATCCGGGCGGCCACCCTGGTCCAGGCGGCCACCCTGGGGGAAGGCGTCAGAGACTTCCTCTTCGACGCCTTCCTCCACGTCGCCCGACACGAGCGCCCCCCACGCGCCACCCCAGACGGCGAGAGCCCGCCCCCCACGGGGAGCCGGATCTGGGTGCCCCCCATCGACTGGGGGCGACACCTGGTCGGACACCCCGTGCCGGAGCGGGACAGCACCCGGGGCCGCACCCGCTACCGCGAGCCCAACATGGCCCACCCCCCACCGGACGCCACCCCCGACAGCACCAAAGAGTGGGAGCGGGAAACATGGGTAGCCCGGATGGCCTCCCTAAGCAACTTCCGGCACCACGTCCCGGGGGACATCCCCACCCCCGACGACCAGCAGCCAGCCCCCTCCACATACATGACCCTCATGTACAATCTGCACTACACCCTCTCCACCACCACGTACGACGCACCCACAGACCACTGGGTGGTACACGGCACCGACTCCCTCCTCCCCGCCGACTACAGCCCCCCCCCCCACACAACCCAGGCCCCGACACGTACGCCAGGGGGGACGACCCGGACGACCCCCACATCTGGGGCACGTGGGAACCCGAATCCCTGGACACGCTGCTCTCCATCTGCAGCGGCTGCCAGGGCCTTGGTAGGGCAATGTATTGCCTCGCCAAGTGGACCCAACGGACCTGGGGGATCCCCACGGACCGATGGGTGTGGGTGGTCACGCTGCGCCCCCAGCAGAGGGAAGCCCCCCGAAACCGCGAGGGACCCACCCCCCCACGCCCCACCACCCCACAACTATGCCCGTACATGGTGGCAGCCCGCCTCATGGCGCTGCTATGGCCGGGCCCCCACACCCCCACCCAAAACTACCCCCACCTCACAGAGGAGAACATGCCCGGCATCCAGCGATGCTTCTTCCGGACCCTCGACTACCTCCAGCAAACACACCCCCACGTCCTGGAGCAGAGATGGCCACCCCCCGGGTAACCCACGTGCCCGCGCAGCCGGGACAACGCCGCCACGCCAGCACCAGCACGCACGGATCACCAGGGAAAACGCGCGCACACGCCCGATGCACGAACCTGCACCCTCGTTCTCGCTACCTACAGGACCCAGCATCATACGCCCGCCCCCGAGGCCCGGGACCCTCCGCCGTCTCCCGCGGCCCTCTCCTCCGCCTCCGACTCCACAACCTCCACCACCACGACCACCTCATCCACCACCACGACCACGTCCTCGTCCAGCACTCGACCCCCCAATCCGCGGGGGACACCTCCTAAACGGGCCTCCAAACCCGCCCCCACCGCGAGCAGCCCCGCCGCCGCCAAAGCCCACGCCCCGGCGAAGCCCACGCCCACGACCCAGCCGAAGCCCAAGACCGCCGCCAAACGGCGACCCGCAGCCAAGCCCGAACCCAAGCCCAAACCCGGCGCCACGACGGCAGCGCGAGCCCGGCCCCCCGAGGATGTCCTCTACGACATCCGGCCCCAGCCGTCCCAGGCCCGAAGGCAGCAGCGCCGAGCGCGGCGCCCCCCCACCGTCACCGACGCCACCGCCACCACCTTCATGGCGGAGCGCGCCGCGGCCGAAGCGCGACGCGCCTCGTCCCACCACCTCCCAAAGCCCGCACCCCAGGCCCACGGACCGCTCCCGACCAAGCCGGAACAACGCCAGGGTCCACCAGCAGCGCCCCCGCCCCCCTACCGGCCCCCGATGACAGCCCACATGCAACGCATGCCCCACTACCGCCGCCGCCGCGAATCCCCGCCAAACCCGGAGGCGAAGACCGTACGCGCCCACCCGCGGGTCCACATCCGCGTGCACCCCCACTCCCCACGCACCCCCACGGAACAGGACTACGAGGAATCCCCCAGGCCCGCCACCGCCGCCGGTCGCCACGACCCCGTCACACCCACCCAAGTCCACTCCTCCGCCCACGACCGCAGGCCCGCCCAGGAACATTGGTGGCAGCGCTGGACCCACACGCAGCTCTGGGAGCTGCGGAAGTGGGCCCGGGGAGAGCCCTCCCTCGAGGGCCTGGTCCATCGGCCCCGCAAGGGGTCGGTGGAGAACGGCCGCCTCCGGCCGGCGGGGGGGTGGATGCCGCAGGCCGCATGGGAAGCCATGCTGGCCGATGCGCTCCACCCCCTGGGAGGCCACCCCCGCAACCTCCCCGCGCCCCAGGACCACCCGTACGTCCTCAGGCGCCTGCGGGAGACCCTCCAGGAAACGCGGCGAGACGGCATCCGCCTGTGGGACATCACCCAAAGCCCAGCCCCGCACGCACACACCCCCTCACCACCCCACAAGCGTCGGCGCACCGACACCGGCGACACCCACAGCACCCCAGGAGCCCTGCGCACCACACAACACGACGCGCCAGACCCCCCGGCCAGCGGCGCCGCCATCCAACCCCGTTAGACAGCACACCACCACCACGGGGCGCCACGCCAGGCCCCGCCCAGAAGTCACCAAACGAACCGGACGCCGAAGGAAGCCAACGCACACGACAACCAGCACCACTACGCCCAAAGGCGCCGAACCCGGACCCGATACCGTGGGCTCCTCCCCACCCTCAGCAAGACACACACGTCACTGACGTCACTCCTCCGCCGTGCCCCCTCCCACGCCACCGCCCCGCCCCCCCCCCCCCTCCCGCCACACGTCCCCACGCCGCCCAGCACCCGGCTCCACACACTGCGCCACAGCATCGCCTCACAGTAGACCGCCGTCCTGTGGTCCCGCTCCCCCCAACACCGCTCCCAGGGCCGCACCCGGCCCACGTCGTGTTCGCCCCCAAGTCGCGGGCCGCGGACATCCTCCCGCTCCTCGCCGCCACCCCTCCCGGGCATCGCATACTGCTTGCCGCCAATGCCTCGGTCCTCAGTGAGGTCCCCATCGAGCACGCCGACGCCCTGCACGTGCGCCCGCTGCTGCCCAACCTGCACGCTGCGTACGCCCCCGGCACGCCCGTCGACCCCTCCGTTCTGGGACTCCTAGTGAGGCCACCGGCCAACGGCCGGCCCGCACGCACCACCCCGCACTCGCCTCGGGCACACGACCCCGTGGACGCCGCTACCCACATGCCCGGCCCCGCGCAACCGCCTAACCGAGCCAGAACTCAAGCACAAATCAAACCCGAGCCACACCCTGAAACCGCTAACCCTTGACTCCAAACCAAACCCGCCGAGGGAACAATGTAACCACAGCCCACACCCACAGCCCACACAGCCGCCTAACCAGCCAGCACCAGAAGCAAAGAGACACCTCACCAAACCCACCCTGACCCAAGCCTAACCGAGCCGAAGCCCCAACACAAATCAAACCCGAGCCACATCCCGAAACCGTCAACCCTTGACTCCAAACCAGGCCCGCTGAGGGAAATACGTAGACACAGCCCACAGCCACAGCCCACACAGCCGCCTAACCAGCCAGCACCAGAAGCAAAGAGACACCTAACCAAACCCACCCTGACCCATACCCGTGTACATCAGGACACGCGAGCCGCACCCCTGGGGCGCGACCGCCGCCACAGCACCCACGACACACGCCAGAGGACACAACGCTATAGCACCGCCGCACCAGCTGCCCATGCCTGTGCCTGCAGTGTACGCGCGCCCCTGCTTTCCTCTTTTTTGTTTTTTCTTTTTCTTTTTTTTCCAAAAAAAAAAAAAAAACAGGAAAAAAAAAACGAAAATTAGGGGGGGAAGAAGAGGGACACAACCACCCATGGCACACGCGCACCGCACACAGCACGCACACCGGTGAACAGGAGCCCAGTGGCCCAGGACACCGCACATGCAACACAACACACCGAGCGAGCACACCGGTGAACAGGAGCCAGCTGGCCCAGGACACCGCAGACGCACCACAGCAAACCGCGCGGGCACACCGGTGAACAGGAGCCCAACGGCCCAGGACACTGCACACACGTAGGGCGGCCGAGGGACAGGAAAGAACCAATACCCCATGGGTCGGACGCACTGGGGCGACCCAGCCGACCCACCGGGCCAGTGGCAGGAGCGGTACTCCAAGGCCACTGGTCCGAGCCTGGCCAGGCTGCATCGGGGACCATGGCAAACGTCACCCGGAGCCATGGAAACAACCGGTGACAGGCGAGCCGGTACACAGTCCAGGAGGGGGTCACCTGCCAAGCACAGTGGCCCCGCAACTCAAGCCACAAGGGTGAGGCGGTCGTACCGTAGACAAGCGGGAGCAATACCCCTTGTGGTGAGAGATACTCCACACGGCTGGGCAGCCCCCCAGAGCTGCCGCCCAAAGGAGGGGGCATGTGGCCCTACCCATGGACACGTGTGGGGACACCCTCCCACCTGGGACACATGGACCGGGTGGCCGCGACAATGCCTTCCCAAGCACATGCGGGAGCGGCTCAAGAGGCACCTGACATAGGGCAGTGGGAGGGACAGGACGTCCCCTTGGTAAGACCTTCTTCCTGCAATGTCAAAGGAGGCATCCCGAGCTCCCGAAGATACCTACCTACCTACCTACGCGCGCCTACCCTGAGCCTTGTGCTTGGGCAGTAAGGCGCTTTGGCCGTTTGCTTTGTTTTGGAGTGTTTTTCAGTGTTCGTCAGTTTTTTTTGGTAGATCCTGGCTAATTTGAGCTAGATGAGAAAAACGGGTTTGACACCAAGCGCCTTAGGCGCTCAAAAAGCACTGTTTTTGTGCTCAGTGGCTCACACTGATGTGCAGCCTTGCTTCAGCTTTTTGAATCTGAGGCTTCAGGCCCAGTTTTACGCTGGCCTGATTTTGAGCATTTTGATCGTGAGATGTCAACCCAATTTTGGCTTGTTTTGCTGACAAGAGGAATATTTTTCAAAAGACTTCTGAAATTTTTTTAGAGTCACAGTGTGGCTCCTGGTTGGTTTTAACTCTTTGCTCCTGTTGGAGAGCTAGAGCACGCCTGTGCATCTGCCGGTGCTCTGCTCCCATATCTATTCTATGGGCAAACTCATTAAAATTTTGTTGTACCCTCCCCACCCACTGTCCCAGTTTGGGACTCATATGCTCTGCCTCTGCAGAGTTACATTGCAGAGCCACTGCTCCTGCAGCGACTCCAGCCCCCCCCACTGAGGATTTAGTGCCTCAGTGGGTACATGCACTCTGGGCCAGAGTGTATGGGAAAATTCTGCTTTTTTTTTTTTTGCAAGGGAATTTTGGGGTGCAGTTTTTTTGCCTGCGGGTAGCACCCCACAGTGGGAGGGGGGCGAGGCCTCAGCAACATATGCGCTACAGGCCCGTGTACTGTTTACTTGCGTTTTTTCTGGGGACGCTCAGGAATTTTTTTTTACTAATGTATGCACGTGTGCACACTTGCGCATGTGTTTGCTGCATTGTATCCAGGCAAGTTCTTTTGCCCTGACCCGCTGATTTTCTCAACCCTTATCCATTTTTTTTCCTTCCTGCTCTGTTTTCAGGTACACTCACATGAGTTTGATTCAGAATTCAGGAAGCAAACTGTTTTTCGACGCCCAGTGGGCCAGGTCTGTTTTTCGTCGGCTCTGCACCAGCCCCCCCCCCCCCCCCCACGTGTCAGGACTCCTGCTTTTGTGCTCTGCTATCTTTCAGGATTGCGGAGCCGGAGTACTGACGAAGCATCGTGAAGCTCAGAAGTAATTTAAGTCAATGAAGCAAATACAGCAGCAATCTGTACATTAGTTTAAGGGTTGTCAGCACAGTGGGTCGGTTCAGAATAGACTCACAGATTTTTTTGTGTGCTGCTTGCCCTGTTTGTGCTGCTTGTGTGTTTGCTGATTTTTTTTTCAAACTTCTGAGCAGGGTTGTTTTTGGTGCAGAAATTTTTTTTTTGCACCAGACAGATGGCATGGGCAATAAGTAGAATCAAGTGGAACTGTTTTGAATTTCAGGATTGCAACTGCCACCCTGAGTTTTAGGCCAGAAGTTCAGGTCAGAATTTTTGCTTGGGTGATTTTCTGTTTGAAAGCTTTTAGTGCTTTCTCAGGTATTTTTTCCCATAGTCAGCTGGGCTTTTAGGTGGCAGTGACCCCCGCACTCAGGATAGTGTGTAGGATACCCGAAGGAAAGTAGAGGGACCTTAGCTCAGGATTTCAGGTCTTGGGGTTAGGACAGTGTATAATATCTCAGTCCATTTCAGCAGTTTTTTTTGTACAGTAATGGCCGTGCATACCCCTGGGTGTGTGTCAGCCCTTGCAGGTGGCCTAGTGGCTGCGGCAAGGGCTTGGCAGGCTGTGTGACGGGTTATGCCCAGCAGGGGCTGCCTGCAGCCAGATCGCCATCCTGTACCTTAGGATGCGTCGCGCGCATGCAGAAATAAAGGATTTTACGCTCTTGAAAAGTTATGTTTTATATTAAAATTTCTGTTTGTAATTCAGGGTTCTCTGTATGGACTTATCATGAAGGATTTCGACATTTTCAAAGAGTGATCAACGGAGTTGGTGTTGTGCTTTGCAAATTGCTCGCCGTAAAAGAGATCAGTCCAGTACCCCATAGGGTAACCCAGCCGAAGCCCCAATACGAGTCAAACCCGAGCCGCACCCCGTAACCTCTAATCCTTGACTCCTAACCAAGCCCGCCGAGGGAGCAATGTAGCCACAGCCCCACACACACAACCCACACAGCCGCCTAACCAGCCAGCACCTAAAGCAAAGCGGCAACTAACCAAACCCACCCTGACCCGTACCCGTGTACGTCAAGACGCGCAAGCCGCACCCCTGGGGCACGGCCGCCACCAAAGTACCGACAACACACACGAGAGAACACAACACTATTGCACCGCTCCACCAGCTGCCCATGCCTGTGCCTGCAGTGTGCGCGCGCCCCCTTTTTCATTTAAAAAAAAAGGCACAAGCAAACCAAACAACTACAGAACAAAAAAAAAGGAAAAGAAAATTAGGGGGGGGGGGAAGAGGGACACAACCACCAACAGCACACGCGCACCGCACACAGGGCGCACACGGGTGAACATGCGCCACTTGGGCCAGGACACCGCACACGCACATGCACCAAGGGCAGCAAAGGGACAGGGCACCACGGCCTACACCCCCAGGGTCAGATGCACTGGGGCGACCCAGCCGGCCCACCGGGCCAGTGGCAGGAGCGGTACTCCAAGGCCGCTGGTCCGAGCCCGGCCAGGCTGCATCGGGGACCATGGCAAACGTCGCCCGTAGCCATGGAAGCAACTGATGACAGGCGTGCTGGCACACAGCCCAGGAGGGGGCCGCCTGCCAAGCAGCGGGGCCCCGCAACTCGAGGCACAGGGGTGAGGCGGTCGTACCATAGACTCGCGGGAGCAATACGCCCTGTGGTGAGAGATACTCCATACGGCTGGGCAGCTCCCAGAGCTGCCGTCCACAGGAGGGGGCATGTGACCCTACCCACGGACACATCGGGACACCCTCCCACCCGGGACACCTGAACCGGGTGGCCGCGACACTGCCTTCCCAAGCACCCGCGGGAGTGGCTTAAGAGGCACCTGACCCAGGGCAGTCGGAGGGACAGGATGTCCCCTTGGTAAGACCTTCTTCCTGCATTGTCAACGGAGGCATCCCGAGCTCCCGAAGATACCTACCTACCTAACTTCAGTCACTGCTTACTGATTGGTCCATTTACCGGGATGCTTTTTTCGTGGCACTGGCACTACACTAGTTGCTGCCGTTTTTGCCTCAAGCATTATTGGGAGCAGCTTCGGAGGCGGCATTTAGGCTAAGCACCTTTCCTGGGCGGCTCTTTTGATCTAAGTGGTATTGCAATTAATACCGTAGAGGCTAAAGGTGATGTTTTGCCAAGTATGCCTTGGGATCTTCCCGCACTTGAGTTGCCGAGTCATTTCAAGGAGGGATTGGATCATGGGCAATTGACTGATGACGAACCATTTAGTATTCTCAAGGACTTGCCCTTGGTGCGTGACATGCCCACGGAGGCTGGCTATAATGATCATAGGAAAGACATCAACAACAAATTAGGTTGTGTCCATAGAGCTTGGGAAACTCAAGGGTACAAACTCATGCGTCTGATTGTGAATTTGTATCATGCTTTGCCGGACGGGTCTGGCAAAGATTCCAAACTTTTCATGGTTAAGTTATTCGCATTGTCACATGATTTGTGTGTCCAAGTGCGTGACCACCGCAACGCACATTCTATTCAGCATAATGTTGAAAAAACCAATCCACTTTTTGATAAGAAGGACCTTGCACTTTTGCAATTTCAGAACAATGTGAACAAACAAGGGAAGAGCAAGGGCTAAGCTTTTCCGGAAAAGGCCTATGGTCAAGGCTATGCCGCGGTGGCTGCTGTTACAACTCCAATAGAGAAAACTCTTCCTACGGTTCCAATTTCAATTCCCGTTTCCGACACTATAGAGGTGGAAAGGGCGCCAAGAGTGGCAATGGGCCGCGTCACAAATCAGCACAATAGTGACGGCGCTTTGGTGGCATCACCATTGCCTGACCAACTCCGCATGAATTTATCTGTGCGCATATTAAGTCATGGTTTATTGTGTCAGTTCACCGCTTCGACCGGTTATCATGGCTCCGGGCCTCCGACCAACCTGGTCATGGTTACAGTTCGAGCCGTCAAGGTCATGATACAACAATATGTGGCCCAAGGTGTTTGTTTCCATGTGCCGCATTGTGATTGTCACACCATTCAATATATAGTGCCGTGTTTCGTGGTCCCACAACCCCGAAAGATAGGTCATTTCATCACAAACTTCAAGAGGGTCAATGGTTGGATTCACCCTGATTACTTCAGGTTTGATTCATGGCATGTCACTTTCAAATTCTGGGGCCGTGGCGTGTGGGCCACAAAGATCGATATATTTGATGCACATTTCCACATCCCTCTTTCGGACAATTTTAACCGTTTTGTAGATGTGAATGTTGACGGGGAAGTGTACCAATTTCTAGCAATGCCCTTCGGTCTTAATTGTGCGCCCCATGTGTTCATGCAGTTTTTGACTGTGTTGTTGAGTGAGTGGCGTGGCGCTGGGATGTTAGTGTTCGTCCTTTTGGGCGATATTCATGTTTTGGGAGACTTCCGTGATGCGTGTGCGAGTGCTAAATGTGTTGTTCTTGCAACTTTGACGCGTGCGGGCTTCATATAAAATTGTCGCAAGAGTGAGGTAGAGCCGAGCCAAGTTGTTGAGTACCTTGGGGTCCTTGCAGATTTTTATTCAAGTGCAGTGTCCATCGCAATGGCCAAGCGCCAAGACTACCACAAGGTAGTGGGAAAATGAGTGGTCAAGGATCGAATCTCGCTGAGGACGGCCGCAGCCATTCTTCGCAACGTCTGTAGTTTGGTGGTTTGATTTCCGGGTGTGCGTTTGTTGAAGGATCATTTAGATCAGTTTGTTGAGCAGGCATATGTGTGAGGCTTTGATGCACTTTGTTCGGTACTCGACAGTGCTCGCTTACAGGCTGTAGAGTGTGACTCCTTTTTCAATTCTTGGGGTGGAAGGCCCATGCAGTCCGATCGCATTGATTGGTTTGTAGCTTTGGACGCGTAAGATTTAGCCCTTGGTGGCCTTGATCTTATTATGAGGGAGATTGTGCATGATTTTTTGCCGCTTGAGGTTCATATAAACCATAAGGGGCTGGGTGCTTCTTTGCATGTTGTCCACGCGTTGGTGCAACCAGGTACACAAGTGCAATTGTTGGTGGACAATACTACCGTGATTTATTAGTTGTGTAAACAGAGTGGGAAACGAATCATGTTGGACGAGGAGACTCGACCTCCTTTTTGTTGGTGTTGGGAACGGGGAATGCAGATCGTGCCGTCATGCGTGCGTGCGTGCGTGTCATGGGTGGCTTTGACCTCAATGCCGGCGGACGCTATAAGCCGATGCCCCTATGGCAAAGCCAATTTGTTGGTCAACGGAGATGTGTTGAACCGAGTCCTTCACACTTTTCACCCCTTGGTTCCGGAAGTAGACATTTTGAGTCAGAGTCCAACGCAGTGTTCCCCAAGTTTGTAAGCAGATTTCTGACTCCCCGTTCATGGAGAGTGGGCGCGTTACGGACGGACGTTTGGAGCAGTGGGGTGCGTCTACGCGGCCCCGCCTTGGGAATTGATAGGAGATTGGTTTCTTCACATGAGAAAACTCCCACACCTTCGATGCATTCTAATAGCACCCTACCGAGTGCCACCACCACGCCCCCGCCCCTCCCGACCCCTACCCCCCGATGCCCGAGTACTACAGCAACCCCCACCAACTGCAACACCACTGTTAACACCACCACGCCCCAGCGCAGCCGGCCCCCACGGGCCACCCACCCACATGGCACACCACACCGCACCACACCATCACGTGTACCACCACCACCAGTTAGTTTGAGACCGCAGGTCAAGCACATTTGAGCAAACACGATTTGCGTTTGAAGCATTATAAATCCGTCTTTAGAATTGTGTGGCTTTTGCTCACAGAGAAAGGGGTCACTTCGGACTCCTGTCGGTGGTTGGACGTAGTGAGGCGGGACTGACTCAATTAGCCTTGGGGAACTCCAGTACTCCTATAACACCCCAGTTACCCGTGGAAAGCACAGAACTCATGGGTATCGTTGACTTGTACAAACTATTGTATGCATATGTACTTTTCAACAAAGGAAGACAAATATTCACAAAATAGCCATTAGTTCATAATAAATATGCAACCAAAGGGCAATCAAAAAGGAAGTGCAGACTTTAGTGCTGAAAGTGCATCGCACCTGGCAGGCGTAAAGTACAGCGGTATTGCGGATATGCCTCACCCCCCTACCAAAACGCTTGATGAAGATGCGACAGGAAAAGGCTCCATTAGTGTACACTCCGGCCCTATGTGCTCTCATGTGTTTCTTGTATGGTCGGTGGTCCTTGTGTGTGTCTCGCACGCGCCCCGGCTCATCAACCACGGTGTGTTGTGCTCTCCAGCGTGTGGGCTTACTGTATGATGCCAACTTCCCGGCCTCCACATGTTGTGCTTACCCTGTGACCGTGGAGCCCTCCCCTACTTCGCGTGTGCCCCCTCTGACCCGTAGGTGGTGTGTTCACAGTGCTATGCTTGGCAGACCTGCACCCACCCTAGGCTACATGCTTGTGGAGTGTGTGGCCAACAGTGACACTACCCATGTGGTGCCGGTGCAATTGTTGCTGTGTGGTGTGAGTGGCACGTTTTGCATGCACATCGCTGGGTGTCAACATCTACTTCTGCACTAGAAGTGACTGACCAAACAAGCACAAAATGGGGCACTTTCGGAAGAACAGGCTTTGCGTAATAAACTAGTCCCTACAGCTTAGGCAGCTCAAGTTGCATGGTAAACAAACACCCGAAAAGGCGAAAAAAGGACACGTTCGGAAAGGCATCAAATCATAATTGTGTTGATGGATCTGTGTAGCACCCCGTAGACCACTCTCATGAAATCAATAATGTCACCAAAGTAACACGCCCAATGGGTACCCTCCCAAAAAAAATTGTCTTGTGTCCAATCTATGCGCGGGGCCTCGCGCAAGGGCGCACATTTGTGTCAAATTAATGCATTACAATGCAATGCATTAGGCAGGTTGTGGGAAATGAGAAACATGACATCTGTATACATGTAGCTTTGTATCATAATCAGGATGGAGTGGTAGAAATGGATATATTCATACATAGATTTTCATTCTACTTCACTTGGTAATCTGTAAATGTATGATTTTTACTGAAGAAAATCTAGGTCTATGCGCGAGGCCTTGCGCATGAAATGGCGTGTCACAAACAACAAAATTTTCAGTGATGTATGCGCGAGGCCTCGCGCAATGGAGGTTATGAATACGCGTAGAAACAAAAAATGAGCACATCCACCAGCTACACAGCGTGTACATTATCTTTGATGCGGCGCTACTGCATGGCCGGCCCTATAGGTCCCGCCGGCATCTCTAGTTTTCATGCTGTGTTTCATGCCGTTGACTTCAATGCCCAAAAGCGATGGTAGCGCGCCGCAACTGGCTACCACTGGTAACATTAACCAGAGAAATGTGGGAGTGCCTGACATTTACACGAAACCAAAAATGGTGCATGCGACCATCCAATTGTTGACAAATGGGTCGCGCGAGAATTGTTTGACAGGTTGATGATTGTACCAGGAAAGGGTTGTCAAACAGCAATATGTAGGAAGATACATTTGTGCAAATTTTTCTCACAGTAACAATGCCCTTGCGCAAAGTGTCGGACCTGGAGAAAACAGTGGCAGCGGCGTCAGGAGTATTCCGCGATGTTTGCTCAGAGGAACCGCCGTATCGCACGGCAGAAGAATTATGGGAAGGGCTAAAACAAGCGGACGAGGGCGCGCGATTGCTGTTTATTTTTTTTCTGCGTCTTCGCAAAAACCAAAGGACGCGTTGTAGCGTCGAAAAGGCAATCACGTTGGAGGGCAAGAGATGGGTTGGTGTTCTGATAGAGGACTTTTATGTGAAGGAAACAGACCAATGAATTCTTCGTGATCAGTTTTCCTTTTTCAGTGATGGCCAATTTTTAGAACACCACAGTGGTTGACAAAGGTACGTATCTCATCAAAATTGGACCTACGCTGTAGCAATTCAACCTACATTGATGTTGAACATGCACTGTAAAAAACAGTAGGATTTAGCTGAAGCGGTGGTGCAGTCCCCCCTTGAGTCAAGTGTTTGGGGAGATTGAGTCATGACTTAGTCACCAGTCACGGTTGCCGGTGATTGTCTGCAGTCACTGATCAACCATCCATTTTTTGCTTGTTCACATGAAACGTTATTTACCAAATGTTGTTGCTATGGGTGTCAACCCTAATATGTAGGAATGTATAGGAGCTGAAAAGCACAAAACAATTATGTGACTACCACAGTATTGCGTGTATTTGAGCTTTGGTGCAGTCCAATGTGTCGTGGTTGATCCTCATAAGCTAAGGTCTAGAATCTGCTGGTTTTGAAAATAACCGGAGTTTGTAACGATTATTTTTGTAAAAACAACCGGTTTTGCGGATTAATGGTTTTCAAAATAACCGGGGTTTCCGATGATTTGCCCTTCACTAACCAAATTTTTGCCATTGGTCCGAAGAGAGCCTATATAGATCGGAGCACAGTGATCAAAAGTACCTCTGAAGTTGTAATTCACCATCTACCATCTTTATTTCTACCAAAGCCTCTTTTTAGTCCAAAAATTGGACAAAATGTATTGCCGAAGAGAACCCAAAGAATTTGCAACCATTCCGGTTAATTGGTTTAAATTGGTTTTCAAAATGACCAGTAGTACCGATTGTTTTGAAAATAACCTCCGATTATTGCCGATGCCTGGTTTTTCCGATAAATTGGTAAAACCGGTTCCGAACCGTAGTCATGGCAACACTTTATTGGAAATAACGTTTCATGTACTTGTACGATTATGACGAAATACGCACCTTTTCAAACCCCGCCAAAATTCTGAAAATTTGCCACTGGGAAAGAAAAGCCAGTCAAGTAGGATTGATTAGTCCGTTTACCTTAGATTTCCATTTACACAAACACTGAACACATAAGTAAATACAAAACACAAAGCAAGACAAAATTAAAGCATAACAAGATAATCGTTGTTGACGAATATGTCCTTCATACCATGTTTGCAAGCAGGCAATACACTCCATAGTCTGACATGGGTGCATTTTTATTCTCTAAATCGGACGTGGGTGAATTTTTCGAATACGTAGAACCACCCCTTTGCCTCATGATACACCCCGCCCCATAAAAGAAAACAGCTCACCACAGCTCCATGCTAAGAGACAAGCGATGGAGGTGTGTGCAAAAACAAAACATCATGAATGCATATGTAGATACATATTCATGCAATATTCTAAGATATGAAACAAACTACAAACTTATATGCCTTACCTCGTATGCATATGTAACATGTAAACATATTCTAAGTGTGATATAATCCACAAATCACTCTAAAAAACATCGTAGCACAATTTGGATCTTCATAACAGATGGTCACTCAAGCGAAGCGAAATAAATCCTCCGGAGCAATTTAACTATCATTGTGCATGCAAATGCACAAAAGTGGTCACATCATTGTAAGCAGTCACCCAACCAAAGTATCTCAAATTCCTCATACCTAAAGAGGTTGTTTTATCTTGTAGCTCTGAAACATATTCCCCCTACACCCCGAAGCTGGCTAAAATGGCCGGAAATTTGCACCCCCGCATGAGCCCTTGCCACATCGTGAGTGTGAACCGAGCAGTCACCAATGGCAGGCCCAGGGGGGGGGGGGGGCATTGCTTGGTGTGCACACTTGACCCTAAAATGTTGCAATTTGGCCGAGAGTTGCGCAGTAGCTCCGAAGATTTAGCCATATCTTCAGATATGCGGCTCAAACTCCAATTTTCATGGCACCTAGTCCACACACAACCTCCAAATTTTTATGGCACCCACCCCTTACAATGGCCCAGACGGACACCTACGTCCCTTTACCAACCCACCCTTCCCAAATCGGCGGCCTGTGATCGCTCTTGTTCTCGACCTCTATCTTGGTTTCCCTTTTTTATTTGGTCCCGGCTCCTACTATTGTTTGGCATTTTTGAAATCCCACAGGCACGAAGACCTTTCAATCACGTAATTTCAACCCAACAATCTGTGTAAACAACACATCTTATAATAAACATTTCACTGTGGTATTCTACAGTACACTGCACGCGCGCACGCTTATACACAGCACATGCGCATCCTCTACCGTCCTATTACACGACCAAATTCAGCGAACTACGCTGATTTGTTCTGCCAGCTTTTTCGGTTTCTAGTTGTTTTGCTGTGTTGTTGGGTGTCGTAGATTTTGCAAACAGTTTGCCGGCTTGTTAAATTTTCTGAGATTCCGGGAAACCTAATGAGAAAAAGGGGGTGGGTACCCTCTGTGCTACGGATTCCCCCCATCGCTGAACATCCCTGAACAGTTGGTCACAAGTGAACAAACCCCTAAACCCACACCACACCACCCCTTCCTGAAATCTTTGTTAAGCAACAGGAAAGAAGCAACACTGGGGCCACCGACATAGGTAACCAGGAGCGGCAACATTTGTGTAGGTTTGCTAACTCATGTCATAAAATGATCCATGTATACATCATGGGATACATGTGTACATCAAGGGCCTGCAATACCACAACACACTGCACACCCACCATACTCCCTTCAATACATCTTGACACCCAATAGACGGCACCAGTACCTCCCTATGGATAAAAAATACCAGCCGCCAACCCAGGAAGCAAGGAGTGGCTCACATTGTGCAAAAAAATTTCGGAGAAGCTTTCAGCGACAATCTGAAAAACAAAAAATTTTCCACAAAAATTTCCCTTGCCAACCCCCTCCCCCCTGTAGCACGAAACCAATCACAGTATTCGAGATACGAGAGGTACCATTGGATGCTAAGATGATTGCATCAATGATGGTTGGGCAGGTAACTGAGGCACTGAACCAAAATTGCTGCAAATCTGACCTCCTGGCATGAGCATTGCGTATTGAGCTGGATGCGCGAAACCAGAAAAGCAGTGAAGATCTGGCCACAAATCATGAAGAGAGCAGATTTGCTTCATGTATTGAACCATCAGATGTAGGAATTTGAGTCAGCCAGAATTTCAGCATCCCATCTTGAGTAGTGGTAAAATCAAATCCATGGTGGTACACAATGGTCTCCATTTTGATCACTCCAAATCGACCGTGGTTCTCATGTGGTCAAACTGCGGAAGGGATTTTGGTCTGTGCTCTCCCCAATCGAAGGTCAACAGCGAATGCTTATCCACACTGAAGGCTCAAGCATGGCACCTGAACCGGGCATTCCACTCAGTGGAGCGAAGTTCGGAAGTAAATTGTCTGATTGACCATTGAAACCAAAAAGAAGGAAAGATCTAACCAAAATACTGGGCCTTGGGCTGAGGCACTGAATCAGAAAAGCAGCAAACATCTGAGCTCAAAACAAGAAGTGTGAGGATTTGATTGAGGCTTTGGACATCACAAAACCACCAAAGCACGGGTGGGTCGTCTCCTTGCTTTTGTACGCGACTCCCCCCCCAGTAGAAATGGGCCGAAGGCCCCCGGGGGGGGGATTGGAGGGGGGGGTTCAGGGAGGGGCGATGGGGGGGGGGGGGGCGGTCGGGAGGGTCGGTTGGGGGGGGGGGTCCAGGTGGGGCGATTTGGGGTGGTGGGGGGGGGGCGGGGCACGGGCTCCCGTTACCTCCCCTTGCCCTCCCTCTCGGGTGAGAGCTAGGGCTAGGGTCATCGAGCTGGTGGAACCAGTCTTGGTTTTATAACCCTTTTTAGTGTCTAGGGTGGACCTACCAGGTTTAGCAGCAGCAGCAGCAGCATCAAGCAGCAGCAAGCAGCAGCAAGCAGCAAGCAAGCAGCAGCACGCGCGAAATGGGGAAAAATCAGAACTCCGTCGTGGTGCTTCGGATTCGGGTGAAATTTTGGTGGATGATACCTATGGGTGTGAGGGACAACCCTACAAAGTATGAGTCAGAAACTCAACGGTGGCGGCCAGGAACGGGTGTCGCAAGTGGCGGACCTCAGTTTCAAAAACTACAGTTTAGGGCCAAAACAGCCATTTTTGGGCCAAAACAGCCCTAGAACCCATTCAAAACGGCCAAACAAAGGGAAACGGTGGGTACACTCCACGTGCGGCTTGACTTTCCTGTGTCAACGAGCTCTTTGCGGCCCTCTAACTCCACCATATGTCCTTGAAACGGCCCAAAAAGACCCCAGAAGCCCCAAATTTTGTGCAGATTGGCTGGCAACAGCCACAAACCAAGAACAGGCCATATCTTTGGCTACATGGTCCAAAACGCGATTCCGAGGGCACCTAGTCCACCCGCAACCCCCCACTTTTTGTGGTTTCCACCCCTCAGAATTGCCCAAACGAACGCCTGGACCCCCATACATAGCCCCAGCAGGCTGCGGCAAGCTGCAAGCTCAAGCCCAAACAGGTGGGTGCCCAAATGGGTCAACAGGGTCCAGTAGGGGCAAAAAATGACTTTTTTCAAAAATGATCCTACACCATGTGTGATGCTAAAACAAGTGTTTTTGGACTGTTTTGAGCTTGTGGTGGCCCATTTTGGTCCTCCGAAAATCCCAAAATGCCTTGAAAATGGGCTGTTTTGGGACCAAAAATGGGTGAAAAATGGGTCAAAAACACATTTTTCCAAACCTCATCCTTGACCATTTGGGCTGCACCAACGGGTGAAATGAACCCATTTTGAGCCCATTTTGGGGGAATTTGGCCCCTCAGAAGTTCAAAAAAGCCTTGAAAGTGGGCCCCGTGGTGATGGGGATCACTTGCAAGCTGATTCCACTCTATCAACGGCCTTCAATGTGTGACTCATTGGTGTAAGCTCAAGCCCAAACAGGTGGGTGCCCAAATGGGTCAACAGGGTCCGGTAGGGGCAAAAAATGACTTTTTTCAAAAATGATCCTACACCATGTGTGATGCTAAAACAAGTGTTTTTGGACTGTTTTGAGCTGGTGGTGGCCCTTTTTGGTCCTCCGAAAATCCCAAAATGCCTTGAAAATGGGCTGTTTTGGGACCAAAAATGGGTGAAAAATGGGTCAAAAACGCATTTTTCCAAACCTCATCCTAGACCATTTGGGGTGCACAAACGGGTCAAATGAGTTCATTTTGAGCCCATTTTGGGGCATTTTGGCCCCTCACAAATCCAAAAAGCCTTGAAAGTGGGCCTCGTGGTGATGGGGTTCACTTGCAACCTGATTTCACTTCGTCAAGAGCCATCAATGTGTGAATCATTCTTGATGTCCCTCACCAGTCATATCCAATGTTCCCTCCCCCACCAGCTCGGTCCCAATATTCACTCTTGATTAGGGTCACCGAGCTGGTGGAACCAGTCTTGGTTTTATAACCCTCTTTAGGGTCTTGGTGGACCTAACAGGTTTAGCAGCAGCAAGCAAGCAAGCAAGCAAGCAAGCAGCACGCGCGAAATGGCTAAAAATCAGAATTCCGTCGTGGTGCTTCGGATTCGGGTGAAATTGTGGTGGATGATACCTATGGGTGTGAAGTACAATCACACAAAGTTTGAGCAAGAAACTCAACGGTGGCGGCCGGGAACGGGATTCGCAAGTGGCGGACCTCAGTTTCAAAAACTGCATTTTACGGCCAAAAACAGCCATTTTTGGGCCAAAAAAGCCCTAGAACACATTCAAAACGGCCAAACAAAGGGGAACGGTGGGTACACTCCACGTGCGGCTTGACTTTCCTGTGTCAACGAGCTCTTTGCGGCCCTCTAACTCCACCATATGTCCTTGAAACGGCCCAAAAAGACCCCAGAAGCCCCAAATTTTGTGCAGATTGGCTGGCAACAGCCACAAACCAAGAACAGGCCATATCTTTGGCTACATGGTCCAAAACGCGATTCCGAGGGCACCTAGTCCACCCGCAACCCCCCACTTTTTGTGGTTTCCACCCCTCAGAATTGCCCAAACGAACGCCTGGACCCCCATACATAGCCCCAGCAGGCTGCGGCAAGCTGCAAGCTCAAGCCCAAACAGGTGGGTGCCCAAATGGGTCAACAGGGTCCAGTAGGGGCAAAAAATGACTTTTTTCAAAAATGATCCTACACCATGTGTGATGCTAAAACAAGTGTTTTTGGACTGTTTTGAGCTTGTGGTGGCCCATTTTGGTCCTCCGAAAATCCCAAAATGCCTTGAAAATGGGCTGTTTTGGGACCAAAAATGGGTGAAAAATGGGTCAAAAACACATTTTTCCAAACCTCATCCTTGACCATTTGGGCTGCACCAACGGGTGAAATGAACCCATTTTGAGCCCATTTTGGGGGAATTTGGCCCCTCAGAAGTTCAAAAAAGCCTTGAAAGTGGGCCCCGTGGTGATGGGGATCACTTGCAAGCTGATTCCACTCTATCAACGGCCTTCAATGTGTGACTCATTGGTGTAAGCTCAAGCCCAAACAGGTGGGTGCCCAAATGGGTCAACAGGGTCCGGTAGGGGCAAAAAATGACTTTTTTCAAAAATGATCCTACACCATGTGTGATGCTAAAACAAGTGTTTTTGGACTGTTTTGAGCTGGTGGTGGCCCTTTTTGGTCCTCCGAAAATCCCAAAATGCCTTGAAAATGGGCTGTTTTGGGACCAAAAATGGGTGAAAAATGGGTCAAAAACGCATTTTTCCAAACCTCATCCCAAACCATTTGGGGTGCACAAACGGGTCAAATGAGTTCATTTTGAGCCCATTTTGGGGCATTTTGGCCCCTCACAAATCCAAAAAGCCTTGAAAGTGGGCCTCGTGGTGATGGGGTTCACTTGCAACCTGATTTCACTTCGTCAAGAGCCATCAATGTGTGAATCATTCTTGATGTCCCTCACCAGTCATATCCAATGTTCCCTCCCCCACCAGCTCGGTCCCAATATTCACTCTTGATTAGGGTCACCGAGCTGGTGGAACCAGTCTTGGTTTTATAACCCTCTTTAGGGTCTTGGTGGACCTAACAGGTTTAGCAGCAGCAAGCAAGCAAGCAAGCAAGCAGCAAGCAGCACGCGCGAAATGGCTAAAAATCAGAATTCCGTCGTGGTGCTTCGGATTCGGGTGAAATTTTGGTGGATGATACCTATGGGTGTGAAGTACAATCACACAAAGTTTGAGCAAGAAACTCAACGGTGGCGGCCGGGAACGGGATTCGCAAGTGGCGGACCTCAGTTTCAAAAACTGCATTTTACGGCCAAAAACAGCCATTTTTGGGCCAAAAAAGCCCTAGAACACATTCAAAACGGCCAAACGAAGGGGAACGGTGGGTACACTCCACATGCAGCTTGACTTCCCCGTGTCAACGAGCTCTTTGCGGCCCTCTAACTCCATGAAATGTCCCAGAAACGGCCCAAAAAGGCCCCCAGAAGCTCCAAATGCCGACAGCCACAAACCAAGAATAGGCCATATCTTTGGCTACATGGCTCAAAATGCGATTCCGAGGGCACCTACTCCACCCGCAACCCCCCACTTTTTGTGGTTTCCACCCCTCAGAATTGCCCAAACGGACGCCTAGACCCAAATACCTAGGCCCACTAGGCTGCGGCAAGCTGCAAGCTCAAGCCCAAACAGGTGGGTGCCCAAATGGGTCAACAAGGTCCAGTAGGGGCAAAAAGATGACTTTTCTCAAAAATGATCCTAGACCATGTGCGATGCTAAAACAAGTGTTTTTGGACCATTTTGAGCTTGTGGTGGCCCATTTTGGTCCTCCGAAAATCCCAAAATGCCCTGAAAATGGGCTGTTTTGGGACCAAAAAATGGGTCAAAAATGGGTCAAAAACGCATTTTTCCAAACCTCATCCCAAACCATTTGGGTTGCACAAACGGGTGAAATGAGCCCATTTTGAGCCCATTTTGGAGCATGTTGGCCCCTCAGAAGTCCAAAAAGCCTTGAAAGTGGGCCTCGTGGTGATGGGGTTCACATGCAAGCTGATTTCACTTTGTCAAGAGCCATCAATGTGTGAATCATTCTTGATGTCCCTCACCACTCATAGCTGATGTTCCCTCCCCCACCAGCTCGGTCCCAATATTCCGTCTTGATTAGGGTTAGGGTCACCGAGCTGGTGGAACCAGTCTTGGTTTTATAACCCTTTTTAGTGTCTAGGGTGGACCTACCAGGTTTAGCAGCAGCAAGCAAGCAAGCAAGCAAGCAAGCAAGCAAGCAAGCAAGCAGCAAGCAGCACGCGCGAAATGGGTAAAAATCAGAACTCCGTCGTGGTGCTTCAGATTCGGGTGAAATTTTGGTGGATGATACCTATGGGTGTGAAGTACAATCACACAAAGTTTGAGCAAGAAACTCAACGGTGGCGGCCGGGAACGGGATTCGCAAGTGGCGGACCTCAGTTTCAAAAACTGCATTTTACAGCCAAAAACAGCCATTTTTGGGCCAAAAAAGCCCTGGAACACATTCAAAACGGCCAAACGAAGGGAAACGGTGGGTACACTCCACATGCAGTTTGACTTCCCCGTGTCAACGAGCTCTTTGCGGCCCTCTAACTCCATGATATGTCCCAGAAACGGCCCAAAAAGGCCCCCAGAAGCTCCAAATGCCGACAGCCACAAACCAAGAACAGGCCATATCTTTGGCTACATGGCTCAAAATGCGATTCCGAGGGCACCTACTCCACCCGCAACCCCCCACTTTTTGTGGTTTCCACCCCTCAGAATTGCCCAAACGGACGCCTAGACCCCAATACCTAGGCCCACTAGGCTGCGGCAAGCTGCAAGCTCAAGCCCAAACAGGTGGGTGCCCAAATGGGTCAACAAGGTCCAGTAGGGGCAAAAAGATGACTTTTCTCAAAAATGATCCTAGACCATGTGCGATGCTAAAACAAGTGTTTTTGGACCATTTTGAGCTTGTGGTGGCCCATTTTGGTCCTCCGAAAATCCCAAAATGCCCTGAAAATGGGCTGTTTTGGGACCAAAAATGGGTCAAAAATGGGTCAAAAACGCATTTTTCCAAACCTCATCCCAAACCATTTGGGTTGCACAAACGGGTGAAATAAGCCCATTTTGAGCCCATTTTGGAGCATGTTGGCCCCTCAGAAGTCCAAAAAGCCTTGAAAGTGGGCCTCGTGGTGATGGGGTTCACATGCAAGCTGATTTCACTTTGTTAAGAGCCATCAATGTGTGAATCATTCTTGATGTCCCTCACCACTCATAGCTGATGTTCCCTCCCCCACCAGCTCGGTCCCAATATTCCGTCTTGATTAGGGTTAGGGTCACCGAGCTGGTGGAACCAGTCTTGGTTTTATAACCCTTTTTAGTGTCTAGGGTGGACCTACCAGGTTTAGCAGCAGCAAGCAAGCAAGCAAGCAGCAGCAGCAAGCAGCAGCAGCAAGCAGCAAGCAGCAGCACGCGCGAAATGGGTAAAAATCAGAACTCCGTCGTGGTGCTTCGGATTCGGGTGAAATTTTGGTGGATGATACCTATGGGTGTGAAGTACAATCACACAAAGTTTGAGCAAGAAACTCAACGGTGGCGGCCGGGAACGGGATTCGCAAGTGGCGGACCTCAGTTTCAAAAACTGCATTTTACGGCCAAAAACAGCCATTTTTGGGCCAAAAAAGCCCTGGAACACATTCAAAACGGCCAAACGAAGGGAAACGGTGGGTACACTCCACATGCAGCTTGACTTCCCCGTGTCAACGAGCTCTTTGCGGCCCTCTAACTCCATGATATGTCCCAGAAACGGCCCAAAAAGGCCCCCAGAAGCTCCAAATGCCGACAGCCACAAACCAAGAACAGGCCATATCTTTGGCTACATGGCTCAAAATGCGATTCCGAGGGCACCTACTCCACCCGCAACCCCCCACTTTTTGTGGTTTCCACCCCTCAGAATTGCCCAAACGGACGCCTAGACCCCAATACCTAGGCCCACTAGGCTGCGGCAAGCTGCAAGCTCAAGCCCAAACAGGTGGGTGCCCAAATGGGTCAACAAGGTCCAGTAGGGGCAAAAAGATGACTTTTCTCAAAAATGATCCTAGACCATGTGCGATGCTAAAACAAGTGTTTTTGGACCGTTTTGAGCTTGTGGTGGCCCATTTTGGTCCTCCGAAAATCCCAAAATGCCCTGAAAATGGGCTGTTTTGGGACCAAAAATGGGTCAAAAATGGGTCAAAAACGCATTTTTCCAAACCTCATCCCAAACCATTTGGGTTGCACAAACGGGTGAAATAAGCCCATTTTGAGCCCATTTTGGAGCATGTTGGCCCCTCAGAAGTCCAAAAAGCCTTGAAAGTGGGCCTCGTGGTGATGGGGTTCACATGCAAGCTGATTTCACTTTGTTAAGAGCCATCAATGTGTGAATCATTCTTGATGTCCCTCACCACTCATAGCTGATGTTCCCTCCCCCACCAGCTCGGTCCCAATATTCCGTCTTGATTAGGGTTAGGGTCACCGAGCTGGTGGAACCAGTCTTGGTTTTATAACCCTTTTTAGTGTCTAGGGTGGACCTACCAGGTTTAGCAGCAGCAAGCAAGCAAGCAAGCAAGCAAGCAAGCAAGCAGCAAGCAGCACGCGCGCAATGGGTAAAAATCAGAACTCCGTCGTGGTGCTTCGGATTCGGGTGAAATTTTGGTGGATGATACCTATGGGTGTGAAGTACAATCACACAAAGTTTGAGCAAGAAACTCAACGGTGGCGGCCGGGAACGGGATTCGCAAGTGGCGGACCTCAGTTTCAAAAACTGCATTTTACGGCCAAAAACAGCCATTTTTGGGCCAAAAAAGCCCTGGAACACATTCAAAACGGCCAAACGAAGGGAAACGGTGGGTACACTCCACATGCAGCTTGACTTCCCCGTGTCAACGAGCTCTTTGCGGCCCTCTAACTCCATGATATGTCCCAGAAACGGCCCAAAAAGGCCCCCAGAAGCTCCAAATGCCGACAGCCACAAACCAAGAATAGGCCATATCTTTGGCTACATGGCTCAAAATGCGATTCCGAGGGCACCTACTCCACCCGCAACCCCCCACTTTTTGTGGTTTCCACCCCTCAGAATTGCCCAAACGGACGCCTAGACCCAAATACCTAGGCCCACTAGGCTGCGGCAAGCTGCAAGCTCAAGCCCAAACAGGTGGGTGCCCAAATGGGTCAACAAGGTCCAGTAGGGGCAAAAAGATGACTTTTCTCAAAAATGATCCTAGACCATGTGCGATGCTAAAACAAGTGTTTTTGGACCATTTTGAGCTTGTGGTGGCCCATTTTGGTCCTCCGAAAATCCCAAAATGCCCTGAAAATGGGCTGTTTTGGGACCAAAAATGGGTCAAAAACGCATTTTTCCAAACCTCATCCCAAACCATTTGGGTTGCACAAACGGGTGAAATGAGCCCATTTTGAGCCCATTTTGGAGCATGTTGGCCCCTCAGAAGTCCAAAAAGCCTTGAAAGTGGGCCTCGTGGTGATGGGGTTCACATGCAAGCTGATTTCACTTTGTCAAGAGCCATCAATGTGTGAATCATTCTTGATGTCCCTCACCACTCATAGCTGATGTTCCCTCCCCCACCAGCTCGGTCCCAATATTCCGTCTTGATTAGGGTTAGGGTCACCGAGCTGGTGGAACCAGTCTTGGTTTTATAACCCTTTTTAGTGTCTAGGGTGGACCTACCAGGTTTAGCAGCAGCAAGCAAGCAAGCAAGCAAGCAAGCAGCAAGCAGCACGCGCGAAATGGGTAAAAATCAGAACTCCGTCGTGGTGCTTCAGATTCGGGTGAAATTTTGGTGGATGATACCTATGGGTGTGAAGTACAATCACACAAAGTTTGAGCAAGAAACTCAACGGTGGCGGCCGGGAACGGGATTCGCAAGTGGCGGACCTCAGTTTCAAAAACTGCAGTTTAGGGCCAAAAACAGCCATTTTTGGGCCAAAAAAGCCCTAGAACACATTCAAAACGGCCAAACGAAGGGAAACGGTGGGTACACTCCACATGCAGCTTGACTTCCCCGTGTCAACGAGCTCTTTGCGGCCCTCTAACTCCATGATATGTCCCAGAAACGGCCCAAAAAGGCCCCCAGAAGCTCCAAATGCCGACAGCCACAAACCAAGAATAGGCCATATCTTTGGCTACATGGCTCAAAATGCGATTCCGAGGGCACCTACTCCACCCGCAACCCCCCACTTTTTGTGGTTTCCACCCCTCAGAATTGCCCAAACGGACGCCTAGACCCAAATACCTAGGCCCACTAGGCTGCGGCAAGCTGCAAGCTCAAGCCCAAACAGGTGGGTGCCCAAATGGGTCAACAAGGTCCAGTAGGGGCAAAAAGATGACTTTTCTCAAAAATGATCCTAGACCATGTGCGATGCTAAAACAAGTGTTTTTGGACCATTTTGAGCTTGTGGTGGCCCATTTTGGTCCTCCGAAAATCCCAAAATGCCCTGAAAATGGGCTGTTTTGGGACCAAAAATGGGTCAAAAACGCATTTTTCCAAACCTCATCCCAAACCATTTGGGTTGCACAAACGGGTGAAATGAGCCCATTTTGAGCCCATTTTGGAGCATGTTGGCCCCTCAGAAGTCCAAAAAGCCTTGAAAGTGGGCCTCGTGGTGATGGGGTTCACATGCAAGCTGATTTCACTTTGTCAAGAGCCATCAATGTGTGAATCATTCTTGATGTCCCTCACCACTCATAGCTGATGTTCCCTCCCCCACCAGCTCGGTCCCAATATTCCGTCTTGATTAGGGTTAGGGTCACCGAGCTGGTGGAACCAGTCTTGGTTTTATAACCCTTTTTAGTGTCTAGGGTGGACCTACCAGGTTTAGCAGCAGCAAGCAAGCAAGCAAGCAAGCAAGCAGCAAGCAGCACGCGCGAAATGGGTAAAAATCAGAACTCCGTCGTGGTGCTTCAGATTCGGGTGAAATTTTGGTGGATGATACCTATGGGTGTGAAGTACAATCACACAAAGTTTGAGCAAGAAACTCAACGGTGGCGGCCGGGAACGGGATTCGCAAGTGGCGGACCTCAGTTTCAAAAACTGCAGTTTAGGGCCAAAAACAGCCATTTTTGGGCCAAAAAAGCCCTAGAACACATTCAAAACGGCCAAACGAAGGGAAACGGTGGCTACTCTGCACGTGCGGCTTGAGTTCCCTGTGTCAAAGAGCCCTTTGCGGCCCTCTAACTCCATGATATGTCCCAGAAACGGCCCAAAAAGGCCCCCAGAAGGTTCAAATGCCGACAGCCACAAACCAAGAACAGTCCATGTCTTTGGCTACATGGCTCAAAATGCGATTCCGAGGGCACCTACTCCACCCGCAACCCCCCACTTTTTGTGGTTTCCACCCCTCAGAATTGCCCAAACGGACGCCTACACCCCCGTACTTAGGCCCACTAGGCTGCGGCAAGCTGCAAGCTCAAGCCCAAACAGGTGGGTGCCCAAATGGATCAACAGGGTCCAGTAAGGGCAAAAAGATGACTTTTCTCAAAAATGATCCTAGACCCTGTGCGACGCTAAAACAAGTGTTTTTGGACCATTTTGAGCTTGTGGTGACCCATTTTGGTCCTCCGAAAATCCCAAAATGCCTTGAAAATGGGCTGTTTTGGGACCAGAAATGGGTCAAAAATGGGTCAAAAACGCGTTTTTCCAAAAATCATCCTAGACCATTTGGGGTGCACAAACGGGTGAAATGAGCCCATTTTGAGCCCATTTTGGGGCATTTTGGCCCCCCCAGAAGTCCAACAAAAGCCTTGAAAGTGGGCCTCGTGGTGATGGAGTTGACTTGCAAGCTGATTTCACTTTGTTAAGAGCCATGAATGTGTGAATCATTCTTGATGTCCTTCACCAGTCATAGCTAATGTTCCGTCCCCCACCAGCTCGGTCCCAATATTCAGTCTTGATAGGGTTAGGGTCATGGGTAGGGTTAGGTGTAGGGTTAGGAGCAGGCTGAGGGTTGGGGTGGGCGTTAGAGTCAAGGTTGGGTTCAAGTATAGCGTTGGGATGCTCCACCGCCTGGACGGGGAGGGATGCTACGTTGGCAAGGGGAATGAAAAAAAAATTTCGGGTGCCTTCGGCGCCACCATATGTATGGCTAGTAGCTATTGACCCTTGGTAACTAAGTGGGCCCGGAGGACAGGGAGGGGGGGGGTCGCGTACCCGAACCGAGGAGACGGCCCCCCCGTGCACCAAAGATCTGAACACAACGATGAGCATAGGACATTAGGCAGAGGAATTGAACAAGAAAGCCGCTGAAGACGCGACCACAAGCCATGAGAACTGGGCATTAGGCTGAGGTACTGAACCAGAAAATCACTGAATGTCTGACCACATACATCAGATGTGGGCATTTGACGCAGACATGGCATCTAGAAACCACCATCAAGGCAACCACTGTACATGAGAAATGCGCATTTAACTGAGGCAGACACTGAACCATCAATGCAGCGAACATCTGACCACAAATCATGAGGACTGGGCATTTGACTGACACGCAGAATGAGATAATCACGGAAGATCGGACCACAAAGACGAGACTAGCACACTGAACCACAACATCACTGAAGATCTGGCCTCTAAACCTCAAGATTGGGTACTTGACTGAGGCACTGTACCAGAAAATTGCTGGCAAACCATGACACCAGGCAGGAGCACTGCATACGTCTGGGGAATGGAACCAGAGAATCACGCAAGATCTGACCACAAAGCATGAGAATCAGGCATTCCACTGAGGCATTTGACCAGACCAGCAGCGAAGATCTGATCACAATGCATGAGAATGGGGTACTTGACAGAGGCATTGACCCAGAATTCACTGAACATATGGCCACAAACATCAGTGTGGGCATTTGATCAAACAAGAGAAGTCAAGAAAAATGTGGGCATAGGGGTTACATCACCCCTGCCGTCTCGAAGAGCCCCCCAAAGGGGGGGATGGAAATCAAGCTGAGTGGTTTTGTTTTTTTTTAAGTACACTCGCTCTGACACTGGAAAAAAATAGACACCCGCGCTAACACTCCGAAAAAAAGAATACCTTTTTTGTGTATCTTTTTCGGCTGTCACATGAGTCAAAAGAATTTTTTTCCGAATTTTTTTACATATTTTTTTTTCACTAGCGTGACACTTCATTCCCCAGTTTTGAGAGAATAGCAGCACACGAAAACTGCAAAAGAGAACGATTTCTGCGCAGAAGTTGAAGCAAAATGGATGTGGAACTCTGCCGCATGCCCGCAGGCGCGGTTGGCAAGGTGCCACTGCATTGTTCGGCAAAAAGAAATCAGACAGGGTCGGTAATGATGTCGAGTGGCAGCCATAGATATATGAATGGGCTCTTTGGCCGCAGCTCCCTCCGAAATTGTTGCACGCCAGATTGCAAGAGTACGGCAGGCCTGCAGAGGCAAAACAGCAGTCAGATCCACTTGAATCAACTCTCCAAATGCCCGGTGTACCAGTGCATTAGAAATGCTGCAGGTAGTTGGACGCACAAATGTGCGGCTCCATCTGCGCTGTTTTGCGGCATGCAGAACACGCAAACTTTGTCCAGCAATGGCAGATTCTCAGGGATCATTCCTACAGGCAGGTGGAACGCCATGAAGCAATGGGACATAATGCTGGATGGAGTATGGTACCGGTTGTACACCCAAAGCAACTGGGGGTGAGCCATGCAGCAACTGTCCTGCTGTAAGGCAGGGAAGCTGTTTAGAAGTGCTGTTCATCCCGCTTCCAGCCCTCACTCCAAGCCCTTGGCCCTCAAAGCCTGATAAATGGGCCGGCGTGGCAAGTGGGCAGGGCATGCTACACCCTCATGTAGGAGAGGGGTTACGTGCCGCCCCCCATCCCAGCCCCACTTGTTGGATAGGACCGGGTCTCCGCTGTTCAGGCCTCAAAAGCAGGATCTTGAACAGACTCAGGTCCTTGCAACTGCAGTGCCTGTCCTGGTGCCTGTTTTGCGTGGCATTGCTGCGGCAACATGATTGCGAAGACCCCAGGAATCCGACAGGGAGAATTCAGAGGCGAGGCAATATGTGGGTCATTCTGCAGAAAAATGACCAATGATCCGTTCAGGCGCACCCGACATGACCCTGACGCCAACACCCTGCCAGTCACAAGAACAGGAAGGAAAAATACAACCAGTCATCCAAATCAGATCTGCACCCAGCCTCTCCGTCATGCAGTTTCTCAAGCCTCCTACCCTCTGTCACTCCGTCTCCCAACACCCCTCCTACCCACCCTCAAGCGTTCCACTGAAGGCAATTCACAGCAGCTCCAGATCCCACCAGCAGACCCCATTTGTGTTGAAGAACACAACGGAGAGTGCCATGAAGTAAGTGGGCATGCCATGAACACAAGGATCTGCAAAAAGGCGTGTGCACTGCATGCGGCTTCTTTTGTTCGCTGTAGAAAATGCAGGCCACTCAAGACAGCAAGTTCGCGCACCATCGTGGGTCGACTGGTCACACTCAATGAGGCCCAGGCACTCGTGGCCACCACACAAGGGCTCACTTGTTCTACACGGTTGGGGCTGGGAAAATGGGCTCTTGTGCACCTGCCCCTATGGGCCAATGTTCTTGCTGACTTTCTGGCCGAGAAATACCCTGCCATTTTCCACAGACGGCGAGGGCCGGTTTCCGTGGCAATCTGTATTTCCAAGTTGCACTGCTCCCACATTCAAGCCCGCGGCCCGTTCTGACATTCCTATCTCCTTCCTGCCCCATGTGCCCCTAATTTAAGACCCACACTCCATTTCTGACCTGTCGCCACTGTTGCTATGTGGGGCCATGTGCAGTTCATTGAAAAAGATGGTCGTTCGGCATGCTAACCAGGAGAGGCCAGCACTGGAGCCTGTGGGTGCGCAATACTGAACAATCATGATTATGGAAACACCCAACTGGACCAAAAAGAGGGGAGGAATGGGTCATGGAGCCGGGAACTCTGAGGGCACCTTAGGGCACAAGTGTGTCTGGGTCTGGGACAGTGCAAACGCACGAAAGCGTCAATAGCACACAAAGAGGGCTGTGCCCATCAGGGGGCAGACACCAACAGCAAGGCTGACGACACCAAAAAACCACCCTGACTAAAGATACAATCTAAGCAGTAAACAGGAACGACGTCCCCTTTCTGGAACACGCGTTGGGCCCTGCAAGCACACCAACTCTGCTTTCAAGCATGCGGGTGTACTGTGCCACAAGGGGTAGCAGACTTCCCGTTGCGGTCCAACACATCTGCATATGCTACAACCCTACCTTGGGGAGGCAACCCTCTCGATGTGAAAACCCAACTTCCCCTAGAAGAAGCGCCTGTGTGTTCACCTGTGATGAGCGCTGGAAATGCACATTCATGTTTGCCTGCACATGCGCTGAGTCATCGTACCACTGAATGAAAAAGCAATGTCATAATGTCGGGTCTGCAATAGATTTGGCAGTCAGCTCTGAATATTGATTGATTATTGAGGCGGCCCCAGAAGAAAACAAAACCGCAGCCTTCAAATTGAATTGGGTCTTGAAAAGTAGTCAGAGAAATGGCGCTAAATCAGGGTTGGGGAGGAGCCAACCCGGCTCCCAGTAAATGCATCACACCATGCTGACGATCCACCGAACATGCGTGTGAGCACTTACTTTTGTACTGTGAGGATTTTCATTGATGTTCCACGGGACAACAAACACTTCGAACAGCACTGCCGTGACCTAACATGGCAGCAGACGGCGTGTTTATCCATGGAAAAGGTGATTTTAAACTAGGTCCTGGGCTTTCATCACACTGAAAGACATGGACGACAAGCAGTTGCACCAACTTGGATTGTGCGAGTCATTATCGGTGATGGTGATGCTGAGGGTGCGTCATTCACAGTGGTTGTGGCTGTGGTCGTGATGCATCAAAGCTCCCCACCCCACCGGGCCCACTAGGAGCCCTTCAGCGCCCGAACCCCGCATGCAGGGTGTCACTGCGGATGGGGGGCACTCATTGCATGTTCCTTAAAAGCATTGGGGAGCAAGAACGACGCCAGCCCCCAGGAACGATGCCAGCCCCCAGAACCTTAGAACCTTCTGCACAGCCATGTTTCCAGGTCCAAAAAATGCCAAGACCCCTAATTTATAAATATAGAGGATCCTGCACACAAAGGTCTTGAGAGGACATATTGTCAGCAAACCCTAATGCTACTCCCATTATTGATGCAGCGTGAATCATGGTGGTCCACGAGCACCGTTGGTGCTGACTTCTCTCTGAAGGGAACCTTTGATGTGGGGGGGAGGTCAACAGCGGTGACAGCGTCAAACGTGCCTCTGGGGCAAGACAGGGGCCTGTACTGGGGGCAGCTGGGACAGACACGCCATCAAGTGCCCGAGCCTGCGCAGTGCAATCAAGCAACCGTCCCATCACAGGGCCAGCAGGCGGGTGATATTCCTCCAGGGCACCATTGGTGGGGCCCTGCCAGAGTGCATGGCACAGCCCACCACAGCACAACCCTTACCCCGGGTAGCAGACGGGCGCGCGTTGCTCTGCCGCCTCATGTTGAAGCGGAGGAAGGGGGGGTGGATGAGGACAAAGGGGAAATGTCAGAGGCGCTGGAGAAGGAGCGGATGCTGGACGAGGGGAACTCCGGCGTGGCGGTGAGGGGGCTGGCGAGTGTGGGGGGGAGGTGACGGACGCCATTCACACCAAAGCCGCGGCGGAACGGCGCTGCAGATGGATCTGTGGTGAGTTTTTCCTTGACGCTGCACGCCGCAACTGTCGATGCTGATGCCAGCCAGAGCACATAGGCAACTACAGAGCAATGGCAATGAAGTGCTTGCGGGATGCAGCAAAGCGGATGAGGCTCATTCAGGCAATCATTGCAGTTGTCAGGGTTTTAATCAGGGAACAGGACAACGCTGTGCAGCAATGAATTGCCTCTGCAAGTGAGTCAGTGTCCGGCCGTGTAGGCCTTTTGAGGCGTCCGGGGGTGCGTGCCATCAAGTATCACTGTAACAGAAACTTCGTGGAAAAGGTCTGTATGTCCGTGAGTATGTCCGTATACCGCACTGGAGGCCAAGCAAACAATTTGTTGGGTATGGAGGACGTGTTTTGTGATGCGAAAAAGACAACCCCGGTCCTCTAGAACGATCCGGGCATGCGATGACAGCATTGGTGTTGGCCAAGCCCACGCATCCCCCCAAAACCCTCCATTTCCGCAGTGGTTGAGGGTGATATCTTAGAAAAGGGGCTCGGGGGTGTGCACCTAAAAAGATTGACCCCCCCCCCCTCTTTGAGGGTGGTTCGAAAAAAGGGGGGAGGGGGGGGGCAGACCTCTCATAGTGTCCCATCTTGGTGAATACCAGGGCGTATTGGAATTGCACGCATCAGTGCGTACGTGATGGATACGCCCCTGTCCGTATCCTTGCCCCTCCCCTCACATCCGCGCATATGTTCCCCCGCCATAAGGGGCCGCACCTTCCACTGCTGCTGCGTTTACTTTTCTCCCAAGCACCTTCGCTCGCACCAGGACCCTCACATATTCCTCTCCAAAAGCCCCCCCCCCCCCTTTATGGCAGCAGCCATGGCTCAGCAATTGTTGAGAAAACATGCGGTCACGGTTGTACCATCCAAAACGACGTCGGTGCCCTGCACTGGGCGGTCAGGTATGGCAGCGCAGTGCAGGCACCCCAATCAAAGACCCGCACCGTCTCGGGGGGCCACAAAGGGGGATTACTGGCGCCATGCACGCGCTACTTCTGCGGCAAATACACCAGGAACACCCCGATTCTTACCCACTCCCAAAATGGCCCCTCAAGAGAGCAAACACTTTGGCCACAAAAGGTGCATCAAAACCCCTCCTTCCCATGAACACAGCACAATCACAAGCACAATACGATTGCCACCCATTTAATAATCTTTGAAACGGCCCTTGGCCCCTTGTGGCCCTTTGCGGTCCCAAATAAATGATCCGCAGAGGTGCCCGGTGCGAGAGGACAGATCCGAACAACAACGCAACACGTTTCCCACAGATGTCACTCAATAGACACACCGCGCGCGCGCCGTGTCAGGTGCTGCCCCAAAATGGTGGGAGAAGGGGACGAATGCACCGTGTGGGAGGCCTGACAGTGGGGGGCTGGCGGCGCGCATGGTGCGCTGCGTGAAGAGCTCCATGGCAACAGCGTGCGGCTTCGCCATGTGATGGGTCGACACTCAGAGGAGCAGCACATTACCTGACAGGCACAGCACCACAAGGTACACCCCCAAGATGGCCGCCTCCTCCGTCGTGAAGTACTGATCCGGGAACTCTGTGCACTGGGCTCTCTGTACATGGGATGGTCGGCGTGCTGCCGGAGGCATCTGTCAGGAAGGCAAGACCGTTGGAGATCACACAGGACCGGGGTGCAGAGCATGCCCCGCCGCGTCCCATTTGCATCCATTCCTCCCCGTTTTCTCCCCTTTTCCCTCGATTTTTATCCCTGTCTTGAACGTGTTCACACGATTTCTACCCTAATCCTTTGCCAAATCCCCTACTTCCCCCAATTGTCTCCAATTGCCCCCCCCTTTTCCCCATTCCTCCAACCTCCAAAAGCCCAATCCGGTGGGTTGATGAGTTCGGATAGTGCAGATGATATGGACATGCAGAGTGGTACAAAATGCCATTTGTGACATTGTTCCGTGTTTTCTCTTCGATGGGGGTGTGTGTATGGGGATACTTCTTGAAATGTGTCCCAACAAGGGCTTCCAAAGAGCCATTGGTAGAAGGCAGCAGGGCTGTCGTCCTCCCTGGGACGAATTGCTACGTGCTTGGTAGGTAGGTGCTGCAAAGCTGGTGAAACATCAGTCACATTCATCGTCACGGTCTGTGAAGCGCAAAGTCTCAAACTTGATGCCCCGTGTTCTCAGTGTGTTTTCGTCGATAGGCATGCTGCATTTTGATGTCTGCGTCAACATCCATGCGGGTGTCCAAGAGATCATCTGGTGCAGCCTTGTTGAGGCATTCAGTTGCCGACAGAATCTGGGAGTAGCTGCACCGGGGGGGGGGGGGGGTGAAACGGAAAATGAAAAAATGCGGAAAAGTGCGGAAAAAATGCGGAAAAATGCGGCGAAAAAAAGCGATGACCTGAACAGAACTACCTGTTGCATTGCATGTGGTTTTTCAGCAACACAGCTTCCCAGTGACCAGGATCTTGGTCCCAGGCCCCAAACACACTGATGGGAAATTTGTTTTTTAATGCACAAACAACGCCTGCCTCAAGAAAACAAATGCACACAGGAGTCTAGTCAGAGGCATCCCGCCAACTGCCCCAACGGGTGTCTCCAGGCTGCGGGGGAAAGGTGATTGATAGAAAATTGACGTCGATGCAAAATTTCAGCTTCTTGGAGTGTGCAACCACACCCAAAACAGCCGCCACAGACATGGTGCAATACTTTGCAGCAGCACCACCCTTGCCCAAACCACGCTTCCGCTTCTTTTCGCGACCAGGGGAATCGGTGCCAAAGCCATGAGATTCAAATTCAGTATTAGCAATCATGGTGTCTAAGAGGAGAGGGAATGGCAACTCATACACAGGGAAACTGAATACTACCAGTCATAGAGTGGATGGAACCAGTAAACAAGCACAAACGTACAATGCATCTCCTCTTTGGTAAGCAAAGACCTGGCAGGGGACAAAATGCGGAAAAAAATGCGGAAAAAAATGCAGAAAAATGCGGAAAAATGCGGATCGCTTTTATTTCCCCCCCTTGCTGCACGCGGGCTCTTGATAGCCGGTCTTGTGGCCTTTCTGCAGCCATGTTCGGCCCGTGCCTGCTGATCCGCACCCACTCCCCAACCCAGTCCGTTTGGTTTGCCTACCGAAGGTACTTGGGGTGCATTCCAGAGGCGCAACAGCGCGTTGCGAAACGTCGTCTGTTGACACGAAAATGATCTGCACAACGGCCAAGGGGGGCACTTCCTTGGCCTTGGGATCCGTTGGCTGTGCCAATGTCAGAAACCACCTGTGCTAGCGTGAGCCTGTGGTACATCAAGTGGGAAAATGGCGGGGCACAACCTTGCGAAATCCAGAGGGGGGGATGGGAGATTTGGGGCCTGGGATGTCTCCATCAACATCATCTGGATTTCTGCCTCGTTATTACAAAGTGGCCCTCCACGGACAGGGAGGCACTCTCGATCTGTGCAGCCACCAAGTGTGCTGGCGGCAGAATCCTGGACAGTTGTGGCAGGCAGGCACTTGGCGCACCAGACCAGGCACCTTTGGATGCACAGGGATTCGAAGGCAGGTTCAGCATTGCAACCCCAAAATATGGCGGTCTTTGTGGTGGCCCACGCACCGACCGACTTCGCCACATCGCCGCCACGGCGGCTCGTGCGGATGCCGATCATGTGCGATACACACCGGTGTTTGCTTTTGTGAGGCACAAAAGGAACAGCAGAGACACGCGTGTGGCGGCGTCACGCAACAGGCCGTACCGAAGCAGAAGGAGGGGCGTTGGGACATGGATGGCACGGCAAATCTTCGGAATTCTCACAGAGTGGCAGGGCTGTCCTTAAGGCCAAAAAATTAAGACCTGCCGGCCCCAGTGCGCTAGGACCTCTGTACAGCGCCAGCCGGCGAGTAACTGCAGTCGGTTGGCCATCAACTACGGTCGGTTAAACCCCAACTGCCGTCGGTTGCGTGTCGATCGCCGTTGATCAACCGAATCCTGCCACCGATAACCTTAGGCCATCCTTGGTGGAAAAAAAAAAGGAAAGGACAGCAGTGCAGAATGGTGCAAACGACCCGCGGATGCACACCAAGGGCGCTTGAGAATGCGTGAGAACGACGGTTTCGTTGAAGAGGTAACGTTTGCCCGACGCGGGAAAGTTGGGGGCCAGATTAGGCTCGTCCTCGTCAACGCCGTAAGAGACTTCGAGCAGCAACACGTACTCGGAGGGTCCAATGCTGGGGTCAGCCTACGAAAGACAAGGCAGAGCACCGATCGGGGCCTCCTGCTTCCTGCCATGCAGTGAAAGGGACACTCACGGGGATCCCAGATCCAACGGTCTGTCCTTGAATTCCCCAACGGAAATTCCGTGAATTCCGTGGGGATGGGGCTGAGGAGGGGATGGGGCCGGTGGGCCGCCCACCAGTTGACGTCTCACTGACATCGCCAACTTCTTGGAGGGGTGGGCCGCTGCACCAAGGGCCCAATCACACATGCATTCTGTGTACCAACAACACACCGTAACCGGTATGCTATGCATACGCACACACACGGTCGAAGCAAGAATATATAGGTATAGGCACGAAGCCTAAGGCTCTGTCTTCGGAACGAATCTCGTCACGCCAACACGGCGCTCCACACATGCACATCCTGGTATGCAGATGCAGCAATGTTCGGCAGTTCTCCATGTGAACGCTTCTCCAGCTTAACCGGCCAGAGCGCATGTACAGACTGGGGGTGGGAGTGACGGCAGGAAGCCTTGGTCCAGGTTGGTGCCACCCCCCCCCCCCCCCCCAGAAATGAGGGTATGGAATGGGGGTGGGTCGGGTAAAGAGCCGGTAGGGAATGATCCCCCCGTTCAGGCCTGGGGTACAGTTTCATTCAAGATGGAATCCTTCAGACTCGTGAATCCCTGGCGCGGTTTCACAGCAGTTGCACAAATGTTAAGGTTTGTGATAAGGGTCCACATCGACACTATTTGAAGGCGGCATGGAGCACACAAAATGAGGCTGCATACCGTGAAGCGGTACAGGAAGCAGGCCTCGTCACCGGAACTCACTGTGGTGTTGTACATGGCGCCCGGGAAGTTCTGCAGATACTCGTAGGTCAACTGGCTGCTCGGGAATATAAGGGAGCCACGAATATGATCCACGTGGCAGGTCCAATCGTTGTTATTCCGGAACCCAATCAAAGCCTGGCAGCAAGAGACCGTGGGATGCGAGAGGAAAAAGCTTGTTTGAAACGCCTCAATCCATTAAACCTGAGGGCATCCATCAATGTAAGGAGCACATTGTGGATGGCAGACCGAACAATGGCACACCTCAACCGGAACACCGGATGGAAAGCGGCGGTCAGCGTATTCCGGAAAGATTGTGACTGCTGCCATGGTTGGTTCCTCTTCATCCTTTTTGTGCCCCAAGTCCAGCACTTTGTCCTTTAAGTCCAGCAGTACCAGCGCAGCAATTGTGCAAATAAAATAGCGGAACATGATTGCTGTCGTTGGAACATAAGAGGCTCGGAGCATGGGTCAGTGTAAATCGACCAAGCACGGCGATGGCAGGGCGAGCCCTGACAGCAAAGAGGAAGAGAAACTGGTGTCCGTTACACCCTGCCTGCTGCACTCTACTCAGCTTTGGGGTGGAGAATGTACCATTGAAATCAAAATTTGGTTATCTTCTTTGTGCTCACACGAAACAAAAGCTTCATTTGCAAGGGGGGATGGGGAAGCGGGGGGCTGAGGGCCGCAACACACATTTAAAACCATAGAGCGGGACTACAGGAGGCCCAATACGTTCTCGAACTGTAGGTGCTTAGTCCTGTCAGTGCTCCCAACCCGGGGGGGGGGGAACTCCTCGGTTCTGGACGCCAACTACCCCCCCCCAACTAACCGTTGGCCAGGGGCCCCCTTGGGGGGGGGGGGGGTTGGCACAAGGCCTCGGCATCTGATTGTTAGCCTTGGGGCGCAATCATCATTCAAACTGCAACAGTTCTTGTGTTCGAGAGGATATGCTATGGACAATCTAGATGAAGCACAACGTATTCATCCGTCATAAAACTGCATCCATATCTACAATCAAACTGCAACTATTGTGCTTGTTCACCTGATGACTTATATATCGGCATGTGCTGCCTTCATGCTACATACTGTGTGTCTTACCTCCCACTGCTACCGTGATCAAGCACTCCTTCGGCTCTCAGTTGCTGTGGTAGTCCTATGGTGTGTTCTGCCGTGTGTCTGTGTGTTCCATTGCTGTTTCTGTCTCATGGTGCTGTGGTCAATGCATATGGCTGTAGTGCGTAGTTGGTGCGAGGGGGCCGGAGGCCCAGCCTCTGGTTTTAAATTTCTGCTTGGACGCTTCGTTCCTGTGTATTGTGGTGCAAAAGCAGGGTTTTGCGGCAAGTACCCCAGCGGCAGCGCAGCCGGCTGCCGCACTGAAGACGGGGGTTCGAATCCCCCTCAGCAGGCGAGCTGAGGGGGAATACGAGGAGGAGATGCGGTTCCGGAGCCGCAAGGTGGCACCGGTGGTGGAGCGCGCTGCTGCAGGTGTGTGGTGGCGGATGCCTTTTTGTTGCACTCTCAGGTATAACTGACACTGATCTGTGACATAACTCAGTGTGAAAAACTATGAGGACGAGACACGCCACCCGTCGCACCGGCGGTACCGGTGGTGGAGCGGGATGCTGAAGGGGGCGGTGGCGGAGGCCTCACCAACGGGCCCCTGGACGGACAGACAAACCGGGGTTCGAACCCCCGACCACGACGAGCGCCAGCCATGGCGCATACCACTAGACCATCCATGTCTCTTACCCTAAATGACGCGAATTTCGCATATACCGTATACGAAAACTCTCTCAGGGGCGGGGATCGTGCCATTCATCGTGCCAAGTAGGGGCAGCATAGTACTGAGGTGCAGGGGGCCTATGCGCTAGTCTGATGGAAACAGGTGTTTACGGCGTTTCCGCCTGGGGACTGACACGTCTGTACTCGCTTGTTAGCCTTGGGGGGGGGGGGGGCTCGGAAGGGGGGGTTTTGGGAGGGGCGATGGGGGGGGTCTGGGGGCTTTTGCCCGTTTTACTACTTTTTGCCCGTTTTCTTTGCATGAGTTTCATTGCCGAGATAAGTTTCCATTGCAACAATTGGGTGATGCGCCATGGACAAATAATGTGCTTTTGTTGTGTTCCAATCCTATCTTTTAATTTAAATGTCACCTATGCAACAGGCAAATTGCACAATCCCAAAACACTCCACGTTGCCCGAGGGAGGCCCGAGGACCAAAGAAGCAAGCAATGCATAACACAACACAAGATGCAAGGCATGTAATGTAAGCCACGTCTGGTTCACTTTTACGTTACCATATTGCACCAAATTCATTAATGTAAAATAAATAACCAACTGGAAATGAACAGTAGGCATTATGTGCTGTCATGTGAAAGGGCCATTAGTAGCTACCATTTGGAGCTGGCTGGTGAAGGGATGAGCTTTTTTTGTTTCATTTGCTCCGCAGACCTAATCCATACAAAAAAAGTTTTTTTCGTGTCGAATGTAGAATGGTGGACCGGTATCATGCATGGTGCGCATTTTCAGCATCGCCAGTTCGATGGCTACCGGTGTCACCACTTTAATCGCTTCTATCATCGGCAGCGATTGGCTTGGAAATTGATCCGGCGCCCAAAATTTTCCGCGTGCGTACACCCCAATTCACACTCTGTGTTGTTTCCGCATGAGTGAGGTGTTGGCACGGCGGCCGTTTTATCTTATTCCGATGGCTATTGAATGTGATATTGTTTCAAGCTCAGGTTGGACTACAGAAAACCGTCAATTCAAATTTTAATTTCCTTTTCTCCTATCCAATACCTCTGGCCTGGTCCTATACAGAAAAACACAAGGCTTGTGCTGTGCATTTCATTCACTATCATTGCAGCCATCAAAGTTTCAAAAAAGTGTCATAGACCACTTTGGCGGGGCAGCAGAACACTGAATTATGCACTTTGCACCATGCTTATCTTACATGCGTGATGCAGTATATTTGACATTGCAGTTGTTGTCGGCACAAATGGCTGTTTTCTCCAATTACAATGGCCATTTATGGTTCACATGTGCACCGCAGTCTATGAGAGGATGTTTTTTTAACACCAGAGCTATTATACCTAATTCCAATGGCCATTTTATGTGATTTTTGTTTAAGCATTATATTAGCTCAAAGCTTCGGCAACCATGGCATCTTTCTGTGCTGAGTTGGTTGGTGATGAAGAGGTCGCAATGCCCATGCTACTCGGTGTTGTTGTAAGCGATGGAGCAGCCATGACGATAGGTGTGGAAAGAAAAGCTGGATGAAGCAACATTGGCATTCTCCCTAATCCCTAATATAGGCTTTGGGAGTCTGAGGACCCTGATGTTGAGGTTGACGACATAGTCTTTGGGGGATCGGATCGCGATGAATTTGTTGAACCTGATTTTGTGGACATTTATGTTTTTTCGCTAAAAACGCGTCATATATGGATTCTTTCGTTCGTGTTTCACCTGTTTTATTGCTTCGTTTCTTGCAAAATAGGCCTTCTTGTCACCGCAGAATGCAAAGTCTAGCCAAAAAGACAGCCCAGGAACCGGAGGATACCGACTATGAACCTGAAGAAGTGGAATCAAAGCCTAGAACACCGAAGATCCTTCGAAGGGTCGGAAGAAGAAGGAAGAACCGGATCCTGGCCTAACGATGGGTACAGACATCGAGCACTACCTTCAGGCAGAGGGGAAGCAAGTGGAGATTGAGCTGGACAAAGTGAGGATGGACCACGAGAAGACGAAAGGCCAGATTAGACGGCAAGATCCAAAGTTACTGGTGAAGCGTATGGAGTCACTCAAAGCAGCACCTCCAACACGACCCATACACGTCGTTCTCTAGGAAGACAACAATATGTTTTCAACTGGCTGTGTGTCGTTTCCATTGCGCGAGCCCTCACCCATCGACATTTGTACCGTTCACAGATGGCAATTATTGATGTTGAAGCGTTGAAGCGTTGAAGCGGTTCTGAAAATTCGTGAAAAGCGACGGACAAAATGCCTGGATTTGCAGAAGTGGCATACCACATGCACGGCCGATATTCTGAGGCTGAATACACCGTGGTCCTTTCGAGCGAAACTGGCGGGACAAGCCCAAGGAAGCGCACAAAACGTTGAGCCGATACCATTGTGGGAGGCGGGGAATAACCTCATTCGATGTGTTGAAGATCAACGGCGACGGCAGATACCCGACACATATGACAATCTCAAGATCGCCATTGTTGATGCCGTGTAGATGAGTGCCCTTGTTCGAACAGCTGACCTGAAACAACCAAATCAATGGGTATGTGTATTTAGCATCGTTTTCGACTCTGCCCGTTGCGCGAGGCCTCGCACATGACCCTGTTTGTCTAGGACAAAACGTATAAATTGTGGAAACATTTCATGACGTTTGCATATTATGGCGGTGCAGATGCTGTGAAAGGTTTGAAACAGATGCATGAGAAAGGACAGAAAGTGACGAAGAACTCGCTGAAGAAACTGGAGGGTATCATCTTTCCAGAGTTCTACAAGAAAGTGGCATCGGTTATGTAGGACGACCGAACGAACCTTCAGTCATTGCATAAATCGATGGACACCGTCATCATAGAACAGTGGGTCATGATGCACCTGGATCACCCAAACAACATCCACTACGTTCGACCTGAGAAAGGTGTGTATAGCTAACAAGGCTTGGGTTGTGTTTCCACACGGCTGTGTATCTCCTTCTCCTATTGTATTTCTCAGCCAAAGACATGCGCACCCGCGCAGAGGTTGCAGCACTCGGGAAACAAGCCCTGAAGGTGACTCTTGGTACATGGGGCTACTGGCGGCAACCTGAAGGCAAGAGTCGTGGTCCATGGCCGGTGTGGGAGTCAATGCTGCGTGCACAGCTGTGGCACCAGCCAGAGAAAGGTAACCCTGTTAGCCCGCAAATCGCAAATGTCCGAAGACTTTTGGGCTCAGAGATGGCCAAGAGCCGTGTGCTGCCCGCAGATGCTAGTGTTACTAGTGACTTCAAGACGGTGCAACAGGTGGATCCGGATGCCACAAGTCAGATTATCAAAGTGAAGACGACCCTAATTGCAGCTCTGGTGAACGAACCCCCGAAGCGGTTCTTGGAGATCGACAAGACGATGATTGTCATCAATGGCGACATATTTGAACATTCGGCCCCCGAGACGATGTGTCCAACCTGGCTGTATAACGAGATGGCGCGCACTGACACACTCATTTGTGGATCCCAAACTGGCGTTGACAATATGTACGAAGTTCTGGATACGGAGACGGAGAGGTGCCTGAATGACGATTTCCACGCACCGCGCATAGGCAACCTGTTGCGTATCCCAATTTTTAGTTGGCCAACAAAATCCAAGCCGGCTAGGGATCCTACGGCGTTCAACGTTCGCTGGTTGCTGATTGTGGGGCCGGATACCTGGAGCAGAAAGGTATTATTTCGTCATCGTGTCCTCTCTGTGCGCGAGGCCTCGCGCAACAACCCCTGTTCCTTCTTCACAGATTCCGAATTATCTGACGCTTGGCCCTGCCCAAGTAAAGGAGATCGAGGACTCAGATTTTGGCAGCCCCCTTCCAATAACGCATGTCATGTGGTATTTCGATACTCACCTGCATCATCTCAAACAACGGCCGGGCTTCATGGCTGCTTTCGCGTTCATCGATCATGGACCAGACTTGGCGTGTAAGATTGCGTCCATTGAGCCTGATTCCTGCAGGTACCTTCTTGGTGTGTCCACAGAGAGTGCCGCTGATTGGGTCACAAAATGCAAAATCAGCCGAACCACGTCTTGACACATAGCTCACGCCTGGATGATTGTGGTGATTGGGATCAGCAGGCCAACTGGACCAACCGTGGAATTCCCCTTTGGGTTCGGGATGAGAAGTACGGTGCGGATGCATGCGGACCGAAGGAAGAAGAGCTTGAGCAGAAGGCTCAAGCAGCAGCCGCGCAGGCCCCTGCAGCATAGCATAAGTTGACTGGTGAGGAGCCTCCCCCAAAGAAGAAGAAGACTGCTTCTAAGCCCGAGGCAGCAAAACCGGTCACGAGTGAAGATACTGACAGGAGCGATGGAGATGAAGAGGAGGAGGACGAAGAAGAAGAGGAGGAGGAGGCAGAAACCTCCCAAGGCAAGAAGGCAAAGAAAGCAGCAGAGAGACTAGGGCCCGAGGGAACCCGGGGTACCATCAGAGCTCCATTCAAGCAACCAGCCCGCCAGTCCGCACCAAGAGAACAGCCCGCAAAGCCAGCTCCAAAGGGTAAGACGTCCGTGGCTAAATCTTTGGGTTCTAAGTTGGCGACTGCTCCGAAGAAAAAGTAATTTCTTCGTTTGTTGTGATATATTATGCGCGAGGGCTCGCGCTAGACATTGTTCTTGGACGACCTTTTTGTTGTCTCTTTGTGCGGCATGTTTCACCATGTGATGCATTTTTCTGCGTTGTTGTGTTGCTTTATGCGCGAGGCCTCGCGCATAGATCGCTGTCAGATAAATGGTTTTTGTAGTGATGCGTGCAACACGAAGTTCAAAAAATGTCAACATAAGCAATTAACAGTAGATGGGCATTTTCACAAGAAAGCACAAATGGTACAAAAAGATATAAGTCGTGGTTTTCCGAAAAAAGCAATGGGTTTTGGCCGACATAAATCATTTCTTGACGCATTCGGTTTTGTCAAAAACAAACCAAAACAGTCCACGTAATCAATTTTTGACTAGATTCTGAGACTCCTTGGGACCGGGCTACCCAAAAAACTATTTTCCACGGGTGTCGCCGGCAGGCACATTTCGGCTCATTTTGACCATGCAACATGAGCCGCCTAAGTACGGGGCAGGGTAACTAGTCTATTAACTATTTTCCGGGCTACGGAGGAATCATCTAAGTCCTACCCAATCCGGGGCGTAGCCTAGAGGCTCATGACTAGACTACCCAAAAAAACCAAAAACAGAAAATTTGAAAATAACGCTTGAAAAAAATATTAAATCAAATGCCAAAGCCCAAAAATAATAAACCTAAACCCAATCCCAACACACACGCATTGCAAGTGCAAGTCAATGTCTCCTTCTTGTAAAGGTCCGCCAAGCTGCTGTGGGGGGCCACGGTTTATTGCTCCATGGTGGCGGGTTATGGCCCTCTCACATTTACAATTCAAGCGGCAATGCCCTCACATAACTAAAGACAAAGACAATAACACTTGCACAATCACAACCAACACATAAGCATGCAACAAACACAACAACCAAGGCAAAATCTGACCTACACGGAAAACTAACACCTCACAACGCCGCGTTAGGGCCGTAACATCTCCACTAGTCTAAAACCGACAAATCAATACAAACATCCTACAAAACTAAATAAAGTCGACATTCAGCAACACCCAGAACAGGCGACCACGCAGAATCCCAACACATCGCGATTTACTACGCACGCACACACACAACAACGGCACACAAAACGCAACTGCAAATCTAGACAATCAAACTCTAAAACTCAACATCCTATGCGATTCTACACTAATTCCGCATACACCTATCCTACTCCTATGCCAATGTGCCATACCATTTGCGATCCCATTGCACTCCCCTTACAAAATATGACTTCGAGTGAAGGGGCTTGGGAAACACTCCAAGCAATTCTCAAACCAAGAATGAAACAAATGGGGTTACACAAAGGTAGGGCAGTAATTTCCTAACTGATGACAAACCTACCAAAGAGAAAAGGTTTCTGGTTTACCAAATGCTTTGCAGGGTTCTCGTTTTTGTCAAACAAAACCAAAGTGCTTTTCCCAAGACAAAATTGAGGATCACAATGTAGATGAGCAAGGGCACCAGAACACCAGATCGAATGAATTCACGATAGTTCCTTCCAAATCAAAGCATAAGTAGCAAAGAGGCGCCGCAAATGAACAATGCACGTTTGAATGCAAAGCTTCAGTCTTTAATAAACAAAGCAAATGGTTTTAATGTGAAAACTAAGATTAGTCTCGCCCACGGATAATGATAAGCACTTCATGTGCACACTTTGAGATGCAATGCAGTGGGTTAGGAATCTGGGGGATGTACAGGGCTTCTTTTGAGCGGTGGGGGGGAGGGGGGGTGGGGGTTTTGAGGGGGGAGGGAGGGGGGGGGGGGTTGGCCAGAGCACCCCCCCCCCCTTGTCTTTGCGCACCAAAGTGTGTCACAGCAGGTTTTTTTCCTTTTGGTGCTGGGGTTTTGTTGTAAAAACAGATCATTCATTCCTGGAGGGTTGCTGTTAATTCATGGACCTATTCTGAACTTCCTGGAGCAGTGCACAACCCTTGCCCTAGCCCTGCGTATGCAATAGTGGCCCAGTAGAGACGGAAACAATCTTGTTCAAATGTACTGCATGCTGGTCAACGTGACACTCATGTTGTTGGTCATTCTCATTTACTCACTCTCTAAATCAGAGCTGGAGTCAGAGCTAGAGCTACTGCCAGAGTCGGAGCTACAGCTGGAGCTCGAGGAGTAGGTCATTGCAGGACCCTCATCGTCCTTGTCACAGGAGGTCATAGGAGCCAGCTCTTCTTCACTGTCATCAGAACCACTATCTTGTGCCTCCAGGTCCATGTCAATCTTGCGTCGCTTCCCTTTGTCTTTGCGTGACTGCCGAATTACACGCACCCTCCGTTTCTTTCTATACCGCTGTACCACTTGACTGAAATCATACTCCGACCAAGAAATGGCATCTCTGGCAACCACCAGCAACTTTTCAAGTTGGACCATTCCTAAGGTACGGCGGTCATGGGAATTGATGCGGTTCGGGAGTGAAAACAACCGCTCCACGTCACAGCTAGTGGGTGACAGGGCAAGGGCACATCGCAAAATTACATGCAAGTGGGGGAAAAGAATGGGCTGTTGAATAATGGGCCTCCAAAACTCAAAAACAGATACCCCTTTTTTCAAGTTTTGGCATGTGCACGCCCTGCCCTGCACTGCCCTGCACCCTCCTGCACTGCACTCCAGGACTCCTTAACCACAGTCAACCACAGTATTTGCAGGCCCCTTGGGGGCACGATGATGGCCCACGGCCGCGCTTATAGCGCCACATAGTGCATTGTCCACCCCTCCCGGGCGAGTAGTCCCCAAAAGGTACACTTAGCAAAATAACATCAGCTGTACAGTACAGGGGGGGGGGGTCTGCCTCAGTCTCAGCCTCAGCCACTGCACCCCCCCCCCTCCCAAAACCTCAGTTTTTATGGAAAACTTCGGTTTTGGCATGTGCACGCCCTGCCCTGCACTGCCCTGCACCGTCCTGCACTGCACTCCAGGACTCCTTAACCACAGTCAACCACAGTATTTGCAGGCCCCTTGGGTAAAAATTTTTGTCTGTCACCCACCCATCCAGGCAGGGAGGGGGACTGTGCACGGGCAGACCGCCTTGTCACGGTCTGCAATTGCTCCCCATGCTGCCCACTGTGGCGAATGGACCCACAGGCGCTCCTTGGCAGCCGCCTCGATCACCGCTGTTCTGCCCCCCCTCCCGTCCCACGCTCTACTGATGGAGTCCGCTGGGTTTAGCTCGGATTGCACCCAGCAGAGGGTCACCTGCAGCCCAGTCCAGCGGAGACGGTGCGCAATCCTTCGTAGGATGCGCGGCTGCTGGACCCTGCCTGCCCCCGCCCTCCCCCAAAGCAGCTGGGCCAGCGCCCCCATGTTGTCCCCCACGAGCACGAGGCGCCGCGCTCGCCGCGCGTGCGCGTCGTCCAGCGCCACCAGCGTCCCCCAAAGCTCAGCCGCCTGTTGGGTTGTCACGCACGCTGGGCATAGCGCCAGATCTGCCCCCCCCGGTCCCCAAGAGCCGACGCAGTAGGAGGGGTTAGCTCCTGTGGTCAGGGCATACCTGGCGGCGTCCACAAAGACGCGCACTGCCGGACCTGCGCTCGTGGTGTCTGGCTCCCAGCCCCTGTAGCACTGGGCAATGGCCTCGCAGAGCCCGCGCACCACTGCCGGCGGTGTGCGCCAGGCCCAGCGCGGGCCCCAGCGCAGCCAGGACCGGGCACCTGCCAGAAAGCACCCCCCCCAGGTTCCCTGGCCGCCCCAACCACCCGAGCTTCCCTAGTAGCCGCCTCAGGGCGACATAGGTGTATGGCTTAAGTGACAGCGTTACCCATGCCGCCACCACTGCTGCCACCGCCGAAGCCGCCGGTGCCACCCTGCGCCCACTCAGGTCCACATCCTTGCCCATCCACCGCAGGGAGCGCTGTGGTGTGAACACGGACTTCTCACTAATGATGAAGGCCGCACGTCGGAGGAGGTGGGCCGCGCTGTCGGTGACCGCGGCCACTTCCCCCGGGTCATGCCCGACAAAGAGGATATCATCTAAGTACTGCACCACCACCACCCCCCCCCTCCCCAGATCCCCCAGCACGTCCGAAATGAGGGCGTGGACCAGTCCAGGCGCCTGGTGCCAGCCAAAAGGCACGCGCAGAAAAGCGTACGTGCGCCCTTGGGCTGCCACCCGGATGGTGCTCGCCAGGGGGGGGGGGGAGCTCCACACTCCAGTGGCAGTTTGCTATGTCCAGTTTGGTGCCCCACATGCCCCCCCCCCCCCCCCGGCCCCGCCCCCCCTTTTTCCCAGATCCCTGAGGAGGACCGCCAAGCCCTCTGGCGATGGGAGCTTAAAAGGGCGGGCCTTGTATTTGCACCCCTTGTTGAACATCTTCATGTTCACAATGAGGGCGCATTTGCGCTCCGATTTCCACTTGACGAACACCTCCGCATTTGCATCCCCCCCCACCACGCTGACCAGGCCCTGGGACGCTAGGGTGGACAGGAGGGCCGCCACTCGTGGGCAGCGGGAGGGGGGGAGGGGATGGACACGCCCCCCCGCCCTGCCAAACTCGGGGTCAGCCCAGTCCTCCCAGACGTGCGTCGGCACTGACACACGGCCCGCGTCGCCCAACCCGCGTGCCGCGAGCTCCACAGTGACGCGCGACTGGTCGTTTAGACGGGTCGAGGAGCCCCCATCGAGCGGGATCTCACCCCCCGCCAGGAGGTGCAGCGCCTCCTCAGCCAGCGCCAGGTCTGCAGCCGCCGCCTGCTCCTTCCACACTGGGCGATCCACAGCCCACTTGATAGACTCCGCCCACCACGCCTGCAACAGGGACAGGACACTGTCAGCGGGGGCCTTCAGGCTGCGCCCCATGTGGCGCGCTGCTGCCTCCAAGTGGTCGTTCCAGTCGAGGCCACACCTGGCGCACCGGGCAACCGCCAGCTGCATCTCCAGCCGCCCCGCTGCGCCGTCTCGCCGGCGCCCCTCCGGGTGCTTGGGTGCCTCGGGTGCTGGCCCGGGCCGGCGTGACCCGGGGCAACGTCGTGGAACGGGGGGCCGCTGCGGGCTGGCGTTCGGCTGCTCCACCAGCGGCGTGCTTGGGCTGGGGCTTCGGGGCGGGTGCAGCCCTCGTCGCCCGCGCTGCTGGTGCCGATCGGCCGCGGGCCACGGTTCGGTGCACAAAGGCCCTGCGCTGGCTTTCGTGGGGGTGCCGAGCGGCCCTGCGTGCCACCGTGTCGGGTGACTCGTCACTAGAGGAGCCGGATACGATGGTGTCCCGCATGTCGGAACCGCCACGCAGGTCGGCCCCTTGGCCGCCACGGTTCCCAGCGCGGACATCGGGTGGGGCCGGGGCGGCGTCCGTCCCGTCGGGGCCACGGGGTCCAAGCGTGCCGAGCGCCCAGAGCTAGTACGCGTGTACCGGCCGGATTTCGACGCCAAATCCCGCCGTGGGCCAGGGTACGTTGTCGGGCAGGAAGAACTCCCACCCAGGGGGCGCGCTGGCGTACCTGTTGGCCTCCGCCTCGTTGTCCCATCGCCCAGCCACCGCGATGCTGGCGATGGCGGCTCCGAACGCCCGCATGGCCGCAGCCCCTCCACGTCTCCAGGCGTGCCATCCCATGGATTCCCATCCCGTGGCAGCCAGCAAGCCATGGATCGCCGCCTGAAGGTCGAACGCGGCAGCCATGAGCGGCACCGATGCGGGCCTGCTGGAGACCCACGGGTGGGCTGCCATCGCTGCGCGCCATGCATCGGGCCATGCCCCCAGTCGTACTGTGACCCAGTTGTCGTCCTTTTTGTCATCGAAGAACCCCAACGTGCACCGTGTCCGGATGTCCACCGGTCGTACGCTGGCTGCTTCACCCACCCTGAGGAGAGCGGCAAAGGAGATGACGGCAAGGCCCAGGCAGAACCAGTCGAGGGTGGTCCTGATGTTCCGGGCCATGAGCCGGAGGGTGACCAGCTCGGCCCACACTTGGGTTGGTCGTGGCGCGGCAGTGGTGGTCGCGGCGCCTCGTGCCATGAGCCAGTGTACGGGCCGCACTGTGGGTGGTATGCATCCCAGCTTCTCGGAGGGCGGATATGACGCCTCGCAGCGTTCCAGGCTGCTGGCCCATGGCGGCGCGCCTGACGAGGTACTGGGACAGTGCCCCCGCTGCGTCCAGCTGTGGCCAGTGTGCTGCGAACCGGCCCACATCCCTGAGGATCGCGGTCCAACGCTCCACGGTACCCGGGGACCACCGCCGGATGGCCAGCGCGAGGGGCTCCTCCGTGTAATTGCCCCACCATAGGCTGTCCACTGCCGACCCCGCGTATCGCAGGTTGAGCGCGCCGCCCCCCTCGTCATCGGTGCTCCCCTCGTCGGCGGGCCGCTCGCCGCCGTGGGCACTGGGCCCTTCAGCAGTTGGCCGGCGCTGGGGCCGGCCCGGCCGGAAAGGGCTGGGGGGGCGGGGAAGGCGGTGCCGGGCACGGGCCGCCCACGGCCCAGTGGTTGCGGCCGCATCGAAAACATGGGTACGGGGGGGGGCCATTCGCGTCATAGCCGTGCCGCTGCCCCAGCGGGCTGGGTGGGCGCAGGCTGACAGTCCCTGTAGACCACCTTCCACACCGCCTCCACAAGCGCATCGCCCTTCCCAACGGGGTCCTCCGTTTTGAGGCAGGTGTTCAAGGCCTGGATGAGCTCCTGCTGCCAGAGCCAGGGGTGCTGCCCGGAAGCTATTTTGGTGAGCTCTCCCTCACACAGGGGTGGTACCTTTGGCAGCTGGAGCTCTCGGATGCGAGCCTCCAGCCGTCGTATCTCCGCCTGCTCCGCGGTCTCCTTCGGCTCCTGCGGCTCCTGTGACTGACGGTCCCGCGGCGGCTCCTCCTGCTGCTCTCGGGCAGGTGCACTGGGTTGGGGTACTGCCTTCCACGCAGCCGCTTCGACGTCGAGCCGCAGGTTTGAGGAGCGCTCAAAGAGGGCCATGTATATCAGGGCCGTTGGGGCGTCGAGGCCGCCGCCAGCCCACTCCACAGCCCGATCAACGCCCGCCACGGACAGGCCATCCTCCATCAGGCGCTCCTGGTACTGGGCGGCCATGATGCCAGCGTCCGCGCTGTCGAGGAACCCGTACGCGGTGGCCGCAGCAACGTCGCGCCACCGCTCCTAGCGCGCGTACTCAGGGGTCTTGACGGGGTCCAGGTCCATGTCGTCCCGATTGAAGGCCAGCCTGGCCCGCTTCGCCCCCCGGCTTTCCCCACCGGTCGCTTCCGCTGACCCATTTGAGGTACCCTCTGGCATTTCAGTAGTCCCCAGAAGGTACACTCAGCAAAATAACATCAGCTGTACAGTACAGGGGGGGGGGGTCTGCCTCAGTCTCAGCCTCAGCCACTGCACCCCCCCCCTCCCAAAACCTCAGTTTTTATGGAAAACTTCGGGAGGGGTTGCTGGTAGGGGAGGGCCGAGAGTCTCGTAGGGGCATTATTTACAGTATTAAGGTAACCCTCTGCCTTGCTCTCCTGGACTCCATGGTGCCAAGGCTTCCTCTCGGCCCCCCACACCCGGCCAAAGAACCCCTTGGCCTACCTTGGCACCAGACCTGCAGACAGCGTCATTTAACTGACAGGAAAGAAAAGACAACAAAAAAAGAAACAAAAGTTTTGGAAGTGACGCAGTCTCAGGCCCCCAATGCTCTGTTTAACGGTGGGAAATGTCGAGAGCAAGGAGAGGGGGGTAGACAGCAGATTTGGTGCCCCACAATGAAGGGGGGACCCCCAGTAAGTATGCACTGTCACGAACCACAAAACTGAACTTTTGCAGAATTGGAAGGGGGGGGGGGGGAGGGGGTTTGTGGGAGGGAGGGAGGGGGTTTTGGACCCCCTCCCCGCCCCCCCCCTTGATATTTCATTATTCTAAAGAAGCCCTGGGGATGTAGGTTGGGCCAGACACAGGATATGGCTGGGACGCTTGGCCAAGCAACTGAATTGAAAATGAGTTAAAACGTAGAACCACATTAAGTAGAAGAGACTTTTGAGTATCTAGGTCCTGAGGTGGGAGACCACCAGGCTTACCCTTAAAGGAAAAAGGCATGAAGTACCTAGATTATTTCGGTAATACCTCCATGAAGGAAGATACCTCCGCTTACTTGAGTGGTAGGGGTGAACTTCATGGGGGGCTAGGGTTATTACCCTAATTACTTTGAAAAATGTACTTTTATGCTTCAAAAGAGTGATAAAAATGATTAAGTGTTAGTCTTTAAAGTATTGCGTGTTGATGGCACATTTGGTGCCTAAGAGCGTTGCTGATGCCCCGTGGTTTTTGTCTTTGGTGCATCCACATCAGCCACTCACTCGTGATCGGTTGTCCTCGTTGACAAAGGAGGCTATGGCCATGTGTGGTGTGGACATGTTGGTGTATACCGTGCATGCAACTAAGGGTGCAGCTGTTAGCATGTATGCCAAATTGCAAATTCTCTCGGGGCTCGTTCATGAGTTGGGGTCCTAGAAGAATGTAGAAGCATTCACGCCTCATTAGTCACGTTTACCTGCGGCCGAGAAAATTGGCGAACGCTTGGGGTAGTGCTGTGGGGCAGTTTGGAGTGAGCGACCCTATTATAACTCCCCCTAGTGGACATGCCGGGGAAAGAAGCGTAGGCGAGCAAACGGAGCAACAACACACAGGACCCAACCCAGCCCACCCGGAGGAAGCATTGCCCCAAGCGGTTGAAGTAAAGAAAGCGTGGTAGTGCCCGAGCCGTGCGTGCATGCAAGTGTGCTAGTGGTGAAGCGGCGTGCCAATGGGCCCATGAGTCAGGACCCGCATTGGCGCCCTCTGGCAGCACGTACAAAGGCGCGTGGACGTGCGTGTGAAGTTGTGCCGGGATCGGAGTATGTGCATGAGCCGCCGCGAAAAATGAGGTGTATGGCGAGTGGGCGGGTGGGGACGGCCTTTATTCTTGACGAGCCCTAACCCCCACCTGCCTACAACAAAAAACGGTACCGCGGAACAACTACCGGCAATAGAGAGCGTACTCCCGTGTGTTGTTGCTCCGTTTGCTCGCCTACGCTTCTTCCCCCGCATGTCCACTAGGGGGAGTCATCGGTGCGGGAAGCTCCTCCACCAAAATTAATCCGGACTCACTTTGGACTGTTCAACTTAATGTTCAGTGCAACAAGCAAGTCCCGTTCATTTAAGAGCTGCAGGTTGGTACTTGCAACACCAAAGTGTTGATGGAAACCACCCTGTCCTAAATCAAGTTGTCTTTTTTGTTCTTTCGTTTTTTTGTAAATAAGTCAACTTGAGTAACACAAAATATCGAATCATGCGGATGCCCTATGACAACACGAACCAGACAGACAAACATGCAGACACGTGAAACACCCGCAAGAAACGTGCATACAAGCAGTGCTAAGTCCTTTTCTATAGTTCGAGTACCTGGACTTGAACCACAATCCTCTCAAAACTCAAAAAGAGTCCCTTAGTACCCTAGTGTGCAACCAATCGCGACAGCAGGATTTTAATGCAGAGATAGATGAACCTTTGGATGAAAATCAGCTCCTATATTATGGTGTTGAAAACTGCACAAAACGTTCTATGGAGCACAAACATAGGTCAAAATTACGACAAAATTGAGATGCAAAACACCAGTGTTGTCATGCTCGCATTATGTGAATGAAGAGTGATGTGGTGATCAACATGGGCAAACTTGGGCGGATATGAGTGATGTGGATGATTCATCCGGTGGGGTGCCACCTGCCTCCCCTAGGAGCTGCATTTCTGCCCCCCCCCCCCCCCCTGTGTGACATTCCGTCTGGTTGTTGCTCCTTTACGGGGCCCTGGACGGTCACCCGTTCTTCCCTTCGCATGTTGCGTCGGGTCGCTACTTTCTGTCGGCCGCTGCGGCCGGTGCTCTTGCTGGTGTCGTTTCCGCGTTCGCGGAGCCCAGTAGTTGGTGTGTTGGGACTGTGCTGAATGTGGCATGGTGTGCCGTTTGCGCGTCAGCGGCGCCCAATAGTTGGCGTATTGAGGATGTGCTGGTTGTTGCCGGGGTCGTTTGACTGTGTTTGCTGTCCACACACCTCTGTCCACAGGCCGTCCATCGCCTGCCTCGCTGTGTTTCTGTGCGGCCCAGGTGCCCTGTTCCTCCACGCGCTGTCCGGGCCGTCCACCATATGTTCTTTTCCCCCTCACGGTTGGTCTGCCCCTGATGGGCTCCCACTCCTGTTGCGCAAACAGCCCATCTGGGCTGCGGGAGACACCCCCCACCTGATGCCGGTTGAGCAGGGGTTGCCCTGGCACCCGGTAGCGACGGGGTTGGCTGGCCAGGCCATCCGCTTTATTGTCGCTGCCTCCCATGCGCACGCTCTGCCATCCGCTCCATTCTGGTTCTCTGTTCCCGCTGTTCCAGTTGCCTCTCCCGCCTTGCTATGCCCCTCCTCCTTGTCTGCTGTGCCCGCCCTTGTCCCTCCTGGTGTGGCTCCCGCGTTCTGTGTGTGTGTGTTGCTCCTCCCCCTGTCTGGTGGCGCTCCTGGGTGCCCATGTCGCGCACCCCCTCCCACCCACACACACCCTGACTTTGTGTTTCTTTTGGGTTCAGCAAAATGTTATTTCTTAGATGGCCATCTAAAAACGAAGATTCTGATTTTTGGGGCATTTTTGGACATGCGAATGACTTTTTTTTAAACTTTTGGTTTTGTTGCAATCTTTTCCCTGAGCACAGTCTTTGTTTTGGATGCAGAATCTTCTTTTTTGCTAGATGTGTTTGCTCTTTTTTTTTAAGTGTTTTTGCTCACCTTTTAAATAGTTTGACTTAAACATTATTTTATCTTAAATTTTAGCGCATCTAAACAAAGATTATGCATCGAAAAAAAAGATTATACCCACACCCATGGTAAAGACCACCACTCTCGGGGCCATAAAACCACCCATCTCCTCCACCCTACTGAACCACAAGACATGACACAACAGATAAACAATCCAAACAAATTCATGATGCCAAATGCACATGGGAAAGTCAGCGCGGACAGCCTGTCTCAACAACACGACCTGTCCCGCAGGGGTAACCACTCACAGCGTGTGCCGAGGGATCTCTAGGGGTTTGCGCTCAGGTCAAGTGGCAGGGCAGACACAGGGATTCAAGCATAGACAGGGACAAGGTGCCCCAGGGCGGCAGTTTGGGGAGGAGGAGGATGCCCCACCCCCACTGTACAGTATGGGGCTGGGCACTGGCACCAATGAGTCCCCCCTGCCCCCACACAAAAGGTCAGGGCTTAGGTTGGGGAACGGACAGGCCCTTCCTGGGCAGGTAGTGGAGGGACTGGGCCCGGCAGGCCGGCTTCGGCTGGGCACGTAATGGTGGGGCTGTCGAAAGGGGTAGCTATGGCGCCAGCAAGAGGGGTGGCGGCAGGGCCCACCAGAGGGTGGAATGCCTGGGCTGAGGCAGAAAAGCAGTACTCAAAAACGAAAAAACAGTGCTCATAACCAAAAGCATACACGGTACACCAAAAAACAGACGCCATGCACCCAAAAACACGGATATACAGCCAAAACCGGTCGCCGTACACCCAAAAATAGACGTCATACCCCCCCCCCCCCCCCAGATGCTCACACACTGAATCATAAACCAAAACAAAAAGTGCTCACGTAACCAAAAATAGTCGCTCGACACCCAGACCCATACACCGCAGGCCAAGTAACAGTGGTCATGCACTCAGCAATGGTCCTCACACACCCAAAAACAGTGCTCATACACCCAGAGACATACACCACACACCCAAAAAACAGTGGGTATGCAGCCAAAATCAGTCGTCATCGCCCCAAAAATATGCGTCATACCCCCCCCCCCCCCCAAACAATGCGCATACACTCACAACAGTGGCCACACACTCAAAAACAAACACACGGCATACTCCCCAAAACAGTGGTCATCCACCCACAAACAGTCATTGTACACCCCCCAAAGTACGTTATACCCCCCAAACAAGGCTCAGACACGCAAAAACAGTGCTCATGCACCCCAAAACAGTCGCTCTTCACCCAGAAACATGCGTAATGCTCCCAAAAACCAGTGGGCATGCACTGAAAACAGCCCTCATACACCCAAAACAGCGGTGGTGCACCCCAAAACATACGGTCATGCAATCAAGTGCGGTTGCCTGCGTGTCGTGGTTTGTGGCAGACAGACTTTGCATTGCACCTGGCGGACGAGCGTCAACACAGCCGCAGTGCCGGACTTCCCGCCCGCACATGATGGGACTCCGGCCGGGGGACCCATAAAACTGGACAGGGCGACCGGCCAAAGTGCAGAAAAGGGTAAGTAGGCTTTGTAGAATCCGCACGACAAGGGGGTCAAGAGGGCTGGAGTGTGGGGCCACACGGTCCAGAGGTGCGATTATGTGACTCGTCTACAGTGACAGCTTTTTGAACCCTTGCCCCGCTTGCTTTCGTCACGTTGCACCAGTCCTTTGCCGTTGGCCCTGCGTCACCCCTGACACCCACTGCAGGGCACGTGGGCTGCAGGGCGCTGGGGGCACCAGGACGCTAGGGCCAGTCGGTACTCAGTTCAACTTGCGTATCCAAAGAGAGAACATACTTCACCGGTATGTGGCCCATTTGGAGTCGAAAAATGCCCATCTAGAGCCAGCCGTTCGTAGCTGAGGGAAAGGTGACCGCGGTTTAAAGCTAACGACATCAGGGTTGGGGTTAACCGATGGCTGCCATGGGCTGGCTGGCTGCGGTTGTGGGCGGTGGTTGGGCTGTACAATTGTTAAACAAAATTGAGCAGGAAAACCACGAGCCACCAGCTACACAGGCTTCCTGTGGTGGCGGAAGGCCAGCAGGGCAGGGCGCCCAAAGTAAGTACGGGAGCGGGATGCGCTGCAGCGCTGGGCCGACGAATTCCAAACATGACCGCCCGCCCGCCCGCCCGACCGACCCCAAGAATCATTTTTACTTTGTGTCCCTCAGCTGCCCAGTTCAGGAGGCGGTTGCGGTTGTGGAGGCGTTGTCGCAAAGGGGTTGCGCAGGGGTGTGCAGGATTTGTTGCGGGGCTTATGGAGGGGTGTGGAGGGTTTGGGCATGGCACGGGGGCAGGAATTGTTACCGCGCACGCAGGAAATGTCTGGCGCATTAAAGGCACTAGCAGCGCACCACCTGTCAGTTCGGTATTTTTATTGGCAGCGATCATTGGGGCACGGAGGGGCACATTGCAGATGGGCCTGGCTGAGATGTGGCGCGGCCCAAGGAGCAGACTTGCACTTGGCTGCCACTGCCCGACTCATGGGATTCCAATGTTCATCTAAATTCCGTGCACGAGCCGAAACCCAGTCCGGGATGAGGGGTGCTGATGTCCGCTGTACATTCTCCCCATTGTTGCCGTATACCTCGACAATACTCACCTTCCGCACAGCAAACTGTGATTTTGCGCCATCCCGAGTGTACTCTTCCACGCTTTGCTGCTGGAGATACACAAAGCCCTCTTCCGACAAGTGAAAGTAGTTGTCGGCGGGAAGCGCCACGGAACAGAACCCATGCTTGAACAGTTGCAGGTCCATCAGCATCTGCCCGTAGTTGGACGAAAAGGTTATCGCTGCCAGCGAGGCGTGGGAGAGTACGTGCAAGTCTAGCTGTGCCCGCTCCGCAAGCGATCTGAAGCACTCGCCGTTGCCACTCAAACCCCCACTATCGCCCCCCTTACACCAGGCACACGGTCGGTTGGCACGGGCGCTGCTGTTTCCCATGTGCCATGTGAGTGTGGCATTCCCTAGTTTGGACCTTAAAGCATCATAGATGGGCATGTGGTGGAAGTGATGGTGACAGTGTGTGACGCTGGTTATGTTGTCCACCTCTTGCTCGGGCCACACCTGAAGCAACTGGCGGTAGATACTCGCATCATCCGTCACTAGATAAATCGGAGGAATGTGAGGAACGAAATCCAAAAGGGGCTGAAGGTATTGATCGACACGATGATGGACGGCCTCGCTTCCCTTATCACAGTGCCGGATGTGAATACCCACCCCGAACGGACCTAGGAGTGACAAATCATATGCAATTCTCGCCTGCATCGAGGCGCTCGGGCGAAGGAGGTAACTTGTTGCTGCAGCTGACCACGCAATATATGGCCAGTCATAGCGAGGGGAGACCGACAGAAACCGACGGCAATATTGCCAGTCGTTGAAGACAATGGCACGGTTCTGCTGCTTTGCAGTTTCCACCTCCTCCCTCGTGCAACTAGACCAAGGCTGCACGAAGTCAGGCAAGCAATCACCGGACTCGATGCATGCGTAGTCCACGTAAGTGTATCCAATTGTTATCGCCACCCCAAGGCAAGCCTTGAAGAATGAGAAGCGGGATCCAATTCCAGCGATTTCACGTTTTGGGGATTCGTTCACAATCATGCGAGCAGATTTGCAATCACGATGCTGCAATTTCTCAATTGCATGGTAGATGGGCATTGCAGGGTTGTTGTGGGAACAGGCCCTCCGACCATAGAGTTTATAGCAATCCATGGGTAACCCACTGGCACTGTGGTGCACAAGCTCCAAAAGCACAAGCATCACAGGCCACAGAAGCCGAGGCAGCATTCCGTGAATACTTCTTGTGATCATAAATTGCATCGCATAAGCAGCTAGATGGTGGTGTGTGATGCATGCTTCCGAACCATACAATATGCCGTGCAAATGTGCAAAGGGATTGAGAGGGCTTCAATGAACAAACACATGGTTTGTGTGCCATAGGCACGATAGGTTTTTCTAACAAAGTGCAAAATGGGAAACGACCAAGTTGGATAATCCCCATTTAGTACCAGGGCCGATGCTGAACGTTTTGATTGGTGTTTGTATCTTGGTAAGAACGTTGCTACAAATGTTTTGTGACACGAAAACGCAAAGACCTGCTCTTACGTTTCAGCCAAGATCGCTGTGAAAGTTTGAACCCTTGCTAGAGGTGGTGGAACCAAACTTTTACATCCACGTGAGACAAACGGGCTTCGGGTCTTGCTCTCAAGCCTCCCCGTGGCAATTTTTTTTGCATGGTGACTTGAGTTGCTTAGTGCGTTGACCATGTCAAGAAGATTAATACACACTCCCCCATGCCATCAGTTTGCGATGGCCAAATTGTGGGTTGTGGTCAAATTTGCCCCCAAAAGGAGCGAGTTTCAGAGAAACAAGCTCTTGTCAAAGTGGGGCAGATCTAGATAAAAAAAAAACACGTTCTGCGCACTGTGAACAAGTGCCAAAGCGCATTGGCACCACAAGAGGTTGGCATCCCGCCCAAAAGGGAGCCGGGCTACATGGTGTTGGGTCAATGTCGAAGGTCATGTTTCAAAAGGTTCCAATTGCATTGGACAATTTTAATAGCAATCCATGTGCCAGTAAATCTGTGCACGTTTGATAAGCATTTGGTGGCACTAGCATGCCTCACGGGTCCAACAAAACCAACCCTTTCCCCTCAATATTTTGATTCAATCTTTCTTGGGGCGGCGTTGAACAACGCAAGGATATGAGGCAGTGGTGATGGTTAACACAATTCCAGTGGCGGGTTTGAAAAGACAGTGAATTTGTAATGTGAAAACAAAGCATCCTTGTAGGTCTCACCCTCTCCTCCAACAATGACAAAGGGTTCACACCTCAGCTCTCTTTGTGGATGTCCTGTGATTGTGATTTCCGGGCTATCTCCCATTTGTACCCAGCCCTACTTGGGGTACGTGTGTTGAGTGCACGAATCAGCATGGAGGCGAGTTGCATTTGATATGTGTTGCATTGTGCACAAAGTGCCCTCATGTTATTTCCATGTTGATTGGTGCATATTGCTGGTGCAAAAATCCACATGATGGCAGTTTCTACTCGCTGAAATTCGTGGGAATGTTCAATTCTACTACCAACTCGCTGTGATTGTCCAAGGGCTTCTTACCTACGTGTCGGAAGGGTACCTGGCACGGCGTAGCACAATCAATGACCCGGACGGAGGTTCATAGGACGAAAGAGAAAAAATGATGATCTGCGTTCCACTGTACTCAAGAAATTGTTCGAAAAGTTGAAGTTTCCCCGCACAGATTAAGCTTTACTCCAGCTGGTGATTTAGGAATCACCAATATTGAAAGGTTGGAGGCACGATTCGCAAGACCCTACGGGTACTGTACCTGGGGCATCGCAAGTGTTATCCGTAGAATTGCAAATTCTACGGATAGGGTGACTGGTCGAAGATTCAGGGCTGGTCAAATGCGGATGTTCGCTTCGAGTGGATAAGGTTTGTTATGAGGCTATTTGCAAACATTGCTAGCCGACTGGTCATGGTTGAGTGCAAATCTGGACAGGTGGAGATAAATTCTTCGGTGGACCGTTGGAACTACCCCACCGACTGAAAACAAGAGCGCGCAGGCGATGTGACACTTTTTGGGGGCTGCTTCGGGTCTTATGTCAAAAAATAATGCTAGGGGGGCTCAAGGGGTGGCGCGGAATTGAGATATGGCTGCGCTCCGGCGCGGTCAATTTTCCACAGTGTAAATGGCCGCCGGGAGCCCACCATTAAACCATTAGATTGAGTAATCGCAATCCTAACTCTATACCATCTATATACCACTGAAGTGAAATCTATTAGGAATCCCCAGTCTGTACACGGGAGTGGCACACCGTACCTGGCACTTGGTACTGTATAGTCTTGCCGCTCTTGCTCCCCTTCCACTCCCCCCTAGTTGCAAGCGCCTGGGGAGTAGTCAGGGTTAGTGTTGCGATTCTGCAATCCGGTGATTTCGTGCTGGAGTCGAATCCCCTGCAGCCCTCCAAATCGGATTAATGGCCCCCCGGGAACCCAGCGTTAGGCGCCATTAACCCGCATTGGAGCTGCAGGGAGATGGATTCCAGTGCCACATCGTTGAATGTCAACAGAGTGGCAGCCTAACCCTGAATGGTCAAGATGTGGCACGTCAAACAGCGGACCGGGAGTTATTGAAACTGTTTCAGGCTATCACCAACCATTATAAGCGGACTTGCTCGCATGCGTGGGGTCGGGTGCTGAGTGCCGTATCCTTGTGGAGCGGTCACACGAAGGCAAGCCCAAACCCTCCAAAGGGCAAGGAAGGTTAGTTTACCACTCGGTCTTGAGGTTTCTTTGGGCAATAGTTGTCAAGTCAACATAAACATATGGGCAGAAATGTTCAACGAAAGGAATCCCGGTGTGTCAAAAATCAAGCAAGGCAAATGCAAAGTGATGGGCGACAATACCACGGTGCTACAGTGCCAGCGTGCGATACTCCAGTTCAACGACACACACTACACCGCTGTTCGGTTGTGTCTATGTGCTCTATAGCACTCGTTTTTTTTGCGTCTCCAATTCCCCTTTGCTGGCCTTACAGCAAAGTGTAGTCACCACTAGTCGAAGCACAACGAACGTGAGGTAGATTTCATCGTCAATTTTATATAGCACAAAAAGAAAATCATGTGTTTCGGCTTCTTTGTGGTTCCATGATTCTTCAAAGAAACGACAAAGTGTAAATGGGCTAATAAAATAAAAGGTATCTCACTCTATTTAAGAGTATTCAAGCACGAACAAAGTGAGTGCTTGTTTGTTGATAAAACAATCAAAATGCAAGTTTCAAAGAAAAATATCCCACACACTTGTTCTCCCTACACGAGCACAACTCGGGTGAAGACCACATCCTTGTTCACCATTAAGTCCATGACATATGTACTATAAACATAATTCCCATACAAGGCTCACCTTGGGCCCCCATCCCATAGGCTATACAAACAAAGTGAAGGGAAGGTATGCAATGGATATGTACAAAGCAAATCTCCAAAGTAACACGTCAAGGCAAACGAGCATGCTGCAGGTAATGCGAATGCGTCCCATAAAAATTCTGATTGAAGAACTAAATATTTTGGAAACTGAGATTGCATTATTCATCAATCTTGACACAACAAAACGAATGTTCATCATACTAATTATTCTGATTGATGTCAATGGCCGCGCATGCGCTGATCATATCTACACCCGTATTTACAGTCCCTGCCTGATTACGATAATGTCTGATCCGTATCCAAGAATGGCTGCCTCAAGAAACATTAAAAGAAATTGAAATTTTCTTACTCCCCCCTAGACCAAACTTATGAGTTTGGGGCTTTTCAGCACGCCATTCGACTAAAGAAGGGGGTGGAAACAAAGCGAAGATCGAAAACAATCTCATTCCTATGTATTCTGACCAAAGTGCAGGGTGTACAACTTGTATCAGTGAGCTTGGACCCTGAATATGACCAAACGAAAGGCAGCTACACATACTGGACATTTGGGAATGGACTGTTAAATGTCACCTGTGATTTACAACAGCCACATTATGGAGGCAGTGGAACCTCACAATTATCTGGTCATTAAATCCAGACCGTACCCCAGGGAGTAAAACGTTCTTAACAGACCAATCTGTAGTACTGAACTAAGTCAAAGACCACAGGGTGAGGAAAATCAGTGGGATACACTCACATGCTCACAACATTGGAGAGGAGCAGACAGGTGACATTTAGACATGCAGGTAGGGTTGCGTTGCACCGAAAAATGGCATTCCACACTTATGAGGTAATAACATAGTGACCGAGGAATAGCCACAGAAGGGCCAACCTTCCAAAAAATTGGTGAACCGTCACCCTCTACAAATCTGCCAAGAATGCAGAGCTAGAACTCACTAAAATAATAGAATCCATGAGTAAAATTTCTCAGAGACCAGAATTTTCCAGTCGGTCGTTTCCTGCGAAGCACACCATGGCAAAATTTTGGGCATATTCCTTTTGTTCCTGAAAAGGTTTCGCTAACATTCAGCCAAAATAGCCATGCAAGTATTCACAAGGGGAGGATAGCCCCCCCCCCCCCCTCTCTCCAATCCACATCAAAACTTCACTCTCATTGTTGTAGGCCCAGGATACCTAGACACAATTTCCTCGAGGTCAGGCGGAAACCTATCACCTGTGATGATAATGCACATGCAAAGGAGAGACAAAATTTGATGGCTGCACCAGGTAGCGGTGCATGGACAAAACTGCTGAGTACACACTGCACTCTCGTTCAAAAATACTGCCTTCCACTGGACTCCCTAAACTCCACGGTGTCACGTGTTTCATGTGTTTCTAGAAAAAGAGAAGGAACACGATCTGATGGGCCTACTAAAAGTAATGGCTGGTATTAAAGGCCTGCCTGCCCAGTGGTGACAGGGCTTTACCTGTAATTCTTCATAATAGGGTAAGGACTAACATGTCTACACTAACACTCAGGTTCTCTCATGAAAATCTCCCTCTGGGCACACAAGTCACTGGGAGGAGTTTACAAGGAACACTGCTGAGGAGTTAGGGTATGAGAGAACGTGGTACCATGCTTGGGCAGAGTCCTGGTCGCGTGAGGCACAGTCGTGGTCGCGAGACACAGCATACACAAAACGAATGTGCTGCAGGCCCTGGCTGCTGGTATTGTGCTTACCTAAGCTCTAGTATACTGTCTAGAGTGACTGGAGCAGGGATGAGTCTAGTCAAAATGAGCTGTAACAAATACCAAACACATAACAAATGCACAACACGACAAATTGGTGCCCCCCCCCCCCCCAACATCCAAACATAGGGTGCTGGACAACGTAAATTGCCACCCCATCATCGGACGTAACGGTTTGTTCCAATCCACCGAAACCACATGCCCCAATTGTTGGTTTGCCGGTTTGGGTTTCAACCGCTATGTACCTTGACTTCTGGACAATTTCTTTTTCTGAAAATTTTCACTAGGTATCACGGCCTAGCACAAGTCGTTTACACCCCCACCCCTGGACATAGTGCACAGTGTCTGTAACACGGAACAGTATACCTGGGTTGACCCTCAGCATAAACTTATGCATGTACAGAAAAGAGAGGAGGAAGGGGTTAATGCAGGGCACACCGGTGCTTTTGAATAGCGCCCCAGCTAGCGCTTGAGGAGGTTCAGCTCAGGCATTCACAGGCGTTGCCACTCACGGGTAACTTTGTCTAGAGTTCCCCACACGTGTCTAGAGTTCCCCACACCAGGCCCACGTCCGTCGCTGCGCTACGCAAATGCTGCAGTGCCATGTCCTTTCAGGCCCGAACCACTTTTTGGATTGTTCGTAGGCTGTGCTAGCGGGGCCGCGCAGGGCAAGGTTTGGGACCCTGGGTGTTCTTTCAACCTTGAACAGGGCATATGAAGGTCATATTTCTGACAGTACCCCCCCCCCCCTACTTTGAGGTGCATAAGGAAAGGCTCCTTGAAGTAGCTTGAATCCAAGAAATCAAACAATGCGATAGGAAGGCGGTAGCAAATTCTGCACGCTTTCAACAGAAAAGCCTTACCACGTCAGGCTGGAGCATGTATATGACACTGAACTGAACAACCCAACAACCAAACACCCCTTTTCACTGTACTCACAGTGAATTGATAACTGCCTGTAAGAGTAACAAAACCCGAACATGGGTGACTACCACGGTGGGTAGCTAATCCCAATGAGAGTAAAACCCAAAGACCAAGAGGAAAGTGACACTAAGTACAAACAGAACCAGTATCCATGAAAGAAGAATTATCCGAGTCAATATCCAAAAAAACAACGTCGAACTTCCGGACTTGGGATACCAGGTTTTGCATGCCCTCAATATGCCACAAGCGGACTCGGCCTTCCATGGCCTTCCACACCCGCAAAAATCCAGCATGCTGGCAATCATCTTCACCAGATATGTGATAAGAAAGTATCTTGAGCAGCAATCTGCACGTTCTAAGAGGGTAGGATGGTCATGACACAATCCTCAAAGTTGTTGCGAGACAGACGATTGTGCTCAAAAGCTGGAGGCGTCTCGCACCCTCAGCCTTGCTGAAAGCGACGTTCATCTTCCAGACGCTGTTGTGGGTAACCCTACTCAGACTTCACAGAGAAATCCAAAAAGTTGCCGATAACCAGGTCTCACTACCTGTCGTACTTTTCAACCTCGGGGCCGTCCGTCAAGTTCACTACAAGCCTATAAGCATTCTGCATCAGGCGTCAGTGGTGACACACTCGGGAGCACACTTCGCAATGATGGCGTCAGCCAAAACAGGAACCAATTCGTTCTCCAACTTGGCCCAGAGCTCCTCCTTGGTTTTCTGGATATGGAGAACACATTGGCAATGTCAACAAGGCCGTGACGGGACTAGACCTCATGAAGAGGAGTGAAGAAGTAGGGGTCTGTGTTGGTGCGCACTGGTGCATGGTAGGCGCCAATACAAGTCCTTGTAGCCAAACCCATCACAAAAAGCTCTTGGGGGTGGACCAGCGCCGACACCACTTGACTTCTTTAAATCCTCATAAAACCCCCCTAATTCGAGCAACATTATCCGCTGACGCGCACGGTCAGCAGGTGCCACTGTAGGTTTAACCCAATTCCCGTACTCCAGGCATCGGCTGCAAGACGTCGAGGGTAGAGGTAGTTCCAGATAGCCCTTTGTCCTGGCATCTAGACTATGCGTTGGACAAGGAGTCGTCATCGAATATAGGGCCAGAATCTGAGTACGCCGGAGAGCATCAATGTACTTGGACTGTCGTTGAAGTTCAGGGTCTCCAAATAGCTTAACCAGATGAGGTTGGCTGTTTAGAGTCTGAGATCCGACACAGCACATGTTGAAGACAAACTGGAGGACTGTCATAGTTCTCCGGGGAGTTCTTGAACCAGTAACCAGAGCATCTGACAGTCTAACACAATATGGTCAAAAGGGCGAAGGCGGGAATCCCGATGAGGCACGGAAGTGCCACTAGGAACCTAAGCCGCCCGCAGTCAGTCCCGGTGGTTGGTGTGCTCTATGTTAATGAAGCGGTGGTAGTCCAAATACAACCACAGCTTTGTAGCGGTTCTCAGGGTATACGGCCATGTCAACACTATCCTGAACAACTTATCGGCAACAAGTGAGATCGCTGCAACACCAAACCAATGGTAGGACCATCCTTCACTAGCTCAAGGCGAGAGTTGTTCCACTTGTTGTAAGTGTTGTCGTCGGTGAACATGCTTGGCGCCAGAGGGTGCCACATGCCAAGGTCAGGGTACTCAATCATCAGTTGTCGGGAAAACAAGAGGCAGGGCCACCATGTAAGCAGGGTTCAGCTTGGTCCGAGGTGTCGACGGTATTGGGGTGGTCCTGGCGGGCGCGGCCTCCAATCAATGCGAAACTAGTCAACAAAACAACACCATCCACCAGGCACGGTCCTATGGAGAAGAAGTAATCGTTGGTATCCTGTAGCACAGGTCCAGCCGTGTAATGTTGGCACAGAATGTGTGGGCACACATTGAGGTGACAGCTGACAGCGTCAGACATGCAGGTGGAAGGCGTTGTGCAACTGCCATACCCAGGGCTGTGACACTGCTGCGACGCCTGAGATCTCCTGTCAGACGACGTCGGCAGGTGGATCTGTAGTGGTGGGGGCACCTTTCATGGTTTCACTGCGAGTGTGGGGAGCACTTCACAGCTTGCGCTCATCGTCGGTGGCTGTGGCTTGACGCTGCTCGGTTCTGGAAGTGACAGGGATGAAGAGGAGCTTGATGGCGGCTCCGAGAAGGCGTTGTTCGCTGCTCTCTGCAAAGGCGAGGGTGGTGCCATTGGCGGTTGTATTGGGCTTGCACTTGAACTGGCTGACGCCACTGGATCGGCAACTTTGACGATGCTGTCACCGCCACGACCGTTCGCCACGTTCAGAGTCTGCGTCAACACTTGTTGGGCACCCTGGCACTCGTTGTCGGAGCCGACCAGCTGAATGACAATCTTCCCTTTCATATCGCGTTCCATAGATACCTGGCAGCCTCTGGTCTGCAACACGTATTCTTTCAGCTGCATCCAGCCAACGGCATCAGCATCAGTAGTGATACTACCACAACCAGCAAAATTGATCATTCCATTGATTCCAACACGAACAAGTGCTAAGGTGTCACAGAACGCAATGAGCCAGCCAGCACGGCTTCAGATCACGTGCACAACTACAGATTAAATGATAGTAGTCATACAAATAGAGATAATAATGTATCCCCCAACAGTGCAGCGCTCCGCAACAGCTCCAGAGATGATGGTTGCGGTGCTTGCTGCAAAAGCCCACCGGTATTAAGAACCATCTAGCATAGGCGGTGTTGGGGAAGTGTCCACTGGAGACTAGGAAAAACTCACCGCTGCCGATAAAAACGTTCATGCCATTAGAGGCCGTGTCGCCACCGTAGGCAAGCGCCCAACCAATAGCCCACCAAGACAAAGCGGCGCAGCAGGCATCCATGGAATTCTTAAAGACGATGTTGACAACATTTTTTGCCCGGTAGGAACCACCTTCCAGCATTGTGAACCTAGTCTGCATGAAGAATCAACGATGGCGCACAACATCAACCAAAGTGTGTCCACGTCAGCGAAGGTCATAGGGTTTCCCGCAATGTTCAAGTTGTCAACCTCTTGCTGCAACGCAGTAACTTGGGCCGTTAGTTGGGCCAATGCTCCAGCAGAACAAGGTAGGATCCACCATAACAAAATGTGGACGTGTCCCCAATTGGACCGGTATATCAATGATCAACGGGATTATGATTTCAATTATCCTGGGTTGATGATTCTTATGAAGATGGAATTCAAACTAATCATGTGGCAATTGCCATTAATGAATCAAATGCTAGTCTATGTGGGCTACGAGCTACTTGGCACCATAATGGTCTCGAAACATGGTGCGCGAGCCCCGAATTTTCAAGTTGAAAAGTAGTGCCCCAACCTCAAGTCCAATACCAAGGCGTGTCGTGTTTGCGACATGGCTCCTGGTGGCCTCATCGGCAAAGGGATGCAAGAACTCTTTGAGGTGGGCAAGTTCGTAAGCGCCCGCTGCATCTACGAATACAAGGTGCTGCCCAAATCACACCACCAACCAATCCACCTTCTCCTCCAACGTCACTACAGATTTGGGCCTCCCCACGAGTACTTTGTATCGTAGAATAGGACGGGCGTGGTTGTAGGGATGGTCGGATAGGCAAGTGGTTGTTCTAAAAAGGGTGTGGGTAAAGAGTGTGAGTAAAGGAGGTTCACCATCCTACACAAGCCAAGTGGAATGTCCACCCGTGCCAATATCTTTGCAAGTAGTAGTTGTAGTAGTAGTAGTAGTTGCCAAATCCATCGGGATCTTGCCACCACTTCAAATAGATGTACACGGCCGAAGCATCCCAAAACCCAATACACATATCGTGTTTTTGTCGACCATGGCGCCTAAATTGTTCCCAATCATGAAGGTGAAAAAAGACAAATAAGGGAGATGTTGATAAGTGTAGACCATTGCATGGGGATTGGTGGTACACCCTTGTAGCATTGGTAGGCTGAGTCCGTAGTGGGAGACCTGTAAAATTGGGTAAATAAATTTCCAATTTCCTATTTCTTATTTCTTGCCCTTCCCCGGGTGCTTCACTATGCTCATTTTGAGCACATGTACAAAACAAAAATGTTTACTTTGAGAGTAAAATGGAGCCGATGGCATAGGAAAGGTAAGGTTGAGTAACCTTACTCCCCTCTGCTACCAAAAAGAAAATCATGTGTTTCGGCTTCTTTGTGGTTCCATGATTCTTCAAAGAAACGACAAAGTGTAAATGGGCTCATAAAATAAAAGGTATCTCACTCTATTTAAGAGTATTCAAGCACGAACAAAGTGAGTGCTTGTTTGTTGATAAAACAATCAAAATGCAAGTTTCAAAGAAAAATATCCCACACACTTGTTCTCCCTACACGAGCACAACTCGGGTGAAGACCACATCCTTGTTCACCATTAAGTCCATGACATATGTACTATAAACATAATTCCCATACAAGGCTCACCTTGGGCCCCCATCCCATAGGCTATACAAACAAAGTGAAGGGAAGGTATGCAATGGATATGTACAAAGCAAATCTCCAAAGTAACAAGTCAAGGCAAACGAGCATGCTGCAGGTAATGCGAATGCGTCCCATAAAAATTCTGATTGAAGAACTAAATATTTTGGAAACTGAGATTGCATTATTCATCAATCTTGACACAACAAAACAACTGTTCATCATACTAATTATTCTGATCGATGTCAATGGCCGCGCATGCGCTGATCATATCTACACCCGTATTTACAGTCCCTGCCTGATTACGATAATGTCTGATCCGTATCCAAGAATGGTTGCCTTAAGAAACATTAAAAGAAATGGAATTTTTCTTGCTATCACCTTTGCACCGTGGCTCCCAGACATCCGTGTGGGGCCACCCGGAAAAACAAGTGGAGTCATTGGTGTGACCATCAGCATGAGTTTACAATTTCCTTTGAACGTCCCTACAACCAGCCCAATGGCCAAATAATCCCTTGCCTGCAAGAAAAATGCAGGTGATGCCACTTTTGGGACAAGAAGACCTGTCATATAGTGTGCGACAATCAGGCAGCTAGCCAGATACTGTGGACGCGAGAATGGACACTTGTTGACACGGTGGCTCAATGGCTGGGAAGGGGTGTGTAGTTTAGGGCTCAACGGCAAAACCACTATCTTTCTGCAGCTAATCAAGAGACTGATGTGTGTCCACATGGACTAGTGTTTGCACATGCGGTCCTCGAAGCCAGCGCAACAAAGTAGGAAGCCGCATTTGAGAAATATATAGCAAAGCACAACATGGTCTCAAAGCCACCATTGTAACTGTGCCAACTTGTTCCTTGTTTTCCGCTTGGCTTCTGGGTAACTTCTTTTTAAGCTCAGCACTGACATCATCTGTGGTGTTGCAGCAACAGTTGGGTGTGCTCGAGTCTGGTTGTCATGACCAGGTTGGTCTAGAGAACAGTGCTCCCAATGTTCACTTCCTTGGCCTATATCGGGTTCGGTTCTCAGATTTTCACCCTATGGCATTCCGCGCCACATGTATGAGGCCCCATTTGTACTTCCTCCAGCCGACGGGGACCCATGCCTCACAGCCTTCCCTGACCGGGCTTCCACGGGCATGCGCAGCAACTTCTGGGCCTCGGCGCTGGACTCCACCCGTGGGCAGCGCCCGGCGGTGACCGATGGTGCAACGGGACAACAACTCACTTACGCAGAGTTTGCCACTGCCGCCGGTCGCTTGGCTCTCGGTCTCCTCACGGTTACCTCACCAAACAAGCGTGCTGCACCTGTGGTGGTGGTTTGCTGCCACCGGGGGCTCCGGCTTGTGGTGTGCATGTGGGCTTCGCCACTTGCCGGCCGTGTTTACACGCTACTGAACCCTGCGCTGCCCCTCATGCGGGTCTGGTTCATGCTCCAAAACACGAAGGCAACTGTGATGCTCACGGATCCGGCCATTGTTGCATCTGCAATTTCGCAGTCCGCGGGCCAGGGATGTTCCCACAATCCTCACCGACACGAATCTCATGCCACTGGATACTCCCCAGTGCCCTCCGCTGCCCAACAACCTGCGGGAGATCCATACCGAGCTCAGCAGCCGGGTGCCTCCCGCGCGTCCAACGGAGCAAGCGTATTACATCTACACGAGCGGGTCCATTGGACACCCCAAGGGGGTCATGCACACACACGGCAGTGTCAACTGGCACATGCACGTCACGCTTCTGGGCAGCGGCCTGTGCCGCGCCAACGATTGTGTGCTGCAGGTCGCAGACTGCAGCTTCGACCTCCACATGCAGGACGTCTTCTGCTTCTTGTCCTTCGGTGGTCATGTGGTCACTGTGCCGCAGCAGGCCCTCGTGGACATGGAGTTGCTGACTCCCCTCTGCACGCACCACTGAGTGACGTGGGTCGAGTGCGTGCCGTTGATCTTCGCTGCCGCGTGCGCATACCTGCGCCTAACCGCCACTTGGGACCGCCTCACGTCGTTGCGGGTGTGGAGCAGCATCAGGGCGCCGTACCAGTTGGCGCCGGCACAGCGGCTGCATCAGCACCTGCCGAACGTGGTCCTGGTCAACACGTACACGCCCACCAAGAACTGCTTTGCCACCACCTGCCACCGCCTGACGGAGCCGGAGCTTGCGGTCCCGCGCCGCCTCTATCATGTGCCCATCGGTCGACCGCTGCCGGGGTGGCACTGCTACCTCTTGGACGAGACCGTCAAGCCTGTGCGGCTCATCCACCGGCTCAATGTTCCGAGGCCTGCGAATCTGCGTCGGTCATAGCAATCAATTGAATGTGTTTTAACATACTACCAAAATAGCAAACAAAGTCCAAAGCGTGATGCACAAACCTACCTTTGATGGTTCGAAAACAAGGCATCATCATACAAATTACACAACCAATATCCCAAATCAAATGATAATTGGTATGGCAACATGGCAATCCATTCATTTCCTTAGCTCCGGTGGCATCCTGTTTTTGGTTCCAAATCATCTATATGCTTTGTCCTTGCAACTTGCTCGCCATGGTATTCCATGATGCCAGAGTTGTTTGCCATGTTGTCTTTCTGCGTGTTCACTTTTTTCCGCCACTCATGATCATCTGAAGAGTCGTGCATTGGTGCTAGTGCTACTGTAACTTGAATTTCATTCCAATATTCTGGCTCATTTTGTAAGAAATCACTTAGCGCAGTATTGATGGCATTTTGTGCAACACATGTGGTGATATTGCTTTCTGCTACTATCTATATGATTGCAATTTGATTTGGAAAAATTGCCGACAACATGTGTTGTTGTCCCCCTAAGCCTAAGGATAAATTTTCAATTTTGGACAGCGGTGTTGTTGGCATCCTACATATGCTACACCTGCGGACCCTTGTGTACCAAAAAAAACAACTTTGGTGCCCCCTTTTGTACCAAAAAACCCTAGAATGGGTTTTCTCAGAGAAGTCAAAGTACCTCCTAACTGACAAAGCGAAGAAGCAAATACTTCGCTTTGTGCATAGATCAACCAACAACAACAATCAACCACCTATTCATGTTTGACCAACCAACAGTTCTGCAGCCTGATCCCACCAACAAAGCAACATTGAACTACTTTCCGTACTCGATATTGTGGCCACAACAACCAAAACGACTTGTTGTTGAAAACCTGCCGCATATACCCTCAAGGAGCCATGATAACTTCGTCGCATAGGAAGTGCAACAAGATTACTTGTGCAAAAGAACCTTCCATTCACTTTCACTTTCCTACCTTCGTGCCTAAAATCCGCCCGAACGGACCACCAAGATGCACTACAAGTCGACCTCGGCATACCATTGGGCTGGAGGGGGGGGTTGACGGTTCTCACCCTGCCTGGGCTCCCATTCCCCCTCACTCGCAAAAGATAAAAAAAACTCCCGAAAAACGCCCAACAAAAACAGGCAAAATATACTTGAAAATTGCACCTCTTGAATTGCACCATAAACCCCCCCTAAGTGTACCATAAACCCTGCCAACTTGCACCTAACTCCCCCCCCCCACGCCAAATGTACCAAAAAAACCCCAAAAAAATGTTTTAAAAAACCCAAAAATGTACCCAAAAAACCCCCAAAATTGTGCCAAAAGCCCCCGTGGTTTTTTGGTACATCTTGGGGTTTTGTTTTTGGCACCTTTTAGCCGGGGGGGGGGGGGGGCATTTGGTGGCAAAACAGGGTTATTTTTGGTTCAAAATGGGGGGTTTTGGCACGCACCCTCTCAGGATGGTGCATGATGGCATGGTTTTTGCACACCACGAACAATCCACCACCATAAGCGCCCCTAACTTACACGCAAGGCCCCCCCTCCAACCACTACATATCCCACCATATCACAAACACATCGTCTGTTACCGTTGCACAGCTTCCCACACCACACACACCTTCTCTTCAACCACATGCATGCCCTGCCCTGCAACACACATGCTGTTCCTTACCTCAAGCATATCCTCGCCTTAAGAACAACAAACACAACTTTCCCCCGTGACACACGTGAACCCTCCCTTGAAACAGCCACAAAAACTACAAAGAAATTCTGAATTGCAAAATTATCGGTTTGCGAACATCATTTAGAGCAGCATACAACAAATTGCCACAAATCTGGGTCGAGGCATTGTGGGCAGCGTTTGGACCTGATAAAAAGCTTGGCACGTACCCAGCATACTGTTGTTCCCTCTCTATTGCTGTGCTACCCATCAACAAAACAACAGATGAGGCTAGAGTGTTCTAGCCTAGAACGAGATTGGGTCTTGTAGCGTGTACCAAGGGTCCACGCTACTTTCTTTCTTGGTTGCTGCATTGCACCCATAGGAAGTGCCCTTGCTTGCTACTTGTTGCAATGCTGCTGCGATGCTATGCCTTGCTCCATTACCCCGGGCGATCCAACGGGCGGACCTTTTTCCCAAAAGGTGAACTAGCAGGTGGCGCGAAAAATTTCAGCAAAGATACACATGGAGTTCAGTTTTTCACAACATATGCCGTTGTCCATCTGGCCACCAGTTGCACTCAAAATGGGCTGCGAATCTCCAAAGCTGGCACACTATTTTTTTGGGGTGTGTCATCCACACAGCTCACAACACACATCTTCACCTCCCACATACATGCCCAAATCAGATACATTGTGAAACCCAGCAGTTTAACTGACCCCAAACCTGCCTGCCACACCTTCATTTGCCAACTGACCGCAGAGGAAATGGAGGCATAGGGCACTGGCAATGGGTGGTGCACCATGCAAAGCGACGGCGGCGGAGGGTGGGGGCATTCCCCCTTCCCCAAACTAACAGACTACACGACTCAGGCTAGTCAATGATGGGGCTCGATTATCAGCCCCCGTCCCTTAAACAAACCAAATCGATTCACAAATGTGTGAGACTCAACCTCGTTGCCACGTGCTTTGTAGGAAAGGTTTGCAATCCACTCTGGTCTACTTGGGGGGCTTCTCCAGGGGAGGGTCAATTTGGGCTAAAGTCGGGATAGTTAATACAAAGGAGCGCACCGGGCACGCACTAGGCAGCGCATGCCAGGCAAACACTCCCCCACAAAGATTGATGAAGTCAAGTGGTGTGCCACGGGCCATGACAGACCTTTACCCATGTCACTTCTCATGTGCCTAACGAACAGGGCGTCAATACATTCGGCACAATAACGCTCCTTGCACTTACCACAAACTGTGATGGTGGCGCAGTTTTGACAACACAAAGCACACACCTCTGCCTCATCCTCCCCCTCATTTTGTGTGGCAGCTGGGTTGCTGTTATCAGTCTAGGGGGAATGTTTGCCCGGCGCGCGCTCGGCGCGCTACCTTTCTATTAACTATCCCGACTTCAGCCCGAGATTTACCCTCGGATGGAGAAAGCCCCCCAAATAGACCATGATGGACTGCGCACCTTCCCTACAACGCACCTTGCATAATTAGACAATGGCCGTGAATTCAACAACTCCAAATGTCATTTGTATTGTACTTAACAAACGGTACTGTACCTTTACCTTTCCCATAGATTTCGCTATGGTAATGAGTCCCCAAGCCCCAAGCGGTTTGGATGGCCTTCTTGCCTCACGTCACAAGACCGAAGCGCAAACTCACTATTCGCTACATCACCCCTGCCTTCTCGGGGTCCCCATGGTGGGGAGAAATCAATATGGCTACATTACCCCTGCTTTCTTGGGGTCCCCATGGTGGGGAGAAATCAACCTAGTAAGGAGTGGATGTGGTGGAAACGAGCAAAAAGTGGAAGAAAATTGGTGAAACTGGGTAAGAATCCAAATATACCATGTCCCGAATGTGAAAGAAGCATCAAAATACCCGTTGTCAAACAACAATAATGCCCATAGTATCACAAAGTATCGGGTTCAAGGACGGCTAGACGTCAAAATAGTTACACTGTGCGCGCACTGCGCTTAGTGCACCCCCTAAAAGGTCACCGGTGGGGCACGGGTCAAAAAAGATGCCCGGCGCGCGCCCGGCGCGCTAACGCTCCCCCCTAAACATGAAGCAGGGGATGATCCCGTGGTCCATAAAGAGGGTGACAGACCTGCAAAATTGTGTGAAATGCAACAAAACATGCACAGACTAGTGCAGCTCATCAGGGCCACCATGCTAGATGATGAAACCATATCCAACTCAAGGGGCCAGTCAGCTCACCGGATTAAACCGTACCTGGGGTTAGGCGTACCTGTCGGCTCGGCGTACTTTCGGCCGGCCGAAAGTACGGTTTAATCCGTCACCCCCCCCTTGTTTTGGCCGAAAAAATGGCCGGAGGTACGGCCGTACTTTCCGCCGGCCGATCGGCCGGCCGAAGGTACGGCCGTACCTCTGGCCGGCCGACTCGGCCGGCCGAAAGTCCGGCCGTACCTCCGGCCGGCCGAAGGTACGGTTTAATCCGTCACCCCCCCTTGTAGTAATACCCCCATATACTAACAACCCCCCCACTGTATATTAATAACAGGACGCCTGCAGTGGCCACAGACCGCCTTTTGTGTGCACCGCCTTCTGTGTGTACCGCCTTGCCTGTGGCCCCTTTAATAACATGACTCCTGCGGTGGCCACAGACCGCCTTTTGTGTGTTCCGCCTTTTGTGTGTACCGCCTTCTGTGTGTACCGCCTTCTGTGTGTACCGCCTTGCCTGTGGCCCCTTCAATAACATGACTCCTGCGGTGGCCACAGGCCGCCTTTTGTGTGTTCCGCCTTGTGTGTGCACCGCCTTCTGTGTGTACCGCCTTGATTGTGGCCCCTTTAATAACATGACTCCTGCGGTGGCCACAGACCGCCTTCCGTGTGTACCGCCTTCCGTGTGTACCGCCTTCTGTGTGTACCGCCTTGCCTGTGGCCCCTTTAATAACATGACTCCTGCGGTGGCCACAGACCGCCTTTTGTGTGTTCCGCCTTGTGTGTGCACCGCCTTCTGTGTGCACCGCCTTGCCTGTGGCCCCTTAAATAACATGACTCCTGCGGTGGCCACAGACCGCCTTTTGTGTGTTCCGCCTTTTATGTGTACCGCCTTCTGTGTATACCGCCTTGCCTGTGGCCCCTTCAATAACATGACTCCTGCGGTGGCCACAGGCCGCCTTTTGTGTGTTCCGCCTTGTGTGTGCACCGCCTTGTGTGTGCACCGCCTTGACTGTGGCCCCTTTAATAACATGACTCCTGCGGTGGCCACAGACCGCCTTCCGTGTGTACCGCCTTCTGTGTGTACCGCCTTGCCTGTGGCCCCTTTAATAACATGACTCCTGCGGTGGCCACAGACCGCCTTTTGTGTGTTCCGCCTTGTGCGTGCACCGCCTTCTGTGTGTACCGCCTTGCCTGTGGCCCCTTAAATAGCATGACTCCTGCGGTGGCTATATACCGCCTTTTGTGTGTTCTGCCTTTTGTGTGTACCGCCTTCTGTGTGTACCGCCTTGCCTGTGGCCCCTTTAATAACATGACTCCTGCGGTGGCCACAGACCACCTTTTGTGTGTTCCGCCTTGTGTGTGCACCGCCTTCTGTGTGTACCGCCTTGCCTGTGGCCCCTTGTTAGTAATAATAGGGGGGGGGGTGTTAGTATTTGGGGGTAGTAGTACAAGGGGGGGTGACGGATTAAACCGTACCTTCGGCCGGCCGAGTCGGCGGGCCGAAGGTACGGCCGGACTTTCGGCCGGCCGATCGGCCGGCCGAAAGTCCGCCGAGCCGATAAGTACGCCGAGCCGATAGGTACGCCGAACCCAGGTACGGTTAAATCCGGCGGGCCGGGCCAGTCAATGGCTGGATTGTGAGTCCATATCCTCAACTCACTAGGCCACGGAAATTTGTGGATTGTGAGTCCATGGCCAAGTCTTTGCATTGCGTGCACATTGCAGTGAACCCCCCAGGCTACCTCTGTACAACATTATATTCTTGTTGGGCTTCCATCAACTTGTGTGTCTTGTCCTTGAGCTTGTCCCTCTTCCACCCAATGTAAAATACAGCATCGTGTAAGCGGCCCTTGTTATCGCCATCGCAATTACCTACTTCATAATCAAAGATTTGTTCGTGCGTTCGTGAAGGACCACGTGGGAGTCCTTAACCCCAACTCGAGGGGCCACGCCGCAGCATGGGAGTCCTTGACCCCCAACCCTCATGAGCCCCGCCCATACTGCCCATACTAGTAGTACATGATGCAGGGTGAATGGAGGAGCGGGAGTGGTGCAGGAGCTGGGTGACACACCGACTCTTGTGTCCATCTGATGTCTTTGCCTAATTTTTGGGAGCCCTCATGTAGGCTGCCATGTGTTGCATCTTCTCAATTCTACCCAAATGGCAAGCGGGTGAAAATGGGTACAAATAGGTGAAAATAGGTGAAAATGAATAATCATTCATACATGTCATATCCCAAATGCCTAAGAAGCTTAAAAACCCCTATTATGGAACAACAAACTTCCGCCAAAGGGCCAAAACCAGGGCTCGGGTAGTTACCGACATACGGAACTTTGCACTGCGTCCACGACATTCCCCATATCCCCAACTCAAGGGGCCACTCATTTTGTGGATTTTTTGGATTGTTTGGTGTGGATACGGAGTGAGGCAAATCAGGGAGCATGTAGATGGGATGGTTTTCATCTTCAGTCATCCTTCTTGACATCGGCACGTTGTGGGGATGAAGAGTTCTCAGAAGCTTTTGTGGGACACTACACACTGACCGAGCTGCATATCACGCACAAGGTGAGAATTCTGCGAGCCTGCATACACTTGGACACACAGTTGCAATGCACAATTGTTGTCATCATATTTGGGCACTGCGGTCACGACTAGCAGCGCATTGTACTGTGTGCAAATGATTTGCACCTATTGGCACCCATTGGCAGCACGGGGTAACCTGCAGAAACGGCTGCACATGCATGCATCTGCACATGCAACCCCATCACAAACACGCAAACACGAACGTGCTGCCTGCCCCCCCCCAAACAACCCTTCTCGTGTCCCCCTTGTGTCCACCCAACTTCAGATGTTGCTGCATGCAGGCAGAGTCAGACTGAGGCCCTGCTCTCATGAGGGCCCCGGCTGGGGCCCTGCACAGTGAGCGGACACCAACCTTTCTACACCAGGAAAGAAACAAGTTGCTTGTATGGGCAAAAACAAAACAAGGGGTCAGGCTTTTGCATTGGCAGACTTACGAATTTCGCAAAGCTGCCCAACAATATAAACTCCTAAAAGGAGTGGGAAGGAGGAACAATGCAACCAGAGCAAGACCCTACTGAACTTCGCATTTGTTGCCTGCAAACAGCATCAAGAGTGTGTTGTCGGCCACCAACACTTGATAAACAAAACGGTGGGTGGGTGGGTGGGTGGGGCAGAAAGATCAAGGACAGAGTGGTGCTTGCTGCACCTCATGCTCCGCAATTAGATTGGTGGCGAAATTGACAGACCCCCTCTGACATGGTAAGGAAGGCCTCCTTTGCCCGGCTCAGGGTCCTTCAGGCACATGCTGCATGGAAATGGCCCGGAGGTGGATAAATTGGTCAATTCAATAAAGGAAAGCGGCTCCAGTTTGCTGACCTCTATGGAGGCCTGGCAAACCACGGGATGGGCACACAGGCCCACAGTTACGTGGCCTTGGCAAATTGGTGCAACAGAGCTGCCATTCAGAAGGCCAATGGGAGGTAAGACAGCATAACCGCTACTATGTCCATGGGACCTCCCATGCTGGTCTGCCTTGCACGATACTGGCTCCTCTTTTGAACAATAAGAAGAGTAACAATGCAACCTCATTGGGATCACATTGGGTTTGAGAGAGAGAAAAGGCAGTTGTCAAGGGCCGGTCAGATGTGTCCCGGATTGATGGGGTACAGTGGCTGGAAATGACGGCTGAGGGCAGGGCCAGGCCCGTATTCCGGAACGCCGTTTTCAGAATATTACGGAATATTCTGGCAATATTCCGGAACATTCCGGAATATTCCGGCAAATATTACGGAATATTCCGGAACCATGTACACACAATTCAGGCTGTTGTGACCGGTCAGGGAAGGTTGTTCCAATCTGAATCAAAGAAACAGTATCATCCCGGTCAAGGGCTCAAATTGCAAAAAATTACAGGTTTTTATTTTTAAAACCCACCCTGCTCTCTTGGACCCCTTGGGTGCCTGGGTGTCCTCTCCTCCCCCCCAGTAGGGCAAGAAGGTGAAACCTGCCTGCCCAGGCACCCAGCCATCGGATAGCACCTGTTTAACTGAGAAAGGATGGTTCGCCAAAAACGAAAAAATAAAATTTGCAAAGCGGTGCTATCAGTGGCCCCCTGTGTTTAACTGACTTTTGTTTGTTTCCTTGCCAGGGGCTGGTTGCTTCGGGGAAGGGGTCGAGAGCAGGGGGGAGGGGTTTAAAGGGTATGTGTGGCTGTGACTGACTGAAAAGGTCCCCCCTGATGGGGGGACCTGTAGCAAACTGTCCTAGGAGGGGCATGCACATGCGAACATGCAAACATGAAGACATGAAAAAGACCAAAAAAGCGAAGGTAAAAATGTTGCAGATAACTGGGTTTGAACCCAAGATCTTTGAAATTGGAACATAATACCACTACCAACTATGCTACATCAGGATCTGCAGCCCCCAACCGTGATCGGTATTACGGAATATTCCGGGTATTACGGATATTCCGGAATCTAAATATTCCGGAACATTCCGGATATTACGGGACCGGAATATGGGCCTGGCCCTGCTGAGGGTTGCTGGTAGCAGTCGAGGTCAAAGAAACACTCTGAATGAAGTGATGCTTCAGAAAACAAGAGTGGCGCATTGTAAAGACAAGGGGCACAACTCCGATGGTGAGGAGCCCTGTGCAAAAATTAGCAGGGATGCCGAATTTGGAGCTTTGCCTCCATTCCAGTAAACTTGGTAAGCACATGGCAACTGTGCGGCAGAAGTGATTTCTGAGCACAACAAGGGCCCCAGCCAGGGTCAGGCTGAGATCAGGCTGACGCCTCAGCCCAGTAAGTAGTAATATGGTGAATCCTCATGCACAGCGGTGTCTACATGCACATCTGTGGATTGGAAAATACCGCTGTAAAGGCACCATTGCAAGCTTTGGTTGGCCCAAAAGTTATGAATAAGGGTCACTGCATGAAGCATACCATATGCCCAACTAATTCCTGCAAAGCGGACGGCCTGAACCTAAGAAAGCGTGTGTGCCCCGTGTGTGCCCTCTGAGCGGCTTAACACACTTAACCTGGAAAAAGTCCCAAAACAGATATAATACCTCAAAAAGTAGCCTACATGAAATCCATGTGTACTCACGTGGTGGCTCGTTGGACTGTGACCACCCACATCGACATACAATGGCAAATAAAGTTTAACACAACACCAAATTTCTGAATATCACACAGTTTGATATCAAGAAGCGTCCAAATTGTGAGAGTGTATTGGCCCGCTGGTGGGATCCACCACTAGAAGCATATGCAACATTGGATCCACAAATATGTGAGCCAATGCATGCAACCACATTGCATGCCTCCAGCAGCACAATGCATCATTAGCACAATTGCACGAAATGTGAGAGGGTAAATGCTTCCAGAAGCCATTGGGCAGGTACTGGACTTGCCTTCATTCACAAAACTCAGTAAAACACAGCAAAATTTGGATGAATGCATGCAAATGTATGCTTGGCACCTCACTACACATGCCTCACCAAGTCTAGGTGCCGCAAATAACCAAATAATTGATCCATCCCACCCATGGATATGGATGTAAGACGCAACGAGGGTGCCACTCTTACGGCCAAAGATAGGTAAATGTAGGAATCCCCCCCTTAAAAGCCCCATCATCATCACCACAGGAAATGGGAATAACCCTCCCCAATATGGGCTGTGCATGCCATGCCATGTGGGTGCGTGCATGTCAACAAGGCAGGGTTATTCTCAAAATGAAAACATGGATGGCACGTCACTTAAGGCCCAGAGTGCTTCCATGCGAGGGGACAAATGGAATGTTACTGGGCCGACTAGCCTCCCTCCAAACCCCTTGCACGCGCTCTGGGAAGGCTACAGCGTTGTGAGGACTTGGGAGGATCTCATACCCCCATGCCCTTTGGTTCGGACCTCCAAAGCGGGGCTCGTGATGCTCCTTCACAAACTATTCAATGCCACCCAGGTCCCTCCACCTGCTTTCACTTCGCCTTCTGTGAGGCCACATCCTTTGCAGGGGCCCACGTTGCACCCCGTTCTATGCCACTTCAAGTGGTGTGTGGCATCGTTTATGGAAGCCACTGCTTGAGTGTACCACTTGGGGCATTCCTGCCCGCTCTTGTGTGTGCGCCGCCCGCATGCCCCCTGCTACATGCTATAGCATCAGCATAAACCCCGGTGCATGGCCTACAGGCAAATTGTTGGCGCCCGTGCCGAGCTCAGTGCCATGTGCACCATACACACAACCTGAACACCGGCAACCTTCCAAGCCTCTCGTGTTGCGTTACAGCAAATGCTATCAGAGGACAAGCTATGATGTGGACATCATCACCAGAAATCTGGCCCAGCGCTAGGCCGTGCCCTTGCCCATGCAATGCTGTGAGCCATAAAGGCCATAACCTCAACTGCACATTGGAGTCCCCAAAATACAAGAGGGAACAAGGGGCAGAGGCGTTTGGTCACAGCCTTCTGTCCCCAGAGCATTCACCCCCCTGCCACTGCCAACTGGCGGTATACATCATCATTCTCATTGCCCGATTCCATGATGAACCTGCAAGAAAGACGGTGGCATCTCAAAAAGTGGCAGCCAGGCCTTAAACGCGCCGGCTTCATTGCATCCTAAATTGCAGGATGTATTTGTTTTGTTCCCCCTCCCCCAGCAGGTGCACCATGTGCGCGCCACCTTGTTCCCCTCTCGTTCTGGGCCCCACTGATGTGTGGTCTCTGCGTCACACTTTTGGAAAATGCCATGGACATGCACTCACCTACCACTTCACAGATGCGCACACATGTACATCCAATTTGTTTGCGTTTGTGAATCATGTGTAATCTACGAGCAAAACAAAGGGCACCTACGAACTTCACCAATGCCGACTGTGAAGGGTGCGTGTGTGGATGCCACTTGTCACACACATCTGCATGTAACAGCTGTCACACAAAAAAGTGAACTGTGCGACAGCTGTGCATCCCATGGAGGTTGCGTTTGTACTGGTGTCCCAAGCAGCAGCAGCAGTGTCAGCAGATCCACCTGCTTTTGAAGACTAGACGTCCGTACATTGCCCTTTGACATCACAACCCTTAAAACTTGGAGGGGGCCTGGCGCTTGCAACGCGAGAAGTTCGTGCGCGCTGCTGTGGAAGCGTTCATGCAATTGGCATTGCCAATGTGACGCTGTGTATGCAACGGCAGGTTACATAAATGCCACCAATTCCCAATGGGGTGAGGGAGCCCCAGGGTGACGGTGCCGATGGGAATCGCCTATCCACCTGAAGAGGGCTAAAGAATTTGCCCCCATGGATCTTCCGTCCCAGAAGACAGTGCTTGTGCCAGGGCACTGAATGTGGCGTGAATCCCAGTGGATATGGGTCAGAATGCCGGGTGGACGCTGCACAAGCATCTTGAAGCGCCCGGATTTCACCTCACCTCACCTCACCTCACCTCACCTCACCTCACCTCACCTCACCTCACCTCACCTCACCTCACCTCACTGCGCCTCGCCTCGCCTCGCCTCGCCTCGCCTCACCCCACCCCACCCCACCCCTCCCCACCTCCTCCGCTCCTCCTCCTCCTCCTCCTCTCTCCTTCACATCACCTCACCTGACTCGCACTTCATCTCAGCCCACCTTGCGTTCCCTGATGTCCTGTAGCGGCGCCAATGATTGGCACGTGTGAAATTGCGTGCGGCACGGCCCCTTGCACCTTTGCCTTGACGAAGTAGAGATTGTTTCACCCTAGGAAAGCTCACAGCCAGTGGACCCACGGGCCCGAGTACCAGTCCAGTCCCTAATCGATGCAACAGATGCTGCGACATCCCCATCCCATTGAACCGTCCCTTTGAACGGTGGATCCCCCCCACCCCATTTAGCCATGTGCCACAGGGACCTATGGTGAAGACCTGCGGCGCATGGCCTGGTCACTGTACCGCCGGGCCGCATTCCTTGGGCCGGAGTCAGGGCTGGTGTTGTTCCGTACTGGAGGCTCCACCTTGATGGGCGTCCGCTCCTCCGCCGGGCTGTCACGAGGCTGCCTCACTGAGGGTTCCTTCCTGCGGTCGTCCGGCCGCGCTGCGTTGGGCCGCCGGCCCTGCTCCCTCCGGCCCTCGGCCGCCCCCTGCCGGCCTTCCCCACGTCGGGTGTCCGGCTGCCGGTTGTTGGTGCGTCGATGGTCTGCTGGGCCGTCATCGGGCCGTCGGTCGTCATGGCCGTGGGTGTCAGAACTCCGGTGGTTCCGTCCCTCATCCGACCGGCGCTCTTCCTTCCGTCGGTCGTTGGGCCGCCTGTCGTCCCGCTCCCCGTCCCCACGCGGCCGTCCCTGGTCTCGCCTCCCATCATTGCGCCGCCCCTCATCACGCCGCCCCTCATCACGCCGCCTGTTGTCCTGCTCCCCGTCCCCGCGCGGCCGTCCCTGGTCGCGCCGCCCGTCATCGCGTCGCCCCTCATCGCGCCGCCCGCCATCGCGCCGCCCGTCATCCCGCCGCCCGCCATCGCGCCGCCCGTCATCACGCCGCTCATCATCCCGCCGCCCGTCATCCCGCCGCCGGTTATCGCGCCGCCCGTCATCACGCCGCCCGTCATCCCGCCGCCCGTCATCCCGCCGCCGGTTATCGCGCCGCCCGTCATCACGCCGCCCGTCATCGCGCCGCCCGTCATCGCGCCGCCCCTCATCACGCCGCCCGTCATCGCGCCGCCCGTCATCACGCCGCCCGTCATCGCGCCACTCGTCATCCCGCCGCCCGTCATCACGCCGCCCGTCATCGCGCCGCTCGTCATCCCGCCGCCCGTCATCCCGCCACCGGTTATCGCGCCGCCCGTCATCCCGCCGCCGGTTATCGCGCCGCCGGTCATCCCGCCGCTGCTCACCACGATGCTCATCATCATCGCTCTGCCGATCATCGGGCGGCTGGTTGTCATGCTGGTCGTTAGGGCGCTGGGTATCAGACCACCTTTCATCTGGTCGCCGGCCCGGGTCCTGCGTGAAACAAGACAGGCCCCTTCAAGGGTCAGGAGGCGTTGAAACACCAGCGCCTCCCATTGACCATGCAACCCGGGCGAGGTACATGTGTGCTACTTGCAACCCCTCCCCCAAATTGGCGAAGAAACCCCAACAAATCGGCGAACAAATCGGCGGATCGATTTTTCGGCAAAACAGGCACCCAGTGCCCTGGATCTCAGTCCCAGACCCCTAACACACCTTCCTTATGGTTGCTCAATAGTTGCATTCATGTGGAAACGTAAAATATCTCTCAATTTTTTTGAAAATTTTTTTCGTCACTCGGTCTCCATATGGTCCCTGAGCACTGATATAGCAGTGCACAGTGGTGGTCCAGTGGTTTCTGCCAGTTCACACACTTTTGCTGACGTGGGTTCAATTCCCACTGTTTACGGAGCGGAATTTTTTTGCATTTTTTTTCACTTGTCTTCCTGCGAAAATTGGTTTTCCATGCACAAACAAAGCTTGCCAGAAGAAGAGGAATTCACACAGGCTTCCCATTTGCATCTTCCTGTCTGCTAGGTGGGAGTGCAGCTCTGATCTGCAACCAAAGCTGTCCTACAGTAGTCAATCTGATGGGAAAATTGTTGATGCGTCTTTCTCTGGGCAGTAAAAACACTTCATGGTGCCAATCTGAAGAACCAATGTAGAAAGAAAAAGTATTATCCAGTGTCCCGAAGTAAATGATGCACATCTTAGGTTGACACGTCCAAATCAGGAGTCCTACAATCCCAAAAGCCCCAACAAGTCGGCAGAACGAATGGGCAAAATCACAGAAACCCAAAGAATCGGCAAAACAAATTGGCGAAATTCAGAAACCAACAAATCGGCGGAACAAATCGGCGAGGTCGGCCGAATTCGCCCGCCGATTTGGGGGGGGGGTTGTACTTGAGACCCTTCATTGATTGAAAGCAACGCCCCGTATGTGGGGCTCACACTTTACTTCATCCAGCTTAGCATAGGGAATGCTGCACAACATGCTACTTACTCAGGTAACACCGGCCCCCGACCCCTACCCCCACTCCTCCGTGTTACTCAAAACTGGACGGCAACCAAGCAAAAATATGCGTAAACAGTGTCACTCAAGTGATGGTCTTGACCCTCCCAGCCAGCCCCACATGTTACCCGAGTAACGTGGTTCCCACGGTGGAGTTGCCTGGCAATACACCCCAACTGCCCCGAGGGTGGTCCCAAAAGATTCGAAAAAAAATTGAAAAAAAATGAGCAACTTCCTATGCCTGTTACACATAGCCCTGTTACTGGGGGGCTGCTGCCGGCGGTCGGAGGGCAACAGATGGGAGTTGGAATCTGTTGGAGGGTAAGCGAGGGCGGTACCCCAGGCCAGTCCTTGGAACAAACAACCAAACATGCAGGTCTCTTTGGGGACCGCCCTGTTTTCCATACACCAAACCAACTTGTGGAGCGGGGCAAACGGGGCGGCACACCAGTGATGGAACATGCAGCGCACCGGCATCAACCCAATGACAGGCCTGGCCCAATTGAATCGGGACTTAGTCTGACGCATGACACTTAGTGCGCCAAATGCTGGCGGTGGACCACCAACAAACGCCAGTTGACCACCCCCCACAAATATTTTCACCTGGATCCATACAAAAGGGTTCATACAGCCCGAAAACACTCCTCTAAGGGGCCATGAACACCAATAAGCAGGTAAAATTTAGTGCTATATGGCTCCCCATGGGTTCATCTGCGGCCCCATGGCCACCAAATCACGACCGTCCTGACCCATTAGCCACGCATTTCTCCTTGCCCACGCATTGAGCTCGCAGCGGACAGCATGACCAGCTCGCTGGAAAGCGATGGCACCAAATAGCATTTTGTGGCTACAGGGTCTCACCCAGTGAACCTCCTACAACCAACAGCAACTCCTAGCCTCATGGCAATCTTTGGGAATGAATATCCAAGATGTGTTGACCGAGTTGTGCCTCACTGAGCCCCGAGGGAAGTGCTGGATGCCCGGGGGGGGGGGGGGTTGCTGCAGCTTTGCGACCGTACGAATGCTTGCAAACGACCGGATAGCAAACAGCGTTATGCATCCACTTGGGTCCCATGGATCACCTGAGCACACCTTCCAACAAAAAAACACGATGGCTGGTCGCAGAGGCCCAGGAGATGAACAGGACACAAACGCAGAACAGACATACCTCCAGAACGTCATTGACCATGCTTTTGGCTTTCCTGATGGCCGCTGCACTGCCCGTGAAAAAGAGCGACATTTTGCCCCGGTCCAGGTTGATGTCACAGCCAGACTGAGGGACAGCAGAGGGGTCGAGGTCCAGAGACCAATCAATGGCATGTGAATGCAGGGCAGGAACCAGCGGTTCTCACCCTTTCGTGATCGGATTGTCAAAATCTATTCGTGACTTTGCATGTTTTCCCATGATTTCCCGTGATTACCTGAAAGGTCTCTAGATGGACGCTGGTGATTCCTGGATGTCACTGGCTGGATGCTTCCATATCATCAGGTAACTGCCATGCTCTTTTCAATAGAGTTATTGTTGTACCGCAGGTTCACTTCCTTGATTGCTTGCAGCTTGCAGATGATTACATGCAGAATCAGAGCCAGACATTCCACAATCGGACATTGGTGACTTGAATTACAAAGCAAACATATGCGATAAATTGGCATGTCTGAAAGCCCTGATTGTGGAGAATGCTGTGAATCCCCTGGCCCACACCAACCCCGCCATCCATGAACACGTGTTGGTCCCGAACACCATCCTGCCATGAATGGATGCATGGCCATATTTGTCTTTCGTCCACTGGCTGATGGCCTGCTACCGCAGGCCACCATCCATTCGTCTCAGATGTCAGCCTCAGCTGCCGTGGGTCAGTGTCCAGTGCTTTGTTTGCATGGAATTGATTGTGCACTACTCTACATGGATAACACGCCCTCCCAACTGCCCTGAAGCCCACACCTCTTTGCAGATGCGGTTGATGGTACTTCCTTGGGAGCCCAGGATGGCACCAATGACGTGGCTTCCCGGGAGCTTCAGAGAGTCCATATTGCTCTGCCTGTCCCCCTGGACATCACACCATTTACACATGCATGGCTGCACACGCATTCACGTTGGCAAGCACACGCACACACAAACACACACGGAACACATGCAGTAATGTCGGTGTTGTTGTGGTGTTGCAGTGGTTGGACAGGACAGGTTCTGCAATCAGCAGGTGTTGCGGTAGTGTGGGGAGGCGGGAAACCCCTTCATGACGTCACTGTGGCAATGCCCCACCAGCTGACCTCATGATTTTGGGGGTTGCATGCAGGCCATTTCGCCTTACTGCATGGGCACATATCTCAGGCCAAATTGGTCAATTGAATGTAGGCAGGAAATCTGCCCCCCCCCCCCCCCCACACACATGGGATACACAACAAACAAACAAGCATTGAAATCAGCTTGAGTGTACGGAAACCTCGTCCGTTATGGCCCCCTTTTGCATGGCTGAGCAATCTGCCGCACTCCACATACAAGGATGAGGCAGATGGAGCATGCCCATGTGTCAGAGATTGTTACATTTGGTTGATGAACAATGTCCGTGTATGGCAAAGGGCAAGATTCGAGGGTGTCTCCATTGCATCCCATGGGGGGCAGTTTGAGGAAATTTCGAGGGTTTGCCTTGCCCATGGTGTGAAAAGTGTTCTGGTGCATCAAGAATAGTGATGGATTGTGAAGGCCTGGGTCATGGGGCTTGCTGCCGTGTGGGATGTGACACCAAGGGGTGTGGGCACTTTTGGGATTTTGGGGCGTTGTAGGGGGGGTTGGGTTGGGTTGGGTTGGGTCAAGGCCTCGCCTGGTCGCCTACCCACGGTCCGCGCCGCCTTCCCTGCGGGACCCGACTGGGCGGCCGTACCCGGGTGTCCGGTCACAAGGCCTACCGGACTGTTGACCGCCCCCAGACCCCGCGGTGGCGCTCGCGGGCGGGAGATGCCGCCGTGCCTGTGTGTATGTGCCCTTGTGTGTCTGAGGGGGGGGGGGGAGGGCTGTGGCACACCTGCTTGCTCCATTGTTGTTCGGCGTTGGCGCGGGGAAGTGTGTGCCTGGTGCTCCAGGCCCCGGCAGGGAGGCTGGAGAGCCTGACGCTGAGCCCGCCGGGGGAGATGTGGGCCTGGGCTCGCAACCTCCACGTCACAAGGACATGCTACCCAACCACTCCACGACTGTAGGGGGGGGGGGGGCTCCTTATTGATCCAAACAACCCCCCACCCCGTTGGGGCAAACCCCATCAACCCAAGCAAAGGGGTCCCCTACAGTGGGAAGAAATCAATCAGGCACCATACCTCCAGGCCAAGGGGTCCACTTTGGGAGATGGGAGATGGGAGTGGTGAAAACCTAGTAGCCCACAGCCCTTAGTGTTCACATGGCGTACAACATAACAACTTCGTTTTGGGGTTTATAGAGGGGGGGGGGGGGTGTCCGCCCCTCCCTTGGTGTCGGGTCCCAAGTGGCAACAACTCCTGCCTGAGTAGAGGGTCGGCACTGAAGCTTGGGGATGGTTTTTGAAGGGATGGGACACGTTGCAAATGGGAATGGCCTAACAAGGTCGCAGATGTGCTTGTCACTACTTGGGATTGCCATAGACAAAGGTTGGCAATGGATAGAATGGCCCACAACTACAATTCGGGGATTTGTGGGGCAGTTGGGGGTTTTTTCCTTGTGTGTAGTGTTTGGGCTTGGGGAGTGCTCCCAAGGGGTCTAGTGGGGGAATGTGGTGGCTAATCACTACCGGGGGGAGGGGGGGGTCAGCGGCAGATGAGCTTGGAGCGTGCTTGGCCTCTGCATCCATCTACTGCTTAGAGCTGGTCCACCCCTAGCCCACGTGCTACAGACCGGCCCCCTTGCAGGCCTTGTTCCGCCGCCTCCGACACCCCAAGCGTCTTGATGGGGCTCCACCTCATACTCTCCCACAACGTGGCTAGCGACACCACACTGTTGTCTCTAGTGGCTCGGAGCACCCTCATGCGCACGGCACTGAAATCTGCCACATTTGTTTAGACATCCACTCCGTGCACATGCATGGGGTCATCGTTCCAAAAGTGTTCTAGAATTGGTGTTCAAAATGCAATCCAATTCAAAACTCATTTTGAAAGCGCGGGCGGAATTGCAACGGTTTTAGAACAGCTATTGAGAACTGTTTTCGAATAGCGGAGGGAATAGACACACACCACACTGAACAGGCCCAGGGCCTTCAGGAACTCCTGCTCCGCATCCCTCTAGTCCTCCACCACGTCCTTTGCTCCCTTAGCCCGAGGATCTGTACCGTGCTCTCCTTGATGCCCCTTTGGGGCAAGCCCGGCTAAAGACCTCGGAAGGCCTTGCCATTAGTTACCGCGGGTCAAACCTAGCCCATAGTGGCAGTGCATTCTAGCTGTCACCCCCCCACCACCAAATACTCCCCACCTGCCCAAGGCCGGCCCGGGCCCACATGTGGTAGGCCCACAAAAATTTGGTCAAATTTACTCTTAAAATTGAACAAACCTAGACATTCATTTGGGTTGCTTTTGAGGGCAAAAAGGGCCCAGTTGGTTTGGGGGGTGGGGACAAGGGGGCACGCAGCACAGGCCGGGGATTTACGGGGGTTTATAGTGCTTTTGGCCCCCGACCCCCACCTTGTGTAAATTGGTGTAAAATTTCCCAAAAGTGGCGTAAATTTCCTCCAAAAAAGTGTAAATCTATGAAAAGCACGGTGTCACTCAACAGCTCAACCAATGTGCAAAACTCAATAAAAAGTAATGTAGAGTTTTGTGATTGGTGGTTTGGGCTTTGTGACCCCAAGTGGCGTTTTCCCACCGTTTGCATGGTTGGTTTGGTGTTTGGATTAGAAAATGTGTGTATACATACTTTTTTATACCGGTAGGCAGGGTTTGTTTTAGGTGGGTTTGCCCAAGCACTGCTGGGGGGTAGAGGGGGTCATGGGGGATGGGGAATGCACCATGGACCCAGGCTATGGTCCAAATTTTGTGTTGCCACAAGGGCTGAAAGATGCTGAAAAATTGAGAAACAAAGGGCAAAAATTTTGGTGCACTCAGGGCAGGGGAGGGGGGTTATTGCGGCTGGGGTGGGGTACATACGTTAGTTTCATTGTATGTTGTTAGTTTACAGTGTGTGGGAGGGTGAGTGGATACATACATAGGTTACAAACAAGAGTTGCGCAATTAGTTTTGCAATTTCCTTTGTGGCGGGGTGGGGAAGCTGACATAGCAAAACAGAAGTTTAGCAGGTTAGCAGGCAAGTTAAAACAAACTGCATAACTACACAACGCAAAAAGAGAATGCGGCATTACTTGCCGTTGACTGCTGCGAGGCCTCATGGTTTGACGCCTCGCACCCACAACTCCAAGGCCTCGGGATCCTCCTCCATCCAGGCCTCCGGTCCATTGGCAGGCTCATGATGCCAGCAATCCACTCGGGCTAGGCTGCCAATTGGGAATGTGCGCGGCATGCCGCCCACCACATCACCCCGTTCTCATACTTTAGCCCAGGGCGCCCTGATTGCCATGAAGTGTGGAATGTACGAATTTTGGTAGTTGGGAGGGCAAGGCGGGCATATGGGTTGAGCACACTGGAGACACAAACCTTCAAGTGCACATTCACCATGCACATAGCATTTGCATTGCTTGCATTGTTGGGTATTAGTGTTACCCAAAGGCTTTTCACAACCTCTACAGGCACACGCAAAACACCAACGGTGCCCCTCACCTCCACCGTGACAAAGCATTGCTCACGGACACCCCGCTTGCATTGTGAGCATGAGTTCGTCACCCCACATATTTTGCTACGGCAACTACTGCAATACGACGAACCCAAACTTTGACAAAGCTGCCGATGGATTGCGTCGTTGTAGTGGGAGGGGAGGCAGCTTGGGACTGTGGGGGTTGCTGTGGCGGCGGTAGGGGGCTTGTATGAGAACTCAAAGCATTGCGGGGCTTGGAATTCTTTGCGGCGCGCTCAATCTGCACTTGCTGCAGAGTCGAGGGTGCACCTTCGGCCTCAATGTGGCGGAGGGCAGCAGCGGGTGTAGCGAATTCTTGCCACTCGGCCTCAGCTTCTTGCTTGTGCACCCACGCCAGCCTCCGCTTCTTGCTTGTGCACCCGCGCCAGATGACAAAAACTGCCACAACAAACAGCAATGTACAAGCTGCACTACAAGAAAGCCAATTGCTAAGTGTGTAAATCTTATAACATGCAAAGTACTCGGGGTCGTTAATTAACACGGAAATTCTTGCGACCCAACTGCTTGCGCATCCACGTCACATGACAAGAAGTGCCAAAACAAACGGCAATGTACAAGCTTCACTGCAACCAAGGCAATTGCTAGATGTGTAAATCTTATAACATGCAAAGTACTCCAGTTCGATGGGGGTAAGACGCACTAGGTAACCACCGGCGTCCGCCCTTGCAAGCACCACACTCGAGCCGGGCTAGCTCTCGAGGGTGGGATCTCCAGCACGCAACAAACGACATTTGTATATACGTCTTGCGGAATCTGGCGCTCAAAGCATGGACGGTTTGATGAAAGTAGCTAAATCTCTGAAAAGGCTGACACATCAAAGAAGAATTTGCAAAATTCATCTTCAATACTCACAATTCTAGACCTCCTACATATTGAGGTGCAGCCAGACAGAATGAGGTCGACAACCCCCCCCCCAAAGTGGTGTATTCCTCCACCATACCCCCTCAAATCCTATGACTTTTAGGTACTAAAACATGTTCCCTATGCCAAGGGGTCCCCGTGGACACCGGTGCTGCCATGTGCGCACACGCCATGCCCATTTCGTAAAATCCCTGGACAGCCCCAAGACAGCCCTTGTCTTCACGACAACCCCCCTGTGTCCATTCTGGGTTGTTTGCGGCTGAGTACCGCAATTTTTATATTTTTTCCAGCATCCCCACCAAAAGGCGGAACGTGGAGTTCAAGATGGGCATCCGCCATTCATTTCTAGGTTATAAAATATCGCGCCCCTATTTTAGTGCACGGGCATTCACCCATGTACTGGAGCTTGATGCTCTTGACGTGGGCTTGCAGATGTGGCATGCGTTGCATGACACGAAGGACAAGAAGCGACGCATCGGACGACGAAAGGCCTAAGGAGATGAATGAAATCTGAAATGTTGCGTTGCGACAGGGTTGTTGGACAGGTGCCGAGACAATTAAGGGGCTGGGGGTCGCGACAGGTGTCAAGACAGGGGGGTGTTGTACCCACACTGTGGGTTGCCACTGCAACGCACACCAATCATTGGCAAACTGCCCCACAGCCCGCCTATACGACTCCACCTCCTTATTGGTCAAAACAACCTTGTTCGACCAACACTTTTCCATATACCACAAACTTAGAAGCATGCGCTGGATCACGGCATGCAGGGGAATGCTTGTCCCGCCTACAACCACACACTCTTGAGGCCCCACATGCTGTTGAATAAGCTGCGCAACTTTTGCGTGCTTTGCGTGATCTCGGGCAAACCACCTTCCCCCCGCTAAATCAAAATTACCGTCCTTAGTGGGCCGCAGTGCATCCCTGATTTCGGACGGGATGTGGGCAGCTGCTTGCATCACGGATTGCACTACACTCCGCAGCAAAGGGCCGAGGGCACGGGCTTGTGAAATCCGGCGATCCGAGCATAACCTTTTGAAAATTGCATTTACTATTCTACAACAGCAATGCACCATGTCTCCAACATGACGTGTTGGGGGTATGGAGCGGAGGAAAGCCCCCCATCGGATGGAAATTATAAAAATGACTAGGGCGGAGGTTGTCACCTCCAAAGTCCTCGAATGCGAGGTCACAATGCCAACAGCGGCATTTAAGTTTTGTGTGCCCAGCGCACATCCCTTTCCCATCTCCCGTTAAGAAACATTCCGCCTCAACGGTCACGATGGGGGGTGGCAATCCCATCGCGTTGTAGCTTAACCACCTGGGCATCTAGTTGCCCCAATTTGTCGGCTAGACGCAAGGGGTCGGCATCATCTGATCCATCGAACGTAAACCGCGTGGACCACAAACTACGCCTCCCCGCGCTGCGTGTAATATCTACTAAGTCGATGTAGAAGTCCCCACGTGTGGCACTTGCCTTCCAAAAAGGGGTGGCATCCACACAAATGACAATACGAAACTTCGGAGGCACGCGGCCTTGGGGTTGTTGCATGTAGTGCAACTTCACACGTTGCTCCACCACGTCCCGGAGGTTCAAGAGGGCCCCGCAACGAGCCCGTCCCACACTGGGCTTGAACACCACCGGCTTCGACCAGTAGGGGATGAGGGCTTGGCGCACCCGTCGTAGGGTGGCCCTCCTATATGTCCTCGGGAGTTTGTCCAAATTGCGGACAGAAATTTTCATCCTTCGGAACTGGTCCACCAACAAAACTGCCTCCTCCTCACTCTCATCGCAGTCCTCAAACAGCCCCTCTAGCCGCAGGGTGTGATGCCCCTTGGTGTCCATGATGATCTTGGTGGGCTCCCGCAGAATTGCCGTGGCGGCTTTCTCCAGCATGCGCAAGCGCTCATGGCGCCATCGGTTGGACAAAGTCCGACTAGGTGCCAAGCGGAGCTTGGCCACACTAGAGCACAGGGTGTCAAGAATCTCGGACACGCTGCCAGAGGCCATTTTCCTGGCAACACACAATGCAACACCATGCAGCAGGCAACAAAACCCATAAGTGTCTCACGCACCATGTTCAAGACAGGTTGATAAGACAGGGGTCATGACAGGGGTCTGTCTCAAGATAGGTTACCAAGACAGGTACTAAGACAGGGGGCTGTCGCCGGACAGCCCCCTGTCTTAGTACCTGTCTTGGTAACCTGTCTTGAGACATACCCCTGTCCTAACCCCTGTCTTGGTATCCTGTCGTGCTATCCCATCACCCTCATTCTCGGTTGATGTAGCGGAACCACACTTCCGCCCCCCCCCCTGCATTACGGTGGCATACACCCTTCCTCCATTGTGATCATTGCAAGCATCAGTGCTGCGGACATTCCATTGCATGGCGCATCGATTGTGATCCTGTGCTGCACTAGCACATTGCAACTCAGGTTCAATTCATATTGCTTCTATGGCCCTTAAAAGAAACTGAGCACCGTGGCACAACGAATTTTGCTGTGGGCCAACCATCAGGCCACCACTGCAACAAAAAGAAGAAAATGTATATCGGGCTCACATAGGGGGGCCACGTGATGACCAAGTGATACAATTTAAAATGAAAAACAGGCACACACATTAAAATTTGTTGCACACTCTATGCAACTCATTTATACTGTGACCGATGCATTGACACCCCCCCCCCCGGTACAGGGAGAGGGTTGGTCAACTCCCTATATCGTAAAGAGCCTGCCAGGACCCCAGACAGGGGGTGACGGCAAGACACAGGGGATTCGGACTCGGACGTACACCCCACAAAAAAGCAGAAAACCACCAGGGGCCTCTTGGAGGAGCTGGTGTTGTCGGCGAGGAGCGACGCAAGGGCAGAGCACTCACCACGCCCCACAAAGGGGGCTGCGTCCACGGAGATCAAGGCGCTCAAGGAGGCACACGCCACGGAGGTCCATGCACTCAAGAAGGAGCACGAAACTGCCCTGAAGGAGGCACTTTTTGAGGAGCGCCGGAAGCATGAGGACAAGCAGCAGGAGGTCGTAGGCCCTTTGAAGGAAGTGCTCGAGAAGGCCAAGAAGACAGCCGCGGAGGCCCAGGTGGAGGTCTCGGACCTCACGGTGCAAGGAGAACGCTCTCCAGATGGAGCTCGAAGGCCGGCTAGCCCAAGGATAGAGCCTGGCTGAAACCCTGAAAACGCAACTTGATGCACAGAAGGAGATGACAGCACAGTGGAGGGAACTGTATGAGTCCATGGCAGCGAAGGGCAATTTGACCCAGTCCCAGTCACAGTCCCAATAAGGCCAATCCACTCCGATGCAAGGTTGTCCCTTTTGGGTTTTTTCAGCATTGGCACTGTCCGCTTCCCCCAGGAAAGTGCCTCCGACTTCTCCAACTTGACTTGCACCGCCTCTCGTCCCCGTGACCGGAACTCATTCTCCAACGACGTGCGCACGTGGTCCGCGACTGGTTCCCCCCCAAAGGTCGTGAACTTCGACAAGCTGGTCCAACGGCTGTGGTTCCATGTGTAGTTCAAAGGGGCTTGCACGAGGAATCGATCCTCGATCTGCGTCTTACCCCCTCCGCGAGGCTGAGTTGTGCACCGCACCACTGCTCCGAGCGTACCAGTTCCGTCCGAGGCAGGTCAATGGGCATCTTCACATCGCGCGGCTTGAGATGGCCCTCGCCGTCGCAGAAGTTTATGACGGCTCTCCTGTAGTACACGGTCGCCCCCTTCGAGTCCCACGCGGCATCCGACGGTGTCCGGACCACTGTACTGCCGCACGGCACGAGGTCCGTGGTCTCCTCGCCCGACATGAGCGGGAATTCCCGTGAGGGGGCGGCCTGCGGCGCCGCATCCTTCTGCCCCACATCCTTCTGCCCCGCATCGTTATCCCCCTCATGCTTGTTGCCGACGAACGGAACGAAACGGCGAACTCTAGGGGCGACAGGGATTGTCACGTCCATGGCCGGAAGAACATCCACTAAGGCCTGAAGTGAGAGAGCACATAAGGATAGGGGGGCATGACAGGGACTGCGATAGGCAATTGTCGTAGGACACGGACTTAGGACAGGGCACTAGACAGGGGGGCTCTCGTGGGACAGGGCATGAAGACAGGGTACAAGACAAGGTCTGTCAACGGATAGGGGGGCTGTCGGTAGGGCTGTTGTGGGGGGCTGTCGCGGGACAGGGGGCTGTCTTCATGCCTGTCGTAGGCGGCTGTCGCAACACACAGATCGCAAACGAAATTAGCAAACGCGCGTCGTGCGCAACGTGGGAGTTGTCTGGGTAGTGCACCTGTTGACAGGCACACGTCCAGTGCATTGCATCCTCTGTGTCGCCGTCGTCGCTGCCAGACTGGGCCCGGTTCCCCTTCTTTGGTGTTGCCACCTTGGAAACCCTTGAGGATTGTTTTTCCCGTGCGGTGATCCAGCCGTAGTACCGCGCCATACGATAATCCAAGAGAGGCGTTTGCGGGGGAACAAGCGTGCACCACAAGACACGACCGCGTGTGGCTGAGAACTGCGGATGAGGAGGAGACCGAACAACAAAGCCCCCAAACCGTACGTTGCGAACAATGATACCCACACCCGGGGGGACGTGAACGGTGGCGAGGACGGTGTCGGAACCGGTGGAAATGATGGAGTTGCCATGGCAAAAATGACGCAATGGACAATGCTCAGGGCTAGGTGCAGCGTCCCCCATGCTCCGCACTTCCGTGACTGCCCGAGGCATGTCAACCACCGTGAGGTACAAGTGGGTATTCTCGTCGCACAACATGAAGAAGCTTGCCGTACCCGGTAGACTCGGGGTGTCGGTGACCGTCTTCGTCTTGAATTCCAAGTGCCAACCTGGCTTGGTGCGGCAACATGTACGAGCCTGGGAGCAGCTCCGGCACACCAGCTCTTCTTGACACAGCGTGCAAGGGGACCTTTTGCTGGCGCTTTGCTTCTTGTTGCATCCTGTGCATGGTCCGACTTGACGAAGATTGTCAGGCGGAGGGGCCATGGTGCAATCAAGGGGCGGCAAAACTAGATATCCGGCACGGTGGGTCACACGATGTGTCCCAAAGCCCATAACAATGAGGACCAACGGCTCATACATACCGCTGCGCCTCCGAGGAAGGTGAACAATGCAGTCAGATGGGCAAATCAAAGACTCGTCGGCGACACTGGGGTTGGCAACGTGTTCCATGGCCGCGGCAAACCTCGAGAACTAAATGGGACGAAGTACCTGTTCGTTGTATTATCCACCGCATGTGACCCAACAACCAAACTGTAGGACGCGAGGAAGATCCCATCGTCAAGAACAAGGCGTCTTTGAACTGCACGATGAACCGGCCCCGGTGATTCATTGGGAAGGCGCACCAACTTGACGAACAAAAGGTTGGGCTTCTTTTGGTCACCTGCAAAGGACGTTCGCACCCTGTCAAGTTGCTTCATGGCAAACCCGCGAACTTGTGGTAAAGGAGCCGTGTAACCATGGGAAAGAGTTGTCACTTCCTCTGCTGAAAGACCAGGCACGTCCTCAAGGTACAAATCGTGATGAGGGGGCTTCGCTGCGACGGTCTCCCAGTGAAACTTGTTGTAGGCCACCCTGACCTCTTGTCGCAGCTCGTCGATGACGTCGATTGATTCTTGCGCGAGAACGTATGACCAGCGTCGATCGGAGTCCTCCCCATGTGCCTCCAGCGGTGTGGTACCGTCTGCCCCCTTGACACGGTCGTCGGACACGCCAATAAGTAGTGGTGGTGGTAGAGAGGGGATGGTAATGGGGTCGTTGTTGTGTGTCACCCATAGCCCAGCGAACGTTGTTCCTGGCCCATGTTCACTCCATTGGTGAGGGGAGTCACTTCGGAGGGAGTACACGGGACATGGCAAACTTGGATCCTTCTCCATGGACAGGCAAAAGCGGTGCTGCAAAGGTCCTTGCCATGATGTGTTTTTCCGAGAGGCCCCTTGGGGGGCATCTGCTCGGAGGTCCAGGCACCCGTCGTCATCCAAGTTCTCGAGGTACACCGTCTTCTGGCGGCCATCCCCATCCACGGTAGCTTGGGCATACTCAAATAGGTGCTCCAGGTCTTCGCCACTGGGCCGTACCACCACCAGCTGCAGATCTGGGTTCCCTTCAAGAATGTCGTGGAGGACGTCGCTGAAGCACCCGGGGGATCGCTTGGCGGTGAACGCGGGCAGCATCTTGACATCCGCCATTGCACCATCGCATTGCACCTGCATACTCTCCCTTGCGAGGATGCATTGCGTGGGCATTTTGGTGGCATGGACCACTGCTGCCTCCGTCTTGGGCCCCACACTGCCAATCCACCCCTTGGCAAGGTTGTCCACTTTCGGCATTGCAAAGAGGAAAAAAGTGCTAATACAAGACAGATGCTGTAGACAGGTTTCAAGACAGGGGGGTGTCTGTGGACAAGGGGTGCAGACAGGCTTCAAGACAGGCGGCTGGCGTAAGATAGGTGGCACAAGACAGGGGGGCTGTCGTCCGACGGACCCCATGTCTTGTGCAAAGACAGGGGCTGTCGTGAAAAAAAATGTTGGCCGAAACGCAAGCGCACAACGCAACCACTTGTATATTCGGGCTAATTTCACCTGCCTCAGCGCACAGAAACCCCAAGAACATGCACAGGTGCGGGGTATGGGGTGCCAAAAATGTGCTGCGACAGGGGGGGGGGGGGCTGTCGGCCTCATCCTGTCTGGCTGCACCTCAATCTAAATATCCATCTTGGGTTCCTCAATTTACACCGAATTTACGCCACTTTTTGAGAAATTTACAAAAATTTACGTAAATTACAGCGTAAAGTGGATTTGGCACCCGCCCCCCCCCATTTTCCCCTGGGCTGGTGCGGCAACCTTTGCACTTGCCTCACCCTGCACCACCATGCCCCTCGACTCTTGGACCGGTCCCTCCACCACAACCTTCTCCTCCTCCTCCTTCAACGCCTCCTCATTCACCTCGCTGCCGTGCATCTTAAAGCATTCATCAAACGTGTCTTGCACCTACCTCAGGTCCTAAGGCATTCATCAAACTTGTCCCGCGCTTTCCTCGGTTTACCTTGGCCTTCCTTGCCTCCTCCGCTACCCTCTCCTTCCCCGCCTATGATTGTGCAGTTTCTCGGTTTATCGTTGCACATTCGCCTGTAAGAGTTGTGGGTCTGTTGGCGGGGGGAGAGAAGGACCGGCCGGCAGCGGGCGAATTGGGGTGTGGAGGGGGAGCCTATGCTTGCGGGGCTTGTGGTTGCGGGGCTTGTTGTTGCCGTGCTGGGGGTGGCGGGGCTTGGAGGCTGGCTGTGGCTTGAGCCTAGAGTTGGGGGAGTTGTTTGGTGAGGGTGCTTCTCACACCTACAAAAAACATAATTCTAAAATTGTGTTCTAAAATTGTGTTCTAAAAGCATTTTAATTCTAACGCCAACGGTTTTAAAACGATGTTAGAACGGCTAATTAGAACGATTTTAGAGCGGTGAACGGAACGTAGGCATATCTAGCTAATAGTCGCGAGGACTTTTGGAGTAAGCTGCTCGGCCATTTTGCAAAGGTAAGGGTGCTACAACGGGCAGCTAGGGTGGCACATGAGCAACCGGGGTGGCCTGTTTTGTGGGGGCCAACCAGTCATTAGCCCTAGCTGCACAGCTTGCATCAATGCGCAGGCCACATTCTGACACAACATGCACATCAATATACAAGAACGCCGGTGCAAGGCCTCCGCTTCCCTATTCACCGTTGCACATAGGCTGCCCTACATGATGCCACCATGTGATTGTGCCCCCCATCCTTGCGGAGTGCTCATTTTGATCCAAATCGATTTAGAGTTTCTTGCACGGCCCCACTAGACATTCCCATGCCAACCTGCTCATTGAATAGAACTTATGTGCAAAGGTGTTCTGCGTTCTACTAGTTTGGAATTCTAAATTCTAATTTACAAATCACAAAAAAATTTAGAATTCTAATTGGACCTTTGGTTTCTAGCAGGTATCAAGCGTAGTCAGGTAAGAAGCAGAAGCTAACAACCTCACCACAACCCCACATATAGCCAAAATCGCTCAAATCCTATGGACGCTTGGCAGCAATTTTCTGCACTGTGGCCATCCTATCATCTACCACGGCCTTGATGACCAACACACGATTCTCTGAAGCAGAGAGACGTTGGTTGCCAGCATCCTTCAAGATTTCAGCACCATGGTCCGGAATGTTGTACACTGTATCTTTCCAAACAGCAAAGAAATACCATCTAGATACTGCCAAAAAAAAAAGGCGGTTTCTGCCCATGTGCGACATACCCATGTGTTGGCTGCATGCGTTCACAAAATGTGCTTCTTGAAATGGGCACCCAAAGCATCTGCCAAGAGTGCCTTCTTGAGAGGTTGATGTTTCACAGGATGTTGCCATAGTGGCACATACACAGTCTCCATTCCTTTTTTCATCCAACCAGGCATCATCCTAAAAATGAACATGTGCAGCCAGCCTGGAGTCCCACCTGAAGGGCCCAGTGCCAAGGCATTTCCCCTCACCACAGAAAGTAATCCATGGTTTCAAAAATTGTTTGTTCCCAAAGACAGCAAGTACAACAATGGCAAAGCATTTGATGGAAACGGTCCCAAAAGGACCATCAACGGTTACACCTTCAGATCCCTTTGAAACTAGCACTTTACAATCAACAATTTTGGAAATTTCGGTCTCATCCATGTTGTTCAGAATGGCCGTTGTGGCAAAAATTAATGTAACTCGTGGGTGCAAAGCAAAGCCTTTTGCTAAACAAAGGCATTCTCTAAAAGGATGACTTCACAACAGAAGACAAAACATGCATAATGACTTTTTTCGTGGGATTGGATGAGAATGTTTTCTGAAAAAAAGCATCTAAACAATGAATTGCCTTCAATGAAGAAAAATGCCCCTCTTGAAATGATTGAAATGGGCCTTCGCCCAAACAACTTCCTGTTGCCCGTGTCCATTGTACAGTGGTAGTGTGTGGACAAATCCACTCCCCAATGCATTGTGGCAGTGTGCTCACGGATTTCCATTGCTCTCTGCCCCCTGCGGTATGTATTGATCGAATTCCACTACGCACCCCGACAGCATGCCCACTCTCCCTGCAGTGGGGCAGTGTATAGAAGGATTCACCTGCCCGTTGCCCCTTGCAGTGAGACCCTGTACTGCGGCAAGGTACAGCTCCACCAGCAGGCAGAGACACAAGGGGTGCCCAGCGCTGCCCTCGACAAACCGACGCCACAAGGGCACACAGGTACTGTGGGACGGACCTGCACCGCTGCCAGCCCCCGCTGCAGGGTTCAAAGCTGAGCTCAGGGTTAGGTCCAGGGCACACCAGTCTTCTCATGGGCACAATATCCCAGCCATTGCCTTTTTGTAACAGCGCCTTGGGCACACACACCCAAACCTGACACACACTCACATAAACACACCCCTCACACCAACACACATGCACAAACACCTCACATTCTTGCAGTAGCTGTCGGAGCTCTGCGGCGCAGCGCTCTGCATCCTCACTCTTTCCTGTGATCTGAATGAGCGCCTCGGTTTTGTTGGCGTACACACGTTTGCAATTGTGCTCCCGCTTGAGCCTCTCTAGATGGCACACAGTCTTGGGGTTGTCCGCCGGCGGTTGGATCAAAAGCGGCAGTGAAGCCAAGCGAAATGGTACATCAATGGTATCGGGTGTGTCGTTCTGCAAGCAGAGCCATGTCAACAAAATCCGGGCAATACTCCTGCCCTGGCAACACTGAACCAAAGAGGGCTGGAAGCCTAACACTAGCAACGCTCATCACCTCACCACCAGAGGCTGGAGGCGGGAAAACACAGGAAACATACAGAAAATGAAGGGACATGGGGAGTAGAGTGTTTGAGAAAAGCTGTAGGGTACCAAGTAGCACAACCGATGATGTCTGTGATTGAGGTCAGACGCCATGGGGAACAGGGGGGCGCAGGTTGGTGCATGAGAGTTGAATGTCTGTCCCACTGCTCATGATTGCAACATACTGTCCCAGTGGAGTTCACTTTTTGCTGGTGCTGGCAGCCTTCATACTCAATCATCCCCAGATTGGAGGGTCCTTACCACCAAGGATGTGGGAATTGTAGATCATGAGCAGTGTGCTACAACTGCAGGCATTTTGCCCCATGGTGTTCCATGGTGGTCCAGCTGATTCCTGACAATTTGGTACTCGAGCTGAGAGACAGAAAATAATGCCACAGGTTCATGGTGGCTGGGATGGGCAAGGTAGTTTCCACCGATGACAATTCATGTCTCTTTCAAAGAAAATTGATATACCAGACTACACCATTTATGGATTAGGACAAAGTCAAAAGCAATCTACTTTGGGGAAATCCAATGTTCTCCAGACATAGTATTTATGCAATGGGCCACACCGTGCAGTGCGTGGCTTCGTACTCTTATTTGCTTTCAAACCAATATAACTTTTGGCCTCCAGCCAATCGAAAAGCTATTGCACGCCTAGGCAAGCATCAAACGTTATCTAGCCAATCAAGGCCAAAGCTCCAAACCCAATGCCAAACCTTTGGTTCAACTCCCCATATTGGCACCTGGAGAACTTCAGCCTGTCTCGCAACGCTATTTCCCTGGTTTGGGCTTCTTTCTGGGTCCAGGAGTCGCCGTTTGACCACTGAGGCAAGCAGAGTATTTTCCATGTCAGCGGGGCAGCCACAGAATCTTCTGGCTGATGAGCGATGCCTGCCGCTGGCAGTGGCGTACTTGAAGCAGGGTGCTTTTTTGGCAAATTTTGCCATTTTGACCAGAGCCTTGTTTAGCAACGATGCCTCCATCTCTGAGCCTTGTCAACTCATGGCGTCCAGCGGGACTGTTTTGTGGCACAGGATGGAAATGCCCTCCAAATGTCAGCCTAATGCTGCCCTTGAGAGCTCGCATTACTCTTTCACAACCACCTTGTGCAGCACGCCCCAAAGAGATGCAGAGGTGTTTTGTGGCAGAGCAACAGCAGCGTAGCTGGGAATGCTGGCAGGACTGGATTGAAAACAGCACTGCTGGAGCTGGAGACCACTGGACAGGAATTGCCCAATGGCGCCTGGTGGTGGATCACCAACAGCAGCACGGCAAATGTTGTTGAAATGCCAGCAGTTGGCCGACAGCTGACCAGCGAGGCTACCCGTGGGTGCCTACCTCCCCCCCTCCCCTTGCGAGAGCAACACTAAAGTCCCAAAAATTGAGGGAACAACACCTACTGTTGCTGCGGCAAGGGGGAGGGGGTGACATAGAAAGAGAAAGGTGACATATCTTGTCCCAAAGAGATATCTGGGAAGAGGGCATACGATGAGGGCTTCGATGGCTGACTGTGCAGCAGATACTGCAGACACGGGGCCTTTCAGAATGAGAGCCACCTTTGGCTCAGCTTTACGACCACGGAGGGATTCAGCTTCGGCCACTTCTGTCTGCAGAATTACAGCTCCAGTGTCATCCTCTGAAGGGGGAGCACAGTGGTATTGGGAAGAAGGCTTGAAGTGGAGTGGGGCACCATTGAGTGGGCAGGATGAAGACAAGGCATAGCAGAACTGGGAAGGCTGGAGAAAGGAACATAGCGGCATTGAGAAGGAGGCTGGAGTGGGGGTGGCAGCATTGGCAAGGAGCAGCTGCAACAGCTGGAGCAGCGTGGGGTCAGGATGCAGGGGTGGGGGCCGGGGTGGGGGGGGCAATGGAGGAGACGCAGGGTGAAGTGGCATTGCCAAGGAGCCTGGAGGTGGACACATATTGGCATTGGGAAGAAGGCTTCAGGACGGGCATGAGAAGTAGGCTGGAGGAGGGGTGTAATGGATTGGGAAGGAGGTTGGAGGCGGGCTCATTGTGGCATTGGTAAGGAAAAGGCTCTTTTGTCAACTTCTAACCTCTGCCAACTGGAAAACAAAATTATCTGCTTCAGCATCTGCTAGACCCGAGGTTACCTGGTTAAACCAAGCATGGCTCATACATCATTGATGTCCTTCGTAGCATCCCACTTCACAAAATTTGCCCATTTTGGGGTTATCATGTTGAGCCTTGTGTCTAGCGCAAGCTTGGCATTACCGGTCATGGAACCCTGGTGGTTAAAAAGAAAAGCCTCCCCGCCCTTCATTTTGCCAGCGTGCAATTCAACAATGATGCGCAAGTGATGATGTGCTCCCAAATGTTGTCCGTTTTTTTCCCAAATGGACGGCAGCGTAATCTCCCACCAAATTTGTACACATCAAACTTTGTGTCACAGCTGCTGATGGAGCTAATGTAGCTTTTGCTGCTGTAGCCCAGGCCTCTGCCAGTGTTTCCAATGTCAAGAAGCAAACCAAACTGACTTCATTCTTCAAGTGACCTTTGAAGTTGTGCTGAAACTGTAGCTTGACTTTGCCCATGTCCCATTGGCGGGTAGGCGGCTACAAGGGGGTATCAATTTTGGCAAAATGCCCAAGGGGCCTAAATTTGGGGGGGTACTAAATTATGCAGGAGCACTAAGCTTTTTTTTTGGGGGGGGGGGTTGTCAACCGGCTTTCGGTGTTACTAGCCCCCATACGCAAGTAGGGTATTCCCATTCCCGGTTCCCTTGGGGTTGTCCACTCCATGACGGAGGGAGACCGGCCATGTAAAATTCAGGAGCAATGGCAACTGCACCTTTACATAGCATTAGCAATGACAACGAGCGCTGGCTCATGGAGCTATTGCAGGGTATGAGTAGACAGGCAAAGCAGCTGCCAAGCAGAAGAGCAGCAGCAAGCGACAACCCCAAGGGAGTGGTGGAACCCCATGTTTGTGGGCAGCGCGCCTTTGGGATGTAACGCAAACCCCCTCACAGGCTACATTTTGGCATCTTTTGGCCCATTTATTGGCCGGCAAAAAAACATGAAAAAACGACTGTTTGAGGCAATGTTGACACCCAAATTGCACGGAACAGCCAGTTGCAGGCACACTGAAAAAGGCGCAGCATTGGCTAGGTGTGTGTACCAGTGTTTGCAGAGGGGTGGCAAGGGCGCAGTCACGTAACTAGGGTCCCAGGGACAGTTTTAATTTGGATGGGGGAGGACATGAAAAAACGCTGTCAAACAGCAAAATTCTGACGGATGTTTTTCTGCAAACCCTTGTTCCAGGACCTAACCGCCACAGGATAAAAAGGGTGTGGGTAGAGGAGGCACTTGGGACACTATGCATGAAAGGCACGGGCCGGAGCAACGCATTTGTGGCAATTCTTGTCGTATGCAGATTCGCATAGCTGCGGACGGCAGTGCACAATACTACCAACAGTTTGGGTTGAAGCAACACAAGGTGTCACTGTCAGAATTCTGACAGCGAATATAACTGCGGAAGGCACAACTGGGAACATCCATGCCGTAGCCGTGCTATTCACAAGGAACGCTGTCAGAATTCTGACAGTGGCACATTGTGTTGCTTCTACCCAAACTGTTTGTGGTAATGTGCAATGCCGTCCGCACCTAAAAGAATCTGCATACGCGCACATGCGTTTCTCCGGCCCGTCCCTTTCATGCATAGTGTCCAACATGCGTTCTCTACCCGCACCCTGTGGCGGTTAGGTCACGGGACAAGGGTTCGCAGAAAAACAACGGTCCGGATGTTGCTGTTTGACAGTATTTTTCCCCATCCTATTTACAATTGTCCTTGGGACCCTGGTTATGTGACTGCCCCCTTTGCCACCCTTCTACGAACACTGGTACACAGACCTGCGCCTTTTCAGCGTGCCTGCAACTGGCTGTTCTGTGCAATTTGGCTGCCAACAAATGGGCCAAAAGATCCCAAAATGTAGCCCGTGAGGGGGTTTGCATTGCATTCCAAATATGCGCTGCCCACAAACATGGGTTTCCACCACTCCATCCATGATTGCTGTCAGAATTTTTGTCGTCAGGGTTGCTGTCAGGGTTTTCGGGCTACCCCCAGATGGTTCACACACCATGCGTCAGAGAACATAAACAGAATGACGCATTTACACTATGTGCACCACACAACACACAACACACAGCATGTAACACACAATATGCAATACAACACATGGAACACACCATATGGAACACACAACGTGCCACACACAACACGCCACACATGTCATGGAAAACACCCAGCATGGAAAAAAATGTACAAAGATGTGTCGCTAATGCAGCCACTGTAATAGGGGTGACTGGCAGACACAATGTACCGGAGGTGGTCGACTTGGGCACTGTCAGAATTCTGACAGTGCCTTTGCCTTTTACAGGGTACGCTTCATGGAAGGGTGATCGGTCAGATGACTGGGGCTGAATGGTGCAAAACGTGGTGGTTTGCATTGTCCAGTTATGCCTGCCTGCATTCGCCATAGTGCCCAAGGCAGGCACACATCACTGAACAATGTAAACCACCAGAATTTGCATTGTTCAGCCCCAGTACTTTGTAGCCATGTGACCGATCACCCTTCCATGAAGCGTACTCTGTGAAAGGCAAAGGCACTGTCAGAATTCTGACAGTGCCCGGCTCAAACACCTCCGGAACACGGTGTCTGCGACCCTCCCCAATTACAGTGGGTGCAACATTGCTACAGAAAAGGGCTTCTGCAAACCCAAAAGAAAGGGGGCCAAAGGGGTGTTTTTTAGCACCCCCAGTTGGGCCGCCTAAGCCATATAACTCACACCCCATGCCGCCTAGGATTAGCCCCCCAACACCAGAAACTAGTTGGCAATCGGCGCCCAGCCGAATACTCCCAGGCCCTACGGCCCACCAAGAAGGCTTTGTGCTAGCTCCTCTTAATAATCCCCCACCACATCAATTTGCGCCTCCACGGACTTGGAAGCTCACGATGACTGCATGTATGGGTGGCTCGGTGTAGCGCGCTCACATACGTATGAGGCCCACTCAGTGGACTCTCATTGATAAATCATGCCCTCAAAGGTGTTTGCACGCAATCAGCACCTGGGGTGCACTGACATGCCAATGCCACTCCCCAACCCGTAGTGAGCAACACTGTACACCCCGTCTACTCAAAAGAACACCCACCACACCCCGAAATGGACTTAAGCGGCCAATGATGCACGTACCGCTGAAATGCAAAGTTCCTAAATGTTTCCACTCCCAAAAGGGGTCTAGTCAACAACTTTTGAAAATTTGACGTGTGAACTGACTGGTAAATGGGCACGAAAACACATGATATGAAATAAAACACTAGACACGGGGAGGTGAGAATCATGCAGTGAATTCCTGCACCCTGCTGTAATTTTTTGGGGCTACAAATCCTTGTTCCCTTTTGGTATTGTTTGCAATCACCCCGGTCACGGACTCCACCACATACAGAACCCAAAAACGCAACAAGGGTGGAATGGCACAATGCATGAACAGAAGCAGACTTTTTTCAGTCGCATCCTCACACGATTTTGAAACACCACTACACAAGTCAAAAAATGTAGTAGCTCTTGGAGGGTGTGGATAATGACATGAGTATGCTAAATGTTCTCACCCATAATCAGGACACTTGACACCGAAAATGAACAAAAAAAGCGCTACAATGCCTTAAATTCGTAAGAGGGGATGCACAGCAACGCCGTTTGACCCCAGAAAATGAAGCATGGAAACTGCAGTGCCTTGTGGCAAAGAAGACATGTTGTTGTGCTGGAACAAATACAGCCCTTGGGAACTTACTTCTTTTTCGGTTGGGGCCTTACCGCTCCAATCAATCTCGCCTGGTCTAGTTTACCTTTGTCCGAACAGTGTTTGTGGGGTAGGTGTCCTCGTTTTCTTTGGTGCCTTAGAACTGGGTTGCTTTGCATTTGAGTCCATGAAAAACATCAGGATGATTCCGGTAGGGATTTTTGGGGCGTGCTTGTACTGCAGCGAATCTGATGCGAATCAGTAGGGATGACAAAATAATACCCCCCCCCCCCAAAAACCCCTCATTTTGGGCACAACACATCGATCCCCCCGCCCCAACCCTCAGGCGCCCACCCATATCTACAAGTACAAGGCTCCGCCACTCCTCAAAGAGAAGCTCCCACCAAAGCTAGGCGCGGCCAATCATAGTTCCCCAGTCGTGGGACCAACTCGCGGAGCGCCGGGGTCTGCCGACCGACGCCCCGTTTAGCCCGGTTTGAGGGTTTCGCCCAAGCAGCCCTATTAGCCCTCCTTCGCTCCTTCGGTCATGGTCACGGTGATGGATACTTTCCTCGCCTCCGGTACAATTTCTTTTCTTGTTGAAGTGCCACCTTGGTATCTGTCAGAAAGAATCTCCCTCGCTCAACAAATAGGGTAATGGGGCTAGATTTGGGCAGCATGTATCCTGAGAAGTCCAAGTAATTTGCCATAGCCTCTTAGCAGTGCTCCCGATACAGTATATGGTTGGGTTGACATCAACCGGTCGTCGGATGCATCGCTTTTGGCATCAGAAGTGGTCACCCCGACCGGTTTTGGGAGCCTAGCCTCCAAAATACCTAGGGATGCAAAAACATGGGAAGCGATTTCGGCAAAGATGTTCCTAGCAACGCGGCCAAATGACATGAAGAGTTGGGAGGGGCCATGCTAGGCAACGCTTTGAAACATGCTTTGGAGTGTGGCCTGCCAAATGTGCCAAGGAGCCTTGAAATTGAGCCATTTTGGGATCACAAATGGGTTGAAAAAGGGTGCAAAATCGCACTTTTCCAAAAATGATTTTGGGCTACTTCAGATGCAAGTAAGTGAACCGAGCCCATTTGCAGTCCGTTTTGACACATTTTGGCACATCAATCCTAACCAGCTGGTGGCGTCCCCCGGAGCTGTGCTCCTAAGCCGTGTGGAGTCGGGGAAAGGCATGTAGAATAGAGGATATATATTATTACACCCCTCTCCTCTTATGCTTTGCACAACACATGTGGCGAACCAACTTACCACGGAATACCCTGAAACTTGGGTGGACCTAGTGTACCAATTTTGACTCCAACCAGTTTGGACTGAGAAGCCACTCCTTGGCGGCGAAATGGTACGGGGATCTAGGCAGCCATTTGGGCGGTTTGTAGTGGTGGAAACTGCAAAAAATGGGGGCTTGCAGGTGGACTAGGTGTCCTCGAAATTGGACTTTGAGCCAAATGGCCCAGACAGAGGCCATTGTTGGTTGTGGGGCTGCACGGTGAAAACTATGCAGACTTTGGCCCACTTTCAGCCACTCTTGGGCTGTTTCTCGAACATATTGCGGAGTTAGAGGCCATCACAGTCACGGGGGGGGGGCGACTACAACCGGTCCTGATGCGACATACCCCCCAGCTATCTGTCAAAACTCAGGGGGGGGGGGGGCGGGGGGGGGCAGTTGGGGGGGGACGTCCAGCCGGGGGTCGGGGGGGGGGGGGTCTGGCCGCGGGTCAGGGGGGGGCGTCCAGCCAGGGGTGAAGGGGGGGGGGGTTAGGCTTAGGGTTAGGGTTAAGGTTAGGGTTAGGGTTAGCCCTAGGGTTAGGGTTAGGGTTAGGGTTAGGGCTAGGGTTGCTGTTAGGGTCTGCAGCCCTCCTGTAGCCCTCCTTCAGGTCAAAATTTTTTCTTGTTGTTTTGACACAAATGTGAATTCTCTACAAAATTTTGAGTATTTTGAGTATAAACACATAGTATGAAAAAAAAAATTGGCGCCTTTGGCGCCGGACAGTTTTCTCTAGGGACACTTGTCGTTGGCCGACCCGCCACCACTATCTTTCAAAACCCGGGGGGGGGGGGGGGGGGCTGGGGGGTGTCGCATACAAGGACCGGGCCCGGCCGCCCCCCTGTGATCACAGTGGTGGCCTGGGGCGTTGGCCCTAAGTCCGGAGGTGCCCTGCTGCATTTGCACATTTCTGGGCCAAAAACAGCCATTTTTCGCTCAAAGCCCCAAGACCCATTCAAAGCGACCAAAAAGATGTAAACAGATGCCATGTCCAGCAGCTAGCTTGATTTCGTTGTGTCAGCCCTTGTCCGACCCTGGATTTGGGAAGGCCATGCGTGAATGCAAAGGGCAGCTTGCATCTTGCAGATCCCAAAGCGTTGGGAGGGAAATAGTGGCAAAGCCGAAATGTGAAATGTTGTTGCTTGCTTGCTTGTGGCTGCTCGCTCGCTCGCTAGTTTGTTGTTGTTAGCTAGATAAAAGGGGAGAGGGGTGTAGTAATATTTTTACTTTTGCTTTTTTTAGGGTCACACAAGCGCTCACATTGCACTCAAAAAATCATATCGTTTCTCACTGGCATGACACCTGACTCCAGGATTTTCACTTTCTGTGCCCCATCACACGCTGTGCCAATGCAACCCCTCGTTGGATGGAAGGAATCAGGGTGCAAAAGGGTTTGTAAGAGGTGTCAGAGGACCCCCTACGGCCCTTCCCAAAGGTCAGCCACACAACAACATACCGATCTTATTCAAATTCCGCCTACCTTGGCCATAAATCGCCGATAGAAGTCTTTCTGGAACACTCATCTCCACGCCTGGACCTTCATATCCAAGCTGCATGACAACAAACGGGGGAATGGTGGGGTTCGCCCCTGCTAACGATTGCCCACATTTCCTTATGACAGCAGGCGACTGCAAGACCCCATCAGGGCTCTCGCTAAGGCCGGACTGCGTACACCTGGACTGTAACACAACACTGGTTGATTCCCATCCAACTGGAGTCGTTTGGCTGCAAATCTGGCAATCTCGGACCGCAGGCGGTTATGCTGGTGCTGTAGCCTATCCAGGTCCTTCTAAGTGACCAACAAGGTGTCAATACAATGAGTGCCATGGGAAGCGAAGGGGGCGGTTTGGACCGACCGCGCAAAAGACGGATTGGCTGGATTGCACTGTGGACACTGAGGAGGGGAAGCTCAGATCGTCGATGGGCCTTGATGGGTGTGCTTCGATTCATGAGCATACAACTGGGGATGGAGTGTAGACCCGTCCTGGCATGGCACTTGACAAGCAAAGCGGCAGCATTGCAGGATGCATCCCATGAATATCGTGCATGGCAAACCCCAAAGTACTGGATGCACGTGGCTCCCTTGTGTAAAACCCTCAAAGCCCCCAAGCCTTTCTACAAGCCATACGTTCATAGTGTGTTGTGTGGGACAGTCGCCACCACTCCGAGGCGGTACTCACACGCTTACATTGCGTTTCTAAACACACTAAGAGAGGGGACGTAGGCGGGTTGTAACACCACAACAGAAAACCCACATAAAAGGTGCCTTGCATGGACCCAAAATGATCATCTGATCATTGGATTGGGTAAATCCAAAACTAATGGCAGGATTCAGATCAGACTTTCGTTTGCCATGCATCATATCTACAAAATCGTGGCATTTGCATCCGAAATGCACCGTGTGGCATTCAAATTTTCAGGAATGTCGTTTGATTCAGGCCGTCTTCTGTGCCTGCAGTGCCTATGGAGCTAAGGCTTACTGTTGAAGGAAGGATGGCAAATACAGGCACCAGCTGAGTCAATGGTGGGTGCATGTGCTTAAATTCCCCTTGCGCAAAACACGAGTTTGCCTCCATAAGCGATACAGCGTCTACCACGGCACACCGTCTGTTCACCAGCGCATGTACAATCACAGTCACACACCAAGATGTCTTCGTATCGTTCTTTCACCATTTCGCACTTTGCCTTGCTGCCCTCGAAGACTATGATGTTCCTGTGCAAAGAAGCGGCCAAAAGGATGAGTCCAGTGCAGGAAACCAGAGCCATCAAAGACCACCCACATGCTGGTGTGACCTCAACAGCCTCAACAACGTTCTACAGTCCTCAACAAGCTCCGCCTGCGAGTTCAAATGACAACAAACCATCATCCGGTTGTATTGTGCTCATCATTCCTCTGCCCACATCATATTGGACGACGAATCGATGGCTTGGGGTACAGGATGATCTTGGCTGATGTCAAATTGGGTTTCTACATATGACTCCATACTATCCGTGCTACATGCTGTCAATGCATGACAGTTCCCGACTAAAGATATTGGCCGATCCTTTGGCCATCAGTGGTGTGTCATATCGTGGAGTGGGCACATGGCAGGGTCAATTGCACACATACTTCGCCCTCTTGATAGAAATTCTCACCCCTGTCTCCTCCTGAAGTTTGCGCACTGTCTTGCCTGTGAAATGTGTATGACAAACTCAGTCAAAGCACAATCGACATCCTGGTTCAGCCACACGTGGCTGTTCACTCGACACATCCACACACACACACACACACACACACACACACACACACACACACACACAAACGACTTGCGCAAGTATCTGGACGCTTACGCATTGGGTGGGCACTTCCTGCTGGATCACATAAGATGCTGAGATGCTGAAGAGGGTCTCATCTTTTCCCAGCAAGCAGGTTCTGCCTGGCTCGACAGTGTCCAGATCCCAGGGAGCCTGCGGGTAATTTCGGGCCGAACCAAATATGCAGTCCCAAGGTGGCCACCGTTGACACATCTTGATGCCCACCGTACCCCTTCCACCCCCCCCCCCGAAAGAAGAATCCTGCCCCCCACCCCACCCTGTCAATGGAGCCCCTATCCAGAAAGGCCCAGAAGGCCGGTCACTACCACACAGGCCCAGTCAAAACCCGCAGGGCCCCTTGCAACCACACCAGCCCAGTGAACCCCACTGGGGCACCCTGCTGGTGCATGCGCCCAATAAAACTCACTGGGGCCCCGTGCAACCACACAAGTCCAATCAAATCCACTGAGGTGCGATGCAACAACACACCCAAAATCAAACCCTGTACACCCGTACCAGCCCCATCAAACCTACCGGGGGCCCGGGCAACCGCTCCAAGCCAATCAAGCCCATGGGAACCCCATGCAACCGCACAGGCCCTGTCAGATCCACTGGGGCCCTGTGCAAAGGCACGGCCCACATCGAAGCCCGGGGAGGCCCAGGCAACTGCACGGGCAGTGGAACCCACTGGGGCCGTGTGCAACCCATGCACCCCATTGCGGCCTCATGCAACTACACGGGCCCAATCGTACCCAGTGGGGCCTTATGCAACTACATTGACCAAGTCAAACCCAGTGAGGCCCCGCATATCTCTCGGTGACATTCAGAACGCACCAACGCAGTGGGTTTTGGCTCTTTTGCGGGTTTTCCGAACTTTTGGTCTGCTGCGCCAAACTTTCGTTCTTGGGGGGGGGGGGGGGGGCTGTGTATACTTTTTGAAATCTGTGAGAAAATGCCGTTTCAGAAATGTATGGGTTGGGGGGGGGGGGTAGGTGGTCACATTTCTGAGCACAGAGCTGAAACTTGGACGATGCATGGGACGGAGCACTGCACAGGGGACCACCGCTTGTTCCAATCTGAGTTGTCATCATTGTTGTCCCTCTCCACAAGGGCTGGGACCCCATTGGGGCACACATCACCCTGCTTTGGACTTTTCATGGGGCTGAGGAGGGTTGTAACAGCGGCATTTGCCTTGTCTTTGGCCACATTTTCGACAACTCTGCGTGAAATTTTGAAATAATGCAAAAACTGCGTTTTGCAGATTTGTCGACGTGCTCCACGCTACGGTACAAAATACGTTGTCTGATGACCCCTCTTTCTAGTGTACTTATGCCACTGTGCATCCTTGACATTTTTCTCCAAATCAACGTCAATGCATGTGGCCAGAAACTCCTGCAGTAAAGCCTTCGTGGGGTGAACTTTACTTTTTTGTTCACAAAAAGAGGCAGCAAGGAACACAGGCACCGTCCAAAACGGACGAAAAATATTACTACACCCCTCTCCCCTTAAATCTAGCTAACAACAAGCAAGCAAGCAACAAGCGAGCAAGCAAGCAAGCAACAAGCAACAAGCAACGCTTCCCCTTTCCGTTTTGGCTATTACTTCGTTCCACCGCTTCGGGCTCTACTCTACTCTAGCCACCTCATACCCTAGGTGGTGCCCTTGCCAAATCCAATTTTTGAGCCAAAAACTCACCGGTGGCGCCCCGGGGCATGGGCGCCAAGTTGGGAGGTGCCCTCCCAACTTGCGCATTTTGTGCCCCAAAACAGCCTTCTTTGGCCCAAAACGGCACCGAAACCCACTCAAAACGGCCAAACGAAGGGAAACAGTTGCACCACTCCACGTGCGCCTCGATTGCCCCGTGACAAAGAGCTCTTTGTTGCCCTTTAACTCCACGATATGTCTGAGACACGGCCCAAAAATGGCCAACAATGGCCTAAATGTGCGCCAGTTGTGTCAAATAGGCCCAAAACCAAGAACAGGCCGTATCTTGGGCTACGTGGCTCAAAACCGAATTCCGAGGGCACCTAGTCCACCCGCAACCCCCCACTTTTTGTGGTTTCCAACCCTCGGAATCGCCCAACGAGACGCCTAGACCCCTGTACTAGTGCTCACTTGGTGGAGCCGGAGGGCAGCTCGGCCCGCCCACGGTGGGGGCCAACGGTGGGTCCATTTTGTCATTTTTTCCAAAGTTGTTCCTAGACCACTTGGGATGCTCAAACAAGTGTTTTTAGCCCGTTTTGAGCACGTGGTGACGCATTTTGGCCCATGGAAAATCCCAAAATGCCTTGAAAATGCGCCGTTTTGGGACCAAAAATGGGTCAAAAATGGGTCAAAAACGCGTTTTTCCAAAAGTGATCCTGGACCATTTGGGATGCTCAAACAAGTGTTTTTAGCCCGTTTTGAGCCCATGGTGACGCGTTTTGGCCCATGGAAAATCCCAAAATGCCTTGATAATGGGTCGTTTTGGGACCAAAATGGGTCAAAAATGGGTCAAAAACGCATTTTTCCAAAAGTGATCCTGGACCATTTGGGATGCTCAGACAAGTGTTTTTAGCCCATTTTGAGCCCATTGGGACGGGTTTTGGCCCATGGAAAATCCCAATATGCCTTGAAAAGGGGCCGTTTTGGGACCAAAAATGGGTCAAAAATGGGTCCAAAATGCGTTTTTCCAAAAGTGACCCTAGACCATCGGGGGTGCACAAACAAGTGTTTTGAGCCCATTTTGAGCCCGTTTTGAGGGATTTTGACCGAGTTTAGCCCCTTCCGCCACGTGTATGCACCAAGTTGTACCCTTCGCACGTACCTTAGAGCCGTATGGTGGAGCCACCTAGAGTTGGGGAGAGGGGTGTAGATTAGAGGATATACATATATTTACACATATACCCATATCCCCCCCCCCCCTACGGGACACACAGTGGGCACAAATCGGGCAACAATGACGACAACCACCCAAAACCCACCGAGTTGGCGCATTCGGTACCATTCCCGAGAGATATCTGCATCGGCTCAGTCAATCCGGTTGCGGTCTCATACAACCACATGGGCCCAATCAAATCGACTGGGGCCACGTGCAACCAAAGCGGGCCCAATCAAACCCACTGGCCCCGTGCAGCTAAACATGCCCGGTCAAACGCACTGGCCGCTTGTAGTTGCAAAGGCCATGGCCGCCTGTAGTTGCAAAGGCCAGCTCCAACCCACTAGGGTTCCCCGCAATTGCACCGGGCGAGGCAAGGCCACCGGAGACCTGTGCAAACTGCGCAGGCCTAGCCAAACCCAGTCCTTAGTGGATTTGCCTCGGTGCATGTGGTTGCATGGGGCTGCAGTGGGTTGCACTTAGACTGTGTGGTTGCACGGTGCCCAGGTGGAGTTAACTGGGCCCGTGGTGTTGCATGGGCCCCAGTTGGTAGTTGGTTTGGCTACACCTTTGTGGTTGCACTGGGCCCTTTTGGGTTTGAGTGGGCCGGTGCAAGTGCACGGGGCACAACAGATATGACTTGGCGTGTGCGTCGACACTCGGCACCAATGGACCTGACTAGGCCACTGGGGTTTACTGAGCACATGCAGTTGCACAGGGCCCTGATGGTGTTGACTGGCCCGGTGCGGTTGCACGGGGCCCTAGTGGGTTTGATTGGGCGTGTATGGTTGCACGAGGCCTGAATTAATTTGAACATACCTCTACAGATACGTGGGGCCCAAGCAGGTTGGTTCGGGTTTGTCTAGGTGCATGGGGCCCAGTGGATTTGACTGGGCGCATGCAAGAATATAGGCACAGTTGAACCCACTAGGGCCCTGTGCAACCGCATGGGCCCACTCCAACCCGCTGGGAACGCGTGCAACCACATGGGCCCATTCAACTTCACTTGGAACCCTTTGAACTGCACCGGCTCAGTCCAACCCACAAGGGCGCTGTGCAACGGCACGGGCCTCATCAAACCCATTTTGGGCCCCATGCAGCTGCAAGGGGCAAGTCCAAAGCAATGGAGCCCTGTACAACTGCACAGGCCCACTGGGACCCGTGCAATTGCATGGGGCCTGTCAAATCCATTGAAGCCCGGTGCCACTGCACGCGCACAGGACTGGGCTCCTGGTCACCACGAGGGGCCAATTCACCCTTTGGGCCCCATGCAACTGCATGGGCCCAGTCAACCCTAGTGGGCCGGTGTGGTTGCACAGGGCCGGCCGCATTGTATTTGACATTGCCTGTGTGGTTGCACAGGGCCCTAGTTGATTTACCTCTGTGTATGTGCTTCTATGAGGCCGCACTAAAGTGGACTTGGACCCTGCGGTTGCAGATATGGCCCCAGAGGGCTTGATTGGCCTTTGCAATTACATGGTGCGCCCATGACTTTGACTGGTATCGGGCCGTTGCCCAGTGCCCCAGTGTGTTTGGCTAGGCTCGTGTGCATGCATAGGGCACTAGTGGGTTCCACTCCACCCGTGCTTGTTGCACAGGGCCCCGCTCGTTTTGACAGGCCAGTGTGGTTGCACAGGGCCTCACTGGGTTTGACCGGGTGTGTGTTGTTGCATAGGTCCCCGGCGGTATTGAATAGCCCGTTGCGGCTGCTCGGGCCCCAGTGGGCTGGACTTGTCCAATGGGGTTACACGGGCTCCCGGTTGGGTTGACTGGCCAGGTGCGGTTGCACGGCGTGCTTGTCGGTTGACTTGGCCTGTAAGTGGATTTGATTGGGCTCGGTGCAACCGCACCGACCCCATGCAACCAGTCAGGCCGTATGGGCCGGCCAAACCCACTGGGACCCCGTGCAACTGCACCGGCCCAGTCAAGCACCTTGGGGTCCAGTCAAGCACCTTGGGGCCCTGTGCAAGCACACACACCCAGTCAAACCACTAGGGCCCCTTGCAGCCACACTGGCCCGGTAGAACCCCACTTGCTTGGTAAAATCCACTGGGGCCCTGTGCAACCACATGTGCCCAGTCAAATCTAGTGCAGCCCCGTGCAACCGCATGAGACTATAAAAATCCACTTCTCCCCAGTATGTTTCACAGAACTGCACAGGCCAATTAGACCCACAGGGGCAAATTGCAACTATATGGCCATGTCAAACCCATTGGACCACTTGCAACCGCAAGGGCCTAGTCACAGCTGCAAGGCCTCTGCAGCAGCACAGGTCCAGTCGCATCTGCTGTAGTGCCATGCAACCGCCCAAGCCGAATAAAACCCATTGTGGCCCCGTGCAATGGCACCGGGCCAATCAAAGCCACTAGGGCCCATAAGACCGCACCGGCCAAGTCAAACCAATAGGGCATCGTGCTACCGTACTAGCCAAATCAATCCATCGGGGCCTGGTGCGACTGCAGTCAAACCCACAACGCCCCCGTGCAACAGTGCGGGCCCCAACAAATGCAGTAGGATTGAGTGCAACTGCATCGGCCCACCAAAACCCACCAGAGCCCGGTGCAACCACACGGGCTCAATCAAACCCACTCTGGCCCTGTGCACCAGCCCACTGGGGGCCCAGTGTGGCCGCAATGGGCTAGTCAAATCTTCTAGGCGACGTGGAATTGCATGGGCCATATCAAATCCAGCAAGCCTGTGCAACTGCAACACTATAGTCAGATGTACCGTGGCCCCGTGCAGCTGCATAGGCCCAGTCAAATCCGCCGGGCCTGTGCAACCGCACAGGCCCAGTCGAATCTAACGTGGCGTGGTGCAACCGCAACAGGTAGGTCGCCAATGGGAGACCCCAATCCTGCGTCCACAAACTCCATGGGTTGTCCCTAACCCCCTCAAATGGGGGACTTGGGTGCATGCAGCGCCGGGAGGTCCCCGTAATCTAGGCCAACATGCAACCTGACGGGCGACTGAGCCGCTGGTTAATGCCCTTATCCCCCGCTTGCCACGTAGTACAGGGGACAGGGCGGGTACATCCTGCAACGCATGTTCACCGAGTGGATCCAGCCTCTGGCAGCCGAGCTGAGCCAGAGGCCTGCAGCAGACAAGCACAGGAGTTAAACCCTATCAACACCCCCTTTGCGAAGTCTAGCCCCATGTCCTGCCTGTCTTGTCGCATGAAGTGGAACCAGTGATATTCGTTAGGAGTTGGTAGTACACAACCTGGCTTCCTCCTTTAACGTAGCACAGGGATCCGGGGTTGGGCATCAGGGTCCTGATTTTCCCAAATAATCCGGGCCGGGGGATAAAACACACACAAACACACACATACACATACCCTGCTTCCCAGCCACAACGTCAATCAGCTCTTCATCATACTCCAGCTCACATGTGTACTTGTTGTCCTGAAGGGTGGTGTGGAGTAGTCAGAAAAGAGCATGACAACCAAGGCCAAGCATCTGAGCAGTAAAGACTGTACTTCAGGTCTGTTTTACAAATGTGACAACAGTCAGCAGCAGCCTTTTCTTGTCCCAGCTGCAAGACTCACCTGCCACTCTGCATGACAGACCCTTGAACCAACTGTCCACATTCAGGCGATAGAAGGCAGCTCACCCCTGTGCCAATCCAAAAGCCATACAATAAGAAGGAAAAATCACTATTCCACCAAAACGGAGGAGTGAGTCCAGCCCCTACAAAGTGCAATGTGCTGCAGGGTACAATAGATGCCCCGCACTGGAGTACCCCCCAATGGTCCATTCCCCAACACAGCCTACTTGGGACTGCTGGTGACAAAGGTGTTATCCAGTAGAAAGCCCATATTCCCAACAGGGAACCAAATCCCCAAAACAAAGGAGGGGGAGCAATTTCTAGACTGGGTGGGATAATCCCCCCCCCCCGCTTGAGAGGGGGGGAAGGGGGGCATGCCACATGGGACCATGGTTTCCGAACTACACAACATACAACATGCAAAATGCAATGTTTTTCATGGCTTTATTTGGGTATTAGACCGTCTCCAACATGTAAAATACTACTTGTAGATATCAACGAGCATTGGTGGCCCAAATACCATAACACACTACCCAGCACACATGCCACATTTGAGCAACCAATGTGCATTTCGGACATGGGTGGTATTCGGCTTTAAGGGCGCAGGGGCTCTCGGTGATGCATCGTGTTGTACCATCCCATCTCGGCCTCTTGTCGGTGGTAAGAGCTCCCATGCATAGTGCATGGGGCCAGAACCCAGGTCAGCAATTGTTGGACCAATGTGGGTGCAACAGCTTGTCGTGGTGCCCCAAGTCTATTGTGGGCCCACAACGCCCATCCAAGGCGGGTCACACAATGGTGATCCATGCTAGGTTACTCCATAGAGATCAAAAGCGAGTCACACAATGGTGATCCATGGCAGGTCACACAATGGAGATCCAAGGTGGGGGTGATACAATGGAGATCTATGCCGGGGCACACAACGGAGATCCAATGTAGGTCATATAATTGTGATTACAATGTTGATCCATGCCAAGTTAGATAATGAAGACCCAAGGCGGGTCAGAGAATGGAGATCCAAATTTGTTTACAAGAGTTGGGTGGCATTTCCAAATCACATGGACTTTGCCTTCCTCTAAGCAAATGAAGGCCTATACTTAGCCGAGTTTGGCTTCTTGAGACTTTAGTTTTACTTCAGTGCTAGTTGAGACCAAGAGCTTGCTTACCAAAATCCCGAACTGTAACTGTCCAAATACGGCACGCTTGGGAGTCGATAGATGAAGTGGTAGTGCATGCCCAACCATCACTGAGCAACACAACGTCGAAGAGTTCCTCAATGCTAGAAATAAGTATAGCATTCAGTGACCATGTAGATCCATGCACATCCAAATAAACCACCGGCCATTCCTTCTCTCCACACCAATCAAGAACCCCCTCATACTCTACCAAGAAGCAATTTCGTGTGGTGTATGGTAATGGGGTGGGCACCGAGCGGATTCAAGTTTCCTTAGAATCATCCCAAGAAACTAATTTTGTGTCTAGAAAAGAAGTGAGTCTAGCAATTTCAAGACTTGTAATGACATGCCGTGTAATCACATACCATATCACTTGTGCAAAACACGCCACACAATGTGATCAATATTGTTTTTGCCCCAATGGCAACACAACTAGCCTCTAGAAAGGCCCACTCCATGACCGGCATAGGTGTAGAATGCAACGATATCGTCGGTAGCGTTGTGTCTGATATGATGTGGTGGTACCCAAGATATTAGGGCACCCAATACCATTTCTAGAAAAACCTAGGGCCAATTTGACCCATTTTATCTGAATCCAAACCTTTTGCGGCGGCACGGTCAACATCCTCGCTTTGTGGTGGCCGAGTTTTGGGCTGACAAAGGAGAGTACCATTCGTTACTAGCAGAGTGGGAGAATGTTTGGGGTCCTGAAGTGGCCTACCACATGTCTATAGCCTACTTGGCATTGCACGATATGTAGCTTAATCCAACACCATACAAGTAGCAGCTAATGGCCCCCACGAAATGTCTAAAAAAATTCTATTGCCTTCGGCAGTGCACCTCGAAGAGAGGTTGACAGTCAGCCAATCAGTCCCTTAGCCACGGCAGCAGTCAGTCACGCAGTCAGTGGCCGAATGGTAATGCAGCTGATCGGAAATATTTTTAGTCAGCGGTTCGAACCCCGGTCGGGTGAATACGCCGCCGCCGCCGCCGCCGCCGCCGCTGCCGCCGCCAACAGTCAGCCGACCAAGGTTTGAACCGCCGACCAAAAAGATTGCGTCGGCTGCGTTACCATTCGACCGGCGGTTGTTTGACAGCGATAAGCTTCCCCACTGCTTGCAGCCTTCTGAGCGAAAACTTTTGACCCCCACACCCCCTGGACCCCCCCAACCCCCCCCCTCAAAAAAGTGATATCCAGTTTTAGGGGATAGAGGCCTCAGAATAAAAAAATCCATTGGGGGATGGTCTTATTGGGCAAAATAATGATTTTACAAGGGGTTGGACATCCAATATCATGCCTTGGGGCATGCTACGCGAATGACCCCAAAAAAGGGGGGTATACGACGCCCGCGCCTGCGCTTGATCTAACAACCTCTCTTCGAGGTGATTTGGGGATACCACATGATTTTGCTATGGTTGGAGAAATATGAGGGATTTGGGATGCCACCTTTGGGCACACAGCTTTGGTGTGTTCTGAGGAACAGGGGACAGGTTGGCTTCCTACTTTAGGGGCAGGATGGGGCAGAAAATTAATTTGCAGTATGACCGCCGCCACCCCCCCCCCCCCGCCCCCCAAGGGGGGTATGGCCCGAAAAAAGTATCCCCCCCCTGTGGGGAAAAAACATTTTGGCATAATGGAGGGAACCTAATCCTTCCCAGTAGCCCTCACCACGGAAACTTCTCCCCCCCTTGCTATTCCCCAGTCCATGGCAGAGCTGTATGCCCAATAGTGAACAGCTGAAATCCTCCCTATTCTCTTGATCACAGCATCTGCGTGAAGGCGGGAAACACATCCTTGGACCACAATGCAGCCCTTCACTGCCACAATGTTGAACAACCATCAAAATCATTAGATGCAGGGCAATATGGCATGGCAATTTGCTTAGTCATTGTGGCAGATCCATGCGTAGAGCAATCATATGCAATGCAATCAAGTAGACCTATCATCATAGTAATAATCTGAAATCTAACAGATCCATGGGTCTACTGTTTCGCATGTCACGTGAACTGTATGAACACGACTCTACCATGCAGCATTGCCTGATTAGTATGAATATTAGTCGACCATGCTGCCTTGCATACCATATTATCACTATGGACATTGGTCTTCCATACGGCATTGGATAGAATTGCCATGGACATAGGTCTAGCATGTTAGTAATCACATGGCATGGAACATCGTAGACCAACGTTCCCAGGAATGATCATCGTATTGTGCAATGCAACACGGCAGATCCATGTTCTTAAAACTCACATACAAGGCAACATGATAGACCAACTGGTAATCTTATGCGACATATGTAACATGGTATATGTAATATGTAATATGTAACATGGGAGACCTTTGTGTTCATGCTGATCATAAGCAACGCATGGCAGACCAACATTCATAGCTCATAGCACTTGCATGCATTGCAACATGGGAAACCGATGTTCACAGCAATCACACGCAATGTGAAGAGAACTTGCTTCCATCCCGGGGGGCGACTACAACTGGCCCTGATGCAACACCCCCCCCCCCCCAGCTATCTGTCAAAACTTGCGGGGGGGGGGGGGGCGTTGGGGCGGGGGGGGGGTCGGTGGGAGGGTGGGGGCGGGGGGTATTGGCAGCTTGGCGGGGGGGGGGGGCTGCACGCAACCCACTACTATCACATGCATACCTCAAGGGGGTGTCTGGGGGCATGGGGGTATAGAGGTATGTATGCAATAATAGCGATATCTTGTCCTTGCCAGGAAGAAAGTCTTCAGGGTCTTAAGGACTAAAGGCATAGTACCCCTCTCAACTAAGCATGGGACAAAAATTTTGGCGCCGTTGGCGCCATGGCCCCCACACTGCTATCTTTCAAAACTCGGGGGGGGGGGGGAGGTCCGGGCCCGGCCGCCCCCCTGGGGCTTCCACCGCCCTGGCGTCCGGATATGCGACCAAATCACAGACCTACCACCCCACTCTTGGCCTTGACCCACCCCAAAGGGCCCTTGTTGAAGAGGGCACCCACTTCGCCGAAAAGGGCTAGCATTCTGTGGCACACTTCAACATGCCCACCAGCTCGTGGGACCCGCATTCTCATGTTGTGGCACTGCTGCTGTCCATGCCTGTAGCATGGTGCAACATGTTATACTGTCCAAGTATGGTGATCACAGCACATCCATAAACGTGCCGTGTGTAATGCACTTCAGATTGCCACATGCAATCATACAGAGGCGTGTTCACACCAGAAATTGAAGAACCATCTCTTTGGCCATCTCAATAGCTTCATAACTCCCGCTGAAATCGATCCTCCCTGAAAATGAGGAGACAGGCATTCACAACATTAACTTGCCCCTGCACTCATCCAACACCATTACTCATGGAGGCATCAAGCCTCATTTGTAAGAGGGGTGGGGCTATTTTGGATGAGGCCCACCCACCAGACTTTGGACCCACCCCCCCCCCCCTGCCCCCCCCACTTATAACTTTGTGAGGTACATTTTGTTACAAGTCAAGATGAAACCAAAGGCACTCTCCTGGGGAAGGCATCCCAGCTCCGACAACAGACCTGTTGGGCCCCTGTAAATCATCAATTTGCAACTCACCCATTGATGCTGCCGTACATGCCAAAAATGTGCAGCCCCACCTACAGCTTCTTGTTCTGTTGGTGATTGTTGATGGTTCTTGGGCCTGCGCTAAGGAAATTTTACATTTTGTCAAGGCAGGCCCTGAGGTTCACATGTCCCTTTGCCTACACTTGCCCAGCTTCACTGCTGCTTTTTTTTGAGGGGGTGGGGATTTATGGTCTGGTTATCTTGTTTGCTGTCATTAGTTATGGCATTTTCTGTGCTATGCTCGACCCTTTACTGGCTGCTTTGCGTGTCCTTGGTGTTGGTGGTCTTGTTGTTGTTGTTGCTGTTGCTGTTGCTGCTGCTGCTACTTGACCTTCAAGCTGAGTTGCTGTCACTATCGCTGTTATCTTCTTCGTTGGGGGCTGAAATCCTCTGCTTCTTCTTACCTTCAGAATTCTTCCTGGCGTCGCTGCGTGGTTCTGGTGTTTCTTGGATCACTGCCGCTTCCTTGACCCTTGACAAAGCCCAAAAATTTGCATCATAATGCATACCTACAGATGACAAATGGGAAATACAGCATGATCCAAATTCTTAGCCTCCTCCCTTGAGGTGCTCCCTCTTAGCCCCGTCAGATAAACCAACAAATGCCCAACAATCACAGAGAGATCTTTGCATGGTGCCTGCATGAAGACACAGAGGAAAGAAACAATTGCACACAGCCTGGCAAAACTTCGACACACAAGGGAGAAAGGTATGGCATGAAACCAACTAGGAGCACGATTGCAAGTACCATGCAGTGCAGTGGTGCTCTCAGAGCAACAAGAGGGTGTGTAAGGACCTAAACTCCGGGGTAAACGGCCCACACATAGGGGTGGGGATTTGGGGTCTACGCCCCCTCAAGCGAATGGGAACCCCACATTTGACTCCCTAGGATGGCACCAGCCGAGTATATGTGATGGGCATCAGAAACATTGGGACATATGATGCATCTCACGCATCTGCTGCCACCCCTCACATCCCAGCCCCCAGCTGCACCGGCGACACCCCTGGTAGAACGCACACAAGCACGACAACTGCGGGCAGCCATGGGATCCTCAACACAAACCTGTGGGCTCAATGTTGATTTTTGCGCCACTCTGAGTCCGGATGCGTTCAATATTCACACCTCTGCAAGGCACAGGAAGGGCAACAGGGTGGCAATGTTGGTCACATGCCTGAGGCGGCATGCAACAGGATGTTGCGCACGGGTCCCCAGTGGTGTGCACAAATCATGCTGTGACGGGGTCTTCCACAATTGTGGATTTGAGAGCATTTTGCTTGCGTGCGCTGTGATGCCCGTCAGCAATGCATTGCCAGATGGTTGGCTCCCTAGACCACTGCACTATGCCGCGTGGGGAACGACAAGGCGCAGTACACACAGCCTGCAGCACCTCGTGGGGAACGACAAGGCGCAGTACACACAGCCTGCAGCTCCTGCAGTGCACTGGAAGCATTCTCACCTACAGCCTGTGTGAGCAGGGATGGGGATGGGAGGGGAGGGGTGTGTGTGAGTTTTGTTGGCCTGACGGACTGGGCGGCGTGGCTCCGCAAAGAGGCGGTTTGAAGCCGCGTTGCCCTTACGGGACCGAGCCTCTGGGAACTGCGTGAGAGGGGGAGCGGACCACGCATGAGTGGACGGGCGCCCATCCTCCCCCGGCCAGGACTTGCAAGTGCCAGGGTTTTGTGCTGTGGATTGGAGGCAGTGAGCAGTGAGCTCAAGGGAATTTGGAGTACTCTTTGCAATACAGAGGAATGGGGCGCTGTTCAAGGCTCTCAGACCAGTCCGAGCTGTCGCCTATGGTACGCAGGCCTGGGGTGGTCCGAGGCGGTCCGTTTGGGGGGGGTGGCACAAGGGGGTGAACGCAAGGCGCAAGATGACTTTTCCAGACCCCCATGTTGCGTGCCACCCCTCCCCTGAGGGGGGGGAGTTGGTTCCATTAAAATTCCGGTCTGAACTGACTTCAAGCGGCTTTTGTGAGTCAACACGTGCCTCCCGTCCTGGAAGCGCCCTCCTAGCCAAATGAATTTTTCAACTGCGCTGACAGCCGGGGGGGGGAGAAGCACTGAGTTATGCTTCTGGGCTGTCGTTTCATTGAATAGTGGTCCATTTTCATGTACAATCCATGCGTTAAGCAGTGCGCAAGTTTTGCTGGTGCTTGCGGAGAAGAGCACAGGGGAGGGTGGGCAGTGTGTGGGCCCTGCGGGGGCCTGCAAGGAGGCGGCGTCGCATGAGCGGCGCCTCCAAAAGCCTCCGCTTTGCCTACCAAAACTGCTCGCCACTTCTTGGACCCCCCCTAAAAGGGCCCTTGGGTCTGGTGATGCACAGCCTTTGAACATTTGGAGGCTAGGCCCTCTGTCGGCCCAAATTTCAGCCACCACAAAGCGAGGGTGCAGGCCGTGGGCTGGACCCCCGTGTTGGGGGGCCAGAAAACACGGGGCAGGTAATCCCCCCCCGCCCGTGGCACGATGCCACGCAAAACAGACCCGCCCCACACCCGGGACCCCCCCCCCACTTGTGCCCTCCCATATCTGCAGGCCTGAAGAACGTTATGCCGGCCCACCTCCGGTGGCGGGATTGCATAACCAGGGCCCACCCTGACCCCCCGTCAACCGTGCGCCACCCTTCTCAGGCCTACCGCTGGCGGAGGCGCAGCAGGTGGCGGCGGAGGAGGCGTGCCCCTGTACCGAGGGCTGCGCCAGTAGAAAGGCGGCGGCGTGGCTGGCGAGCCGCGCCAGTGACGCGAACCGCCGGCCCGGCATCGGACGGGCTGCCTCGTCGGGGGGCGCCAACTGGGGAAGGGGCCCAAGATTGGCGGGGGGTTAGTTGCCCGACCCTCTCGTCTCCCCCCTCCCCCCGAACACCCTAGACACCGCGGCCGGGGATGGGCCCTGAACCCGCTGCTACGGCGCTCGTGCGTCGGGGGGAAGGCACCTACCTCGCGCCGCCCAGCAACCCCCCCCCCCCCCCCCAGCCTCCGGAGGCGAGCGGGTCGGGCGCGCCTGGTAGCGAGGCGGTATGGCGTCGGGCATGCAACAGGCAGGCGGTATTGGGCCCCTTCCTCAGCCGCCGGCACCCTAAGATGAGAGGCACCTAGCAGCAAGCTGCCTCTCGCCGCACCCCCTACCGCCGCCGAGTTCACCGGGGCCAGGAGTGGCCCCCCACGTCCATCACCGCCGAGAGGGGCGAAGAAGGGTGCCGGAAGCGGCGCCAACCGGTGCACTGGGGCCTGGATGTGCCCCCCGTCCCCAGTTGGCCTGCCCAGACTCGCACGGGGGCCGAGCAACGGCCCCTGCGCAGTCCAACCTGCCGAGCTTGTGGGTGGTGCCCTATGCCGGGCAGAACCCTCCCATTCTTGTGGGTCGTGCCCTATGCAGGGCGGAACCCTCCGAGTAAAGGCGGTTTGAACACGGTGTACAGCCCGGCTCCTGCCTGTCCGGTTGGACACCCAGGCACAGGTAACACCAACATCCTTTGAGTACGGGTAAGGTATAAGGCCCCCTAGCCACCACCCCGGCGCCCACACCAGAGAGGGTGTCCGGGAGGGGTAACAGCCCCCGATCCCCCAACGGCAGCCCCCATGGTGAGCGCACCACCGGAAGGGGCATGTCTGCAGGGTAAAACGAAGTGCTGCGTAATAACGTACACGACTACTATACTACTGTAATTGATGCTTAAAGGGATAAAGGGCCTCCCTAGGTCCTGTTCCGTGCGCCCCCCCAGAGCGGGACTCAACCGGCCGCTACGAGGCAGCCCAGTACACCTGGGTTTGGCGGGCCAAACGCAAGTGCTGGCAGCCACGCCTTGTCACATCCCCGCAGGCTTGAACTGCCCAAGGGGGTGCTGACTTCCATACTTGTTCGGGAGTTAAGCCCCGGCAGAACTCAAGGTGTTGGTTCAAGGGACTCGCACCCGTGACAGGTTGGATCGGTTGCGGAGGACCTGCTACCGCTACCCCGAGGTTATGACCCCCGGTACTGCCTGCTTACACCGCCTGCTTGCAACCCCCCGAGGCACCGGGTGTGTAGGCGCCGGCCGGGGCCGCTGGGAGAACACGGGCGGACTGGAATAGGTGAGGGGGGGGAATCCCCAACTACTGCAGCGGTGACGAGGAGCTCGGGGGGTCTGCGGCCTCCAGGACCGAGCCCCGAGCCCTATGGGTGGGGGTACCCGACACGCGGGGGCCATGGCTACACAGCAGGGGGCAGCCACGGAAGGGACCCGCAACGGGCAGGGCACCAAGCAAGCCCGGCCCACGCGGCATGGCTGCGGCCGGGGGTGCCATGCCGTGCCCCTGCCTCTCCCCCCCCTGTCCCAGCTCACGCGGAATGGCTACAGCCAGGGCGTGCTTGTCTAGCGGAACCCTGTCTAGCGGACGCCAATGCCAGGGTGCAGGCAGGGCCAGTGTGAGGGAGCACAAGGGAAGGCGGGCAACAAACGGGGTATACAGTGCGGACATTCGCGCCTCCGTCACCCGTGCAGCGCACGCGGGGCGGCTGAAACTAAGGCTGACCTGCTTCTGCCCACGCTCCCCCTCCGTCACGGCCAAGCACCAACGGTCCCCAAGAAAATTTTGGCTCGCTGCGGCATGCTGCGGCATGCTGCGGCATGCTTCAAGCTGTTGGTCAAGGGTGCCATCATTTTCCGAAACCTGTGATGCCTCGGTAGTTTGAGTATCCTCAGGACTTGACATGTCAAAACAACACCAAAAAAGCGAAAATCTGTGCAACAATAGAGAAGAACTGACAGGCCAAAATTTACCCTTCCCGGGAATGGAACCCAGGACTCTCCAAACTGGGGCCTAGTATATAGACAGCTGAGCTACCATCCACTTCTGAGACAGCTGTGCAACAAAGGGTTCAGAGGTTTGACATGTTATGGAAAAAAAAGTCCACCCTGTGAAAATTTTGGCTCGCTGCGGCATGCTGCGGCATGCTTCAAAACCCCCACCAACAGCTCCCAGAATCTGGCGCTGCGGCATGCTGCGGCATGCTACGGCATGCTGCGGCATGCTGCTGCCGTTGGTGCTTGGTCACGGCTCATGCGGACTGGCTACAACCGGGACGTGCCACACCTGCGGGCGCCCGTGCGGGGTGCGGGCCGTGTACGGGGGCACAGAGGTGAGGGGGCGTCAAGCAGGGCACATGGTGAGGGCTTCCACACCACCAGCACCTAAACGGTGCACGCGGAACGGCTGCGACCGGGGCTGCCTGCCTCTACCCTCGCCCCCCCCCCCCTCCGTCTCGGCTCACGCAGAATGGCTACAGCCGAGGTGCGCCTTTCGTTAAGGATGCCACTGCAGGGATGCGGGCGGGGCCTAGTATGCCCGCCCGCCGCCGGGGGGGGCTGGCAGTAGGGCGGCCGGGAGAGGGGTTGGCCATGCGTGTGGGGTGTGTGTGGGTGGACATGCACGGGGCGAAGTGCCTTGTGCAGCCTGCCACACCTCAGGCACCATGGCAGACATCCGCGCCCTTTCCTTCGCTTAGCAAGGGCTCCACCTAGAGGCTCACCCCTTGCACGTGGGCCGTGTCGACCGTGTGGCCCTCGTGGAGGACGCCCTCGTGGCCACCATGCAGCACTGGCCCATGCCCCTCACGGACAGCATCGTCCGCAACTTGGGCATGCAGCCCTGCATCCTCACGGGAAAGGTGACCCGGGCCGAGAGAGCATTACTTGCTGCGCGATGGCCCGGGGTCCTGTGGACGTGGTGGAGTGGTACCGCGACGACGTCGTCCCCCGAAGAGGTGACCACGAGTTGCAGTTCACAAGGTCCGTCCTGGGCACGTCCGCTTGGGGACGACCCAGCAGCGGTGCCGAGATAAGCTGAACCGCGACCCCTTCCACCTCCGCCGGCGCCTCAACCAATCGGTCAACCCGGCAGGCCCCCGGTGTCCCTGCACTGGCTCTGGCTCTGGATCGCCGTGACGGCGGCGTGGACGGCCCGGAGCTCCTAGGCGCCGGTATGGATGGGGCCCCCGGACGCCAACGGGTTCCCCGCCGACTGCACGGTCGCCCGACCGCACCTGACGGGCTTGATCTCGTGCTACCTACGCCTAGTGAAGGCGAGCCTGGCGCTCCCGGAGCCGACTTAGCCGAGCGCCGCCCCGGCGGAGCCGCCCGCCACGGGACCGGGGCAGCAGGTGGGGGGCGGCCATGCCTCCCCAGCAGCCACCTCAAGAGCCCCCGGCGGCCGGGCTGCCCCAAGGCCCCCAAGCGGCAGGGGGGCCGCTCGCCGACCCGGGCCATGCGTGGGGCCCCTCGCTAGGAGGGCCCCTATTCGCCCCCGTCCGCGACGCCTCGGCGGTGGCGGAGGAAGTGCGCCACCAACCCGCCCAACCCCTAGCCGGGGGTGTGCCCAGGTGGAGCCCCGCAGCACCCATCCCCCAATGCTCCTAATGCAGTGCCCCTAGGTGTAGTGAAAAATGTAAGTCGTGTACAAAAAAACCGTATAGTCGTGTAATTTTTTTTTTTTGCTGTAAATGCGTGTAATTTTTTTTTTTTGCTGTAAGTCGTGTGAATTATAAAAAAAAATTGAATTTTTTTTTTTTTGCTGTAAGTCGTGTAAATTTTTTTTTTTTGCTGTAAGTCGTGTAAATTATAAAAAAAATTGAAAAATTGAAAGAAATCCAACCTTTGCAATACATGCGCAATATGTACAGCTGCCGGTTCCGTACGGCACCCCATAGCGACCTTAACGATGGGACGCCGAGTCCACAAAGCACATAGTACTCCGCGTGGCCACCAATTAGTTGGGACTCGGCCAATATAACATAGTTTCACATGTTGTCATTGGCACTAGACTCAAAATCAGGCCCAAGAGAAGAGTCCTGACAGGGCCATGGCCAACATCCAGTGTGCCTGCACTGGGAACAAAATCAGGCTCAAGAAAAAGAGTCCCGACAGGGCCATGGCCAACGCTACTGCCACCATTATAGGCCACCAAGGCACTGGCATGGGGCCAATATTATAGCAATCTTATACGCTCCACCATTGGTACACCAAACGGCGGAGGAAAATACAGCCCACAAAACATGCACCCGCTACAAGTAGTTGCAGAATGCACGCTTGTAGATCAAGTCCGTTTTTGTGTCACCGGACTTGGGCTTTGCACCAGGATTGGCGTTAAGCTGACAAGCGGCGCGCAACTCTGCCACTAGCTGCTTGCACAGGTCATCAATGAAAAGCTGGTCACGCTCCAGCTGGCCAGATGCATCTGCTGGGTAGCCATCCGGCACCTTGCGCCACTCTCCACGGATGAGGACCTTGGGACGGGTGTCCTCCTCCTCGGTGGGAGTGTCCACGGAAGGTTGCGGCCTGGCCTCCGGGCTTTCCACGCTCTGCTCGGCGGAGGCCTCCTTGCCTTCGAGTGGGGTGCGGGTGGCCTGAACACTGTCCTCCTTAGCCGAAAGTGCACCTTCAACTTGGGTGCTGGGGGGGGACTCAGGAGGGCCAGCAAGCTCGATCACGCCCTCCACATCATCACCGGGCGCTTGAGCGACCCGCACAGCACGATCAGCGTTAACAATGTTGAGCACGTAGTGCACAAAACCGGCACCCATTGGGACAAGGGGCACATTGGAAAAAGTACCCCGGTGCTCCACCACCTGCTTTGCGATGTTCAAGCTTTGAAAACCACAAGACCAACCGTCCGTTTGGAATCCCAAGGCGCGGTGCTCGGTGGTTCGCGAAAGCTTCTTCAAGGCCGACAAGAAAGGACGGATCAAATGGGTGGAGCTTAGGGGTTCCCAAACCCAAATAGTGAAAAGCTCCAACCGGACACGACAATCGAAGGCACACACAAACCAGTGCAACCCTTCCTTGTCATTGGAATTAACCACAAAAATGTGGCGGCGGCACCACCTCATGTTGGTCATTCTTTCGCCGGATTCAACTCTCTGCATGTACTTGGAGAGTCTCTTGATATATATAACCGCGAGAGTCCACGCACGTGGTTCATCGATTTCATTGTGGCAGACCTCTTGGTTCAACCAACACAGGATATCCTTGTCGGTCAACCAATCTCCCACCCCCAAAGGGGTTGTTTCGCTCGGAATAGAAACGGATCGTAAGGTGCACTTACATGAGGGGAATTCATAATGGAAACATGACGGGGCAGCCCATTGTGCACATGCACATATTACACAGTAGCAAAGAGGAAATGTCACACACAAAAGAGGGGGGACAGCCAAGCCGGAGGCTGAAGGTAACCCAGAGAATGTCCAATTGGCATAGCAGCCGAAAATAGGAAATGCACTTTCATTGTCGGTCCCCCACATGCATTGCACCATATCATGGGTTTGCGGCTCCTCACCGTTGAATGACGAATAAGCTCCTTCGTCAGCTCAAGGGTAGAGAGTCCCAAACAGCCAAGCAATAGTACATAGCATGTGTATTCATAGGGTATCATCCGTGCCCACGGAACTCATTGTGGCCGATTTCTTCGTGTATGCTCCGGTGCCATTCGCAGAGCATTGCTTGAAGGACACTGTTGCATACACGAAGGGCAAAAACAAAAGGGGACAAAATTCAGAGCGAGGAGCAAAATCAGAAGTGGCCCACAAGTGGGCAAATTGGCTACCTCACCCCTGCCGTATCGGGGAGCCCCACCGCTTCCGAGCGGGGGGCAAAATCAGAAGTGGCCCACAAGTGGGAAAATTGGCTACCTCACCCCTGCCGTATCGGGGAGCCCCACCGCTGCAGAGCGGGGGGCAAAATCAGAAGTGGCCCACAAGTGGGCAAATTGGCTACCTCACCCCTGCCGTATCGGGGAGCCCCACCGCTGCAGAGCGGGGGGCAAAATCAGAAGTGGCCCACAAGTGGGCAAATTGGCTACCTCACCCCTGCCGTATCGGGGAGCCCCACCGCTGCAGAGCGGGGGGCAGAATCAGAATTGGCCCACAAGTGGGCAAATTGGCTACCTCACCCCTGCCGTATCGGGGAGCCCCACCGCTGCAGAGCGGGGGGCAGAATCAGAAGTGGCCCACAAGTGGGAAAATTGGCTACCTCACCCCTGCCGTATCGGGGAGCCCCACCGCTGCAGAGCGGGGGGCAAAATCAGAAGTGGCCCACAAGTGGGCAAATTGGCTACCTCACCCCTGCCGTATCGGGGAGCCCCACCGCTGCAGAGCGGGGGGCAGAATCAGAAGTGGCCCACAAGTGGGCAAATTGGCTACCTCACCCCTGCCGTATCGGGGAGCCCCACCGCTGCAGAGCGGGGGGCAGAATCAGAAGTGGCCCACAAGTGGGCAAATTGGCTACCTCACCCCTGCCGTATCGGGGAGCCCCACCGCTGCAGAGCGGGGGGCAGAATCAGAAGTGGCCCACAAGTGGGCAAATTGGCTACCTCACCCCTGCCGTATCGGGGAGCCCCACCGCTTCCGAGCGGGGGGCAAAATCAGAAGTGGCCCACAAGGGGGAAAATTGGCTACCTCACCCCTGCCGTATCGGGGAGCCCCACCGCTGCAGAGCGGGGGGCAAAATCAGAAGTGGCCCACAAGTGGGCAAATTGGCTACCTCACCCCTGCCGTATCGGGGAGCCCCACCGCTGCAGAGCGGGGGGCAGAATCAGAAGTGGCCCACAAGTGGGAAAATTGGCTACCTCACCCCTGCCGTATCGGGGAGCCCCAACGCTGCAGAGCGGGGGGCAAAATCAGAAGTGGCCCACAAGTGGGCAAATTGGCTACCTCACCCCTGCCGTATCGGGGAGCCCCACCGCTGCAGAGCGGGGGGCAGAATCAGAAGTGGCCCACAAGTGGGCAAATTGGCTACCTCACCCCTGCCGTATCGGGGAGCCCCACCGCTGCAGAGCGGGGGGCAGAATCAGAAGTGGCCCACAAGTGGGCAAATTGGCTACCTCACCCCTGCCGTATCGGGGAGCCCCACCGCTGCAGAGCGGGGGGCAGAATCAGAAGTGGCCCACAAGTGGGCAAATTGGCTACCTCACCCCTGCCGTATCGGGGAGCCCCACCGCTGCAGAGCGGGGGGCAGAATCAGAATTGGCCCACAAGTGGGCAAATTGGCTACCTCACCCCTGCCATATCGGGGAGCCCCACCGCTGCAGAGCGGGGGGCAAAATCAGAAGTGGCCCACAAGTGGGAAAATTGGCTACCTCACCCCTGCCGTATCGGGGAGCCCCACCGCTGCAGAGCGGGGGGCAAAATCAGAAGTGGCCCACAAGTGGGCAAATTGGCTACCTCACCCCTGCCGTATCGGGGAGCCCCACCGCTGCAGAGCGGGGGGCAAAATCAGAAGTGGCCCACAAGTGGGCAAATTGGCTACCTCACCCCTGCCGTATCGGGGAGCCCCACCGCTGCAGAGCGGGGGGCAAAATCAGAAGTGGCCCACAAGTGGGCAAATTGGCTACCTCACCCCTGCCGTATCGGGGAGCCCCACCGCTGCAGAGCGGGGGGCAGAATCAGAAGTGGCCCACAAGTGGGAAAATTGGCTACCTCACCCCTGCCGTATCGGGGAGCCCCACCGCTGCAGAGCGGGGGGCAAAATCAGAAGTGGCCCACAAGTGGGCAAATTGGCTACCTCACCCCTGCCGTATCGGGGAGCCCCACCGCTGCAGAGCGGGGGGCAGAATCAGAAGTGGCCCACAAGTGGGCAAATTGGCTACCTCACCCCTGCCGTATCGGGGAGCCCCACCGCTGCAGAGCGGGGGGCAGAATCAGAAGTGGCCCACAAGTGGGCAAATTGGCTACCTCACCCCTGCCGTATCGGGGAGCCCCACCGCTGCGGAGCGGGGGGCAAAATCAGAAGTGGCCCACAAGGGGGAAAATTGGCTACCTCACCCCTGCCGTATCGGGGAGCCCCACCGCTGCAGAGCGGGGGGCAAAATCAGAAGTGGCCCACAAGTGGGCAAATTGGCTACCTCACCCCTGCCGTATCGGGGAGCCCCACCGCTGCAGAGCGGGGGGCAAAATCAGAAGTGGCCCACAAGTGGGCAAATTGGCTACCTCACCCCTGCCGTATCGGGGAGCCCCACCGCTGCAGAGCGGGGGGCAGAATCAGAAGTGGCCCACAAGTGGGCAAATTGGCTACCTCACCCCTGCCGTATCGGGGAGCCCCACCGCTGCAGAGCGGGGGGCAAAATCAGAAGTGGCCCACAAGTGGGCAAATTGGCTACCTCACCCCTGCCGTATCGGGGAGCCCCACCGCTGCAGAGCGGGGGGCAAAATCAGAAGTGGCCCACAAGTGGGCAAATTGGCTACCTCACCCCTGCCGTATCGGGGAGCCCCACCGCTGCAGAGCGGGGGGCAAAATCAGAAGTGGCCCACAAGTGGGCAAATTGGCTACCTCACCCCTGCCGTATCGGGGAGCCCCACCGCTGCAGAGCGGGGGGCAGAATCAGAATTGGCCCACAAGTGGGCAAATTGGCTACCTCACCCCTGCCGTATCGGGGAGCCCCACCGCTGCAGAGCGGGGGGCAGAATCAGAAGTGGCCCACAAGTGGGAAAATTGGCTACCTCACCCCTGCCGTATCGGGGAGCCCCACCGCTGCAGAGCGGGGGGCAAAATCAGAAGTGGCCCACAAGTGGGCAAATTGGCTACCTCACCCCTGCCGTATCGGGGAGCCCCACCGCTGCAGAGCGGGGGGCAGAATCAGAAGTGGCCCACAAGTGGGCAAATTGGCTACCTCACCCCTGCCGTATCGGGGAGCCCCACCGCTGCAGAGCGGGGGGCAGAATCAGAAGTGGCCCACAAGTGGGCAAATTGGCTACCTCACCCCTGCCGTATCGGGGAGCCCCACCGCTGCAGAGCGGGGGGCAGAATCAGAAGTGGCCCACAAGTGGGCAAATTGGCTACCTCACCCCTGCCGTATCGGGGAGCCCCACCGCTTCCGAGCGGGGGGCAAAATCAGAAGTGGCCCACAAGGGGGGAAATTGGCTACCTCACCCCTGCCGTATCGGGGAGCCCCACCGCTGCAGAGCGGGGGGCAAAATCAGAAGTGGCCCACAAGTGGGCAAATTGGCTACCTCACCCCTGCCGTATCGGGGAGCCCCACCGCTGCAGAGCGGGGGGCAAAATCAGAAGTGGCCCACAAGTGGGCAAATTGGCTACCTCACCCCTGCCGTATCGGGGAGCCCCACCGCTGCAGAGCGGGGGGCAGAATCAGAATTGGCCCACAAGTGGGCAAATTGGCTACCTCACCCCTGCCATATCGGGGAGCCCCACCGCTGCAGAGCGGGGGGCAGAATCAGAAGTGGCCCACAAGTGGGAAAATTGGCTACCTCACCCCTGCCGTATCGGGGAGCCCCACCGCTGCAGAGCGGGGGGCAAAATCAGAAGTGGCCCACAAGTGGGCAAATTGGCTACCTCACCCCTGCCGTATCGGGGAGCCCCACCGCTGCAGAGCGGGGGGCAGAATCAGAAGTGGCCCACAAGTGGGCAAATTGGCTACCTCACCCCTGCCGTATCGGGGAGCCCCACCGCTGCAGAGCGGGGGGCAGAATCAGAAGTGGCCCACAAGTGGGCAAATTGGCTACCTCACCCCTGCCGTATCGGGGAGCCCCACCGCTGCAGAGCGGGGGGCAGAATCAGAAGTGGCCCACAAGTGGGCAAATTGGCTACCTCACCCCTGCCGTATCGGGGAGCCCCACCGCTGCAGAGCGGGGGGCAGAATCAGAATTGGCCCACAAGTGGGCAAATTGGCTACCTCACCCCTGCCATATCGGGGAGCCCCACCGCTGCAGAGCGGGGGGCAAAATCAGAAGTGGCCCACAAGTGGGAAAATTGGCTACCTCACCCCTGCCGTATCGGGGAGCCCCACCGCTGCAGAGCGGGGGGCAAAATCAGAAGTGGCCCACAAGTGGGCAAATTGGCTACCTCACCCCTGCCGTATCGGGGAGCCCCACCGCTGCAGAGCGGGGGGCAAAATCAGAAGTGGCCCACAAGTGGGCAAATTGGCTACCTCACCCCTGCCGTATCGGGGAGCCCCACCGCTGCAGAGCGGGGGGCAGAATCAGAATTGGCCCACAAGTGGGCAAATTGGCTACCTCACCCCTGCCGTATCGGGGAGCCCCACCGCTGCAGAGCGGGGGGCAGAATCAGAAGTGGCCCACAAGTGGGCAAATTGGCTACCTCACCCCTGCCGTATCGGGGAGCCCCACCGCTGCAGAGCGGGGGGCAGAATCAGAAGTGGCCCACAAGTGGGCAAGGTGGCTACATAACCCCTGACGCTTTTTTTTGCTTTTTTTTTTCTGCTGTAAATGCGTGTAACAAAAAACCGTCAGGTGGTGTAATTTTTTTTTTTTGCTGTAAGTCGTGTAATTTTTTTTTTTTGCTGTAAGTCGTGTAATTTTTTTTTTTTCGCTGTAAATGCGTGTAACAAAAAAACCGTCAGGTCGTGTAATTTTTTTTTTTTGCTGTAAGTCGTGTAATTTTTTTTTTCCGCTGTAAATGCGTGTAACAAAAAAACCGTCAGGTGGTGTAATTTTTTTTTTTTGCTGTAAGTCGTGTAAGCCGGCTTACACGACTTACAGCGAAAAAAAAAATTACACGACTATACGGTTTTTTTGTTACGCGCATTTACAGCGAAAAAAAAAATTACACGAATTACAACATACACCTAGGTGTAGCCCATAGCGGCAGCCCCAGCGCCTGTGGCCCCCGGCACACTGGCCGCCGCTATCACACTACTCCCCCGCGGCAGCGTGGCCCGCCGCGCCGTACTCTCCGCACCCGCAACCGGCGCCCCCCTCGCAGCTCCGGTCCCCCTACGAGGGCCATGCCATTGTCCAATGCGGGCGGCAGAAGCGGCGCGTCTGTTGGCGCCGGCCCACCTGAGCACCGCCAAAGACGACTTGTACCTCCGCATGGCCGCCTTCTCGTCCGCCCTCGGTATCCTGTCCGCCCTCTGCGCCACGCAGTCGGGCGAGCAGGTGGCGAACGTGCTCATTGCGAAAGCCGCGCGATGGGGGGCGGAGGGCCTGGCGGTGGCAGCGTCGCTGGACTTCCTCACTTTGGCAGACGTGACCCGTTAGCAATGTGCCGAGCGGCTCTGGCGTTCGGTGGCCACCCTCCCCGACGCGACGCCCTTCGCCTCCGTCGCCACCGCAATAGCCTGCACGGCCGATGTCCCACCAAACATCCCCGCTGCCCTGCTGCGGGCCGCGGACCGCGCCTCCTTCTGGACAGCCCTGGTGGGAACAGTCACGACGGCAGCCCGCCTGGAGGATCTCTAGGCGATCGAAGCCGCGGTCAAGGACCAAGGGGGCGTGTCGGCACTGTTCGCCTGGGCGCACGCGGCCACCCAACAGATCCCCGGGGCCACCGCCGCGCTCCAGCGGCCCCGCGCCCGGCCTTGGCGCTGGCGGCCTCGGCGCGGGTGCCCGGGGAGGCGCCAACCGCACTAGCAGCCCCCCTCGGCGCGCCCTAACCACCACCCTCCCCGCCCCCCCCCCTACCCCGCGGGTCATACCCTGCACCTCGCATCTCACTTGATGCCCTGGCCAACTACCCCGGCCCCGGCCCTATGGTCCCCCGTGGCCCCCCAGCCCGCAGTCCCACAGCCGGCGCCTTGGTCGAGCCCATACCCAGCGGCCCCCACCCCCTAGCCGGTGGCGCACCCGGCCCCGGACCCCACCCTAGCGGCCCAGGTCGGGTCCCTAGCGTTCCGCCAACTGGTCATCGAGGGCTTAGGCCTCAACCTAGAGACCATGACGCCAGCAGCGGTGCGGGACGCTCCGAAGGCCCACCTGCAGACCCACAAGCACATCCCGGTCCACGTCCTCCACGGTGGTACAACTTCGTCACCGGCTTTCATGCAGTGTGGCGATCGTTTACCGGCGACTAGACCCGCGCGATGATGCCCGTGATGACGGCCGCCGGGTACGTGCCTATGACCCCGCGCTCTCACCGCGGGGACGGCACCCTCTTTACCTTGCCCGCGGAGCCCAACCAACCCCCCAAGAAGAAAGCGAAAGTGCAGCACCCACCCCACCAACCACTGGGGGCGCTGCAACGCCCTGCCCCGGTGGCCCCGCAGCCCCAACCGCCGGTGTTCCTACCGCCCCTGGCCAGCCCGCCCCAGGGTTTGCCGCAGGGCCAGCCTTGGCCCCCGACGCAGCACCCGACCATGCCCTCAGTGACACCCGCGGCATGGCCGCCCCAAGGGGCCGCGACCCAGGTGCCCGGGGTGCCGGGTGGCCGCATGGGGGGGTACTGACTGCCCCTCCACCTCCCCATGGGGGTCCGGTGCCCGAGCCAGCTCCCAGCTCTGGCGGCGGCCCTCCTGCCCCTCCCGACTCCGCCCCGGGTGAGAGCACTGTCCGGCGTCCTGGCCAATCTCTACAAGGACGCCTCCCGTACCCCCCGACCCCGACCCACACCACGAGGGCCTAGCGCACGAGAGCCGCGCTTGACTGCACTGTGCCGCTTGGTACAGGTGCCCAGCGGAGGGAGCCCTCGCGGGATGCCCTGCATGCGGCTCTTGGGAATCACTCCACCTCCTGGCGGCGGGGGCCCAGCAGCGCGCACGGTACCAAGCGTTCGGCGACCTCGCCCGGTCCCGGCTCCCCGCGATGCCGGCTTGCCCCCACTCCCCCTCCCTCCTCTATGCCATGCTCGGCGTCCTCCAGGCGTGGGTGCAAGTGCCGGGCCGCTCCACCCAGCGGCTCAACACCAGCGTCGCATCCCTCCCCCTGGTGGCCGCACACATAGTCCTGTGCGTGTGGCGCCCCTCGGACAGCGGACCCCTGCAGGACAGCCCCGTGGGCTGGGAGTACGATGCCGGAGACCACGGCCAGCTGGGCCCGGTTAGGGCTCCCGCAGCCGCGCCGGCGACATTGTACGCCGTGGGGCTCCAGTGTTCTAGCTCCGGAAAGCTCTACACGGCTGGGGTGCGCGAGGCCTTCCCCTCGTCCCCGGGATGCCTGGAACCGGGGATGTTTTGTAACCGCCTCGACGCCACCATGCCCGTCACCATGGTGATGGTGGCGCGCGCCGTCGTGGCGATCGGGGAGACAACCCCGCCGGGAGCCGTCCCAATCGGTCGCTTGCAGGGCGTCAGGTGCACGCCGCCTTCCCCGAGCCTGGGCCCCTCTGAGGAGTACGCCTCGTACGCGGAGCGTCAGCCGCACAACCCCCTGGAGCACCTACGGCGCAGACCCAGGACGTCGGGCGCTTCCGCTTCGTCACTGCCAAGTGCGGGGGCCTGGGGTCGGACCCTAGAAGGTCCCGCACCTCATCGCGTACCTCGTCAACGCGGCGCCCGACATCGCTCACCTATAGGAGGCCGGTCCGCATTTTGTCGCCGCGTGGCTCGCAGGCCTACGCCTGCCGTACCGCCTGTGTGTGGGGCCCCTCTTTTGGGGGGGGGGGGGGCTCGTCGCCCTGTTGCACGTCCGCCTGCTGAATGGCTCTGCATTCGCAAGAGCCCAGCCTCGGCGTCCGGGTGGAGCCGGCCCGGGGGGCGGTGCTGGCAGCCGTCAACCTGCACCTACCGCCAGCCTTGCCAGCAGCTAGGTGCCGGGCGGTTGTAGGGGACGTGTCCGCCTTCCTCCGCACGGCAAGAGCCAGTGCGAAGGTGGTAGCCGGTGACCTCATTCCGAGGCTAGGCCTTGGGGACGCCCCCCTTCAAAAGGGGCCCCAGTGCATGAGCCCCTAAACGCCCGCGCAGGCCAGGCGGGCGGCGGGAGCATGCAATGATACGTTATGGCTCATCAATCTTTGCCTTCCCCCCCCCCGAACCCCCCTGACATGAATGCCTGATGTACCCTTCGTGTGAAGCAGTGCAGCCCCAACGGCATCCCAGAGGCTCACCATCCTGTGTGCAAACAGTCGATTGGTACAGGGGCCGGGGGGCGGGGGATTGGCACAATGGGGGTTGGTGCAGTCAGTGCAAGTGGTTGGCGCAATGTTGGCATGCAGAAGGGGGGAGGGGCGGCTGGCGTGCTGTGGGCACCAAACGGGAAAGGGCCGGGTTCTTGATGGTCCTAGAGGAATGCACAAGGCCAAAGGCGTGTGAATTCGTTGCACTTTTCGTCCGTCATCATGTTCTGTGTCCCGACCTCCTGCTTTCACTGTGCGTTGCAGATGCCCCGCTGGAACCGACATGACCCACCCGGTAATCCCTGGGCACCAGCAGACATCTTGTGCTTTCTCATCAAAAATTTTGATATGTGCGACGTTGCCAAGGACCAGCCGGTATGGCTACTGTATTCCAGTGCTCATCCCGGTCAAATCACCGATCTGCGCACAGTCTCTGTTGCGCCCGGTCAGCTACAGCATGTTGTCCAGACATCAAACGGGTGCCGAGCATGCTTTTGCCAACGGCAATGGGTCGCAGCTCTGTACTCATGACGAATGTGCACCCCTGCCTCCACAGAACCCCCCATAGCGCCCCAGGTCTCCCCATGAGTGCCCACAGCAGTCCACACTTGCCGCTGAGCCCCCTGAATACCGGTATTCCACGCCTCCCCACAAGCCCACACAACACTCCACACCTCCACCACACCTACCTGTGCCTCATCCAAGACCCGCCCAACCTCCCAGTGCCCTCCAAACGACCCATACCTCCACATGAGCCCATCCATCCATCCATCCATCTATGCCTCTACGCACCCACACCGTTGCCAGTCCTACTCATTTGCAGAGTGCCCTGAGTAAGGCCATACCGCCGGCCCACAATTTCCTTGAAGAATTCAGGATCGAAATCCATCTCGTCGGTGGCACTGTATTCTTGGGCATTTGTCTGCACACAACACACGGCAAATCATTGGCAAAAACTACAGGCTCATGCCAAATTGGACATCGCAGCAAAGGGGTGCCCCCACACAGAGCTGCACACAGCCATGAAGAGCCATGCATAGCCATGCAGAGCTTGGAGAACCGCTGGAAAAATGTGGAGAGCAATCGTGGCACAAGAGACAGGAGCCAGTCGAGCCAACAGATAAATAGACAGGGCTGTTCAGCGCTGCAAAAATCAATTTGCAGGCAAGACATTGTACGAAGGGTTTGCAATGGCAAAGGATGGGTCTTCTGTGGGTCTGTGTGACAATGTTCCTTGGTACCTTGGCAGCGTGCACACCAGACTGGCACCGTGCAACAATGTGCATCATGGGCAGACACACTTACAAACTGAAACAGACCACGTCCGCGTTATGAGAAGCAATGGTCATGGCTACCCCTACCATCTTTGGGCCGAGAACAACACAGCAACCAGACAAGCTGCCAAAAGCAAACACAAAATTGGTTCTTGGACAAGACCCTGTTTCTCCAACCTCCCTCCCCCCCCCCCAAGCACCCAGGGCCTCGTCTGTGCCCCCGCATGGGAGCAATTTTCTGGTCGCATCCACCCTCCCATGCCATGGCATCCCCCTTGGCCCAGGCTCACCACACTCAGCAGCTTTGGGTCTACTTCGTTCTAGGCTGTTGCATCTTCTGCACTTCCTGCTTCATGAGTGAGATGGCATGATGGTACCACTTACATTCATGGCCTACATCTCCATGGCATCGACACCTCGGCCGGTGAAGGCCTGGGGGGGCTGAGGTTCGGAGATTGCCACTACTGATGTGGTTTGTGTAAACACTGCCCTCATGGTTGAGTACATATATTTGGGTGCGCAACACAGGCACCAGGGATTGCGAATCACCACATATTAAATGTACTGGAGTTGCTTGTGGTCTTGCTGCAGTCTTCTGCTTTGCCGCAGTCTTCTTCTTTGCTGCACCCCAATCCATATGGTCCCTGCCCCAGTCGCATTCCATGAGACGGCCCGCTCCCCATAAACACAAAATGGCAATGCCCCTGACACTGTGCAAGAGCAGTTGCATTGTAGACAGCGAATCCTCGAGGATCAATGGAAAGCATAATTTAGACACACAAAAGCAACATCCATGCGCTTATCCGGGTCCCTGAGCAGGCACCAGTTCATCTGAGCAACAGTGCCACCTTGGCAACACTACTCACATCTTAGACACACAAAAGCAACATCCATGCGCTTATCCGGGTCCCTGAGCAGGCACCAGTTCATCTGAGCAACAGTGCCACCTTGGCAACACTACTCACATCCTCATCTTCGAACATGATTTGGCGTGAACCCCTTTGTCTCACCCCACTGTTTTCGCTGTTCAAGGCTTTGAGTCAAGACATACGCTTGCACACAGAATTCAGCAATACATAGGGACACACTCCAGCTCGATCTCCGTTGCAGGCCCCAAAAATATTTCCTTTTGGTTGCTGTGCACTTGGAGTCATTTGGAAACTCAGTATATCCCAGAATTTTCAAAAAAAATAATCCTAGGCCTGTATATCACAAGTGAGCAGAGCTACGTCAGAGATACCCTAGTGGTATATGTCCTGCACATTGGACACCAAACTTGCAATTGCGACCTGCCTCAGACTAGTCAAATTCATGGAAAAGTGTTTTTGTGATCAAACACAAAGCCCAGCCCGACAGTATGAAGACAGTGGCACAATTAAATCATTTCCCTGAAGGTTTGGGCTATTTTTTTGTCACATTTGAGCGGTTGAATGCAATAAACAATGTACATTTTTGCGTTAATTTTTGTTTTCGCGTCTGCCGTGAAACCACCCTAATTGAGCCATGAACTCAATATTTTTCCGAAATATTCGAGTTTGCCCGGTATCCCTTCTGCTGCTCCCCAATCCAAAGGCTCTAAGGTGCGGCTCGACGGTCCTCTCCTATCAGCGAACCATATCTGCTGCCTCAACCCTGAGGCCTTGAGGGAAAAACGAAGACAGGGTTGTCCTGCCCCTTGATGTGTGCTGCATACCACTAACTGTGTGACCGCATCCGCACAGCTCTCCACCGCCAATTCTTCGCCTCGTATGACTACCATGCCATCCTCAAGCCGCACATTGATTAACACCCCAAACTCCTCCTGCATGATTCGGATGGTCTTGCCGCCAGGCCCAATCAGATCCGCATGCCGGGTGGTGTCATATGAGATGCTTTTCCTGGCGAGGTCGCGGAGAGGGGCAGGCGCAGTGAGTGAATTCTGGTACCACAGCCGCTAAATGTACACCAAAACTGCACATTTTCCAGATGTGCTTGGTGATGATGATAATGACGACGACGACGACGACGAAAAAGATGCTGATGATGATTGATGGTGGTGGTGATGGGGATGGCAATGGTGATGATGATGATAAGGAAGAGGAGGAGGACGGGGGCGGCGGCGGTGGCAACGACGACGCTGACGACCACCGCCATAACAACAACAACAACAACAACAACAACAACAACAACAACAGCAAAGGACCATGATGATGACGAGGAGGAGGAGGAGGACGGCGACAACGACGATAACGACAATCATCACCACGAACAACAACAACAACAACAATAATAACAACAACAATAACAACAACAACAACAACAACAACAACAACAACAACAACAACATTAGCAACAACAACAACATTAACAACAAACGACCGTGATGATGGGGACGATGGGGACGATGGGGACAATGGTGGTGGTGGTGGTGGTGGTGGTGGTGGTGGTGGTGGTGGTGGTGGTGGTGGTGGTGATGATGATGATAATGATGATGATGATGATAATGATGACAATGAGGATGATGATGATGATGATGGTGATGATGATGATGACGATGGTGACGATGGTAACGATGGTCGTGGTGGTGGTGGTGATGACAATGAGGATGATGATGATGATGATCATGATCATGATGATGATCATGATCATGATGACGACGATGGTGATGATAGTGGTGGTGGTGGTGATGATGATGATGATGGCAATGGTGATGCTGACGATGACGATGATGACGAGGAGGAGGAGGAGGAGGAGGAGGACGGAAACAACAACAACAGCAACAACACCAACAGCAACAACAACAACAACAACAACAACAACAAACGACCATGATGACGATGATGATGATGATGATGATGATGATGATGATGGTGATGGTGATGGTGATGATGATGATGGTGATGGTGATGATGATGATGATGATGATGATGATGATGATGATGATGATGATGATGATGATGATGATGATGATGATGATGATGAGCAAGATGCATCAGTGGGGCGCTCCGAGTAATCTTAACAGAATTCGACATTACTGGGTTGCTTTGGGAGCGGGGTTTGGACCAAAGGTGGGGGGCCTCCTCCTTAACGCATACGTGGCCAGGACTCCGTGCTCCACAGCCTTCACATAGCACACCGACAAATCACAATAAGCGACTGCTGTAACAGCAAGGGGCTATGGAGTCGCACTTGCACTGGCGTGCACCTGTTGAGGTGATTGTTCCTGGGTAGCCCCATGTTTCCCATCAGCAAAAAATTGAAATGGCCCAAATATCCTCCTATGCGAAAACAATGTTGGATGCGCAATGCTCATTTTCTGCTTCATGCAACTGCAGTACGCCACGTAGCAGCAATGTGGAGTCACAATATCATACACATCCGATTTGCAGCTCCGTACTTTGAGAACCTTTTCCTCGGACACGTTGAAGTGGAGCTGCCAAAGGCTGCACATCCACAACACCTCTTCATTCTACTCGTCCCGTCTCACCGCAAACGGACTCCATCGACGTCCGGCCCTGAAGTTAGAGCTGCGCAAAAGTTGGGATACACTGAGCACACTCCTGCCGTACACAAGATAAGCAAACAGCTTGTGTGAAACAGGATAATGGAAAGCTTGGTTCAGGAAAGCGGGGGGGGGGGGGGCACAAATCAACATACTCTGAAACTTTCTTCCGCAGTTTAGCGAGCTCATCCACCAGCTCATCCCGCCGTTTGCTCTGTGATGGTGGGCAGGAAAGTGATAAACTGCGGTGTCATGAATGGGATCTAATCCATCCAAAAACCACACCGCTGTCCTGAATGCTGTGCACAGCGACATCCACCCCAATCGTTCCAACGCAAGGAAGTGTTATACAAGGGTGACCAAATGTAAGCAAAATACAACGCACTCTGAACTCCGGTCGCCGGAGACTGACCTTCGACAATTGTGAATGTTCCCGATTGCCACGTCGCCATGGCTCTCACCGGACAAGAGTGGACAACAGTGATCCATGGTGGGGCCAAAAGGACACCAGCCTCCCTATGGGGAATGTGAGACATCCGGGGTCTGATCACGGCACCATCTCAGCTGACTAGCACCCCATGAAGTATGTGCGGAAGGGTTTGGGATGCGGGTACATACTGCGATGAGCTATTGGGATGTTTCCACCAGCCCTTCATACTCCACAAACTCCCCTGTTCGACTGCTTCTACACTCTGAATGCATGTCACCACATAATAATCAATTCATATTTCGTTTCGTGCAGCAAAGAACAGCACCAGCAACAGAAACAGGGGTTGGCAGCAGCTGACAACACTGAAAATCCCGGGGACTGCCAACTGCATAGTGTGCGCACAATGCTATCCACGGTGTGCATGCGGTGCAGGGGAAGCGTGAATCGAGCCGATACCCTAAGCAAGCGATTGCTCACGTCTCGTGTTACAAGCAACAGCAGCATTACATGAAAGAAAATGCCATTGTGGCAGAGGTTGTTATGTGCTGCAAAAAGCAACAGAGTGGAGTGGTCGATTCCCTCCCGACCGTAGGTTGCCCTACCTTTTTGAGGCAGAAAGGGAATGGCCCATCACAGTGCGCACACTCTCCCACCCACCCCAATGGCCGAGTACAGTGCACACCCTCCCCTACAGTGTGCACGAGCCCGACATCATGGCAATCCTGGAGTTCCAGCTGTGGGCTCAAGCCACTGCAGGCTGAGCTGTAAGGTCTTTGGGGCAAGTGGGTGAGCACGTAGGGATCAGAGCAAAGGACAATGAGAGACACAACCGTGGCTGTGGCAGGATCGCAACCAGGGCAGTAGCCCCATAAATCCTGTAACCAACCCAAACCAACATCCCAGGATGGAGCACGCCACGCCCCCACCCCAGTGCACCTCATATGCACCGCTCCCCCCCCCCCCCCCGCCCCTCGGTGCCTTGTTTCCTTGTTTGCCTTGTTTGTATCTGGTAAACCACAGGTGCAAGGTGGTTGGTTGAGGGTTGTAACCGGAATGTGCTCATTAGCAACCACTACTTTAGTGAGGGTGGAAGAAAGGCGTCCTTGGTCGCCAGGGGCCAAGGCAGTGAGACATATGGACTGAGATTACTGTTTGTGCTACCGGTTGGTTGAGAGCACCAACAACTCCTCAGCAGTTAGTTTGGGGGACTCTCTATTGTACTTTATTACGTTCTGGAGCTCTCCCATGTTTCTGTCACCATTACTCGGCGCACAGGCGGAGGGGGGGCTGCAAAGCCCAAATGCCCAGCACCAAAACTCCAATACCTTTTCGAATAGCACTTGATCGGGCGGGCGCTTCGGCATGAGCGCCTTGACCCTGCGCTTTTCTTTGATCAGATCGTCGATCTTTCTGTTGACATCACGGAGCTCTGTGACGCATTCCTGCCAAACACCACAAACCAGAGTTCGGCCCGTGAACTGTAACACAGCCCATCTGGGTGCCGCTGAACCGGTTTCAACGGGCTTGTCTCGCTTTTGCTGGGCTCCAAAAGGTTGCACAGGTTGACATGGCTCGTTCTGTGTTCTTCATGCAGTGGCCTAATTCTGCTGATATTTTCCAGGGCTTTGGGAGACAGCCAACCCTGTTGGGGCTGCAAATATGCACTGATATGTTTCCTCCGAGTGCCATCCATGGCCCATCCCTCATCTGTATGTCCCCTCGTCATCCAGGCACAATGCATGTCCACTCAATGCCCTCCTGTCTCAGTGTGCCATGGTGTTTCGTAACAAGAAAACAAGGGCCCCAAAGAAAAGGGAATTTGCAGCTCTTGCACATTCAACAAACGCGTGCCTTGGGTCTTGTGGCCGGGGCAGTATTGACGTGTGTTCCCTTGGGCACGGTGCGCGAATTAATCAATTGCCCAGCAATATTTGATGTTCGGTGGTAAACCTGGGTGTGCAGTGGACCCTGGTGTTGGCATCAGTGCCAAGCAGTGAGGCAGTGATTTGAAAGGCCCAATGCACAATCCCTGTGGAGTGGCGGGGGCGGGGGGGGGGCAGGGATGCACCTGTTTCTTCTTGCGCTGCGACGACTCCCGTGCCCTGGTCTCATTCTTGGATTCTCTGGCATGTCCTAGAAGCCCATTGATCTCCTTTTCCAGATCTTCTAGCTCTTTGGTCGTCTCCTGCAGAATGTGCCCAATATTTGCACTGGGATGATCATGCCCCAAAACATCATGGGCAAAATGATTTTACAAGGATTTCACAAGCATCTGCATTGCAACCATCTCCACCTGCATCTCCGTTGCTCTGACCATCTCCAGCTCCATCCCCATCAGCATCTCCATCACCCTTTTTTTTGGCCGTTGGAATTTCCAACACACATCTCCATCCCGAACCCCATCTCCTCCGTCACCATCATCATCTGTTTCCCCGTCCCCATCCCCAACACCTTCCCAACAGCATCGTTGCTTCCACCTATTTCTACATGCCTAACCTATCACCATCACCACTGCCATCTCCACTGACGTCTTCGTCCCCACCGAGGCTTTGTAGGGATGCTGCAGGTTCGAAGCATTTTTTGGGGTAGAATGGCCAATTTTTGTGGCACATAATTGCTTTGCATGGGGTGGCCCCGCCTGACAGACGGCTTACACTTTGTGTGGCAATGGCAGAAACTTTGCACAGCATTGCTCGCAAAATTGCCCACATATGTGTGCACCCAATGGCGGGGATTTGTGCAACGGACATTATGCACTAGTCTTGCCAGCATTTCAACAGGCACATGCGTTCCAATGCACACAACAGTGCATGTAACGTTTGCCTGCAGTTTCGTCACTGTGCAACAGGCCCTTTGCTCACATGTGTGGGGCTACGTCCACTGGTGAGCGAGCATTTCATTTGGTCCCCAACAGCTCCTGAGTTACACCGCTGCCTGTGAGAGTGGTGCAGACATTTGCCTGGACAAGACAGTTCCCCAAGAGCAGGTGGAGATAACGAGGAGAAGTGGAATTAGTACACCGGGGCCATGGCCCCAACCTCCAGTGGAAGTTACGGTGCAGTACAGTCGTGGTGGGACTGCTCACCACAGCCGCTGTACTGTGGTATGTAGTTGCCAGCCAACACGCTGCTGGCCTGGGTGATATGTGACACTCTCGCCTGGAGGCACCAAAGCAATGGGGGGGTGGGCGGGGCGTGGGGGCTGAGTTGCTAAGAGGCAATGCGACCAAGAGTCCCCCTTTCAGCATCACATCACTTGGCTGACAGCACTACTTGAATGTACACAACCACACCTCCTCAATCTTGCCTAATCCTTTCTCTCGCGTAGTCAAATCAAAGCATTTGTCCACCAGATTCCAATACTCCCTGCAAAAGCAGCAAACTCATGTATCAACCGCAGTGTATACAAGGTGGAGCATAGAGGACTGTTGAGTGGGCATCCCTCAACCTCTGCGTGTGCTTGGCCGTATCGACGGCTATCTGCCAGGCCACGGTTCCTCCTCCATCCGTCTGGCTGTAATGCACACTGCCAGCACAACAGTGTGCACTAAGTGCGAAATTTTCTCCGGCGCCGTCGGCAGAGGTCTGCTGCCTTTTGCTTTCATTCTCATTGCTGGCCCCAGCTGAATTTCAGTACCACTGGCCCCTTGCACCCCCCAAGTGCAGCCCCCCCCCTGCCTCCTTGCACACCCTCCCACAAATGACCCCCACGAATATGCAGGATGCAATGGGATAAATAGAAGCCAGTGATCCGTGCCTGTTGAGCAGATCCCTTGTGATGAGCAGCTTTGGAAAGCAATGCAGTTCTTCTGTAATCTTGTGGCGCAGAGGTGTACAGCCACGGATTTTCCATAACGTTCAAGTTTTACAAGCGTTACAACAAATGCATTCTCTATGACATCTGCCCGTTCCTGCAGCGCAATCAGGCTTTTGATGCACAGCCGCGCACGCACGGTGTGCGCCCTGCACTTTACAGCTAGCCACAGTCAATTGGCATGCCGTGAAGTTTGCACAACCGTAACGACGTGGTGGATTCAGAATTTGGCATGAGAAGTCCTGTATCCAGGGTATCGTTTGCATGGGTTGTGTCCAAAAGTTGCTGGATCAAAGGCAGCAAAGCGACAGGGTTGGTGATGCCCACCCCAGCATCTGGGGCGACCTCAGGGGTCCTAGCAAAAGGGAGATGCAGCCCCAGCCCCAGGTAGCCCCAAGGGGCAATCAAGGGGAGTGCGGACGGAGGGGACAAGGGGCATGCGGCCTGGCGGAGCCCAACAATGGCTGGACCAAACACCAGCAGAACACCACAGGTGCATAGGCAGCGACCACATGCCTCCAACTCCAGCACAGATCCCCACCTGCAAATGAGCATACCCACGGGCGGTGACTACACTATTGGGACCTTGTGGAATTCCCTCCCAAGGGACCTCCATGTAGGACGTCTTTGAAGGAGAAAGAGCAATTTACTCCCGCGGCAGTACACATGTATTCGGTTACTGAGCTCCGATCCCGAGGTAGAAAAAAGGGCGCTCCACATATCAAGTTGTGGTGCAAAGCACCAGCTCGTATCAGTGCTCCAGGAATATCTCCGTGCATAACGGTACTTAAATTGGACGTCCTCTCCGACCTCGGTTCCGTGATCGCTCAAACGTTCAACCGCTGTCCACACTCCCCAACTCACAACACTGGGGCTCTCCAGCTGCCAGCTCACAGTGATGGCGAAGGACAGGAAGACAATTTTGAAGTGTATGGCTGGTGGCCAGGCAAACATCGGGTGGCCCGGCCAAAACGGTTGGGCACAGATGGCTTTTCTGGCAGGCAAACAACAACGCAACTCCTGCCATAGAAAAATGCCCTGGTGTGGCGTGGGTATTTGCGTAAGTGGAAGCCCTATCCAGGGTACGTCAGCACAACGATTGCTGGCTCCATACTGTGCCTTCAACTTCTGCTTCTGAAGTTGCGTCTTCTTCGCCTGCAAATGCGAATGATCTGCGGGTGCATTTTTGTAATCTTTGTCTGCAGCAGCAATCTGCTTGTCCAACATCCTGAGAAAAGGCGAGTGTGCACGCCTTAAGTGCACAGAACGCAGGGTGTCACCTTCAGGCATTGCTGTGGTGTACCTCACAGGGTCATTCGGTGCACATAGCAAGTGGACTGCGACATTTGGGCTGCAATATCTCATGTAGCACCCCATGAACACCCCATGAAGAAAACCGCCCCCCCTCCATGTTTCGGGAGGGGGAAATCCACTGATTCAGGCTCAGTGCTTTGGGCAGGGTTAAATCGAAGCCAGGGCAGGGGTTGGGGTTTTGCTGTTTTTTTTTCGCAATATTCTCAGGTGTTTTTGGATTCCAAATGGCTCCAAGTGCACAGCAACTAAAAGGAAGGTGTTTTTGGGCCCTCACACAGTGTGGGACTTCACTCCTTGGTCTGTAGGTTCTTCACTTCTTGGTTCGCTCTGCACTCCTTGTCCCGTTTATCGTCCCAGACTTCTGCCTTGTATTTAGCAACAAGTCGTGTCTTGTGGCGTTCCTCCTTGGTTAGCTTGCGTTGTTTCTGTTGCTGTTGATGGTCTTCATAGCCCGAAGCCAATACATACGGTGCTCTAGCACGTATGTGCTCACAGTTATTGTCATGAAGTGGGCGGTCATGTGGCTCTGGATGCTGTCTTCTCCATGATAATCCACCGTCTTCCCACAAGATTTGCCAAACAGCCCATTGTTGTTGTACAGCCCATACCTGCCATACTTGTGAACACGTTGATCAACTGTCACATGTTTCGCAACACGCTTCCTGTCACTGGGCTGCTTGGGCTGATCAGGTTTGGTTTCCTTGACAAAAGTCGTCACATTGCTTCCATTGGTCTCTGGTACTGACGAGGTTGCTGTCTTCTTTGCAAAAAATGGTGCTGGTTGAAGGTGCCGCACACACAATGAACACAACAGAGACCCTGTTGCAACGTCCGGCTATTGTGCCTGTTGAGTTGTGTCAAGGTCATTGGTTGCTGCCAATGTTGACCCCTTCCTGCCACAGACAGAACACTGTTCCATGAGAATTGTCTGCTAACAAAAATTGAACACAGTTACATAAAGGTATCCCTCGCCACAACGCAGGAACCTTCATTAAATGGTCTCTTTTGCTGCTGCTGCCAGAAACCTACTGATTTAGGCTAAGGATTCGGGCTGATTCAGGGAAAATGGGTCCCTGAAAAGGGGGGGTTGCACAAAGTGACTCCAAAAAAAGTTGTGCAGCTGCAGGTGGCATCTCGAAACAACTTAAGTGATCCCAGACCGCCTGGTGTCCCCCATGCGCCGATGCACTTTCAATCCAGCGGTCTGTGTCAATGTCAGGGCATTGAAATGAGCCCTCTTGGATAAATTGTTGGGAGGTATGTCCATCGAAGGCTCGCTCACAACAATGCCCTCATGGCTCCACAGAACGAATACAATCTCCGTTTCGTCTTTCGAAGGGCCAAGTGACAAGCTGTTGCTCACCCTCTGACGGATGCTGGTTCGGTGGCCCAGGCCACAGCATTTGCTACCGGCACCGGCTCCAACTGGATGATGGGAGGGAGGGTGGGTGGGGTGGGACAGGCATTCCAGCCCGCCCCAAAACTGTGGATTTGAAGCATTGGTCCCAGTGCCCAGACCCACGTTTCCAGAAAGGGACTCCAGGGAGGGCAATACAAACCGAGCAGTGCCGCAAAGCTGACTGCGTCCACCTGCCGATTGGCAGTTCGAATCCGGGTCTAGCTTTGGAATCGCAGCTCTGGCCCTGGTTAGATACGCCTCGGCCTCATCGTGTGCAAGTGAGTTGTGCAATGGCCCCATAAACGGGTCCCATGCCCCTGGATACCTTGTGCCAGTTGCTGAGTGCATGTTGGTGCAATGGCTGCAGGTCACTGCCACTGTGCCTCTTTGCGAACAGTCGTCGCAAAGTGCGTGCCGTTCTGTGAGAGCCAACCAACCAACGATATGTGTAAGGTCTTGACCACCAGGCATTCAGTTTTGGTAATAGATGGAAACGGGGCATGAGGGGGGCAGCTTTCCAGGCCATAGACAGCAGCTATACCTGCGAGTTGGGGGGCGGGGGGTGGGGGGGCAAATATGTTCGCAGGCAAATGGGGTCCCTGCAACTGCCAATTTCTACCGCAAATCGCTGTGAAATAAAAACCACTTTGCAACTGACATCCATCACCCCCCAAAAGGATGAGAAAAGAGAAAACAGTATTCAGCAAAGCGAAGAGCAGAACCAGACTGAGTTATTAGACTGGAACTCTGTGGGGGCAGGGTGAAGGCTAAAGCCACATCAACAGCACACCTCTCCTTTCTCTCAAGTTCTCGCATCGACGTGCATTCGAGCCGTGCCTCCATCCTTGATGCAGCTGCTTTCTAAGCAGCAGAAGATGCACAACATGTATGCGATGAAAGAATGCATCTCAAACCCTCTCACCCCAGGTACAAAGAACACCCGTGTTCTTTCTGTTTGTAACTACAGCTGCGCACAGCCACAGACAGAACCACAGGAAAAGCCATACAGAGTCACGTGGCCACAGACAGCCATGCACTGCCGTACCCAAAGCCACACCCAGAGCCACAAATGACCATTATCAGCCACAGAGAGCCACACACAGCCACACACAGCGACCAACAGCCATTCTCAGCCACGCACAGCCACACACAGCAACAAACCACAACGCAGCCCTGTGCCCCTCAGCGCAGGTGCATGCAGCCCCATTCCCGCCATGTACGCTGGGGCAGAAATACGACCAGGCCCATTGCAGCACTGTTCACCACAGCACAGGCACGTGCAGCCACCAAACCCAATGGCCTTCCCCTTTGCGCCAACACGGGCCACGTTCTGGTTCAGGAGCGTTCAATTTGGGTGTCAAATTGTTGGTCTAGCTGGTCTAATTCCATGTACTCTTGTGTTCTAGTATGTATTGTGGCCTGATGGACCCCTGTTGCCGTCAATTCTCTTTTTACTGCGGGATTGCCTGTCACACACCAGCGGTACACAAAAAAATGAGTTTGAGCATGCTCAAGTTTCGGGTCCCTCTACTCAAGGTGAGTGGTATACTCGCATTGTATGTGAGCTGTACTTTACAAAAGACCCAAACGTGTCCCTCAGCCAGCCCCTGAGCCAGCCCCAAAGGGCAAGCATGTCCAACTCTTCAAGCAGAGGTGCAAGGTTTGCAAGGGGTTCTGTTCGGTGCCTGTCAATCAGAATGCAAGCAACTGAGTGGTACCTAAGTTGTACAGATGAGGACATGTTTTGCATTGTGTTCCATGGTATGTGTTGCGCGCATACACAGGCTTGTCCAAACACTGCAACCCCGTGTTTCTGCAGTTTTACACTGTGCAGCCTGCACAAAGCTACAAGCCACATTCTCTTAGTATTGGAACCGCAATCAATGGTTCCAACAAAGCCCCAAAAGTGCAGAAACATGGGGTCACCATGTTTGGGCAAGCAAGTGGGTTAAACTGGTTGGGATGCACACATTGAACTGCCTTCCCCCTGGGCTGATCAGCAAACCTGAGAACCTCTGACCGACCCCAAGGCTAGCTGATCAACGGATACCCCCAGGGAAAGACAATCACAAATAGTGGGGATCTTGCTGTGTGGAAACCAGGGTGGTCCCCAAGGAGACCTGAAGGTCTTGTTGTTTGCCTCAAGGACCGCCCACATTACAGTCCAGCCACTGTCGATTATCCTCCATCAGCATCGCTTCGATTATCCACCAACTGCCTCAGACAGCCTCAATGGGTTTGGACTTGGAGGAACAGAGGGGGAGGGGATATTTGCCCTTCTGTTCTGCTGCATCTCTGCCCCCAGCCCCCCTTGCTTCCTGATTCAGATGGGCCACAGCATCCATTGATGGAACAGAAATGTCGGAACGCCTGTCGGCTGCAGTCCCTGTAAACTTATTAGCTTTTTGGCCAGCCGAGACCTAAAAGTGCCGGTAAAGGCTTGACAGGTGCTTATGCAAGGAGCCTCAAGGTCCTGGTCTGTGTGTGCTTTTCTGCGCCTGCTCAGTTCCCCTTGGCTCCACTGAGCCAACTCATATGGAGAACTGACAGCTTAGGACACAGCAAGTCACACCATATCTGCCATCTCCTGCGTCACCACCTTCAGCTCTCTGCGGGCCTTGTCTCTCTTTTCCTGCACGCATGAACGAAGGGACGGAGAGGGATGTGGTGTGCTGACAATGGTGTTGATGCTGCGGGAGGGTTTTCCAAGGGCTGTGAAAGGGATCGGCAATAGTTGTTGAGAGGGTCCGAAACTTTGGTGAGGAGTTCCTACCCTTTGATGACAATTGAGGGTACGGGGGTGTTGCAGACCATTATTGAGTTCTTGTTGAAAAATTTGGGGAAAGCTGAGCAGGGTTGAGCAGGGCTCAGGCCAATCTTCAGCACAGAAAGACCTGCCTAATTTTTGGAGACCAGTGCACTGTTCATAGCACAGCGTTGTCGAGGAGTGTGGTGGTAACAGGCTGTGGGGGTGTGAATGATTGCAAAGCTTTTTCGAGGTGTTGGAGGGTTGTGGATCATGCTTGATTCTGAAGCATGATTGTGTGGAGGGTTGCGGAGGGTTGCTGTGCTTTGGCTGTTGAGACATGATGGGCGGCAGACAATTGCACAAGAGGGATAGAACACAAGAAGAGACCTCCTGATGAGAGGGGAGGAGTAGGTCAGGGCTGGGGGCAAGGACATGGGCCAAGTGGGCAAGGCACCCTCAGTGGCGGTCGGCGCAGCTTCAATATCTCCAAATTCTCATTGGTGGAACGAGCAGTGTCCTCTTTCTGAGTACCAGCCTCTAGCAACGCAATCTCGGTGTACAAGTCTTTCTGCCACAAGCAGCGCAGCGGGTGTAGAAAGGATACAAAGGATGTAGGCAAGCCATGCACACGCATGCACTTGCAAGCATGCACGCAGCACACGTGCACACACACAGACACACACACGGGAGGAGGAGGAGGAGGAGGAGGAGGAGGAGGAGGAGTCGTGGCCATGATCCCAGTCACGCATTAACCCCCAGACATGGCCTCTTGGACAGAGTAGTGAGTGCGGCTCAATGCTGTGTATAAAGTCTGAAGTCTGAAGTCCAATGAGCTGGCAGGCGCTCACACTGTGCTATTGCCACTAAGGCCCACATGCTGGATCATGGTGGTTTCTATGTGTTTGGGGCTTAACACTGTGCTATCACAACTCGGGGCCATGCGATCCAGCACATGGGTTGAATTCCTCAACAGAATTCCATCAATTACAACACTCATAGGATAAGAAAACATGCCCCCTGCCCCCCTGTTTTCCCCCTCCTTTCTGTGTGACGCCCTGCTATCTTTCCTTATCCTCGTCCCCCCCCCCCCCCCCCCCCCCGGGCGCCTTTTTTTTTTGCCTCACTACAGACCCTCCTTCTTATCCACAGGTTTCTTCCTCTCGCCCCAAACCACACCCCTGCACAATTTTTCCACAAGACGCCCCCACCCCGCAGCCCCCACCCCAAGGTCTTCGATGTGTCGGCATGGTGGGTGTGGATGTGTGGGTGTGTGGGTGTGTAAGCAGGTGCGGGATGCATCGTGGACCTGCTCACTACAAGCAATTGCAACGGTGATACAATTATTAGACTTTCTATCAGACCTTCGGTATTTCATAGCGACGTGTAATCTTGTTTAAAGTGGTAGCTGCTTGCTGCTCGCTCCCTGCCACTCTCTCTCTGCGCCCTGCAGTCCGTGTCGTCCCTCCCTGCAAATACACTGGCATAAATACTGCACGGTCTGCACTGCGAATCAACGTCTATAACTGTCGGGTGGGCTTTGTTGGCTGGGGCGCGTGCCCTGCCATTCTGGCAAATTTACATGAGGCACTCAAAAACCTTTTGTGCTCTTTGGCACCCAAGGTTCTTTCAAAGATGTGTGCCGAAGTGCCTTTGACGTCCCAAGTTGCTTGTCTAAGCAAAGGTGGCGGCAAACGTGCCCGCAAAGGCGCAAGCCAAAGTGTCCAACAGAGTGCCCGCGGGAGTGTGCAGGAGGGTGCGTGCAAGTGGCCCACGCCAAGGTGCCCCCAAAAGTGGCTGCCAAGCCCCGGACAGGGTGTTTGGGCAAGAGTGGTTGCAAGGGTGCTAGCAAATATGCCTGCGAAGGCGCGGGCCAAAGTGCCTAGCGGAGTGCCCGTGGGAGTGTGGGAGATTGCGTGCAAGTGGCCTGTGCCCAAGTGCCCGCAAAAGTGCCCGCGAAGCCCCGGGTAGGTTGTCTGCACAAAAGTGGCGACAAAGGTACGTGCGCTACAGCAATAGAGGTGCCAAGGTTTTGTGCAAGTCCCGCCTACGTGTATTACCACTCATGGCCCTCTTTCATGGGTCCAAGGTCTGGGCACATGCATGGTGAAGGCATGACACGCCATCTTTTAGGGCCCCATACATACATCTTTCATCATTCTACCATGCACTTTCACCTGTGCATTCGCTTCTTTTTTTTAACGCGGGCCAAGCTGTATGGACGTGCAATATCCATACCAAAACAAGGACGTGGGTCGGGCCAAATGGACGCAGTGGCCAAAACTGCGATCCAGCATGCGGCCCCGAATGGTGAGAAGACACTGCTAGACCCCATGCGCTGGATCATCAAGGTTACTATGATTGAGCACGTGGCCCCTAGTGGTGATGGCACACTGATAGACCCTATTTGGTCTGTCATGAGGCCACCATGATCCACCACCATGTGGCTTCTTGTCGGTGAGAGAACACCGTTAAACCCCACGCATTGGATCACCGAAGCCATTTTGATCTAGCGCGTGGCCCAGAGTGGCATTTGCATGCTGTCAGACGTTGCACACTGGATCACACGGATCACACTAGGGCCACTAGTGCATGGCACCTGGATGCTATAGAACATTGCCACATCCCACGCCAGCCCCTAGCAAGTGGAGGATGACCACAAGAAGGCATTCGGTCCGCCACGCCAAAGGGCCTCGTAGCTATCTGGGTGCCCCTCAGTTGGTGGGGGGGGGGGGGGGCCTCCTCTGTCGAACCCTACATTCCAAGCACAGCGCCCATGGAGCCAAGCATAGGCCCTTGGAGCATTATTCCACGCATGACGCTCACAGAACCAGGCACACAGCCCGTGGAGCTAGGCACCATGCCGACTTATCACCCCTAGTCGGGGGAAGGGGCACCCCACCCAACCAAGGACCAAACCCCGGCCACCATAGCAGCTATCAGGGTGCCCCCCAATCAAGGGAGCAGGCCGCCCCACACCACCCTTCACCAAACCCCGGCCCCCATACCAACAACCAGCTATTGGGGTGCCCCGCAGTTTGGGGAAGGGGCCGCCCCACACCACCCTTGACCAAACCCCGGCTGCCAGATGAACAAGCAGCTATTGGGGTACCCACCAAGGGAGGGGGGGCTGGCCCCTCGTTGAACCCTGCATTCCGGGCATGGCGCTGAATGGGGCGGACAAGAGCCTGTAGAGCATTGGTCCGGGCAAGAGCCCACCAAGCCGGGCACCGCGCCCTTCACAGCCACAGGAAGGCCAACTGAGGGAGAACCCCTGGCCATGGGCAGCAGGATGCCTGACAACCCCCGAACCACCAAGTAACAAAACTGGGGACAATTCAACGGCCTAAGGATATCGATCCCTTTTTACCTGAAACGTCAAACAACGAAAAGCATTCGGCACCAGTCGGCACCATTCTGTTCAGAATCATGTGCAATGTAGGCATCCTGGTTACCAGTAGGGCCAGCACATCATGCACCCAGATTGGTTTGTAGGTATTGTATGATATACTACAAGCGTGCCTGTGTGTGTGTGTGTCTGTATGTATCAACCCGGCACCAGGTTGATCAGTCATCCAATTTCATGTTTCCTCCCGTCAGTCCATCTTAATCCTGGTTCACTGGCAGTGGTAACTGAGCATTGCAAGTGCCCTTCATATGGGCTGGCCAACCCCAACAGACAGACAGCTCGCCCCTGAAGCTTGCAGCGTTTATCCCTTCGTCCGGGTTTTTTTGGATGAGGGAGTTGAGGCTCAAAAAAGAATCCTAACCACATTGTTGCTTTCGCTCCACAGGCACTGCACTCCAGGATTGGCCGGAGGACTGCACGCTGAACATCTTTTCCTCCTTAATTGCAGAAAGGCGCCCAGCGCATGTCATGAACTGCTCTTCTGTCCGCTCTACTTGACGCATACATGTCGAAACCACGTACACTTGGGCTGCCTTGGCACAGTGCTTCCTTATCATGTTCAACGTGTGTGTACCCCCCCACCCACCCACGCACCTACACACACATAATGACGGGGTGGTTTCATGGAAATCGCTGTATGTCTATGTGTATGTCTATGTGATGTATGATGCATGATGGTGACGTTGCTCATCAGAACTCGACTAGTACTGCAAGTGAAAGAGAAAACCATGGGTGGGAAGGGGACTAGTTAGGTCGCAGTGAAAGCACGGCGCTGCGCAGAGGAGGGATGAAGCAAAACTGATGTGCTGGACAACACACATCAAGAGTGGAGCAGAAATATTTCGTTGTTGATGTCATATACCGGCAGCGCCTAGCCCATGTCCAGGATGTATGCACCTGGCAATTCCACCCAGCCAAACCTCAGCAGGCTTCCGAAAGCAGCAAAGGCCTGCCGTTCAAGTCCATCTTCCCTAAGCCAGACAGAAATCAGGCCCATGCAAGGCACTTGCGGTTACTAAAAAATTGATGTCCCACTTGCCAATGCCTGCCAGATCATTTATTGATGGCCTGCTGAGACAATTTCCTTTGCAACTGATGAATGCCCATTGACTGGGAAACATCAGCAACTCTGTACTCAACAAGTGTTTTGTACAAAGACCTCCATTGTTGTACCAATGCATGAGGTGTATTTCTGTACCCACCGAAGATGCCCCATCTCAGGGTCCCACTTTTCCCATACCCGCTGTGACATGGCTTCCAGAATCCGGCTCTCAATGTTCTCCAGGCGCTCTGCGTGCTCAGCATCAATCTCTGCTTCTTTGTCAAGCTGCTCACGTTTCTCACTCAGGATTGCGCGGACCCGTCCAAGCTCTCTCTGCAGTGCCTGTTGGGAGCAGCAGTCACAAGCATTGTACCAAACAGCCTTCAACAAGCTTCTGAATAGCTGAATATCTGACGCATATATCTTCAAAAAGCCCTGTTTTTCCCCCTTCCTGAAAGGGTGTGGTTTGGCACCCACAGAAGTATTGTGCTTTTTGGTGTCTCTGGTGCCCAGGCCCCATGGTATCCCTTGCTACCCACATACCTCTGCCATGGTCTACACTTAACACACAGTATAATCATGGTGCATACAAGCAACATTGCTTGTTTTCCACAGCTGGTTTTCATAGTCTTTGTGACTGAGTGCTACTTTTCTGGGGTTTTGGCGCTGTCAGTTGTCCCCTTCTGCATGTGCACCACATTGCACACGGCGAATTTACAGCCACACATCAGCTTGCAACTACAATTTTCTGGGGTTCTATGGGCTGTTTGGGTGGGTGCATCTTGGGATGGTCCACTGGTGTTTGTCCACTAATAGTTGCCTGTGTCATGGGAATTCAGGTACTTACCTCCATCCATCTCAGACCCATCCGCACAGTGATAAACAGCAGTAGTCTTCTTGTGGGGGGGGGTCGCATGTTCCCACCCCTTGTGTTACACAAGCAGGCCTGATCAACCCGTAACCAGGCCAATACACACATACACACACACATACCTGGCTCCATTGAAAATTCAGATCAAGGTCAGAAGGCAGTCAAAGTCTGTGTGCCACACACCAGTGATACATTGTCCCACGTTGTCACTTGCAAGACACCAACTACTGTGCGTCCCACCAGTATGCATGTCCCTTGAGCCACTCAGCCAAATTTTTTGCCGCCTCTGCGCGTGATGTCGGCAGGTCGTAGGACATGTGGCACACCACCTTAAACGTGGCCTGCACATCGTGTGGCTCTGCTGCACACGCTCTGTTCAGGCCTTTGTGCATGGTGCATTGCCTCCCCCCTCCCACATCCCGACAGACTTGCCACCTGCAGCTTTTTGCTGCCACACTTGTGCAGTGCAGCAGCATCTTACAACGCGCCATTGCCCACTACCCCTCGCACTGTGGCAGCGAAATACCATGATGCCACTACGAACTACTTAGGTGTAGTGTGGCAGTGTATTGAAAGATGCTGCTACTGACTACCCCCATACCCTGTGGCAATGAGATGAGAGGATTACCCCCCTTTCAGTGTGGTGGTGTATTGAGGGATGCCAGTACCCTTGGTCCCGTGCAGTGTGGTGGTGTATTGCAGGATGCCACCGTCCAATACTCCCAAGCAACGACATCTTTCAATGCATCGCCACATAATTGGGTAGTGGCTTCCTTCACCAGCCAGTTATACTGTGTTTTCCGCCGGTTTATTTCCACGCTCTGTCATTTTTTTTGGGAAATTCTATTGCCTTCGGCAAGGCACCTCGAAGAGAGGCTGACAGTCAGCCACTCAGTCAATCAATCAGGCAAGCAGTCAGTCAGGCAGTCGGTTGGGCAAGAAGGCAGGCAGCCAAGTAGGCAGAAACACACAGTTTGGCTTTTTTTTCAGTGGAGGACTAAATCTACCACCAGTGGGGAACGTGTAGCGCACTGGAGCAATCGGCGATCGAGTGGTAGAACACTTGAAAAAGAACAGAAAACAACCACAGGGTCTCACCCTCTCACTTCAGTGTTTCACTCAGATGTGAACCCCTTGGAATAGCTCCATATTTGCTAAGGTGGCATGGTATGTGGCCTTGAGGTCACTACCATGTCACTTGGGCTCTTCCTACCTAGCTAGGCTTACTGGGGTTAGAACCCAGGACGCTTTCGTCTTAGCTTAGAACGCTTTCGTCAGTTTGAATCCCAGCCAGCGATCGCCGGCGCGAGTCAATCGACCCATTATTCTTTTTCAACTGACCCTGGTTCAAATCCTTCTGAGTACAAACTTTTAACCCCTAACCCCCCCATCCCCCCACCCCATCCCCCAAAATGTGACATTCAGTTTGAGGGGGATAGAGGCCTCAAAATCAAAAATTCTATTGGTGGATTGGTTTGTCAGGCAAAATAATGATTTTACAAGGGGTTAGACATCCAATACCATGCCGTCGGGTATGCTACGCGAACGACCCCCCAAAAAAGGGTCTGCGCCTGCGCTTGATCTAACAACCTCTCTTCGAGTTGATTTCGCCTAGCTTTGTCAGTCGATTAAAATGTGTAGTTCTATTTCAATGATAAAGTTTTCTGTTTCACTTTACGGCAAACCTTAGTACCATGACAATGCCAAGAGAACAGTGTCAGAGTATGGCTCATATCTGTGTTAACCCCACCCCAATGGGGATTAGTGGGCAAAGACTTCTTTATGCCACCACACTACATAGGGGTAGTGGGCAGTTACGCCACACCACTGCAAGGGGGCAAGGGGCATCGACATCCTTCAATAGACCGTCACATTATGGGGGCAATGGGCAATGGCATCCTTCAATACACCGCCACACTGCCGGTGTGTGTGTGTGTGTGTGTGTGGGTATGGGTGTGGGTGTGGGTAGTGACATCCCTCAAGTTGCCGCCAGGATGTGATGGCCTCTTCATCTCATTGCCACACAGTACGGGTGTAGTCAGCAGTGGCACCCTTCAACACGCCAGCACAATACATGCGGGTAGTGGGTAGTGGCATCCCACAAAACACCACCACAGTGCAGGGGCTCTAACATAGTGCTACACTGCACGGGGCAGTTGGGCAGGGACATACTTCAGCATGATACCACCTTGGTAGGGACACGGGCAGTGGCATACTTGAGCACTTGGCAACATTGCAAGGGGCTGGTGAACAATGTCACTCTCCAACATGCTGGCATGCATGAGGGACACACACACACGATCGACACAAGACAAACAGGCGTGGAGAACAGTGGGTGCACGTTGTGAATTCAGCTGGATGCAGACCAGATACGCAGACTGTGCTGCAAAAGATAGAGGACAGAGAACAGCAGAAACAGAAGCAGAAACAGAACGGTGTGGACGGAGGGACACACACACACACACACAGCCTACACACTCACATACATGCAACCCATACAGTGCAGTGACACAGATAAGAACACACAGACTGCTGTGTGCATACACATCACACAGCAGATGGCAGCACAAGTCCCAGCAGGTGTCAGCAGGTATCACAAATATTTGTGGTGGGTGTTAGCAGGGGGCAAAAAAGGTGTTGGAAGGTGTTGGCAGGTGTCAGCAAACATTTTGGCAGGTGTTAGCCCCAAATGTGCTCTGCAACTGCTCGCTGCTTCACTGCATCCCTGCACCTACACTCGAAACACCCCAAGTACGTGGGTCTTCTCTCTCTCTCTCTCTCACTCTCTCTCTCACTCTCTCACTCTCTCTCTAACTTTCCCAATACGGTATCACTGGGTGAGCGCTCTGGTGGTGACACAATGAGGGCGTATCCTGACACACCTCTTCTCGAACAATACAACGTGCCATCTCCTCATCCATCGAGTCGGGGAACCGCCCACCCTACACAAATGCGACCAGGATTGTGGGCAAGGGTCCAGGTCAACATTATCCAAGAGGGTAACCAAGGGTTCAACCACAATGCGATACAGGATGCATCTGCCCATCAACAGAAACCACATGTTCCATCTGATGCTGTTTGGAATGCTCCCAAGATCAAGGTGGTGGGCAAAAGAACCTGTAGGAAGCCGAGACCAAAATCCCTGACGCACAAATATGGGTGTGCGACAACATAGAAGCCGCACATGGGTAAATAGGTTAAAAATCGTACCAAGTTTTCGTGGAATCTCTAAACCAGGGTCAGGTTGAAACCTCTTGGTCAATCATGCCACCATTTGTTCCCTAATCCCATTCTACCCTGCTCCGACGCGTCCACTTGGCACCCAGTATTGCATTGGCTCTACTGGAGGGATGGAAAATGCAAAAATAATCCATTAATGGCTAGCTACACATGCACAGGTGCTGTTGGAACATACCAATGAGGGAGGCAGTCAAAATCTCTGTTTAATAATACCAGTGACCCACACACACAAACACACAGAGGAGGAGAAGGAGGAGGAGATGCGGCCGATCATCGCTACTGCTCGACCACCCAATGCTGACGGCCCTTACCAGCGGTATAGTACGTGCCAGTGAGGTGATCTTGAGGGCCTGCCCTGTGCAAGCATCATGGCGGCCTCTCTCTCCCAAAAGCCTCCTCCGCCTGGAGCCCGGTCCCAGCACGGGCGTCACCCCGGCCCCCGCGAAAGGGGGTGGTACCCAAGCCCCGGTTCCACTCCTGGTCACTGGTACCCCAGAGGTGTGCCTAATACCTGGCACTGGGTGGACTGTTACTAAACCGATGGTCTCAACCCCAACACCCCCCCAAATAGTACCTGAGGAACATAAGATGCCTTGAAACAGTCCCTTGTAATGTGTAAGAAACGCCAAAACATAGCGCTTGTCAAGCAAGAAATGTAGGGGCAAAAGATCGCGGTAGGAGTAGCGCATTGTTGTGAGGGATAGAGAATAGTGTGGTTGGGGTGGGTGAATGGCATCTTTTGCCCAGATACCTTGCGAGGGTTATCACCACCACTTGTTGGGGGCTCCTTTCTTCTGTCATGAGACTTGCTAGAATCATGCTTCTTCGGAGGTCCGCCTCCCTTGCGCTCCTCGTTTGCATGATCTGCACGTCTACGCTCGTCTCGGCGATCCGGCTGACGCTCTCGTTCTTCCAACTCCCACCCACTGCGTCCCCGGTCCTCCCACCGCCGTTCCTTATTGGGCTTGGCAGTCGTACGTTCCTCCCAACGGTTTGCACGACTATATGCTTCCCTACGTTCCGTGTGATCCCTCTCCTCCCAAAGGCTTTCCTCTTGCTCGTCCCGGCGCTCCGTTGGCTTCCACGTTTGACGGCGCTCGGTAGGCTTGCGCTCCGCGGGCTTGCGTCGGTCCCGGCGTTCCGTGGACTTGCGCTCACCTCGCCTGTCATTCGACTGACGCTCCTCGCGTTGCTTCGGAGCACTCATGGTGGAAGACAACCTTCACCTGCCATAATGAAACAATGTTATCATGAGGACTACTACACACAAGGCAACACATACAAAGCCTACCAACTCAACCCCAATGCCGTCATGGGTTGGCAGTAGGCGCAAGCAGTCATCGGCGGTTAGGAGATGCCAAACATTGGGCCAAAAAGCTCTCACATTGCCTAACAGATTTTCATAGCTTAAATTATTCTTGCGGTTGAGCACTTGCCACATTTCAATACTTAGGTTTGGAAAAGAACAACTGCCAAAGTAGTGAAATACAAAGTGCTAAGAAGGGAAAAGTGATTCTACCACAGGTAACCTCCAACAATCTCATAGCCTTGTGTTCGTCATGGTTTCTATTTCCAAAAGGATGCCTGAGTCACACACACGTGTGGCCTCACAACAACAAAGGCGCCCTCTATTGCACATCCAAACGAAAGATGCCTCCCGCCGTTACGTCGCACATTACCTCTTGGCATGCAATAGCTCAACGGATTAAACCGGACCTGGGTTTCGGCGGACTTATCAGCTCAGCGAACTTTCGGCCAGCCGAAAGTCCGGTTTAATCTGGTAGCGCGCAATTTTTGGCCCAAAAACTACGGCCGGACGTTCGGCCGGCCGAATCAGCCGGCCGGAAGTCCGTTCTATTACGGCAACCCCTCCCCTTATTAGTACCCCAAATTTAACCCCCCCCCCCCCCGCCAAACCACCCCTTGCTTCGGCTCACTTCGCTCAACACGGAACCCAGCCCCCCACCCCCCTTAAATAACAAGACTGACAAACTTTGCAACAAAACAAAACTAATGGCTTGCCATCTGTGAGCCACCATAACCAAAAAAATCGGCAACAACGTTAAACATAATTACGGATGGATGCAAGGCATTGGCGTGCACCTCCACATATGGCCACGACCATCAAATGGAGGATACACAATGTTCTCAATTGAAAGTTGCGATGGCGTACCGTTGCACAAAAGGGAGAGAAGCAAAAATTTTGCCATAGGGGCACAAAAATGGTTTGTCACATGCAAACCCCATTCAAGAGCATGCATCCAACCTATCCAAGCCTCCTTGTGGACACGAAATACGGGCAATAAGCACCCAAGCAATCGTTATGCACCATTGACTAGGGGCCCCTTGGGGTGCAGGTTTGGTGCTCTACAGGTCAATAAGAGGGATCATGAACATCGGAGTGAACAGTATTTCGTGGAAATTGGGCGCAACACAGTATCATGGGGTGTTCCCAATGAAGAACAACGCAACACAACAAAGCATGTTCTTGTACGAGGAAGGGTATTTTCAAGGTATGTCAAAACGCATTCCGAACGCATGGGATCCCGCTCTAGAAATTGAGCCTCAATGCAACCCTCCAAAGTATTCATATTGTCACGAACAACGATCCCCTGCCAATGACTTGAAAACCACCCTCCTATTTGCAACCTCCACATTTCCTCGCACAACGTGAAGTGTGCATGCTAACATGCAGAGTGATGAAGTGTGGCATAGTTTGGTTCTGTTGTGTGCAAAACAAGTGTACTACGAAGTGACATAATTTGAGCGGTGCAAGTTTCACGACTAATTCCTCGGCATGTCATGCAGAATCAGGTCTTGAACAACAATTTCTTCAGGTCTTGCAGTTTCAGCTGAAAATTTTGGGACCTTTAAATTCTTGGTCGAGGGAAGCCCACCAAATATGTTTGGAATATTGTGGAGCCCAGACCTCCACCTCCCACCACCACCATGGCACACACTTTATTAATTCCATGCTACTATGCATTCACGCAACCATGCGGCAATGTTCCACCACTCAAAAAAAAATACACACCTAGTGACGTGTGACATACGACTACAAAAACTAGTTTTGCAAAACACACAAGCACCAACTCCTCGGCCAATAACAATGTTGCTCATGGTGGGGTCTGGCCATGAGTGAATGCAATGTTGATGCCATTTCCTGACAAAATTTCCACTGCATGTGTATGTGTAACATTTCAATTGTATTCACACAAGTCCGGGTTGGGATTGTTTCACAACATGTTTCGTTAATCGCGGAACACTGGCCTTGAACCCTTCCCCTCCCTCTCCATGTTACTCAAAAATGGGCGGCAACCAAGCAAAAATACGCAGCAATAGGTAAATAATGTTACTCAACGGATGGTCTCAACCCCACCCCACCCAATGTTACTGGAGCAACATAGGATGCCATTAAACAATCCCTTTTGCATGCTTGCACTCTTTCTTTGCCATATGAAGAAATTGCAGTAGGAAGTCGACGGATCATTGACCCCCGGGGGTCCATGACCCCCTCCCTAGCTTCAACCATCGATCAAGGATCACCCCCCGCCTAGTCCCTGACCCGCGGTTTTTCCGTACCACCCATTTGTATGCATGGACACTTCTAGCAGCTCAAATAGTCATATGTCCAAGCAGGACTAATTTCAGCAGATCGCTCAATAGTTTCCCATGCCGGCAACACAAGCACAAAGGAATCTGCGGGGTCAGCCAGCGGGCACATAGTTATTGTCCTTATGCACTTGCAGGTGCATCACTCCAAAACTATACCCCGGCTCTCGGAGAACATGGAGCTCCAAACAATAGTGACTGGGTGGGTCGAGATGGGCGGGCAACTCATAGGTTAGAAAAACCTGTCACCAAACAGCAAAGGTCCCACAAGCCCCCCAAGGAAAACAACAGTTCAGCGAGAGCCAAACTGTCGTTTCCCATGCCGGCAACACAAGCACAAAGGAATCTGAGGGATCAGCCAGCGGTATATATTGCCAACCCCCCCCCCCCCCCCCGTCGACCCCTACACCGCCGTGTGGGCATCCGGGCGGAACCTGTACTGTCGGTCCAAGTCGCCGTACCCACAAGACACACCCTGACGCGACACCTAGGATACCCACGCACATACAAGGTTAGACCCAACCCACAGCAACACCCAGACCCCCGCAGCGTACATCCACCCCAATCCCCTAGGGGGCCAGTCGCCACTGGATAAAAAATAGAAAGAGCCGCCGCGGGGCTACGCCTGCCGTCACCCACACACAAACAAAAAAGCTGCGAGCCAAAGCACGCGCGGGCACCCAGCCCTCGGCGGAATGACCACCGTTTTGGTTGTTTCTCACGGCCGTAGTGGCTCCACGCAGTGACTTCAGCCAGCCTCAGGGGGAAGGGGAACAGAGGGCGGAGGATCACCAACCCAAGAGGGCGTCGATTTCGGAGGAAATATTGCGCAAGGGGTTGGGGGAGATGGGGAACTGTCCTATCCCTAGGGAACTCTGGGATGAACTCGTCCCGGCGGGCCTGCCGGAGCGCTTGCGTGGGGTACGGCTACCGGAGGGCAAGGGTTACCCGAGCCCGGAGACGGAGGTGATGTTGGAGGTACTGAAGGGGCAAGGGGTATTGGCTGAGGTCCAGCGCCAGCAGGGTGAGCAGGGAGGTCCCAACTATACCCCCTTTGTTATCCCCAAAAATGACATCAAGGCGTCGATGATTTTGGATTGCACCCCGGGGAACACAGCGGACCCTGACCCGCCACCCCATTTTATTTTGGCATCTTGGACGGCGTTGGGGGGGTGGTTGCAAGTCTATGGGGGGGGGGGGGGGGCGGACCTGTGCACATGACACATGTCCATTTGTCTAACGCTTTTTGGAGTTTCTTGCTCCCTGCTGGGTTGTTTAGAGGGGATGTTTAGGTTTCGATTTGGGGGGAAGTTGTGGGATATGAAGAGGTTGCCTTTCGGCTGGAAATATTTGCCAGTTATATGCCAGCGACTTTTAGGCTCTTTGGTTCGGGACCTCGTCCCCCCCGATGTTTTGCTCATCCATTATTTGGATGATTTTCTTTTAGTTGCCAGGGATAGGGTTAGGCTGAGGGGGGTAACGGGACGGGTGGGGGCGCGGTTGCGAGAGGCCAAGTGGGGTACGATCATCCAGTAATGATCTACCCCCATCTGTTCGTGGACGCAGCGTGGGATTCTTTGCGGGGAGAGGAGGGTTACAGGGTGGGTCTTTTCTCGCCCAGGCTGGGCACGCGAGTGGAATGGTTGGGGACAACGTTTTCCTTGGGTGCCCGCAAGCGGCGGGTGAACCGGCAGATGGCTGAGCTTTGGGGCGCGTGGACGGCATTGAGGCTGGCTTGTCACCTGGGATGGGGGGGGGTGAACTCTTTTCCTGGATAATGCATGGGCCATTTACCAAGGGGTGCGGGGGAGGGCCTTAGTGGGATTGTGGGTCCAGCAGTGGATCTTACGTAAGGTCAACTTGCTTTTGTTTCGGCACCCTTTGGTGGTGCAGTTTGTGTTTGTCCCTACCTTCTTGCAGCCGGCTGACCCCATCTCTAGGTTGGAGGCGTCGTGTGGGGGGTGCAGAGCACGGGCTCGCGAGGCCGCCCGTGGGATGTGGCGGCGACTCGGGCCACAATTTGTCTTATACCTTGTACATCGGGTCAGTGGCTCGGTATGTGGGTGACACACTGGGGCCCGTGGTATCGTTACCGGGTGAGTTGGAAGGGGGGGGAGGGTGAGAAGGACGTGGGGCTCTTTGGATCTTCGTGGGTGTCAGGACGGGTGGAGCGGGAGGGTGGGTTTATTCGTTTCGTGGGGTCTAAGGGGGTCTGGGTTTGGATGCCGGAGCGGCCCCAAGAACCGTGCGGCAGGTGCGTGGCGGCGGAGGTTAACATTGGTGCTTGTTGGCACTGGCGGGTTGATTGCTCGCGGCGCGGATTGGGGGCATCATAGTGTGAGGGAAGCAGAGAGGGGGAACTTTGTTTTTGTGTCGCCCCGCCGCTTTTTGTAGTACCCTCTTCTACTAGTACAGTCCGCCTTGCACTCGTCCAGTAGAGCGATAGTCCCAGGTTCGAATCCCGTTGCCTCTTGGGAGTCGTCCAGGCCAGTCCTCCACCATATGGTCCAATATAGCAAGGGGCCTTTTTTTCTTCCCGCCCAAATCCCTTGCTTCGGGGCGAGCGGCGGGGGACCAGGGTGGCCGAGGGGGGCACAGAAGGGAAAGAGAACATGGTAGGGGCCGGCAGACGTGGCACCCGAGGCGGGGAGGGGGACCGAAGGGCAGGGGCCAGGCGCAAAAGCTACCCTGACGGCGCCCGAAATAACCACACCGGTGGGCATACCGCCGTAGCCGAGGGGGGTGGATGCACCAGGCCCTACCTGGAGGCACCACTAAGCCGCTGCGGGGGTTCAGGTTGGCTGAGCCAAATGTGGGTGCAGGGGCCGGAGGGTTGGTGCCAGCTGCGAGTGGGTGGGATGGACGACTTGCACGGAGCGGTGTGGGAGGCTTGGGGGCTTGCTTGTTTTTGAGGTTTTCTTTGGGGCAGTTGGCCGGCGGGTGGCATTGCGGGTTGGGGAGTATATGCGGCTTTTAGCTTTATGCCTACCTTGCCGGCCGGTGCCTCCCCCAGCGCCGTGCTCGGGGTTGGAGGCGAGCTGGGAGGAGTGGAGGAGGGCAATGCATGTGCTGGTGCAACGGGTGCATCCGGTCCCCGTCATTCGCGGCTGGGTTTGGGAGCTCACGGCAAGCAAGCCGGTGGCCCGGAATGAGAGGCGGGTGGCCGAGCGTGCACGCTGTGGGCTGTGCAGGAGGCGGCGCCGGGAGTGCTGGCCCTGGAGGATGTTGTGGTTGGCGCATTCAAGCTCTATGTTGCCACCGGAGTGTTGGAGCCCAGGGCCTCCATTTACAACACGCCCCAGGGGTTGGGCATCGCGGTGCCAACCCTCTTGGAGGCGTTGCGTTGGCGGTACCCGGGGGAGACGAGTGCGTGCCGCTGCTGGCGGTTGCACTGGAGTGAGGGGGCGAGCTTGCCCCTCTTGCATGCCCTGTTTGCCCCTCTCTGGCGTGGGGGCATGGTCCAGGCGCGCCAGGGCTGTACCTGGATGCCAAGCTGGGACGAGGCCCCACTGAGGAGATTAATTTTGGCCGAAGGTTACGTGGCGGGGGTCGTTTCGGCGGGGCAGGGGCACATCGTGGGGATGAACTGTAGGGGACACATTTTTTGTTCGCGAATGGGAAATGCTTTGCAGGACCGGGATGTGTACGCAGCCACAGACGTTGTTTTGGGCAGGGTGGGGAGGGTGTGACAAGTCTAGTATGTTCTCCTGCCTGGACAGCATGTGGTCAGCACGCGGCTGCGAGTTCTAAGGGCGGCTGGGTTCCCTTCATGGCACTGGAGGGTGGGGCAAGAGCGCTTGTGGCGGGTCATTTGTACGGTGCCGACGGATTGGAGACAACACTGCACCCCGGTCCACGGATTCCTGGACTCTATTTGAGCCTTGGGTCTGGGGGAGGTCACTAGGTGGGCCAAAGACTCAAATGCGTCCTGGGTCATGTCCCCTAAGATCCCCAAAAAAACAAGTAACAATCCCCCCCGTCCCCCAGTCCTCCGCCGCCACGAAGACCCTTTCCGCCAGGACAGTGCATCTACCAAGGAGCCGCCGGAGGTCAACTCTCAGTCTTGGAGCCAACCACAACGCCACCTGCGCCAGCTTCACCAGGCACCCAACCAGCACCGGCCACCCTGGGTCGCTTCGGGCCTCCCCCTTCACCCGGAATCCCTGCCCCTAACGCACTCCGGACGGGACCAACAACGCCCTTGCTGGTGCGTCCTCTTCCCGCCCCCCCAGTTGCCATTCCCACCGGCGCACGCGTTGTCCTCGGCCGACGCGCACTCCCGGCAGGAGCCACAAGTGGCCTTCTCCCCTTCCCTGGGGTACCCCGCACCGGAGGGGGTTTGGACCCCCCAACGCCGTGGCGTGGCCTCGCTCCAATGACGAAGCGCCCCCCCCCTCCCCCCGCAACCCCCCCCTCCCCCTGGTTCCCAGTCTAAGGCTGAGGACACGCAGATGGCCTCATCGCCAGCTGGTGCCCTCCTTGGCCCAAAAGCGGGGGCCTCAGAAGCCCTCCCTCTGGCGCCCTCCTCAGCGGAAGAATCTCCCCCATCGGGGGAAGTGGTGGCTTCCGAAGTGACAAGTTTGTCGTCACGTTTCGGTGCCCTGCCCACCCCCCTGCCGCTAGCAGGCGCCTTTGGACTTGGGCGCACATTTGCCCTCCCAACCCGGAAGTCGGTGCCCGCCTCCGCGGACGTCTCGGGGGGGAGTGGGGGGGTTCCGAGAGGGACCCATCGTCTGAGCAAGTCGACTCCCCTGACAGCCGCTCATCGCTCCTGTCGACGTTCCCCACAACCGCATCCCGCCCCTTATAACCCCTAGCCCCGGTGGGTCACCTAATTTTAAGGGCGTTTCCAAGGGGTTTGCTTGGGGGCTCTTCGGGGGGAACATAGTCTAAAAGTAGCGCGCAGTGCGCGCGCAGTGCAAAGATTCCCCCAAACTTCACAGTGAGTAAGGAAGACATCACGAACAATATTCCACCAACAATCAATAATGATGCTTCACAAGCCCCGTGGCTCATCCGCCAACTGCCCGGCAACAAACAGCAAAACATTTGGTGGCAGTAGGAATTGAACCGTCCAACCCTCAACCCTCAGAACTGGTTTGCAGGCCCAAAACACCAAAAAATAAATAACACACCAGGGATTTCTTTGCTTATTGGCTGCATGTCATACTACATCACCGGGTGCGCTTTGAACATTTTTTGTTGAAGATGGGCTTTATGTAGGTTATCCAAAATATCCATTATTTTGCTTTGTGTGTCCCCGTCTTCTTTGCTCCACCGTTTGCGTGTTCCGTGTTCCTGCACCTTGCAACCCTTGGTTTCACGAGTCCCTAGGTGTGTCTTGATCAGTTTTTGAGTGTCTATTTTTTCCGGTTAATGTTAAACCCCCGCCCCCATATTTAGTCCCCCCCCCCTTTAGTCCCCCTTGGTCCGACAGTTTGACTCTCGCTGAGTTGTTGTTTTCCTTGGAGGGCTTGTGAGACCTTTGCTGTTTGGTGACAAATTTTTCTAACCTGTGCGTTTTGTTACGAATCGCATGGATAAAACCGAGGCTCAAGTCCCGGCACGTCGCATGGGACCCCAGTGCCGTGTGGGGCGCTGGGCGAATCGAGCAGGCCCGACTTCGGGGCCTCTGCGTCACCGGCACGGCAGCGGCCTACCTGGAGCGGCGGGCAGCCGAAGAAGGCCGAGAAGGAGAGAAGGCAGTGGAGACTGCCGAGGATTTACACGGCGGCCGTGTTGGGGGGCGCGAGGGAACCGTCACCGGCAGCGAGGGCAACGAGGTCCAGGGTGAGCGGCGGGGGACCAGGGTGGCCGAGGGGGGCACAGAAGGGAAAGCAAACGTGGTAGAGGCCGGCAGACTTGGCACCCAAGGCGGGGAGGGGGACCGAAGGGCAGGGGCCAGGCGCGGAAGCTACCCTGACGGCGCCCGAAATAACCTCACCGGTGGGCATACTGCCGTAGCCAAAGGGGGCGGATGCACCAGGCCCTACCTGGAGGCGCCACTAAGCCGCTGCGGGGGTTCAGGTTGGCTGAGCCAAGTGTGGGTGCACGGCCCGGAGGGTTGGTGCCAGCGGCGAGTGGGTGGGATGGATGACTTGCACGGAGCGGTGCAGGAGGCTTGGGGGGCGCCTATGGGAGCATGGTGGCTGGTTCGAGGGGGAAGAGTGCTATGTGATGAGACGGAGAAGTTGTACGTGGGGGAACACATTCAGGTCCGTTTCCGCGGAGTGTGGGGGGGGGGGTGAGGCGGGACAGGCCGGGGCATCGGGGGGGGGGGGGCAGACCGGGGAGGGTGGGACGGGGCAGGCACTGGAGAAGATGCTGGAGATGATGCGCCTGCAGCGAGCACCTGCAGTTGCTCGCCGCCAGTACAAGCGGCCTGCGGAAAGAGGTGGAGGAGTTGAAGAGCGGCAAGGGGAAGGAGAAGCAGCAGGAGGGAAAGGAGAAGCCCATCCCACCGCTTTCGGTGGCCAACGTGGAGAAGAAGGAAGGCGCCCCGCATCTGCCTCGGTGGATGTCGGGGCAATGCAAACTTTTGAAGGAGCTGTTGGGGGGTCTGGGGGAGGAGTGGGTGGCTGAGGACATGGAGGGGATAGAAGGGGGGGGATGGGGGAGGGGCGGTGGAATCCGACATTGTCCCGACAGATCCGGAAGACGGGGGTCCCCCTGGGATAAGTTTGCGTGGGGAATTTGGGTGGGTATGGTTCGAACCAACGGGAGTATGGAACCAAATGGGGCGGTTCCAAGAAGGGGGTAAGTGGGCAGCAGACAGAGCCCAAGGGCGGGGGTGAGGTGGGGGGAAGGGGTTGTTGCTATCACGCAACTAGGATTTTACAGGGGGCCGGAAGTGGCATTGTACCAGGGGGAGCTGTGCTTTAAGACCTTGGGAAGCAACCCTAAATGGGTCCCGCTTTCGGGCAAACCAAGCCAGCCATGCCAGCGGTGCACCCAGAAGGGGGTGAGCAGGGAGCAGGCCCTCCATTGGAGGGTGTACTGTCCCCATTGGACAGGGTAAATCGCTGCTGAGGGTCTCGTGGACGGGTGGGATGAAGGCACGTAGGGGAGGGGGCTCAGACGGCGAAGAGACGTGGTGGGCGGAAGGATACCGCTTCGCATGGAGGCAACTCTGGAAAGCGAGGGCGCAAGAGCCGGGAGACAGCCCGGAAGCGCTGGCAGTTCATTCCGTTACTGACCGCACCTCCAAGCGTTGGGGGGGGGGGGGGCGTTGAGGAAGTTATGGAAGTACGCCATGGGGAGCCCGGGGAAGGGAAAGGGGGAGGTCCTTTTCTGGATACTTGTTGCAACAGTCCAGAGATGGGGCCTCGTCGTCCACGATACGGGGGACGATCGCGGCCGTGCGGATTGCGGAGGACATGGGGTGGATCCCCGCAACCGTGGCCCTGATTCACAGGCGGCTTGCCAAGAGCGGATGGGGGTCCCGGGTTTCAATTTTACCTCTTTCCCTGGTTGCTATTGGTGGCTCCTATGTGCTTGTCCTAGTTTGCATTCCTCCGGGTTGGTGAAGCCGCATCCATAAGGGTGGCGGATATTCAGGGGGAGAAAGCACTTGGATTTTGGGCTACCAAGAGGGGGATCATTGGCCGGAGATGGCGCAGGTGGTTGGAGTGGTCGAAGGCATGGCGGGGGGTACCTGCGCGAGTACACCAAGGGTTGGGCGGGCGAAGAGAGGGTGGTTCCTGGGGGACCGCCGGTGTATGAGACTGCTTTAATTGTAAGCGTAATTGGCGGGGTTCCTTCAAGGGACAGAGTGGGAGGATGGGAGGTGGCATGGTCACCGCATGGGGGGGCGGCGGCTGCGTGGTCGCATGGCCCGCTGGAAACGTGGTTCCTGTCCTTTGGGAGGTGGGAGGATAAACGCACGGCCATGGCTTATGCCAAGGATTTTCAGGATCCGAGAGTGCTAGGCGACCTCCTCCTACCGTGGCTCGGGGACAGGGACACGTTGGAGTTCCGGGACCTGGCGGCGAGCCAAGTGTGGGCGGAGGTGTAGTTCGCGCCCGAGAGGCTTGGAGGGGGGGGACAACGGCGCGGAGGGGCGGACCTTGACTCGGATGACCCTGGCGCACATGCAAGAGTCAAGAAATTTGCAAACTACCTTCCCTTCACATAACACACATCATGCACAACTGGAAAAGCCATGAACAGCGCATTGGTCGCCACCCTCAAGAACACACAACTGTCTTTCTGCTCCATTGTCAACTAAGTACACATGGACTCCATCTTGCATTGGCGATTTACCACCCGTAGTGCATCTTGGTAGTACTCCAAGTGGATGAGCCCATCTCCCGCCATGCCAACCACCGTGGCAGGAACTCGCACGCCGTTGGAGCGGGTGTAGAACACCCGATCGCCAAGACTCAAATCCATGAAGAAAGTGTTTCTAAGAAAGGAGGGGGGGGGGGTATGTAGGCCCGTAGCATATGTGCAAGCACGATAGATCAATGTGTGCACACGAGCATTGCGCATTGCCATGCCTTGGCACAACCATGCTACGCCTTGCCATGCCTTGACCCAAACTTGCTACGCCTTGCAAAACCTCGGCTAGGGGTCACCATGATGCCCCTAGGGGCCCCTAGTATCTCAAGTATCTCAAGTATGGGTCTCTAGTACGGCCAGACACCCAAATAGTTGCACTGCGCGCGCATTGCGCTTGCACTGCGCGCGCACTGCGCTTAACGCTCCCCCATTGACCGTCAACGGCTATTCTTACTCAAGGTGGACTTGGACACATCCTGGTCTAAGTTTATTCAAACACCTTTGTTACCTGTTTTGGTGCCTCGCGATCCTTGCCCTAGGTTTTGGATCATGGGTTCCAGAATTCATATTTTGAACACAAGCAAGCTTGCGTTTTCGTTGCATATTAATGGTGAGTTCGAAATGTGTAAAGTATTGAAATGCCTACTGATTTGCTTTGGTTTTGCATTGGAAATTCCGGCGACCATTTTTGATCAATTGCCACCTGTGTGGTGCCCACATGTGTGCTCAGGGGCACGTGACCTCACCATGGAGTGTGAGTGTGACTAAGGGGAGCTAGGTGATGCCTGCTCTTGCTAACACACCATTGGACGCATTGTTGTGCCGTAGGACATGTACTCCCATCCGCGCCAGGCATTGTGGGGAAAGCACGATGGGGTAGGATGGGCTCCACTCGAAAATGGTGGTATTCTAGGAATACCGGGTGTCTTGCCGCCCATTTGGGTTTGTGGCTCCTCGTGCATGAGACCTAAGATGGTTTCCATATAGAAAATATGCTTTTTTCTCCCTTTGCGCAAATGGAATTCCCCATCAAGACATCATCAATCAGAATAGAAAACAAAACAGTGATGCCTATCCTACCAGCACATGTGGCGTCAGTTCCGATATGTTTGTCTACCTATCGTTGGTCCTAGCGCAACGAAAATGTCCTCTTAGCACGCCATAGAAGGGGCCCCGACGTTGGACCCCTTCCATGTTACGGCCTAATGGTGCTGAGTTACACCCGACTATTGATCTTTACCACCCAACCCACCGTCATACTAGTGCAAGGCGTATAGGGTCCCTCCAGTACATGGCGGCAACCCAGTGCTCAGGCGCCACAGAGGCAGTGGAGCTACTTGACATATACATTGGTGCAATGGGTCTTTGTGGCCCAGTGCAAGCAACTACCGCGGCCTTTGTACTCAAGACCGCCATGTATGTTCTTCATTTTCTGCTACCCTACCCCGAGCAGGCACCTCCACTGTTCTAGATGCGCACCTTCACCCAGGTTAGGGTTCATACTTCCTCATACTATGCAACAACCTTGCCTCACACCGGGCCCGATGGCTGAATGGCTGCATCAGACGACACTTCCCTCTGGTGTGGGCTCGCAAGTTGCGCTTAGCCACCATGTTGCGCTTAGCCACCAGATGCCAAATGAAACAGCGTGGGTTGGGAAAGGCTCGAAGAGTGTAAAGGCTCTCAAGTGCCGGGGGCCCTCCTACCTTGGAGAGCTGGGGTCTGTTGGAGAAATCTCACAAGTGGGCATTGTACATAGCGGCATTGAGTTTCCCAGGGTGCCCATCCTCCGGCGGCCATTGTCCCCCTAGTGTGAGGACTTGGGTGCATATAGCATTGGAAGGACATTGTATCCACTTTCATTCCCCTCCCTATTCCCTTCCCCTATCCCCCTCATGTGACTCGTGTATCCCGCGCTGGGCGGTCCTCCTACCATGCACCCAACCTACTCTGCCGGTGGCCTCTATCCCCCATATGTGGGGCCTCGGGTGCAACCGGCAAAGGGACATCGTGGCGATCCCCAGACGCACCCTTGCCACAAGCCATGCCACAAAGCACCCCTATCCCAATTGGGTAAGGACTTAGGTGAAGGTGTATGCGGCCTGAGCTGTAGCACATCCACAGACCACCAAGGGGTGGCGTCCAAATGGATGGGTGGGGTTGTAAGCGCCTAACAATGCTAGATACCGCCAAATTTCAACGGGACAAGAATGGGGGCCTCCCGTGGAGGGGTATGCGGGTTGGGAGTCCATCCTTTGCAACACCAAATACACCCGAGTCCCCTCATGAGGGGGACTCGGACGTCCGGTGGTGGGTTTGGAGTCTATCCCTCCCAGCACCAGACACACCCGAATACCGGTGAAAGAGGGATACGGAGAGCCCATGGAGGGCTATGGGAGCCTAGTGTGGTTCCTCGAACACTAGATACACCCCAATCCCCACACGACAGGGATACGGAGGACATGTGGAGGCAAATGGGGTGCCCCATCAATGCTCTGTAGAGCATTCTTGTGCATTTTGTGAATGCTCGGTAGAGCATTCATTCACCCTTTCTTCCTATTTCTCAAGTTAGGGACATGCAGGCAAATGCGTGCAATGAAGTGGCTTGGCCGCAGGTCAAGACCACATACATTAGTAGTGGGGATGTTGTAGCAGCTCCACCTCTAACCGCTGCCCTGGAGGTCTTGTCCACCGCTGTTCAGTGGTCCAACACACGGCAGACAATGCTAGAATACCAGTAACGGGTTTGCACCTCCTTGGAGAACCCGCAAGGCGGGGGGCTGCAAGGGATCCCGGGTGGGGGGGGGGGGTCTGAGGCACAGCCTGCAACCAAATACCCACCCCAAGCCTACAGGGATCGATCGGAAGCGTGTCCGAAGGTGTGCAAGTGTGCAGACCAGCTCAACTATCCCCAGATCTGAGTGTCTAAGGCATGCACATTTCTAAAATAAAAAAATTCTTCCAGCGCCTGTGGGGCCAAATTTCAATGTTGGCCCAAGGCCTTGACCTATCCACCCGACCTTGGGCCTGAAGGGCCAATGAGGCGGGGAGTGGGGAGTGGGCAATATGTTCATCTGTGTGTATGTTCCATGTGCTGTAGTTTAGTGTGTGGCAGTGTGTGGCAGTGTACAGCAGGGTGTGGTTTGCAGTGGCTTTCTGTGGCAGTGTATGGCAGTGTGTGCTGTGGCCCCTGTAAATCAACATTGACAAATGCTGCCCATCTCAATACTCAAACAGGAGCACGACATGCACTGGCATCAACCACTACATCCACAGGGAGACAAGAGCACTTCCGATGCATGGACTCACCTTCATGAACATGTGATATCGAGTCGGCAGTCCCCCTTTCTGTGTTGTGGTCGTCAGGTATTGCACACAACACTTTCAGACCCACACCGTCACGCCCCATGTACTTGAACGTCTCAAAAACATATCCCGGTGATTAGAGGCAATGAGGTTAGCAAACTGGCTGGTGCATGGCAGAAGGGGTGGGGGTTCCATGAAGGCTGGGCTACTGTGCAGTGTCATGCCTTTGTGTGATGTGCTTGTTGGTCAGGTCAGTCCTGGGGGGCAGCATATGCAGGTAGGGAAGGTCGGGGGTTGGGTTCCCATAAAAGCTCATTGAGTGTGCTGGGAGTGTGCAGTTGTGTGTGTAGCAGTGGAATACAGACACCACGGCTCACAATTACCGCTTCGGGCCTATGACGTCTGTGGAATGGGCGGAGGATACCTCCATCTGAATGTGCAGCTGGTGGCACACTGCAAAAGCCCCAGCTACAGGCGCGCTCGCTTTAATGTTGTCAAAAAACGAGGAGACTGGGGGTCCAAGCACAACACATACACACCATGCTCAGCACCTCCACTTTTTGAGACACCTCTGGAACAAACAGCAGATCACCGGAAACTTCTGCCAACACCATGCAACCATGAGACATGGGCTGCTTCATGGGGCTTGGCGTACCAAATGCACCCCTTTATCAGCCCCCCCCTCGCCCCATATGCACAGCACAGCGCCCTAGTGACTCTTCGCAGAGCTACTTAGACTCTCCACTGAAGGACAATCCGCTGCTCCACAGTCTCATACCATTCCGACCGCTGCTGAACCTTGTGTCTAAGCTACACAGCTCACCTCCATCTCCACAAGCAAGCCCAACCTAAAAAAATCAGGTCCCCAGGGGCAGTACAGCAGCAGCATACGGGGGATCTTGGGCAGTGTGTGTCTGTGTGTGTGTGTGTGTGTGTGTGTGTGTGTGCAGAGGGGTTTCCACAGTGTTTACAGGGGAGGGAGAGAGTGGGGGGGAGGTGACTGCTGCGGTTACCAGCCAGCCACCGTCTGCTTCCCATCAAGTGCCGTTGGTTTACTGATATTCTGCGACATCAACACCTCAGGTAGCCCTTTGAATTTTACAACTCAGGGGTGTGATGCACAGTACTGGGGGTTGCATGGCAGCTTCCCAGGCACTATGGTCATGCAAGCCCTGCTGTCATCCTGAGAGCAGGCCCAATGCCAACAGGATCGCCCTGTGTGCTCAGAGAGGCCATCACAGGAACGAGCATTGATGGGAGCTCAGGGTATAACTCCAAGGGGCCATAAACAATTCATGAAACGCTCGAGTTCAACCAGAATGCTGCATTGGTGGATGCCTCCCTAATCTGACAAGCCATTCCAAATGTTGCCTTGAGCTTCGGGCTTGTACTATTGCACTCTGGGGCGGGCTGGAGGCAAACGAAACGTGTTCAAGAACTCCATTAAATTGTGGCTATTTGACCACACACAAGCAGGGGCAGCGAAATTAAAATGTCAGAAAAGGCCCAGAGAATGTGGTGTGGCAGGGGGAGGACTGGATGAATGGGGGGGTTGCCCCATTCCGATGCCTGGCAGTTGGAAGAAGGCCAAGTGCCGCCTACAGCACAAAGTCTGAGGCCAACCACTCTAACATTTGTGGCACACGAGTGTCAGGTGGTGTATGGGGTACACACCTGAGCTCCTCAGCATTGCGCCCGCAATGCTGCACTGCGTGTGTCGAACAGATGCGTGACCGAAAGGCTTTGGGTGGTGTGGGGCACCCCCCCCCCGAACACACATAGGGGCAGTAGATTGGCACACACCCCCTTCCACGGCATCCACATCAGCCCCGCCGTTTAAAGGAGGGGGGGGGGGGGGGCGAATGGTATGGCAGTGCCATATGGCAGTGACGTCTGCCAGGTCGCTGCGCTGTCACATCCAATAGGGCCCTGTGGATCCTGGCAGCACTGGGTCACTGCAGCTCATGGTTGCGGGGGATGCCCCCCGGCACATTATTCCCTATTTGTGTCCATATGGCCCTGTGATCTTGTAGGGCTGGGTGCTGTGGTGTGTGATGTACTGTATGCTTGATCTGGCGTGAGGAGTGCCCCCCCACCCCCACCCCCACCCGCCATCACCCTTGTCCACGGACGGGCAAGTGCTTGGCCCTGACCCAACACTGTGGTCCCACAAAGTATGGGTCTTTGAAGATGCCTGCGCATAGCCCTCAGAGCGACTGCATCCAGTACAACAGTAAATCAGTCCAGTGCCCTGCTCAGACAGGGGAGGCGGGGTTGTGCTTGAGCGGGAGGGGGGTGGGGGGGTGGGGGGTCCCAGGGGGAGGGCCCCCCATCAGAACGTACCATGGGCGCAGAAAACAGCAAAATTGTTGGATAGTGGCCCAATTAGCCCATGGCATTGTCATGCAAGTCCAGATCATCACGTGGGGCACATCAACGATTCCCTTACCTGTCCCATGCCCATAGCATGTCAACGGCTGGCTGCAGTGACCAAAATTTATGTGGCAGGCACTACGGCACCTCGCTGTCCCATGGTGCCATTTCCTTTGCTACTGTCACAAAACCGCTGCAGTGTGGCAATGGGTACACTCAGAGACAATGTTGAGGTTCCTTTCTGAGCGAGGCTGTACGCCTCTTGCCGCCTTACACCTTTGAATGTACCTTTAAATCGAAAATACAAGATCGTGTTGCTGACGTCTTTCTTTTTTGTGTGTGGCGGCGGTTCGACCAAGGAGCTCAAAAACGCTGTCAACAGGGGCTGCGACATTGTATCTGTGACAGAAATGACATGGGTAGATGCTGATCACAAAGCAACCCTCCTACATGGTCCCCAGAATCCTCTTTTTCATTTGACGTCGAGCTGAGCGGGAATGAGGTCTGGGGGAGGGGGGGGGGGGTCACCCCCCCCCGTCAGAACGAAAACTCAAGCAAAACCATGCAGGGGGTTGGGGGGCTTTCAAGGATGGCCCTATTAGAACTCAGTGCACTTCACCCTGATCGACAGAGATATTCTAACCCATGAACAGCAAATACTTCTTGGGTTATGCCTGTTGCTTTGCCGGAGTGGCATTTCTAACCTTCTTTGAGGAGAAGTAGACAGGGGCTGTGAGGGGCAGGGGTGTTGGCTGTCGGATATTTTGGGGGGAAGAGGTTGTGAGGAGTGTGGGGGGTGGGGGTGTCGCTGTTATTATGACCCAGTCCCCGTTTGCAAATATCATGTCTCACCTGCAGCCCCAGACACACAGGCCAGCAATGCAACACAGCATCCTCGCGACAGCATGACTGGGAAAGGGTACAGGGGGGTGAGGAGCGAGGGGGCAGCAGGGGTGATCGATGAAAGTGCGGCTGAAGGGGTGAATCCACTTTCAAGGCTGGACCCCCAAAAGGGAATTCTCATGCATATCTACCCCCAACATGACCTTCCCGCTCCCCCCGACCAGGCACAGCATTGCAACGGGAAAGCAGAGGGATTGCCTGGCAATGCCTCACTCAGGACTACTGCCAATCCCTCATTACCATAGCCAATTGTGTTGGCGCAAGGGGAGTGCGTTGGTGCCGGGTGCAGGGGATTGCTTAGTGATACTGGAGGCGGGGCGGGGGGGGGGGGGGGGCGGGTAAATCGGCCTTCCTGGGATTTTGGCTGACCCAACCACCCACCCATTACCCAGGGGGCTTGGAGGTCACAGAGCTTGCCCTTGTTCCTCTTGGCTTCCAACAAAGTGTGATGCTTCTGGCTCCTCTTGCACTCTCGTTTGGATGATCCTTGATGATCATCCCACACTCACATTCTTTTGTGGCCATGACAACATTGTAAAGCGAAACAGGTCTTCACAATGTGGCAGCACCTCGTGTCTCACGATGTGCCTCAGCCACTGGAAAACGTTGGCAGTCTATCAAGCTCAGCAACGCACCCACCCACCCATCAACCCACCCAAAAGAGCTGACACACCCCCTGGGGGGGTACCTGCACTTTTCCCAAAATACAGGGAAAACCAGACAAATTCACTCACCCACCCTCAGACCCACCCAGTCCCCAGTATAGTCTCAACCGGCCACTAAGTAATCCCCTGGCAAGGGGCCGGAAGGGACCTCCGTGGGGAACCACCATGTAAGTGAGGTGGAGTAGGGCTTAGGAGGGGTCCCTTTCTGTGATTCAGCACAACTCAAGCCCCTTTGCCAGTGGAATCTGCTGGCTGAGCCTTATCCTGCCCTGGATCAGCTGCTGGTTCCTGCTCTGAAAGCGCTTTTTGGGGGGTTGGCACATCAAATTCTTTGTCGTCGTCCAACGTGCGAATCTTGGTCAACATGAACTGATTGAGCTCCGTCCGGTAGAATTGTACCTCCACAACCTGAGAGGATGACAGAACGAGGTGATTGTGTGCATTTGGGCAGGTTGTGCATCAGGCACATGTATCTACATGAGCTGAAGATGTGCATTGGGGGAGTGTGTACCTGGGGTGCATGCACAGGGTGAGGCTGAACATGTCGTGACTGTATGTGTGTGTGTGTGTGCAGCTGCTTATTGCCCAGCTGCACCGCGAAAAGCTTGGTTGGCGTGGGGGCTGACTGCGTTTCAAACGATGTTAGGGGGGCCCCTTCCTCTGACATGGCCATGGACCCTATCTTGGCGCTCAGTCCCGCTTTCCGGTCCTGCTGAGTGGAGGTGAAGGCCACAAATTGCTGTTGTTTCCCGGAATCCAGAACGATCGGCCGACAAAGTTCGTGCAGGGACCTGTGTCTCCACGGAACCTCTTTACCCTGAGCTCCGGGAGCGTCATCACTTGATGGATTTCCAACAAGAGGTCAAGTCTGCCAAATTTTATCATGTGTGACACATGCTTGTACCATTTCCCCAGGTTAGAGAGCTCCTTCACATCTGCCACCACCAGTGCGTTGAGCCCATCTTCCTCGTCCGGCAGTAGGGCTCTGATAAACTCTTCCGAACGGCCTATGAGAGCTTGCCACTTGACCGGTTCGGTTGCTATGTCCAGCCTGGACAAACTCTGAAATACCTAGTCCATACGATCCCACGCAAACCGAAGAGCAAGTTGCTTTTGTTCCGTTGCCTTGATTGGTGTCGCTGACGACGGCGCTGCCTGCTACAACATCGCCGCTCTAGCCTCCTCTACCGCTTCCACTATGGGGGCTGAGAGCGCTGCTCCCCGTTGTTTTCCCTGCCTCGCCGGCGATGCCGGTGTTCTTTTGCGTTTCATTGTTGCTGTGGCCCTCTTCGCCAGCTCTGCACGATGGCTAGAGATGTACTCATCGATGATTTTTCGTTGGGGAGCCAGTTGGGACTCTTGCAGATCCAGCGTGGCCGCATGGTCCGCAAACATTTTGTTGAGGTCTGCCGTAGGCTCCTCTACCAGAGCAATGACTTGGTCTACTACTTCCACTCCTTGCCAGAAAATCGTGGACATCTAGTCCTTAATTTGCTTGCGGTCGGCTGCTGACGTCTCGTGCGGGAGCTCCCGCTGCTGCTTTTTGACCTCCTCAAATTGGGATTCCAGCTTATCCAAGGAACTCAATGCCTTGACTACTGGATGTGACTTTTTGATGTTTAATGATCGAACTTGGGACAGAATGGCGTCAGAGAGAAATTGCCGCTTGGCGAGCAGATTCGCAGAGGCCGGAGAAAAGGTCTCTGGATGAGGGAGGCTGAAGAATCCCGCTTGTCGCAGTGGTTCCGTCGTCTCATTGCGCATTGCTATGAGGGTTTCGACCGGAAGGTGCCCTGAAATGGGACCATCTTCATGGGAAGGGAATGCCGCGCTACACCAAGACTCCTTGGGGTCGTCCATATTCACGTCCCCGGGCGATGCAAGCATGGCTGTGCTCTACGGGTACCGGTGGAACCACGAAGCGAAACAGGCTATTTTCTGAGCAGCTGTGCGCGATCTCGACATCCCGTCATGCAAAAAGATAAGTCAGCAGACAAACAAATTGCATAGGCATGGGACATGAAAAGATCGCCTGTGTGTGTGTGTGTGGATGTTCTTTGGGGGGGGGGGGGGTTTCAAGCACGCAGTTTTCCCACAAATAGAGGAAATCTTTTTACATAAGGGGGGGTTTTGCCTGGCTGTCGTAATTCTCACACGGAAAGTTTTGTCCCTTCCCTATTTTAGACATGGAGAACCAAACCAAACAAGTTTGAAAGCTGGTTGAGATGGTGGTGAGGTTGTGCGATGGATCGGTTTGCGACTTGTGCCTTTGATTGTTTTAGCCAGTTGTTTAAGCACTTGTAGTTGTATCCGGCTATCAACAGCAGTTGTGATTGTCCCAAGCTGTTTACAGCAGTTGTAGTTGCACCTTGCTTTTAATCACTTGGACTCCACAATATGCCCTTTTTGTGAACAATCCTACCACCGACCCCAAGTTTAGCACAGGGAACCCAAAGTAAACCGTTCGCAAAGCTCAATGACGTAGTGGAGGGTCTTGGCAGGAGGTTCAAGTGCACACGGGTGCTAGACAACATTGGTGCCATGAAATCACACAACAATGACGGTTTGTGTTGTCATGCATCCTAAAATGGGGTTGTGTGATGGACACATGTGTATGCCCCCCATTTTGCGCGGAGAGGGTAATGCGTGTGCAAAACGTAAAGGGTGGGCAGAGGGTAATGGGTGTGCAGAGGGTAGAGGATGTGCAGAGGGTAGAGGGTGTGCAGATGGTAGTGAGTGTGCAGAGGTGAAAGGATGTACAGAGCCTAAAGGGTGTGCGGACGGTCATGGGTGTGCAAAATGTAAAGCGTTTGCAGAGGGTAAAGGGTGTGCAAAGGGTAATAGGTGTGCAAAGGGTAAAAGGTATGCAGGTATGCAGGGGGTAAACGGTGTGTAGAGGGTACTGGATGTGCAGAGGGGAATGGGTGTTGGGAGCGTAATGGGTGTGCAGAGGGGAAAGAGTGTGATGAGGGGAAAGGGTGTGCAGAGGGCACAGGGTGCGTATAGGGTAAAGGGTGTGAAGAGAGTGACAGGTAAAGGTTGCGCGGCGAGTAAGGAATTTGCAGAGGGTAATGGGTGTGCAGATGGTAATGCGTGTGCACAGGGTAGGGACTCTGTGTGAGTACTGGGTGTACAAAGGTAATGGGGATGCACAGGGCCATTGGTGTACTGAGGGTAAAGATTGCGGAGGTTGTGTGCAGAGGGTAAAAGGTGTGCACAGAGAGTAATAGGTGAGCAGAGCATAAAAGGTGTGCAAAGGGTACAGGGGGGAGGATGGATAATTTCGGGCGGAGATAATTTTGTGGGAAATTTTCGTCTTTAAGGAAGGTGGCGAAATCTGGGGGCTTTGGCAGTGCAGTGTGTGCGTGAGGCAGTGCAAGCTTTGGTATTTGCAAAAGTGGCGCAATTTTCCCCCTCCGAAATGTTCCCCGGCGAAAGAATCACGAAAAGATCCCCCGCACTCCGTAAAGAGTGTGCACAGGGCAACGGGTAAAAGATGCGCAGCGAGTAAGGGATGTGCAGAGGGTAATAGATGCGCAGAGGGTAGTGGGTGTGAAGAGGGTGATGTGTGTGCAGGGGTTAAAAGGTATGCACAGGGTACACTGTGGGTAATGGGTGTACCAAGGGTAATGGTTATGCCAGAGGGTCATGGGTGTACGAAGGGTAAAGGTTGTGCAGATTGTCAGGGGTGTGCAGAGGGTAAAGCGTGTGCAGAGGGTAGAGGTCTGCATACCCTGTGGTCTCCGTCTGCGATGCGGAGCCGGACCGTTGCAATATAGGCATCCCCCTTGACAGCGGTGTTTGGCCCCCACTTCAGGAGCTTCTCCACGTGGTACTCCTGGCTCGACTTGAGCGCAGCCCGGATCTTAGGCATCAGCACCACAAGGGCCCCCATGACTGACCCGTCATCCAACGTCTCCTCTGTCCGCATTTCAGTTTTGAAGACGGAGTCCGAGTCCCTAATTACTATATTACGGCCGCCTAAAGAGACAAACGGGACCCTGTGGACACCCCATGCCTACCACCAAGAGGGCGCCCTAGGCACAGTGCAACCACCGCAAAACCACCAGCGACCAGCGTGCTGCAGGTGTATTCATCAGGTTGGCCTGCTGGCTCTGCGACGGCTGCAGGTCCATTGGGAGTTTGGCTGGCCTGCCCCGGTTGTCTGCCTGCCGCTACCTGGTTGCAGTCTTCTCCCAGTGGGTGCCCTACTTGGCCACCCGAAGGCGGCACTGAGCAGAGAGACCTGGTTGCTGTGTGGCAGCAGCAGCATGTCGTCCAAGGCAGGCTGTCCTCCCCCAAAATGTTGGGCTGCCAGCCCAGGTTGAGGCAGCAACTGCCATCATTACCCATGAAAGCATTGCCCGGTGGCAACCAGTGATGCATTGATAATCGCCGGCGTTGAACCGCCGGCTGCCAAGCTTTTGGATTGCGACTGCTAATATCCTGTCCCTTGAGTCATGCCTGCACAGGCTAATCTGAGGCAACTCTGAGGCAGACCTGTAAAAGACGACAGTTTGGTGTAGAACTCGTTGTCCACAAAGTCCTTGTGGCACAGGATCACTTTGATTGGTCTCTTCAGCCTCTGGAAAACCCACAACCGGCGGTTGTCCAGCGTCCAGTAGCGGCCTTTGTACCATACGACACGGATGTTGGGGACGGCCTCAATGGGGATGGCGGACGTCTCCAGTTGCCGGAGGGTCTCAGTCATGGGCCTTCCGTCTTGGAATGTCGACCTGCAGATTTGCCAGATTCCAGCAGCACTGGTTCACTAATTGATCCCATAGCCTGTGGCCCCAAAATGTAACTGTATGGAGGATTGCCGCTTCCTCTGTTGCATGCAAACAATGCAACAAATATTCAGCACTCCCATGACCGACCATACCCTGCACAAAGCCCAAAAGCAGAAGCCCACAAAAGTGGTCCGGCTCCCCAAAGGGTCCACCAACCCTCTTCCCTGAGGTCCAATCCCACCTCCCCAGGGGGACCAACCCTCCCCCCTATTTCCAGTACAAACTATTATCCTACATTCTTCAAGAAGGCCATGGCCAGCCCAAGGCAGGGATGGGGGCTGCAAAACATGTCTGTTTGCATCACACCCATGGGTATAACTCTAGCTCTGTAGAACAAACACGTTTTGCAGCCTCTAGCCCTGCCTAGGGCCTGCCTTGGCCCCTTTGAAAGATACCAAATCACTGCTTGCGCTGAAAATAGGCTCATAACCACCATGTTTGCTCAGACAGTGTCTTTCACAGCCTTAGGGACCCTTTGGTACCTCCTAGAGAAGTGTTGGGGGGGGGGTCAATCCTATTTGCTCAAAAAGCGAAAATTCGAAAACTGGCTTTTCTGATATTTTGTCCACTCACATGATGAAATCATCTCATAGAGGTTGTTAGATCAAAACCATGTAGGCCCGCATACATGGGAAAATGCAACATAACCCCCTGTTTAACCCATTGTAAATTCATTATTTGTCCAATAAATGCATTTGGTCAGTACCCCCTAGACCCGACCCCCCACTTGAAACCCACTTTTTTGAGGGGGGATGGGGGTGGGGTGAAAAAATGGACCCCCCCCCTTTTGAGGTCAAAAATCACGAATGTGTTAGTTTTTTTACTTGGAGCCGAAAAAGTGTTTTTGGGTCCCGACTTCATAGGGTTTGTGTGGGCAAAGTGGGACGAGCACTTTTGTAGTTCATGCAATTTTTAGCCTTTTTTGCTATGTCGGCGTTTTTGGCAACCTTAGTGACCCACTGGTACCCAATCTGAGGGGTGTAACTAGGGATGTTGTGACAGTAATAACATACTAGGATATAAAAGGACGTTTTTTTTGCAGCCTCTAGTCTTGCCTAAGGCCAGTCATGGCCTGAGTGAAAGACGCAATGAAAACGAAAATGACGGTATCCAATTAAAATGGCCTACATGTCTTGGGTTCTTCCGGCAACCCTTGACAGTCCTCAAGGACATGTGGATCGCTATTTGGGGATCATTTGGTGACCATGGGAGCACGTATAACCCAATGGGGAGCCATGTAGCAACAAGGAGGCCCTCTTGGTGGGGCTTATTGGCCCCCAAAGGTGTCGTTTTGGGCTTCATTGCACTGTTGTGTGCAAAAGTTGGTTGGGCTTTTGCGGCCACTCTGCGCTGATCCAGGCCCTAGTCCCATTCCACTGTTTTCTTCTATATGGACTGCCCAACCAATAATGGGGGTCTCGGATCTCCAAGTCTCCCAGATCGGCCCCCCCTATGGGGTCCCACTGGTCCCCCCACCACCGGTGGGGCGTGCGCTACACACAATGTGCCTGGGAGGATGGCAGCCGCATGAGGGCCGGTGCTGCTGGTGTGTGCCAGGCCAAATGGAGCCCCTACACTTTGGGAATAGGAGCCCATGAAGCAAGTCCCGCACGGCGTGCGTAAGAGCTTGTGCTACCACGCCAGGTATGGGCTCGAGACGCGGCGGCCGGTCACCTTTCGGGGACCGGGAGATGGCGCCCATGGAGAGGCTTAGTGGAGGGCCCTCGCGTTGCAGCCTCAAAAAAAGAGGCCTCGCTGCTAAGGGGACTGCCCGCTTGGGTTGTGTGGAAGGCGGCGCGGGTCGAGGGCAACCACTTGCCGGACACCGCCGTCTGCCCGTAATGCGTCACCCCACACAATGACGAAGCCCACCACCTTTGGGACTGCCCAAAGTGAGGGGAACTGTAGGCAGGATGGATGCCGTGAGTGCAGTCAATGCGGCCAATGGACGTAAAGGGGAGGGCACCGGGCCCTGTCCGACTATCTGCCGGTCGCGGGAATCATACAATTAGAAAGCATTCTGCCCCACTAGGAAAAGGCGCGCCGGTGCTCGCAGCTTGCAGATAGGAGATAGGACTTGAGATAGGACTTCTAGCAGGCACTTGAGACAGGACTTCCAGTAGGGGAGCGCCAGCTACTGCAAGTGCAATGCCATCTCCACCCGCACCACGAAGTACGACCGGGCCAGTAGCACAGTACTGGCCACCGAGGGGAACAAGCGCACACCACCAGTCCACCAGCACTCCCCGCAGCAATTGGCCTGCCGCCAAGTGTCTCCCACCAGCCGCACGGCCGGGGTGCTGTGCCTCAATCACAACGCGCCCTCCTTGCAACCCCTAGCGGCAGCTATGACGGGGCATCAGCAGCTGCTGCACGGCAGGCCATGAGGGCAAACACCGCGCACACAATGTGCTACAGATGCGCCAAAAAGCCTCTGAGCGATGGCACCACCCCCTCTGCCTGTCGGGCCTCTTGGGCCTCCACGGGGGATACGGGTGGCGGGCAAGGGGGGGGGGGGGTTCCATCCACTGGGCACTGCCTCCTCCGGTGGGGGCGGTAAAGGGGGGGGGGGTCATCAGGCTGTTCCCCCCACATGGGCTCTCGTGACGCATTGAGCACGACACGGTGCTTGACACGCGGCACGCGCGCGCACGCACACAACACACACCGCTGCACTAGCTTGTCCTCCGGTGCCGGTGGGTGGCCGCGGGCCCAGTCACTGCAGCACTGCATGGCGTGGCCATCACTGCAGCCTCTCTGGGGGTGGTGGTGGTGGGGCTGCAGGAGTCTCACCTGCTATGGTATGGGTTGCAGCTTGGCTGGGTCCCTCCCTCCCCACATTTGACCACCATGCGTCGTGGGGTGGTTGGGACCAGGCACACAAACTCTTCCCTGCCGGCCGAGGCAGGTTCTGAAAAGCTGCGTGGGTCCCAATGACAGGGCGCTCAGAGCTCGCTTCTCCCACGCAAGGCACATGCTCCGGAGGTCTAAACTCCATCTGCCGTTACCCTGTGGCGGGGTACACGACGAACTGAGTTGTCCCCTGTCACCCCGCTGTTGTGCAAAAAAACGAACCGGCTTAGTGAGGGAGAGCTGCCGCATGGCAAGTCCAGCGACTCCCAAGGGTCGGGGTGCACCTCCGAATGTTACCGCCAGCTGGGTCCGAACCGCCGACCCCACGTTCGTACCGCTTACGCTCTGACCACTGAACTAAACCGGCTTTGCGAGGGAGTGTCGCCGCATGGCAAGTCAGACGACTCCCAAGGGTCGAGTGCACCTCGAGGGAGTGACGCCGCATGGCGAGCCCGATGACTCCCAAGGGCCGTGTGCACCTCCGAAATGGCTGGGGGTGGGAGAGCCGCCGCTTGGCGAGTCTGGCGACTCCCAAGGGTCGGGGTGCACCTTCAGCGACTGCCACCAGCTGGGATCGATCCACCGACCCCTCACTTGTACTTCTGATGCTTGGTAACCGGCTCGACCGGAGGAACAGGGGTCGTTTCCTCCTGTGTCATCACGAGGTGGTGGTCGTGTGGCCCTGTCCTCACGCCCTGTCCTCACCTGCACTCGCAGCGGCCTGTGGAGCTTTCGGGGGTGAGCCGCACCCTTGCAACGCACCCGACTTGCACACCCTGCCTGCACCGCGTGGTGCCCGGGTGCTCCCGGTGGGGGCCGCTGCCTGGGGGACTCCGGGGGGGGGGGGGGCAGCACCTTCGAGGCTGGCCCAGCCAGGTCAACAGCCCTGCTGCTCCCGCCTTGTGCGCCTGCACTTGGTACCCCGGACCACGGCACAGCAAGGTGGCTGCCCATGCCGGCCGTGCCCCGCCTTGGGTACAGGAGAGCCCAAAGGGAAGGGAGGGAGGAGGGGGGCAAATACACAATTGCCGCGCAATGTTGTGACAGATGGACATTTGCTGGGGGGGGGGGGGGTACAGCAGTACCACAGCCCACAATTGCATTATTTCCGCCCCAATGCACTCCCCTGCTGGGGTCAGCAGGCGTGACCATGGGGGTGCTCTCCACCACTGATATGTTTTCACCCTCTTTGCCATTGGCTGCTCTAGGTGATTCGGGTCCTGTGCAAAAGCCGCTTCGGTAGTTTTCGCCAACACATCAATGTATTGGCCGAATTCGTGGTATCTTGGTAGGACCAATTCTCTGCGAGGTGGACTTGCGGCAGGTACAGGGGGGGGGGGGGGCGAGGAGACCAGGGCAGGACCTTGGGTGCGCCAGCCCCCCCACGCCCTCCCGCCCCAACAATCCCCCTTGAGGGGATCAGGGGGACCCACAGAGACGCCCGCGGCTTTGTGGCAGTCCAGCTGGCCCATGTTTTTGAACGCGGGCAGCAAGGGGGGCGGTCTGTTCATTCTAGACCCCAACCTGGTGCGAAAACTTTTGGGGGTCTGGAGGGGGGAGTAGGTGGCACAGCTGGTCAGCCGCTGGGGTCCCTAGAGGGGGGTCAGTGGGTACCCCAACATACAAACCTCAAAATGATCCCCATGACGCGCTGATTATTTTGAACATACACAAATGGGGGAAAAAATTTTCAGAAAAATTTGCCCATTAGCTCAGGCTCCCATCAGCCAAGGTCCGACCCGGAGGTCAGGTCAGGGGTCAAATTTTTTCTGTGTTTTTCAAACATTTTTGAACTCTCCACAAAATTCTGAGCATTTTGAGTATAGACACATAGGGTTAAAAAAAAGAATACCCCCTCAGCAGGGCAAAAAAAAAAAAAATTCGGCGCCTTTGGCGCCAACCCTTTCCCCCAAAATCTCAAATTGGAGAAAGACAGGTTCAAAAACTTTGGGTGGTCTGGAGGGGAGGGGGGGGGGGTGTTAACAGGCCGCCCCCTCAGGCTGCTACCTCTTTTTTGCCATGGGGCTGACGCGCCCTTCCCCTTCAGGAGGGCCAGCCAGGGCACCCAATGTGCCCCCCCCCCCCCCCACGGAGGGCAGGCACCGTCGCGGCTGCACAGGAGGGCGAGTATGCCTGAACTCTGATCGGTCCTCCACCCCAGCCCCTCGACCTTCGTACATAGGCCTATGGACATTAATAGTAAACATGCCTTCTTTTCATGTCTTTCAGCCCATTTGGCACTGGGGTGCTGAGGTTCCAAGGGCAAGGGCTAGTGCACAAACTGCCTAAGCAGTTTTCAGCCTCAATTGCTCAAAAGCCGAGAATCCCAACTATTTTTTCGCAATTGTGACCTCTCACAATAATGCTCAAAAATTGCTTGGTTCGACCAATCAATGGTGCATTGCAATTTCAGCGCATTTGCCCCTCTATGCACACTGGGGGTGGGGGGGTGATGTACACAATGGAAAATAGCTTCCAGGGGGGATCGGAGCCGGAAAGTCCTCTTCAAAAGCTCCCTGTTTCCCATTTACGCTGAGAACAGGCAAGGCAGCAAACCTGATTGTGGCCTGTGTGAAATATATGTCATACGGACTGACAATGTGCATCCCCGTTTCGGGGTCCAGCTCACCATGTGGTGGCAACTCATGTTTGCCAGGTGATGAGGAAGAGGGGTCGTAAGCGTGATCAGGTGCATGATTTTGGTGGTGATGGTGTGGTTGGTGGTGGTGATGGTGGTGGTGGTGGTGGGGGTGGTGGTGGTGGTGGTGGTGGTGGGGGTGGTGGTGGTGGTGGTGCAACGGTGAACTGTGATGGTGCAGGTGGTGGTGGTGAAGTTGAGGAGCGCTGTGGTGATGGTGGGGGTGATGGTGGTGGTGATGAAAGTGGTGGTGGGGGGGCGGGGGCTGACTTGGACTGTGATGGTGATGATGGTGGTTGTGTGGTGGGCCGTGATGGTGGTGGTGGTTGTGGAAAGGAGGAGGACCCATTGGTTCACCTTTGCCTTCACCTTTCCCCTTACCTTCAAAACCCTTACCTTCACCTTTGCCCTTACCTTCAAAACCCTTACCTTCTCCTTTGCCCTTACCTTCAAAACCCTTACCTTCACCTTTGCCCTTACCTTCGAAACCCTTACCTTCAAAACCCTTACCTTCAAAGCCCTTACCTTCAAAACCCTTACCTTCACCTTTACCATGCATGTGGTGGTGGTGATGCGGGGAATTGTGTGAGACGTGGTGATGGTGGCGATGGTGGTGGTGGTGTGGACCATCAGGTGTTCCCTGGTGGTGGTGGTGGTGGTGGTGGTGGTGGTACTGGTGGTGGTGGTCGTGGTGGTGATGGTGCGGATGATGGTGATGGTGGTGCGGGGGGCCTTCTGGTGCTGGCCCTCGCAGACCTGCAGAGTGGTGATGGAGATGATGATGGTGGTGGTGATGAGGGTGCTGATCGTGGTGATGATGGTGAGGGTGGTGGTGGTGATGAGGGTGGTGGTGATGGTGAGGGTGATGGTGATGATGGTGGTGATGTTGGGGTGGTGCCTCACTTGGAGCCTCATTCGGCCTCCTCCGTTTGGCGTCTGGGGCTTCACCGTCGGAGTATGGTCGCATTCCAGGGGGAGAAAGGCCAGGGTGGTGGTGGTGGTGGTGGTGGTGGGGATGGTGATGATGGTGGTGGTGGTGGGGATGATGATGGGGATGTTGATGGTGATGAGGGGCGTGATAAAGCTGGTGGTGGGGATGGTGGTGGTGGTGGTGGTGATGTGGTGGCTGCTGCTGTGGCTGCGGCGGCTGTGGCTGAGGCTGATGCGGATGATGATGGTGGTGGTGATGATGGTGCGGTGGCGCCTGCTGGGCCGCCTGAGCAGGTGCTGGTGCCTGAGCTGCTGCTGGTTGAGCCAGCTCAGGGGGTCGATCCCATGTCGAAACCTTCGTCTTCTTATTGTACCAATACTTCTGCCCATTAGGGGACACGCACTCCTGCCAAACCTGCTGCAGCACATCCTCCTGGGATTGCCCATCCAGTGGCTTCAGGTCCTTGGGTTTCTCCCAGACAGACTCCTTGGTCTGATGGTTGTACCAGTAGGGAATGCCCTGAGGCGTCTTGCACTCCTGCCACACCGGCTTGTCAGGCTGCTGAGCCTTCAACTCCTCTGGCTTTTCCCACGTGGACACCTTCGTCTCCGTGTTATACCAATAAGGATCGCCACTGGGGGCCAAACATTCCTGCCAGACCTTGGATGCCTGTGTATGTGCATATGTTTGGTTGCAGGGGCGAAATGCTACGATCATGCATGCCAAACACAATTAACACCAAAGCTGAGACCAGAGTGCATTTAGAATACAGGGGCTCCCCTGAAGCCCCAGAATCTGCACAGATGGCCTTAGACAGCCCCAAACCAAGAATGGGCCGTATCTTGGGCTGGCTCAAAATGCGATTCTGATGGCGCTTGGTCCATCCGCAACCCCCCCACTTTTTGTGGTTTCCACCCCTCCAAATCGATCCTTTCTGCTAAATGCCACAGACGTTCGTGGGAAACTGCCTTTAAGGTGTGGGTGGCAGAGTGTGTTTCCTTTTGTCTTTCAGTGTCGTTTTGCGTGCACTGTATGGGGGGGAATCAGTATACCGTGCCAATCCTAACTATTTGCGGAATCCTAAGTTTTGCGTTGGGTGTTTCGAATTTTATTTAAGCAAAATTTTGCGGCAACACTTAACACAGGGGAAAAAAAAAAAATTGCGATTTTTTTCTGCGGAACCCATTTTTGCGGAGAGTATTGAAACAAAAGTTTTTTTTATTTTTGCAGTTTTTTTTTGCGGAACCTGAGGGCCTGGGGTACCTTGGACTCTGGGATTGCAGTCCAATCCTACACAGGCATACAAATGTTGATCATTTGGACTGTGGGATTGCAGTCCAATCCTACGCAGGCATACAAATGTGGATCGGTTGAACTCTGGGATTGCAGTCCATAGCGCAGACAAGCACCAACAAGCAAGTGTTTCGGATGCTTCAACCTTACCAGTTTTCAATGAGCCAGTTCCAAATTTCGTCCATAATAGTGCCCCTGGCACATGAAATGTGGAAACACCAATGGAATTTACAACATGGCCCGACGACTCTTTCTCAAAACCGGTTTGTAAATTCGGTTCGATCTCGATAATAGTGCACAAAGCACATCAAATGCTGAAACAAGGGTCCAGAACCCAAGGGGTTCTAACACCACCTACGCGCGCACAGCCTGGCGAGCCACCCATTCTCTGACAGCACAGCAAGGAGCAGAATGGGGTCTGAGAAACAGAAGGGTGGGGGGCTGGGGCAACAAGCAGTGGGGCAAACACAGCATCCATCCCGCAATTGTGGTATTTCTGCAAAGGGGGGCAGGGGCAAAAAAAAAATTTGCGACTTTTTTTTGCGGAACCCATTTTTGCGAAGGGCACAAAGCCAAAAATTAATATTTTTTTGCATTTTTTTTTTTGCGACAAAACAACACGTTGGACCGGGAATTAATTATTTCCGTAAATAATTAGGATTGGCACGGTATGTGCTGAGGATCATTTTTTGATTTTCTTGCATTTCTTCTGCATGCAGGGTGTGTCATCCCAGCCTCCTTGCTCAGGACCCAACACCCCACAACCCACCCCCACCTCATTGATATCATCACTATTAGATCCACCCCTGGCGTTGAGGCGCAGTCAGTGTTGTCCTTGTTGATGTTGCTTGTTATCTAGATTTATGGGGAAAGGGGAGTAATAATATCTTTCCTCTAATCTACACCCCTGTAGATGGCTCTTTGGCACGGCTCTAGCGGAGGCTACAAGCGTTCTTTGTGCCTTGAGGGACCTTTGAAGGGACCAGGCCTGGGTTTGATGGCTCAAAACAAGTCAAAACGGGCACAAAATGGGCTCATTTCACTTGCTTGGGCATCCAAAGTGGTCTCGGAAGTTTTTGGAGAATTGTGTTTTCTACCCATCTGTGAGCCATTTTTAGTGCCAAAATGGCCCTTTTTCCCTGCAGACCGTTATTGGGCCAAAATGGGTCAAAACGGGCTCAAAACAAGATCATTTCACTTGCTTGAGTATCCCAAGGGGTCTGGGCAAACCACTTGTTTTGGCATCCCAAGTGGTCAAGGATCATTTTTGGGAAAAACCATTTTTTCGGCCCCGGGTGGAACTGGTTGACCCATTTGTACCGACTTGTTTAGGCTCAAGCTCACAACTTGCCGTAGCTCAGTGGGCACCGGAACACGGGTCTGGGCGTATGTTTGGGCGATTCCGAAAAGTGGAAACCACCAAAAGAGGGGGATTGCGGGTGGAAAAAATGCCCTCGGAATGGGATTTTGAGCCATGTAGCCCGAGATAGGGCCCATTCTCGGTTTTTGGCTGCACAGCCAAAACTGCGCAGCTTTTGGGCCATTTTGGGCCCTTTTTCGGGTGTTTCCCAGACACACCAGACACACCGTCGAGTCGGAGGCCACCAATAGGCACGGAGAAACCAAACCAGTTGCAGCACGTGTCATCCGCTTTTCTTCGTTTCGCCGGTTTGAATGGGTTTCAGGGCTGTGGCAAAAAAATGGCTGTTTTTGCCCCAAACACACGCAGGTTTGGAAGGGCCTCCTGGCTTGGCACGGAAATAAAGGACCCAAATACGGCAGTGGTATGTAACCAGTTTCTGTCCTCCCCAAAGGGCCACTTTGTTGCTACCCACTTTGGGGAAGGCACTGGGCTGCATGTGGCAGTCACAACAGTGCTTCTAGAGAACCCAATAATCGGTGCACCACAGCAGCTCATAGCCGATGGGACTTGGCATGAGGTATGTGCTTCGCCTGACTGGACCACCTTGGTAGCACCTTGGGGTATATATTTGTGTGCCATGTGCATGTCATGCACCATAGTGTTGGATTTGGGATTTGAGATGTGGATGAGCAACATGGATGAACGGGGTTTGGGGGTTTGTTTGGAATATGGGACATGGGGTGAGAACGGCCCAAAGTAATGATCTTTGTGGCTCCATACCAAGGCCAGGTAGTGCAATGGTGCTTGGGCTGGGGACATCAGAGGGTTTTTGCACTGACCAGATAGTGCCAACGGATGCAGGTGTGTGGCACCGCACCGCCAACCCTACAGCATATGGAAAATCCCAATGCGCACAGTCAGATGCACAGCCACGAGCCATTACAGGGTTCTGGGTTCACAGAGAACGTCCACCCTCTGGTCCTGCAGTCTAGGAAGTGAAACCTTGTCCTTGATTGCGTCTTGACTTGGCGCCTCCTTGGCAACAGGCTTTACTTCCTTCTTGCCCACTTCTGCCGGCTTCTCCCACGTTGACAACCCCGTCGACTTATTGTAGTAATACTTCACCCCCTCAGCGGTCACACCCTCCGTCCACACGCTCTCCGCCGCCCCCTCCTTCCCTGACTGCCCTGCAGGTGCGCCACCCTCCATTTCGACCGGGCGGTTCCACGTACGCTCCTGCGTAGTCGTGTTGTAGTAGTACTTGCGCCCCTCTGCCGTCGTCAGCTCCTGCCATGCCCCCGTCTCGGCCGCCTTCGTAGCAGATTTCACAGGTACTACAGGATCGGACGGTGCCGGAGGCATGTCCTTTGGGCGCTCCCATGTGGTCTCCTGCGTCTTGGAGTTGTGATAGTACTTGACGCCCTGCGGGGTCTCGTATTCTGCCCAGTACTGGGCAGTAGGAGGATCATTTGCAGAGGAGCGCGCGCGGACCTCCTCAACGGGGGTGTCGGACTTACTAAACTCCTCCAACTTCTTCCCAAAACTGGATGCAGAGCAAGCAGTCACCGGAGACAATCAACGGGCCAGCAACATACAACTTTGGGACGGGCAGAGAACTGGCAGAGCAACTGGCAGGGAGTGGCAGGACAATGGCAGCGCAACAGCAGGGCTGGGGTAGGGGAATGGGGCAGCAATGGCAGCGGAATGGTGGGGAAATGACAGCACAATGATTGGGGAATGGCGCCCTAGCTCGGCGAGATTGTCTGGTCGGGCTTGAGACGAAATCCCGCCAGCAGCTTCATGTGGTGCAAAGTGTTGGGTCAAATGCAGTGGGAGGCTCCCCTGCCATTGCCCTATAATTGCAGTGCCATTGCCTTGCCATTGCCTTGCCATTCCACTACCATTCCCCGACCATTGCCTTGCTGCGGCCAGATTTTGCCCTCGTTGTGGTAGCACTTCCCATGGCGGGATCCCGCCTCCCACCCAAGAGTCTGCGAGGACAAGGTCTCTGTCACGAAGGACAAGGTCTCTGTCAGTTTCTGGTAGCTCAGTGGCTAGAGCACTAGGGTTAGCCATCAACGAACCCATAGTTTCTTCCACGCCGGAATGCTCTAATGAGTGCACCCTCATCGCTAAGTAGCATCCTTCGAAACCTATGGGTCATGAGATGCAAGGCAAGGCAATGACGGATAGTTCCCTGCACAATTCGCCTCGGCATCTCGCGCTAGGTGTATGTAAGCCAGCAAATCATTGTCGGAGTATGGCACCAAAACCGATGGATTGCACCGTCGGGTTTCCGGATCACAACTACACAAACACGGGCGCCATAATGCCTCCGCATACCCTTGTTCAATATCCTTCTTGATCAAGTCAAGCGTGTCCCTAGGAAAGACAATCCAAACCGATGGGAAACACAGCAATGCGGGCACAAAACCCCAAAGGCCAAGACCGCGAGGCAAGGTCAAACAAAACTGCCCCGCTCGCCCTCTAGCACGTGACGTAAGACCATGTTGTGAGTCAAGTCCTCACACCATCCAAGAAACCGTGAACAAAGTTGTGGCGCACGCTTTGGTCAAGTAGTACCTGGGAAAAATGTTATTCGCATCCCAGTTCTGGATGATCCGACCATACTCCGCGGTCGGCGGTATGCTGTAGCGAGCAACGTGTCGGAGATGTTCCGTGAACCCTCGAATATACCCTCGACCCACAGTTGTAACGATACTATCCAACAGCTTCCTGGAGATAAAAATAAGAGGATGACATAATTGATTGTCCGCATGGGTTTTTGGCCTCTTTTGTGTCGCGACTCGCAAGTGCCCACCCCAAATCATACACTTCACATCACAATCCCATGCAATTTATGAACCGCTACTTAATTGCCCTACTAGCATTTCACATGCGTACGACATCGTGATGAAAACATGCGAGGCGTGCCGAACATCTTGCCGCATGTTAACATCGGCGAATTAGCGTGGAACACTCGAGGTCTCACTGGCACATCTTTCGACTACATGCGCACATGCACCACGCGAAGGGAAACAAAAAGGTAGTACCAAGCCCCAAGTTTCGTGTCGTCATCTTTGCTCGTGCTGATTTGGGAAATCAAAATGTTGACGACGTTGTCTCTTTGACCCTCCTAAAGTGAAAGACGATGAATGAAGGGACGGATATACGAGACTTTCTTTCGTGTTACGCGATACGTGTCCCACAAGGAAGCAAATGCTACATTGGAAATCACAAATTCGACATGGCCAACGTGGCACCATCCGATCAGGGTAGGGTTGCTCTTGCTCTACTCTTCAGTCAAAGAGTCCAAATCTTCCTTCAACTATGAACTCCCCGATCCGAGGCACAATGTGTGAAAGGACAACTTGAGATTCAAGAACTTGCGTGTGTCAACTTCGCAAAATGGTATTTCACCGGAAACCGATTTCAAGCTGCGACCGTGATATTACATTGAACATACTTCCAACTCCGCCGCCATTGATGTGAGCTTGTTGCACGTCTCGGTGAATGCGGATGATCCATTCCGTAAAGATTTTAAAGTGCTAATAAAATCTTTGATCATCTCCATGGTGTAAACACCAGGAGGGACCTAAGAAGGGCAAACGCCCGGCCAATGCGAATCGTTTATGCAACATTGAATTAAAATAGCACCAAATCATGTGCAAGCTTCCACATGAAAGAGCTCTTGGGAACGCTTGGAAGAGCTCATTTGCACCAACCCTTGATGCCGTTCGATGACTAAATGCAACAACCCCTTCATTCGGCCCAATGCAATGAAGTGTACACAACACGTGCGAACAATGCATCCATAAAACAAAACCACAAATGCGAAAACAAAAGCACGCAAGCAAGCATATCCTGACAATACCACTTTGTACAGGGTGACAAGTTGCACAACAAAAAGTGGCGAACCATGTATGGTGGACACTACATTGGTGTGTACATACCTAGGCCTGGTGGCGTGAGGTGCATGTGGTCCTAGAACTGAGACTCGTTAGAGCAAGCTTCCTGGGTGTGAGCTTAAACCGAATGTCGTGGTATGTGAACGGTAGGCCACAACAATGGGCATGCCCCGACGTGGTGTTGATAGGTTTTTGTGTGCCAACCCTTTGACGGGCTTTGCCTCTTGCAAGAGTGGTGCTCGCGCTTGCGTGCTTTGCTTGATTTACTGGACGTGTCGGAATGATGGTGGCACTCATGTTCCACGAAAATGCTACTTTGCTTGTCGAATCATGATCGGTTGACCACCCTACATGGGAAGCCGCCCGACGGCACACGAGCACGCCATGTTTTCTCTTTGTTTATTGCATCACTTCGTAATGTCCTCATGACTTTTTTGCGCTTTGTAAAACTCGCCGAAAAATTTTGAATCCCCAGGAACCGGAACTTGCACTCTCGATTTGGGGCGTGTACTAACCGTGTGGTTGTCAACTATGGGAATCACATGGTGTAAGCCACCTACATTTCGCCACGCATTTGTAGAACTCTACAAGGCGGCCGGTGCTTACGCACTCTTGGGCGGCTGCCTTATGTGGCGAGTGCCCTACCCTCCCTCACCCATTTCGTCACCATATGGTTCGACGTGATGTGCTAGTGTCCAGCTGCAGTCAGCCTGCCCTAAGGGCAGGCCACCACCAACTTCGTGGATACCCCTTGTACGCAAAACCTCGTATCAGAGAGGCAACGTTGATTTACCTCTGTAACACCAATTTTGCAAGCACAATGGACTCCTTGGTGGTGGACGGAACCATGGAGCCGAGCACACAATATACACTCGGGGATAAGGCGTCCCACATCTAGTGGTGGGTGGGGCTACTCGGTGGTGATAGGAATCGCCCTTGGGCCAAAGGGCAAATTCGGGCTCGGTATCACGGTGATATGTCTCCTTTGACACAAGTCTGTCACTACGGCGACGTTCCGATTTCATGGAAATCTCGTATGCGGAGACTTTTCACACACACACACACGCGCGCGCGCGCGCGCACGAACGCACACGAAAACACACACACACACACACACACATACACACACACACACACACACACACACACACACATACACAGAGACTGAATGTGAGTGGATAACATAGTGGATCTAGAATTTGAAATTTTCTCTGAATTGATTTTCCATGACAGAATTTTACGGAACTACAATACAATGTCCGAAATCAAGCCAATTGGGACATTACAAGACTTCTCGCCCAGGGTTGGTTGGAACCATTTGGGATATTACGGGACATGAACAAACTTTTTTCCGGGACATGAACAATCTTTTTCGTCGTTTCTCCTTCTCCCCTCCTCCCACATTGACCAGGCAATTTGGGACATTGGTAGACTTGTCCAAAGACCTCAGAATCTGAAGTCTTGGAATATTACGAGGGCCATTTGCGACATCACCGAGCCTTTTTCCTCAGATGGCGAAATCGCGTGCGACGTACCATTTTGACGAATTTGAGGGCTTAACTAGATTCCTTGCCCGCGCTACGCGCGGCAAAAGTTGAGGCAACTGTTATTCTCAGAAAATATAGACTGGCATAGACGGGGTGGGTTTTTCACCTCCAATACACACAAAGCCTATGCGTACTGCAATGTCATGTATGTTGACTTGTAATACCTCAACCTACTACGCCTTTTGAGTGTCTGTTTTATCTCGGTACATACATTCATCCATAGCTGGATGGATACACTTTTTGGGTGTCTATTTTATCTCGGTGCATACCGGTATACACAGCTGGATGGATACGCATTCTGCATGTCTGTTTTCTTTCGGTACATACCTGCCCTGCTAATACCTGATACCTGCCCTGCTTAATACCAAATACAATCCACAAATTGAAATGTACCCTAAGCCGTGCTGCATGGGTGGTGTAGGAAAACACCATTGATTGATGATTTGCTTGCTTGTGCTTTCTGCAATCTTCTCCTTACCCTCCTCCAACCCTATTCCACCCCTCTCCCACTCTGTGCCAACCCTCTCCTACCTTCTTCCCACCATCTCCCAACCCTCTCTCAACCCTGTGCTAGCTTATCGCAACTCTAAAGAGCCACAAGTCGTGGTTGGCTTTTAACGAGCAAGCCAAACAGTCTAGACGACACGTACTACCAACATTGCGCACACCGTCCACACTGCCTACATTGTCCGCATCGTGCTCAATGGACACACCAATCACACTGCCCGCACAACCCACATTGCCCGCAGTGCATACATCACTTACACTGCCTGCGCTGCCCACATTGCATATGTGGCTCACACCGCCCACATTGTGCACACCGCTCAAACAGCCCACATTGCCGTCAAACTATCCACACCGTGCACATTGCGCACACTACTTACACCGCTCAGACATGGTACATAGCCCACATTAGAGACATGATTCATACGGACCACATTGCACACACCGCCCGCACCGACCATACCGTTGACATTTTGCACGCCTGGCCTACAGAGCCCACATTGTGCACGCCGCTCGCAATGCTCACAACGCTCACACCATCCCCGTTTGCGCACATTGTCTACACCGCACAGACTACCCACATCGCGCACAAGGCTTAGACCGCCAACATTTCGGACACCGGTCACACGGCCCACATTGCCTCGATCCGTATACCCCCGATGGGTGTGTCACGATTTGTGTACCTTCGATGAGTATATGTCCAATGGGTGTACCTCCGACGATGGTGGACCTTGATGAGTGTATCTCCGAAGCACCCCCAGTGTACCTTTCATGGATGTACCTACGATGTGAGTACATCCGATGGGTGTACCTTTGATGGGTGTACGTACCCCCGATGGGTGTACCTCGAATGGGTGTGCCTTTGATGGGAGTACATTTGATCTGCGTACATTCCATGGGTGCACCCCTGCTGCGTGTACCATCGACGGGTGTGCGTTCGACGGTGGGACCTCCGATGGGTGGACTTACTTCCGACAGGTGGATCTCCGATGGGTGTACCTGCCATTCGTTTACCTCTGATGGCAGTACCTCCCATAGGTGTATCAAGGATGGGTCTACCGCCGATGGGTCTACCTCCTATGGGTGTACATTTGATGCGTGTACCTGCGATGGGTGCACTTCCGATGAGTGGCCCTAGATTGTGAGTACCTCTGATTTATGTACCTCCGATGGGTGTACTTGCGGTCGGAGCACCTCCGATGAAAGTAACTCTGATTTGTACACCTCCGATCTGTGTACTTTTGGTAAGTAAAGCTCCGATGGGTGTACCTCCGATGGGTGTACCTCCAATACAAGTGCCTCAGATCCGTGTACCTGCTCTGCATGTACCTCCAATGCCTTAGCTGGTCCTTGGACTTGGCCGGCAACGCCTTGGGCTCGGTCAGGAACATCTTGGACCCGGTTTTGAAGGCCTTGGGCTTGGTCTTGAAGGCCTTGAGCGCGGTCTGGAAAGGCGTAGGCCTCATCTGGATTGTGGTTAGTCGAACCTAGTACAAGAGAGCATGACAAGGGGTCACCCAGCCTAGTAGGGTCACGGACAGGTAGTGGCCCAACCTCGGGGGTCAGCCACCCGATTAGGGTTAGGGACAGATAGTGGACCAACCTCGGGGGTCTCCCACGCAAGTAGGGTCAAGGTCAGGCGGTGGCCCAATCACGGGGGTCTCCCACCTGAGTAGGGTCAAACGCAAGCAGTGGCTTAACCGTAAGCCCTAGGAGAAATGCATACGTGGGCAGCCAGCAGCACCTGCAAGAAGTGGGCCAACCCTCAATCATGCACCGCAAGCCCTAGGAGAAGTGCATACCCAAACGGCCAGCAACACCCGCAAGAAGTACGCCATACCTCAATCATACACCGCAAGCCCTGGGAGAAGTGCATACCTCAGCAGCCGCAAGAAGTGCTCCACAGCTCTATCTCGTAGCAGCCTCTATAATCGCCTAAGCACCTGGCGCAACCATGAGAAGTGCACCATACCTCCACCATGCAGCAGCCGCCTGCTTGATCACCTCTAAATTGACAGCCGCCTGCATGATCGCACTCACTGATGCGAAATCCGTCGGCAGGAGCTGCTGGCAACCCAGCGCCGCCGATGCCGTTAGGCGGCCTTTCACAAATACCAATGACTGGTGGTTTTACGGACGGTTACAAAACGGTTCCGCCCGGCGCGACCCGCCGGAGGCGACCACCACTGTCATTTTAAGAGTATAGAAATGGGATTTGGAACTTTTCGCCTTTAGACCTGACGAGGCGATGGATTAATGCCCTTTGATGTGAAGATTACGAGACTGTGCCCTATATAGGCTGCAACGCGATGTTGATTTCGATGTGTATTTCGTCGGTTCGCTTGAACTAATGCTGTTTCGTTCGACGGTAGGTAAGGAGTCGTTCGCCTCTCTGTGCATTTTAGAGTGGTGTATGTGCCGCTCCCCCAAAGGGGGGAATATCATATGTTGGCTACAAAGGCCACATTTGGGAGCACAAATGACTTCCGCGCAGCTTCACTAGGGTACGTTCGCAGTTTTGGGACTGCTTGAATGTAAGACAAGAGGAACTGAGTGTGCAGCCCACCAGCATTTATTGGTGCATGTCTGTTATCTGTGATAACACAAGTGTAAATACAAGGCATGTTAGGGGCTTGGTTGCATTGCTAGAGCGTGTTCGTGAATACGCATATGCTTTGTTGGAGGACCCCAAACCTCCTTACAAGCCCGCAGTATTTAAAGGTCGCAGCGAGCACATTGCTTGTATCATTTACACCACGTTCGACCGTGCTGTTGTACAATATTTTGCAAATGACCCTGCCATGTCCTATCTCCGCCATCCAAAGAAGATAGGGAAGGGTTTCATATTTTTTGCGGTTCATTACGTGAAGAGACTTTCGAAAAGATTGCTAAATGTGCTGCGCCCTGAGTGGTCTGCAACAAAACTGGAAGCCGATGGATTCCTCCCTCCTCGCCAGCCTAAAGCTAAGATGGTATCCTGCAATTTCAATCGCTTCTGCACTGTCCGTGTGGTGGCTGATTCAAGCCTCTAGTATGCCAACTGTATTCGCCCTCTCTTAAAGCCAGACAGAGATGCCCTGTTGCTCAATTGGCAGGTACATCGCATCACTAATTTTTCCTGTCATGTCCTCTAAGGTGAGTCGTCTCAGTTTGGGTGCCCTTTGCTGAAAGCTTCACATCGTGTTGGTAATGTTTCGTCAACAGGATATCAAGCCTGGCTTCGAAACCTACTGCTTGTGGTCAACCGGTGGGATACTCGCCCTGAAGTTGTAGTCAACAAGGTAGGTAGGTAGGTAGGTATCTTCGGGAGCTCGGGATGCCTCCTTTGACATTGCAGGAAGAAGGTCTTACCAAGGGGACGTCCTGTCCCTCCCACTGCCCTACGTCAGGTGCCTGTTGAGCCGCTCCCGCATTTGCTTGGGAAGGCATTGTCGCGGCCACCCGGTCCATGTGTCCCAGGTGGGAGGGTGTCCCCACATGTGTCCATGGGTAGGGCCACATGCCCCCTCCTTTGGGCGGCAGCTCTGGGGGGCTGCCCAGCCGTGTGGAGTATCTCTCACCACAAGGGGTATTGCTCCCGCTTGTCTACGGTACGACCGCCTCACCCTTGTGGCTTGAGTTGCGGGGCCACTCTGCTTGGCAGGTGACCCCCTCCTGGACTGTGTACCGGCTCGCCTGTCACCGGTTGCTTCCATGGCTCCGGGTGACGTTTGCCATGGTCCCCGATGCAGCCTGGCCGGGCTCGGACCAGTGGCCTTGGAGTACCGCTCCTGCCACTGGCCCGGTGGGTCGGCTGGGTCGCCCCAGTGCGTCCGACCCATGGGGTATTGGTTCTTTCCTCTCCCTCGGCCGCCCTACGTGTGTGCAGTGTCCTGGGCCGTTGGGCTCCTGTTCACCGGTGTGCCCGCGCGGTTTGCTGTGGTGCGTCTGCGGTGTCCTAGGCCAGCTGGCTCCTGTTCACCGGTGTGCTCGCTCGGTGTGTTGTGTTGCATGTGCGGTGTCCTGGGCCACTGGGCTCCTGTTCACCGGTGTGCGTGCTGTGTGCGGTGCGCGTGTGCCATGGGTGGTTGTGTCCCTCTTCTTCCCCCCCTAATTTTCGTTTTTTTTTTTTTTTTACTTGTTTTTTTTTTTTTTTTTCCCTTTTTTTTTTTTTTTTTTGGGAAAAAAGAAAAAGAAAAAACAAAAAAGAGGAAAGCAGGGGCGCGCGTACACTGCAGGCACAGGCATGGGCAGCTGGTGCGGCGGTGCTATAGCGTTGTGTCCTCTGGCGTGTGTCGTCGGTGCTGTGGCGGCGGTCGCGCCCCAGGGGTGCGGCTCGCGTGTCCTGATGTACACGGGTATGGGTCAGGGTGGGTTTGGTTAGGTGTCTCTTTGCTTCTGGTGCTGGCTGGTTAGGCGGCTGTGTGGGCTGTGGCTGTGGGCTGTGTCTACGTATTTCCCTCAGCGGGCCTGGTTTGGAGTCAAGGGTTGACGGTTTCGGGATGTGGCTCGGGTTTGATTTGTGTTGGGGCTTCGGCTCGGTTAGGCTTGGGTCAGGGTGGGTTTGGTGAAGTGTCTCTTTGCTTCTGGTGCTGGCTGGTTAGGCGGCTGTGTGGGCTGTGGGTGTGGGCTGTGGTTACGTTGTTCCCTCGGCGGGTTTGGTTAGGAGTCAAGGGTTAGCGGTTTCGGGGTGTGGCTCGGGTTTGATTTGTGCTTGAGTTCTGGCTCGGTTAGGCGGTTGCGCGGGGCCGGGCGTGTGGGTAGCGGCGTCCACGGGGTCGTGTGCCCGAGGCGAGTGCGGGGTGGTGCGTGCGGGCCGGCCGTTGGCCGGTGGCCTCACTGGGAGTCCCACACGGAGGGGTCGACGGGCGTGCCGGGGGCGTACGCAGCGTGCAGGTTGGGCAGCAGCGGGCGCACGTGCAGGGCGTCGGCGTGCTCGATGGGGACCTCACTGAGGACCGAGGGGTTGGCGGCAAGCAGTATGCGATGCCCGGGAGGGGTGGCGGCGAGGAGCGGGAGGATGTCCGCGGCCCGCGACGTGGGGGCGAACACGACGTGGGCCGGGTGCGGCCCCGGGAGCGGTGTTGGGGGGAGCGGGACCACAGGACGGCGGTCTACTGTGAGGTGCCAAGCGGCGCGATGGTGGAGGAGCCGGACTAAGGCGATGCTGTGGCGCAGTGTGTGGGGCTGGGTGCTGGGCGGCGTGGGGACGTGCGGCGGGAGGGGGGGGGGGGCGGGGCGGTGGCGTGGGAGGGGGCACGGCGGAGGAGTGACGTCAGTGACGTGTGTGTCGTGCTGAGGGTGGAGAGGAGCCCACGGTATCGGGTCCGGGTTCGGCGCCTTTGGGCGTAGTGGTGCTCGTCGTCGTGTGCGTTGGCTTCCTTCGGCGTCCGGTTCGTTTGGTGACTTCTGGGCGGGGCCTGGCGTGGCGCCCCGTGGTGGTGGTGTGCTGGGTAACGGGGTTAGATGGCGGCGCCGCTGGCCGGGGGGTCAGGCGCGTCGTGTTGTGTGGCGCGCAGGGCTCCTGGGGTGCTGTGGGTGTCGCCGGTGTCGGTGCACCGACGCTTGTGGGGTGGTGAGGGGGTGTGTGCGTGCGGGGCTGGGCTTTGGGTGATGTCCCACAGGCGGATGCCGTCTCGCGGCGTTTCCTGGAGGGTCTCCCGCAGGCGCCTGAGGACGTACGGGTGGTCCTGGGGCGCGGGGAGGTTGCGGGGGTGGACTCCCAGGGGGTGGAGCGCATCGGCCAGCATGGCTTCCCATGCGGCCTGCGGCATCCACCCCCCCGCCGGCCGGAGGCGGCAGTTCTCCACCGACCCCTTGCGGGGCCGATGGACCAGGCGCTCGAGGGAGGGCTCTCCCCGGGCCCACTTCCGCAGCTCCCAGAGCTGCGTGTGGGTCCAGCGCTGCCACCACTGTTCCACGGCGGGCCTGCGGTCTTGGGCGGAGGAGTGGGCGTGGGTGGGTGTGACGGGGTCGTGGGGACCGGCGGCGGTGGCGGGCCTGGGGGATTCCTCGTAGTCCCGTTCCGTGGGGGTGCGTGGGGAGTGGGGGTGCACGCGGATGTGGACCCGTGGGTGTGCGCGTACGGTCTCCGCCTCGGGGTTGGGCGGGGATTCGCGGCGGCGGCGGTAGTGGGGCATGCGTTGCATGTGGGCTGTCATCGGGGGCCGGTAGGGGGGCGGGGGCGCTGCTGGTGGACCCTGGCGTTGTTCCGGCTTGGTCGGGAGCGGTCCGTGGGCCTGGGGTGCGGGCTTTCGGAGGTGGTGGGACGAGGCGCGTCGCGCTTCGGCCGCGGCGCGCTCCACCATGAAGGTGGTGGCGGTGGTGTCGGTGACGGTGGGGGGGCGCCGCGCTGGGCGCTGCTGCCTTCGGGCCTGGGACGGTTGGGGCCGGATGTCGTAGAGGACATCCTCGGGGGGCCGGGCTCGCGCTGCCGTTGTGGCGCCGGGTTTGGGCTTGGTTTTGGGCTTGGCTGCGGGTCGCCGTTTGGCGGCGGTCTTGGGCTTCGGCTGGGTCGTGGGCGTGGGCTTCGCCGGGGCGTGGGCTTTGGCGGCGGCGGGGCTGCTCGCGGTGGGGGCGGGTTTGGAGGCCCGTTTGGGAGGTGTCCCCCGCGGCCTGGGGGGTGGAGTGCTGGATGAAGACGTGGTGGTGGTGGTGGATGAGGTGGTCGTGGTGGTGGAGGTTGTGGAGTCGGAGGCGGAGGAGAGGGCCGCGGGAGACGGCGGAGGGTCCCGGGCCTCGGGGGCGGGCGTATGATGCTGGGTCCTGTAAGTAGCGAGAACGAGGGTGCAGGTTCGGGCATCGGGCGTGTGCGCGCGTTTTCCCTGGTGATCCGTGCGTGCTGGTGCTGGCGTGGCGGCGTTGTCCCGGCTGCGCGGGCACGTGGGTTACCCGGGGGTGGCCATATCTGCTCCAGGACGTGGGGGTGTGTTTGCTGGAGGTAGTCGAGGGTCCGGAAGAAGCATCGCTGGATGCCGGGCATGTCCTCCTCTGTGAGGTGGGGGTAGTTTTGGGTGGGGGTGTGGGGGCCCGGCCATAGCAGCGCTATGAGGCGGGCTGCCACCATGTACGGGCATAGTTGTGGGGTGGTGGGGCGTGGGGGGGCGGGTCCCTTGCGGTTTCGGGGGGCTTCCCTCTGCTGGGGGCGCAGCGTGACCAAACACACCCATCGGTCCGTGGGGATCCCCCAGGTCCGTTGGGTCCACTTGGCGAGGCAATACATTGCCCTACCAAGGCCCTGGCAGCCGCTGCGGATGGAGAGCAGCGGGTCCAGGGATTCGGGTTCCCACGTGCCCCAGATGTGGGGGTCGTCCGGGTCGTCCCCCCTGGCGTACGTGTCGGGGCCTGGGTTTTGTGGGGGGGGGGTGTAGTCGGCGGGGAGGAGGGAGTCGGTGCCGTGTACCACCCAGTGGTCTGTGGGTGCGTCGTAGGTGGTGGTGGAGAGGGTGTAGTGCAGATTGTACATGAGGGTCATGTACGTGGAGGGGGCTGGCTGCTGCTCGTCGGGGGTGGGGATGTCCCCCGGGACGTGGTGCCGGAAGTTGCTTAGGGAGGCCATCCGGGCTACCCATGTTTCCCGCTCCCACTCCTTGGTGCTGTCGGGGGTGGCGTCGGGTGGGGGGTGGGCCATGTTGGGCTCGCGGTAGCGGGTGCGGCCCCGGGTGCTGTCCCGCTCCGGCACGGGGTGTCCGACCAGGTGTCGCCCCCAGTCGATGGGGGGCACCCAGATCCGGCTCCCCGTGGGGGGCGGGCTCTCGCCGTCTGGGGTGGCGCGTGGGGGGCGCTCGTGTCGGGCGACGTGGAGGAAGGCGTCGAAGAGGAAGTCTCTGACGCCTTCCCCCAGGGTGGCCGCCTGGACCAGGGTGGCCGCCCGGATGGGGGTGCTGGTGCCGGAGGTGCGGAGGTACAGCACGACGTCCTGTTCCCCGAGTCCCCGGAGGTGCTGCCGTACCGCTGCGGGGTTGTGTAGGGCGTAGGGTTCGGCCGGTGCGGCGACTGGTGGTGCGGGGTGTGATGGGGGGGGTGGTGTGGGTTGGGGGGGGTGGTCGTCGTTGTCGCGCGTGGGGTCCGGTGATGGGGTCTCTTGTGGCGGTCGCGGGAGGGGGGATTCGCGGTGGCGTGTGTCGGCGAGGGTATCGACGTCAATTGGCTGGTGCTGGCTGCCACGTGTTGTGTCCGTGGCCTGGTCTCGGGGGGGGGCGGGGGGGGGTGGTGTGGGGGTGGCGCTGTTGGTGGTGGGGGGGGCGGGGGTGGGTGTTGTGCTGGCTTGGGGTCTGGGCGTCCCTGTGGGTCGTGTGGGTGTGGCGTGTGTGCGCCGTGCGGCCCTTGCGGTTCTTGACTGGTTGTGGTGCCGGGGTGTGGGTGGGAGGCGGCCGCATGGGCGTCCGGGTGGGGCTGTGGTCCGTATGTAATGGGTGGCTGCTGGTGGATGGTGCTCGTTGGTATGGGGTGTGGGTGGGGGGGCTGCTGCTGGTGGTGGTGGGGTGGGGGGGGCGGGGGTGGGTGTTGTGCTGGCTGGGGGTCCGGGCGTCCCTGTGGGTCGCGTGGGTGTTGCGTGTGTGCGCCGTGTGGCCCTTGCGGTTCTTGACTGGTTGTGGTGCCGGGGTGCGGGTGGGAGGCGACCGCATGAGCCCCCGGGTGGGGCTGTGGTCCGTATGTGATGGGTGGCTGCTGGCGGATGGTGCTCGCTGGTATGTGGTGTGGGTGGGGGGGCTGTTGGTGGTGGTGGGGCGCTCCTACTAGGCCCTGGTGTTGCTGGTGTGCGTGCGCGGCTCCTCGCGGGTCCATGGGGGTGTACCGTGGCTCGTATGTCGTGGGCCCGTGTAGTGGGGGCGGCGGGTGGTGCTGGACCGCGTGGTGGTGGTGTGGAGGGTGTGCCGGTTGTGTGTGGTACCTCGGCGTTGGTGGGTGTGGTGGCAGGGGCTGGTGGTGGTGGAATACGTGATGGTGTGGTGCGGTGATGTGCGCTATGTGGGGTGGGTGGTTCGCGGGGCCTGGTTGTGCTGGGGCGTGGTGGGGATGTAGCTGGTGGGGGTCGCTGTAGCATGGGGGCATTAGGGGGTAGGGGTTGGGAGGGACGGGGGCGTGGTGGTGGTGTTGGTGGTGCCATGTCCCCTTGCTCTGCGCGTACGGTGGTCCTGGCATGGCGTGGACGTGTGTGGGCGGTGGTGGCTGACTGGGCTGCAGGGTTTGGGTGCTGCGGTAGGGTGGTGGTGGTGCGCGCTGGCGGTGGCGGTGTTGTTGGTGTGCCCCGGGGGTCTGGGCGTGGGGCGGTGCGGTGTGGCTGGACCCGGGCCTTGGTCGGGGCGTCGCGCCCTGCTGGTGGGTGCGTTGGCGGGCCCCCTGACCTGTCTTGGTCTTCTTGGCCTGGTGGGTGTCGGGGGCGGGTGAACCCCCCTGTCCCCGTGGGGGCGACGGGGAGCGGGCGTGCCAGCGGTGTCCCTCTTGGAGGCTCGTCTTGAGGCCTCTGACGTAGGCCTCCTGGTCCGTGAGGCCCATCCGCGTGGCGGTGGCCTCGTCGGGGGCGGCCAGGTGGGCGTCCCGAAAAGACGCCCAGCCCTCCGGGGGCTTCTGTTGTGCGGGGTGGGGGTGGTGTGCCGGGTAGAGGAGTGCGCTGAGTGGGTAAGGTGTTCCTTGCCGTCGGCCGAGGGCGTGTTTGAACCGGCGGCAAGTGATTCGGAGGTAGGCCGCTATCTCCTCTGGTGCCGTGTCGGCCCACGCTTCCGGCGTCAGGGCTGCTGCTTGGGGGGCCGGGAGTTGTGGGTCTGGGAGGTGTAGGTCTCGGTGGTGGAGGTACAGGGCGAGGAGGATGTGGCGGGCCGCCACGTTCAAGCCGCCTCCGCTGTGGTGTAGGGGTGGGCTGTGGGGGGGCAGGGGTGTGTTGCCCGTGGCCACGGCTATGGTCCATGCGTGGTCCGCCGCGTCCGCCACGTAGTACCCTCCCAGTTGGTCCCGGAGGGTGTCGGTGAGGAACCCGAAGGAGCTGGGGTGGCTGGCGGGGGGGGGTCCGGCTGGGGCCGCGGGCCGTTCGCGGTGGCGGGGGTTGAGGTCCCCGCAGTGGGGGCAGTGGGTGAGGCGGTGCGCGGCTCCCAGGCAGACCCAGTGGTCTGGGTTGCAGGGCAGGGCTGTCTGTGGTAGCCGCTGGCGAACGCAGAGGGGACATGCGGTGGCTGGTGGTTGGTGGCACCTGTGGACGGACGGCGGCGTGGGGGGATGGGGGTTGGTGGCGCGCGCATGCTGGTGGGAGCGTGTGCAGTGCCTGTGGCGCCCGTGTGTGCTGTGCCAGTGCTGTGCTCGGTGGACGGTGTGTAGACGCGGTGGGGGTTCCGTGTTGGTATGTCACGGGGTAGGTTCTCATGGTTGGTAGAACAGGAGTTTGAGGAGGTGGGCTTGGTCTGTTGGGGGCAGGGTTGCCGCATGCTGCAGGTATTTGTGGGTGCGGTATGTGAGCTGCTCCGCCGTCTTGGCAACGGCCGTCCGCTGCATGTGCGCCGCCGTGGCCTGGGGGTCCTCCGCGTGGGTGCGTAGCAAGGTGTAGACGGCAGTGGGGACGAGTCCCCTTCGGACTGCCTCGAGCACCTCCGTCTGCTTGAGGACGGTGGTGAGTTGCTGGGTCGCCGGGGACTGCGCCAGCCATCCGGCGTGCTGTGCGATGGTGTGGGTTGGGTTCCAGTTTGTGAGGGTGTCCAGTCCTCTGTACAGGGGGCACGCCTTGAAGTGGTCCCATGTTTCTTCTTCCGCGTGGCTGCAGATGCACTTGGTGTGCCCTGCGGGGACGTGGATCGAGCGGCGCGTATACCATCGGTGGTATCGGGTGAGGAGGGGAAGTTGTTCGAGGGCGAGTTGGAGTCGGGGCTTTTGTAGGTGTGCTGGGAGGCTATCCGGGCGCAGGGCGGAGTAGTAGAGGGGGGTGTGGACGGAGTCTTCGAGGCGTCGGAGGAGTTCGGTGTTCGCTGGGTGGCCCAGTGTGGTGGCCAGTTGCTGGATGGGTGTGGGGTAGTGGTACTGCTTGTCTCGATCCGTGTACGGCGTGTCCTCGGGCATCCATTGGGGGGGCTGTGTGGCCAGGGGTATCGGGGGCAGGTGCTGCAGGTGGCTCTGGTGTGGGGTGTCCAGTCGCACGCGTTCGAGCCCTGGGGTGTGGTTGGTGTTCTGGTGCTTGGCCTGCGTGTCTGCGCGTCCATTGCCGTATGCGTAGCGGTGTGACTCCTGCTTGACGATGTGTAGGGCGTCCTGGGGGTGCATGCCCTTGAAGGCCATCCATAGTCCCAACGCTTGTGTGGTGAGGCCGGACTCGAGTGCTTTGTGGAGGGGCAGGTCTGCAAGGCGCCTGGTGAGGTGGATGTCGACCGTGGCGTCCACGACTACGCAGATGTTGCGGGGCCGGACCGTCGTGGGTGGCGGTGTGGCGGTGACGGCGTCTGCCATGGTGCGCAGTTCGCCGTGGGAGGACGCCCAAAAGATGGTGGTCCCGGTGTGGTGTTCCACGTGGAGGCCGTCCGCGTGCCGGGTGATGCGCACGGAGGCGCAACCGACCGTGGGGGTGCGTTGATGGGTGCCGGATGCGTCAGTGAAGTAGATGATGTCGGTGTCGCTGGGTATGGGTAGGCGGGCGATTGCTGTGGGGTGATAGACGTAGATGGGGTTCCCCTGGGTGGTTCTGGCGGTGATTTGTGTGGGTTGTATTAGCTGCGCTGCATAGACGCCTATTCCCTGGGTGATGATGGCCTGGGCTCGTCGGGTGGGGCGGAGGAGGCCCCTGTCTGGGCGTCCCTGGGTGATATACGCGTACATCAGGTGGAAGAGGTATCCCGTATTGGGGTGGAACTTCTGGCACGTGATGGTCTGTCGCCGCTCCTTGTCGTCTTTGTCGCCGCGGAGGGTGGGGCATTTGTGCTGTAGGGGGCGCACGGGTGCCTCCTGAGGTCCTGCGCGGTGTGGGTCGCAGCGGTCGTACTCCATGGCTACGCTGTCCGGGTCTGCCCGCTCGTTGGTGAACGTCCATGTCGCCGTGGGTGTTCGGGTCCAGGCTACGTGCGCCGGGTGGTCTGGGGGTACCGTGTGAAACCAGGGGGAGAGCCATGCCTGCTGGTCGGCGGTGGCGGCGGCGGTGGGGGTGCGGTAGTGGGTGGAGATGAGGTGCAGCAGGGGCCACGGAGTGTCGAGGGCCGTTAGGCGGCCTTTCACAAATACCAATGACTGGTGGTTTTACGGACGGTTACAAAACGGTTCCGCCCGGCGCGACCCGCCGGAGGCGACCACCACTGTCATTTTAAGAGTATAGAAATGGGATTATGATGGGTGTGCCTCTGATGGGAGTACATTTGATCTGCGTACATTCCATGGGTGCACCCCTGCTGCGTGTACCATCGACGGGTGTGCGTTCGACGGTGGGACCTCCGATGGGTGGACTTACTTCCGACAGGTGGATCTCCGATGGGTGTACCTGCCATTCGTTTACCTCTGATGGCAGTACCTCCCATAGGTGTATCAAGGATGGGTCTACCGCCGATGGGTCTACCTCCTATGGGTGTACATTTGATGCGTGTACCTGCGATGGGTGCACTTCCGATGAGTGGCCCTAGATTGTGAGTACCTCTGATTTATGTACCTCCGATGGGTGTACTTGCGGTCGGAGCACCTCCGATGAAAGTAACTCTGATTTGTACACCTCCGATCTGTGTACTTTTGGTAAGTAAAGCTCCGATGGGTGTACCTCCGATGGGTGTACCTCCAATACAAGTGCCTCAGATCCGTGTACCTGCTCTGCATGTACCTCCAATGCCTTAGCTGGTCCTTGGACTTGGCCGGCAACGCCTTGGGCTCGGTCAGGAACATCTTGGACCCGGTTTTGAAGGCCTTGGGCTTGGTCTTGGAGGCCTTGAGCGCGGTCTGGAAAGGCGTAGGCCTCATCTGGATTGTGGTTAGTCGAACCTAGTACAAGAGAGCATGACAAGGGGTCACCCAGCCTAGTAGGGTCACGGACAGGTAGTGGCCCAACCTCGGGGGTCAGCCACCCGATTAGGGTTAGGGACAGGTAGTGGACCAACCTCGGGGGTCTCCCACGCAAGTAGGGTCAAGGTCAGGCGGTGGCCCAATCACGGGGGTCTCCCACCTGAGTAGGGTCAAACGCAAGCAGTGGCTTAACCGTAAGCCCTAGGAGAAATGCATACGTGGGCAGCCAGCAGCACCTGCAAGAAGTGGGCCAACCCTCAATCATGCACCGCAAGCCCTAGGAGAAGTGCATACCCAAACGGCCAGCAACACCCGCAAGAAGTACGCCATACCTCAATCATACACCGCAAGCCCTGGGAGAAGTGCATACCTCAGCAGCCGCAAGAAGTGCTCCACAGCTCTATCTCGTAGCAGCCTCTATAATCGCCTAAGCACCTGGCGCAACCATGAGAAGTGCACCATACCTCCACCATGCAGCAGCCGCCTGCTTGATCACCTCTAAATTGACAGCCGCCTGCATGATCGCACTCACTGATGCGAAATCCGTCGGCAGGAGCTGCTGGCAACCCAGCGCCGCCGATGCCGTTAGGCGGCCTTTCACAAATACCAATGACTGGTGGTTTTACGGACGGTTACAAAACGGTTCCGCCCGGCGCGACCCGCCGGAGGCGACCACCACTGTCATTTTAAGAGTATAGAAATGGGATTTGGAACTTTTCGCCTTTAGACCTGACGAGGCGATGGATTAATGCCCTTTGATGTGAAGATTACGAGACTGTGCCCTATATAGGCTGCAACGCGATGTTGATTTCGATGTGTATTTCGTCGGCTCGCTTGAACTAATGCTGTTTCGTTCGACGGTAGGTAAGGAGTCGTTCGCCTCTCTGTGCATTTTAGAGTGGTGTATGTGCCGCTCCCCCAAAGGGGGGAATGTCATATGTTGGCTACAAAGGCCACATTTGGGAGCACAAATGACTTCCGCGCAGCTTCACTAGGGTACGTTCGCAGTTTTGGGACTGCTTGAATGTAAGACAAGAGGAACTGAGTGTGCAGCCCACCAGCATTTATTGGTGCATGTCTGTTATCTGTGATAACACAAGTGTAAATACAAGGCATGTTAGGGGCTTGGTTGCATTGCTAGAGCGTGTTCGTGAATACGAATATGCTTTGTTGGAGGACCCCAAACCTCCTTACAAGCCCGCAGTATTTAAAGGTCGCAGCGACCACATTGCTTGTATCATTTACACCACGTTCGACCGTGCTGTTGTACAATATTTTGCAAATGACCCTGCCATGTCCTATCTCCGCCATCCAAAGAAGATAGGGAAGGGTTTCATATTTTTTGCGGTTCATTACGTGAAGAGACCTTCGAAAAGATTGCTAAATGTGCTGCGCCCTGAGTGGTCTGCAACAAAACTGGAAGCCGATGGATTCCTCCCTCCTCGCCAGCCTAAAGCTAAGATGGTATCCTGCAATTTCAATCGCTTCTGCACTGTCCGTGTGGTGGCTGATTCAAGCCTCTAGTATGCCAACTGTATTCGCCCTCTCTTAAAGCCAGACAGAGATGCCCTGTTGCTCAATTGGCAGGTACATCGCATCACTAATTTTTCCTGTCATGTCCTCTAAGGTGTGTCGTCTCAGTTTGGGTGCCCTTTGCTGAAAGCTTCACATCGTGTTGGTAATGTTTCGTCAACAGGATATCAAGCCTGGCTTCGAAACCTACTGCTTGTGGTCAACCGGTGGGATACTCGCCCTGAAGTTGTAGTCAACAAGATTGCTGTTTATGGCACCGCTGTGTTAGATTTCACTCAGCTAACCATCTGTCGCATTTTTGTAGAATCACTGGAGCAGACAGTAAAAACACACCTCATGTCATTCCTTGAAATGAAGGTACCAACCTTAATCCGTGGCACCAATCGTTGGGGAGACCCCGTGTTTCAATACATGAGAATGCTCTTGGACAGATGCCCTCACATGCAAATGCAGCTGACTGCAGCCTGGGTCCGGTGCCACAGGTCCTTTTACCATGACGAAGTGGCTCTTGAGGACGTCGTGGCACACAGGAGGAGAGGTAGAGAAAAGCTTGCGGACCGTGGGCTCAGTGTGAAGCAACTCTCTGAGGTAATGTTGTGCTACTTTGGTGGTGTCAATTATGTTTTTCACTAACCTTCCAAAGGTTTCAATTGCCCAACCTCCAAAAGAAAATATTCCACTCGATGAACAACAAGAAGACAAGCAGAGTAAACGCAACGGGAAAAAAGAATTCACAATGATCTCAATGATAATCTGAATGTCAATGAAGAAATCCAAGGATTCGAAATGCACTTAAAGATGTACAAAACACCCAAGTTCATTCAAGTTCAAATTCATTGAAGAGTCCATCTTCCGGGGCACAAATATGAAAAGACATGAGTAACAATACACGTTAAAACACATGGTGAAAGGGCATACCGTACATCCTTGTATTCCACACAACAAAACATCTATGCAAATCAGAGATTCTTCAAGATGAATAAACCACAAGTGTTCATTACCATTCAAACACGATTCCTACATGTTCGTACGTGCATAATGTATCACCGAGCCTATAATATACACATGGCGACCGCAAAGTAGCACAACAAACATGTACACATATAACAAGTCAATGGCAGATACCATACATGCAACAACGAACAAACATGCAACAATATGCCCATGTTTGTGTGAGTCAACACGGCAAATTCAACAGAAAATGATGGAATGATCCTTGATATGACTAACGGCGTACATGTACTTCGATATACGACGGTCGTCAAACCTCCAAAGCCGCATGCTACCCTACAATGACTGTCGCTGGCGTGAACTGAAGCATCGGAATTAATGGACAGGCCGAGCGACCGGAATCTGTCATATTTTCCTCCAACAACACAGTCTTTTCCCTCTCCGTCTGGGCAACTCGGGTGCCTGCAATAAAATGATGTAAATGGCCTACAACTTAGGCACGCCATCCCCTTTTGCAACAGGCACAGCAACTAAGCCCTGCGGAATTTTTACAGAATGCCGATAAGAGGGCAAAATTTCAAAAACTTGCCATGGACCAAAAGCTCCTGCATCACTTGCATATGGTAGGTTTGGTGCTTCAAGTCCAAGGGAAGGTAACCAAAGCAGTTCTAACACAGACTATCAAGTAGTACAATGCCTTTGGAGGCAAACTGAGGGTGATAGGCAAGAAGTAGGAACTGAGAGGGAGGTTGTACTCTATAGTGGTCATTGAGAGGGGTTTTTGTTGCTCGTTTTGTGCCTATTGTATGCCTTATTCGTATGTGTGCCACTTGGAGCCTTTGGAAGGAGGTTGGCCACCAAGAGGGAAAATCGTCCCGTGGGTGTCCAAGACCAAGTGAAAACTCGCCCGGGCAACCTCCTCACAACCCGTGGTGCCAACACACTATCAGGATGTACCCACGAAAAGGGGGCGTTTTTTGGGGGGAGGGGGCTAGTGTTTCACAACTTGACCTTTTTCGTGGGACATTCTTGGACATTTTACTGTACCTACTTGCACCCGATGTGTCGACTGCATCCCATGTTCGCTTTGCTGGCGAAAAAAGCCATTCAGATTTTGTATTGCAACACGGTGACTTTTCAGACCACCACAATCAGAGCCACACTGCGGTCGCTAAATTGGATTCGGATATTCTTAATCTGGTCCGCTATTTCTCCAAAGTGGTAAAAAAAAAAGCAACTTTAGAAGTTTCTTGTCAGAATTAAGTGGAAAAATTGGTATATTCATGAAGAAAACATTGAAACCGTCTCGTACATATGGTCATCGGCCTGCAACAGGACATTTGAATATTACACGAGGTCCCGTGTGTGCGTATTGAGCTTTTTATATCCTAGTATGGAAACAAACAAGAGTTGGCCCCAATGGTACCGTTGGCAATTTTATCTGATTTTAGGCACGTCCCTATAATCGAAATATGGTTTAGCGACCGTGGTGAACGAGCTCAATTTGTGCGGGATACACGCGCGGGGGCAGCCTGTAAATCACAAATTGTAGGTTGGAACATATCAGCATCCAGTTTGTATTTTCTTATTGAAACGTATGTTATATGAGTCTTCTGGTTTTTGCATTGACTAGAGCTAAAGTATCTTTACTAGTCACAGTTGTGCACACTGTGGGCAACACTTCGTACGGTGTACGAACTTGCTGCAGCAATGTATCACCGTGGCCAGCCGACATGCCCGCCTTCACCAAATCTGTCTTTTCCGCAGCTTGCAATTCCGGAAGCTATGTTAGCCCTACCCTTTCCAATTGCTCTGCATAAGACTCGTATCCCAGGACCTTCAGTATCTCCTTAACATCTGCAGACAGCGGAATCCTGGCTGGGGCTGGGGCTGGGGCTGTAGCAGGTTTGGCAGCTGGCTTCGCTGGGCACTCTGCCTCTGCAGGAACAACCACATGCTTAGGCGGCTCAAGTTGCATGGTCAAAAACGAAGGAAAAGGTAGGAAAATGACAGGTTTCCAAAGGCAGCGAAAAATAGTTGTTTTGCTGGATATTATAAAAGCGTCGCAAACAAGTATGGCGGATGAAATATTTCTATAAGAATGATGTGTCCCATGGGCGAGACAGGGAAAAGTATTGTTTGGTGACCATTCTTTGCGCGAGGCCTCGCGCAAAGACGTTCATTTGCGTCACATTAACGTGATACAGCACGACACATTAGGCAGGTTGTCGAAAAAAGGAACGCTGTCGTATTTGTACACGTAACTTAGTACCATTATCAGGATTGCGTGATAGAGGTAGATCTATTAACGAATAAACTGCAACAATGGTGTACCAAAGAATCTTGAAAAGTATAAATGTTCCGGAACAAACTGCAGTTTCAAGCGCGAGGCCTCGCGCATGGAACGGCGCATGAAAAACATTAAAGTTTCGGTGATCATTGCGCGAGGCCTCGCGCAATGGAGGTCACAAGCGCTCGTAGAAACCAAAATTGGACAGATCCACCAACTACACAGCATGTACGTTCCCTTGATGCGGCGCTGCTGCATGGGCGCCCATACAGGTCCCGCCGGCATCTCCGGTTTTCATACTGTGGTCACCGCTGACTTCACTGCCCAACAGCGATGGAAGCGCGCCGCAACTGGGTACCACAATCAGGATTAACTAGTGAAATGTGGGATCACCAGACAGTTACAGGTAACCGAAAATGGTGCATGCGACAAGCGAATCACAGAATAATCGGTCGCACGAAAACTGAGTGACAGGTTGATGTTTGAAATCAAGAAAGTTTTTCAAACAGCGATTTTTACGCAGATACAGTTACGCAATTATTCTTCACAGCAACAATGCCCCTGCGAAAAGAGGTGGACCTTGAGAAGACAGTGGCCGCAGCGTCCGGAGTTTTCCGCGATGTCTGCTCAGAGGAACCGCCGTACCACACGGCAGAAGAACTGTGGGAAGGGCTAAAACAGGGGGACGAGGGCGCGCGATTGTTGTTTGTGTTTTTTCTGCGTCTGCGCAAAAATGAATGGACGCGTTGCAGCGTTGAAAAGGCGATTGCGGCAGAAGGGAAGAGATGGGTTGGTGTTTTGATAGAGGAGGCCTGGCGCCTTTATTTGCTGATGCGCCACCGCGCAGTTCCATACCAGGGAAAACCAAAGTCAGTTGTTGCGGTAGAGGGAAGTAGGGCGCAGCGTCGCATTTTAGCAAGGTCAGGTCTGGCGCGATATAGCGCACCCTCAGTGAAGGAGAAGGCCGCAGTCAGGTTACAGACTACATGGGACAAAATTTACCAACAGTGGGTTGTGTTGTGGATGGACAACTGGTACAACAAACAGTTTACCACAAATCCCGACAAGAACGACAAAAGCCTGAACGCAGCAGCGTTGGCTGTGTTGCTACTCAAGGATGCACCGCACTACTGGCATGGTCATCCTAGCCTGGAAGACCTTGAACGGCGTGTTCCTATTGTTGCACGCATGCTGGGAAACACTGAGGGAACGTTTGCACGTATCTTGCACGATCTAGGATTTGCAAGCACGCGACCTGTTGTGCGAAACATTAGGGCACCGCTTGACATTTTTCGCCCTGTACCTGCCAAGAGACCACATTGGCGACCCCTTTGTCTAAGCAAAGAAAAGGTAAGCGGCAACCTATCGCATCTTAACCTACTGCAATTTACTAGGGACTTGGCGCAGCACAGCCGACCAGTTGTCCCTGTCTTATGTGATGAGAACATCCATTACCGCATTTGTAAGATGATGTACGGTGAAAAAACAACGGGTTGGAACGTCCGGCTTTTTTTGCGTTCACACCCTATATTATATGGTTTCTGGCACGCGTACAAATTTTGCGTTACACAAACGTTTCGCTCATTTTGGCCGATTGTGACTTCTTTCCGTAAGGGTTTGTTGCGCAGCGTTGACACAGTCCCCTGTTTTCCCAAGCTGATCACAATGGAGATAACTGTTGGTGCACTGCTGTTGGGTATGGGCCCCCACATACGGCGCCTTAACCGAAAATGTCGTTCCCTTGAGCTGGCACGTCCCGCAAATCGGCGAAGTCGCCTTCGTTACACTGTGTGTAAGGCCATGCAGGTTCTGTTAACACAATACTGTCCCATGTTACTGTACCTGGGACACCTCGTTAGGCAGTGCAATTGGGCTGGGGAGACGGCCAACACGGGTGTGTAAGTGCGGCTAACCCCCATCTGCTCAGATTTTCGCAGATCTGCCCCAGATTGGCTACATTTTGGTCATTTTCTCTGCTTCGGCGGAATCGCCGCCCCGCAGCTCAGTCTCAGGATCAGACCTATATATTTCTGATGTGCCGGATCTGATTCCGCGGTCCATTCATCGTAAATCCGTCGCGTTCCGATCATTTACCCGGAATCGCCAATTGCCGCTGATGCGTGTGCGCGAGCCAAATCGGCCAAATATTTTTTCACAATCGGATTTTTATAAATCTTTTCAGATAGATATGGACACTCAGATGTACTTAGGAATATCCGCATCAATTTTCTTCATAGACTGGGATTTTTTGCCGGATAACAATCAGCATGGATCTTGCCTCCGTTGTCGCCGCTCTTGCCTCCGTTGGTGTCCGTGTATCCGGTTCTGCCCCCAACAGCAGCGTTCAGGTCGACTCCTCGCGTGCCTGCCCCCCTGGTCTTGCCGGCCCTGAGCCCTCCGGCACCATCCACGACCTAGGGCAGCACTTTCATGGTAGCAGAGGCTACCTGAATGCTGCTTCAGTAGCATCCCATCCACAGCCCGCTCCCCAGTACGGCCCCGTAGACCCCGCCGCTTCTGGAGAAGTAACGATTACACTGCTTTGGTGCTGTGCGAACGAGGCCTTGAGAGGAATGCCTTGCGCAAGTCCAAGCTGCCCAAGAAGGGCGCACATCAGCAGCTGTGGGGACCCAGATTACCATCATCCCAGTCGAAACTGGCCATCGAGCAGCTGGAATCCGCCGGCCTACGACGATGGCAATGCTCCGGTGGAGCTTACGGAGCTGACAGGTACCAACATTCCTTACGCATGTCCAACATTTGAGACCATTGACGCCGATCTGAACGACATTGAGATGGGCGGTCCAGGTGAGGTACCTAGCTATAATCGACCAGCCTCTTGGGCACACTGGGACGATCATTTGTCCCCAGAAGTGACCCGTAACCTTGAGGCCCTTGAGGCCCTTTGTTACTTAGCCTCGTCTAAGCTGATCGAACAAGAAAGAATCGCCTCTGATTTTTTAACGGAATATTTTTTCCTCCTTCAGAACGAAATTAATACCAGGATGTGGTGGCGTTCTCAAGAAGATGACTCTTTTGCCATTTTTTTGCAGATCTGGGAGGCAAGCCCCTTCCCGAAGGAGAAGGTCCGGGCACCTGTTCCCGGGCCCTCCGCCCCTCATCCCCCTGTTTCCATCCGCGACGATCTAGCCGCCGCGGTTGAGGAGGGAATTTTAGAGGCGGCCAGGCAGGCAAGCCTGGAAATCAGGGCTGAAGTAGCTCCCGGAGTGGACTCCTGGCTGCGGACCACCGAGATCAGCGGTCCGACAGCCTGCTCAGGCCCTTCAGGACACGGCATGTACTGTCCTGCCGACTGCTCCTGCAGATTCCAGCGAGATGCTGAGCTCCAACAGCTCAAAGATCAAATGCACCTTATCATTCAAACGCTGGGAATAAAAAATCTTTTCAAGACGCACATGCGGTCTGAGGGCGCCTCATCGGTGGGACAAGCAACAGAGCCATCGGAGGAGGCGACAGAAATTTTTTCAATTGCTCCTTCGGTGGACTCCAGGACCACCGATGCAAGGATCAGCAGGACCAAGCTAAAAGAAAGGGTTAAAATCTCTCGTTCTGAGAGTAGGACGGCGAAGGCTAGGACTGAGGCTCAGAATGCCAAGCGAACTGCCTCCCGTACTGTCCCTCCTGCTGCTGATTCCAATACCTTAGCCCAGCTGTTGCTCGCCCAGACCCTCGCCGGAGCTGGTGTGGCGAATGATGCCGCCAAGGTGTCTGCCATTACGGCCGGTGTTGGGCTGGATTGGCTTCTTAACCCTACTTCCTTGCGACTTCGTCAGGTTGCCAAGCAACCGAAGTATAATGGGAACCCCCGACGTTGGCCTCAGTTCCAACGGGAATTTAAACTGTGGGTTAAGACTCAAAAACTCCAAGATGATCAGTTCCTGATGGCCCTCTTGGATTGCCTTGAGGGAGCGCCGGCCAACACTTGGCTCAGGACTTGGAGTGATCGCGAGGATACAAGTTCCCCCCTTACCTTTGATGAGGTGTGGGAACAGTTGGAGGTACGTGGATCCCGGCTGCCAGAGGACCACTACCACCAAATGTTGAAGAATTTTCCTTCATTCTCGCGATTAATTTTTGCACGAAGTGCAAGACAAAAAACAGCGCTTGTGGAATTTAGTGGAAGAAGCTGAACATTCAGGCGAAAAATTTTCTAGTGCGGAGCTGAAAAATCTGATTTTTGACAAGATCCCCTCAGAAACTGCCGCCACCCTTCGGAACAAACAGTCCGAAGAAAAGGTCAAGACATGGTGGGCGGAGGTGGAAGGCTTCGATGCCTCTGCCAATAAGTTTTCCGTCAGGGAGGCACTTCAAAAGTGCTCCCCCACGTCCTTTTCTAAGGTGAAATTCACCGAAGAGACGTGGAAAATAAAGTTTCATGAGCACGAGGATCGGGACTTGTTTGTCCAAGTCCTCAACAGGGGAGTCAGCTTCCATGGCCATCGCCTGAGGGCCAAAAACTGGGTGTTTTCGTACACCCCGAAGGAACTCTGGGAGGAGGTTGAGCGGCTCGCCGACGCCGCCAACCAGAATTTCCATGAGGGTCTTGGGGGAAACAAGAATACCCAGCAAAACACCCAAAATGGGGCCCAAAAGGGCAACAAAAAGGTGAATGACACCCGGAATGTTCAGCAGCACTGTAGCATCTGCCTTCTTTTAGGTTCTACGAACCGAGCTAAGTCGCATTCTACTGATAATCACCGATGGTCTCCTTACGATCACAAGGTGATTGGTGAAAATATCAGTAATTCGCAGAATTCAGACAGGAATGACAGACAGGTGCACGGTGGGAAGGCTGGAAAAGGGAATCCGACCCCCTCCGGTGGAAACAAAAATCCTGGAGGCCCTGGCGGGTCCCAAGGCACAGGAAATCGGATTCCATCCGGCTCCGGTGGGCAGCCGAACGGCCAGAAAAATCCCAATAGCAACGCCGGAGGCGGAAATCGAAATCCAGGCAAAACCCCTCAATCCGGTGCAAACAAGGGAAATGCTCTAGGATTCCAGGGTAAAGGTAAGGGAAATCCTTCGGGAACCCCTTCCTCTGGTAAGGGCAGATGGCGTGGCGAGGGTGGAGGTACATCATCCGGCGGCCGTGGCCGTGGACGTGGAAAGGGCAACCATCGTGTGGATCAGGTCTCAGGTGCAGATCAGGTGTCCGATGCGGACCGAGATTATGAATTAAATGCCTTGAATCCAGCAGATGATCCGCTCCAAGATGAGTGGGTCGACGAATCAGGGTGTGTCCATAATGTTAACGCAGCCACTGGAGGTCAGAACGCCTAGGGGAGCCACGAAAATCGCCCCTCCCCAGGCGATTTCAGGCATGATCCCCAGATTCCTTCTCGACCACTACTTGATGTAGGGTCGCTTGTCTCCTCTCCCCTGGATCCGGCAGCGGATCCTTCTGTTGTAGTGGACGAGGTTGGTGTACAGTCCAAGCACAGGGCCCGTCAGTTTGTCACAAAGCTGTGGGTCTCTGATTGCAAGGGCAATTTCCACCTCGCCACTTGTTTGTGTGACAGTGGATCGGAGGTAAATCTCCAATCCAATTCTTTTTTGCCTGACGACTGCGTGTTTGATTCGCCTCATCCTGTTACCCTCGAGGGAGTTTCTGGACATTCTCTCGCAGGTGGGCAACGCGGTTGTTATATATCAACTCATTTGGTCGCTCAAGACCTTTGGGAAGATGGCAATGTGGAGGGAGTTATCCTTAAGGATGACTACTTCTATCGTGCCGACATAAAGTATGACCTTTACTTGGGCCATCCTTGGCTTCACAAGAACAGGGTGGCGCCCGTAGGTCATCGGCGTTGTTTTTTGCTGGAGTCAGGTCCCTTGGAGCGTCCTGAATTTCGTTTTTTGCACGCAGGGTTTAAAAGTGCAGAAGAATTTTTGAAGCAAAAGGTTACACCAAAGTTTGGCGAAGATGTCACCATTGCAGAGGTGAACGGGAGTGCCGATTACTCCCGAGAGTTAGAATGTCTTCGTAGGGACTCCCAGCCACGACGCCCTCCGCGCTGGCACTCTTCATCCTACAGAGTTGTCGACAAATGGCGCGATACAATTTGTGAATATTTTTATGAACACCATTCCTTTTGGCCACAGTGTGATGCCTTTGCTAACCGCGAGAACAAGCGCTTTGACAAGCACTTTCGCGTCGCTTGGACCCATGAATGGGACAAGAAGTTATGGATTAATCCTCCGTTTCACTTAATCCAGCAGGTCATCCACAAAATCAAGCAAGATAAAACCCAGGCGATTTTAGTTGTGCCCTTGTGGGACGACAAGCCTTGGTTTCAGGAATTGCAAGACATTTGTGTAGATTACATCGAACTTCCCAGGAAGATTAAGCTGTATGCCAGGGACGACACAGGTCCCCTGCCACAGCGGCCCTGGAGTTCGCTTGCATTCCTGGTGGATGGAAAGCTTTCTGACTCTGATTCTGCTGATTCTAGTACTGATTCCTGTGTTGGGTCTGAATCTGAGGTTGAGCGTGGTACTGATGATGAATCTATTTTTTCTGATTTTTGTCCGTCAGATGCCGAAGGTGATCCAACGTCAAATGGATCCGCCTCGTCTCCCTCTTCTCCAATACGATCTACATCCAAAAGAATCTACGGCGCACGGACGACAAAAAAATTTTCTTCGCGCCGCAAATTCAGAGTTTTTTATGAAAAACCCCGTGTGGAAGCTTTCATAGATCCTTTCGAGGAGCTGGATCACGAAGAGAATCTCTGGAATGTCGACACTCGACCCACCTATCTTCAAGAGGCAGTTGATACGGACCTTTTTAGGGACATCCGTAAGAAGATTCTTCCTGCCAAGGCCGAAGAAATCGCCAAAGTTATTTCAACAGTAATTCCTGGCGATCAGGTGGACACTGAGTTGTGTTCCAAGAAAAGAGACAAGATTTTTCAGGAACGGAAGGACACAACCCTTTCGGGGAAGTTGATCAAAAACCCCCCTGTCCGTGGGCAGTTCCGTGAAGCCTTCATCGAGCTTCGTGAAGGGTACAAGGCGAAGAAACAGCGTCCTTATGAGAACCATGGACAGAAACATGAGATACTCAGAAAAATAATCGAGAGAAATCTCAGGGAATTTGGTTGGCTTGAGGGTTGTATGACCAGCGAGTGGTGCTGTGCACCCTTCACAGTCCCGAAGCCGCCGCCTGCAGACCAGAACACTATTTATGGTTGGCGAATGGTTGTTGATTTTCGCAACCTCAACGCCGAAACCAAGGCGGATTCACACCCCCTGCCCCTCATTGAGGAGGAAATCGCCAAGAGGGCAAGAGGTCGTTTGTTTTCTGTGCTGGATCTCCGTCACGGCTTTCACCAAATGCCGTTGAGGAAGGACAGCCGACCTCTCACCTGTATGTGCACGCCATGTGGCCCAGTCCAGTGGACGGTCATGCCCATGGGCCTGAAGAACGCCCCTTCGTTTTTTCAAAGAATGATGGAGGATGTGCTTTTTACAGCTCATCCTGAGCTTCGTGCCTTCGTGAGTGTGTACATAGATGACATAATCATCGCGACAGAGGGGGAGGGACTGACCGAAGCCGAGCTGGTGGCCCTACATGAAAAGCAGCTGAACCAGGTTTTGGACATTCTTGATGCCAATGAGCTGATTTGTGGGCCAAAGAAGGGAAAACTATTTTTAAAATCAGTCGAATTTTGTGGTTCTCTCCTTGAGAATGGCACCCGACGACCCAGTCCAGGGAAGCTCGTCGCTATTCAGAAGTGGAAGCGCCCTGAGACGATCACGGAATTGAGAGGATTCCTGGGTTGTTGCAATTTTTACCACACTTTTGTGCCGAATTATGCCAAATTTGCTGCCCCCCTCACTGAACTATTGAAGGTAGGGAGAGATGCGGGCAAGGCAGGTTCAAAGGTTCGTGTCAAGTGGACTGACGAGTGCGAGGAGGCCTTCCATCACTTGAAGGCGGCCCTCTGCGAAGTTGCCACGTTGCATGTGCCGAAATTCGACCGACCCTTCTACATAAGAACCGACGCTTCTAGGTACGCGATCGGAGCTGTCCTTGAACAGGTTGATGAAGCCACAGGTGATCATTACCCTCTTGCATTTTGGTCTCGGAAGCTAGCTCCACGCCAGATGCAATGGTCACCGCGTGAGCAAGAGACTTATGCCATAATTTGCGCTCTGAAGAAGTACCAATCGTGGGTTGGCACCAATCGAGTCGAGGTCCTGACGGATCATCGATCTCTGGAGTATTGGGCCACCGAACACATTGATACTATCGCGAGCCCAGCTGGTCGACGGGCCAGATGGCATGAATTTCTCAGTCTGTTTGACCTCCATGTGTCGTATTTGCCTGGAAAACACAACACGGTAGCGGATGCTCTGAGCCGATGGGCTTACCCCGCTTCAGAGGGGCTGCAAAGTACCAACATCCATGGTACGGAGCAGGACCGCCACGTCGTAATCGAGTGGGATCAAGAAGAAAAAAAGCTCATTCGACGTGAATGCATGCAATGCTCTGTTAAACAGCACGCATTACCGTGTCATGATATCACGGCTTTCTCAGATCCGGCGCATGCCCATGAGATTATCACCAAATCACTGAAAGTCGTGGAGAAAGTCACCGATCCCTCCTCAGGGAGTGTGAAACGGTTCGAGTATACCCGACCTGTAAGTGGATTTCGGTTGATTCAGGGCATTAAGCGTCGAGATCCGGCCAAAACTCCACCCCTGCCGAAAGATTCCCTTATCATCCGTGACTGGACGAACGATTATCTGCATGATTCCATGTTTAAAGAAGTCTTTGAGAATCTCAATTCCAAAGATGCTCACAAGGATGGAATTTATTCTGAATATTCGTTGGATGGGGGGAAGCTGTGGATGGAGGGTAAATTGTGCGTACCAGACGCCCTGGCCCCCCGAGTGTTAAACTGGTGGCACAAATGGGAGTCCCCCCACGCACATGGCCGTAGATTATGGTCAATGATTAAACATAGGTTGTTCGGCTCAAGGCTATATACTCATTGTATGAAAGTAGCCGCCGGATGTGCCCAATGTGCTGTCTCGACGCCCCCCAGCGCGAAGAAGCACGGCCATCTGAGGCCACACCCTATTCCGGAGCGCCTCTTTAACAGAGTCACCAGTGATTTTTTCCATCTTGGTGAACTCGACGACGAAGAGTGCCATTGGACCAACAAAAAGGTCAATGGAGTGCTCCTTATACAATGCCGTCATTCTGGCTACATTCAGGTGTTGCCTTGCAACGTCGAGTCAATGACTGGCAAAGCTGCCGCCAAATGGTGCGCGCAGACCTGGATGGGAGGTTGGGACGTCCCATCCGAGGTGGTTACGGACTCAGGCAAAGAGTACACCTCCGAATGGTGGAAGGAATTATGTGCTCGCCTTGGAATCCACCACCTGAGATGTGAAATCCACTCACATCGAGCGCTGCCTGGCGAAAGAGCCGGCCGCTCTATTATAAATATGCTTCGTAAGGAGCTCGCCAGTGAGAAAGACTTCCATTGGCTTGAAGTTCTCTTCGCATTGCTTCGCCGTTACCACAACACGCCATTGTACCATGGCCTTTCTCCAAATGAAATTGTCTTTGGACGAAAGAAGTGTTGGTGGAACATGCCGTTGAATAATCCTCGCCCTTGTAAAGATGCTTCGTTGTTTTTGGACGAAATCCAACGAGCAGAAAAAACTGTCTCGAAATTAATCGATAAGCATCAAGCTGACTGGCTTTGGGTCCAGAATCAAGGCCGAAAAAACCCCCACAATTTTGAAGTCGATGATCGAGTTTGGCTTTGAAAATCCGAAACCACCCTGGACGGAGATGATAAGCTTCTTCCCTTGTGGGAGGGGCCATTCGCTGTTACAGCGCGTCTAGGTGAGAACAGGTGGAGGATTCGTGTGGATGTCAGCAGGGAAATTGAAGTTTCGGGCGATCGCCTCAAGAGAGAGATCCCCTCCCCCAAGGATCGGGTTAAACCCCTTTTTTGGACTTCGAAATTTTTGTCCGATCGGGTCATCGAAGGGGGGAAGTACGAACTCAAGAGGATTTTAGAGGCAAGACGTGACGAAAAGGGCGAATGGGAATTTCTATGTGCGTGGAGGGGCTTTGATTCCAGCCACAACAACTGGGAACCAGCCCATTCTTTTGTCCATGGGTACACCAAGGGGTTCATCGACTTCCTCAAGAAGCACCGCGAAATTGGCGTACTCCTGACAGACTGTCTGTCGAAACCCGACAGACAGGTGGAGAGCGACGGAAAAAGACCTGTGGTGAATCGAGATCCAGCCTTTTACGGCCCTCAGCAGCCACGTTCCAGGGCTGATCCGTCGATCTCCCCTCCTGCGGTCAGGCCAGCCCAGGAGCCAAACGAGGACCAAGCTTCGAGTTCGGCCGCTGATTTGCAGCGCCCAAGCCGTACGAGGGCCCCACCAGACAGGTTGGTGGTCACATGTATTCGTGCTTGGCCGAATTGCTCGCCCCGTCGACCACTTATTCCAATGTGAGTGTTCTGATGACTTGAAAAAACCACATTCTGCTCAATCCACTGTTCATTCTTCCTGATTACGACATGATGTGGAGAACTGCGAATGTTTGATAATTTGACGTCAATCAACTTTTCTTTGGTCTCCGTTCGGCAGACAAGGCGTAGATACGCTGCCGAAAGCCACGGAGTGTGCTGCCGTGTCCAGAAAAAACCAAACTCAGGCTTAATTCAGGCAGATCCGGGGTAATCTTGTCTCTGTTGGTCTGTGCATCTTTGGAATTTGGCTACTCGTGCAGATGGAAGCAAATGTACATAGTAAAAACGCTGGCCAGCGACATTCACCCCTACAGGCACCCCCTGTAGTACTGGCGGCACTAGATGCGACGCCAGGAACTCAGATCTTACCTTCATTTGCCGTGATGCTGAAGCCAAAGTCCAGATTCAGATCCAGATTCCTTGAATTTACCTTGAATTCCTCAGGTTTGTCCATCATTCTGCCACTGTTGCGCAAAACCCCGACGTCAATTGTTCAGACAACCTTCATATAGGAGCTCTAGGGACTTCTAACAGCAACCTCTGAGGTCCGTAAGCTTCGGTGTATTTTTGGCACACGCCAATGTGAGCTCAATCCGACCTGAAACTGTCGAAAATGGTGAATCCAAGTGTCTTGTGGGACTCAATCGAAAGATGGGCCTTGTCCAAGTCGATTGACACCGCCGCCACTGTAAATGAAGGACTATTCGGTGTCTCTCAGTTATATACTGTCAGTAAAGCGCCTTCAGCGAACCTTCGGCGCGTTACATGCCAAGGATCCAGGGCCATCATGTCCCATCATGATGCATCATCACATGATCCACATTTTCATGGAATCTGTTGGATGCTTGCCAACCAACGTGCCGGAAAGCACAATTCAGCTGAATAAACGACAATATATATTAACTCGAGTCTAAACGAAGGTGTTAGTAGTTTCAGTGCTAGACATTCCGCTTCATTTCACCTTCATCTTAGGGAATTTGCTCATTTTAGGACAGTTTAGGTTGATTTCCTTGTCATCTCCTCTCATTCCTCGAAGATCTGTTTACGGCTTTGCCTAACTTCGTTGACGCTGATGTTTTTCTGTTCACTTAGGGCCTGCAGACTACATTTGTATTTGTTTTCCCTCTCTGTGATTGTTTCATCTCCTTCATCTCTGCTCAAATTGATTCTCAATCTTGCTGAATCTTGTGATCATCCACCAGATGCGCCAAATCTGAGGCACATGCTGCACTTTTCAGAACGAGAAAAGCGGGAGTAACACGATGTAGAGTACGTGGAGGACACCGTAGCGTGCCCGCGACAGCTAAACTGTACCAGAGCGCCGAGATGTCACTCCATTTCTTGATTCTCCCACTCAATCCACCAATAATCTACCTCATTCTCAACCAGGGCATGGTTTGGTATCGATTCTCGATACGTTTACATGCTTTTTAGCCCTTGACCTAATGTTTTACTGCCCGGAGGACTGTTCGTCACTCCTCATTCTGTCTCATTTCAGGTTCATCCATCCTGATTCAGTGCCAATTCAGCCCAAATCTGGTCAGATCAAGCAGATTTCGCCCCATCGAGGCTACATTTCTATTTTCTTCTGGGACTTACCCGCACTACGTTCTTCGTTGACGTAGAGACACACCCCAGTGTGTTTTTGGAGGGGGAGTGTAAGTGCGGCTAACCCCCATCTGCTCAGATTTTCGCAGATCTGCCCCAGATTGGCTACATTTTGGTCATTTTCTCTGCTTCGACAGAATCGCCGCCCCGCAGCTCAGTCTCAGGATCAGACCTATATATTTCTGATGTGCCGGATCTGATTCCGCGGTCCATTCATCGTAAATCCGTCGCGTTCCGATCATTTACCCGGAATCGCCAATTGCCGCTGACGCGTGTGCGCGAGCCAAATCGGCCAAATATTTTTTCACAATCGGATTTTTATAAATCTTTTCAGATAGATATGGACACTCAGATGTACTTAGGAATATCCGCATCAATTTTCTTCATAGACTGGGATCTTTTGCCGGATAACAATCAGCATGGATCTTGCCTCCGTTGTCGCCGCTCTTGCCTCCGTTGGTGTCCGTGTATCCGGTTCTGCCCCCAACAGCAGCGTTCAGGTCGATTCCTCGCGTGCCTGCCCCCCTGGTCTTGCCGGCCCTGAGCCCTCCGGCACCATCCACGACCTAGGGCAGCACTTTCAGGATGTTTTTGCTTCTGAGGGATTGCAGATTGTTATGTGTCTGTTAGACCGTTTGAACATGGGGGACACACTTTTAAAATACGAACGCACTGTTGCAACTGCGCTATTGTGCCACACTGCGTGGCACACAGCCATGCCTGGACAGGCTTTTGCCGAGGAATTTTGCGAAAGTCTGCTTTCCAGCCTTGTGACAAAGAAGGGCCAGAACAGAGGTGCAGTAACCATTGAAGATGTTGACGATCTGTATCAGCTCATCACTATCCGCAAAGAAGGTCACAGGGTGAACGTCTGTAAAATCCCCAATTCCTTTGTCAATTCCGTGCGTCAGCGTTTAACTGCTTACTTGAACGCAGAGCGTGTATATGTGCCTTGGGTTAGGTGGTGTGCTGAGACTACTTGTGCAATTCAGGCGCATTGGCCGCGCAGGGGTGTACCTAACTTTCCACCGTCTCTTCTAATTCCAAAGGGTTCTAACCACTACAAACAAGTCCTTGTGTCTGTGTTGTTGGTGCTAACGCAGCAGGGGCCACTTAAGGCTGGTTTCAAGCGAAAACTGTCGGAGCTGATCCCCCAACGCAGTGTGTTGGAGGAACAGAGAGAGGCCGACACGCTGCGAAACGTTCGAAGAAGATTGGAGAACATGCAGTGATGCGCGAGGCCTCGCGCAAACAGCATGAAACAACAGGTTAGTACACCCCCTCTCTTGCGCGAGGCCTCGCGCAAGATTGTCAGTCAAAAACAGTGGCGTGCCCCTTCAGTTTTGCATTCTCAACCATACTGTACTCGTATTCGCTAAAAGCACCCCACATATGCATTATCGACGACAATTTTACCCATTTTTAATGTTATGTTTCCTTCAATACAGGCTTTCTTCTTATCGCAGAATGGCAAGCCATGCCCAAAAAACAGCCGACGAACGAGAAGATACCGACTATGACCCTGGGACCTCAGGATCGGAGGCTGGAACACCAAAGAAGGGGCGTAAGAAGAAGGAAACACCAGATTCTGGCTTAACCTTGGGTACTGACATCGAGGAGCACCTGAAGCCGGACGGGAGGCAGGTGGAGGTTGAGCTGGACAACGTGAGAATCGACCAGGAGAGGACAAAGGGGCAGATCAGACGGAGAGATGCCAAGTTACTGCAGAAGCGTATTGAGTCGCTCGAAGCAGCACCGCCAACAGGCCCATTACACGTCGTTCTCTGGGAAGATAATAGTATGTTACCAACCGACTTTTCGCTCTTGTCGTTGCGCGAGCCCTCGCGCAAAGACGTGTCTCATATTTGCAGATGGCGATTATTGGTGTGTATCTGGACAGCACAGCGTGGAAGCGGTTGCGAAGATTCGGGAGAAGCGACGCACCGCGTGTCTGGATCTGCAGCAGTGGCATACTACATGCATCGCCGATATTCTAAAGCCTACGACACCGTGGGCCTTCCGTGCAAAGCTGGCGGGACAAGCACAAGGAAGCGCACAAGACGTTGAGCCAATTCCGCTGTATGAGGCAGCAGATAACCTCATTCGATGTGTTGAAGATCAGCGGCGGCGAGGCCTACCTGACACGTACAGCAATCTCAAGATCGCCTTTGTGGATGCTGTGCAGATGAGTGCCCTGGTTCCAACCGCTGAACTGAAGCAACCTGGTCAATTCGTATGTTCATTAATCGTTGTTTCGGCGCTCTTCGTTGCGCGAGGCCTCGCGCATAACGTTGTCACTTTCAGGACAAAACGTATAAATTGTGGAAAGATTTTATGACGTTTGCCTACTATGCTGGTCCGGAAGCTGTGAAAGGTCTGCAGAAGTTCCACGACAAAGGGGAGAAAGTCACGAAGAACGCGCTGAAGAAACTGGACGGGATCCTGTTGCCGAAGTTCTACAACAAAGTGGCAGAAGTGATGCAGGAAGAAAAAACAACCCTTAAATCCTTGCAGAATTCGTTTGATGACATCATCCTTGAGCAGTGGGTCTCAATGCATCTGGACCACCCGCACAACGGCCAGTACGTTCGACCTGAGAAAGGTGTGTACCATCGACGCGACTTGGGTTCCATTTCTGCATCAGTGCGCCGCACTTTCTCCATTTCTGTTCTTTAGCCAAAGACATGCGGACCCGTAAAGAGGTTGCTGCACTTGGAAGGTCTGCCCTGAAGGTGACTCTTGGTAAGAAAAGTTTATAGTGGTTTCAGCACTGTGTTTTTGCTTCTCCTGCTGCTTGCTGTTGCTGTAGGGTTTCCTGCTGCTTGTTTTGGATGATGAAAACCTTTTGTTTGCAGAAATAGAGTCAATAGAGTCAATCCAGGATAAACCAAGCCAGAAGTATGCAAGGAGAAGAGAATTCAGGATCAAAGCATGAAGGGCTGCAGTGTAAACAGTGAAAGATGATTGGATATTCACAGAAACTGCAACTCAGGTTACAAATGAATGCATATTCACAAAGATAGCTGAAATGTTTTAGGAAAAGAGTTAGAAAACTGCCTCATGGTCACTCTCTCTCCATAGTGTCATCTTAGGAGATGTGCACTCTTTGTTTTGGGTCCCATATGTGCTGAGGTGGCATGGTATGTGGCGATGAGGTCACTGCCATGTCACATGGGATCTTCCTACTTAGCTAGGCTGACCAGGAATTGAACCCAGGACCTCTCAAAAAGAGGTGCCTAGCCCCCTAGGGTGTATACCACTAGGGCAGATAAGTATTCATGGAAAAACATAGATAAATTCATAGGCTCTGCCTTGGATATGTCAGTTCTCAGTCAACTCAAGAAAGGATGTTTTACTTCACATTGAAAGGGGATTAAGGGGTCCACTCCATGTCCTGATTGGGTGTTTGGTTCCATAGGTCAAAATGTGTTATCACCAGTTTTGGTGGGACCAATACTAAGATAAAAATGCATGGATGCTCAGTGCATCTCTAATACAACTAGCATATGCCTCAAAGCAATGGAAAAGCACTTTTTCTTACTCCCCCCTTGTGCTGTGGTGGCCACCACTGTCGCATTTTAGGAAAAAGGGAATTTTTCTTGGCCTTTCCTTGGTTTCCACATCTACTTTAAAATACCTATAGTTTCCCTCACACTGAAAAATGAGGGCTCACCATGGCTGGCGCTCTTTTGCTGCTCTGTATGTAACATGTCCTACAGAAGACTCAGCGCTCATGGCGCTGCCGGGGCTCCTGTGGCTTGGTTGGGTTAGTATGGGAGCATGCCAAACATATGCATATGCATCCCTCCCTCCAAGACGCAGCGTCGACACAAACCCAACGCAAGACACAATATACACACTCGCATGGGTTCTCGTAAACCTACTGGCGACCTGTGACCTGTCTTAGGGCGAAGGGAGTCGTGAGAAAATTAAAATTGCCCCTTGGTTGGGTCTTGGTTCTGCTCAGTCTCTCCAGGCACCTGCGTTTCGGCCCGAACACGGCCTACTCAGCGAGGCTGCGCGTGGGTAACTGCAGAGGCAGGAATGGGAGAATTATGGACGAATCCACGCAAAAACGAAGCGACGACACCAAAATCCGTCAAATGACGGCGTAGAATTTTTCTGAAACAACACACCTGAGCAGAATCCAATTGTGCATCAGAAGCACATTTTTATAGAAATTATAGTCATCTCTGGATTTTTTAAATCCAGAAATTCATACGCATCAAATGGCGGCGCGCAGGAGCGGCTCCTAGCGAAGCGCCGGTAAATGGAGAAATAATGGAATTATAAAAGTATGTCTCACGTAGTCTTGAAAATGTCGAGACACACATTAATAAGTAAACATACAGATTCCACCCACACTAATAGAAGCTTCAAAAATTCAAGAATTCGAAAATGAACAAAAAGACTTCAATGAATCAGGTATAAACTACAGGTATGCTCGTCTCGTATGCCGCATACACATTGCTCGTCTCCTGTCTCCGTGAACGAGTCTTGTAGCAGCGCTAACAACGATAGGACGCGATAGAGGGATTGATTAGAAAGATTGCAGATGATTAGCGGTCAGATTAGGGTGATTAGACATACACACAAGTGCATAGCAACGTTCTTCACGTGCGCCCCTCACTTGCTCTCGCTCTCCAGCGGTAGGTAAGGTGAGTAAGCCCAGGCGGGGCCACCCCCTGGTGGAGTTGTGATTGACGCTCAGATGGGCAGGTTTGCCCACGATGTATGTGCATACTCGCGCATGCACACACGCATTAAAGGGTGGGCCACGCGAAGTGCGCACGGTAAACCTTGTTTAGGCTACCCAGGGGCTCCTCGGTACGTTCTTTAAGAGAACCTGAGGAGTCCCTTAACGCTTGCTTGCTTGACAAGGGTAGCTGGTCTTCCAGCGTGTTTGCGGACAGTGTGTTATAGGTCACACTGAGAAGGGTATAATACCTGGAGTGTGGCTTGGTTCCTCCGCCGCAAACGCCCTTTCATTTGCCTTTGTTTTACAGGTGGGCAGGTAGGGTGATTGGTGCAGCAGCATTTTTTTATGCCCTGCTAAACAAGGGCGCAGATCACACAAACAAGTAACTCCGCCTCTGCCTGTGGCAGAGCAGGGAGTCCGACTTCATCGACATCTGCGCCGTGCACGCAAGAGCACCTCTTTCCTCCAAGCCCTAGCAGGGGAAACGCGTTGTGGCGTCCCCTGTTAGGCCACAGTTGCTTAGCAGCGCTGTGTTCCCTTGTCATTTCACAGGAGGGTCGCTAGGACCCACGACACCTTTGCCTTCGCAACGCCCAGTAGAGTGTGCGTGTAGGAGTGGTAGTCCTGTGTGGCGGCTAGAGCCAGTTGCCCAGTGCTCGCCCACCAGGATGGTGCCACTGTAGGGTGTGTAGGACCTGTAGTGCGTGTGTCACTGTCCCACCCGTTTCCTGCAATTTTAGCAGGGTTGGTGGGCTGTGGCAGTGGTTAGGTCAGTGTTTTGGCCACATAGCAAAACGGCGTTTTCATGCCTTCATAGCTTTTGGCCACCCCTCCCTGTAGTAGACAGATAGGTAGGGAAAACAATACCTGGATTAGTACGCTGGGTATTCCCCAAAGGTTTCGCGCCAGCACAGAAATTGGGCGCATAGGGGAGGGGAGACCCGGGGCGTACCCCGTGGCATCAATAAGCCAACCCTCCAGGTTCAGCAAGGGCGCAGATTTGCGTATAATTAGGACACCACTTCTGCGGCTTGCTCTCAGGACCTTAGGAATAGCACACTCACACATACGCTTTGGCAGGTAAGAGTAAGGTTCAGTCCCTAGCTTTAGTCTTGGAGGCAAGCGTCTCAGCGAGCCTCAGCAACTCACCAAGGTTGTTCTGGGACAAGTAGTCAACCAGAACTGAGTTTAGGCGTCCCTCAGGTAGAACAAATGCAGAGAAGGGCTCCCAGGTGGCCTCTTCGACTCCAAACCCTTCCCAGAGGGTGAGGAAGCGCCAACCCTGGCGATAGCGGTGGCGTAGGACAGACTTCACCAGGTAGAAGCCTTCCTTAGCCATCTCCTCGGCGTTCATGTCGGGGAGTTCACCTTCAACTTCCATAGGGCTGGCAGCCCCTTGTAGGTCCAGAGCTGCGATTTCCTCGTCGTTCAGCTCCCACTCCTCCCCACAGAGGTCTTCAGGATCATAGTAGCGCTTCAGGTGTTGAGCAGCGCACACCAGGGTCCCCCCTAGTCGGGGAGAACACCGCACAGTGATACGGTGACCATCCACAGATAGAATCTTGTACGGCCCGAAGTATGGGTCATCGCTGGTAGAGCGTGGCCAGGCGGGTAGTCGACTGTGGTGCACCAGCACCCAGTCCCCCTCTTGGTAGGTGGCCGGTACTCGGTGCTTGTTCTTCTTGTTCCACTGACGCTCCCTCACTCTCTGGAGCATAGCCTTGGCCTTGTCCACCTTCGCTTGTTGCTCTTGGACCCATTCACCAACAGAAGAATGGGTGTCCTCTGGATAGGGGGCATGTAGGAACCATGCCGGGCGTCCCAGGAATAGCTCATGGGGCGAGTATCCAGTAGCCGAACTCTCTTGGGAGTTCATCATCAAGGATATGACGGGGAGTAGTCTCACCCAGTCTCTGGTGCGTTCAGTTTTGCACCATATCCGTACGTTCTCCTTCAGGACACGGATCTGTCGCTCACATAGGGGGTTGCTCGTGTGAGAGTAGGGAATCCCCGTAGACACCTGGACATTGAGGGATCTCAGGACCCTCTTGTACCAGCCAGTATCTGAGCGTACTCGCACGTCCTCATCGGAGTTGATCTCCTTGGGCGCCCCATAGACACAAAACCACTCCTCCAGGAGTATCTTGATAGTCTCCTCCCCGGTAATGTGCTTGGTACATGGGAACACCCTGGTAAACCTGGTCAACCCACAGGTTACCACGAGGGCGAAGTCATAGCCCCCGAACTTCGGCATCTCCGTGTAGTCCACGTATAGAACACTGTTAGCACAGTGAGGGATGGGCAGGGTCGAGTAGAGACCTCTGTCCCTGATATCCCCTGGTTTACAGGACCTGCACGGGCACTTGTCCACGATAGGCTGGAGGGTTTTCCGCAGTTGGTCCTCAGTCCACGTAGTGTGGAACCACTGCTTGAACAGCCTCAGGGTACGGTCAGCACCCACATGACCACTGGACTCATGGGTCCACTTCAGCAGCGCTGGGACTCGGTCACTAGGCACCACAATACGGTCCTCGTGCCATAGGTAGCTCTTGTCCCTCTTCCACTGGTCCTGGTTGACCAGGAGGGGTTCAAGGCGTTTCTCCACGCGCTTGTAGATATCCCCGAACTCTTTCAGGTACTCCGATTGTTGGAGTCCATCCAGGGGGCGTATCATAGTCATGTTGAGGTCCAAGTGGAGGTCCATACGGCTGAACGCCTCCTTAGCCAGCGCTTCAGACCGGGCACCAATCAGGGTGTCGAAGTTGTTGTGGCTGATGTAGTCGGCACACTCGTTCTTCACTCCCTGGATATGGTGTACCGTCAGCCGTAGTTGACTGAGGTAGGTCCACCAGCGCCGTAGCTTGGCCTTCTCAGGTGGGGGACCCTTCTGGAAACTGCGGACCGGTTCTCGGTCGCACAGCCAGACCACAGAGTTACTCCCCAACAGTCGTGCTTGTGAGGATAGCACCAGCATACCCGCGAGCAATTCCTGCTCATAGGTGGAGTAGTTCCCCCTGGCCTGGTTCCACTTCCAGTTCCAGTGGCCCAGAGGTACTAGGACCCACTTGTCGTCAGGGTAGCTGTGCTTGAGGGTTCCATCTCGGTTGAGACCTTCCGTCCCCCATAGGGAAATGGCCGAGTCGAACTCCTCCTTCTCTAGTGCTTGCCAGTGGAACAACGTTCCACCACCGCCCACATTGCTGGCGTCGGTCACCAGGATAATCTCCCCTTGTGCCCTAGGCACGCCCAAGCACTTAGCGTTGGCTACCTTGTCTTTGAGCTCGTCAAACGCTTGTTGCTCTTGTGGGCCCCAGCGCCAAGTAGTACTCTTCTTGATCAAGTCCGTCAGAACGGCGCTGGTGTAGGTGAAGTTCTTGATGTGGCGGCGATAGAAGTTGCACGCCCCAATGAAACTGCGTACATCATGAAGTCCTTTCTTGGGGTCTTCGTGTCGTACCTTGGCATCCATCAGGGGTTTGGCCTTAGAGGCCGCTGGGGTCCACCACCCATAGCCAACGTCAAACCCCAAGTACTGCATGGTCTCCTGCATGAACTCACACTTCTCCAGCTTGAGTCGAGTGTGGTTCTCCTGGCAGACCGCAAAGAACTCACCCAAGAGGATTAGGTGATCCTCCTGGGTATTGGTACCGAGGCATACATCGTCGATATGAGCCTCCATCTGGGCACCACGGGATATGAGCTCCTGCACCTTAGGTCTCCTTCGTAGGATGGACAAGATCTTGTTCATCAGCTCTTGGAATAGAGCGGGTGCGTTAGCCACGCCAAACGGCATGACCTTCCACTTGAACACCCTCCCCTGAGGGGTGATGAAGGCCAGTAGTTCCTGTGCGTTGGGCGTCAGGTCCACTTGCCAGAATCCGCTTCGCTTGTCCATTTTGGTCTTGTAGCGGCAGGAGGCTATCTTCTCCAGGGTAGACTCCATATTGGGAATGGACCCTGAGTGGTTCAACATCTTCTTGTTCAGCTCTCCATAGTCCACTACCAGCCGTTTGGCTGTAGACCCAGGTTTAGCCACCAGGAAACAGGGGCTGCAGTGTAGGGGGTAGTCCCCGTCCTTGTACTCCAGGACTAGGCCAGCGTCGATACATTCTTGTATCTGTCGCTCAATCTCGTCGGCCTGCTCTTTAGGAGCTGGATAGGGTCTCCTCCGGATCTTGTGACCCACGAACTCGGGTTTCAGCTTGAGGTCCATCTGTACCAGCTTAGCACATGAGGCTGGAGGGGGTTGTTCTCCGAACACCTCCAGATAGGTCCTTATAAGCTTCTGTACCCGCGGGTCCAATACCTTGATCTTGTCCTCCATGTCCTCGTCGGAGTGTAAGTTGCTTGCCCCTTGAATAGACGTCGGGAGGTGGTCCTCCACCGACTCTTCGCCCGCGGTTGTATCCTTCAGCCCTTGGTAGGCATATAGAAGGTCTTGTTCAACCATCTCCGGTGGACGATGGCAACATAGGCACGCTCGAGGGGGTTCACATACACATTCCTCCGAGAGGTCGTCCTCCTCCGGGGTCCTCACATGGGCGCCCCACACGCTCTTCATGAGCTTAAGATCTGCCTCCCTTTGCCAGGTGGTGATCTTCTGTTCGAGGTCCTCCTTCAATTGGGATAGGTCTCCCATACGTTCTTGCTTCAGTGGCCATGAGCTGCGGGTAGGCTTCGCGTAGCATAGCTTTTTCGCCACCAGCTTCCTCTTGGAATCCACATACTCCCTGAAGCTGGATCGAGGGTCCAGCTCTTCATCCACGGGGTCTTCCACCCTCATGGAGAGTAGGGGTTTTAGTGGGGCGGCGTACTCGGCGTTCTCCACTTCCTCCACACAGGTCTGCACGAAGAAGGCGTCGTGCTCAGTTTCGTCGTCTGAGTGGATAGAGCTAGGTAGCTCAGATAGTCCACACTCAGAGACTCCATCAGGTACCGGTACATGACAGGGAGAGTTGGGGGCGTTGGTGTCAGTCAGGACGTACTCATCTCCTCCGGGTGTAGTTTCAACAGCATCTTGAGGTCGTAGGCGATCCTTCAAGTCACCCAAGGCGAGTCCGTCGCTTTCTCGTTGTATAGCCTGGACCAGAGTCGGGTCCAGATCCTCCCAGGGAACTGAGGTAAGACCTCCGTCCACCACGCTGAGCATACTCCCCCATCCGGGCTTCCCAATAGGCGTCTTGCGTCCCAGAGGCACGTAGATGGCCTCATCAGGCAAACGAACAGAGCTGATAGTAAGCTTGTCCAGGAGGTTTCGCCAGTACTCGTTGCCCCCATGGGCTCCCCAATCGGGGGAACACGGGACCATACGGGAACGTTCCAAAGCCACCTTGGTCAGCACCTTCCCCAGTTCACTGAACCTGGGGTTCCCGTAGGCCATCCCGAAAGAGGGCCAGTAAAATTTGTAGCTGCAGTTCTTCCCCTTGCTGCAGTAAAGGCCCAGTACATGTTGCTTGTCGCTGGCGAACAACTCCACACTTAAGTCTTCCCGAGAGTAACCCAACTCCTTCAGACCTTGGTCTAGGACTTCCCCCAATAGTTGATAGTCCTCAGTTTTGGAGGCCGCCATCATGTTCGAGGGCTCCTCCTTCGATAGTCTCAGGTAACTCGAGGTATGTTCTGACTGCTCCAGTGGCACAGACTCTCTGCCACTGCCGTGGTCCACGTAGAGGAGGTAAGGCGCTTGCAGCGTCAGGGATTGTATCTGGGAGTGCTGCACGAAGAAGTCAGTACCCAGTACAAAGTCGAAGGCCTCAGTGTCCATCACATAGAACCGATGGGCGATAGTCCGAGTGCCCATAGGTACCTCCACTTCACAGTCCCCGCAGCTGTGCACCACATGTCCATCCCCCATACGTATAGCAGCGGTGGTCATGGTGTTCTTCAGGCTCCCACAAGGTAAAATTTTCTTGGCCACTATAGATATTGTGGCGCCAGTATCCAGTACCCCCAGGTATTCACGTCCCCCTAGTCGGATACGTACCCAAAACACCAGGTCTTGGGTGCCACCAGAGCGTCCCTGTCAGAACTCCGCGGGACAAGTCACCTCGAACCCCTTGTTCCGCAATTTGCGGGCCATCCTCATGAAACGGCTCCTCTTCTTAGCGTTGCCGTCATCACCACCTTCATGCTCACGCTTGGCTCCTTGTTCTTGCTGGGCCTGCGTTTGTGAGCGTGTGGTCGGACCAGATCGCCCTCCAGAGGGCTCGGAGTTCCCCCCTGGATTAGGGTTGGGGTTGCCTCCGTTCTTGTCCTTGTTCTTGTTGTCGGGCTGGCGGTTAGCGCCTCCTCCTCGTCCACCTTGACCCTTGTCTTGACCACCTTGACCACGTCCTTTTGACTTGCCCTTGCCGGAGTCGTTGCCTTTGCCTTTGCCTCCACCTTTGCTTGAGCCTTTGCCAGGATCTTCCCCTTTAGGCTTCGCCGATAGGCGTTGCTTATGGTAGCACTCATCCTCGTAGTGCTTCCGCTTACCGCAGAATGCACACGTGATGGTGCACCGGTAATGATCCGGCAGCTTCGCTTTAGCGCCGGTGTTCTTCTCCTGCTGCTTCCCCTGGACTACGAAGCAGTCTCGCTGCTGGCAGTCAGAGGCGTGCTGCAGGTGGCCCTGCTCGTCTCTGGCATCACACCAGATTAGCTCCTTCACGTTCTCCATGGTACGGGCGTGGGCGTGTTTGGGGGTAGTCCCCTGCCCAGGTCGGGACCCTTGGTACCCTTTGCCTCCAGAACCTCCACCACCAGGACGGTAGTTGTTCAAGTGCAGGTCGCTCTCCTTCTCCAGCGCCAGCTCCAGGAGTAGCACGCACAGATCCTCGTAGTGGAGGGATCTGGACTTGCGCTCCGCCGTCAAACGGCACTCGTCCCATAGCTCTCGAGGGAGCTTGGCCACCAACCAGAACAGCAGGTCGTCGCTGCTATAGGAACCGGGCGTCAGTCGTCCAGCCCAGTGATCCAGATCAGCCAACAGCTCGGATACCCTGCCAGGTTTGGGGTTGTTGGGCAGCACGGGCAGGTTCTGGATCTCGACCCTGATGGAGAGGTCGGGTTCGTAGGTCGGGTACTGCCTCTCCAAGGCAACCAACACATCCGCAAAGGTTGCGGAGTTAGTCACGATCTGCCTGACCTGCTTCTCCAGGTACTTGGTCTTGCAGCACTGCAGGGGCAGATCGCACTTGACTCGCCCACTAGCGTGGGTTTGGCCGATCAATTGGAGAAACCGGCCAAAATTCTCAGGGAACTCGCTGAGGTCCTTGCCTGTGAACTCAGGCAGGTTCACCACGATCTTGGAGGTGGCAATAGCCTTCGCCTCCTGAGACCTGCGTCCCTCAGGGCGTCGGGTCTTCTTCTTCTTCTTCTTCTTCTTCTTACCCTTCGGGTCCTTGGGGTCCTCAGGGTCATCGTCATCTGAGGGCGAAGAAGAATCCATCGACGGCGGCTCACATCGGCAAAGGTGGCGGACTTAGTCACGATCTGCCTGACCTGCTTCTCCAGGTACTTGGTCTTGCAGCACTGCAGGAGCAGATCGCACTTCACTCGCCCACTAGCGTGGGTTTGGCCGGTCAATCGTAGGAACCGACCAAAGTTCTCAGCGAACTCGCTGAGGTCCTTGCCTGTGAACTCAGGCAGGTTCACCACGATTTTGGAGGTGGCAATAGCCTTCGCCTCCTGAGTCCGGCGTCCTTCAGGGCGTCGGGTCTTCTTCTTCTTCTTCTTCTTCTTCTTACCCTTCGGGTCCTCGGGGTCCTCAGGGTCATCGTCATCTGAGGGCGAAGAAGAATCCATCGACGGCGGCTCATCATCGGAGGGGTCTCCGCCAAGATCACTAGAGCCATAAGGCTCTACGTCCACCATAGCCCTCAAGGCTGTCAACCCCAGCCGGTCCAGCTCGGCCCTCGTCGAGTTCGTCACGTGGCTGTAGGGCGGCTGGGCCGTTCTCGGGACGAATGGACTTCTCGGTATGGCTGCAGGAGTCGGCATCGGTCGGCTCCTCAGGCTCCCCAGGGTATTCGTCAACCCTGACACCAGGTGGTTAGCCTGTACTCGGTGGGGTGACATTCCCGCCGTAGTAGGTGACGCATGGGGCGGGATCATCAGGGGCTCCAGTTTCTCCCTGATCTCTTGCGTGAGGTCGCCCACGATTTTTGAAGTGGCTCCTCGGAGCACCTCATTGATCTCCGACCGCGTCAGGGACCTGTTGGAGGATCTTCCCGATCCTCTACTCCTGCCTCCAAGAGACTCTGGTCCTCTCCTCAACCCACTCAAGGGTGCAGACCCAGGTGCATACCCAGGAGCATACCCAGGAACATCCATATAGGTTCCAGTAGCGTGTAGTGGATGGGGATAGTCAGCCGCATACCATCGCGGCGCAGAGCTGGAAGCCACCGGCTCACTGGCAGTAGTTGCCTCATGGAGCGCAGTGGTAGGTGGGCCCATACCATAGGCGGGGTAGTGAGGCATGCCAGTAAAGCCTGTGCCCTCTGCCATATGCGGGTTTGTTGTGGAAGTGGATGTTGCAGCGGCTGGGAGTGTGGTGGTTAAAGGAGAGGGTGATGCGTGGAGGCCAGAAGCGCTTGGTGCGCCTTCGAAGGTAGGGACATTCGCCAGGTCTTGCCCTTGCTCCTCTCCTTCGTCTGCTCCTTCTCCAGCATCCTTCTCGCTCTCGTTCTCTCTCTTCCTCTTCACAGGCTGAGGCTGAGAGACCACTTCTTTGACAGACAGGGCCCCGAAGGCCGTCTGAAGCCCATCCAGGGAGTCCTCAGCCGCATCAACTGGCCCATGTAAGGGCTCCGCCGAAGGTACAGCGCCCGGCGCTGGCCTTGCCGGTGCCTCAGGCGCTGGCGCTGTCTTCACGTCGGCGTCCTCCTTTCTTGGATCCATCTTCTTTCACCCTTCAGCTTATATTTGCCCGTACTCGGCGCACTGGATGTACGGCACGGGGTTGCTGCCGGTGCGCAGAGACAGGCTGCCTCTTGCTACCAGAAAGGTTTGTAGTGGTTTCAGCACTGTGTTGTTGCTTCTCCTGCTGCTTGCTGTTGCTGTAGGGTTTCCTGCTGCTTGTTTTGGATGATGAAAACCTTTTGTTTGCAGAAATAGAGTCAATAGAGTCAATCCAGGATAAACCAAGCCAGAAGTATGCAAGGAGAAGAGAATTCAGGATGAAAGCATGAAGGGCTGCAGTGTAAACAGTGAAAGATGATTGGATATTCACAGAAACTGCAACTCAGGTTACAAATGAATGCATATTCACAAAGATAGCTGAAATGTTTTAGGAAAAGAGTTAGAAAACTGCCTCATGGTCACTCTCTCTCCATAGTGTCATCTTAGGAGATGTGCACTCTTTGTTTTGGGTCCCATATGTGCTGAGGTGGCATGGTATGTGGCGATGAGGTCACTGCCATGTCACATGGGATCTTCCTACTTAGCTAGGCTGACCAGGAATTGAACCCACGACTTCTCAAAAAGAGGTGCCTAGCCCCCTAGGGTGTATACCACTAGGGCAGATAAGTATTCATGGAAAAACATAGATAAATTCATAGGCTCTGCCTTGGATATGTCAGTTCTCAGTCAACTCAAGAAAAGATGTTTTACTTCACATTGAAAGGGGATTAAGGGGTCCACTCCATGTCCTGATTGGGTGTTTGGTTCCATAGGTCAAAATGTGTTATCACCAGTTTTGGTGGGACCAATACTAAGATGAAAATGCATGGATGCTCAGTGCATCTCTAATACAACTAGAATATGCCTCAAAGCAATGGAAAAGCACTTTTTCTTACTCATGGGGCTATTGGCGTGAGTCTGAAGGCAAAAGTCGCGGTCCATGGCCGGCATGGAAATCCATGATTTGCGCACCACTGTGGCAGGTGGCAGAGAAAGGCAAACCCGCCCCCCTGAAAATCCTCAACGTCCAAAAACTCCTGGGTCAAGAGCCTACCAAGAGCCGTGTGGTCCCCCCACCTGCTGGCGTTACTGGTGACTTCAAGACAGTGGAACAGCAGGATCCATCATTGTCGCAAACTCTCACAGTTAAGGCGACCCGAATTGCAGCGTTGAACCACGAACCCCCGAAGCGGTTCGTGGAGATTGACAAGAACCTGATTATCATCAACGGCGACATATTTGAACATCTTGCTCCTGAGACGATGTGCCCAGCCTGGCTGTATGAAGAGATGGCGCGTGCCGATACCCTTATCTGCGGCTGCAAAACTGTTGCTGAGAACATGTTCAACGTGCTGGAAACGGAAACAGAGAGGCGTCTCAACGATGATTTCATCGCGCCGCGCATTGGCCACATGTTGCTTATTCCCATCTTCAGTTGGCCAGTCAAACCGAAGCCTGCAGGGGATCTTACAACGTTTGACGTTCGCTGGTTGCTGATTGCGTCACCGGATAGCTGGTCGAGAAAGGTATAATTCCCTCATTACGTCCGCTCTTTGCGCGAGGCCTCGCGCAATAACTTCTCCCTCATTGCAGATTCCGAATTATCTGACGTTTGGACCTCCTCAAGTAGAGGAGATGGATCCTGTTGAATTTGGCGGTCACCTTCCGATAACGACGGTTATGTGGTATTTCGACACTCACCTCTTTCACCTGAAGCAGGATAAGACCTTCAAGCCTGCGTTTGTGTTCATTGATCATCAGCCGGATCTGGTGTGCAAGATCGCGTCCGTCGAGCTGGAGTCTCGCATGTACCTTCTTGGTGTTACCTCCGACAATCTCTCCGATTGGGTCAACAGAGTGCAGACTCAGTTGAACCATGTATTGACACAAGAGTCGAAACTGCACGCGTCTGGTGATTGGGACCAGCAAGCCAACTGGGCAAACCGTGGTATTCCCCTATGGGTTTGCGATGACAAGGTGGGTTATGAGGCGTTGTCGCTGAAGGAGGAAGAGACTGTTGAGAAAGGTCAAGCTGCAGAAGCACCGGCCCCTGCAAAGCGGAAGTCTACTGGTGGGGAAACAGCCCCCAAGAAGAAGAAGACTGCCTCCAAGCCTCAGGCAGCGAAGTCGGTTACCGGTGCAGAATCCGACGAGAGCGATGGGGATGAAGAGGAGGAGAGCGAGGAAGAAGAGGCGGAGGAAGCGCAGGTCTCCCAGGGCAAGGCAGCGAAGAAAGTGGCAGCGAAGCCGAGGTCCGAGGAAACCGGGGCCCGAGCTCCATTCAAGCAGCCAGGCCGTCAGTCCCAACCAAGAAGCGCGCCCGCAAAGCCACCTCCTAAGGGTAACACGTCCGTTGCTTAGGCTATGGGTTCTAAGATGCAAACTGTTCCGAAGAAAAAGTAATTTCTTCGCTTGTTCTGATATATTATGCGCGAGGGCTCGCGCTATGCATTCCTCTTCGACGACCTTTATGCTGTCACCTTGTGCGGCACATTTTTCTCTGTGATGCATTTTATTGCGCTGTTGTGTTGGTGTTTGCGCGAGGCCTCGCCCAAAGAAGTGGTACCAAAAAATGCTTCTTGTGGTGCTGCGTGCAACATGGTTTTCGAAAACTGGTTTTCCAAAATATTGAAAGCTCACGGGTGTTTTTATTGCAAAGCATAAATGGTAGAGGAAACAAAAAGTCGTGGTTTTCCCAAAAAAGAAGTTCATTTGGTGGAAATAAATCTTTTTCCCGGGCAGTCGGTTTTGTTGAAAATCAAGAAAAATGGACCAGTTAATTGCTTTTCACGGGATTTTTGGTTCTTGCGTTTTACGTCCCCCCCAATGGGCTATTTTTTCGCAGTGCCGTGGAGAGGCAGTTTTGGGCGCATTTTGACCATGCAACTTGAGCCGCCTAAGACATGTTCATCATCAGCATCATCCAACAGGGCGGTATCCACGTTCGGGACTTCCCCTTCTCCATCCCGTGGCTGATGGGCAAAGATCTCCAAATCACCTTTGGTAACCAACTCAACGGCACGTCGCTAAAATCTTTGTGCATGGCAGGGCAGGGCATTAGGGGCGGGGCAAGGCAGACCAATTTTTCACCATAACAGGTTCCCAGCAGGGATGGACCCCCCCCTCTGGTCACAGATTGAGCCACGCAGGGTACCAGGAGGCATGCAGCACAAGCACCAGGGTTCTTATTCACTGTCACTGTCACTGTCACCGTCACTGTCACCAACTGTCATTGTCACTATTCATTATCGGTCCATGAGCCACGCGGGGTACCAGGAGGCACAAAGCACAAGCACCGCTGTTGTTATTCATTGTCACTGTTACTGACACTGTCACCAACAACAAGAGGTGGGAAAGAGACCTGCATCCCCACACATGTCATAGCCAGCAGTTGCCAATGCAGCAGATATCGCACGCTGATTCTCCGCGACATTCTTCATTCCATCTTCAACCCAGCTCAAGAATTGGGGCTTCAGGTATGCCATCTTCAAATCCAGATGAACTGCAGCGGGCGCCGTGCCAGCACGCAACTGGTTACGCGCTTGTTCTTAGGCCCAGCGACGAACTGATCTTCGAATCCCGCATTTCATGGTGCCGTTCCCCGCCAAATCAACGACCTGCTTTTTCGCGGACGTTCGCGCCCAAAGTCGAAGAGAAAGTTTTATAGTGGTTTCAACACTGTGTGTTTGTGGTGCCTCTCCTGCTGCTTGCTGCTGGTGTAGGGTTCCTGCTGCTTGCTTTTGATGAGGAAAATTTTTTATCGTGGAAATACAACCAATCCAGGATAACCCAAGCCAGGGATAAGCAGGTAGAAGAAGATCAGGATCAAAGCATGAAGGGCTGCAGTCACAAAGAGTCAGATAAAGACAACTATCAACAATAGACCACAGCAATTAGCATACATTGCAACTCTGGATGAAATATTTTACATGTTTGAGAAAAACTGATTGGAAAACTGCCCCAAGGGCTCACTCTCATCCACAGTGCCATCTAGAGATGTGCACTCTTTGTTTTTGGGTCCCATGGCGCTGAGGTCACTGACATGTCACATGGGATATTCCTACTTAGCTAGGCTGGCTGGGTATTGAACCCAGGACCTCTCAAAAAGAGGTGCCCCAGCCCCCTAGGGTGCATACCTCTAGGATAGCTAAGAATTCATGAGAAAACATAGATAAATTCATAGGCTCTGCCCTCAGTATGTCAGTGCCTCAGCAACCCAGGAAAAGATGTTTTAGTGCCTATAGCTTGGGGATTAAGGGGTCCACACAATATCCTGATCTAGTGTTTGGTTCCATAGGTCAAAATGTGTTATCACCCATTTTGGTTGGGCCAATACTAAGATAAAAATGCATGAGTGCTTAGAGCACCTCTAATACGACTAAAGTATACCCTAAAGCATTGGAAAAGCACTTTTTCTTACTCCCCCGTTGTGCTGTGGTGGCCACCACTGTCGCATTTTCAGGAAAAAGGGATTTTTTCTTGGCCTTTCCTTGGTTTCCCCACCTACTTTAAAATACCCATAGCTTCCCTAACACTGGAAAAGAGCGCTTTACCATGGCCAGCGACTCTTGCTGCATTGTTGATGACAATCTCCAACAGAAAACTCAGCGCTCTTGGCGCTGCCGAGGTTCCTGTGGCTTGGTGGGGTTAGAATAGGGCATGCCAAGACCATATGCATTTGCATCGCTCCCTCCAAGCTGCAGCGTAACACAACCCAACGCCAGACTCACATAGGACGCTCGACCCAAGTCTCATTGAACCTGATGGAGACACCTGTCCTGGTACTGGGGCGAGGGTGCGCTGATTTATTTAGAATTGCCCCTTGGAGGGGTATTGATTCTGGTTCAGTCTCCTGCTGCTGCTTTTCGGCACGAACAGCGGCCTACTCAACGAGGCTTTGCGAGGAGGTCTGTACAACAGAGGAATGGGAGGATGAGGGACGAATCCACGCAAACGCAAAGCGACAACACCTAAATCCGCCAAATGGCTGCCTAGAATTTTTCTGAAGGCACACACCTGGACAGAATCCAATTTTGCATCAGATACACATTTTTATAAAATTTGTAGTCATCTCTTGATTTTTTAAATCAAGAAATTCGTACGCAGAAAAAGGCGGCGCGCAGGAGCGGTTCCTAGCAAAGCGCCGGAAAATACAGAATTAATAAGATTATAAACGTATGTTACACAGAATGACGAAAATGACGAAACACACATAAAAAGACTAACATAAAGATTCCACCCACATTGGCAGAAAGAATTCAAGATTCAAGATTTCAAAAATCAACAGAAGGAATTCAATGAATCCGGTATAAACCACAGGTGTGCTCGTCTTGTATGCAGCATGCACATTGCTAGTCTCGTGTCTCCGTGAACGTGCCTTGTAGCAGCGCTAACAAACGATAGAGGGATAGATTAGAAAGATTGCAGATGATTAGAGGTAAGTCCAGGGTGATTAGACATATACACATATGCATAGCGTCGTTTCTCGCTTGTGTCTCGTTTTTCCTTCACCTTGCTTCATTCTCCAGCGGTGAGTAAGGTAGGTAAGCCCAGGTGGGGCCACCCTCTGGTGGAGTTCGTGATTGTGGACAAGATTAGGAAGAAAAACAGAGGTTGACGGTAAACCCGTGCATGCTCGTGCATTCACACACGCATTAAAGGGTAGGCCACGCGAAATGCGCACAGTAAACCTTGTTTAGGTTACCCAGGGGCTCCACCCCACGTTCTATAAGAGAACGGGTGGAGTTCCTTAAGCTTGCTTGCTTGATAGGGGCGTTTGTGGACAGCGTATTATAGGGCCATCTCAGAAGCGTATAATACGTGGAGATGGTCTTGGTTCCTCCGCTGCAAACGCTCCTTCATCCGCCTTTGCTCTTCAGGTGGGAAGGTCAGGGTGAACTGGTGCAGTCCCTTGAGCCGTGCTAAAATATACGGCGCTGATCACACAAACAACAAGCTACGACTCAGCCAGGAGTGGCAAGCGTAGCCTGACATCTTCAACATTCACGCTGTGCACGCAACAAGAGCACCCCTTCCCTCCCAGCCCTAGCAGGGAAACGCGTTGTGGCGTCCCTGTTAGGCCACAGAAGCTTAGTAGCTCTGTGTTTTCTTGCACTCTCACAGCTGAGCCGCTAGGGCTCTTGTCTTCATCCTCAACGCCACCCAGTAGAGCGTGCGTGTAGGAGTGGTAGTCCTGAGTGGGAGCTTGAGCCAGTTGCAAAAGTGCTCGCCCACCAGGATGGTGCCACTGTAGGTAGGGTGTGTAGAGTAGTGGTGTCTCCTGTCCCGCGTGCTTTTCCACGTGGGCAGGGGAGTGCGTTAGCTTTTCGCCTTTAGCAAAAATGGGCGTTTTGTATGCCCTTAGCACACTTGGCCACCCCTCCCCTCTAGTAGGTAGGGCTTTTGCCGTCTTCCCCGATGGATAGGCGCCAGCACAGAAATTGGGCGCCATAGGAGTGGTACTAGTAACTGACTAGGACCTTCGGTCCGACATCAGCGAAGCCCGTTGATTCGGGAGCCACGCCCGGGAGAGAAGTGAGACACACACAGACATACGTAGCATACTGAAGCCGGTCCGGCTGCCCCACGACCGTCTTCGGCACAGACCTGGTAATGGTCAGCGCCGTGTTTAATATTTCTATTTTTTCTGTCTACTTTTTATATATGCTTTTGCATATTTCATCATTGTTTGCGAGCTTGGAGACAGAGCGCGCTGCAGAGCGCGAGACGCGGCAAAGCGCGAGACGCGGTCGCCAGATCAGAGATGTGACGGTCAGCATTGACTACAGAGTTTATAAAATTCACGGATTTATAGTATAAAAAGCCTTTTGAACGCTGTAGTTATAAATATTGCGAATGCCCGAATTTATAAACACGATTCTCGAATGTTCTAGAGTAGATCGTTGACGAAAGGGCCAGGTGCATGCCCTGTTCTTTGTATGTTATGTGTCCGCAGGTATGCGCCAGTGGTGAGGCCCGGCAAGGGTCTATGAATCTTTCGTACAATGGGTATGGATGAACCTTACGCAGAAGGATGCAAAAGACGACATGAAACGTGTTGAGCTTGCATACCACTGACGGGGTTCAGGTGTTGTTTGCAGGATTTTCGGATAAAATCAGCGTGGCTTTTCCAAAACAGCAGGTGGACATCAGCAGAAATGGCCGCCAAACACCAAGACCAGGAGAACCCAAGGGGCTAGGGCACTGGCCCTGTTACAGAAAGATTCATCATGGACTTGCAGGAAGGACGGACGGACGGACGGACGGACGGACGGATGGACGGACGGACGGACGGACGGACGGACGGACCAAACCACCTAGCAAAGTGCGTGCCCTAGGCGCTAGGGACCTGTGCGCGCCCCAAAACAAACCACACATGAACAACAACAACCCCACCGGCCGCCGAAAAACAAGTATGTTATATGCCGCGCAACGCTAAAAAACGACGTAACAAGCACAACACGGTAAAAGGTGGACAAGGATAGAACAAGTATGTAACAAACCGCACCACGGTGGAGATATACCGCAAGAATGCGACCAAGCATTGCAAGCCCACTTGCATAGGGAGTACGACGGCGCCGTAACACGCGAAGGTGATCAAAAAAGAAGCCGCACAAGTATGTTGCATGTCATGCATGAATAACACACACAAGCAACAACAACGCCACCGGCCGCCGAAAAACAAGTATGTTATATGCCACGCCATGCATATCGCCATAGCGCATAACGCCATGCAACGCCAAAATGCGCCGCCACGAAAAGCGCAACGAAAACCGCACCGGCAAGGAAAACCAACAAGAGGTGACACCGAATGAATGCCTATGCCCACCCCCGCACACATAGGGAATGAAAGGTATGCCCGTACGTGCATGCCCGTATCGCCGCAAGGTCATCACCGCCACGGACGAGCAAAATGGTATGAAGGGGCACAACGGGGGAACACAAAACCAACAAAGGAGAGAAGAACGCACGAAGGAGGCCACACACCACCGAGGGGAAGAACAACACACATAAAAACACACAAACAAAAACTAAACATACACAACATGCACACGCGGCTTGTTGGATCCAAGTATGTTACATGCCATGCTACGCTACGCAGCGAACACGAGATAAGAACGGCAACTGCGCCAACAAAAATAAAAGGTGACCACGAGGCGTAACCGAGACGTGCCCATACCCCGCCCGCACGCCCGCTTACGTAGGAGGCGAAAGGGAGCGAAAGGGAGCAAAAGGTATGCCGCCGCATGCAAACAAGTAGTAGGCAAGGGGGGAGCCACACACCGCCACCAAGAGCGCAAGTATGTTACCATGTCGTGCCACGCCGCCAACTGCCCGGCCCGCGCCACCAACCGAGACGGGAAAAAACAAATGGCCTTCGGCCAGGGAGTGGTTGTCACGGGGGGCTAACGGTCCTGCCCTGCGGTGCAATGCGGGGCAACCGTGACAACTGCTCTTACAGCACAACCACCCCTTTTTGTTGCGCTGACTAGAACATACACACTTATGCATAGCGTCGTGCGCCGGATTCCAACATACACACGTTGCCACGCTTCCTTGTGCATGCACCCACCTTCCCTTCTCTTCACAGGTCTAAAGGAGAAGTGTGTGCTCGTGTTTGCGTCGCTTGTGCGTTAAAGTAGGGTTGTCTTAGACGCTTAGGCTTGTTTTGCGTCATGCCGTCGTCTCTCATTCGCCATTCCCTAAATGTCACGCCCCGCGCCATACACACGTAGGCAAAGCAAGAGGACTAGGACACACTAAGATTGTGGAAAAAAAAAAAAACAAGTATGTTGCATGTCACGCCGCGCACCACCACCGGCAGCGAAACCCAGCCAGGAGTGGCGGGGAGTAGCACACAGGAACCTCCGCCAGGAGTGGCGAGGGACCAAACACACCACACACCAGCCACACTCCCACCAACACACCACCGCCGCACACCACACACCACAGCCACCAGCGGATCCCAGCCAGGAGTGGCGGGGAACCGCACCCGGGACCCTCAGCCAGGAGTGGCGAGGACCGCGCACCACCACCGGCAGCGAAACCCAGCCAGGAGTGGCGGGGAGTAGCAAACAGGAACCTCCGCCAGGAGTAGCGAGGGACCAACCACACCACACACCAGCCACACCCCCACCAACACACCAGCGCCGCACACCACACACCACAGCCGCCAGCGGACCCCAGCCAGGAGTGGCGGGGAACCGCACCCGGGACCCTCAGCCAGGAGTGGCGAGGACCGCGCACCACCAGCGGCAGCGAAACCCAGCCAGGAGTGGCGGGGAGTAGCACCCAGGAACCTCCGCCAGGAGTGGCGAGGGACCAACCACACCACACACCAGCCACAACCCCACCAACACACCACCGCCGCACACCACACACCACCGCCGCCAACGGACCCCAGCCAGGAGTGGCGGGGAACCGCACCCGGGACCCTCAGCCAGGAGTGGCGAGGACCGCGCACCACCACCGGCAGCGAAACCCAGCCAGGAGTGGCGGGGAGTAGCACACAGGAACCTCCGCCAGGAGTAGCGAGGGACCAACCACACCACACACCAGCCACACCCCCACCAACACACCAGCGCCGCACACCACACACCACAGCCGCCAGCGGACCCCAGCCAGGAGTGGCGGGGAACCGCACCCGGGACCCTCAGCCAGGAGTGGCGAGGACCGCGCACCACCAGCGGCAGCGAAACCCAGCCAGGAGTGGCGGGGAGTAGCACCCAGGAACCTCCGCCAGGAGTGGCGAGGGACCAACCACACCACACACCAGCCACAACCCCACCAACACACCACCGCCGCACACCACACACCACCGCCGCCAACGGACCCCAGCCAGGAGTGGCGGGGAACCGCACCCGGGACCCTCAGCCAGGAGTGGCGAGGAACGCCCACCGGCACCGGCAGCGAAACGCAGCAAGGAGTGGCGGGGAGTAGCACACAGGAACCTCCGCCAGGAGTGGCGAGGGACCAACCACACCACACACCAGCCACAACCCCACCAACACACCACCGCCACACACCACACACCACACACCACCGCCGCCAGCGGACCCCAGCCAGGAGTGGCGGGGAACCGCGCCCGGGACCCTCAGCCAGGAGTGGCGAGGACCGCGCACCACCACCGGCAGCGAAACCCAGCCAGGAGTGGCGGGGAGTAGCATACAGGAACCTCCGCCAGGAGTGGCGAGGGACCAACCACACCACACACCAGCCACAACCCCACCAACACACCAACGCCACACACCACACACCACACACCACCGCCGCCAGCGGACCCCAGCCAGGAGTGGCGGGGAACCGCGCCCGGGACCCTCAGCCAGGAGTGGCGAGGACCGCCCACCACCACCGGCAGCGAAATCCAGCCAGGAGTGGCGGGGAGTAGCACACAGGACCCTCCGCCAGGAGTGGCGAGGGACCAACCACACCACACACCAGCCACACCCCCACCAACACACCACCGCCGCACACCACACACCACCGCCGCCAACGGACCCCAGCCAGGAGTGGCGGGGAACCGCACCCGGGACCCTCAGCCAGCAGTGGCGAGGAACGCCCACCACCACCGGCAGCGAAACCCAGCCAGGAGTGGCGGGGAGTAGCACACAGGAACCTCCGCCAGGAGTGGCGAGGGACCAACCACACCACACACCAGCCACAACCCCACCAACACACCACCGCCACACACCACACACCACACACCACCGCCGCCAGCGGACCCCAGCCAGGAGTGGCGGGGAACCGCGCCCGGGACCCTCAGCCAGGAGTGGCGAGGACCGCGCACCACCACCGGCAGCGAAACCCAGCCAGGAGTGGCGGGGAGTAGCACACAGGAACCTCCGCCAGTAGTGGCGAGGGACCAACCACACCACACACCAGCCACAACCCCACCAACACACCACCGCCGCACACCACACACCACACACCACCGCCGACAGCGAAACCCAGCCAGGAGTGGCGGGGAACCGCGCCCGGGACGCTCCGCCAGGAGCGGCGAGGAACGCCAACCACCACCGGCAGCGAAACCCAGCCAGGAGTGGCGGGGAGTAGCACACAGGATCCTCCGCCAGGAGTGGCGAGGGACCAACCACACCACACACCAGCCACACCCCCACCAACACACCACCGCCGCACACCACACACCACCGCCGCCAGCGGACCCCAGCCAGGAGTGGCGGGGAGTAGCACACAGGAACCTCCGCCAGGAGTGGCGAGGGACCAACCACACCACACACCACCCACACACCCACCAACACGCCACCGCCGCACACCACACACCACAGCCGCCAGCGGACCCCAGCCAGGAGTGGCGGGGAACCGCACCCGGGACCCTCAGCCAGGAGTGGCGAGGACGGCGCACCACCACCGGCAGCGAAACCCAGCCAGGAGTGGCGGGGAGTGGCACACAGGAACCTCCGGCAGGAGTGGCGAGGGACCAACCACACCACACACCAGCCATATCCCCACCAACACACCACCGCCGCACACCACACACCACCGCCGCCAGCGGACCCCAGCCAGGAGTGGCGGGGAACCGCACCCGGGACCCTCAGCCAGGAGTGGCGAGGACCGCGCACCACCAGCGGCAGCGAAACCCAGCCAGGAGTGGCGGGGAGTAGCACACAGGAACCTCCGCCAGGAGTGGCGAGGGACCAACCACACCACACACCAGCCACAACCCCACCAACAGATGACGGCCGCACACCACACACCACCGCCGCCAGCGGACCCCAGCCAGGAGTGGCGGGGAGTAGCACACAGGAACCTCCGCCAGGAGTGGCGAGGGACCAACCACACCACACACCAGCCACACCCCCACCAACACACCACTGCCGCACACCACACACCACAGCCGCCAGCGGACCCCAGCCAGGAGTGGCGGGGAACCGCACCCGGGACCCTCAGCCAGGAGTGGCGAGGACCGCGCACCACCACCGGCAGCGAAACCCAGCCAGGAGTGGCGGGGAGTAGCACACAGGAACCTCCGGCAGGAGTGGCGAGGGACCAACCACACCACACACCAGCCACAACCCCACCAACACACCAACGCCGCACACCACACACCACACACCACCGCCGACAGCGAAACCAAGCCAGGAGTGGCGGGGAACCGCGCCCGGGACCCTCCGCCAGGAGTGGCGAGGAACGCCCACCACCACCGGCAGCAAAACCCAGCCAGGAGTGGCGGGAAGTAGCACACAGGAACCTCCGCCAGGAGTGGCGAGGGACCAACCACACCACACACCAGCCACAACCCCACCAACACACCAGCGCCGCACACCACACACCACCGCCGCCAGCGGACCCCAGCCAGGATCGGGGGGACACCGCACCGGGGACCCTCAGCCAGGAGTGGCGAGGACCGCGCACCACCACCGGCAGCGAAACCCAGCCAGGAGTGGCGGGGAGTAGCACACAGGAACCTCCGCCAGGAGTGGCGAGGGACCAACCACACCACACACCAGCCACACCCCCACCAACACACCATCGCCGCACACCACACACCACCGCCGCCAGCGGACCCCAGCCAGGAGTGGCGGGGAACCGCGCCCGGGACCCTCAGCCAGGAGTGGCGAGGACCGCGCACCACCACCGGCAGCGAAACCCAGCCAGGAGTGGCGGGTAGTAGCACACAGGAACCTCCGCCAGGAGTGGCGAGGGACCAACCACACCACACACCAGCCACAACCCCACCAACACACCACCGCCGCACACCACACACCACACACCACCGCCGACAGCGAAACGCAGCCAGGAGTGGCGGGGAACCGCGCCCGGGACCCTCCGCCAGGAGTGGCGAGGAACGCCCACCACCACCGGCAGCGAAACCCAGCCAGGAGTGGCGGGGAGTAGCACACAGGATCCTCCGCCAGGAGTGGCGAGGGACCAACCACACCACACACCAGCCACAACCCCACCAACACACCACCGCCGCACACCACACACCACCGCCGCCAGCGGACCCCAGCCAGGATCGGCGGGACACCGCACCGGGGACCCTCAGCCAGGAGTGGCGAGGACGGCGCACCACCAACGGCAGCGAAACCCAGCCAGGAGTGGCGGGGAGTAGCACACAGGAACCTCCGCCAGGAGTGGCGAGGGACCAACCGCACCACACACCAGCCACAACCCCACCAACACACCACCGCCGCACACCACACACCACCGCCGCCAGCGGACCCCAGCCAGGGGTGGCGGGGAACCGCACCGGGGACCCTCAGCCAGGAGTCGCGAGGAACGCCCACCACCACAGGCAGCGAAACCCAGCCAGGAGTGGCGGGGAGTAGCACACAGGAACCTCCGCCAGGAGTGGCGAGGGACCAACCGCACCACACACCGGCCACAGTGCGTGCGCCAGCCAAGGAAAGGCAGAGGGAGGAACAGGTAGGCCCCCCCCCCGAAAGAAAAAAAACAAAACAAAACAAAAAACAGGGGGGGGGGGCGCGAAAACAGGCCACAGCCACCAAACCGCCCGCCAACAACACAAAAGGCGGCCAAACCCCCCACCCAGAAGGCACCGAAGACAGGACCCCCAATAAGGCACAGGGGGACCACCCAGCCAAAACCGGCAACACCAAGCCAGGAACAGCGGCCCACCGGGAAAAGGGGCACCGAAACATGCAGACACACACCACGAAAAAAAAAAGCCAGCAGCCCAGCCCAAAAGAAAGGGGATAGGGGCACAGACCACGAGGCCCGGGACAGGGACACCCAGCAACCGACACCACAAAGCCAAAAAAAAAAAGCGCAAACAACACACCCCGACAACCCAGCCAAGAAGGGCGGGGCACAGCCGAGACCCGGGCCCAGCACGCACGCCCACACCGCACACCGGAACCGGAAACGGCGGGAGGGAAGCGAAACGCGCACGAAACCACACACGTCCCATAAGCAGGCCAAAGCCAAAGCCCAACCACGAACACCACAAACAGCCGGCAAAAGAGAGACAACACCACAAACCGTGCCCAAACACACCCACCCAAGACCCCAGCCAGGACTGGCAGGGGTTAACAAAACCCACACCCAACCGCAACCCGGACCCAAACACAAACGCAAGCCAACAGTAGGAAACCCAGTGCCCACAGCCCGGGCACTGAGGCAGCCTGTGCCATGCAGGTGACCCGGCCAAACGAGATCCGGAGACCGGGGGTAAGGCTGCATCCTAAGGCCTGCGCTGCTTTGGGACTCGAGGCGGAGCGTGCGACACCCAAGCGCCTCGGAACCCTAGTACCAAGAACGTGCATGCATGCCTTGGGAACGGGATACGCCAGGAAGTCCGGTGAACCTCTAGGGTTCCGCCCAAAGAAGGGGACGTGCACAGCACGAGGGCACACCCTCCCGGCGAGACAAGCACGTCACGCCGGTGGCGATCAGCCCTCCCGGTGATGCCCGGGGCCGCTTTGTTGGGGGCCAACAGTCAGGTCTAGCGGGATGTAAGCCGCCTCCCCTCTTCACGCGCGGAGCCTCTTCCTGTTCGTCACAGGGGCGACGCCAGGGGGAACCAAGGGGCGCCTCTCCACGACCGAGTGCACCCCCCTACCTACCTCAACGCCACCCAGTAGAGCGTGCGTGTAGGAGTGGTAGTCCTGAGTGGGAGGTTGAGCCAGTTGCAAAAGTGCTCGCCCACCAGGATGGTGCCACTGTAGGTAGGGTGTGTAGAGTAGTGGTGTCTCCTGCCCCGCGTGCTTTTCCACGTGGGCAGGAGAGTGCGTTAGCCTTTGGCCTTTAGCAAAAATGGGCGTTTTGTATGCCCTTAGCACACTTGGCCACCCCTCCCCTCTAGTACGTAGGGCTTTTGCCGTCTTCCCCGATGGATAGGCGCCAGCACAGAAATTGGGCGCCATAGGAGTGGTACTAGTAACTGACTAGGACCTTCGGTCCGACATCAGCGAAGCCCGTTGATTCGGGAGCCACGCCCGGGAGAGAAGTGAGACACACACAGACATACGTAGCACACTGAAGCCGGTCCGGCTGCCCCACGACCGTCTTCGGCACAGACCTGGTAATGGTCAGCGCCGTGTTTAATATTTCTATTTTTTCTGTCTACTTTTTATATATGCTTTTGCATATTTCATTATTGTTTGCGAGCTTGGAGACAGAGCGCGCTGCAGAGCGCGAGACGCGGCAAAGCGCGAGACGCGGTCGCCAGATCAGAGATGCGACCGTCAGCATTGACTACAGAGTTTATAAAATTCACGGATTTATAGTATAAAAAGCCTTTTGAACGCTGTAGTTATAAATATTGCGAATGCCCGAATTTATAAAGACGATTCTCGAATGTTGTAGAGTAGATCGTTGACGAAAGGGCCAGGTGCATGCCCTGTTCTTTGTATGTTATGTGTCCGCAGGTATGCGCCAGTGGTGAGGCCCGGCAAGGGTCGATGAATCTTTCGTACAATGGGTATGGATGAACCTTACGCAGAAGGATGCAAAAGACGACATGAAACGTGTTGAGCTTGCATGCCACTGACGGGGTTCAGGTGTTGTTTGCAGGATTTTCGGATAAAATCAGCGTGGCTTTTCCGAAACAGCAGGTGGACATCAGCAGAAATGGCCGCCAAACACCAAGACCAGGAGAACCCAAGGGGCTAGGGCACTGGCCCTGTTACAGAAAGATTCATAATGGACTTGCAGGACGGACGGACGGACGGACGGACGGACGGACGGACCGACAGGTCGACACCGACGGACCGACGAACCGACCGACTGACCGACCGACCGACCGACCGACCAACCGACCGACCGACCAACCGACCGACCTCATAGTTGGTCTGGCATGTCTTGCACCCACCTTGCCCAGGCCGCACCGCATGTCAGACGACGACGGTGACTTTCATTCTCCACTGCCCAGCTCAGATTCGCGTGAAACGAGTCCATCATCGCGTAGCGCGTGGGAGTCACGCAGCGCTGCAACTACTGAGGATGCGCGGAGCAACGGCAATCGAAGTCAGGATAACTTCAGCCATGTGGACTACGAACACCAGTCCGATGACAGCGCAGCCAAAGGAGATCCCTGATCGACGGATTTGGATGAAGCAGCGCTGCAGGAGCTCTTCGAAACCAGTCCAAGGGAGTCCATGGAGTTTCGCGCGGCGAGTGAAGCAGGATCAACGAGTTCAGAGTCCGTTGAGGATGCAGCAGATGCCATGCAGCGACTATCCATGACGGTGCCGCTGTGGGCACCTATTGTTCAAATGCCTGAGATCCCGGAGGACCAGCGGCATACTCGTGATGCAGCGGGTCACTGCAAAATATGCGGTCCAGATCTGTTCTACATGTGCCTGCACATGTGCCAGCCATCGAAGTGTCCGTAGAGGAAGCGTTGGCAGAAGAAAGCCGTCGCCAGCAAAGTCTTCGTGAGCCACACAGACCAAGCACAACGTCCCACGCCACAGGGACTTCGTCAAACCTGGGGAGCGAGTACTCCGGCGTGAGGAAGGGGCGTGCACGCGTGCCCCCTGCCGAAGCGACGTATGAGCGACGTATGAGCGACCACGGAGAGCCCCGTGGACGGGCAGGACCAGCCCAAGATCTACACCATCCGTGACCATACCCTCGAAGTCCTGATGCACCCGGATGTGCTAGAGTTGCATGCCGTGAGAGTCATCCACACACCGCAGGGTGACGAGCGGCAGTTGCACTTGAAGGTGCGTGTATGGTGTGGGCAAGAGGAGTTGGTGGTGGATGTTTTGGTGAATACGGATATGATGGAGTGGATGTGCGTGAACGGCCGTTTCCAAAGCCGTCGATTCACTTCTAAGAAGGGGGGTGAAGCCGGTCCGGCTGCCCCACGACCGTCTTCGGCACACACCTCGTAATGGTCAGCGCCGTGTTTAATATTTCTATTTTTTCTGTCTACTTTTTATATATATGCTTTTGCATATTTTATTTTTGTTTGCGAGCTTGGAGACAGAGCGCGCTGCAGAGCGCGAGACGCGGCAAAGCGCGAGACGCGGTCGCCAGATCAGAGATGCGACCGTCAGCATTGACTACAGAGTTTATAAAATTCACGGATTTATAGTATAAAAAGCCTTTTGAACGCTGTAGTTATAAATATTGCGAATGCCCGAATTTATAAAGACGATTCTCGAATGTTGTAGAGTAGATCGTTGACGAAAGGGCCAGGTGCATGCCCTGTTCTTTGTATGTTACGTGTCCGCAGGTATGCGCCAGTGGTGAGGCCCGGCAAGGGTCTATGAATCTTTCGTACAATGGGTATGGATGAACCTTACGCAGAAGGATGCAAAAGACGACATGAAACGTGTTGAGCTTGCATGCCACTGACGGGGTTCAGGTGTTCTTTGCAGGATTTTTGGATAAAAGCAGCGTGGCTTTTCGGAAACAGCAGGTGGACATCAGCAGAAATGGCCGCCAAACACCAAGACCAGGAGAACCCAAGGGGCTAGGGCACTGGCCCTGTTACAACACTTAGGGGTAAGGTTCAGTCCCTAGCTTTGGTCTTGGAGGCCATTGTCTCAGCGAGCCTCAGCAACTCACCAAGGTTGTTCTGGGACAAGTAGTCAACGAGAACTGAGTTTAGGCGTCCCTCAGGTAGAAAAAAGGAAGAGAAAGGCTCCCAGGTGGCCTCTTCGACTCCAAACCCTTCCCAGAAGGTGAGGAGGCGCCAACCCTGGCGATAGTGGTGGCGTAGGACAGACTTCACCAGGTAGAAGCCCTCCTTAGCCATCTCCTCGGCGTTCATGTCGGGGAGTTCCCCTTCAACTTCCATAGGGCTGGCAGCCCCTTGTAGGTCTAGGGCGGCGATTTCCTGTTCGTTCAGCTCCCACCCCTCCCCACAGAGGTCTTCAGGATCATAGTAGCGCTTCAGGTGTTGAGCAGCGCACATCAGGGTCCCCCCTAGACTGGGACAACACCGCACGGTTATACGGTGTCCATCCACAGATAGAATCTTGTAGGGCCCGAAGTATGGGTCATCGCTGGTAGAGCGTGGCCAGGCGGGTAGTTGGCTGTGGTGCACCAGCACCCAGTCCCCCTCTTGGGAAGGTGGCCGGTACTCGGTGCTTGTTCTTCTTGTTCCACTGACGCTCCCTCACTCTCTGGAGCATAGCCTTGGGCTTGTCCACCTTCGCTTGTTGCTCTTGGACCCACTCACCCACGGAAGAATGGGTGTCCTCTGGATAGGGGGCATGTAGGAACCACGCCGGGCGCCCTAGGAATAGCTCATGGCGCGAGTAGCCAGTAGCCGAACTCTCTTGGGAGTTCATCATCAAGGATATGACGGGAAGTAGTCTCACCCAGTCTCTGCTGCGTTCAGTTTTGCACCATATCCTTACATTCTCCTTGAGGACAGGAATCTGTCGCTCACATAGGGGCTTGCTGGTGTGAGAGTAGGGTATCCCCGTAGACACCTGGACATTGAGGGATCTCAGCACCCTCTTGTACCAGCCGGTATCTGAGCGCACTCGTACATCCTCATCGGAGTTGATCCTCTTGGGCGCCTCATAGACACAAAACCACTCCTCCAGGAGTATCTTGCTGGTAGGAATGCCGGTAGGAATCCTGTGGAGGAAGACGAGAGTGTACGAGGTGGTGTGGGAGCACGAAGAGACGGGGGAAGGCAGTACAACAGGAGAGGCGGGAAGAGCAGGCACGGGCGGGGGGGCACAGGTTAGGGTGGGCGCGGGAGGCGAACGAGGACACAGTGTGGCGTCGGGCGAGAGTCGGCCGTCGACGTGTGGAACGGGGAGTGTGGGAAGTACAGCGGGGAACGAAGAGGAACAGCAACGCAAGGCGGCATGGGCATGGAAGAGGCGGGAGGGTGCATTGGAGGGGGCGAGGGAGAGGGCAGAGGAAGGAGTGCTCGTAGAGCACATGTACGGGAAGGATGTCAACACATTGTGCGAGGTGTTGTGTGCACTGGAGGGCAGACCGAACAGTGAGGAAGAGGTACAGCGGATAAGGCAAGGAGTGGCTACCAGGGTGGTGAGTAGACACAATATGGGAAAAATGGAGGAGTGCCTGCCACAGGAGGAAGTATCGTGGCAGAGGTACATACAGCGGACTAGGCAGGGAAGGAGGATGGGGCGGCCAGCGGAGGTGGAGGCATGGACAGCGGAGGGGGGGTACAAGGTGGCGGTTTACAGGGAGACAAAAAGCGGAAACGGGTACAGAAAGTTGGTGGAGTATGGGAAAGGAACCGCGCTGGATGCGGGAATCCTGTGGACCAAGCGAAGGACCTATACGGTTCTGTGGGGTGTCAGAGGTCGAAGGAGTGACGCGGCGGAAGTGGCGGCGGCGGTGCAAAGTGTGCTGGACAGTGCACAAGAGGGACAGGAATGGCCGGAAGAAATGCCGGACAGGGCGAGGCGACAGGTCATACCAGGGGATGGCAAGTGCCTATATTGGGCACTCAGCGCGGTGGTGAAGAGGTTGGGGGGAGGGCAACCTCCAAGCTTCCCTTGGCATGCACGACCCCAATCCCATGAAATCCAAGACTTCCTGTTGAAATTCTTACTGATCTTCCATCAGTCTGCGTTTCTCCAAAGAATTCTGTGATCCTTGCCTCAGCCGTGACACAATCTGGCGTCCTAGGCAAAGAGATGATGGTATATGTAGACAATACAAACATGTAGACAAGTAATATGTATATGTAACACTTCTATACTATAAAATAGCTTAGAAGAGAGGACGAAATGAAGGCGGCGGTGTCGCCGCCATCAGAAAAACTGACGGCTACGCGTCGTCGCCATCAGGATCTCCACTGAGATCCTGCCCAAACTGGGCCAAACAGTGGTTTTTGGGCGAAAAACAGTGAAATATAGTGATTTTTGAGCCAAAAACACTCATTTCGCGTGTCTCACCCCAACGCGTCGCGTAGCCGACACGACGCGTTTCTGTCCCAATCCAAACTATATATGAAGAGGGCCACTGTTGGGCCACACCATGGGCGCCTGGCTGATTCCTGGGATCGCCTCAGGATTTTTTAAAAAAATCGTGAACGTGACTGATTTCGCAAAAATTGACCTTCGCGGAACGCCGCGAAAAAGGTCACGTTATATTCCTATATTTCTAAAAACGATAAATCAATAATAAAATTGATTAAAATCTTCAGAAATCGAGAAATAAAACTTCGATCTGGGGCTGCGTCGCGCAGGCGACGAAGGTCGGCGCCAGCCCAAAAATGACGAAAAATGACGATTTCTGGGGTATTTTACAGAAATTCCACAGAAATCGGGATGCCATAAGGCTGGGAATCAGCCCAGGAAAATTCCTGATGAGAACAGCGCCACAGGCTGGGCAGCGGGTATGGGTGAGGCACCCCATACCGCTTCAGTGGATGGAGCAGGGGGGCAGGCAGCAGCAGAAGAGGTGCGCAAAGCGCTCACGGAAGGGGAGATGGCGCGGCCCCCAGAGTCAGGCTGGGCCTGGAGAGTCATGAGGGATGCGGGAGCGCGAACGTGGGATCAGTACCTGGACAAGGTGCGCAGGGGAGAGATATGGGGAGGGGCATGTGAAGTTGGGAGTTGGGCGCAGAGCAAGGGATGCAGAGTGGCAATGTACCAGGAGTGGGGACAGCGGGGGGTCTATCGGAAGATGGCAGAAGTGGGAGAAGGAAAGCGAACGGCAGCGGCGCTGCTGTGGAGCAGACAAGGAGGGGGACACTACGAGCTGCTGTGGCCCCCGGGGGAAGAAGACGCAGAGGCAGTGGCGAAGGCAGACGAAGAAGACGGGACAGAGTTGAAAGGCGACGCAGAAGTGACAATGGAGCAGGAGTTGGCAGAAGAAGGTCCGGAGAAGGGGGGGGGGGGGAAAGAGAGCGGACGGAGGAGCACATGTGGCGGGATGTGCATCAAATACCGATCCAGGAGGGGGGAGAGAGGTGGGGGATACCAGGGACAAGAGGGTCCCGGGAGGGAGAGGAGGGGAGTGGGGGGGGATACAGCGCGAGACAGAAAACTACGGGCGGGATGGGAAAGGGTGCTAGGAGTGCAAGTACAGGAGATGGAGCATATGGAAGTGCCAGAGGGTACGGGGAAAGGCGAGTGGCACAGGAGGCAGGCAGGGGGGGTGGACGTGTGGGTCACAGGGGGGGGGGAGGCGGTGTTGCAGCTGCAGCACAGGGAGGATGTGGGGACCGGGTGGGGGGCAGAGAGAGCGGTCCAGATACGACCGGACAGAGCGGTGTGGCTGGAGCCGGGATGGAAGGGAAGGTACAGGGTGGCGGCGGGGGGACGCCGGTGGTGGGGTTGGCATATGACGTGGCGAGCAGACCAGGGGGAGGGGGTCCCAGTCAGGAATGAGTGGGGTGGAGAGCTGCCAGGAGGAGGACATGAGGCGAGTAGCGTGCACGCACAGTTCAACAGGGCGGCATTGACTCCGGCAAACACGACACAGGGACATAGGGGGCAGGGGTTGGTGTATACGTTCGGAGAGGAGATGACGCTGAAGGCGGCGGAGGCCATCAAAATGGTGCTGGATGAAGGGACGGCGTGCATGGCCAACCGCAAGTACCATGTGCACCCGCACAAGGGGGACACGTGGCAATACGCGTTCCCGGGGGACGACGGCATGGACAGTATAACGCCACTGCCGGAGTGTGAGAGGCAGGGTGCTGAGATATCGGCCCTTGCCAGGGTGGCAGAAGAATGGGTGCGGGAGACGGGAGGAGTGGCGCACGAGATGTGGGCAGTGGGGGCCATTCGGCGTGCGAGGTACCGCAGGGGGGAATGGATGACGCGGGACGACACAAAGGCTATATTCCCCGTGGCGACGAAGGGGCCAGCGGCGGCACAGTGGAGGGGACAGGCAGTCCACATCATCCACCCGGATGACAGGGTGGGAAGCAGGGGGATGGTGGAAGTCGAGGTACGACACGGACAAGGGGCAAGGTACCAGTACGATGTGCGGGTCCCAAACGTGGTGGTCACCACAGCAGCGGCGGCGGATATGGAGGTCCGGATTGGACTCGGCCGGGAGGGACAGGCGGTACAGGTGTACACCATGGGACCCTAAGAGGGACAGCCGGCAATGCAATGGATGGCGGAGCCCACACGGAGGGAGCCGCTGCATCCCGAGGGCCAGGTGGGGAGGGGAAAGGCGGATGGGGCGGACGCTGCGGAGCTGGACAGAGCAGAAAAAGAAGAGGAGAAGCGCCAGAAGAAGGCAGCGGCGGAAGGGTTGGACATGCTGGGGGACGGCAGGGACAGAAAGGACATGCTGCAGAAGTGGGCACAGAGGCTGAGGGGCAAAAGGCGACGGCAGGTCAGAATGTCTTGATAGAAAATGGAGAGGCGCAGCCAGGGCTGGAAGACCGCATCAAAGGATGTAGGGGTGAAGAGGTACGGCAGACGGTGAGCAAGGCTAGGTACCACCTGAAGGCCAGAGCGAAGGCGGTGGAGGACAAGTGCAGGCCAGAGTGCACGCTGGCCAGGTGCCTTTGCAGGCTGGACGGACCGCAGGAGCCCAAGGGAGGATACCATGGGATCAGAGTACGGCAGCCCAGGAGACAAGGGCCCATGTGGCTGCAGATGGGGGAAGAGGAAGGGGCGCCGCTGGTGTACTTCCACCAAGTCAAGCACATGTTGGTGGGATATGCAGATGGTCGGAGCAGAACAGTGGGGGAGGAGGAGGAGGCGGGCAAGAGGCAAGCAAAGGCGCAGATCCTCACGGCAAAGAAGGTGGAGCCAAAACAGGCGGTGCTGTGGATGCAGATGCAGCGGGATGCGCAGGTAGCGGCGTGTGTGGACAGCACGAGCAGAACGGTGGAGGTGTGGGGGCCCATGAGGCAGGTCTTGGCCATGGCGCTGTACGTTGGGGAGACAGTGCGTGGCAGCAGAGGCATGGCCGGAGAGTTGCACCCAGACACAGAAATGCACCGGATGCGCAAGGTTATGACCACGGTTGACTATAACGAGGCGGCAGGGAGGAGGGCCAAAGGGCACACAATACAAGTAGTGTCCCCACAGGCGAGTGCCACAGGGGCTGCAGACCAAGGGGTCACGGACCTGGTGCAGGACGGACACACGTGGTGGGTCGTGGAACCCAGGGGGGATAGGCGCCAAGCGGTGGTGTATACGGCGGCGCCGTTGAAAAGGGTGGAGCACCCGCTCATGCGGTGGGTCGGGGAGGTGGAAGAGGTGCGGGTTGAAAGAACGGAGGAGGTACGCGAGATGGCCGTCCTACGGGCGTTGGAGTCGCAAATGGATAGGTGTGCGGAGGCGGAAGAAGCGGAAGATATCAGGGAACAGATCCGGCTGGCATTGGAGTGGATGGCCAGCAGCAGGGGAGGGGAGCAGCCGAGGTGGATCGTGGCACCCGGAACGGAGGACGGGCACAGGAAGGAGGCATTGGAGAGAGCGAGAAGGCTCATGGAGGGGGCCAGGAAGCAAGGCCTGGAGGTGGAAGACGATCAGGGGGGGGAGAGGCCAAGTAGGTGGAGGGGGATGCGGAGGGGGAGAGTGGGACAAATGCGGTTCATAGTGGGGGATGGGGATGGTGAGGAGGAGCGAGACGAAAGGGAGCAGAACCAAGCGCGGGGAGTGGAAGGACGGGAGCCGGGGCTGGCAGCAGGCGGGCGGGAAGACAGAGAGGAGGGAGAAGAAGGGGTGGAAGAGGGAGAAGCGGAGGGAGGAGGGCAGGAGAGTGCTGTTGGAGACAGGGTGGAGGAGGGGAGCAATGGGGAGGGGAAGGGAGAGGGAAATGAGAGGGAAGGCGGCAAGCGGGGGAGAGAGGCGGACGAGCAGGATCTGCACGCAGAGCAGCAGCAGGAGGGGGAAGGGGAAGGGAGGCCAAGAAGGAAACGGACGAGGGGAGTCAGGTACGGGGAGGAGCAGCGGGGCCGTGAAGAGCAGGGGGCGGTGCGGGGAGGGATGACAGTGTATGGTCCGCACAAGGTGAGTGGGAAGTGGAGGACGTATGTGGGAACAGTGGAGGAGATGATCGAACAACAAGATCGCAAGGGACATGTGACAAGGGCAGCCATCGTGCAGTGGGAGGATCAGGGGGAGGGGGATGAGGAGAGACTGCCGTACCCGGTGGCAAGGTTGCAGGTATGCCCGCAAGGTAGGGAGATGGAAATACACGGGCAACTGGTTCCGGAGCAGGAGGCGAGAGAATTGGAAGGGGAAGAGGTGTCGACGGGGGGGAAGAACAAGAAGAGGAAGTGACAATTAATGCAGCGGGGGGCGGCCGGGAAGAAGAAGAAGGAAGCAAGACGAAGACAGGGGGGAAGGAGCAAAGGGGAAGGGAAAGGCACGGCAGACAACGGGGATCTGCGAGTGGATGGGGAGGGCAGGTGGCAACGCATGAAGTTGTACACCCATAATGACCCCGCGGCACTGTATCGGGCGGACAAGGCAGCGTGGCAGCAGATGAAGCTGCATGAGGCGGACCCCGACGTGGTGGCGTACCAGGAGATAAGGTTGCAGGGGAAGGACAACGTCCTGTGCGCGCAGATGTACCACAAGGAGGGGAGAGAGTACCAGCGGGAGTGGGCGCAGGGGGTGCCGCTGTTGATGCGCAGAGGGCTCAGCGTCGTGCAGGACAAGAAGGTGGGAGCAAGGGGACGAAGGGCGGTGTATGATGTAGCAACGGAGCATGGACAGGTAGTCATCATCAACTGCCATGTCCCACATGGGAGGAGGGTCAAGGAGTATGTGGCGCAGCTGAGGATGGAGTACATCAGGGCGCTGGAGAGGGGGCCAGTCATCGTGGTTGGAGACTTCAACTACGATCCCCGGAGGAGGGGCGCGGAGACGGAGGTGGACAGCGAGGTGTGGAAGTTTGTGGAGGAAATGAGGCTGCAGGATGTGTCGTACAGTGGAGCGCCGGGCCCCTCACACTACCCGGCACCGGAAGGCAGCGCGCCGTCGCGGATAGACGCGGTGTACGCGGACCCCAGCTGGCTCAAGGGGGTGACGGCGGGATACATGGTGGGGCCGGAAGAAATGCAGGACAGGAAGGGGCATTGCCCCATGATGGTGACAGTGGACATGAAGGTGGGGGAGCCCGGGGACGAACAGGAGGATGAGCAGGGGTCGGACGAGGAAGGTGTCAGCCTGCCGCCAATGGTGAAGTGGCCAGAGGAGGGAGACGAGAGGTGGCAACAGTGGGGGCAGCGGGTACCCGCCAAAATGAGGCAGGGGAACCACGTGCATCAAGCCATGAGGAGGGCAGCGCGGATATGCGGGTTTACCAAGCAAGGGGGGGAGTCGCAGGCACAGCCCAAGCTGCAAAGGCTGGTGGTCTAAAGAAGATCCCTACCAGGACCGGCCCCCGCTGTGCCCCTTCCGCCTGTAATCCCTGCGGATTTGCTCCTGATCAATGCTTGCATTTCTCAAAGTTCCGGGTCCAAAATCCAAAAATATAGAAAATCGAAAATACACTCCTCCTTCAACCCTGAACAGCAATCAGATCCCACAAATGCAGCAATAACCCGATTCACAATCCAATCCACGACGCGGGCTTCCGTTCAGCACACCGGTCTTCCCACGGTGGCGGGCATGTACAAGAATTGCACCAAGGAAGAAAGCCCTGAAATTGGCATATGAACACAAATAAAGCAAAGTTGGGGAAAGATGGAAACTTATACAATCACAGCCATAGACCCCTCATTGCCTGGACTCAAGACCTTCCCTTGACTCACCAACATCATGCCCTGAACCCAGTCCAATAAGATGGTTAAATGCCATATGTCAAAAGTCATTACATAAACCCCAAAAATGTGTTCACTCCCAAGCCTCTAAATCCTAGCCCAATAGGGAAGGTGGCGTGTCATGGCCTAGAGTGGCACTCAGGACCATGCCCTACCCTGACATAACCTTGGATGGACTTGGGGTCGAATGGGCTTGGAGATATGCCCCATGAGTTTGAACTCATAACATGCCAAAAACTGCCAATTCACACCATATTGGCCATATATCAAATATATGCTCCAAATTGAGGTTACCACTTATCCGAAGGCTCAAAGCATGCATGGAATCCAAGTCTAGTATTCATGGAGGATAGAGACCAAAGGCCAATGCCCATGTACATCCCCACTTTACCCTCGAAAACCCTTCGGATATGGGCGCCACGCACTGCCCAAGTCAGCCCATGATCTTGAGACCAATTCTTGTGATCCTTCGTGCGCCAAGCCAAATGGAGTACGCGATCCGGCATATGGTGGTGTTCAACTCCAAAGCATATGCCAACATATGAACAACATACCATGGTTCGACTCCCCATAGGCTTCTTGCTGTTTGCCGACCAGGTAAGTACACAAAACGCAAAAATGAGCAAAAGTTGAGGTCAAAAACATGAAAATATGACCAAGTACAAGGTTGTCATGATAGTATATCTCTATGCTCACCCATGATATCCGCTCATGATTCAATACACAAATGATTGGAACCATTTGCGAACAATTCCCCCACTTGGATCCCCAATGGGGCGCATGGAGATACCTTCGCCACTCATATCTACATGCCTCATGAAAATGGGAGTGCACTCATGGATCTCTTTGCCAAACATACCATGAGCAATACATATGCGGTAGACTTAGTCTAGCGCTTTGAGTTCCACAATTGGGACATGGGCAAAGCCCTTGTCACGTGTGGCTCCCCCTCTCTTCGGCCGCACGAAGATATATAACATGGGCGTGAGCATATCGAAGCACATACCATGCATATAACACATACCCTCAAAATGTGGCTCCCACCATGATATGCCATGTCCCTCCATGGACATAACGTCACGTTAAAAATACGTAGGAACCCAAGGAAAGTATCTATGCAACCCCAACACTCATGCGATACACTCGAAAGTCGCAATAAAATATTCGGTTGCACGGTCCAAGAATTATATATAACTTTATACCCTCTTGACCATTATTCCTTGCTACACCGGGCATGTGTACGCACCAAAGGCGTTTGATGCTTCCTAAATTAAGTTGAGACTAAGGCGCTTGCAACGCAACTTTCCTTATTCTCTCTCCTCACACTCGCGCGTAGATATGGCCCTTCAAAGTGATCCCACGATTCATTTTTGTTTCCCTTATATCTCCAAGTCAAATGGGTGGCAAGTATAAGGGAAACCTGATTCGGGCATAGGGAAAAGAGTATGGCCAATCGAAGAAGACCAAATCAAGTGCGGCGATGTCGAAGTCGAAAATCCGATTTCGACATCGCGAAAAATTCAGATTAAAATTTCGAGTGCTTATTTAGAAAATTGCGGAAGCAACGAACCCTTTACAGATGAAATCTGACCCTTCATCGGGGTTTCCGCCAAAATATCTGGAAATAACAGTTAACCAATCGGTTAACGCAAAATCGCGAGCCAACTGACAGTCGCCGATACATTGACCATCAGAACGAAAGGCTGAAAAATTACGGAAACATTATGATAATAAAACCCTGTTGATTCCTGATATTCTGATATATAAATCTCCGCTGGCGGCGCCTCGGTACTGAATGTGGCCGCTCATAGCCGGAATGGCCAAACCTATCACACTATCACATCGGGTTAGTTCAGGTGGACGGGAGAGTATGATATCAGCCAATGGCGGCTTGCCGGCACATAGATACACACCCCAAGTGACCCCAAGATGGCCACGGGGGTCCGAACCGGCTTCACCCCCCTTCTCAGAGCGTTGTTACCGCTCGGAAGTCATTGAAGAGAGGACGGGAGGACCCCAATGGGCTCCAACCCCCCCCTCCATATCCCAAGGACACATGGAGGCCCCACACACGTCGTAGGCGTCCCCCATGCCCCAAGGGAGGGGTGAGGACACTGATACTCAGCGCCCTACGCCATATCCGGTCTCCTCTTGATCTACAACATGGACCAAGGGGATCAAAGATAGAAAAAACGTCGTCGGTCGACCTAAATAAGTATACCACAATGAAATATATACGTGGAGATCGAGTGAAGGGGGTACATGGCCAATCAAGGCCGAAAAATCCCCGGATGAACGCCCTCACCCGCCTCCTCAATCACAGAAACAAACAAAATGCCAAGGGAGATCCATTACGGTGCTACAGCAGCAACCAAATGGACCAGCACGTCCTTCACATCCAAAGAAATATTCTTTTTCTTCAGGTAGTCCATCCAGACCGTGGTGTACCTCGGCACAAAACTGCTCGGAGGCTCCCACGAATCCCTGGATGCGGCGAATCCCTTCCAACGGACTTTATAAAGCCTACCCCCAGGCGTCCCCGGGTCCGGCTTGTCCGCCAGGATCTTCTCAGCGGTGAAATCGTCGTCCCCACCCTCGTCGTCCGAGTCCACATCGCCGGCCGTGAACTCGAAGGTGACGGGACGTCCGCTGGGGTCTGGTGCTCGGGGACGAAGCTGGGTATGGTCGCGGTCCAGGATCTTGTTATCCCCCACACGAACCGCATACACATCCTGCCCGACCTTCCGCACGATTACCCCCGGCACATACCAACATGCCTGCCGATGCCTGGACAGGACATCCTTGTGGTGCCGCTCCACCCACACGGTGACTTGAAGAGCATACTTCTGGACTTTTCCTTGCTTGAAGTACTTGGCCCTCTTGTCATGCTCGTCCTGAAGTGCCTTGCACACTTTGGGCGCCGTGTCGTCCGCCTCAGCCATCATAGCGTTCGCATCCCGGGCCACTTTGCCATGGTTCAACCACGGGAGAGTGCGTGACACTCGATCCCGTAGGAACAGGATGCGATGGGGCGACAGTCCAGTGGGTCCCGGAAGGTCGTGATACGCTTGGAGTACTCTCCACAGCCAATTGTACCAATTCCGGCCCGGTTCGTCGATGTGCAGCTGGCGGAAATTCTCAAACATCTGCCGCCCGGCCACCTCAGCCCTGCCATTCGACTGGCTGTGGTATGCCACGGTCTTGGCGTGCCGAATCCCCATGTGCTTGCACATCGTCTTGAACCACGTCCCCACGAATTGACTGCCCCGATCGCTGCAGATGACAGCTGGGACATCCAAAATCGTCAGCCAATGCCTGATCATGGCATTAGCGACGGTCTTGGCCTGCAGCCCCACTCCATGCTTGTCCTTCTTGTCCTTCTTCTTGGACTTCTTGCCAGGGACCGCCACGATATACCCACTGTGCCTTTCCACCGCCAGGATGACACAGTCGTAGGTCTCTCCTTCCACGGTGACCTCAGGCATGGCGAATACATCCATGGCTACGGACCGCATAGGGGCTTCCGGTATAGCCGTGTACACCGGGTTGCCCGCTGTGGAGTGGTTGGGGCTCTTCGTGGCCCGACACACGGCACAGTCACTGCAGTACCTATCCAGGATGGCGTAGTACCCCGGAGGGAATCTGAAACGCCACTCCAGGTCCTGCTGCATCTTGTCTCGGCCAGGGTGCATGAGCTGGGCGTTGTGCCAATGGTCAATGAGCTCCTCCACTCGGTTTTCGGGCACCAGCAGCTTGTCCTTGAGGAACAACTTGTCGCCATCCTCGGTCAAGCCCTCGGGCCATTCGTCGTCCGACGGGGCGCTCACGGCATTCCAGTACTTGCTCCAGTGCTCGGATGCCGCATAGTCATCCGACCAGTCCTCTGTGAGCACCGACCTGACTAGCTCTACAGGGGCCACCATCCATTGCTCGAGGGTTTCCTCTCGAATAGCTTGGACGTGGGCACCCCGGAACTTGGCCAGGTCCGTACGGTTTGCCATCACCACAAAGCACTTGACCCCCACTTGCTCCATGGCCTTCTCCATCTCGATGATGCGCTTGGCCTCCTCGGTCTCCTCGGCGTCGCCATGGCTGGATATATCCATCCAAGCCTTGCCCGCGGGGTAGGCCCAGCGACTGAGGCAATCTGCCACAGTGTTGTCCTTCCCCGGGACGTACACAACGCTGAGGTCGAACTTGGCGAACGTCTCGTGCCATCGGGCCCTTCTGGCCGCTGGTCCTGAGGGGGTGTCGACATGCTCCTTGTGCCAGCTCTGTAGGGACTGATGGTCCGTGCAAACCACCACCGGCTGCAGTCCGATGTGGCCAGACCACTTCCTGGGCGCACATACAATGGCGTATGTCTCCTTCTCCCTCGCGGTCCATGTTCGGCGTTGATCCTGGGCCAGGATCCTGCTCCAAAACGCCACGGGAACATGAGTCCCGTCGTCCCGGACTTGCTCGAGGACTGCCCCCACGGCATAGTCCGAAGCGTCTGTCCGTAACACGAATCCCTTGTCCGGGTCCACCAGGAACAGCCCCAACTGCCCCAGGAGTCGCTCCTTCAGGCTGTTGAACGCATCTTCAGCCTCAGGGGTCCAGGCAAGCTTCTTCTTGCTCCCCTTCCGGCCATCCAACTTCCGCACCTGCAGCATCTTGTGCAGCGGCCCCGAGAGTTCTGCATACATCCGGACATAGCCCGAATAGTAATTGCAGAACCCCATGAAGGACCGGAGTTCGCTGATGGTCTGGGGCTTCTCCCAGTGGTGCAGGAACGCCAGCTTCCCAGGCATGGGACGGCGTTGCCCGTGACCAACCACGTGACCCGCGAACTCCACTTCCTTCACGAAGAGTGAGGCTTTGGTGGGCTTGCACACCATGTTGTGCTTGTCCAACTCGCTGAGCACTCGGCGCAGATCCTTCTCATGCGCGTCGATGAGCTCGTCCTCAGTCATGTTCTCCGTGCCAGACCCGATGATGATGTCATCCACGAAGGGATCGGCACAGTCCCGGACAGGACCGAGTAGGTCCTCCATCATGCGCTGGAAAGCGGCGTTGCCATTCTTGGCACCCATAGGCACCACTTTCCACTGCATGGGCCCCAGCGGCGTCGACATCGCTGTGCAGGGCCTGGAGTCCGGGTGTAGCGGCATCTGGTGGTAACCGCGTTTCAGGTCCAACACCGTGAAAATCCGCTTTTTCTGTTGCTTTTGGAGGATGGAGTCGATCAGGGGAAGCGAGTACGAGTCGTGCTCGGTCTGCTCGTTCAAACCTCTGTAATCAACCACCAACCTCAACTCGCCCTTCTCCTTCTTGGGCACGATGAAGGCTGGGCTGGCCCACTCACTGTCGGAGGGTTCGATCCATTCCCGCTCAATGAACTCGGCCAACAGCTTCTTCATGGCCTCGGCCCGATCGCCCTGAAGTTGGTACTCCCGATGACGATAGATCTTCGGGTTCGGCTTCAGCTTGATCTTCGCTGTACCAAACCTCCCACGATCTGGAGGGTTCTTGTTGGCGACGCCACTGAATAGCCGCGGATAGGCCTTGATCAGCCTCTCCTTCAGCTCGGCGACCTTCGGGTTCTCCTGGGCCTCTTCAGCCGCTTGCTTCGGTATAGATACAACCGACCGCACTGCGGTATAGGCCTCTTCTGGGTCCGATTCTGACTTCTCCTCGTCCGATATGCCGTCTTCATTGTCGTGGGGAGCTCTTCCCACCGATAATCTTCGGAAATTTGCGGCATCGGGCTGGTGAATGTCGCTATCGGCACCCATTCTTGGAAAATCACATGTTGGTGGGTCCGACCCAACCGGACCATCGTATTGGTCCGCGATGTGATCCATGACCCTCGCCACGAACTCGTCCTTCTCGTACTTGCCGGTGACCAACATCTTGTCATCCCACCAATGCGGAGATGTGACCATGGCCCGCCTCTTCTTGGCTGCCACACGGTCGTGCATCCCCATCCGCATGTAGTTGACGACGTCGTCGATCTCGGCGTCGGACAGGACGTCAATGCCATCAATAGGCTGATCCGTCCCCTCCTTGGGCTCAAACATGACCTTCATGGGCACCGCCTCCACCCTACGGATGAATGCTTCATCACCCGTGGGCTGGGCTTGCGCCCCATCCACCAGGAAAGTCTTGGTACCCCACGCTTGACCCGGGGAGGGCATTGATACACCCTTGGCGTCGATGAACAACTCTTCCTCTGGCCCGAATGACATCTCGCCCAGGGTGATGGAGTCCAGCGTCGACTTGAGACCCTCCAGCGGACATGGGGTGGATCCTATGCCGGTTATGACCAGGATCACTTCGCCCTATCCGCGACGATCTTCTCCACCGTACGTCTGGTGTTATCCAGGGAGCCATGCCAATACATGGGCCCCCACTCCTTCATACCCCAATGCCTGTGCCAGGCTGAGTCTCCTCGATGCCAATGCCTCCTACACTTCCGCAAAAGTGGGGCATCCCGGGAAGCGAAGACGTCCGTCTCGGGCGATTCAGCTCCCAGCGTCTGAATCATCTTGGCGTACACTTGCGGCGCCATTCCATACTCCGTGAGCTGAATTCCACGGTCTCCTCTAGACTTGGCACCCACAGCTTGCACCGCTCGGACGATCCGATCCTCTTCCTCAGCATTCCATTGGGATGACCCGCACGCATAATCCGTGGACAGCCATGTGAGGCATTCGTCGTCCTCCCGGACCAGCGTTGCGCGATGGGGAAGGGCTCCAATGGCGTTGGCTACCATGAAGTCATACCCCATGATCATATCCCAATCGGTAATGTCGGCCACATAGAAGTTCCCGGATAGAGTGCTTCTCTTCGCCTGATCAGGGCGGTTCAAGCGCTCATGCTCCCAGAATTCCATACTGATAGTGGCCTCATGGGTGCCACCACCCATAATCTCTCCGTTGGCGACCTTCAGGCGGACCGGTCTCCGGCTGGGCTGCAGGAGTTCCTCCTTGAACAACCCTCTCCGGACCAGGCTCACCTGGGCACCCGTATCCACTAACACATCCACCACCTTCTCCTCTCGTCCGCACCGTACTCGCACTTTCAAGTGCAACTGCCGCTCGTCAACATGAGGTGTATGGACGACTCTCACGGCATGCAACTCTAGCACGTCCGGGTGCATCAGGACCTCAAGGGTATGGTCACGGATGGTGTAGATCTTGGGTTGGTCCTGCCCGTCCACGGGGCTCTCCGTGGTCGCTTCTTCCTTCTTGCCATGTCCCATACCCACATGTACTTCCCTTGGCAGGGCGCTCCAGGGGTTGGGAGTGGCGAAACTCAGTGGTTTTGGCTCTTCTGGAGCCTTCTTCGGCACACGATGTGCCTTCGCTTTCTCTGGGATTCCACTGATTTTCGGAGGAGAGACCTCCCAGGTCCCACTCCCGTGGGGGCTCCTCTAGACTTGACTTCCCGCAGCCCCTTCCGGCTGCGATCCGCCAGGACTTTGTCCTCCACGTTGCTGGGCTTTGAGTTCCTCCAACGTCCTCAACATGTCCTCAGCAACTTCCTCGATCGACCTCATCCGTCGGTCTTGACCAGGTCCACCACAATAGCCTCTTCCTCCGCCTTTTCCTTGGCCTTTGCCTTGGCCTTTTCCCCCGTCTCCGCCCTTCGCCTTCCAATCGGAAATCCGCTGCTCCTTGGGCTTCTTCTCGGGGTGAGCGGCGAAGTAGGCCTTCTTGTCCGCCTCATACACCTTGCACTGACGGTGGTCGTGTGCATGGTTGTTTCCCTTGCCGTAACAGACCCAGCACCCGTCGTGCTGAGACCTGTACTCTCGGAACGAGAGCGGTGGGTTCCCGATCCTCCTTGGCGCGTTGCCCTTCTTGGGTCCCACCGGGCTCCATCTGGACCGATCCTGCCCATGGTTCCTCACGTTGTGCGCCACAAACGCGAAGAAATGGGCCTCCTCGTGATCCTCCCGGGACCCGGTCCAGTGGTCTTGGCCACTTCCACTTCCATCCGCCGCGGAATTGGCCGTGTCCTCCTAGATCTCCCGATGATGGCGGTCTTCTCGGTGTCCTCGTTGTCCATGACCATGCCGATCCTGCACGTGGGCCTCGTTCTTCGCATTGAGCTTCAACTCCACCGTGATCTACTTCACGATCTCGTCCAGGCTCATGCGGGCGAAGATGACTTGCATCCTCAGCGGCTCCCCGCGCCTCCACTCCACGTTGTTGAGGCGCAGCAACCTTTGCCCCATGGAGTCCCCAAATACCTCCACGTACACGGCGTTCTTCAGGCCCAACATCCGGTTGGGTTCGCCCAGGTTCCTCCTGAAGAACTCCATGATACCCGCATGGGTATCCTCCGCCGCCATGATCCTCACCGCCACCCGCTTCTTGGCGCGCTTCTTCTCCTCGTCCTCCACTCTCCTCTTCCAGTTGCCGGGGAGGACGTCCTTCGGCAAGTGGCGGATCTCACTGGCCTCGTTCTAGTCTTCCACCAGCTTGAGGCATCTGCGGTACTTCCGCAGATACCGGTTCCACTCCCGGACCAGCAACTAACCGCGGTCCAGCGGCAGTGGAATGGACCACAGGTCCTCCAGCTTCTGGTTCGGAGCGTCCACCCGCTCCTCGTCCTCCAACCACTGGAGGCAGGCCTGCTCCGTACGGATCAATCCTTCCCGGATCTGATCCCGCAGCTCCTCCTTCAGGTCCTGCGCCAGCCGGTGCGGGAATGTCCGGCATACCCACTTGTCCCGCAGCGCTCCCCGCATCTCACCGATGACCTCCTCGGCAAAGTCCTCCCAATCCAGGATGAAGTCATCCAGGTTGGAGGGGTTGCCATCGTAGTAGGGGATTTTGATTCCCCTGAGGTCGTCAATCCTGATGGCGTCTCCGACATCCCCAGCCACCACTCCACCGAGACAGATACCACCTGTGGCCGGGGGGTGTGAGTACACTCCCCGTACATCCCTCTCCTCCATGGAGTGCGGTCCAGTTGGGCCTGAACCCATGGGGTTTGGAATGCGGGAAGGATTTGCTCCATCGGCCGTCCATATCCCCGTATTGGGGTCCTTCGCCCACAGGTTTCCGCCTGGATGACCTCGACCATGTCCGTCAGCGCTTCCCATGGTTCGCCCCTGCATGGTCTGGTTCTCAATCTTCTCTTCCGCATAAACTACCATATTCGTCGTGATCGGTACATCCTGGGCGGCATGGGACATCTGTACCGTCAGGCTCCTCGGGTCCGTGGTTGCGTGCCCTTCCCGCATGGACCTCGCCGGTGCCGTGTGTTCCCCGAGCATTGTGGATTCGCTGAACATGGGAACAAACGGCAGCGCACCCGGGTCAACACGCGGAGGCGCGGATGGTGCCTCTGCAGGGCCGCCCATGGGTCTCTCCATGGCGCTCCTGAGGGTCTTAACCCGCTCCACCAGCTCTACCGCGGCCGGCTTTGCCGGGAGCTCCGGACCCGAGGCGAGGGGCTGTAGCTCCTCCAGCCTTTTCAGGCGTCCCGACATGTCCTGCACCAGGTGGAGGAGGCTGTCCACCACTCGCTGCTGCTTCTCCAGGGCCAGCTCCAGATTCTCCCGGTACCGGTCCCGTTCCGCTCGCAGCTCCTCCATGTCTTTCTCCGCGGCCGACTGGTCGTCCAGGATCCCCGCGACGTCCTCCTCTAGACCGTCCTTGGCGTTGTCCAGACGGTCAAGGCGATGCACGATGGCGTCCATCCCCATCTTCGGGTACTTGCCCATGAGGAAGGACACGTGCTCGCAGTGGCACGCAGCGTACTTTCCGCCGGATTCAGCGCATCACGCGGTTCCCGGCACCTCAGACTCATCACCCATAGGCGTATCGCCTATGGCGTCCGTCTCTGGTCCCGTGTGCCGGGGCACAGGTGCCGTCCGGGCCCTAGCTGGCCTCTCCAAGCCCTCGGCATCGTGCTTCAGGGCGGGCTGGGGGGCCGTTTGCGCCCTGGCGATCAGCGCGGACATCTCCGACTCCGAAGGTGGCTCGTAGGCTGTCCGATAGCCCTCGGAGTGCCCCTCGGATTCCCACAGCCTGACCAGGCTGGGGTCCGTGTCCATAGCCCCGGCGTCCCTTGCCGCGGACTTGGGTGACCCGCGCTTCCGGTAGCGCCGGGCCCGTCCTCCACTGCTGCCTGAATGGCAGGCCTCATCAGAGTCCTCCGCGGCGGAGCGGAGGTTGCATGCCTTTCGGCAGCGACGCTCACACATGGAGACCAGGTCCTCCATGTCACGTCCTCCTCTTCCCGAGTGTCGTTCTTCTCTTCGGGCTTCAACTTCCGGATTTCGCCATGCTCTTGAACGTCTCGGTCCTTCTATGGCTCCAATCTCCGGCGTGGTCCCCACCGAGTCCACAATACGCACCCGGGGCGTACTTGGGCAGGGCTCATACGGGCCCAAGTCCCCGGGTCGGCGGTAGGTAGGGGCAGCAGGTAAGCCTCTGCTACCATAAAGAAGGTCCCTACCAGGACCGGCCCCCGCTGTGCCCCTTCCGCCTGTAATCCCTGCGGATTTGCTCCTGATCAATGCTTGCATTTCTCAAAGTTCCGGGTCCAAAATCCAAAAATATAGAAAATCGAAAATACAATCCTCCTTCAACCCTGAACAGCAATCAGATCCCACAAATGCAGCAATAACCCGATTCACAATCCAATCCACGATGCGGGCTTCCGTTCAGCACACCGGTCTTCCCACGGTGGCGGGCATGTACAAGAATTGCACCAAGGAAGAAAGCCCTGAAATTGGTATATGAACACAAATAAAGCAAAGTTGGGGAAAGATGGAAACTTATACAATCACAGCCATAGACCCCTCATTCCCTGGACTCAAGACCTTCCCTTGACTCACCAAAATGATGCCCTGAACCCAGTCCAATAAGATGGTTAAATGCCATATGTCAAAAGTCATTACATAAACCCCAAAAATGTGTTCACTCCCAAGCCTCTAAATTCTAGCCCAATAGGGAAGGTGGCGTGTCATGGCCTAGAGTGGCACTCAGGACCATGCCCTACCCTGACATGACCTTGGATGGACTTGGAGTCGAATGGGCTTGGAGATATGCCCCATGAGTTTGAACTCATAACATGCCAAAAACTGCCAATTCACACCATATTGGCCATATATCAAATATATGCTCCAAATTGAGGTTACCACTTATCCGAAGGCTCAAAGCATGCATGGAATCCAAGTCTAGTATTCATGGAGGATAGAGACCAAAGGCCAATGCCCATGTACATCCCCACTTTACCCTCGAAAACCCTTCGGATATGGGCGCCACGCACTGCCCAAGTCAGCCCATGATCTTGAGACCAATTCTTGTGATCCTTCGTGCGCCAAGCCAAATGGAGTACGCGATCCGGCATATGGTGGTGTTCAACTCCAAAGCATATGCCAACATATGAACAACATACCTTGGTTCGACTCTCCATAGGCTTCTTGCTGTTTGCCGACCAGGTAAGTACACAAAACGCAAAAATGAGCAAAAATTGAGGTCAAAAACATGAAAATATGACCAAATACAAAGTTGTCATGATAGTATATCTCTATGCTCACCCATGATATCCGCTCATGATTCAATACACAAATGATTGGAACCATTTGCGAACAATTCCCCCACTGGATCCCCAATCGGGCGCATGGAGATACCTTGGCCACTCATATCTACATGCCCCATGAAAATGGGAGTGCACTCATGGATCTCTTTGCCAAACATACCATGAGCAATACATATGCGGTAGACTTAGTCTAGCGCTTTGAATTCCACCATTGGGACATGGGCAAAGCCCTTGTCACGTGTGGCTCCCCCTCTCTTCGGCCGCACGAAGATATATAACATGGGCGTGAGCATATCGAAGCACATACCATGCATATAACACATACCCTCAAAATGTGGCTCCCACCATGATATGCCATGTCCCTCCATGGACATAACTTCACGTTAAAAATACGTAGGAACCCAAGGAAAGTATCTATGCAACCCCAACACTCATGCGATACACTCGAAACTCGCAATAAAATATTCGGTTGCACGGTCCAAGAGTTATATATCACTTTATACCCTCTTGACCATTATTCCTTGCTACACCGGGCATGTGTACGCACCAAAGGCGTTTGATGCTTCCTAAATTAAGTTGAGACTAAGGCGCTTGCAACGCAACTTTCCTTATTCTCTCTCCTCACACTCGCGCGTAGATATGGCCCTTCAAAGTGATCCCACGATTCATTTTTGTTTCCCTTATATCTCCAACTCAAATGGGTGGCAAGTATAAGGGAAACCTGATTCGGGCATAGGGAAAAGAGTATGGCCAATCGAAGAAGACCAAATCAAGTGCGGCGATGTCGAAGTCGAAAATCCCATTTCGACATCGCGAAAAATTCAGATTAAAATTTCGAGTGCTTATTTAGAAAATTGCGGAAGCAACGAACCCTTTACAGATGAAATCTGACCCTTCATCGGGGTTTCCGCCAAAATATCTGGAAATAACAGTTAACCAATCGGTTAACGCAAAATCGCGAGCCAACTGACAGTCGCCGATACATTGACCATCAGAACGAAAGGCTGAAAAATTACGGAAACATTATGATAATAAAACCCTGTTGATTCCTGATATTCTGATATATAAATCTCCGCTGGCGGCGCGGGCACTGAATGTGGCCGCTCATAGCCGGAATGGCCAAACCTATCACACTATCACATCGGGTTAGTTCAGGTGGACGGGAGAGTATGATATCAGCCAATGGCGGCTTGCCGGCACATAGATACACACCCCAAGTGACCCCAAGATGGCCACGGGGGTCCGAACCGGCTTCAGGTCACCCTGAGGAAACTGCAGCACGAGGAGGTCAAGGCAAGGGCGCGGGAAGAGGGGGCAGAGTGGCAAACGGAGGTGACACAGGCAAAGAAGAGGGTGCGAAAAGCGAGGAGGGCTGTGGAGGAGGAACACGAGAGGATATACCAGAAAGTGGTGGCCGAGCATGAGCGGTACATGGAAAGGGCGGTGCCGTACAAGTCGCTACGGTACATCAGAGAGCTTGCTGAGGCTGGAAAACCACAGGAAATCCGGGCGGTAAGACTGCAGTGTGGCAGGGTCCCGGGCAACAAAAAGGAAGTGCTGGAGGAGGTGGTGCAGAGTTTCAGGAGGCAGCACAACCAGGGGCAGCAGGAGCTCAGCAGGATCACACGGAGAATGGTAAGGGCGTTACCGCGGATGTTCACGGCAGAGCAGAGCGAGGACATACACCGCAGCAGGGTGACGCTAGGGGAAATTAAGGAGGCAGTGAACGCTCTCAAGGGGAAAAAGAGCCCGGGAGTGGACCAGCTGGTGGCAGAGGCATACCAGCACCTAGAGGCGCCGGAGCTGGATGGTCTAGCGGGGAGGGTCACAGAGGTGTTGCGCACAGGCGAGCCCCCAAAGGAATGGGGGGGCAAGGTGCGGCCCCTGTACAAGAAGGGGGATCACCTCAGGCCGGGGAACTGGAGACCAATATGCTGTGCCGTCACAGAGGCCAAGCTGGTCTGGATGGTGATCTTCGGGAGGATACAGCGGCGGCTGTATGCAGCGGGGGTCATACCGGACAATATGTGGGGGTCAGTGCCGGGTAGGTCCACACAGGAAGCAAGCTTCCTGTACGATATGTACCTCGATGATGAGGACCTAGAGGCGTTCATGGCGTCTGTGGACGTGAAGGGGGCGTTCCCCAACACGCCGCATAGGCTCATTGAGGAGGTGTGGCGACAGCTAGGACTCCCATATGGTGACTTCGTGGCAAAGTACCTGCGCTCAAGGAGGTACACGGTCGCCACGGGGAAGGGGTGTACCGAGTGGGTAACTCCAGGCAGCGGGGTGCCACAAGGCGGGGTGGAGGGCCCATTCCTGTACTTGCTGGCCATGCTCCCCCTGATGAGTTGGATAGCGCGGGAATATCCACAACTGGCGAGGGCACCACACACGTCGCCGGCACAGGCGTATGTGGATGATGCGGTACCCATGGCGCGGGATGAAAAGGCCCAACAGGTGGTGCAGGACCTGATGCAGAGGTACGGGAGGGATAACCACCTTGTCTGGAGCGCGGAGAAGTCGGCGGTTCTGAGGAGGGGTGGAGAGGAAGGCATGGCGCTGGATGTAGGAGATGGAGTGGCATGGCTGGAGAGGGCAGAGGAGGCGGTGGTGCTGGGACATGTGCAGGCCATGGAGGCGAGGGGAGTCAGGCTACCCGACAAATTAGTCAGGGGGTTCAGGGCGATGCTGGTGGTCCTGCGGCATCACCCCCCGTCAGTGCAGACGACCCTGTACTACCTGCGGGCGGTGCTCAATGCGGCGGTAGGGTACCAGGGGATGCACCTCCCGTACTGGAGGGAGCAGCCGGAGGAGGTGGAGGGAGAAGTGCGGAGGCTCGTCAGAGGGTATGAGGGGATACCCACGGAGGTGCCGTGGTGCGTGCTGCGGTTGCCGACGGCCTACTATGGAGAAGGGATGCCCACGGCGGGGGAGGCGTACAGGGCACACACGGCAAGGACGCTGAGCAGGATGTGCCACAATCAGGAAGAGGTGGTGAGACGGGTGTGCTATCACGCGGTCGCAGAGGTGCAGAAGGAGGAGAACATGTGCCCGCGCTATGTGTGGCACCGGCGAGAAGGTTGGCGGCGGGGAAGAAGGAACGCATGTGGCGCGCCCTACAGGCGGTGTTGCCGGGGGAAGAGCACATGCTGGCAACCAACAGGACGTGCGGTAGGCGGGGACCAATCCTGGTTCTGGACACGGACTTCGGGGGGGCGGCGCATGGGACAGTACGGTGGATCAGGAAGGAAGGAGTGAGCATGGAGGTGCTGCACGTGCGCAGGAAGGATATGAAGGAATACAAGATGGCGGGGCTGCACCATGCAGAGTTCTATCGGGACACCAGGGTGGTGGAATGGGGTGTATACAGGTGGATGATGAGGAGAGCACGAGGACAAGAGGACCGCACAAGGTGGAGCAGGAGGATGCGCAAGATGTGGAACGAGTGGGTAGCGCTGTGGGGGATCCAGAAGAGGAAGCCAAGATGCGGGAGGGGAGAGGGAGCGCAGCAAGCGAGAGTGGTGCTGGACAGGGGGGAGAGGGACAAGGCCAGACCGGGCATACTGTTGTGTGCGCTGCTGGGACTCAAAGGGCCGAGGAAGAAGGTACAGAGTGCGACCGGGCAGTGGTATGATGTCCATGCTGATATGTTCCGGAGAGACAACATCCCGGAAGGGGCAGGACAGGGGGACCAGTGCTGGAGGTGCACCAAGGAGGCGGGGCAAATCCCGTGGCCAGTCCTACAAATGACGGCATGGGCGTTCCCGAACGCGACCATGCGCACTACGGACACCAGGGGGCAGTGGTGGGGGCCAGTGCTGCGGCTGCCCAAGGAGGTGCTGGGGGATGAGGAGGCCCAGGGGGACGTGGAGGTCTGGTGGGGAGAGGAAACGGAGGGGAAGAGAACAGGGGTCCAGTTGGGATGGGACACAGTGCGGGGACTACAAGAAGAGGATGATGGAGTGGCGGTGAGTTTCCGGATGACAGACACGGGGAGGCCCGACGAGAAGGCGCCCATAGTGCCCGTGTGCCACAAGTGTGGAGAGAGTGCGAGGAGAATCAGACTGACAGTCCACGGGTTGCCAGCAGACAGGGTATGGTACTTGGTTCTGGTACAGGCATACCTGGAGCAGGGCAGGGCGAAGGGGGACAGGGCATGGTGTCACGGGGTGGTGGTGACGAAGGGCTGGAGGGCCAGGACGGACAATAAATGGGCAGTGTACAGAGGGGTGAGAGAACTAAGCATCGAGGATGGGGTACGAGAGTATGGCATAGGGAGGCACAGAGTGTACTGCCACTACCCGAGGGAGGTGGTGCGCATACCGGAGCCCACGGAGGAGAGGGTGGTGCTTTTTCTGGACGGGTCCGGGTGGAAGGACAGCCGCCCATGGCGGGGGCAGCGGCGGTAAGGGTCAAGGGGGTGGGACAGGTGACGGAGAGTGTGGTGGAAAAGATGGTGTACCATGGAGAGGTGCAGGCGGTGGCGGACGTGGTTGGGGAGATAGGGGAGGACGTACGGGAAGCGTGGATGGTGGTGGACGCGGAGGCGGACATGGCGTTCCTCAGGAGACTGGCCAGCAGGCCACTGCATGAGGCCCTGGGCACGGGGCTGGCGTCACAGGTGTACGCGATAGGGCACGGGCTGAAGATGAAGAAAGTACCCCTGGTCATACACCTGGCGAAACAGGAGTCACACAGAGCGGGAGTGGGGAATCATGAGGCGGGTGGGGCGGCGCAAGCAGTGGATAAGGAGCAGGAACCAGAGTGGAGGGTGCCAGAGATAAAGGAGCACCTCCACTTGGTGCATATACCTCCAAGGGTCGGGGAAGAGGAGAAGGCCAGGTGGGTGGTGGAGGAGGACAGAGGCAAGCAGGAGCTAAGGGTGTATCCACAGCCGGTGCACATGCTAGCTCAAGTACGAGGGGGGCCGGAGGTGGTAGAGCTGAACGAGTACTTGGAGGGCAAGGTGGGACAGCGGGTCCACTACCCCAATGTGCTGAGGCCGGAATCGCTGCCCAAAAGGCTGCAGACCAGAAGGCTGCAGGCAATCACGGGGCAGGTGCCGGTGCGGGAAACAATCATGAGGTGGTACAGACATAAGGGTATGGACCTCCCGGAGGAGTACATGAGATGCCACTGTGGCCAAGGGCAAGAAACATACGAGCACTTCATGAGGTGTGAACAGTATAAGGGGATCGAGGAACCACTGGTTCGGGATCAGGACGTCCCGTTGCTCAAGAAGGGTGCAAGAGGCAGAAGCGCGGTGGAGAGAGAGCTGGGGAAAGAAGGGCACCGCAAGGGACTGTGGCACAGGGTAATTGTGAAACCGCTGTGGCGGGCACTCCAGGAGCATACAGTGGCAACGGAGGCCATGGCGCACAGGCTGTTGCGGCGTATGGTGGAACATCTTCAGGAGTGCATGGCGTGCAGAGAGACGCAGTTGGAGGCGCGGGCGGAAGACATGCGTGATCCAGTCACCAAACGGGTGGAGATGGCGTTGATCAGGTACAACCCAAAAACACGGAGATGGAAGTACGGAGGCGGCCAGATTGGCGGCCAAGGCGGTCAGGGGGAGAGACGGGAATGGAGGACAGAGAGGGAGAAGAGCAGAGGGACCGCCTGATGGCACGCAGACGAAAGAGAATCCGGCAGATATGAGGGCAGGACTGGTGTACGCGCAGGGGGACGTCTGGAAGGGGACCAGAGGGAAAGGGGCAGCAGAGGCGCCCGTCGCATGGACTGGAGCATCCGGGACTGGGCACACAGAGTCGTAGGGCGGAGCAAGAAGCGGGCCAGGGGGGAGCGGAATGGGGTGATATGACGAGGGGAAAGCGAAGCGGGGACGAGGACGACGACAGTGCAGACCAGAATGAGGCCGATGGCCACCAGGCAAAGTCCTCGGATCGCGGGGGAGAAGATGCGGAAGAGGAGCCGCAGGTGTACCCAGAGCTCCACACACGTAGGGCGCGCGAACAGCGGGGGTAAAGGGCGTGGGTGGTGGGGGAAGCGGCGACAGGGCGCAGGGCTCAGGCACTTCCCACCCCCTGCGCAATGTCCCACAAGCCTGACCCGCAGCCCAGCCAGCCACCGGCAGTGAGGGCAGAGGTGGCCCGCATGCAGGCGGGCGCAGCCCCGGGGCCCCCCTCGCCGGCGTCCTCGGCGACGTCTGCGGACGTGTCGTCGCCCTCGTCTCCGGAGAGCCCGGAGACGATCAGGAGGGAAGAGCCTGGGGCTACAGGGCGGCAGAGGGGGGAAGGAGCCGTGGTGAGGAAGGGAGAGGGAGGGGACAAGAGAGGACAGGCGGTGGCGGGGAGGGGCGGGGCAGAGGGGGTGGCGGCAGGGGCTGAAGGGCAACGGGGGGGGGCAGGGGCAAAGGGCGGCAGAAGGGCCACAGGGTGACCCGTTCAGCGTCGTAGATGTGACGGCAGGCATGGATATGAGGAGGAGGGAGTGGAGGAGTCAGAGGGAGTCGGTAGTCGCCGACATCCTCGAGGTGTAGGAGGATGAGGGGGAGGGGGCGGGGAGGATGGCGGTGGAGGGAGGCCCAGGACAGCCGTCGGCGCCCAATGTGCCGGCAGCTGCCATGAAGTCCATCCTGCCGGAGCTGCGGAGGCAGGAGGAAGGGAAGGGCGGCCGAGGGCAGCTAGAGGCGGGAGCGGCAGGGAGCGGAGACAGCAGCGTAAGCGCCGGAGGGAGAGGGCGGACGGGCAAGGGAGGGAAAGGGCAGGCAGGGACGTCGGGGGCTGTGCACGCAAAGGGACACCTGGCAGGAAAGGGGGGAAAAGGGAGTGGACGGGGGCGACAGTGGCCGCAGGCCCAACGCTCGTTCAGGCAATCGCCGCCGAGGTTGCCCCCACGGGTCAGTGCGGCGGTAAGGGCGGAGGAGGAGAGGGAGGTGCGCCGCCAGCAGGCGGCGCGGTACGAGGCGCTGGTGCACGTGGAGCACCAGCGCCGTCGCCGCCAGCCCCCGGAGCAGGGACCGGACACCATCTACCAGTTGGAGATGGAGCCGGGGAGGACGGGGATGAGGGGGGGGCAGGCGGAGCAGAGCAGCGCAGCGGTGCAGGGCAGTGGTGCGGGACAGGTAGAAGGCGGCAAGGGCAAGCAGGGGAAAGGAGCGAGGCAACAAGGGCTACAGGGGAAGGGGCAGGGGAGGGCAGGACTCCACGGAGTAGGCGGCAAGGGACGCGGGGCGATGGGGCGACAAGGCAAGGTTGAGGGGAAGGGGAGTGGCCTTGGGTACATGGGCTCGCCGGTGTTCCCAGGGACGGGATTGGGATGGTGGGAAGGTGTAGTCCCGCCAGCCGTCCCACCAATCGTCCCACCATTCCCGCCGCCGCCATACCCGGCGATGGGGATGATCTACCCGCCCCTGCCGGCGTACCCGGGCATGCAGCCACAGGCGCACATGCAGCAGCACCAGCAGGCTGGTGGGACAGCGTGGGGGGCGCAGGAAGGGAAGGCAGAAGAGCACAGGAGGGCGTGGGTGAGGTTAGAGGAGGCAGAGAGGAGCCTGCGGGAGAGGGAGGCCACGGTCAAGAGTGAGGTGGGCGGGGTGGAGGAGGGGAGGACGGAAGAGACCCACAGGCCGCAGAGAGGGGAAGCACAGGCAGTGGAGGAGCTGCAGATGACGTGGGCGGACCTTCTGAGAGGGCAGGAGGGGGTTGAGAGGGCGGAAAGGGAGGGAGGACGGCAAGAGGAGGGTAGGGGGCGGGAGGATACCCCGCTGGTGCCGTTCCGACAGCCGGCTATCCCACCGGAGCAGGAGGGAGAGATGCAGGAGAGGGCATGGAGGCGGATCAGGGGGGAGGCGGCGAGGCTGGCGGACAGGGACAGGGAGGTGGCGGCGCGGGAGCGCAGGGTGCGGGAGGAGGAGGAGGCGGTGGCCCGGGGGGCCCACCGGGTCCTCCCGGATCCGGAAGGGGACACCCCCTACACGGATATGGAGGGGCGGTCGCCGTCAGGGAAAAGGGCCAGGGAGGAGGACGGGGAGGCAGGGCAGGAAAGGGGGAAGCGGCGCAGGGGGGAGGAGCGAGGGGCAGGGGAGGCGGAGGGGGCGCCGCGGCCGGCCAGCCCCAGTCCGGAACCGACGCCGACGGACTGGGACTTGGAGTCCCCGCCGCCGCGGCAGTATGCGCCGCCGCCGGTGCGGAGGGGACCCGGGACGGTCGCGGGGTGGACGGAGGGGGAAGTTGCGGAGTTGGCCCGCTACGTGAAGTGGGCGGGGAAGACGAGGGGAAGGCGGGAGAAGAGGGGGCCCCGCCCCTTCAGTGACCTGGTTGGCAGGGTGGGGAGGCCCAGGGAAAGGGGGCCGGAGATGGATGAGGGGCGGTGGAGGAGGATGCTGGGACCGGCGCTCCCGGGGGTGCGCCTGGACTGTCTCCAGGAGGAGGGGAAGAAGCCCAGGGTTCAGATGCTGCGAGAGCTATTGCAGCGGGAGGGGCGGTACGGTGGCAACGCGTAGGGCTGGGCAGGAACAGGAACGGGAAGCGCTAGGGGCCGGGGGCCAGGGGCGTGCGGAGGGACGGGCAGATGGGATGCGGGGAGGCGGACGCGGGGGGTCGGCGGAGGTGGAGGAGGGTGAGGAGGGGATGTGACAGACACAAGGAGAGGAGGAAGGGAGCGGAGAGGTGCAGGTGCGCAGGGGAGGGCAGGGACACGGCTGAAAGTGGAGGGGGATGTGGTGATGGCGGACGCAGACGAGAACCCCAAGCGGAGAGCACAGGGCCAGCGGCGGGGGAGAGGGGAGATGGGGCGGCGGAGTACGGGGGCGCAGGCGAGTGCGGAGGGAGCAACCGGGCAGTGGGACGCGAGACGTTTCGTGGGTACGGCGAGCAGTGTGGGGCAGAACAAGAAGCAGACGGGAAGCAGTATCGGAATGTGGTACAGTGACGGAGCAGAGCGCAAGGTCGTGACTGGCGAGAACGGCCGGCGAAGGCGTGGAGCAGCGCCGTGCCCTCCGGGTGCAGCACGGTGCCAGGGCTCTGATTTGCAGGAGAGGCAAACGGGCAGACGAATCCAATATTCCGACAAGTTGCTGCCAGGGTCTTGGCTGATGGTGCGATCGGAGAGATCGCTGGGATGGGCAGGTGGCAGTGCAAGTGTACTCGAGTCCGGTGCAGTGGAGCCACGTCTCGGTGGCGCCCCTGTGGACTGGCAGCCGGAGTGTGCGTGCTATCCGCTGAGTTGGTACATGGCGGCAAAGCTCTCTGCATGACATGATGGTGCTGCATTGAAAACATTGGACTTACGTGCGCCCTGCTCTGAGAGGTTGACCACGCCAGGCCTTGGTGGCCAGCGGCGCCATGGGACACCTGCGAGGTGCAACGGAGTGCGAACCTTTGTCTATGCGGCTGGGCTCCACAGTGCAAATGCAGCGACAGGAATTCGACAAGCGTCTCCCTGACGTTCTCTCTGTGTTCCTTCGGCACATGCGGTGGCTCATGGTGCGTAGGAAACCAACGGCCATGCCAGTCCTCGGGCAGGGCCACAATTCAGTCCGCAGATATACCCCCCCCACACACACAGGGCACAAGGCAACCAGGATGGGGTGAGAGACGGGGACCGAGGGAGCACTAGGGTGGGGGAGACCCCAGGGAAAAGGGTAGGGGCGAGGGGGACGGGCAGGGGTAGAGCACGCGGGTGGCACACACGAGTGACAGCGCGGCTCAAACAGGGAGGGCAGACGTACAGGCAGGATCGACAGCAAGAAGGAGAATGGGAGGGGAGACAGGCGAGAGAAGGGGCGCAGGGCAGCGGGACGAGGGTAGCACGGAGAAGAGCAGGGGGCACACGCAGGGCGCGCGGGAGCAGCGGGGAGCGCGAACACGGAACAAAAAAAAAAAACAACAGCAGAACAGGCGGACACACAGGAAGGGCACATAGAGGAGGCAGGGCGCGGGAGGTGGGGGGAACAGGGGGCCAACAAGGGCGCAAAGGAACACAATGTCTCTCACAGAGAAGCACCATGCCGATGACCCGCATAGAGCCGTACCGGCCGCCCCGCCCGACCATCAGGGAACTGATGGAGGGGCGGCCGGCGGGAGAGGACGACGGGGGCCTCCCCCCGAAGGGGTGTCTGGGGAGGCCGCCCAGGTCGGCTTACAGGTTGGAAGACAGGGCAGAAGCCCAGAGGCGCGTGAGGGCGCGCGAGATACAACCATGGCGCGGGGACGTCCAGCGGCGAGCACACGGAGCAGGAGAACAACACTAAGAGGGCGGGCAGGAGACAGAGGGGAGGGGAGGGTGGAGAGGAGAGAGAGAAGATACATGTACAACAACGCGGGCTAAAAGGCTGGGTCACCTGGCATGGCCGGGGACCGCCAAGGGCCGCGCCACAGGATGGCGCTGGGACTGGACGAGAGCACCGAGCGGAACCGAGACAGATGGCGATGCAGTGTTGTTGTGCGTGCATGCAGGGAGGAGGAAACCACGCGGGAAAAAAAAAGCGGCGAAAAAAAAAACGCGGACAACACCCCGCAGCACCACAAGGAGACGGGACACAAAAGGACGTGTGGCTAGGGCCACGCAACGCCCCCAGGGGAATAGGACAGCAAGGGAGGCGGCACAGGAGTGAGGGGCGCGGGCGGGAGGGGAGCGACCCGTGCTAGGCGCACAAAACGGTCCCCGGATGGATGAGGATCCAGTGGGCCCGCGCCACAGGGTTGCTGGCGGCCCGGTGGGGTATAAACACGGGATGAGGGACGGGATGGGGCCGCACAACAGCCCAGGGGATTAGGCCGGGGCCGCGGCACAGGGGAAAAGGGCAGGAAGGGAGTGACCCGTGCTAGGCGCACGAAACGGTCCCCGGATGGATGAGGATCCAGAGGGCCCGCGCCACAGGGTTGCTGGCGGCCCGGTGGGGTATAAACACGGAATGAGGGATGGGATGGGGCCGCACGACAGCCCAGGGGATTAGGCCGGGGCCGCGTCACAGGGGAGAGGGACTGGGGCGGGAAGGGATCGACCCGTGCTAAGCGCACGAAGCGGTACCCGGATGGAAGAGGTTCCAGTGGGCCCGCGCCACAGGGTTGCAGGCGACCCGGTGGGGTATACACTCGGGATGAAGGGACAAGGGGACGGGGCGGGGAAGGGCGTGTGCCTAGAGCCACACAACGGCCCGACGGGGTAGGGAGTCCATGGGACGCTGGGAACGGGCCGGTGCCGGGATGAGGCAAAGGGGAATGGGATATGGGATGGGCAGGGAGGCCGAAAGCGCCAAGCAACAGCCCCATGGGACTGAGAAACCAGTCGCCAAGGAGTGGTGAACCATGGGCCAACCATGGGGAACCTGACCACGGGAAGTCGGGAACATGCCCTGAACTCCGGGACGGCCGTGAGGTGCCAGCAGGGGTGAGGGTTGACCTTGAGATCCCGGGGTCAATGGCCTGAGTACACGTAGGTGCACGCGTGAGCGGGACCAGGGGGAACGTGGAAAGGGTCGCCCCCTTGCCTCCAGCCGTGGATGGACGACAACCAAGTGCATCCGGGAGCCGAGTGGGTACTCCAACCTGTGAGGGATGGGGAGTGGTGGAATGTGGTTGACAGAGAGAAATGCTCCGCTGTCGGCGAGGGCTATCCACAGGAAACCCGCCTGCAGGCAGCCAATAGGCTGTGCTAGGGGGGGAAGGCCGGGGGATCCTTCAAAGGGTGACCGGAAGGAGCTGAAACCATGAGGGCAGCGACTGAAGGGAGCCTACCGCCGGTCACGACCCAAGGGAACCTGGTTGAAGTTCTCCGCCGTGAGGTGAGACAGGGGTCGCCAGGGGAATTGATGGTGGAGAGCTCTCCTTCCCGCCAGAGGCGGCCACCATGTAAAACAAACAAGGAGAAGTCAGATGAGGCTGCGGACGCGGCCGCCCTTACTTACTTACTTACTTAGTCACCCAGTCTCTGGTGCGTTCAGTTTTGTACCATATCCTTACATTCTCCTTGAGGACACGAATCTGTCGCTCACATAGGGGCTTGCTCGTGTGAGAGTAGGGTATCCCCGTAGACACCTGGACATTGAGGGATCTCAGGACCCTCTTGTACCAGCCGGTATTTGAGCGCACTCGTACATCCTCATCGGAGTTGATCTCCTTGGGCGCCCCATAGACACAAAACCACTCCTCCAGGAGTATCTTGATAGTCTCCTCCCCGGTAATGTGCTTGGTGCATGGGAACACCCTGGTAAACCTGGTCAACCCACAGGTAACCACGAGGGCGAAGTCATAGCCCCCGAACTTCGGCATCTCCGTGTAGTCCACGTATAGAACACTGTTAGCACAGTGAGGGATGGGCAGGGTCGAGTAGAGACCCCTGTCCCTGATATCCCCTGGTTTGCAGGACCTACACGGGCACTTGTCCACGATAGGCTGGAGGGTTTTCCGCAGTTGGTCCTCAGTCCACGTAGTGTGGAACCACTGCTTGAATAGCCTCAGGGTACGGTCAGCACCCACATGACCGCTGGACTCATGGGTCCATTTCAGCAGCGCTGGGACTCTGTCACTGGGTACCACGATGCGGTCCTCGTGCCAGAGGTAGCTCTTGTCCCTCTTCCGCTGATCTTGGTTGACCAAGAGGGGTTCAAGGCGTTTCTCCAGGCGCTTGTAGATATCCCCGAACTCTTTCAGGTACTCCGATTGTTGGAGTCCATCTAGGGGGCGTATCATAGTCATGTTGAGATCCAAGTGGACGTCCATACGGCTGAACGCCTCCTTAGGCAGTGCTTCAGACCGGGCACCACTCAGGGCGTCGAAGTTGTTGCGGCTGATGTAGTCTGCACACTCGTTCTTCACTCCCTGGATATGGTGTACCGTCAGCCGTAGTTGGCTGAGGTAGGTCCACCAGCGCCGTAGCTTGGCCTTCTCAGGTGGGGGACCCTTCTGGAAAGTGCGGACCGGCTCTTGGTCGCACAGCCAGACCACAGGGTTACTCCCCAACAGTCGTGCCTGAGAGGATAGCACCAGCATACCCGCGGGCAATTCCTGCTCATAGGTGGAGTAGTTCCCCCTGGCCTGGTTCCGTTTCCAGTTCCAGTGGCCCAGAGGTACTAGGACCCACTTGTCGTCAGGGTAGCTGTGCTTGAGGTTTCCATCTCGGTTGAGACCTTCAGTCCCGCATTGGGAAATAGCCGAGTCGAACTCCTCCTTCTCCAGTGCTTGCCATTGGAACAACGTTCCACCACCGCCCACATTGCTGGCGTCGGTCACCAGGATAATCTCCCCTTGTGCCCTAGGCACGCCCAAGCACTTAGCGTTGGCCACCTTGTCTTTGAGCTCGTCAAACGCTTGTTGCTCTTGAGGGCCCCAGCGCCAAGTAGTACTCTTCTTGATCAAGTCCGTCAGAATGGCGCTGGTGTAGGTGAAATTTTTGATATGGCGGCGATAGAAGTTGCACGCCCCAATGAAACTGCGTACATCATGAAGTCCTTTCTTGGGATCTTCGTGTCGTACCTTAGCGTCCATCAGGGGTTTGACCTTAGAGGATGCTGGGGTCCACCACCCATACCCAACGTCAAACCCCAGGTACTGCATGGTCTCCTGCATGAACTCACACTTCTTCAGCTTGAGTCGTGTGTGATTCTCTTGGCAGACCGCAAAGAACTCACCCAAGAGGATTAGGTGATCCTCCTGGGTATTGGTCCCGAGGCATACATCGTCGATGTGTGCTTCCATCTGGGCCCCACGGGATATGAGTACCTGCACCTTAGGTCTCCTTCGTAGGATGGACAAGATCTTGTTCATCAGGGAATAGAGCGGGTGCGTTGGCCACGCCAAACGGCATGACCTTCCACTTGAACACCCTCCCCTGAGGGGTGATGAAGGCTAGTAGCTCCTGAGCGTTGGGCGTCAGGTCCACCTGCCAGAATCCGCTCCTCTTGTCCATTTTGGTCTTGTAGCGACAGGAGGCTATCTTCTCAAGGGTAGACTCCATATTAGGAATGGACCCTGAATGGTTCAGCGTTTTCTTGTTCAGCTCTCCGTAGTCCACTACCAGCCGTTTGGCTGTAGACCCAGGTTTAGCCACCAGGAAACAAGGGCTGCAGTGTTGGGGGTAGTCCCCGTCCTTGTACTCCAGGACTAGGCCAGCGTCGATACATTCTTGTATCTGTCGCTCAATCTCGTCAGCCTGCTCTTTAGGAGCCGGATAGGGTCTCCTCCGGATCTTGTGACCCACGAACTCGGGTTTCAGCTTGAGGTCCATCTGTACCAGCTTGTCACATGAGGCTGGGGGTGGTAGTTCCCCGAACACCTCCAGATAGGTCCTTATAAGTGTCTGCACCCGCGGGTCCAATAGCTTGATCTTGTCCTCCATGTCCTCATCAGAGTTTAAGTTGCTTGTTCCCTGAGTAAAAGACGTCGGGAGGTGATCCTCCACCGACTCTTCGCCCTTGGTAGTATCCGTCAACCCTTGGTAGGCATAAAGTAGGTCTCGTTCAACCATCTCCGGTGGACGATGGCAACATAGGCACGCTCGGGGGGGTTCACATACACATTCCTCCGAGAGGTCGTCGTCCTCTGGGGTCCTCACATGGGCACCCCACACGCTCTTCATGAGCTTAAGATCTACCTCCCTTTGCCAGGTGGTGATCTTCTGTTCGAGGTCCTCCTTCAATTGGGATGGATCTCCCATACGTCCTTGCTTCAGTGGCCATGAGCTACGGGTAGGCTTAGCGTAGCATAGCTTTTTCGCCACCAACCTCCTCTTGGAGTCCACGTACTCCCTTAGCCTGGATCGGTATCCAGCTCTTCGTCCAAGGGGTCTTCCACCCTCATGGAGAGTAGGGGCTTCAGTGGGGCGACGTACTCGGCGTTCTCCACTTCCTCCACACAGGTCTGCACGAAGAAGGCGTCGTGTTCAGTTTCGTCATCTGAGTGGATAGAGCTAGGGAGCTCGGATAGTCCACACTCAGAGGCTCCATCAGGAACAGGTACATGGCAGGGAGAGTTTGGGGCGTTTGTGTTAGTCACGGCGTATTCGTCTCCTCCGGGTATAGTCTCAATAGCATCTTGAGGTCGTAGTCGATCCTTCAAGTCACCCAAGGCGAGTCCATCGCTTTCTCGTTGTATAGCCTGGACCAGAGTCGAGTCCAGGTCTTCCCAGGGGATTGAGGTAAGACCTCCGTCCACCACACTGAGCATACTCCCCCATCCAGGTTTCCCGATAGGCGTATTACGCCCCAGAGGCACGTAGATAGCCTCATCAGGTAACCGAACAGAGCTGATAGTGAGCCTGTCCAGGAGGGTTCGCCAATACTCGTTGCCCCCATGGGCTCCCCAATCGGGGGAACACAGGACCATACGGGAACGTTACAAGGCCACCTTGGTCAAGACCTTCCCCAGTTCACTGAACCTGGGGTTCCCGTAGGCCATCCCGAAAGAGGGCCAGTAAAATTTGTAGCTGCAGTTCTTCCCCTTGCTGCAGTAAAGGTCCAGGACATGTTGCTTGTCGCTGGCGAACAACTCTACACTCAGGTCTTCTCTAGAGTAACCCAACTCCTTCTGACCTTGGTCTAGGACTTCCCCCAATAGTTGATAGTCCTCAGTTTTGGAGGCCGCCATCATGTTCGAGGGCTCCTCCTTCGATACCCTCAGGTAGCTCGAGGTGTGCTCCGACTGCTCCAGTGGTACGGACTCTCTGCCACTGCCGTGGTCCACGTAGAGGAGGTAGGGCGCTTGCAGCGTCAGGGATTGTATCTGGGAGTGCTGCACGAAGAAGTCAGTCCCCAAAACAAAGTAGAAGGCCTCAGGGTCCATCACATAGAACCGATGGGCGATAGTTCGGGAGCCCATAGGTACCTCCACTTCACAGTCCCGGCAGCTGTGCACCACATGTCCATCCCCCATTCGTATAGCCGCAGTGGTCATGGTGTTCTTCAGGCTCCCACAAGGTAAAATTTTCTTGGCCACTATAGATAAGGTGGCGCCAGTATCCAATACCCCCAGGTATTCACGTCCCCCTAGTCGGATACGTACCCAGAACACCAGGTCCAGGGTCCCACTGGAGCGTCCCCGTCAGAACTCCGCGGGACAGGTCACCCCGAACCCCTTGTTCCGCAATTTGCGGGCCATCCTCATGAAACGGCTTCTCTTCTTAGCGTTGCCGTCATCACCACCTTCATGCTCACGCTTGGCCCCTTGTTCTCGCTGGGCCTGAGTCTGCAAGCGTGTGGTGGGACCAGACTGCCCTCCAGAGGGCTCGGAGTTCCCCCCTGGATTAGGGTTGGGGTTGCCTCCGTTCTTGTCAGGGTTCTTGTTGTCCTTGTCTGGCTGGCGGTTAGCGCCTCCTCCTCGTCCACCTTGGTTTTTGTCTTGCCCTTTTCCACGTCCTTTTGACTTGCCCTTGCCGGAGTCGTTGCCGTTGCCTTTGCCTCCACCTTTGCCAGAGCCTTTGCCAGGATCCTCACCCTTCAGCTTCGCCGACAAGTGCTGCTTGTGGTAGCACTCATCCTCATAGTGCTTCCTCTTCCCACAGAAGGCAAAGGTGATAGTACACCTGTAGTGATCCGGCATCTTCGCCTTGGCGCCGGTGTTGGTCTCCTGCTTCTTCCCTTGGAATACGAAGCAGTCTCGCTGCTCGCAGTCAGGGGCGTGCTGCAGGTGGCCCTGCTCGTCTGTGGCATCACACCAGAAGAGCTCCTTGACGTTTTCCATGATACGGGCGTGTTTGGGGGTGGTCCCCTGTCGAGGTCTGGATCCTTGGTACGCTTTGCCTTGGCTTCCAAAGCCTCCCCCTCCAGGACGGTAGTTGTTCAGGTGCTGGTTGCTTTCTTTCTCCGGCGCTAGCTCCAGGAGTAGTACACATAAATGCTCGTAGTGGAGGGCTCTAGCCTTGCGCTCTGCCGTTGAACGGCACTCGTCCCACAGCTCTCGAGGGAGCTTAGCCACCAACCAGAAAAGCAGGTCGTCGCTGCTGTTGGAACCGGGCGTCAATCGTCCAGCCCAGTGATCTAGGTCAGCCAATAGCTTAGAGACCCTTCCAATTTTGGGGTTGTTGGGCAGTACGGGCAGGTTCTGGATCTCGGCCCTGATAGAGAGGTCGGTTTTATAGGTTGGGTACTGCCTCTCCAAGGCAACCAACACGTCGGCAAAGGTGGCGGACTTAGTCACGATCTGCTTGACCTGCTTCTCCAGGTACTTGGTCTTGCAACACTGCAGAAACAGATCGCACTTGACCCGTCCACTAGCGTGGGTTTGGCCAGTCAATCGTAGGAACCAGCCAAAATTCTCAGCGAACTCGCTGAGGTCTTTGCCTGTGAACTCAGGCAGGTTCACCACGATCTTGGAGGTGGCAATGGCCTTAGCCTCCTCAGACCTGCGTCCCTCAGGGCGCTTGGTCTTCCTCTTCCTCTTCTTCTTCCGCCCACTCGGGTTCTCGGGGTCCTCAGGGTCATCGTCCTCCGAGGGCGAAGCAGAAGTCATTGAAGGCGGCTCATCGTCAGAGGGGTCTCCGCCCAGGTCACTGGAACCATAGGGTTCCACGTCCACCATTGCCCTCAGGGCTGTCAGCCCCAGCCGGTCCAGCTCGGCTCTCGTAGAAATCCCCACGTGGCTGTAGGGTGGCTGGGCCGTCCTCGGCACAAAAGGGCTTCTCGGTATCGCTGCAGGGGTCGGCATCGGTCGGCTCCTCAGGCTCCCCAGGGTGTTTGTCAACCCCGCCACCAGGTGGTTAGCCTGTATTCGATGGGGTGACATTCCCACCGTGGTAGGTGACGCTTGGGGCGGAATTAGGGGCTCCAGTTTAGCCCGAATCTCTTGAGTGAGATCGACCACAAGTTCAGAGGTGGCTCCTCGGAGAGCCTCTTTTATCTCTGATCGCGTCAGGGACCTGTTGGAGGATCTCCCCGATCCTCTACTCTTGCTCCCGCATGACTCAGGTCCTCTCCTCAGCCCACTCAAGGTTGCATACCCAGGAACATCCACATAGGCTCCCGTAGCAGGTAGAGGATGATGATAGTCAGCTGCATACCATCGCGGCGCACAACTGGAGGCCACCGGCTTACTGGTAGTAGTTGCCTCCGGAAACGCAGTGGTAGGTGGGTTCACACCATAGGCAGGGTAGGTAGGCATACCAGTAAAGCCTTTGCCCTCAGCCATAGGCCAATTGGTTATGGGAGTGGATGTCGTAGCGGCTGGGTCTGGAGTTGGGAGTGTGGTGGTTGTAGGAGAGGGTGATGCGTGGAGGCCAGAAGCGCTTGGTGCGCCCTCGAAGGTCGACTCACTCGTCGGGTCGTGCCCATGGTCTACTCCTTCGTCTGCCATGCTTTCTCCAGCGTCCTTCTCTCTCTCTCTCTTTCTCTTCACAGGATTGGTGTCCACCTCCTCGACTGAGAGGGCCCGGAGGCCGACTGAAGTGCTTCCAGTGAATCATCCGCCACGTCCACTGGCCCATGTAAGGGCACCGAAGGTACAGCGCTAGGTCCAGGTCCAGGTTCACCAGGTGCTGGCATTGCTGGTGCCTCAGGCGTCGTCCTCACTTCGGTGTCCTCCTTCTTTGTGTCCATATTCGCCCTTCTTGCTTATCTATGACAGATCTCGGCGCACTGGGTGTACGGCACGGGGTTGCTGCCGGTACGCAAAGACTGTCTCACCTCTGCTACGAGAAAGTTTTATAGGGATTTCAACACTGTGTGTTTGTTGTGCCTCTCTTGCTGCTTGCTGCTGGTGTAGGGTTCCTGCTGCTTGTTTTTGACGAGGAAAATGTTTTATTGTGGAAATACAACCAATCCAGGATAACCCAAGCCAGGGATAAGCAAATAGAAGAAGATCAGAATCAAAGCATGAAGGGCTACGGTCGCAAAGAGTTAGATAAAGACAACTATCAACAATAGACCACAGCAATTAGCATACATTGCGACTCTGGATGAAATATTTTACATGTTTGAGAAAAACTGATTGGAAAACTGCCCCAAGGGCTCACTCTCATCCACAGTGCCATCTAGAGATGTGCACTCTTTGTTTTTGGGTCCCATAGGTGCTGAGGTGGCATGGCTTGTGGCGCTGAGGTCACTGCCATGTCACACGGGATATTCCTACTTAGCTAGACTGGCTGGGTATTGAACCCAGGACCTCTCAAAAAGAGGTGCCCCAGCCCCCTAGGGTGCATACCACTAGGATAGCTAAGAATTCATGAGAAAACATAGATAAATTCATAGGCTCTGCCCTCAGTATGTCAGTGCCTCAGCAACTCAGGAAAAGATGTTTTAGTGCCTATAGCTTGGGGATTAAGGGGTCCACACAATATCCTGATCTAGTGTTTGGTTCCATAGGTCAAAATGTGTTTTCACCCATTTTGGTTGGGCCAATACTAAGATAATAATGCATGAGTGCTTAGAGCACCTCTAATACAACTAAAGTATACCCTAAAGCATTGGAAAAGCACTTTTTCTTACTCGAAGCGTAGCAGTGTTTGGACTTTGTTGCGCCATGACCTCATCGTACTCTGCACATGTTTGACCATACCAGTTGTCTTGCAGTGTCACCCAATCGCTTTTTGGTCTGAAGACAGCGAAATGGACAGAGCAGGGTCACAGAATTGGGCAGAGCGGGGTCACGGAATGGGGTACTGCACGGTCACAGAATTGGGCAGAGCGGGGTCACATAATTGGGCAGAGCAGGGGCACAGAATTGGGCAGAGCAGGGTCACAAAATTGGGCGGAGCATGGTCATAGAGTTGGGCACAACAAAGTCACAAAATTGGGCACAGCATGGTCACAGAGCAGGGTCACACAGCCTCAGTGAAATAGTCTTAGGGTTTGGAACCTCTTTTATTAAAAATAACCGGTTTTTTTGGATTATTTTTTCCAAAATAACCGGTTATTCCGATTATTACTTTTCAAAATAACCGGTTCAATGCGATTATTTCCACTAAGCAAGCCAATTAACCGGTTCTTTTCCGATAATTGCTTTTCAAATCAACTATTTTGTTGGTTCTGGAAAGAAAACACCATCCAAGCAGTACAGATTGCTTCAGGAGTTTGGTGTCGCACTGTGTGAGTATGTGTGTTGATATTATTTCTTTTTCATTGCAAAGGAAAAACCTGATGGTCTATTACCCAAGAATTAGTGACCATTCTTCACCCGTCCGGTTAGCTGGTTTTGATTAATTTCAAAATAATCGGTTTTCCGACTAACTTGAAAATAACCTCTGATTAATTGCCGATAACCGGTTTTTCCGATTAATTGGTAAAACCGGTTCCGAACCCTAAATAGTCTTCAATCGAATTTGCGTACTTCAGGGCCAATGCAATGGACGACCAGTGGTTGTAGCTGTACGAGAACAACCAACGGTATGCTGCGTACACGTCGGAATTCTCTGGCAAGCAGCGCTTCGTCGTGCCTTCAAAGATAATTTGAGGCGGTAGCACACGGCCATGAGCCGCTATTCCAAAATCAATAGGCACCGTGCGCTTATCATCGGCACCATGACCGTCGACAGTGTGTGTGCTATTTGGAGCACGCCGAAGGCCCATACGAAAGAACAAATCCAGGGCACTCTGGTCGCGACTTACGACAAGTGCACGAAGGATGGCATGGGTTGCGACCCGATATGCCAACCGATAAAGCACCAATGCGTGCTTCTGCTCGGTGTCGTCGGATAAAGGCATCGGCACGGAAAGGGTGTTTACTCGGCGCATGGGAAGTTTTATGTACTACGCCATGAGGTTGTTGAACCACGTAATGCTTGCGGTAAACCCACGTGCAAGCACATGTGGGTGCTTCTCCTCAAGCAATAGGATGACAATACACCTAATCTCCTCCGTGGTAAACTCCAATTTGGCCTGCAGGTGGGCGTCAATGCAAGCAACAACATCTTGCAGGGCACCACCACTGATCATGTTGCCCCTGCGATACTCTGCCTTCGGCACATTCTTGGGCGCCTCTTGTCTACAAAAATACCGGATGTGTGATTCCCCCAAGCTCCCGAATGTGGCAAGAAACAATGTCGTCAACAGAGAGACGGCATGTGAGTCAGACCCCTTGTCAAAAGCCAGTTGTAGAGCCATGGACCGCTCCGCGTCACTCCATGCCTTGTATACTTTCTTTGTACATGTCGATCGCTCAATGCGGGTGGTTGCAGTCTCCAGCATACGCTCAACTAGGCGTCGGCAAAAGAAGGCAACATCGAAAGTGCCGGGTTGCCGACCAGGCCGCCGCCGGATGGGGACAATATCAGGAAAGTCCACAGAATTAACAATCTGTGAAACCAACTGGCGACAAAAGCCCTCATTATCAGCTCGCTCCAAAGCTTGTTGCCGCCGTCGAATGGCTTCCTCAGAGGGCAAAGTTGGGAAGAAAGAATGCAAAGAGAACATTGCTGTCGGCGGAAAAGGTGGGGGCAGATAGGGGAAGCAACAAGGGTCCTTGCATCATACCTGTACGATTGTTCACAAACAGTACAAATCCTACACTCTCCGGATTATTTATTTAATCAACCTATTTTTTTTTGCGAATTCTTGTGTCCCGAACGGCAGAATTATTCAAAATTTTTGCGGTTCTTGTTTTTTTTTTGCGATCAGAAAAAACCACTCTAGAATTAAATATTTTGGCAAAATATTGGCGTTTGCCCGGTATCACCCATGAAAATCTTGACTTCAAACAAATTACACCGATGAACAAATACTTTGTCTCACAACGAAATACAACAAAAGAACCGAAACTGGGACATTTAGCATGAATACAAACAAATGCTCCTTGAAATGATTGGTGTTCATGCACAAAAACCCGCCTTTGGGGGCTGTCTACATGTTAATGTTGCAGTTGTGCCACTTGTGGATAAATATTGGGTTTGGGCTTGCGGTCTTCATTGTTTTCAACCAAATGTCTGAGGGAGCCAAAGGGGGGCATCAGGTGGCGGGTGGCATATGGGCTGCAACCACATAACGGAGCATATAATCAGGGCACCACAGGCACGTTAGCAGCATGTTGGCGAGGCGCAACGCGGACGTTAAGGGGGTCAAACACATATATACCGTGTACCAAGCAACCAACCTTTGAGGGGGGTGTCAAGATGAATCAGGGCGAAAGCGATGCCCAAATCTAGAACTGTGTGGAATGCATGGCATGATGATATTTTGGTAAATTCAGGTTAAGAGTCCCTACTTTCAGAGAGCAGTGTGCCTTCGCGTGAATATCATGGGGTACTATCACAACTGATTATTCCATTTTGGACATTTTTCACTATGTGCAGATTTGGGACCCGGTGTGGTGCCATGCCTTGGCAACTATTTATGCAAATCTCTAGGTGTGTAGTGCATATAGATCTGTGCCATGTTTCAGTGATATTGATGACTACTGTGGGACCTTCATCTTCATATGTTTTACCATCGATGGTATGACGAATTTTGGACTATTTTCACGTACATGTATGTCACCACTTGGGCATACCATATTCTGACAATTTCATGAAATTGTATGGGGCATTGTGATACTAATATGCTCTGACAAGGATACACCAACCTTGTGTGAATTGGGGGAGAAAAAACTCTTATTTGCTGCTTCTGTGGGTTTTGCCTCATTGCCATTCATTTTGCTGCTAACATTCCAGCAAAATACTGGCAAAAAAATTTCCCAGGAAATTGGGATAATTGGAATGGATTTTCTACATGCATAGGAGACAATCTGTTGATGCAGATTGTGCTGTGGTCCACCGCACAATGGGCCTTGGCTTTGCCCAGCTGCCAGAAAAGCTGGTCAATGAAATGGCTTCGACCCTGCACCCCTGCAAAAAGGAGATGAACTCCAGTGCAACAATGCTAGGGTCATGGTTAGGGGTCAATGGTGGTAGTGTTGCATGCACATATCCTAGAAAGCACCATACGTTCTATCAAAACTGAAAATTGGGAGCAAGATGGTGGGGGAGGGAACATCAGGTACGCTAGTAAAAGGGGCCGAATAAGGACGCATGTTGAGGAACAAAAAGAACGATTAAGGCCACTGCCCCCCCAACCCCCTATACCCCCCAACAGGTTGGCGGATGGATGGGGAGACCACCCTGGACAATGAGCAGACTATGCACCTGACCAGCAATCGCAGGAGTGCAACGTCCCGACCCACAATCTGTGGTGGGCACTGGTCGTTGCAATACCTCTTCTGCACCAAGTAAATGGCCGGTACCCAACCTATGGACAGCCGCAAGCAAGTATCAACAGCAATGCATAAGCCCCACCCAGTGCTTGACACGGTGCTTGCAGTGATGGTTCCGAGGTGCCCCATTCCACTTCCATCAGTGTGTGCACTACGCTTGGGATGTTTCACTGGGGCGTTGCACAATGACATCCCACAACATCCTCGAGAGCAGAGCCTCAGGCATTGGCAGCAGCTGCGCCCTCCGCCACGTCAAACGTCTCGTCAATAGCATTTGTTGGCGAGTTGGCCCCAGCATCTGCAGCCGCAGCCTCCGTGTGTACTTCCTGCGTAGTGTCCACATCGTCCACGGCAGCCACGTGCACTGCACCATCTTCGCTTGCCTCTGCTGTGAGCTCAGCATGGGTGCCAATGAGAGCCTCATCTCCTGGGGCTGGGACATCAGCAGCAGCTGCAGCAGAACCCTCCAGAGCCTGCTCGGGGGCAGCAGCGGCCACTGTGGCCTGAGCCTCACTGAGGTCCGGCATGACAAAGAAGGGCACGTTTTCCTGAAGGCACCGCAGCACTTCAGTGCGGACCAACGTGGCCTCTGCATGTTTAGCTCGGACCTGAATTTAAGGCAGGAAGGGGTGGTGGATAACACGGAGACAAAGTGAAAAAGGCAGGAAAGGAGGGGCTTCGACTTAGACTTATAGGGGCCGTACGCCTTTCAGCAAACCCCGCGCCTTGCGCCAGTTGAGAGCCACCACTGGTGGATGGTAGGAACACACCCTACCCAAGGTGGCCCGGTCTAACCAATGCAGCCCCACTCACTCATCACTATTTGCCACGAAAGTGTGGTGACGGATTCGCTGTCCGTTAAATTCTGAGACTACCCAGGCGGATGCTGGTTGACATGGCTTGTCCATGCACGTGGTTCATCGATTTCCATGTGGTAGAGCTCTTGATCCAACCGTCACAAGATATCTTTGTCCGTCAACCAATCTCCCTCCACCAATAGGCAGGAAAATACAAAGCGGATCTTAACCCCTGCCGTCTCAGGCGTCCAAGTGTGGGCAAACTAGCTACACAACCCTTGCTATCTCCGGGATCCTCGGCTCCTAGCATGGGGAGGAAATCAAGTGACCCTTGCCGTCTCGGGGGCCCATGTGTGGGCAAAAAGCGGTTACATAACTCTTGCCGTCTCGGGGATCCCCAACGCCCAGCACAGGAAGGAAATCCGAATTGGCTATTTAAGCCCCGCCATCTCAGAACCCACATGTGGGCAAAAGGGCCACATACCCCTACTGTCTCGGGGGTCCCAGCAACCGGTGCAGGGTGAAATCAGAAGTGGCTACATAACCCTTTCGGGGGCCCAAATGTGGGCAAAGTGGCTACATACCCCCTACCATCTCAGGAGTCCCCAGCAACCGGCGCAGGGTGAAATCAGAAGCAGTTGGCCACAAGGAGGCATGCAACGATGGTTGGTTCTCGGTGATAGCTGTTCACGCACCAAAGCATCAGTGTTCGCTGCAGCTAAATTAGCCAACTGGCCGCAAAGGCAAAGGAAAAGGGTCAACATGGAAAAATGGTTGTAAAATGGGGGGAAATGGGGGAAATGGGGGGAAATGGGGGGAAATGGGTGAAAATGGGGCGAAATCAAGGAAAATGTAATCACAAGCTAGTATGCAATATGCGCTAGACCATGAATCATGGTGATGGAACGTTGTCATTGAAACAGAAAGCTACATAAGCCTTGTGGCTGACTCCTTCATATTGGGTCGCTTGTCACGGCCGCCTGGTGGTATTGACGCATTCCCTCATGTGTTTCCGTTTGACCAATGTCCTGCGACTGTCAAAAGTGGTAAGTGGCAGTTGTACAGCGAGAATGTAGCACTAGAGAGTCGAGATTTTGACATCTTGCAATGGTGGGAAGGCATGTTTGCACACCTACCTCTCATGACAAGGTGTGTTACGTACACTCTTAGTGTTCCACATACATCATGTGATGTGGAGAGAACCTTTTGAGTTGGGAAACGGGTGTGCAATGTGGCTGTTTGGCGAGGATCACAAATTCTGGCTTCTTTGGCAAAATTCACACGCTGTCATTGTGTGCCTTAAAAAGGACTGCCATTGGTGAGCAAAAATGGGGAAGATCAGCAACCAAGACCTTGGCACTGCTCTAGCAAAATGGAGGGAAAATGGAGGAAACCGGCAAAGTCCACACAGATTTGCACTTCACCTCAAAAGCAGTAATCCGCCCCTCTCTGGGCAAAGGGGGAAACTGATGCATGGAGGAGGAGGGGTCCGTTCGAGCCCACTTTCTAGAACCCCGACCCCTTGAGCCTTAGCTTTAGGGTTGGCTGTTTCTCGGTGCCAGAGCTGCACGCACACCTGAGGGTACTGCGGGTCGATGTGTTGGGCCACTGTCAGCAGGCATACGACAATGTGGAGGTTGTTCGCAACATCTCGTGTCAGCTCCGTCCGTAGCTTTGCAAGGCAGTAATAATACAGCGTGAGGGCCGCACTGGCTAGCACTCCGCAGGCCTCACAAGCCGGTGGTAAGGTGAGCATCTGAAGGTATCATATGTTCAGGAATTCAGAAGTGCACAGGTGGGTCTTGACAACTTTGGGGCTGTGGCTGCGGCAGTGGATGAGAATCATGATAGGTTGAAGGTACAAGTGTGTGCAGACCCAGGCATGGATTCCAGGGACAGCGTGGGCATGCACATAAGAGGTCGTATGAGGGCACAGATGAGAACGCACAGACACAAACCGCACACCGCACATCGCACGTACCCCACGACACCTGCCTCTGCATCCACAGGCACAGGCACAGCCACAGCCACAGCCACAGCCACAGCCACAGCCACAGCCACACTCATACCCGGACCAAAAGCCACAGCACACACCCACAGAAACACCCACACCCACACAACACACCCAACCCCATACCGACACCCACATCCATACCCACACCAGCACCACACTTTGCACCCACACCACACGCCTACACTTTACACCCACAGCCACAGCCATACTCCCAACCACACTTACACCCACAGTCCCATCAAAACCCACATCCACCCACAGAAGACCCACAACGCACAAACACAAAACAACGACACCATACACCAGCCTCACACTACACGCCAGTCTCACACCACACACCATACCACACACCAAGACGGGCACATCCACATCCACACTCACGCGACATGTGTACATGCACGTGCACAGGCACACGCACGTGCACATGCACATGCACAGTTACACTCGCACTCCTACCCACACCACTACCCGCACCCCACACGCACACACAAGACCTCACCCTCATACTCCCACAGGGTGTGGGTGGAAAACGGTGCTGCCACAAAAAGACCCCAAATGGGGTCGTTTCTCGGGCGACTTCTGGACATATTCCTCCGGCCCCCAAGTTCCAACACAATCCCAAACACCTGCTGCTCGTTTTGCACTTCTCCATCCAGCTCCATCACAAATATGGCCGCGGTCTTATCATGTGGAGTCATCTGGGCTTTTGCCTCCGCCAGGACGTAGCGCTTGCAGAAGTGCGCGATGACCGTGCTCTCCTTCGTATATTCATTGACTCGTTGAATGTACGGCAACAGTGTGAACAGGGCCCGGGGGCACTTGGAGCTCGCAATCTCCTTCACGACCCCCGGCCTATGGACGCAGCACGGGATTCCAAGCCACGTCTTCACAGTCTCGAGGGCCCGGAGCTCGTACGCCCTGCGCTCCTGCACCTTCAGCACCTGTTCATGCTCCTGCCCTTTGGTAAGCTCCGCGGCCTTGTCGTCGACGTCCCCGCGATACTGCGCATCCGATTTGTAGTTGGCGATGGCGGTGGTGAAGACCTGAGGTGGCGGATGGGGGCGATCTCCACCCAGTGTAACCCGCATGAACGCATGCAGAACAGGACCGCCCTGCTGGACTGGGACCGGCTGCACACCAGATGTCCAAATCAATACGTCCCGTTTCTACAACCCCAAAAGTGACCATAGCCGGTGTTCCCGGGCCTGCAGACCGCTCTTTACGGGCAGTTGTGCTGAGAAGTGTGCACAGCAGCAGGCACATGGAATGATACCTCCTTGACTTGATGTCCAAACCTTGTCAAAACACAATATGTCTTATTTCCGCACTGTCCCAAAACAGACCAAACACAGCGATTCCACAGTTGCATGGCATGCATGGCCACTTCATGTGCGCAGCAGTGCTAGGCACCCACCACTGAGCACGAACATGCAACATCCCACGCCCACAAGTCGGAACCCCTTTTTCCCATTGTAGACGCACTTTTGACGGTTGACTGGGAACGTGACTTAACACCCTCCGCCTCAGGCCCCGGATGCTCCCATTCGGGCCAGATCTTGATGTGGGCTGGGGTGGGCGTGTGAGGCATGCGAACTGCAGCGCTGCCTCTACAATGCTGTATCCCGCCCTTCGATCAAGTGCTATGATCTTCAGCCCTAACGAGAGAGGCATGCCACTGTGCTAACAACAATCTCGGACATACTTGAGATGAAACGTGACTAATGGACCAAAACATGTGCAAAACAAAAGTGATGGACACCCAGTCTGCCACTAACCAAGACCCCCTGAAAAGCGGACCCAACACCTGGGGGAGGGGGGGGGGGGGGGGTGGTGGCATGTCGCCTTTCGTGTGTTGTCCTCGTCTGCAGCTGGCGGCGCCTATTGGCCGATCGCCATTTGCTGCCTTTCCCTTGGACTCTTCCCTTCATAGGCGGTGGTGCCCGCCGGCCTCTCACCACCCTGTGTACCTGTGTGGGAGGGGGGGAGGGGGGGTTCGCTGGGGGAAATGGCCAAAAAATGAGCCCAACCCACCCACCACATAAGCAACAGCCCAGCCATGACGTTTGTGCCTTGCCTACTGCGGGGGGGGGGGGGGGGGCGATGGTACACACTGATGTCATGGGGCGCTCTGCAGTGGACCAATACGCAGAGCATATTTGAATTCCCCATAAAACTCTGAGCATTTTGACTTACAGACTGTAAACCCGCCATTATACGACACTCCAACGAGTCGTTGTCCTCATTGTGTGGGCGGAAACCAGTCCACTTGGGCGTAGGTTCGTGTCTGGAGGGGGCGATGGAGGTGTTCAGGTCCGGGATTCTCACTGACACGCGTCCCCCCCCAAATGACTGCTGTCGTCCTTAATCCCCCCCCCCCCCGGGCCCTGCATGCCCTTCAGATGCTGCCCATGATCAGGCCCAAACTGGTGAGGGCTCCCTCCACAAAGGCCCAGAAGTATCAAAGCACATCCCCCCCCGTGAGGCAGGTCCTGAAGGCCTTTGGGTGGGGGGGGGGGGGGCACAGTCCCTCCCACGGCCGTCCACTGCGATTACGGAGGACCTGCAGCTCCGGCAGCTGCAGCCCCAGGGCCGCCGTGCACACCGCCTCCCGATCCTTCGCCTCCATCTCCGCGAGGCCCTGCAACGTCATGCCCTTGTCCGCCGCCATGACCACCAGTTTGCCCGGATTTGTGAGGGACAGCCCCGCGACGAGGGCCTGCAACGGCGGGTCCGGCAGCGGCCGGCGGCCGTGCAGCTCCGTGACGGTGTCCACGAAGGCGGCCGGGTACTCAAACGCTGCGGAGCCGTTGATGTACGCGCTCAACGTTGCAACCGTGACGTTGTGCTCAGCGTCGGCCATTTGCTCCATCAGCGCCTTCTTGAGGCTCGGGAACTCGATGATCTCCCTGTGGACAGCACACACGCATCTCAAATGCATTTTGAAGCTCTTTGGGGACCACCAAAAACGGGTTTCTTTTTTTTTTTATTACCAAATCAGTCCGAGACTTGAATATGATATAAAACTGCATCCAGCAAAGTTTAGCTTTCAAGTACAACACATAAAATACAACCAAAAAAAATTCACTACCATCCGACCCATTCGTGCTCATGCCCTCTAACCTAATCTCCTGCAGACCAACAACGGGTTGAGGTGGCAGTGGCACCTCCAATACTTTGGCGGCCCTCAGGTTGCCACGAACGGCGGGCTGAGTTGGAAGCATCACCTTATATGCGTTTGGGTGCCTTGAGGACACCACCAAACACCGTTTGAGGTTGCTGCTGCAACTCAAAGGCATTTTGAGGCTCCTTGGGCACCACCAAGCACCGTTTGAGGTGGCAACAGGATGTGCTGGGGGAGGGCTCACCAATGGCGAGGGTCCCTGGGCCACGGCCAGACCCCACCGTGGCGCATACGGGCGCAACATAACGGTATTGCCGTTGCTGCGGGTATGGGGGGTTTGGCTGGGGCTGGGGCTGAGGCGGCGGGGCAGCAGTATCAGACACCGCCGGGTCTCGCGGCAGCACCGCACCCAGTTCACAGCCTGCCTGTGATCCGCCCCCGTGGGTTCAATTGTGGGGGCGGGTCGCCAATAGAACCCCCGAAAAAACAAGCGGTTGACGGCATGCTTGTCCACACATCCAACTCTAGGGGCCAAGCTACAACCTACATTCTATCATCTCAGCAACATGTGATGGAGATGCACATCTCGCAGCCAGATTGGACCGGCAACAACGCAAACCGCACCAACTTGCTCCCGGAGCGCGCTGGGGCTGTAGCTTGCAAATCTGCCCTGGCGAGGAGCCAACGGATTCCAGTCAGTACTTTGCCCCGCAATCAAGGGGCTTTTGGGGGTTGCGCATCTGAAAAGTGTAACAGAGGGGGGGGGGGGGGGGTGGACATCTGGTTGAGTGTTTTGGGGTTGCGGAGGCAGAGATGTGAACACCCGACCCCTACCACCGTAGCTTCCCCACTCCCTTGGGTTATAGGATACTGCCGTGTCGTGGCAACTAATCCCCAAGACGATCTTGACAGCACAACCACCGCTCTTGGTGAGAATATTAGAAAACCAGCAACACATGCGAAGAATTGAATCTGCACAGTCGTTGCCACGGTCATTCGCCTACTAAGCCTGCACCCTCCATTTCCATTTACTCTCAGATCTGGCCAGATCTGGCTCAACTCCAACGGTCAACTCCTTTGGTTCATCGACAACCATTCCACCCACCTCACCCCTTAGCTCTCGCCTCCTCGACTCCTCCCTAGGCCACCCCACCATCCTGGCCGTCGCCCTTGGCTCTGCTCTACCCCTTCGGTCGCACAGCTCACCGTCCAAGCCTAGTTCTGCCCTGCTTGCGGCCGCCCTCATCTACCCCACAAGGAGGCCCATGACCGCAGCAACTGATTATCCTCCCCAATGCCATCAGCATTGTCCCGACCACCGGCCACTCCAACCTCACCATGTCCCTCCCCTGCCCCTCCACGTCACTCCGCCAGGATCCCCCCCTGAAGGGAGTCCCCTCAGCCCCTATCTGCCCTGGCACCACTTGATTGCACTCCCGAGGATACTCTCCTCGTCCCCACAACCCGTAGGCAGCCGCCCAGGACGCTGGCGGCTTTTCTCCCCTCGACCTCCGTCGCCGTCGAGACCTTGTCTTATATCGGGGACGGGATTTCGCCAGCGCTTCCGATGTGACAGACATCTAAGGTCTGTCGCACCCACAACAAGAGCATGAGTCTTCATGCTCTTTCGCTTCTCGGCAAGAGCTAGTCACCCACCCTCTCATCCAATGATGGAACAATGAAAAGGGGGTGGGGGCGCATTTGATCTAATCAAGGTGTCCCAATGGGTCAAAGCAAGCTGGAATGTAAGACGCTGGAGACAATGGGGAGAACTGATGCCAATGACCAGTGTTTGCCTTGCTCTGTGTTATTCTTGCCTGCTTCTTCTCCTGTGCCACTTTTCCAAGCAAAACCAGAGTTGTGATGACCAAAACGGTCCAAGAAGACCAGGGCAGCAAAGTAGACGCCAAAGGGGACTGGCAGCATTGAACTCAGATAAAACCATGAAGGGCTATGACAGAAAAACATATAGATTGAGAGGATATTCACAAGCAAAACTGACTTCAGATTACAGATGCACTGAAACACAACATGTGTGAAAAGATAGGTCACTTTCAGTTGAGAAAAGAGCATGGGTGCCACCAACATGGGCCTAGCATGGGTGCAGCATCTCACTACGATGTGGTCTATGTTGAGTTACTCCATATTTTGCGGTGGTGGCATAGCATGTGGCAGGACACATCATGCCATGTCACATGCATCGTATGGGGCTGATCCTACCGAGACGGGAACCACTTAGAAAGCGACCCTTAGTTCCCGAGCCTCTGAGAAAAGATCGATAAAAGATTGAATTTCCCAAAGAATTCTAAGAACCTCAACCCATCAAGCCATTTGTGCTCCATGCAAGATGCAGTAAACTGTGGTGTAGGACAAACGTTTGGTGGCAGGGAGATATTGATGTGCTGATGCCTGGAGTCTAGTTGACGACCCATGGGAGACCATGCAGGATGTTGCATAGCCAATGCAATATGACTTGTCATCCCTTTGATGTTCCTAGGGTTCGCCTGGTTTGGGTGAGGAGGTGGCTGAATAGTGGCTACATGGCACCCTTAGGTTGATCCATAGCTACCAACTAGTTACCACTGCTTCCTCCGGACTACCTTGTGCTGAGTCCCGTGCTACATACTGATGACACAAACCTTGCACAGCCCTTGACATCACAATAATTTATGGGGATCTTGCTGTGCCCACACAACCAGAGACCCCAAGGAGCCATCCTGCTATCCAACAACACATAGCTACCCAGTTTTTGTTGCTAGTTCCCCAGTTTAGACCAGCCTGCAACCAACTGCTCACCAACTTCCCGCAGCGGATGACGATACTGAGGGCCCACATGACTAGAGAACATGAAGCAACATCCTGCTGTAGTTGCGGCCATAGCTACCATTTGGGTGTCGCTAATTCCCTAAAGGCCTTGCACCCTCGTTGACTTTGTCATCCTTCACCCCATAAGGATGGCTAAAGACCATGGGACAACATCCCACTAAGGTGAGCATCAGCTATCAACTGGCTGTCACTGGCCTACCTACCTTGACTACCTTGCAATTCATCTTCCCCCTAACTCCTACTCGGAGCCCCAGCCCCTTACTGCACACTTGCCTACACTCGCTTGGCGAGTGGCACACCAACCACATCACATCACCTTACCTGTTGTAGTGTTTTGCCCATGTGCCCTGATCATGCCTTGACTCATCAACAGACTTGGCCGTAAAATCAATACGAAACAAACCTGACTCTTTGTTGACGTTAAGCAGTGTAATTTGCTGAAGATAAGCGACGCTCCCCGATTGGGGAAGAGGGTGGCTCTAGGCGAGGCTCTGAGAGGCTTCGGCAGAGGATGGCGCAGGGGTTACCATTGGAAAGGGATCCCTCTTGCAACTCATCTTGCTCGCCCTGGATCTTAAAAAGCGCTCGAAAAAAATTCGAAAATGCATGTAACACTTGTTTATCTCCCTGAAGGTGATGGACGCACCAACACTGGGGAAAAAATGGTAACCACCCTTATTGCAGAGAGAACGCAACTGCACAGTCAAGATGCATATTGTAGGGGTATGCACCCTCAACCCATGCAACCTAATCATGATAATAAACTTACCCCTCTTCCCAGCTATTATGGCCTCCCCCTTGACCCCTCATTGTCGCGGCTTGCCAGCAGGGATGCATTAGAAGGGAGAGAATCCCAGAGGCGACCCCAGAAGCGGTTAGACAGGCGGTTGGGGGAGGTTGCCAAAGCGGGTGGGGGCGGTTACTGTCGTTCACGAATGCCATTGAAGCTGGCACTTGGCGTCAGGGGCACAGTGGCTGGGCGTAGGCTGGGCGCCCTGGAGGGGGGAGGTACCTCCTTCCCTTCTAACGCATCTCTGCTTGCAACCCACCAACCTTCTACATGAGCTTCGACGCCTTACCAGCCCTCGACCCTCTTACGTTTACGGACCTTGGTCCCCTGTGCACCACGTGCGCCTGCACACTTTGTACAAAACCCCATGTCACCTTACCCCTGTCTTTTTGTGGCTATCCCTTTGAATTTCTTGCTGTCTCAAAGGGTCTTTTGCTCCTTTGTTGATAGGCTGTAGTTACAGGTTTGATAGAGCACCAACCCACATCACCGTTGCGGGGTGCCGCTTTTATGCTTTTTATGGGCTGCAGCTTGTCTATTATATTTTCAAATCCAGTAAACACACCTTCCGTTCTCATCTTTTTCGATCTGCAATAGCGGGCCTAGATTTGATTTTTATCCTGCTTGGCCCTGTCTTGCCCCTCTGGCAGGACGCCTGTTATTATTGTACAAACAGAGTGAGAAGAAAGCAGAGTGAGGACTCCTATCACGCTATCTTAGAAGCCCTGTACATAGGAGGGCTGTGGAGGGGTGAGATAGGTGTGGAGGGGTGAGAGGGGTGTGGAGGGGTGCAGAGGGGTGTCGTGGGTTCGTGGAGGGCTTTTGTAGGGGTGTGATGGGGTGGTGAGGGTTTGTGGAGGGCATGTGGAGGGCTTGTGCAGGGCTGTGGCTGGGTGTGGACTAGTACAGAATACCTTGCTAGGCGCTGCTGAGACTCTTCCAACACGTTATAGGTCATCCCAAACGCCACATCCCAGTCCACGGAGTGCCTCCCTTTGGTGCGCTCAATCCAGAAGGCCTCAACTGACGGCTCATTGAAGAGGCGGGCCTCGGGCAGTTGGTGGTTGAGCCGCCGCATGAAGTGGTCGTGGATAATATCAGTCTGAACATGGGCAACGTAGTCCGTGTAGCTCATGACTGTGGCCTGTGTGCGTAGATAGAGGACAGGGGGGTCCTGAGCTGCACAAGGCTACACGGCGTACTGCGAAACACAAATGGAAAGGGAGGGCATTGTGGCCTTTAGTACAAGAAACATCACACAACCTGCAGGTGACAGCAAAGCATAAAACTGGCCATTGGCGCCTGGCCTCAGAATGAGCAGTCAACAAGCCCCAGTCTGGGCCTATCCAGATCGAATTTAACCCCATGAGGGTCAATGTGACAAAGCAGCATTGGAGCCAGCTATATGCCGTAGTTCTGTAAGTAGAGACAGTCGCACCTCACGTGTAATTCAGTAGACCTCAGCTCAGGATTGGGTTTGCTTTTGTTTCAGGATGAGAGCGTCCAGTAGCCACCAATAATTGGGCAGATAAAAATGCGAACCTTGCACAACAAACCTGCAAGCAATCAAACATTGATCAAAAACAAGCAATCAATGATGGCGCCTTCCATTACACTGCTCATTTGCTTCAATGTGAAGTGAAATGTGCCGTGACACTCAATAGACCCTCACTGTTTTGGCCCTTTACATCCAGACCATGGCTGCGGCAAATGGACCGCAACTCCTTGACAGTCCATTCATGGATAGTGCACTACTCAATTGCAGTATGAACAGCACTGTCAACATCAGGCTGAAAATTCAACTATTATGACTTTCCTATTGGTTCAGCAGTTCTATTGCGAAGCATTGAAGGGTGACTTGAGTGCTCCACCAGCATACAGACGCTGGCCAGCTTGAAAATTTCAGAGAAACTGGGCCTCGTCATTGTCTGAAGGCTCGGGGGAATGGCCCGGATCCAAATTAATATTGTACGTCTGTCGTGCCTGTTGGTCCACTGCTTGGCGTTGCTCTGCAACTTGCAATGGACTGACGTCAGCAGCAACTTCCCATGCATACTGCTTTCCCTTCTGCTTCTTTGTATTCCCCTTAGTTGTCACCATGACATGAAATGGAAAAAAAAATGCTTGCGGCAGAAAAAAGGAGCAGCCCAAAGTGAAGGTAAAAGCGTAGACAGACAAAGGAAAGCACATCTATCTTGTTGGTACAATTGTCACCCTTCAATACTTCTGCAAACTGTGCTGCATTTTTGCAGCTTTCCAAAAACAACATCCTGCTTTGGCCCTGTGACCCATGGTGGGCCCTTAGGTGCAGTCCATACACTCACACACACCCCTTCATCATTTTGGTCTTCTGGAGTTCAAGGGCAAAAATTGACCAAGGGTTGAATGTGACACATTGGACTAGGCACCTCAGAGATAAAAACAACCACACCCCAAAAAAAAAGAGGGAAAGGGGTGCGTGAGACTCAAATGAGATTTCGTAAGTTAAGCACGAAAAGAAGAACATAAATAGCAAGGCCACCTCAACACGAAAGGAAACATGTGCAGTGGCAAGTTCTTCAGCCCCAAGAAGCTAAAAAGGCACAGCCCCTTTTATGGGACATGTGCACCGTGCCACAAAGAAATAGTTTCAACATGCATTGAAGTACCTTGTTGGCCCATGTTATAAAGGGTGTGTATTTCAGATTTGGCAACAAAAATGAGCTTTGGCTCATTAGAGGTTCAATTTTGCTGTTATAGGATACACAAGACCGCCTTCAACTACATAGCTGTCAGTGGTCCCGAATACCCTGCGTTCTGTGCCCTGCTCTATCGTGCCTTCATGCTTTTTTCACATAGGTTGTGGTGCCACCAGGTTGTGAGTGTCAGACGTGGCATGAGATGCTGCTAGTATTACCGTTGATGATGTGTTCTATCACCACTTGTATGATTTGTGCATGAACGTTTGAAACGCGTCATTTCAATCCACGCTCTGCTTGGAAATGTAATTGATAAGTTCTTCACAGGTACCAAAATGAACTATTGGTAGTGTTCTATGCTAATAATGAAAGAAAAAGCCACATAATCCGTGCCGTGTCGCGGCCGCCAAAGCAGGGAGGAATCACAAATAGGCTGCGGAACGATTTCCGTCTCAGGGTCCCCAAAGCAAGAAGAATAAAAAAAAGACTACATAACTCCTACACGTCAGGGTCCCAAAGCAGAAAGGAATCACAAAAAGGCTACATAACCCTTACCGTCTCAGGGTCCCCAAAGCGGAGAGGAATCAGAAAAAGGCTATATGACGCCTGCTATCTTGGGGTCACCAAAGCGGGAAGAAGTGACAAAAAGGCTAGATAACCCTTGCCGTCTCAGGCTCCCCAGAACACGGGGACCAACCCATGCCAGCCTGAAAATGGCTATGTGCTCACCGGTGGGGCCCCTTAGGGGGGGCGCCTGGGGGTATTGGTTAGGGGGTCCACAAAGAAGAAAAACATTTCTCTGGGACCAGGGTCTCTATAGACACACAGTGCCGGCTGTAGGCCTGCCAAGTTTTGCCCTAAATGGTACAAATAAGCCCAAAATGGCACTTTCAAGGCCCAATAAGCACCACTAGGAGGGCCTAATTTGTGCAATGTCGCTTCCCATCGGTTTCTCTCCTCTCCCTTTGTCACCAAATGATCACCCAACGACACCCCAAGGAATCCTTAGGGGTTATGAAAGGTCAATTGAAAATTGCGATCTTTCAACCAACCCATGCCAGCCTGAAAGCAGCACAGTCCTCACTGGTGGGGCGCCATAAGGGGGATGAACGGGGGTACCCGGAGATAGAGCCTGGGACCCCATCATTTGTTAGGGGGTCCATATTGAAGAAAAAAGTGGGGTCCAAATCGACGCACAGTGCCGGCTATAGGGCAACCAAATTTTTGCCACCATGGTGCAAACAAGCCCAAAACATCGCTTTTCAGGCCCAAAGGGCACCGCTAGGAGGGCCCAATTGGTGCTATGTGGGTCGCCATGGGTTTATGTGTACTTCTATTGTCACCGAATGACCACCCCATTCTGGCCCAAGGGTCCCATGCGATTGTCAAGTGTCACCAGAAAAAGCAGACTCTTCAGCCATCCCATGTAGGTAATTTTGTGTGAAAACGGTGATTACGTGTCTTTCAAACGAGCCATGGCCGTCCCTAAGCAAGGGTAGATGTGCCATAAGGGTCCTTTTGCATCCTAGCATGGGCATACTGTGAAAAAATCACCCATCCCACCCCTATATAGGGTCTCAAAAGCCGCCAAAAACGTCGACATCACAAAAACGGCTGAAAAACTGCACAAGTTGCATGAGCACTCGCCCCGCTAACCCCCACACAGACCTCGTGAGGTTGGGACCCAAGGACACTTTTTCAGCTGAAAATAAAAAAACCAACAGATTCGTGATTTTGACCCCAAAAAGGGGGGGGGCTAATTTTAGTGACGATTGTTAACCCCCCCCCTACCCCAACCTGTGGGTTTCAGGTTTGGGGGAGGGGGTTCCAGGGGGGGTCCTGATCAAAACCTCATTCGGGGATGTGTTGAATGGACAAAATAATGATTTTACAAGGGGCGAAGCCAACAATCAACACCTTGGGGTAGGGTATGCGAATAAGCCCCAAAGGGGGTGGGGTGGCGTTTTTCCCACATATGCGGGATGCGTGATTGTGATTTAACAACCTCTGCGAGGTGATTTGGACTGCATATTTGAAGTCATAATGAAATTCTGAACATTTGGGATCCCCCAGTGTGGTGACCATTTCTGAAAACCTGAACATGCATGCAACCACATGGCGTTCCTTAGGTGGCATCACAGCCCAAAGCCCAGCGTAGCGGCGCATCAACATCCCTCAATACCCATGCACCACACAGCGGGTGCACAGCGCTAGTGCAGTGTGTTTACCTTTTTGCTCCTTCCCGCCCGTGCGCCGCTTTCCACGTTAACATCAAACAGCATAGGCACCCACCTTGCCCAAGGGTGGTTCTCTCAAAGACTTCAGTGGCACGGGTTAATACATGCATGCATCATATGTGTAACACACCTGAAATGGCAACCCGCCGCACAGCACACTATACCAAGCATGCGAAGGGGACCCCAAAAAGGGGGTTCTGATCGCCTGTTATGGATAAAATGAAATGGGGTCCTCCCTCGGCCCTACCTCCAGTGATAGTGGGAACACCAGCTTTTGCAACAAATATCAAAGCCCTGTCCATCAAAAAGGATCCTGTTTTGCTCTTTCAGCAGCAGCAGCAGCAGCAGCAGCAGCAGCACTTGTTGTTGCTGATGCTGTGACTGTGCACTTGTTGGTCATGGTTGCGGGTGTCATGATCATGGGTGTTACTGGTGCAGCTGCTGTTACTGTTGCTGCTGCTGCTGCTGCTATTGTTGCCGTTGTCATTGCTGATGCTGTCGGAACGGCAACAACAACAAGAACAGCAACAAACAACAACGACAACAAGCAGGAGCAGCAGCAGCAGCAAAGGCAGCATGGGGCAATGTCATTCACAAAAAAAAAATGCGAAGGGGGTGCTCACCAGAGGCACACTGGGCACAGGCAGTGACCTCAATGCCGGCGATGTCAACGTGGGGATACGTGGACAACTGCATAATAACAACGGAGTTGAGGGCGTCTAAGATCTCCTTCAGATACTCAGGAGATGTGACAAAGACGGAGGTGGCGGGGTCCGCATGGCGGAGGACGCCGAAAAAGTGGTTTGCAGCGATCAGAAGCGTGTGGACCCCGATGCCGTGCCGCTGCTCGGTCATGGATTGGAGGGTCTCCTCAGCCATCAGCGCGTGAAGGAAGGCCTGGGGAGCGGGCATGCACAGCAGACCACTGCGTTGTGCAGGACGCAACTTTAATGCGCAGCCCCTTATGTGTAGCTTGGTGTTGTTCTGTTGGTCGCGTGTCACGGTTGTTGTACAGATAAGTTGTGGCCAGAAGCAGGCAACAGCAAACACAACAGAAATGAAAACAGCAACAACAGCAGCAGCAGCAGCAGCTAAAACAAAGACAGCAGGCAACAGAACCACCAACAGCACCGGCAACAACAACTACAACCATTGTCTCCAGTGCTGTTGGGAACGGATGTTCCATAAAGGCTGGTGGGCTACCGTGTAGTACACCTGGTGCCCATTGCTGTGGGTGAGAGGGGACCTTTTTGGGTTTTGTGTGACTGGTTACAAAATGCGATGATCATCACATCCACCCACCTATGGCCCGCTTAGCTGAACAGCACCATCAAATACAAATCTGTTGCCAGCATGCTGCCGATGTCCTATCCTGTGCGCTGTTCAGATTTTTTTGCTTTTGCCCAACAAAGTGTGATCCTTATGCTGTCTGCATATTCAAACCTCCATGCACCTCAAAACCATGCATCAGTTCGATGCATTGCAGATTTACGAACATGTCATGAAACATTATTCAACTGTTTCCTACTCAACATGACAAACCATTACGTCGAGCTCCAATAGCCACTGCCATGTCATTTGCCGTTTTCATTGATATAATTGTTTTTTAAATCAAGGACTTGTTTACCCAAGGATCCATGGCTTGAGCTGGCACAGGAGGCGATTTCTGGGCCTGTTTGGGGTTAGGCTATTCGACCTCTGAAATCAGGTCCATGGGCATGAGCCCTTCCACAGAAATGTTTCCTTTTTCAGATGTAAACGGGCTGTGCACCATGTGGCAGTACTCGTTTTGCCGACTGATTGACCAACACGCTCTGAAAAATTGCAGATCTTTTAGGAGGTTACTGTTAACTACTGCTTCCATTTGATTCACATACAACTTGGGCGGGACATCATGTAGGTTGCCGATGCTGTGCCCCCCCCCCCCCCGCCCCCGCCGCTGTTATGGAACAACCCCCGCTCTCCCTCACGGCACTGGACACCGGGCGTACCACACAGTACCCCATCAGCCGTCGTAAAACAGCCGCCCATCCCCCCCACAGCACTGGGCACCGGGTGTAATAAACGGTCCCCACCAGCTTCTATGGAACAGCCACCCCTCCTTCTGCCGTACCGTGTAGCACACCCAGTGCCCAGTGCCATGGGGGAGAGGAGGGGTGTTCAGAATGGCTGGAGTACCGTGTGGTACAGCCGGTATCCATTGCTGTGGGAAAGGGGGGTAGGTTACATAAAAGCTATTGGGGTACCGCACAGTATTCTTTGGAAAGTGGCATAACTCAGACCTTGGGGCAGCGTGGCAACAGACCTGGAAGCATGTGATGTCTTTGACGGGCATGGGGAGTTGCTTCAGCTTGATGGTCTGCACAGCCTTGAGCACCCGAATGGCGGCCACGAGGAGGTCGATGGGCTCACGTGGGGCTTGGCTGGGCATGACCATACCGCTGGGACTGCACGCCTGAGCCATCGTGACTAGGATTAATGGAAGTGTTGCGGGTGCTGTTCGGGACCTGCAGACCTTGTGGTCGGAGGTCACTTGTGGCCACAATCACGGAAGGGCAGCCGCAACTGTCATCATGTTTGGGGGCCTGCACCACTGCACATCAATCTGACAAAAATTAAAAAACAACAATGGCTACATAAATGCAACCAGGGTGCAAAACAGAATGCAAGCATCAAATGGACATCCAACATGTGAACCAGTGGCTCTTGCTGTGCTTCTGCATCTGCAGAAAACCTCGATATCAGTATTAATACTTTTATATTCACTCTCCGCCTGTATTCTGCACGTTCACATTGAGGCCCAATAATGTACCGTGATTTTGACTGTGTACTGTTTGTCCTCCCAAAATAATGTCAGAGTCCCCGAGCAATGGGCCTCCTTGGGGGAATCCTTGCACTGCGCGCACCCTGCACACTACTTTTGTACTGTATCCCCCAGAAAAGCCCCCAGACCAAGACCATCAAAACGAGGCTACCCCAGAAGCTCGGCTCTGCAAAGCTGCTCCCTTACCTTGAGACAACATGCAAAACAGAAGACAGTACTTAATGTTTGCATCAACTACTACTATCACCTATTGTCTTTTGGAAGTCCACAAAGGTTGGTTGGGACAGGACAAGGTTAAACCATGGTGACCTTGTCACATGTGTGCGTGTCAACCCAATTAGGAGAACATGTTACCTGACACTCGTCATACGTGGACAACTTCCCGAGGTCAGATTTGTTGCAACAAAGTACACATACCTCCCCATCATCACGCACAACATCTGTGTCATCAATGTCCTCATGTGCAGGTGCAGCCCATACACAAGCTGGTATGTGTTCCCATGGACCATATGGAGGGCAGCATACATTTCTACGAATCAAAAACTGTTGCAAATGCAAAAGGACACATCGGTAATCATGCAAATGAGTACCATGCCCTCCATATGTTCCTACAAAGCTCTGGAGGCAAAGTGATATATGTCCCTGCAACTCCCTGGCAAAAATCCTTCATCCCACAGGTATGCATAAGCCCAACCCATGCTCGATTGGGTTCGGTTGGGGGGCGGGTGGTCTGGCCTATCCGACTCCGCCAAGCGGGCCCACAGAGCCAAAATGGCCAAAATTGGCGACCTCGGCCAAGAGCTCGTGCCAAGCCCAATAAAGCGCGAGTCCTAGAATGGGGCATGGATGGGGGGGGGACCATTTGGGGTCACAAAACCCGATTTGGGGGGTTCATGGAAAAAGCCACGAATCCCCATCACAGAAAAATCAAGGGTCGCTCCCTTGGGCAATCCTGGGTGGAGTCTTCATATGCACATCACAATCAACTCCGAAAAACCCAATATCCAACCCTTAACTCAATCAGGGTGGTCCTTGACAGGAAAAAAAAAAGTGTTCCGTCACACCAAAACTGGAGAGACGTACCCTACCCCTACCCCTACCCCTACCCCTACCCCTACCCCTACCCCTACCCCTACCCCTACCCCTACCCCTAATCAAGACTAAATATTGGGACCGAGGTGGTGCTGAGGGGACACTGTGCATTGCATATTGAGCAGTGCGCAATCTACACGCCACATGGAGAACACGTTGACGGACCCCTGAAAGATCCAAGTGAAGGCCCGCGGCTCCTACACAGTTCGGCAATGATAGCCCCCAATACCGCCAACCCCTCCCCCAAAATCTTTCCTCCCTCCCTTCAATCGCTTGAGAGACAACCCCCCCCCCCACCCCGCACCCCCCCCCCCAAACCCCTCCTCGCTCGCTTCACTCGATCCAAGAACCACTGTGGGAAACATCATTTTGGACCACTTTTTGACCCACAGGTGACCTTTGCGAACCCTACCCTAGTATGTGAGCACGGTGGGTTGGTGCCACTGGCCCTCAAATACCCCCACTCCCTCCCCCGAAACCCTTCCTTGCTCGCTTCGCTGGCTCGAGAGACATCCCCCCCCTCACTCCCCCCCACCAGCCCCTAAACCCCTCCCACTTGGGAGACATGCCCCCCCCCAACTCCCAACCGTCCCCTAAATTTTGGCCATTTTTGGCCCGTTTTAATGCTCTTTAGGAACTTGCATGGGCCAATATGAGTCAAAAATGACTAAAAACAACCTAACACCATTTATTTGAGCACCCCAAGTGGTCCAAGAACAATATTGGGAAAAGTCATGGACACACAATACCACAGTGATGCACGGGGGCCCTAGCACCGCGTCCACGGCACACAGCCCGCACAGGGACCCATACTTTGTGGTTGTATGCAGCCCCCCAGGGGCACTTCGGAGTTCGGAACCAAAACCCCCGCCATTGGTAAAGGGGTCCTTGTACAAGAAAAAAGTTATTCAGCACCCTAATCGAAATTGTAGCACAGCAGCCGCAATATGCAAAAAGATTTTGACTAAACAACATGAAAAGGAGCAATTTTAGGGGTTTTAGGGGTCCATGGCCCGAGCTACATGGGCCTAGCGGCCACTATGTGGGTCCTCCTGGGTGCTAGAGTACCCATATTGTCACCAAATAATCACCCAAACCCATCCCGGACGCGACAAAAGGATTTCGGAAAAAATGCAAATTTAAAGGAAAAATTTTAGGTGCCACTAAACAACTTACAAAACAGCAATTTTAGGGCTGTTACGGGCTACATGGGCCTAGCGACAAATTCCTGGTTCCCCACTGGTGCTAGACTACCCATATTGTCACCAAATTATCAACTCAACCCATCCCAGAAGCGACCGAAGGATTGCCGTTAGAATGGTCTACTGGAACTCTCTTCGAAAAACATTGGGGGGCGGGGCGCTCTTTGAAACCCCGTCCCCCCCACCTTCCCAACTATCCACTGCACCACAGTTCAACACACCACGCCCCTGAACATCATGTCACTGTGCATCACAAGACCCCATACAACACCCCATACAACACCACATGGCACGTCACGGCACGGCACGGCACAGCACAACACACTCACATCATACACACACCACACCTAGAAACGGGGACAGAAATCAACCCAACTAAAGTCGGAATAAGCACTTGGCTCGACACAGAGTGTCCCACTGCAACACCATGTGACACTCAACGCCACACCGCACATACTACAACACACTGCAGCACACCACGACGCATGCCTCCATGCCCCTCCTTGTTTGCTCCTTCTTGCCACCCCTAGTACTAGGGCTTGCTGCAAGCACCACCCGCGGCTTCTTGTTTTTTTTTAGAGAATATGGCACTGCCAAGTCCAGTTCCACTTCAATTAACACAATGCTATTTACAAAAAGGCGGCTTAGGCATCTTGCTAAGTGGAATCCCTTGTTAATAACCCTCTGTGAGTACTGAAATACTCTCGTTGGGTTATTTTTCTTGGGTTTTCCTGTTTGCTTGGTAACGGTTTTGGTCCGGCCCCTATACGTTGAATCTATTTGAGGACAAAGCCTCTAATTGATTCTAGAATGGGGTGAGACCTGTTTGTTACTCGACTGCCTTACAGCGTATTGGAACTAAAATGACATGCACCATAGGACACTATCCTTACAATACAACTTTCACCCACAGGTCGCCGAACCCTGTGAGGTGGGCGGCTCAAAGGGTCGCCTAAAACAAAAAGCTACATAGAAAACACACAAAGAAAAACAACCAAGCAGCCAACAGGTCACTGAAAACCAAATCAACCAACGTACAATACTCAGGCAACAAAACAAAACAAGATCCAGAGTTGGACTTACAATGGCCATAGCTCCAAGAGTTTATTGCATCACCTACTAATACAACGGGTCCTCCCGGCTATGTTGTTCTAGGAGCTCCAATTTAAAGATATGTTTACCTGCGGCCTAACTCACAAAGAGCTCCGGTCTCTGCATGCATCCAAAGTCAATCTCCACTTGTGTTTTATGTGTTGATTTTTCTTTGACATCTGTTGTGTTGGCTGACAGGAGACACCCCCCGCTGTGAAGGGAGGAGAACCACCCTTTGGAGTGACTTTGCTACTGCATGTAGCACCACCCGCGGCTTCTACTGCTCCTTCCATGCCGGCTGCTCACACACTCTGCTCTGTCGCTAGGTCTTCCTTGCTCTGGTCTTCCTTGCAGGGTGTGGTTGCACTGCTACTTGCACGTCCTTACGGAGGATCTCCCTCAACACTTGCAAAGGAGTAGCATTGATGGTGAGCTGCGGCTCGCATGTTGTGTGGCCCAGGGGAAGGGGGGGCTTGAAAAAGAGGGGTAGGTATCGGTGTGAGGTTGAGTGCAAGGGCGCTTCGCCCGTTGTCTGGATTAAATTTTTGTTGTTAGTGTTGCTTTTCGTGTGCCTAGGCGAAGGTAGTTGCAGTGCTTTTGCGAGCAGGGGTAAAAAAATTACTGGCGTGTAAGTGTGTGCAATTCTGTGTATGTGGTTGGAGTACCAGCACGCCCTTTGTGGACCCTTGTTGGGGGCTCAATGCGGGCATTTGGTGAAACCTAGTATGCACGTAGCAAAACCTAGTAAAATGTAGCAAAACCTAGTAAAATGTAGCAAAACCTAGTAAAAAAAAAATTTTTTTAAAAAAAATTTTTTGAAAAAAAAAAAATTTTACTAGGTAAAAAAAGCAAAAATTTTAAAAAAAATTTTAAAATTTTTTTTTTTTACTAGGTAAAAAAAGCAAAAAATTTAAAAAATTTTCCCTTACTAGGTTACTAGGTAGTGACAAATTTGGACTTGAATTTGAACAAAAAAAACCAAGTTTATGGGGGGGGGGGGGTCAACGGTAGGTGGTATTTATGTTTAAGGGCATGGTGCCCCCTGGTCTATTCCAGGCCACTTGTGTAAGTGGCGCCCCACCCGGGCCAAACCGTGTATTGCAAGGTCAGCAAAAATAAAATGAGGCTCAAGAAAAGAAAGAGCTTTTATATGATAAATATATATATACATATATGAGGTGCACACACGCGTGCTTTATATGAAGTCGCAAAACACGCGCTTGTAGATGAGGTCCGACTTCTTGTCTTTGTAGGTGGGTTGTGCAGAGGGAGGGTTGTGCTTGCACATGTTGCGAATCACGCCCGTGGTCTTTTCTTCCAACTCTTTGATTAGATTTTTGTCATACTCCAATCTCCCAGAGGCATCTTTGGGGTAATGCTCTGGAACAAAAAATTCTTCACCACGGATCACCACCTTTGGACGGACCTCATCTACAGAAGGCGGCTTGTCAACCACAAGCCGGTCACCCAAGGCGAATGCCAACACAATGCATGCCAGTGTGGCAGTAAATTGCACATTCCATTTGCCACCTCACCCCTGCCGTATCGGGGATCCCCAACGCTGCAGAGCGGGGGGCAGAATCAGAAGTGGCCCACAAGTGGGCAAAGTGGCTACCTCACCCCTGCCGTATCGGGGATCCCCTCCGCTTCAGAGCGGGGGGCAGAATCAGAAGTGGCCCACAAGTGGGCAAAGTGGCTACCTCACCCCTGCCGTATCGGGGATCCCCTCCGCTTCAGAGCGGGGGGCAGAATCAGAAGTGGCCCACAAGTGGGCAAAGTGGCTACCTCACCCCTGCCGTATCGGGGAGCCCCACCGCTGCAGAGCGGGGGGCAAAATCAGAAGTGGCCCACAAGTGGGCAAAGTGGCTACCTCACCCCTGCCGTATCGGGGAGCCCCACCGCTGCAGAGCGGGGGGCAAAATCAGAAGTGGCCCACAAGTGGGCAAAGTGGCTACCTCACCCCTGCCGTATCGGGGATCCCCACCGCTGCAGAGCGGGGGGCAAAATCAGAAGTGGCCCACAAGTGGGCAAAGTGGCTACCTCACCCCTGCCGTATCGGGGATCCCCACCGCTGCAGAGCGGGGGGCAAAATCAGAAGTGGCCCACAAGTGGGCAAAGTGGCTACCTCACCCCTGCCGTATCGGGGATCCCCACCGCTGCAGAGCGGGGGGCAAAATCAGAAGTGGCCCACAAGTGGGCAAAGTGGCTACCTCACCCCTGCCGTATCGGGGAGCCCCACCGCTGCAGAGCGGGGGGCAAAATCAGAAGTGGCCCACAAGTGGGCAAAGTGGCTACCTCACCCCTGCCGTATCGGGGATCCCCTCCGCTGCAGAGCGGGGGGCAAAATCAGAAGTGGCCCACAAGTGGGCAAAGTGGCTACCTCACCCCTGCCGTATCGGGGATCCCCTCCGCTTCAGAGCGGGGGGCAGAATCAGAAGTGGCCCACAAGTGGGCAAAGTGGCTACCTCACCCCTGCCGTATCGGGGAGCCCCACCGCTGCAGAGCGGGGGGCAGAATCAGAAGTGGCCCACAAGTGGGCAAAGTGGCTACCTCACCCCTGCCGTATCGGGGATCCCCTCCGCTGCAGAGCGGGGGGCAAAATCAGAAGTGGCCCACAAGTGGGCAAAGTGGCTACCTCACCCCTGCCGTATCGGGGATCCCCACCGCTGCAGAGCGGGGGGCAGAATCAGAAGTGGCCCACAAGTGGGCAAATTGGCTACCTCACCCCTGCCGTATCGGGGATCCCCTCCGCTGCAGAGCGGGGGGCAAAATCAGAAGTGGCCCACAAGTGGGCAAAGTGGCTACCTCACCCCTGCCGTATCGGGGATCCCCACCGCTGCAGAGCGGGGGGCAAAATCAGAAGTGGCCCACAAGTGGGCAAAGTGGCTACCTCACCCCTGCCGTATCGGGGATCCCCACCGCTGCAGAGCGGGGGGCAAAATCAGAAGTGGCCCACAAGTGGGCAAAGTGGCTACCTCACCCCTGCCGTATCGGGGATCCCCTCCGCTTCAGAGCGGGGGGCAGAATCAGAAGTGGCCCACAAGTGGGCAAAGTGGCTACCTCAACCCTGCCGTATCGGGGATCCCCACCGCTGCAGAGCGGGGGGCAAAATCAGAAGTGGCCCACAAGTGGGCAAAGTGGCTACCTCACCCCTGCCGTATCGGGGAGCCCCACCGCTGCAGAGCGGGGGGCAAAATCAGAAGTTCTGAAACCTAGTAAAAACAAAAAAAAAAATTTTTACCAGGTTTTGAAACCTAGTAAAAAAAAAATTTTTTTTTAACTAGGTTTTGAAACCTAGTAAAAAAAAAAGTTTTTTTTTTACTAGGTTCCCAATACCTAGTAAAAAAATGTGTTACCTAGTAAACTGTTACCTAGTAAAAAAAAAACTTTTTAAAAAAAAAATTTTTTTACTAGGTTTCACTACAGACCCGCTCAATGCATGGAAAAATTACACTGCAATAACACAAAATATGTAAAGGGACAACAAGACAAAGACTTCCAACCAACGCTGCACCTCATCCGAAGAGCAATAACCACAAATTTTGTGCAAAAAAAAAAAGCGTTCTAGGCGTGATCTAGTATTCTTCTAGGGTTAGATGTTCTAGCCTAGAATGTTATAGGCTAGAACATTATTGGACATTCTAGTGTGCACCAATGTTTTGGGGGGGTATCCGTGCCCCCCACGCACAGCACGCTGCTGTTGCGGCGGGTTTATCCAAAAAGGGTCGGCCTTTTACTCCGCAGGAAATGCCCCCTAAGGAGAACAACCCTTGCATACAAGACATGTCTAAACATCCGTCCTTCCCACAAATATTGCACAAGCAAAAGGCCAACTAAATGAATTAACCTGCTGTATGTCAGCAATCCATCCCGCATGTGTGGGTGCCAAAAGAAAGGGAACAACAATATAGCTGGCAACCTACTCCGCCTGTGCCAGCAATTCATCCCCACATGCGTGGGTGCTGAAACAATCACTACACTAATGGAAATGACAAGTATTGAGCCCCGCCCGGCCTGCCCACGGGCGGCGACGAAGCAATATACTTGGCGCGGGCAAAAAATGTTATTCAAGGGATGGTCCTAACCCCCCATCCCACCCCAATGCCACCCAAGCAACCCTGGCATCCCAAGTGGTTCGGGCACTTCTAGAACAATGCGTTTATGACCTCTTTTTGACCTTGATTCATGCCTCCAAACATTGTCTCCGACACTCCGAAATGGCTACATAATCCCGAGACGAGGGGTCCCCGAAGCAGTAACTGCGGGTGTTTGGTTGGGCCACACCGCATATTCTCCACACCAGGTCAGGTGCTCCCCTTCTATTGTTTGCACTATCCTACACATCCCACACAAACACCCTTGGGCTCAACCCCATGCCCCCCCCCCCCCCAAAAAAAGCAGCAAATGAATTCTGCATTTCCCCAGCCATTGCTTTGCATTGTGTTGTGTTGTGTTGTGTTTCATGTTCCATGTCTGTTGGAGTTGATGGTTCAAGTTCAGATTCATGGCACCCCCTCTTGACGATGCCTATCAGAGGGCCTGGGCATCTGGCTACACAAGGCAGAGTCTGGTTTCTGCCCGGAGCACTTCCCATGCCGATGCATGTAGTTCGTGCTGAGATGGTGGTGGTGGTGGTGGGGAGGCTGAACCAGCAGAGACCATAGGCCAGAAATTACAGCGGTCGCCACCACTGCTGAGTCTGCCCAGGAGTGGGGTATTGCTCAAGTGGCTGGGGCTGGGTGACTAGTGGGGAAAGGTTTGGGACCGGGTGCGGTGTTTTGTTGGGCTATGTGACGTCCTGTCCACACTGAGTGCAGGGGGGTCTCTTTTGTTTGGTGAGGGTTTGGGGAGGCAGGCGCGAGTTGTGTGGCCTTGCACTAGGGGAGGGGGATGCCACGACGCCCGGAGTGAGCTGTCCAAGAGCAGCCTGATGGCAGCCCACATTATATCACAGGAGGCTGGGTCAGGGTCATGGCCTGGGTCAGTGTCAGGGTTTTGACCAGCATCAAGGCTGAGGTCGGTGTCAGGATTAAAGTAAGGACATGGGTTTGAGAGCTCAGAACAACCCTGGGGCCGCGTCCCATTTCGATTCGCCCCCAAGGCCAAGGCCGTAGGAGCGCCCAACCTACAACACTCGAGTGTGACTGGGTCTTCCTGGGTTAGATCACCTGGGACCATCAGAGGACCGCCCTGGTGCCTGACGGTAGAACAGCAGATGGCGTTGCAACTGTTTTGCCCACGGCTGACAGTGAGAGGCCTAGCGCAGTTGCCACTGGGTGAGAGTGTGAGGGGACAGCCATTAACGCGGACCATGCACAGACAGAGCTCCGTTGGCTGAGCACCAGCGCTGCGGGGGAGCGGCCAGTCATCCTGCCGCACGCGGAGGCTCACAGGTAGAACCCCATTGCCTCTGAACAGTACTACGAGGGAACAGCAACTCGTCCCACAATAGGTAATCTGCCATTCTACACATCAATGGAAAGGCCCGCTCCAGCGTATTTGCAAGGTCTGTGCCGTCCTGGAGTGCCAAATTGACAAGAAAAGGCAGACCTGAAAGCGCAGGAGGAGGGGGGTGCGGTGGAATGCACACTTCCTTGGGCACGGCATTCATCTGCAACCCTCCCCCATCCCCCTGTCCGTCCCATGCCCCTGCCACCCCATGCCCCCCCCCCCCCCCTTCCTCCCCGCTCCTTGCACGGGGGTTGCTCCCAGCCGGGGTTCGACCCCGAGGGGTGTTCAACCGTTTCAGGGGTTGTAGAGCCCCCGCCCCCCCCCTTCGTTGACCCAAACCTTGGGTCGGCGGGTCAGGCGGTCAGCCGCCGGGCTCCCCGGGGGGGTGGGGGGTCGGTGGGTATACCCCAACATACATACCTCAAAATGATCCCCATGACGCGCTGATCATTTTGAATAGACACAACTGGGGTAAAAAAAAATTCAAAAAAATTTTGCCCATCAACTCAGGATCCCATCAGCCAAGGTCCGACCCTGAGGTCAGGTCGGGGGTCAAAATCTTTTCTTGTGTTTTTCATCCATTTTTGAATTCTCCACAAAATTCTGAGTATTTTGAGTATAGACACATAGGGTCAAACAAAAAAAAATCCCCCCCCCCGTATGCTTAAAACAGAATCTCCGGCGCCCACAAAACCCATGGTTCCGTACAACCATTTTGGGGTCTGTAGAGGGGGGGTGCCCCCCCGCCTTGGGGTCGGGTCCTGGCCGGGAGCAAGCCCCGTGGCTCCTTGCCCTTGCAGCCCCAACCCATGCCACTGCCCTTGCCCGATGTCACTGCCTGGTGCCACTGCCCATGCCCCAGTCCATGTCTCCTGCCGCCCCTTGCCTGTACCCCTGTCGCACACCCACGCCCCATGCCCGACGTTTCCAATCCCTGTGTCATGATCAGCTCCAATCCACGCAACGATCGCTGTCTCCATCCCCGGTCCCGATCAAAAAGGATACTTAAACGAGGCCCCATTGTGCATGGGCAGCAGACTACACAGCGCTGCGTGTCCACAGCGCGCTAGCGGCTGTCCCTATGTCCATGCCGCCGTGTAGTTCCTCCACTCCACATGCCACGTCATACACAATGCACACGCCGTCATCCCCCAGCTGGCGTACTACCGTAACAGAGGGCGGAGCATGCAGGAGGCCACAAACCCTACCTCTTTCCACACGTTCCCCCATGGGCACGCAGCCTCCAGCACAAACGCACAATTTGACACAATTGATGGGGGGTGGGGGAGGGTATTCATGGGGTGTGCCCTCTTGTGCATGTGTGTGCACTTGTGCACTCTTGTCGCAAACAGGAGCAGCAAAATGGGACCAGCTGATGGATATCCCGCATTAGTGCTTGATGCAGTAACCATCGTCATCCTCATCATCCCTTTCGGCCTATCCCCGTCCCCACATCCCCATTCTAAATTCTGCAGGTCGACTCAAGCCTAAGTAGAGTGGTTGTACCAGTCATGTTGCCAATAATGGTCAACACATTGTGTAGCCACGGATCTGAATGGCATGACACAGTCTGGAGGGCTATGCGTGAGCCCTTGTCGAGCAGAGCGAAGATGCGCTCGCGTACAGGGCCCGTGACCGTCGTCAGGAAGGAGGCGTGCGGAGAGATGATGGGCTGTGGCAGAACCAAATCAGACTGATCCTCGGGCACCATGAGGGAAACAAAATGCTTCAAGACCTGTGGAGTGGGGGTAGTGGGCACTGTTTACATGTTTACTGGCACATCCCTCCAGGGCTCAGGTTCAGGACTTCTGGGCGTTCCTCGCGGACTCACTGTGGTACACCCCCTGCCCAACACGAAAAAATGGAGGAAAATACAGGGAAAATGCCTTACAAACGGCACAGAAACATGTATGGTGTATACAACGCCGCTGGATGGTCGTATTTTTATGTCCATGGCACATAGCATGGCAGCAAATTGTGGAATGCCAGGCTCCCATCAGCCCACCCGCTGTTAAATCCAATGAGAGCAGCACAGAGCAGCATGCATACACAACAGACATACATAGACAAACACAGACAAACAGAGACAGGCAGACAACACAGACAAACATGCATGCAATCGAGGTGTTGCAACCCGAACCTCACCGAGCGCAGATGGGTATAAATGCTAACGACAACACAACTGTTTCTGGCACAGCCACATGAAACACCAGCATCATCTACTAATGAGCAGAGCACATAGTCACTAGCCAATCTTCATAACACCTCTACCGGTCTGCACCAGGTCCCGTACTCTCATTATGAGGCATCCGTTACAAAAAGCACATTGTTGCGGAACTGGCATAGAGCCATTTTTAATTGTACCTGCCAACACACCCAGCACCCTAATGAGATAATCGCAGAATGCACGGAAAACTAGACAGAGTGAAATGATGTGAAATGTTCAGACGACACAGTGCAAGCCCCCGATGCTGCAAAGGTCTAAACTTTGAGCAGAGAAAGCAACCACCCCTATGGATGCCCCCAAGCGGTGCCCAGATATTCCCTGACCCCTGGTCTGGTTGTTTGGCATCCATTCCAACTGCAGATTTGCTGCCAGGTCTGCATGGGGCATATGGCAAACGGCTGCAGAGGTGCCCCTCCTTACACATTCTGTAATCTTGTGCACACTCCAGAACTCCAGATTGGTTCAGTGCCGCACCACCTATTTGTTGTTCTAACCATGCTGAATCTAATACGATCCCAAGAAACACCCGCCACACAGATCTGGTATGACATCATGGGATGGTGCTTACCCTGTGGGGTACAAGATCACATCGCGTTGCAGCCCCTTCACATGCCCGCTAGTGAACACCCGACTGCAACAGAGGGTCCCTGCCTGAGGTGGGAAGTTGCAGGCTGAGCATTTCTGCCGAGTGCCTACTGTGAATTCCTCTGCCATCTCTGACACAGATTGTGGACTGGAAAAGCAGTCGCAACATCAGCTCAACTTGCAGCTCTCCGCTCAGCCCAATCTTCAAATATCGATGTCAAACAGCAAAAATATTTCCATGCCACTGACATTGTTCTCGACCCATAGACTCATCCTTTGTTGTCGGGAGACGAGTCAATTTGTCCGTTGTGGACAGTGGGGTTAAACTCGTTTTCACCCCAAATAGTGGTGTCGTGAGCTGATTACCGACGAGAGGGCAACCACTACCCTTTGCAATGTGTTTACATGAGGTGTGGGCCGGTCAACCAACAATCAATTTCACTTGCCACGAAAATAAGCCCCTTTGTATTCACCAGTGTGGACCTTGCCACCCCCTCACTGACTTTATTGCGGCTCTATTGCAGCATGTGGGGCAGACTCTTCCGTTTCACTGTCTGCGAAATCCCTGTGGGTTTCACACATATGTGATAGTATTGTTGCAGTGCCAGTGCCAGAGAAGTGGCCTAACTCCGATTTTGGCCTAATGGTCAGTGGAAGATCTGCAGGTGGGCTCTCTCTCCGTTATGTACAAGAATATCCCTCTCTCTCTCCCCCCCCTCTTTGCCTCTCGGCCTAACTTGTGGCGCACAATTTGAGTAATTTTCCTTGGGCATAAAAATTGCAACTATACACAAATGTAAGATTACGCAAACCATTGCCATGCCTGAACGTTGAATTGGTGTAGAAAGCCCTTTAGTCCTCATCTCTTGCAGAAAGTAGCATCCTGTTTGCAAGCGTAGCATCTTGGTTGAATGTAGCATCCTAGTTCAAGAACATAGCATCCCAGTTGTAGCACCATGGTTGCAGAACGTAGTATCATAGTTGCCCAATGTAGCATTGTGGAAAACGTAATATCTTGGTTGCAGAACGTTGCATCTTGGTTGCAAAACGCAGTACCTTGGTTACAGAATGTAGCATCTTGATTCCACAACAAGGCAAAATAGGCAGAGCCATCCATTCGGGCACGTCGGAATTGCCTTGAATCATCCATTCACGCAGCTTCAGACTAGGCAGACCAAGAACGACCAGCGTCGTCAATGCCGGGCCAAGTAGAGCCAGACAGTGGCTGATTAGCATTATGCCCTTTGAGTATTTGCCCGAGTTCCCATGGGAACGTTGCACGATGGTGACCTCATGGAGGCCGAGGGGTTGGAAGGCACCACCCGCAGTGGGGTCCTTCACCACAGCACCGGCCACTGTGTCACAAGAAGCCACACCAAACTTGATTTTGTCAAATGATTTTCGGGGCAAAAATAGAAGGTGGCGGAGAAGCTCTTCGCCAATGGTGAGCCCATTGCATTTTCCAACGATACATCTATCTTTCACTGGTTGAGGGTTGAGGTTGGGGTCATGCACGTGCAACACATGCATGAGTCAGGTAAAGTTGGAAAAGTGGCCAAAGGCGGTGACCTTGGCTGGGTGACAGAGCAATAGACTGCATGGGCGTGTAGAATATCAAATGATTGTCCTCTAGTGCCCGAAAGGGGGTGATCCCATGAGCAAAACCGCAATTGCTGAATTCTTGCAGCTACCCCACCCCACCAACTCTCCACAGCTTCCCACAAAACAAAGTATCTAGAGAGGGGTTGTGCCGACACACACAACAGACACACACACACACACACACACCAGTGGTAGTCTCGGCCCCAACCATGACTGCAGTAGCACTGAACGGTGCCCAAGCGCCCGCGGCCCAACCTCCGCTCGGCCTCGAACTGTTGCCACTGCCCGGCCCATGGCCAATACCTTTGCAACAGCTGCTGCATCCACTATCTGCGGCTGCAGGGCTGCGCGGTACCGGGGCCCAGCACTCTCGCTGTCCATGACGGGCATGCCCAGGAATGTGGAGGCGGGGACTGCGGGGGGGGCCTGAGGCCGCAGAACGGCCCACAGCAGTCCGGGTGGCAGACCCGCATCTCCTGGGGCTGCAGGGATGTGCACGTGGGCACGCGTCTGCTCCCACAGCAACGTGACCAGCTGCCGGTTGTAGGCGACGCCTCCCGTCACCACTAGCCCATCGACGGCTGTGAGGAGGTGCAGGTGAGGCCGAAGGATCTCTAGTGCAATGTCCTCCAGAACACTCTGCATCGCGAAGCGGGGCAGGTGTGCCTGCTCTGGGCTGCACTGGAACCTCCCGCTGCCCGTGCATCTGCACACCCACCCTGCTGCCCGGCTGCCCCCAGCAACCCTCAGGCTGCCTCCTAAGCTGTCCATGTCTTTGTGCCCCTCCTTTGCCCCCCTTTGCCCCAGTCCAGCCCTCCACCCCATCATCCCCTTGTGCTGACTGTGGAGCCCGGGGGACTGACAGCCGCACGCACCAGACTAGAAGTAATGGGTGTCCAATAACACAGTGTGGGGATTTGCCATCAGGGCCAAGTAAATGCCAGTGGATACTTTCAAGTGTACACACTAGTTTGGGGTTGCAGGAGGAAATTTTACATTTGTGTCAACAGACGGTGGGAAACGGAAATTTTGGCGGGTGACATGCGGGACATATGTCCCTCTGCTCACAGGTGCAGCGTCAGCCCCTCCCCGTCCCCGTCCCACACAAATTCTTTGCCCAGCACCGTGCAGTTCGGAGGGTTCTCTCCACAACATGTGATGTGGGAAATGTGACACAGGACCGGGGTTTGCGGATTATTAGTGGTTCACAGCATTTTCCGGCATTTTGCCTCTTGAGGACAAGCAAGGGTGGCTTGGCACTGTGGTCCGTGGGCAGGGCCTCCGGTCCCTTGTGTGGGAGGGGCAGGACCCATCTGGCTTCGGAAACCTGCCTAGGGATGCGCTTTGGGACCCAGAGGGGGGGGATACACAGGCCCCCCTCCATGCTACCCTGTCAAATAGCAGGGCAGATGCACAAAGCAGCAGGTCAACTCCGCTCATTAACAAACGACCCTCCCTGAACGGTGGGACGTGGCAGGCTGAGTTGAGAGCGGGGGTTGAGGGGCTCTGGTGTGTGGGGGGGAGGGGGGGGGGGGGAGGCATGCGTCTGATGCGCATGCAATTCCTAGTGGTCGCGTGCCGTAGTGCACGTGGCATTCTGCATGTGCTACGCAGCGCACATGGGATACGGTGGCTGTTCCCCGCCTTGTTTGGTTGCCATAGACTTCATGGGCCTGTTGGATTTCATCGTCGGGACCGTAAAGGTCTGTGGGCAACGATTTTGCACCTTCTACAAGGTGAAGATTGTTGCGTACACCAAGCTGCTGGGAGGAAAAGGAGGGCGACAAAGCAGGTTGGACAGGGGCACCCAACCTGATATGCAGGGAGTGGCAAGGGGAGCTTGACGATGGTTTGCACAATGCAAGGTGCTTTCCAATTACATGCATGCAGGGCCAAAAACCATAAAAAAACAACAAACCAAAAACAGCGTTTTATTTCCCAAAAATACGCGACAGCACAACTGATTTGCACATCCTTGGTGCTGGGTAAACTATGTGTGTTTGTCGCGGCAGCTACTGTCAGTGCCTGTGGTTTTGGTTCTCCCAGTTCTACCGTGTGATGCAGTGCAACATACTACGATGCATCATCCTTGCTCAGGGTTGGGTGACCTTAGGTTCCCATGTCCACATAGGTACCAAGGGGTGTTTATGCATAGTGCACGCACAGCGCACAATTTACGAGGCAAAGTGGGGGAATCTTAGGGTAATTAGCAATATTCTTGTCTATCTAGACAATCCTACACCCCCACAATGTTAGACAGTCTGAAATTGCGTGAAATGCAAAAGATGGGCGAAGTAGCACGCAAGTCACAGGCCGAACCCATCCAAACCTCTCGAATGACCTTCCAATGCTGTAAACATGCAAATATGTGCTCAAACCGAGCTCGATAATAGCCATGCACATTGTTGTACTTCCTTTAACAGTTCATAAGAACCTTATGCCCAATGAAAGAAGATGGCTTTGATGGTGATCGGGAAAGGGATCTGCCTTGTGACCGTGAACATGTCGGCAACCTCCGCTACATTAGTGGGGATGAAATGCGGTGGTCAAAGCGGAGAGGGATTGCAACAGCTAGCTTCCCCTACATGGGTGTGGTACCGACATCGACGACGTACTTGACATACACAACTACACACACAACTGTTCGAGCAATGAGGGGGAGACACACATACAACTAATATAAATGCAACACAACGGCCATAGGCTGCACTATCCAGCTTGGGTAGAAATTTTTGGACGGCACGCACAACGATACAACATGCCCCTTGAGGATTCTAACTGGGGAGGGAGGGGGCGAGCGAGAGCAAGGGGGGAGTGGAGTGAGGGAGTGAGAGGCCATTGAGGAGGAATAAGGGGGAGCGGCTCAATCCCAAGTTTGGGGTCTGAGGGGGAACGCGTGTGCTACCTTTGGAACATACTTTCCAAAAGCCTCCAAATTGCCTCTCTTCCAAATGCGCCCAAAATTCGCTCCAAAAAAAGCCCATATTACAAGGTTAAGTCCTAATTCCCCATTAGTTCACAGAACAAAGGCACAAGCATGATGAAGCCCATGTATGCACCCAATTGTTGTGGTTGCATCCCAATATCCATGGTTTGTCCTACAACATGCAAGAACATGAAAGGAATTCTTTGTAGAGATTCTTCGGCCATGAAATAAACATCTTTAAACAAACCTTTTATGATGAAGTGGAAAAAAGCTGTGAGAAATGGGTAACATGAGGTAGGAAAAATGTTTGGGAGATTTGCATCAATACACATTAGTTTTGTACTGCACTGCACACAAAGAATCACCCATCGGTGGATAGACATAATGAAGTGATTTGAATGGAATTGGCGATAGAGGAATGGGCAAAGCAACTATCCTACGCCACCACGGGAGCACTTCCTGCGTGCCGCGGGCGCGCCGCAGCTTGATTTGAGGTTAAGGACTCCCTGCAGCCCTTTTCTAGTTGGGGATATGCAATGGCCCCTTTTCAGTTGGGGGCGTAGTCTCTCCTTCGCAGAGAGTGATGGTGTCGACATATCAACGTGCGCGGAATTTTTCTGTTCTGGTGTATATTTCCTGTACAGTGTACACTACAGCTAATTACCCTTGCCCTGCGCCGCAACGTGCAAGAGTGCTTTGAGTACCACATCGCGCAAGACGAGGCGCTATTGTGTGTTGCTCATTGAAGATCCCACCCTCGGGCTCAGCCCTGGCTCGATGTGGCGGTGCTCCGGGGGCGGACGCCAGTGGGTATATAGTGCGTTCGCACTGTCCTTATTCTCCTTGATTGTTGGGGCTAAGGACACCCACACCCTAGTTGAGTCAGCAGATTACCTCCGGCACCCACGAAAACCATTGTTCCGTAGAACCATTTTGGGGTCTATAGAGGGGGGGGTCTCCAACCCCTTGGGGTTGGGCCTGGCTAGCAACCGCCCCTGTGCTACCTAACCCTTGCCGTCTCAGGAGTGCCCAAAGCGGGGATGACACAAAGTTAATACACGGCCCATTCCATATTGGGGACGGCAACAAGTGCACCATTTGTGGGGGGAACAGGACCAAAAGTGTAAAACTAGTAACAAAAATAGGGGGGAAAGGGTGAATAGGGGTATACGATACATGAAAACGCATGTGTTTATGTACCACTTTTTCGCCTCTATTGCAGGATAATTACCCAAATTGTGCGCCGCAAGGCGCGCCGTAGGACAAATACCCCCCCATAGGGTGGAAACATGCGACACCACATTGGCAACCATTTTTGAGTGGTAGTTGGCGAACACATCAGCATTTTGCCCCACAACTGACTCAAACAATGGGTGCTCAGGCTGCCGTGACAACCAAATAGCGACACTACGCTTGCACTGCACTTGGGGGGCCCTCTTAGGGGGAACAAGAGGACTCTGTGGCTGAAGTGAGATGCAGAGAAAGGCTCAAAGGGATTGGATGGTTCCTGTACAGTGGCCGCATAGTCTGCGAGGCGTCGAGTGCTGATGATGCGCGGGGGATCCTTGCGGCTGTACGCTAGGACGCGGGCTTTGGTCAGGAAGCTGCGGGCCTGCTTGGCTGGACTCGGCTGGTCCCCGGTGTGGGAACGGATTACAAACAGGTGACGGAGGGCAGGCTTCCAAGCACTGCGGACGACTCCGCCCTACAAACACAGAACGCAGCGGATCCAACAGAGTCATGAAGCAGTGGGCAGGTAGAGGTTGCCAGAAAAGGAAACACGCGAATGAAGGGGCGGAGCTGCGATGCAAAGTTGACTGCCAGTACTTGGCACTAAATCAACATGAATGCCGACAACCTGCCATTAGGCCATGGCATGGTGGTGGTGGTGTGTGGGGAGGCTCTTGCACAACCCCCCGGGGCTTTATTTGGAGACAACACTAGACCAGGGTCCACTCTCAAGCAACAGCAAGTCCTCAAGACTGCCCATTCTAGACAGGCTCGGTCTCGAGAGAGGCTGTCCTGAGGGCTGAGGTGATGCAGCCGTTGTGGGAGTCGAGCAGCAGGACCCGGTGACTGCCTAGACATCGCGTGATGTCGGGGCGCAGGCGGCCTGTGCCCTCTCCAACCTTCCAAACGCGCAGTCAGCCCCTAATTGAGCCACCACAAAGCTAGAGCGCTGGAAGAGAGGTTATGCCCTTCTTAGGGGACTGAAAAAATGTCAAATGTGCAATCACGACACGGCGCCCACCAGCATGTATAGACCCCCACCCCTCCTCCCCACAGCACTGGACACCGGGTGTACTACACAGCACCCCACCAGCTTCTGGAACCACTGCCCATTCCGCCACAGCACTGGACACCAGGTGTCCAGCGCTGTGGCACAATGACACAATACCCCACCACCTTTGAAAGAATACGCGCCATCTCCCCCACAGCACTACACACTGTGTGCACTCCACAGTTCACCACCAGCCGTTGTCTGGTGACCTGGCACCAGTATAAAAGCCCTGAGGATGGTAGCTTGCAAGCGTGGCTGCTGGCTTGCACTGCCGGAACAGGTGCAGGCTGCTGCCTTGAGGCCACATGGACTGCTGGCATCTGACAGGAACTGCACGGGTGCGACGGCCGAGGGGAGGCTACCCCCCCCCCCCCTTGTGCAGTCAGCTGGGAGCAGCCACAGCCGCCGGTGCGACACCTGACCGAGCGACGGGCTGGTGCACTTGTGAGCCCACCGGCGACAAGGGTTGCTGCTGGCTGAACTGTCAGTCTAGCTGCTGTGAGAGACGCCGTAAATCGCTGAAGGGGGCCCGGGGCAGGCTGAGAGTGGCGTGGGTAGACGCTGGTGCAGATGTGGCTGGCTGCACGCAGGGACTACCGCACGCAGGCAAGTCCTTAGCCCATGCTATTGGGAACTACTGCAGGCAGAGACCAGGGAAGAGAGACGCCTGTCCTCCGCACATGGAAACTGCTCCAGGGAGACGCCCCGGCTGGTTGAAATATCTTTGGCGCCTCCTGGCATTAGGCCCCAGGTCGATGCAGGGCCATGGTTGTGGCGCATTACAAAGCCAAAAAAAACATGCCAGCCTTTATGGGACACCCCCCGTGCCGCACAACACTGGACACCATGTGTGTTACACAGTACCCTTCTGACTCTCTGTCAGGTTCTGCTCACTTGGTAACCAACCACATCTATTCCCATGTAAAATGCGGTGTCGTGGCCAAGATGATCTCCGGATTCTCTAATTTGCATGGTTGGTGAGGGAACCTATGTATCCTCCTTCGTGCGATCACCTTGTTCTACAAATGGAGCAAACTACAGCTTGTCCTGCCTGGTTACCGGCTAGACTACCGGTGGTCGGGCCACACACCCAAATCTCTGCGCTGCGCACGCGTCGCATCAGGTGCTCCCCCAATATGCCCCACTTCCCGCATGGCAATGCAGCCTGAGGGCTGAAGCTCTTGTTACACTCCCCCACACCAATTGGCGCCGGTTGTGCTGCACAGCACCAAGAAACAGTTCTGGACACCCCCGGCATGGTACCACACAAGCTTTCATCCCAATGGGGTACCATGCAGCTGGTGTCCAATGCTGTGGCGGAGGGGGCATGGGATTTTTCCACAAAAGCTGGTGGGTACTTTGCAGTAATACACCCAGTGTCCAGTGCTGTGGGGCAGGGTCAGGGTGTTCCATGAAGGCTGGTGGGGTACCGTGTAGTACTTGCTCCCTGTGTGCTGTGGTGGAGGGGGTGGTTGGGGGCCCATAAAGCCTCGTGAGGTACCGTGTAGTTCAGTGCTGTCGGGGTAGGATGGGGGGTGCTGCATTAGTGCTGGTGGGACACCGTGTTGTACACGCGATGCGCAGTGCTGTGGGGGGGATGGCCAGTACTCCATAAAGGCTAGCGGGGTACACTCACCTCTCCCCAACAGCACTGGATACCGCGCGTGCTCAACGGCAACCCACCAGCCTTTATGGAACAGCTGTCCAGCACTGTACACCGGCTGTACTGCACGGTACCCCACTGGCCTTTGTGGAACGGTCGCCCTCTCCCCCACTGTTCTGGACACCAAGTGTACGACACAGTACTCCCCCGGCCTTTACAGAATACTGGACATCTCTCCCACAGCACTGCACACCGCGTGTACTGTACGGCATCCCACCCGCCTTAATGGAACACCCAGATACCCCCACAGCACTGGACACAGTCCCCCACCAGTTTGCATGGAACACCACCTCTCTTCCCCACAATCCTGAACACCAGGTGTATGCCATGGTACTCTACGCTCATTATTTCATGCGCCAAATAATATGCGCACGCGGTGTTGTGGACACCCATGACCTCTGGGGTCCAGCAGTACACGACCTCTCTCCCCCACTGCATTGGACAGAGGCCTTTATGGAACACTGGCCCTCTCCGTGATAGCATGATAAACCCAGCGTACGACACAGTGCCCCACCAGCCTTTATGGAACACCTGCCTCTGCCCAACAGCACTGGACACCGGCTGTACTGTAGCACAATCAGTGTCCAGTGCTGTGGGGGAGGTTGTTGCATAAAGGCTGGTTGGGTACCGTGAAGCCTTTATGAAACACGCCCCCTCTCCGCCACAGTACTGGACACCAAGTGTGCTATACGGTACCACACCGGCATTTATCAAACGCCCCCCCCTCCACTGCAGTGGACACCAGGTGTACGCATGACGTATGATGGAGAGATAAAGACTGTTGGTATGCCTTATCATACACCCAGTGTCGAGTGCTGTTGGGAGGAGGGGAGGGTTCCATAAGTGCTGCTGGGGTACCGTGGAGCAGTGCTTTGAGTGGGGACGTGTGCGTTCCACAAAGGCTGGTTGACGTACAACATAATACACCTGGTATCCGGTGCTGGAGGGAGAGGGCGAGCGTTCCACACAATTTGGTGGGTTACCATGCAGCACACCCGGTGTCCAGTGCAGTGGGGGAGAGAACGAATGTTCGATGTTCGAGGCTGGTGGGGTACCGTGATGCACACCTGGTCTCCAGTGCTGTGGGGGAGAGGGCAAGTGTTGCAGTGCAGGCTGGGTGGACACCGGGCACACGACATGGTACCCCACTCGGCTTTATGGAACACGGTAGGCACAGCACCGCACAGCACCGGGGCCAGGCTGGACAGCGCCGTCGCAAACTTGTTGACGCACTCGGGCTTAAATCCGCAGGCATCATTGGGGGACAGCGCGAAGCCCGCGTGGAAGTATCCCAGGCCGAGGTTGTAGAGGGCGCCCTGACCCGAGAGCAGCTTCCGGACGCCAGCTGCACGCGACCCTAAGTACACATGACAGTAGCCATCATCGCCGCCCCCGTCGAGGGAGAGGACCAATGCCGACCGGAAGGGCGAGTCGTAGAGGCCATAGGCTGCGTGGGCGTCATGGTGGTGCAGAGCGACAACCTCGGCCACCTAAAGGGCAAGCATGCAGAAGGAGGTAAGCCCGTGCAGACATGCAGGCAGACAGATTCGTGGTCATGCAGACGTGCACGCGTGCAAGCATGCAGGCGTGCAGGCACACAGGCGGCATGCAGGCAGACAGGCATGAAGGCACAAAGGCAGTCTAGGCAGGTAACCCCCCTCGCCCTTGCGCAAGCACGCTGAAGGTCAGGAAAACAATGGTCAGACCGGTCCCCGTACTTGGACAAGGCAGTGCTCGCGGGGGGGGGGGGGGGTAGACAAGCAGACATGCATGTAAGTGGCAGGCACAAAAGCATGCAGACATGCAGGCAGACATGCATGCAGACATGCAGGCAGGTAGGCATGCAGGCAGAGAGGGAGGCAAGCACGCATAGGGACGCAGGTAGGCTGCAAGTGGGCAGGCAGGCAGGCACACAATCATTCGCAAGGGGTGGTTGCAACGGCATGAACACATTCATGCCGTTGGGATTCCGGGGCTATCACACTGCACAGTTGGGTGTAGGTAGCAGGCATATCGGCAGGCATGCTACAGAGCTCGAATCATAGGTACCACACAACTAGGCCGGGTATGGGCAAGCCCAACAACAACAACAACAACAACAACAACAAGATGCATACATGGGGCGCTGTGAGGAGCAAAGCACCACAAGCTGTGAAGGTAGGTTTGCAGGCAGGCAAGCATGCACGGAAGCAAGGCAAATCAAGCAGCTATGTAGGCATCCACGCAGGTACCCTGCCCCCCGCCCAGGGACCAGGAATGCTTTGCCGTGTAACTAGGTGGTGGTTCTTGGACAGTGTTTTCAAGCCAGAAAGGGCCGTGTCACCAGGGGTTGGTTCTTGTGCATGGCCATCAGCAGCTCTGTATTCCCCCCACTCGGTGTCCAGCGAACAATAAAATCCTCAAAAAATACGGTCGGAACGGAAGTGTTCGTCGGACAACGCATTCGTTGGACACGGGGGGGGGGGGTTGGCACAAGCCTCGGTATCTGATTATTTGCCTTTGGCGGCGCCTATTGGCCTCTCGCCACTGCTCATTCTGACCCTCTGTGGGCCCAAACGTGTTTTGGTTGTGTCAACGGAGCCCCTGGATGACTTGTCCTGTTTGACTACTGCAGGGTCAGCTGTCCCAGAGACGGGCTGTTGCCCGTGCCGTTGACCAGGTGCATCCAGACGCACACTCCGAGTCCATGCTGGGTTTGCCGACTCCAGCACTGACTTGAGCGCGCTGGGGTGTGCATCTGCAGGATAATTTTCCTGACAGGGGCTTCTAACAACCACAATGATTCTTTCCCGTTTTTCCTTTCCTTGTTCTTCTGCGCTCTGCACCGTTTTCGGCGAGCGTGGTCTGCCCTGTCCTGTTACCCTCCTTGGTTCGTCCCTTTCCCCCTGCCCAGCTTCTTCCCCGCTCTCTCCATTTTGTCTGCCCTGGGGGGCATTGGGTGGCCGGGGTGCGTGTTGCTGTAGGGAGGGGGTAGAGGAGGGGGCGAGGGAGGGGGAGTGGGAGTGGGTTCGTCTCTCCCTGCCCCCTCCTTCCCCTTGAGGAACACGGGGGGGGGGGGGGTGCCACGGGAAAAAAAAGTAAACCCTTTCCTTTCTCACAATGAAACACATGGACAAATGAACACCTAAGGACAAATTTTCAGCAAACTGGGCTACAGTGCACATGTGAATGAGCATGGAATGGCCTAATATTCAACTGCTTCCGACGCGAAGCCTTTCTTCCTGTGATCCACCATCCTGAATTCCTGTTGGCGCAAGCAGGCGGGCAAGGAGAGGGATGAGAAAGCAAAAAAGGGAGATGGACTGGGAGACAAGACCTCAAGCCCATAGTGCCGACCGGGTGTTCGGGGCACCCACGGACGTTGATCGTCCTGTGTGGTCAAGAGGGTTGTGAACTGGGCAACGGGGTGCAAGCCCAGTGCTGCCAGATACGAGGGTACTAGAGGCAGGGTGAGGGAGCACCAGAGGGAATTGCGGCGGCCTGGCTCTAGTTCCTCAATCCGCCGGGCACCGACAGTAAGAGTGTGGCGTGACGTGCGCGCCAGCTCTGCAACCAGAACCAGCTGGCCTCCTAAGGCCACTGCTATGGTATGATCATGGCCACTCAGATGAAGAGCAATGAGGGCCGGGCACGCCAGGCGGCGAGGGCCGGATGCATCATCCGCCGCAGCGGTGCAGTGCCAGGGGGTTGTGTTCGTTCCAGAGGAAGTATTGCCAAGGGGCAGCCCGGGACAGACAGCTGCAGGGGGCGTCCCCCAGACCAGCCGCAGTATTTGCAGCAGTAGCAATACCACGGAGGGCACCATGGCATCAGCCGCTCAGCATGCTACATCAGATAACAGCGGCTAAGCACCACTTGCCAGTGATGCAGGCCCTGCGAGGCCCTGTGAATATGTGGGAGGACCAGGGGGAGACATCTCTGGGAACCAAAAAGTCCCTTCCACAACCTCCTAAACACATACACAATGCAGTGGATCGTGCAGGACAGAGAAGGCAAGGAGATGGCTCAGTGGAGGGGGAATAATGCCGCGCACACTGTGACTGCCTTGCCAACCTGTCCAGAGCTGCGGGCCTGCGCCCGAGAGACCATCTCCTGTACTTGGGAATGACACGTGCATGAGTAGTGACCGGGTCATCCCCGAGAGTATATGAGCTGTATGTGTCACTGTCACTCATGCTCCACCATTCTGAAATTTTCCTCAACGTGCAAGGTTTGCACCACCTTTTGGTCAACCAAATATTTTTCCCACCTGCCTCCTCCATGTTTTCCCCGTTTTCGCCCATTGCCCCCTTTTCCTCATTTTTAGCGGGAAGTTATTTCTTGGCCGTGCTTGAGCCCGAAGGGCTGTGAAATGCCATGCAGCTCCGTGCCATAAACCACAGGAGGGCTGGGAGATGCTGTGCAGCCCTGTGCGCTAAGGTACAGGGGGCTGCAATGAGCCATGCAACCATGTGTGCTAAGGCCCTGGAAGGATTCCTTTGGGGGCAGGTGCCTCGTCCTGCACGCCCTGTCCCGAAGGGCTGGGGAGGGCGCGCCACCGTAATCGAGTGCTATTGCCAAAGCCAAAAGTACCCCCTGACCAATAGTAAATACAAGAGTCACAACAGAACCACCCCGGCTGGGCCCCTAGGCTACTGAACATCAATGACCAACGCAGTCATTGTGTGGATAGGAGCTGCAGGCGTTTATCCCTTCATCCGGCTTTTTTTGGATGAGGGAGTTGAGGCTCAAAGAATAATCCCAACCCACATTGTTGCTTTCGCTCCACAGGCACTGCACTCCAGGATTAGCCGGAGGCCTGCACGCTGAACATCTTTTCCTCCTTAATTGCAGAAAGGCGCCCAGCAATTGACCATCAAACAATTATATTCTCCGGGACATTCAGAATATTATACCACATGCTTGTGAAGCAATCCACGAACAGTTACCCCCATTTCCCCCCATTTTCACCCAATTTTCCTTGCCATCCCCCCCCATTTCCTTCCATTTTTCCCCAAGCACCTCACTCAGTACACCAACCCTCCTCCCCCCAAGGTGCACCAGAATTAGGTTTTTTGTGCTTCTCTGGCAGCATTGTCCCCATTTTTCCACAGAACACCAACATGTCTCCAATTCCACCCCATCTCCCCCCAAATTTTATCCAATGTCCCGATTTAGCCCTGATTTTTCCAATTTTGCAAATTGTCTTCGCCCCAACTTCTGGAAGCGCAAATTGGTGGCCCTGCTCAATGGTCGATTCTGATTGAGTGCATGTTCCCACCAAGACACTCTCAGCCTTTATTCCATCAGTGTGACAGCAAACACATTACATTTGTGCCCCCTTCTTTGATGGGTGCTCCCATACAGTCCAATGCACTGACACTCCACGATGCACTGGGTTATAGACCTGTGACCTGTGGGCTGTGTTTGCTTGCTGCTGGCCGTGTGGTAATGTGTGCAAAGGAAATTGATGGAAGTAAAGATGGCCTGCCGCTCGCTTTTCACTGTGAAACCTGTTGTGATTATGCGTAAGCAAAGGTGAGGTCCAAATGGGTTTCAAACCATCGTCCATAGAGTGTCCAGGCTGTTGGACTCACCATCCATGCCCTACTGTATGATATGCTACACATTCTGTACAGGCAATCTAGGAGGTATCGGAGGGGTCACCTGTGCCCTCTGTGCCGTAAAATACAGGGCTGCATGGCATTTGGCAGCCCCACGTGTGTTACCACATAGGCTTGCATGTCTTTTAGTAGGCCCCTGTACCTTAACACACAGTGCTGCACAACACATCGCAGCCCTTGGGCATACATCTGCACAGCATTTGGCAGCCCCCTATGCTTAGACACAACACTACATGGCATTTCGAGGAATAGGGGGCAGTGAAATGCTATGCAGCATTGTGTGCCAAGGGCCAGGGGACTGCCAAATGCCAAGCAGCCTGGCGTGAAGGCATGGTGGGCTGCAACAGGCTGTGCAGCCCTGTGCACTAAGGAACAGGGGCTGTGAAATGTTGTACACTCCACAGTGCGGCACAGGGAACTGTGAAATGTTGTGCAGCCCTGTGCAATGAGGCACACATGTCGCCCACGGGGCTATGAAATCCTGTGCAGCCCTATGCCCTAACGCACGTGAGGGCTACAAAACGCTGTGCAGCGCTGTGCGGTTAGGCGCATTGGTTTGCAAATGCTGTGCAGTCCATTGTGATTCGGCACAACGGGCTGCACTGAGCTGGGCAACGTTGTGCAGTGAGGCGCAGGGGCTGCAAAATACTGTGTCCAAAAGGCGAAGGGGATGTGTTATGGACTGTGCGCACATCTTGTTCCGTTCAATTTACTTCACCCAGTTTTTTTTGGCTTGGGTGATGTCTCATGAGCTGCAGTAGAGAATGTTTGAGTGCAGGGGTATTGTTTCCCCTACCTTTTGGGTTTTGGCATGGCATGTCCGCTGCTTATTCAGTTCCTTTGTTCCTATGGGCCCTGATACAACAGTGGAGACATTGGCAAGTCCCCTACCTTTTGGGGTTTGGCATGGCATGTCCGCTGCTTACTCGGTTCCTTTGTTCCTATGGGCCCTGATACAACAGTGGAGCAGCAGAGGATTGGTAGCGGGACACAAGAAAGCTTGTCAAGGAAAAGACATGTCAAATCCAACCTGTGCACAGTTGCATACCGCGTGAAATAAACTTGGTGATGTTCACTTCAGCACAATGTGGTCCTATGTACAGTGGGTTTCGTTCCTGTGTCTTATTGGGAGAGGTGCTACAATGATTGTCATGCAATGTCCAAGTTCAAGGGGGCACTGCGGTGCCCCCCACAGGGTACAAACAGGTATAACGCACGTGGGCGACCAATTGGGCAGCCACTAGCCATCCGAGGAGTCAGACTCATGCGTGGTCATGGCCTGTAGGTTCAGCCACGCGATAGCTTCAGGGCAGTCCATGGTTAGGATGCCCTGCTGCCACATAGCCTGGGTGGGCGGTGTGGTGTGCCGGTAGTGATGGTGCACATCATACCTGTACTTTTGGTACAGCCACAGATCGTCGGCAAGCAGGCTGTCCACTTGGCGCGCTTCGTGGTGGCCTAGTATTAACCCCTTGTATGGTTCGATTTCCTGCTGCCACCAGTGCTGCACCAGCGCAGTCTGCTCCAGAGATGCCGTCGCACCGACGGGAGCAAGGGCGGACGGGGGCGAGGAGGAAGTGGAACTACTAACGCTAGGGCTTACACTCTGGGCATCGGTTAGGGTGTGTGGCAGATCATCCAGAGGCAGTGGTATGGGGTCTGGGGTATGAGGGGGGGGGGGGGGGTTTCGTGGCCTTGGGGGTGTGCGGGGCTTCACGGCTGTGGCAGTGCGTGGCGGCCTACCCCGCCGTTTCGTCGGCACTGTGGGCTGCTGCGCATCTGAGGGTGGGGGAGGGTTACCCAACCTTCTGGTCAACCGTGGACGCTTTGGGTTTGATGGCAGGGGGGCTGGCTGGCGTTGCTGTCTCGCTGGGCGTTTGCGCACTGTGAGTCTGCGTGCCCTATGGCGCGCTGGACGTGCCCGTTGGCGGGCCGTGGGCGCCGGTTTGCCATGTTTTCGGGTGTGGTGCTGCATTTCTGGTGGCACGTGTTGGACCGGCAACGTGACAGCCTCCTTCAGGGGGATCAGGGGGACTCCCGCAGTGGCCAAATGGCGGATGGTCGCACGGCAGTCACTGTCCTGAGGGAGGGGAATAGGGCAGGGGGTGTATTGGGGGCACAGAAGACACTGTTTTGCAGGCACTGGGGGTATCCATCTGGGGTCCTTCTTTAACTTCGCCCATGGGGTAATGGCATCGGACCTGAGGTACGCTTTTCGTACAGGGCTCACCCACCAAGACATGGGATACCCGCGGTGTTTCAATTCCCATACCACCTGGGAGAAGTTGGACTCGGTGAAAGGCGGGTCAGTAGTGATACTCGCGGCCTTTTTGGACAGTGCAATTGCCAGGCCGTGTACTGTGTCGCGGGCTGTGCTCGTGTGGGGGTCGGGGAAACGGAGGATGGCGGGGTTGTCGGTGAGGTAGCCAGCCAGGACTTTATTTTTCAGGCCCCAGCGGATGTTCGGGCCTTCGCACTGCACTTGGACTTCCAAAAACGTGAGGGACCGTCCCATTTGCTCAAAATCAAGGTCTAATTCGTACAAGTCCGTAAAAAACTTTTTCAGGTGGTGGGTCCAATATGGGACGAACTGTAGAGGACAGAAAAACATGAGGTTATCGCGAAAGCGGGCCAATCGCAGGCTGGAGACATTGGCAAGTCCCCTACCTTTTGGGGTTTTGGCATGGCATGTCCGCTGCTTATTCAGTTCCTTTGTTCCTATGGGTGGGTCACAAGGAGCGCGTACCAGCGTTCGAAGTGCTATTTTGAGCCGTTTAGCCAAAGTTAGGGGGGGCAACGGATGGGTCCATGAAAAGCAGTGTTTGCGAAATCTGCCTTTCTGAGTGTCTATTTTTTTTTCGCTCATGTACATGTGACCAGTCTTGGTGTTTGCACTCGTCCTGTGTGAAAAGTCAGAACAACACTGGGCACACACAGTGAACCGACCCCAGGTAATGCCACAGGTAAAGCCACAGGTAATGCCTCAGGTTTTGCCACAGGTAATGCCACAGGGAACGGGAGAGAGCAGTGACCCCACAACTGTGCTGCCTTCACAGTCTTATGTGCATCTGACGACGCCATCTTTTGTGTGCACGTTGCTTGTAGCATTGCACGCCTCCGGGATACTCTGAGCTACTGCCCCTCCTGGCCCTCCAGCAACAGGGCTATTTCACACAAGATGAGCAGTGCGCTCCTTTGTGATTGTTTATGCAATGGTTAACATCTTGACAAGACCAAAGTTGTCCACATTCGTAGACTCAGGGGCAGCCACCTTGGAGTTCCTATGGGACCTCTTGAGGTTTTCACCAATTTGTGTAGGAACACTTGCTGCATGGTGGCCCCAAAAGGTGCGTCGGCGGTGGTGTGTATCGTCGGGCTAGCAACGATTGATTGACCACATGCCATGAGTGGTAATTGGCCAGTGTTGATAGAGTGGATATTGGACATTGTATATCGTTTCCAAGTTGTTCCTCGGCCACTTGGGATGCTCAAACAAGTGTTTTTAGCCCATTTTGAGCCCGTGGTGACGCGCTTTGGGCCATGGAAAATCCTGCTGGTAGTTCCTGGGCCTGTCGGTCGATCCCTGTCAGTCCCAGGTAAACATTATTGACGAAGCGTGCCATTAGTATGACGGGCATGTGTGTGCGTGTGCGTGTGTGCGCAGCTCCAGGTACAGCCACAGTGAGGTAATTGGTCAGCATCAGTCGCTCGCGACGCGCTGCAGACATGATGATGTGTCCAAACCTCCCCTGAGGATAGGCATCCCACATACCTAGGCCCTGCAGCTCAAACTGCTGGTCAAACCATCCTTTCATGCCGTAGGTAGGAAAGAACTGTGTATTCTTGGGCAGGAGTGTGGCCCAGGGAAACGATTACATGGGCTCTGGTTTGAACGAAAACGGCACCTTATGTCGAGACCAGAGGTGTGCTTCAACCTCATTCATGATAGTTTTAAACGAATCATGCCGGAACGGTTTTCTTTCGCTTGCTATGACCCACAGGATCATCCGCAACCAACATGGACAGGCACCCACTGATTATGCGTGTGTATGTGCGTACCGGGTGGTTTGCGAAGGAGATATCATTTCGCCACACAAAGTCGTTGGTGGCCTCATTTGAGCGCCACTTGGGAAGGGCAAAGATCATTGGTGGCACCATGTTTTTCAGGGCGGGGTTGGTGGGGTCCTGGGATGTTCGCAGGTGGGATGGGAGAATTTTCTTCATGATTATGGCATGTCGATGGTTGGGGCACAGTAGTTTTTTGTTCACGACATTGCAGTCTGCTGCATCCTGCAGGATACCATGTTGGTGCACGGAGTCTAGAATTAAGTGCATTGCTAGTCCTTTGCACTCCAACATCGACTGTGCTACCCCACGTACATCAAACTGGGGGTTGCAAAGGACCCGTTTATGGACGTGAGTGTCATACATGGACACACACATTCCGCCTCCTGAGCTAACGCCGAATGCTGACAGGCGTTTATCCCACGCCGACCCTGTTATGGAGTTTTGTACGAGGTAATCATCCACGCTGCGTAGCAGTTCTGTGGTAGACTGGGGAGAGGATTGCGTGTGCTAGTGTATGTAATCGTGCATGCAACGGAGATTTCATTGTGCCCAAGTTGGCATGAACATCCGCTTTGATATTACCGGGTCCTTCAACATGGCCACAAACAAGCAGTCACGGCAGGTTTGTGTTGATGAACTAATGTTCCAAAGCAAAGATGAGTTGACGCCAAGGTTTGGGTTGGATTCAAGACCTATGTTTCCCCCAATTGCAGAGTTGCCATAATTTGGCGCACAAAGTGATACCCCCTACTGGGTATTGAGAAGCGGAGCATACAAGTACTTTGCATTGCATGGTGTTTTATCTGACCGTCACATGGTCACATGACTCAAAACATCGTAAAGTTCAGCCATGTTCTTGGTCTAGCGGAGATGACATGGACACATGTGACCACAGCAGACCTTGTTTTCCCCATTACATGGACCAAGTTCATACTCAAGACACTTGTCTAATTGACAGCAAAGCCCCTTGCTGTTAAAAGCGGAGAGGAGTAATTTGCAACATAGCCTCCAATTGGGTACAGGAGCGAACATCAAACATGCTGGATCAGAGATGGGACTTGCCAATGTCTCCATTGTTGTATCAGGGCCCATAGGAACAAAGGAACTGAATACGGACATGCCATGCCAAAACCCAAAAGGTAGGGGACTTACCAATGTCTCCACTGTTGTATCAGGGAATGTTGTGTCACAAGTTGTTAATAAGAGACGGCGGCAAAAACACGCAAAGAGAAAGCTGGTCACACGGCCATTAACTGAATAAGGTGCAAGCAGGTGGGTGTCAAACCAATCTGTTTCTACCACTCAGTTCATTTTCGCTTTATCTTACCATCTCTACATGTATGAACCTACACCGGCAACCACCATGGTATAAAGAAAGAAAGCAAACACAAAAGAACCGTGGGGGGAGGGCGCGGTGGAGTAGCCTTGGCTGCTCCCGCGCCCAACCCCCACGGTCCCCTCCTCCCCCACACCCACGCTCAAAGCGGTTTGGGGGCCTTCTCGAGGTTACTTGATTGCGTCTTTCGGGGCGATTTCTAGTCATTTTTGGACCTATTTTTCTACATACTTGCACACCTCACTGAACCCAAATCTCACATGGCCCCATCCCTCCCTCCCTTTGCAAAAGGCATCATGGCATGGGGTAGAAAGACTCAGCATAGAAAGGCTCGGCATGGTTCTCGGCTTGGATTGCAAGATGCCGAGCCTAGAAACCAACACACCTAACGAAAGTATTTCAAGGGTAAACATTGCCTAGCTTTCACCCTGCTTGAACTATGCACAAAATTGAAGATGTTGACAAACATGCAAAAATAATCGAAACGCTAAGAATTGGTGAATCGAATACAAAGTATGAAAATACCAATCATGTTGATAAATCAGAATGAAAAGTATGAAAATGCGGATCATGAACATGCAAAAAACGCATACCGCTCTTCGACAAAAAGACAATTTTCCTCATCCGGGGGGCACAAACGGGCGAGATGATTGACCAACCACCGAGGGGGGGGGGGGGGGTAAAGTCGAGTCGAGGTACTTTTGGCAGATTTTGGGAGTCGTGATGGTTGTGGTGCTAGCGTGCCCTCCTTCTCCAATTTGTCTATGTTGGTGGTGTGGGGGCTCTAGAGTGGACCAAACTCCCCCTGCCGACTCCTCTATAACCCACTTTGCACCCCCCGCCGAGGGCAGCTGAGCCAAAGGGAGGGAGGGAGTGGCGGGGGGTCCACCTTGCAATCAAGGTTGAAGCAGTCAAGTGGCATCAAAGTCCACCAAGGGCACAAGGGAGCCTGATTTTGTGCCCCTCCGTCGCCACCAAGCCGGCGCTTGTCCGCAAACTCACCGTGAGTCTGACTTGCAGGTGTAGGGAGGAAGTGGCACATAGCAAAGGCAACAAGACATGTGGGTTTCTTGTTGCGGGAGAATAGGCGAACATCTGAGAACTTTGGGGGGTGAGGTCCCGGCGATTCCCATTCTCAAGTCTCTGAGAATGTGATCCTGCCTTTTGCGGTCATGGAGTTGGAGATTCGGAAGGCCACCCGGCAAGTTGAGACTATTGGCTGTTCTAGGTGGAAGACCCCGCACAGTGGCAATCTATTTTATTTCTTGCGCATAGAATCCAACCCTTTGATAGAAAGTTGGGAGTTGCAAAATGCTTGAAAGGCTCAAAAAAACCACTTGGGGTGGTGGCAGTTGACAATCGTGTCAATGATGGGTTGGGACCCAGTGGCCTTCCTCTTTCTTGGCATGATGGAGTTGAATATCTTGATCATAACCTCCTATGCCCCAAACCGCTCGTCTCTAATGCTGCTATGTGATAGATACTCTGCTTGCTTTCACTCGAAGCTCCAACAAACAAATGAGGAGCGTTGAGAGTCTTCGAGAGGTCTAGGAGAAGTTTCTACTTTTTCTTTATGATCATCACACGAATCTGTTAGCTTTCATGCGCTGCTCCAAAAAAAATTGCCCTTGCTCCAAAAAGGCATGGCGCGCCAAGAGGTTTCGTGCTGAGTTGGATCTCTTGAAGGGCCTTCCTACACCCATTCCTCACCTTGAACACCCAAACCATTTCTTGTCTTATGCAGAGCATTGGGAGCGGTGTCGGAAGATGGACCCTGATACACGCCACCATTCCTTTGCACGTTCTCCCGGCCGGTGCACTGTGTGCCGGTATGTGTTCAACAGTGAACACGACAAGGCGGTGCACAACCGCCTGATGCATCCCTCCTAAACGAGTCAGCGGTTGTGGCATTTGTCTAGGGAATGTGTGTTTTGTTGCGCGGCTGCATGAGTGCGACCTGAAGGTACGAAAGTCTGGTGTATATGTGTTGGGGGGGGGGTGTTCCCGGCCATTCCTGTTCTCAACCGAGAATTCTCAGCTCAGATTGTGTCTCCCCCGTTGCCTTGGCGGCGCACCTGGTGCATGCGCGACCCAGCACATGGCAGATTTCAAATGCACATTCATGCATAAAAATGAGCAATTCCGACCCCATGTCAAGATAGGCACAATTGCATGGATAATCAATATGGCCATGTTTTAGTATCCTACAGTTCAACTCGATTGAGAGGTCACGCTGCTTTCAGCATGACGCCATACAACTGTTCGCATGCTTCAAACACTCATTCCATCCTTTCAAACAACATTCATTTCCGTCTTTTCAACCCTGCTGGTGAACCATCTGTCATTCATTGCACCGCTACTTTCGCAGATTCAGCCCCTACACATACACGTTAACTACGTTGCGTCTCAACGATCGCGCCTGCACTTTTACGACACTGCGCGCAATTTACCACACTGAGTCGAAACAACAATTCCGATCGAAACAACGATTCCGATCGCGCCCACACTGTACATGCAGCACCTTCCAACCCTTCCTTTGCACCATCCACTGTCTGTCACCGCGCATCTAACCTCACAAATTCACACCCTCCCGCCTCCGTGTTAACGACAGTTCGGAGCGCGCATACACGAATAAGGACAGTTCGGAGCGCGCATACACAAAGAAGGACAGTTTGGAGCGCCCATACACGAAAAATACGTTGCGTCTCAACAACCTTTCCGATCTTGCCTGCACTTTGACTTCATGGAGCACAGGCGTTCCAACCCTTCCTTTCGAGCAAAACCCAGCAACAACAACCCGACAACTGTGTCCAGCGCATGTTTGCACCTCAGACATCCTGCGACAATGCCCTGGAACATGGAGAATGTTTTTTTGACATCGTTGCGTTTTTTTCGTTACATAGCTGATAGACGCTGTCCTCCTGTCTGTGAATCACCAAGCACCCTTTACTTTCCTTTCAAACATAAATTGCATCCGCCACTTGCTCCAGAAGGCCTGTGCGGAACTACAGTGATCCGTTTGCCCGGAATCTGGCGGCTGGGGCCCTGTCCCATCCACCAGCGCGCTGTCGCGCATAAGCAATGAGACCTCTATGCTGCGGAAGTACGAAATCGGTGTCTGTGTTTGAAATCTGAAGCGTTTGAACAGGATTCATCGTGCTCGTGTCAGTTTTTTATTACCCTTTTTCATCGGTTGCTTTTAGCAATACAAGCAGAGACCGACCTCATAAGGCTGAGGGCCAACAGCGTTTTGCCCTTGTAACTTCCCGAATTAATACCAATTGGCCACCATGTGGTTTGGTGCCATGTCGCACGCTTCATCAGAGCAAGTTGCCCGCAGTAGATTGTTAATTGCTGTATGACATTCAACCTGTGTGCGGGTGTTCACGTCCGAAATAAACTAGAACGGGTGCTGGCTGTTTCCTCCCTTTCTTTTTAGTAAAGTTCAGTTGTTGTGCTTGTGGAAGGCACCAAGGCACTGGTCGGAACAACGAACTCAACGGTGGTCGGTTGATTGTTTGCCTTGGTGTTGAAAGGGCAATATGCTTGCCCGAGTCTGGCTGATCTTGGTGTTCCTCACCTTGGCAAACGCCCAGAATTTCAATATCACGTTTCGTTTGAGTACGTACCAAACCAGTGCCTCTGATGTCACCTTGTGGTTCCGATTCTTTCTGGCGGTAGACATTCCAGCGGGTGGCTACCTGGTGATATCCACAAGCCCGGGAGGGTTTACAACAGGTACCACGTCAAATCCTCCCGGAGGAGGAACTAGAACCCCTGCAACAATCATTTGTGGTGATGCTGGCGGGCCATACACGCCCATTCCCAGCTGCGACACTCTTGTCTTCCCGAACCCTCTGTACGACAATATCGGGCCCTATCGAATCCAATTTCCAAATGGTCTCGCCTCAGGCTCCGAGTATGGTCTGGCACTAGGTATGCTTCGAAGTAATGGTAGCTGCCTGGCGCGCAATTCTCAACAAGAAACGTGTTGCCTGCTGAAGTGTGCTCTGAACATTTTCTTCTGCCACTCCCCTTCACTAGGTGGTTTGTACAATCAACCCAACGAGGGTACCTCGTTTGCGACGTTCGCTTGGACAACGGATACTTCCGGAAACACATACCTGGAAACGAATTTTGCGAGCACCCAGTATGCCCAGTGTTGTGTAACACTACAGCTGACGGGCAAACGTGGATTTTTCCCTGGTCTCATGATTCGCAGAGCAAGCTGCCCGCCCATCACATTTCCGAACCTGGTGGCGCATAATAAGGCGGAAAATAAGGACGAGTTTATGTCGCATGAATGTCAACAATCTATCGTCGCTTTGGTTTTTGTTTTGTTCATATTTGTGCTGACACAAAAAGCCATCCCGACCTTCTCACAACAGATTTACGTACGCAAATTTCTACGGAGAGTACAGATTGGACACTTACACTGGTGGGGTCACACCAGTCGCGATGACAGCGTACTTCTATGCCGGCCAAGAGGTTCTTGGCGGGGTATGCCCTGCTCCTGCGAGGTGGAAGGGGCACGTCCGCATTGTTTGGGTTTTGGTTTTGATTTTGTCGCTCATTATTTTGCCCTGTTGTGTGTCAGGATTCGTTCATCCTTGTGAATTTGTCGGATGTGAGCGGAACGGGCACGTTGGATTGTACCACACTGTGGGACGGAGCTTCAACGGCCCTCCCAGGTTGTACCTCTGGAGATCTTACCACAAATGGAAATCCATACAAGATCGCGACGAGGGGTTTGGCTACCCAGACGAAATATTCCTTCACAATCACGGGCCTGACAAATGCTCAAACATCAGGTACACACCAGTTGAATTGTTCTCATTTACTGAGACATGTGTTTCATGCCACTTTCGGTAACCAATTCGCCAGTCCGAGCAGGAAAACTGCGCAGTTGCAAAGACCACGATTCGTTCTTTTGAAGCGAAGCAGCACGTCATGCTTGAGGGGTACGCAGAGAGCCATATCTGCCGCACGCATTTTAGGGCCAACCGGGGAGCATGATTTGCAGATCGAGGTTGGGGGATTTATTGTGAATTACTACAAGGTGACTCAATTCGTTTTGACGGATTTCCAGGTATTTGCCCCCGGAGTTCAAGTGTTGTTCGTGCACTTGGACTATGCCAGGCCCCACCACTGCTGCGGCAGCATGCGCGCTCGCGGGCACCCGTTTCACCGCAGCGGCGGCACGGGAAGGGGGGCACAGTTTTGTTTTTGTTTTTTTGGTATGGCAGGCATGGCAGCCTGCCGGTGTCTACAGCATGTGCCCAATGGCTGTCCAGCCATCTAATTACAGGTTGACCGGTGTCTAGTGTTCATCTACTGCCCGTCAATTAGAAGTGTCGGTTAACATGTCCCGCCGGCTACCGGTTGGGATCGGGTTCCTGGCCCATGCAAGCAGCAGGCGGCCAATGTCTGCGTAGATTCTTTTCAGATTTCCCACCAGATTCGTGTCAGAGTATCCTGTTGAAGAAGTTCGTTTGAGCACGCATCCCCCCTAGCAGCACTGGTGACCCCACCATTCCCTCACACCAAAGGCTCTTCCTCCCAGTCTGTCACAAACAAGCACACCCCCAGTCCTTGTTGCCTGGGGACTTCGCTTTGACGCCACGTTTGCCTTTTCGTTTGAACAGGCTCCAACAATCAGTGGTTGTCCAGCCGACATAAGCTCAACCACTGATTCTGGAAAGAATTATTCAACCGTTACATGGACACCACCAACAGCAACCGACAACCTGGGCGTTGAGGGCATCATCAACAATTTCAGTCCCGGCGACCAATTTCCAGTCGGAGTGACCACGGTATGCAGCCAGCTCGGGTTTGTGTTTCGGGAATAACCCCCCCCAAAACAACAAGTACATGTGCGTGTTCTTCCGGCGCCTCCCCCCTCAACTATTGGGTTTTTTTGAGCTTTTTCAGATCAAGGGCAATTGCATTTTTGCTCGAAGTGCCTGCCAGTGAAGAGAGTTTACGTGCATGTTTTTTTTCCCCTGATATGCCGGGGGGGGGGGGGGGGCTGCTGGGAGGTCATCAACGGGTCAGGACGCGCAGTACGGATGCAATCGAAATTTCAATTTTTAAAATGATCCTGATCGGTCCACACACCTTTTGTTGAAAGCCAATTCCTGTTTCCTTGGCGATCACTTTCGGATCTCTATTTTTTTCCATTTTTTTGTTTTTCTACAAATTCGGTCCTGTTTGGTCCTGGCAACGCATGAAAAGAAACAATTTTTCCGCGGCCTAAAGGTAAAGTGGCAGTGTAAGCTGAAGATGTACCTGGAGTATGTCTAGGGCGAGCCTGTTTTTCGGGTTTTAAGCAGGCATCACCAGATAAGAGCAAGCTTTTATTTGTCGTAACACGTGACTCAGTTGGACTCTTCCCAGCTGAAGGACCCAAATGTGCTGCCGCTATTGAGGGTGTCTCTCTGGGACGGTGGGGAAGGTGCCAACACGGAGCGTTTTCAGGGGTCGGTGCCATTGTTGCCTGATTTGTGCTCACTGAGTGTCCCGTAGGTAGGGGTATGTGGAGTATATATTCAGAAAGCCCTTGAAAAGGGCTTTTCAGAGATGTATTGGTTAGGGGGGGGTCCGGAACCATATTTTTTCGAAAATCAGCCGTTACCGTTGACAGGTTCGGTTTTTTTTTACCTGATCTGGTATGGTTTCAGACAGACTGCACCGCACCCCTGCCCCCATTACTCCAACATATGGGCATATGAGGGTCAAGTCATTCGGGTGGATTTGTTGCATTTGATGTGTAGAAGATATGTGCAACATGGGTCCCCTCAAGACCCCAATATGTTGATCATTTTGACCAATAACTACCTTGGACACCCGGGTGATGCGTGGTGCAACTTGCAGCATCAAGCTCACCAGAGTGCAAGAAATCAAAACTGGCAGAAATTCTCAAACAGGCTGTCAAGTTGGGACATGGGACCACAATATTTGGATTCAGCACATCAAAATGCATCCATTTACCTCCTTTCACTTTGCTCCAACTCCACAATATGCCAGAGCACCCAGGGGAAAACCTGTGAGTTGGTGTCCTCCACGCGTGAGCGGAGCAGCCTGAGGCCCGAAAACCCTGAAACACCGAAAAGTTCGGCCTGGGTACTCAAAAATATGGTCACCTATCCCCCCCCAACCCATACAGTTCTGAAACGGCGTTTTCTCACAGATTTCAAAAAGCATACACATACCCCCCCCCCCCCCAAGGTGACGACTTTTTTTTTGGGGCATTAGACCAAAAGTTGAGAAAAGTCTGAAAAAATGTGGAAACGCTCCGTGTTGGCACCTTCTGAACGTCCCCGAGAGATATGTTGTGCAATGCAACCACCTGTATGCAGAATTTTGAGATCCCATAGGTCACATGACAGCAACAGGCCCCAGTTCACCTGTCTGATATTCTCCCTGCCCTTCGCCACGACCAGTGCTGCATGGAGGGAAGGGTGGAGGGAGGCAGAGAAGAAGTGCACACGCCTCTGAGGTAACCCTCTGATCTGTGCTTTTCATAGGTCATCTATACAGCATATGATGCCTCTTTCAACAACGACAGCTGTGTTTTTGCCGTCACTGTCACCGGTATCTGCTTGTCGCTTTGCTGCCGTTGCTCCTCAGTAACTCCTCCAATTAAACCACTGTTTGTTGCTTTGTTGCAGCTTGCACCTCAAGATACACAATAAAAAGTCTCTGTGACTGTGACTGACGGTGACAATGCTCAACAAGAGCATTTGTAATCTCAAGGGCATAAAACATATCTTGGTGTCTGGGTTATTTCACACCCAGCAAGCTCAGGCCCTGCATGCTGGTTGGGTGTGTATGGTTCTTCAAGAATGCAATGAGAAGAGGAAACACGAACAATTCTGTATTTCTGGCCCGCATCTATTCATCTGCTGACCCAGAGAGCGAGAAACATACCAGCCCCCATGGGATCGGGCGAGGGGTGCTGGACCACACACCCACCCAAGATTTCCCCACCCCAACCCAGGTGTCCTCTTTAGGGGACCGCGGCTGCAAGGAAGTGGTCTATGGGGTGGGAGCCCACCGCCAAACCAAGTCCGTCTTAATTGCCCCCCCCCCCCCCCCCCGCCCCCCTCAACGCACAAAGACACCACACTATGCAGGGTGGTGGGGTGCCACATACAGCGTAGGCCTCGGGGGCGAATGGAGAGGGACAACAGGCAGAATCAGGGGAGGTTCGCGGCAACCGCCACCTCCGGCAGCCGGAACAAGCAGTCCCAAACCTTGGAACGTCCAGCGAGCTGCTCTGGGTGCAGGATCCTTGTTGAAGTCATGTGCCTTTGAGTAGTTCAAATCCAGAAGCTCTTGGTGGGTGGCTGTGTCACAACAGGTAAGCCTACCAAAGGTTCCACCTACACTTTCGCTGAGCTCACCTGAATTAGGTCTCACACACATCCTACACACGCGCGCACATAGTTTGACCTGCGCCGCCACAGCCCATATCCACAACGAGTTATCAACCTGCCGCAAGGCTTAAACCCCCCCCCCCCCCCACTTATAGCCCCCTCGGTGGTCGTAGCATTGCGGATTGGTTGAGGGTGCGGGGGGGTGGGTTATAAGTGGGGGGGGGGGTTATAAGTCCCTTGGTGGCATGGATCCAGACACATTAAAAGTCCCTGGGTGGCATGGATCTCCCGGGGGGTGGGTTATAAGTGGGGGGGGGGGGGTTAGGTCTTTGGTTGTGGATGCCCCCTACCATTGTGGCAACGAACCTCTCAGAGCATACGCACAACCAGGTATTGGCCTGCTGCAGGGCTGAGGTATTTCCCTAGGTGCCTACTCCAAAGGAAGTCAATAATTAACGGCAGAATGCCTGGCCATGCTGCGCACTGATGGGTAACATTTGGGGATCCGGAACCCCATGGCCCTGTGTTACACCCTCCAAACTTCACAGTCTTGGGAAAGACTCTGTGTGAAGCATGCTGTCGCCAGCATGGATTTGACGTCAAGGGCAGCAGCAGCAGGGGGACAAGTGTTCCACTCACCCCGCCAAAAACATTTTCCCCTTGGAACAGGGATGTGAGCAAGTTAGTTCTAAGGACTCAAACCAATGTGTACACCTGGGAGTACCAATTTGCACCCTGTCTCATCCTTTATGGCACCCCCCACCACTCCGCACATCCCTCAACTTGTCCCCTCTAAGCCTAACCCACCTCTGAGAACCTTCCCAAAAAATGACCCGCTTTCCCAACACCAAAGGAAATTGCTGCATCCCAAAGTTCCCCACCACCTACACAGCTTCACAGGTACCCAACCAGCTACACAGCTGCACAGGCTGTTGCACAGATTGCTGCACAAGGCTCCTGGACAGACTGCACCAAATTGGAAGAGGCACAGGGACACAACCAGAGTTTTTGGTAAATTGTCAAGGATGGTTCAAGGCTTAATTGCACGCAGAAAACGGCCATAGGGTGAAGCACAAGACTGCACACAAGGGTGTCCCTTTTGGGGGTTGCAATTTTTTTGGGTCACTAGTTTCCCCAAAAAAAAACCTGGCTGGGTGGGTCCGGCAAATCAGAACCCCCCCTGGGATAAGCACAGGACAGGACGAGACGGGACGGGCTGCAAAGGGATGGTCTCATGAAACCAGTCGAACCCTTGTTGCCTTTATGAAACATACCACAACAGTCTTTTTCGTTTAAGTGCACCATTCATGAGTTAGTTTGATGGTGTGGGTTGGGGCTGAAGGTTCCACAACAATCACAATGTAGAATCATGGGTTTGTGTCGTACATTTTGCGCATGATTAAGGGCTCTCCCTCACCCTTTATGGATCTCACAAGCACATTGGAAGATTTTGCCCTGCCAAATTTTTTGTTGCAAGATGACGACCTTTCATTGAACAAGGCTGATCTGAACCAAAATTTTTCAAGGGCTCCAAGAAAAAAAATCACAATGGCCAATGATGGTCACATGGGCGTCACAAAGTGCTCCGCCAAGAGGTACCATAACGTCACATGGGTATTGCAGAAGTCAAGGAGGTTCTGGGTGTCACCTCGTGCCTCATGATATTTTTGGAACCTGGATCCCCCCTTTACCACCCCCCACATCTGACAGCACCCAACGCGCACCCAACAGCTCGCAACATGCACCCGACAGAAGACGGCACACACCCGGCAGCACTCAGCACGCACCCAACAACACACACGGTCAACCTTGTTGCCCTGTCACACCCCAGCATCTTCGCTCTGAACAGACAACCAGGCTCCAATTTTCACATGTCCTTCCGACATGGCCGTGAACACGGACCCCGGATCCTCAGTTGCTGTGGTCAGCTGGACTACACCTGTGGCCACTGACAATGTCGATGCTGTCCCATCAATTTCCATCTCAACGCCCTCAGGAAGTTCTTTCCCGTATGTCTTTTGTGCTTGGGCTGTGTTGTGCGTGAATGGCACCAGGCATCGCCATCTGGTTATCTGTTATCTGAAACCTGATATCATGTATGTGTTGAGATATGTGGCCCATAGGTGGCTGTTGACACAATCCTATGGCCTATGGGAGGCTGTTGACACAATTTTTTGGTTTATGGGACACGTTAAGCCAGGTAGGGTACCCCACGTGCAGACACGCGCTAGAACAAAAAAATGGAAGGAGGAGCCCCCCCCCCCCCCCGGTCCAAACCCCCCTCCCCACGCCCCTCAGAACCCCCACTTCCCCCTCTTCCAATGCAGGTGGAAGCCTGAGTTGGGGGCCTAGAAAATTTTTCAGGTTGACAGTTTCAGGTGCACCTCGAGCGTGAATAAGTGCCTGGTGGTAGCATCTCTCTATGCTGAAGCTTCTTGAGTGCACAACTTTGCGAGGCAGTCAAGAGTCTGAGGGATCTGTAGAGTGTTTTGTGTCATGTTGCATATTGTTCTCTATAGATGCCGCAGACGCTTGATAAATGGTTTTCTATTGCTGGTGCACGCCCCTGCCACGACCCGGGAGCAGGTTGTGTGGGTTGTGCTAGTGTTTCCTTTCAAGCAGCAGTTGTCAAGGAGGAGGGTCAACTCCCCCTCCCCCCCAGGTCCAAACCAACCCCCCCCCCCCCCTCTCCGCTCCAATGCGTGTCTGCACCTGTACTTGTAATATCACACGTGTGATATTATTTTGACGCATGATATCATTTTGACCCACCCCCTGTTTCAGGTCCTTTTTGTCAACCATCCCTCTGTCATTGAGGTGATTGAGGCATGGCAGCATGATGATGCAGCTAGAGCCAGCCTGGATGTGCTTGCATTGTTCCACGATCTCAATTATATTGATCCTACAAAAGCAAAACTTTGCATCCCCTACCAATTTATCCCGCCAGAAATTCAGCCCCGAAATGTTGCAGCTGCAAAGCCCAAGCCCAAACCCAAGCCGGAAGCACGGCAGCTGTCCATGGCTGCTTTCTTGGCACAGAAATAAGTAGGTTTCAGGGTCGTGATTCACATTACCAACAGTGTTTTGATTTGTTATTTCGGGTAGGGTCAGATAGGCAAAATGCATACATGATATTATTTCCGCAATCCAAAATATTATCGTGCATGCGTGATATTATTTTGTGCGCTATTAGAGCAACAATGTGCATGAATTAATTTTTCTCTCTTATTTATCAACTCTAGCCTCCATGTGTGAGTGCACACGAAGCAGCAACAGAATTGTTTTAACGTACCAAGGCGGACAAAGCACAAAGGATTGATGTGATTCGTCTTTGCATTGTTTCCACATTTTTTTAAATGTAATAATACATTGAATTCTTTGTTTCATTTCTCCAAACATGTTCAGAGCCATTTCCTAGAAATAGTTGATGATACAATAGATATCATGCAAATCTCATTTTGTCCTCAAGCCTGTCATATCTTACAAGTATCAATATCCTCCCACTCCCCACCCTCCCCCTCCGCCGCGATTTTGACACAGCCACCTACCAAGAGCTACTGGATTGCAACTACTCAAAGGCACATAGCTTAAAACAAGAGCGGGAATGTAGGAAGATGCAAATTGCTAAAAGAAACGAAACACGCTGTCAGAGCGAGAACCTATTGCTCCAAGGTCCACTGCTCCAAGGAGCCCGGGGGGGGGGGGGGGGGGGGCTCTGTTTGGGCCGATTGAGCAAAACTACCTGGACAAGGGCAAAGAGGCACAGACGAACAACGCATAATGCGGGCCTACCGTGTCGTATTTTGATGACCCAAAAGCTCGTTTCAATCAAATTCTTATTTATTTTCACTTTGTGAGCTCAAACATGCAGCGTCAATCGCTTGGCCCTGAGAAATCAGCTTCATATGCCAAGAATCAATCAAACCCGAGGAGGAAACGTTTCATGCATGCTGTGTGCTGTTGGTTGCATCCCACAACTTAAAAGGGGTTCCGAAACCTTCTTCGTTCCACTGCTTGGTGACCCAGACCCTAGCCTTACCCCACTCCAGTCTCGGCTGCGGCCCTACCCTGACTCTGGCCCCACTTGTGGTCTAGCCTTGGTGTTGGCTCCCACTCCAACCCCAAACTCGCGTTACGGTTGCAGTGCACCTGGTACATATTGATGAACCTCCTCTCACAGTTAGGCCGCACCCGCAAACAATTGTGTCATGGCCACTGAAAGTTAGACCTCGCCTGCAAACAGTTGCCCACTTGACACCTGGTAACCTGTTGAGATGCACATGAGAGCAATGTTCACCATCGCTGATTGGCCTGTGACCTGCATGGTGCTGTTTGTGGGACCTCCAAGTAGGGTTACCATGGGGGACCCAAGCGAGAGCCGAGCAGCACTCGCTCGGGCTCCCCATGATTACCCTACTTGGAGGACCCACAAACAGCACCATGCAGGTTACAGGCTGTCACGCGAGGTTGGGGGGAGTGCAGGGGGGTGTGAAGGGTGATGCAGGGCGGGGTTGGGGGGTTGTGCCAATTGTTGGTCACAGCCACCCATGTACCACAGGATTGTGTCACCAGCCTCCCATATCTCTCGGGATCACCGCGTTTTGCGCCAACTCAGTAGGTTTTCGCTGGTTGTTCTCATTGTTGCCTTATTTGTGCCCACTGTGTGTCCCGTAGGGGGGGGGGGTATGTGGGGTACATTCGGAAAGCCCTTGAGAAGGGCTATTCAGAATACCCTGGGTCTGCATGCTGTACTGACGGTATGTTTGAGATTTTCGTCCGTTTTGGACAGCACATGTGCTTCCTACTGCCTCTTTTTGTCGACAGGCAGCTGCCATGTCTTTACACAAATTCACTCCACGCGCCGTTGCTTCCCCTGATGCACCACAAAAGCCTCTGGTGCGCAAAAGGGCTCGCTCTGGGGGTGCAGAGTGGGTGCGGTTCACTCGACATGCTGCCAAGCAGGCCGAGAAACCGCGCGTAGCTGGTTCACAGCAACCTGCATGCACCCACAAGGAACACCAGATTTTGACCACTGACGGCCTGTGGGCCATGCCTCTCAACACGGGGTGGGTGCCAGTCAAGGCACGCGACTGCAGCAGTGCGAAAAACTGAAAAGATATGTTCCAATTCACAAGCAGGGGGATGTGTGCCCCAATGGGGTCCCTGCCCGTGTGGAAAGGGGCAACAATGACAACGATTTGGATTGAGAATAATCAGTGGTCCCTCGAGCATTGCCCTGTCTTGCGCATCGTCCACTTTGCAGCTCCATTTGCTCAAAAATGTGATCATCTACACCCCTCCAACCCATACATTTCTGAAACGGCCTTTTCTCACAGATTTCAAAAAGTATACACATACCCCCCCAACGGGACGAAATTTTGGCACATTGGACCAAAAGTTCATTAAACCCGGGAAAAATGCCAAAACCCACCGTGTTGGCGCACTCTGAATGATCCCGAGAGATGTACCATAGGGTTGTGTCAACAGCCTCCCATGTACCACAGCATGGTGTCAACAGCCTTGCACACAGAAGTGTGCCAACTGCCTTCCATGGTCCCTGGGATTGCGTCATTAGCATCCAATGGCGTCAGCCAGTTGCTTTGGCTTCTTGCTGCTTCTGGACAGGTGTAGCAGGCCATGCTCCTGACCCTCCATTGTTCTTTGTTGCAGGGTTGGGAGTCATGACGTCACCTACACAGTCTCGGATGTGCAAGGCAATATATTCCAATGTAGCTTCAATGTGACAGTCACCGATAACGAGGCTCCCACCATTACATGCCCCGCGAATATCACCCTCAACAACATCGCAACCACAAATGCTGCCCCGGCATCTTGGGCCTTCCCGGTTGTCGGTGACAACGTGGGCATCACAAGCACTATCGGCAGCAAAAATTCGGGAGATTCGTTCACTATTGGAGTCAGTGTTGTCAGTTACACCACCACCGACACTTCAGGCAACACTGCGGTACTGCACTGTCCCTACCAAGCCCAAATGCAAGCTGCAACCGAGCCTCATGCCCGTGCCATTGACCGTTTTCAGACAAACTCCGTGCCCTTAGGCAGGGTTGTGTGCTAAGCGGGAGGTGGGGAGGGGGTTTTTGCTGTGGCAACCGCTTGTGTCTGCTCCTAAGGGCCCTCCACCCCCAGCCCCCTTCAGGCACCCCGATGCAAGTGGCATGCAATGAATGGGATGTGTCCTCACAGCTTGTAGCTTTTGCCACGTTCTGTGAAGCATATTGTCAGCCTATCCAACAGAATATCTGATGACGTTGATCATTAGGAATTGGTATGGCTGCAGTTTGCAACCTTTGGAAATTGCCTCCCAACTGTATTTGAGCAGCTGCTGACAGCTTTGCAAGCGCACCCCCGCCACTGGGCCTCGGGGGATCCAAGGATAGGTCACAATTTGGAAGGGGGGAAGGGACAACCGGACTTCTTACTTGGCACTGAGGTGTGCGTGGGTTGGGGTTGTGTTGTGGTACAGCAACCTGTGGACCTGTTCCCAAGCTCCAGACCTCCAGACCTTGCTGCATATGCAAAAGCAGGGGATTGCTTAAAGGGGAGGGAAAGTGTCAGGGGGTGCATTTATGCACCAAAGGCGTCACGAACAACATTGGTCTTTGTAACACCACCTCAAAGAGGGTTGTTAGATCAGCAGGCATGAGCACCATTTGCCCGGCTTGCCACTCATGTTCTCTCATTTCCTCCTGCTCCTTCCCACAACTACCACTTCCAATTTGCACCTCCCAGGGATGCATTGAAAAACCCCCCCCCTCCCCTCCAGGAGACATTATCACGCACAGAATTGAGCAGAACTGAGTTAGTCTGGGATGAGGTCAGGATCATGCTGGTTATTTGAAACCCTGACATCATGGCCCCCCTCCAGGGCTGCATAATGCCTGGCGCTCTCGTCCTGACTATAAGTGCCAGAATGAACAGCATTTGTAACAGTGACCGCCCCCCAACCACCTTGGCAACCCCCTCCAACCGCCCATTTCCCTGCTTCTGAGACCCCCTCAAAGGCTTCCCTTCTAATGCATCCCAGATTCCTCCTTCGCACTGTTTGTTGCAGACTTGTACTTTTGAAGTCATTGTGCTCGACACTGAAAATCCCTCAGTGAGTTGTCCCAGCAATATTGTGCAAGGCACTGACAATGGTGTTGCAACAGCAGTTGTCACCTGGGCAACGCCTGCTGCCTCAGACAACAATGCGGTTGTCAGTCTTGTCCCAACTCCGAAGACCCCGGGTGCAACGTTCAGCCTGGGCATCACCAATATCACATATACAGTGAAGGATGCTGCTGACAACATGGGGACATGCATGTTCTCCGTTGAAGTGGTTGATGATGAGAACCCAACAATCTCGTGCCCTGCCAATATCAATCAGGTGCTTTCAGATTGGTTGTGGTGGTGGTGCAGGGAACGGTGTCCGTGCAGGAATGGGTAATCGATACAGCGCGCGTTGAGTTGAGCAGTGCAAGCAGCGACAAAGGGCAATTGAACCAGCGCCAGGAGTTGGGGGGGCAAGCATTTTGTGTAGTGTATATTCGAATTCTGGCACAGCCCTTGGCACATTGACCTGCATGAGGTTTGGTGCAGAAAAGGGATTCCTGCATTGTTCTGCATACTGAGTTGTTTGTCACAATAGCATCATTTGCCGTTGGTGTTTGGTTCCTTTGGGTGGCAAACACTGCCAAAAGAGACAGAAATGCGTGTCACCAAGCGTGTGGACAAGAGAAAGTACTTGACGAGCAGTGCGGAAAGGGGATTGCGTGTCAGTCTGGTGCCTCCAAGTGGACCGTTTCCAGGGGTACCTGGTGGGTGATTTTGCCACACAGGGAAAACTCTTCCAGAGCAGGGACAAGTGCAGATTATAATCGCAATTTTAGTAATTTCCAGAAATACCGTAATTTTTCTGTAATTTTTGAACATTTTACCATGTTCTGGGGCGAATTTCTATCAACACAAAAGGGCAGGCCACTCCTCTTCTCTTTGTGAGCCCATTTCCGATGACAGGCAAGCCCAAGGGTGGTAGGGGATTCCATGTTCACCCATTGAGTGTGAGGACAAATGACCTTGGGATTGAAGTGCTCTGCTACAATGCGTGTGGATGCCCTGTGAACCATACGAAGAAGAGTACGGTCCAAGGTCACCTAGACTGCAAAAGCACCGAGAAAGGATCAACTCCACCCCATCTTCCATCTACCTTGCATGTCTTGTCACAGTCATTTTCCCGTCATTGTTGTCTTTCTTTGGTATTAATGGGCAAACAGGGCAAACAAACAGCCAAGAACAACACCAAGAAGCCAAAAGTGGATGGGCCTGCCATCATCAACCCTGGGTAGCACCACGTGCAAAGCTGGACCATCACCGACAGGTATATCTACCACGACAAAAGACACAAAAGGCAGAAAAGTGAAAAATATAAAAGCGGATCCCTGTTGGACGGCACCTGGGGTAGCATCACCAAAATGGTGTGGCTGGGAGCCGTGGCGACCTTTTTGCGTATTTTTTTTTTTGCACCGTAATTTGCACTGTAATTTGCGGTAATATTTGGTAATATTTTTCGTAATTTTTCCCGAAAGATCCCTAAAAATTGTAATCTGCGTCCCTGTTCAATTGTGTATACGTTAAAGGTCGCTCTGGCTGTCTGTCTGTCTGTCCGTCCCCTGGTAAGACACCCAACGAATGTCGCATGCTGTACTATGTGTAGCAAGTGTGTAACCCAGAGCAAGGTCTGGTCTGTAAAAATGGTGGTGCCGTCGGCACAGCAAGACAGATGCAAGCCCTTGCAGTGATGTATGAGTGTCCATGTTTGAAAGGGGGTGCAAGTGTAATTTTCTTTGTTCTTTCATTCCAGGCCATGGACACCAACCGGAATTATGCTACCGTGACCTGGACTACCCCAACTGGATCGGACAATGTTGGAGTGATCAGTACTGAGGTCACCAACAGCCCAGGCAGTACATTCCTCATTGGGACCCACACAGTCACCTACACCGTCAGGGATGCTGCAATGAATGTTGGGAATTGCTCCTTCACTGTGACTGTGGGCGACACTCAGCCACCAGTCGTGACTTGTCCTTCAAACGTTGCTCAGGTCCAGTCAGTGTTGCGCATACCATTGCTTACAGTACTCTGGCATGATGTGACTGTCCGCATGTCCACAGATATAATCCGAAAATAAAATTTGTCCACATCATCATTGCAGACAGCATGCACAGTAGGAACATAAGGTCAGGTTTATGTAAATTACTTTGACAAATGATTAGGTAGAACCAATCTTCACAGGCCTGCCCCAGCCCCTCCTTCCCACCAGAAGCCGCTCACGCAACATGTCATCGTGCATTCTTGACCATGAAACGGTGGTCTCACAAACAACGGATAGACCCTTTCAACAACGCCTGCATGTGTTGGCCCTCGGAAAGCAGAGACAAGAACAAAGTTGGGGTTGTCTGGCTCTTTGGCATTTGAGCCTCCGGCATACCATGCGCAACTACTGGTCACGTTCACCGCTTGACCATGGGGTTGCTGTTGGACAGTATTTCAAAGTAGAACATGGAGCCTCAACCGTTTGAAAGTTACGTGTGGTGGAGGACAGAGGGCTGCCGTGGCAAACTGGTTTCAGAGCATGCGATTCCCATCATCAACGGTCCGGTGTTTTAGGGTCTTAGGGCCAGGAAAGACACCGAATAAAACCCACGAATGCCCAGATCTACAGCATTTCCATGTGAATGACCGCATGGGCCAATTCATGGCAGGTCAACACTCTCCCGGCAGTCAAAAGGTTGGCAAACGGTTTGCTTTGCCCTGAGGATGAAGGTCAAATGATGACGTTGCTGGATCCCCCGGACACGCTGAGTGCAATGCAGCAGAATCAATCTTTGTGACTTTCGGTCAAAGTGTCTTCCACTCCGCACATTCGTCGCAACAGCAACACAAAGGAGGGGAGATAGCCACGGGGGGGGGGGGCGACTCCGCGGGTCCTGGGACGCCAACTACCCCTGCCCCCCCCCCCCCCCCCCCTAGGGGCCTTCGGCCAACAGTTAGTTGCCAAAGGTGTCGCCCTCAGGCGTCCATGGGCGCCTAAGGCGCCCGATGCTACATGAACACCAAAGGTGCCCTAAGGAAAATTTTGTCCAATTTGCACCCCAACACTATCCTTAAACCCAACCTTGACTCTAACACCCACCCCCAACCCTCAGCCTACTCCTATCCCTACACCTAATCAAGACTGAATATTGGGACCGAGCTGGTGGGGGAGGGAACATTAGGTATGACTGGTGAAGGACATCAAGAATGATTCACACATTGATGGCTCTTCACAAAGTGAAATCAGCTTGCAAGTGAACGCCATCACCACGAGGCCCACTTTCAAGGCTTTTGTTGGACTTCTGAGGGGCCAAAATGCCCCAAAATGGGCTCAAAATGGGCTCAAAATGGGCTCATTTCACCCGTTTGTGCACCACAAATGGTCTAGGATGTTTTTTGGAAAAACGCGTTTTTGACCCATTCTTGACCCATTTTTGGTCCCAAAACAGCCCATTTTCAAGGCATTTTGGGATTTTCGGAGGACCAAAATGGGCCACCACAAGCTCAAAACAGTCCAAAAACACTTGTTTTAGCGTCGCACATGGTCTAGGATCATTTTTGAGAAAAGTCATCTTTTTGCCCCTACTGGACCCTAATGACCCATTTGGGCACCCACCTGTTTGGGCTTGAGCTTGCAGCTTGCCGCAGCCTAGTGGGCCTAGGTATTGGGGTCTAGGCGTCCGTTTGGGCAATTCTAAGGGGTGGAAACCACAAAAAGTGGGGGGTTGCGGGTGGAGTAGGTGCCCTCGGAATCGCATTTTGAGCCATGTAGCCAAAGATATGGCCTATTCTTGGTTTGTGGCTATCGGCATTTGAAGCTTCTGGGGGCCTTTTTGGGCCGTTTCCGGGACATGTCATGGAGTTAGAGGGCGGCAAAGAGCTCGTTGACACAGGGAAGTCAAGCCGCACATGCAGAGTAGCCACCGTTTCCCTTTGTTTGGCCGTTTTGAATGTGTTCTAGGGCTTTTTAAGCCCAAAAATGGCTGTTTTTGGCCCTAAAGTGCAGTTTTTGAAAGCGAGGTCCGCCACTTGCAAATCCCGTTCCCGGCCGCCACCGTTCAGTTTCTCGCTCAAATTTTGTGTGATTGTACTTCACACCCATAGGTATCATCCACCAAAATTTCACCCGAATCTGAACCCCCACGACGGAGTTCTGATTTTTACCCATTTCGCGCGTGCTGCTGCTTGCTGCTTGCTGCTGCTTGCTGCTGCTGCTTGCTACTGCTGCTGCTAAACCTGGTAGGTCCACCCTAGACACTAAAAAGGGTTATAAAACCAAGACTGGTTCCACCAGCTCGGTGACCCTAACCCTAACCCTAGCCCTAATCAAGACTGAATATTGGGACCGAGCTGGTGGGGGAGGGAACATCAGCTATGACTGGTGAGGGACATGAAGAATGATTCACGCATTGATGGCTCTTTTGACAAAGTGAAATCAGCTTGCAAGTGAACCCCATCACCACGAGGCCCATTTTCAAGGCTTTTTGGACTTCTGAGGGGCCAAAATGCCCCGAAATGGGCTCAAAATGGGCTCATTTCACCCACTTGTGCACCCCAAATGGTCTTGGATGAGGTTTCGAAAAATGCGTTTTTGACCCATTTTTGACCCATTTTTGGTCCCAAAACAGCCCATTTTCAAGGCATTTTGGGATTTTCGGAGGACCAAAATGGGCCACCACAAGCTCAAAACGGTCCAAAAACACTTGTTTTAGCGTCGCACATGGTCTAGGATCATTTTTGAGAAAAGTCATATTTTTGCCCCTACTGGACCCTGTTGACCCATTTCGGCATCCACCTGTTTGGGCTTGAGCTTGCAGCTTGCCGCAGCCTAGTGGGCCTAGGTATTGGGGTCTAGGCGTCCGTTTGGGCAATTCTGAGGGGTGGAAACCACATAAAGTGCGGGGTTGCGGGTGGAGTAGGTGCCCTCGGAATCGCATTTGGAGCCATGTAGCCCAAGATATGGCCTGTTCTTGGTTTGTGGCTGTCGGCATTTGGACCTTCTGGGGGCCTTTTTGCGCCGTTTCCGGGACATATCATGGAGTTAGAGGGCCGCAAAGAGCTCGTTGACACGGGGAAGTCAAGCCGCAGGTGAAGGGTACCCACCGTTTCCCTTCATTTTGCCTTTGTGAATGTGTTCCAGGGCTTTTTTGGCCCAAAAATGGCTGTTTTTGGCCCTAAAGTGCAGTTTTTGAAAGCGAGGTCCGCCACTTGCGAATCCCGTTCCCGGCCGCCACCGTTGAGTTTCTTGCTCAAATTTTGTGTGATTGTACTTCACACCCATAGGTATCATCCACCAAAATTTCACCGGAATCTGAAGCACCATGGCAGAGTTCTGATTTTTCCCCATTTCGCGCGTGCTGCTGCTTGCTTGCTGCTTGCTGCTGCTGCTGCTAAACCTGGTAGGTCCACCCTAGACACTAAAAAGGGTTATAAAACCAAGACTGGTTCCACCAGCTCGGTGACCCTAGCCCTAGCTCTCACCCTAGGCTAGGGTCAGAGTGAGTGTTGTGGTCCAAAATGGAGAGCAATGATGTGGCAAAAGCAGCCATGAACAAAATTGGGGGGATCTTGTTCAGCCCAATCAACATGGCTGGCATGGCCAAACCAACTGGCTGCAGGGTTAGGGTTAGGTTTATGGTGATGGTATGGTTAGAGGGAGGGCAAGGGGAGGTAAGGGGAGCCTATGCCCCCCTCCCCCCCCCCCCAACACCCCAAATCGCCCCACCTGGACCCCCCCCCCCCCACCACCACCACCCCGAATTGCCCCACTTGGACCCCCCCCCCAACCGACCCTCCCGGAGCCCCCCCCCCCCCCCCCCGCCCCTCCCTAAACCCCCCCCTCAGATGCCCCCCCCCCCCCCCCCCCCCCCCCCCCCAAGGGGCCTCCGGCCAACAGTTAGTTGGGGGGGTAGTTGGCGTCCAAAACCGAGGGGTCGCCCCCCCCGTGGAGATAGCACAAGAGAGCTGGCACTGTTGGCTCTTGTCTACTGGTGCCACCTAAAGTGCACTAGCCCCACTGACAGTCCATAAACAAACCATTTTTCAGACGGACAGCCCGCCCAAGGCTAATGGAATTGGCTGGGCCCGTGTCTGTTGGATTGGAGGAACATTTGTGAGACGGCAATAATTTACCGCTGAATTTTTAGATTTTTTAGCCACCTCTTTGTCTGACTTGATGCTGAAAGTGCTGCGGCAATGCATCTTCGTCACCTGTTGCATGCGCTCTTCTTTTCTTTTTGGGTTCCCTCCCCCCGTTCTGTGGTCTCACTGCAGACCAAAACAGTCCACAAGCACAAACAGTCCTCTGCCCCACAAACCAACCTGACCAAAAACCCGTTTGCATAGCCAATGGGCCTTTGCTTGCTCTTTTTTTGGCTAACCAGATAGCTTGATATTTATTTCATTTTCTTCAATTTACCACTTTACTGCTACCTCCTTATGGGGTTAGGGTGGTGCGAAGGTCAGATGCAGCACTTGGGTCGCATACCCAGCGGCTGCCAGTGGAAGCACAGAGAAGGGGAATAGGTTGGCAAGACTGGCATAAGAAGGGCAGGGCATACATCAGAAGAGCAGAGGAAGAAGGGGCTGGGATTTTAACATGAGTTCAGCAGACCACAACAAATGAGCCGGAACCTATCGTGCCATTCTGTGTGCCATTTGATCCCTGCAATGAGTGCAAGTGAAAAAATGAACCTCTGTGCCATTTGTTATCCAGAACACCGACTCGGGGCAGGCCACAGCAGTTGTGACATGGAGTCCTGCCTCGGCAACAGACAACGCAGGCGTAGGAGCCCCAACACCGTCACATGCTATTGGCAGCACGTTCTCTCTTGGGGCCACTGTGGTGACATATACTGCCACGGATGTGAATGGCCTCACGGGCACTTGTACATTCACGGTGACAATCAGTGACAATGAAAATCCTGTTATTCCATGTCCATCGGATATCATACAGGTCTGTGTGTTGTGTTGGTGTTTCAGACTGCTGGTGATTGAGGGACAGAGCTGCAGAGGGGGTTGAGGGTTTTTGATAGTCCCAGCTTTCGTATAAATGAGGGTTGTCGCGGGCGGGTGGATGATGAGGGTGCACAGGTTGGTTGGCTGTTGTGTAAGAAAGTCATGGAGTGTCACATGCTGCACCATATGTGCCCTTGACGCCCAAGGGAAGGTTTTCCCGTATTAAGAAGGTCCTGGAGATCTTGCAACAGAAAGGCGCTTAGCCTTTGCGTGCATCTTTTGTCTGCACTGGCCTGACGAAATATGTCAGACACTGTGTTGCACTGTTGCCTACGTGTGTGTGTTGTGAGTCCTCATTGTCAGTTGCATGTCAGTGTCAGGCACATTTGTTTCAGTGTTTGCAGGGCACTAGTTTGGACGTGATTCACTCAGCTTTTTTTCCATACATTTTCTGTGTTGCAGCTAGTGCATGGTGTTTGCTCAGACGTTTGTGTGTGTAGTAGGGATTTTGCAGGTTCTGTGAGCTCCTTCCTCTTGCTTCTGGCAGAACACAGATGCTGGGCTGCCTACTGCTGTGGTCACCTGGACAGTCCCAGTCGCAACTGACAACGTTGGTACCACTGGGAGTATCTCGGGCACCAAGAATCCTTTGGATACGTTCAATGTTGGTGACACGACTGTGACCTACTCAATCAGCGACACTTCTGGGAATGTTGGCTCATGCAGTTTCTTGGTCAGAATTGTGGACGCTGAGAATCCAGCGGTGACATGCCCGCCAGATATCGTGCAGGTGCCCATGCAGAACTGCCAGGAAAAGGGTTTGCTTGAGACACATACCCTGCCATTTGAGAATTTGGGGTGTTCACTGATGCTGCTGTCTCGGTGAGTGGGGACTGAGGGCTACACCCCTGCGGCGTTTGCAGTGCGCCCTGCGGTGCACCTGCGGCGTGCCTGCAGCGCGCGTTAGAAATAATCCCGACATCAAACAAGACAGGCAATTCATTGTTATTGGATTCACTACTTTTACACACTCCACCCCTTTGCACTGTGCAATACGTCCCTTGGGGACTCTTTTTTCTTTTTTGAGCCCCCCCCCCCCAGCTGATCCGTGTGTGTTGGGGCTTGGCTTGGGGTTGGGGTGATGGGGAAGGCTGGGCTATGTAGCCGTTCCACCCACCATCTATGGGTACCAAGTTTGCTTCCACTACATTTTGGTGCATTTGAAGGTTATTGCTAAATTTTATTTGTTTGGCTGACGGTCTGCCCATTGTGTCTGAAAGGCCGTCTGTCCCTTGCACCGCCCAATGTGCAGACAACAACAAGCCAAAATACACGTGATACACAAAATACACCCATGCCAAGAGGGCTAACGGGGGAACGTTAGCGCGCCAGGCGCGTGCCGGGCATCTTTTGTGAGCCGTGCCCCACCGGTGGCCTTTTAGGGGGCGCACTTAGCGCAGTGCAGCTATTTGGGCGTCTCGCTGTTCTAGAGACCCATACTTTGAGATACTAGGGGCATCATTTTGAGATACTAGGGGCACCATTGTGACCCCTAGCGTAGGTTTTGACTTCTGATTTTGTCCCCTTTGTTGGGGACCCCCGAGAATGCTAGGGTGACGTAGCATTTCCGCCCTCTTTTGGGCCCCAACCTTCCGGTGCTATTGAGGAAATCGGGACAATCTCTGAATCCACGCTTTGTTGTGTGGCCCCTTGAGTTGGGGTAAGGGACTCTCAATCCACGCTGTGTTGCGTGGCCCCTTGAGTTGGGGTACGGGACTCTCAATCCACGCTTTGTTGCGTGGCCCCTTGAGTTGGGGTTAGGGACTCTCAATCCACGCTTTGTTGAGTGGCCCCTTGAGTTGGGGTCAGGGACTCTCAATCCGCTGTGTTGCGTGGCCCCTTGAGTTGGGGTTAGGGACTCGCAATCCATGCTTTTTTGCGTGGCCCCTCGGTTAGGAACATCTAGCGTGGCGGTCCCAATGAGTTGCACCGGTCAGTCCGTATTTTGTTACATTTTACACAATTTTGCATCCGGAGGCAAGTCCGTCACCCCCCCCCCCCTTGGGGACTATGGGAGCATGTCCCGCCTCATGTTTGAACTAACCAAAGCAACTCGGCCGCCACGCAAGATGAGGCAGAGGATGAGGCAGAAGTGTGTGTGGTGTTGCCAGAAGCGCTCCACCGTCGCAGTTTGTGATGAGTGTAAGGAGCACTATTGTACTAAATGTATTGACACCCACACTTGTGGGACCAATGTTGTTGTTAAGTACAATACAAATGACAGTTGGAGTTGCTGAATTCACAGATATTGCTTTATTATGCAACGTGCTTTGTAGGGAAGGTGTGCAGTGCAACGTAGTCTACTTATGGGGCTTCTCCATGAGAAGGTAAATCTGGGGCTGAAGTCGGGATAGTTAATACAAAAGTAGCGCGCCGGGCAAACATTCCCTCAACAGCCAAGATCTACTACAAGGTGGAACATGTTATTGTCCCAATCGCCCACTGTGCCCAATGGTTCTGTGACTCCGTCCTCGCCAAACCACCCCTCTCATGCACGGCATGGCATGGCACGGCATGGCATGCACTTGAACAACAATATTATGAGCACTTCTGAACCTGTCTAAGCGCGACATAGGGTCCATGGGGTTCATAGCGGAGTGTACATAGGCGAGGGTTATCCCAACCCCTTGCCAGGGCAGTCAGGGGAGTCAGTGTGCCAACCGACACTAAGGGGTTAGTAAATAGCCCATGTGGTCATGCTCAAGAAGGCAGGGGTTATGTTGCTACGTGAGAAGGTAGGGGTTCCCCTTTGCTTCCCTGTTATCAAACGTCCATGCTTTGAGCGTCAGATTCGCTAGACGAGGCACTATACAAATGTCGTTGGTTGCTCAATGAAGATCGTGCATTCGGAGCTCTTCCAAGGCCCAATTGCGGTCCTTGTGGTCTTCGCTCAGTGGGTTTTGTACAAGCAGGTACTCCAAATGGTCATGGAGTGGTGTTTTTTCCTTCTTGTTGCAAGTTTCACTGTTTCTACAGTTTAAGAGGATTATTCCTACCCTGTGGCGCACCGCGCAGGTGTAGCCCTCACTAGTATACTGTAGGCGTATGGGGGCCCCAAGGACCAAATCAGGAGGTGTCCAATCTCGGTAATTTCCTAGTAGTCCCCTAAGTTGTAGGGTGTCCTCGCAGCTTTGGATTATGTACGTTGTGCTCATTGTAAGCACATGCACTGAATAGTATGTACACACTTTTTCAAATACTGTGGGGAGAGCTTAATAGATGATGATCAGATTGGTTTTACAACAGCAGGGGGGTCAGCTTGATAGGCCACAACATGCCATGTTTGTGTTGCATTGATGATTGGTTTTGTGTGACAATGTAGTATTTATGGATGATCAGTTGGCCTGCCCACTACTTGGCGCCAGCCAAAAGACCGTTGAGTCTGGCTACCCATAATAATGCTAGTGTCCTTCTGGACCCGAGTCAAATCCTCATCAAGTTTATTTTGGTTTATTGTTGTCCATACATTGTGTGGGTGCATGGGACATGCGGCCTTTCGGACAAACAGCCAAGCAACACTGGCCACCCAAATGTCTCCTGGTGGTCATTAGAGGTGCGCAAACCCCTCCCTGAACAGTATGGTGTGCGTCACAGTATGTAATTATACTATTTGCAAGACATATGATTCCTGCTAGACAGCACTGTCAACTCACTTTACAACATGGCTACAAAAATGTATGAAATTGTATGCTAAGGTATCCGTTAGTTGCAGCAAGTCGCGTCACCAAGCCAATCAAAGCAGAAGGCATGGCTGGCATGGCATGGTTTGGTATGGTGTGCTTGTAGGTTGTCATCCGTGTTGTCATTTTGGAAGCCTTTTTCTCCAAATTGGTTGCATGAAATTTGGCGCACACTTGCATCTTAGCCATGGAAACGTTGTATTTCTAGCAGTATTTCTGCATGGTCTCATACAAGGCATGCCAGGTGTGGATGGTGTGGTGTGTTTTGCAGTGGAATGCTGCAGATAGAATGAGAACACAACGCCCAACCTGTAACAATCAGCCAAAAATGTTTCCTGCACGCAGGAACGGAGGACGTACTCGCTAACAGAAACCAACAGGGCCCAATAGTTGTTGTGTGTTGTAGTCTGATATCATGTGCTGGTGTGATGTGTTGTATTTTGCTGTGTCGTGGAGTGCGCATTATCGGGTGACAGCTGTATCACAAACACCTGGTCACATGCTGTCCCTGTCCTCTGTCAATCTGCAGGCCACTGATCCGGGTCAGTCATATGCCAACGTGTCATGGACACCAGCAAATTATTCGGACAACGTTGCTGTGACATTTCTCAACTTGGATCATGCAATAGGTCCTGCTCCCTGCTCTGATACAGGTTACAGGGTGGTCCATATCAGGTCCATTTCTTTTGTTTCTTGAAGGGAGTTCGAGACTATCCCATTTGGGGTGCTTCCAACAACCCATTTGGTCCATCCCCAATTGCCCTCTTACTGTTTTGTAACCACCAGAAATCCCCCCCCCCCCCCCCCTGCAGCACGTAACTACTTAGGCCCCACTGCAGGCCTTGGTAGAGCTGACTGGCACACTAAGCGGGCAGTGAACCCCAGAAACAACTGGCAAACTGGCTTAGTATGCTGCGAACCACACATTAGTAACGCTTGTTGAGCAAACCTCCAAATTCCATTGCCTTGGGGAGTGCTTGGAGCATGACGGCGCCGGCACAGCAGGGACGCCAAGGGTCAGACAAAGCAGCATTTGTGAGCAGAGGGACAACTGTCCGACTCTCACCTAGTGGCAAATATTTTTCCACGGCTGTTGGGGTTACCTGCCCTCTTCACCCCCAACCCAACGGGTGGACAACCAACCCACATCCATGAGGAGGATACCCCCCTCAAAGGCAGACACATACGTACACCCAGAAGTACCAACTAGCATACTCGTCCCAGCCTTTATCCCCCCCCCCCCCTGCACCCGCTGCTTTTCCAATGGACGCTTCGGTGACCAATTGTGAAACCATGCCCCCCCCCCCAATTGGCATTGGCATCGGCATTTGGGGCCAATAAAGGCTGTTTACTATTTATTTTTGTTTATTTTACCGTTTTTGGCCCACAATAAACATGGTTTAGTGTTTTTTGGAGTTTTTGTGGCCAGATGTAGCACCCACACAACTGGGGAGTCCAAGCAGGTACTGGTTTTTCTGGTTTTCTTGATTAAGTTGTTTTCCCCATGTGCTGAATACCCACTGCATTTTTTTTCTTCGCATCTTTGCATCATTCCGTTCGGTCCAAGTTTACCCATGTTGCCCACATGCCTGTGAGTTCTTTGAAAGAAGATGCCAAGGGGGCCACATGGGGATCCCGTGTCACCCTTTCATCAGCTAAACAGTTCTTCACTGAGTGTGGTGTGACAATGCATGACACTTGGATTGGGAGGCTTTACTTTTGCGGAATGGGTAGCCTCGCCCCCACAACACGGCCTGGGCATTGCGGGTATCAGGAAATCTTGTGTACTCCACAGACAGTGCTGCAAGATTGGTCCGCCAAATTTGTACTCTTGTTTTGACAAGAGTGAGAAGCAGGGTGGCTCACTGCACGGTTTGCTTGGCAATTTATCCCCAGTAGAGCTATCAGTTGTTCTGCCAAGCGATCATACCCATGACACCGCTCAGCAGCTCGTTCATGCAATTCCTGCACCGTTTTACACTGCACAAGGTGCTATTATCAAGGGCTGCCGCTGTCCCGCTCGTTCAGACCTGCGCCGCAGCAGCGCACTGTTTTCCCTAGGGGCAGTAGGGGAGGGGCCCCTTGCCACCCGACAAACAAACCTCCTAACTCCTGTGCACAGGACATATCAGGTCTTCCTCTTTTTCGTTTGCGGGCATACGAATTCCCCCCTCAAAATGGCCACGTCCACACACTGATCCTTGTGGTTGTTTTCGTTTTGGTCATTGATAGCCATTTTAAATGGTTAGGGGCCTTCCGAGTTGCCCAAATCAGCTGGGATCCAAGAATTCGTAAATGCATGCCGATTGAATTTAAAGGTGCACTAGTAAAGTTTATACACCTAACAACATATATATAAGCCCTAGCTAGGGCTCAAATCTCAAGAAATCGAATCCCCAGATTGATTCTTTGGCAGCACTGGCAATCTGGCCAAATGTCGGTGCGTTCTTCAAGGGGCCTGTCCAAGGTCAGATCTGGCTAGAAGCTACAAAAATTCCATCTGAGACCAGAAATATAAATGGTTTTAAAAGCCGCAGAAAACTGAGTGGTGCAAAGAAGGGATTGGTATGGTATGTGTATATGTGGTATGGTATGGTATGGTATGGTATGGTAAGGTATGTATATGGTAAGAAGGCTAGATGTATGGTATCGGTGTCCAGAAGAAGCACGTGCACATGAGTGTAGGTGGCTGGGTGGGTGTGGGTGGTTGATGCAGTCATGCACCTGGATGGATCAGTAACGTGGTCCTGCAAGTCCTGGACAGCATCCTGCTGGCATATTGAGACCAGGTCTGACCGCATGAGACTCTGCCTGCACTCCAGTTATTGTTCAAAGTTTTGCACTCTTGCTGATTGCTGACACACTCCCTCCAATTTTTTTGGGAAAGTGCCATTGCAGTGGGGAGGCACCAGTTGTCCTATACAAGCTGCCACTGGACAGCCCCGCCCTCTTCTTCATTCTTCAAACAAACAACGTGTTGAGACAACCCCACGCTTCACCCCGTCTGACTACTACATTTCATCACACATTTTGCAGGTTCTCATTTCACTTTGTCAACTACAACCGTGAGATACACTGTGGGAGATGCAGCAGGCAATCAGGCAACCTGCACTTTTACAGTGACTGTTGTGGACCAGGAGTCTCCATCCATTACATGCCCAGCATCTCAGATCTTGCCAACAGACACTGGCAGGTGTTTCATTTCGTGGTGCTGAATGTGACGTGTGTTTGGACATGCCACCACAATTTGCTGCAAATTAGGCACAGATTTTATACACCACTTGACCCAAATGACGGCCCGGTGCTCCCTCTTGGTCGTCAAGATCGCACAAATACACCGTATTTCAGAGGTGCTGCCACATAGCTTGTTGTAGGTGTTTCAGCTGTGAAAACGAGTGCGGTCAAAACAGACTATGCCTGTTCATTGCCAAGTGCACCAGGTGGTCGTATTTGGTACCACCAGGTAGGTGCCCACCAGTATCCACAACCCATGCAGCAACCTCTCAATAGGTGTACCCCACCAGTATCCACATCCCAGGGGGCAATCCTTCCATCAGCGTACCCATCACTATCCACAACCCAGGAGGCAATTATTCAATAGGTGTACCCACAAGTATCCCATGGGGCAACATCCCCTCAATAGGTGTACCCATCAGTATCCACAATGCACAGGGGGACCTAGTACCTAGTATCCACAACCCATGCAGGAACCCCTCGATAGATGTACCTACCAGTGTTCACAACCCATGTGGCAACTCCTCAACAGGTGTACCCCACCATGATCCACACCCCGCCGGGCAACCCTGAATAGGTGTTGTACCAACCATCCTCGACAACCTGTGCAGCAAACCTGCAAAAGGTGTATCACAGCCCATGCAGCAACCCCTCAATAAGTGCAACCCCCCACTATCTGCAACCCATGGGAACCTCTCAATAGGTGTAGCCCCATAAGATGTTGATACTAGTGGGGTACACCTATTGAGGGGTGGCCTCATGAGATGTGGATACGGGTGGTGTACGCCCATTGAGGGGTTGCTACATTGGATGTGGATACTGGTGGGTGCACCTATTGAGAGGTTGCCCTGTGGGATGTTGATATTGGTGGGTTACACCTATTGGGGGGATGCCCCTGGTTTGTGGTTACTGGTGAGGTACACCTATTTAGGCCTTCCTATATGGGGTGTTGATACTGGTACGGTACACCTGTCGAGGGGTTGCAGCAGGGGCTGTGGATACTGGTGTGTACACCTATTGTTTTGGATACTCATAGGTACCCCTATGAATGGATTGTGGATACTGGTTGGTACGCCTCAAGAGGCGTTGCTACACGGGTTGTGGATACTGATGTGTACCCACCAGTATCCACAACCCATGTAGCAAGCCCAACAGATGTACCCACTTTTTCTCCATCCCACGAGGCAACCCCTGGATAGGTGTACCCAGCAGTATCCACAACCCATGCAGCAACCCATCAATGGGTCTGCCCACCAGTATGTCCAGTGGCTCAAGTGCCATAGGACAGCAAGAAAGATCATAGTCTGGAACAATGCGACTGTCGTGGGCTGGTGCGGGTTTTCCCTGTTTCATCCTCATTTTTCTTGCAGCAATGCACGTGTGGTGACCTGGACAGCCCCATCTGTTGGCAGTGGGATCTCTGATAATATCGGCGCTGTGGCCTCCTCCATTGCAAGCTCCCATGCCTCGGGTTCGTCATTCCCACTGGGCACCACCACTGTAACCTATTCTGTCCGGGTTTGCTCCTCTGCCATTTGTGTTTGCTGCTGCCTCCCTGCCCATTTGCAGTGTGCGGCACAGTACAGAGTCCATTTGCTTTTCACAGGGGAAGTTGGATTTTTGTCTTAGGGAAGGGGTGGGGTCATTGGAGCCCCCCAAACCTGGGGTTGGAAAAGGACTCCAAAGACACAGCCCATTAATTCTTTTGGTGCCAAGGGTGCCAGACGGAAAATTTTATCAACGATGGTCTGCGTAAAAAGGGTGACGCATGCATGTCCATCACACGTTGTTGGGGTGATACAATGTGTGGTTTTCACCAGGGTATATGCATCAAGCTGCAGGGATGCAGCTCCCCTTGTTACCGAAGTAGTGTTGGGGGGAAAGGCCAGGGTTACCGAACTGGGTCTCCCAGTGGAGGTTTTACAACCCATTTTAGGGTCCAGGGTGTGTTTTAGCAGCAGCAGCAGCAAGCTGCAGGCACATAAAAAGTTTTTTGGGGACACCGCGACACAATACCGGCATTCAAGTGGTATCAAATGATTGCAAATGGGTGTTCAATGAGGGGTCTCTGATGATGTTGTGCCATATGGTTATCCATTTCGAGGTGAAAATGAGCCGTTTTTCAGCCTGTTGTCAGGACGATCATCTTGAACGTTTAGGACGGTCACCGCTCTGTCATGTAGGTGTCTCCACTGAGCGCTGTGCTTCTTCCGCAGCGATTTCATATGCCACGAGCAAGACTAGGACCCAGCTCGGTCCTAGTTGTAAGTCTTGTAGGGTCCAGGGTGAGCGATGTATTTGAACAGCAAGCAGCAAGCAGCACACGTACAAGTAATTTGTGCAGACACTGTAGTTCAAAATCGGCATCCAAGTAGCTCAAAATGACCACACAGTAAATAGGCATCATTGAAACAAGTTTCATATGATTCTGAGCCGTCTGGCCCATTTTATGGCTGATTTCATGTCCAAAAACGGCTATTTTCAACCTGTTTTGAAGATGATCACCCTCAAAGATCAGGCAGTATGTCAAGCGCCTCCAATGAGCGCCGTTCTTCTTCCACAATCAGTGGACCATCAATTGATTGCAAATGGGTGTTCAATGAGGTGTCTCTCAAGCTGTGGTGCCATGCAGTGGTCCATTCTGAGGTTTCAGCCAGTTTTCAGGATGACTGTCCTGAAAGTTCAGGACGATTGCCAGTGTGTCAAGCAAGCATCTCCAATGAGGGCCGTCCTTCTTCCACAGCGATTGGGGATGTGATGATTGCAAATGGGTGTTCAATCAGGGGTTTTTCACGTCATGGTGCCATGCCGTGGTCCATTTTGAGCTGAAAATGAGCCGTTTTTGAACCAGCTTCAAGAGAACCATAAGGACCTCTGTACTAGTGATGATCTTTGATTAGGGTTTGACCTAGGTGTACTCTCACCTTATGTCAGTGCCCCCCTCCCCTTCCAATCCCCTACCCCCCCCCCCCTCTATTCTGCCCCGTCTGACAGCCCCCCCCCCCCCCCCCGGGCTTCCCCCCTCCATTAAAACCCAGGATGTTCCTGGGTTGGTTTTGGGGGGTGCCGTCATTGGAGCCCTTTTGGAGGGGGGGGGGGGCGCTCCAGCCAGGGGGCGCTAATGACCCCCCCACCCCCACCCCCAAACCCCTAAAGTGAAAGTCGGAGCACCCCAGCCACTTACCAACTGCTGGCCGCCAAGTGTTCCTCAATGCTTTCCCAGACATGGCGTTAGTATTCGCAGGGGAATTTTCATTGGGAATCAACCTCATGCTATATGCCAATCAGTAATACCTGCTCCTGTCACACCCACAACTCGGCATCAACCACTTGTATTCATACTGGTTAGGACTCAGCACACACACCCTGAATCTTGGATGGAATGGTGCTGAAGTTTTTCTCCGCGCTCTATGGCATGTTTCTGCTGCAGATAATTGTTGCCCATTCCTTTTGACGCCCCAGCTGCATTTTTGTTTCAATCAGGATGCAGCATACAACAATGTGACCTGCTCTTTTACTATCACAATATTGGACAGGGAGAACCCAGTGATCTCGTGCCCAAGCAACATCGTTCAGGTATGCAGATTGAAACACATTTAGCATGAGCTAACAGCAGGTCAAAACAAAAACAGAATAAGGCACCTCACATTCCTGGCAGGGTCTGTTTCAGTTGAGCGTTGGTGATTCTTTTTGCCAACGGGATGTTGACTGTGGTTGGGAGATGAGGATGAGGATGAGGATGAGGATGAGGATGAGGATGAGGATGAGGATGAGGATGAGGATGAGGAAGAGAGGAGGAGAGGAGGAGAGGAGGAGGAGGAGGGGGAGGGGGAGGATGATGATGATTATGATGAGGAGGATGAGGATGAGGATGGTGCTGGTGATGATTATGACGAGGAGGGGCATGATGACAATGGGATGAGAATCATGAGGACAAGTAAGATGAGTGATGGTTGTGTTTGGGCGCTTTGTGCCTGTCCAGCCTGTCCAGCCACAGGTCACGCGCACCAATCCTCCTCCGCCTGATAAGGATGGAGCAACAAGGAAGGGGTTTTGAGTGGTCTGTCTTGAGCAAAAAACTCCCCTGCATTGGGGGACCGCCTGCTCAGCTACCCGACCCCAATAGCCCCCCCCCCCCCCCCCCTGCCCCCCTCGCCCACCCCTCCTGGGGCCTCCGGCCACCATTTAGGTCCTGCCACCATTTAGGTCCTGACCATTGACCATTACTTGCTGGAGTGGTGGCGCCCAAGGCGCCGGAAAATTTGCTTTGTTCATCACGTCTCAACTGACCCACTGTTTTGCTTGTATTTGTGTGTGCAATTTGCAATTAGAAAAACAACCTCCATCCCTGGTTCTTTTGCCATCCGCAAGCAGGGGTAGCTCAGAGATGGCCAATACCCTAGTGGTATGTGTGTTGCAGTCATACCTCAAAGTGAGAGCTTCAAACCCCCTGCAGATATTTCTACCAACCTCAGACTGTTGTTTTTTGTTCACAAACAAAACTTAGCACAACAGTCGCGAGACAAATTCTGAGATGTTGTGGGTTTGGTAGCAGTCAACACACCATCAGCACTAGCACCAGCACTAGCAGCAGCCGCGTTGCATGCTTGGAAAGCAATGCAGGGGTGGGGGGCATGTGCCCTTAGACACAAATGCCCCACCCCCTTGGCTGCCATCCCCCCCCCCTCTAGGGCCTCTGGCCACCACGACCCTGTTGGGGTCGAGTATTTCAACAGGCAGCACCCGATGATCCCCTGTTTTGGTAGACATTTTCTCACCACATGGTATTCTGACATGATATGTTGTTGGGAGAAAAACAAATGGAGCATGAGGTGTTATGCAATGCAAAATCAATTGTTGTATGTGTTGCTTGTGCAAGCCTGGAAGGGTACAGAGCGGCAGGAGAAGAGGAGAAAAGGAGAAGACGGCGGAGCAGTGTTCAATGATTTGGGGGGAGGGTGCAGTAAACAGTATTTGGAGGGGGGGGGGGGGGGGCACTGTGGATAGGGAGCAGTGTAGAAAAAATTTCTCGTTGTAAAATTTGAACTCTGTGGTCAGGAGGTGAGTGAGCAGGGTAGGAAAGTGTTTTCCATATCCCCCTCCCCATGGGTTTCAGCATAGAGGAATTAGGTCCGGCCGTTAGTTACAAACTGGAACACGAGCAAGTTTGGAAGGTGGGTGCAAATATGCTGGCTGTGTTGTGGGCTGAGGGTTGTTGCAATGTGGAACAGAATTATTGAGGTTAGTGTAGGATACAGAGACACCTCTGGAGGTTTGTGGAAGGTTTGGAAGTTGTGTTGAGGGTTATTTCAATGGGGATGGTTTTATTTTTTTGAGGGTTTTGGGGGTTTGCTAAAGGTTGCGGTGATTGGGCCACAATTGAGATATCGTGACGAAATGTTGCATTCAATGGAGAGCTGATGAGCGTTGTTGTGGATTGGATGGCTAGTTGGGTTTTGGGTGACGGACAAGCCATGTGGAGCATTGTTTGCATGGATGCAGGTGGTAGAGGGAATGTCGATAGTTGTTCTTTAAGGATGTCGACAATGGTCAACCTTTATTGATGACCATTGAGGAGTTGACACGGTTGGGAGGAATTTTGGAGGGTCAAAGATATGCACCACAAGCAACCGAAGATGTTAGGCTGATTGAGAGTTTGCAAGGTCTATTGCAACCCAGATAGTCCACAACTATCCTCAACAAGTCAAAACAACTCTTCATTCATTTATCCCAATGTGTGATGATATCCTTTTTATTTTCTGTGGTAATGTGTTCCACCGGTGCACTGGAAGGAGAGTCACGTTGCCAATGTTAATGCGCCAACATTAATGCGTTGTTCATGGCAAAGTTTTGTCCTCTTTGAGTATGAACAATGATGAGACTTTTGACGCAAACCCTACAAACCCACAAAGCATCCCTTGTCTTTTTTGCGTTAGTGTTGGTGGTTTGAATGATGGCATTAGTCTCGTTCCATTATGGAAGGTAATTTGCACTAGGTAGGTTCCTTGGCGAAATCACCTCGAAGAGAGGTTGTTAGATCAAGCGCAGGCGCGAGCGGCGTATACCCCCCTTTTTTGGGGTCATTCGCGTAGCATACCCCAAGGCATGATATTGGATGTCCAACCCCTTGTAAAATCATTATTTTGCCCAATAAGAGCATCCCCCAATGGATTTTTTGATTCTGAGGCCTCTACCCCCTAAAACTGGATATCACTTTTTGGGGGGGGGGGGTGGGGGGGGGGGGTCAAAAGTTTTCGCTAAACAGGCTTCAAGCAGTGGGGAAGCTCAGCGCTTTCACTCCACCGCCGGTGGAACGGCAACGCAGCTGACGCAATGTTTTGGGTCGGTGGTTGGAATCCTGGTCTGCTGGCTGTTAGCGGCGGCGGCGGCGGCAGCGTCAAAATCAGCCGACCGGGGTTCGAACCGCCGACCATACGCACTTCGGTCGGCTGCATTACCATTCGACCGCTCCTTGGCCTGCATTGAAAGGCCACCCCACTGCTTAGGGACGCATCTGCCACTGACAAAAAAACCAAACTGTGTGTTTCTGTCTGACTGCCTGCTGGCCTGGCGCAGGGACTGAATGGCTGACTGTCAACCTCTCTTCGAGGTGCACTGCCGAAGGCAATAGAATTTGGAGTCAGTGGACGCCGAGAGGCTGGGTAGAACTCCTTTTTCCATAACTAAGTTCGGCAAATTTTTTTGTTCAGCAAATTTTTTGGGCCCAGTGATAGTGACTATTACTAGATTCACTTCTTTTCTGGACACAAAATTCAAGGAAACTGGAATCCGCTTGGTGCTCACCTCATTACCATACACGACACGAAATTGCTTCTTGGTAGAGTATGAGGGGTTCTTGATTGGTGTGGAGAGAAGGAATGGCCCGTGGTTTCCTGGATGTGCATGGACCCACATTGTCAATGAAAGCTATGCTTATTTCTAGCATCGAGGAACTCTTCAACGTTGCGTTGCGTTGCGCACTGATGCTTTGGCATGCACTACCGCTTCATCTATTGAAGCCCAAGCGTGCTGTATTTGGGTAGTTGCAGTTTGGGATTGTGGTAAGCAAGCTCTGGTTTGAACTAGCACCGAAGGAAACCAAATCCCACGAGGGCATCAAATCCTGTAATCACTCATGGGCGATGAACTGTGTACATGTTGCCAAAAATAATGATTATTTTTGGTGACTTTAAATTAGGGTGTGCGGAAACTTTGTTTAATATTTTCCTTTTCCCGGCACTTTTTCTACCAAGGTCACCACCCAGCTGTAGTTGGGTGCAAAAGCACCCCACACCGGAGAAAATCCCCCCGTCCCAAAGAAAAAACAAGTAGCAAGAAGATAGAGCAAAAATGTGCATATTGATTTGATGATCATCATTCTCAACATTAGAGAAACTATGGTCCTAGCTTAACGAGCAAAGCAACCCTCCTGCAGTATGATGGAGGGAGGAAAATCATCCACCTAGCGAAAAATGACACAACTATATTGCGGCCCCCTTACCCCTTGCGTTGGGCAATAGGCATGCCATCAACATAGGCTAGATCAAGATACGGTAATTGTGCCAAGGCTATACTTGTGTGTGAGTATGTCGGTGGGAGCATTTGTGCAGGTATGCTTCAGTGTGGTAGCCAAACACAATGAGCATTACCAACCTTCTCCCATCGGCAAAAATGATTAATCGAGCTCTTGGTTGAGCATCGCACAAGATGGTTGAGGGTTTTTGATATGGTGTTTGAGGATGGCAGAGAGGGATGATAAGCACAAAGGCACTGAGTATCGGGTTTATGCACTCTTAAGTATGCAATGCATTAGAGTTGTCTAGAGTGGATCTCATTGAATATCCTACCATGTCACGAATAGGCATCCATTCGGAGTTTTACCAGAACTGTAGAACGCAACCACTTACATCAAGGCTGATGCGTAGAAGGAAGAGGGCATCAATGACATTGACAAAATTGGTCTATAGCAACACCTACTTGGACCTCGAGTGGCACTGTTGAGATACAACATATACGGGACACACCCAAACGGATGAATGCCTTCCTCTAAGATGCATCTTCAAAGGAAGGCTTATACTTAGCTTATACTTAGTTTGGCTTCTTGATACGGTTTGTTAAACAATGTTGGTGGACCATTCATTAATTAATTAATTAATTCATTAAACAAGGTAATCTCTTTAGGCAAGGGTTTTGTCCATACTACGGGTTGATCCACCATTAGGTCCATCAGTCCACTTTCGTGCTGTGTTCCACTTGGTTCGCAATATTTCACATTGTTTTTTAGGTTGTTAAATGTTTAGCAGTACTATTTTAATGTAGGGTTCTAGGTGGTCACACAGACTCAACAATTTCTGCAGCCCACAACAATCTCCAAGACCCTCAGCAATAATCTGAAATTCTCTAGTGAGTCTCAACAATCTTGCTGAGACTCAATCTGCTAAAAAGCAACTCTGAACAACAACAATAGCTAGGTTTTTCCACGGGGGGGGGGGGGGGGCGTCTCCTCGGTTAGGGTACGCGAACCCCCCCCCCCCCCTGCCCTCCGGGCCCACTTAGTTACCAAGGGTCAATGGCTACAGGCCATACATAGGGTTGCGCCGAAGGCGCCCGAAAATTTTGTCCCTTTTGCCGGGGACCCCCGAGAGAATGCAGGGGTTAGGTAGCATTTCCGTAGTACTTGTGTGTACGACGAAGGGAAAAAAAACTTATTGCCATAGAGCAGTACTTGTGTGTCACAGGGGGCGGCCGGGCCCGGTCCTTGTACAGGGATTCTGGTATTTCCGTGGCAGGAAAATCACGGAAAATCACGGAAATCACGGAAAATCACGGAAACGGAAATTGAAGTTCCTATTGTTTGCTATTGTTGTTCCTGGCCGCCACGGAAAATCACGGAAAATCACGGAAACGGAAATGAAAGTTTCTGTTGTTTGCTATTGTTGTTCCTGGTTGCTAAGTGTTAGAGTGCGGTCATTTAGTCTGGCTGGATTGGTTGATGTTAAAAATAGGCAGCGCATGGGCAAGGACCTGCGTGAGGCCTGCGTCACCATGTTTTGCAATGGTGATGTTCAAGAACGGTTCGCAAAATCGCAGTAGACCGCCCCCAAATGTCTTGTGCTTTGTTTCGTCTCTTGTGGGTGTCCCGGTGAGGCAAAGCGGATGCATAAGGAACATTTTTGTACCGCGGAAACACCACAGAAAATCACGGAAATATCACGGAAATACCACGGAAAATCACGGAAAATCACGGAAAATCACGGAAGGGTTTTTTCAGGCCAATCACGGAAATAGTAGAATCCCTGCCTTGTATGCGACACCCCCCAGCCCCCCCCCCCCCCCGGGTTTTGAAAGATAGTGGTGCCGGGCCGGCCACCAACAAGTGTCCCTAGGGAAAACTGTTTGGCGCCAAAGGCGCCATTTTTTTTTTCATACTATGTGTTTATACTCAAAATTCATATTTGTGTTAAAGCAACAAGAAAAATTTTTGACCTGAAGGAGGGCTACAGGAGGGCTGCAGACCCTAACAGCAACCCTAGCCCTAACCCTTGCCCTAATCAAGACTGAATATTGGGACCGAGCTGGTGGGGGAGGGAACATTAGCTATGACTGGTGAGGGACATCAAGAATGATTCACACATTGATGGCTCTTGACAAAGTGAAATCAGCTTGCAAGTGAACCCCATCAGCACGAGGCCTACTTTCAAGGCTTTTTGGACTTCTGAGGGGCCAAAATGCCCCCAAAACGGGCTCAAAATGGGCTCATTTCACCCGTTGGTGCACCCCAAATGGTCTAGGATGAGGTTTGGAAAAATGTGTTTTTGACCCATTTTTGACCCATTTTTGGTCCCAAAACAGCCCATTTTCAAGGCATTTTGGGATTTTTGGAGGACCCAAATGGGCCACCACAAGCTCAAAACGGTCCAAAAACACTTGTTTTAGCATCACACATGGTCTAGGATCATTTTTGAGAAAAGTCATCTTTTTGCCCCTACTGGACCCTGTTGACCCATTTGGGCACCCACCTGTTTGGGCTTGAGCTTGCAGCTTGCTCCAGCCTAGTGGGCCTAGGTATTGGGGTCTATGCGTCCGTTTGGGCAATTCTGGGGGTTGGAAACCACAAAAAGTGGGGGGTTGCGGGTGGAGTAGGTGCCCTCGGAATCGCATTTTGAGCCATGTAGCCAAAGATATGGCCTATTCTTGGTTTGTGGTTGTCGGCAGCCAATCTGGAGCTTATGGGGGCCTCTTTGGGCCGTTTTTGGGACATATCATGGAGTTAGTGGGCTGCAAAGAGCTCGTTGACACGGAGAAGTCAAGCCGCACGTGGGGTGTACCCACCGTTTCCCTTCGTTTGGCCGTCTTGAATGGGTTTTAGGGCTGTTTTAGCCCAAAAATGGCTATTTTTGGCCCCAAACTGCAGTTTTTGAAACTGAGGTTCGCCAATTGCGAATCCCGTTCCCAGCCGCCACCGTCGAGTTTCTCGCTCAAACTTTGTGTGATTGTACTTCACACCCATAGGTATCATGCACCAAAATTTCAACCGAATCCAAAGCACCACGACGGAGTTCTGATTTTTACCCATTTCGCGCGTGCTGCTTGCTTGCTTGCTGCTGCTGCTTGCTTGCTGCTGCTGCTGCTGCTGCTGCTAAACCTGGTAGGTCCACCCTAGACACTAAAAAGGGTTATAAAACCAAGACTGGTTCCACCAGCTCGGTGACCCTACCCCTAACCCTAGCCCTAGCCCTAACCCTAGGGCTAACCCTAATCAAGACTGAATATTGGGACCGAGCTGGTGGGGGAGGGAGCATCAGCTATGACTGGTGAGGGACATCAAGAATGATTCACACATTGATGGCTCTTGACAAAGTGAAATCAGCTTGCAAGTGAACCCCATTACCACGAGGCCCATTTTCAAGGCTTTTTGGACTTCTGAGGGGCCAAAATGCCCCGAAATGGGCTCAAAATGGGCTCATTTCACCCACTTGTGCACCCCAAATGGTCTAGGATGAGGTTTGGAAAAATGTGTTTTTGACCCATTTTTGACCCATGTTTGGTCCCAAAACAGCCCATTTTCAAGGCATTTTGGGATTTTCGGAGGACCAAAATGGGCCACCACAAGCTCAAAACGGTCCAAAAACACCTGCAGTGATGGATCTAATTTGTGCGCCACTCAGGGGGTGGGGGTGGGGGGGGGGGGGTAGTGAATTGTGACATGTCACAAAAAATACAATAGGCCATAGTGGGAAAACAGCTTTTCTGAAAATATTCTGACACCCAAAAGGCTCTGCGGTACTTCCTGAGGGCAGTGGTATTTCCTGAGGGCATGTGGGCAGGTTGCTGAATAGTTGTGTCTGTGCTTCTGACCTTGCTTCTGACCTTGCTGTTTTTTGTGACATTCATCCATCCATTGCATGCACAGCATAGAGATGAGACGCGGTGTCAACTGACACTGTGTTCTCTGTAGGCTCTGAAGACTGCCGATTTGTCTGCTGCATCCTTCCGACAGCCTTTGTCACAGTTCTGTCATGGGTCGAAAGAAAGTGGAATGTCAGTGTGATCCGCCGTGTGTTTCTGCCCTGGTGGATTACCCAGAAACAAAAAAAAACTGTTTGTTGTTGCCTGTACCCTGCTGCACACACATGCCTCCCTGGAAGGGTTGTCCTGCTTGCCTCCTGGTACCCTGCGTGGCTCAATCTGTGACCGGGTTTTTTTGTGACGCGTATTGTGACGCCTCGTCACAACAGGGGGGGGGGGGGAGGGAGGGACACCCACCCCTCCAATTAGATCCATCACTGAACACCTGTTTTAGCGTCGCACATGGTCTAGGATCATTTTTGAGAAAAGTCATATTTTTGCCCCTACTGGACCCTGTTGACCCATTTGGGCACCCACCTGTTTGGGCTTGAGCTTGCAGCTTGCCGCAGCCTAGTGGGCCTAGGTATTGGGGTCTAGGCGTCCGTTTGGGCAATTCTGAGGGGTGGAAACCACAAAACGTGGGGGGTTGCGGGTGGAGTAGGTGCCCTCGGAATCGCATTTTGAGCCATGTAGCCAAGATTGGAGTGTCCCACAGTAAGGGGGTCAGATACCAGCTTGATCCTACTAGTTTTGCCCGACTTTTGCCCCGTTTTTGGTTTAGATACAATGTGATGTGGGTCAAAATGCATTCGTCACACCCAAATTGAGGGGGTATAGGGAGTGAGACACCATCTCCCACAAAAAGTGCTCCATAGTAAGGGGGGCTCACATAAGGATACCTTACTATGCACCCCCTTACTGTGGGACACCCCAATATGGCCTATTCTTGGTTTGTGGTTGTCGGCATTTGGAGCTTTTGGGGGCCTTTTTGCGCCGTTTCCGGGACATATGATGGAGTTAGAGGGCCGCAAAGAGCTCGTTGACACAGGGAAGTCAAGCCGCACGTGGTGTGTACCCACCGTTTCCCTTCGTATGGCCGTTTTGAGTGTGCTCCGGGGCTTTTTTGGCCTAAAAATGGCTATTTTTGGCCCTAAAGTGCAGTTCTTGAAACTGAGGTTCGCCACTTGCGAATCCCGTTCCCGGCCGCCACCGTTGAGTTTCTTGCTCAAACTTTGTGTGATTGTACTTCACACCCATAGGTATCATGCACCAAAATTTCAACCGAATCTGAAGCACCATGACGGAGTTCCGATTTTTACCCATTTCGCGCGTGCTGCTGCTTGCTGCTTGCTGCTGCTTGCTGCTGCTGCTGCTAAACCTGGTAGGTCCACCCTAGACACTAAAAAGGGTTATAAAACCAAGACTGGTTCCACCAGCTCGGTGACCCTAACCTTAATCAAGACTGAATATTGGGACCGAGCTGGTGGGGGAGGGAGCATCAGCTATGACTGGTGAGGGCCATCAAGAATGATTCACACATTGATGGCTCTTGACACCGTGAAATCAGCTTGCAAGTGAACGCCATCGCCACTAGGCCCATTTTCAACGCTTTTTGGACTTCTGAGGGGCCAAAAGGCCCCAAAATGGGCTCAAAATGGGCCCATTTCACCCACTTGTGCACCCCAAATGGTCTAGGATGAGGTTTGGAAAAATGCGTTTTTGACCCATTTTTGACCCATGTTTGGTCCCAAAACAGCCCATTTTCAAGGCATTTTGGGATTTTCGGAGGACCAAAATGGGCCACCACAAGCTCAAAACGGTCCAAAAACACCTGTTTTAGCGTCGCACATGGTCTAGGATCATTTTTGAGAAAAGTCATATTTTTGCCCCTACTGGACCCTGTTGACCCATTTGGGTACCCACCTGTTTGGGCTTGAGCTTGCAGCTTGCCGCAGCCTAGTGGGCCTAGGTATTGGGGTCTAGGCGTCCGTTTGGGCAATTCTGAGGGGTGGAAACCACAAAAAGTGGGGGGTTGCGGGTGGAGTAGGTGCCCTCGGAATCGCATTTTGAGCCATGTAGCCAAAGATATGGCCTATTCTTGGTTTGTGGCTATCGGCAGTTGGAGCTTCTAGGGGCCTTTTTGCGCCGTTTCCGGGACATATGATGGAGTTAGAGGGCCGCAAAGAGCTCGTTGACACAGGGAAGTCAAGCCGCACGAGGAGTGTACCCACCGTTTCCCTTCGTATGGCCGTTTGAGTGTGCTCCGGGGCTTTTTTGGCCTAAAAATGGCTATTTTTGGCCCTAAAGTGCAGTTCTTGAAACTGAGGTTCGCCACTTGCGAATCCCGTTCCCAGCCGCCACCGTCGAGTTTCTTGCTCAAATTTTCTGTGATTGTACTTCACACCCATAGGTATCATGCACCAAAATTTCAACCGAATCTGAAGCACCACGACGGAGTTCCGATTTTTACCCATTTCGCGCGTGCTGCTGCTTGCTGCTTGCTGCTGCTTGCTGCTGCTGCTGCTAAACCTGGTAGGTCCACCCTAGACACTAAAAAGGGTTATAAAACCAAGACTGGTTCCACCAGCTCGGTGACCCTAATCAAGACTGAATATTGGGACCGAGCTGGTGGGGGAGGGAACATTAGATATGAATGGTGAGGGACATCAAGAATGATTCACACATTGATGGCTCTTGACACCGTGAAATGCACCTGAACCCCATCACCACGAGGCCCACTTTCAAGGCTTTTTGGACTTCTCAGGGGCCAAAATGCCCCAAAATGGGCTCAAAATGGGCTCATTTCACCCTTTTGTGCACCCCAAATGGTCTACGATGAGTTTTGGAAAAATGTGTTTTTGACCCATTTTTGACCCATTTTTGGTCCCAAAACAGCCCATTTTCAAGGCATTTTGGGATTTTTGGAGGACCCAAATGGGCCACCACAAGCTCAAAACAGTCCAAAAACACCTGTTTTAGCGTCGCACATGGTCTAGGATCATTTTTGCGGAAAGTCATATTTTTGCCCCTACTGGACCCTGTTGACCCATTTGGGTACCCACCTGTTTGGGCTTGAGCTTGCAGCTTGCCGCAGCCTAGTGGGCCTAGGTATTGGGGTCTATGCGTCCGTTTGGGCAATTCTGAGGGGTGGAAACCACAAAACGTGGGGGGTTGCGGGTGGAGTAGGTGCCCTCGGAATCGCATTTTGAGCCATGTAGCCAAAGATATGGCCTATTCTTGGTTTGTGGCTATCGGCAGTTGGAGCTTCTGGGGGCCTTTTTGGGCCGCTTCCGCGGCATATCATGGAGTTAGAGGGCCGCAAAGAGCTCGTTGACACGGGGAAGTCAAGCCGCAGGTGAAGGGTACCCACCGTTTCCCTTCATTTGGCCGTTTTGAATGTGTTCTAGGGCATTTTTGGCCCAAAAATATCTGTTTTTGGCCCTAAACTGCAGTTTCTGAAACTGAGGTCCGCCACTTGCGAATCCCGTTCCCGGCCGCCACCGTTGAGTTTCTTGCTCAAACTTTGTGTGATTGTACTTCACACCCATAGGTATCATCCACCAAAATTTCAGCCGAATCTGAAGCACCACGACGGAGTTCTGATTTTTACCCATTTCGCGCGTGCTGCTGCTTGCTGCTTGCTGCTGCTTGCTGCTGCTGCTGCTAAACCTGGTAGGTCCACCCTAGACACTAAAAAGGGTTATAAAACCAAGACTGGTTCCACCAGCTCGGTGACCCTAACCCTAACCCCCCCCCCCCCTCACCCCTGGCTGGACCCCCCCCCCCCCGACCCCCGGCCACCCCCCCCCCTACCCCCGGCCAGACCCCCCCCGACCCCTGGCTGGACCCCCCCCCCCCCCCGAGTTTTGACAGATAGCTGGGGGGGTGTCGCATCAGGACCGGTTGTAGTCGCCCCCATGCTTGTGTGTACGGCGAAGGAAAAAAAAAACTAATCGGGTGCCTCGTAGGCCTGGGCAACCTGCCAGGCACCCAGCTACTCTCCGGTGTGATGGGCCGTGTCGGAGAGAACAACATATATATATATGGCCCTCCCCAGGCAGGGGGTGTGGGCGCCTACAACCATACAACCACCATTGCACTGGTGAGGAGGTAGAGTGGAGGCCTCCGTTGTTGTAGAGCAACCCCTTAGGCCACCGCGTCTCTGCCAGACTGGACTAGACCTTTGCTAACCCTCTCCCCTAGCCCCCCCCCCCCCCTAGCAACTAGCAGCGACTAGCTAGTCCCCTAGAGAAGCCCTCCTCGGCGGCTAGCCCCCCCCCCCCCCCAAAGCCCCCCAGGGGCCTTCGGCCCACTTCTACTGGGGGGGGAGTTGCGTCTAAAAGCGAGGAGACGGCCCGCCCATGGGTTTTTCCAAAGTTGTTGAGGGCTGTTGAGGGTTGTGGAAAATTGCGAAGCATTGGACAGCTTTGTTGACCTTGGACGCTGAGGATTGTTGGGCCTTGTTGCAGACTGCATGTTGGGGAAGACTTGGCTCTGGATCTTCCTATATGAGATTTTTTACTTTGGTAATATGAGTTCATGTCCTAGATCGCTTGAGGTTGTTTAGAGCTGCTCATCGTGGAGTCTCGATGAAAGGTTGGTGAGATCTGTCACCTGTTGAAGAAAATTCTTGAGAAAGTCGGAGAGAGCAGTTGATAGGGTTGGAAAAGGCTTGTTCTTTTTTTTTTTTGGGGAGGATTGTGGATGCCTGCAAAGGATGGTTACCAATTGAAGAGGAGGTCATTGCCAGTTTGAGAGAGTGTTGGGTGATTGATGATGATCTCTGCAGGTTCCTTTGGGGTGGTGAGGGGTGTAGTGGCTGGTTCAGGGTTGGCTGGCATTGTCTGGGATTCTTCAGTGGTTGTCCAGGTTTGTAAAGGTTAGAGTCGTTGCAGAGGGATTTACTGCATTCTCTTTCAGGGCAATGATGCTGGGCTTACCTCTGCAAGAGTGACTTGGGTTGCCCCAAGTGCAAGTGACAATGTAGGTGTTGCTGTCACGGAGAGCACGCATAATTCCAATGATTCGTTCCCAATGGGGGATACAACAGTGGCTTTCACCTTCAGAGACAGGTACGTTGCTGTTCTTCACCCAATCTGCACCCCCAGAGCGCGCTCTTTTGCGCACCAAAGGTTTCTGTGGTGCATCAGGGGAAGCAACAGCACGTTGCGTGAATTTGTATGCAGACATGGTAGCTGCCTGTTGACAAAAGGAGGTAGCAAGCAACACGGGCAGCGTCCAAAAGGGATGAAAATCTCAAACATGTCGTCAGTACAGCATGCTGACCCAGGGTGTTCCAAATAGCCCTTTTCAAGGGCTTTCCGAATGTACCCCACATACCCCCCCCTTCGGGACACTCAGGAGGCACAAAATGGGGCAACAATGGCACCGACCCCTGAAAACGCTCCGTGTTGGCAGGAAATCAGACGTCCCCGAGAGATATGCATTGGCACAAATACAGTGCTCAATTTGATCCAAGGCCGACCCCCAAGCACAAGGCACGTGCACGTAAGAACAGCTGAAACCTGAATGACACCACCAGAAAGTCGATGGGAGAAAACTCGGCCTTGCCCTCGATTTTGTTCTGCCCCATAAGAGGAGGAGTGTTTGGACACAGCAGCGCGGACACATTGCCATCTTGACCCTTTCGTGTGTTTCCTTGTCCTTTCTGCAAGGCCACCCACTCAGCTGCGATATCAATGATTTTCATTGCGTTTGGCATTTACCACAGCAGATTAGCCGCCATCCGCTGCAAAGAGAAGATAAATGCATTGCCTCCACAGGAAAATACCTGTAAATTCATTGCCTGGTGTTTGGCAATTCACTGATGGTTTGTGAACACCAACACAAACACTGTGCGTGCCTGTTGGCTCTTTTTCCCAGGCTGTGGCACCAGATTGTAGGGTGTCCCCCCCCTCCCCGTTCTTCTGAACTCGGGCTGTCACACATCCATGGAATTTCCCATGGAACGAGCAATTCTGATTCCAACTGAGTTCCAGATGCGACAGCTGCGGATATTGCTGCGTGGCACATTGTACGGACCCAGTTTTGCAAGGAACGCATTTCCCCTTTCAGACACTAGCGGTGCGCATTCATTTGTGTTTAGCATGCTGGACTGCATCGTGGCTCTTTCCGTGTTTCGTTCAGTGCTGGCAATCTTGCCAATTGTACTTGGGTCATCACTGTTGTTGACAACGAGGCGCCTTACGTACCTTGTCCCAGTTCGAAGTTTGTGTTGCTGAAAAGCTCAGAGGTATCTGTGCGTTTTTGTGCCCATTTGTGTGGTTGAGGAGATGAGATAAAAGGGCTTCCAGGACACTCTGTGGACACAAACGATGCAACAATGTCACCGACCCCGACAAATGCTGCGTGTTGGCATGTTTCTCAGTGGAAAGGGATTTAGCGAGACTGCTTCTGCCCTGATTGAGGGGCTCTACTGGATGTCTACAGTTCCAGGGCATTCCTTTACTCACACAGATGGTTGTTGCTCCGAGTTGAATTGGAATTTTTGCAAAGTCTCTGACAAATTGGTGCAGCTGCACTGGTTCCAATGCATGACATGGTGCATTTGCCACTCATGCAACCTGTGTGATGCTGCATCACCTGCTATGGACCGTGCCCTGCAGAATGTAGGCTATTACTACGGCCTCACTGATATGGCTGGTCTGACAACTCAGCGCGTGGTGCGCAACAACCAGCGCTTTGCAAGGAAATTGCTTATCCTGAACAGGAAAGACCTGTGGGATGTCAGCCCGTTGTTTTTGGGGGGTAGTACCAGCAGCAGCAGCAGCAGCCATGAAGACCAAACAAGAAGCCTTAAATGATTCAATCACAGGAAAATCAATTGGCCGGATTTTGGGTGCACCCCAGTTGAAAGCAACCTGGACCCAGTCCCGCATCGTGCGTATGTTTGGATGATTTCTGGCGACAGTGAGTCCATTCTTTGGCGACATGTGCAGCTTAGCAAGCAACGGAGCATTCACCACGGATGGGCTGTGGGCAATGCCTTTCTGTGTGTCCAGTTGCAATTAGGGCGTCCGTTTTGGATTTTGGGGGTGTTCTTTCTGTCCGTGGTTGAATTTTAGGAGTGCCCGTAGGAACGCCTGTGACAACAATGTGTCAGATACAGGTTTGACTCTTCTGGACATGCAACCTATGTGCCTAACCTGTCGACCCGTGACGTTCCTTTGTGCACCCTTCCTCACAGACCCAGTCCAGTGTCACCTGGGGTGTGCCAGTCCCCACTGATAATCATTTTGTCAAGACGCTGACGTCCACACACAATCCGGGGGATATTTTCCAGGTCGGCAACACCATGGTCACGTACACTGCTTATGATCCATCAGGTGTGGGTGAAGGGGATGCCAGTGCCTCAAATTCCTGGCCCTCACCCTGACTCTGGTGCATTGATGCAGACGGCGTTTATGAAGGTACAAGCCCCCCCCCCCCCCGTGTCCAACGAACACTGTGTCCAACGAACACTTCCCGTTCGGACCGTATTTTTTGGGGACCTAATTAATTCGGTACTTACCGAGCTGGGTTTACCCTGTCGAGGTTTTACACCACCTTTTAGGGGCCAAGGGTGAGCAACACGTTTTAGCAGCAGCAGCAAGCAGCAAGCAGCAGGCGCCCCAAAAGTCCTTGCGACCACACCGCGGCTCAAAACCGGCATCCAAGTAGCTCAAAACGACCGGGGAGCCAAGGCGCATCACCACAAACAAGTTTCGTTGCGGTTCGAGCCGTCTAGCCGGTTCTACGGCCAATTTAGTGTCCAAAAATGGCCGTTTTTGGGCTGTTTTCGGCCGTTTTCAGGACGATCGTCCTGAAAACTCAGGACGATCGCCGGTGTGTCAAGTGGGCGTTTGCAATGAGGGCCGTTGTTCTTTCATGGCGATTGGGCTATCAAAGGATGGCAAATGGGTGTTGAATAAGGCGTGTACCACGCCGTGGTGCCACGCGGTGGTCCATTTTGAGGTGAAAATGAGGCGTTTTTGAGCCGTGTTTCAGGACGATCGTCCTGACCGTGGAGGCACATCTGCACAGCAAGCGGTCTTTCTTCAACGGTGATCTCCAATGCGTTACGCAAGACTAGGACCCAGCTCGGTCCTAGTTCGAGTCTTGATTACCGAGCTGGGTTTACCCTGTCGAGGTTTTACACCACCTTTTAGGGTCCAAGGATGAGCTACACGTTTTAGCAGCAGCAAGCAGCAGCAGCAAGGAGCAGAAGGTCCAAAAGTCCTTGCCACCACACCGTGGCTCAAAACCGGCATCCAAGTATCTCAAAACGACCGGGGAGCAAACGCGCATCACCGCAAACAAGTTTCGTTGCGTTTTGAGCCGTCTAGCCCGTTCTACGGCCCATTTAGTGTCCAAAAATGGCCGTTTTTGGGCTGTTTTCGGGACGATCGTCCTGAAAACTCAGGACGAGTGCCGGTGTGTGCAGTGGGTGTTTGCAATGAGGGCCGTTGTTTTTCCATAGTGATTGGCCTATCAAATGATGGCAAACGGGTGTTCAATAAGGCATGTACCATGGCGTGGTGCCACACGGTGGTCCATTTTGAGGTGAAAATGAGCCGTTTTTGAGCACGGTTTAGGACCATCGTCATGACCGTGGAGTCACATCTCGCAACACCTGGCGATCCATGTGTGCCTTTGTTGCCATGTAGGCTTTCTCATGGCATCCAAGTGGCTGCTATGTACGTACTTTGGTCGCAGCTCGCAACACCCGGCGATCCATATGTGCCTTTGCTGCCATGTAGGCTTTCTCATGGCATCCATGCAAGCGGCTGTTATGTACGTACTTCGGTCGCCGTGTGTCGCCGTGTGGGCTTTCTCACGGCAATCAAACGAATTGACACTGTCCGGTGGAGAACACCAGTGTTTGTTTGACCATGCTCATTCTTCACAATTGTTCATTGGTTGAGTGCACTTGCTCCATATGTGCCTTTGTTGTCATGTAGGCTTTCTCATGGCATCAAAATGTGCTTGTTATGTGGGTACCCTGGTCGCCGTGTAGGCCGTCTCACGGCAATCAAACTAGTTCACAGTCCATTTGGGGTGAACAATGGGCGTTTTTGAGTTAGTGTTCAAGAGCGCACACGGTAGGGGCAAGCAGCTCGCAACACGTGGCGATCCATATGTGCCTTTGTTGCCATGTAGGCTTTCTCATGGCATCCAAGCGGCTGTTATGTACGTCTTTTGGTCGCCGTGTGGGCTTTCTCACGGCAATCAAACGAATTGACCTTGTCCGGTGGAGAACACCGCTGTTTGTTTGACCGCTCATTCCTCACAATTGTTCATTGGTTGGTTGCACTTGCTCCATATGTGCCTTTGTTGTCATGTAGGCTTTCTCATGGCATCAAAACGTGCTTGTTATGTGGGTACCTTGGTCGCCGTGTAGGCCGTCTCACGGCAATCAAACTAGTTCACTTTCCCAACGAGGAACACCTATGATGTTTGAGCATGCTCTGGTTAATTGCCAATGTGTCCCCCTTTTTGGACGCTTAGTTGCTTTTTTTGTCACCATCCTTTTGGTGTGGATCTTATTGTATTTTCCATTTGGAGACATGCCTACGCCTTCACTCACGGACAAAGATTGTCATGATGTGGCTCGCCTATGGGGATGGAAGTGGGTACGCCAAGACAACCAAGACATGAAGGCCAAGGCGGTCATGCGTTGGACTTGTGCATCTTGTGGAGAATCAAAGGATGTACGGTTCGATAATATGAAGAAATTTGGTCCGGGAAAGCACAAGTGTTCAAAACAATCTCAACCACAAGAGAAAGAGGCAAATGCGAAGGGAAAAGATGGTCGCCCATCCGTCACCACGTTGCATTGCCATCAACTTGCAGCACAATATGGATGTGATTGGTTGGGGCTGGTTGTGGACAATACCGTGCATGTAGATGACTCCCTCATCTCCTCAATTCGTGTGATGCGATGGCAATGTTGGGGTTGTACCGCCACCTTTGATCGTACATACAAAAAGATGAAGAGTCAAGGCTTTGTTTGCTCCACTTGTAACGCATCACAATCCAAGGAGGACAAAAAGCGCGCAAGGCAAGCGGGCTCCAAGGAGAACAAGCAGCGGGCAGGGCAAGCGGGTGGTGTGGTGGCATCCCGGGAGGACAAGCAGCGGGCAGGACAGGCTAGCCCTAGGGAGGACAAGCAGCGTCGGGCCAAGCAGGCGCTAAGGAGGATACACAAAGGGCAGGGCAAGCTGGGGCCGTTAGACGTGCTTTGAATTATGCACGTGAAACCTTGGCAAGCCAGTCAACGCAAGCCATTCAGCACATGTGGGAAAGAGGAGATGAGATAGAACCGTCCGGTTCCGTTGTGGATGAAGAAGAGGAAGCCATGCTGCAATCGGTTGCAGGCCCATCACCCGATGAGTTTACGGGATCAAAGGTTGGCACATCCCTTGCTTCGACCGTGAGAGGGTTTTGGGAGCAAACTGGGATGGATAGATTTCCAGTTCAACCCGCAGCCAATTTAGAGAGTTGTGAGTCTTTGGAGGCGTTGGTGCGAGCTATCCTGGATGAGAAGGTGGACACCGCGGATATGGTGGCGTTGGCCAAAGAGTGGCACAAAAAAGTGGGAGTATGCGAAGACATTCATTCTTGCGGGTGCCGCGGAGTGAGGGACTTCCAACAAGTGAAGGAAGTGGAGGTATCCAAGTTGGATCTTTTAAAGTTGGATTCAGAACAAGTTTCATGGTACCATGGGATTCCCATTGAGTATCGCAAATATGCTGCGGTCTTTGAACGGGACACAAGGCTATATTGGTTGCACCATGATTTTGTATCTAATAGTGTAGTGCAATTGTGTAATTCATGTCATCGGAGTTTGTTTCATCCAAAGAAAGGTCAAGTGCCACCAAATGCCGTTGCTAGTGGCAAGCATTTTGGTAAGCGATGCGACTTACCGGAGTTAACAGATTTGGAGGAGCGTATGTTGGGACGAGTGCGGACGACAGTAAACACCGTGAAGCTTGTTAGTGCCAAGAATGGTGCAACATCGCAATGGGGTGTTCGAGGGCATGCCATTTCTGTACCGCATGATGGACCCGAAGTGTTGGCAGCACGTCTACCGGATGTAGAGGCTCTTGTGGGTACGAAGGTCATTTTTGTGGGACCGCGCCGTGATGCGGAGGCTATGCGTCATGATCAACACTGCAAAGAACGAGTAGAGCGAATTTTCACACCGCGATGGGATCGGTTGGTTCAATGGTTGTGAGTTTTGAAAGTGATCAACCCGGAATATGCCACTGTCGAAATCTTGGAGGTTGCACCACCTGAAGTGGTAGATTTTCCAAATGCCGTATTTGACAATATGTCCATTGGTGATCATCCAGATGTGATTGCAGCCGAAAAGCAATCCGGTGCGGACATTGCAGGAGCAAGAAAAGGTGACTTCGATGATGGTGAGGTAATATCTTAGGCGGCTCTATACGCACGTAGACTTCGTTGCTAAAAGGCACGATTCATGGCGATTTCAACATCCGTTTTTTGCACCTAAAAAAGCCATATCATTTTTTCGGCCAACCCCACGTGGATTTTCATCGTGGGATACAACAACCTCGCCTTTTGTTGCTTCCAGAGGTGTACGTATACACCCCCTATTCCGGGCTGAAAATTGTATCATTTAAAATTTCTGGGCACTGCAGTGCCCAAAAATTTGAAATGGCTTTTTTCAGTGGGTTGTCCAGTACACCTCTGTAGTCATCTCCACAGGTGATGTCATACTGCAGCAACATGCATCAAAACTTGGCATACCCGTTATCCATGGGTCATCGCACCGCGGTGTTATACTCGGAAGGCCACGTACAATGTACCTTGCCCAATCACTTCCATTCCTGTCCAAATGTGCACTTGAAAATGGACTTCCAGTACTTTTGGGCACTGCAGTGTCCAAAAAATTGAAAACTCCGTATTTCACTCCTATTGGTTCCCATTGCGTAACACCTGACAAAGGACGTATGAATCATCGGACGTTGGTACTCATCCTCTGCTCATTGGAAATATATTGCCGGTTGTCTGACTGCCACCTTGGAGTGTACGCAGGCTTTGGAACGTTCCACGTCCATTGGGGGATACATTGTTTGGATCTTCGCTAGCTGCTTTTGGTCTATGCCGCATCAGGTTTGTTTTGTGATAGTGTCTTTGTTTTCTTTGTCCCCTTACCTTTGCTGCCTGCGAACAGGACTTTTGTCCATGGATGCGGCTCCCTTCCGGCAGTTCCTTAGTTCGAAGGTACATGCTTCAAAGGAGGATCTGTCTGAGGCTGTGGGTGTGGATAAGGGTGCCGATGCGTTTTGTACGTGGGTGTTAGATCTCCGGTTGGAGTGGAGAAGTAGGCGGTTTGTTGGTGAATACATCCAACAAAGGGACGGGCGGACCGTTAATTGTCTGCCGGACCAATGGTTTTGTGTTGCTGAGCAAGAGATTTTTAATATATGGTCTGTTCTACACAAGAGGTGTCGTCCACGTGCCAAGAGGGCTGTAGGTGTTCAACCCAAGAGTCGTGTGCAACGTAGGTGTTTGGCTCACATGGGTCAATGTTCTTACAATGTACCCTCCTTTGCAGTTCAAGGAGCAACTGCGTGCACCAGTCTTTGGCAGACCTTGGAAGGTAATCCCGCTGTTCTGTGGTTTGATAATTTTTATAGACGTAACTTCCGGCCTGTGCCTGGTAATGAGAACCGGTCCCTTAATTGTACAGCTGGTGCTATCATACTCTTGAAACGACCTGTTGACATTATGCCGTCTTTTCCTAGCCTCTCGGTCTTGCGGCAGAGGATTGGGTACACTGCAGACTTGTTGGTGCAGAGCCATAAAAACTTCATTGATGGCTTGCAAGGGTTGATGGACGACCCCATCCGCCTTCAACATGTTCGTTGTCCCTTGGACATACGACGGGCTAATGCTACCAGCCCAGCTTGGACCCCCTTTTTTCTCACAGACCTAACTGTGTCCGCTACCCCCGACCTTGTCTCTATTATTCACGGGCTCCAGGAGGTGCAGCAGCACACACAGCACCGTCTTCCATTGTTGGTCGACGAAAATATCCACTACCGTGTCCTTAAGCTTGTTTACAGCATCAGCTATGCTCGGTACAACGTGCCCCTGTTCATTACACGTACCCCGGTAGTGTATGGCACATGGCACCCATATAAATATTGTGTAACCCTGTGCTACAGAAGATTCTTCCCTTTATTTACCTAGTTTTCTTATGGTTCACTCAATTTGGGCACTGCAGTGCCCAACTTTCCGAAACTCATCTATATGGAGCGTATGATTCTGGTTCTCTTGCACTTGGCCCACAAGTGGCGCCAACCTTTGGAACAGAAGTTACAGACTCTAAGGGGTTTGCACCGACCGGGTAACGCTAATCACAGCACCCTTCTTACACAGGTGCAAGGGTTGGTAACACTGCTGTATGGTTACATTCCAGCCTTGTTTATTATTGGGTCGCAAGTGAGGGATTGTCATTGGTCTGCATAGGGAGAGCAGCACGCTGCAGGGCCATTGTTGAGCCGTTGCCTACACGTCCTTCTGAGGCTCACCCTAGGTTATGAGGACAAGGTTGAATATGTGCGCACCATTGTTGTTGCTAGGCTGTTGTGGTCCCAGTGGTTTGCCCGCTTACCTGGTGTGGCACACAGTGAGGAACCGTGTGAGGCCCTGTTAAGCCGTGTTGTGCACTTAATGGCACAACACCCTGGGAACTGTACGTTGCAACAGGTGCATGACCTGTTTATACTCACTCCCGTTGCAGACCAGACCCCAAAGGACCTGCAGTACGTTAATGTTCCCAAGGGACTGCCACAACTGGTTGATCGTCGTTTCACCAGATTGATGGCGCGATTTGATGTTGGTGTTATACCCCCCCTGGTCTGGTCCAGTCAGAAGTCGAGTATCGTGCAAGACAGGTGGGATCCTGCCAAGATGGATTTTCCTTGCGCACTAGATACGGTGCTCACTGCTGAGCATTACCGAGATCTATGTGCCAAGACATTGCAGACACTTGTTAAACCTGTTAAAGTTGATGCTGACGTGATGACAGAGCTGGGTAGACACGTGCCACAACGTCCTCCAGGCGATATGGACACAACAGTAGCACAGGCACAGGACATGTTACGCGCATGTAATACACCAGACCGGTACAAGCGACGCCGGCCAGCACGCGCTTTTGCGCAAAGGGACCCCGCCCGGATACCCGCCCCCCCGAATGCTGATGGCGACAGTGACAGTGATGAGGACCCCCCCCCCCCCACCCGCTGGTGGGGCAGCCGGAGATCCAGACCTGAGCGCTGCTGATTTTGTGGGTGATGATGGATGGGACCCAGACCCCCCCCCTCCAGAAGCAGTGTCTGTTCACAGTGATGATTCCGACGCCCCCGTGGCTGTCCTTTCGGAGCTGAATGAGTTTGACCCTCGATTTTTACCAGGTGCATCCGACTGTGATGCTATTTCTGCCATCTGTGTTCAATCGTTGAGCGCTGCCAGTAGTCATCAACATTAGAAGCCTGTAAATCAACAATTTGCAGCCCTGTGGCCTTTTGTAGTGTGTCGTGTGACCCTTTGTTAGCCCCTTTGCTAAGCTATGCCTTCGGATACCGAACTGCCAGAAGGGGATGAGCAGCAGACAGCATCGCAAGCCGTTCACACAGCAGAGAAGACACGGGCGCAGTCGGGGCAGGCTCCAGTGAAGCGGACGGGGACAGACCAGGCAACGGAAACATTCCGGACAAAGTGGATCAAAAAGGAGCTGGTCAAGATACAGCCGACCAAGATAAAGTTTGACACCGACCTCACGCGTGGGCAGACCAGAGAGAGGGACGAGGACTCAGTACTATCGCGGATCGCAAGCCTGAGGACAAATCCACCCTGCCGGCCTATCTCAAACATTCTCATATGGCGAAACGAAGGTACACTACCATCCTGTCACACGCCCGTCGTTATTTTCACACAGTCTGGTCGTTTGGGCACTGCAGCGCCCATCTCGCTGATATCTCCCATCTCCCATCTCCCCGTGGTGCATTTTTCTATCAGCTGAAATTCCCTACTGCTTGGGCGGGGCTCATATCCTGACGGCACTCCAAAGACTTCACCGAGAATACTGTGAGAAGTCACGGGCACTGCCGGACTGGTTACAACACGTCTACTGCGAGGAGATCAGACACGACTGTCCTGTTGACATCAGAGAGATTATTGGAGGCGATCACAATGTGGTACAACACTCAGTGAGCAAGCTGAGTATGGGACAAGTGGCCGCTCGAATTTGGACTGAAGTGCAGAAGGGCAAAGCGAAAGAGATGCTGCTGGTGGCTCTGCGGAAGTGTGGCCGGCTGGGCGAGAAAACATCTGTGGTATGAGAGATGCATGATGAGACCACCGTTGTCAGTCCTTTGCGTACTTGTGGCCTGTCCAACACTGTATCCCTGCCAGGACTCAATCTGGAAAAAATGGAGACCGCTGGTTTCATTACTGTAGATATCTGGTGGCCGCGTGGCTGAGTTTATTGACACCTTTGAGAAGATTGCCGGTGAGGTATTATGTCCTCTGAGCACCTGTTTTCGTCGTCTTTTGGTGATCATGGGAACTGCAGTGCCCAAATTCGATGCGACCCTTATTTTTGCACTGCAGTGCTCAACCCCTACACTCTGCGGCCGTTGACGGGACTGCATGGTGACCAGATGGATGAAATACTGCTGTACATGGCTGGAGATGGGGCCAAGATCGCAGGACTACATGCCAAGGCCAGACTGTTGAAGCGGGACCGCCTGTGGGAGATGCTGTACCTTCACCCGGACAACACGCTCATCCATCCTTCTCGACGTATGTTTATGGGGCGGCAGGGTCTGGCGCGATCGCTGTTGACCCCCCCCCCCCTTCCCCCGGACCCACGACGTAAGGCTGTTTCGATCCCAGTGGTACCAGTGGTCTTCTGTTCTAACAGTGAACGTGCATGAAATGCAAAGAGTCCGCAAACTGCTTGCAAAGTCGCCGAGGGCCGCCAAATTGTCACTGGGGAAATGGACCTGGAGTGCCGAAAATCCCTTACCAAGCTGGGACACCATCCAGAAAGCACCGCTGTGGCAGGATGAGGAATGGGCTGACCTGAGGATTGCGCTGGCGAGGCCTGTCAAAGTAACTGCAGTGACAACGACTGATGGGGAGAAATCAACAACTATCTGGCTCAACAAGCCGCAGGATGGGACTGAAGCAACCGGAGCTCGGGCAGAGGCAATTGCGTTGGTTCCCGGCAAGGCTATCCCGTATACGATTGCATTGAGGGAGTACAAAGCGGTATGCAACCATTGGGCATAAGAATGGGATCGATTTCGCATTGCTGGTCACTTTAGGCACTGCAGTGCCCATCTGTAATGAAATGTGCTTTTGACAACAGGTCTTCATTGAGTGTACGAAGGAACAAATGGACGATATCGATCCGCTGGTGCTGAAGGTTGCTGCGAAGTTGGTACCTGTGGCTATTGGTGGAATGGCGGCCGACGTTAAGTTCCTGGTTAATCAATTGCGCGACTCTGAGGAGTGTGGAGGGTGGCAGTATATTATGACCTCTTTTTTTGATCAGGCAGTCGGTCACCCGACCTATCGGTTCGAGGAGAGGACTATTTGCTTCTGTGTGCCCGACAAGATTAGGGTGAAGGTCCCGAATATTTTCATTTGCGATCAGGGTGCATACGGCAGCACCATTGGTCTGGCAGCGGCTGGTTGGCTCCTGCGTGTGCTTGGTATTGTTCCCCGACGCGACAGACAATCCGAGGATGAAGTCTGGCTCCTGCCTTTGACAGCATCGGCTGTATTGCCAGCACAGCTCCTGTCCTGCCTTCCTAAGTCCCCCTGTCTGGCAGCTTGCTTCACTGGGCGCCAGGGTTTGTTTAACGAGTTCTGTGAACAGCTAGCGGCGTATGTGCAGGAGATGGACTGTGTCTACTTGGTTAACTGGGACGCTTGGATGCCAAGGATTAGGGACTGTATGCCAGTTGTGGTGCAGCGGCCTGGGGAAGGGGAAGATGAGGAGGGGGGGGACGATGTGGAGGAAGAGGAGGATGACGAGATCGTGCTGGTCGGAGGTGGTGACAGCAAGAAGAGGAGCCCCCCCAGCAAGACAAAGCCGTCCCCCGACGACAGTGGGGATGAGGTTGATGATCCCCCCAAAAGGCCAGCCAAAAAGGCCAAGGACAGCACTCCCCTCAATATGTTTCACGCCAAAGTAGGTCAGGCCAAGGGTAAGAAGGCTCCACCAAAGAAGAAGTAGACTGCGTTGTGCGGTTGGCACTGCCTGTGTCCATGTCAGTAGTTTTTTCGCCTCGATTTGCACACTGTCGTGCGTCCTGTTCTATGCAGGTGTGAGACTGGTGCCCTTTTTCATGTTTTGGTAATTTTGGGCGCCGCAGTGCCCAAATTCAGCGACTCGCCATTTTTTTACCCCTGCTGCGCCACTTCTTTTGCAGGCATTGTTGCCGTCATTTATTATTGCATTGGCTGCACTGGCGGCGCCTCCGTTGTTTGTCGGCACCACTGGTGGTGCATTATTTGTCACGCTTCGCATACAATCACAGTGACTGGGTCAGCAGACGCGGTAACAAAAAGCAAACTAGAGTTTTGCATGTGTTTGCCTGTCGTCCTCCTTGCTTCATTTTTCAGGTTGCATTTTACGGTGTGGTTTGAAATGCAGCAGCGGATGATTTAGAAGAATTGGATTTTTCTTTGGATGGACACTGCAGTGCCCAAATTTGAAGGGGATACATGACTTTTGACTGGCACATGTTGTACCCCCTACACAGGGTCATTTTGGATAATTCACAGGTTTTTGGGGGTGTTCCCTGCAAGGCACAATTGTGCAATTTTTCAAAGTGGTTTTTCAGCCCCCGTTTTGGGGTGGTACCCATTTGGGAACTGTGGCAATTTTGCTACGTGCGTATAGAGCCGCCTAAGAATATTGGATGTTGTTATGCTGTCGGATGGAGCATTATTGAATAGAGATGGGAATGATGTGCCACAGGTTCTTCAATCTATCAAGGAGATGCTAGCGGACCGTCGTAACAGTATAGTTTGACGAGAAGAAGTTGCCATGAACGAGTTTGAGGCCAATGACCGCCTTTTGACGTTGTCCTTTCCCTCGTTGTTTATGTTTGGAAGTGGTATCAAGCGGCCATGTGGAGTTTCGGAAGCGGATACAAGGCACATGTTGTTGCAATATGATAATCGCTTTGCTGAAGCTCGCGACTTTTGTTTGTTGCTCTTTAATCAAAAGTTTCGCCATACAGCGTTGCGAAGCGTCAGGGACGCCATTTATGCCAATCCCAATCGAATGAAGGCATTTGAGACGGCCATCAACACGCCCAATCTTGAGGAAGATTTGAAGAAGGCAGAAGCAAACCCCCAAGGAAAAGAAGCACGACACATTGTGCACACATTCATGCCTTTGTTCCGGACTTGCCATGCAGCGGTGCCCTTCAGCACTTCGGAGCGGTATGCCGTGATGGGGAAGATGAATAGTATGATGCTGTTCTTTGGGCCTCCAAGTCTCTTCTACACGGTTGCACCAAATGATATAGACAACGAGTTGTCTTTATGTTTGTCGATGGGTGATCGCCAAGCCCGTGTTCCATTGCCGGAGGTTTCACGGCGATTTGAAGTGTTATCCAAGAACCCTGTGGCCGCTGCACGCCTTTTTGAGCGACAAGTGCGGGCTTTCTTGGAGGTTTTGCTAGGTCTTCCGAGTTCCAAGCAAACCAAGAAAGATCGTGCAGTGTGCAACCGGAAGAAGGGCCTATTTGGTACATGCGTGGCCCATTGCACATGCTACGAGTGCCAAGGCCGAGGCTCTCTCCATTTCCATGGTCTCTTTTGGGGTGGCATTCCCCCATGGTTGTTGGACATGGTTGTGGGGAATAGCGAGCTTGTGCAAGCCGTTGCCGCGGTGTTGGATCAACAAATATGTGCCGCATTGGATGCCCACATTCACCAGGATTATGAGCATAGACTAAAGCACAAGGTTGAAGCCCCACGTATGCTAGAGGAGAAGCAACTTTTGCCTCCATTGCCGGACGACCCCCATGAAGCGGCACGGGAAATTGAACAGTTTGCCTCCAAGGTCTTTGGCAACATTCAAATCCACAGGTGTCTCATTGCTAGTTGCGGCAAACCACCAGGAGGAAAGAGCGGGTGCCGTTTTGGGTTGCCTCGTGCAGCGGGAGAAGGGTATGATAACACAAGGCCACATTTCTCTGTGGCGTATCATACCCTTTCAGGAAGGCACAACATCCGGATGTATGAGTCGGAGGTAGAATTCGATGCCAATGATGAAAAGGTAAGCTGTGTTCTGGTCATATGGGAGTTGCGGCGGCCACATCCTTGTGATGGACGTGTGGTTGAAACCAACAAACTCTTGGCCTACCTGTATGCTAGCAACACGAATGTGCAATTCCTCGGAGGTGAGGACGTGCTGGTTGCTGTGGCCAAATACGTTGTTGGTTACTGTAGCAAGAACCCAGTAAAGATTGCCAATGTGTTGAGCACAATTCGTCAAGTGACTCGCGAGGTGGACAAAATGGACACCACGCAGTTTGCACAACCTGGAGAGAAGGAGGCTCTCTTGCTAAAGCGCATCATCAACTCGTTGGACAAGAAGGTGGAATTTAGTGCGCAAATGGCAGCCGTCTCCTTGTTGGGATATCCCTCATGGCATTGCTCTCACAAGTTTGCCGTTGTGCATCCTTGGAGCACTGTAACCGCCATTCCTACTTTATTCAGTGGAATGTTGGAAGATGGAGGCGGGGAGAGTACAAGTGATGATGAAGGACATGCAAACTTGCAGAATATTTGTGTAGATGCGCCATCCATTTCGTCATCCGTGTCAGATGTGGTGGATGATGACCCCTTGGCAACATCACATGTTGATATGCAGCAAGCATCACAAACGCCAACACATCCGCCTCCAAATGACAATGGCACGGGTTCTTCAGAGGATGACCAAGATGACAACAATACTCTTGTGGAACACCTCAACTCTTTGACAATGGATGTGGCACAATCCGATGCGGATGCAACATGCCGAGCGTACCTTTACACAGTGGGTGAAGGATTGGAAGCCAGGCAAATTGCTGTCACGCCCGCCATCAATTATGCTTGTCGTGGGAAGCGGCTTAGGGCCCTTTGCGCTCTTGAGTATTATTGTCTCATCAAAGTAGAGCAACGGCGTGCAACGGACCCTATTGAAGTTACCGATGGAGTCAATGATGGACGCCCCGAAAATGCCATGTTTGATTTCCATCCCCGGCATGTGCTTGATGATAGCAATTACGTGCAATACCTAGTGTCACAATCTAGGTGCCCTATCTTGGCAGGGAAGCGCATGCCTGTCTGGCCCGGTGTGGATGGTAGTGCTCGCACAAGGAAGGCATGGGCCAAGTTTGTCATGTGCAATTTCGTTCCTTGGGATATTGAACAACCGCCCCAAATCACTTGGAACGATTACTTGCAATGGGAGGAACATTGCAAAACCGCACATGCAAGCTACTTGGAGCGCAGTCGGCATTCCATGGTTGTCCGGTTGAAGAAGATTGGGCACTATGATCGCTTCGAAAGTCATTGATGGATGACATTCGAAAGCGGTGTAGGAAGATTTGGGGTGTGAGGCACCCGTTGGATGTTGAATTCAACGCGGGTAAGGAGATGGCGGAGCTGAAGGAAACCAGAACGGAGGTGAAAGATACCAGGTTCGCCGAAGCGGTGCAAGATATGCAAGAAGCAATTCAAAGAGCCCAAAACGCAAATAAAAGAGGACGTGCGGCTTCAAGTGAGGAGTTCGATATCCTCAAAGAAGCCTTGAATTTGCAATTGGGCTTGGCACCGGCAATGAGTCAAGCCTCACAGGAAAAAGAAACAAAGTTTCTTTATGCTTTGGGCGATGATGATCATTACCCACATGGAGATGATATTTACTCCCATGCCCAAAGAGTATTCGATAATATCAAGGCTGAGGTGGAGTCACCGGAGACAGATGTTTCTTCCAAATGTGATGGTCACATTAGATCAACAGGAAGTCCAGATCAAGAAGAGATCATCGACAGGATCACAAGTTACGTGAGGTTGGAGGCCACGTGTGACTCATCCGCAAAGCCAATTGCACCTTTAGTCTTCCTACATGCTGGCGGAGGAACGGGAAAGAGTTGGGTGGCACGGGAAATCCATGCAAGATTACGACAAAGCTTTGGTTGGAACGTTGTGCGATTTGTTGCTCCATCAGGAATCGCCGCAAGTAATCTGGCAAAGGGATCTACCATCCATCATGCATTGGGCCTTGCTGTTTTTGATGGAGACAGTGAAACGCTGCAATGCGAGAGCGACAAGGCAAAGTTGCACCGCTTGCGTAAACTTTTTGAAGGTTGCAAAGTGTTGATAGTGGATGAAGTCTCAATGGTTGGTTGTCGCATGCTACGGGATATTCATAGCCGCCTATGTGAGATCATGCAATGCCAAGATAAACCATTTGGCGGTATGTGCGTGGTATTGATGGGTGATTTCGTGCAATTAACGCCTGTTGGTCAAACGGAATTGTTTGGATCCGTAAAAGTCCAAGTTGGTGGGCAAGACTTGAATGATGTATTTGGCCGGGAATTGTTCCAAAAGTTTGATGAGGTGAGTCTCGTGAAACAACATAGAGCCACGGATCCACAATATGCTGCATCGGTATCTGCCTTCCGTGAGTGGACCACTATGTACCTGCGGCTCACTTGGAAATGTGAAGTTGGGGCTCATTTGGGGCTAAAACGGCTCATTTGGGGTTAAGTGGTGTTTTTCAAGGGGTTTAATGTGAAAAGTTGTGGCTTTCGAGGGTGGGTTGGGGTTTTGGAATGTCCCCAAAGGGATCCCAATCCCTAGGCCAAGAGGATTTCACCGGGGGGGTTTCTTTTTTTCGACCGCTCAGTTGACTGAGCATCCCGACTGAGCCGTCACTGAGCCGTCACTGAGCCGGCTCACTGAGCGCTCAGTGAGGGCTCACTGAGCGCTCAGTGAGCGCGCCAAATGGCTCAGTGAGCGCTCAGTGAGAGCTAATTGGGGGCTCACTCAGGGCTCACTTAACATGCACGGGCACAAATCATCCATCATAAGCACTTACTTGGTCCTTTGTCGCAATGCACGTTCCACAATCCTCCTCACCATGTTCTCCCTCCCCTTCCTCTCCCGCCGGGCACGTGACCAAGTCATGCACCGTCGTTGGAACCCCCTTTGCTTGGTCACGGCCCTACTCTCCACCTCCCAACCTTCCTTGCGGAGGTGATCATCTAGCGTGTGGTTATCCACCACACACTGCAAGCCGGACCTATCGTTCAGCAAGCTAACCCCCCCACTATTCCTAAGCAACCGTTTCAGTCGCACGTGGCTGCCCTCCAATGCAAAGCAACTAAACCTTGCAATGGTCCCCCACCGTGCAACATACGCATACATGTGGTCAACCCACATGTGCGTCCACAACGTCTTCCCCCATCCCAGGTCAAGGTGCCTTGCCCCCATGGTCCGTTGCCGTTGCAGCAAGGCACGTTGCTCTGCACCACTCAGAAAGTCGGCCTTCCAGGCCACCTCGGCCATGGCCGCAAACGCCTCCCACCACTCCGTGCACACATCAACCCATGGCCTGCCCCCCACTTGATGGCTCCCAATCACCGGTGCAACCAGCTGCAACAGTGGGCCCCACAGCCGGGCCTTGACAAAGTGCGCAGCCGCCCCCAACTCCATGCGCACCTGTCCTTTGGCATTTGCCTTGTCCGCCCCCCACTTTCCAGGCCGCACCGTGCGGGCCACTTTCCGTGCCCCGTTTATAACCCCCTGCACCATGGTGGCCGCACTCTTCCTCGATACCCCGCCATGGGTCACCAGCCCCCGCACAATTCCATTGACCCCCGCAATGGCAACACGCATGACTCCATGCGCACCGAAGTCAGGAATGCGGCGGTCCGCCGGGATGTCACGAAACACCCCGGTCAGCCGTACATGTCCCTTGATTCCTTCCAGGGCAACCTCTTGTCCCCCGAACTTGCGCAAAACCGTTTCACTGTTTGCCCCGCAGCAGTGGCACACCATGGCCCCGGGGCTCTTCTTGGTGAAGCCGTCCCCGCCGGCCAGCATGATGTGGGCCTTGCCATCGGCCCGGACGAAGAATAGGGGGCTGCGTGCCACCCCATCCGCATGCGGCAGTTGCAGGGCCGTAGCAGCGCGGAGCTGCGTATCGAAGTCACACTCCGATTGCATGCCGTACACCGTGGCCCACATCTCGCTACCCTCGAACAGCCACCAGCTAGCAAGCTGTGTGGGCCCACAACCCGGTGCAGCCACTGCACAGTGCACGTAGGCCCGATTCCACCGGTTGGTGCCGTCAACGCCGATGGTCACCCAGGTGTTGCGCTGCGCACCCGGTTGCAAGGCTTCCGGTGTGCGTACGGCACGCGCTTCATAGAGCAGGGCTAGCCGCTCAGCAATATTGCAGTACGCCCCTTGCATCTCATACTCCCCCTCAAGGATACAAACCCGCCGGCTAGCAGGTTGGCTGAGGTGCTTCAGCCACGGGGCCACGTCGGCCCAGCTAACGGTGCTGTCCAGGTCGGGCAGCAGGTAGGCCATGTCGCGGCGCGACATCTGTGAACTACGCATCCGCCGCAGCACGCGCAAGGCCTCCGACTTGATGTCGGGGGTGGTGTCCGTGGGCCGGCTATAGTCCTCAGGGACTAGCAGTATGCTACCATCGGGTTGCAGCTCGGCCCGATATTCCTCACATAGGGAGGCCGCCACCGCGGCCTCCAGATGCTCAATCCGGGTTGCGCGCTGGCGCTGTGTTCCCAACAAGGAAAAGGGCCGCTTGGGTGGCATTTTGTGTAGGACCTGTGGTAGAGGTGTATTGCCACATGCAGTCCCCGTGCTTGCGTCACACTTACCTCTTTTCACATCTCTTTGCTATCCCCCCCACCTGTTTCCCCTTGATTGTTGTCCCTAGCCTTCCTCCCCCTTGCCCCTGCAGGATTCACACTCTTCGTCGGGTTTGGGTAGTGGGGTTGCACCAGGGTGTTTGTCCCACCCCCCCCCCCCCGGGGGGATGCCGCCATTGTGTTTGCCCCCCCCTCCGCCCCGGGGATGCCGCCAGCGTGTTTGTCCCGTCGTACCCCCCCCCCCCGAGGATGCCGCCAGGGTGTTTGTCCCATCCTCCCCCCCCCCCCCCACCCCCCGCAGCGTCTCCCATTGCCCCCTTTGATGCCCCCCTCCGCCCGGTTGATGCCGTAATATGCGCTGCAGCCCCCCCCCCCCCCCCAGCCCTGGCACACACCTGTTTTCAGTCCCTGGTGGTAGGTGGCACATCCCCCTTGCACCCCCTGCCCACAACCACCTGTTTGTGGCGGCCAACAATTCCATCCACCCGACTGAGAGCCCACTGAGCCGTTTGGCGCGCTCACTGAGCGCTCACTGAGCCATTTGGCGCGCTCAGTGAGCGCTCACTGAGCGCGCCAAATGGCTCAGTGAGCGCTCAGTGAGCTCAGTGAGCGCTCAGTTAGCTCTCACTGAGCTCTCAGTTACCTCTCAGTCACTGCACACCAAAAGACAGGCAGTACACAGGCACCACACAAGAGGCCAATAGTGTTTTCAAATACTGTTTGCGGTCTGTGTGGCCTGTGTGAACAAAGGCAGCACACCCCTGCTCTGGTTCGTGCCCGTAACAGGGCTGAAAGACGTGGCCTCTGGCCTGCATACAAAATTGAAAGAAAAAAAAAGGGTCGCAATTAACATACCACAGGGGCCAGAGTCGGCCCTGGTCTTGAACACAGGCCCACAACAGGGCTGAAAGTTGTGGCCACTGGCCTGTGTGAAAAAAGGCAGCACAACCCTGCTCTTGTTCGTGCCCATAACAGGGCTGAAAGTTGTGGCCACTGGCCTGTGTGAAAAGAAGCAGCACATCAGAGCTGAAAGTGGTGGCCCCTGGCCGCCTTGGAAAATTTTCAGCTCCGTCAATATTTTTGGAATAACATACAGTTGCAATCGGTACACGGCCACAATCACGGCACGTTTACCTGTGAAACAAAGGCACACAGCAGGGCAGAAAGTGGTGCAGCAAGTGCACAGCACGCTGCAATCTGTGGCCCCAGCCCCCCCAAAAGAAATTTCAGCACCATGAAGTGCTCAACAACAATATATACCATACATATATACGAACCACGTAGTGGGGGTCCAGCGGCTACCACAGAGCCGCAGTTCCAGGGAGAGAACCCGGACTGCCAACCACGGGGTCTGGCTCCCAGCCAGGCTGCTGAGCAGCCGCCACCACATCCGACCGGTACCGGCGGTCGGCGTTCTGCAGGCGGGTTGACACTTCCGCCTCAACCTTCGGCAGGCTGTCCACGCTGAGGTCCGGCATCGTGGTTGTTCGAGCCAGCCCAGCAATGGTCTGCAGCTGCTGGCACGACGACTTGGCGTCGGCCATCAGCCGCGTGGCCAAGTGGGCGTACTCCAACAGTCCCGATGCCAGGAATTGCATGGACTGCGCGCTGTAGGTGGCGGGGGGTGCAACCGGAACCCCTGACTGGGAGGGGGATGCAGCCCCCGGCCCAGATTCAATGTGCTTCCAGCCCTTGGACCGCTGCAGCACCTCCAGGCGTGCCTCAGTGGCAGCCCCTTGGCGATCAGCGTCCACGAGCTTCGCCTGCAGGTCGTCCCGCTGCCGCTTGACCGTGTCCAGCTCCTCCTTGAGACGGGTGGCTGCTTCCGCTGCCAGACGGGCAGCATCCCGCTCCTGGCGAAACTGGTCACGGTCACGGCATGCCTCCCGGTACACGATCATGGGCACAGTGCCCGGTGACCCAGGCTCACGAAGGGGGCTCCCCAGGGCCGCCTTCTGAGGTGCGGCTGCATTTCCCTTGCCCGCCAGCTTTTTGGGGGGGGCGGGGGGGTTGCTGTCCTTGGCGGCCCGTTTTTTTCCTTTTGCGGTCCCACTGCGGGCACTCCGATCACTGCGGCCGCCATCACTCTTCCCCCCATCCGTCACCTCCCCATCACTGACCACCTCTGGGTCAATGACGTCCCCCCCCAGAGCGCTGGCACGGAAGGTGGAGACGTGGCCACGCATGGCGTGCCAAGCCTCCGAGAAAAACCCCTCCCCCTGCACGTCCCATGACAGCACCTGCTTAAAAGCAATTGAGCCAGCGCGCGCCAGCAACCCCCCCTCCTCCGACCCCACGGCTAGGTCCAAGCACCAGTGTTTGGACCCCAGCCGGTAGGCAAAACGGGCTACAAAAAATCCCCCCTCCCCTGCCACAAGCCCACAATCCTCAGACAGGGTCACCCTGCACGGCAGGTGCATCTGGGTGGCCGTCGTTTGCTGCGCGGCGGTGACCGCGTTGAGGGTGACGCTCCAATACCACCTCTCGGTGGAGTGCCGCGGTACCCCCTTCACGTTCACCGTCCTGTTGAGGAGGTACGCCGGTGCGGGCTGCTTGTTGACCGGGGCAATGTACAGCCCCAAGAAGCCCGCGCGTACATCACTGGCCCGGGGTGGCTGCACCACGGGAAAAGGGACCGGGGACCCGATGGCCAGGTCGGCGAGTGATGGGCCCACCGGCCCCCGAGCCTTGTCAACCGCCGCTGCCATCGCGGGCTCCGCTCCCGATGCCCCATCCTTCATCGCTGACACCAGTTGCAGTTGCCGTCGCGTTGCCAGCGGTGGTCGTGAGGAGCTGCCTTCGGTGGGCGGCGCGAACGTTACCGGGCGCAAAAGTTGACTCCGTGTTTTGCTGCCGTTTGCATCAACCAAAGGCTCGTGCAGGGGGAATTGAGCCTGCAAACGTAGGGGGGGGGGGTCCAAAAAAAAAGATGGAAACAGCAGCAAAGCACAGAGTCAACGTTCGCGCCCGGTAACGTTCGCGCCGCCCACCGAAGGTGCCAGGTAACGTTCGCGCCTCCCCCACTGAGAGCTCACTGAGCCGTCAGTGAGAGCTAATTGGGCTCACTGAGCGCTCACTGAGCCATTTGGCGCGCTCAGTGAGCGCTCAGTGAGCGCTCACTGAGCGCTCAGTGAGCGCGCCAAATGGCGCAGTGAGCGCTCAGTGAGCGCTCAGTGAGCGCGCCAAATGGCTCAGTGAGCGCTCACTGAGCGCACCAGACGGCTCAGTCAGGTCTCAGTTGCACCTCCAGACTGGCAACTGCAACTGGCGGCAGGGTGCTGGAGCCGCCTGAGCACAGCCCCATGCAGGCCACACACAGGGCCCGTACAGGCCCCCATACAGGCCCCGTAAAGGCCAGCAGCAGACTGGCACGGCCTGTGCAGTAGGCCCACGCGCTGGCCAGCCTCTGCACATGTTAAACCCACTCGTGGGGCACCCTGTGCACATGTTAAACCCACTCGTGGGGCACCCTGTGCACATGTTAAGCCCGCTCGTGGGGCACACAGAGAACCCCCTGCCAGCCCACAGCCCCACAGGCCCACAGCCCCAGACCCACCTTTCCAAACACCCTGGTGCACCCCACCACCACCCTGTCGCGCCCCCTACCAATATTCCCCCCAACACCCCGGTGTGAATCCTGCAGGGCAGGGGGAGAAGGGAGTAACACCTTGCCGCTGCAGATGCAGCGCATCAAAAGCGGGACCTCGGCGCCCGCATCGCTCCTTGTACACCGCTTCTTTGGCCCGCGATGCCACGAGAAGCCGAGCAGCAAAGCCTGCTGTGCGCAGATGGGGCGGGAGCAGGGGGCCCAATACTGCTGCAGCATGGCGGCCTCCCCGGGTCCACTGTTACCCAGGTCGAGCCATGATGGCCCGCTTGTCCACAGAACGTCGCCTTCCTCCACGTACACGTGGCACATAGGGTCGGCGGCGTCCAGGGCAGGCCTGGCCAGCAGCAGCGGGTGGTATGGGCAGCCGGGGCCTGACGCGCCCACGGGGGCCAGCCAGTCGTCCAGCTGCTCAAACCGCGGCAGACCGACCGCGCCCTGCAGTCCCTCGCCGAAGGCGAAGTACTGCCCCCAGTGGCTGATAGCCCTGGGGTTGGGCAGCGGCCCGTCTCCCCGTGGCCGTGAAGCCAGCTCATCCTTGGCCCCTGGCAGAGGGTCAAGGATGGACCGCTCCACGTCCACCCACTTGTGACGCTCGTCGGGGGTGAGGAAGCGGAAGAGAACAACCTGCTTCCCCACCCCCGGCAGCGCGGCGAGACCCCGATGTCTCAGCGTGGAGGCAAAGAGAACCATGTCCCCACGCTGAAACTCGAAGGTCTCGACCCGCAGAGCGTCATGGTCACCCAGGTGGCTGCCCAGGTGCACCTCTAAATGATTTTTGTCCGAGAGGACAAGCATCATTGAGAGATGGTCGGGCAGCTCACCCATGATAGGGAGCGTACCTGGCAACTTATCAATGTCAGTGTGCCAGGTCTGCTCCCTAGCATCTTCCCCGGCGGCAATTGCCGACCACTGCGTTGGGAAGAGACCCCTCATCTCGGGCCAGCGAGCACTGCACTGCTGACTAGCCCGTTGCAAGGGGTCCCTTCCCAACACAGAGATAAGCTTGCCGGGCCGAGTACCCCAGCGCCGTGGCAGTTTGGGATCAGCCAAGCACTCCTCGCGAGAGTGTGCATTGGACAGCAGATCCCAAATTGCATCCGGCTGGGTGCCGCAGGAGTCGACGAGAATGCGGTACCAGTTCTCGCACTCCTTGGCCTCTACCGCCCCCCTAACCGACCGGAGCCCCAAGTCGCACAAGGACTCATCCGACTCAAGGTCATGAGCCGGGAGTTCATGTGAGAACACCGGGGCAGCCAGGGAAATGTAGGGGGGAGGGGAGGCGGCACCGCGGAGGAACACGGGCTCCTTGGTCCTGTACAAGGCTGGGGTGGTGTAGTCGGGCACCACATGGCACCACTCAGGAATGATGGGACAAGCCGAAAGGCTTTCCCACCATTCCCCTGACACCACCCCGACCCCGAAAGGCAGGGGCTCAAGGAGTCCCTTCTTGGGTGCCACGTGGCTGACACCAAGATCTGAAGTCCAACCGTGTTGGAGATCTTTGGTGTCATGAACCCGTGTCCCGAACTCGTGGGGGGTACCGATCAGCTTTCCTGAGGACTGCTGCACCAAATCTTGGACAACAGCCACAGGAAAGCGGAAGCGTACGGCACGAAGAGCTGGATGCACCTGGCGCAACATTTGGTTGCACCGGTGCATCCAGCTCTTTCCAAGAAGGGTCACATCGGTCATGTTGATGTGGACCACTTCTGGGGAAGGGGCAGGGAGCTGCTGGGCCCACAGCTTCAAGGGCTCTAGGTCCGTCGAAGGCACCCCCGGGTACGCTGCCTCTGTGAAAGCGGTAGGTACCCGGGGGCGACTAAGGAAAGACGCGAGAGCCTTTGAAGCTGCCGGTTCCAGGCCTGGGACAACAATAGACATGGTGTGAAAGAGAGGACCTATGGGAGCGAGAAGGAATGGATGGGTAGGCGGATAGGGGGGCGGAGGAGAGGCGGAAAGGGGGGGGAACCCTCTGAGTGAGCCCCCAATTAGCTCTCAGTGAGCGCTCACTGAGCGCTCACTGAGCGCTCAGTGAGCCGGCTCAGTGACGGCTCAGTGACGGCTCAGTCGGGCGCTCAGTCAACTGAGCCGTCGCCAAAAAAAGTACCCCCCCCCCCTTGAACCTTGACCAAGTGAGTATCTAAAACTTCTAAAAACATTAAATGCACATTACCTAGCATGCAAAACGCACAACAAACAAGCACAAAGACATCGCAATGCACAACTGAGCCCCAAATGAGCCCCAACTTCACATTTCCACTTAGCCACCAGTGAGCCGCAGGTACATAGTGCTCTGCAAACACGCATGGAATTCTTGGATACCATCGTGGAAATTACCCCAGAGGAATTCAAGGACCCTACCTGGCAAGAAACCACAATCGTTAGCACTGATCAAAAGACCGTTCACGCTGTGAATGAAGTCATGCTTCAACGATTTGCTAATGCTCGAGGCTTGCCCATTGTAGCTTGGAGGTTGCCAATGGTTGACAAGTATGAAAAGAAGTTTGGACACAATTCTAATTTCATATATGACACGGTGAAAGACATGACCGCATACTTTGTCCCACAAGCACCTTGTTGCCTCACAAGCAATTTAAGACCAGAGAAAGGATTGTCCAACGGCACCCAAGGACGGTTGCATAGCATTGTCCTGCATGCCGATGAAGCGCAAAGTAGAGCGCAAGAGATCCGTGATGCGCGTGCTGGTACTGTAGTGATGCTTGAGTTCCCACCATTTTGTGTCACCATTGCCATTGATGCTTCGGCCTTAAGTACGGGTGGAATGCAACATGAGGATGCATCAAAGGTCATTGTTCCTCTCATGCAAGTGCAACGCAAGATCAACATTCATCGGTACATTGCTGTGCGCACCAAAGGCGGTGGGTCTTTGTACACTCACGCACATCCCTTCCGATTGACCTTTGGATCAACATATCATGGGGTGCAATGTAGGTCAATGGATAAAATCATCTTGGTCGTGGATGACAAGAGCCTACCTGCGTTGACGTACAACGCCTTCTACGTGGGCATTAGCCGGGTTCGCACTGGTGATGGTCTTCGTGTTATTCGCTTGCGGAACCATGAAGAGGCACCGGAAGATTGGCGGGGTCGATTGAAGTCACTTGTTCCGAAAGTCATGGTTGTTCGATATATGTTGAAAACGAGCTATGAGAATGCTCACAACTTGTTGAAGGCCATGTACCGTAAATGGGATATTGACTACGACATGAGAGGCCACGACAAGAGAATGCATCGCAAGGGATCCAAGAAGTCCCCTAAAAAAGGAACATTTCCTTGCGGCAAGCAATGTGGTCGGGTGTTCGCCACTCCACATCATCGGCGACTGCATGAAGCAAGTTGCAAACACAATCCCAGCAATGCCGGCCAAGAGGAGAATGTACCACATGCTTCCATCGTCGAGCCCCACTCGAGTGGCAAACGACCAATCAATACACCGTCTCCAGGAGCCCGCAAAAGGCAATGTACGGGTACACATGCACACACCCGTGAAAGACAAGAAATGGAAGGGGATATCATTGACACTGTGCTGCAACCCGCATTGGATGAAGACACTTTCATCAACGCCGCTTCCGAAGCACGGACGTTGCTAGATGAAAGAGGACAACAAAGACTAGAACGGAAAGGAAAGCAACGTGTACGTGACAATGAAATCTCACCCACCGCACCTTCAAAGCGGAGACACCGTTCATCCGCATCAACACCGGCAACAACATGCCATGCAACTTCACCTCCTAAAGCCTCCTCACTATCGCCACAAACCTCCGCACCCCCTGCATGTGCAACGCCCATCCAATCATCGTCATCATCTTCTTCTTCCTCCCAATCAATGCATGGTCCGCCTACACCTTGGGTTCCATGCCACATTTCCGCCGTGCCGGGATCCAGATTGGTTGAAATTGGATCACTATTGTCGAAGTCCAAGGACAAGGTCACCATGGCTCAAACTCTACTGGGTGCCACGAGTGCTCAAGATGTTCGCAAACATTACTTGAAGCTCAGTGTTCAACTGCATCCTGATAAGTCTAAAGACTCTTGGGCCACGGATCGCTTTCAATTGCTTTTGAAGGCATATAATCTCTTGAAGGACAAGTATAAGTTGCATTGAAAAGCTTCATATGTGCTTCGCCTCAACCGACCGGATTCAAGTAATAGCAATGGCTTGAGCTTCGCAGCCGGTGGCGCCGGCAGCAATATAGTCATTTGCCGTTGCTTGCCAAAGGTCGAAGGGTGTTTCACATTTTGGAATTTGTGGGGTCAAGAAACATGGATATTGGCTTTTTACAAGTTGCACTCTTTTGAAGAAGGGATGTTCAGTGTGGGCAAGTGGGTCTTCCCTTGCTGCTGGACAAAGCATTGGCTGGAGTCAAAATCATGGATTGGGCGTTTGGACAAGGTGGACTTTGTTGGGGCATGTTTAAAGTGGGCAAGTGGGCTTTCCCTTGCTGCTGAACAAAGCATAGGCCGGAGTCAAGAAGCATGGATTGGAAGATTGTACAAGGTGGACTTTGTAACGGAAGGGCATGTTCAGAGTGGGCAAGTGGGCTTTCCCTTGCTGCTGAACAAAGCATTGAAGTGGGGTCAAGAAACATGGATATGGGTCTTTTACAAGTTGCACTTTTTTGAAGAAGGGATGTTCAGAGTGGGCAAGTGGGCTTTCCCTTGCTGCTGAACAAAGCATTGGCTGGAGTCAAAAAGCATGGATTGGGCGTGTGTACAAGGTGGACTTTGTTGGAGCATGTTCAGAGTGGGCAAGTGGGCTTTCCCTTGCTGCTGAACATAGCATTCGCCGGAGTCAAGAACCATGGATTGGACGATTGTACAAGGTGGACTTTGTAACGGAAGGGCATGTTCAGAGTGGGCAAGTGGGCTTTCCCTTGCTGCTGAACAAAGCATTGAAGTGGGGTCAAGAAACATGGATATGGGTCTTTTACAAGTTGCACTCTTTTGAAGAAGGGATGTTCAGAGTGGGCAAGTGGGCTTTCCCTTGCTGCTGAACAAAGCATTGGCTGGAGTCAAAAAGCATGGATTGGGCGTGTGTACAAGGTGGACTTTGTTGGGGCATGTTCAGAGTGGGCAAGTGGGCTTTCCCTTGCTGCTGAACAATGCATTGACGTGGGGTCAAGAAACATGGATATGGGCGTTTTACAAGTGGCACTCTTTTGAAGAAGGGATGTTCACAGTGGCCAAGTGGGCTTTCCCTTGCTGCTGAACAAAGCATTGAGGTGGGGTCAAGAAACATGGGTATGGGCTTTTTACAAGTTGCACTCTTTTGAAGAAGGGATGTTCAGAGTGGGCAAGTGGGCTTTCCCTTGCTGCTGAACAAAGCATTGGCCGGAGTCAAGAAGCATGGATTGGACGATTGTACAAGGTGGACTTTGTAAAAGAGGGGCATGTTCAGAGTGGGCAAGTGGGCTTTCCCTTGCTGTTGAACAAAGCATTGAAGTGGGGTCAAGAAACATGGATATGGGTGTTTTACAAGTTGCACTCTTTTGAAGAAGGGATGTTCAGAGTGGGCAAGTGGGCTTTCCCTTGCTGCTGAACAAAGCATTGAGGTGGGGTCAAGAAACATGGATTGGGCGTTTGTACAAGGTGGATTTTGTTGGGGCATGTTCAGAGTGGGCAAGTGGGCTTTCCCTTGCTGCTGAACAAAGCATTGGCCGGAGTCAAGAAGCATGGATTGGACGATTGTACAAGGTGGACTTTGTAAAAGAGGGGCATGTTCAGAGTGGGCAAGTGGGCTTTCCCTTGCTGCTGAACAAAGCATTGAAGTGGGGGCAAGAAACATGGATATGGGCTTTTTACAAGTTGCACTCTTTTGAAGAAGGGATGTTCAGAGTGGGCAAGTGGGCTTTCCCTTGCTGCTGAACAAAGCATTGAGGTGGGGTCAAGAAACAGGGGTATGGGCTTTTTACAAGTTGCACTCTTTTGAAGAAGGGATGTTCAGAGTGGGCAAGTGGGCTTTCCCTTGCTGCTGAACAAAGCATTGGCCGGAGTCAAGAAGCATGGATTGGACGATTGTACAAGGTGGACTTTGTAAAAGAGGGGCATGTTCAGAGTGGGCAAGTGGGCTTTCCCTTGCTGCTGAACAAAGCATTGAAGTGGGGTCAAGAAACATGAATATGGGCGTTTTACAAGTGGCACTCTTTTGAAGAAGGGATGTTCAGAGTGGGCAAGTGGGCTTTCCCTTGCTGCTGAACAAAGCATTGGCTGGAGTCAAAAAGCATGGATTGGGCGTGTGTACAAGGTGGACTTTGTTGGGGCATGTTCAGAGTGGGCAAGTGGGCTTTCCCTTGCTGCTGAACAATGCATTGACGTGGGGTCAAGAAACATGGATATGGGCGTTTTACAAGTGGCACTCTTTTGAAGAAGGGATGTTCAGAGTGGCCAAGTGGGCTTTCCCTTGCTGCTGAACAAAGCATTGAGGTGGGGTCAAGAAACATGGGTATGGGCTTTTTACAAGTTGCACTCTTTTGAAGAAGGGATGTTCGGAGTGGGCAAGTGGGCTTTCCCTTGCTGCTGAACAAAGCATTGGCTGGAGTCAAAAAGCATGGATTGGGCGTGTGTACAAGGTGGACTTTGTTGGGGCATGTTCAGAGTGGGCAAGTGGGCTTTCCCTTGCTGCTGAACAATGCATTGACGTGGGGTCAAGAAACATGGATATGGGCGTTTTACAAGTGGCACTCTTTTGAAGAAGGGATGTTCAGAGTGGCCAAGTGGGCTTTCCCTTGCTGCTGAACAAAGCATTGAGGTGGGGTCAAGAAACATGGGTATGGGCTTTTTACAAGTTGCACTCTTTTGAAGAAGGGATGTTCAGAGTGGGCAAGTGGGCTTTCCCTTGCTGCTGAACAAAGCATTGGCCGGAGTCAAGAAGCATGGATTGGACGATTGTACAAGGTGGACTTTGTAAAAGAGGGGCATGTTCAGAGTGGGCAAGTGGGCTTTCCCTTGCTGTTGAACAAAGCATTGAAGTGGGGTCAAGAAACATGGATATGGGTGTTTTACAAGTTGCACTCTTTTGAAGAAGGGATGTTCAGAGTGGGCAAGTGGGCTTTCCCTTGCTGCTGAACAAAGCATTGAGGTGGGGTCAAGAAACATGGATTGGGCGTTTGTACAAGGTGGATTTTGTTGGGGCATGTTCAGAGTGGGCAAGTGGGCTTTCCCTTGCTGCTGAACAAAGCATTGGCCGGAGTCAAGAAGCATGGATTGGACGATTGTACAAGGTGGACTTTGTAAAAGAGGGGCATGTTCAGAGTGGGCAAGTGGGCTTTCCCTTGCTGCTGAACAAAGCATTGAAGTGGGGGCAAGAAACATGGATATGGGCTTTTTACAAGTTGCACTCTTTTGAAGAAGGGATGTTCAGAGTGGGCAAGTGGGCTTTCCCTTGCTGCTGAACAAAGCATTGAGGTGGGGTCAAGAAACAGGGGTATGGGCTTTTTACAAGTTGCACTCTTTTGAAGAAGGGATGTTCAGAGTGGGCAAGTGGGCTTTCCCTTGCTGCTGAACAAAGCATTGGCCGGAGTCAAGAAGCATGGATTGGACGATTGTACAAGGTGGACTTTGTAAAAGAGGGGCATGTTCAGAGTGGGCAAGTGGGCTTTCCCTTGCTGCTGAACAAAGCATTGAAGTGGGGTCAAGAAACATGAATATGGGCGTTTTACAAGTGGCACTCTTTTGAAGAAGGGATGTTCAGAGTGGGCAAGTGGGCTTTCCCTTGCTGCTGAACAAAGCATTGAAGTGGGGTCAAGAAACATGAATATCGGCTTTTTACAAGTTTCACTCTTTTGAACAAGGGATGTTCAGAGTGGGCAAGTGGGCTTTCCCTTGCTGCTGAACAAAGCATTGGCTAGAGTCAAAAAGCATGGATTGGGTCTTTGTACAAGGTGGACTTTGTTGGGACATGTTCAGAGTGGGCAAGTGGGCTTTCCCTTGCTGCTAAACAAAGCATTGGCCGGAGTCAAGAAGCATGGATTGGACGATTCTACAAGGTGGCCTTTGTGGAAGAGGGGCATGTTCAGAGTGGGCAAGTGGGCTTTCCCTTGCTGTTGAACAAAGAATTGCAGTGGGGTCAAGAAACATGGATATCGGCTTTTTAGAAGTTGCACTCTTTTGAAGAAGGGATGTTCAGAGTGGGCAAGTGGGCTTTCCCTTGATGCTGAACAAAGCATTGGTTGGAGTCAAGAAGCATTGGTTGGGCGTTTGTACAAGGTGGACTTTGTTGGGGCATGTTCAGATGGGCAAGTGGGCTTTCCCTTGCAACTGAATATAAGATGCAATTTCACAAAAGTGGGTCGAGAAGTTTGGAACTGCTACTATCCATGTTGTATGTGGTTTGGCGCAGCCATCATACTTCATGGGGCACATTTTGGAAGAACCTCATGAACATGCGGATGTCTCAACATATCTGGGTTCACCAAGACTTGTGGTTTTATGCCAACGGCACGGAGCCTGGGGGGGCAACGGGTGCTATGCTCTTGGCCGATGGGAAGCGCCCCCTCCGGTATACAAAGAACCCATCGGAGCAGCATAGCACCTAAGACCGGGGGATTTACTCTAGTCGGGGGAGTAGAGTTGGGTCATTATGACCTTATGGGCTGTATCCCGACGTTGCAATCATTTTTCAATTTTCCGGGACATTTGGTCCGATTGTTTGTTTTATTCCAAAGTAAGTAGGGCACAAACGTCTTCAAGGCACAAACTCCCATGCATTACGCAAGACTAGGACCCAGCTCGGTCCTAGTTCGAGTCTTGATTACCGAGCTGGGTTTACCCTGTCGAGGTTTTACACCACCTTTTAGGGTCCAAGGCTGAGCAACACGTTTTAGCAGCAGCAGCAGCAGCAAGGAGCAGCAGCAGGCGGTCCAAAAGTCCTTGCCACCACACCGTGGCTCAAAACCGGCATCCAAGTAGCTCAAAACGACCGGGGAGCAAAGGCGCATCACCACAAACAAGTTTCGTTGCATTTTGAGCCGTCTAGCCCGTTCTACGGCCGATTTAGTGTCCAAAAATGGCCGTTTTTGGGCTGTTTTCAGGACGATCGTCCTGAAAACTCAGGACAATCGCCGGTGTGTCAAGTGGGCGTTTGCAATGAGGGCAGTTCTTCTTCCATAGCGATTGGGCCATCAAAGGAATACAAATGGGTGGTGAATAAGGCGTGTGCCATGCCGTGGTGCCACGGGGTGGGCGATTTCGAGGTGAAAACAAGCCGTTTTTGAGCCATGTTTCAGGATGATCGTCCTGTCTGTGGAGGCACATCTCTAAAGCAAGCGGTCGTTGTTCAACGGTGATCTCCAATGCGTTACGCAAGACTAGGACCCAGCTCGGTCCTAGTTCGAGTCTTGATGAATTACCGAGCTGGGTTTACCCTGTCGAGGTTTTACACCACCTTTTAGGGTCCAAGGCTGAGCAACACGTTTTAGCAGCAGCAGCAAGCAGCAGCAGCAAGCAGCAGCAGCAGCAGCAAGGAGCAGCAGCAGGCGGTCCAAAAGTCCTTGCGACCACACCGTGGCTCAAAACCGGCATCCAAGTAGCTCAAAACGACCGGGGAGCGAATGCGCATCACCACAAACAAGTTTCGTTGCGTTTTGAGCCGTCTAGCCCGTTCTACGGCCGATTTAGTGTCCAAAAATGGCCGTTTTTGGGCTGTTTTCAGGACGATCGTCCTGAAAACTCAGGACGATCGCCGGTGTGTCAAGTGGGCGTTTGCAATGAGGGCCGTTGTTCTTCCATGGCGATTGGGCTATGAAATGATGGCAAATGGGTGGTGAATAAGGCGTGTACCATGCCGTGGTGCCACACGGTGGTCCATTTTGAGGTGAAAATGAGCGGTTTTTGAGCCATGTTTCAGGACGATCGTCCCGACGTGGAGGCACATCTGCAAAGCAAGCGGTCTTTCTTCAACGGTGATCTCCAATGCGTTACGCAAGATTAGGACCCAGCTCGGTCCTAGTTCGAGTCTTGATTAGGTACCAAACATCAGAACGGAGGTTTTAGGCTAATGTTGCGGGGAAATGAGGGGCTGTTGGGGGAACGTTAGCGCGCCGGGCATCTTTTTTGAGACTAGGAGCATCATTGTGACCTCTAGCGTAGGTTTTGACTTCTGATTTTGTCCCCTTTGTTGGGGACCCCCGAGATTGCAGGGGTGACGTAGCATTTCCGCCCTCTTTGGGCCCCAACCTTCTGGTGCTATTGAGGAAACCGGGACAATCTCTGAATCCACGCTTTGTTGTGTGGCCCCTTGAGTTAGGGTTAGGGACTCTCAATCCACGCTTTGTTGAGTGGCCCCTTGAGTTGGGGTTAGGGACTCACAATCCACGCTTTGTTGCGTGGCCCCTCGAGTTGGGGTCAGGGACTCTTAATCCACGCTTTGTTGCGTGGCCCTTTGAGTTGGGGTTAGGGACTCTCAATCCACGCTTTGTTGCGTGGCCCCTCGAGTTGGGGTTAGGGACTCGCAATCCATGCTTTTTTGCGTGGCCCTTTGAGTTGGGGTTAGGGACTCTCAATCCACGCTTTGTTGCGTGGCCCCTTGAGTTGGGGTTAGGGACTCGCAATCCACGTTTTGTAGCGCACTGGGCGCCCGGCGCGCTAGGCAAACATTCCCGAGTTGTGTTGTATGTTGCAGAAATGGTGTGCAAAACTGCAAATTGGGGTGTGAGGGGGTGGTGTCCCTCAATCATAGGACCTCCATTGCCCACCATGACTGACTCCCTGCTTGCACCTGGCCGTTGGAGGAGGAGTATGCAATGTGGGCAGAGGAAAACATCATGGGCCAGACCACAAAACAGGGGCCGGTACCTGAGCCGTCGCGTAAAGAGGTTGCAAATTGGGTTGTCCGTCCTTTTGCGGCCATTACGGATGATGCCATTTGCGAGGCATGCCGCTGCGTATTTTCCAAGTAGTTTGAAGTTGTCCCAATTGGAGGACACAGAATTTTTCAAGCAGCATAATCCTGAGTCGGACTCTCATGATGGGTCACAAACTGATACGGATGGTTCAAATGACTCCGATGATAGTAGTGGAGTTGATGACTCTAACAGTGACAATGATGATAAGTGTGACATGGTTTGGGCCAAGTTAGGGCGTGGGGTGTGGGGTTTGTGCCATGTTTTCGAGGACACCCTGTACCTAACCCATGATTTGATGGAGGACAGTGCTGTCCCATCAAATCTATCCGTCCCCAAGGTGAGCGACTCGGATCGGGCTGCCACTTCTGTCCACGCCAAGAAGAGCCCCGAGCCCGGGGAGCACGTTCAGCTTTTCCGCATGAAGCGGGACCGCACCAAGGGTTTCTACTCTGAAAAGTGGAAGTCTCCATCGCATTGTGCTTTGAATGGGCTGGGTGTCTTGTGCCTAGGGATGCATTACCGTTGGTTCACAATATTGTCGCGCGCACTGAACACTGTGTCCAACGAACACTACCCGTTCGGACCGTATTTTTTTTGGGACATAATTATTCGTTGGACACGGGGGGGGGGTACCATGCACATGTCCGCATTCACGGATGCTTCCACTCACTGCTTATAGAAGGGCTCGACCCTTAAGCCCTGAAACAGGGGAGAACTTCTTGGTTGCACTTACCTAGCCCATCGTTGAGCAACCAAAGGTCAGATTTAAGTGGCACCAGTCAGGCGACCCGTTACGTAACCCTGGTGTCTCAGCTGAAAATCTAGCACCACAGGTGGACCACGTAACAACGACGAATCATTGGCATAAATCAGATTCTGCAAAAGGAAGTGTGACATGATGATGGGTCCCACATCAGTGGTGGTGCGCACCCTCCAAAATTCACTATCAAGGGAATGACTGAAGGTGAACATGTGCGCAGCTTTTATGGCGTCCCCCCCCCACCCCACCCCTGCGTCCAGAGTATTTCTTCCCTCCTCCCTTCATGCCACAGTTGGCTTGGTCACCCCTCCCCGTGTTCCTGAAGAGGACGGCCCACCCCCCATGCGTTGAATCCCCCTTTCAATAACTTGCTGCCACCACAGTGCCCTGCACCAGCATCAGGGGTGTGCTTAGTGCTTGACCTACACCACAAAAGGAGGAGGATGGGTGGGTCACAGGCCGAAAAACATAGTTTGTGTAGCCAAAAATGTGCCTCGACATTTGGACTCTTGTTGTAATTTTCGCTTAAGAAATTTATTTTGGGTCTGGCTGGGTTGGCCTGGATTGGTGGCTCCCAAGAAATCCCTGCCTCCAAGCATCCAATTTCCTCTCCGAACCCCAAATAAGAGCACACATCCGACAGTACCAACCGGCACCCTGGCTTAGCCTTCTTTGCATTTGTTGCGAACCCCCCTGTGCTGTGCACATCTCTGACAAGGATTGACACCACTGCATGCATTCCCCTCCAAAGTCTTTCTCGCTTGCAGGAAACGTGGGCAATTGTACTTTCATTGTCACCATCTCCGATTTCCTGCCCAATGCCACCCTGGACAATCCACGGACAGGCCACTTCCCCACACAAGTGACAATCTTCATCCGCCCTCAGTATGATGTACCACCACTGGGCTTTGTGGAGGTGACATTGCCAGGATTCACTGGATTCGCCCGTACAGTGTGCAATGCTGGATGGGAAACCAAGCTCCCAGGCTGTGTGGAGAACATGGGCATTGGGACAGGTTGTTTCATCTGCACTGCTGTGCTGTGCTTCATTTCACATTTTGATGGATGCCGTGCTTCTCAGGCATACCCGCGTGTCAAGTTTGACCTCGTTGAATGCAAAACAGAACCCAGTGGTGCTGTTTGCAAATGTGTACACTGTGCTCAAAGAACCGACTCCCAACATTGTAAGCATGCCGACTGCCTCCACACACCCTTGGAGCTGCCCAACACCCCTGAGCCGTTACTACATTGTCGTTACGGGCACCACACCCACACCACTTTGGCTGGTGGATCGGTCATGTGTAGACCAAGGCTGACCCCCACACCACCCCACCCCACCCTCCCCACACATGGCAACTCCCCCTCCTGCCCTACACTGCACCCCACAGCCCCACCAATAAGCAGGTCATGCAAGAGACCTGGTACTGGCCATCAGTTGTACATTTTGGGTGACCAACCAGCCTTCATGGAACTACCCCCAACCCTCACTCCAGACCCACCCCAAACCTGTAAAGGTTGCCCTGCCCCCCCCCCCCTTTGCCCTTCTTTTTCCTTTCATGATTTGCAGGTGCCAAAGAAATGTTCTGTTTTCAAGAGGAATTTATTGCTATGGAGGATTCACTAACACACAGAATGTTGCACAGAAAAATGTTGCCCACTGGGGCTGGGGGACAGGCCTGTTCCAAGCACGTGGCCCTCCCCTCCTCTGTGGCAACCTCCTTTTTTTTTCTTTTCGGAAGATAGTACGCCAACAGTGCCAAATTTTTTTGATAGTGAGCACTGTTTGGAGCACAGAAATTTTTAGATTTTGGGGCTAGCATTCCCAGTGTCCATTCGGGGGGGGGGGGGGGGCATTTATCTTTGTTGTCTTTGTTGTTGTCTTTTATTTTTCATCCATATCTTTTTGCTTGCAGCATGCTCTAGTCCCAAAAAGATTGTTTCTCTGTTGCACGGTTGCTGCTGGGCAACTATCGGTTGAACCACTGGTAAAATCATTATTGTGTCCAAAAAGGCATCTCCCAATGAGTTTTGGACTGGGAGCCCGCTAGAGCCCCCCCCCCCCCCCCTGAAACCCACTTTCTTGGGCGCGGGGTCGTGGTAGGGGTAGGGGGGGGGGATCAAAAAATGTTGAAAAAATGGACCCCCTTTATTGGGTCAAAAATTGCATTGCTCGGGGCAAATTCTCTGCGAGGTGGATTTGCCAAAGGCAATAGAATTTCCTCCCATATCTGGGAAACCCTACATTTTGTTGGGAGTGCATCTGATGGCAAACGCAACCCCACCCCGAAAATTGGCCACCCTACAAGTTTCGACAAAAAAGGTACCCTCCCCCCCCCTTGCAAAGTCCCCCCCCTTGCAAAGTCCCCCCCCCCCCCCCCGGGACACCGTCACTTCCATCTTTTTCTAGTTAACATGAATTGTGCTGGTTTGTGTTGCCCATCTGCTTTACGCATGGCCTTGCATTGCTTTCCCAGTACTACAAATCAAGCAAAAATTAAAAATTCCTGGTGTACCAGCAGGGGCTGCAGGGTGCAGAATTTGGGACGTTGGGTCATATGGGATGCATCAGACTAAAAATTAAAAATTCCTGGTGTACCAGCAGGGGCTGCAGGGTGCAGGGCTAGTGCAACACACCCCGTGCCTGTCATGCAAACCGAGCATGTGCAACAATTCAAAGTGTGTTATTCTCGTACTCAGAAGTTCTTTACCGTTCCTTTGGATCCTCAATAAAATTTGTGTTGGATGAAACACATTGGCACCGCATCAACGCGAAAGTCGCTTCACACGTGTTCTCTTTGCTTGCGTCAGTGGAGGGTACCACTGTTTGCCTTGAGATACCCTTGCAATCTCCCCCCCCCCCCCCCCCCGGGACACCGTCACTTGGTGACCGTCTCCCCCCCCCACCCGGGAGACCGTCGCGCGCTACCCCGGGACTTTGCAGGGGGGGGGGGGGGTAGTTAACATGAATTGTGCTGGTTTGTGTTGCCCATCTGCTTTACGCATGGCCTTGCATTGCTTTCCCAGTACTACAAATCAAGCAAAAATTAAAAATTCCTGGTGTACCAGCAGGGGCTGCAGGGTGCAGAATTTGGGACGTTGGGTCATATGGGATGCATCAGACTAAAAATTAAAAATTCCTGGTGTACCAGCAGGGGCTGCAGGGTGCAGGGCTAGTGCAACACACCCCGTGCCTGTCATGCAAACCGAGCATGTGCAACAATTCAAAGTGTGTTATTCTCGTACTCAGAAGTTCTTTACCGTTCCTTTGGATCCTCAATAAAATTTGTGTTGGATGAAACACATTGGCACCGCATCAACGCGAAAGTCGCTTCACACGTGTTCTCTTTGCTTGCGTCAGTGGAGGGTACCACTGTTTGCCTTGAGATACCCTTGCAATCTCCCCCCCCCCCCCCCCCCGGGACACCGTCACTTGGTGACCGTCTCCCCCCCCCACCCGGGAGACCGTCGCGCGCTACCCCGGGACTTTGCAGGGGGGGGGGGGGGTAGTTAACATGAATTGTGCTGGTTTGTGTTGCCCATCTGCTTTACGCATGGCCTTGCATTGCTTTCCCAGTACTACAAATCAAGCAAAAATTAAAAATTCCTGGTGTACCAGCAGGGGCTGCAGGGTGCAGAATTTGGGACGTTGGGTCATATGGGATGCATCAGACTAAAAATTAAAAATTCCTGGTGTACCAGCAGGGGCTGCAGGGTGCAGGGCTAGTGCAACACACCCCGTGCCTGTCATGCAAACCGAGCATGTGCAACAATTCAAAGTGTGTTATTCTCGTACTCAGAAGTTCTTTACCGTTCCTTTGGATCCTCAATAAAATTTGTGTTGGATGAAACACATTGGCACCGCATCAACGCGAAAGTCGCTTCACACGTGTTCTCTTTGCTTGCGTCAGTGGAGGGTACCACTGTTTGCCTTGAGATACCCTTGCAATCTCCCCCCCCCCCCCGGGACACCGTCACTTGGTGACCGTCTCCCCCCCCCACCCGGGAGACCGTCGCGCGCTACCCCGGGACTTTGCAAGGGGGGGGGGGTACAGGCCGACCAGCAACTCCACCCCCTTTTTTGAACATTCATGGCCCTGAAATCTGAAAAAAACCAAAAAGGAGTGTTTTGCAGCCCTTTACAATGCGGCAAATCACACAACAAAGTTGCAAACACAGCCGCTGAGAGCAAGGTCTTGATGGACCTTGTGAACATGTGCTCCACAACAGCCCCTCCAAAAAGTGTCGCTTCGCTGTCAGGATTCTGACAGACAGGTAATGGAGGGGGTGCGCCAACTGGGCTGCCTAAGAGGCCAGACTCCATAGAATACACGGGTTGGCATGTAGAGTAGGATGCTGGGTGGGATGGGTGGTGTTAACCGGAAGTAGCACCTCCCTGATTTATGGGTAAACCCCCCCTGGCCCCTTTCTGATTGATATTGGATAGGTGGGTCGCAGTGGAACAGGTCTGCCCCTATCCTGGGGCTTCTGCTCCCAGGTTCCAGAAACTTGCTTTTCAAATTCATTGCATGGATACGTCAAGGGGTGGTAATGTGTGTCTTCTCCATTCATGCAGCTGGCAACGGCACAGGCATCATCACGAATGGCAACCCCTACATCATCCAGCTGGATGGATCCACCACCTTGTACGCCAAGGAGACTTACAGCTTTGGTCTTGCAGCCCTCACAAATCCTGTGACTGCAGGCAGGACAGCAGACCTTAGTGTCATCACCAAGACACCTGCTGGTATGCCAACATAATCCTTGTGCCAAGCTTTCCCTCTGAGGTCCTCTGCCCGACTCACCCGGGATCTGAAACAGGGCTCAGGTTGAAAATTCAGATTTCTGGGACAGTCCAGGGTCCACGGGTGCAGTGGAACAGCGATTTTTGCAATTAGCATTTGCAGTTGCCTGCTCCGTCACCAGGACTGATTTGAATGAACGGCCACTCTTGTTTATTTTAAAGGAAGGGCCGCTCTTTGTTCAACCCCTGACTGGCAGCAAAAAATGGCCAACCAACACCGGCAGTCATCGCCAACGGTGTCAAGAATCATGGGCAAACTGCAGATGGCCTGCCAATCCTTGTCGGTGAACACCCAGCCTCAAATGCTTCTCCATTGCTACCAGTTATGCGGTTATCGTCTATTTGCATGTGTAGACTCAGTCTGAACGCCCCCCTCCCTGAAGCACATTTTCATGGTAAACTCCCCACAACCCCCCCCCCCCCCCCCGCCCCCCGCCCTTCTCCCCAAAGTAAATGGCCACTCGAACTGATGCAGTTTGAATGCTGATTGTGCCCTGCCAAAGTAGCTCTTGGTAGGTGTGTGTTACACAGGGTAGGTCCAAAGGGCTACCTACACCTTTGCTTAGCTTACTTTAATTAGGCTTTACCCCCAACAACAGGCAACAAAAGCACATAACTACCTAGGCCCCATCCAAGCACCTTGGTGAGAGTGAGCTGCATTAGATGGGGATCTGGGAGAAACCGATGGGGTGAGGGGCATAGCAATGATGGGGGAAAATCTTTTGACAGCAAAGGCCTTGTTTGTAACCCCCCCCCCCCCCCCCCACCACCATCACCCCAACTTTGTATGAGCATGCTGGTGCTTGCATGGGAGGGATGCCAAGAGGCAGAAGCAACTCTTGTGAGCAGAGGAACAACTGTCCCACTCACACGTAGTAAAAATACTTTTCCCCAGTGGCTTTGATTAAACAGTGTAGTTAGTTCTAAAGATTTAAACCATTGCACACACCTGGAAGTACCAACCAGCACACTTCCTTGGCTTTTATGGGAAATACCAACCCGCACTGTGTTCAACAAGGTAAACCCCCCCCCCCCCCAGTGTTATGTTGACAGCAAATTTTGCTAATACCCCCAATTTTGTTAACACTTTTGTCACCCGAACATTGGACCCGCAACTCGTTCACACCCAGCCTGCAACTTCATACAACAGTGCAGCAAGACATTCCAGAGAAACCTGTCACACCACAGCACATTAGTTTGCATTCCTGGGCTTGAAGAATGTCTTCAAAGACAGTTGCTTGGATGAGCAATGCTTTTGGAGCAATGGTTCATCACTTGAACTGGCCATAAGGCACAGATGGACCAGGGAACAAAGAAGAAGAACTGCAGCACAGAAACACACATGTCCAACCCATGGATTTTGTTAACGCCCCCAATTTTGTTAACAGTTCAATGCGCCGAACAACAGGCTCACGTTTTGTTAACATTAGCATAACGTGGGGGGGGGAGTCAACCAAAGGTTCCACCTACACCTTCGCTTAGCTGACCTTAATTAGGTTGCCCCCCCCCCCCCCCCCGCCCACACACACACAAACAGTGTGACCCATGCCACCCTGGACCACACCCACTATATTTACTCAGTCTGTAAAACCTTCCCCACCGTTACCACTAGACACCTCAACCCAACTTATGGCTGATCTGGTCCGCTATGGATAGTAGCTGTGACCCTGTGAGCCTGGGTGGGTCGATCTGATCCAGCCTCAACTAAAGTGATGGGGCTGTGATCTTGTCTAAGTGCTGCTGCTGGCACACTGCACAAAATGAAAAGCAAAAGGAAAACTAAACCAATCGCAAAAGGCCTGAGTATGCTGCGCATCACTAGTCGGTAACATTTGGCCATGGCCCGCCGGTAAGCACTCTCCAAACTCTGCTGTCTTTGGAAAGACTCTCTGTGGAGCATGCCGGTGCCGGCATGGGAGGGATGCAAGGGGCAGAAGCAGCCTTTGTGGGCAGAAGCAGCCTTTGCGGGCACAGGGACAATCACCTCATTCTCACTTATTGAAACCCCTTGTGCCCATTGGCTTGGAACAAGCAACATAACTGACTGCAGTGGGTACAACCGGCGCTGTCGAGTGCACAGGGCCCGCAGAGGGTACCACCTGCCCTTTGCAGCTTTGCAGGGTGCTCAATGGTTGCAGGTGGTATAACCAGCCCATGCAGAGTGAATGAAGTAAATGAAAGCTGATGTCAACGATTGGGCAAACATTTTTGCACCAAACACTGGATCGACATGCTTGTAGCACCAGCGTGGCAAACAAAAGGAATATGGAGTAGACAATTGCAATGCAAATGGCATGCTTGAAATCTGCAACCAATGACAAGACAGCGGTGAACCAGTCAGGGCAAATGTGCAGCGTCATAGCATGCATGAACCAAGCAGTTAGAGGCCATATGGCAGATGGCAGATGAGAATGTGTGTGCTGCCTGCCTTGCTGCAATGGGAAAAATCCCAAAAAAAAACCCTGAAGACACAAGCGAGATCGATGGCAGAAATGTTGTTGTTGGCAGTAAGCAACTGCCAGCGGCAAAAGGATGCACACCATGATCCGGAGGGCACCTGCATGGAGATTGTGCGCTGCCTGCCTTGCTGCAATGGAACAACATCCCCAACCAAATAGCAAAACAGCAGAACAGAAGAGGAATTGTGAAGGCATACATAAGATTCTTCCCCTGTGAGCAGTAAAGAATAATGGGTGAAAATTGAATCTCAAACCAGAAAAGGATGAATTGTAGTGATGTCTTTTACTGCTAGCAGTAGAAGCGAATCGCCGTCTCTTTTACTGGGGGAGTAGACGGAGACAAGCCAGCTGTAGTGATGTCTAAACAGCAGCAAACCAATACTATTGTTTGTTAGCAGTAAGACGGTAAGCAATTGTGCAAATTGCAGCGGGTGTGAAGGCCCAAAGGATGGCCAATCAACCGCTAGCAGCAAAAAGATGCGAGACCTGATCCATATTGTGCATTAAGCATGTGAGCTCGTGGTGGTGGAAGAATTGGATATCCCATGTGGAGTGTGTAATTGTATTCTTGTGCATGTTACTACAATGAACACCTTGTATATCTGAATTGTGTCCGCCAGGGTTTGTTCCAGTCCCCAGCAACCCCATTCCCATCCCCGCTACTCCAAAACCAAGAAAAATAACAATGATGCGGGAGGCTGAAAACCCCCCAATTATGACATTTCAGGAAAGTGCAAAAAGACCTATTTTTGCAGTGTCCCAGTTTGACCGCCTAAGTCTGTACAAGAGGTTTATCATCCTTAAAAGCAAAAAAATTGATGGAAAGTCAAAACAATTGCGCAAGTGGTTTATGGCGTACGGCTATAGGAGATTCCCATGAAATCCCATAAATGGTTTGTCCATGACCAAGGCAAGAGAGGTGGAGGGTGGGGGGGGGATGACAAAATGATGAAAGAGCGGTGTGCTCAACCATTTCACGTCGTGTACGTTCGGATGATGACAATATGGTGGTTGCAGCCGGTGCTAGTGTTGACAAATTGTAATCATAAATGTAATTGTAATCGTAACTATCATCTTGGGTAGTGACAGCAGCCCCCAAGCCACTGTTCCAGTTGTATTTCAGGGTGGTATGCTCAGTTCCGCACCAGGGCTAGCTCATGAATGTGGCATACGTACAAAATTCCTCGTTGATTCCTGGCCCCAGCCCCACATGGCAGTGGGAAGTTGGGATTCCAACAGTTTCCCCTCCTAGCTCTTCCCCTTCTCAGGCCAGGGGGGGGGGTGTGCTCCACTTTTATGATTAGCCCCCTCCCCAACTTCTTCATTTGGGCTCTCAAGAAAGCGGTCTGGACAGCTTTGTGGTATGTTGTCGAGGCCCTCAGGACAGTGGCCTTGAGAGCCCTGCGATACTCTGTCTCGGCTTGAGCCAAGTGGCCTTGACAGTGGATGGATTAACTAGACCCATACATGCCCCACCAACCCGCCCACACCAGAAACGTTCAGCCTCTATCCCCCCTAACCCCGCACATTTCTTTGCTCTATAAAGATTTCAACCCTCAAGGAACCTTCAGCCTTTGACCCTCAAAAGAAGCTGGAAACTAACAGCAGTTACGCTAGTGGTTTGTTGATACTCCAGCCTCATGCCTGCTTTTGTTGCAGCGAGATGTTAGGGTTCGAAACCGGTTTTACCAATTAATCGGAAAAACCGGTTATGAGCAATTAATCGGAGGTTATTTTCAAGTTAGTTAGAAAACCGATTATTTTGAAATAAATCAAAACCAAATAATCGGACGGGTGAAGAATGGTCACTAATTCTTGGGTAATAGACCATGAGTTTTTCTTTTGCAATGAAAAAGAAATAATATCAACACACATACTCACACAGTGCGAAAGCAAACTCTTGGAGCAATGTGTACTCGTTTGTATGTTATTTTCTTTCAAAAACCAACACAATAGTTGGGTTGAAAACCAATAATCGGAAAAGAACCTTGGCTTGCTTAGTGGAAATAATCGCATGGAACCGGTTATTTTGAAAAGTAATAATCGAAATAACCGGTTATTTTGGAAAAAATGATCGAAAAAACCCGGTTATTTTTAATAAAAGAGGTTCGAAACCCTAGGAGATGTTTAAGGAGTCTTGTATTTTCTTTTTCTATTCGAACCGCAATACCCCTTAAGCACTGTGACATCGACCGTGCCGTCAACTGTTGTACTGCAAACCGTCAATTGGCAAGCAGTCTAGAGACCAGAAAAACCAGAGGTAGTATTTGTTTTGTTTCTCGCTTTTTTCGCTTTTTCAGCTCCCCCTCCCCTCCTTGTTTTGTCGTCCTGTAAACCCTGTGTTTCCCAGGTGTTCCACTGGACGTCAACGAGATTGTGCCCCCATTCGATATTATGTCCGTGGTGCTCTCCACAACTTCGCTGACGGTGGTTGAGTCCAGCAGCACCTACTTCACAGTCATGCTCGACAATTGGCCAGGCGCTACCGATTTGACAGTGACCGTGAAGTTCAACACGTCGGATGCCGGAGAGGCAATTATTGTGCCCCACGCAGTGACCTTCGGGTTCTTCGACTACAACGTGTCACAGACTGTGATGGTATGTGTTGCTGGGGTTCATGGTGGAGCGTCATGCTCCAGATATTTGCTGAGGATGGTAGACACGATAACTGAGGTTCTAAGGTCAAATCAAACCATGCTCTCTGCCGCAGGCCACTTTGGAATGCAGTGAAGGTGGCCTGTCAGACCATTTTCAACTGCAACAGTCTTTGATTTCTTTGATTAACACAGAAATGCATGTTCCACCACCCAATGATGTTGACTGGGTACATGAAGAAGGCACCCACCCATCCCCTCCCCCCCCCCCCCCCCAGCCCCCCCGCCCTGCCTGTACGCGATCTTTACTGCCTGGGTGTGGCACAGCTGAGCATGACATCCTGCATGGGTGCAGCTGGATCTACAACAAAGTGCATGTGAGGCTGAGTGTGTGCAGGCGTGAAGCTCAGTGTTTGAATTTGCATGGGGGTGTGCAAGTGGGGGGTTACAGCTGGGAAACGCAGTGGAAGGAGTTCCAGGCACAAATCCAAATCCAGCTGCCATTGTTGGCCCAGCAGACCAGTGTGTCAAGAACTGGATGGGTGTTTGTTATGGAACCTGTGGTGTTCACAGACGTGCACGGACGCATTGTCATATCGCCCGCTGCTTTTGGTATGCACCTCTTTTGTGCAATTTGTCTGCATTTTTCTGCTGTGTTCTTCCAGGTTTATGGGATCCATGATGATGTTCAAGATGGAAGTCAGCCTGCCACCATCACTCTGTCCTTGGAGTCTGGGGATCCCCGATGGACTGATTCGGGCCTGACTTTCTCTGATATTGCAGTTACTGTGCAGGATATTGATGTGTCAGGTGCTTCAGCCCCTCTATAACCAACACCGTGGCAGCAACTGTCACAAAGAACTGCTGATGACGATGACCACCACCACTACCATGACCATAGCAATACACATGTCACAAGCAAAGAGACAGGCAGGCAGGCAGGCAGGTCGGCAAACAGAGACACACAGAGACAGAATACAAACAAACAGACAGACACAGCCAGACAGGCAGATAGCCCGCCCACCCGCCAGACAAGCAGTCAGGCGGGCAGACACACACAGACACACACAGCCAGCCAGCCATACAGACAGCAGCAGAGTGACAATGGACACTCCAGAAGTGGCAATGAATGTGGGTATTGGTCCACCCAAGGCATCCTGCCAATCCATCAGCATTCCTTCACCACAGTGCAGAAGTAGGGAGGGACAGTAGGGAGTAGTTCTGGCATATTTTGGCATTGGAACCTCTTCGAAGGGCAGGAGCCTCCTGGTGCTTGAGCTGTTTCACGTTTGCAGCAGCTGTCTGAGGTGCCTGGGTAAGGTCACTGAGCGTGAAGGGTGTGACACACTGTTTGAGGTCTAAAGGTGAGCTGCAGCAAGTTGCAACGAGCAGCAAGCCGCAAGGGTGAGTTGTAGGCAACCAGTAGACAAACCGCACAACCAAGCAAGCAGGAAGCAGCAATAGGTTCCATTCCACTTAAACACCTAGGTGGTTGGCAGCTAGCAAGCAGCAAGCAACCATTTCTGCTTACTGCTCGTAGGAAATAGCATACACCCGTCCATTCTACCCTTTCTGCAGCCCAGAAGAGCTCCATGGCTAGGGTAGGGTTGCACAATGTCCACTCGAGAACAAATGATTGATTGTGATTTTTTTGAAATGGTGATCAGGCCTGCGGTCCATTGCAACTGCAGGGAGGGGGGGCCCTTGAGTCTGTTTCCCAGAGCTCCCAACCCCTGAAATAGGCTATAAGGGCTGCCCCCTCCAAAAGCGCAACATCACAGGACATCTGAAATTGCTCGAAAAAGTGAGTTTACACAATAAGCAAATTTGATTCGTTTTCTTTTGTTTTGTCGTGTTTGCTGTGCCTTTTTTGCTGAACCAATTTCAAGGGGGAAAAATTGGGCCTGGCCCTTCGAGCTAATCCCCCCCCCCCCCCAAGCCAGCTCCAAGAAAACCCCTCTCCAGGGTTGCAATGGATCTTGGGCCTTAGGCATCACCGGCAACTTTGAAAGGGCACCAGAGCGACCCATTGTTGCTGGACGTGGATACAGGGTCCAAACTTTGGACCCTCTCATATTGGTGCTGTGCCATAGTCGTCTTTCTTTGAATCCATGCATCCTCAAATTGTTCTAGCTTGCAAGACAGTACCGACTGCACCATTGAATGGGGGTGCTAGTGGTCACTTGCGGTGGCGAGGCTGTTCCCTTTTTGTGGCCACTCTCCAATGGCATGTGCTATTTGCGTAATTGAGCTTCCACGGCTTGTGCTATGTGGTATTCTGTGTAATGCAGTTGAAAGGTACATCATTTCAATGCATCCATCCTCCCCTTGCATCTACCAACTCCTTCCAGTATCTTCCCCTCTGCTTGTGAAGCTGTGACCCTGTTCCTACGTCTTTTCCCTCCCCTCAATGGTCCAACTGGCTCCTCCAATGCCTGCAGCTTCTCGCTTTGATATGTCCATCAGGCCTGGTCATGAACGCCTCCAGCATGGTCACGTCGGAGTATGGCGCACAGGACGCCTTCACTGTGCAGCTCAGCTCCAGGCCCTTGCACCCAGTGATTGTAATTTTGACCAGCTCCAACACTGCAGAGGTTGTCGTGGCCCCAACGTCCCTCACGTTCCAGCCCTCAGAATGGAATTCCCCAAAGACTGTGTACGTCACAGGACAGGATGAATTGATTGACGATGGAGACAGCCTGAACACCATCACAATGCAGCCTGTCAGCTTTGACTCCAACTACAACAATTTGACCTTTAGTGTGAACGTCACTAATGTGGACAATGATGTTGCAGGTTTGCACTTCTGTGTGCGTGCATGGGTGTCCAAGCGTAAAGGCAGCTGAAAGTCCAGGCAGCAGAAGGCCCACAGTGGGAAGGCCTATTCTATTCGGCATGGACAATTTTGTGGCTGCCATATTAACGACACCAAATCAGCCAAATCACATCGCCAGGGATGCCCCGAGAAAGCACCAAGAGCATTTTAGGGGTCTGTTAGTTCGGATATGCCACTGTTGTCTCTTTTAGGATGTGGGCTGTTTTTTTTGTTGATCCGCCCCCCTTTGAAATAGGGGGGGTCCCAGGTTTTGGGCCAAACACTCGCCAGTAGGCCCCAGTTCAAAAATATGGTTGGCAGGGGGAGGGGATGTGAAAACTCCGCCTGCACACAAATTTCCGATTTCCTGATTGGTGGGAGGGTGTGTCTCAGACCCTGCCCTGCTATATGCTATTGCATGCTATTGCATGCCATGTCCTGGTACCATGCTGCTGTGATGCCACACTACAATGGCATCATGCACTAGTTTTGTGGACTGAAATGTGGCTTGAACCTAGTGGACCTAAGGCTGTTGCTGCATGCCCCTTTTCTCAAAGGCCAGCAACAAAGAGACCCTGGTAAGGGATGACATCCAATTTTTTGCCCAAACTCCCACTAACCCGACCTCATGAATTCCATTTGTCACCCATTTCCCCCACTTCCCCCGGTTTACCCACCTTCCCCGCATGCCACCCAGGCCGGGAGATTCTGGTCCTCTGTTTGGCAGCCTCCAGCTTTGCCTGGGGCCACCCATGCTTTTTCGAAAGTCGCGAAAAATGGGTCAGAACTGCCATTTTGTTACAACACATCCTTGTGCCCATCGGCACTGCCCTCTTTTATTGTTATACTCATCTGCATTGCATGCCCATCTGCATTCATCCATGTACTCCATTGCCAGGAATCTTGACGTACCCAAGCAATGGCACAACGTACGAGGCTTCCCAGATCCAGCGCACCGCCTACTTCCAGATGAAACTGGACACCCAACCTGTCGGTGAAGTGTTGGTATCTGTGGCCTCAGACGACCTGACGGAGGGTATTGCCTTTCCACCGGTGCTGGCATTCAACAGCACCAATTGGAACACTTTGCAGACGTTCTTTGTCCACTCTATTGACGACATCCAGCAAGACGGGGACATCACGTACAAGGTCTGTTCCCTATGCAACTGGGTGGCAGCAGCTTGCAATCGTTTGAGAGGGACCAAGAAAACAGCGACTGCTGCGACAGTGCAGGCAAACAGGATGAGTGAGACACTATGCTGTGGGGCTGGATGCACAGTCAGGCAGAGGAGCACAAGACAACTGCGACCGTTGTGGACCACTAAATACCAATGGACCACTAAAGGACAAAGGATGGGCATTCAGCTGCATGATCTGACGTCACACGTGTTTGTAAGCAACTAGCGGGTTTTTTATCACTAAGCATCTTTTAAGATGGCCGTTTGGGCAAGCGGTTGACCGAAGGCAGTTGACTCCCAACCGCCTGTGGCCAAGATGTTTGTGAACCACCAACTGCCGTTTTGCGGTCGCATGACAGCGGTCAGGTGCATGCCAACTGTGCCTGGTGAACCTTGGTGGTGCCTTCGCATGCTTTCATTTTTGGGTGAGTGTAATAGCACTTTTTTTGTTTGCATTAAGGACGATGTCCTCGGGGGTGTAGGGGAATGTATAGCCAGGAACTCTGAGCGATGATGAAAAGGCTGATGCATCGCATCTGCGCCCAGACTTCAGAGACAAACACAACACTCTTGAGGCGAACCAGTAAGGGCCACGAGATTCATTCCACAAAATGGAGCAGCGGCAAAACAGGAGAGAGGGAGCCTGGAGCAGCTTTGCAACCACCTCTCAGGACAGCAATCAGTCCCTCTTCAAAGTGCATTTCCAAAGGCAGTAGAGTTTTTGGGTGCCAGTCGAATTCTGAAGAGGAAGTAACAAGAAGATGTTGCTGCGAGGAGCTCCACTTCAGTGAAGCGGAAATGCAGCAGCAGCACAGGATAAGATATGATCGGTTAGAAGTGCATGCAGTGCGCACAGTGGGCCTGCCACAGAAAAGCAAACGGTGGCATTGCAGAGCCCATGGAGCAGCGTCAAGGAAACAGGGTGTGGGATGGGGGCGCTTGTGGCTGGCACAGCACTTCAAGTGCACATGGGAATGGATAGTCGGACATGGTTGTGACGGCAGCTACAACTCCGTGGGTGCAGAGTGGTTCATTTGTTCTATGGTGCTCAAGGGAAGATTCTGGCGATGAAAGCAGCGAACAACATATATGTGGTACAATGGTTTGCAGATGAGGGTTCCCAAACACTGCTAAACAGAGCTTGCTGCTGTACAACAGTTGCAGCAGCAGTAGCAACAGCAGGCAACAGCAACAGCAAAGCGTTAGCAACAGCAGTGGCACCAGCAGCTGTGGTGGCAACTGCCCCCCCCAGGTATCAGTCTGGGCTGCTTGCATCTTGACCTTTTCCTGCTTCAGATCTGGCTGAATGCGTCCAGCTCCCAAGACACAGTCTACAATGATGTGTACAGCTACGTTCAGGTGACCAATATGGATGACGATTATGCGGGTCTTGAGTGGTATCCCGATATCAGGACAGCCTTGTTCACGACCCATGAGCGGGAAGGGCCACAGTACACTGCACAGATTCTGCAGTTCTGGTTCCACACAGAGCCTTTGCACAATGTAACCGTGGTTTTCACACCATCGGATCCTACGCAAGGTCTCCAGCCTCATGTTGAATGCAACTGCCTTATGGTGTTCTCGTTGGGGCGTTTTTTCAGAAGAGGCTTTCTGAAGCATCTTCACTTCTTCTGGGGTTTTCTGGCTGTCAGTTCGGCACTGAAAACCCATGTGCCACCCAAGGGCCTTTGGATACCTCAATCCACCCTCTTATCACAAAACCTTAGACCTTTTTGTAAAATTGTCCTAAACAGCCAAGGGCATGTCGGGTTTTCACTTCCAGGGGGGGGGGGGGGGGGTCAATAGAGCCCCCCAAAACTGCGGGGGGGGGGGGGGGGGGGGGGGGGATCGGGAAAAGGGCTCAATTGACAGGCACCATTAATCAGTCATTATGAAGTCTGGCGCCAAAGGTGCCGAAAATTTTTTTGAGCACTAAAATTGGTCGATTTTTTTTTCACTAAGTCTTTGGCAAATGATGACTTTTCTGAACCCCCTCGACGCGCTGATTCCAAAAATCCCATTTTCTTTTTTTCCTAATTTTTGGGTCTGGCTCACCTCCAAGGCCTGGGGGTCAGACTCGGTAGGATTTTGGGGTCTCTGATTCCAAAAATCCCATTTTCTTTTTTTCCCGATTTTTGGGTCTGGGTCACCTCCAAGGCCTGGGGGTCAGACTCGGTAGGATTTTGGGGGTCCTGTCAATTGAGCCCTTTTTTGGGGGAGGGGGGGGTCCGGCCGGAGGGCTCTATCGACCACCCCCCCCCCCCCCCAGGAAACGAAAACCCGGCCTCCCAAGTGGTTTTAAGTACTCCCGCTGCTGTTTACCCACTCATGCGAAGCGGGGCCGGTACCCATGTGGTGGACCGTATTTCTACTTGGGCAACTGCCCCAAATCATGCGAGCGGTTCATAGCGTGGGATTTCTTGCGAGCTGGCTGGCTGGCAGGAACTGGTAGTTGGACATTGGTTTTGGAGAGGCTGGAGGTTTGAGCAGCAGCAAAAATTACCACCTGGGAACAGCTGCACAACTGGCCCACGGCCCTGGCGTCTTCGTTATTTTCCACATCAGAAATTTCACGTACCATCCAGCTCCTGATTGCATCCCGAGGCAACGCAAAGCAGAATTGATGGCCACTGCGCTGCTATTCGGAGGGTCGTTCCAGTTCTGCAGCAGTGCAGATAGAGCTAGTCCTGAACAATCTGGGCAGATGTCCGCAAATAGACAAATGGTGGAAAAGAATGTCTGTAAGCCAGTCTTCCTCGTGAACCGTGACATTCGACGATCACATTTTGGCAAAGGGGTGCCCAAGTGCATTGCGACAGATGTCTTAACGGACGGCTGGGAGGGCAGGGGATGCAGGGGGACTCATGATGTTCATCCCTGTCTCTGTGTTCCATGGGGAGCCACCCAAAAGTGCCGCTTGCATTTCCAAAGCAAGTCATGCCACAGGGTGGGGCTGGAAGCCGCGCTGCGGATCCAGGGCTGTCTTGAAGGACTAGGAATCTTTTGAAGGTGGTTCGTAAGGGCGGTCGGCGAGTTCCGGCGGCCGACTGCCAATTTTTCTTCTCACAGTGCGTCCAGTCCTGAATGGACCTGCCGGCCCATTCATCCATTCATTCTGCTGGTGGATGATGGCTGCAATTTGCCTCCTCTGTCCACAGGGTATGTGTACCCCAGCCGGTACCTCGTCCAGCCTTGGCAATGGAGGAACCAGTCATTCAATGTCAGCATCTTGGGCCGTGACGACGCTGTACTTGACAAAGATACGGAGTTCACTGTCTTCGTCACTTTTGACTCGTTGGTACGTTTGTTGGAACGACATAGGGTGCGGGGAGTCCTTGAAAAGCTCTTTTTCTGCACGTGCACTACACTGTGCTCTTCCCCCCCCCCCCCCCTTTAAGGACTAATGGCCCTCCCCTTTTCGCTTTCGGCTGTGGGGTATTTGGGATGGCGGTCAGTGGTTGGAGGGTGATGGCAGTTGGACGTTAACCAACGGCGTTTGGCACGCATCGCACATACCGGAGGCGCTTGCTTTGCCCCCCTTTGAAGGTAGGGGGGGGGGAAGGACGCTGCAAAGCGACCCGCCCAACCGGGAAATATCCATGCACAAGTGAGTTCGGTCGCCGGGCACACTCCACTGGCCACACCACACAGGCAAATGTACCTGAAACTTCGCACCACTGATGTGTCATAGTTAGTGGTCTGGAACCTCCTGGCCCTGTGTTACAATTTTCCACCTGAGTGATGGACAGTGGACCCTGCAAATTTCATGGGCTGGGAACGACTGAATGTGAAGGTTGTCAGGGCTGGCAGGGCAGGGCAGGGGGTGATATTCCATCCTCCTCACACGGCAAGCAGCTTACATGCACCACCAAGAATGTGGTGCCTGGTGATCCACCTGCACAAGGCACAATCAAGGATGCAAAAACCAAAGTACCAACCAGGCCTAAGTGCCAACCAGGCGTGCATATACTATTGACGTACTTGTTGTGGTGTTTCTGTTATACCCTAACATGGAACCCTTATAAGAATCCCCATGTGCTGATCATTTTGAGGTATGCATCATTGGAGTTTTTTTTTTTTTTTGAAAATTACCATTAGGGCCGCTTTGCCGCCCACTTCATGCCCATTCATGAGCCCATCACCAGTACTCAGACTGCCCTCTTCTGAGGAGTTATGTGGGAATTTCGTAATTCATGATTTGTATTCATGCCCCCAATCATATTGGTTGGATACATGCCGGCCACAGCATCTGGCGCTGTGCATTGTTCGCATGGGGGAGGAGGTTTAACACGTTTGCACAAGGTTTGTCCAGCAACAAACCATTCTGTCTTGCCACTTTGCAACTGCACTTGTGCCAGGGGCTTTGCACCTGACACCACAGAGGAGGTCCAGGCTCATTATCAGCGTCCTTTTTGCAACCCTCTTGTTGATTGCAGGATCCCTTTTATGCTGCACGCAACTACAGCTTCAAGGCCATAAACCTGGCCCGGACATATGCTGACACTGGCAAATACACAAAGCTGTTCAGTCTGTGCGTCAATGAGGACCCATACACTTTCTCAATCCCAGCTTTTGTCTCTAAAGTGGCCGCGGCCTTTGGTTGGAGCAGCAATCAGGTGCCTATTGAGGAAACTCACGTTTCCCCTCACTCTTTCCTTTTGCTGGTGGTTCCACCAGGGATGCATGTACTTTTGCCACTTGGGGGGGTCCAGGTGTGGGTGCGGGGTCATTTTCTGTGACCAGTCACAGTTGTGTTGCACATGAGGTCATCTGACGCGCATGTCTGTGTGAACACTTGTGTTGCACATGAGGTCATCTGACGCGCATGTCTGTGTGTGTGTGTGTGTGTGTATCTGGGTGTGGGTGGGTCCCTCAGAGCGGTATGGTAGGCAGAGAAATTGCGACAGTACTGAGTAAGTATCTCACACGCAATGCGAGGAGTGTGACCACGGTTCACCCTGGCTTTGTTGATGATTGCGGTGCCCGCTCACACACAAGGGCTTTGCACAGACTGGTTATTTATGTTGTTGCAATTGTCGGTTTTTGTTGTTGTTGTTGTCATAGTTGTTGATGTTGTTAATCTATTGCGGTTTCCCTGCAGGGGGGGGCGGGGGCGAAGATCAGCGGGGAGGCACACAATGAGGGTTTTGCGTATCCCTTTTTGGATGTTTTTACGCCATATTTTCCATGGACGTTTTTGCTGCATGGCTGGTCATAGTGGCTCAAATTCATCCCAAGGTGGCCACATTCCCAGGATAGCAGGACAAGAATTTGTGTTGGCGTGGCCATGAAATAAGGAAAGATTTACATTTGTACCTCTGGGGTGGCCATCGGTGACCCACACAACCACAAAGATTTACACCGCATGGCCGCATAACCCTCCCTTTTTGATTTCCAGAATTCTATGCCAAATCTCATGGTTTTATCCCTTTCTTCTGAACCCCCCCCCCCCGGTCCCCCTCGTGTTTCTGTTTGTCTTTCAATCAATCTCAATCTTCCAATTGATCAGGTCTTCCCCTCACCCCAACCCCCATCTCCCCATCCTTCCATTGCATACACCCGAAATTACCAACCGTTACACTTACTTACTATTTGTGGCAAACTCCCCCTTCTGCAAGCCATATATGTGCTTTGCCCCATTTTTCCTTTTGTGGAGATATGGTCCACGTCAGCAAAAATTACCGCCACACAGGGATCCTGTGCTGAGCCCAGATCGTGCTCAGTCCACAACATTTCACAAACCCACGCCTGTCCGGACTTCCCCCTGGACTAGCAATCAGGGCGTGCCTGCCCTGCGTGGCCCTGCGCACAGGTGACGGCAGTAGTATTCCTCCAGTCAGAGGTGGGGGCTGGTCTGGCTTTGCGATTTGCATACCTCAGATTTGCACTGGATCTCCACTCGTTTGCAGGTCAACTTGGATTCACATCGGGCCTGCACGTCGGTGGATCTGCAAGGTGTCGGTTATCAAGACTGGACTTGGGTCAAGTTCAAGCCCCAAGCACTGGAAGGCGGCACCCTAGTCTGGTTTTCGTTTGAGAGTATGTGGCATCGTCCTCTTGATGAGGGATCCATGGCATTCCATGTATTGTGGGCACAGTGCAGATGTGGTTTCATTTGTGCCTGCATCCCCACAACCAAGGCACAGACCCAACTCTAGAAAACACATACAAGTGTGTAGAAAGTACAAACTGGCAGATATGCTCCGCTCTTTTTGGTTCCCCCCACATCCTGCACAGGGGATAAGGCGGCCCTGCCCACAGAACACAGTGCCAAGCCACCTTTGCTTTTCCTCACCAAGCAATATGTGTGGAAATGCTGCATACCGCCAATGGGTAATCCCTGGTGATTGTGAGCCCCCCTGGCCCGTGTTACATTTCCCACAGCAGTGGTGGTACCTCCCTCCAAATTTCACTGTCTTAAGAAGGACTTCATGTGAGGCATGCTGGTGCCGGCATGGGAGGGCTGCTAAGTGGCAGAAGCAGCAAGGGACAATGGTCCCTTTGGGGGCGGGGGGGCGTCCTGAGTGCATGGGTTTGGGCAATCATCACAGATCCCCAATGCCCATATGCCGTTTACGGTGACACCCACCGACGGGCCCTTTGGCTGCCTCAGACACCAGGGGCTTGCTCCGAGTTTGCGTGCACCTGGTCTGCGTTTTCTTTTTTTTGAGGGGGTTGTGGTTTTGCAAAGGCAAGGGCTTTCAATCTGTTTTTCCAGGTCATAAGACAAGATGAATGATAGGCAAAAAGGGAAAAACCAGTCCGATCCGCTGTGGTTCAGTCATGCTCATAATTATCTGTGACCGCCCAACCATTCCAACGCCACCAACCGCTTTTGCAACCGCTCCTGAAACCCACCTTAGCATCATTTTGCCCGCAAGCAAAAGTCTGGCCAGCAGGTTGTGCACATGCATCCAATCAGGAACCTGTCACCTCTTATCATCTTTTTATACAGGCCTGCCAAACAACATCATCATTGCTGATTATGAGGCCTATGTGCTTGATGCCCTGAACAACAATGCTACTCTTCGTGCGTTGCTGGGGGCCAATGGTGTTGCCATTACAGTTGAGCACGCGAAGGCCCGCCAGGCTCTTGAAGGATGTATGCAGCCCTGCTTATTTTTGTTGTAGTGGGAGATGCACAGGGGGCGCTTACCTGTGAGGCCTGACATCCCCCCCCCTTTGGACCCCCCAACCCATACCAGTTAGCACCCGGTTAGAACTGGCAACTTGGGCACCAACGGCGCCCGGAAATTTGGCGACCCGAAAATTGCTCTGCGAGGGGGGGGAAGGGGGGGGGGGGGGGACGGGCGCCCCCAGGGGGGGGGGGGTTGGCAAAATGGGCATACGTGCCGGGACCCTTTGTTATGTTGTTGCTTTAGCTGTGGCTGTGGCTTTATCTCAAATTCCATGTCCTGAAGGGAAAGTCACAGTTCAGGACCCACAGCCCAAATCCCAAACTGCCAAAAAAAAGGACACTGCTTGCCTCTTTCAGCGTACCTACTCACAGGCGTGGGTGGGGCACTGCATGGCAGCTGGAACTGACCGGGGATCATTGTACCCTTTTGTACCTTTAAACAACAGTACCGTTGGCGCAACCCAAAAAATATGATTCCGAGCCATCCACACACCACCCAAAAGTATTAGGAAATACAAGGAACCCCCACAGTCCCCCTTTGCGATCCTAGAAATCGTCCCAGCACGGCGACCAAGGAGGGGGGGGGGGTTGGGAAAATGGGCTTCTGTGCCATCTCCCCGCCGCAAACCAATTTTCTTCCCGCCTTTTTTTGAGCCCAGAAAATTTGCAACACACTTGATTTCCCCCCACTTGTTTACATTCAAAATGCTTACAATGAGTTAGGGAATGTCGTGCCACGTGTCGTCTTCTTCTGGCCGGGATGCCTTTGCTGATTCAGAGGTACATCTGTTGGAATACGGCACTGTTTTTCATTTGTTGTGAGTGGTAAAACCAAAGTTTCACCCCAATTGTGTAGATTCAAAATGCTCAGAATGAAACGGGGAATTCAGAAATGCCCCCGAAAATGGAGAAAATTTTTTCGACCCCCCCCCCCTGCCCACGCCGCGGGGGTTGGGGTCTAGAACTTAAATGCAGTGCCCCCGTTGGGGAGATCAAAATCACATCACTGAGGGCAGAGACACATACACACACACACACACACACACCATGTGCAACCAGAACCTTTCAAATTTCTTTATAACCACGGAAAGCTCACAGCAGTCAAAGCAGGGATGTCCAGAGTTCGCAGTCGAGAGAGAGTGTCAGGCAACTCAAGGAGCTTGATGTTCTGGTTCAGACGGCTGTCCTCGCATCACAAAGATCAATCTACCCCCATTTGCTCGTTGGTGGACACTCACATGGTGGTGTGGGCATGACAGGGGGCTGCAGAGTGCAGTGAGGCACATGTGCTGTAGATAGAACCATGTCTTTGTGTAGTTCTTGGAAGGCTGGCAGAGGGTCTGTGAATCAGTGTATGCCAAACATTGCTGCACTCCGGGCAGCGCAGCGAGGAGGTGGTGCATCATAGCGCATGCTACTTAGTACGTTCAATAATTTTGTGTGTTGCACGCAACCCATCCACTCTCAAGTGCTTTCTTTCACTGTCCTGCAGCGTGCCCACGAACCATCCGCCGCTATTTTGGCGTCACTGTAGAGGTGCTGGACACGTTCCCATACTCTCCTGTTGGAGCTGTGGCATGGGGTGTGCACTCTGACAAGAACACCAACCCTCTATGGGTTACAGAGCGCTATGCTGTGGATCCTGTCCTACATCCCCACAATGTATGTGGTGTGCGTGTGTGTGTACATGAATTAATTAATATCTGCATTAATTTGTTCGTTCCCAGGGCCACCCAAACCCACAGTGCTTTGGGCACAGGGATGCAATGCACCATGGAGGAAGTGGCAGGGGTTTCAAAAAGAGTAGCTTTTTCTTTGATTTTGGGGGGACAGGGGGGATTCAATTTGCCATGAGATTCTGAGCACTATGACAACGCACGAACATGGGGCAAAAATCATTGACTACTCACCATGAGTCAAAGAAACAGGAAATCCTGGCAGACCTCAAAGCACTCAACGAGCCGCAAAATGGTTGTTGGCTCCACGATGAAGGCGAAAAAAACCAATGCTGGGTTAGGATGCAGCGTAGTTTCTGGTTAAAGAAATGCGGAAAAACCACTTGTATCCCAGGTTGACATGCAAGCCCTCAAGCTGCCACAAAACACACGCACATGCAGTTTTTTGAAAGCAACCTCCTTCATAGCACTCATCTTGTCCAGGGGTTGAAGATCATGGCAGAGGACGGCAATGTAACAATGTTGGTGAGAGAGATGGCAGAGCGCAAGGTTGCCGGGCATTTGGAGTCATATGGCTCTGCATGGGCAGACCCCAGCAAACCCCTGGAGGCAACGAAGGGGCAGAAGATCCATTTTGGCTTCTATGCCTCTCCTGGGGACTACTTGAACTTGGCCACAAAGTTAGTCCGCAGCAATGACAGGTATGCACAGCCAAGCCTGTCCACCATAGTTGAGGCATGCCACACTCATGCAGTAAAAGACACTGGTTGGCAGTTGGCTCTACGGCATGTTTAGGCAGTAGGCTCCTGGACCATACTTCAGGAATCCCAAGTTAGCAAAGTGGTTTTGGGTGCTTGTGTTGCAGATTCTGATTGTGGTTCTGACTGCAGAATGTTTAGCAGTTTAGCATAGAGTGGGTGAAACGAGGGTGGCTGTGAACTGATGAGGGTCTCATGACATGGGCATGCATTTTGAACAGTTCAATTGTGACAGTGAGCCTGTGACTCTATGCCACCCACCACCACATAGCTACCCCACCCCCACCCTACAGGAATCCCGGTTCAGGCAACCCAAGGACCCCCCCCCCCCCCCGGCTAAACCGGACAAGGGTTTGGTGGATGTACTGGCTTGGTGGACAGTCGGTCGGCTGAGCTGCTCGTCCGGTTCATTCCGTGGCGTTTACCCATGCACACGAGAAGGCAGTCTGTAGTCTGTAGACGCGGTCTGCTAATTGTAGACACTGTCAACATGCTGTAGACGCCAAGTACCAATGTTTGGCCCCCAAAGCATCTGTCTTCTATCAGCGCTTACCCGCATACACATGCATGTCTCTTGAGCAAGCAAAGTGAGTGAGGAAGGCGCATAGGTGCAGGTCCGGAGCGAGCAAGGAAGGTGCACAGGGGTGGGTTTTGAGCAAGACTTAGGGTTTACAGGTTTTGTTTACGATTTGGGTTAGGTATTGGTTTGGGATGACTGTTGCTGTTACACGTATGGGGGGTTGCCAGAATGAACCGGACGAGCAGCTGGGTGGACACGCGGCCGGCCCCTTGTCTGTAGAAGACCATGTCTGCTGTAATCTGGTGAGCCCCCCCCCCCCCCCCAGGGCTGCATTAGAAGGGAAGGCACCTCAGAGGCAGCCCCAGCAGCCGTTAGATAAGCGGTTGGAGGAGGTCGTCAAAGCGGTTGCGGGTGGTTACTGTGGTTAACAGGGCTTGTGCCAACCCCCCCCCCCCCCCTCCCCCAACTTGGAGGGCCATTGGGGTCTCTAAGGAGACCCCAAGACGTCAGGGATCATGTAGCCTTTTTGCTTCCTCCCCGTTAGGGTAGTGTGGCTACTTTGATTTCTCCCCCTCGTTGCCCCCCCCCAGCAGGGGTTATGTAGCTATTCCCCCCCCCCCCCCCCAAAGGCCCTCCGAACCCCAGGATAGTGCGGGTACCGACCTGCTGAGCTGGGATTCCCATGCCTCCACCCCACCTTCACCCCGGTGCATTTGGATATGCAGGGGTGAGAAATCACATCAGCAGCAGTTCTGTGTGTGTGTGTGTGTGCTTTCCAGTTCTGTGTGTGTGTGTGCTTTCCAGCTCTTTTCCAGCTGCTGCAACGGTCTACTTCAGAAAGGCGCCTAGTCGCTGATGTTCGATTTTCTTTGATTGTCAGCGGCCTGACGAGATTCTATCTCCGATCAGTGCCTCTGCTTCTGCTTGTAGTGGGATTTGGTCGCTTTGCATCATCTATGTGTGTGTGTGCGTGTGTGTGTGCGTGCGTGCGTGCGTGCGTGCGTGCGTGTGAACCAGCTGCTTTTGCGGATGGCTGGACTCTGCGGCTGGTTGCACCCGTGCTCGGTCCAGAGTGTGCTTATACGGGGTGCCTGGGCGGGATCTTCATGGTTCTCAAGAATGGATTTCCGTTTAGCGGGGGATGGGTGCTGCAAATGCTGAGTGCAGTGGCTTGGACTGTCAATTTATTCCAGGGGGGAGGCAGTGAGAGCCATGCATAAAAGATTGCACCGTGCCTACGCAACATCTCCGCATGATGTCCGTAGCACGATCAAGGCAGTGTATAGCGCATCGCACAGGCTGCCCCTCACACATTAGGGGGCGGCGATACATATACTACGGTGGATCTATCATGCGTTCTGGGGTGGAGAACAGCATACCAGCATATCAGCTGGCGCCTAGCAAAGGGGATGGGGCTAGATGGTGTGACTGGGGAACAGCATGAGGGGTTTCTCCGAGTACTCGCAGGATGCACATGAATGTGTGTGTGTGTGTGTGTTTGTGTGTGTGTGTGTGTGTGTGTATTGCCCCAGTGATGGGGCGAATGCTGTTGAATGCTGCACATAGAACTGAATGTTGAAATGCAGTGCCCATGAGAACCTTTATCAGAATTGTGGTGCCGTCAGCTTGTCCTAGGCCCGGGAGGGGGTGGGAATGGTAGATGGTCATGGCCCGGACCTGCACGTGTGCATGAGTGCCGATTCCTGATGTCCCCTCCACGTGGTGTAGGGCTGGAGAGGTTCCGGCCACCAGCTTTGTTTGTCTGTTTGCCTCTGGTCCAGTGCTAGTGCTGCTGCCAGAGGCCGAACCGAAATCAGTACAGCTTGTGGGTTATCTAGTCCTACTCCTCTCCTCGTGTATCACAGGAAGGCGCCTAGCGCACCCAGACAACGTTGATGTCTTTGTTTTGGCTAACAACGTTGGTGTCTTTGTTCTGGCTGATGTCTTTGTTCTGGCTGTGCCTGACAGTGTTCAGTGCAGACCTTGATTGCTGCTCGCTGTATTGGCTGTTGCCCGTTTGTTACGTACATTGTGTGTGTGTGTGTGTGTGTGGGTGTACCCTTTTTGACTTCACCTTGCAGCGGCATCCGTGATACACACTTTCACTGGCTGCTGTAACTGCTTGAATCAATGCAATTGTTTGGGTTTTGAAGACTTCCTTTCATATCCTCTTGTTTTAGTTCGTTGTTGTGGTCTTCTTCCTTTTGCATTGCTACATTGTGTGTACCTCGCGTAGCGGATAGTATTCTCCGCCTACACCATGAAGTTAATCCAATTGTGCCCCAACATGAATTCCCCACTTCAGGAGCTCCAAGAAACCCGTAAGCTCTCTCTGTGGGTCGGTTGCGGGGTAGCTTCTTTGTTTGGTATCACATTTTTGGTTCTTGTACATCAATGCTCTGTGCCCTTTTTTGTTGCTTTTTCTACACCTGTATCTACCGAATGTGGGTACTGTCGTGTTGTGTGCTCACTGCCGAAGTACCCGTGAAGCTTTTTGTTGGTTGTTGTCTTTGTTTCTCAACTCACCACATGCCCTACCATGTCTTCGTCCCCTCACAAATGGAGCATGGTCCTTCCTCCTTGCTTGGGTGGTCACTTGTTTCCAGTTCTGTTGACTGCCTTACCATCCGGGGTATGTTTGTTTGTGCGGGGCTTTATGCTATTATCAGTTTTGGGTAGGTACCCCAGAAATGGAAGTATGACGAATGGACCCTTGGTGCAGCGAGTTGTCCCTCACAGAAATCGGCGATGTCAGTGAGACGTCACACCAAGGTGCTCGTCGGTGGAGAGGGAAAACTTGGGTGAACTCAAGTTGAAACGAGTCCAGAGCACCATTTGTCTATGTCGCCCGGACCCCCACCAATCCCTACCCCGAGGTCATTACCCTTTTTGACTTCACCTTGCACCGGTATCAGTGATACACACTTTCACTGGCTGATGTAACTGCTTGAATCAATGCAATTGTTTGGGTTTTGAAGACTTCCTTTCATATCCTCTTGTTTTAGTTCGTTGTTGTGGTCTTCTTCCTTTTGCATTGCTGCATTGTGTGTGTGTGTGTGCACAGCAGAAGTTTCCGTGCCTCCATATGCCCTTACATGTTCTCCTCACACTGACCACACACCTGCCAAGCAGGCATGCAGTATTGGGCACCTGGGTGCACAGGCCTTTTTCGATGGTGTGGGCTGCCATCCCCCCCCCCCCCCCCCCCCAAACCTCACCCCCTTTGCCCTTGCGTGTGCTGTGCGCAGGTTCTACGGGAATGACGAGTTTGGCGCACGGCTGTTTGATGCAGACTGTAACCCGCAGTGGGGCACCGATGTGCCCATGTACTTGTGGGACGCTGGCACTGCGCAGAACCAACCATTTTGGGCCAATCTGAACACAGGGCAGGACTCACGGCAGCTCTACGGAGGCAGTCGGCACTTGGGGCAGAGGCCTGAGGCCGCCCTGATCCGGCAGGTCTTGGACGCCGAGATCACCAACGTCAACGACACATACCCTCTGCCCAGCAACTTGCTGCGTGTGACCATCGAGCCTGGAGTCGATGTCCGATTATTCCCGTTGATCAACTCATACAAGGGCGCAAATGCCACTGTGGAGGTCAACCCCATGCCCAAGGGTGCGGCCCGGCCCAGGCTGTGGATGCAGCCGCCCTTATCCCCCCCCCCCTTCCATGTGCCTTGGAGTGATAGCTCTTGGTAGGTGGTTGTATTTAACAGGGTAAGTCTAGGGTGGGTTGGTGGGGGGCCTTAGGTTGAAGAACCCAGTGGTACAGGTATTGTGGTGAGCAGGTCAATGGCACACACAACATTCAATCTTTATTCATGGGGTGAAGCATTACAACCCTTCTGTGCTGCATGATTTCCCTGAAGCCGTAGAGTCGCAAGCAGATATGACCAATTCGGTCTCCTGTGATGAAGCATCAAAATCCAGTGCCGCTTTGCCCTCCATTGCCACCAGCTCCAATGATGCTGGCAACTGAGGTGACGCTTGTGGAGTCATGGGGGAGTATAGGACGGGCGTTGGAACGTCTTGCCCACAGGGCGAAGTTGGTGTGACGTATGGTGGCTGTTGGCAGCGGCCGGCTTTGCATCTGGGTTTCGTGGCCTCCGCCCCAACCAGTGTAGGCAGGACTGTGGTGTTTGGCCTTTCTGCTGCTTGGCCAATTGTACCAGTGTGCAAACTTCAATGTCCCACAGAGGTGGTGATGCACTCAGGTCGGTGGAGGTTTCAGCTGGTGTCTTTCCAAAGGATGAGGAGGGGTGGCCGGCACATCGCCGACCGCGGGTAGTGATGTGGGGCTCAGGGTTTGGCTGTACTCATTTTCCTCCCAACCCCATAAAGACTCCTGCTCAGGAGGAAGGGTTTCACCTCCGCCAGACCTGGGTATATCGATATTTTCCCAAACAGCAAGGGTGACCGTCGGCGCACCACATCTGCAAGGTGGTCTGCTCTACTGTTGCCCTCTATCCCAATGTGGGACATGACTGCAGAGGGGGGTCATAAATGTGCAGTATATTTGCTGGTGGAGATTTCCAGTTTTATGCACTTGGTTGTATTTGTGTAGCGCCAATGCTCTGGCAGGGATCCGGTCTCAGTTTGTCTCTGTGCTGACCGTACTTACAGGCACACATGGGAGCATGCTGCCAGTGTATCAGTTTGCATCTCCTGTTGAGGGCCTGTGGGAAAGCCCCGGGCTTACCTTGTAAACCCTGTGTCAGGGGGATTTCAGGGGGGAGGCTCAAGCTCTCCCCATCATTAGCTGGAACACCTGAGCCCCTTGGGCCTGGGGGGATGAGGGCTGGGGGGTCACAACCAGGGCCAGACCCAGTACATGCAGAATGGGTTTACTCTCTGACCGGTATGTATGCATAGCCCAAGAGAGCCTGAAAAGCCCACAAGCCTGACCAGCAGAGAGGTTGGGAAAGGGGACGACTGGAATACATGGCATCGTCAGCATGTTGGTGGTCTTGACTGCATCAGACTGTGGGAGAACCAGACAATCAAATGGTTTCAAATGGGTGTTCAATGAGGCGTCTCTAATGCCTTGGTGCCTTGGTGCCTTGACTAGCAACACCACAGGCAAAGTGCCCAGAACTGCAGTGCAGCATGAATGTGTAACACTTGGTGATCCAGACTGTCCTGGCCCTGTGTTGCAAGTCCCCGTGTCAGTGCATTTTTGGCGCACTCTACTTATCTACACTGGGTGTGTGTGTGAGAGAGTAGAGGTTGCTGAGGGGCCCCTGAATTGAAACGGTTTCTGTTTGGTCGTAGGTTTCCTTGTTTACTCTTGGCCTGTGGCGTCCGAACGTAGCTCCCATGGTTTGGGAATGAATGAATGTGAAGCCTGTCGGTGCTGGCAGAGCACTGAAGAAGAGGGACACATGTATTCTATAACATTGCCCCGCCCCGCCCCGCCCCCCCCTCTTTCCAAACCCAGCCCCCCCCTCCCCCTCCCACCCCACCTTCCACCCCAGACCTGATTTGATTTAGATTTGTGCTTTGCCTTTGCGTCTATCTTTTTTTGTGTGTGTCTGGATATGGTATTGTAACCCCCCCCCCAAAAAAAACGAACCAGGCCCAAACTAAGGACCACCCCAAAAATAAGAACCCCCTCGGGGTTTCCACGGAGTGGGCTAAAAAAAAGAACCCCCTTGGACACAAGCAATTTAGGCCAAGCAGGAACCACCCCCAAAAATAAGAACCCCCACTGCTGCCACCAGCAACCGGACCAAAGTGAAAAACTAGTTCTTATTTTTTTGGGCGGGGTTTATGTACCATTATTTTGCTCGGGGGGGGGGGGGGGGGGGGGGGGGGGGGGGGGGCTGCTCGAGACCAGGTAGGTGGCTGTGTCAAACAAGCTTGGTCTACTAAAGCTTCCAGATTTTTGCTAAGCTCACTCCAATTAGGACCCTCCCAACCACCCACCCACCCACCTCGAACCATTCCAAGACCTGATTTGATTTGTGATTTGCTCTTTTCTGATTGTGTCTTTCTTCTATCTGGATATTTGTTCCACTTGTTCCATTGTTTTACTCAAGATTCAGCCTAGCCAATTCTGGAGAATAAGGTACGATGAATGCAGACTGAGGAGTGCATTGCCTCAATTTGCCCTCTTCACTCATTCGACTAAATTATCCCCCCACCCTGACCTCTCCCTGTGCCCAATGCATGTTGTACAGCTGACTGTCGGTGTTTGCCTGCATTGGTTTGTGAACAATTGAATGTGGAGGGAGGAGGGGCTTCTAGCCTTTAGAGTTTAGGGATGGAGGTTTGGAAAAACAAGCCCCAAGACCCACAAGCCTGTTTCCTTTCTTTGAGTGCCAAAAGGGCACCAGCTTGGTGCTTCGTAGCTAGAGGCATTGTCAGGGACCTCCATGCTCCCCTCCACAGCCAAATTCATTTTTTTAGGGGCCCTTTCTTGGGGTTTTTTTTTGACATGCAGAACACGGGTCGGGGTTACAAGTGGGACCTGGACGCATTCCAGCAATTGAAGCGAACCCTAGAGATTGGGCATTGCTAGAAACATTATTCTGGGATCACTATTAATATTTGTAATGAGGCAGGTGCATATCACAGGGGGGTGGCACTGCCAAGGGCGTTTAATTTCTATGGGTTCAACCTTTGCTCTACAAAACATTGGCTTTCTCCACAGGCATGGTTTTATCTCAAGTGCCCAGGATTTTCTCTGCCCATGTACGCCACAGTCCATTCCTTTATTGGTTGCCCTGCATGACAAAGATAGAATTGATGAAACAGGCGTAGTACTCTTGTCCTATCTGTCCTGGTAGAGTCTTTGCTCCTTTGCTCACTACTTCCACATATTGATGTACATTGTGAGCTCATCTATCCATACATTGCACTCAGCTGCGACAACTCCTTGACTCCTCCCTCGCTGATTTATGTTTCACCACACAACATATGCCACAAACAAGTCAAAACACTCTCTCTGTATTACATGGAAAATCTCTCAAGCTCCACCCCCTCTCTGATATACGCTCAGCACTATGGCGTCAAAACACTGCGGCAAGCAGTGAGAGTGAGCCTCAACCAATTGGACCCAAAATGGGACCACCTGGTCTACCTGGGGCATTTTAACAACTGATTTTTTGTCTTTGGAAAATCATCCTAGACAGACCACTTGGGATGCGGAAACAACTGGTTTGAGCCCTTTTTGGGTTGGCTTGGGCTTGTTATGGCCTCCAAAGGTGCCAACAAGCCTTGAACATGGGCCTTTTTGGGACCAAAAAATGGGTCAAAAATGCGCTGAAAATGTGTCTTTCAAAAGATGACCCCGGGCCACTTGGGATGCTCCAACAAGAGATTTAAGCCCATTTTGGCTGCTTTTTGACCCTCACCTGTTTGGGTTCCAGTTTGCAGCTTGCTGCAGCCTAGGGGCAGTGGTATGGGGTAGGCATCTGTTTGAGCGATTTTGAGAGGTAGAAAGCACACACAAGGGGGTTTGCAGGTGGTCTAGGCGCCGTTGGAATCGCATTTTGAGCCACCTAGCCCAAGATATGGTCTGTTCTTGGTTTGGGGCTATCTGCGGCCAATCTGCGCACATTTTGGGGCCTTTTGGGGGTGCTTCTTGGACGTGTTGTGGGGTTTGAGGACACAAAAGGCGTCTTTGCCATGCGTGGAATGTACCAACCGTTTTCCTTTGTTTGGCCCTTTTTGGATGGTTTCTAGGGTTGTTTTGGGGGGGGAAAACCAGCCATTTTTGGGTCTGGCGGGTTTGGAAAGGTGGGCTCCAAGGCCCACAAGCCTATTTCCTCACTTTGAGTGCCAAAAGGGCACTGCGGGCCAGCTTGGTGTTCGTAGCCCAGAGGCATTATCAAGGGACCTCCACGCTCCCCTCCACACCCAAATTCAATTTTTCAGGAGCCGCTCTTTGTGGGAATTATTTGTGACATGGTTCGTTTAAGCGGACACTCGGGACCATTCCAGAGCATTTCCAGTGACACCCAGACAGGACGGAAAGTCCATGATGGAAGAAGGATAATGGTAAGGGGTGGGTTAAGCTGTCAATGGGTCCACAAAAGCCTTTGGCTGACCACTGTGGTGAAGCTAATTGTGGTCAGACAAAATGCTGTGGTCAATCTATTGTGCCTACTGGTGCTATCCAATGGGTCACACTGATGCTTTGGACGTCCTGGCATCCCACCACCACTGTGCAGTGAGGAAGGAGAAGGGCGTGTCCAGTGCATGTGTTGCTTCATGAATCAGGGGTGGTTTGGGCAGGCAGGGACCTGGAACTGCTGCAGGGTAGTATTTAGAAGGAAGTCCGCCTCCACAACTTTGATTTACCCTTCACCTGTGCTTTGGGTAGCATGATGTTGCATTGCCACTGTGCTGTGCCTCAGGTGATGCTCCCGCAGGGGACCAGTCTGGGGAATGAGATTCGCGTTGAGTTCCCACAGGGCTTCTTCAAGTTCAACGCCTACTACATGCCAACGGTATGTGCTGTGTGAAAAGTGTCTGTCGGGGACCTTGGCAAGCCCACTGGTATCCAAATCCACAGGTGTGTGGGAAGCCTCCAATTGGGAGATATTGGAGTTTTGGGAAGACATTACAGGTTTGAGGTCGGTTCCCTGTGGGGCCACGTATGAGAATGGTGGGGGGGGCTGTCTGTGGTGTTTTGTGCTGTCATCCTTCACGCCTGTTTCTGTGTTTATCCAGTATGGATTCTCTCTGGTGTGTGCGCATGGGCCGCGTCTGTGAGTGACCGTGTTGCCTTCAGGTTGTTGTGTTGTTGGATTGTGTTGCATATTTGTGGAAGCGACAAATATGAGGGGCATCCTTCGCTGGGCATTGCAGGTTACCACAGTGTTGAGTGGATTGGATGGCATGCCTGTGTACCCAACCACTGTAATTGATGGGAACCTGGTGAAGATCCAGTTCGACACAGCTGGTGCTCACAAGCCGCCGGGTGTTGCTGATGCTGAATAATCTGGAGCTGCCCCCAGTTTGTGGAGAGCTTGAGTACCGCGTGACCACCCATTCGTGCTACACTAGGGACGTGCACAATGCCGGAAAATACCTGTACAGGTGTGTAGATGTTGCCACTTTCTCTCAGTGAGACGTGGTGCACAAAACTCAGTGGTTGGACATACATCTACCAAGGCATTGGTTTTTTTGTCAACCGTTGTGTTCTCTTGATGCGAAATGATAATGAGAGATCTTGCACTGCAGCAGTATGGCAGAAGTCATGGGATCTGATAATGTGAGACCTTGGATTGGCATGATTGTGGTCTTGTCCTCTGCTGAGTCTTGGGACACAGCAACACCCCTAGTGCGGTCGATCGTAGAACCTCCCTGTACATGGACAGATGCCCCAATCAGACTGGGTGCTATTGCATGTCCCAAACCCAGAGACAAAATGCATAAGTACAAAAAAAGTTGCAAGTGCGCATTCTGCACCGCATGCAATCAGAAATGGATATCCGTGAACGGTAATCACAGGTGTGTACTGTACCGCATCTAACTGTGTCCGCACCCAATTCTTAGCATATGTCTAGTGCTTTCGAGGACATCTGCTGCACCATGTGCAATACACTATTTCATGTACTGCTCCCAACTGCAGTAGGCGCACCTTGCTCATCACTGGTGTGCGTTGTGCGCTGTACAGCAGTTGTTTTTCTATCATTGATTGCAGTATTTTTGTTCAACAGTATCTTTTGCCGAGCAGGCAGACATTCGCTATTGTAGCGCAGTTGAGTGCTCTGCTGGTACCCTCTATCCTTACCTCACTGCACTCCCTTTGCCCCCGCCTAGTGTACTGTTTGTCCATCCCCTCGTGTGGCAGGTGCGCCACATGGGCCGGTGGGTGGGCATTGGTATTGCGGGTGGGTGGGCATTGGTATTGCGCTAGGTGGCAGGGTTTTGGCCCCTTTGCTTCTGCTGGGTTCATAGCAAAGTCAATGGTCAGTGGGGGAGTGTTAGCGCGCCGGGCATCTTTTCATCTTTTTTGACCCGTGCCCCACCGCCAGCTTTTAGGGGGCGCACTTAGTGCAGTGCAGCTATTTGGGCGGCTGGCTGTACTAGAGACCCATACTTTGAGATACTAGGGGCATCATTGTGACCCCTAGCGTAGGTTTTGACTTCTGATTTTGTCACCTTAGTTGGGAACCCCCGAGAATGCAGGGGTGACGTAGCATTTCCGCCCTCTTTTGGGCCCCAACCTTCCGGTGCTATTGAGGAAACCGGGACAATCTCTGAATCCACGCTTTGTTGCGTGGCCCCTTGAGTTGGGGTAAGGGACTCTCAATCCACGCTGTGTTGCGTGGCCCCTTGAGTTGGGGTTAGGGACTCTCAATCCACGCTTTGTTGCGTGGCCCCTTGAGTTTGGGTTACGGACTCGCAATTTGCGCTTTGTTGGGTGGCTCCCTGAGTTGGGGTGTTGCCCGTGTTCGCGAATACCTGAACCATGTTGTTCAAGTTCTTTATGACGCATTTCACACACTCCATGCCCATCAGTTCCATTGGCGGGATATGGAGTGCCGACCTGTGGAAGCCTAAGTATGCGTCGCATGTTTAGGGGGAGCCTTAAGCGCAGTGCGTGCGCAGTGCAACTATTTGGGCATCTAGCCGTACTAGAGACCCATACTTTGAGGTACTAGGGGCCCCTAGGGGCATCATGGTGACCCCTAGCGGAGGTTTTGCAAGGCGTAGCACGTTTGGGTCAAGGCATGGCAAGGCGTAGCATGGTTGTGTCAAGGCACGGCAAGGCGCAATTCTCGTGTGCACACATTGATCTATCGTGCTTGCACATATGCTACAGGACTTCATACCCCCCTCCTCCTTTCTTAGACACACTTTCTTCATGGATTTGAGTCTCGGCGATCGGGTGTTCTACACCCGCTCCAACGGCGTGCGAGTTCCTGCCACGGTGGTTGGGATGGCGGGAGATGGGCTCATCCTTTTGGAGTGCTACCAAGATGCACTACAGGTGGTGAATCGCCAATGCAAGATGGAGTCCATGTGTACTTAGTTGACAATGGAACAGAAAGACAGTTGTGTGTTCTTGAGAGTGGCAACCAATGCGCTGTTCATGGCTTTTCCAGTTGTGCATGATGTGTGTTATGTGAAGGGAAGGTAGTTTGCAACTTTCTTGAGCTGGGGCAGTTTGGGTCACCTAATTCTGAGGGCGTTTCCAAGGGGTTTGCTTGGGGGCTCTTCGGGGGGAACATAGTCTAAAAGTAGCGCGCAGTGCAAAGATTCCCCCTTACAAGGTGATTGTTGCCGTTGATATGTTGGGCAACATTATATGGATTTGCCCCTTGGCCCCCAGGACATCAGCAGATGTTTTGATTTGGGATGGGTATGGACCTTCTCGTACCCGAGGTGATTTCTTTGATTTCGAAGTTGGGGGCCATGATGGTGCTTATAAAGGCCGGATTCATGTCATTGTGCCATTCATTTGAAGAAAGAATGGCACTTTGACAGCCCGCCAACAATGTTACAATGATGTGCATGGGTGGTATAGGGCACGCATTGAGCGGCTGTTTGCTCGGTTGTGGCATTGGGGTCGCGATTTGTGATGAGTGTAAGGAGCACTATTGTACTGAATGTATTGACACCCACACTTGTGGGACCAGTGTTGTTTGTTAAGTACAATACAAATGACATTTGGAGTTGTTGAATTCACAGCTCCTGCTTTATTATGCAATGTGCTTTGTAGGGAAGGTGTGCAATGCAACGTGGTCTACTTGGGGGGCTTCTCCATGAGAGGGTAAATCTGGGGCTGAAGTTGGGATAGTAATCAGAAAAGTAGCACGCCGGGCAAACATTCCCCCAGTGGCAAGCGGTCAATGGGCGCCCCTAGCTTTGGACAGCAATCCATTCAGGCATAATCCCCCCCCCCCTCACCCCCCACCGTGCCTGCTTTGCTCTCTGAGCCTCCTGGTCACTGCCCTTCACCCTGCACCTGATCTGCAGGGTCTGTGGGGATGCCATTGTCAACATGACGGGCATTCCTCCCAATGGTATGCCCCGGGGCTGTGATGCCTGCAATGCCTGCATCTACGAGCTCACCGTGCGTGGCAACGAATGGTACACGTGCTACGCCCCTGATGGCACGCCTTTCCTACGTGTGGGCCCACTGGAGCCCCAGTGCGCTGAGAATCCATACACGCTGACAGGATACCCCTTCTTGTAAATCTGGGCTTTGTATTCAGGTACTGTGCAGGGGGCAGGGATAAAGTGGAGGGCATGGGTCACAGCAAACGAGGTGGCAAACTGTGAAAAGCCAGGGGAGTAGGCACCATGGGAGTCAGACCAGCCGGACTGACATGCCACTCTGACCCACAAAATGACGTGTCACAAGAAAAGCACTGGACACCAGGTGTGCAACAAAAGCCAACCAGCCATTATAGAACGCACGCCAGGATTCAGAAGTCTGCTTACTCCCTTTGCTCGGGGCGGGGTTGAAGAAATGCACTCATGAAAATTGTCCCTACCACATCCCCACTCCCCTACACTCTTTGCTTCGCTCACCTTATTTAGGTTGCCACCCCCCCCCCCCCCCTGTTGTAATGCAGGCTTCCAGCAACAAAATCACCTCGAAGAGAGGTTGTTGGATCAAGCCCAAGTGCGGACACCATACACTCCCTTTTTTTGGGTTTGTTTGCGTAGCATACCCCAAGGCATGATATTGGATGTCTAACCCCTTGTAAAATCATTATTTTGCCCGAAAAAACATTCCCGATTGATTTTTTGATTTTGAGCCCTCTATCCCCCCGAAACTGGATACCAGGTAGGGTGGGTGGGTGGGGGGGGGGTGGGGGGGGGGGCAAGAGTTTGTGCTTTGAAGGATTTGAACCAGGGTAGGGTAAAACAGCTGATGAGCTGGCCAACCCGCGCCGGCAGTCCCAGATTCGAACCGGTGCCCGGCGAGGCGTCGGGCGACTGCCGTACCACTCGACCGCTGATCGTTTGTGCTGAAATGCTGTTCCCTGCCTGACTGACAGCCTACTGACTGCTTGCCTGACTGACTGACTGATTGGCCGACTGTCAGCCTAACTGACTGACTCTAGTCTCTCTTCGAGGTGCCTTGCCGAAGGCAATAGAATTTCTCATGATACATACTGCGAAATGTTGTGTGGGCTGTGGGCATCATCCTGAACAAGATTTTTTTTTATCACCCCCCCCCCCCCTGAACCCACATGAGTGCAATTTTCAAGGACCCTGCAGGTTGTCCTAATAGAGGGCAGTATGAGCTGGGAGCAAACTCACGCTAAAAACAAACAAAAGGACATCATTCACAGTTGGTAGGAGACACAAAGGCCCACAGACAGCATCAATACCCCATGAAGCACATGGGAGACAGTAAGGAAAAAGGCAAAAAATGTGCAACACGTGGTGTTATGGAGGATGGTGCCACGCCGTAGCCGCCAGCATCACCAACAACCACCTCCAAACCACCCACCACAACACTCTCTACTACTTTATTCGAGTAAAGACCAAGTGTGTTCACAGGGCTAGATTTATTTGCGCGCTCAGGGATTGTGTCCAACCACCCACAGACAAGCAGACAAGCAGGCACAATCCTTGTGCAGCAGTGCAGAGCTATGAAAGGGAAGAAGAGGATAGATGAGGAACGGCTAGAGTTGAAAGGGCTGGCTGGTACGGCAGTGAGTGAGGACTCATGTGCGACATGCAACAAACAGGTTGACAGGTTCATGATGATGGCTTTTCTTGAGGCATCAATTAGCAATTGAATGAATTTTTTGCATCTTGCATGCTTGGCATCTTGAAAGCAGCGCAATAAGACCGACATTTGCCATCAGTATGGAACCAAGGCATCATTTGATGCACCCTCAAAACAACAGGGACCAGCTCCGTCGAAAATTGTGTCCCATCGTACTGCAGTGGTTGAAAAGGAAGTGTTTTATGATAGTTTTGCTAATTCAGGTTGAAGACAGCTTGACATAAATCACACCACTGCAACAAGTGGGATGCATCAAGCGCAGGTAGATACAACACCACATGTGGAGGGTATGGGACAATTGGGTCACCACGGAGTCGATGATGCTCCACCATTGATTACCGCAATGCCTTCCCCATACTATTGCATTTCATCTAGGTGGCACTCACATTTTTCTCATTGCCCAAACTTTTTGTTGGGCTTATCATCTCTTCATTATGTTTGCACTACCCTTGCTGTGAGTAGCGTAGGCATTTAAGAAGTCACATTTGTACAAGGAGCGGGAATAGGGCACAGGGGGCCCCTTTTCACTCGGGCTCTTTTCCTTTTGTGCAGCCATCATCATTTATCCATTGCACCACGCAGGGGCAATGTTGGGGATCTATTCGTACGTAGATGATTTCCTTCTTACCGTTGGTAAGGATACCATCAAACAACAAGTATTTCTACCAAAGTTGCTTTTGTGGGACCGCTTTGCCAAGTGTTGTGCACAACACGCATTGCAGTCTCACTGGGCCTATCCCTCCTAGAGAAGACCATGTTTCTCAAAATTTGGATTTTGCCCACGTTCCCGCTCATAGCTCAAGCATAGTTTGCTGATGCTTGTGTAAATTCTGCAATGACCAATGGTTACCATGTGGTATTTGGTTTTGATTGCTAGCTTATCACTGTGCACCAGCTTTTAGAATCATTAGGATATGGGTGGGTACACCGTTGCTATGCCCAAGGCTTGGTTGGTTGCCTACGGAGGCACGGTGGTGATGTGGTGGTGTGTGCTCTCACAACGCCGTCCGTTTTTTCCATGTCAATTCTCCAACAACTTGTAAAACTATGCACCCAATATGGTGTTAGCATGGACACGGTAGTACTGGTTGTCGTCCAACTGGGAAGTATTCCCAAATGGGGCTTGGGTTATATGGTGTCCAGCCTAAAGGCACACTCGGTAGCATGTAAAGGAGACACATGCACCGTGCACCGCGGGTGCATTTTTACACGCCCATCTCTAGAATTTTGGTGTATTTTGAGGGTGGCAGGGACACCTAAGGGGTTAGCATACAACAGAGGCCTCCACTCTACCTCCTCACCAATGGTGCTTGTAGCCGCCCACAGCCCTTGAAAAGAGGGGCGCGTAGGAAGAGGAAGTAGAAGAACTCTGCAGTACAACCGCTCAGACTAAACAGCCCGGTGCGCCACAAGGTGCCCAAGCTTGTGAGGCCGATTCAGACGTTACGCATTGGTGTGTCAGTGAGGCACTCTTTTTGCGTCTCGCAACGTTGCTCAATTGGGTGCCCATTCCCATGCTACAATAGCATCATATCGTTTTGCGTTTGGACGTTCACATTATCCGTCATGAGGAGTCATCATCAAGAAATTCCAAAAGCACTACAATGAAACCAATGTAGATAAAGGTATGGGGATGTACAACTATGGAATTTTAGCTTGTGTGACAGGGGTGGTACCAAGCGCTTTCTACGTACGAATGGTGCTATTTTTGAGACAAGGGGTTGCGCTTGATGGGGGGGGGGGCCTTTGGTGGTGGGGGGTGCTATGAAGGCTCAGTCAATGTGCCAATTCATACTTGTGGTGTATGCACTAGGTCAAGGGTCATGGGGTGCCCTACCTAGCTAGGCCTCTCTGCTCCGCTTTACACATACTATTGGGGTGCTGATTGTGAGGTGTGGGAGAATTATTAGGCACATAGTTGGCATGTATCCATGTACCAGGGGGCCATGACGGTGAGCCTACATGGGGCAAAAACTGAAACCCGTTTCACACCCACGGGTCTAGCCTAGTAGGTATCGGCATCATATTTAGTGTGTGGTGCGTATGTCACTAAGCCGCCTACCACACAAACACCGAAGACATGCATTTGCAATTGGAGAAACCACATTGTTCACCACTGCTCCGTCTGTTTCTTGCATTTTTTGCATCTTGGGCCAGTAATGTTGGCCAACTCTCTACTAGTGGTTCCACATGCTTCCATACCACTTCACATGGAGTTGAGTAGAGATGTTCTATGCTCAATACAGTGCAATGCACGGCACATAGCGAACATGCTCTTCATATCCGCATTGCACAACCCCCCCCACCCCACCAAAAAAACATTCCATTGAGATCTATCACCATGGGTGCATGTGCTATCGAAACGGCCGTTGTCCCCAGAAGGGTCATTAGCTATTGATCCACTGATTTTGTGCATGTGCCAATGTGATGCTGGTGTTAGACCTACGGAGGGAATGTTTGGACGTTGCAGTGCAACATGAACACTCAGCACCTTTACAAAGGAAGCCAGCAGGCTAGGATGTGGCTGTTTGTCATTTTGGGCGCACCTTTCTTTTTACATTTTGCAATTTTGCATTGCATTTAGGTCTTCCATAATATGTGTATAACTGTGCTCCATCTGTTACATGTACTGCTGTGCTTTTGTGAGTGGATGAGAGAGGAGGTTGTGCAAAGGGAGGCTTTTGTTTGATATAGCTGTTGGTTCCTTGCCTTTGTGTGGTAATTTTAATCCCAACTCCATGCCCTCTACCATGTGTGCACATCTCTCTCTCTCTCTCTGTCTCTCTCTCTCTCTCTCTCTCTCTCTCTCTCTCTCACTCACTCACTTACTCACTCACTCACTCACTCACTCACTCACTCACTCATTCATTCACTCACCCTTTGCTGATCTGTCCTTCTGTCTATCTGTCCGCCCCCCCCCCCCCCCCGGCCCCCCCCCACCCCATCCCCACCCATCACTCTACACCACCCACCACCCCAGGTGGCACCCATGCCACGCGAGGGGATGGACACACAATGCACACACCACGGACCCACGGCGGGGGGATGGGGGGGGGGCATGATGCGCTCGCCACAGGAGAACTGAGCGTTGGAAAGGACATGTGGAAGGTTTTTATGTGCCCCCGCAAGCGGGGAAGTGACCCCGCAAGTGGACATTCTGGGGGCCAAAAGCCGCCGCCCGGGAGGGGTCCCCAACCGCTGGTATGGGGTGTCCACTTCGACGCACCTGGCCAACGGCAAGGGCAGTTGCCCTCCTCTGTGTGGACCCGACACAGAGCAGCAAAACAGGGACAATCTGGAGGCTCCATATGCACAACCTACCAAGGGAAAGGAAGGGAGAGTAGGGACGTAAGGATAGGCCAGGCAGGGAGAGGGAGGACACAAGGTGGTGAGAGGTCAATGGCTGCCGCCACCTTCGGAGGAAAAGGTTCAAGGAAAGGGCAAGGGTAAGTGGTGAGACGCCAATAGGCGCCGCCAGCTGCAGCCCCCCGGCCCCCCTTCTCTGTGCTATTTCATTTTGCAGGGTGCATGCTGCAGCTGCAGATAGCGACTGAAGATAATTTATGTTGGATGTGTGGTTTAAGTTGCTGCAGAGAAGTGGCAGATGGAAATTGTAAGCAATCAGTTGGTTCAGACTCAAAGTTCTCAAGCCAGCTAGGATGTTCTGGCTCCTCAAAAGATTACCAAGATATGGAGTACAATGGATTGAATTGCAGCCTACGGGTTGTGCACCCGAGGCTGGTGCTTGAAAAAGCAGCTCATTTTTAATGGACCATGCTGCTGTCGGACAGACACTGTAAAGAAAGGCAGCTATCCAGTGTGAATTTTACAGGATTCTTTGCTGTATGTTGTAGAAACCCGCATGCTAGCTACCCCATCCTCAGATTTCTAGGACACTAACCTTCAGCTGACTTTTTTTTTTGCACAACAAATTCAGATTGCAATCCTGCAACTACCACAGTACATGTGGGCAGTACTGCTGCCAACTCTTTTTGGCCAGCAACTGCCGTTGTTGATGTTTTTCTTTTACCCTTTAACACTCCCTTCGTTTCCTCTGTGTAGTTTTTGTGTGCCATGTCTGCTGCTGTGCGACGCACTTGAGACAGGCAAAGAGTGCAGGAAGGGTAGATTCGTGTGCGGCAGAAGGTTCACGGGGACATCTTCTCTGTATGGGGGTCCTCACTACACAAAGGGGCGGGTAACACATCCTGTTTTGGTACCCTGTTTCCTATCCAACACACAAATTGACATCACAGCTATCTCTTCCTCATTGGAGGACAGGTACCCTAAATAAACTCTTGATCAGGCTAAGGACCAATTTCAGCAGATCATCTTTCCAAATATGCCACCCTCATGCCCATATTGCATGTCATCTCACCTCAAAGTGGCATAATAGTGAAATCAATGAAATTTTGCTGTGCCGAATGATGGAACAGGAATAGCTGATATGGTTGGTGTTGATTGTGGTTTTCAAGAAGTGGATGGCTGGATCGGCCTATTTGACTGTTTTTGGCAAATTTGGCTGCACAGGGTAGGGTGGGTGTTAGGGGTTGGGATCAGCATGGGTTAGGGATGAACACGGTTGTTGATTGTGCCCGGTCAGTGTCACCGTTTGGGCACTCTTGTTTGCATGTTTTTGTTGCTTTTGGGTGATTATGATTCATGCATCACAGTTGCAAGGGGAAATTGCTGTTTGCATCATGCTTTAGCACAAAGCAACACCATGTCGCGCAAGTATGCTTTTTGTATGCGTTGGATGTTCTTTATGTAGTTTCCAATTTCAATGTAAAATTTTCCATGTTGTCAAATTGTTTTTTTTGCGCTCTATAAAGCAGCTGATTTTGGGTACGGGCAGCAATAACCATTTTCAATTTTGTGAAACAATTATCTATCATTGAAGGTTTCTAGTGGCAAGATTGTAGTAGGAAGTACAAATGTTGAGTTCTAAAATAAAATGTTGTCCAAAGAAAAAATATTGTTTCGGGTTTGTGAATTTTGAACAGCAGAGAGTCCAAAGTTTGTTGGGGCGAGCGAAATTGTGAGCTCTTGACGTTGGTCTGCATGGGTCATCGATCGAAGGCATTGAATCTTCCAAGCATTTATTTACTAGATATTTAAGTCACATCGCAGATCATTAAAATTGGTGCTACCAATGCAAAGATTTTTCAATTTTTAGCAATGGAGAGCCGCTATTTTGTGCGTCAGAAGTTCATCAATCTATCCTGCTGACGGAAGGATTTCGGATGGCTCGGGTTTTGGTTCCATCTGATAGAAAGGTTTCAAAACATCAAGCTTTACAATTGAAATGTAGTGCGCAAAACTTCCGAAGGTAGGGCGCAAAAGCACCGCCTCACCCCAACACACAATTGCACAAATTTGTAAAGACATGATAGCTATACATGACCAAAATATAGATTTGCTAAAAACTAAGTTTTAATTATTTTGACAATCTGAATTTTCAATGCCTACCAAGGTGCCGTGCTTATTGGGCAGCAAAGTTTATTCTGTCCATATTCTGCACCTTTGGGGCTCTATCAAGCGTAGTATGGACGACCATGCGATATGAAGTTACGCGGAGTTGTACAGAACACATTTTCTTTTCTCAAACAACTATATGTCAACACCAACCGCTTCTTCCGCTTTCATGTAATGGTACAACAACTAGTGCTTGGTGCAACATGTCGTTGTTATTATGCTATTGGCACTGGTTTGCCAAAGTTGGCATTTGGTACGAGGACCACAATTTGCGCCTAATTTGCAAGAGCGTAAAGTCTAGACCCCATTCGTTATACTTCGCACCGGGTGGTGTACAACCATTGACGGACCAAAAATAATCACCAAAAAAGGTAACTTCGTGGTGTTTTTCAAGGTTTGTGGCCTTCGCTTATATGTTGAGAAATTTGGCGAAACTTAAAAGCAATTCAAATTAGCAAAGTGTTTCTTTATTTGTTTCAAAAATGTCTAATTTAAACGCCCTAAAGCTATTGGCCATACTTTTGTTGACACCAATATCTAGCATTTCACATCTACTTGAGCAATGGGTGTTCCGGTACATCACGAAAAGGGTACCAATTGTTAGAAACTGATACCCAAGAGTGATGATAATCGAAAGAACACTTCAGCAATAGATAAAATGGTTCAATAACTTTTGATAGTTCACAAATTCAAGTTCATCCAAGAAAACACCAACCTGTATGAACATCACAACATGGCTTAATCATGGCAGATTAAAACATAGAAAAAGGTATAAAATAAAGCTGAAAAGCTATGCCAAAGTTCAATTTATACAATGTCATCAAAAGCTCTGTGACTTGTCAAAATAGAATTTACCGCTTTTTGGAAATCGTGGCACATTTCATGCAATTGATGCATGTCAGCTTTTCAGTATGGTTCCAAAGTGATTTTCCGCAGAAAATATATTCATTCAGGATGAATGCTCCTTTGGAATTCAATGTGATGGCCTAAATTCGTGAAACAGTGACTTCTCAATGACTTCTAGACTGGATTGTCTATTGTCATTCATTTTACAACAGTAACCTGTGGTGCTTTTTTCTGCTGAAAAGAACATTTTGTGACGTCGCAAAAGTGATTTTTAACATCCATGGGGCATTTTTGGTGTGTCGGATCTTTTTTTGAATGCCAAATTTTTGCTCTATGAGTCTAATTTATAACGAAAAAAGCATTGCACACATTGCTGGGTTTATTTCGGGTGATGTGGTTCTATGTTGGCTTACGCCTTGATTGTACTTTGATAGAAGACCTATCATACGACATACACAAATCAAACCCATAGGCGGCAACATCCGAAGAAAGGTCCTCTGCTACACAAGGTACTATAGGTCGATACAATTCATTGTTTACCCCTCTATGGCAAGCTGTAGTGGTTTGGACTAGTTTTAGGCCTTGTTTGAGATGCGGCTTTGACGGTTGTTAAGCAATATGGGTAGCGCCCGATTGCCAGTGGTCCTAGCTGTGTAGGAAAGTGCTACTTTGGTAATTTTTCGGGGCGTCTTGACGGAAAATGCGAAGATTTCATTGAAAAAGATATTGGTGGCTCCACAAAGGAAGCTAGGGGCCTAGCTCATCGTGATCACTATTTAATTTGCCTCAAACAATGGACATGTGGTTTTGAAGGCTAGTTTGGAATCCATTTATGTTGTAGATGCCTCTACCCTGCCAATGAGCTTTAGCTTTGTCATGAACCTTTCTCTACCAATGGTCCTGGGTCTTTGGATTCATCAAGCGTCCGGTGCATTGAGTGATGACATCGGTTTTTCCAGGGGCATCAGTGGCAGGGTTGACAAAGTTGGAAGCTCGTACACAAGGAGAGCACATGACTCCGATGGCACTGATTTTCGTGGGGACTTAAGACTTTAAGGTGCATAGTGCACCAAAGAGTGTGCCAAACTTAAAGCACGGTAGTTGTTTTTTCGCTTTTAGTATTCCTGCTACTTACTTACTTTCTTTTCAATACAACACTTTGAAATTCAACATTTTGCCGAACTATATGCTACTATTTAGGCCCTCTTATTTGTCCGTGTGATTTGTACAAATGCACAATCATTGTGCTACGATTGGAAATTTCATTTTACATTGTCAATCGCTAGGTTGTGGGTTTGGATTGAAATTATTAAAGCCTAATGGATAATTTCATGCAGGTGAGCTCATAGATGGCTACGCATTTTTAAAACAATAGCAAGATAAGTTGTGTCGTTTTGCGGTGCCCAACGGTTGGCCGTACTCTAGTAGCATAACACAACTGGTTTTGGTTGATGCGAAACGATGACTTTTTGTTGCCGCCAATTCGACAAAGCATCGCCAATCCTAGCAAAGGATTCATACTGTAACCAAAAATGGCACCCATTGTGACATGTCCATGATTATCAACTCCGGATTGTTTAAAATCAGCTTTAAGGTAGCGGATGCTTCATCAGTTCGATTTGAAAATATTTTTGGAAACAACATCAAAAGCACGGAATGAAACACATTTTTGGTATGCCCGGTATGTAGAAGCCCTCATCAAAAGGCAACCACATATCTGCATCAAATTGCAAGAAAAAGCAATGACCATCATAATAATATACGAAGGTGGTGTGCAATCTGGCTTAGCACAATAGAATACCGCCCATATGACGTTTTTCTTATGCAAATTTCACATACGCAAAAGAACATTTCTTTACGAGCAAGGATTTATTTTATTTCATGCTATTTCACAACCGAAGATTTCTACTCTCTGATACACAATGGTCATTAGAAACCCCAAATGATAGGCAATCATTTCGCACAACTCAAAATGGTACACTTTTACAAGAACAAAAAACTTTGAATAAGCTTTTGTAGTCGTGGTCCTAAGTTACTTTGTGTTTGTGCAGCAGTCACACGCGCGCACTTCAGATTGTTGCATAGTGCTGCGCATTACATAATGTAGATAAATGAAAGACGCTCAGATTGTGTGTGTTTGTATGTTACAATTATCGAGATATCATGATTGTTTTATTATCATGTTATTCAGGGACTATGAAAGGTCTTAGGATAAAATCAGAACTGCGTCCCTGATTTGAAGGATTGGTGTTGTGCTCTGGCCTGCTACAATTTTGTCCTAACTGGGAAAATTTTCGGACATCGTTGAGATTGAGGTTGCGAAGAATTGTGGCCGCTGTGGAGAAGTTTAAGCAACAGAGCAGGACGCAAACATGTGCATTTACGTCCGAAGTTCGGGAACAAATTTTTTCCCGCTTTCACCGAATATATGCACAGGGCAGTGCTACAACCCGCCAAAGAGGACAAGTTGAGGAATGTTCTGCGCGGCCTGAACACTTTTTTTTTCGGGTTAACGTTACAGAAGCAACAGACGCGGCAGAATGCTCGACGGTGAACACCAGAGAAAGCTTCACAACGTGCTGCAGGAGTTGGGGACAGAAGAGTCTTGGTATGCAACTAAGGTTTGGAATCGATTTTGGCGATTAATCGATTAATCGATTAATCGGCAATGATCGGCAAACCAAACAAAATAATTGCAATCTACCGATTATTTTGCTACCTGCATTGAAATCGAATCGATTATTTCGGCGCAGAGCGGCACACCACAGTTGAGCCGCCAGTGCAATCAGCAAGGAATCAAAAATGGCAAACTGTCGCTGAACTGCAGAAGAAGCGAAAACGTATGATGCACACCACTGTGGTTTTTCTTTTTAAAGGCAACGGGGTTATGAGCACCAGGCAAAACGCAATAAACACAGGTTGCAAAAACGAGTCTGAAAGTCAGCTTCTGAGCAGTGCCGGTGTGGTACGACACCACGACTGTTACATGGACGATGGTTGCAGCATGAAACAGCGCGTACAACCGCCATCGCGAACCTGAACCTGATGCATGATCATCCTGATTATAATGATCAGAATCTGAACGACAACGAGATCACCGAACGTCAAAGCAGCAGCACTGAGGAGACTTTCCACTCCAGCAGAAGTGGCAGGCGTCGCAAGGTACTGTCGCGCCTTTCTACTCAGGTTGGGAAAAGTGGTGATTGTAATGATCAGAATCTGAACAACCAATACGCACGCTTAAGGATAACAATACAAAGCGTGCGTGTAGTTGTATGCGGCGAGCAACCTGCAGCCGAGCGTTTCCTCTTTCATAGCGTGCGCGAGATCACCGAACGTCAAACCAGCTGCGCTGAAGAGCCGTTCTACTCCAGCAGCAGTGGCAGGCGTCGCAAGGTACTGTCGCGCCATCCTACTCAGGTTGGCATAAACAGTTCGGTGTCGACGCCACCATTCTATGACATTCGTCTGCATGCTTTCTACTGGCAGTGCCATATGTGCTGACAGTCCGTCGTCAGGTTGCAAATCTGGAACATGAACACGTCGACCTGCTGCCTCTTCGAATTCATCCTGAAGAAGAGCTGACAGTCCTCTCTTCTTTTGTGCTGCAGGTTTTGGTTGAGGGCGTTCAGCATGCTGAGGCTGCCACTTCTGTGTCCATTGCGCCCTGAAGGCTTCAACAGCAGTGTCCCTCCGTCCCTGTGAAAGAAACCTGAAGGACTTCAATCGAGGATCAAGAAGTGTGGCAATACTATATTGTTCAAAGACATGGTCTGGCAGAGCCTTAATGAAGCGATCCTCCAAAGCTGTTCGAAGGTTTGCACGTGCTGCTCTGACCTCTGGTGTAGTTTGTTGTGGTTGAACAACTGAGTCGTCCCAATTGCACACTATCTCACCTTTGCGAACCTTGTGGATGAGCATGTACACACTGGGTAATACAAGCGATGCTGTCACATACTGAGTACCTTCAATGTCATTCACCACTGTGGCTGCTGGATAAAGTACTGCCACAGAGTGCTCATTCACCTTCCAATCATTGTAATCCATGTGACTGTCAGCATAGGGTCCATCTTCATGTCGCGCTTCAGCACCATAGTTGATATCATAGTTCTGAACAATCACTTTTGGCTCCCGGAACCAATTTATGGAGTCATGTGTGTAGTGCCACCGAACAGAGTTGCCTGTTTGTGGTGGCTTCCTTTGAGGCATGTCAAACCGTTTCTGTAAGTCCGCCAGCCGGTCAAGACGGTTCCCTGATCTATGAAAATATGTCGTCATCCCTTTGGCCTTCTGCACGACATCAGAAATTCCTTCACTTTGCAGGTATTCCTTCACTGCCAGTTCGATGGTGTGACCGACGCAGTAACCACCCGGCAATCCACCCCAGGCCTTTTTAATATTACTTCCTTGATCGGAAACTTTGGCGTGAATGTCCTCAAACGTCAGTCCAACAGTAAGAAGATCCTCCATGGTTTGCTTTCGAATTTTTTCGCCAGTATGCCGTTCACCAGTAAAACCTGTACAGCCAATGAGCATGGCGTCCAGGTTCTCCCAGTCTTCGTCAATGTACTATGAAAAGGTACCCATCAGTGATACATGGCTGTCACTCCAAATGTCATAGGCCATGCTCGGCTTCACTCTCTGCTCCTTCAACTGTGTGATGATTTTCCTTTGGCTGGCAGTCTGGTTGCAGGTGCCTTTGGCTTTGGTTTCACACCACGGTTTCCCATGATTTTGCCTGCAAGGAGACAAAAATAAGTAGTACAACAAGTAGTGCAGCCTGACTGGGTGTCTAGAAAGTCGGACCATGCCTCCCCTGGTGGCCTGCCACCAATAGGTGAGTTTGGCAAGCCACCGAGTGTGGAAGCCAGCATGGCTCTGATGGCCTGGCCCTGACGGCTGATTAGATGTAAAGTGTTTGGAATTATGGTACCGTGATGACATCATCGTGATGACGTCATGAGTGATACCGTGATGAACTCATCGTGGTGACGTCATCAGTGAGTGCATGATGATAAGCAAAGATGACATCATCACTAAAAATCCTAGGGAATTTTTTATGTGGAATAAAAATTTTGTTGGAAAAGGAAAGATCCAAAAATGAAGGGGCAATAACCGGAACAATCGGTTATTTTTTGCAAAACGATCCGAAAAAACTGATTATTTGAAGGGGCCATAATCGGAACAATCGGTTATTTTTTGAAAAACGATCGGAAAAAACTGATTATTTTTATTGAAACCAATTCCGAACCTTATATGCAACTTCCGTTCCTGAACGTGAATATCATGAAGGGGCCTTTCTGAGGATGTGTCAAGCTGTAGCGCTAAGCGACGCGTATAATACAGCGCTGGATTTGGGTTTGCCGGCAGTGTTGGGTGGGCCAAGAACGTCAAGGCCCTGGGAAGAAAAGAGCTGCAGCATTCGAGGACTTCGTGTGTTACGAGCGCTGGGTTGCGCTCAGAAAACAGCGCTGACGAACGACGCTGGGTGCAGCGCTGACGAAAGAGTTCAGCATCAGCACGAAGATGACAGCAAAAACCAGGCGGCGTCCACGAGAGAGTGCCCAAGTCGTCCCGAAGGTTTGGAGTTTGCGCAAACGCATGCCGGCGCGCACGAAGCGACGCAGCTGAGGTCCACGAGTGGCGCCACGGAAGGGAGGCCGACGCGAGAGTCCACGAGTGCCAGTGGGACAACACAACCGCGGACACGAGGACTTCAAATCCGAGGACGACGACGAAAGGAAAAGGCGTCGACTTGAAGGTGCTATAAAAATATTTTTCTAAAGGTTCTCCGTTGTGGCGTGTGTTTGTTCGCGCTTTTTGCAAGTTTGGCAAGTTGTAACGGCAGCAGTGACAGCACTCAGATTATACATCAATGTGATCAGAATTTCAATGATTCTCAGATGTACATTAGTGCAGTCAATTTTCCGCTTGTTTTCATGTTTTCCTTTCGCCGCCAGATGTCGCCTGTGAGCGCGCGTCGAGTCGCATTTGTCTTTCGTGATTTCCCAATAGGATTTATTTAAATTATTTCGAATGATTTCACGTTGTGTCATTATGTGCAATGAATGCGCATTGAGATTCTATGTCTGCTCCATTTTTGTAGACCGGGTTTTCTGACTATTCATATTCCACCATGGAGTTCACTGGACTTACAAGTGCTTCGCATATGTCGCTCCCAGAGGCTGGATATGGGTCTGAAGAGGGTCATGTGGGTTCCGAGATATCAGGGGCAGTGTCGGGCGTTACGACCCCTGGGGCATCAAGGCTACAGGCTTCGCAGTTACAAGAAAGATCCGCCACTATGCAGCGGTTACATGGTAGCAGAGGAAATCATGACTCTGCTTCTGGAATCTCCACGGACACCCTGAGATCATCGGACTTTAGCGGGGCTATTACTCGTTCTGGGTCACTTCGTGTTCCCCCTGAGGTTACATTCGTGGCATCTCCCCAGCGAACCGAAGATCACCCTTCTCAGTGTCCTTACTGTGGCCATAGACATTGGCCTGGAGTTCATACTTGTGCTGATTGTTGTGTGAACGCCCCACCCAACCTTAAACCCGGTCGAGAATCTCCCTCCTTGAGTGAATCTGGTTCCAGCTCTCACGCTTTGCCTGATCTTGAAGACAGCAGCAGCGAAGGAGAGCAGTCTGAGCCTGGCATTAGTGGTGATTACTGGGAAAACCACATCCAGGAAATCTGGAACCAGGAGTTCCTGAACCGCCAGAATTGGCTACTGGCGGAGGCGAGCTACCGAGGCCGCCTGAGGAACTGGTTCAGGGCGTCGTGCCAATTCATCAGGGACAGCGGCCGGTTGCGATTCGACGCCCAATTGCAGGAACAAGAGGACTGGGAAGAACTGATGGACCAGTTCGACCACCAGGCTGCCGTGATGGTGCAGATGGCCATCATCGCCGAGGAAAGACGCCAGAACGTGCGTCAGCACGCTGGTCCGTCGGGCGCCTGGGGTCCGAACGACGAAGAGGTCGACAAAATGAGGTGTGATTCGACACATTCTCACCTCTCCAGGGAGCAACTGTCCAAGCTTCCTCACTCCAACTCCAGTGTTGACAGCTGGGTTGATGAAGTGAGAAGCAAAGGAAAAGGTACGAGATGCCCGTCATGTGGCGAGTGTGCCAAGGACTGCTCCTGTCGACGCCAGATTTCGTAGCTGGAAGACAGGGTGAAGGAGCTGAAGAAGGCCGCCAAGGAGAAAAAGAGGGATGACGACAGCAAGTGGAAGGAGATGGAGCAGAAGCTGGAGAAGTTGACCAATCTGGTACAAAATCTGAGCACTACTGGGCTCACTGGACCAGCGCCTACAATGGCAAGTCACCCAGCACCTACCTCCTCAGCTGCACCTGCATCCACGCCTTACGGCGTTCCACATTCTCCGGCACCCCCAGCTTTTACTGGTTCACACCCAGCTTATACTGGAATTTCTGGTATTTCCCCTACTGGATTTGGAAGTCCTATTGGGCTTAATCTGGGTACTGAAGGAGGAGAATCTTCGTCGGAGAGGTCTGTACTGTCTGTTGGTACTGTCGAAGATATTGATGGAGAAGCAAGGACCACCGTGAAGGAGAGATCAATGGCCTTGAAGAGAAAAGGCAAAGAAAAGAAGGAAACCGAAGCCAAAATGAAGGAGAAGCAGAAGAAATTGAAGGAGATGAGGCTGCATCAAGCACAACCAGCGCCGTTCGTGCAGCCTACTGTGGACCACGCGTTGCTGGCGGCCGCAATTGCGCAGGCACAGGCAACGGGAGGCGCCGCTGTCAACCCAGTGTTCGTCAATCCGGTTGGCACAGCCACAAATTTCAACCTGAACCACCTGCTGAATCCTTTGCACATGAGGCTGAGAGGATCAGTAATGAAGCAGCCGAAGTTCTCAGGGCACCCAAATTACTGGGCGTCCTTCGAGAGGCAGTTCATGGTTTGGCTGCAGACAGAGAAACTGGACAAGGAACTCTGGATTCTCGGGTTGACGGATTGTTTGACTGGCAAACTCAGGGAAGGTACATATAATCTTTATGTGGAAAGGCAGAATCAAGGAGATCCCCTGACTTATGAGGAGTTGTATCGAAGTCTCAAGAAGAAAGGCTCTCGACTTCCTGAAGATCATTACAGGAACCGTCTGGAGAACTTCAGGGCGATCAAAAAATTGTTTCTGGAAGAAATTCAAATTGCAAGGCAAGATTGGGAGTTTTTGGTGCAAGAGGCGGAGAACTCGGGAGAAGGACTTTCTGAAGGCGAGATGAAGAAGATCCTCCTGAGTAAGCTCACGCCAGAGACCAAGCAGAAGATCAGGGACTCTCAGGCGGACCAAAAAGTCCTGGGCAACTGGGTTGAAGTCCGAGGATTGCCGGAGACTATGGGAAAAATGGCAATTCGTGAGTTGCTACACTCTATCAGTGCTACTGGATTGAAGGACATCACTATTCGTGAGGGCAGATGGAGAGTTGGTTTCCATGATTCTGAACAGTCGGAGTTTTTCTGTAGCATGGTGGATGGAAAAATGAAGTATAAGGGAACAGTTTTGAGAGTGCGAGTTGCCTGTTGAGGTGAGGAATCGCGCGCGCTGGGGCCCTGTCCCAGAACGAAATAAAAAGACGAGTAAAACACGACGAAAAATTTTTCTGAATAGCTGAAAATAAAGCTAATTAGCATAAAAAACGCTTAGGCCAAAAAGCGCGCTGCGAAACGCGTAAAAACGCGACAAAAAATTTTTCGACGTGAAATAGGTGAATAGTTAACGCCGTAAGCACCGTAACGCTCGTGGGACCCCAACGCCGTCCTTGCCGTCGTCTAACTCGCTATAGGCGCAAAGAAAAACGCGTCGCGAGCAGCGCGTAAAACTCGAAGATTTTTCATAACTCGCCACGACCCCTCACGTCGCACCCTGCCGCCTTTTTCTTCTTATTCTTCATGCACCTCCCTCCCCACCCTCGTGCCCATCACTCCCCTTGCCCTGCAGCTCAGGCGGCGGCCCTGGGGGAATGCGGTTAACCCTTAGCAATGGACACCAACACGCTCCACGACGCCACGCACAAGAACGAGGCCGAGAACATCAAGAACGACGGGTAACACGTAAGGCACAGCAGCGAACATGGTCTTGCTGCACGCGAGTGTGTTGGGTCGTGTATAATTTTATTTTATTTTCAAAAGCAAAAAAAAAAGAAGAGTTTTCAAAGGCACGGAAAAACGGCAGGGGTATTTAGCAAAAGAAAAGAGGACAAAACAAACACCAGCAGCGCAGACAACCGCACAGCACAGCCAACCAGCACAGCACCGCAGGACAGCACGGCACCGCAGGACACGGCACAGAGCGCAGGACACCACAGGACAACGCACAGCACAGCAAGACACCACGACACACCAGAGCAGCACCACCACACCGCAGAACGCCCAGGGAGACACCACAACGCACAGGGACACGCCACAGCACGAGGCACCAACAACAGCGCAGACGACACAGGCGCCGCACGACAGGCCGCAGGAGGGCAAAGCAAACACAAACAGCACCGCAAAACGACAGCAGTGCACGACAGCACAGCACCACACGATAGCTCACCGCCACAGCACAGGACACAGGGAAGCAGGGCACCACAGCCAGCACAACAAGGCACCGCAGCGCACAGAGCGGAGAAGACAGGGAACGCACAGCGCGAGGAAAAGAGCACCACAGCACGCAGACACCACCACCGGGCCAAAAACAGCACAGCCAACCAACAGCACAACACAGCACAGCACGACAGCCCACAGGAGGGCAAAGCAAGCCCCGACAGCACCGCAACACGACAGCAGAGCACAACAGTACAGAACCACGCGACAGCACAGCACCACAGAACACGACACAGGAAAGCAGGGCACCACAGCACACCACACCAACCACAGGGAAGCAGACCACGCGGCCGGACAGGGACACCGACACCGAAACACGCCACCAGCAGACAACCACGGGCCACCAGACCCAGCACCGCACCACGGCACACCACAGGAAACAGCACAACACACAGCAGCGCACCACAGCACCAAGCGCCAGCAGCAGCACGCACCACACGAACAGCACAACGCGAGCGCACCAGCACAGCGAAGCACAGCACCGCACAGAACGGAGAGCACAGGGAACGCACAGCACAGCACCCCGAGACACACACAGCACAAGGCAGAGCGGCGAACAACAGCACGCACCACCGCGCCACGACAAAACACACACAGCACAGAGCACACAGCGCGGGGGAACACCGCACAACACAGCGCCGCAGAGCACAGGGCCCCAGAGCGACGGACAGCGCCAGAGGGCACGGCGCAACAAGCAGCGGCACCAAACGAGCGCAACACAGCACACGACAGCACAACACCGGGCGACACAACGCGCAGCAGCGCGGCGCAGCACCGCACCGGGGGACGCACAGCACAACACGGCACACAGCACCGAGGGGCAGGAACGAAAACCGCGGGACACAAAGGGGGGGGGGGGGGGCAGCAGCCACGCGGGAGCAGCCAACAGCCAGGGGGAAAGCACGACAGAGGGACAAGCGCACGGAGAGCCGAGAAGCGGAAGGCCAACAAAACAAACAACGCAAGCGCCGAGGCCCAGGGCACCCGGGGCCGGAAACCAGAGAAAGCCGGAGACAACGGGGGCGCACGGAGGAAGAAAAAAAAAAAAAAAAGAAAAAAAAACGCCAAGGCCACAAGCAGGAGCGACGGAAAACCCGAGACACAAAGGGGGGGGGGGCGGGGGAGCAACCACCAAAGAGCAGCCAACGGCCAAGCGGAGGACACAAACGAGGCGCGAGCCAAGCAGCGGGAGGCCGAGAAAAACACCCAACGAGGAACGGCAACGGCAGCGAAAGAGAGAGGGGCAACCCCAGCCCGGAGGGGGCCAAGCAAAGCAGAAGGACAAAGCGGCCAAAGGAAAAGGTGAGGCGCACCAGAACGCGCCCGGGAGGCCGGCCCGCCCGACCCGGCCAAGAAGAGCAAGCACACGCAAACACGCACGGGACCCGGGCGTGGCGTCCTCCGACGCGCAAGGGCAGGTGTCGGCGTCCACACGAAACAGCCCCGGTGCACCGGCCGAGTCCCCCGTCGAAAGACGGACGGTACGGGAAACCGGACGCGTCAGTGACCGGGTCCACACACGCCAACCACCGCAGCGCACGCAGCCCAAGACCGACGCCGGAGGGACCCGCCAGGGACAACCCCATCGCGGGGCCCCGAACGGGTACGACGCGGAGCGAGCCCAGCGCCCCTGCCTCGGCGGGGGCCAGCGGCAGGCACAATGAGCCCGGTTCTCGGCCGGCCTCCGCGTGCCCCGCGCAGCCGCCCAGTAAAGCCGGGGGCGCAAGCTCCCGGGGTGGGGAAAGGCACCACGGCGTCGGGAAAGCCGACCGGAGCACCGAGAGCGACCGGACCGGACGAGGCGCGGCGCACCACGCGGGGCCACGAGGCACGCCAGAGAGGCACGCCGCCGGCCACAACCAAGGCACACAGACAGGTGCCAAGCAGCGACGGCCGCCGGGTGCCACAAACCCGGATAGCGCGCACAACACGCAACGAACCACGGCACACGAACAGGTGCCAGGCAACAGCCAACCCACACACCACAAACCCCAGCCAACGAGGAACGGCAACAGCAGCGAAAGAGAGAGGGGCAAACCCCAGCCCGGAGGGGGCCAAGCAAAGCAGAAAGACAAAGCGGCCAAAGGAAAAGGTGAGGCGCACCAGAACGCGCCCGGGAGGCCGGCCCGTCCGACCCGGCCAAGCAAAGCACGCACACCACCGCCGCCAGCGGACCCCAGCCAGGAGTGGCGGGGACCGCCCACCACCAGCGGCAGCGAAACCCAGCCAAGAGTGGCGGGGAGTAGCACACAGGAACCTCCGCCAGGAGTGGCAAGGGACCCCAACAACACACCACACACCACCGCCGCCAACGGACCCCAGCCAGGAGTGGCGGGGACCGCCCACCACCACCGGCAGCGAAACCCAGCCAGGAGTGGCGGGGAGTAGCACACAGGGACCTCCGCCAGGAGTGGCGAGGGACCAACCACACCACACACCAGCCACAACCCCACCAACACACCACCGCCACACACCACACACCGACGCCGCAAGCGGACCCCAGCCAGGAGTGGCGGGGACCGCCCACCACCAGCGGCAGCGAAACCCAGCCAGGAGTGGCGGGGAGTAGCACACAGGAACCTCCGCCAGGAGTGGCGAGGGACCAACCACACCACACACCAGCCACAACCCCACCAAAACACCACCGCCACACACCACACACCACACACCACACACCACACACCACCGCCGCAAGCGGACCCCAGCCAGGAGTGGTGGGGACCGCCCACCACCACCGGCAGCGAAACCCAGCCAGGAGTGGCGGGGAGTAGCACACAGGAACCTCCGCCACGAGTGGCGAGGGACCAACCACACCACACACCAGCCACAACCCCACCAACACCCACCGCCACACACCACACACCACACACCACCGCCGCAAGCGGACCCCAGCCAGGAGTGGCGGGGACCGTGCACCACCAGCGGCAGCGAAACCAAGCCAGGAGTGGCGGGGAGTAGCACACAGGAACCTCCGCCAGGAGTGGCGAGGGACCAACCACACCACACACCAGCCACAACCCCACCAACACACCACCGCCACACACCACACACCACCGCCGCCGGCAGACCCCAGCCAGGAGTGGCGGGGACCGCCCACCACCACCGGCAGCGAAACCCAGCCAGGAGTGGCGGGGAGTAGCACACAGGAACCTCCGCCAGGAGTGGCGAGGGACCAACCACACCACACACCAGCCACAGAGCAAGCGCCAGCCGAGGGAAGGCAAAGGGAGGAACAGCTAGGTAGGCCCCCCCCCCCCCCAAAAAAAAACGGGGGGGGGGGCGCGCGAAAACACGCCACAGCCACCAAACCGCCCGCCAACAACACAGAAGGGGGCCAAACCCCCCACCCAGAGGGCACCGAAGACAGGACCCCCAAACAGGCACAGGGGGACCACCCAGCCAAAACCGGCAACACCAAGCCAAAAACAGCGGCCCACCGGAAAAAGAAAAAAAAAAAAACAAAGCCAGCAGCCCAGCCCGAAAGAAAGGAGACGGGGGGAGAGACCACAAGGCCCGGGACAGGGTTTGAGGTTTGAGGTTTGATTTTGCGGGTACTAGACGCCTTTCGGCCCCGGGGGGCCACCTGGTCGGGCCAGGTGATATCCTCCCCACCGGGTCCTAGTGGGGGGCCCTCCAAGACGCACCTCCTGCCTGGTGGCGGAGTCCCCCGGGTTCACAGAGCTCGGAGCCCCGTCCTTCCCCGGCGTCCCCGTTTCGCCACTCCCCGGTCAGTGCATCAATTCGCAGCCGTGGCCGCGGGCGCTTACCCACTGCGTCGCCCCCCTAATGCGTGGTCGCCCGGGGCACCGGCGCCGCCGGGCCCGTGCTACTGGCTTGTCGCCAGTGGGACCCCCTTGGGCTGGCGCGGTGGCTGCCTAGCCTAGGGGTTGGGGCGTGGCGCTGTGCGTCACTACTGCCTTGGCGGGTGCAGTGTCCCGTCTGTGTGTGCGCGGCGCTCGCGGCCGGTTCGGGGGGGTTCGGGCCGGTACCTGGTGTTGTGTTTCCCCTTCTTCCCCCTTCCCGCCCCGCGTATCCCGCGTTGCGTGTGGCGGGCCGTCCCGTCCGGGTGTCCCTTACCCTCGCTCGCTGGTACGCCATTCCAGGTGGTCTGTGCGTTCCGCGCGCTCGGTCCGGTTGCCCTTCTGGTGGTCCCCGCGTGTCCTTTTCGTGTGTGTGCGCTCGCGCTCTCGCGGTGTCCGCTCCCCGCTGGGTGGTGTGGCGCGCGCATCTCGCGTGGTCCCGGCACTGGGCGCTGGTAGGGCCGTTCCATGTGGTCCGTGCCCCTCCGCGTGTCCTGCCCCGGTCCCGTGCTCCGTCTGGCGTGCTTGGGGGGGGGCGGTCCGGTCCCGGTTCCCCCCTACTTGGCTTGGGGTTGCGGGGGCGGCGGCTGGGCGTCCCCGGGGGGGTGCCCTCGTCCGCGGGAGTCTCTCACGCCGCTGAGGGGTGTCGTCGGCTATGTATCCTGCCTTGAGGGTGGGGCTGTGCGCCGTCCACGCGCAGTCCACGCGCACGGGGTCGGGACTGGGGAGGGGGCTGGGTGGGGTGCGTTGGATCGCCGACTGACGTGCACTGGGGTAAGAGGCGGGCAGTAGCACCACCGGGTCGCCGACTGACTGTTGGGCGGGGGGTCGCTCTGTCTCTTTCCGTCCCTCTGCCTTCCCTGGGCAGGCAACAAAGCGGGCGTCACTGGCGTTGCGCCGTCCATGGGGGGCGTGGCCCCCAATACCACTCCGGTTCGTGTTCACCCAGCCTCTCCGGGTACGATCTGTGCGGCGTCCCTGTGCGCAGGCGTGGGCCCGTTTGTTCTTCGCGGCCCCCTTGTGGGCCGGCGGCCGGAGCGGGGGGGGCGGGTCACACTCCGGCCCCCCTCTCGGGTGGGGGGGCCCATTCCCCTTGCCTCGGGGGGGGTGTCGCGCTGCGGCCTCCCCGCTCTCGTTCCGGGCGGCGGCCTGTGGTACCCCTTTCTGGCCCTCCCCTCCGGCGCGCGCGTGCGGTCGGGGCTGACGTGCCGCCCCGGGGCGGGGGGGGGTGAGGGGCGGCCCGTGGACCGCTCCCCTGGGGGCCCCGGCTGACCTGCAAACCCCCCCTCCTTCCCCTCGGAGTGGGCTGTGGTCACGGGAGGGTCATGTGGGGCGCGGCCTCCTTCGTGCTCCGTTGTGCGCGTTGCTCCGGCACGCCGGTTTGGGTCCGTGGGGGCAGGTCCAGCCGCCGCCGCCCTTACCGTGTCGCCGTTCCTCCTGTGGGTGGGGGCGCCCCCCCGGCCCTGGGGGGGCGGAGGGCCGCGCCTGTGGCTCCCCTGCTGGGGTGGGTGCGGGGGGGGGGGGGGGGGGGGCCACCCCGCCTGCTCCCGGGCCTGTGTGGGAGGGGGGGGGGGGGGGAGTGGGGGGGGGTCCTCCGGTTCCCTGGCGATGCCCCCTGTCGGCCAAAAAAAAAAAAAAAAAAAAAAGGGGGGGGGGGGGGGCGGCTTGGCGGTCCCAGCCCCGGGGGCCAGCCATCGGCCAGGGGGGTCGCGCCCTTCCCCCGCCCCCCTCTACCGAGTGCCGGATCCTCCCGCAGTCCCTCCCTGGGGCCCCTCATTTCCCGGCCGTTGCCGCGCGGCGCTGGCCGGCCGGGGGTGGCCGTGAGGGTCAGCGGTCAGTGGTTAGCGGGTTGCGGGGCCGCCTTCCCTGGGTAGGTAACAAAGCGGGCGTCCCTTGGCGTCGTGCTGTCCATGGGGGGCGTGGCCACCCATACCATTCCGGTTCGCGCCCACCCGGCTTCTCTGGGCACGATCTGCGCGGCGTCCCGGTGCGCAGGCGCGGGCCCACTTGCTCTTCGCGGCCCCCATTGGAGCCGGCGGCTGGGGCGTCGGGGCGGGTCACACTCCGGCTCCCCTCTCGGGCGGGGGGGTCCGTCCCTTCAGCCTCGGGGGGTGGGGGCCGGGGCCCCTGCGGCCGGCGGGCCGGCGGGGGGGCGGGGGGGGGGGGGGGGTGTCGCGCCGCGGCCTCCCTGCTCTCGTTCCAGGCGGCGGCCTGTGGTACTCCTTCCCGGCTCTCTCCGCGTCGCCGGTGCTCTCCCTTCCGGCGCGCGCTTGCGGTCGGGGCTGAAGTGCCGCCCCGTGGTGGGGGGGGTGAGGGGCGGCCCGTGGACCGCCCCCCTGGGGGCCTCATCTGACTTGACACCCTCCCTCCGTCACCTCGGAGCGGGCTGTGGTTACGGGAGGGTCATGTGGGGCGCGGCCTCCTTCCTGCTCCGTCGTGCACGTTGGGGGGGGGCGGGGGCGGCATGGCGGCCCCGGTCCCGGGGGCCAGCCCCTACCGAGAGCTGGATGCCCGCGCAGGCCCTCGCCGGGGCCCTCTCCTCCCCGGCCGTTGCCGCGCGGCGCCGGCCGGCCGGGGGTGGCTGATGGTTAGCGGCCAGTGGTTAGCAGGTTGCGGGGCAGCCGGTTCCTCCCCGCGCTTGGCGCCCCCGCACTCCCTCCCGCGGGTGGCGGCGCATCCCCGCACGTCGTGCCGTACCGTGGGGGGGGCGTGGGTCAGGGGGCCCATCCCCCCCTCCCGTGCCCGCCGTCTGGGCCTTCACTTGCGCCGCCGCTTGTGTGGGGGCTGGGGCTGCGGCGGCGGCGGGTTGTGCCGGCGGTAGCGCCAGTGGGCGAGGGCGCTACGCAGAGCCCGGGGGAGCCAGTTGTTGGCGTCCGCATCCGTGATGCGGAGCACCGCCCCCCCCTCCAGGAAGGCCGGCCACGTCGGCTCCCTGTCGGGCCACGCCGCCCGGATCACTGACCTGAGGACCCTCTCGTGGTCCCCTGGTGCCGCCCACCCCCCCGGGGGTGCCTCCCGGTGTCCTCCGTCCCTCCGGAGGAGCACGGCATCGAAGGGCCGGTTCCGCGACCTCCTGGAGGTCCCCTGGTTGGCCCAGCACAACCACCCGTACACTTCCCCCACCAGAGGGAGGGTCTCCCCCCCCAGCGGGTCCGGGACTGCGCCCCAGTCCACGTTCCACGGCCGGCTCTCCTCCGCCCCCTGTGCCGGCCCCCCTCGCTGCTCCTGCACCTGCGGCGCCGATGCCACGCCCCGTCCCCCCTCCGCCGAGGCCACCCGCGCCGGCTCCGCCCTCGGCGCGGGGGGGGCTTGCTGGTGCTGGTGTCGTGGGGGTTGGGGGGGGATGAGCTCGCCGGCGTCAGGGTCGATGTTGTAGAGGTGGTGGTGGTGGTGGTGGTGGTGGTGGTAGGTGTGGTGTGCCGGCATCTGTTGGATGCCGGGGGGGATGCACCTCACCGGCTGCACTTCCGGCTGCGGGGGTGCCCCGCCCTCTGCCCCCCTCCCCCCGCCCCGCCCTCCCCCCTGGGCTCCCGTGCCCCGTCCCTCCTGTCCCTTGGGGCCCTTGCCCTTGCCCTTGCCCTTGCCCTTGGGCCCCTTTCCGGTCCCGTGCCCATGTCGCGGGTCCCGCCTCTCGTCCCCCACACCCCGGCCCGCTCGCTCTCCCATCCCCCCTTGTCCAGCCCCCTGCGCCTGGGTACCCTGCCCGCGCCCCTGAACACCCTTCCCGTGCCCTGGCCCCTCCCCGACCCCCTGCCCGCGTCGCGGGTCCCGCCTCTCGTCCACCACGCCCCGGCCCGCTCGCTCTCCCACCACCCCTCGCTCCGTCCCCTGCACCTGGGCCTCCTGCCCGCGCTCCCGCGCGCCCTTCCCGTGCCCCGACCCCTCCCCTGCCCCCTGCCTGTCACTCCGTCCGCCGCTCCCCTCCCCCTCGCCGCTGCGCCCTTCCTGGACCACTCGCCGGGCGTCCCGCTGCCTTTGCAGTTGCGGCAGCGTGACGCCCGGCGGTGAGCGCTCGCGCTTCGGGGGGCGGTCATGCCGCTCCCGCCCCGGGGGGAAGGGCTTGGGGGGGTACGGCTTGGGGGGGCTGGTGTGGGTGTGGGCGGGGTTGGCGTGGGCGCGGTACTTCTCGCTCTCCCTGCCCACTGCCGCTGCTGCGGCGGCCGCCGGCGAGGCGTCCGCGGCCCGTGCGGGGTTCTTCCCCCGCTTGCGCGGCGTGCCAGGGGCCGCAGCCCCTCTCGCGCCCTCCGCACTCTCCTTCGCTGCCGCGGCGGCCGCCGACGAGGCGCCCGTGGCCGCGGTCGCAGACTCTCGCGCATCCTTCTCGGTCTTCGCTGCTGCCGCGGCGGCCGTCGGCGAGGCGCCCACGGCCCGTGCAGGGCCCGTCGCAACCCCTCTTGCGCCCTGCTTGCTCTCCTGCGCTGCCCCCCTTGCCGGCGGTGTGCCGGGGGCCGCGGCCGGGGCCGCGGCGTGGCTCGCCGCGGTCTCCGCCTCCTGCGCGTCAGGGCGGGGCGGGGCGGCGGGGCTGGCCGCTTGGGCGGCGGGGGCGGCCGTCTCGGCTGGCCCAGGTTCCCGGGCCGGCAGCGGCGGTCCGACCACCGCCGCCTCCGCCAGCCTCCGCTCCTCGCGCTCCGCGAGGGTCTCCCCCGTCCACTCTGGGGAGGAGACGGGGGAGCGGGAGCGGGACCGGCGGTGGTGGCGGTCGTCCCGCCCGAGGGACCCATCGGAGTCTGCCATTACTGTCACTCTGGTAGGCATGCGTGGTGGCAGGCGCGCCCCTCCCACTACCTCCTGGTGCATCAGTGCCGTGTCGTGGGCAGTGCCGTGTGGTGCTCTGCGGGGGGGGGGGGGGGAGGGGGTGGGGGGCCGGCTGTGGCGTCAGCCCCGCATGGCCGGGGGTCCGCGGCCATCCACCGGCATTGGGAGGGGAGGCGGGGGAGCCACGCGGCCCACGCGTCGCGCCACAGCTCCCAGTCTGGGACGGGGCTCAGGGCCCTGGGCCCCCGGGGGTCGTCGAGCGGTGCCGGGGGCAGCCGCACCAGATGGACCCCCGTAACGGCGGTGACCTCCTGTGTGCGCAGGAAGGTGTGTACTCCGTCCCGCGCCGCGGGCGCCGGGAGGGGGGGGCGGGGTACAGGTGTGGCCCCATAGAGGTGGGTGGGGGTGATCCCCAGGATCCGCCCCGAGCCCCCGCGGGACGCGACGACGAGGAGGAGGAGGGGGGTGCCAGAGCACTCTTGCCAGAGGACCTGCCCCCTGTGGTGGGCACCCCTGGTCCTGGAGAGGGGGGGGGACAGGTCTGGGTTAGCCCAGCCGCGGGGCGTGTGCGTCGCCGGTGGGAGGGCGGGGCACCAAGTGGGCTCCCTGGGGAACGCCTCGTAGACGACGGCGTACGGGGGGGTAGGCCCGGTGCCGTCATACACCGGGTTGGTCGGCCGGGGGCGGGCGGACGCCTCGCCCGCGCCTTCCACGAACACCGTGACCTCGCCCACCTCCAGGTCCTCGTCCGGCGGGTGTAGAAGGTGGAGCGCCGCATCCAGCTCGGACACTCCCCCCGGGTACGTGGCCCGCGCCTGGTTCAGGTACGGGGCCGCGTCCCCGGGGTAGCGCGTCCTGAGGGCGTGCAGCAGGGCTGGGGCGCTACTGCGGAGGGACATGGCAGACCCCGCTCCCGTCAGCCGGAGGGCGTCCCCCATGGACAGGGGCCGGCCCGACCGATTGGACTCGCGCCACTCCATCCAGTGCCCGTAGAGGGCCGCTTCCGGGCTGATGAGCCCCGGCCGGACGGCGTTCACGATCCGGTGCATTGCCGGGAGCAACGTAGGGGCTCCCGCTCCGTTCAGGGCGCGGACGGCCGGGAGGGCGGTCTCGTTGAGGAAGGCCCTCGCACTGCCCTCCAGGTCGCACCGTGCGGCAGCGTGCGCTCCTTTTGCCTCCGCCACCGCGTCCGCCACCAGGCCCCGGACGGCCGCCTCCTGCGCTCTGCGGCGGGCCCTGGCGTGCCCCGGCCCATCCCCCCGTCGGCGTGGCATGGTGCTGCGGGCTCTGCAAAGGGCGGCGGCGGGTGGGGGTTAGGGGGCGAACACGTGCGACAGGTGCGCAATGGATGTGGGGTCCCGCAGGTGCACGTGGATCCATAGAAGGGCAGCGCCCGCGGGGCCCGCCTGTTCGTGTGAGGGGGTGTGTGCCCCCTCGATGCGCCGGCGCAAGGCCTCCTCCTCTGTGCGCCTGCGCGGACCTGCGGGAGGTTCGGGCCAGGGGCACGCGGCTACCTGGGTGCACCGCTCGCACCTGTTGGCGCCTGTCGCTGCTGCGGAGGACACCGTGTCACACTCTCCGCAGAGTCGGCAGGTGTGCGGGAGGTGGGAGGGCGGCGACCAAGGGTCGAGATGGCGGAGCCAGAGGTCGTCCCACCTCTGTCGGAGGGGGTCCCGGATCTCCAGCAAGCGGGCGCGGACGCGGCGCCGGTAGTCCTTGCCAAGCGTCTTCCGCTGGACCTCCTGCCACGTGTCGCCGGGGAGGATCCCGTGGTCGTGGAAGGCGGCGATGAGGTCGTCCCACGACGGGCGGGGGTGCCCCTGGTGGGGGCTCGCCATGTACACGTGGCGCCCGGTGAGGTGGGGCGTCAGCGCGTCCCATTGGCACCCGTTCGCGGTGTCCCTGTGGAGGAGGGCCAGCAGGGTGCCGTCCGCGACCGCTTCCCACCCCACTCGCAGCCCTTCGCAGCCGTCCAGCTCCTGGCGCAGCGCGGCTGCGATACCGGTGGGGAACATGAGGAGCAAGGGCCCCTGCGTGTCGCCCAGCCGGGACAGGGCGTCGTCGTATACCGGCCCCCCCGCTTTGAAGTGCGCCACGGTGAGTTGGGTGGCCCCGTCCTCTGGGGGTTGCCACCGGACGGTGGCCGCAGCGTGTCCCCACGTGCGTATCTCCGTGGCCCGGAGCACGTTGGCAGTGTGAAGGACGATGCGGGGCGGGACGGGCGTCCTGACGAGTGAGGATACGTCCCCAGCCCATCCCGTTTGCGGCCCTGGGGCCGCCTGCAGCCATCCCCCTGTCGCCGCGTCCCACGGGTGGTCAGGTCCCGCCCCTCGGACCATGGTGGGTCTCGGCCGGGTGTCCGGCCCCCACCCCCGGAGCGGGATGGCGGCGTATCGTTGCGCAGGGGTCTCCGGGGCGCGCGTGGCGGCGCACCACCGGCCCCACTCCCGCGCCCACTCCTCTCCCACGATGCGCGCCTCCCATGCGGTCATGGAGCCGCGCCCGATGATCCACGGTGGGAAAAGGGCGTCTTGCAGGTGCCTCGAGAACCCCCCCGGCAGGTCCTGATACGGGTGGGGGCCCTCTTGGAGTGGGCACTCCAGAGTGCCATTCACAACACGGAGGGAGGCTACGAAGTCCTTGTCAGGGCGCGGGGGAGGGGGAGGGTGGTCGCCCTCCGCCGCAGTGAGCCACCGGTGCGCCCGGGCCGCCGCGCTTAGGGGGTCGCGGAGGAGTTGCTCCAGCCGGTGGTTGCGAAGCTCCCACGCGAAGTCCCCTAGCCGGAGCATGTGGTGGAGGAAGTCGTCCACCGAGGTCCCTCCCGGCGGGTCGTATCGGGTTATGGCGCGGAGCTGCGCCTCCGCGTCCTCGGGCACCAGTCCGGAGCAGAACACCTCTGTCCACGTGGCGCCTGCGGAGCGCCACGAGGCCACCCACAGGGCCTTGTCCCCAGGTGGGAGGTGGCGGGCCGCCTCGTGCACCGCCTGGCGGTAGTGGGGCCAGAGGAGCCGCGAGTGGGTGCAGCCCACGTGCATGTGCACCGGGGTCTCTTCCGGGCCGCCGCAGAAAAGGCACGGCTGCGGGACGATGGCGACGCCGGAGAGCCGCTCCTTCCGGACGCGGAGCCTGCGCTGCACCGGCGTGTGGCCGTCCCGGGCCCGCAGCGCCCGGCGGTTGGTGGCCGCCGCGGTGAGGTCCCGGGCGTGGACGTAGGCCGTGGCGTGGGCCGCGCCCAGAGGTGTGTGTCCCCGGTGCGTCAGCGCATGGTCCGTCTGCGCCCGTTGTGCGACCTCGCCGAGCACCCGCATCGTGGGGGGCCGTAGATCGAGATGGCCGTCACGGCCGGCGACGATGAGTTGGGCGTGGCCAGGGTCCGGGGGCGTGTTCTGCAAGACGGTGTCCTGGGACGCCGCCCAGTCCGCCTTGTGCAGTAGGGCGTCACTGTGGTGCGAGGTGGCTCGGACGTACCAGAACGGGTGCCCGGCGTGTTGCCCCCGCGCGCACAGGCCGTCCCGGAGCCACCTCAGGGGCATCTGGTTGACCACCTTCGCTGCGCCCGCGGGGACCCCCGTGGTTCGCTCGCGATCTGCGTGCCGTAGGAGGTGGAGGATGACCTCGGCGTCCACCGTGTGGACCCATGGTCTGTGTGCACCGTAATGTAGGGGGAGGGAGGCGGCCACCCCCTCTCCGTCAGGCACCGTGCCCGAGATGGCCACCGCCCACGTGCGGGTGAGGTCGGCGGCGAGAGCGACGCTGGTGGCGTGTTTGCAGGGTCCGCCCCCGGATGCGTCAGAGGAGGTGTGTCCCCAGGCCTCCGGGATCCAGTAGTATCCGGTGGGGCTGAGCCACCCCGCGTTGAGGTCGGTGGAGTGCCACCGGACGTCGGGGTGGCTGTGGGTCAGTTGGTCCATGCTCAGCGCCCTGGTGTCGCCTGGGCTGATCGCCGGGTGGTCGTGCAGCCGGATCTCCGCTCCGGCGATGGTGCTTGCCCAGGACCGTAGCGCCGTCACATGTTCCTTGAGCCACGCCGGGCCTCCGCGCTGGTGTACCACCAAGTGTCCTGTGTCCCCCGGACGGTCCTCCAGCGCGTGCACCGCCATGTGTGGGTCGTGCGGCACCCCCGTAGCCACCAGTAGGGCGGTGCCACGGGGGAGTCCACGGGGTTCGGGCTGGCCTGCCCCCACTTGCACTATCACCCACTCGGCCCGGAGCTGCGCTTGTCCCGCCGCTTGGGTGCACTGGTCGTCTGTGGTCACCAGCCACAACGGCATCGGCGCGTGGGGCCGGGGGCGTAAGGGCTCTGGCCACGCCACGTCCGCGTTGGGCTCTTGGTGCTCGCTTTCCGCGAGTACGTCGCGGAGGATGTACATGAGGGCCGCCGGCGGGTGGTACGCCGCCCCCCGCGTGGGGGGGGACAGGCCGTTCCGGCGGCGGTAGCCCCCGACGTGGAGGTGCAGGCCGTCTGGGGTCACCCGTGGGCCGGTGTGGGCGTCCTGCTTAGCCCTCGTGGGGTGGACGAGTCTCAGGCGGGGGTCCCGCGTGCCGGTGGTGTGGAAGAGGTGGGCCAGGGCATCGCGCCACCCGGGGTGGTTGGTGGGCCCTTGCTCATGGCGGCAGTAATGGAGGTGTTCATCGGCGCATTGGTCGAGGCACTCCCGCACCGCCGTCGGCCACGGATCGTCGTTGTCGGGGAAGGGGTGGCGTGGCCCGTGGTGCCCATGCCACGGCGTTGCGTGTGGCACCGTCAGGCGGCACGTGTCGCGGTGTCGCAGCTTGGCGGTGCGCAGCGTGACGATTTTGCCTGGCGGGGACTGTAGTTGGACATGAGCCGCCCTGGGGCACTCGATGGGGTTGTACAGCCCCACTCCCAGGGCGGCCAGGGCCCGGGGTATGCGCTGGACCCAGTCGCCTCCCGCCAGAGTTGCGAACTCCGGGACGGGGTAGTGCACCTCAGGGCATATTCCGTGCGCGCCGGCTATCTCCCAGAACATCTTGGTGACCTCCGCGCGCACGGAGGTTGCGCGGTGGTGGACGAGTGTACCCACGAGGGCCACCGCCGCCTGCTGGCACCGCGTGGGCACCCGTGTAAGCCCCAGGGTCCGGTCATCCTGCAGGCTGTCCCGCGAGGCGTCGAAGGCGTACCGCGCCCTGTCCTTCGCGACCTGGACCGTGATGTGGTCCAGGTGGCGTGCAGTGTCGGAGTCGTCGGCGATGAAAGGGGCGACGTACTGCGTCACCCCTCCGAGGATCGCCAGGATGACGTCCTGCACCACTTTCGGTGGCGCGAGGGTGTTAAGGCACCAGTGGTGCACTGCCGCCAGGCGTAGCCGGTGCTTGCGCTGCAGGGAGAACTCCCCGTCCGGCTGCAGCTGGAGTCCCAGGTAGGGGACGGAGTCCGCCGCTGGTACCCAGTGCCACGGGTTTTCCAGGTGGGGGCAGAGGCGTAGCTGCAGGCCCGGGACCCCCTCCGTGGTGGCCATGGCGCACTTGCGGGGGTTGAGCTCCATGCCCATCATCCCCAGGTACGCGGCCACCGCCTCCACGCCCTCGACGAAGTGCTGCAGCGTGTGGGCCACCACCAGCAAATCGTCGATATAGGCCTGGATGAGGCCGTGCTCGGCTCCTCCCGGCGGGCGCAGGCGGTGCCCCTGTGCCCTGAGTAGAGGCTCCAGGAGGAGCGCGTACAGCAGGGGGCTCTCGGGGTTGCCCTGCCGGACGCCGCGTAGCATGTAGACGGGCTGCGTTAGCCCGTGTGCCGTGACGATGCGCAGCCTGGCGCACGTGTGGAGGAAGAGCAGGAGGTCAATGACGTCCGGCGGCACGGAGAGGTGGCGCAGGATGAGGTGGAGGGCGCCGTGTGGGGCGGTGTCGAAGGCCTTGCGGGCGTCGAAGGAGAAGACGTAGTTGGGCCTTCCCCGCTGGAGCTGCCGCTGCGCCATGAACAGCGGGGGGCCTGTGTTGGAGCCAGGGAGGGCCCCCTGCTGCCAGTCGCTGACCACCCCGTGCCGTGTGAGCACCTCCGTGATGCGCTGGGTGAGGGGGCCCGTGAGCAGCTTCATGTCCAGCTGGCCCAGGGCTATGGGCCTGTAGTCGTCCAGTCTGGCAGAGCCCGGTACCTTGGGGCTGAGCCAGATGTGCGCGTCCCTCCAGTGCATCGGTGGCGGGGCGCCGCGGAGGATGGCCCGGTAGGAGTGGACCAGGAGCCACTGGACGGGTGCCGGGAGGGCCTTGATGAAGCGGGCCTCCACGTGGTTGGGGCCTGGGGCCTTGCCATCGGCCTTGTCCAGGGCGGACTTCAGGTCCTGCATGGAGTACCGCTGGACCTGTGTCCAGGCTCCCTCAGGGACCCGGGGGACGTGGCGGCCGAGGACCGCCTGGAAACCCGGGAGGTCCACCGGGCGTTTGTCATACAGTTCTCGCCAGAAGGCGCGAACTGCGAACATCACGTCGTGGGCCTCCGTGAGGAGCGTTTGGGTGTTGGGAACCCGCACGTTCCAGAGGCCTGACGGGCCTGGGGCCTCTACCTCTATGGCTCCCCGCACGGCTTTCCACCGCTGGGCGATGTCGGGGGCGTGGCGGCGCCAGAATTCCTTGATGGCGCGCTTGCGGTCTGCCGCCAGGAGGGCGCGGAGCTGGCGAATGTCCTCCTCGAGGGCGGCTGCTTGCCTCTCCAGCTCCTCCTGCAGCTGGCCCTGCGTGGTCGGGCGGAACCCGGGCGACACACTCTGCAGTTCCTCCGTGAGCCGGAGCGCCGCCTCGGACCGGACGCCATGCCTGGCCGCGTCCGCCTGGTACGCTGCCGGGGCGCGCGCTGCCAGGGTGTCATAGCGGAGGACCGCTGCCTGGAGCTGCTTTCCGCTCTCCGGGGGGTCCCCCTCCGCCGGGTCCGTTCCCGCCGGAGACGGCTGCCGGCGTCCCACCACGCGCGCCAGGGCGTCATGCGTCGCGTGGAGGTGTTCGAACACCTTGCCCACCGCAGCCGCGGGCATGGACCCGTAGTCGTGCTGCTCTGCGGGACCCAGCCAGGGCGCCAGTGAGGGTTCATCCTGCGCGGCGGTGACCGCCGCCCACAGGCAGTGTTGGACGGGCGCGGCCTCGGCGTCGTACGGGAGGAGGCGGCCTTCCGTGTGGCTGTAGGGGGTGGGCATCGCCGCGTGCCCCGCTGCGCTGAGGAGGCCCGGCAGGGCCAGGCGGACCGGGAGGTGGTCCGAGCCGACCACCTGGGGGTGTGCCATGCCGCGAGCCCAGACGCTCTCCCGCAGGGACCACGGCAGGAGGGGCTCGTTGACCAGGAAAGTGTCCACCCTGTGCTGGGACGGGTGGAGCGTGGGGGTCATGTCCTCCTCTCCGCCCGCCGCGGCTCTTCGGAAGCCGCAGGCTTCCCAGCCCGCTCGGAAATGCTCCGTGGCCGGGTTGGCGGGGACATCCATGTAGATGTTGGTGTCACCGGCGATGATCACCGGGTGTCTCCCGCCGAGGCTGCGTGCCGTGGCATACATTTGTATGTCGGCCCAGAACGCCGCCCGTCCCGCCCACGGGGAGCAACCTGCCTGCGGCCCGTGGACGTTGATGAGGGTGAGGCCTCCCCCGTCCGTGCGGATCTCCAGGGCCGCGGCTTTCCCGGGGACAATTTCCGTGAAGCTGAGCACCTCGTGCTCCGCCACGTACTTGCTGCTGACCGCGGTGAGGAGGCCCCCCCCTCTCGAGGTGGAGGTGGCCCCCGTCTCCGCCAGCCGGCTGCTGAAGTAGGCGGTGTACCCCTTGTCCCGGAGCGCCGCGGCCACGTGCATCTCCTGCGCCCTGGTGGCGATCCCCGTTTCCTGGAGCATGATGGCAAAGCCCCCCTCCTGGGGCAGCATGCCGGTGATGAGGTGCTCCTTGTCGGTGCAGGCCGCCGGCCCCCTGCGCCGCCGGAGTGTGTCCCGGAGGGACCGGTCTGGCGGCACGAGGCCGTTGCGCAGGTTCCACGAGAGGAGCCACAGGGCGTCGCCCGTCGTGTCCTCCTGGAGTCAGCTATCCCGCGTCGGCATCGCCGCCGGGTTCGCTGGTGCCGCCAGGGCATCTGGGTGCGCCGCATCCGCTGAGCCCGTTCCCAGCGGGGCCCACAAGGGGGCCCGGGGGACCGGGGGAGTCAGGGGGGCCAGGGGGGCCAGCCCCGCGGGGATGGACATGGGCCCTGGTGGGGCCGCATCGCCGGCCCCCGGGGCCGCTCCGGGTGCCTCCTCACCTCCATCTGCGTGGTCGGCTGCCTGGGGCGGGGGGCGCCGGGTGTACGGGGCGTGCCACGGGGACCTCCGTGCTCTCCCCTGCAGGATGTTGGCGGCCGCCTCCTTGCCGTCCGCCGGGGCCGCAGCGTGCACCGCGTGCCACGCCAGGTGTTCCAGCATCGCCCCGCTGGTGTAGTACTTGTCCGCACACAGGGGGCATTTCGTCGGCTCCGTGGCCCCTCGCGCCGGGGGGAGCTGCACCGACTTCCGAATGGCGCCCTCCGCCGCTGGTTCGAAGGGCAGGTTGGCCAGCGGCACCGTGTGTGGTGCCAGCGTGCGGCCCGGGGCCGCCGCATCGAGGGCTCGCGTCGCGGGCGCGGGCCCGAGGCCTCGGATGGCATCGCGCTGCACGTCTGCTTGCAGCCACGTTTGCCAGTGCGTGGAGCCGATTTGGCGGTCGGGTTTGCTCCTCCACCGCAGGTCGTGGAAGGCCTGTAGCCAGTGGTACACCGTGGTCGGGACCGCCAGCTGGAGCTCCAGGTCGGCGGGGTGCGCCGCTGCCGGCCACACTCCCGGCCTCGCCGCCCGGGCGTTGTCCTTCAGCCTGACCTGGAGCAGGAGGGCGTGGTGTTCGCCCTCCCGCAGCGCCTTGATGATCATGCGTGTGCAGTCTGCCACGCGGATCACGGCTTCGGGCCCCGGCAGGCGTTCAGGGTCGCAGACGACGACGTGCGCGTCCGCCGGGCTGAACATGCAGACCACCCACTGTGGGTTCTGCTGCCCCCGTTGGGCCACCGCCAGGGTAGCCGCTGGGCGGGCGTGCGTGATGGGCCCCGCGTGGAGGTCCGGGACGTCCGTGGCCCTGATGGCGTCTCCCTGCCACGCGGCCCGTAGATGCTCCTCCTGGTCGGGGCTCCACACCAGTGCGGGGGGGTTGACCCACCCCGGTCCCTGCCTCTTGTTTGGGGGCGCTGACCGTGTGCAGCAGGACCGCCAGTGGCCAGGGGTCCGCCGACATGTAGTAGGCCTGGGTGGGCCCCTGTCGCCAGTCGACGTGGGACAGGGGCGGGAATGCCCCTTGCCTAGCGGTGCTGTGCCAGACCGCCCATCGGCCTCCGGCCAGGACGTGCGACCGGTACCCTCCGGCGTGGCCGTGTACGATGGCTTGGTATCCTGCCGTCTGCAGTACCAGCGCCTCCCCCTGCTTAGGCCCGGGCGGGGGTGCGCCATCGCCCGCACCCCAGACGCGGGTGCGCCCGCGGAGTGTGGCATGCCACGGGTCTGATGCATCGCGCTGGGGCCCTTGTATGCACCCCGCAATTTGCGCCGGGCCGTGGTGGTGGACGAAGCTCTCCCCGCCGTCTGCTAGCAAAGCCGCCGCGACGACGTATAGTTGCTCCGCCGTGAGGGGCGCCGTCGGCTCGTGTGTCGCGGCCGGCCGTCGGGGCCGCGTGTCGCGGCAGGGGACGTGGGGCAGCAGCTGCGCCGGCCACGCCGCCACTGGACCCATGGTGACGGCCGCGACCGCGGACGCCAGCGCCGTGCGGTCCGTGGGTCTGTACTGCCGGAGTCCCGTGGTATCTCGGGTGAGGTGCCTGCAGGCTGCCATCCAGGCCACCGCTCCGCAGTTCGTGCAGTCTGGTTCGGTACCGCTCGCATCGTCGCCTCCCCACTGCTGTACCGTGGTGGCGGTGTCGAGCGGGGGGCCCCGCTGTAGCGCCTCCGGGCCCTGCCCCGGCGGGAGGGCGGGCGGGATTGGCTGTGGGTAGTTTTGCGCGCCCCGGCGCTCCGGGTGCGTGTGGTACGGGTCCTGCCGGCGGTGTTCCGGGGCTGCCCGTGGCTGGAAGAGGAGCTGGTGCAGGTACCAGTGGCCCTCCGCGGCGGACGGATTGCGGAGCGTTAGCCACTGTTCCACCACGCCTCCTGGGTGCGCGGCCTCGACGCGGCGCTGCAACCCCAGGCGGCCTAGGCGGTTGGACGTGCCCGCGGGCGGGATGTGTGCCTGCGGGTAGAGCACCCGCAGCGGCTCCAGCGCCAGGTCCAGCACTTCATCGTTGAGCTGCTTCGTGAGGGCCGACGCCCTGTGTAGGGCGTGGAGGACCCCGGGTGTGGGGGCCGTGAGCTGTTCGAGCACCGGTCCCGGCGGGTACCGCGTACCCGGGTTCGTCAGCCACTCCCTGGTGTGGCTCAGTACGGCCTTCCACACGTCCCTTGTAAAGGCGTGCCGGGGGGCCAATGAGGGGACCATCCGTAGGAGGCGGTGGCACGCCGGCGGCGACCGCATGGGCTGTGGGGCGGCCGCCGTGATCCACCTGCACGCCGTGCCGGGCACGATCGCCCCCCATTCCACGGTCCCCATGCCCTCGGCATGAATCAGCGCCTGGCCTTGGACCATGGGGAAATAGGGGCTCGAGCGCCCCTTCCCTTCCCTCCACCGTACCCAGGCAGCCCCCGCCTGCAGGCTGCGGAGCAGGGCCACGCCGGGGAGGGGCGGCTGCGGGAAGGCCCCCTTGACGGCCTGGGTGGCGTGGGCCAAGGTGCCCATTGGTAAGTACCACAACGGGAGGGTCCAGGGGCCCGGCAGTGGTTGCGCCACCCCTGCGTCCCATCGCCACTCGGAGTCTGGCGGGGCGGCCGGGACCGTGCCCGTCTGCAGGAAGTGGCGTGCATACTTGTCGGGGTGCCGTTGGAGGGTTGCCGCGAGGCTGAGCCCCTCCGCTGCTGGTGCCACCGGGAGGCCGCCCCGGGGCCTGCGCCAGGGGTATTCCTGGTCGGCCGGCCAGGTGTGGAGGTCCCGGGCGATGTCCTCCGCGGTCCCTGTGGGGGCGTCCTCTGGTGCCAGGTGCCACATGACGGCGAGCACCGCCCATGTGGAAAAGGGCCACGCCCGCGGGGGGGTGTACACCTGGATGGTCCACTGTGGGCACGCCCGCCGCACGCGGGACACGTGGAGCACCCCTCGGGCCATGTCCGCCGCCAGGACCAGCACCATTCCCGAGGGATCCACAATGATCCCCTCTGCGGGTCCACCGTGGCGGCCCCGGGTGTGCAGGGCCACCGCCGCCTGTCCCGCGTGGGTGACGCGGTCGACGGCCTCCTGGATGTTCACGCTGCCGCGCGCGGTCTCATCCAGGATCCAGCCCTGCGTCACCCCGTAGCGTAGGGCGGCGTGTGCGGCCGCGGGTTTCACCTCGGGCAACGCTCCGTCGTCGGCATCGGGCTGGGGGTGCTGTCTGGGGCACCAGCCTTCGCCGGTGCAATGGCCCCGTTTCCACGCGGGGCAAATCGCGGATACGCTGCCCGCCGGCGGCGCAGGTTCCGCGGGCGCGCCCCCCGCGGGGGGCTCCGGTAATGCCTCCAGGTCGGAGTCTGTGCCCGCGTCCTCTTGTGGGGGGTCTCCTTCGCCGTCTCTGAGTCCCAGCGCCCTGATGACCTCGTGTGCTTCGTCCAGCGTCGGAGATCGGGGGCGTGTCTTGCGTGGTGCCGCGGGTTCCGCCATTGCTATGTCGCTGTGTCTAAGAGCAGGGGGCGGGGTGCGGATGTCCCGTGGCTGGTGCGTTGGTGCGTTGGTGCGTTGCTCGCTGTGGGGGTGGCGGGAGGGCGCCCCCGGGGGGGGTGCCTTCCACCGTTGTGAGGGGTGCCTGGTGTCAGGCGCCGTCCCTTCCCCGGCCGCTCGTCCTCCGGAGCGTGCAGCCAGGGTTCCGCGACCCGCGTGTCCCGGGTGCGGTCGATGCGGGCATGTGGACCCAGCACCGGCCCCACAGCGTGCGCCCTTGCGGGCCGGCGTTGCTCGCTGTGGGGGTGGCGGAAGGGCGTCCCCGGGGGGGTGCCTTCCACCGTTGTGAGGGGCGCCTGGTGTCAGGCGCTGTCCCTCCCCCGGCCGCGCTCGTCCTCCGTAGCGTGCAGCCAGGGTTCCGCGACCCGTGTGTCCCGGGCGCGGTCGATGCGGGCGTGTGGACCCAGCACCGGCCCCACAGCGTGCGCCCTCGCGGGCCGACGCTGCTCGCTGTGGGGCTGGCGGAATGGCGTCCCCGGGGGGGGTGCTTTCCACCGTTGTGAGGGGCGCCTGGTGTCAGGCGCTGTCCCTTCCCTGGCCGCTCGTCCTCCGGAGCGCGCAGCCAGGGTTCCGCGACCCGCGTGTCCCGGGCGCGGTCGATGTGGGCGTGTGGACCCAGTACCGGTCCCACGGCGTGCGCCCTTGCGGGCCGGCGTTGTTTGCCGTGGGGGTGGCGGAAGGGCGTCCCCGGGGGGGGCTGCCTTCCACCGTTGTGAGGGGCGTCTGGTGTCAGGCACTGTCCCTTCCTCGGCCGCTCGTCCTCCGGAGCGTGCAGCCAGGTTCCGCGACCCGCGTGTCCCGGGCGCGGTCGATGCGGGCAGTGGACCCGGCACCGGCCCCACAGCGTGCGCCCTTGCGGGCCGACGCTGCTCGCTGTGGGGGTGGCGGAAGGGCGTCCCCGGGGGGGGTGCCTTCCACCGTTGTGAGGGGCGCCTGGCGTCAGGCGCTGTCCCTCCCCCGGCCGCTCGTCCTCCGGAGCGTGCGGCCAGGGTTCCGCGACCCGTGTGTCCCGGGTGCGGTCGGTGCGGGCGTGTGGACCCAGCACCGGCCCCACAGCGTGCGCCCTTGTGGGCTGGCGTTGCTCGCTGTGGGGCTGGCGGAAGGGCGTCCCCGGGGGGGTGCCTTCCACCGTTGTGAGGGGCGCCTGGTGTCAGGCGCTGCCCCTCCCCCGGCCGCTCGTCCTCCGGAGCGTGCAGCCAGGGCTCCGTGACCCGCGTGTCCCGGGTGCGGTCGATGCGGGCGTGTGGACCCAGCACCGGCCTCACAGCGTGCGCCCTTGCGGGCCGGCGTTGCTCGCTGTGGGGGTGGCGGGAGGGCGTCCCCGGGGGGGGTGCCTTCCACCGTTGTGAGGGGCGCCTGGTGTCAGGCGCTGTCCCTCCCCCGGCCGCTCGTCCTCCGGAGCGTGCAGCCAGGGTTCCGCGACCCGCGTGTCCCGGGCGCGGTCGGTGCGGGCGTGTGGACCCAGCACCGGCCCCACAGCGTGCGCCCTTGCGGGCCGGCGTTGCTCGCTGTGGGGGTGGTGGAGGGGCGCCCCCGGGGGGGGTGCCTGCCACCGTTGTGAGGGGCGCCTGGCGTCAGGCGCTGTCCCTCCCCCGGCCGCTCGTCCTTTGGAGCGCGCAGCCGGGGTTCTGCGACCCGTGTGTCCCGGGTGCGGTCGATGCGGGCGTGTGGACCCAGCACCGGCCCCGCAGCGTGCGCCCTTGCGGGCCGCCGTTGCTCGCTGTGGGGGTGGCGGAAGGGCGTCCCCGGGGGGGGTGCCTTCCACCGTTGTGAGGGGCGCCTGGTGTCAGGCGCTGCCCCTTCCCCGGCCGCTCGTCCTCCGGAGCGTGCAGCCAGGGTTCCGCGACCCGTGTGTCCCGGGTGCGGTCGGTGCGGGCGTGTGGACCCAGCACCGGCCCCACAGCGTGCGCCCTTGTGGGCTGGCGTTGCTCGCTGTGGGGCTGGCGGAAGGGCGTCCCCGGGGGGGTGCCTTCCACCGTTGTGAGGGGGGCCTGGTGTCAGGCGCTGTCCCTCTCCCGGCCGCTCGTCCCCTGGAGCGTGCAGCCAGGGCTCCGCGACCCGTGTGTCCCGGGCGCGGTTGATGTAGGCATGTGGACCCAGCACCAGCCCCACAGCGTGCGCCCTTGCGGGCCGGCGTTGCTCGCTGTGGGGGTGGCGGAAGGGCGTCCCCGGGGGGGTTGCCTTCCGCCGTTGTGAGGGGCGCCTGGTGTCAGGCGCTGTCCCTCCCCCGGCCGCTCGTCCTCCGGAGCGTGCAGCTAGGGTTCCGCGACCCGCGTGTCCCGGGTGCGGTCGATGCGGGCATGTGGACCCAGCACCGGCCCCACAGCGTGCGCCCTTGCGGGCTGGCGTTGCTCGCTATGGGGGTGGCGGAAGGGCGTCCCCGGGGGGGGTGCCTTCCACCGTTGTGAGGGGCGCCTGGTGTCAGGCGCTGTCACTCCCCCGGCCGCCCGTCCTCCGGAGCGTGCAGCCAGGGTTCCGCGACCCGTGTGTCCCGGGTGCGGTCGATGTGGGCGTGTGGACCCAGCTCCGGCCCCACAGCGTGCGCCCTTGCGGGCCGGCGTTGCTCGCTGTGGGGGCGGCAGAAGGGCGTCCCCGGGGGGGGTGCCTTCTACCGTCGTGAGGGGCGCCTGGTGTCAGGCGCTGTCCCTCCCCCGGCTGCTCGTCCTCCGGAGCGCGCAGCCAGGGTTCCGCGACCCGTGTGTCCCGGGTGCGGTCGATGCGGGCGTGTGGACCCAGCACCAGCCCCACAGCGTGCGCCCTTGCGGGCCGGCGTTGCTCGCTGTGGGGGTGGCGGAAGGGCGTCCCCGGGGGGGGTGCCTTCCACCGTCGTGAGGGGCGCCTGGTGTCAGGCGCTGCCCCTCCCCCGGCCGCTCGTCCTCCGGAGCGTGCAGCCAGGGTTCCGCGACCCGTGTGTCCCGGGTGCGGTCGATGCGGGCGTGTGGACCCAGCACCGGCCCCACAGCGTGCGCCCTTGCGGGCCGGCGTTGCTCGCTGTGGGGGTGGCGGAAGGGCGTCCCCGGGGGGGGCTGCCTTCCACCGTTGTGAGGGGCGCCTGGTGTCAGGCGCTGTCCCTCCCCCGGCTGCTCGTCCTCCGGAGCGCGCAGCCAGGGTTCCGCGACCCGTGCGTCCCGGGTGCGGTCGATGCGGGCGTGTGGACCCAGCACCGGCCCCACAGCGTGCGCCCTTGCGGGCCGGCGTTGCTCGCTGTGGGGGTGGCGGAAGGGCGTCCCCGGGGGGGGTGCCTTCCACCGTTGTGAGGGGCGCCTGGTGTCAGGCGCTGCCCCTCCCCCGGCCGCTCGTCCTCCGGAGCGTGCAGCCAGGGTTCCGCGACCCGTGTGTCCCGGGTGCGGTCGATGCGGGCGTGTGGACCCAGCATCGGCCCCACAGCGTGCGCCCTTGCGGGCCGGCGTTGCTCGCTGTGGGGGTGGCGGAAGGACGTCCCCGCGGGGGGCTGCCTTCCACCGTTGTGAGGGGCGCTTGGTGCCAGGCGCTGTCCCTCCCCCGGCCGCTCGTCTTCCGGAGCGTGCAGCCAGGGTTCCGCGACCCGTGTGTCCCGGGTGCGGTCGATGCGGGCGTGTGGACCCAGCACCGGCCCCACAGCGTGCGCCCTTGCGGGCCGGCGTTGCTCGCTGTGGGGGTGGCGGAAGGGCGTCCCCGGGGGGGGCTGCCTTCCACCGTTGTGAGGGGCGCCTGGTGCCAGGCGCTGTCCCTCCCCCGGCTGCCCGTCCTCCGGAGCGTGCAGCCAGGGTTCCGCGACCCGCGTGTCCCGGGTGCGGTCGGTGTGGGCGTGGGGGCCCGGCACCGGCCCCACAGCGTGCGCCCTTGCGGGCCGGCGTTGCTCGCTGTGGGGGTGGCGGAAAGGCGTCCCCGGGGGGGGTGCCTTCCACCATGGTGAGGGGCGCTTGGGGTCAGGCGCTGTCCCTCTCCCGTCTGCCCGCCCACTGCCGGGTGGGTTGCCGGGGTTCGTTGGGTGTGTGCGGTGTGTGTGGTGCCTGTGCCGTGCGTGTCGTGGTGTGTGGTGCTGCTCTTTCCTTGGTCCCCCGGTGCTCCCCTCTCCGGTGTCTCGGTGCGGTGTTGTGCTCGCCGTGTGCCCGCCGTGTCCCCTCCTCTGTGTGCGCCCCTTGCTCGTTCGCTGGCTTCCCCTTGTTCCTTTCGCGGCTTCGTTGCTCTTTACCCTTTCCTCTACCCCTCTCCCTAGCATGCACTTTTTCCCTGCCTCCGCTTTGTTGTGTGTCTCTGTCTTTTTTCTTGTCGGCCCGGGCTTCCTCTTTTGAACCTGCGTAGGGAGAGAAGGGTGCGTAAGCAAACGTGCGGCGGCGGCGGTTTTGTCGCGGCACGGCACCTCGAGCTGGCCGGTACGTCATGCGACATTCATGTGCGACCGGCTTGCGTGTAGGTTTATCGCCCCATTTGCTCCCGGCTTTTTTCCACCCCCCTTTGGTCGCTACCTGTTCTCGTCGCCCGTTCCGCGTGCGCGGCGTGACATTCAACATACCTGCCTCTTTCCCCACTACCTTGACGTGTTCTAGTCCTCCCGCCTTGCCGGGCGTTCGCTTATGTGTGACGACGGCACGACGCAATACTTGCCTAAGCGTCTAAGACAACCCTACTTTAACGCCCGGACGCCCGGACGACACGAGCATACGCTTCTCTTCGGGACCTGTGAGGATAGGACACGGGTGCGTGCACGTGTGTTTGTTGGGACCCGGCACTCGCCGGCGCTATGCCATTTGTGTGTTTGCTCTTCCTATCCCCCTCCGTGGCTACTTGTGTGTTCTAACCCACGCAACTCCGCGGTTGGCGACGTGGCACGACATGGTAACATACTTGCGTTCTTGGTGGCGGTGTGTGGCTTGTCTACTATTCGTTTGCATGCGGCGGCATACCTTTTGTTCCCTTTCGCTCCCCTTCGCCTCCTTGCCGCTCGTCTAAGGCCCGGGACAGGGATAGTTAACGCCGTAAGCACCGTAACGCTCGTGGGACCCCAACGCCGTCCTTGCCGTCGTCTAACTCGCTATAGGCGCAAAGAAAAACGCGTCGCGAGCAGCGCGTAAAACTCGAAGATTTTTCATAACTCGCCACGACCCCTCACGTCGCACCCTGCCGCCTTTTTCTTCTTATTCTTCATGCACCTCCCTCCTCACCCTCGTGCCCATCACTCCCCTTGCCCTGCAGCTCAGGCGGCGGCCCTGGGGGAACGCGGTTAACCCTTAGCAATGGACACCAACACGCTCCACGACGCCACGCACAAGAACGAGGCCAAGAACATCAAGAACGACGGGTAACACGTAAGGCACAGCAGCGAACATGGTCTTGCTGCACGCGAGTGTGTTGGGTCGTGTATAATTTTATTTTATTTTCAAAAGCAAAAAAAAAAAAAAGAGTTTTCAAAGGCACGGAAAAACGGCAGGGGTATTTAGCAAAAGAAAAGAGGACAAAACAAACACCAGCAGCGCAGACAACCGCACAGCACAGCCAACCAGCACAGCACCGCAGGACAGCACGGCACCGCAGGACACGGCACAGAGCGCAGGACACCACAGGACAACGCACAGCACAGCAAGACACCACGACACACCAGAGCAGCACCACCACACCGCAGAACGCCCAGGGAGACACCACAACGCACAGGGACACGCCACAGCACGAGGCACCAACAACAGCGCAGACGACACAGGCGCCGCACGACAGGCCGCAGGAGGGCAAAGCAAACACAAACAGCACCGCAAAACGACAGCAGAGCACGACAGCACAGCACCACACGACAGCTCACCGCCACAGCACACGACACAGGGAAGCAGGGCACCACATCCAGCACAACAAGGCACCGCAGCGCACAGAGCGGAGAAGACAGGGAACGCACAGCGCGAGGAAAAGAGCACCACAGCACGCAGACACCACCACCGGGCCAAAAACAGCACAGCCAACCAACAGCACAACACAGCACAGCACGACAGCCCACAGGAGGGCAAAGCAAGCCCCGACAGCACCGCAACACGACAGCAGAGCACAACAGTACAGAACCACGCGACAGCACAGCACCACAGAACACGACACAGGAAAGCAGGGCACCACAGCACACCACACCAACCACAGGGAAGCAGACCACGCGGCCGGACAGGGACACCGACACCGAAACACGCCACCAGCAGACAACCACGGGCCACCAGACCCAGCACCGCACCACGGCACACCACAGGAAACAGCACAACACACAGCAGCGCACCACAGCACCAAGCGCCAGCAGCAGCACGCACCACACGAACAGCACAACGCGAGCGCACCAGCACAGCGAAGCACAGCACCGCACAGAACGGAGAGCACAGGGAACGCACAGCACAGCACCCCGAGACACACACAGCACAAGGCAGAGCGGCGAACAACAGCACGCACCACCGCGCCACGACAAAACACACACAGCACAGAGCACACAGCGCGGGGGAACACCGCACAACACAGCGCCGCAGAGCACAGGGCCCCAGAGCGACGGGCAGCGCCAGAGGGCACGGCGCAACAAGCAGCGGCACCAAACGAGCGCAACACAGCACACGACAGCACAACACCGGGCGACACAACGCGCAGCAGCGCGGCGCAGCACCGCACCGGGGGACGCACAGCACAACACGGCACACAGCACCGAGCGGCAGGAACGAAAACCGCGGGACACAAAGGGGGGGGGGGGGCAGCAGCCACGCGGGAGCAGCCAACAGCCAGGGGGAAAGCACGAAAGAGGGACAAGCGCACGGAGAGCCGAGAAGCGGAAGGCCAACAAAACAAACAACGCAAGCGCCGAGGCCCAGGGCACCCGGGGCCGGAAACCAGAGAAAGCCGGAGACAACGGGGGCGCAACGGAGTAGCACACAGGAACCTCCGCCAGGAGTGGCGAGGGACCAACCACACCACACACCAGCCACAGAGCAAGCGCCAGCCGAGGGAAGGCAAAGGGAGGAACAGCTAGGTAGCCCCCCCCCCCCCCAAAAAAACGGGGGGGGGGGGGGCGCGCGAAAACACGCCACAGCCACCAAAACGCCCGCCAACAACACAGAAGGGGGCCAAACCCCCCAGCCAGAGGGCACCGAAGACAAGACCCCCAAACAGGCACAGGGGGACCACCCAGCCAAAACCGGCAACACCAAGCCAAAGACAGCGGCCCACCGGAAAAAGAAAAAAAAAAACAAAGCCAGCAGCCCAGCCCGAAAGAAAGGAGACGGGGGGAGAGACCACAAGGCCCGGGACAGGGACACCCAGCAACCGGAAAAAAAAAAAAAAAGCGCAAAAAACACAATCCGACAACCCAGCCAAGAAGGGCGGGGCACAGCCGAGACCCGGGCCCAGCACGCACGCCCACACCGCACACCGGAACCGGAAACGGCGGGAGGGAAGGGAAAAGCGCACGAAACCACACAGGTCCCGAAAGCAGGCCGACACCAAAGCCCAACCACGAACACCACAAACAGCCGGCAAAAGAGGGACAACACCAAAAACGGAGCCCAAACACACCCAACCAAGACCCCAGCCAAAACGGGCAGGGGTAAACAAAACCCACGACCAACCGCAACCCGGACCCAACCACAAACGCAAGCCAACAGTAGGAAACCCAGTGCCCACAGCCCGGGCACTGAGGCAGCCCGTGCCATGCAGGTGACCCGGCCAAACGAGATCCGGAGCCCGGGGGTAAGGCTGCATCCTAAGGCCTGCGCTGCTTTGGGACTCGAGGCGGAGCGTGCGACACCCAAGCGCCTCGGAACCCTAGTACCAAGAACGTGCATGCATGCCTTGGGAACGGGATACGCCAGGAAGTCCGGTGAACCCCTAGGGTTCCGCCCAAAGGAGGGGACGTGCGCAAGCACGGGGGGACACCCTCCCGGCGAGACAAGCACGTCACGCTGGCGGCCATCAGCCCTCCCGGTGAAGCCCGGGGCCGCTTTGTTGGGGGCCAACAGTCAGGTCTAGCGGGATGTAAGCCGCCTCCCCTCTTCACGCGCGGAACCTCTTCCTGTTCGTCACAGGGGCGACGCCAGGGGGAACCATGGGGCGCCTCTCCACGACCGAGTGCACGTACCTACCTACCTACCTCCATGATTCTGAACAGTCGGAGTTTTTCTGTAGCATGGTGGATGGAAAAGTGAAGTATAAGGGAACAGTTTTGAGAGTGCGACCGTGGATCTTCTCGTATGGAGTCGAGCAGATCTGGGACCAACTTGAAAAGTATGCAAACTTAGAACGCCAGAAGTCACAGGATGCACAAGGCTTCGGAGGCAAGGTCAGTGCCGTTGGTGAGAAGGAATGCTCCGTGTGCATTGCCCTTGGAAAGGAAGGTCGAGCGGCGACTCAGACGACCGCAGATCACAGGTGGACGCCCTCAGATCTCAAGACAATTCAGTCCAAAATGGATGGAAAAGGAAATTCTTCCAAAAGTCCCCAGCAGGATGGAGCACGAGATGCTGACCAGCATGGAAGGGGAAAGGGTAAAGGGCAGTCCAAAGGAAAGAACAGAGACTGGACACCAAAAGATTACTCGCAGCAAGGCGGAGATCCAAGTGGTTCAAGATGGACCGATGCTGGTGGAAAATCTGGTGGAAAATCTGGCGAAAAGGGTGGAAAGGGACAAGGAAAGTCCGGGAATCAAGATGATTCCAAGGTGAATGGCAACCCCCTGTATACGGAGACGCCAGCGAACAAGACCTTCGGCAACAACAAGGATACTGGAGGTCGAGGCAAGGGCAGATCCAACGAATCCAACCCCAATTCCAACACCTCCAACAATAAAGGCCAAGGAGGTAAGAAAGGTGGTGGTGGAAAGTCATTTGGTGGTCGTGGACGTGGAAAAGGAGTCAATGCCGTCGAAGCAGGAGAAGAATGGGTTGACGAAGGACAAGTACAGGACGTGCAGCCAAACGTCGAAGAAGAATGGCAATAGGGAAGCCAACTTGACCCAGTTCCCAACACTGGGGTTGAGTGGCAGGAGACAAAGCCCATCAGGGTAGTTGGGGCGGTGGATGGACGCTGCTGGGATCGGCTGGCGCGTTCCTCCGGCCTCCTGTACCCTGCCTGGCTCCTCAGCGCTGTCCGGCGAGGCAAGCAGCGCCAGTTTGTCTGCTGGATCCAGGTCAGGACAACAGATGGTAAGGTCGAACTTGCCAAATGTCTGATTGACAATGGTTCAGAGGTGAATCTGGTGAGGAAAGGCTTTCTGCAGGAGGACGAGACGAAGATGTCCTTGACACCTGTCCAGCTGGAGGGAGTCAGCGGACATCGCCTTGACGGTGGCGACAGAGAGGCAGAAGTGGCGGTCAAATTGGTGAAACAATCTGTGTGGAGCGTGGAAGAGACGGTCACGGAGGAGTGGTTTGCTGGAAAATTCTATGAAGACAGCATAAAGTATGATTTTTTCTTGGGTCAACCATGGCTTCACGTTCATCGTGTGTCGCCCATGGGACACAGGACATGCTTCCTCCAGGATCCGTCGACCAGCGACCCGTCTGACCTGTATTATCTGCGCCCATATACCAAGAGTATCCACCAATTCAAGGAGCAAAATAAGCTGCATATTCAGCAAGATGGGCAGGAATGGACAGGGAATCAAGAAGAATTCGACGAAGGAAAGGTGGAATAACTGAACTGCAAGAAGTGGAAGTCAGTTTGCTATCGTGCAGTCGACAAATGGCGGGACATTCTGGTGGATTATTTTGAAAGGAACCACAATTTTCGTCCTCAAGTTGATGCCTTTGCAAACAAGAAGAATAAAAGATTTCGAAAGTTCTACGACGATGCCTGGAGTGAGGACTGGTCTGAACCACTTTGGATCCATCCGCCCTTCGACGTTTTTCCTCGTGTTGTGCAGAAGCTGAAGCAATCCGGCGCAAAGGCCATTTTAGTTGTCCCCAACTGGACAAGACAATCATGGTTCAAGGACATTATGGACATTTCGATCGACATTGTCGAGCTACCTCACAAGGGAGTGAAGCTGTATTGCGAAGACAATGGCAAGCCTTTGCCACAGCGTTCGTGGAGCACGTTGGCGTGCTTAGTTGACGGGAATCTGGGAGATTATTGGCAAGATGGCGGTGAAATGGGAACAGAAGAGGTCATCTCAAATTCCTCAACAATCGACGAAATTGAGGTGGATGAAGACGATCGAGAGCGGAATCCCGACGTAACGTCGCGGAAAGAGGGAAGGACAATCGGCTTCCCTCAAGAGAACGCCTCCATCCATTACAATTCGTCCCCATCTGACAAGAATCAAGCCAAAAATGTCAAGATTTCAAGCAAGAATGATGACAAATCTCCAAGAATCTCGCCTGAATTGACAGGAATGCAGCTGAATTCGTCCGACCATCCCTTCAAGACATTCGTGGACCCCCTTCATTGCTGGGATCCCACGGAGGAGCGAGCTCAGGTGAGCTTCATCCGCCAACAATGCGACGAAGAAGTTTGGAATGAAGTGGTCAAGAATATGAGACCACGACCAACAATTCGCAAATTGGTGGACATAATGTCGGTGATTAAATGTGGGAATCAGGTCGACGGAGACAAGATATCTGCAAGAAGGGACGCAGTGTTCAAAGATTATAAAGATGACGTGCTGAGTGGGAAGTTGTGGAAAAACCCCCCCATTCGATGTGAAAATGGGGAAGCCAAGATTGAGATAATCCAAGGCTCAAAGGTGCACAAACAACGTCCATTCTATCTACACGGCACCAAAGCAGATGCTCTGCGAAAGATTATTGAGCGCAATCTCTATGAGTTCGGTTGGTTGGAGGGCTGCATGAGTTCTGAGTGGTGTTCAGCACCATTTACTGTGCCAAAGCCCCCACCTGCTGACCAATCCAGCATAGATGCTTGGCGTCTAGTGGTGGATTACAGAGCCCTGAATACCGCCACGGTACCAGACGCGCATCCTCTTCCTTTAATCGAGAAGGAGATCGCCGCGAGAGCCAAAGGTAAGCTCTTTACTGTGTTGGATTTGCGCCATGGCTTTCACCAAATGCCACTTCGAAAGGAGGATAGGCATTTGACGGCAATGTGCACGCCCTGTGGCACTGTCCAGTGGACTGTATTGCCGATGGGTCTGAAGAATGCGCCGTCAATGTTCCAGAAGATGATGGAGACTATTTTATTTCAGAAGCACAAGTCTCTGGATTTACAAGAATTCTGCAGCATCTACATTGACGACCTTCTGATTGCCACGCCGTTGGGAAAAAACTTTGATGAGTGCCTGAAGTTGCACAAAGATCAAGTCCGAAAAGTTCTCGAAGTCCTCCGACAAGAGAAGCTCGTGTGTGGACCCAAGAAGGGCAAAATGTTCCTCCAGAGTGTGGAATTTTGTGGCTCTGTCTTGGAAGATGGGACAAGAAGACCTGCCCCAGGGAAAATGGCTGCCCTGCAGCTCTGGGAAAGGCCTAAAACCATCACGCAGCTTCGTGCCTTTTTAGGCTGCTGCAATTATTACCATGAGTTCCTTCCTCTCTACGCCAAGTTCTCTGGTCCATTGAGAGAGTTACTCAAGGTTGGCAAAATAGAAGGAAAGAAGGGATCTCAAGTCAAGCTCAAGTGGACGCCAGAATGTGAAGAAGCCCTTACTGGTCTCAAGGAAGCACTGGCAAATGTGGTTACATTAAAGACTCCGTGGTTGGATGGCAGACTTTTTTATATTCGTACAGACGCCAGTCGTTACGCCATTGGTGCTACGATCGAACAAGTCGATGACGAAGGTCAGCATCATCCTCTGGCTTTCTGGTCTCGCAAGCTTACAACAGGACAGCAAAATTGGAGTCCAAGGGAACAAGAAGCCTACGCAATCCTTTGTGCCTTACGGCGTTATGAAGGTTGGATCTTGGGCCATCGCGTCGAGGTACTGACTGACCACAAGTCACTGGAGAGCTCGAGGACAGAACATGTGGATACCCCTGGTGGACCAGCTGGGAGGAGAGGCCGTTGGCATGAAACTCTCAGCACATTTGACCTCCATGTGACTTACATTTCGGGTCGCTACAATACAGTGGCAGACGCCCTGAGTCGCTGGGCCTACCCAGCCTCAGAGGCTTACTCTGAAGTGAGTTTTCATGGGACAGCGACGGATAAAGCTGAAGTGATCGAGTTTGATAAGGAGGAACAAGCACTGATCAAGAAACATTGTCTCCAATGTTCGATTAAAAATCGGATGAAGGTGGAATTGGTCAGATGCAAGGAGATTACCAAGGCAGATCAGACTGCAGCAGTTAACTCTGACTCTGAGTTGGCGCTGCCACTCCTTAATGTGTTTCCAGTGACAAGATCCAAAGCGAAATCCACGCTTCCTACACAACTAAAGGACAAAGAAACTTCCTTTCTCTATGTGGATTGGACAAAGATGTACAAGAAGGACAGGTTCTTTGGGTCTGTATACCACAAGTTGAAAGGGGACAAGCCTTACGACTCTGAAGAGACGTCTGATTTCAAAAACCAAGGCGACAAGTTATTTTGACAAGGACGGATTTGTGTTCCTGATTGTCTAATTGACCAATATGTCAAACATTGGCATCGGAATGAGACAGCCCACACACATTCTCGTGTTCTGGAGCAGGAGCTACGACACAGAGTGTACACACGGGACCTCAAGAGTGCCTGTGAACGAGTTGCCAAAGGATGCAAGCAATGTCAGGCGACCATCCCCAAGAATCAAAAGGCAGAAGGATTACTGAAGGGATTACCAATTCCTGAGAGGCTGTTCGACAAGGTGACGGCGGATGTCTTCGAGTTGGGACAAATCCAAGAGGAATGTCTCTACACGAGGAAGCCCATCGACGGGGTTTGGTTAATTCAAGACCGCCACAGTGGCTACATCCAGGTCCTCCCTTGCAACACGAAGCATCTCACCTCTGAAAGGCTGCCAAGTGGACTGCAAGTCAGTGGATGAGTAACTGGGATGTTCCCAGTGAAATTCTAACGGACAGTGGGAAGGAGTTCATTGGGACTTGGTGGGACAACATGTGTGCTCTATTGGGAGTTCATCATCTTCATGCCCGAGTCTACGACCATCGAGCCCTCCCTGCTGAACGCGCTGGAAGAATTCTTATCAACATTCTGAGAAAATTCCTGGCGACTGAAAAAGACTACAATTGGTTGGAGACAATTTACTGTGTCTTGAGGAGATAACATCGGACCAAGAATTACATTGGATTAAGTCCGAATGAGCTTGTTTTTGGTCGTGAGAAGATGGGTCCAGGACCAGTGATGTATCATCCAAGGCAGTGCTACGACGCATCGCAATGGTTTGAGAGGATCAAGGATTTAGAGTCCAAGTGGATCGAAGCCAAAGTGGAGAGTCAAGCAGATTGGTTGGATTTCAAAAATAAGTCGAGAACGCAAGGAAAACCCTTCGAGAAAGGCCAGCAAGTTTGGCGTCGTAAGTCAGACGAGACCCTGAAGGACGACAACAAATTGTTACCTTTGTGGGATGGCCCATTCCAAGTCAGTGGTCAACTAAGTGAGACTACATTCAACATTGAAATTGAGCCAGGCAGGCATCAAGAAGTACATCGAGATCGTTTGAAGGCCGAAGTACCCTGCCCCAAAGGAAGGTTCAAGCCTCTCTATTGGACTTCAAAGTACCTGAGCGACAGGAAGATGGTCACGAGCAGTTTCGAGTTGGAGGAATCCTTGATTACAAGAAAAATGCTCGAAACAAGTGGTACTTTCTGTGCAGATGGAAAGGATTCGGTCCAGAAGAAGACAAATGGGAGCCAGCTTCAAGCTCCATCCATGGGTATACGGACACTTTCATCAAGTTTCTGAAGAAACACCCTGAGATTGACCGTGAGCTCTCGCTGATCAAGGATTGTGTCACCAAGGAAGACTTACAAGCACAAGAAGAAGCTCCAATTGTGGCAGAATCCATTCGAGACAAGATCTGATCAGAATTTAGCTCGCCGAAACTTTCGAAAAGGTTTACGGTCGACATATACCCTTGGCATTGGTACAAAACAGTCCTGACGCATCGTCTATGTGGTTCGATGAACAGATGATGGGACATTCTGGGGTCATCCTGGTCATTCCATCCATCATTCTCATCATGGTCATCATGTGAATCATGTACTTCATTGTAGATGATTTCCATCGGAAGTTCCGAAAGGCCTTTATCCTCAACCACGACGACACTCTCGTGTTTTGCTGTCGACTGGACCCCTCTACTCGCCTTGGGAAGGACTCGTTCGAGTTCGGGCTCATTACAGGGATTCTGGCACATGACTGAGTCTGATGCATTTCATGTGTTTGACGGATCTGCTGAGAATGTCATTTCAATCAGCTCTTACATTGAGACTGTTGGTTTGTTTTTCAATCGACCGCTGTCAAAGGGCTTATATAGACCAAGTGACAACGATGGTGTTCTTACTTGTGTCATCTCGCTGTTCATCTGTGGATTGTGTTGGAATCCCCCTCAGAATCAGCTCAATTTTGGCAAATTCTTGCTACCAAGCATTGGATGCTTATACATGCTGGGACTATAATGAGTCAATTACCCCTTCTGGCTCATACTGGATGAAACATGAAGCCCTGGAGACAATACTGCCAGTGTGGTCGCCACTCACTGGGTTTTCTTGGCTATCATTACTTACATGATTGGATTTCCATCATGGGATTCATCATCATCATGAGGATTTGACCTGGATTGGCTATGAATGAGAACTGGATTTCCGTTCAGCACAACACACAGTGTCTATCGACAATGAATTGGACCTATATTGGCTTGCTGTGAACTTCGCCGCCCTCAATCCGTGTGCGATTCACTGATTTTGGTCTCAATTCAGTCACATTTTGTACCATAATCTGGCATCTGGTCTCATGACTACAAATGACACCGACCGGTTTCACATATCTTTGACTCCATGAAGGGATACCCTATTTTTTGGACGCTCGACGACATGGCGACACTCGTTTTCTGTTTTCTGACAGTGGAATGTCAGATCCTGATTTCATCATGGATCATGGATCTTGATCATGAATGGACATTCTTCACTCAGACTTTCAATTTTCGAATTTTCGAGCTTGAACGAAGCTTTTTCTGTGTGCCCTAAGGTACCTATGCGTTTCATTCAAGTCGATGGCCATCGCGAAGCACAGATCTCAGCACAATTTTGCTCAATTCAGCTCATTTTCTCACATTTTGCCATAGATTAGTTGGTTTTTGGTCACTTTAGCCGTTTCGTTCACTTCACTTGACCCAGCCTGACATACTGGCGTATGTTTTCAGAGGGGGAGTGTAACGGCAGCAGTGACAGCACTCAGATTATACATCAATGTGATCAGAATTTCAATGATTCTCAGATGTACATTAGTGCAGTCAATTTTCCGCTTGTTTTCATGTTTTCCTTTCGCCGCCAGATGTCGCCTGTGAGCGCGTGTCGAGTCGCATTTGTCTTTCGTGATTTCCCAATCGGATTTATTTAAATTATTTCGAATGATTTCACGTTGTGTCATTATGTGCGATGAATGCGCATTGAGATTCTATGTCTGCTTCATTTTTGTAGACCGGGTTTTCTGACTATTCATATTCCACCATGGAGTTCACTAGACTTACAAGTGCTTCGCATATGTCGCTCCCAGAGGCTGGATATGGGTCTGAAGAGGGTCATGTGGGTTCGGACATATCAGGGGCAGTGTCGGGCGTTACGACCCCTGGGGCATCAAGGCTACAGGCTTCGCAGTTACAAGAAAGATCCGCCACTATGCAGCGTTTACACCAGTTTTGGGCCTGAATCTCGCTGAAACGAGCTGAATGTAAAAGTGAGTTTTGTCTCAGCGACCAGTTTTGGTCAGACAATCACTGTTTTGTGCTCCAAAGGTTGCAGGAACATGCACCTTTGCCTTGTTTTTGGCGCTTTTGATAAGTCTGACTGAAATTTGAATTTCTGGCATATATGCACGGCAGTGCGCTCCTAGCGTTCGAGTGCTTGCGCTCATGCGTGTGTATGCACATCCACGGTGTTTGAGTGCGTGCGCTCTGCTGTGTGTGTGTGTACCAGTGTATTGAGGATCTTGGAACTGGAGTTGTGACTGATCCATTAGATCAGGTGCGTGGGTCTCACTGAAACAGTAGTGAACGGCACACACAGCGCAAGGGTTGCGTCAGGGTGTGTGTTTGTGTTCTGCATGGCAATGTGCCAGTACGGGTTTGCAGCACACCAGCACTGCATTATATAACGTATCGGTGACCAAATAAAGAGGGTGGGCCACCCAAAGAATGGGCAGGGCCCTAATAAAGGTTACACCAGCTTGCTTCCTCTTCCTTGCCCATTTTTCAGGTTCATCCAAGAATCACAAGAGTTCAACAAGTCAACAAAGTCAAAATGACATTGCCATGGTATGCCACCGTTTTCTTTGGGTTCCACGCCTCTTTGCATTTGAGGCCAACCATTGTGACCTCTGCTCAGGAGTCCAATAAGCATCAACAAAGTCAAATGAAAGATCCACAGAATGAATCTCAGAAGTAATTTAATCTATATATGACTTCAGTGAATGGGTTTTGTACATTGGCATTAATGTTTCTTTGTTTGTCCACATGGCTGCTGTGGTGCACATTTACATTTGAGTTTCCATTTGTATGTGCAAGCACTTGCCTGGAGCCCCACTGAATTTTGTAAAATACACTTCTGAGATTTTTCAGCATCGGATCCTCATCACCAAAGACACCCATTACAAGAAAACAGTGGAACCGGTGGTATACATGCAATACGAAAAAAAAATTTGCATGAGAAGACAATATCAGTTTTGTTTTGGTTATCAAAGCTTTTGGGTGTGACTGCCACTCTTTCATATAACAAACAAACTGTGGTTCAGCCCAATGGTACAAGGGTATCAGTGAGCTTGGGAGGGGAGTGCAGCAGTCACACGCGCGCACTTCAGATTGTTGCATAGTGCTGCGCATTACATAATGTAGATAAATGAAAGACGCTCAGATTGTGTGTGTTTGTATGTTACAATTATCGAGATATCATGATTGTTTTATTATCATGTTATTCAGGGACTATGTAAGGTCTTAGGACAAAATCAGAACTGCGTCCCTGATTTGAAGGATTGGTGTTGTGCTCTGGCCTGCTACAGTTTGCTACAGCTACTTTTCCTTAATTTTCTAAAACGAAGGCGGCTGTAGGGTCGTTGGCACCAAGTAGGATCAAGATGTGAACATGGTGGGCCGCAGTGTACAAGATGGGCAGATATGTATACTTTTCAAAGCATTTACAAAGATTGTGATGTTTTTGAATGCAAACTTGGATAGGTCGTCAAAATTTGAGTTGAACAAGATAGCACAATGCACTCGGTCGCATCCTGTCAGTTTCAAGACCACACAGAGATGTGAGCCCTTTGGGTTTTGACCCATACATGCTGTGGTGGCATGGCTCTGTGGTGCTGAGGTCACTGCCATGTTACCCGTGTCATGCATGGGTCACTCATACCCAAGTAATGCGGAAGCGGACAGTGCAGGAGGGGGGCCGCGTTCCCGTTGGGGGCCTGACCACGGGACGCTGCGGTGGACACGCGCAAGCAAGCAGGCAGGCAAAGCACTGCGCTCACAGGGGCATCATCACGCTCGTGTCATGTGACAAAGCGTTTCAAGATCCTTGCCACTTTGAAACAAGCGAACAAAAGTATGTACAGCAACACATCAGGATATGTACACATGGGGTTAAGACTGGACTGGGGTAAGGACATCACAGGACAATAGACACTCAGTCCCAACTCGTATCCCAATCCCAGGTCCGACCCTCTCAGTGGCTGGTGGGGGCAGGGGCTCAAACACAACCCATGCCCTGCTCAGTCCGGACCCTGAAACCCTGCCCATAGGGGAGGTGTCCCGCCCAGCCACAGGCGAGTTCCTGGGAACCAAGGGGCCCCAAGGCCAACCGACAGTGGCTCCCCATGCTCCCTTAACGGCAGGTCCAAAATCCCCTCTGAGCCGGAGGTATGGCCCCGCCATTATCCCCTAGGAGTTGGCAGCTGAAAATGGGCTGTTTCAGCCCAAACTGATATTAGCTCAAAAATCTCCAAAATTGACCCCTCGTCCGGACCCGCCAAAGGTAGGGACGAGGCAACTGACCCTATGCCCTTCGAGTACAAACCCCCTGGAGCCCTCACCCAACCTGGTTCCCTCTGAGGTCCCGGCATCAGGGCACCACGGGTTCATCAAGTGGGGTCATGATGCCAAAATCACTAAAATTGGCGTCATTCCCACGCGTGGCTCGCCCGGCCGGGGCGAGGCCAATGGCTCACAGGATAGGAGGCAGGACCTAGAACCTATATCTGAGTGTACAACTTAAAATTAGGTCCGGGCTTCTTGTGGGCATAGAGATATGGGGCCGCCAATTGACCACACGGGGGGGTGAAATTGGGGTCCCAAAAGGGGGTCATTTTGGCTGCTCAAAATGAGCCAAAATCGGGGGTATCCCCAATGGTATATCTCCACGCCGGCTCGGAGATCGGATCCGTCATTCCATATGCGATCCACTGGGAGTCCAAGAGAGACCCCCATGCCCTTGGCTCCCAAAGATCTCCATGCCACTCGGTGTGGTGACAATCCAAATTGGGTCCACAATCGCCAAAATGGCAAAATCGTCCACACTCACTTTGGGCTAGCACCTTAACGAAGGTTGCTCCGCTTCGCCCACGTGGTGTGCGAACCATGGGGACCAATATCCATAACACCCATGTCATATATGGTCCATTGGTCCATGTGTCTGGCGTGCACGAGGGGGCTGATCATGGTGCACGGCGGGCAGAAAATGTGGAAAATTGCTCAAAATGGCCGAAAATGCGCACACTCATGGTTGGGGCAAATGAGGCACATGCCCGACTTGGACTGGAGTGTGCCATAGGATTGGTATCAAGTCATATGCGTCCAACATATCTTTTGGGCGTCGCCCAAACCCCTCCGGTTTTGGGAAAGGCAGGGTCGCCAAGTGAGCCCATGATTTGGGATCGTACCAAATCGCCAACATGGCGGCCACCGTATGCCAAGCCCAAGAGGAGTTATTCGTTGGGTCCAAGATATGTTGGGCACCGAAGTATGTACCCTCATAACATATTTGGCTCATGATGTCAATTGAGCGCAACGTTGAGATGCATGGTCGCCACTTGACATCATGACGGGCAAAAAACCGCAAAATTGGCAAAAAGACACGCAAAAGTGCCTTGAAAACTACACAAATATATTATAATATCTTCGGCTTGGATTGAGTAATCGACCAATCCTTCTAAACACAATGACTCGACACCAATGACCTTCGATTCCACATATGTGCTCCACTTGGGGCGCTTTGGAAGGTCGCGCGCGCTGCCTCCCAAGTGGGCACATGCAAAAATGGAATATTGCAAAAAACACACCTTGCTCGCAACGCATCGCTTCGGGAGCGCTCCACAAGCGTCCCTTCACGAAGCTTAGGCTTGCGAGTGTTGGTTGGGAGTACAATGAAGGGCCTCGTGCGATATGGGGTCCATTGGCGGGTTAGTCTTGGAATGGTGCACCCGCCAAATGGGCACGTGATATGACACCAAATATGGCATACAACCCTACCCTCACCTTCTACACCCAACCTAGTGGCCTAGAATCAAAGTATGCCTATATTCTAGAGTAACGTTGGTCCCTTAACATGCATGCAAGTGCTTTGGTCGAAAATCGACCTCCTTTCGGAAAGCCGAATTTTAGCATGCACGCAAAATATATTGCCAATATATATATGGAGATCATATATGTACTATCCGGGGAAGACAAGTGATATGCCCCGGATGTAGAGGCAAGCATGGGTGGGGCAAATGCCAACTCAACATACTTCCACACGTACTTGGACGCCAAGTACGTGAAAAAGCGCACTTCTTGGGGAACACTCAAAATAAATAACCCTTTGGGCCTATGGAGTTGGGATCCTTTGGCCTCATCCTATGACTATGGGGGGCAAAACCTCATACACAGTGCCTATGAGGCACGTTAATTCGTCCTTGGGCGCTTGAACGCTCGTAGCCCTTGTTATTCCACTTGGGGGTTCGAAGCGCCTTCGGCCGCCCAGATTTTCTGGGAAAAATCTGGGACGCGATGAGTTCTACCAAGGAAAAAATTCTGGATCACTCGAAGACTGTTTCAGTCCGAACTTCAAGAAAGATCGCTTTACAGAATTATCTAGTGCAGTGCACGGAACGGGCGACGTCTGGCGGCAATTTCACGACAATTAGAAATCGCGGTAGAAATCGGGTATTTCACCGATTTCTATCCGCAAATCGACCAAGACAGTAAAGTTATGGTAATTCCACATCGATTTAATGGTTAGAAATCGGATTCCAGATTTCGCGGGTTAGAGAACAGGGATATCCCGCTGGCAGCCGGTGTCAACGGCTTCCGCTCGGGTGTGACGGCTCACAGGCCTCCGGGGCATGGGCCATAGGTTCTAGGTACCGCTTCACCCGCCTCCTTACAGCAAACCTGGGGGGGGCTCGATAACCCCCAAGCACGGCAGCGGGTACCCAGGATCCCCTGAAGGGGGGGGAGGTGTCACATCCTCACTTCAGGCCGACTTGCGGGTTAGGCTGCCCATTACAACTCATGGTAAAACAGGTACGGTGCTGTAGCTGTTAGTAGCTGCAAGTAAAGTATCAAGTATCAAGTCCCGGGTCCTGGCGGCTATTGTTCGGCATCCAAAGGACCCGTTAACCCATACCAGGCGCACCGGGTGCCGGCTGCGACGGTCACTACCACAGTGGCAGTGGCATACACAGCCAACATAGGCGTCACACGACGACCGAGGTGGTCCCACAGGTCGAAAGCGACCACAAAGATCCATCAGGCTACCCCAGGCTTCTCAAGGCCGCAGTCTGGGGGAGAGTCCCCACGGGTCCTTCCTTGGGCGCACCATGTCCATATTCACGACGCGAGTCCAGAGTGGTAAAGTCGAACGAGCTCCTCCATAAGGGATCGGGCATCAAGGCCGTCTTTTCCCTCGGCCTACTGCCACGAAGGCCATGCATGAGGGAGTCCTCATGCAGTGTGGGCGGAGACGTCGACTCCTCAAACCACCAGTTTCCCAGGCAGACTGACCGAGGTCAGGACACCGGAGGTCGCCACCCGACTGCAAGTGCGTCTGCGAGTCGGTAGGCTCACACTGGGACTGACAGTGGCAGACCGCTGGGAGTGCAGTCAGGCAACTGGGCTTCCCGCCTGGCACCATCAGGATCTCACCACATCACAGCCACTAGGGCACACGGTATCACGGGCACTCAAACAGAAGAATCTGTACTTAGGTACTGGTTCAGGCTGGGCCTTATGTAAGAGCATGTAAACGGCGACTCAGGGCGCCTGCGTATTCCGATTTGCATCCCTTCGGGGGGAAAAACAGTCCATATTTCGGTGATGGGCGGACAACACTTAACATACAGATGCACATATCCTGGGGGGCCAGAAAGACAAGCAATAAAGGGGTAAATAGGCGTGTAAACACACTCTGGATAGAGCGCCAAACCACGCCCCGGTCAGGATAGGGAACATGCAGGAGGGTGGATAGAAAGACGCCTGAGTTCAGGCCATATATAGTCTGCAGACACACGTAGACTGGTCTGTATCCTGCAAGTGCCATGGGACCAGACCACACACGCAAAAATCGCAATGCCGATGACAGCGGCATCCGTTGCGCAACGTCGTATGGGCTTCAAGGCCCTAAGAGCTCAGGAAATGTCAAGGTCAGTCGCCCTGCCTAGTTTCCCAAGGATTCAGCAGGTGGGGGGTGACGAAAAGAAGTGGGAGAGAGGGGCCATCCTCCCATGGATTCAGCAGGGGGGGGTATACGGCCACTCTGACGGCAGGTCACCGAAAGATGGAAGAGAGCAAGCAAGTGAGGGACGATCCGTCGACCTAACAAGCGCTCAAAGTGCATCAGGGGAGAGCTCAGGGCGGTGATCAGGCGCCCCTGGCTGCAATCGCCCGGGTGAGTGCTGCCAAGTCCGAGACATGGATCTTGGTCTTGTGCCTGCGGATGTAGTCCATGAAGGGGGTGTGAATCCGCGGCACGAACGAGGAGACGGGTTCCCAGGTGTCGTGGGACGGCCCATAGCCTCGCCAACGAACCTTGAACTCCAGGCCTCTGGGTGCTGAGGCGTTCGGACGCTGGGCCAGGATCTTCTCGACGGTATAGTCGTCCTGCTCAGCATAGTCGTCGTCCGAATCAGCCTCATGTGCGGCATAGTCCAGGGACACATGCTGGCCACGGAGGTCGGGTTCCCGCACACGGAGCTGACTCTGGTGGCGCTCCCGGAACTGTCCGTGACCCACCTTGATGCGGTAGGTGTCCTCACCAATCCTGCGGACCACCTCTCCGGGTGTGAACCAGGTTTTGGTGCGGTGGGTGCCCATAGGGCGGGGTCTGATCACCCACACCGGGTCTCCCACCCTGAACTTTTGCGCTGTCGAGCTCGGGGCGGACTTCTGACGCTCAGCATGCTCCTTCTCGAGCTGCTGGCAGATGTCCCGCGCAGTTGCCTATTGCCGCGCGAAGAATCCCTTGGCGTCCATGGCCATACCATCACCAGACAAGGGAAGTCCCCGACCCAGGGGGTCCCTACCGAACAGAATCTGGTGAGGGGACAAACCACCCGGTGTGGGGGTGTCATGATGGGCCTTCAGAGCGGGCCACATCTCCTCAAACCAGTTCCGACGTGGATTGGTGATGTGAATCTTGCGCAGCTTCTCGAACAGCTGCCGTCCAGCCACTTCAGCCCGCCGTTAGACCGGCTGAGATAGGCGACGCTCTTGGCATGACGTATTCCCATGAGGGAACACATGGCCTTGAACCAGCCACCAGTAAACTGGGGCCCTCGGTCACTGCAAATGGTGCGGGGGATGACAAAGACGGTCAGCCAATGACGAATCATCATGACTGCCACTTCCTTGGCAAGCAACCCCTTTTTGCGTGCCGGAACGGCTACTACGTAGCCGCTGTGGCGGTCCACACAAAGGACCACACAGTCAAAGGTCTCCTTGCCTATGTGAACTTCGGGCATGGAGAAGACGTCCATGGCCACGCTCTCCATGGGCTGGTCAGGCACCGGAGTCCATTGGGCTTCCCCCTTGACGTTCCGGTTGTCGGGATTGCAGGCCTGACAGACCGAGCAACCCTTCCTGACCTTCTTGAAGGCGGTGTAGAGACCGATCTGGTCGATCTCAAACCGGCGCTGCATGTCCAGGGCTTGCTTCTTGACCCCTGGGTGCATCATGTGGTGTTGCCAAGCCCCACACAGCTCGAGCACTCGGGCCTCTGGGACCAGCAGCTTACCATTCCGGTAGAGCTTGCCATCTTCCTCAGTCAGCCCCTTTGGCCACTTCTGCCCGTCATCAGGGTCGGTCACAGCCCTACATTCGGCCTCAAAGGCCTCAGACTTGGCGTAGTCGTCGGTCCAGTCGTCCTGGAGGCAAGATTCAGGGAAGAGGTGCTTGTCGGACTCAGCTCCATCAGGGGCGAGTACTCTGACCGCTCTGCCCATCCTCGTTCCGAGGGGGGCATCCGCAGCCATGACGACGAAGCATTTAACACCCTCCTCCTCCATCAGGCGCTCCATTTCTATGATCCTCTTGGCTTCAGCGGTCTCAGCCTCATCGCCATGGGCAGAGACATCCGTCATGCCCTTGCTGGCGGGATAGGCCCACCTACTGAGACAGTCCGCCACGGTGTTGTCCTTGCCAGGAACATACACAACCGTGAGGTCAAACTTGGCCAAGGTCTCATGCCATCTTGCCCGTCTGGAGGCGGGACCTGAGGGGGTGTCCACGTGCTCTTTGTGCCACGACTGCAGACTCTGATGGTCGGTGCAGACGGTGACGGGATGGAGGGCTATGTACCCAGCCCATTTCCTGAGAGCCATGACGATGGCATACGCCTCCTTTTCTCGGGGCGTCCACGTCCTTCTCTGGCCTTCCGCCAGGACTCGGCTCCAGAAGGCCACGGGCACGTGCCTCCCATCGTCAAGCACTTGCTCCAACACAGCGCCAACGGCGTAGTCGGAAGCGTCGGTGCGCAGGACGAACCCTCGGTCAGGATCCACGAGGTGCAGACCCACTGCGGATAGCAGCGCCTGCTTCATCCCCTCAAAGGCACGGTCGGACTCATCATTCCAGACCAGAGCCTTGTTGGACCCCTTCTTGGTCTCCTGTCGGTTGCCCTTGAGCATGGTCGTCATGGGGGCTGCATACTCGGCATACATCTTGATATACCCCGAGTAGTAGTTGCAGAACCCCAAGTACGCACGCAGCTCAGAGACCGTTTTGGGCTTTTCCCAGTGCTCAATCGCAGCCCCCTTGCCAGGTATGGGCTTACGCTGCCCGTTCCCAACTACGTGGCCACGGAAGACCACCTCGCTTACCGCAATGGTGGCCTTGTCCCTGCTGCCCGTGAGTTTGTGCCAAACCAGAAGGTCCAGCACTCGGGTGACGTCCCTCTCATGTGCCTCCAGGAGCTCCTCATAGCTCATACTAGGGTCCCTGGACGCGATGATCACGTCGTCCACAAAGGGGTCCGCACAGTCACGCACCGGCTCAAGCAGGTTCTCCAGCATCCGCTGAAAAGCCGCATTGCCGTTGGTAACGCCCATGGGCATCACCTTCCACTGGAAAGGTCCAAGTGGGGTGCTCATGGCTGTGCAGGCACAGGACTCCTCGGCGAGAGGCATCTGATGATAACCATGTTTCAGGTCAATCACCGTGAAGATCCTCCGCCGGTGTTGTTTTTGCAGCATGTCCTCAATGAGGGGCAGCGTATAGCTGTCATGCTGCGTTTGGGCGTTTAGGCCGCGGTAGTCGACCACGAGCCGCCACTCTCCGGCCACCTTCTTGGGGACGACGAAGCACGGGGAGGCCCACTCGGAGTGGCACGGCTCAAGCCAGCCTCTCTCGATGAAATCACGGAGGATCTTCTCCATGGCCTCCTTCCTCTCGCCCCTCAGGGCAAACTCCCGGTGTCGATACACACGGGGGTCCTGCTTCAGTCGTATCTTGGCCTCGCCATACGGTCCACGCACCGGTGGGGGAAACACAGGTTTTCCGCTGAAGAAGGTAGCACCATACTTCTGCTTCAGCCTGGCCCTCAATGCCTGGATCTTGGGGCAATCATCGGACTCCGCCTTGGCTTTTCCGGGCACCTGGACCACTGAGCTAACTTGAGAGGTAGCGACCCCACTGCGTTTCGGCTCTGGTGGTCTTCCCAGGTTGCCCAAAGGGCCATCCCTGGTCTTGCCTCGGAACAAGTCGCCGTAGGTGGGTGGGTTGCCGCCAATTGGCTCGTCCTGGCTGGACATGTGGTCCAGCACTCTCTTCACGAAAGTATTCCCATCATAGGAACCAGAGACGATCGAGTCCACTTCCCACCAGGCTTTGTCCTGGCCCTTGCCCTCACGCTGGCTTCCCCAGTCGTGAAAGGGCTGATCCATGTACCCCTGAACCAGATCCAACTCCTCTTCAGTGAGGGGGTCCTCCGATTCTCCGATGTCAACAGGGGAAACCGCAAAGCATTCCCGCCATGGCTCCGCTATGATGCGGTTGACACACACAAAGTCCGTGGTATCGGCCTGTTCGAGGCCCCCATCCACATAGTGGAATTCCGTTGCCCATCTCTGGGGTGGCATGGGCTGTCCCTTAGCGTCCTGATAGACACTCTCTCCAGCCGGTAGGACGACCTTGTTTAAGGTCATGTTGGTCAATGAGACCACCCAATGTCGGGTGCTTTCCTCCTCGGGGCATCCCATAGGAACAACCAGCACTGCCTTCGAGCGGTCCTTGCGAATCTTCGCTACCGCCCTTGGAATGTCCCATCGGGGGCAATGGATCCACATCAAACCCTGATGCGGACCCCAGTGCTTCTTCCACGCGGAGTCCTGGGCGCTCCAGTACTTCTCACAAACCCGGAGATGGACGGAGGTTCCTGAAGAGAACACATCCAGGGCCAGATCCGAAGCTCCCAGGTCCGCAACCACTCGGCTCGCCACTTCCGGCATTACGCCGTACTCCTGGTTTGCTGGCCCAGTTGGCTCAGTGCCCAGCGCGGCCACTTGGAGCCGATTGCGTTCCGGGTGGATCCATTGGCATTCCACATGGTGCTCAGGTGACGAAAGCCACGAGAGCTGGTCGTCCTGGTACAGGGTCATTGAGGCCTGGGCCGGGAGGACGCCGGAGTCCGTCTCCATCGTGAAGTCGTACCCAACGATCATGTCCCAGTCCATCTCGGCCTCGTAGAAGCGACCTTGCAGGAGGATTTCCTTGCCGAGGTCTGGGCGGCTCAGCTCACGGTGGTTCACGAACTGCAGCCCAATGGCCGCTTCCTTCGTGCCTCCCACCATGTACTGGCCGTTCGCCACCTTCAGCCTGACAGGCTTCCGACTGTCGGTCAAACACTCTGGCGGAAGTAGGCCAGCCTTGACCAAGCTGACCTGAGGTCCCGTGTCGACCAACACGTCAAAGACCTTTTCCACTTCCCCGCATAAGGCACGGACCTTAAGGTGCAACTGCCGCTCACGCCCAACTCGGCGCACGGCGTGCAAGCTCAGGATCTCCGGCCGTTCCAGAAGCTCAACAAGCGACTGGTACAGGTCGTGGACAATGGGCTCAGGCTGCCCATTTGCAGCATCCAGCTGCGGTCCGGGTGATCCTCCGATACTCTCTGATAGATCATGAAGCACATCAAATACATTCTTGGTCGCGAAGGATGGACGGGTCCAAGGGTTCGTGCCTTCACTTGCCCTCACCCCGCCACCGCGACTGTCCTTCGCTTTGGGTGCCGGACCGGGTCTTCAGTAAGAAAAAGTGCTTTTCCAATGCTTTGAGGCATACTCTAGTTGTATTAGGGATGCACTGAGCATCCAGGCATTTCTATCTTAGTATTGGCCCCACCAAAAGTGGTGATAACACATTTTGACCTATGGAACCAAACACCCAATCAGGATATGGAGTGGACCCCTTAATCCCCTTTCAATGTGAGGCAAATCATCTTTTCCTGAGTTGACTGAGAACTGACATATCCTGGGCAGAGCCGATGAATTTATCTATGTTTTTCCATGAATACTTAGCTGTCCTAGTGGTATGCACCCTAGGGGGCTGGGCACCTCCTTTTGAGAGGTCCTGGGTTCAATTCCTGGTCAGCCTAGCTAAGTAGGAATATTCCATGTGACATGGCAGTGACCTCATCGCCACATGCCCTGCCACCTCAGCACATATGGGACCCAAAACAAAGAGTGCACATCTCCTGAGATGGCACTATGGAGATAGAGTGACCATGGGGCAGTTTTCCAACTCTTTTCCAAAACATTTCAGCTATCTTTGTGAATATGCATTCCGATTTGACCTGAGTTGCAGTTTCTGTGAATATCCTTTCATCTTTCACTGTTTACACTGCAGCCCTTCATGCTTTGATCCTGATTCTCTTCTCCTTGCACACCTCTGGCTTGGGCTATCCTGGATTTACTGTATTTCAGCAAACAAAAGCTTTTCATCTCCAAAAACAAGCAGCAGGAAACCCTACACCAGCAGCAAGCAGCAGGAGAGACAAAAACACAGTGTTGAAACCACTATAAACTTTTCTGGTAGCAAGAGGCAGACTGTCTCTGCGCACCGGCAGCAACCCCGCGCCGTACATCCAGTGCGCCGAGCAGTCACATATAAGCAGAAGGGCGAACGAAGATGGATACAAGGAAAGAGGACGCCGACGTGAAGACAGCGCCAGCGCCTGAGGCACCGGCAAGGCCAGCACCTGCGGACCTGGACCTGGACCTAGCGGCGCTGTACCATCGGAGCCCTTACATGGGCCAGTGGAAGTGGCTGAGGACTCGTTGGATGGACTCCAGACGGCCTTCAGGGCCCTCTCAGTCGAAGAGGTGGTGGTCACTCAGCCTGTGAAGAGGAAGAGAGAGAGCGAGAAGGATGCTGGAGACGAAGCAGACGAAGGAGAGGAACAAGGGCAAGACCTGACGAATGACCCTACCTTCGAAGGCGCACCAAGCGCTTCTGGCCTCCACGCATCACCCTCTCCTATAACCACCACACTCCCAATTCCAGACCCAGCCGCTGCAACATCCACTCCCATAACCAACCCGCCTATGGCAGAGGGCACAGGCTTTACTGGCATGCCTCCCTACCCCGCCTATGGTATGGGCCCACCTACCACTGTGCTCCCTGAGGCAACTACTAACAGTGAGCCGGTGGCTTCCAGCTCTGCGCCGCGATGGTATGCGGCTGAATATCCCCATCCACTGCCCGCTACTGGAACCTATGTGGATGTTCCTGGGTATGCACCTGGGTATGCAACCTTGAGTGGGTTGAGGAGAGGACCTGAGTCTCTTGGAGGCAGGAGTAGAGGATCGGGGAGATCCTCCAACAGGTCCCTGACGCGGTCGGAGATCAACGAGGTGCTCCGAGGAGCCATTTCAAAAATCGTGGGCGACCTCACGCAAGAAATCCGAGAGAAACTGGAGCCCCTGATGATACCGCCCGGAGCGTCACCTACCACGGTGGGAATGTCACCCCACCGAGTGCAGGCCAACCACCTGGCGGCAGGGTTGACAAATACCCTGGGGAGCCTGAGGAGCCGACCGACGCCGACTCCTGCACCTATACCGAGAAGTCCTTTCGTACCGAGAACGGCCCAGCCGCCCTACAGCCACGTGACGAACTCTACGAGGGCCGAGCTAGACCGGCTGGGGCTGACAGCCTTAAGGGCAATGGTGGACGTGGAGCCTTATGGCTCTAGTGATCTAGACGGAGACCCCTCTGATGATGAGCCGCCGTCGATGACTTCTACTTCGCCCTCGGAGGACGATGACCCGGAGGACCCTGAGGACCCAAGGGGGAAGAAGAAGAAGAAGAAGAAGAAGAAGAAGACCCGACGCCCTGAGGGACGCAGGTCTCAGGAGGCGAAGGCTATTGCCACCTCCAAGATCGTGGTGAACCTGCCTGAGTTCACAGGCAAGGACCTCAGCGAGTTCCCTGAGAATTTTGGCCGGTTTCTCCAATTGATCGGCCAAACCCACGCTAGTGGGCGAGTCAAGTGCGATCTGCCCCTGCAGTGCTGCAAGACCAAGTACCTGGAGAAGCAGGTCAGGCAGATCGTGACTAACTCCGCCACCTTTGCCGATGTGTTGGTTGCCCTGGAGAGGCAGTACCCAACCTACGAAACCGACCTCTCCATCAGGGCCAAGATCCAGAACCTGCCCCTGCTGCCCAACAACCCCAAACCTGGCAGGGTCTCTGAGCTGTTGGCTGACCTGGATCACTGGGCTGGACGACTGACGCCCGGTTCCTACAGCCGCAACGACCTGCTGTTCTGGTTGGTGGCCAAGCTCCCTCGAGAGCTATGGGACGAGTGCCGTTCGACGGCGGAGCGCAAGGCTAGATCCCTCCGCTACGAGGATCTATGCGTGCTACTCCTGGAGCTGGCGCCTGAGAAGGAGAGCGACCAGCACTTGAAGAATTACCGTCCTGGAGGAGGAGGTTCTCGAGGTCATGGCAAAGGGTACCAAGGGTCCCGACCTGGGCAGGGGACTACCCCCAAACACGCCCACGCCCGTATCATGGAGAACGTGAAGGAGCTATTCTGGTGTGATGCCAGAGACGAGCAGGGCCACCTGCAGCACGCCCCTGACTGCGAGCAGCGAGACTGCTTCGTAGTCCAGGGGAAGCAGCAGGAGAAGAACACTGGCGCCAAAGCGAAGCTGCCGGATCATTACAGGTGCACCATCACGTGTGCATTCTGCGGGAAGCGGAAGCACTACGAGGATGAGTGCTACCATAAGCAACGCCTATCGGCGAAGCTTAAGGGTGAAGATGCTGGCAAAGGCTCAGGCAAAGGTGGAGGCAAAGGCAAAGGCAACGACTCCGGCAAGGGCAAGTCGAAAGGACGTGGTCAAGGGCAAGACAAGGGTCAAGGTGGACGAGGAGGAGGCGCTAACCGCCAGCCCGACAACAAGAACAAGGACAAGAACGGAGGCAACCCCAACCCTAATCCACGGGGGAACTCCGAGACTTCTGGAGGGCAGTCTGGTCCTACCACATGCTCACAAACGCAGGCCCAGCAAGAACAAGGAGCCAAGCGTGAGCATGAAGGTGGTGATGACGGGAACGCTAAGAAGAGGAGCCCTTTCATGAGGATAGCCTGCAAATTGCGGAACAAGGGGTTCGAGGTGACCTGTCCCGCGGAGTTCTGACGGGGACGCTCTGGTGGCACCCAAGACCTGGTGTTCTGGGTACGTATCCGACTAGGGGGACGCGAATACCTGGGGGTATTGGATACTGGTGCCACAATATCTATAGTGGCCAAGAAAACTTTACCTTGTGGGAGCCTGAAGAACACCATGACCACCGCTGCTATACGTATGGGGGGTGGACATGTGGTGCACAGCTGCGGGGACTGTGAAGTGGAGGTACCTATGGGCTCCCGGACTATCGCCCATCGGTTCTATGTGATGGACACTGAGGCCTTCGACTTTGTACTGGGTACTGACTTCTTCGTACAGCACTCCCAGATACAATCCCTGGCGCTGCAAGCACCCTACCTCCTCTACGTGGACCACGGCAGTGGCAGAGAGTCTGTGCCACTGGAGCAGTCGGAACATACCTCGAGTTACCTGAGGCTATCGAAGGAGGAGCCCTCGAACATGATGGCAGCCTCCAAAACCCAGGACATTCAACTATTGGGGGAAGTCCTAGACCAAGGTCTGAAGGATTTAGGTTACTCTAGAGAAGACCTGAGTGTGGAGTTGTTCGCCAGCGACAAGCAACATGTACTGGGCCTTTACTGCAGCAAGGGGAAGAACTGCAGCTACAAATTTTACTGGCCCTCTTTCGGGATGGCCTACGGGAACCCCAGGTTCAGTGAACCCGGGAAGGTGCTGACCAAGGTGGCCTTGGAACGTTCCCGTATGGTCCTGTGTTCCCCCGATTGGGGAGCCCATTGGGGCAACGAGTACTGGCGAAACCTCCTGGACAGGCTGACTATCAGCTCTGTTCGTTTGTCTGATGAGGCCATCTACGTGCCTCTGGGACGCAAGACGCCTATCGGGAAGCCCGGATGGGGGAGTATGCTCAGCGTGGTGGACGGAAGTCTTACCTCCATTCCCTGGGAGGATCTTGACCCGACTCTGGTCCAGGCTATACAACGAGAAAGCGACGGACTCGCCTTGGGTGACTTGAAGGATCGCCTACGACCTCAAGATGCTGTTGAAACTACACCCGGAGGAGATGAGTACGTCGTGACTGACACCAACGCCCCCAACTCTCCCTGTCATGTACCTGTTCCTGATGGAGTCTCTGAGTGTGGATTATCTGAGCTACCTAGCTCTATCCACTCAGACGACGAAACTGAGCACAACGCCTTCTTCGTGCAGACGTGTGTGGAGGAAGTGGAGAACGCCGAGTACGTCGCCCCACTGAAACCCCTACTCTCCATGAGGGTGGAAGACCCCGTGGACAAGGAGCTGGACCCTCGATCCAGGCTAAGGGAGTATGTGGATTCCAAGAGGAAGTTGGTGGCAAAAAAGCTATGCTACGCGAAGCCTACCCGCAGCCCATGGCCACTGAAGCAAGGACGTATGGGAGACCTATCCCGATTGAAGGAGGACCTCGAACAGAAGATCACCACATGGCAAAGGGAGGTAGATCTTAAGCTTATGAAGAGCGTGTGGGGCGCCCATGTGAGGACCCCTGAGGAGGACGACCTCTCGGAGGAATGTGTATGTGAATCCCCTCGAGCGTGCCTATGTTGCCATCGTCCACCGGAGATGGTTGAACAAGACCTTCTATATGCCTACCAAGGGCTGAAGGACACTACCACGGGCGAAGAGTCGGTGGAGGACCACCTCCCGACGTCTATTACTCAGGGGGCAAGCAACTTACACTCTGACGAGGACATGGAGGACAAGATCAAGGTATTGGACCCGCGGGTACAGAAGCTTATAAGGATCTATCTGGAGGTGTTCGGAGAACTACCCCCTCCAGCCTCATGTGACAAGCTGGTACAGATGGACCTCAAGCTGAAACCCGAGTTCGTGGGTCACAAGATCCGGAGGAGACCCTATCCAGCTCCTAAAGAGCAGGCCGACGAGATTGAGCGACAGATACAAGAATGTATCGACGCTGGCCTAGTCCTGGAGTACAAGGACGGGGACTACCCCCTACACTGCAGCCCCTGTTTCCTGGTGGCTAAACCTGGGTCTACAGCCAAACGGCTGGTAGTGGACTACGGAGAGCTGAACAAGAAGACGCTGAACCACTCACGGTCCATTCCCAATATGGAGTCTACCCTGGAGAAGATAGCCTCCTGCCGCTACAAGACCAAAATGGACAAGAGGAGCGGATTCTGGCAAGTGGACCTGACACCCAACGCACAGGAACTACTGGCCTTCATCACCCCTCAGGGGAGGGTGTTCAAGTGGAAGGTCATGCCGTTTGGCGTGGCTAACGCACCCGCTCTATTCCAAGAGCTGATGAACAAGATCTTGTCCATCCTACGAAGGAGACCTAAGGTGCAGGAGCTCATATCCCGTGGTGCCCAGATGGAGGCTCACATCGACGATGTATGCCTCGGGACCAATACCCAGGAGGATCACCTAATCCTTTTGGGTGAGTTCTTTGCGGTCTGCCAGGAGAACCACACACGACTCAAGCTGGAGAAGTGTGAGTTCATGCAGGAGACCATGCAGTACCTCGGGTTTGACGTTGGCTATGGGTGGTGGACCCCAGCGGCCTCTAAGGCCAAACCCCTGATGTATGGTAAGGTACGACACGAAGACCCCAAGAAAGGACTTCATGCCGGCCTGGCCAGCCACAAAAGGCGCCGTTCAGTGCAAAAAAAGAAAGGACTTCATGATGTACGCAGTTTCATTGGGGCGTGCAACTTCTATCGCCGCCACATCAAAAACTTCACCTACACCAGCGCCGTTCTGACGGACTTGATCAAGAAGAGTACTACTTGGCGCTGGGGCCCACAAGAGCAACAAGCGTTTGACGAGCTCAAAGACAAGGTAGCCAACGCTAAGTGCTTGGGCGTGCCTAGGGCACAAGGGGAGATTATCCTGGTGACCGACGCCAGCAATGTGGGCGGTGGTGGAACGTTGTTCCAATGGCAAGCACTAGAGAAGGAGGAGTTCGACTCGGCCATTTCCCAATGGGGGACGGAAGGTCTCAACCGAGATGGAACCCTCAAGCACAGCTACCCTGACGACAAGTGGGTCCTAGTACCTCTGGGCCACTGGAACTGGAAATGGAACCAGGCCAGGGGGAACTACTCCACCTATGAGCAGGAATTGCTCGCGGGTATGCTGGTGCTATCCTCACAAGCACGACTGTTGGGGAGTAACCCTGTGGTCTGGCTGTGCGACCAAGAACCGGTCCGCAATTTCCAGAAGGGCCCCCCACCTGAGAAGGCCAAGCTACGGCGCTGGTGGACCTACCTCAGTCAACTACGGCTGACGGTACACCATATCCAGGGAGTGAAGAACGAGTGTGCCGACTACATCAGCCGCAACAACTTCGACGCCCTGATTGGTGCCCGGTCTGAAGCGCTGGCTAAGGAGGCGTTCAGCCGTATGGACGTCCACTTGGACCTCAACATGACGATGATACGCCCCCTGGATGGACTCCAACAATCGGAGTACCTGAAGGAGTGTGGGGATATCTACAAGCGCCTGGAGAAACGCCTTCAACCCCTCCTGGTCAACCAAGACCAGTGGAAGAGGGACAAGAGCTACCTCTGGCACGAGGACCGCATTGTGGTGCCTAGTGACAGAGTCCCAGCGCTGCTGAAGTGGACCCATGAGTCCAGCGGTCATGTGGGTGCTGACCGTACCCTGAGGCTGTTCAAGCAGTGGTTCCACACTACGTGGACTGACGACCAACTGCGGAAAACCCTCCAGCCTTACGTCGGCAAGTGCCCGTGCAGGTCCTGTAAACCAGGGGATATCAGGGACAGAGGTCTCTACTCGACCCTGCCCATCCCTCACTGTGCCAACAGTGTTCTATACGTGGACTACACGGAGATGCCGAAGTTCGGGGGCTATGACTTCGCCCTCGTGGTAACCTGTGGGTTGACCAGGTTTACCAGGGTGTTCCCATGTACCAAGCACATTACCGGGGAGAAGACTATCAAGATACTCCTGGAGGAGTGGTTTTGTGTCTATGGGGCGCCCAAGGAGATCAACTCCGATGAGGACGTGCGAGTACGCTCAGATACCGGTTGCCACAAGAGGGTCCTGAGATCCCTCAATGTCCAGGTGTCTACGGGGATTCCCTACTCGCACACGAGCAACCCCCTATGTGAGCGACAGATCCGTGTCCTGAAGGAGAATGTACGGATATGGTGCAAAACTGAACGCACCAGAGACTGGGTGAGACTACTCCCCGTCATATCCTTGATGATGAACTCCCAAGAGCGTTCAGCTACTTGCTACTCGCCCCATGAGCTATTCCTAGGGCGCCCGGCATGGTTCCTACATGCCCCCTATCCAGAGGACACCCATTCTTCTGTGGGTGAATGGGTCCAAGAGCAACAAGCGAAGGTGGACAAGGCCAAGGCAATGTTCCAGAGAGTGAGGGAGCGTCAGTGGAACAAGAAGAACAAGCACCGAGTACCGGCCACCTACCAAGAGGGGGACTGGGTGCTGGTGCACCACAGTCGACTACCCGCCTGGCCACGCTCTACCAGCGATGACCCATACTTTGGGCCGTACAAGATTCTATCAGTGGATGGACACCGTATCACCGTCCGGTGTTCTCCCCGTCTAGGGGGGACCCTGGTGTGCGCTGCTCAACACCTGAAGCGCTACCATGATCCTGAAGACCTCTGTGGGGAGGAGTGGGAGCTGAACGACGAGGAAATCGCCGCTCTGGACCTACAAGGGGCTGCCAGCCCTATGGAAGTTGAGGGTGAACTCCCCGACATGAACGCCGAGGAGATGGCTAAGGAGGGCTTCTACCTGGTGAAGTCTGTCCTACGCCACCGCTGTCGCCAGGGTTGGCGCTTCCTCACCCTCTGGGAAGGGTTTGGAGTCGAAGGCCTGGCCAGCCACAAAAGGCGCCGTTCAGTGCAAAAAAAAGGGTTTGGAGTCGAAGAGGCCACCTGGGAGCCCTTCTCTGCGTTTGTTGTACCTGAGGGACGCCTAAACTCAGTTCTGGTTGACTACTTGTCCCAGAACAACCTTGGTGAGTTGCTGAGGCTCGCTGAGACGCTTGCCTCCAAGACCAAAGCTAGGGACTGAACCTTACCCTTACCTGCCAAAGCGTATGTGTGAGTGTGCTATTCCTAAGGTCCTGAGAGCAAGCCGCAGAAGTGGTGTCCTAATTATACCCAAGTCTGCACGCTTGCTAAACCTGGAGGGTTGGCTTATTGATGCCACGGGGTACGCCCCGGGTCTCCCCTCCCCTAAGCGCCCAATTTCTGTGCTGGCGCAAAACCTTTGGGGAATACCCAGCGTACTAATCCAGGTATTGTTTTCCCTACCTATCTGTCTACTACAGGGAGGGGTGGCCAAAAGCTATGAAGGCATGAAAACGCCGTTTTCCTAAGTGGCCAAAACACTGACCTAACCACTGCCACAGCCCACCAACCCTGCTAAAATTGCAGTAAACGGGTGGGACAGTGACACACGCACTACAGGTCCTACACACCCTACAGTGGCACCATCCTGGTGGGCGAGCACTGCTGTAACTGGCTCAAGCCCCCATTCAGGACTACCACACCTACACGCACACTCTACGGGGTGTTGTTGAAGAACATGTCATGGGTCCTAACGACCCTCCTGTGAAGAAGACAAGAGAACACAGCGCTGCTAAGCAACTGTGGCCTAACAGGGGACGCCACAACGCGTTTCCCCTGCTAGGGCTTGGAGGGAAGAGGTGCTCTTGCGTGCACGGCGCAGATGTCGATGAAGTCGGACTCCCTGCTCTGCCACAGGCAGAGGCGGAGTTACTTGTTTGTGTGATCTGCGCCCTTGTTTAGCAGGGCATAAAAAAAAAATATGGTATGCTGCTGCACCAATCACCCTACCTGCCCACCTGTAAAGCAAAGGCAAATGAAGGGGTGTTTGCGGCGGAGGAACCAAGCCAGACTCCCCGTATTATACGGTTCTCAGTGTGACCTATAATACACTGTCCGCAAACGCGCTGAAGGATCAGCTCCCCTGTCAAGCAAGCAAGCGTTAAGGGACTCCTCAGGTTCTCTTAAAGACCGTACCGAGGAGCCCCTGGGTAGCCTAAACAAGGTTTACCGTGCGCACTTCGCGTGGCCTACCCTTTAATGCGTGTGTGAATGCGCGAGCATGCACGAGTACCTTGGGCAAACCTGCCCATCTGAACCTCAATCTCGAACTCCACCAGGGGCTGGCCCCTCCTGGGCTTACTCACCTTACCTACCGCTGGAGAGTGAAGCAAGGAGAGGCGGAAAACGAAGCGCAAGCGAGATCGTCGCTATGCATCGGTGTGTATGTTCTAATCAGTGCAACAAAAAGGGAGGTTGGTGCTGTAAGAGCAGTTGTCACAGTTGTCCCGCATTGCACCGCAGGGCAGGACCGGTAGCCCCCCGTGACAACCACTCCCTGGCCGAAGGCCATCTGTTTTTTCCGTAATCTCACCTCTAATCATCTGCAATCTTTCTAATTTAGCCCTCTATCGTTTGTTAGCGCAGCTACAAGGCTCGTTCACGGAGACACGAGACGAGCAATGTGTATGCGGCATGCGAGACGAGCATACCTGTAGTTCATACCTGATTCATTGAAGTCTTTTCGTTGATTTTCGAATTCTTGGATTTTTGATACTTCTATTAGTGTGGGTGGAATCTGTATGTTTATTTATTAATGTGTGTCCCGTCATTTTCAAGACTACGTGAGACATACGTTTATAATGCCATTATTTCTGCATTTTCCGGCGCTTCGCTAGGAGCCGCTCCTGCGCGCCGCCTTTTTATGCGTAGGAATTTCTTGATTTAAAAAATCTAGAGATGCCTATAATTTTTATAAAAATGTGCTTCTGATGCACAATTGGATTCTGCTCAGGTGTGTTGTCTTAGAAAAATTCTAGCCCGTCATTTGACGGATTTCGGTGTCGTCGCTTCGCTTTTGCGTGGATTCGTCCATAATTCTCCCATTCCTGCCTCTGCAGATACCCACGCGCAGCCTCGCTGAGTAGGCCGTGTTCGGGCCGAAACGCAGCAGCCTGGAGAGACTGAGCAGAACCCAAGACCCCACCGAGGGGCAATTTAATTTTGTTTTACGACTCCCTTCGCCCTAAGACAGGTCACAGGTCGCCAGCAGGTTTACGAGAACGCATGCGAGTGTGTATATTGTGTCTTGCGTTGGGTTTGTGTCGCGCTGCGTCTTGGAGGGAGGGATGCACATGCACATGTTTTGGCATACTCCCAAACTAACCCAACCAAGCCACAGGAGCCCCGGCAGCGCCATGAGCGCTGAGTCTTCTGTAGGAAATGTTACAAACAGAGCAGCAAAAGAGCGCCAGCCATGGTGAGCGCCCATTTTTCTGTGTTAGGGAAACTATAGGTATTTTAAAGTAGATGTGGAAACCAAGGAAAGGACAAGAAAAAATCCCTTTTTCCTAAAATGCGACAGTGGTGGCCACCACAGCACAAGGGGGGAGTAAGAAAAAGTGCTTTTCCAATGCTTTGAGGCATACTCTAGTTGTATTAGGGATGCACTGAGCATCCAGGCATTTCTATCTTAGTATTGGCCCCACCAAAAGTGGTGATAACACATTTTGACCTATGGAACCAAACACCCAATCAGGATATGGAGTGGACCCCTTAATTCCCTTTCAATGTGAGGCAAATCATCTTTTCCTGAGTTGACTGAGAACTGACATATCCTGGGCAGAGCCTATGAATTTATCTATGTTTTTCCATGAATACTTAGCTGTCCTAGTGGTATGCACCCTAGGGGGCTGGGCACCTCTTTTTGAGAGGTCCTGGGTTCAATTCCTGGTCAGCCTAGCTAAGTAGGAATATCCCATGTGACATGGCAGTGACCTCATCGCCACATGCCCTGCCACCTCAGCACATATGGGACCCAAAACAAAGAGTGCACATCTCCTGAGATGGCACTATGGAGATAGAGTGACCATGGGGCAGTTTTCCAACTCTTTTCCAAAACATTTCAGCTATCTTTGTGAATATGCATTCCGATTTGACCTGAGTTGCAGTTTCTGTGAATATCCTTTCATCTTTCACTGTTTACACTGCAGCCCTTCATGCTTTGATCCTGATTCTCTTCTCCTTGCACACCTCTGGCTTGGGCTATCCTGGATTTACTGTATTTCAGCAAACAAAAGCTTTTCATCTCCAAAAACAAGCAGCAGGAAACCCTACACCAGCAGCAAGCAGCAGGAGAGACAAAAACACAGTGTTGAAACCACTATAAAATTTTCTCCTTCCGCCCGCGGCAGTCCCTTTGTGCTTATCGTCTCCCAACTGGGATGGTGTGGCACTTCCCACGACACCATCCTGCGACCGCCCTAGCTGGGGCCCTTGGCTGCAGGGGCTCCGCTAAGGGGCGTCGGTTGTGGTAGTAGGGGTATTCTCCTCCGCATCAACCTCGTTGACACCCTTCTTCTTTCCCCTTTTCCTACCCTTCTTGTCCTTGTCCTCGTTCTTGTCGTTCTCTTTGTTCTCCTTGTTCTTGTCGCCCGACCTGGGGACCCAGTTCCTCTTGATCTCCTGGATCTCCTTGGCCAACTCGGTCCCTACCGACATCAGCTTGGAGAGCTCGTCCTTGTCGACCTCCACTTTGGTCTCCCGGATACCCACAGGTGCACGCTTCTTCGACCCGTGCGCCTTCTTGTAGGCCTCCGTGTCGGCCTGGTGGATGGGGCATGTCCGGTGGTCATGGTTGAAGCCTTTCTTCCTCCCATAACACACGAAACAGCCCTGAGGGTGAGCTCGTATGAACTCCCCAAAGGACAGCGGAGGGTTGCCAATGCGGCGGGGGTCCTTCTTCTCCTTCTTCTTCCAACCCTGCTGCAGGGGCTTCCAGCTTCCCCGGTTGCTCCCCGCGTTCAGGTTGTTGGCCACGAAGGCACAAACGGCCATCTCCGCGGGCTCATCGTCGTCGTCATCGTCGACGAGAGCTTCATCGCCATTAGCTCCTGCTGGGTCCATGGCAGCTTCCCCGCCAGGCCCCTCGCCAACGTAGTTGACGTCACGGTTGCCGGGCCTCAACCCGCGGGTGTGGTGGAGGTTCCGGTACTCCTTGAGTACCTCCTCTCCAACCCACTCCAGGATCTCGTCGCAACTCATCAGCGCCGGGATGGCCTGCAGACGGATGGTCTGGCCGCTCACGTCACACTCATCAAGGCGCCACATCGCGGTCTTCTCGCGATCGCCCGTGACGGTGATGAGGAGGGCGTTCCGCAGGGAGTGCCGTTTGACATCCCGGGCCACGTTCTTCCTTGTCCAAGCCACCAAGGTCGTATGATACCCCTTTGCGGAGCATCATCTTGACCGTGTGGTTGGACTTGGCCCTCTTGGCTTCCTCCTTGGTGACTCTCTTGATCCATGCTTCCGGCAGCATGGAGAGCAGGCGGGCCTGCTCGTCACCCTCATTCCAGTCCTCCACGTTGCGGCGGAAGAGGGTGTATTGCCCTCGGAAGTCTCGCCAGTCCCATAGGCGGATCTCCCGTCCATCATGCTGAAGCTTGATGGACTTCCACCGCTTGGCAGCTACCTGCGGAGCGTCCACCCGCTCCTGCTCGTTGAGCCACTTCTTGGCTTCCTTGAGGGTCTTAATCTTCCCCTCCTTGGTCGCCATGAAGTATAGCTCTTGGAGAACCTCCGGCAGGCGGTACCTGAACCGTTTGAAGACATATCTCTCCGCATCTGCGGGATCCGTGTCTTCAGTGACGGTCACCCCCCAATCGTCCAGCTTCTCCAAGAAGCGGTCGAGGTTGAGGGGGTTGCCATCGTACATGGGGGGCTTGATGTCCTTCAGGTCTTCCCACACGGCAGCATCCACGGCCTTAGAGACCATGAACGCCGGCCGCGAGGTCGACCGAGGTTCCCATTGGCGTCCCCCACGGACTCCCACGGCCGCCACTTCCATCTCCTCCACGGTATCCGTGTGGCTACGCCGTGGATCCTCCATGTACGCTGAACCTAGATGTTCACGCCGTACTCCTTCCATGTATGCCTCCTCATCACGGCGCCGGCGGCTGCGTTCAGCGGCCTCCCGTCGTACACCACGCGGCGGGCTAATGCCGAACTCCTCCAGGTCTTCCTCGCCTCCGTCGACATCCCACTCCACGTCTCCTCCGGGGACCTCATCCCTGAGTCCACCATAACGTCTGCCAGCCATTGGGATTGGCTCGTGGGCTGGTGCAGGGCGTGGGGGGCGTACCGGTGTCCGCGGTGGGGCACGGCGGTTGTGGTACTCCGCCCTGAGCCACTCATCACGCCACTCCTCACTGCCACTGCCGGGCGGCACGCGCTCGTTGCGGCGGCCCGCACTGTGGTGAGAGGGGGCGCTGAGAGAGGGGGCACTGGCGCTGGGGCGACTCCTGGGGGCTCCGCCGGGGGCGTGGGGTCTGCCTGGACCTGGTCCAGGTCCCCAGCCGTCGTCCGACGAGCCAGACTCCAGGGGTGGGTGGTCGCTGCCGACGCTCCCACGGCCTTCCAGCGCGTCCAACCGCTGCTGCGGGCCGTTGATGACCTTGTTCAGCAACCTGGTCTCGCTCCTGGCGACGTCCAGCTCCTTCTGCGCGGCGGTGGCGACCTTGGCGATCTTGACCATCTCCGTCTTGGCGATGTCCAGCTCCTTCTGAAGGATATTTGGGGGGAGGGGGGCGACCTCGAAGCTTCCCTTCGGCATGCACACCTCAAACCCCCAAACCCATGAAGGCGAAGTCTTCCACCTGCATTCACGATTGTCCAAAGGATTCTGTGATCCTTGCCTCGGCCATGACACAATCTGGCGTCCTGGGCAAGGAGATGAAGGTATATGTAGACAAAGAAAATATGTAGACAAGTAATATGTACAAGTAACAATTCTATACTATAAAATAGCATAAAAAAGAAGACGAAATGAAGGCGATGGCGTCGCCGCCATCAGAAAATCTGACGGCTACGAGGCGTCGCCATCCGGATCTCCACTGAGATCCTGCCCAAACTGGGCCAACCAGTGGTTTTTGGGCGAAAAACAATGAAATAAAATGATTTTTGAGTCAAAAACACTCATTTTGCGCGTCTCCCCCCAACGCGTAGCGTAAGCGACGCGACGCGTTTCTGTGCCAATTCAACCTACATATGAAAAGGCCCACTGTTGGGCTACGCCATAGGCGTCTGGGCGATTCCTGGAATCGCCTCAGCATTTTTTGAAAAATGCGTGAACGCGCCACTTTTCGCAAAAATGGACCTTCGCGGAACGCCGCGAAAAAGGTCACGCTATAATCTTTTATTCCTAAAAACGATAAAACAATAATAAACTTGCCTAAGATCTTTAGAAATCGAGGAATAAATCCTCGTTCTGGAGCTGCGTCGCGCAGGCGACGACTGTCGTCGCCAGCCCAAAAAAGACGTAAAATGTCGATTTCTGGGGTATTTTACAGAAATCCCACAGAAATCAGGATGCCGTAGCATCCACAGGAAAATTCCTGATCTGGCCTGGCGAAGAGCGCCACAGGCTGGGCAGCGGGTATGGGTGAAGCACCCCATACCGCTTCACCCCCCTCCTTAGAAGCCTTGCCTATATCCAAAGGAAGGCAAGGCCAAGGAGGCGCTCTGACCCCTGCACTGAACTGGTTTCACACTGATGCAGCAGGACAGTGGGGGGGGGGGGGCTTTGTGGTAAAAAAAAATTCATGCCACTTACATGTAAAAAAAATTTTTTATTTTATTTTATTTTTTTTTTTTTTTTTGATCTTGAAATATTCATAGGGCAATTGCCCCTCAGGCGACCACACTGGTCCCTGGCACTCCTCGTAGCCTGTAGTTACATGAACAGAGGCGCTGCAGGGCCTTCCGCCCTGACTGATGGCGCTTAGGCGCACATATGGGCCCTTTTTCTCCATGGGCATGGAAATCAATAATTCAATAAATTCAGAAAAAATTATTTAGGGTCAAACCCAAGGCAACGACTTCCTCGCGCCTGAATTTAGGGCCATTTCCTGCCCAAGGCAACCCGTGCCAGTTTAGGGTCGATTCCCAACCCAAAGTGACGAATTAACGCACCTAATTTGGGGGATTTAGGGTCATTTCCTAACCAAGGCGCCCCACGCCTATTTAGTGTGGGACCGAATCAACCAACCCAAGGCGACGAATTAAAGCGCCTTCTTGTGCACTTCGCAGACGTCGTCGTCGTCGCTGTGGTCGTCGCCCAGCTGCGTCGGGCTGGACTTGGGGGCTCCATAGGGTCCATGGGGAAGCCATGGTCTTATCCATCGTCGGAGTCAAGGAATTCCTCCTTCATCGCGTTGATGCCCTGGACCTTAGCTCCTGCAGTTTCCCAGCGAACAGCGATCAGCGATCCGCGTACTCCTGCAGTCTGGGCGTCGTCGCCGTCCGCAGGCCGTCACACGCCCTTGGTGGCCTTGGCGTCGGCAGAATCCTTTTGAAGGATATTTGGGGGGAGGGGGGCGACCTCGAAGCTTCCCTTCGGCATGCACACCTCAAAGCCCCAAACCCATGAAGGCGAAGTCTTCCACTTGCATTCACGATTGTCCAAAGGATTCTGTGATCCTTGCCTCGGCCATGACACAATCTGGCGTCCTGGGCAAGGAGATGAAGGTATATGTAGACAAAGAAAATATGTAGACAAGTAATATGTACAAGTAACAATTCTATACTATAAAATAGCATAAAAAAGAAGACGAAATGAAGGCGACGGCGTCGCCACCATCAGAAAATCTGACGGCTATGAGGCGTCGCCATCCGGATCTCCACTGAGATCCTGCCCAAACTGGGCCAACCAGTGGTTTTTGGGCGAAAAACAATGAAATAAAATGATTTTTGAGTCAAAAACACTCATTTTGCGCGTCTCCCCCCAACGCGTAGCGTAAGCGACGCGACGCGTTTCTGTGCCAATTCAACCTACATATGAAAAGGCCCACTGTTGGGCTACGCCATAGGCGTCTGGGCGATTCCTGGAATCGCCTCAGCATTTTTTGAAAAATGCGTGAACGCGCCACTTTTCGCAAAAATGGACCTTCGCGGAACGCCGCGAAAAAGGTCACGCTATAATCTTTTATTCCTAAAAACGATAAAACAATAATAAACTTGCCTAAAATCTTTAGAAATCGAGGAATAAATCCTCGTTCTGGAGCTGCGTCGCGCAGGCGACGACTGTCGTCGCCAGCCCAAAAAAGACGTAAAATGTCGATTTCTGGGGTATTTTACAGAAATCCCACAGAAATCAGGATGCCGTAGCATCCACAGGAAAATTCCTGATCTGGCCTGGCGAAGAGCGCCACAGGCTGGGCAGCGGGTATGGGTGAAGCACCCCATACCGCTTCACTTCTGTGCGCCCGCGGCGACCCTGGCGATACGGATCATCTCGCCCTTGCCCGTGTCTACCTCGCGCTCGAGGGACTGGACCCTCCTGCAGAGGTGGACAATCCACCGCCAGGTGGCATCCGGGTCACCGTTCCCTGGTGGGTCGTCGGGGTCCCCAGGGGGTCCTCTAGGAGGGCCTCCGCCGGGTCCGCCTGGTCCAGGGGGTCCTCCCCCGCCCGGAGGTCCGCCTCCGGGGGGTCCACTTGGTGGGTGTCCTCCAGGGGGTCCTGATGGTCCTCCGCCAGGGGGTCCCGGTGGGTCTCCGCCAGGTCGCCGCGGTGGGTTGGAGGATGGGGGCTTCTTCGTGTAGTCGAAGTCCATGTCATCATCCTCGTCCATGTCGCCCCACCTGGGCGTCTCGGTCGCGGAGGAGCTTGAGCTCCGGTAGGGAGGAGGGAGATCCTCACTCTCACTCTCCAGCTCCATGGGGACGTCTCCGCCTCCTCCGCAAGCCACTCCTCGGCGATGTCGGCGGCCTTGTCCATCCCCGTTGCTGGCGGTGAAGAAGGGGTCGGAGTCATGGGGGTGTCGCCCGCTGGCCTCCGTGACGTCTCGGGGGTCTTCCCCTTACCCTTCCTCCGTCGGTAGGCAGTGGGGCCACTGCTCCCACTGCTGCCCGTGTCCACCTCCTCCGGATCCAGCGCCATCTTGGAGGAGGCGTCCCCTTCGAAAAGCTTTCGAAGGGTCTCCACTCGGGATCCTCCCGGGGGAGTCTCGCGGCGGAGCTTGGCCTCCGCCTCCGCCATTGCGGCGGCCGTGGCTGCGGCAGCTCGCCCTTCAGCCTCCTCCCAGGCCCAAGCAGCCTCGGCTTCCCCGGCCTGCTCCAGCCGAGCCTTCTCAGCTTCCAACGCTGCCAGCTCCGCCTCCGTCGTGGCCCTCTCCTCAGCGACCTTCCGTCGCGCGGCCTCGATGGCGTCCTTCCTGGCGGCGTCCGCCTGGGCCTTGGCCGTTGCGTCGGCGTGGGCCCTTTCCTCCGCCTCCTTCTTTGCCCTCTCTTGGGCAAGCGCCTCTTCAAGCCCCTTCACCTCGGCCTCCTTGCAGGCAATGGCCTCCTGCGTCAGGCGGGCTTCCTCGGCGGCTGCCGCCGCCTCACCCTTGACCTGGGCAGTCGCTGCCTCATGGGCGGCTGCAGCCGTGAGACCGGCCGCGATGGCCGCCACGGTCGAGGCGTGGAAGGCCATGCCTCTGCCCCAATCAGTGGCCTCCTCATGGGCGATGCCGACGGCGCCCTCCACGGCAGCGTTCTGCTGCGTGGCCCGTTGCCGGGCAACCCGAAGGTTGCAGGGCACCCCACAGGCGCGCTCGCAGGCGCGGGCCACGTCCCTTTGGTCGGGAGTGACGCTGCTGCTGGAGCTGGCCTGGTCGGCCGGCCTCCTCCCACGGTGGGCCGACTCCACGTCGCTGCTGGGGCCTGAATTCCTCAGGTGCAGCGCACGGGGCTTGGCCTTGGTCTTCTTGGCGACTTCGAGGAAGTCGCCAAGGGTGGTGTGGCCGGGGTGGTGACCGCCACTGGCCCGTTGGGGGTTGCGGGCTGGGGTTCCGCCCTTGGCGCCTTGGGCGGCTTCGGCGGCCAGGGACTCCTGGTACTCCCGCCACTTCTTCTCCCTCTTCCTGTCCCCGGCGGACCGCTTCTCCTTCCCAGGGGACGCGCTGCTGCTGCTGCCCTGCAGCGTGCGCTCGGTCCCCGCCTCCGGGAACTTCCTTTCGATCATGTCCCACATGGAAACGTTTATCGTGGCGCTCGAAGGGTACTCGTTGGGCTTCTCGTCCTCCTCAATCCCGTCGGGGTGCAGCCCTTCTCCGGGCCTGTCTGGCCGGGTGCAGACCCCCCAGCGCTTCTGGCGGAAGCGGAAGGCAAACCCTTCCACCCGCAGCCAGTCTTCGACTGCCTGCCGGCGGTCGGGGCCCATGTCCTCGCGGAGCTCGAAGCTCCCGGGCATGCCGCCTTCGCACTGGGGATGGCTATGGCGGTAGTGCTGGTCCCACACCAACCCACGCAGTAGGCGCACCGCATGGGGGTGGGGCCGCGGCCACGTCTTGCCCGCCTGCTGCCAATTAACCATCGTTCCCCCGATGGACTGGTCCTGCGGGTGGTTGTTGAGGCGGTTGCTGTAGCTGGGAGTGCGGCCTTGCTGGTCGGCCGAAGAAACTCGTTGATGTCGGAGTTCCGGTCGCAGCTAGTCCTTCACGGACTCAGCGCTGTTGCCGGGCGGCGCTGCGAAACCCGTGGTGCTCGGGGTTGGTGGCCCCGAGTGGCACGCGAGGGATGGGTAACCCCGCGGCGGTGAAACGCTTTTGACGCGTTCCCGTGGGGGGCCTGACCACGGGACGCTGCGGTGGACACGCGCAAGCAAGCAGGCAGGCAAAGCACTGCGCTCACAGGGGCATCATCACACTCGTGTCATGTGACAAAGCGTTTCAAGATCCTTGCCACTTTGAAACAAGGAAACAAAAATATGTAAAGCAACACATCAGGATATGTACACATGGGGTTAAGACTGGACTGGGGTAAGGACATCACAGGACAATAGACACTCAGTTTCAACTCGTATCCCAATCCCAGGTCCGACCCTCTCAGTGGCTGGTGGGGGCAGGGGCTCAAACACAACCCATGCCCTGCTCAGTCCGGACCATGAAACCCTGCCCATAGGGGAGGTGTCCCGCCCAGCCACAGGCGAGTTCCTAGGAACCAAGGGGCCCCAAGGCCAACCGACAGTGGCTCCCCATGCTCCCTTAACGGCAGGTCCCAACTCCTCTCTGAGGCAGAGATATGGCCCCGCCATTATCCCCTAGGAGTTGGCAGCTGAAAATGGGCTGTTTCAGCCCAAACTGATATTAGCTCAAAAATCTCCAAAATTGACCCCTCGTCCGGACCCGCCAGAGGTAGGGACGAGGCAACTGACCCTATGCCCTTCGAGTACGAACTCCCTGGAGCCCTCACCCAACCTGGTTCCCTCTGAGGTCCCGGCATCAGGGCACCACGGGTTCATCAAGTGGGGTCATGATGCCAAAATCACCAAAATTGGCGTCATTCCCACGCGTGGCTCGCCCGGCCGGGGCGAGGCCAATGGCTCACAGGATAGGAGGCAGGACCTAGGACCTATATCTGAGTGTACAACTTGGAATTAGGTCCGGGCTCCTTGTGGGCATAGAGATATGGGGCCGCCAATTGACCACACGGGGGGGTGAAATTGGGGTCCCAAAAGGGGGTCATTTTGGCTGCTCAACATGAGCCAAAATCGGGGGTATCCCCAATGGTATATCTCCACGCCGGCTTGGAGATCGGATCCGCCATTCCATATGCGATCCACTGGGAGTCCAAGAGAGACCCCCATGCCCTTGGCTCTCAAAGATCTCCATGCCACTCGGCGTGGTGACAATCCAAATTGGGTCCACAATTGCCAAAATTGGCAAAATCGTCCACACTCACTTTGGGCTAGCACCTTAACGAAGGTTGCTCCGCTTCGCCCACGTGGTGTGCGAACCATGGGGACCAATATCCATAACACCCATGTCATATATGGTCCATGGGTCCATGCGTCCGGGGTGCACGAGGGGGCTGATCATGGTGCATGGCGGGCAGAAAATGCGGAAAATTGCTCAAAATGGCCGAAAATGCGCACACTCATGGTTGGGGCAAATGAGGCACATGCCCGACTTGGACCGGAGTGTGCCATAGGATTGGTATCAAGTCATATGCGTCCAACATATCTTTTGGGCATCGCCCAAACCCCTCCGGTTTTGGGAATGGCAGGGTCGCCAAGTGAGCCCATGATTTGGGATCGTCCCAAATCGCCAACATGGCGGCCACGGTATGCCAAGCCCAAGAGGAGTTATTCGTTGGGTCCAAGATATGTTGGGCACCGAAGTATGTACCCTCATAACATATTTGGGTCATGATGTCAATTGAGCGGAACGTTGAGATGCATGGTCGCCACTTGACATCATGACGGGCAAAAAACCGCAAAATTGGCGAAAAGACACGCAAAAGTGCCTTGAAAACTACACAAATATATTATAATATCTTCGGCTTGGATTGAGTAATCGACCAATCCTTCTAAACACAATGACTCGACACCAATGACCTTCGATTCCACATATGTGCTCCACTTGGGGCGCTTTGGAAGGTCGCGCGCGCTGCCTCCCAAGTGGGCACATGCAAAAATGGAATATTGCAAAAAACACACCTTGCTCGCAACGCATCGCTTCGGGAGCGCTCCACAAGCGTCCCTTCACGAAGGTTAGGCTTGCGAGTGTTGGTTGGGAGTACAATGAAGGGCCTCGTGCGATATGGGGTCCATTGGCGGGTTAGTCTTGGAATGGTGCACCCGCCAAATGGGCACGTGATATGACACCAAATATGGCATACAACCCTACCCTCGCCTTCTACACCCAACCTAGTGGCCTAGAATCAAAGTATGCCTATATTCTAGAGTAACTTTGGTCCCTTAACACGCATGCAAGTGCTTTGGTCGAAAATCGACCTCCTTTCGGAAAGCTGAGTTTTAGCATGCACGCAAAATATATTGCCAATATATATATGGAGATCATATATGTACTATCCGGGGAAGACAAGTGATATGCCCCGGATGTAGAGGCAAGCATGGGTGGGGCAAATGCCAACTCAACATACTTCCACACGTACTTGGACGCCAAGTACGTGAAAAAGCGCACTTCTTGGAGAACACTCAAAATAAATAACCCTTTGGGCCTATGGAGTTGGGATCCTTTGGCCTCATCCTATGACTATGGGGGGCAAAACCTCATACACAGTGCCTATGAGGCACGTTAATTCGTCCTTGGGCGCTTGAACGCTCGTAGCCCTTGTTATTCCACTTGGGGGTTCGAAGCGCCTTCGGCCGCCCAGATTTTCTGGGAAAAATCTGGGACGCGATGAGTTCTATCAAGGAAAAAATTCTGGATCACTCGAAGACTGTTTGGGTCTTAACTTCAAGAAAGATCGCTTTACAGAATTATCTAGTGCAGTGCACGGAACGGGCGACGTCTGGCGGCAATTTCACGACAATTAGAAATCGCGGTAGAAATCGGGTATTTCACCGATTTCTATCCGCAAATCGACCAAGACAGTAAAGTTATGGTAATTCCACATCGATTTAATGGTTAGAAATCGGATTCCAGATTTCGCGGGTTAGAGAACAGGGATATCCCGCTGGCAGCCGGTGTCAACGGCTTCCGCTCGGGTGTGACGGCTCACAGGCCTCCGGGCCATGGGCCATAGGTTTTGGGTACCGCTTCAATAACTGTAGAAGAAGTTATCAAACTGCGAGAACCAAAACAAAATAGATATGATGTTTTGCAACAAAATGTAAATTACATGATAAAACGAAAGTAACGAAATTTGTGCATCGGTTGTAATGATGTTGTTGACTACCTTTTGAATGACGTGGAAGTTTGTTGTGTTATTTTGACTCCGTAAAGCTGGCAACCGGTTTAGAACAGAAAATAACAACTATTTGTTTCGCCTCATAAAATGTAATCGTTGGCAGTAAAAAAAGACAGTAACCGGTTTTACATTTTTACATATAGCTAGCTATGAACAATCGAAATTCTAATTCGTGGGCAAAGATCTGATTGTGTATGGAACTATCGCTGTTTTCGATAAAAAAATAAACTTCAAATTTTCAATAACTGGTACCTAATTTGCTGAACGAGTGTGAACAACGACTACTTGCATTATTGAGGAAAACATTCATACACGGTGTAGGTTGGAGGTTGTGTTGTTAATCAATAGTTTTGCAGGTGTGAAAAGTTTCCGAGGCTTAAAAGGAAGCAGGGTTCATGCGTAGCACCACACACGGAAAGCTTGCATATTGACATTCAATGCGAACATAAAGTTGTTGCTATAAAAGATAGAACAGCATACAGTTGTTGCTATAAAACAGCAAATTACATAGACAGTCAAAGTTGAATGTTCCGAAGCAAAGAAAGTCTAAAGACAACAAACAAGGAGCCAGGGCATTATTAAGCATGCCATGGGGTGTGGATGCTTCTCACATTGTTGTGAATGGAAATGGAACCCGAAGTTCACCAAGCGAGAAAGCTAACAAGCCATTGTTGCTGAATACAAGCTACAACCTATATTCTCTGTGGCATCATAGATTGAGTTGGTTGCCTTTTGCGTTTGTCGCGCGGAGATTACTCATGGCATGCATCTAGTTCAATCTCCCCCGCAGGGGCCGTAGTGATTCGGCTTCGGCGGGAAGGGTACCCGCCGAAGCGCAATTCACGACTGACAAGTGTGTTGATGGCAGATCGCGTACTTTTTTTTTCCGCCGTTCTCAAAATGTGTGACATATGCCCCTCAAAATGATGGCACCGAAAATACAACTACGGGACTTTTCGATTTTTGGGCCACCGGTAGTCGTTTTGGTGAAATAGCACCGTTTTAAGCGGGTTTTCAACCAGTCTCCGCCGAATAGGGGCTGAATTTTGTACTGGCTGCCATGTGCCGATTTGACCCATGTTGTTACCCCTTAAAATGATCAGCTCGTGCCAAAACATCGGAAAATCAACTTTGTTTGCCAAATTTAGTACTGTTTTGTGGTTTTGCAGCAGTTTTGAGCGTTTTTGGGGCAGTTTGGTATCAAAATGGGGCAAATTGTTACTAAAAGCGCACATTCAACCTGTTTGAGGGTATTGGTGCCCCTCGATGCATAGTTTGCAAGAAGGAGCAGTGGCTAGGCTCGGTTTCTGTGGGGCTTGCCCCACAGAAACCGAGACTAGCAGGCGTGGAGCTGGTTTTCATAGGGTTTTTTGTGCTTACAAACCCATCTGTATGGATTGTACGTTGCTGCACAATGGTGGCAGAAGTACCGTATGGTATGCATACCCCAAAGAGGAGCGGGCCGTAATTCTCCGTGATCCGCTCTTGTTCAATTCCCCCCCGCAAGGGGCTGGCTTCTGTGGGGGTCGGGGTGTTGGGGGCCCCTGACCCCGCGCCAGAAGCAGTGACCAACTACTACGTTACGCGACCCCCCCCCCGTGGAAGACAGCCCTTCTCAAAACCCTGCAATGCAGCCCCTTAAAATGATCGCAATCAAATTCTAAGAACGCGACTTTTCTTCTTTTTGGCCGACGATGGTCGTTTTGGTGAATTAGGACCGTTTGAAGCAGTTTTTCGGGCAGTCTCCGGAAATATGGGGCTGAATTCCCAATTGGCTCTTGCTTGCGAAGTTACATCATGTTGTAGCCCCTTAAAATGACCAGCTCGGGCCAAAATGTCAGAAAAGCAACCTCATTGGCCCAATCTGGTGCCGTTTTGACGATTTACGGTCAATTTTGTGCGTTTTTTGGCAGTTTTTTGCCATATTTGGCATGTATACTTGCTGCCCATCTGGCAACCCTTTTCTGCCAATAGGGCAACCATATTGTGCAAAAGGCAGGAGGCAGCTCCCGCTAGGCTACGTTTTTGTGGGGCTTGGGCCCACAAAAACGGAGCCTAGCGGCCGGCGCTGGCGCCGTTGCTCCCGTATTTTCATGGTTTTCTCCTTCTCCGCCTTTGAATGGTCTTTTTGCCTTTGTGCTCCTTGTCCTCCCCGTTCTCATCTGAGCACCCGTGCGACCCCATCTCGTGCAATTTCCCCCCGCTTGTTCAAATCCCCCCCGCAGGGGGCTGGCTTCTGTGGGGGTCGGGGTGTTGGGGGCCCCTGACCCCGCGCCAGAAGCAGTGACCAACTACTACGTTACGCCACCCCCCCCCCCTGGAAGACAGCCCTTCTCAAAACCCTGCAATGCAGCCCCTTAAAATGATCGCAATGAAATTCTAAGAACGCGACTTTTCTTCTTTTTGGCCGACGATGCTCGTTTTGGCGCATTAGGGTCGTTTTAAGCAGTTTTTCGGGCAGTCTCCGAAAATTTGGGGCTGAATTCTGTATTGGCTCGTGCTTGCGAAGTTACATCATGTTGTAGCCCCTTAAAATGACCGGCTCGGGCCAAAACGCCAGAAAAGCAACCTAATTGGCCAAGTCAGGTGCGGTTTCGATGATTTACAGTCAATTTTGTGCGTTTTTTGGCAGTTTTCTGCCATTTTTTTCGCCATATTTGGCATGTATACTTGCTGCCCATCTGGCAAGCCTTTTTTGCCAATGGTGCAACCATGTTGTGCAAGAGGCACGAAGCAGCACCCGCTAGGCTACGTTTTTGTGGGGCTTGGCCCACAAAAACGGAGCCTAGCGGCCGGCGCTGGCGCCGTTGCTCCCGTGTTTTCATGGTTTTCTCCTTCTCCGCCTTTGAATGGTCTTTTTGCCTTTGTGCTCCTTGTCCTCCCCGTTCTCATCTGAGCACCCGTGCGACCCCACCTCGTGCAATTTCCCCCCGCTTGTTCAAATCCCCCCCGCAGGGGGCTGGCTTCTGTGGGGGTCGGGGTGTTGGGGGCCCCTGACCCCGCGCCAGAAGCAGTGACCAACTACCACGTTACGCCACCCCCCCCCCCTGGAATACAGCCCCTCTCAAAACCCTGCCATGCAGCCCCTTAAAATGATCGCAATGGAATTTTAAGAATGCGACTTTTCCTCTATTTGGCCGATAATGGTCGTTTTGGTGAATTAGGACCGTTTTAAGCAGCTTTTCGGGCAGTCTCCGGAAATTTGGGGCTGAATTCTTTTTTGGCTTATGCTTGCGAAGTTACATCATGTTGTAGCCCCTTAAAATGACCGGCTCGGGCCAAAACGTCAGAAAAGCAACCTCATTGGCCAAATCTGGTGCGGTTTCGATGATTTACGGTCAATTTTGTGCGTTTTTTGGCAGTTTTTTGCCATTTTTTTCGCCATATTTGGCATGTATACTTGCTGCCCATCTGGCAAGCCTTTTTTGCCAATGGTGCAACGATATTGTGCAAGAGGCACGAAGCAGCACCCGCTAGGCTACGTTTTTGTGGGGCTTGGCCCACAAAAACGGAGCCTAGCGGCCGGCGTTGGCGCCGTTGCTCCCGTGTTTTCATGGTTTTCTCCTTCTCCGCCTTTGAATGGTCTTTTTGCCTTTGTGCTCCTTGTCCTCCCCGTTCTCATCTGAGCACCCGTGCGACCCCACCTCGTGCAATTTCCCCCCGCTTGTTCACCTCCCCCCCCATGGGGGGCTTTTAATTGGGGGGCCGGGGAATGGGGCCCCGCCCCCCTCTAAAAGCAGTCCTTATGCCATTATATACGATCCGCGCGCCGAAATGAAACATAGCCCAAAAGTGTACGATGCAGCCCCTCTAAATGACGGCCTGAAAGAGCTGATTCGCGGTGTCATATTGGTTTCGATCAATAATGGCTGTTTTGCAAAGTTAGGACCTTTACAAGGTTTTAACTTCTTTACCGGCATCCACTAATTCCATATCAGCTAGGGATGCGATTTTAAGGTGCACTAGCAAAGTTGAGGTACCGAACAACACTATATATTAGCCACAGGCCCCAAATCTCAAGAAATCTATTTGACATATTATTAATTTGCTGTGCACGCGTGCATTTTGCAGTCGCCGGCATTTGCGATCTTTCAATTTGACTGTCCAAAGTGAAATCGGGCTACATTGCACGACATTTCGATCTAAGACCAGATTCATAAATTATTCCAAAAGCCTCGTCCTGCTGTTCAATTGAGAAACCGCCGTCATTTTTTTAGCACTGCTTTTCGATTTGACAGTTTTCAGCGCACTAAGCCGCCTTATTAAGCTCAAAAATAAAAAGAACACCCCCAAATTGACCGAAATTGCTCTTGATTTCGTCAAAATCCGATACAATAGGCCCGAGTTATGAATATGTCAATTGTATGCTATTTGCACCCTGTGTCGCTAATCTTGCCCAATGCACCCTCCCTGTCCTTGCGCTGCTAGCTTAAAGATAAGGCAAAGGAGTGTTTTTGCGTTTGCTTGTCACCGCCCGGCTCCATTTATGACATAGAAAGGTGACCCGAAAATGGCTAAAAACGTACTAAGGCTTTTCTTTTGATGGTGCTTTGCACCAGCAAAGGAAAAGCCGGACCAAGCACGAAAGACGAAGGATTCATTTAACCTTACTTTTCCACACCCTCCACAACATATCATGTTTCATTGCTTCATTGAAATTTCCTCAACATGCTCATGGTTCTTTGTTATAAATACCTGATCATGCACGTGCATATTGTGCAATGTGAATTCATCGTCCAACAGATACCCTTCAGAGGCGATCGCAGCCCGCACACTGCCCTTCCCCATCTCGTGGAGCCCCCCTCCGCTTGTTTACAATGCTAGCACCATTGGTCGTTCCGTTGTTAAAAACGGTGCCATCGGAACAGAGTTCATGACAGCAAAGAGTTCATAATTGTAAAAAAAAATGCATCAAATAGCTAACTGAGTTGCCATCAAGGAAGACCATGGTGGGAGCGCCCAGAAAGGAGGAACATTGCTATCATACTGCATTAGCTCCATCCACATAGCCCATCACATCTGAAGTGATGTTCTTATGATCCCGAACAACCTCGAGCTTTTGTAGTTTCCTTGTCGCAAGTTTTTTCTTCCCCCCTTGGTTGCTAACAATCTCATTCGTAAGGCCTCGTTCCTTTGGGCCTGCGGCCCGCTCCAATTTCCGGCTGTGGGTTGGGTCCCGGCAGCCGGACAGGAGACGATCACCATAGTGGTCCCCCAAGCCATCGTCGAGCGATTTCAATGGTCCCATCGAGTATTCTTTACATATTTCGAAATGCGACGATCTCGGCGATATGAATGAGAAGCGTCTGTGTCACAACCCTTTTTGGTTGAGATTACCTTTTTGCTAGGAGAGCATTTTGCGCGGGCGTCAAAAGCTTGATTGCGCGCGTGCAAGTTGGGGAACCTGCCAAGTGGATGCAATTGGTTCAGCAGAATGTAGTGCAAAGACAGCACTCGGTGTCACTTGTGGTGTGTAAAGTCCAATTTACAGGCCTGAGTTCTTGCCAGTTAAAATGACCGGCGCCGCCAAAACACCCGGAAAACACGTTTTGTGCATCACCGGTGGTGCACTTTCCTTGATTTCAGATCGCTTTAAGCGTTTTTCAATCTTTCGACCACAAGCAACTGACAATTAAGTACATTCGTTGAAGAGGTCGAATTGAAGTCTTGGCTTCCTGTCACCAAAAAAAAAAGGCTGCTTGGCGCGCTTGCAGCGGGGCATGCCTTGCGTCCAAGCGCGCCAAGCGGCTTCACAGGCCTCCTTTTTGGTTTCTGGTGCCTTTTTGAGTGTGTTTCGTCACGAATTTTCTGTTATAAAGCTATATCTACAGACCTCAAGCATACACTTTACGTGCTATACCCAAACCTGTGTCTAGTTATTGATTGTAATCACAAAGCCCTCTCCCCTCCCCACTTTCAGAGTCTTGGCATGCAAACACCTTTTTTGCTGAATATCAGGGCCAAAGCGTGTTTGCCAACAAAATTTGATGCCTACTACCTGTGTCTGCAGAAGATCCTTCCGGCGGCAAATTTCGCCACCCTCCCCTCTCTGATCCCCTTGGGGTTGTGGGCCACCGGGCCGCCGACCGGAATCGTTGCGCAAGGGGAAAATTCCTGGAGTGCATTGATTACACTGATGGGCCCTAGGAGTTTTTCCAGGAGACATTCCAGTTCCACTTTTCCATGCGCTGTTACAGATACTCAATTTTGGCCTCGATGCTCGTTGGACGAATTTTTCTGAAGCACCCTCGTTTAGTTTTGCACTGGACCTTCAAACACCTGTTGTGTTGTGCAGATTCGGGGCGTGGCCGGGCCGCACCTTCGTGTCACTTTTTCTACACTTAGACTTTCTACATGTCGAAGGATAAAGAAGATGCAGCGGCACTGCCAGACACCACCAACTGGCAGCTGCAGGACTTGACTTTGAAAGAGACCCTCGGAACTGGAACTTTCGGTCGTGTTCGCCTGTGCTTGCACAAATCCTCTGGGGGCTACTTTGCCATCAAGGTTTGTTAAGTTGAGCACATTTCTTGTTGGGTTTCCCATGTGCCATACACTTGCAAAGGCTGCACCACGGACCAAGTGTTACAAGATATTGTGTTCGGGCAGTCTGTGGAGAAGTGCCTCTCTTTTTCTCCTGCTGCAGTGCCTGAAGAAGTCAGAAGTTCTGCGAATGAAGCAAGTTGAACACATCCTCGCAGAAGCCTCTATTCTAGGGTCCATCCGCCACCCTTTCATCGTCAACATGCTAAAGACTTTCCAGGTGTGCTTTCATGACGACGTCAGCCTGCAGAGATGTGCACTCTGGGGCCACGTAGCACTGTTTGCGCGGCAGCACGGTGCGCTGCGTTGCATGCAATAGCACAACGCCTCTTGTACTGTGCGGTAACAAGTCTGAGAGCGTGCGGATACAGGTCGGAACACTTCTTTTGCTGAGGGAGAGTTTTTGCCAGCGCCCTACAAGACGCAGTAGCAGTAGTGCGTACGCAGCAGGCTGTTGTTCCAGCAGCAGTGCTCATCGCGCTCGGAACCGAAATTCCTCAATGCACGTCTCCCCAAGTGCAGAAGTGCGCGGTCGACGTTGCACTGTTGTTGTCAGAGTTCAAGCACGTCGTCATTTCCTTTGTTTGTCACCAGGACGACAAACGGCTGTACATCGTTCTGGAGTATGTTGTTGGAGGAGAGCTGTTTTCGCACCTGCGGAAGGCAGGAAAGTTTCCCAACGATGTTGCAAAGTTCTATGCCGCCGAAGTTATCCTGGCTTTCGAGTATATCCACTCTATGGACATCTTGTACCGTGATTTGAAACCAGAAAACCTTTTGCTGGATGTTGGAGGACACATCAAAATTACAGATTTCGGGTTCGCTAAGAAGGTACTCTCTGCCACCTGCTCGTCTCGCCTAGCAGCCGCGACTTGAAGGACTGCAGTTCCATACAGTATGCGCCACGGCTGACTTTTTGGCTTTCTGCAGGTTCCAGAGCGTACGTTCACACTTTGCGGTACACCCGAATACCTCGCACCTGAAATTATTCAGTCGAAGGGGCACGGTAAGGCTGTCGACTGGTGGGCACTGGGGATTTTGACTTATGAAATGCTCGTTGGTTACCCGCCCTTCTTCGATGAGTCGCCTTTCCGTATTTATGAGAAGATCCTCGAAGGCAAGGTGCAGTTCCCCAAATGGGTGGACGGTCGGGCCAAAGATTTGATCAAAGGTATTATTTATGACACGGTCTTCCAGTCCGCAACACGACCGCATACGTTATACTCGCCGCCTAGCCGGGAAACGGAACGGTGCGGGGGGGGCGGGGGGGGGGGGGGGGGGCTCGGCAGCGGTGCTTCACAACGCTGTGATACAGCAGTCGACGCGAACTGTCAGCTCCTTTTGTTCCCACTTTTGTGCAGGTCTGCTGACAACTGATCATACCAAGCGTCTGGGAACTTTGAAAAGAGGGGTAACAGACATCAAAAAACACAAGTGGTTCTACGGCGTGGATTGGGTATGTCCAGTGGTTGGTTCAGCTGTTGTCACATATGCGAAGGTCGTCGGTGCTTCTTGTTCCCGAACGTGATAACTACTTTTGCCTCTTCTCCAGGATATGCTGTTGGCCCGAAAGATCCCGGCACCCATCCCGGTGAAGGTCACAGCGCCCGGTGATTCGCGCTACTTCGATCGTTATCCCGAGAGCAAAGAGGACAAGTCACAGCCGCTCACACCGGCACAACAAGACTTGTTCAAGGGTTTCGGGCCATACTCCAACTAAGCGCCGGGTCTGGTGTACAAGGCGCAGCGTTGTACATTGCGGTCGAGGTTCTGTCTGGATGGCCGCACCGCCGTCTTAAACACTGCTCAGTTGTAGTGTTGAAGGTAGTGTTTTGAGTATTCTTGTCATGGTCAGCAATAGACCACAGAATTTCTCGAAGTCGAAGTGGAGGTTTGCCACGCAGTAGGGTTTCCTGCCTCTCGGCTGCTTTTCTAAAAAGGGGGGGCAAGGTCGAGCCACGCCGCGGGGGAATTCGGGTTGGAGGGGTACGGAAGGATGGCCGACGTGCGTGGATCTCTTGACGAACACTTTCTTAGACAGCTGGCGAATCTTCGTTAAGCCATCCCTAGCACCATCGGGACAATGGCTTCCCTGACCGCACAATCGCAACGAGTGCGAGATAACGTGTTTTAATTGGGGGGCACAACTATGATGGTCCGTGACGCTAAACAACGAAACTCCCTCTTTTGCCGTTCCCCGGTTTCTTGCCTCAACTCGGCGTCAATCTCGGCGTCTCCGCAGCGGGGCGTGAGGCCACGCCAGACGGGTTTTGTGAAATAGCCTTTCTTCGCACAGAAGCAGGGCAAGCTTTTGTGCACAGGAGTCCCCCCCCCCTTTGTTGTTCTCCCTCTCGCACCAAAATACTCACCTGTCCGTAGTTCCATATGTCCCACAGTCCTTATTCAACCCCACCCCTCCATCCCACCAATGGCAAGCAACCACACAAAGCTCTGGAGGCAGGTCAGGTTTTCCCATGCGTCTGGCGGTGTGAACCCAAGCGAACAACCACGTGTGCTCAACCCCAAGCCTGTCACAAGCTGCGTTGTAACCGATGGGAATCTTACCATTGGTGGCTGGTTTTGGGGACGGTGTGTGGAGACAGAGGCACGTCACCGCACGGGCGCAAAAGCTTGGACAGGCCGACACTGGAGGCACGCACATTGACATAGGCAAGTTATCGTTTCTCGTCTGTGCGAGTTGGGTGCTGGTAGTAAATTTAGTGTTGCAGCAGCAGATATTGCCACGGCGAAACCGGAGTGTGCAACAGGCGGATCCAACTGATTTCTTGACAGCTCAACCGTTTGGATGGAAGGGCGTCGGTTACGATGTCCGAGCTCGGAGGAAGTCCAGCCCATGCATCGATTTGTGGTCCACCCACTCACCTGCCAGCACCCAATATATTCGCAACAAAACCAATCCTGCACCTTGCAGAATTTTTCATATCTATGTCAGTCAAATTTTTCGTTCTATGTCAGTAGAGCTTACATCATTGGGGCCAATACTGTTTTGTTTTCTCTAACACATGTTTTGGGATTGTGTATGAGATTGATGTTTTCTGCATTTATGTCATGTTGTGATGCCATCTTCGGTTTTCCTTGCTTGCAGTGCATGAATGGTGCCATGCTCTGGGTACAGTTGTACACATTGTTGATGGTCCCCTTTTTGCAAACATGTTTTCTTGCTGATGTTGCAAGTATCAGCTACAAGTATTGAGTGTGAGACCTGAGGAATCATGTTTTTGTTGTCGTTTCAGAGATGAAAATTTTTTTTTGGATGGGGTTTGCTGATTTTGCTACATCCAAAAAAATGCTGCATGTTGCATTCTGAGGAGTAAATGATGGTGTAGGTAGTTTAATGGACAGTGGCATGCATTTGGCAGAATGTTTAGTCAGACACCAGTAGTTGCAGCTCCCGTGGTGTACTTAGTGAGCCACGTATTTGTTTGCTCCATGTTTCTTTGGCGTGCAGTATGTATCTACAGGGAAGTAAATGATGGTGCAAGGAGCCTGGCAAAACCTGTTTTGTATCTGCTGTCAGCATCGGGAAAATTTTTACAACAATGATCCATAAAAATCCATCATCAAGTCCAGATCTGGTGTTTTGAGCTATGGTTTTGTTGTATGTGCATCCATCTAATATGCCTAGGTTGCATGGCCGCTATACACCGGTGCTTGTTGTCAAACATTTGAGGATTTTTTTATTGAAATTTGGCCATTGTTAGCAAATGTGCCCATAGTATGAGTTTGATGCCATTGGTGGTTTCTATTTTATTCTATTATTGCCCTGCATCGCAATGAAATGGCAAAAGTTACAAAATTTAGCAATTTATCAATTTTCAATCATTTGTTGTTGCTTTACACAATGTTACTGGACAGCACATTTACTGGCATGGCATTTATTAGGGCACTGATATCCGATCCGCATGGTTACCACATGCAGCTACATGCCAATGCATCCTGCTGGCCACTGCAGTAATGACTCGAGGTTAGTTCAGCTTTGGCTTAATGCTTGGGGACCAATGAAGCAGAAGGTAAAATCGTGGAGGAATACAGCTGTTGTTAGGGATTTGCATATTGTTGGTAGGCTGCTTCTCCCATGTTCTTTTATTATAGACTTGGTGCAGCAGTATGGTTGGAAGGCTTGTAGGTCTGTAGTGAATAAATTTTATGCCTGAATTCCAAAAGATATCTCCCCTGTGATTCCTGAGAGTCAGATTTCCACTATCACAGCACAATCATTCTCTTTCGGGAGGAAAAAGGAGGGTCAAGTAGTGATCGGAGGGTGGTGAGTAGAGGGTAAGATGAGAAGACTTGTGGGGAGATTTTTGGTTTGTGGACATTGAGTATGGACGTGAGTTGGTGATGGGACACGGATGAAGGAAGGAACTGTGTGCCATGTGGACTAGAGGTTTGTATTCGATGTCGGACTCCGAGTCCGTTCAGCTCTGTCAAGATGAGCAACGAAGGAGATATGCCTCTCCTTCTCCGTCCTCTTCATCTACTGGGTCTGAGAGGAATAGAATGGCAAAATTTAGGAAACTTATGGCTTGTAAAAGCATGACGGGGCGCCAGCGGGAGGAGGCAACTAAGGTGGCCCGAGAGCTATTTAAATTCGGGGCGTCGGAAGAAGGAACCCCCCCTGGAGCCGGTGGATAGGGCTGAGAGCCCTAGGGCAGGTCCCATTGCTTGCAAGTTGACCTGTGAGTCTGCCAAGGTGCCCGAAAGGCGTACGGTTGGGGCGGGGGGCTATGATTTGACTGTGGTCAAGGAAGTTGAGATCCCCCCGATGACATTGAGGTTGATTCAGCTAGATTATGCGGTGGAGATCCCCTCTGGCTACGTAGGATTGATCCTACCCAGGTGTGGCGTTTCTCTTAGATGTTCGGTCGAGTCGGGGTCATCGACTCTGATTACCGGGGAGCAATGGCGGCCCTGCTCCGTCATTACGGGCAGGAGACATACAGAGTACATCCTGGTGACTTTGTGGCGCAGTTAGTGATTGTTCTTTGCATGTTTTCTAATTTTGCTGCCTTGCCCAGACTAACAGTTACATAACGGTCTACAAAACGTTTTGGGTTGACCGACATCCGACAGCTAGATAAGATGGAGGCCTGTCTCGGAAAACATCAAGAACTGGCACAGTCGCACTATCAGGTAGATCAACAGGGCAAGAGAATGACGGCTTGTGACATTCAGGGAATGTCTTCGGTATTTGCTTCCCTTTCAGGGCCTTCTGGTGTTTTTCACTTTGATCCCTACCCCAGCTACCAGTGGCAACACGCCTGTCAATGTTCTTTGTGTATTCACGGGGAGGAACCACCCGTTAAACACCAATGCGGCGATCCGCGTGTGTGTCATCATTGTCAGCAAGTAGGTCATATTCAGAAATATTGTCCTAATTGGGGATGGTGATATCTCTGCAGTGATTTGGACCTTTTTGGGATAGTTCGCATCATGTTTGCTTTGTTTGCGATGTTGTTTGCGTGGTCGGCCAGTTAATGTTTGGTATCTTATCTCCTTTGCTCTCTGCCTACAGAGATGTCAGCGGGCAGGTTTATGGCGCTATAATTTGCTCTGCCTGCAATCCAGCCTGGTGTGGGAAATATTTGCAGCTCGATTTAAGTGATCGCGGTTCAACTCGCTGATTTTAGAGATGCGCCGGTAGCAAGTGAAGGACTGCAACTTTTGATAGGGAGGCCGGGTGGGCCTCGTTTCTCATTTGCCAAGCCCATCTCCTGAGCCATCGGTGGTCAAGTATGTCTTCCAAGGCTATCAAGCCTCGTGTCCAACCCTCCAAGTCTAAAGCCATACCTGCAGTTGGCGAGCCTCAGCTGCCATACCATGCCGCATGCAGCGCCAATTGCACGTGTTCAATCATTTCGTGTCTACTCTTGGTATGATGATTTTAAGGTGACCTGCCATAATGGCGCAAATTGCGGTGCTTTTGCTTCTGTTGTGTGGGATGCTCAAAGTTGAAATTTCAAGTGCTCCTTTGTATCAGTTGCTTCTGCTTTAGCGGACCTCCTTGTTTGAAGGATGTGGCTCAGGGTTGAAAGCGATGTGAGAGAAAGGCCACATCTTGGATCTGACAGTGCCTGAATAACCCCGAAGAAGCCCATTGCCAGACCCGTCCCTTAAGGTTGTTCAATTTTGTGCTCCACCAACCCTAACCTGGAAACATACCTGGAGTGTCTGTGCTGGACAGTTGCGTCAGAGGCAGCGCCCATCGCATCTGAAACGTCATTCCCGTCTAGTTTGGGTACAATGATGTTATGGTTGCTTAGCGCAGTGGCGCAGATTGTTTTGCTTCCGTTTCCGCTTTTTGAGATGCTAACGGGTTGAATTTGAAGTGCTTCTTCGTGTCCGTTGCTCTATGCGTTAGCGGACCTCTTTGCATCAAGAATGCGGCTGAATGTGTTGTGAGCAGGTGGTACATCACATCTCTAAACTGACAGGGCCTGAATATACCCCTCCGCTCTATAGAAACTTGTTGGCAGGACTGCTCGCTTGAGCTGGTAATCCTTGGGTCAGATCATCCAAGCCAGAAGCCAGTATTCAAATTTGAGGTGCCTCCTTGTGTCAGTTATTATCTGTGTATGTGGGCTATCAGCCTGAAGGCAGTGGCTGAGGCTCGAGAGTGCTGGGAGCAGGTACGGACCGTTTTCGGGGACTGACAAGAGATGGATAACCCCGGATAAGCATGTTGCCGCGCTTGTCTCTCAAAGTTGTCCAACCTTGTGTTACACTATGCGGACCTGGATACACACATGCATCTGGTTTGTCTGTTGTGTTTCTGTTTCCGCTTGGTGAGATGCCTCCGTTGCTCTCTGCATCAACGGACCTCTTTGCATGAAGAATTTGGCTGAATGTGCTATGAGCAAGTGGTAGATCACATCTCTGAACTGACAAGGCCTGGATACCTCCCCCCCCCTTTAGAAACCTGTTGGCAGGACCGTCCGTCTGAGTTGGTAATCTTTGTGTTAGACCATCCAAGCCAGAAACCAGTATTCAAACTCGAGATGTCTCCTCGTGTCATTTATTCTCTGTGCTTGTGGGCTATCAGCCTGAAGGCAGTGGTTGAGGCTTGAGAGTGCTGAGAGCAGGTGAAGACTGTTTTTCGGGACTGACAGGGGATGGGGAGGCTGGCCTGGGCAACTAGGACAGGGCTGCAGGCCCTGGCGCGATTGCGCTTTTGGCGCGTCGCCTTGGTAAACGCCAGAGTGGCAGAGATCGAGATTTGTAGTGAGTCTGTGGATTTCGATGATTGTCTGGTTGGGTTTTTTATTATTAAATATAGATTGCAGTGTTTGATTGTTGCTGCGGTTATATCCCATTCTTGAGTGCATCATTTGCGATGTTGTGTTTGTTTCCAGTTCCCCTCTCCATGTAAATATGGGTATAACAAGGCTGCCGTCGAAGTACAATGCTGCATGTGACGCCAGCTGGCATGCAGAGCCCAGCGTCAAGGACATGATGGCCCGTGCAGTGCACCGGCAGTGAACAGGACCCAGAATCAAGTACGTGTTGAGCGTTGTGCAAGTGTGCAAGGGTGAACAAGGAGGGAGACATCACAGTGGGGTCAACGCAGCAAGCAGAACCAAGGAGCGGTAAAAGAGTTTGAAGATTTGGGCAAGCCAAGGCCTTAGGCAAAATGACGCTTTGTGGATTTTGTGGGTTTTGGAAAAGTTGAGAGAGACCGAGTACAGCACAAACAAAAGTGTTATACAAAATCTTCAATCAAGAAGAAGGCCGCGAGGAGTGCGCCAGCAACGGCGCTGAAGACTTGCGCCCGCAGGCGCTATAACGCCGCGCCAGAGGGCGCCGAAGGCCAGCCTGCAGAGGGGGCGTTCAAGTCAATCAAGAAGAAGGCCGCGAGGAGTGCGCCAGCAACGGCGCTGAAGACTTGCGCCCGCAGTCGATATAACGCCGCGCCAGAGGGCGCTGAAGGCCAGCCTGCAGAGGGGGCGTTCAAGAACGGCGCCAGCGAGCGTCCTGAGGTCTTATAGTTCTGGCGGTGAGGCCAGCGAACGTTTGGATGACCTATGGGGCTGGCACTGAAGCCAGCGAGCATTGGAGAAAGCATGCGCCAGTGAGGGCGCTCTGGGACAGCGTGGACGCGTCAAGGAGTGCACCGGTGAGGGTGCAGTACATGCGCCAGCGAAGGCGCTGAAGACTTGTGCCCGCAGGCGCTATGGAGTCGTGCCACTGAGGGCACTGAAGACCAGCCTGCACCAGGGGGCGCCAAGAACAGTGCCAGCGCGAATGGAGGGCGCTCCATTTAGAATGATGGGAATGTAAATTTTGAGTTTGTAATTGAGGCGCCGAAAGCGCCAGAAAGTATGCTGTTTGGCATGTATGCATGGAATATATATGCACCTTTGCCCTGGTTTGTCGCTGTGGAGCCTTTTTTGTTCAGTACCACAGGCGTCAGCACAACAGGGCAAGGGTGCTTACAGTGGCTGGGTGTGAAGTAGATGGGCGGGTGGTAAGCTGCAGTGTGTGTGTGTGATTGCCTAGTTGAAGCCCCACCCACTGGCGGGCGAGTGCATGGCTGGTGGGGTGCTGTGTGTGGTTGTGGGTACGCGTAAGGGTCAGCCTCTACGGCAGGGGTGGTGGGGGAAGTTGCAAAACGCAAATGCAGAGGTCCACAGAAGAAACCAACCTTGTTCTGTCCTGTCCTGAGCTTCCCTTTACACTCCCCCCCCAAGCCCACACATACCCTGATGTGTGGCTGAGACCCCAAAACAAAAGGGTGCGAAGGGTTTTACCATAGGGCTGGGAAAAGCTCAGACAGAGCTGGGTGGGTGTAAAACGCAAGCACCCAAAAGGCTGCCTTGCATGTTTACACTCCCCCCCCAGGCTCAGCACTCCCCAAATGAGTTGCTGACCCGAGAAAAAAAAATAGCAAAACATGCAGGCCTTTACCTACAATACAATACAGATATTACTGTCTGTGATCTGGCTATTTCTACCCATCCCAGGTAAAAACAGCTACTATCTATGTGCAGATCATGCTAGTGGAATACCACTGATACCATAGATAGCTTTACCCTCCTGAAAGGGATTTCTGTCACAAAACAGTGCCCTAGGGAAGTGGTGAAGTGGTGTTTCAACCTATACCCACTCAAACTCCTCAAAGGGTGTAAAAACCTGTGCTCATGGCACACAACCTGAAGTGCTCATGGCACAGATAAAATTTAGTATAAAAATACTGAAAGAAAACCCCTGCTTTTTTCAACAAAAGCAGAAAAACAAACGGGAAAACCACTCTGCTTTTTCTCCAAGACAGAAGCAGTTGAAAAAGAAAAAAAGACACACTGCTCACAAGCAGGCAGGTGCAAAGCAAAACAGAATTGCAAAACTGAGCAAACCAGAGTTCACTCAAAGTGTAAAGCAGGGTGTATCTCACCACTGCTCATTGCAGATCCAAAATAGTATCTACAACGAAAAAGAAAGCAAAGGCACATGTCAGTGCCAGCAAACAAGGCGCTTGGCGCCCAAGAAGAGGCCAAAAAAGACCTCGTTGCCGAAGTCAACTTTTGGATGCATTGTAATTTACATCACATTCTGCCATCTGTGGCAGATATATACCACAAGGCGCTCACAGCGCCAAAAGCTGACAAAGAAAGCGCTGCAAGCGCTCGCAAATTGAACAACGCTCACGGTTGCACTCCCATATTATCCACTGCACTATCTTGATGTGGTGGTAACTCTTGGGGCCCTTCTTGATGAGGTATCAATTGATCTTGTGGTGTTTGTGGAAAATTTCCACCATATTGAACCAATGGCCCTTGATGTGAAGAGCTGGCTTGTTGTTGCTCCTCTTGTAGTTGAATCATGGCCAAAGCATGCTTGTTGATGTCGAAATTGAGTTGGTGATGGTCTCCATTTGTTTGTCTACATTGCTTGCGCATTCCACAAGTCTGTCGTATGCTTGCTTCAACGAAGTATGAAACCCCATGAGGTCTTGGTGAAGTTTCCGAACTTGTTGATCATTTTGTTGATGGTTATGATCCACTATTTTCCGGAGGCCTCTCCCTTCGTTGAGCACACCAAAGGCATTGCGCTTCAGCCAGCGCGCAAACGGCAAAAACAGCGCGCTTTAAAGAGCACTGCTCAGTCCAAGAAGGGATTCCCTTGGTTCTCCTTGGAGTTCACCACAGACTGCCCCCACATGTCTCGCGTAGGGCACTCGTTCTTCTTCTCACTTGTACCTCGGCATGCGCGACCTTGGATTGAGTTTAATACCTCAAAGAACTTGGCTATAGCGCGGCGACGCTGCACAGCTCGTCCTGCTCGCTGTCCCCTTTGTTTGGGCCTCGCGACGTTCGACGACTCATTTGTGGAGCTCCTTCGCTGCTGAACTCCACCAGGATCTCCCGAAGTTACTGTCCACGCGTCAAAATCATCCAAACTCGCTTGTAACTCGTCCGTTCGGCGCTCAGTCACTTGGGATTCGTTCTGCCGGCGCTTCGTCACACTTGAAACGGGCCTTGGTTCTTGCTTATCGACGAACTTGTTCCATTTGTTCGTTCTGACGGACACAGAGGGCGAACAGTTACCCAACAGTTCCACAACTTGTCGGAGGTCACTTAAGGATCGCTTCAAGGAATTTTCCAACGACGTCTCCAGCTTCGCCAACACACCTGAGTACTCAGACGCTTTGTTCTTGTTCGGCGGCGCATTCGATTTTGCGGTGTTCTTCTTTGGCGTTGCCTTGCTGGAATCCGCCAGCTCCTTCAATGAGCGCTCCCGTGGTTCCTTCAGTTCGTTCAGCGGCGTACTCGTCTGCCCCGAATTCAACGAAGGCTGGAACAACCGACAATAGAGCTTTTGAAAAACGTGGCCAAAGTTCGCGTACCTCTTCGCGCAGATGACTTGTTGCTCATACCTGAGACTTTGCCTTATTCGTTCTTCCTCTGCGACGAGTCGTTGCACTGCTGTGATGGCGGCGGCTTCAGTACATCGTGGCACTTCTGTTATTCCACTTGAAAGGCGCTGCGGCGGCGGTGTTGTCCTGGGCGGGGCTGGCGCTGGTCTGGACGGCGCCTTGATGGTGTCTTGATTGACGGCTCGGCCGGGCCGTAGACTCCTGTTATTGCACTCCTCACTCTTATTGATCTCATCTGCAGCTACAGGCAAAGGCAAAGAAACGTCGTGTTTATCTTTTGAATATTTCAAGACCTCAGAGTCTTGTTTCGGCCAGTACTCAGAATTTTCAAACCTCTCATTTTGAATCTCCTGCAGTCCCATTTTGAAAACCTTGAAACGACGCCCTTCTTGTAATTGCCGCACGCAATAAATCAAATGAGTTGATCAATCTTGACTTGGTGATACGGAGTGATTCAACAGATAAGCCGTTTCATGGCCTAAACAATAATGGACGCTCAGCACAATACATACACTGTAAACATGCTAAAATTCTACAAAATCAGATCTTTTTATAATAAAAATCAGTGCTTCTCAGAAAGGAAACAATGCACAAATCAGTGCGCACGCGTGCCCTGCAGTGCCCAAATAGCGGCATCTGCGACGCACCACAGCAAATAACTTATATGGGGCTATGTCATGCACGACAAACAAAAATTAGACATAATTGCTGTAATCCTGACCCTGCCAAATGCACAGGTCCACAGAAGAAACCAACCTTGTTCTGTCCTGTCCTGAGCTTCCCTTTACAGAAGTGGTCCAGGTAGGACGTATGCAAGGGGCGTGGTCGAGCAAGAGTAGCTCCCTTCCAGCCCCAATAAGTATCCCCCAGAAGCCGGAAGCCTTTGGTGCCCAGGCCAGCAAAGACTCCATTATCTAGACTGCAGCTCTGCAAGCAAGCATGCAGCCGCAGCCCGCCCCCACGCCCCTAGTTATGCCTTTTGTAAGTTTTGTTGCCCAGGCCAACCATTGAGTTGTTACTTGTTTTTCAGACTCTCCACGCTCCGTGTCGTGTCTTAGGAGGGGAGTGTAATAGGCTGGCCTGGGCAACTAGGACAGGGCTGCAGGCCCTGGCGCGATTGCGCTTTTGGCACGTCGCCTTGGTAAACGCCAGAGTGGCAGAGATCGAGATTTGTAGTGAGTCTGTGGATTTCGATGATTGTCTGGTTGGGTTTTTTATTATTAAATATAGATTGCAGTGTTTGATTGTTGCTGCGGTTATATCCCATTCTTGAGTGCATCATTTGCGATGTTGTGTTTGTTTCCAGTTCCCCTCTCCATGTAAATATGGGTATAACAAGGCCGCCGTCGAAGTACAATGCTGCATGCGACGCCAGCTGGCATGCAGAGCCCAGCGTCAAGGACATGATGGCCCGTGCAGTGCACCGGCAGTGAACAGGACCCAGAATCAAGTACGTGTTGAGCGTTGTGCAAGTGTGCAAGGGTGAACAAGGAGGGAGACATCACAGTGGGGTCAACGCAGCAAGCAGAACCAAGGAGCGGTAAAAGAGTTTGAAGATTTGGGCAAGCCAAGGCCTTAGGCAAAATGACGCTTTGTGGATTTTGTGGGTTTTGGAAAAGTTGAGAGAGACCGAGTACAGCACAAACAAAAGTGGTATACAGATAGCCCCGGACACGCATTTTGCCGGGCATGTTCCTCAAAGTTGTCCAACCTTGTGTTCCAGTATCCGGATACACACCTGCAGTTGGTGTGTCTGTGCTAGGCAGCTTCGCCGGAGGTAGTGCCAATTGCACCTCAATTTCATTTTCCGTCCAGTCTGGGTACAATGATGTTATGGTTGCTTGCTGTAGTGGCCTAGATTGCTGTGTTTCAACTTCCGCGTTGTGATATGCCGGCGGTTCAAACTTGAAGTGCCTCTTTGTCTTAGGACCGACAAGCCCTAGATACCCCCGCTAGAAACCTGTTGCCAGGTCTGTCCAAGTTGGGAGAGGGGTGTAGATTAGAAGATATACATTTATATATATTACTACACCCCTCTCCCCTTAAATTTAGCTAACAAGCAACAAGCAACAACAAGCAACAACAAGCAACAAGCACGTTTCCGTGCCGTTTTGGCCATTGCACCTTCCCAACGCCTCGGGCCTGACTCTATTTTAGCCATCCTAGAGCCTAGGTAGTGCCCTTGCCAAATCCAAGATTTGAGCCAAAAACTCACCGGTGGAGACCCGGGGCGGTGGCGCCAAGTTGGGAGGTGCCCTCCCAAATCTGCGTAGTTTTGGGCCAAAAACAGCCATTTTTCGCCCAAAAAAGCCCTAGTAAGGGTTCAAAACAGCCAAACGAAGGCAAACGGCTGCTACACTCAATGTGCTGCCTGACTTTCTCGTGACCAAGGGACCCTTGGTGCCCTCTAACTCCACCATTTGTCCGAGAAACGGCCAAAAAAGGCGCCAAAAAGCCCCAAAAACTGCGCAATGTGCACCAGCACCCCAAAACCAAGAACGGGCCGTATCTTGGGCTACGTGGCTCAAAAACGAATTCCGAGGGCACCTAGTCCACCCGCAACCCCCCACTTTTGGTGGTTTCCAAGCCTCAGAATCGCCCAACGAGAAATGTAGACCCCTGTACCAGTGGTCACTTGGTGCAGCCGGAGGCCTGGCTAGCTCACGCACATGGTGGGGGCCAACGGTGGGTCCACTAGGGTCCCCGGAGCGAAAAAAATGATTTTTTTCCAAAGTTGTTCCGAGACCACTTGGGATGCTCAAACAAGTGTTTTTAGGCCGTTTTGAGCCCGTGGTGGCGCGTTTTGGGCCATGAAAAATCCCAAAATACCTTGAAAATGGGCCGTTTTGGGACCAACAATGCGTCAAAAATGGGTGAAAAATGTGTTTTTCCAAAAGTGATCTTGGACTATTGGGGATGCTCAAACAAGTGGTTTTAGCCCATTTTGAGCCCGTGGTGACGGGTTTGGGCTCATGGAAAATCCCAAAATGCCTTGAAAATGGGCCATTTGGGGACAAAAAATAGGTCAAAATGGGTCAAAAACACATTTTTCCAAAAGTGATCCCGGACCATTTGGGATGCTCAAACAAGTGTTTTTAGCCCGTTTTCAGCCCGTTTTGATTGAGTTTAGCCCCTTCCACCACATGTATGCACCACTTTGTGCCCTTCGCCCGTACATTAGAGCCGTGCGGTGGGGCCACCTAGAGTTGGGAGAGTGGTGTAGATTGGAGGATATATTACTACACCCCTCTCCCCTTAAATTTAGCTAACAACAACAAGCAACAAGCACATCTCCGTGCCGTTTTTGCCATTGCTCCGTCCCAACGCCTTGGATCTTTTGCCCATGTAGCCATCAGGGAGCCTAGGTGGTGGCCTTGCCAAATCCAAGTTTTGAGCCCAAAAGTCACCGTTGGCGGCCCGGGGCGTGGGTGCCAAGTCCGGAGGTGCCCTCCCAAACCTGCGCAGCTTTGGGCCAAAAACAGCCATTTTTCGCCCAAAACAGCCCTAGTAAGGGTTCAAAACACCCAAACGAAGGTAAACGGCTGCTACACTCCACGTGCGGCTTGATTTTTTCGTGACCAAGGGACCTTTGGTGCCCTCTAACTCCACGATATGTCCGAGAAACGGCCCAAAAAGGCGCCAAAAAGCCCCAAAAACTGCGCAATGTGCACCAGCACCTCGAAACCAAGAACGGGAAGCACTATGATGATCACGAACACGAATACACCAAATCATAGTGACATTTGACAAAAACCCTGTGAGTACAGAACACAATACTATGCTACAATACAACATGAAATCGCAATAGCTCAGCCTATCTACAATACATCGCAAACAGGACAAATCATCAATGTGCGCGCGCAAACATCTGCGGCGCCAAGAAACAACTGATAATACAGGGACAGGCCTGTGACCTCCTGCACTCCCCTCCTAGGCCAACTAAGCTCGAAAAATTGGACCTGGAGGCACAGGCCAACTGCTATTGTACAGTGGGGTGTTCCCCTGGACCACTCCTCTAGGGTAATGGTCCACCTACCTTTTTTCGGGTTTTACATACAATCTGAGTGGGGTACTAGCACCCAAGATAATGCAAAAAATGGGCTCATTCAAACTATTGTACAATGGCAAATTCAGAGCCTGACCCAAGAGTGTTGTCCAGTGTCTTTGCTTGCACTAAAGGGTGTGGTGGCCTGGGGTGAGCTGAAAACAAGACTATAAACTGCTTGAGGCTCTTGGGGAAGCCACTAGTGTGCACTCTATCACCAAAACTATGAAAAAGCGTTTACTTTTTTTTGATATATAAAACCTTGCCTTCAAATTTCGAAAAGACTGCAGTGTTCTCCAATGTTTGTTTCCCTGCTTGGGTTGAAACTTCCTGCGTTTTCGCATCCAAAAAATATTGAAACATCAAAAACAGCAGGCATCCATACACACAAAGCGCATCCAAAACAATGAAACATCACTGTGTATGCTCCCAAACAAGTCCACTTATTGAAGAAGCACCACCCAAAGAGTGGCACTGCAGCCAAATCAAACTAAAGTACACGACAAAGCAATATGCATAGGCCCTGAGTGTCACAGCCACATGGCCGAGCAACAAACTGAGAGTGCAGAGGCCTCAGGCCCAGTACTTACTAGCATTATGATTTGCAGCAGAAAAAGGGCGATGATGACAAAACAAAACAAGGGTGCAACCGCTGGCACCACGAACAAAGCACGAGTATACTTAACTGAGGCCTCCGGCGCCTCAGGACTTGACCTGTTTTTCACATTCACGATCAAATCAGTTCAATGTTGACATACAGAGAGGCATTAGCGTTGATCAACACGCTGTTCAGGCGCCTTAGTACTTCACAGCCACCAACGCTGTGCTCTTGGTGTCGGCGGCGCGTTCCTTCGCACTCGTCGTATTTGTCTCGGCGGCGGCGTGCTGCTTGGACCATTCGTCAGCAGCGCACCTCTCCTACTCCTTCACAGTGCACGCAAAGAATTTGTCAACCAACACCTCTGTCCACAGCGCCAGGCCAGACTCCGGCGCGCTCAGGAGCATGCAATGCGGGGAAACGGGCACCATCTTTGCTTGCACGCGCTGCCGTGCTTTTCGCTGAGCTCTTGACAATGTCTGCCGTCCGCTGGCGGCGTCTGCGCGGTTGCCAAACTCCTCAAAGTCTACGAAACCCACAACACGACGTAATTTTGCTGTGTCCTCGGCGGCATAGAGAGCTCGTATCACCTGTACAGTAGAAAGATCAGGTACATAGTCAAGACTGCTCTCACTTACAGTGTAATTGTTATACTCTGAGTCAACTTTGCGCACCGCAGCCTTCAGCTCATGCAACCTTCTCTCGTCTCTTGACGCATCACGCTCAATGAAATCACCCGCCAGCTCTCTAATACTCCTGACACCAGCCACTGTATAAAATGCGAGCGGCCCAGCCGTAGATGGTAACGAAACCTCAGTTGTCGCTCCGTAAACCTCCTCACGTCGACGCAGCTGACTCTCCACGCGCTCTCGCCATACCCGCGCTCGGTCACTCTGCTCAGTTTGAAATGTAACACGATCATGCAGACCCAGTGTGCCAAACCTTTGAAGTCGCACTGAAGAATCCGCAAGTGTCGCCAATCGCTCCGGCAGCATTTTTAGATTGAACAGACCTCTCAATCAGCGTATACACAAACCCATAGGACAGAACCTCAACGTGACGATGCTACCATGAAGCACTATGATGATCACGAACACGAATACACCAAATCATAGTGACATTTGACAAAAACCCTGTGAGTACAGAACACAATACTATGCTACAATACAACATGAAATCGCAATAGCTCAGCCTATCTACAATACATCGCAAACAGGACAAATCATCAATGTGCGCGCGCAAACATCTGCGGCGCCAGGAAATAACTGATAATACAGGGAGAGGCCTGTGACCTCCTGCACTTGGGCTACGTGGCTCAAAAACGAATTCCGAGGGCACCTAGTCCACCCGCAACCCCCCACTTTTTATGGTTTCGAAGCCTCAGAATCGCCGAATGAGACACGTAGACCCCTGTACTAGTGTTCACTTCGTGCAGCCGGAGGGCCGGCCAGCCCACGCACAGTGGGGGCCAACGGTGGGTCCACCAGGGTCCCCAGGGCGGAAAAAATTATTTTTTCCAAAGTTGTTCCTAGACCACTTGGGATGTCAAACAAGTGTTTTTAGGCCGTTTTGAGCCCGTGGTGGCGCGTTTTGGGCCATGGAAAATCCCAAAATGCCTGGAAAATTGGCCTTTTTGGGACCACCAATGGGTCAAAAATGGGTCAAGAATGCGTTTTTCCAAAAGTGATCTTGGACCATTTATGATGCTCAAACAAGTGTTTTTAGCCCATTTTGAGCCCGTGGCGACGGGTTTTGGCTCATGGAAAATCTCAAAATGCCTTGAAAATTTGCCTTTTTGGGATCAAAAATGGGTCAAAAATGGGTTAAAAATGCGTTTTTCCAAATGTGATCCTAGACCATTTGGGATGCTCAAACAGGTGTTTTTGGCCTATTTGGAGCCTGTTTTGACGGAGTTTAGCCCCTTCCGGCACATGTATGCACCACTTTGTGCCCTTCGCACGTACCTTGGAGCCGTATGGTGGAGCCACCTAGAGTTGGGAGAGGGGTGTAGATTGGAGGATATATATTACTACACCCCTCTCCCCTTCAATTTAGCTAACAAGCAACAAGCAACAACAACAACAACAACGACAACAACACGTCACCATTCCGTTTTGGCCACTGCACCTTCCCATCGCCTCGGGCTTTACTCTACTTTAGCCATCCTAGAGCCTAGGTGGTGCCCTTGCCAACTCCAAGTTTTGTGCCGAAAACTCACCGGTGGCGGCCCGAGGCGGTGGCGTCAAGTCGGGAGGTGCCCTCCCAAATCTGCGCAGCTTTGGGCCAAAAACAGCCATTTTTCGCCCAAAACAGCCCTAGTAAGGGTTCAAAACAGCCAAACGAAGGCAAACTCCTGCTACACTCATTGTGCTGCTTGACTTTCTCGCGACCAAGGGACCCTTGGTGCCCTCTAACTCCACGATTTGTCCGAGAAACGGCCCAAAAAGGCGCCAAAAAGCCCCAAAAACTGCGCAATGTCCACCAGCACCCCGAAACCACGAGGGGGCCGTATCTTGGGCTATGTGGCTCAAAAACGAATTCCGAGGGCACCTAGTCCACCCGCAACTCCCCACTTTTTATGGTCTCGAAGCCTCAGAATCGCCGAACGATCCACGTAGACCCCCGTACCAGTGGTCACTTGGTGCAGCCGGAGGGCCGGCCAGCCCACGCATAGTGGGGGCCAACGGCGGGTCCACCAGGGTCCCCGGGGCGAAAAAATTGATTTTTTCCAAAGTTGTTCCTAGAGCACTTCGGATGCTCAAACAAGTGTTTTTGGGCCTTTTTGAGCCCGTGGTGGCGCGTTTTGGGCCATGGAAAATCCCAAAATGACTTGAAAATGGGCCGTCTTGGGACCAACAATGGGTCAAAAATGGGTCAAAAACGCATTTGTCCAAAAATGGCCCTGGACCATTTGCAATGCTCAAACAAGTGTTTTAGTAAGAGAAAGTGCTTTTCCATTGCTTTGAGGCATACTCTAGTTGTATTAGAGATGCACTGAGCATCCATGCATTTTTATCTTAGTATTGGTCCCACCAAAACTGGTGATAACACATTTTGACCTATGGAACCAAACACCCAATCAGGATATGGAGTGGACCCCTCAATCCCCTTTCAATGTGAAGCTATTCATCTTTTCCTGAGTTGACTGAGCACTGACATACCTAAGGTAGAGCCTATGAATTTATCTATGTTTTTCCATGAATTCTTAGCTATCCTAGTGGTATGCACCCTAGGGGGCTGGGCACCTCTTTTTCAGAGGTCCTGGGTTCAATTCCTGGTCAGCCTAGCTAAGTAGGAAGATCCCATGTGACATGGCAGTGACCTCATCGCCACATGCCCTGCCACCTCAGCACATATGGGACCCAAAACAAAGAGTGCACATCTCCTGAGATGGCACTATGGAGAGAGAGTGACCATGAGGCAGTTTTCTAACTCTTTTCCAAAAACATTTCAGCTATCTTTGTGAATATGCATTCATTTGTGACCTGAGTTGCAGTTTCTGTGAATATCCAATCAGCTTTCCCTATTTACACTGCAGCCCTTCATGCTTTGATCCTGAATTACCTTCTCCTTGCACACTTCTGGCTTGGGCTATCCTGGATTGACTTGGACTTACTGTATTTCAATAAACAAAAGCTTTTCATCTCCCAAAACAAGCAGCAGGACACCCTACAGCAACAGCAAGCAGCAGGAGAAGCAAAAACACAGTGCTGAAAACACTATAAACTTTTCTGGTAGCAAGAGGCAGCCTGTCTCTGCGCACCGGCAGCAACCCCGTGCCGTACATCCAGTGCGCCGAGTACGGGCAAACATAAGCAGAAGGGTGAAAGAAGAACGGATCCAAGAAAGGAGCACGCCGACGTGAAGACGGCGCCAGCGCCTGAGGCACCGGCAAGGCCGGCACCTGGCGCTGTACCTTCGGCGGAGCCCTTACATGGGCCAGTGGATACGGCTGAGGACTCCCTGGATGGACTCCAGACGGCCTTCGGGGCCCTGTCCGTCGAAGAAGTGGTCTCTCAGCCTCAGCCTGTGAAGCGGAAGAGAGAGAACGAGAGCGACAAGGATGCTGGAGAAGGAGCAGACGAAGGAGAGGAACAAGGGCAAGACCCGACGCATGACCCTACCTTCGAAGGCGCACCAAGCGCTTCTGGCCTCCACGCATGACCCTCTCCTTTAACCACCACACTCCCAGCCGCTGCAACATCCACTTCCACAACCAACCCGCCTATGGCAGAGGGCACAGGCTTTACTGGCATGCCTCCCTACCCCGCCTATGGTATGGGCCCACCTACCACTGCGCTCCATGAGGCAACTACTGCTAGTGAGCCGGTGGCTTCCAGCTCTGCGCCGCGATGGTATGCGGCTGACTATCCCCATCCACTACACGCTACGGGAACCTATATGGATGTTCCTGGGTATGCTCCTGGGTATGCACCTGGGTATGCACCCTTGAGTGGGTTGAGGAGAGGACCAGAGTCTCTTGGAGGCAGGAGTAGAGGATCGGGAAGATCCTCCAACAGGTCCCTGACGCGGTCGGAGATCAACGAGGTGCTCCGAGGAGCCACTTCAAAAATTGTGGGCGACCTCACGCAAGAGATCAGGGAGCCCCTGATGATCCCGTCCCATGCGTCACCTACGACGGTGGGAATGTCACCCCACCGAGTACAGGCTAACCACCTGGCGGCAGGGTTGACAAATACCCTGGGGAGCCTGAGGAGCCGACCGATGCCGACTCCTGCACCTATACCGAGAAGTCCATTCGTCCCGAGAACGGCCCAGCTGCCCTACAGCCACGTGACGAACTCAACGAGGGCCGAGCTGGACCAGCTGGGGCTGACAGCCTTAAGGGCTATGGTGGACGTAGAGCCTTATGGCTCTAGTGATCCTGGCGGAGACCCCTCCTATGACGAGCCGCCGTCGATGGATTCTTCTTCGCCCTCAGATGACGATGCCCCTGAGGACCCCGAGGACCCCAAGGGTAAGAAGAAGAAGAAGAAGAAGAAGAAGACCCGACGCCCTGAGGGACGTAGGTCTCAGGAGGCGAAGGCTATTGCCACCTCCAAGATAGTGGTGAACCTGCCTGAGTTCACAGGCAAGGACCTCAGCGAGTTCGCTGAGAACTTTGGCCGGTTCCTACGACTGACCGGCCAAACCCACGCGAGTGGGCGAGTGAAGTGCGATCTGCTCCTGCAGTGCTGCAAGACCAAGTACCTGGAGAAGCAGGTCAGGCAGATCGTAACTAACTCCGCCACCTTTGCCGATGTGTTGGTTGCCCTGGAGAGGCAGTACCCAACCTACGAAACCGACCTCTCCATCAGGGCCGAGATCCAGAACCTGCCCGTGCTGCCCAACAGCCCCAAACCTGGCAGGGTCTCCGAGCTGTTGGCTGACCTGGATCACTGGGCTGGACGACTGACGCCCGGTTCCTACAGCAGCGACGACCTGCTGTTCTGGTTGTGCGCCAAGCTCCCCCGAGAGCTATGGGACGAGTGCCGTTTGACGGCTGAGCGCAAGGCTAGATCCCTCCGCTACGAGGATCTATGCGTGCTGCTCCTGGAGATGGCGCTGGAGAAGGAGAGCGACCAGCACCTGAACAACTACCGTCCTGGTGGTGGAGGTTCTGGAGGCAAAGGGTACCAAGGGTCCCGACCTGGACAGGGGACTACCCCCAAACACACCCACGCCCGCACCATGGAGAACGTGAAGGAGCTATTCTGGTGTGATGCCAGAGACGAGCAGGGCCACCTGCAGCACGCCTCTGACTGCGAGCAGCGAGACTGCTTCGTCGTCCAGGGGAAGCAGCAGGAGAAGATCACCGGCGCCAAAGCGAAGCTGCCGGATCATTACCGCTGCACCATCACGTGTGCATTCTGCGGTAAGCGGAAGCACTACGAGGATGAGTGCTACCATAAGCAACGCCTATCGGCGAAGCTTAAGGGGGAAGATCCTGGCAAAGGCTCAGGCAAAGGTGGAGGCAAGGCCAAAGGCAACGACTCCGGCAAGGGCAAGTCGAAAGGACGTGGTCAAGGTGGTCAAGACAAGGGTCAAGGTGGACGAGGAGGAGGCGCTAACCGCCAGCCCGACAACAAGAACAAGGACAAGAACGGAGGCAACCCCAACCCTAATCCAGGGGGGAACTCCGAGCCCTCTGGAGGGCAGTCTGGTCCTACCACACGCTCACAGACGCAGGCACAGCAAGAACAAGGAGCCAAGCGTGAGCATGAAGGTGGTGATGACGGCAACGCTAAGAAGAGGAGCCGTTTCATGAGGATGGCCCGCAAATTGCGGAACAAGGGGTTCGAGGTGACCTGTCCCGCGGAGTTCTGACGGGGACGCTCTGGTGGCACCCAAGACCTGGTGTTTTGGGTACGTATCCGACTAGGGGGACGTGAATACCTGGGGGTACTGGATACTGGCAGTTGAAAAAAATAGATTTCTATCAAGGTCGCTACAGTTCCGCTGATGGGGTTGCAGATTTAGACAGTACAGTGCCAGACAGATCGTGTCGTCTTTGAGCCGCGATCAGTGCGGACGGTGCGTCATTCAATTCTTTCAATCAATTCAATTCTGTCACGTAATCATATTGGTGCTGTTTAAAGATCGTGATTGGTTAGTTTAGGCTGTGTTGCAGCCAGCGGTGCCGTCGCCCGAACATGCGAATGTAAGGATCCATTAGGTTTGATTCTGATTGAACATTTATCCTCTTCAATTGATTAGTTCGCTTTCGAGGTGGGAATCGTAGATTCATGATGGTGCACCACTATTTTGCTTTGTCGCTTTCCATGTGTTGCATTCACATACTTTCATTACACTCATTGCATTGTTATGCATTCATTCCATTCAAGCATGTGTTGTTTGTTTACTGTTGTTTGGATTTGGGTTGTTACACGTAGTGATGTCCATTGCATGGTTTATTATTGTTTAGTTACGGGCAAGGATAAAGGTAATGCAAGCATGATATTGGATTTGGTGTCACACGTCTCCCATGCTTTGTTTAGCATGGAGCCGTGGTGAGCCCGGTTCCGTCCATGGGGGTAGAGCCGTAAGGATCTTGAATGCCTTGGCCACCACGACCCGCCGCCGTGGAGAAACAGAAATGGTGGGGCCTTGGCAACGGCACGGCGGCCCCACATCGTCAACAATGACTCGGACGTACACGTGGTGATTTCCTTTGTATCTTCCTTGCTTCGCCTTTACTTGCTCGTAGTTTTGTTTGTTGTGTTTGCGGGTATGACCCTAGGAGTATTTTGAATTGAAATATTCTTATGCAAACAATCACATAAATTGTTTTAGATAAATTTTTGCTCGTGTGCACCCCTCCCAAAAATTACATAGTTTTATGAGCCCATTTTCCAATCTTTGTTTTATAGGTTTTGCTAACCATTGAGTAGTTGAAATATAAGCATTTTGGGGATATTCTATAGCAAGTCATAACTTACTACGGAGTTGAGTAGTTCTCTTTTTCTTTGTGGTAGCAGAGGCTTGCCTAATTTTGTGGCAAGCCAACAAATTTTAGGACTTTCCTGCGCCGACTCCGGAAATGCTCTCCTTTTGAGCGGAGGATCCTTTTGTTGCCTTGTGAGTTTGTGTTACTTGCCTTTGTCTCCCATTTCTTCGTCAACGCCCGCGCCTCCGCTTGGGCGCCTAAGAAATGCAAAGCGCGCCTCCACTTGGGCGCTTTAGAAATGCAAAGCGCGCCTTCACTTGGGCGCTTTAGAAATGCAAAACCGCGCCTCCGCTTGGGCGCTTGAGAAATGCAAGGCCGCGCCTCCGCTTGGGCGCTTTAGAAAAATAAAGCATGCCCCACGACTTCTTTGTCATGGCCAAGAGTTGCCAAGCACCGGAGAGTCACCCGGGCACCTTGGTGACTTGCCCCGGGGTTCCCAAGCCCCAATGGGTTTCGTTTGCGTGTGTTTTGATTGTCCCTAGGGAGTTTAAAATTTTTGGGAAATTTTATCCCATGAAAACTTCGTTTGGTTAGCTTTGGCTTGTCTTGTTTCCTTTGTGTGGTCTTGTTTCTATTCCAACCCCGCGGTGTCCTCTCGTACTCCATCATGGATCAATGGATGAAGGACGCCTTCGCTAAGACGATGAGGGATGGATGACTTCGACATCCCATCAAAAATGTTTTGAAGATGTATGCCACCTTCGTCGAAAACAACACCGCCATCCATGACAAGTTCAATTGAAAGGATGAGCGGTTACGACGGAGTTTCCCCGCAGGGCGTTATTTCATTGGCACTCCGAGGAGGGTATGGACGTGAAAGATTTCACGAAGAACGAGTCAAACATGAATGAGTTGGGCACCATGATGCCACTTTCGGAAGGAATAAATTCTTAGGGGAAAGTGGTAGATGCTTGGTAGCCCGTGTCAAGGCAAGCTTGATTGATTTCTTGAAGTCTCAAAAATTAAGGCAATTCATTTGCCGTTTTTCCTTGGTGCGTGCATGTGGTTGGCACGTTAGCACACGTTTGTGCTTGCTTTCGTTTGGTCGAATATGCGTTTGTACGGCTCCCGTCGTCCACTCTCGCGCAAATTCGTGGGTTGAAAGTTTATGCCTGGATGGTTGTAAGTTTGTGCACTTTGGTTTTTATTTGCTGCACGGTGCGCCACCGCTTGCATGCCAAAGACCACGGACGCCCAACACCACTCGTCTTTGGATGTTATGAACAAGTGCTTTGCCCAAGTTTATGAAGTTTTTGAGTATGCCAATTAGGATAGCGGCCTACCAGCATCGCCAACGTTGCTTGGGCCATATACCTCAATTGAGTGTGTGGCTGTGCACGGCAATTGTAGTTCAATGTCCGTGTGGCATTGGCGTGACTTGAGTGCATGCGTTGACGCGCACATGAGTGGGTTTTTGCGCTAATTTGAGCATTCTGGGTGTTCATTTGTGTGTGTACGGACACGGGTGTGAGAATGTGGGCTGGAATGCCACTTCTCGGTGCGTGCGTGGATATGTGCTGGCACGTGAGGAGTACACTCGTGTGTGGAGGAGCTTGCGTTCACTCTTGCGTAGGTGAGTACGAGCAAACCTCGAGTCCACAGGTGTATTTTGATTAGATGATGCACAGTTCTTGCGATGATACGCATGTAGTTAGCTTTACTACCGTATACCTAGAACTCAACCCGATGTACCTGGATGGCTGTGAGACGCCATATTCACTGGTTTAGGACTGTTTGTGGATTGTATGATTTTTAGGAATAATGTATGCCTACAGTCGTACTACGTTTGTACTTGGTTTAGTTACATTGCCTACGTTGAGTACGCTGTCTTACCAGTCAAGTTCCTTACCTAGTCCCATCAGTGTACTAGTGTATATTGACTTGGTATATGTTCTTTTTTGTCTGCGTCTGCCTTTATGTACCGTCGCTACCGTCCAGGTTGCCCTCACCTTGGTTTGCCGTGTCGGTGGATTTGGTTATTCGTTTTGCTTTCTGGTTTACTGTGGTCCAGACCAACCCCGGGTGTGGGTTCGCTTGGAAATTCAGCCGAGCGCCTTATTCAGCTTACTGTGCGTAGCGTTGGGTGATCGGAGACCGTTTGCATGTGACCTAGTGCGATCAGCAATTATCAGTGCACACCGAAAAGGTTTGGCCTTCGGAGGATCCACTGGCCATCCATTTACGATTGACAGGTGTTTGATTATGCACTGGACAGAGCACGGTGCTTGTTTCCGCGGGCGCCCCCAAAAACACAGTGCGGTGCCCTGGCGCAGCCGCTGGTTATTATGACGACCGGTACAGGACCATGTGGACGCTGCCCATGTTTGCCTGCACTGATGCCAGCCAGGTCCATCTGCACTGATGCCAGCCAGGTCCATCTGCACTGATGCCAGCCAGGTCCGCCTGCACTGATGCTGCCCAAGTTCGCCTGCCCTGAGGCCAGCCAGGCGCTGCACGAGGCCAACGATGGCTGCAAGGCCTACCCTCAGTGCTGCATCCGATTGGCTGCCTATGAGTCCGTCAAGCAGGTGCAGGTGATGTCTTTCTTGGTTCGGAAGCCTGGTCTGGCTACTGCCACTTCGTCCTGCCCTCCTGCTGGGCGATGGCTGGCACCACAGGCGAGAAGGACGTGAAGGTCTGGGGCCCCATGGACAACAAGAGGGCGACCCGACCATCAGGTGCTCAGTGCACCTGTATCCCCCAGAGGACAACATGGACTTCGCCGAGAATCCCAGGGGACCGGGCGTCACCCGGGCACCCCTGTGGGTTAGCCCAGACACCCCTGCCAGACCCTGCCTTTTTTCTGGCTAAAATTTTGGGGGCCCTTTGCCCTCATTTTGGGCTGCCAAATTCGGCAAGCCAGTTAAAGGGAATTTCCTTCCCCTAGGATAGGTAACGCCAAGCCAGAGGGGCGGGGGGTTACGAAAAATCAGCTCTCCGGCACGCATTTTCTGTGCCAGGAGACCCCCCCCCTTCATACACTCGGTGCTTGCGTGGGCGCTTCGCTTGGGCGCCAATCAATCAAGTGTGCCTGATTCTAACCCTGCGCTTCTTTCGTTCCTGCTTCTGTTCCCCTCTCTCATTTCATCAAGACTGGATTTTTCATACGCCCTGTCACTTGAGCTTGCTGGGAAACCGATATCAGTGCCAGTAATGCAGATAGTCTGGTGCTCGAGAAGCTTCCATTCCTGGTTCACTTACAAAGTCCATCGACGCTCAGCAGCTGCCGGCCGTGAAGCAGGGTGCCCATTTTTCTTTCTAGTTCTGAGAGAGGGTACTGGAGGAGATTCTGGGGTAATTGCAAGTATCCAGGGTGTTGATGTCTATGTAGGAGGTCGACCTGTGTCCATCCCATAGTCCATAGAGTGTGTGCCACTGTGAGTGCCACCGAGTGTGACCAGAGCAACCGGTATTACCACCAGGGTGTAGATCACCCACCGAGCAAAAATCTGTATGGCAGCTGTACAGCAGCTCAGGAGTGAGTTACTGTTTTTAGAGAAAACTCCGCTGCAGCCCAGGTTGATGTAGTTACGGTGTATTACGCGTACGTTTACTTAGGAGTGATACTTAGAGGATATGACCTGATCCGTGAGATAGGGAGTATCCTAGTATCCTATGTAAATGGGAACTCCTTGTGATGTAACGTACTATGACGGAAATACAGATATAGATTTACTAGCTGAATTTTAGGTAACCGGCGGTTATGACTCAGGTGAATACACACAGTGAGATGAACAGTACCCAGCTAGTTTGTCTGGTGATGGTAGTCTGTAGGATACAGAGTGCCCCGTGTCATGTCCGTGGTGTGCTGATGCGCGGTTGTATAGGAGGTGTATAGGTGAACAGATTTATTGCTCGTGTACTGCTGTGAGTGCGATGCAGTTACATTGATACCCCGTTGTCAGCCCTGAGGTGGCAGATACAGGTCTTGCCGATTTGAGGCCAGGGGGATGTTTGAGGCGACACCCTGATGGTGTCGGTCTCACTGTGCTGGCAATTGTTTGCTTGTGTCTACGTATGCCAGCCAGGGTGTGTGTGTGCGTGAGTACCTGTGCGCGCGTGTTCTGCGTCACGAGAGGTACCCAGAGCAAACCCCCCGCAAGACATTGGCTTCCCCTGTGGGGGGGAGATTTCGCTGTGATTGTGTAGTGTTGTTTTGAGCCTGTTAGTTTAGTTGCAAGTCAGCGAGTGCTTCTTGTTGGATAGGTGTCTCCCATTTTTCTGCCTTTCTGCAATCAGCCAGTCTTTCAGTCGGTCTGCCTGTCTGTGTCTTCGTTGTGGTTGATTGTTTTGTCATTGACCTGATCCGTCGTTCCGGTTGCAGCACCAGGCGATACGCCACACTAACCCATAGTTGACCCATGTCATACAGCCATCTGCATCTCAATGGGCATTTGGCCTGTTTGGTTTATGGCCCTGTTAGCTGGCGCCAACCGGTGACAGGCAGTTGTATCCGTGGTGGCAGTGACCGAGAGCCAGTCTGAGCGACCGCTGTATCCGAGTCAGCTGGCCAACCCGTTAGCCTGCACTCTGCAGGACCGCGCGACCTCGTTCTCTCTGCCTGACACCTTGTTGGCTGGAATGCCAGTGGCGAGTTCGCTGCGGCGTTCTCCACGGTGTCAGTGCATGGAGACGTTGTTGCCTTTCGTGCAGTGGTATGGAAGTGGTATGAAGTTTCAATTCTAGTTGCATGTATAGTGTTTTGTACCAGCTTACTTCCCTGTCGTTGGCACAAAAATCAGTGTCGTTCTCGCCTGTGTCTGCGTGTAATGTGAGGGAGTACCTAGTTATGTATTAATCATTCGTGACCCTGAGGATGGTCATGCCCTCAGGGTAAGGCAGTCTGTGGCAAGGACTGGAGGAATGACAACCCTTCCCCGTACCTGAGTCCAGAAGAAGCCAGAGATTTAGTTTACTGTCTGTACCTTCGTCTGATACGAGGATAGCTGGTAACTGCCTAGTGTGATGCAGGTAGTATGACAGTTGACTGTAATAGAAGTCCAGAGGTCAGTGATACCCTACAGGTGACTGAGTTTACTAGTTCGTATGCGAGAGATGAACTTTGGGTTGATGGTAATACCCCTAGTCACTCCGATGATTACGGTCATAGCCGTGTCTACTGAAGCTATTCAGGAATGTAACAGTAGCTACACGGTTAGTTCTACTGTGATGTACTGCGTGTTCACCTGGAGGGTCAGTCGCTGTGGCACTAATGTAACTCAGTGGCACCTTAGGACGGTCTGAGCTCTAAGAGTCGAAAGTCTGTAGTCTGTAGTCTGATGCTGCCGCACCCCAGTGTGACGTTCTTCCGTGTATTGTTTTCCGTCTGTAGGGCCCAGCTATGGCATTGGGGAAGAGACAATTATTTCTAATCCTAAACAGGTGTTGATTGGAGGAGGCCTCTCAGTTTTCTTGGCTCCTTGCGTTGATGTTTCATGCAGAAGATACCTTCTTTGTTGTCCCCCTTAAGCCTAGCTGTGGGTGATTGGCTGGTTTGGTGTGACCTCAGGCCCGTCCTTGTGCCGCAGGGCTGAAGGTCTTACAGGATGTAGTGACGACTGTTTTTCTCTCCTCTGTGTCACTCTCCGTATTTCTATTTTTTCCCCAACCATGGGCAGGTTGGCCCTCCGTCAGGAGTGGGAAGCCCTGGCGACACCCCCGCTATATGGGGTAGATTGGTTTCGTGTTGGGAAACGTTTGTTTATCTGTGGGTTACAGGAATTGCTGTGTTGCCTGCTTTTCTGAATCACTCTGTTCTAGACCCTGTAGTGGTACTTTCGGTACAATGGGCAGATGGGTGGTATAGCAGTTCTGATGTGTATGAGTGAGTCTGCTGTTACCATTGAAGGAGCTGTGTATGATTCTGCCTTGTGGCTGCTGTGATATGACCTTCCCTAGTTAGCCCACGAGGCATTTTATTGGTAGCACCCTGGAAGCCAGTTTGAAGGCCCAGGCGTAGTGTACCTGACACTGAGACAGGCCCCAGAGGGGAGCACTGTCGCCACTACTCTGCAATTGCAATTGCGACCGACTACTTTGTGTAGCTGAAGTACATGATACCCCGGTGAGTACCCGCAGACTGAGTCTCTGTGACCCTGGGTGGACTAGTACTCGTACGGTGTGAGCTTATATGGGATATCCCATAGGCCATACTAAAGCACCACCTATGTTACAGATGCCTGGGTTGCTAACGTGGGAGACCACTAGGTGAGTGAAGACAGCCTACTATGTACTTGAGTATATTGGCTGTAACGCCAGTACAGGAAACCTGTGTGTAAAGCAACATCAATGTTGTGGCCGCGGGTGCTGTACTGTGTATTATTACAGGAGTATTGTACGAGTAACCCTGAGTGTCACAGAAACCGCCTTTAGGTGAGTAACCTCTGGACTCTAGTGAGCATAGATGACTTTACTGTATTGCTATAGCTTAGCCTTAGTCAGCCAGACAGATAAACCCTTAGGCCTGCAAGACAGCCTACCGCAGGTAGTCTGGTTATAGCGCTGTGAGAGCATGACTGAGTAGCAGCCGGACTGAGTAGCAGCTTGTAGTGAATTTGAGGTAGAGTGTATGTGTAAACATAGAGGTAAGTTTGCCGCACTCAGTGGCTTTGTAGCTGATTTCCTGTCTAGGAGAATGATAGGGATGGGCTAGGGCAACAGCAGGAAGGGACGTACTGACCTGGGGGACCTATAGGGAGAAAATAACCCCTTTACCGAACATGTGCGTGGAGTCGCGACCACTGCACCACGGGGGGTATGACTCTGCGGGTCATGTATTCCGCCAACGGTCTCCAGGCGACTCAGTAGAACCCACCTGCCCCTAGCCAACCTTCTGCGGATGATCAGCAGTAGTGACTTGTAAGTTAATCTGCAGTGTACTGAAGAGGTACGGTCGTACTTGGTTTGTAAACTGAGGGTCTGTAAAGGCCATCCCCTGCACTTTAGTGCCAGACAGTCACCAGTGGGTCGTCAATGGAGTCTGTTTTCATCCGGATGTAGGTTCCCGTTGAGAGTGTCTTGGGAATTCCCGGAATTTGCTTTCATGGAACCTCTGTCTTCAGCTGTCGTGTCTGAGGTTACCATTATCCGTCCTGCAGTGTTCAGTTTGTGGGACCTTTGTGTGTCCAATTTTTCTTTTCGAGATACTGCCCAAGGTCTGGACTCCCTGATGGCTGTGCGACAGTGCGCTGCTAAAAGCAGTGCAGGGTGAGCATACAGAGAGTATCGTAAGCCAACGGTCAGTTGTGAGGTACGCGTGGAGCCGGGTTGCTGCTGGTGCCTCGGGGAGGCCGACGTGGACTGATTGGGCTGTCAACCATCTCGAGTGTGTAGAGTAAGGGACCATTATTTTCTGTGAGACCAGTTTGGCAGCGGTGGCAGTGTTTGTCAATGCGATCACCTTCCTCGGTGTTTCAGAAGTCTTTGCCTGTGTTAGCCCCGCTTTTGAGGTGTTTTGACAAGTGCGTACCCCCCCCCTGGGGTATATACTTGACAGATGTTTCTCATATGCGTGCAGTGCATAACCCTATGTCGGTAGAAGTCGGTGGACTTGACAGCAAAGTTCTCGTGCCGGATGGTCCTGTCTATACCCCCCGCCATCCGTCTGTTCTCAGGTCCGCCGAGTGTACCCAGCCCTCCTGGGAGCAATCCTGGACTAACCGTGGCGCCCAGACTAGCTCCGAAGTGCCCGGAGCTGGCGGACCGCGGATCGCCAAACAAAAGTGTCAGCTGACGTTCTCAGAATTGGTTCTGTATCTGAATTGGTTTGTAGGCCCTGCAGAGTCCCCCTCTTTGCGCAAGCACGGCCTTGTCTCCGCACAGGGCCCCTCGTCTGACTGTCGATTTCCTGCGCAGGTCTTTGTGGTCAAGAATGCATGACAACATGTTTGTGAGGCAGATGTAGTGGGACTGAGGGGCCAGGTCATGCCTGTGAAGAGTTGTTGCTGCTCAGCACAGCATTACTATTGCAGACTGGTTCGGTTTGATTTTTCCTGATCCTCTGACATACAACATTGTAGTCATGTCACTGTCCGCACGCGGTATTGTGCTGCGTAAGCTGTGTCCAGTCAACGTCAGCTGGCACCTTGGAACTGAGCACTATTCAGCGGGCTAGTATGACTAAACTGGAAGCGGACCCAGTACTACAGTTTCCTCAGAGCAGATGGGTTATCAGTGCACGTCCTATGACTCAACTGACTCGAAGTTCACCACTGCGGTAACAGCCCCGGCGACACCCCCCTGGTGTGCCACCAGTGTCCAGACCCCCGACCTGGCTGGAGGGTGTCTGTACGCCCACAGCCCATGAGGGCGCCCCAAGGCGAGGCGATGACACTGGGTCTCCCCCGGGGGTGGAGGCTGGCCTTGGCTGTGGCACCACGGCGTACAACTGGCAGAACTGACGTCTGTTGTCTGTTGCCTGACGTCTGCCTGTTGTCTGACGTCTGTTGTCTGTTGCCTGACGTCTGCCTGTTGTCTGACGTCTGTTGTCTGTTGCCTGGTGCCTGACATCAGTTTATTTTCATTGCAGACCTAGAAGGACAAGATGCAGCCCCAGTGAACACATGAAAAATGTACAGGTTGCACATGTGTTCTCGCTTCAAAAAAAAAAACAAAAAAAAAACATGTTTCGCAGGGTATTGGAGCAAGTTGGTTTCCGAGCCGCCAGCTGGTGGTACCAGACTTCTTTGCAGGTAGCGTGTTCTGCAACTGGGCAGCGGTTGGGAATACAACCTACGAAAGAAATGGTGTGCAGGCCCATGTTTCCAACCTCGTCCGCGGAAGGATGGTTGATGCCACTCCCGGACAGGGCTCAGACATGGCCCTCTACTCAGGATTCACCACTGGCGCCTCCAAAAGTAACACAGTTTGCTCTCTGTACGCTCCCATCACATGGCAGGTTGACTGCAAGTGCCGGCCCGTCTCCGCCTCATCCTTTGACAAGATGTGCGCTGATATGAAGGCAGAGCGTGATGATATGTCAGTCCTCAGTCAGCTGTCTGTACAGTCTGTTATGTCTGGTCAGGGTAGTCTGTCGAATTCTGTGGTGTAGCGCCCCTGTAGACATCCCCACTTTCAGTGTAGAGTCTGGGGGGGAGTTGAAAAAAATAGATTTCTATCAAGGTCGCTACAGTTCCGCTGATGGGGTTGCAGATTTAGACAGTACAGTGCCAGACAGATCGTGTCGTCTTCGAGCCGCGATCAGTGCGGACGGTGCGTCATTCAATTCTTTCAATCAATTCAATTCTGTCACGTAATCATATTGGTGCTGTTTAAAGATCGTGATTGGTTAGTTTAGGCTGTGTTGCAGCCAGCGGTGCCGTCGCCCGAACATGCGAATGTAAGGATCCATTAGGTTTGATTCTGATTGAACATTTATCCTCTTCAATTGATTAGTTCGCTTTCGAGGTGGGAATCGTAGATTCATGATGGTGCACCACTATTTTGCTTTGTCGCTTTCCATGTGTTGCATTCACATACTTTCATTACACTCATTGCATTGTTATGCATTCATTCCATTCAAGCATGTGTTGTTTGTTTACTGTTGTTTGGATTTGGGTTGTTACACGTAGTGATGTCCATTGCATGGTTTATTATTGTTTAGTTACGGGCAAGGATAAAGGTAATGCAAGCATGATATTGGATTTGGTGTCACACGTCTCCCATGCTTTGTTTAGCATGGAGCCGTGGTGAGCCCGGTTCCGTCCATGGGGGTAGAGCCGTAAGGATCTTGAATGCCTTGGCCACCACGACCCGCCGCCGTGGAAAAACAGAAATGGTGGGGCCTTGGCAACGGCACGGCGGCCCCACATCGTCAACAATGACTCGGACGTACACGTGGTGATTTCCTTTGTATCTTCCTTGCTTCGCCTTTACTTGCTCGTAGTTTTGTTTGTTGTGTTTGCGGGTATGACCCTAGGAGTATTTTGAATTGAAATATTTTTATGCAAACAATCACATAAATTGTTTTAGATAAATTTTTGCTCGTGTGCACCCCTCCCAAAAATTACATAGTTTTATGAGCCCATTTTCCAATCTTTGTTTTATAGGTTTTGCTAACCATTGAGTAGTTGAAATATAAGCATTTTGGGGATATTCTATAGCAAGTCATAACTTACTACGGAGTCGAGTAGTTCTCTTTTTCTTTGTCTGGCGCCACAATATCTATAGTGGCCAAGAAAACTTTACCTTTTGGGAGCCTGAAGAACACCATGACCACCGCTGCTATACGTATGGGGGATGGACATGTGGTGCACAGTTGCGGGGACTGTGAAGTGGAGGTACCTATGGGCTCTCGGACTATCGCCCATCGGTTCTATGTGATGGACACTGAGGCCTTCGACTTTGTACTGGGTACTGACTTCTTCGTACAGCACTCCCAGATACAATCCCTGACGCTGCAAGCGCCCTACCTCCTCTACGTGGACCACGGCAGTGGCAGAGAGTCTGTGCCACTGGAGCAGTCGGAACATACCTCGAGTTACCTGAGACTATCGAAGGAGGAGCCCTCGAACATGATGGCGGCCTCCAAAACTGAGGACTATCAACTATTGGGGGAAGTCCTAGACCAAGGTCTGAAGGAGTTGGGTTACTCTCGAGAAGACCTAAGTGTGGAGTTGTTCGCCAGCGACAAGCAACATGTACTGGGCCTTTACTGCAGCAAGGGGAAGAACTGCAGCTACAAATTTTACTGGCCCTCTTTCGGGATGGCCTACGGGAACCCCAGGTTCAGTACACTGGGGAAGGTGCTGACCAAGGTGGCCTTGGAACGTTCCCGTATGGTCCTGTGTTCCCCCGATTGGGGAGCCCATTGGGGGAACGAGTACTGGCGAAACCTCCTGGACAGGCTGACTATCAGCTCTGTTCGTTTGCCTGATGAGGCCATCTACGTGCCTCTGGGACGCAAGACGCCTATTGGGAAGCTCGGATGGGGGAGTATGCTCAGCGTGGTGGACGGAAGTCTTACCACCATCCCCTGGGAGGACCTAGACCCGACTCTGGTCCAGGCTATACAACGAGAAAGCGATGGACTCACCTTGGGTGACTTGAAGGATCGCCTACGACCTCAAGATGCTGTTGAGACTACACCCGGAGGAGATGCGTACGTCGTGACTGACACCAACGCGCCCAACTCTCCCTGTCATGTACCTGTTCCTGATGGAGTCTCTGAGTGTGGACTATCTGAGCTACCTAGCTCTATCCACTCAGATGACGAAACTGAGCACGACGCCTTCTTCGTGCAGACCTGTGTGGAGGAAGTGGAGAACGCCGAGTACGTCGCCCCACTAAAACCCCTACTCTCCATGAGGGTGGAAGACCCCGTGGATGAAGAGCTGGACCCTCGATCCAGGCTCAGGGAGTATGTGGATTCCAAGAGGAAGTTGGTGGCGAAAAAGCTATGCTACGCGAAGCCTACCCGCAGCTCATGGCCACTGAAGCAAAGACGTATGGGAGACCTATCCCAACTGAAGGAGGACCTCGAACAGAAGATCACCACCTGGCAAAGGGAGGTAGATCTCAAGCTCATGAAGAGCGTGTGGGGCGCCCATGTGAGGACCCCAGAGGAGGACGACCTCTCGGAGGAATGTGTATGTGAACCCCCTCGAGCGTGCCTATGTTGCCATCGTCCACCAGAGATGGTTGAACAAGACCTTCTATATGCCTACCAAGGGCTGAAGGACACTACCACGGGCGAAGAGTCGGTGGAGGATCACCTCCCGACATCTATTCAGGGGGCAAGCAACTTACACTCTGACGAGGACTTGGGGGACAAGATCAAGGTATTGGACCCGCGGGTACAGAAGCTTATAAGGACCTATCTGGAGGTGTTCGGAGAACTACCCCCTCCAGCCTAATGCGTCAAGCTGGTACAGATGGACCTCAAGCTGAAACCCGAGTTCGTGGGTCACAAGATCCGGAGGAGACCCTATCCAGCTCCTAGAGAGCAGGCCGACGAGATTGAGCGACAGATACAAGAGTGTATCGACGCTGGCCTAGTCCTGGAGTACAAGGACGGGGACTACCCCCTACACTGCAGCCCCTGTTTACTGGTGGCTAAGCCTGGGTCTACAGCCAAACGGCTGGTAGTGGACTACGGAGAGCTGAACAAGAAGACGTTGAATCACTCAGGGTCCATTCCCAATATGGAGTCTACCCTGGAGAAGATAGCCTCCTGCCGCTACAAGACCAAGATGGACAAGCGAAGCGGATTCTGGCAAGTGGACCTGACGCCCAACGCACAGGAACTACTGGCCTTCATCACCCCTCAGGGGAGGGTGTTCAAGTGGAAGGTCATGCCGTTTGGCGTGGCTAACGCACCCGCTCTATTTCAGGAGCTGATGAACAAGATCTTGTCCATCCTACGAAGGAGACCTAAGGTGCAGGAGCTCATATCCCGTGGTGCCCAGATGGAGGCTCACATCGACGATGTATGCCTCGGGACCAATACCCAGGAGGATCACTCAATCCTCTTTGGTGAGTTCTTTGCGGTCTGCCAGGAGAACCACACTCGACTCAAGCTGGAGAAGTGTGAGTCCATGCAGGAGACCATGCAGTACTTGGGGTTTGACGTTGGCTATGGGTGGTGGACCCCAGCGGCCTCTAAGGCCAAACCCCTGATGGATGCCAAGGTACGACACGAAGACCCCAGAAAAGGACTTCATGATGTACGCAGTTTCATTGGGGCGTGCAACTTCTATCGCCGCCTCATCAAGAATTTCACCTACACCAGCGCCGTTCTGACGGACTTGATCAAGAAGAGTACTACTTGGCGCTGGGGCCCACAAGAGCAACAAGCGTTTGACGAGCTCAAAGACAAGGTAGCCAACGCTAAGTGCTTGGGCGTGCCTAGGGCACAAGGGGAGATTATCCTGGTGACCGACGCCAGCAATGTGGGCGGTGGTGGAACGTTGTTCCAATGGCAAGCACTAGAGAAGGAGGAGTTCGACTCGGCCATTTCCCAATGGGGGACGGAAGGTCTCAACCGAGATGGAACCCTCAAGCACAGCTACCCTGACGACAAGTGGGTCCTAGTACCTCTGGGCCACTGGAACTGGAAGTGGAACCAGGCCAGGGGGAACTACTCCACCTATGAGCAGGAATTGCTCGCGGGTATGCTGGTGCTATCCTCACAAGCAAGACTGTTGGGGAGTAACCCTGTGGTCTGGCTGTGCGACCAAGAACCGGTCCGCAGTTTCCAGAAGGGTCCCCCACCTGAGAAGACCAAGCTACGACGCTGGTGGACCTACCTCAGTCAACTACGGCTGACGGTACACCATATCCAGGGAGTGAAGAACGAGTGTGCCGACTACATCAGCCGTAACAACTTCGACGCCCTGATTGGTGCCCGGTCTGAAACACTGGCTAAGGAGGCGTTCAGCCGTATGGACGTACACCTGGACCTGAACATGACCATGATACACCCCCTGGATGGACTCCAACAATCGGAGTACCTGAAGGAGTTTGGGGATATCTACAAGCGCCTGGAGAAACGCCTTCAACCCCTCCTGGTCAACCAAGACCAGTGGAAGCGGGACAAGAGCTACCTCTGGCACGAGGACCGCATCGTGGTGCCTAGTGACCGAGTCCCAGCGCTGCTGAAGTGGACCCATGAGTCCAGTGGTCATGTGGGTGCTGACCGTACCCTGAGGCTGTTCAAGCAGTGGTTCCACACTACGTGGACTGACGACCAACTGCGGAAAACCCTCCAGCCTATCGTGGACAAGTGCCTGTGCAGGTCCTGTAAACCAGGGGATATCAGGGACAGAGGTCTCTACTCCACCCTGCCCATCCCTCACTGTGCTAACAGTGTTCTATACGTGGACTACACGGAGATGCCGAAGTTCGGGGGCTATGACTTCGCCCTCGTGGTAACCTGTGGGTTGACCAGGTTTACCAGGGTGTTCCCATGTACCAAGCACATTACCGGGGAGGAGACTATCAAGATACTCCTGGAGGAGTGGTTTTGTGTCTATGGGGCGCCCAAGGAGATCAACTCCGATGAGGACGTGCGAGTACGCTCAGATACTGGCTGGTACAAGAGGGTCCTGAGATCCCTCAATGTCCAGGTGTCTACGGGGATTCCCTACTCGCACACGAGCAACCCCCTATGTGAGCGACAGATCCGTGTCCTGAAGGAGAACGTCAGGATATGGTGCAAAACTGAACGCACCAGAGACTGGGTGAGACTACTCCCCGTCATATCCTTGATGATGAACTCCCAAGAGAGTTCAGCGACTGGCTACTCGCCCCATGAGCTATTCCTGGGGCGCCCGGCGTGGTTCCTACATGCCCCCTATCCAGAGGACACCCATTCTTCTGTGGGTGAATGGGTCCAAGAGCAACAAGCGAAGGTGGACAAGGCCAAGGCTATGCTCCAGAGAGTGAGGGAGCGTCAGTGGAACAAGAAGAACAAGCACCGTGTACCGGCGACCTACCAAGAGGGGGACTGGGTGCTGGTGCACCACAGTCGACTACCCGCCTGGCCACGCTCTACCAGCGATGACCCATACTTCGGTCCGTACAAGATCCTATCTGTGGATGGACACCGTATCACCGTGCGGTGTTCTCCCCGTCTAGGGGGGACCCTGGTGTGCGCTGCTCAACACCTGAAGCGCTACCATGATCCTGAAGACCTCTGTAGGGAGGAGTGGGAGCTGAACAACGAGGAAATCGCCGCTCTGGACCTACAAGGGGCTGCCAGCCCTATGGAAGTTGAAGGTGAACTCCCCGACATGAACGCCGAGGAGATGGCTAAGGAGGGCTTCTACCTGGTGAAGTCTGTCCTACGCCACCGCTATCGCCAGGGTTGGCGCTTCCTCACCCTCTGGGAAGGGTTTGGAGTCGAAGAGGCCACCTGGGAGCCCTTCTCTGCATTTGTTCTACCTGAGGGACGCCTAAACTCAGTTCTGGTTGACTACTTGTCCCAGAACAACCTTGGTGAGTTGCTGAGGCTCGCTGAGACGCTTGCCTCCAAGACTAAAGCTAGGGACTGAACCTTACCCTTACCTGCCAAAGCGTATGTGTGAGTGTGCTAGTCCTAAGGTCCTGAGAGCAAGCCGCAGAAGTGGTGTCCTAATTATACCCAAGTTTGCGCCCTTGCTAAACCTGGAGGGTTGGCTTATTGATGCCACGGGGTACGCCCCGGGTGTCCCCTCCCCTAAGCGCCCAATTTCTGTGCTGGCGCAAAACCTTTGGGGAATACCCAGCGTACTAATCCAGGTATTGTTTTCCCTACCTATCTGTCTACTACAGGGAGGGGTGGCCAAAAGCTATGAAGGCATGAAAACGCCGTTTTGGTATGTGGCCAAAACACTGACCTAACCACTGCCACAGCCCACCAACCCTGCTAAAATTGCAGGAAACGGGTGGGACAGTGACACACGCACTACAGGTCCTACACACCCTACAGTGGCACCATCCTGGTGGGCGAGCACTGGGGCAACTGGCTCAAGCCCTCACTCAGGACTACCACTCCTACACGCACACTCTACTGGGCGTTGCGAAGTCAAAGGTGTCGTGGGTCCTAGCGACCCTCCTGTGAAATGACAAGAGAACACAGCGCTGCTAAGCAACTGTGGCCTAACAGGGGACACCACAACGCGTTTCCCCTGCTAGGGCTTGGAGGGAAGGAGTGCTCTCGCGTGCAAGGCGCAGATGTCGATGAAGTCGGACTCCCTGCTCTGCCACAGGCGGAGCGGAGTTACTTGTTTGTGTGATCTGCGCCCTTGTTTAGCAGGGCATAAAAAAAAAGGCTGCTGCACCAAAAACCCTACCTGCCCACCTGTAAAACAAAGGCAAATGAAAGCGCGTTTGCGGCGGAGGAACCAAACCACACTCCAGGTATTATACCCTTCTCAGTGTGACCTATAATACACTGTCCGCAAACACGCTGGAGGACCAGCTACCCTTGTCAAGCAAGCAAGCTTAAAGGACTCCTCAGGTTCTCTTAAAGAACGTACCGAGGAGCCCCAGGGTAGCCTAAACAAGGTTTACCGTGCGCACTTCGCGTGGCCTACCCTTTAATGCGTGTGTGCATGCGCGAATATGCACGATCACCGTGGGCAAACCTGCCCATCTCAGCCACAATCCGAACTCCACCAGGGGGTGGCCCCGCCTGGGCTTACTCACCTTACCTACCGCTGGGAGAGAGAGCAAGTGAGGGGCGCACGCGAACAACGTTGCTATGCACTTGTGTGTATGTCTAATCACCCTGATCTGGCCGCTAATCATCTGCAATCTTTCTAATCAATCCCTCTATCGCGTTCTATCTTTGTTAGCGCTGCTACAAGGCTCGTTCACGGAGACACGAGACGAGCAATGTGTATGCGGCATGCGAGACGAACATACCTGTAGTTTATACCTGATTCATTGAAGTCTTTTCGTTCATTTTCGAATTCTTGAATTTTTGAAGCTTCTATTAGTGTGGGTGGAATCTGTATGTTTATTTATTAATGTGTGTCTCGTCATTTTCAAGACTACGTGAGACATACGTTTATAATTCCATTATTTCTCCATTTTCCGGCGCTTCGCTAGGAGCCGCTCCTGCATGCCGCCATTTTATGCGTATGAATTTCTGGATTTAAAAAATCCAGAGATGACTATAATTTCTATAAAAATGTGCTTCTGATGCACAATTGGATTCTGCTCAGGTGTGTCGTTTCAGAAAAATTCTACGCCGTCATTTGACGGATTTTGGTGTCGTCGCTTCGTTTTTGCGTGGATTCGTCCATAATTCTCCCATTCCTGCCTCTGCAGATACCCACGCGCAGCCTCGCTGAGTAGGCCGTGTTCGGGCCGAAACGCAGGTGCCTGGAGAGACTGAGCAGAACCAAGACCCCACCAAGGGGCAAATTAATTTCTTTCACGACTCCCTTCGCCCTAAGACAGGTCACAGGTCGCCAGCAGGTTTACGAGAACCCATGCGAGTGTGTATAGTGTGTCTTGCGTTGGGTTTGTGTCGACGCTGCGTCTTGGAGGGAGGGATGCATATGCACATGTCTTGGCATGCTCCCATACTAACCCAACCAAGCCACAGGAGCCCCGGCAGCGCCATGAGCGCTGAGTCTTCTGTAGGAAATGATACAATCAAAGCAGCAAAAGGACGCCAGCCATGGTGAGCGCCCATTTTTCAGTGTGAGGGAAACTGTAGGTGTTTTAAAGTAGATGTGGAAACCAAGGAAAGGCCAAGAAAAAATCCCTTTTTCCTAAAATGCGACAGTGGTGGCCACCACAGCACAAGGGGGGAGTAAGAAAAAGTGCTTTTCCATTGCTTTGAGGCATACTCTAGTTGTATTAGAGATGCACTGAGCATCCATGCATTTTTATCTTAGTATTGGTCCCACCAAAACTGGTGATAACACATTTTGACCTATGGAACCAAACACCCAATCAGGATATGGAGTGGACCCCTCAATCCCCTTTCAATGTGAAGCTATTCATCTTTTCCTGAGTTGACTGAGCACTGACATACCTAAGGTAGAGCCTATGAATTTATCTATGTTTTTCCATGAATTCTTAGCTATCCTAGTGGTATGCACCCTAGGGGGCTGGGCACCTCTTTTTGAGAGGTCCTGGGTTCAATTCCTGGTCAGCCTAGCTAAGTAGGAAGATCCCATGTGACATGGCAGTGACCTCATCGCCACATGCCCTGCCACCTCAGCACATATGGGACCCAAAACAAAGAGTGCACATCTCCTGAGATGGCACTATGGAGAGAGAGTGACCATGAGGCAGTTTTCTAACTCTTTTCCAAACACATTTCAGCTATCTTTGTGAATATGCATTCATTTGTGACCTGAGTTGCAGTTTCTGTGAATATCCAATCATCATTCACTATTTACACTGCAGCCCTTCATGCTTTGATCCTGAATTACCTTCTCCTTGCACACTTCTGGCTTGGGCTATCCTGGATTGACTTGGACTTACTGTATTTCAATAAACAAAAGCTTTTCATCTCCCAAAACAAGCAGCAGGACACCCTACAGTAACAGCAAGCAGCAGGAGAAGCAAAAACACAGTGCTGAAAACACTATAAACTTTTCTGTTTTTAGCCCATTTTGAGCCCGTGGCGACAGGTTTTGGCTCATGGAAACTCCCAAAATGCCTTGAAATGGCGCCATTTTGGGACTAAAAATGGGACAAAAACGCGTTTTTCTTAAAGTGATCCCGGACCATTTGGGATGCCCAAACAAGTGTTTTTAGCCCGTTTTGAGCCCGTTTTGACCGAGTTTAGCCCCTTCCACCACATGTATGCACCACTTTGTGCCTTTCGCACGTACCTTAGAGCCGTGTGGTGGAGCCACCTAGAGTTGGGAGAGGGGTGTAGATTGGAGGATATATTACTACACCCCTCTCCCCTTAAATCTAGCTAACAAGCAAGCAAACACAAGCAACAAGCAACAAGCACTTCTCGTCACTGTTTTAGCCATTGCTCCGCCTCATCGCTCCGGGCTCTACTCTGCTCTGGCCATCTTGGAGCCCAGGTGGTTCCCTTGCCAAATCCAAAGTGTTAGCCAAGAAATCAGCGGTGGCGGCCCGGGGCGGGGGCGCCAAGTAGGGAGGTGCCCTCCCAAATCTGCGCAGCTTTGGGCCAAAAACAGCCACTTTTCGCCCAAAACAGCCCCAAAACCCGGGCGAAACGCCCAAACGAAGGGATACGGTGAGTACACTGCACATGCGGCTTGACTTCACCGTGTCAAGGAGCTCTCTAGTGCCCTTCAATTCCACGATATGTCCGAGAAACGGCCCAAAAAGGCGCCAAAAAGCCCCAAAAACCTGCGCAATGTGCACCAACACCCCAAAACCAAGCACAGGGCGTATCTTGGGTTACGTGGCTCAAATCCGAATTCCGAGGGCGCCTAGTCCACCCGCAAGCCCCCACTTTTTGTGGTTTCCAAGCCTCAGAATCGCCCAACGAGCCACTCAGACCCCCGTACCAGTGGTCACTTGGTGGAGCCGGAGGGCAGCCCGGCCCGCGCACGGTGGGAGCCAACGGTGGGTCCACCAGGGTCCCCGGGGCGAAAAAAATGATTTTTTCCAAAGTTGTTCCTAGACCACTTGGGATGTTCAGAGAAGTGTTTTTGGGCCGTTTTGAGCCCGTGGTGGTGCGTTATGGGTCACGGAAAATCCCAAAATGCCTTGAAAATGGGCCGGTTTGAGACCAAAAATGGGTCAAAAATGGGTCAAAAACGCGTTTTCCCAAAAGTGATCCTGGACCATTCGGGATGCTCAAACGAGTGGTTTGGATCCATTTTGAGCCCGTGGTTGTATAAAAATATATATATGTGTATATATATATATATATATATATATATATATATATTGTTGTTGTTGTTGTTGTTGGGGTCACCCAGCACGTGCCGGAGGGAGAAATCGCCAGACACGCTCTCCCCGGGCAGGGCGCAAGGGAGCAGTCGGCCGGCGTCACGCTGGCCGGGCGTGTGCCGACGATGACCGAGGGGGGGGGGGGGGGGGGCGCCGTGGTCGGGGGGGGGGGGGGGGGTGGGGGGGGCTCGTGTGGAGGAGGGTGGGGTCACCTGAGGACGTCACCCTGGGGCCCTCCCCCGTCTCGCGGGGGGAGAGTCACTCGTCCTGTGCGAAGCGGATGTGGCGGGGGCGGAGGGCGGGGTGGTGACCTTGGGGTGGGGAAGGCACGCCCGGGTCCACGGACAGTCCGCGCCTTGCCCGAACATCCCGCCGAGGTGGCCGTTCCTCGTGTGAGGCCGTGGCGTGGCCGGGGGCGCTGGCCCGTCCTTCTAGCCTTCTACGGGGGCGAGGGGAGGCCTGGGAGTTGCGGTCTGCCGGCGCCTAGTCACCTCTGCTGGTGTTGTGTTGTGGCCGCCTCGTCCCCGGTGGTGCGGGCGCGCGCGCGCGTCGCTCATGGGGGAGGGAGGGCACAAGGGCGGGAGCACAAGAGCTTGAACATGGGTTCACTGTCGCTGGCGTGCTGTGTTCGGTTCATGTGATGTTCCCTGGTGCCTGTCCCTGTGTCCTGCGTACGGGAGGCCGCGCGGCACAGCCGGCGGGGGGTCGCAGCCCGGGCCGTGCGCGTGGGTAGCGGCGGGCGGCCGGGTGGGACGTGGCGCCATGCGGGTGCGGGGCCCGTGGCGGTCGCGGGGGGTCGCGGGCGGTCCAGCCGGCGGTCGGCAGTGGCCCTGAGCGTCCCACACAGTGGGGTCGGTGGGCGTGCCGGGGGAGGGCGAGTCCTGCAGGCCTTGCTGCGGAGGGCGCGCGCGCTAGGGCGTCGGCGTGCCCGGTGCGGGCCCCTCTGCGGGCCCAGGGATCTGCGGTGAGCTGGTTGTGTTGCCTGGGGGCTGAGGCCGGGGTCGGGCGCATGAGTAGCGGCGGGCGGCCAAGTGGGCGCGGGGGCCTTGGCGGTCGCTGGGAGGCGTGGGCGGCCCAGCCGGCGGTTGGCAGAGGCTCCAAGGGCCCCACACCGTGGGGCCCGGGGGCGTGCCGGGGGCGAGTGCGCCGTGCAGGCCAAGCTGCGGGGGGCGCACGGGCGAGGGTGTCGGCGTGCCCGTCGGGGGCCCCCCGAGGGCCGTGGGACCCGCGGCTGGCTGGGAGCGCTGCTCGGGGGCCGAGGCCGGGTCGGGCGCGTGGGTAGCGGCGCCCACGGGGTCGAGCGCCCGAGGCGGGTGCGGGGCGGTGCGAGCGGGCCGGCCGGAGGCCGGTGGCCTCACTGGGAGTCCCACACGGATGGGTTGATCGGTGTGCCGGGGGCGTACGCAGCGTGCAGGTCGGGCAGCAGCGGGCGTACGTGCAGGGCGTCGGCGTGCACGATGAGGACCTCACCGAGGACCGAGGGGTTGGCGGCAAGCAGTATGCGATGCCCGGGGGGGGTGGCGGCGAGGAGCGGGAGGATGTCCGCGGCCCGCGACGTGGGGGTGAACACAACGTGGGCCGGGTGCGGCCCCGGGAGCGGTGCCGGGGGGAGCGGGACCGCAGGTCGGCGGTCCACTGTGAGGCGCCAGGTGGCGCAATGGCGGAGGAGCCAGACAAGGGCGATGCTGTGGCGCAGTGTGTGGGGCTGGGTGCTGGGGGGCGCGGGGACGTGCGGCGGGAGGGCGGGGGGCGGGGCGGTGACGTGGAAGGTGGCACGCCGGAGGAGTGACGCCAGCGACGTGTGTGTCGTGCTGAGGGTGGAGAGGAGCTCGCGGAGGAGCTCTTCCCGGCCGGCGCTGTCCAGCAGAGGGGGGGCGCCGTGGAAGGAGGAGGAGTGCCACAAGCCAAGCAGGCTGAACCCCAACTGTGTCGGGGGGCCGGGTCGCGGGGCGGCTGGGAGGCGCTCGGAGAGGTACACTGCGGTGGTGGCCGTGCGGAGCTCGAAAGGGGTGACGTGGCGGGGGGAGTGGCCGGCAGTGGCTGCCAGGATGGGCGGGTGCGTGAACAGGCGCCACGCGAGGAGTAACTGTAGGGCGTAGTTGGGGGGGCAGTGGTGGGCGGCGGAGTCCGGGTAGGGGCGGTGGCAGAAGGGCCACGTCACGCCTCCGTAGCCGGGGGGGTGGTCCTGGGAGTGAAGTAGTCGGAGGTGCATGATGCGGTGGAGGGCCAGCGCCGGGATCTCGCCGCGTTCATACGCGAGGCGGAGTAGGTGGGAGGACCAGCCTGGGGGCAGGGGCCGGAGGTGCTGTGCGTGGGTGCGGGCGGTGGTGGCCGCATACGCTGCCTCTGCGGCGAGTGCGGGGTTAAGGAAGATCGCGCCCTCATGGAGCGCCACGATGCGGCCGTGGAAGAGTGCGGACCAGGGGAGGGTCCACGGGGAGGCGGTGTGGAGCCCGCGGCGGGCCAGGCTGTCAGCTTCGGCGTTGAGGGTGGCGAGGAGGCTGGCGGAGCCGGAGTCGTGTTGTGCGGGGAGCCAGGCCTCGTGCATGCGGAAGGAGGCGGAGAGGAGGGCAGCCCGGTACGGGATGGAGAGGGCGGAGGAGGGGGGCGGGCCGCGGGTGAGGTCGCAGAGCTGGGAGGCGGTGGAGTCCGAGGCGAAGAGGGCTGCGCCGGACCAGCCGCGGAGGGTGAACATGGCGGCTATCTTGGCGATCCACTCCGCGTCGGTGGAGTGGCCGGCAAGGGCGTGGAGGCCGAGCCAGCTGCGGTAGAGAGTGCCGTGGAGGGGGTGCCAGAGGAGGAAGCAGGCGCCGAGGCGGGTGCCCTCTTGGCTGCCGTCGCATGTGACGACGACATAGGGGAGGGAGCGGAGGGGTCCAGCGAGCCGGTGTGGTGCTGCGGGGCGGGGCGTACTCGGGGGGAGGGGAGGAGGTGGACGGTGATGTCGAGGGGAGCGAGTGCCTGCGCCAGGGCGGGGCCTTTGGTGAGCCGGGGGGTGGGGCGGCGTGGGGAGACGAGGGACGCCGTGGCGGCTACCGCGAGGGTGTTGGGGCCCCAAGAGGCGCGGAGGTAAGTGCGGAGGAGGTTGAGGGGGGCCCTGTACGCCAGGAGGGGGGCGCCGGGACCGCCCTGCTGGAGGGGGAGGTGGAGGAAGGCCGAGTGAGCCCAGGGGGGCAGACGGAAGGCGTGGCGGTATGCATTGTTGACGGCAACCTGATGGGGGCGGAGGGAGGGGGGGGGGATGAGTATGCCCGAGGTGACGTAGTCGAGGGGGGAGAGGCCGAAGGCGTGCAGGGAGCGGAGCTGGAGTATGGGGCAGGCCTCGCGGTTGCGGCTGGCCTTGCGCGCCCGGTCGAGGGACGTGCGGGCCTTGTTGAGGACGCGGAGGAGGGGGAGCTCGGGGAGGATGGGGATGCCGACGACTTCCGGGGGGGCGGTGGTGGTGGTGCCGGTGTGCTGCGGGACGTCGGCGATGACGAGGGTGGGCCGGCCCGGGCGGGAGTCGATGAGGGAGAACTCCTGCTTGTCGGGGTGGATGATGCGGCCGGCGCGGCGCGAGCACTCGCGGCAGTCAGTGGCCATGGCTGCCACGTCCGTGAGGGAGGGGGTGATGAAGCGGCGGTCGTCGCTGTACGAGAGGTGGGTGGCGGGGAGGGATGCTGAGTGGCCGGGGACGGTGAGGGGGAGGGTGATGGAAGTGTTGGGGCGCATGGCCCTGGTGATGACCAGGCTGGGGGCCTGGTAGTGGAGTTGGGCGAACCCGTCGCCTTGGTTGCCTCCTTCCTCGGTGCTGAAGGGGTGGGCGAACCCCTCGCGGGTGGCCACGCGGATGACCAGGCGGCTGTAGAAGCCGTCCGCCCAGGGGCCAAAGTCCCACGTGGCGCGGAGGCGGGAGCAGAGGCGGGAGTTGTCTTGGCGCAGTACCCTGAGGTACGCGTCAGACTCGTCCCAGTCGCAGATGGCGCAGGTGCCGTGGGTGGAGAGGGCAGTGTGGGTGGCGGCGCGGGCGACGAGGGCGAGGCCGAGGGCGGAGTGGCCTGGGCGGTAGGCGAAGGAGGCGGGGGTGTAGGTGGAGGTGAGTTCGAGATCGGCGGCTAGGCGGGTCGTGGCGATGCCGGACGCCGCGCCGGAGACGCCCGACTCCACGTCGACGGGGCGGAAGGAGCGTGTGAGGTGACGGGGGAGTGGCTTGGAGGGCTTCCCCTTGTAGAGGCCGTAGCGGACGGTCTCATTGGAGACGCCCGGGGTGCCGGATTCGAGCTGGAGGAGGAGGTGCAGCAATCCGAGGTGGACGCCTCCGCCGCTGCGGAAGAGCGCTGCACGCGCCACGTTGTCAGTGGACACGGCGAGGGAGCGCTTGCCCATGCGGCGGTGGGCGAGGGAGGCCGTGGTGATGAGGGGGGGGGACTGGCGGGCGAGGGCGTACGCCCGGAGGGAGGCGGGGGATTCTGGTCGGGCGTTCGCGCGGAGGGCGTCGCGGAGTAGGGGGAGGGTGAGGTCGGTGGGCGGGTGCAGGAGGGGGAGCCAGGGGTCCGGGGTGCAGCGGGCGGCGAAGAAGGCGTGATCCACGGAGACTTGCCGGTTGGCCGTCTGGGACCGGGATTGTGCCATGATCTCGGCGAGCCGTTCCTCGCGGGTCTTGAGGGTGGCCCCTGGGTGGGGGAGGATGCCGTGGAACGGTTCCAGGGGAGGGGAGGGCAGCCGGAGGACCGTGCGAGTGGCGGAAGTGATGGAGGGGGAGGAGAGGACTGCAGCGCGAGAGACGAAGCCGCGGGCGGCTGATGCCTCCCGGAGGGCAAAGGACTGGGTGGCGAGGTCTTGCGTGGAGAGGGGAAAGGTGAACCGGGCCAGGGACCGTAGTAGTGCGGGGGTGTCAGGGGGGTGTGGGAGCAGCTGGTGCGCGAGGGAGTGGTGGGCGGCGATGTAGTGATCGGGGAGGGAGGGGGTAAGGGAGAGCCAGCCCCACGCCAGTTCTAGGGCGGCTGAGAGGGAGTCCATGTCCTCGACAGTCGCAAGGCGCCATTGGAACAGACGCCACGAGTGGGCGTCGCAGGAGCGGTGGTGCAGGGTGACCTGCGCCAACACCATGGCGTGTGAGGTGTGGCAGGGGAGGACGTGGTGAGAGTGGGAGGCGATGCAACCTGTGGCGAAGATGTGGTCGATGGCGGTGGAACGGGGGGAGCCGTGGCGGGTGGTGAAGTTGGTGGGAGTGGCTGGGGGGACCCGGCGGTGCCAGGCTGAGAGCGGGCCTAGGGCCCCGAGTGCGGAGGCCAGGGGGGTGCCTGGGGCCCCCGTGCTGTTGAGGTCGCCCAGGAGGACGCATAGGTCGGGCCGTACGCGGGAGCGGAGGTGTATCATGAGCTTGACCTCGGAGACCCCAGAGACCCACTCGGAGTACGAGAGGCGTGGGGGGAGGTGGGCGTTGAACAGGAGGGCCCGGCCCCCTAGCGAGAGGGGGACCGCGGAGGCAATCCAATGCTGGCCGTCGTGGACGAGGTCGGCGGGTTGGGAGGGGGCGCGGAGGGACCGGAGCCAGGCCGTGCGGAGGCCTGAGCCCTGGCCGGAAGCATTGCTGTAGTGGGCCTCGTACCTCGGTGGGAGGGCGGGGCGGGCCGAGTCTAAGTCCCAGAGTTCCTGTTCGGCGACCACGTCGGGGGACAGGGCCTCGAGCCAGGTGCGGGCGAGGGAGACTTGGCCGGCGATGCCGCCCCAGTTGTGCGTGAGAAAGGTGAGGGCTGTGTCGCGGAGGGGGGTGGACGCCTGGTCGCGGGGGTCGGGGAGGGAGAGGACGAAGGCGGCGGTCGGCTGGAGGAGGCGGTCGGGGGGGGGGGCGCAGGGGGCGGCCCAGGGGATGGCGGAGACATGGACCGCCCCGGGCAGTAGCATAGCCTGGAAGCCGACCACACAGCGGGCGGCGATGTCACGAGTGCACACAGGCGGGGCCTTGTGGGGGGAGGTGCAGAAGAAGTGAGGCCAGTGGTCGGTCGGCGATGTGGGGAGGTCGACGAAGGCGGTGTGAGCCGTGGGGCGTCCACAGTCGGGGCATGCGGAGGAGGTGACGAGCGGGGCGTCGGGGAGGGCGGGGTGCAGTGCTCACGCTGAGGTCGGGCCCGACGAGCGAGTGTACGCTGGGGACGGGGGGAGGGGGGTCGTAGGCAAGTGGGCGGTGTCCCAGAAGGCGGTCCACTTGGCGTCCACGTGCAGGGGAGGGGTGATCCAGAAGGAGGGGTCACCGCGCTGGCGGGGGAAGGAGGCGAGCCAACCGCACACCGTGGGGAGGGCGGAGGCGAGGAGCGAGGGGGGTAGCGACTTGGAGACCTGGGCAGCGCGCAGGAGGTCTCGGAGGGGGCCCGGGGGGAGGTCGGCGGCCGGGGGGAGGCCTAGGAGGAGAAGGTCAGCAGAGTGTGCGCACACGGGGCAGCGCGTGAGGGCAGGGCGCCGCAGCGTGCCGCAGCGAAGGCATATACGGGGGGCGGAGGCCGGTGGTTGAGTGGGTCCGCGGGGGGGGGGGGCACGGGCGTGGGTCCGTTGCCGGCTGTGGGTGCCGGTCATGGCGTGGGGTGGGGGTGGGAGGGGTTGGTTGGGGTGGGCGGGCGGGAGGAAGGGAGAAGCCGAGGCAAGCGCTCAGGGCCCGGAGGCTCCGGCATGCAGAGCGAACAGTGCTACCGGCAGTGGCGCAAATGTAGAAGGGGGGGGGGGGGGGGGTCAGGTGCGGGTGGCGGTCGTCGCTGGGCGTGGGTGGGGTGGGGTTGGGCGGGATGGGCGGTCCGGAGTTGGGCACTGGGGGTCGGTGGCGTGTGGTGGTGGTGGGTGTGTCCTGCTACCTGTGTCCTACTACGAGGAAGTGATGAGGGTGAAGACTGCATGGGGACTGAGGCCGGAGAGCCTGGGGCGGGGGAATGGGGCGCTGGCGGCGGGTTATCCCCGGCTGGGATGGCCGGGGTGCCCTGGGGCCCCGTGGGGGCGGAGGCTCCCCACGTCCGCTGGGTGCGAAACCTCGGCCTGTTCTTCCGTCCCCGAAGGTCTTAGGATTCGACCCCAGGAACTTACCCGCCGCGGGGACTGTGGGCCGGGACGGCCAAGGGGGATGATTATGAAGAGGAAGTGGGGGGCCAGGATGAGCCCGGCGGTTGGCACCTGCCTTCAGCCTGGGGGAGGCCGATGCCCGGGGCTATTACCTCTCCCCTGTGCTCGGTGGCGGTGTGGTACCCCCCAACCGGCGACTGTGCCCGGTGCCGTGGGCACAGACCCCAGTTGGGGGCGGGTATGAAGCGCCCGGTCGCCTCGCCCCCCCTGCACAACAGCCCGCCAGGCGCTGCCAGGCCTCTAGCGCCAGCCGTTGTGGGGGGGGGCGCTCGGGGCAGTGCGGGGCCCCTCCGCTCTCCTGGCGGCCCGCACTCTCCGTAAAATGCAACAAGGGGCGGCGCGGGCTCGAACCGCACGCGCGGGCCGCGCCGCCCCAGTCGGGGTGGGGGACAGGGGGGGGACCGGGGGGGGACTTGGGGTCGCGGCCAGTGGTTGTAGGGTGGCGGGGGCTCGAACCGCGCACCGGCGGGCCCCACCACCCTCCAGTCGGGCGTCGCTGCGCCAGGGGCTCTGGGGGCCCCGCCCAGGGGCCGTCGGCCCCCCCCGTTCGGTTAGCGTGAGGAGGGAGAGGCAAAGGCCACTCGCGGCCATGACACATGGTGCATAGGGAGGGGGGTATGACTCACGCCACGCCATGATGCATGCAGCAGGGGGAAGGAGGGGCAAGGCCTGGACCCCCACCGAGTTTGGGGGGTCCCCTTCTCAGCCAGGTGTCCGCCCGTCGGCGGCTGCGGAAGCCCACCTCGGTGGCGACGGCTACCTGTGAAGAAGGAGGGGGAGGTGCGGAGGGGAGGAGGGGCTTGGTGTGCATGCGGGGAGGGGGGGGGGGGTTGTGGGCCGGTTGGCAGGCGCGCGCGCGAGGGGGTGGGGTAGCGGTGTGCCCAGCCGCGAGCGTCACCGTTCGGCTGACCGGGGAGGAGGGGCGGCCGGGGCTGGCCAAAGTCGGCCGGGGAGCCCGGGGCGCCCGCGGCGCTGGGGGCCACGGTCAGCGGAGGGGCCCGCACCCCGCTCGGCGGGGACGAATCCCGCCGAGCATCATCCACGGGGGCGAATCCTGTTGGAGGCGGTGGGAAGCGCCACGCCGTCCCCTCGCGGCCGAACCGGAGCGGGACGGGCCCCGCCGGATGGACACCGGGGGGGCGGGCGGGGCTGGGCATCGGGGCTCCGGGGCCCGGGTCCCTGGTGGTTGTGGACCGGCGCGGGGGAGACCGGGCGGGCCCATGGGCTGCGGCTGGTGAGGGGGGGGGCGTGGAAGGGCCGATCGAGCTCGAGGGCGAACCCTGAGAGGCCCTCGGGGGCTGGGCGAGGGCTCCCGAGGGCGGCCGTTCCTTGAAGGGGGGGGGGGGGGGGGTTGCTCCCTGCCCGGGGGACGACGGGGGCCCCTCTTGAGCGAGGGGGGGGGAAGGGCGTGCATCGCCCGGTGTAGGGCCATGTCGATTCATGGCCGCACAGCATGGGACTATATCCCCAACCCTCTGCGCCGGAGTCCCTTTTTTGGGGGGCCTGGGGGGGGGGGGGGGGGGGGCTGGCGGTCGTTGTGTGCACCCTCCCTTGCGGGGGGGGGTCGCCGGTGGGAGCTCCGTCCAGCTTGGCCGAAAATACCCGGTGCCGTCCCCTGGGCTCGTGGGCCCCTTCGAGGAAGAACCTCGGATTCGCCGGGGGGGACTCCGCTATATATATCCGCCGAGCTATATATATATATATATATATATATATATATATATATATATATATATATATATATATATATATATATATATATATATATATATATATATATATATATATATATATATATATATATATATATATATATATATATATATATATATATATATATATATATATATATATATATATATATATATATATATATATATATATAGCTCGGCGGGATTCGTCCCCGCTGAGCGGAGTGCGGGCCCCATCGCTGACCGTGGCCCCCCATCACCACGAGCGCCCCAGGCTCCCCGGCCGACTTTGGCCAGCCCCGGCCGCTCCTCCGCCCCGGTCAGCCACACGGTGACGCTCAGCGGCTGAGCTCACCGCACCCCCTCCCCCGCGCACGCTCGCCAACCCCCACACACAGCCCCCCTCGCCCCCGCCTTCCCCCCCCCCCCCCTGCCCCCTCCTCCCTCTCCCCCTGCCCTGTCCCTCCCTTCGCTCCTCACAGGTAACCCGTGGCAAAGGAAGCAGGCCACCGTGGTTGCAGCCAGCATGGCTCGAGATCATCGTCGGGCCCCCCCATACCGGCAGGGGACCCAGGCCTTGCTCCTCCCTCACGCCCTCTGCACCGGCCCAGTGCGGCCTCATATGGCATGAGTCATCCTCCTCCCCTCCGTGCAACGCCTCCCCCACTGCCCCCACCCCAGCCCCTGCCTCGTTCACAGGAGACGTTCAGGGGGCACCACAGGTCCCTGGGAGGGGACCTCAGTACCCTGGGCGGGGACCCAGGCCTCTCACTTCCTGCCCCCGCGCGCCAGGGCCGCACTGGCTGTGCTGTGCCGGCCCCAAGGGAAGCGAACAGCACGCCAGGGCCACACCAGCTGTGCTGTGCAGGCCCCACAGGAACCCCCGCACGCCAGGGCCGCACCAGCTGTGCTGTGCAGGCCCCACAGGAGCCCCCGCACGCCAGGGCCGCACCAGCTGTGCTATGCAGGCCCCACAGGAACCCCCGCACGCCAGGGCCTCACCAGCTGTGCTGTGCAGGCCCCACAGGAACCCCCGCACGCCAGGGCCGCACCAGCTGTGCTGTGCAGGCCCCACAGGTACCCCCGCACGCCAGGGCCGCACCAGCTGTGCTGTGCAGGCCCCACAGGAACCCCCGCACGCCAGGGCCGCACCAGCTGTGCTGTGCAGGCCCCACAGGAAACCCCGCACGCCAGGGCCGCACCAGCTGTGCTGTGCAGGCCCCACAGGAAACGGGCAGCGCCCCTCCACGCCCGCGCTCGTGCGGTTCAGGGGCACGCAGGCAGATTGCCCCCCTCCCCTGTCGTGGGGGAGCGGCGGCCGGAAGCAAGGGGAATCGGGGCCCTGCAGGTCCCCGAACAGGTGGTCCCTCCAGCCAGCCCCCCCACCCCGCCTTCCCCTCGCACAGGTCGGGTCACCCTCCCCCCCGCAGCGGGGGAGGGCTCCAGGGTAACACACACAGGTGGCTCCTCCCTCCTCCATGCGCGCGCACCCCCCCCCCCGACATGGCGGCCCCCACCCCCCCCCCCCCCTCGGTCGTCGTCGGCACACGCCCGGCCGGCGTGACGCCGGCCGACTGCTGCCTTGCGCCCTGCCCAGGGAGAGCGTGTGGCAATTTCTCCCGCCGGCACGTGCTGGGTGCCCTCACAACAACAACAACAATATATATATATATATATATATATATATATATATATATATATATATATATATATATATATATATATATATATATATATATATATATATATATATATATATATATATATATATATATATATATATATATATATATATATATATATATATATATATATATATATATATATATATATATATATATATATATATATATATATATATATATATATATATATATATATATATATATATATATATATATATATATATATATATAGCCGGGGGGCAAGCCCCATGCACCAATATATATATATATATATATATATATATATATATATATATATATATCTACCTATATACATATATCTATATATATATATATATATCTATATATATATATATATATATATATATATATATCTATATATATATATGTATATATATCTATATATCTATATATATATATATATATACATATATATATGTATATACATATATGTATATATATATATATATATATATATATATATATATATATATATATATATATATATATATATATATATATATATAGTCATAGTCATAGTCATAACCACTTATCATGCCGTCTACTGGTGTTACCGGGCATCTGGCACCGACAGGTGGTTCCTGCCTTGCTCGATCCCGTGGGTCCCAGTGCTGCCTGAGGTGGCCCACAGTTTGACGGAGGACCCAGAGGACCGGGGATACCGGCCAACCAGGCTTTGGGGGCAGTGGCAACTGCAGAGCGTTAGCATTAGCAACGGCGACGAGCGCTGGCCCGTTTGTTCGCCGGGGGTAAGGGTCAAGGCATGGCAGAGCTGCAGCACTGCAACAAGCAAGCACAACTCCTAGGGGTGCAGCACTGCAGCAACCAAGAAACAAAGCAGCAAGCATGGGCACAAGACGAGATTGAAGATGGCGATGCTACCCACGTGCTGGCTCGAAGGCTTTGGGGCCTGCAGCAAGCCCAGCGCTGCCCCAACCGTAGTCACCAGGGTACTCACCGGTCAAGTAGTCAGGGACGTAGCTGTCTGCAGCGTTGGGGCCCAACCACCTCTTGCGGTGAGGACCAGCCCAGTCCGACAAATCCACCTGGGGCTCCTTCTGCTTCCCAGCATCTGTGAACATGGCCACAGACGGCGTGTACTGGCCGATAATCTCAAGGGTCAACCTGTTCGACGCGAACGGATCAGCATTGTGGGAGGCCCAGTGCTCAACAGGGCCCTGGCCGGTGACGGCAGCCTGCACATAGCAGGTAGGTAGGTAGGTAGGTCGACTCGGGACTGGGGTTGCCCCGCAGGGGGGACTTACCAAGGGGCTTTTGCTCACCCACCCACGGCCCTACTGCACGTGCCCCCACAAAGCGGCTCCCCCACATGGGGGAAGGGCGCGGTCGCCGCGAGCAGTACCCTACAGCGGGTTCTGCCCAGAGAGGTAACCCATGTTCGACCGAAGTCTCACATTCCTCTCCTTCGGGCGGACGATACGTGGGGGAGGGTCCCATCGCACATCCTCATCAACCTCCGGATTCTGGGGCCCAGGGGCCCGCAGCCAGGCCAAAAGCCCTGTCCTGCAGGCACCCCCATCTGGGTTGGTTTTCAGTAGGCGTGAGGCGACTTGAAGAAGCAAGTGCTACGGGACTCGCATGCCGTGGCGCACACTCACCCCTCCTGACTCGGTCGAGCTTGCGCTCTCCCGGGGGGCCGGGGGTTCGAAGTAGGTCGTTGTGGTTGGTTGGTCGGTCGTTTAACTGTTCGGCGTAGTTTGTTAATGTTGGTTGGTCGGTTGCGTGATGGTAGAGTCACGTTTTTGTTCGTGGGTATGGTCGTCGGCGGGCGTGGCGCACCACGGTGTCGCCAACCCGTTGGACGCCGTTCCCGTTTGGACCCGTGCAGGCCTGGCTGGTTTGGTGTTGGCCGGCTTGCGTGTGGTGTGTTTATGGTCAAGTGGCGGCTGCAGGTGCGGTGTGGTTGGTGGGCGTTTGTCTTGGCCGCCTCATGGTCGGCTTGGTTTGCGTGGGTTCGATCGCGCTGCTGCCGGTGGTCCTATTGCCGAATGTTGTTTGTGTAGCCGGCACGTCCGTGTCGGTGCTCGTTAGTTGCGTCTTGGTTTGTCCAAGTGTAGTGTTGTGTAGTTCGTCAACGTTGGTTGGTCGCGTTTGTATCGGTAGAGTTGCGGCGTTCTGTTGTGTTCGTGGGCATGGTCTTTGGCGGGCGTGGCGCACCACGGTGTCGCCAACCCGTTGGACGCCGTTCCTGTTTCGACCCGTGCACACCTGTCTGGTTTGGTGTTGGCCGGCTTGTGTGTGGTGTGTTTATGGTCAAGTGGCGGCTGCAGCTGCGGTGTGGTTCATGGGCGGTTGTCTTTGCCGCCTAATGGTCGGCTTGGTTTGCGCGGGTTCCGTCGCGCTGCTGCCGGTGGTCGTATCGCCGAATGTTGTTTGTGTAGCCGGCCCGTCCGTGTCGGTGCTGGTTAGTTGTGTTTTGGTTTGTCCAAGTGTTGTGTAGTGTAGTTTGTTAACGTTGGTTGGTCGTTTTCGTAACGGTGGAGTTACATGTTCTGTTGTGTTCGTGGGTATGGTGGTCGGCGGGCGTGGCACACCACGCTTTCGCCAACCCTTTGGACGCCGTTCCTGTTTCGACCCCTGCATGCCTGGATGGTTTGGTGTTGGCCGGCTTGCGTGTGGTCTGTTTCTGGTCATGTCGTGGCCGCTGCAGTGGTTTTGTTGGTACACGGTTGTGTTAGCCGCCTCATGGTCGGCTTGTTCGGCGTTGGTTCCTTGGCGCTGCTGCGGGCGCTTGCGCGGTCAGATGTTGTTCGTGTAGTTGTCCTGCTTGTTTCGGTGTTGGTTGGTCGTGCCCGGGTCGGGCTGCGGTTGGGGCTGTGCTGTTTGCTTGGCCGGGGTTGGTGTTGTGCCGGTGCGTGGCCCCCCTCTTGGTGGGGTTTGCTTCGTTGGTGCGTGCCCCCCCCCCATGGTAAGGCGCGCTCTATTGGTGCGCGCCTCCCGCCCACTGTGGGGCGTGTTGTGTCGGTGTGTGGCCCCTCCCAAGGTTGGTGCTGTGCTCGCGTGCGGCCCACCGCATTGTCGTCCGTGCTGCTTTGCTGCGTGGCCCCCCTCGTGGTGGGGCGTACTCTGCCGGTGCGTGGCCCCCCTCATGGTGGGGCACGCTGTGTTGGTGCCTGTCCGCCGCCGTGGTTGTGCCCGTCGTGGTGGTGCTGGGCTTGGGTTGTCGTCGTGTGTGCCGCCTGGGGGCCGGCGTTGGGTTCGGGTTGGTCGTGCTTGTGGTGGTGTTTGAGCCGGCGCCATGCTCGGCTTGTTTTGTTTGTTCGGTGTTGTCTTCGCCGCCATACTGTCGGCGTGTTCGGATGGGTGTGGTCGGTGGTTGGATTGCGGTTGTGGTTGTGTTGATCACCTGGCCGGGCCGGGTGCTGTGCTGGTGCGCGGCCCCCCTCATGGTTGGGCGTACTGTGTTGGTGCGTGCCCCCCCCCATGGTGGGGCGTGCTGCGTTGGTTTGTGGTCCCCCTCTTGGTGGGGAGTGCTGTGTTGGTGCGTGCCCCCCTCATGGTGGGGCGTGCCGTGTCGGTGTGTGCCCCCCCCCCGTGGTCGGGGATGCTGCGTTGGTTTGTGGCCCCCCTCGTGGTGGGGCGTGCTTGTTGGTGCGTGGCCCCCCTCCCGGTAGGGCGTGCCGTGTCGGTGCCTGCCCGCCGCGGTCGTGGTGTGTGCTTTGGGGTGTCGTCATCTGTTCGGTGGGTTGTGGTCGCGGTTGTGTTGTTGGCTTGGCCGGGGTTGGTGTTGTGCTGGTGTGTGCCCCCTCCCCTGTTGGGGCGTGCCGTGTTTGTGCGTGCCCCCCCCCCTTGGTGGGGAGGGCTGTGTTGGCGTGTTCGGGTTCTGGTTGGTGGTGTTGTAGCCGGCTGGATGCCCGGCTGGTTTTGTTGGTTCGCTGTTGTCTCCGCCGCCGTACGGCCGGCGTTGTCGGGTGTTGGTTGTCTGTGGTGTTGGCCTGGCCGGGGTTGGTGCTCTGCTGGTGCGTGCTCCCCCCCCTGTTGGGGCGTGCCGTGCTTGTGCGTGGCCCCCCCCTTGGTGGGGCGTGCTGTTTTGGTGCGTGGCCCCCCTTTCGCTGGGGCGTGCTGTGTTGGTGGCCGCCTGCTGCGGTTGTGGTGTTTGGTTTGGGTTGTCGTCATCTGTCGGGTGGGTTGTGGTTGCGGTTGTCTTGTTGGCTTGGCCGGGGTTGGTGCTGTGCTGGTGCGTGCCCCCCCCCCCCTGTTGGGGCGTGGCGTGTTTGTGCGTGGCCCCCCCCTTGGTGGGCAGTGCGGTGTCTGCATGTTCGGGTTTCGGTTCGTGGTGTTGTAGCCGGCTGGATGCCCGGCTGGTTTTGTTGGTTCGCTGTTGTCTCCGCCGCCGTACGGCCGGCATTGTCGGGTGTTGGTTGTCTGTGTTGTTCGCCTAACCGGGGTTGGTGCTGTGTTGGTGCGTGCCCCCCCCCCTGGTGGGGCGTGCTGCGTTGGGTTGTGGCGCCCTTCTTGGTGGGGCGCGCTGTGTTGGTGCGTGCCCCCCCTCTTGCTGGGGTGTGCTGTGTTGGTGCCCCCGTGCCGCGATGGTGGTGTTTGGTTTGGGTTGTCGTCGCCTGTTGGGTGGTTTGTGGTTGTGGTTGTGTTGTTGGCTTGGCCGGGGTTGGTGCTGTGCTTGTGCGTGCCCCCCCCCCCCCTGTTGGGGCGTGCGGTGTTTGTGCGTGCCCCCCCCCTTGGTGGGGCGTGCTGTGTCGGCGTGTTCGGGTTTCGGTTCGTGGTGTTGTAGCCAGCTGGATGCTCGGCTTGTTTTGTTGGTTCGCTGTTGTCTCCGTCGCCGTACGGCCGGCGTTGTCGGGTGTTTGTTGCCTGTGGTGTTTGCTTGGCCGGGGTCGGTGCTGTGTTGGTGCGTGCCCCCCCCTTTGTTTGGGCGTGCCGTGCTTGTGCGTGGCCCTCCCCTTGGTGGGGCCTGCTGTGTCGGCGTGTTCGGGTTTTGGTTCGTGGTGTTGTAGCCGGCTGGATGCTTGGCTTGTTTTGTTGGTGTGCGGTTATCTCTGCTGCCGTACGGCCGGCGTTGCCGGGTGTTGCCTGTCTGTGGTGTTTTCCTGGCCGGGACCGACGGGCCGGCCTCCTGAGGGCGTGTGGTGCGTCACTCCTTTGTCCTGGCCGGGTCGGACGGGCCGGCCTCCCGGACGCGTGCGTTGCGCCACTCCTTGTTTTTGTTTCGCGGGTGTCGTCGCCCTGCTGCTTGTGGTCCTTTGCTCGCTCGTGTCTGTGCGGTTCCTGGCCTTGCGCCGGTGCTTGTCGCCGCCTGCTGCTGTGCCCCCCCCCCCCCCCACCCCACACCGCCCTTCCGCTTGTTGTGTTCCGCCCCCCTCCTCGCTTCTTGGTGCCCCCGCCGGCGGTTCCCCCCCCCCCCTCCCCGGGGGTATGCCCTTCCCGGTTGGTTGTCTAGCCCTCGTTTACCCTTGTTGCCTCTGTGCCTTGTGGTTGGCCGTTTGTTGGCGTTTCCTTTTGCCCCCCCCTCCCCCCCCGGGTCGTGTTTCCTTGGTGTTGGCCCCTGTCGCTCTTTTTCCCTTGTCCTCCTGCTTCTGCCTTGTTTTTTCCGTGCCTTTGGCCTTGGCACCTGTTTGTTTGGGTTTCGCTTTCCCCCCTCGGCTCGTGCTGGTGCCCCCCCCCCCCCCCGGCGGTTGCTCCTGGTGGTCTGCGGTGCCCCGCGTCTTGTTCTGTGGTGCTGTGGTTGGGGGTGGGCTGTTGTGTGCGGCGCGCTGTGTTTTGCTGCGCCGTGCTGTGTTGTTGTGCGGGTGCCTTGCTGTGTGGTGCGCTTGTCTGTTGTGCCGTTGGCCGTCTCCCGTTGGCGTTGGCCACGCCTTTTCTGTTGGTGTCGCTCGGTGCTCCGCTTCTCCGCGCTTTTTTGTGGGGTGTTTCGTCGTGTGTGGTGCCGTCGTGCGTTGTCGTGTGCTGCAGTGTTTTCCTTGTTGCTCTGTGGTGTTGTGGTTGTTCTCTCTCTGCGTTCTCGGTTTTGCGCACCTGCGGGTTTGCGCCGCCTGGTGCTCCCCCCCCCCCCCCCGTGGTTTGTGTGTCGTGCCTTCTGCCGGTTTGTGTTGCCGCGGTGTGCTGGCTTGCTCTGCCCTTTGTGGTGCCGTGTTGCTGCTTGCTGTGTTGTGTTGTTCGGGGTGCGGTGTGCCGTGTCGTGTTGTGCCGTGTCCTGTTGTGCTCCGCGGGTGGCGTGGTGCTGCGCTGCGATTCCTCGTGCGGCTGCGTTCTGCTGCGTGCTCTGCCGTGCTCGGTGGTGCTGTGCTGTGTTGAAGTGCCTTGCGCCGTTCCCTGGGGTGCTGCGTCCTGGTTCTCTGTGCTGTGCTGTCCCGCTGTGTGCTGTTGTTGGTTGCTTTGTGCCGTCTGGTGTCCGTTGGCGTTGTGCGGTTGGCTGCGTGCTGTGCTGCGCTGTTGTTTGCTGCTGTGTGTTGTGCTGCGCCTTTGGGCGTGGTTTCTGGTTGCGCTGTGCCGTGCTGTCCTCGTTGTGGCTTGCTGTTTCGTTTTGGTCGCGCTGCCCTGTGCTGTGCTGTGCCTCCTGGTGCTGTGTTGGGCCGTGTCGCGTTGTGTTGTGCTGTGTGGTGCTGTGCTGTGTTGTCGTGCGTTGCGCCGTTCGCTGGGGTGCTGCGTCCTGGTGCTCTGTGCTGTGCCGTCCCACTGTGTGCTGTCGTGGGTCGCTTTGTGCCGTCTGGTGTCCATTGGCGTTGTGCGGTTGGCTGCGTGCTGTGCCGCGCTGTTGTTTGCTGCGGTGTGCTGTGCTGCGCCTTTGGGCGTGGTGTCTGGTTGCCATGTGCTGTGCTGTCCTCGTTGTGGCTTGCTGTTTCGTTTTGGTCGCGCTGCCCTGTGCTGTGCTGTGCTGTGCCTCCTGGTGCTGTGTTGGGCCGTGTCGCGTCGTGTTGTGCTGTGTGGTGCTGTGCTGCTGTGCACCGCACTGTGGGGGTGGCACTGTGCTGCGTTGTCTCGCGGTCTGTGGTGCTACTTCCCGCTGTGGCGTGCCCTCGGGTGCTGTGCGGTGCCTCGGGTGTTGTGTGCTTTGCTGCGTGCTGTGCTGTGCTGCTGTGTTTTGTGCTGTGCCTGGGGTTGTGGTGTCTTGGTGCGCTGTGCTGTGCTCTTCGCGTCGTGTCTGGCTGTTTGGTCGGGGTCTGTGTTCCTGTGTGGTGTGCTGTGTCTCTTGGTGCTGTGGTGCTCTGCGTTGCATCTTGTTGTTTCGTGCGGTGTAGTGCTGTTGCGCACTGTGCTGTTTGCGCGGTGCTGTGCTGTTTTTGCTCGTTTTGTTTGGTGCTGGTGCGTGCTGTGTCTTGCCCTCGGGTGTTGTGCTGTGTTGCGAGGTGCTGTGCCGTTTGGTGCGGTGCTTTGCTGTGGTGCCCCGTGCTGTGCGCGCTGCGCTGTGTGTGTTTTGCCGTTGTGTTCCGGTGTGTGCTGTTTTTGCTGCTGTCCGTTGTGCTGCTAGCGCCCTGTGGTGTTACCCCCGTGCATTTTCAAAACCCGAAAAAAACTGTTTCCTATTTTCAAAAACAGAAAAAATTGTTTCCCGCTGGTTTGCCTTGTGTACCCTGTCCTCCCTGCATGCAACAATACCACACACTGAAAAAACCAGCCTGCTTTATTTATTTCATCCCTGGCCTTGGGCTGGTGTGCACCGCAGGTCTCGGTCTTGAGTCTTGCGGTTGCGTCCTCGGGGTGTTGGACACTGTGCACCTGCAGCGAAAGGGGGGGCAAACGCGACGGGGATGGGGCAGTAGTGGGAGGAGAAGGTACATGGAGAATAAAAAGGGGCGAGAGGCAGCGAGTGCAGGGGCGTAACGTGTTCGAAAACTTTTTCGAGTTTTACGCGCTGCTCGCGACGTCGTTTTCTTTGACTATTGGGCACGCACAGCAACGAGGGGCACGTCGTTATTTTCGTACGTTTATTACGGTGCTTACGGCGTTAACTATCCACCTATTTCACGTCGGAAATTTTTTCGTCGCGTTTTTACGCGTTTCGCAGCGCGCCTTTTGGCCTATATATATATATATATATATATATATATATATATATATATATATATATATATATATATATATATATATATATATATATATATATATATTTTATATAGTCTATATAGTTTTTATATAGTCTATTTTTTTTGGATGTCTTGCAGAATCTTGTGATGGATCCCCCCAGGCGACCAGGCGCCGCGGGGGGTACAGTGAAACCCTGGCCGGGGGGCAGCCGGGGCCTACCAGGGCCGCGCCCCCCGCGGCATATGGAGTGGCTGCCCGCGGCGGCGGCTCCCGCGGGGGCTGCGGCAGCGGCGGGCGGTCACAGCGTGGAGCCAGCCCTCCCGACGACGCCGACAATAAAAGCCAGGTGCGTGCCTGCGACATGCGTGCGAAGTGTCAACACAGTGTTTTGCGGAGTGTCCTGCGTAGTGTAGAGAGAGGACAGGGCAGGGCGGAGAGGGAGGGGCCAGGCGTGTGCCTGCGACATGCATGCGACATGCCAACAAAGTGTCCTGCGAAGTGTACTGCGGAGTGTGGAGGAGGAAGAGGGCAGGGGAGGGAGGGGGAGATAGGGCGGGAGAAGAGGGCCGCAGGCTGCGGGCCGGTGCGGACGGAACCAGGGCGCCAGGGAGCGGCAAGGTGGAGGGGGAGTTGGAGGGGTGCCTCGCGAATTGCTCTGCGAAGTGTAAGCAGGGAGGGTGAAGAGAGGACGGGGACAGGGACACCGAAGGCCAGTGACCAAGGGACCTAGGAGGCACGAGAGGAAGAGGGAGGGCGAGCAGACGGGGGGCAGGACGGGGCCAAGGAGCCAGGGCAGAGAGAGAGGGCAAAGAGGGAGCGCTGCCGCGCGAATAGCTCCGCATTGTGCGTGCTGGCCGGAGGGCAGAGGGGCAGAGAAAGCAGGGCAGGGCAGGTGCCACGACGGCACAAAAGAGCGAGCGTGGGGCGGAAGCTCAAAGGTGCCCCACCGCCGAGCGAGCCGCCCGCAATGCGCAGTGGCGATGGACAAGGCGGGGCGCCGCGGCGCGTTGCCGCGAAGAGGTCCGCCCCACGTAGAGTCACACGACGAGGGCCAGGTGCGTGCCTGCGACGTGCATGCAACTTGCCTACGCAGTGTCCTGCGAAGCAATCTGCGTGGAGATGAGGGGGGAAAGGGCGGGGCAGGAAGGGAGGGGCAGGAAGCGAACCTGCGACATGCGTGCGACATGCCGACAAAGTGTCCAGCGAGGGGACAACAGGTAAGAATAGAGGGGGGCAAGGGCAGGGGAGGGAGGGGGAGGTAGGGCGGGAGAAGAGGGCCGCGGGCTGCGGTGCAGACGAAACCAGAGAACCAGGGAGCGGCAAGGTGAAGGGGGAGTGAGGGGTGCCTCGCGTGTTGCTCCGCGAAATGCATGCCGGGGGGGTAAAGGGCAGACGAGGGCAGGGACACTGAGGGCCAGGGACCAAGGGACCTGGGAAGGGGGGCATGTGGGGGCGAGGGAGTGTGAGCAGACAGGGGTCAGGACAGGGCCAAGGGGCCAGGACAGAGAGAGGAGGCAAAGGGAGGGCGCTGCCACGCGAAATGCTCCGCAATGTGCTCGCGCTGGCCGGAGGGCGGAGGGGCAGAGAAGGCAGGGCAGGGACGAGGGCGTGCCACGGCGGCATGAAGGGGTGGGCGTGGGGCAGAAGCACAAAGGTGCCCCACTGCCGAGCGAGCCGCCCGGACAAGGCGGAGCGCAGCGTAGAGACATACAACGAGGGCCAGGTGCGTGCGTGCGACTTGCCTACACGGTGGCCAGCAAGAGGTAGAGGGGACACAGGGCAGGAGAGGGAGGGGGAGGCAAGGCGGGCGAAGAGAGAAGAAGGCCGCAGGGGAGGGCGGAGCGACCAGCGAGCCACAAGCCTAGGGGCCGGGGCGCCAGGGGGAGGCAAGGGGGAGAGGGAAAGGGAGAGGTGTGTAGCGGGGAGGGTACAGCGAAGACGAGGACAAGGAGACAGGGGCACAAAGGCCTAGCCAGAGCAGAGAGAGGGGGCGACGAGAGAGACAGGGGCAAGCGCAGCGTTAGGCGAGCACAGGGGGCGAGGGAGGGAGCAGCGGGGGCAGGGTAGGGGATAGTTGCCAAACGTCGTGCCGTGCGCCGTGCGCGTCCTGCAACCGACTCTGACCTCATCCATGCGTCATGTCATGTCCGTCACGCCTAGGACAGGAAGCAGGAAGCGACACGGGGGGACGGGCACCTGCGGCGCCATCCGTAGGGCCTCCCGTGCAGTGACCCCACCAGTGGCGCAGAGGGGACGCGCACCAGTGGCGCCATCCACTGGACCCCCTGCGCCTGTTGCAGAGCGTGTGACGCAGAGGGGACGGGCACCAGCGGCGCCAACCGGTGGGCCCCCTGCGGCGTACATTGAACTGTACTGATTAACTAGGTGGCCAGGGGATGCCACAAATGAATCCCCCATCCGCCTCCCCGCGTCTCTGCCATAGGACCTCAGGGGCCTCCATCGCGCTCGGGGGTGGCAGAGGCCCGGGGGACGAGAGCGCCCGGCCGCTTTGTAGCCGCCACTTCCAGCGGACTGATACCACGGCACCGGTATCAGGACGCTCGGAAGTGGATACACAGGCACCAGGGAGAGGATGGGAGGTCGGCCCCCCCCGGGCTGTTGGGTGCCGAAACAGGGGCCCTCCCCTCGTCCAGGGCAGCGGATGGCGCAAGAAGCCTTCGAGGCGTACGGTAAGTCCTCCCCGCTGCCCGCACTTCATCATCTTCCGAATCCACCCGGGTAAGTACTTCCTCCAGTAAGTATGGGCACAGGAGGGAGCGGGCACGGGTCACTGAGCACCATGCGGAGACGTGGCGACTACCGCCGAGGGGGCAACAGCGGCTGGTGATCCTGGAGTGCGGGGCCTTTACCATGGAGCAGGGCGGGAAGGCCCAAAGGGAAACCTCCCCCCCCCCCGCGGCAGCCAAGTGCCTCGCCCCGTGGTTGTGCTGTGCCTACGACATGCCTGCGACGTGCGTGCAACGGAGGGGAGGCGAAAAGGGCGCCCCACCCCCCCCCACCACCACCACCCCCCCGAGGGCGAATGCGGGAAGGGAGGGGGCGAAAAGCCCCCCCCCCCCCCGAGGACGACGCGGCAGGGTGGGGAGGCAGAGGAAGGAGAGTGCGAGACGAGCCACGTTCCCGTAGAGGGCGCGCTCCGTGCAAGCCCCGGCGGGGGGACCACCGGGGGTGCGGGCGTAGGATAGAAGGGGCGACGGAGGGAGCCGCGAGGCTAACCCCCCCCCCCCCCTGCAGAGGGACGAAAACCACGCCTCGTGCCTACGACGCGAGGGCAACGGCAGGAAAACGACAAGGCCCCCCCCCCCACAAGCCTCCGCCCCCCCAAGGGTGGGGGTTGCGGGAAGGGAAGGGCGGGCAGCGGCCCCCCCTCTCCAGCGGGGGGGGCACCGGGGGAGAGCACGCAGCGTGGACAGGGCAAAGGCAAGGGCCACGCGGCGTGCCTCACACCCCAGCAGGAGGACGAGTGCCGTGCCGCGTGCCAGTGCCGTGCCTGCGACGTGCTTACGCCGGAGGAAGGGCAACGAGGGCGCACCCCCCCCCCTCTCGCCCCCACCTCCCGCACCCACCAAGGACAGAGGCGAGGGCAACGGGGAGATGGCGAGGGGACAAGAGGGATGACGGTAGCGGGCGGCGGACCCCCCCCCGGGGACGCCGCGGCGGGGTGGAGAGACAGAGGGGCGAGACGACCGTGCCCAAGGGGGGCACGCGCCGTGCAAGCCCCCACGGGGGGACCGCCGGGGGTGCAACCGCAGGAAGGGTAGGGTGACGACGGGGGCCACACGGCAACCCCCCCCCCCCAGCGGAGGGACAAGTGCCGAGCCTCGTGCCTGCGCCGTGCTTCCGACGTGCTTGCGCAAAAGGGGGGACAGCGAGAACCCCCCCCCCCCCCCGCCTCCTTCTCCGACGCCCACCCGCAGAAAGGGCGAGGGCGGCGAGGAGACAAAAAAAAAAAAAAAAAAAAAACACAAAGCGAGCAACCAAGGACACCAACACGCCGGAGCAGGGACAGGCAGCAGGGGCAGACGGGACATGGCGGGAGCCAGGGGGCACAGCAAGGGGCCAGGGTCAGCGCCCCTGGGGATGAAAGAAGGGGAGCAGGGACCAACGGGGGGGGGAGGGGTGACAAGAGCCCGCGAACAACGCTGGTGAGGTACCCGACCTCTGGGGTTTGGGGGCCCCCCCGGTGTCCGTATCGGCCCCATCTGAGCGCGAGCAATAAGGTGGGTTACGCCCGGGACCGATGGCCAGCGGCCCGAGGTGGCACCGGCCTGGGGGGGTGGCCAATGGGCCTGACCAAGAGCACTCCCCACGGCACGTACTGCGGTTCGTGTCCTGTGAGGGGCTGCGGGTAGGGCACACCGTCCATCGGGGTAAGCAAGAGACGTGCCTAACCCGCAAGGACTCCCCAGAGACCCACAGTGTACCCGACCCCGGTGTGGGGAAGGGCCGACGTACCTGGTTACGACGCAGGTCCATTTGTACTGAGCGGGTACAAATGGACGGCCCGTACAACAGAGTTACACCCTGACGGGGAGTGCATGCATCGGCCCCCCCGTGGGGAAACTCCCGGAGGGAGGGACCAGAGCCAGCGTCGGGCGCCCCCCCCCCCCAACCCAAGGGCCAAGGGGCACACCAAGCGAGCACAGTCGGGGGCACAGGAACACGGAGGGGAGAAGGGGCGAGCAAGGGGGGTGCGCAACTGTGTCGTGCGAAGTGTCGTGCAACCATACGCCAACGGCAAGCGGGACGGGCCATGGAGTCCACCCGTTCTCCCGTGTCCTTAGCTCACACAGCCTTCGTTAGCTAAATGTCGCTATCTGTCCCCACCAATCCCGCGGAGTTGCCAGCCTTCCGGCGACGTGCCCGGCGCCTGGTAGACACAGTGTCTGATCTCGTCAGACACGGGCCGCACACGTACGCGGCGTTCCAGGCGCGCGTGGACGCGGACCGTCCGGCCAGGGACAACGGGTGGGAGCACTTCGTCGACGTCTGCTTGCGGCAGATGTTGGCCCGCGATTTCCACCCGTACAACGCGCCCGACGTTCAGGCGCGGTTCGCGGCGGGCACGGTGCCGTTCGGGGTGCACCTGCTCAACCGACTACTCCGATGTCTACAAGATCTCGGGCAGCTCGAGGACGCGCAGCGCGGACGGGCCCCAGTGGGGTCGGCGGGGCAGCCGGGGTATGCGGCGCCGGGTGCGTTTCCGATGCCGCCGCCCCCTGGCCTCGAGCCCATGCCCATCCCGCCCTTTGGGACTCACCACCACCACCAACTTCATCTCCATCACCTACTTCATCACCCCGTCGGGTTCCCCATGATGCAGCATCACCTCCCACACCAACACGTACACCCGGCAGCTGTGCCACAGCCCCCCGTCCATCTTCACCTTCACCACCAACTGGCGGCTGTGCCACAGCACCCTGTCCACCTACACCATCACCATCATCATCACCATCCGCACCGGCATGTGGAGTACCCGCATCCCCTGCCCCAGCAGCAGCCAAGACCGCCTCAGCACACGGTGCCGGTGCCGGAACCGGTGCCGGTGCCTGGGCCGGGGCGGAGTGCCCAGCAGCAGGGGGTGTCGCAAGGGGCTGTGCCACAGCACCTCGTCCACTTTCACGATCACCGTCACCATCACCGTCCGCACCAGCAAGTGGAGTACCCACATTCCCTGCCCCAGCAGCAATCACTGCCGCCTCAGCACACGATGCCGGTGCCGGAACCGGTTCCGGTGCCTGAGCCGGGGTGGGACGCCCAGCAGCAGGGGGTGTCGCAAGGAGCTGGGCCACAGCACCCAGTCCACCCTCACCATCACCATCACCAACATCGTCCACACCAGCATGTGGAGTACCCACATCCCCTACCCCAGCAGCACCCACGGCGGCCTCAGCACACAATGCCGGTGCTAGAGCCGGTACCGGTGCCTGGGCCGGGGTGGAGCGCCCAACAACAGGGGGTGTCGCAAGGGGCTGTGCCACGGCACCCCGTCCACCCTCACCGTCACCATCACCATCACCGTCCGCACCTGCATGTGGAATGCCCTCGCCCCCCGCCCCAGCAGCACTCACGGCCGATGCCTCAGCACACCGTGTCGGTGCCGGTACCGGTGCCGGCTCCTGGACCGGGGCGGGGCGCCCAGCAGCAGGGGGTGTCGCAAGGGGAGGCACATGGTGTGCCCCCGGGCGAGGCGAAGAGTATGGGGGCACCTGCGCCGCCCCTGGCAGAGCCTCAGCCGGAGGTTCCCGCGGCGGGGTCGCCACCGCGGACGGTCCAGATGCCGGACCCAGCCGTGCCGCGCGAGGCCCCACCCGTGGTGCCGACGGGCCCGGAGCCAGTGGTGCCGGGTGGGATGCAGGGCGCGGCCCCCGTGGGGAGGACTACGACGGGGGTACAAGCGGGGGAGGATGCGGCGCAGGAGGCGGCAGTGGCCGGCCCGCGAGGCATCAGCGAGCTGCTCGCGCAGGCCCTGGAGGAGTACCAGCGTACGGCCGTGAGGAGTGGGGGAGCCGCGCCGGAAGGGGCTGACGCCGGCGAGCTGATAGCGCGGGCGCTCGCGGCTGTCGCCCCGAGGACGGACGGAGCCAAGGAGATGTCGACGGAGGCGGTTTCTTCGGGGGGACATGACGCGGGGCGGGGTGTGCCGAAGGCGCAAACGCCAGCGGGGGGCGGCGGGGTTGTGGAGCCCAGTGGGGGACGTGCCAAGGGGGAAGGAGTGGAGGAGTGGATGTGGGAGTGGCGGGAGTGGCGCCAGGTGGCACCCGGTGAGCCGTGTCCGGCGGGGCTGGCGTACAGCATGGACCTCCATGCGGGCACCAGCTGGGCCCGGCTGCCCGACAACTTGCGGGCACGGCTGGACGCGGCGGAGGCGGCAAGGGGCGGAGGCGCTGACGAGCGGCCTCTGGCGCCCTTCCCGCCGCGGCCGGACACGCCGCCGGCCGTGGTCGCAGCCGGGGACGGGGCGGAGGGGGGGCAGGAAGCGGAGGAAGTGGAGGACGAGGAGGCATACGGGCCCGGCGAGTCGGCGCTGGCCCTCATTTTTGAGGACGACGCCGGGCCCGACGTCTACGCCGGCATGGACGAGGACCCGGCCAACGAGCCGCTGCGGCCCATGCCCACTGCGGTGCCGCCCCCTCCCCTGGGGAGCTGTGAGCGGCGGCACTGCAGGTACCATGCGGCCGAGGGCGCCCACAGGCACCGCCTCACGGGCACGGGGCAGCGGGGGGCAGAGATGCTGGCGAGCGCCCTGGAGCGCTATGAGCTCCAGCGCCCAGGGCAGGTCGCCCGGGAGATGGCCCTGGCGGCGGCGTCCCCGGGCGACGGCCAGGTCCGCTGTGTCCAACTGGGGGATGCGGCGGTCCTGGGTCATCACCCCGGTGATGTCCGGGCGGCCGAGCCCCAGGAAAGCCTCCCCCTGTCGGTGCGCCTGTCCGTGGTGCGCCTGATGGGCGAGGCAGGGCTGGAGGACGTGCGGCGGGACGAAGGCCTGTACGTGGCCTTGTGGCGGGGTGGGGCTGACGCTTGGCGTCGCGAGCAGGCTGGGCGGCCCCTCACACCCCAGGCGCTGGGGTCCCATGCGCTCCTGGTGGCGTTGCACCCCGAGGGTGCAGAGGTCGTGTTCGGCGCGGACCGCCTGCTGCTGACCGGGGATGGGGCGGTCCTCGTCCCCACCTCCAGCAGCTACCGCCTTGAGAGCCGCGGCGGTGACCTCAAGCTGCTGGTGGTGGTGGGCACGCGCCTCGACGGGAGCGCCGCCCCCCAGGGGTCCGAACGCGCGATCCCGGTGGGGGGAGACGGGGAAGCAGGCCGTGGCGGTGACGAGGTGGGGTAAGAGCAGCCCACGGGGGAGGAGCAGCAGCAGGATCAGCCGGAGGTGGCCAGGGAGGAGGTGGACGTGCAGGCCATTGTGGCGGCGGCCCTGGCGAGGATCTCGGATGCTGCGGGCCCGCCGCCGACGACGGAGGAACTGGAGGAGGAGGACCAGCGCAGGGGGAGTGAGGATGCGCAGGTCGCCATGGAGCAGGACGAGGAGCCGGAGTTCAAGGGTGAGGAGGCGCAGGGTGCCGGGGAGCAGGACGAGGAGCTGGTGATCGTGGGGGCGAAGGAAGCGCGTGAGGTGAGTCCCAGGGAGCCGGGGGTGGCGGATAAGGCTGGGCCGAAGACTGGGGAGGAGGAAACCTGCAGGCACTGGGCCAAGGGGTGGTGCATGCGGGCAGATGCCTGCCGGTACGCCCACCCCCAGCCGCCGGTGCCGCGGGGAGTACCCCAGGAGTTGCTCCTGATCCTCCAGGCCATGGCCCGTGTGGGGGCTCTCAGCCTGGACCGCAGCCGGGACCACGGCAGGGGCCACGGGACGTTGCTGCAGGATGCGGTGGTAAAGGCGCAAGGGGGAGGACTCCCGGCGGTGGTGTATGCGGTGGAGAGTGGGGGCCTGACCGAGTGGGCGGTGGCGTTGCCGTGTGGCATGGCGGCCCTGCTCACTCCGTTCCCGGTGGTCCCGTGGAGGGACATGGTCACCGTCCAGGAGGCCAACCTGGGATGGGTGTGCACGTGGCACACACACCCCGCCGGCATGGACCCTCGCGAGTGGCAGGCTAAGGCGGTCGTGACGTACCTGTCCTGGTCGTTGCCGGCAGCGCCGGGTGCGTGGGCGCAGTGGTGGGACAGGGCGCTCAGCTGGGCGAGGGATGGCAGTGCTGTGGCGGCCTGCCCTGACCTCCCTCGCGAGCCCGTCTCAGTCCAGCCGTGGACTGTCTCCCTGCATCTCCCCACGGTGGCGGCTCGTCTTGCGACCACGGACCCGGAGGTCTCGCTGCTGGGAGTCCGAGAGGGGCCAGGGCTTCGCCTGAGTCAGGGGATGGAAGTTCGCACCGCCCGCCTCCCCAGCCCTGTGGACGGGGACATCCTGGGGGGACTTCAGGTCACGCGGGCTGGCGGGGCTGACGTGTGGACCGCTGTCCATCGCCAGCTCCCAGACGCGTGGCCCCAGGTGTACCGGCCCCCTGGTCACGAGCGTCTTGTGGGAGTGGAATGGCGCGTGTGGGCCGCCAACGGCCCGTGCCCACCGGTGGTGGTCCTGCCCAGGAGAACCAACCACCCCAGCTGGGAGACCGTGGCGGTCTTGTGGGGATGGGTGGCGGTCCGTGTGGCCGATGGCCACGTCTTCACTGCCCCAAGGGGCACGGTGATCGAGACCGACGGGGGGACGGCGTTGCAGCTCACAGCGGAGCCCCTGACCACGCATGCTGTAGTGGCCGTCCTCCAGTGGGGTGCCAACAAGCCGCAGCCCTGGCGCGATCAGGTCGCAGTGGCTGTCTGGCGGGACCTGCCGGTCCTTAGGGCCGCCGTCTGGTCAGGAGGGGCGGGGCGGCACCTCCCGGGCGCACTCCCCTGGCTGCGGGGCTGCGGAGACGCCTCTCCCCCGCCAGCTGAGTTGCGGGGCGCCCTGGAGCGAGTGTACTCCAAGCCCAGGCACCAATTCCTGGTGGCCGCGGACCATGGGGTGGAGCTCAGCGACGACGTGGTCGCGCTGGCAGCCGACGTGGTGCAGTGCCTGGCCCCCCACGCCATGATGCTCCCGAGGGAGGGGTGGGAAGGCCAGCGGCACGACCAAACCCCGGCTGCCCTCCTCATTGCGAGGTACGTCGAGCTGGGGGGCTCAGAGGCGGTGTACCTCGACCGGTTGGAGACGCCGGACATGCGGCACTGGACGGCCCACCACCTCGTGGCCCCTGACACGCGGTTGGCAGTGGACCCGCTGGGCCGGCCTGTGGTGTCGGGGGCCCCGCCCCAATGGCCGCACACGTGGGACATGGCGGTCCGGACGATGCGCATGGCACCCAGGGGCCAGAGGGCGGGATGGCCGGGTGCGGAGCGTCTGCTGGCGGAGGCCCGGGCGGCACAGGTGCAGCAGCCGGCCGGCAACACCAAGGACTGTGGCGTGTGCGCCCTCATGTCCGCCGTCGGTACCCTCCTCAGGGTGCCGAGGCCGGGCAACCTCCTGTCCGCGCTGGACAGGCGGTGGGTGGCGGCGGTGGTCCTCAACAGGGACATGGGGCCCATCGCGCGTCTGCCGTCTCTGGGGGAGCTGCCTGCGGCGGTGTTGGAGGCCCTGCCGGCGCCCCGCACGCCCTTGGACCTGGCAAACGTCCCGCACAACGTGGGGCTGCCCGGGGCGCGCATGCAACATGCCCTACTGTGTATGGCAGCGGCGTCGGACGGGGGGATGTCCATGCTGGCGACAGTGTCCCTGCAGCACGTGCAGGACGCGATGCAGCAGCAGCGGATGCATGCCCCCCAGCCGTGGGAAGAGAGCGCCAAGCGGTGGCTGAGGGTGGAGAGCGTGTCCTCCACCCATACGGTGGGCATGGCGGATATGGGGCGGCTGGTGGTGTTGGAGGGGGCGGAGTATTGGGCCTGTGTTCGGGTGGAAACGGGGGGACTGGAGTGGGTCGTAGTCACCGCGTGCCGGCTCAGGAGGCAGCAGTCCAGGGGCCCGGCCTGCTACCGGGTGTTCCAGGAGTGCCTCAGTGGGCTGGGGCCGGTGCGCAGGGCGCACAGGTGCACGGCCGAGGACATCCCGCCAGCGCCGGCGGTCTTCGTGGAGGTCACACGGCCGCCAGTGGTCCAGGGGCAGGACGTCTGGCCCGTAGCCCCGAGCAACATGTGGCAGGCTGAGCATGCAGCTGGCATATGCAGGGCGCTGCAGGGTCACGCGGCGGCCCTCCCCAGGGCCCCGGCGGCGCAGTCATCCAGCAACAGGCCGGCAGCCTCCCTTGCACTGCTGCATAGCGCGTCGCGGGCGTGGTACTGGGTTGTGGCGGCGTTGGAGCCCCACTCCTCGGCGCTGCGCCTGTACGATCGCGGGCAGGGCACGGTGCTCACGGTCCGCCCCGCCGACTTGGAGGCCCTGCACCTTAGTGCACTGAGTGGCGACGGGGGCGACGCGCTGTACCTCCAGGGGACCGTGGCAGGCGCGGCCGCGACACGCTTCCGCCGGCAGAGCGGAGGAGATGCCCTCCGCCTGGTTATGGCGGAGAACATGGGGCCGTGGCTCCGGGCGTTCTCCACTTCCAGGTGGAGGGTCGAGGGCGACCGGGAGAAGTTCGCCGACGCGTGGCGCCGCTGGGTGGATGAGCAGTTTCCCGTGGGGGGAATGCTGCACCTGCCGCAGCCACCAAGCGTGCCACCAGTGCGGCCTGCGGCGCCCCGGCTGCGGCGGCGAAGCAGGCCCCGAAAGCGGCGCCCCAGCCGCCGCCCAAGAGGAGCCCCCCGCCTCAGTATGGCGCCTATGTCAACATTCGGTACGTGCTGCGGCACTTCGGCGGTGACTTGGCCACGGATCAGCGTGGGACAAAGACGATCAACGTTTGCCCCTGGTCTCGGCTGGATGGGGCTGGTCACTGCACATGGAAAGCTGGCACGCACTGCCGGCCTACCAACCTCCACCCCAAGGACCTGCTAGACCACATCCAGCGGGACCATGTGACTGATCCGGCACAACGGGACCAGGCGCTGGCCATGCTGGCTGGCGTTATGCCGGGGGGCCAGGCGGGGCATTTTGCGTCGGCCCAGGCGGGGTCCAGAGCGCTCACGCTGCCCACGGGTGCCCGCCCTGCAGCGGGGCGCGGGGCGTCGCCGTCGGCAGCACGGTCTCGGGCGATTGGGTCTGCAGCGCGGCGTGGGGCAGTGACTTCTACGGGGAGTACGGCGGCAAGTACGTCCGGCGGGCAGGCAGAGGGGGAGCCCGCCGCATCTGCCGGGTCTCAGCAGGCGACGACATCCTCGGGCGGAGGCCCACGGGGTCAGGGGCCACCTCGCCAGCCACCCGCGCCGGATGCAGGTGGTCCCCCAGAGCCTGCTGGTGGCCCCTCTCCGTCCAGTGATCCGGATCCGGCGGGGGGCCCCGATCCACACGTGCAGCCATGAAGGGGCCCCGCCTCCGACACCAGAGCGGCGGTGTCCTGGAACGTCCAGGGCTCGATGCGGGGGGACGGTGTACCAGTGACCCCAGGTATGCTCGACGGTGAAGCGGTGGCGGCGGGTATCATGAAGGCCGAGGGTGCCATCCTGGGCCTATTCCAGGAGACTGGCCTGCAGGACCCTCAAGGTGTGGTGCACTCCGAGAACCAGTGGCGTCACCATGGGTATCATACATACCCAGGGGTGGATGCCCAGGCGGCGTCGGCGGCGGCGGTGCGCGGCGGGCTCTTGATTGCCCTTCGGGCGGACGTGTTCGCCGCGGAGGAGGTTCGAGACATCGTGGACATCGTGCCGGGCAAGGCCATGGCCCTGGATGTGGTGACCGCAGGTGGCACCCTCACGGTCATCAACGTCCACGGCCCGGGTAGCGGCGGCGACTCCTGGGCGTCTAAGGCGTCCTTCTGGGCTGACGTGGCCATGTACGCGGCGGCCAAGAGCGCGGGTGGCACCAGGGCCGTGCTCCTCGGAGGGGACTTCAACGTGTGGCTGGAGTCCCCGTGGCACCCTACCACGAGGAGGTTCCAAGCCCTGTGGGAACAGTGTGGCTTCCACAGGGCAGGCCCGGAACGGGAGGAGGACAGGAGGCCCACGAGGGCGGGGCACCGACTGGACTCCTTCCTTCTGAACTCGCCTCTGGTCCCGTGGGCGGCGCGTGAGCGCCCTCACTTGGCGCCGGGGCGGTCTCCAGCGTCGCTGGGGTCGGATCATGGCCCTGTGGTCCTGGACATCCCGCTAGCGGTGGCCGGCAAAGAGAGGGTCACCAGGATGGCCTACTCGCACGCCCAGGGCAGGCTGCACGCCATACGCCCGGACTCCCCGGGGGTTCGTGAGGCGGTGGCGGCAGTACTGCGGAAGGCCTGCGGGGATCAGCGGCTACAGGCGTGGCTCTCATCGGACCAGGACACTGCCACCATGGGCACGTCGGAGGTGCAAGCGGTCTTTGACCTGCTCTACGCCTTCCGTGATGACGTGTCCAGGGTCACGGGAGTGCGCATGCCTTCCGGCGTGGACCCGCAGTACCCATACGGGCAGGCGGAAACGGAGGCGTCGCTGGACCAGGTCCTCTCGGATCAGCAGGCCCTGGCCTGGCGTGCCCATCAGCTGTGGCAACGGGACGCGGCGGCGGCCGGACTCCACTCCCCGGGAAGCGACTGCCCTGCTACAGCACCTCCGGCGAGTGGACCCCGACCTGTCCCCCGCCTCGGTTGAGGACCTGCGTGCCGCATTGGACCAACAGCTCCGCCAGCTGGAGACACGCGTGGAAGAGCTGCGGGATGTCCTCAGGAGCAACAGGCGCCGGTCCATCAAGGACTACTGGCGGGGCAGGGTACCGGACCTGCAGCTCCGATGGACGGCGATACGGGGGGCCATCAACGTGGTGAACTATGCCCCGTCAGGCCTATGGTCCGTACGCGTCCGCGAGTCGGAGAAGGTGCTCTTGGAGGCCTCGGACGTCATTGGCGAGGTCCAGAGGTATTGGGAGGCGCTGTACGCCAAGCGGCCAGTGAACCTGCCGGCCTTCGAGCGGCTGGTCCGGGCCCACATTCCCAAAGGGGTGCCGGAGGAATGGAGGTCGGTACAGGACTACACCATGCAGGACCTTAAAGACGCCGTGAGACAGGCCGTGGCGGACGACAAAGCTCCAGGGTCCAACCGGGTCACGGCTGCCCTCATAGCAGAGCTGCCTGAACCGGTGCAGGGGCTCCTGGTGCATGCGTACAGGGCAATCCTGCGGGGTGCGGATGTCCCGGAGTCCTGGCACGAGGCCATTATCTGGCTGATGCCCAAGGGCACAGCCACGGGCAACCTGGACGAGTACAGGCCGATAGCGCTGGGGCAGCAAGACATGCGAATGCTCATGACCCCCCTCATGCGGATGTTCACAGCTGTTCTGGCACGCAAGGGACTGGCCGCGGACTGGCAGTTCGGAGCCATGCCGGGCTCCACGGCGGCTGCCCCGGTGTTCCTGGCCCAGCGCAGGCTGCAGCGTGGGCTGGAGGAAAACCACGTCCTGGCCTTCGATGTGTCGAAAGCTTTTGACACAGCGCCGCACGGAGCACTGGCGCTCCTCCTGCGCCTCATGGGTGTCCCGGAGGAGCTCATCAGGCTCTTCCACACCCTCAGCTGCGGGTCCCTGGTGCGCATCGTCACTGCGCATGGCCCGACGCCGAGCATACGGCTCCACAGGGGCCTGCGGCAGGGCAGTGCGGAGAACGCTGTGCTCTACCTCCTCCTATTGGAGCCTCTCCTGCGGAGCCTTGCCTGTAAGGCGCGGGGAGATGCTCGCCACGCGGTGCCACCCCTGGTACAGGCGTACTGTGATGACCTCCTGCTGATAGCGCACTCCCTGCCGCAATTCCTGGAGTATGCGGCGATGATAGCGCGGTATCTCACTGACATGGGCATGTCCCTCAACGTGAGCAAATGCGCCTATGCCAGTACTGCTCGCATCCACTCGATTATGGTATACCTGAACCCGGGGGACACAGCGGCCCCATGGGTATGCTTACTTGCCAAGGGCACGGTACCATACTTGGGCCTGCGCCTCGATCCCAGGGGGATGGCGACCATGAAGGAGAAACATGTGCTCCGGTGTGAAGCCCTGCTGGGCTGGTGCAAGAACACGCTGGGGCCGGCGTCGGTGCCTCATGAGGTGATGGCGGCCGTGGTTGGTGGCATCGTGCGGTACGCGGCGCCCTACCTGTCCGACACGGCGGAGGCGGTGATCAAGCTGAATACTGCCATCAAGGCTGCGGCCCTGCAGTTCGAGAAGCTGCCCAAGGACCTGTCCAACGTGGCGGTGCGGTCAGGTCATGGGCTACGGCTGGCAGATGTCCAGGTTATATGCCGCGACTCCGTCGTGGCGACCGTGGCTCAGCTCACCCACCACAGGTCGATGACGGTCCGTGATGAGCTGCGGGCCATGCTCCGAGACATGCACGTGCAGTACGGAGTGTGCGGGCAGTTCATGGTGCCCTCTGCGTCATTCGCCACACACGCTGCCAATACGTGGGTGGACAGGGTGCTCAGGGCGATGGGGACGTTGCGCGTGGGGCTTCTCATGCCATCGTCGGTGTACTCGTGTGTACACGCCCATCTGCCGCAAGTGCAGTGGGCGGGGCGGAAGTGGGTATCCCAATCCTACGCCTTCAAGGGTAGGGACATCTGCATTCTCTCAGGGCCCCGCACAGATGCGGCAGTGCAGTCCCTGACTGATCCTGCAAATGACCTCCTGCATGCGCGGCTCCCCTGCCCTGCGCCTGGGCACTGGGCGGTCCAGCTACAGGAGTGCCACGAGGACCACCTGCACCTTCCGCACGCGGGAGTAGGACCCCACCAGCTGGACCACGTGTGGCTCACGGGGCTTCGCGACGTTTTCCGGCCGCAGCTGCCCGGTCCGTTGACTCACCGTCTCATTCACCCAGTGCGCCGAAAGAAGGCCAGCAAACGCAATAGACAGTCCGCTGCGGGGGACGTGTATGTGGTGGGCGGATACAGGGAGGAAGGATGGGACCCGGCCAACCCGGGGCTGTCCATGCCGTTCGTCCCGCTGGCCGCCCTCCTGTTTCTGTTGGGGGACGTCTTTGAGGGCTACCAACAGCAAGACGATCCGGCGTCCGTCCCCCTACTCACTCCTCACGCCGGGGGCGGCATAAGTCCGCCACCACTGTGGGTTGTGCACGGACAGCCAGCGTTTTCCAGGGCGTGCGCGGCGGTGCACAAGTGCAGCGAATGGGCAATTGTTCTTCTGCTACCGGCAGGCCCAATCCCGGATCCGGATGAGCACTCGGTCCCGGAAGTGGTCCGAATGTCCAACGTGCCGCATAATCCGCATGTCGCCGTCACGTCGTTGCGTGGTGGTGGCGCAGTGGAGCAGGGGTCTGTCGTGGTATACCAGCCTTCCTGCTCCGCAACGGTTTGGGGGGCGGAATACACCACCGCCCTGGACGCCGTAAAGTCAGTCTGCGGATGTGACCTGGCCTGGAGACCACATGCGGTGTATCGCCCGAGGGTGGTCCTGTCCCCGGAGCTCACGGCCTCCAGCGCGGCGTCCCTGGGAAAGGTGGTGCAGAGCCCCCACTCCGACGTGGCGTGGCTAGAGCCCCACCGGTACTGCTGGGTGCCGGTGGCGACTAAAGTCACATCGTCTGACGCGTCGCCCCAGGGAGACGACGCCACAAATGTGGCGGTGGCCAGCCACGGAATCCCCACGTGGACGGGTGCCATCTACGGCACGGTCCCGGAGGCAGAGATCATTGGCGCGGCGGCGTACTTGTTGCACACGCCCCCGTCAGCGTGCACGGTACACGTGGTGGATGCGTCCGTCATAGGAGCGCATCTCCGCAGGGCGCAGGAGGCCCTGTACCGTGGCATCAAGGGGCCGACGTCACATCTGGTCAATCAACATGCACTGAGCTGGATAGTGGAGGGGCTGCGGCGGCTGCCGCGCCGAGTTGGGGGGCCGCACCACTGGGTGGTGAGGCAGAGGTCGCACTTGGCGGCGGTCCCGCTTGAGGCACCGGACTCTGCCGCGGCCCGTGCGATGGCCCCGCCAGTCCATCTTGTCCTGCCGAAGGAGCACGCCATCCTCTTGGTACCGGGGGATAATGGTGAGCTCGAGCCGCGTGTACCATCAATGCAAGCCCTTCGGCAGGTCCGGGAGATAGAGTGGCGTTCGCTAGCGGCACGCACCAGGGCGCACACGCCACTAGCTGGCGCCTGCGAGGCGATGTCCCTGGGAGCTGTGCACCACGGCCCAACGCACAGGAATATGCTGCGGGCACGTGACGGTCGCTTGTCCACCATGCAGGTCATGCGACGGTGGAGACAGAAGCTCACGCGTGTGGCAATACCAGCCCACCCCTGTATCTTCTGTGGGGGGCCGGAGGAGGACATCGGCCACATGCGCCTACTGTGTGCGCGGGACGAGGAGGTGGCTGGGCTCCTGTGCAGGCGTGTGGAGGAGTTCACGGCGGAGCTACCCCTAACGGACAGGGCGGTGGAGTTCGTGGCGTGGAGGGAGCACGGCTGCAGGTGGGCAGAATCCCTGATGGCAGGTGTCGTACCCGGGGACCTGAAGCGGCTGTTCGCTGCGGTGCGAGCGGCGTCGTCCCGGGGCCCTGCCAAGGCCAGGCTCTTTGTGGAGGACATGGTCCAGATTGGGGAAGATGTGTATGCCCGCAGGAACCATCGGCTCACCCAGATCATGCAGCTGCCGATGCAAGATCGAAGGAGGGCGGTATACGCGTTCCTGCGCGGTGACACACCCTTCTGCCCGCCGGCAGGGAGGATCCTGCAGCGTCCGCCGTGGAACCCGTTTGCCGGCCTCCCCGGCGACCTACGGGCAACCTTTCTGAGGGCACCGCTGCACGCGCTGCTGGTGTCGCGGTCGTGCATCGAGCGTGAGGAGGCCCTGTCCTTGTTCCCTCACTGGATGGCGGCGGTGGCGCAGGCCTTCGACCGGTGGATCGGTTCCTGGGTGGCGCGGGACATCACGGCATTCAGGGAGTGGTCCCGCGTGGTGTCGGCGCAGTCCTGGGCCCAGGTGCGGGGTACCAAGGTGAGAAACCCTGACGGCCAGAGTGATCCCTGGCTCCAGGTGTACGCCAACCATCCAGCTGTGGGGAACGTCATGGGCTGGCCTTGCGAGGTGCTGCCAGTCCTTCAGCAACCTCTGTGCGGTCTCCCAGTCCTGGCGGTGGCTGTCGTACTTGACGTGGGTACGTTGTGGCTATATGACCGGCAGCTGCGACGAGCCGTACCGGCGGTCGCGGAGCAGCGGTCCATGGCAGTGTTAGTGGGCTCCAAGCAGCTGGCGCGGGTACAGGGCGACGACGCGCAAGGCCAAGTCACGGAGGCCATGTTCTCTCTGCCAGAGGGGGACGACCACGTGGCTGCCGATGCCCGTCACACCCTTGACACCCTGGGTCTCAGGGCGGTCATTGAGGCTCGGGCGGGAGGGCAACGCTTGGATCTGGCTTCCGCCAGGGGCCCGGAGCAGGACGGGGTTGTTGTCATCGGGGAGGTCTTGCGGGACTACGGTTGGGAGCTCCTGGCGCATGGCACGCGCGGCCCCAAGGTGGCGCGGTGGCCCCGGCTGCTTGAGAGCCTGCCGGAGATGCCCGACGGACGACCGATACTCCGCCCGGTGTCCACGTGGGAGGAGGCGAGGCGCAGCCTCCTCAGTAGTGCCACAGCACGCACGCTGACAGGGGCTTTGCTCGGGCTCCAGGACGCGTGCTGCGATGTATGGCAGGACCTGTGGTCGCAGTGCTGTGATGGTAGCTGCGTTCCATCGCGGTCTGTGCTTCCGCAGCGATGCCACGGGTGCGGGGAGACGGTGTCCGTTTGGGTTCATCAGTGTGCCTCCGCCCCGCTGTGCGGGACATGTCAGGAGCATGCCGACAGGGGGTGGCCTAAGGCGAGGTGGGCACTGCGGCACTCTGGACAGATGTCCTCAAGTGCCTGGACGACTATCCAGGGTGGCCTGAAGAGCGTCCGAGTGGAAGGGGTACGGTGCCCTGGAGCGCCGTCTGCGGCCCTGCCCCTGATGCTGTGGTGGGCGGCTCTGGAGGGCGACTCACGGATACTCTGGTTGTGGCATCACGGAGGAAATGGTGACGGAGTGGTGGGTGCCGGGGGTGCAGGTTGATGGGGATGGGAATTGTGGGTGCACCAGCTACCATCCCTACGCTGGACGCAGCGGAGGGAGTGGCGCCTGAGAAGCAGTGCCTACGCGGCCTGATTGTGCGGTACTGGCCGGCGGCGTATGACGGCCAACGCGATGTGACAGGTCGTGCCGGCCTGATGGTGAGCCGTACTGCCCCCGTGCATGAGGGTCGGACAGGGATGCTTCACCCGCCTGCCCCGGGTCGCCGCATACAACAGTGAGGTGTCATGGGTCGTCCCGACCAGGGTAATAAGGCCCAAACCCCTGTAGGGTATTCCCATGGCACCGGGGTCTCTACTGGCGGCCCGGCTACGGCAGTCTTGGGAGTGGTTGCTCGGGGTACACCGGGGGTGCACGGAGTTGTTTGGGGGTTACAGCGCTGCGGCGCCCCCTGGGAGTGTTGCACGGGGTTGCGGGGTCAGCCTGCAGGCCCCAGGAGCGGCGACGGGGCGAAGATGTGTGCGTGGAAGGTTATGACGGTGGGGTCATCAGGGGGACAGTATGGCGGGCGTCGTGGAGACGGCATGGCAGCCTGGAGGGAGCGCTCACAGGGGGCACGTGGAGTTCCAGGTGGCGGAGTACTGGAGTCTTGGGGGTCAACGCGGCGGTACTGGGATCCGTACGGCGGGGGTACGCGGCGGTACTGGGGAGCCGTACAGTGGGGGAGCAGCGGGGAAGTTCCAGATGACGGTGTACTGACATCGTGGGGGTGTACGCGGCGGTACAGGGGACCGTATGGTGGGGGTATGCGGCGGTACTGGGGTCCGTACGGTGGGGGAACGCGGCGGTACTGGGGAACCGTACAGTGGGGGAGCACGGGGATGCATGGCGGTACTGGGGTGTCCCCCTGACCCCTCTAACAACTCAGGGGGAGTGCGGGGGCATCCCCTGGCCCCGTTAACAAACTAGAGGGACCGTGCCTGCGGACATGTACATAGTCTAACCTCTGACCATGGCCTTGTGGTTGCAGTGGTGAGTGTCGTGGCGGCTAGCAGGTGGCGTCGGCGTGGCAACGGCGGTACTGCGCGGCGTCGTAGTGAAGAGTATGCAGTCGCCTCACCACTGTAACGGCTTACCCCTGGGGGGCGCCAGTCCGGTCGGCTAGAGGCGAGGAGGGCAGGGGAGCGGCATGCTGAGTGGTCCGGGGGGTGACGCGCGGGCCAATGCTATAAGTAGGCTCGCCACGTCGTCGGTGGGGGCCGAACCTGCGGCCTGGCCGCTGCTGTGGCGGAAGAGGCGCAACCACGGAAGCTGGCCAATCAGTGCAGGTAAGGGTCAAGGGTAGGCGCCAGGGCATTGTATGTGGGCCAGATGAGGTGCACCTGGTAACCACGGCCCGGGGCGAGCCTCTGGTGGGTACCCCTACAGGGGGTCGATAACCAAGCTACGGCACCCACCAGCCCGAATCCCAGCCAGCGATATTCACGGGTTGCGCCACTCCCGTCGCAAAGCGGCCGGCGTCCCCCCCTGTAGACCCTCAAGATATATTATATGTGGGCAAGTGAATGCCTCGAAGCAGATTGGGCGCTGGCCCCTGACATGGGATGCCAGCATGGTATATATCTGGGGTGTGGGGGCAGCACGGGGCCACGGGGACGTGGAGTTGGTAACGTGTTTCTGTACTATACTAGGGGACTGGTGCAGTGGGAAGATGGCGTACAATGTGGAGACATGGGGGCGATGAAAGCTGAGGGCCAGGCTAGGCTGGAGCCTCCCAGAAATCCTGGCTATGCACATACGGGCTAGTGCGTGCTGGCAGAGGGATACGTGGAGTCAGGGGTGGTGGGCAGTTTCGAGGACGCGGACGACAATGGATTACGTGGGGTCATGGGTGTTGGGTGTCTCCACAGTGGCGGGGCAACGTGAACGATGGAGGGTCAGCTCTCGCTTCGCCGCATGCGTGCTGCTTTGTTCCTTGGTTGCTGCTTTGCGACGGACAGCGGTGCCCTTGCTTTCTGCTTGTTGCGTTGCTGCTGCGCTGCTTTGCCTTGCCCCCTTACCCCCGGCGAACAAACGGGCCAGCGTCCGTCGCCGTTGCTAATGCTAACGCTTTGCAGTTGCCACTGCCCCCAAAGCCTGGTTGCCCGGTATCCCCGGTCCTCTGGGTCCTCCGTCATGCTGTGGGCCACCTCAGGCAGCCCTGGGACCCACGGGATCGAGCGAGGCAGGAACCACCTGTCGGCGCGAGATGCCCGGTAACTCCAGTAGACGGCATGATAAGTGGTTATGACTATGACTATGACTATATATATATATATATATAATATATATATATATATATATATATATATATATATATATATATATATATATATATATATATATATATATATATATATATATGTATATATATATATATATCCTCTAATCTACACCCCTCTCCCAACTCTAGGTGGCTCCACCACACGGCTCTAAGGTACGGGCGAAGGGCACAAAGTGGTGCATACATGTGGTGGAAGGGGCTAAACTCCGTCAAAACGGGCTCAAAACGGTCTAAAAACACTTGTTTGAGCATCCCAAATGTTCCGGGATCACTTTTGGAAAAACGTGTTTGTGACCCATTTTTGACCCATTTTTGGTCCCAAAATGGCCCATTTCCAAGGCATTTTGGGATTTCCGTGGGCCAAAACTCGTCGCCACGGGCTCCAAATGGGCTAAAACCACTTGTTAGAGCATCATAAAGGGTCCGAGATCACTTTTGGAAAAACGCGTTGTTCACCCATTTTTGATGCATTGTTGGTCCCAAAACGGCCCATTCTCAAGGTATTTTGGGATTTTCCATGGCCCAAAACACGCCACCACGGGCTCAAAACGGCCTAAAAAGACTTGTTTGAGCATCCCAAGTGGTCTAGGAACAACTTTGGAAAAAATCATTTTTTTCGCCCCGGGGACCCTGGTGGACCCACCTTTGGCCCCCTCGTGCGTGGGCTGGCCGGCCCTCCGGCTGCACCAAGTGACCACTGGTACGGGGGTTCTGGATCGTTGGGCAATTCTGAGGCTCAGAAACCATAAAAAGTGGGGGGTTGCGGGTGGACTGGGTGCCCACGGAATTCCTTTTTGAGCAACGTAGCCCAAGATACGGCCCGTTCTTGGTTTCGGTGTGCTGGTGCACATTGCGCAGTTTTTGGGCCTTTTTGGCGCCTTTTTGGGCCGTTTCTCGGACGTATCGTGGAGTTAGAGGGTACCAAAGGTCCCTTGGTCGCGGGAAAGTCAAGCCGCACGTGGAATGTAGCAGCCATTTGCCTTCTTTTGGCTGTTTTGAACCGGTACTAGGGCTGTTTTGGGTGAAAAATGGCTGTTTTTGGCCCAAAACTGCGCAGATTTGGAATGGCACCTCCCCACTCGGCGCCACCGCACCGGGCCGCCACCGGTGAGTTTCCAGCTCAAAACTTGGATTTGGCAAGGCCACCACCTGGGCTCCATGATGACTAGATGGGCAAATGATCGGAAGCGTTGGGACGGAGCAATGGCCAAAACGCCAAGGAGACGTGTTGTTGCTTGTTGTTGCTTGTTGTTGTTGCTTGTTGTTAGCTGAATTTAACGGGAGATATATATATATATATATATATATATATATATATATATATATATATATATATATATATATTGTTGTTGTTGTTGTTGAGGGCACCCAGCACGTGCCGGCGGGAGAAATTGCCAGACACGCTCTCCCTGGGCAGGGCGCAAGGGAGCAGTCGGCCGGCGTCACGCTGGCCGGGCGTGTGCCGACGACGACCGAGGGGGGGGGGGGGGGTGGGGGCCGCCATGTCGGGGGGGGGGGGGTGCGCGCGCGAGGAGGAGGGAGGAGCCACCTGTGTGTGTTACCCTGGAGCCCTCCCCCACTGCGGGGGGGAGGGTGACCCGACCTGTGAGCGACGGAGGCGGGATGGGGGGCAGGCCGGAGGGACCACCTGTTCGGGCACCTGCAGGGCCCCGCTTCCCCTTGCTCCCGGCCGCCGCTCCCCCGCGTCAGGGGAGGGGGCGTTCTGCCTGCGAACCCCTGTACCGCACGAGCGATATGTCCACAATATGTCCGAGAAACAGCCCAAAAAGGCGCCAAAAAGCCCCAAAAACCTGCGCATTGCGCACCACCACCCCGAAACCAAGCACAGGGCGTATCTTGGGCTAGGTGGCTCAAATCCGAATTCCGAGGGCACCTAGTCCACCCGCAAGCCCCCACTTTTTGTGGTTTCCAAGCCTCAGAATCGCCAAACGAGCCACTCAGACCCCCGTACCAGTGGTCACTTGGTGCAGCCGGAGGGCAGCCCGGCCCGCGCACGGTGGGGGCCAACGGTGGGTCCACCAGGGTCCCCGGGGCGAAAAAAATCATTTTTTCCAAAGTTGTTCCTAGACCACTCGTGATGTTCAGAGAAGTGTTTTTAGGCCGTTTTGAGCCCGTGGTGGTGCGTTATGGGCCACGGAAAATCTCAAAATGCCTTGAAAATGGGCCGTTTTGGGACCAAAAATGGGTCAAAAATGGGTGAAAAACGCGTTTTCCCAAAAGTGATCCTGGACCATTCGGGATGCTCAAAAAAGTGGTTTGGACCCATTTTGAGCCCGTGGTGCCGCGTTTTGGCCCACGGAAAATCCCAAAATGCCCTGAAAAGAGGCTGGTTCAACACCAAAAATGGGTCAAAACTGGGTGAAGAACGCAATTTTCTGAAAGTGATCATGGGCCATTTGGGAGGCTCAGAAAAGTGTTTTTAGCCTGTTTTGAGCCCAAGATCCGGCGTTGTGGCCCATGGAGAATCCCAAAATGCCTTGAAAATGGGCCACTATGGGACAAAAGCAAGTGAAATTTTGTGTCCTTTTTGGTACCGAGGGATGAGTCATCCTTGCTGTGTTTTGCCGTTTGTGTGCTTCGTTCATTGTGCCCTTTGCTCTTAGTGATTGGACTTGGAGTACAGGTGTACTCTTAACGGAGTTACCTTCACATTCACGCCATGTCTAATCATGGGAGCAGGACTTGCAAAAATAGTGCGGAGTGTTTGGTACAAGAGGGACGAGTAGTTCCTTGTCTTTTTTTGCCGTTTGTGTGGTTATTCTTCCGTGCCCTTTGCTCGCAGTGAGTGGACTTGGAGTACAGGTGTACTCTTAACGGAGTTACCTTCACATTCACGCCAAGCTTGAGCCCATTTTGAGCCCCTTTTGATCGAGTTTAGTCCCTTCCGCTACGTGTATGCACCAAGTTCTACCCTTCGCACGTACCTTAGAGTGGAGCCACGTAGAGTATGGGAGAGGGGTGTAGATTAGAGGATATATATACATACATATATATATATATATACATATATATATATATATATATATATATATATATATATATATATATAGGGGCAGACGGGACAGGGCGGGAGCCAGGGGGCACAGCAAGGGGCCAGGGCCCCTGGGGATGAATGCAGGGGAGCAGGGACCAACGGGGGGGGGCGGGGTGACAAGGGCCCGCGAACGACGCTGGTGAGGTACCCGACCTCTGGGGTTTGGGGGCCCCCCCGGTGTCCGTATCGGCCCCATCTGAGCGCGAGCAATAAGGTGGGTTACGCCCGGGACCGATGGCCAGCGGCCCGAGGTGGCACCGGCCTGGGGGGGTGGCCAATGGGCCTGACCAGGAGCACTCCCCACGGCACGTACTGCGGTTCGTGTCCTGTGAGGGGCTGCGGGTAGGGCACACCGTCCATCGGGGTAAGCAAGAGACGTGCCTAACCCGCAAGGACTCCCCAGAGACCCACAGTGTACCCGACCCCGGTGTGGGGAAGGGCCGACGTACCTGGTTACGACGCAGGTCCATTTGTACTGAGCGGGTACAAATGGACGGCCCGTACAACAGAGTTACACCCTGACGGGGAGTGCATGCATCGGCCCCCCCGTGGGGAAACTCCCGGGGGGAGGGACCAGAGCCAGCGTTGGGCGCCCCCCCCCCCCCCCAACCCAAGGGCCAAGGGGCACACCAGGCGAGCACAGTCAGGGGCACAGGAACACGGAGGGGAGAAGGGGCGAGCAAGGGGGGTGCGCAGCTGTGTCGTGCGAAGTGTCGTGCAACCATACGCCAATGGCAAGCGGGACGGGCCATGGAGTCCACCCGTTCTCCCGTGTCCTTAGCTCACACAGCCTTCGTTAGCTAAATGTCGCTATCTGTCCCCACCAATCCCGCGGAGTTGCCAGCCTTCCGGCGACGTGCCCGGCGCCTGGTAGACACGGTGTCTGATCTCGTCAGACACGGGCCGCACACGTACGCGGCGTTCCAGGCGCGCGTGGACGCGGACCGTCCGGCCAGGGACAACGGGTGGGACCACTTCGTCGACGTCTGCTTGCGGCAGATGTTGGCCCGCGATCCCCACCCGTACAACGCGCCCGACGTTCAGGCGCGGTTCGCAGCGGGCACGGTGCCGTTCGGGGTGCACCTGCTCAACCGACTACTCCGATGTCTACAAGATCTCGGGCAGCTCGAGGACGCGCAGCGCGGACGGCCCCCGGTGGGGTTGGCGGGGCAGCCGGGGTATGCGGCGCCGGGTGCGTTTCCGATGCCGCAGCCCCCTGGCCTCGGGCCCATGCCCATCCCGCCCTTTGGGACTCACCACCACCACCAACTTCATCTCCATCACCTACTTCATCACCCCGTCGGGTTCCCCATGATGCAGCATCACCTCCCACACCAACACGTACACCCGGCAGCTGTGCCACAGCCCCCCGTCCATCTTCACCTTCACCACCAACTGGCGGCTGTGCCACAGCACCCTGTCCACCTACACCATCACCATCATCATCACCATCCGCACCGGCATGTGGAGTACCCGCATCCCCTGCCCCAGCAGCACCCAAGACCGCCTCAGCACACGGTGCCGGTGCCGGAACCGGTGCCGGTGCCTGGGCCGGGGCGGAGTGCCCAGCAGCAGGGGGTGTCGCAAGGGGCTGTGCCACAGCACCTCGTCCACTTTCACCATCACCGTCACCATCACCATCCGCACCAGCAAGTGGAGTACCCACATTCCCTGCCCCAGCAGCAATCACTGACGCCTCAGCACACGATGCCGGTGCCGGAATCGGTTCCGGTGCCTGAGCCAGGGTGGGACGCCCAGCAGCAGGGGGTTTCGCAAGGAGCTGGGCCACAGCACCCAGTCCACCTTCACCATCACCATCGACAACATCGTCCACACCAGCATGTGGAGTACCCACATCCCCTACCCCAGCAGCACCCACGGCGGCCTCAGCACACAATGCCGGTGCTAGAGCCGGTACCGGTGCCTGGGCCGGGGCGGAGCGCCCAACAACAGGGGATGTCCCATGAGGCTGTGCCACGGCACCCCGTCCACCCTCACCGTCACCATCACCATCACAGTCCGCACCTGCATGTGGAATTCCCTCGCCCCCCGCCCCAGCGGCACTCACGGCCGATGCCTCAGCACGCCGTGTCGGTGCCGGTACCGGTGCCGGCTCCAGGACCGGGGCGGGGCGCCCAGCAGCAGGGGGTGTCGCAAGGGGAGGCACATGGTGTGCCCCCGGGCGAGGCGAAGAGTATGGGGGCACCTGCGCCGCCCCTGTCAGAGCCTCAACCGGAGGTTCCCGAGGCGGGGTCGCCACCGCGGACGGTCCAGATGCCGGACCCAGCCGTGCCGCGCGAGGCACCGCCCGTGGTGCCGACGGGCCCGGAGCCAGTGGTGCCGGGTGGGATGCAGGGCGCGGCCCCCGCGGGGAGGACTACGACGGGGGTACAAGCGGGGGAGGATGCGGCGCAGGAGGCGGCAGTGGCTGGCCCGCGAGGCATCAGCGAGCTGCTCGCGCAGGCCCTGGAGGAGTACCGGCGGACGGCCGTGAGGAGTGAGGGAGCCGCGCCGGAAGGGGCTGACGCCGGCGAGCTAATAGCGCAGGCGCTCGCGGCTGTCGCCCCGAGGACGGACGGGGCCAAGGAGACGTCGACGGAGGCGGTTTCTTCGGGGGGACAGGACGCGGGGCGGGGTGTGCCGAAGGCGCCAACGCCAGCGGAGGGCGGCGGGGTTGTGGAGCCCAGTGGGGGACGTGCCATGGGGGAAGGAGTGGAGGAGTGGATGTGGGAGTGGCGGGAGTGGCGCCAGGTGGCACCCGGTGTGCCATGTCCGGCGGGGCTGGCGTACAGCATGGACCTCCATGCGGGCACCAGCTGGGCCCGGCTGCCCGACAACTTGCGGGCACGGCTGGACGCGGCGGAGGCGGCAAGGGGCGGAGGCGCTGACGAGCGGCCTCTGGCGCCCTTCCCGCCGCGGCCGGACACGCCGCCGGCGGTGGTCGCAGCCGGGGACGGGGCGGAGGGGGGGCAGGAAGCGGAGGAAGTGGAGGACGAGGAGGCATACGGGCCCGGCGAGTCGGCGCTGGCCCTCATGTTTGAGGACGACGCCGGGCCCGACGTCTACGCCGGCATGGACGAGGACCCGGCCAACGAGCCGCTGCGGCCCATGCCCACTGCAGTGCCGCCCCCTCCCCTGGGGAGCTGTGAGCGGCGGCACTGCAGGTACCATGCGGCCGAGGGCGCCCACAGGCACCGCCTCACGGGCACGGGGCAGCGGGGGGCAGAGATGCTGGCAAGCGCCCTGGAGCGCTATGAGCTCCAGCGCCCAGGGCAGGTCGCCCGGGAGATGGCCCTGGCGGCGGCGTCCCCGGGCGACGGCCAGGTCCGCTGTGTCCAACTGGGGGATGCGGCGGTCCTGGGTCATCACCCCGGTGATGTCCGGGCGGCCGAGCCCCAGGAAAGCCTCCCCCTGTCGGTGCGCCTGTCCGTGGTGCGCCTGATGGGCGAGGCAGGGCTGGAGGACGTGCGGCGGGACGAAGGCCTGTACGTGGCCTTGTGGCGGGGTGGGGCTGCGGCTTGGCGTCGCGAGCAGGCTGGGCGGCCCCTCACACCCCAGGCGCTGGGGTCCCATGCGCTCCTGGTGGCGTTGCACCCCGAGGGTGCAGAGGTCGTGTTCGGCGCGGACCGCCTGCTGCTGACCGGGGATGGGGCGGTCCTCGTCCCCACCTCCAGCAGCTACCGCCTTGAGAGCCGCGGCGGTGACCTCAAGCTGCTGGTGGTGGTGGGCACGCGCCTCGACGGGAGCGCCGCCCCCCAGGGGTCCGAACGCGCGATCCCGGTGGGAGGAGACGGGGAAGCGGGCCGTGGCGGTGACGAGGTGGGGCAAGAGCAGCCCACGGGGGAGGAGCAGCAGCAGGATCAGCCGGAGGTGGCCAGGGAGGAGGTGGACGTGCAGGCCATTGTGGCGGCGGCCCTGGCGAGGATCTCGGATGCTGCGGGCCCGCCGCCGACGACGGAGGAACTGGAGGAGGAGGACCAGCGCAGGGGGGGTGAGGATGCGCAGGTCGCCATGGAACAGGACGAGGAGCCGGAGTTCAAGGGTGAGGAGGCGCAGGGTGCCGGGGAGCAGGACGAGGAGCTGGTGATCGTGGGGGCGAAGGAAGCGCGTGAGGTGAGCCCCAGGGAGCCGGGGGTGGCGGATAAGGCTGGGCCGAAGACGGGGGAGGAGGAAACCTGCAGGCACTGGGCCAAGGGATGGTGCATGCGGGCAGATGCCTGCCGGTACGCCCACCCCCAGCCGCCGGTGCCGCGGGGAGTACCCCAGGAGTTGCTCCTGATCCTCCAGGCCATGGCCCGTGTGGGGGCTCTCAGCCTGGACCGCAGCCGGGACCACGGCAGGGGCCACGGGACGTTGCTGCAGGATGCGGTGGTAAAGGCGCAAGGGGGAGGACTCCCGGCGGTGGTGTATGCGGTGGAGAGTGGGGGCCTGACCGAGTGGGCGGTGGCGTTGCCGTGTGGCATGGCGGCCCTGCTCACTCCGTTCCCGGTGGTCCCGTGGAGGGACATGGTCACCGTCCAGGAGGCCAACCTGGGATGGGTGTGCACGTGGCACACACATCCTGCCGGCATGGACCCTCGCGAGTGGCAGGCTAAGGCGGTCGTGACGTACCTGTCCTGGTCGTTGCCGGCAGCGCCGGGTGCGTGGGCGCAGTGGTGGGACAGGGCGCTCAGCTGGGCGAGGGATGGCAGTGCTGTGGCGGCCTGCCCTGACCTCCCTCGCGAGCCCGTCTCAGTCCAGCCGTGGACTGTCTCCCTGCATCTCCCCACGGTGGCGGCTCGTCTTGCGACCACGGACCCGGAGGTCTCGCTGCTGGGAGACCGAGAGGGGCCAGGGCTTCGCCTGAGTCAGGGGCTGGAAGTTCGCACCGCCCGCCTCCCCAGCCCTGTGGACGGGGACATCCTGGGGGGACTTCAGTTCACGCGGGCTGGCGGGGCTGACGTGTGGACCGCTGTCCATCGCCAGCTCCCAGACGCGTGGCCCCAGGTGTACCGGCCCCCTGGTCACGAGCGTCTTGTGGGAGTGGAATGGCGCGTGTGGGCCGCCAACGGCCCGTGCCCACCGGTGGTGGTCCTGCCCAGGAGGACCAACCACCCCAGCTGGGAGACCGTGGCAGTCTTGTGGGGATGGGTGGCGGTCCGTTGGGCCGATGGCCACGTCTTCACTGCCCCAAGGGGCACGGTGATCGAGACCGACGGGGGGACGGCGTTGCAGCTCACAGCGGAGCCCCTGACCACGCATGCTGTAGTGGCCGTCCTCCAGTGGGGTGCCAACAAGCCGCAGCCCTGGCGCGATCAGGTCGCAGTGGCTGTCTGGCGGGACCTGCCGGTCCTTAGGGCCGCCGTCTGGTCAGGAGGGGCGGGGCGGCACCTCCCAGGCGCACTCCCCTGGCTGCGGGGCTGCGGAGACGCCTCTCCCCCGCCAGCTGAGTTGCGGGGCGCCCTGGAGCGAGTGTACTCCGAGCCCAGGCACCAATTCCTGGTGGCCGCGGACCATGGGGTGGAGCTCAGCGACGACGTGGTCGCGCTGGCAGCCGACGTGGTGCAGTGCCTGGCCCCCCACGCCATGATGCTCCCGAGGGAGGGGTGGGAAGGCCAGCGGCACGACCAAACCCCGGCTGCCCTCCTCATTGCGAGGTACGTCGAGCTGGGGGGCTCAGAGGCGGTGTACCTCGACCGGTTGGAGACGCCGGACATGCGGCACTGGACGGCCCACCACCTCGTGGCCCCTGACACGCGGTTGGCAGTGGACCCGCTGGGCCGGCCTGTGGTGTCGGGGGCCCCGCCCCAATGGCCGCACACGTGGGACATGGCGGTCCGGACGATGCGCATGGCACCCAGGGGCCAGAGGGCGGGATGGCCGGGTGCGGAGCGTCTGCTGGCGGAGGCCCGGGCGGCACAGGTGCAGCAGCCGGCCGGCAACACCAAGGACTGTGGCGTGTGCGCCCTCATGTCCGCCGTCGGTACCCTCCTCAGGGTGCCGAGGCCGGGCAACCTCCTGTCCGCGCTGGACAGGCGGTGGGTGGCGGCGGTGGTCCTCAACAGGGACATGGGGCCCATCGCGCGTCTGCCGTCCCTGGGGGAGCTGCCTGCGGCGGTGTTGGAGGCCCTGCCGGCGCCCCGCGCGCCCTTGGACCTGGCAAACGTCCCGCACAACGTGGGGCTGCCCGGGGCGCGCATGCAACATGCCCTGCTGTGTATGGCAGCGGCGTCGGACGGGGGGATGTCCATGCTGGCGACAGTGTCCCTGCAGCACGTGCAGGACGCGATGCAGCAGTAGCGGATGCATGCCCCCCAGCCGTGGGAAGAGAGCGCCAAGCGGTGGCTGCGGGTGGAGAGCGTGTCCTCCACCCATACGGTGGGCATGGCGGATATGGGGCGGTTGGTGGTGTTGGAGGGGGCGGAGTATTGGGCCTGTGTTCGGGTGGAAACGGGGGGACTGGAGTGGGTCGTAGTCACCGCGTGCCGGCTTAGGAGGCAGCAGTCCAGGGGCCCGGCCTGCTACCGGGTGTTCCAGGAGTGCCTCAGTGGGCTGGGGCCGGTGCGCAGGGCGCACAGGTGCACGGCCGAGGACATCCCGCCAGCGCCGGCGGTCTTCGTGGAGGTCACGCGGCCGCCAGTGGTCCAGGGGCAGGACGTCTGGCCCATAGTCCCGAGCAACATGTGGCAGGCTGAGCATGCAGCTGGCATATGCAGGGCGCTGCAGGGTCACGCGGCGGCCCTCCCCAGGGCCCCGGCGGCGCAGTCGTCCAGCAACAGGCCGGCAGCCTCGCTTGCACTGCTGCATAGCGCGTCGCGGGCGTGGTACTGGGTTGTGGCGGCGTTGGAGCCCCACTCCTCGGCGCTGCGCCTGTACGATCGCGGGCAGGGCACGGTGCTCACGGTCCGCCCCGCCGACCTGGAGGCCCTGCACCTTAGTGCACTGAGTGGCGACGGGGGCGACGCGCTGTACCTCCAGGGGACCGTGGCAGGCGCGGCCGCGACACACTTCCGCCGGCAGAGCGGAGGAGATGCCCTCCGCCTGGTTATGGCGGAGAACATGGGGCCGTGGCTCCGGGCGTTCTCCACTTCCAGGTGGAGGGTCGAGGGCGACCGGGAGAAGTTCGCCGACGCGTGGCGCCGCTGGGTGGATGAGCAGTTTCCCGTGGGGGGAATGCTGCACCTGCCGCAACCACCAAGCGTGCCACCAGTGCGGCCTGCGGCGCCCCCGGCTGCGGCGGCGAAGCAGGCCCCGAAAGCGGCGCCCCAGCCGCCGCCCAAGAGGAGCCCCCCGCCTCAGTATGGCGCCTATGTCAACATTCGGTACGTGCTGCGGCACTTCGGCGGTGACTTGGCCACGGATCAGCGTGGGACAAAGACGATCAACGTCTGCCCCTGGTCTCGGCTGGATGGGGCTGGTCACTGCACATGGAAGGCTGGCACGCACTGCCGGCCTACCCACCTCCACCCCAAGGACCTGCTAGACCACATCCAGCGGGACCATGTGACTGATCCGGCACAACGGGACCAGGCGCTGGCCATGCTGGCTGGCGTTATGCCGGGGGGCCAGGCGGGGCCTTTCGCATCGGCCCAGGCGGGGTCCAGAGCGCTCACGCTGCCCACGGGTGCCCGCCCTGCGGCGGGGCGCGGGGCGTCGCCGTCGGCAGCACGGTCTCGGGCGATTGGGTCTGCAGCGCGGCGTGGGGCAGTGACTTCTACGGGGAGTGCGGCGGCAAGTACGTCCGGCGGGCAGGCTGAGGGGGAGCCTGCCGCATCTGCCGGGTCTCAGCAGGCGACGACATCCTCGGGCAGAGGCCCACGGGGTCAGGGGCCACCTCGCCAGTCACCCGCGCCGGATGCAGGTGGTCCCCCAGAGCCTGCTGGTGGCCCCTCTCCATCCAGTGATCCGGATCCGGCGGGGGGCCCCGATCCACACGTGCAGCCATGAAGGGGCCCCGCCTCCGACACCAGAGCGGCGGTGTCCTGGAACGTCCAGGGCTCGATGCGGGGGGACGGCGTACCAGTGACCCCAGGTATGCTCGACGGTGAAGCGGTGGCGGCGGGTATCATGAAGGCCGAGGGTGCCATCCTGGGCCTATTCCAGGAGACTGGCCTGCAGGACCCTCAAGGTGTGGTGCACTCCGAGAACCAGTGGCGTCACCATGGGTATCATACATACCCAGGGGTGGATGCCCAGGCGGCGTCGGCGGCGGCGGTGCGCGGCGGGCTCTTGATTGCCCTTCGGGCGGACGTGTTCGCCGCGGAGGAGGTTCGAGACATCGTGGACATCGTGCCGGGCAAGGCCATGGCCCTGGATGTGGTGACCGCAGGTGGCACCCTCACGGTCATCAACGTCCACGGCCCGGGTAGCGGCGGCGACTCCTGGGCGTCTAAGGCGTCCTTCTGGGCTGACGTGGCCATGTACGCGGCGGCCAAGAGCGCGGGTGGCACCAGGGCCGTGCTCCTCGGAGGGGACTTCAACGTGTGGCTGGAGTCCCCGTGGCACCCTACCACGAGGAGGTTCCAAGCCCTGTGGGAACAGTGTGGCTTCCGCAGGGCAGGCCCGGAACGGGAGGAGGACAGGAGGCCCACGAGGGCGGGGCACCGACTGGACTCCTTCCTTCTGAACTCGCCTCTGGTCCCGTGGGCGGCGCGTGAGCGCCCTCACTTGGCGCCGGGGCGGTCTCCAGCGTCGCTGGGGTCGGATCATGGCCCTGTGGTCCTGGACATCCCGCTAGCGGTGGCCGGCAAAGAGAGGGTCACCAGGATGGCCTACTCGCACGCCCAAGGCAGGCTGCATGCCATACGCCCGGACTCCCCGGGGGTTCGTGAGGCGGTGGCGGCAGTACTGCAGAAGGCCTGCGGGGATCAGCGGCTACAGGCGTGGCTCTCATCGGACCAGGACACTGCCACCATGGGCACGTCGGAGGTGCAGGCGGTCTTTGACCTGCTCTACGCCTTCCGTGATGACGTGTCCAGGGTCACGGGAGTGCGCATGCCTTCCGGCGTGGACCCGCAGTACCCACACGGGCAGGCGGTAACGGAGGCGTCGCTGGACCAGGTCCTCTCGGATCAGCAGGCCCTGGCCTGGCGTGCCCATCAGCTGTGGCAACGGGACGCGGCGGCGGCCGGACTCCACTCCCAGGAAGCAACTGCCCTGCTACAGCACCTCCGGCGAGTGGACCCCGACCTGTCCCCCGCCTCGGTTGAGGACCTGCGTGCCGCATTGGACCAACAGCTCCGACAGCTGGAGACACGCGTGGAGGAGCTGCGGGATGTCCTCAGGAGCAACAGGCGCCGGTCCATCAAGGACTACTGGCGGGGCAGGGTACCGGACCTGCAGCTCCGATGGACGGCGATACGGGGGGCCATCAACGTGGTGAACTATGCCCCGTCAGGCCTATGGTCCGTACGCGTCCGCGAGTCGGAGAAGGTGCTCTTGGAGGCCTCGGACGTCATTGGCGAGGTCCAGAGGTATTGGGAGGCGCTGTACGCCAAGCGGCCAGTGAACCTGCCGGCCTTCGAGCGGCTGGTCCGGGCCCACATTCCCAAAGGGGTGCCGGAGGAGTGGAGGTCGGTACAGGACTACACCATGCAGGACCTTAAAGACGCCGTGAGGCAGGCCGTGGCGGACGACAAAGCTCCGGGGTCCAACCGGGTCACGGCAGCCCTCATAGCAGAGCTGCCTGAACCGGTGCAGGGGCTCCTGGTGCATGCGTACAGGGCAATCCTGCGGGGTGCGGATGTCCCGGAGTCCTGGCACGAGGCCATTATCTGGCTGATGCCCAAGGGCACAGCCACGGGCAACCTGGACGAGTACAGGACGATAGCGCTGGGGCAGCAAGACATGCGAATGCTCATGACCCCCCTCATGCGGAGGTTCACAGCTGTTCTGGCACGCAAGGGACTGGCCGCGGACTGGCAGTTCGGAGCCATGCCGGGCTCCACGGCGGCTGCCCCGGTATTCCTGGCCCAGCGCAGGCTGCAGCGTGGGATGGAGGAAAACCACGTCCTGGCCTTCGATGTGTCGAAAGCTTTTGACACAGCGCCGCACGGAGCACTGGCGCTCCTCCTGCGCCACATGGGTGTCCCGGAGGAGCTCATCAGGCTCTTCCACACCCTCAGCTGCGGGTCCCTGGTGCGCATCGTCACTGCGCATGGCCCGACGCCGAGCATACGGCTCCACAGGGGCCTGCGGCAGGGCAGTGCGGAGAGCGCTGTGCTCTACCTCCTCCTATTGGAGCCTCTCCTGCGGAGCCTTGCCTGTAAGGCGCGGGGAGATGCTCGCCACGCGGTGCCACCCCTGGTACAGGCGTACTGTGATGACCTCCTGCTGATAGCACACTCCCTGCCGCAATTCCTGGAGTATGCGGCGATGATAGCGCGGTATCTCACGGACATGGGCATGTCCCTCAACGTGAGCAAATGCGCCTATGCCAGTACTGCTCGCATCCACTCGATTATGGTATACCTGAACCCGGGGGACACAGCGGCCCCATGGGTATGCTTACGTGCCAAGGGCACGGTACCATACTTGGGCCTGCGCCTCGATCCCAGGGGGATGGCGACCATGAAGGAGAAACATGTACTCCGGTGTGAAGCCCTGCTGGGCTGGTGCAAGAACACGCTGGGGCCGGCGTCGGTGCCTCATGAGGTGATGGCGGCCGTGGTTGGTGGCATCGTGCGGTACGCGGCGCCCTACCTGTCCGACACGGCGGAGGCGGTGGTCAAGCTGAATACTGCCATCAAGGCTGCGGCCCTGCAGTTCGAGAAGCTGCCCAAGGACCTGTCCAACGTGGCGGTGCGGTCAGGTCATGGGCTACGGTTGGCAGATGTCCAGGTTATATGCCGCGACTCCGTCGTGGCGACCGTGGCTCAGCTCACCCACCACAGGTCGATGACGGTCCGTGATGAGCTGCGGGCCATGCTCCGAGACATGCACGTGCAGTACGGAGTGTGCGGGCAGTCCATGGTGCCCTCTGCGTCATTCGCCACACACGCTGGCAATACGTGGGTGGACAGGGTGCTCAGGGCGATGGGGACGTTGCGCGTGGGGCTTCTCATGCCATCGTCGGTGTACTCGTGTGTACACGCCCATCTGCCGCAAGTGCAGTGGGCAGGGCGGAAGTGGGTATCCCAATCCTACGCCTTCAAGGGTAGGGACATCTGCATTCTCTCGGGGCCCCGCACGGATGCGGCAGTGCAGTCCCTGACTGATCCCGCAAATGACCTCCTGCATGCGCGGCTCCCCTGCCCTACGCCTGGGCACTGGGCGGTCCAGCTACAGGAGTGCCACGAGGACCACCTGCACCTTCCGCACGCGGGAGTAGGACCCCACCAGCTGGACCACGTGTGGCTCACGGGGCTTCGCGACGTCTTCCGGCCGCAGCTGCCCGGTCCGTTGACTCACCGGCTCATTCACCCAGTGCGCCGAAAGAAGGCCAGCAAACGCAATAGACAGTCCGCTGCGGGGGACGTGTATGTGGTGGGCGGATACAGGGAAGAAGGATGGGATCCGGCCAACCCGGGGCTGTCCATGCCGTTCGTCCCGCTGGCCGCCCTCCTGTTTCTGCTGGGGGACGTCTTTGAGGGCTACCAGCAGCAAGACGATCCGGCGTCCGTCCCCCTACTCACTCCCCACGCCGGGGGCGGCATAAGCCCGCCACCACTGTGGGTTGTGCACGGACAGCCAGCGTTTTCCAGGGCGTGCGCGGCGGTGCACAAGTGCAGCGAATGGGCAATTGTTCTTCTGCTACCGGCAGGCCCAATCCCGGATCCGGATGAGCACTCGGTCCCGGAAGTGGTCCGAATGTCCAACGTGCCGCATGATCCGCATGTCGCCGTCACGTCGTTGCGTGGTGGTGGCGCAGTGGAGCAGGGGTCTGTCGTGGTGTACCAGCCTTCCTGCTCCGCAACGGTTTGGGGGGCGGAATACACCACCGCCCTGGACGCCATCAAGTCAGTCTGCGGATGTGACCTGGCCTGGAGACCACATGCGGTGTATCGACCGAGGGTGGTCCTGTCCCCGAAGCTCACGGCCTCCAGCGCGGCGTCTCTGGGAAAGGTGGTGCAGAGCCCCCACTCCGACGTGGCGTGGCTAGAGCCCCACCGGTACTGCTGGGTGCCGGTGGCGACTAAAGTCACATCGTCTGACGCGTCGCCCCAGGGAGACGACGCCACAAATGTGGCGGTGGCCAGCCACGGAATCCCCACGTGGACGGGTGCCATCTACGGCACGGTCCCGGAGGCAGAGATCATTGGCGCGGCGGCGTACTTGTTGCACACGCCCCCGTCAGCGTGCACGGTACACGTGGTGGATGCATCCGTCATAGGAGCGCATCTCCGCAGGGCGCAGGAGGCCCTGTACCGTGGCATCAAGGGGCCGACGTCACATCTGGTCAATCAACATGCACTGAGCTGGATAGTGGAGGGGCTGCGGCGGCTGCCGCGCCGAGTTGGGGGGCCGCACCACTGGGTGGTGAGGCAGAGCTCACACTTAGCGGCGGTCCCGCTTGAGGCACCGGACTCTGCCGCGGCCCGTGCGATGGCCCCGCCAGTCCATCTTGTCCTGCCGAAGGAGCACGCCATCCTCTTGGTACCGGGGGATAATGGTGAGCTCGAGCCGCGTGTACCATCCATGCAAGCCCTTCAGCAGGTCCGGGAGATAGAGTGGCGTTCGCTAGCGGCACGCACCAGGGCGCACACGCCACTAGCTGGCGCCTGCGAGGCGATGTCCCTGGGAGCTGTGCACCACGGCCCAACGCACAGGAATATGCTGCGGGCACGTGACGGTCGCTTGTCCACCATGCAGGTCATGCGACGGTGGAGACAGAAGCTCACGCGTGTGGCAATACCAGCCCACCCCTGTATCTTCTGTGGGGGGCCGGAGGAGGACATCGGCCACATGCGCCTACTGTGTGCGCGGGACGAGGAGGTGGCTGGGCTCCTGTGCAGGCGTGTGGAGGAGTTCACGGCGGAGCTACCCCTAACGGACAGGGCGGTGGAGTTCGTGGCGTGGAGGGAGCACGGCTGCAGGTGGGCAGAATCCCTGATGGCAGGTGTCGTACCCGGGGACCTGAAGCGGCTGTTCGCTGCGGTGCGAGCGGCGTCGTCCCGGGGTCCTGCCAAGGCCAGACTCTTTGTGGAGGACATGGTCCAGATTGGGGAAGATGTGTATGCCCGCAGGAACCATCGGCTCACCCAGATCATGCAGCTGCCGATGCAAGATCGAAGGAGGGCGGTATACGCGTTCCTGCGCGGTGACACACCCTTCTGCCCGCCGGCAGGGAGGATCCTGCAGCGTCCGCCGTGGAACCCGTTTGCCGGCCTCCCCGGCGACCTGCGGGCAACCTTTCTGAGGGCACCGCTGCACGCACTGCTGGTGTCGCGGTCGTGCATCGAGCGTGAGGAGGCCCTGTCCTTGTTCCCTCACTGGATGGCGGCGGTGGCGCAGGCCTTCGACCGGTGGATCGGTTCCTGGGTGGCGCGAGACATCACGGCATTCAGGGAGTGGTCCCGCGTGGTGTCGGCGCAGTCCTGGGCCCAGGTGCGGGGTACCAAGGTGAGACACCCTGACGGCCAGAGTGATCCCTGGCTCCAGGTGTACGCCAACCATCCAGCTGTGGGGAACGTCGTGGGCTGGCCTCGCGAGGTGCTGCCAGTCCTTCAGCAACCTCTGTGCGGTCTCCCAGTCCTGGCGGTGGCTGTCGTACTTGACGTGGGTACGTTGTGGCTATGTGACCGGCAGCTGCGACGAGCCGTACCGGCGGTCACGGAGCAGCGGTCCATGGCAGTGTTAGTGGGCTCCGAGCAGCTGGCGCGGGTACAGGGCGACGACGCGCAAGGCCAAGTCACGGAGGCCATGTTCTCTCTGCCAGAGGGGGACGACCACGTGGCTGCCGATGCCCGTCACACCCTTGACACCCTGGGTCTCAGGGCGGTCATTGAGGCTCGGGCGGGAGGGCAACGCTTGGTTCTGGCTTCCGCCAGGGGCCCGGAGCAGGACGGGGTTGTTGTCGTCGGGGAGGTCTTGCGGGACTACGGTTGGGAGCTCCTGGCGCATGGCACGCGCGGCCCCAAGGTGGCGCGGTGGCCCCGGCTGCTTGAGAGCCTGCCGGAGATGCCCGACGGACGACCGATACTCCGCCCGGTGTCCACGTGGGAGGAGGCGAGGCGCAGCCTCCTCAGTAGTGCCACAGCACGCACGCTGACAGGGGCTTTGCTCGGGCTCCAGGACGCGTGCTGCGATGTATGGCAGGACCTGTGGTCGCAGTGCTGTGATGGTAGCTGCGTTCCATCGCGGTCTGTGCTTCCGCAGCGATGCCACGGGTGCGGGGAGACGGTGTCCGTTTGGGTTCATCAGTGTGCCTCCGCCCCGCTGTGCGGGACATGTCAGGAGCATGCCGACAGGGGGTGGCCTAAGGCGAGGTGGGCACTGCGGCACTCTGGACGGATGTCCTCAAGTGCCTGGACGACTATCCAGGGTGGCCTGAAGAGCGTCCGAGTGGAAGGGGTACGGTGCCCTGGAGCGCCGTCTGCGGCCCTGCCCCTGATGCTGTGGTGGGCGGCTCTGGAGGGCGACTCACGGATACTCTGGTTGTGGCATCACGGAGGAAATGGTGACGGAGTGGTGGGTGCCGGGGGTGCAGGTTGATGGGGATGGGAATTGTGGGTGCACCAGCTACCATCCCTACGCTGGACGCAGCGGAGGGAGTGGCGCCTGAGAAGCAGTGCCTACGCGGCCTGATTGTGCGGTACTGGCAGGCGGCGTATGACGGCCAACGCGATGTGACAGGTCGTGCCGGCCTGATGGTGAGCCGTACTGCCCCCGTGCATGAGGGTCGGACAGGGATGCTTCACCCGCCTGCCCCGGGTCGCCGCATACAACAGTGAGGTGTCATGGGTCGTCCCGACCAGGGTAATAAGGCCCAAACCCCTGTAGGGTATTCCCATGGCACCGGGGTCTCTACTGGCGGCCCGGCTACGGCAGTCTTGGGAGTGGTTGCTCGGGATACACCGGGGGTGCACGGAGATGTTTGGGGGTTACAGCGCTGCGGCGCCCCCTGGGAGTGTTGCACGGGGTTGCGGGGTCAGCCTGCAGGCCCCAGGAGCGGCGACGGGGCGAAGATGTGTGCGTGGAAGGTTATGACGGTGGGGTCATCAGGGGGACAGTATGGCGGGCGTCGTGGAGACGGCATGGCAGCCTGGAGGGAGCGCTCACAGGGGGCACGTGGAGTTCCAGGTGGCGGAGTACTGGAGTCTTGGGGGTCAACGCGGCGGTACTGGGATCCGTACGGCGGGGGTACGCGGCGGTACTGGGGAGCCGTGCAGTGGGGGAGCAGCGGGGAAGTTCCAGATGACGGTGTACTGACATCGTGGGGGTGTACGCGGCGGTACAGGGGACCGTATGGTGGGGGTATGCGGCGGTACTGGAGTCCGTACGGTGGGGGAACGCGGCGGTACTGGGGAACCGTACAGTGGGGGGGCACGGGGATGCATGGCGGTACTGGGGTGTCCCCCTGACCCCTCTAACAACTCAGGGGGAGCGCGGGGGCATCCCCTGGCCCCGTTAACAAACTAGAGGGACCGTGCCTGCGGGCATGTACATAGTCTAACCTCTGACCATGGCCTTGTGGTTGCAGTGGTGAGTGTCGTGGCGGCTAGCAGGTGGCGTCGGCGTGGCAACAGCGGTACTGCGCGGCGTCGTAGTGAAGAGTATGCAGTCGCCTCACCACTGTAACAGCTTACCCCTGGGGGGCACCGGTCCGGTCGGCTAGAGGCGAGGAGGGCAGGGGAGCGGCGTGCTGAGTGGTCCGGGGGGTGACGCGCGGGCCAATGCTATAAGTAGGCTCGCCACGTCGTCGGTGGGGGCCGAACCTGCGGCCTGGCCGCTGCTGTGGCGGAAGAGGCGCAACCACGGAAGCTGGCCAATCAGTGCAGGTAAGGGTCAAGGGTAGGCGCCAGGGCATTGTATGTGGGCCAGATGAGGTGCACCTGGTAACCACGGCCCGGGGCGAGCCTCTGGTGGGTACCCCTACAGGGGGTCGATAACCAAGCTACGGCACCCACCAGCCCGAATCCCAGCCAGCGATATTCACGGGTTGCGCCACTCCCGTCGCAAAGCGGCCGGCGTCCCCCCCTGTAGACCCTCAAGATATATTATATGTGGGCAAGTGAATGCCTCGATGCAGACTGGGCGCTGGCCCCTGACATGGGATGCCAGCATGGTATATATCTGGGGTGTGGGGGCAGCACGGGGCCACGGGGACTTGGAGTTGGTAACGTGTTTCTGTACTATACTAGGGGGCTGGTGCGGTGGGAAGATGGCGTACAATGTGGAGACATGGGGGCGATGACAGCTGAGGGCCAGGCTAGGCTGGAGCCTCCCAGAAATCCTGGCTGTGCACATACAGGCTAGTGCGTGCTGGCAGAGGGATACGTGGAGTCAGGGGTGGTGGGCAGTTTCGAGGACGCGGACGACAAAGGATTACGTGGGGTCATGGGTGTTGGGTGTCTCCACAGTGGCGGGGCAACGTGAACGATGGAGGGTCAGCTCTCGCTTCGCCGCATGCGTGCTGCTTTGTTCCTTGGTTGCTGCATTGCGACGGACAGAGGTGCCCTTGCTTTCTGCTTGTTGCGATGCTGCTGCGCTGCTTTGCCTTGCCCCCTTACCCCCGGCGAACAAACGGGCCAGCGTCCGTCGCCGTTGCTAATGCTAACGCTTTGCAGTTGCCACTGCCCCCAAAGCCTGGTTGCCCGGTATCCCCGGTCCTCTGGGTCCTCCGTCATGCTGTGGGCCACCTCAGGCAGCCCTGGGACCCACGGGATCGAGCGAGGCAGGAACCACCTGTCGGCGCGAGATGCCCGGTAACTCCAGTAGACGGCATGATAAGTGGTTATGACTATGACTATGACTATATATATATATATATATATATATATATATATATATATATATATATATATATATGTATATATATATATATATATATATATATATATATATATATATATATATATACATACATATATATATATATATATATATATATATACACATATATATATATATATATATATATATATGTATATATATATATATATATATATATATATATATATATATATATATATATATATATATATATATATATATATATATATATATATATATATATATATATATATATATATATATATATATATATATATATATATATATATATATATATATATATATATATATATATATATATATATATATATATATATATATATATATATATATATATATATATATATATATATATATATATATATATATATATATATATATATATATATATATATATATATATATATATATATATATATATATATATATATATATATATATATATATATATATATATATATATATATATATATATATATATATATATATATATATATATATATATATATATATATATATATATATACATACATATATATATATATATATATATATATATACATATATATATATATATACATATATATATATATATATATATATACATACATATATATATATATAGAAATATATATATATATATATATATATATATATATATATATATATATATATATATATATATATATATATATATATATATATATATATATATATATATATATATATATATATATATATATATATATATATATATATATATATATATATATATATATATATATATATATATATATATATATATATATATATATATATATATTCGATTATGGTATACCTGAACCCGGGGGACACAGCGGCCCCATGGGTATGCTTACGTGCCAAGGGCACGGTACCATACTTGGGCCTGCGCCTCGATCCCAGGGGGATGGCGACCATGAAGGAGAAACATGTACTCCGGTGTGAAGCCCTGCTGGGCTGGTGCAAGAACACGCTGGGGCCGGCGTCGGTGCCTCATGAGGTGATGGCGGCCGTGGTTGGAGGCATCGTGCGGTACGCGGCGCCCTACCTGTCCGACACGGCGGAGGCGGTGATCAAGCTGAACACTGCCATCAAGGCTGCGGCCCTGCAGTTCGAGAAGCTGCCCAAGGACCTGTCCAACGTGGCGGTGCGGTCAGGTCATGGGCTACGGTTGGCAGATGTCCAGGTTATATGCCGAGACTCCGTCGTGGCGACCGTGGCTCAGCTCACCCACCACAGGTCGATGACGGTCCGTGATGAGCTGCGGGCCATGCTCCGAGACATGCACGTGCAGTACGGAGTGTGCGGGCAGTCCATGGTGCCCTCTGCGTCATTCGCCACACACGCTGGCAATACGTGGGTGGACAGGGTGCTCAGGGCGATGGGGACGTTGCGCGTGGGGCTTCTCATGCCATCGTCGGTGTACTCGTGTGTACACGCCCATCTGCCGCAAGTGCAGTGGGCGGGGCGGAAGTGGGTATCCCAATCCTACGCCTTCAAGGGTAGGGACATCTGCATTCTCTCGGGGCCCCGCACAGATGCGGCAGTGCAGTCCCTGACTGATCCTGCAAATGACCTCCTGCATGCGCGGCTCCCCTGCCCTGCGCCTGGGCACTGGGCGGTCCAGCTACAGGAGTGCCACGAGGACCACCTGCACCTTCTGCACGCGGGAGTAGGGCCCCACCAGCTGGACCACGTGTGGCTCACGGGGCTTCGCGACGTCTTCCGGCCGCAGCTGCCCGGTCCGTTGACTCACCGTCTCATTCACCCAGTGCGCCGAAAGAAGGCCAGCAAACGCAATAGACAGTCCGCTGCGGGGGACGTGTATGTGGTGGGCGGATACAGGGAGGAAGGATGGGACCCGGCCAACCCGGGGCTGTCCATGCCGTTCGTCCCGCTGGCCGCCCTCCTGTTTCTGTTGGGGGACGTCTTTGAGGGCTACCAACAGCAAGACGATCCGGCGTCCGTCCCCCTGCTCACTCCTCACGCCGGGGGCGGCATAAGTCCGCCACCACTGTGGGTTGTGCACGGACAGCCAGCGTTTTCCAGGGCGTGCGCGGCGGTGCACAAGTGCAGCGAATGGGCAATTGTTCTTCTGCTACCGGCAGGCCCAATCCCGGATCCGGATGAGCACTCGGTCCCGGAAGTGGTCAGGATGTCCAACGTGCCGCATGATCCGCACGTCGCCGTCACGTCGTTGCGTGGTGGTGGCGCAGTGGAGCAGGGGTCTGTCGTGGTATACCAGCCTTCCTGCTCCGCAACGGTTTGGGGGGCGGAATACACCACCGCCCTGGACGCCATAAAGTCAGTCTGCGGATGTGACCTGGCCTGGAGACCACATGCGGTGTATCGACCGAGGGTGGTCCAGTCCCCGGAGCTCACGGCCTGCAGCGCGGCGTCCCTGGGAAAGGTGGTGCAGAGCCCCCACTCCGACGTGGCGTGGCTAGAGCCCCACCGGTACTGCTGGGTGCCGGTTGCGACTAAAGTCACATCGTCTGACGCGTCGCCCCAGGGAGACGACGCCACAAATGTGGCGGTGGCCAGCCACGGAATCCCCACGTGGACGGGTGCCATCTACGGCACGGTCCCGGAGGCAGAGATCATCGGCGCGGCGGCGTACTTGTTGCACACGCCCCCGTCAGCGTGCACGGTACACGTGGTGGATGCGTCCGTCATAGGAGCGCATCTCCGCAGGGCGCAGGAGGCCCTGTACCGTGGCATCAAGGGGCCGACGTCACATCTGGTCAATCAACATGCACTGAGCTGGATAGTGGAGGGGCTGCGGCGGCTGCCGCGCCGAGTTGGGGGGCCGCACCACTGGGTGGTGAGGCAGAGCTCGCACTTGGCGGCGGTCCCGCTTGAGGCACCGGACTCTGCCGCGGCCCGTGCGATGGCCCCGCCAGTCCATCTTGTCCTGCCGAAGGAGCACGCCATCCTCTTGGTACCGGGGGATAATGGTGAGCTCGAGCCGCGTGTACCATCCATGCAAGCCCTTCAGCAGGTCCGGGAGATAGAGTGGCGTTCGCTAGCGGCACGCACCAGGGCGCACACGCCACTAGCTGGCGCCTGCGAGGCGATGTCCCTGGGAGCTGTGCACCACGGCCCAACGCACAGGAATATGCTGCGGGCACGTGACGGTCGCTTGTCCACCATGCAGGTCATGCGACGGTGGAGACAGAAGCTCACGCGTGTGGCAATACCAGCCCACCCCTGTATCTTCTGTGGGGGGCCGGAGGAGGACATCGGCCACATGCGCCTACTGTGTGCGCGGGACGAGGAGGTGGCTGGGCTCCTGTGCAGGCGTGTGGAGGAGTTCACGGCGGAGCTACCCCTAACGGACAGGGCGGTGGAGTTCGTGGCGTGGAGGGAGCACGGCTGCAGGTGGGCAGAATCCCTGATGGCGGGTGTCGTCCCCGGGGACCTGAAGCGGCTGTTCGCTGCGGTGCGAGCGGCGTCGTCCCGGGGTCCTGCCAAGGCCAGGCTCTTTGTGGAGGACATGGTCCAGATTGGGGAAGATGTGTATGCCCGCAGGAACCATCGGCTCACCCAGATCATGCAGCTGCCGATGCAAGATCGAAGGAGGGCGGTATACGCGTTCCTGCGCGGTGACACACCCTTCTGCCCGCTGGCAGGGAGGATCCTGCAGCGTCCGCCGTGGAACCCGTTTGCCGGCTTCCCCGGCGACCTGCGGGCAACCTTTCTGAGGGCACCGCCGCACGCACTGCTGGTGTCGCGGTCGTGCATCGAGTGTGAGGAGGCCCTGTCCTTGTTCCCTCACTGGATGGCGGCGGTGGCGCAGGCCTTCGACCGGTGGATCGGTTCCTGGGTGGCGCGGGACATCACGGCATTCAGGGAGTGGTCCCGCGTGGTGTCGGCGCAGTCCTGGGCCCAGGTGCGGGGTACCAAGGTGGGAAACCCTGACGGCCAGAGTGATCCCTGGCTCCAGGTGTACGCCAACCATCCAGCTGTGGGGAACGTCATGGGCTGGCCTCGCGAGGTGCTGCCAGTCCTTCAGCAACCTCTGTGCGGTCTCCCAGTCCTGGCGGTGGCTGTCGTACTTGACGTGGGTACGTTGTGGCTATATGACCGGCAGCTGCGACGAGCCGTACCGGCGGTCGCGGAGCAGCGGTCCATGGCAGTGTTAGTGGGCTCCAAGCAGCTGGCGCGGGTACAGGGCGACGACGCGCAAGGCCAAGTCACGGAGGCCATGTTCTCTCTGCCAGAGGGGGACGACCACGTGGCTGCCAATGCCCGTCACACCCTTGACACCCTGGGTCTCAGGGCGGTCATTGAGGCTCGGGCGGGAGGGCAACGCTTGGTTCTGGCTTCCGCCAGGGGCCCGGAGCAGGACGGGGTTGTTGTCATCGGGGAGGTCTTGCGTGACTACGGTTGGGAGCTCCTGGCGCATGGCACGCGCGGCCGCAAGGTGGCGCGGTGGCCCCGGCTGCTTGAGAGCCTGCTGGAGATGCCCGACGGACGACCGATACTCCGCCTGGTGTCCACGTGGGAGGAGGCGAGGCGCAGCCTCCTCAGTAGTGCCACAGCACGCACGCTGACAGGGGCTTTGCTCGGGCTCCAGGACGCGTGCTGCGATGTATGGCAGGACCTGTGGTCGCAGTGCTGTGATGGTAGCTGCGTTCCATCGCGGTCTGTGCTTCCGCAGCGATGCCACGGGTGCGGGGAGACGGTGTCCGTTTGGGTTCATCAGTGTGCCTCCGCCCCGCTGTGCGGGACATGTCAGGAGCATGCCGACAGGGGGTGGCCTAAGGCGAGGTGGGCACTGCGGCACTCTGGACGGATGTCCTCAAGTGCCTGGACGACTATCCAGGGCGGCCTGAAGAGCGTCCGAGTGGAAGGGGTACGGTGCCCTGGAGCGCCGTCTGCGGCCCTGCCCCTGATGCTGTGGTGGGCGGCTCTGGAGGGCGACTCACGGATACTCTGGTTGTGGCATCACGGAGGAAATGGTGACGGAGTGGTGGGTGCCGGGGGTGCAGGTTGATGGGGATGGGAATTGTGGGTGCACCAGCTACCATCCCTACGCTGGACGCAGCGGAGGGAGTGGCGCCTGAGAAGCAGTGCCTACGCGGCCTGATTGTGCGGTACTGGCAGGCGGCGTATGACGGCCAACGCGATGTGACAGGTCGTGCCGGCCTGATGGTGAGCCGTACTGCCCCCGTGCATGAGGGTCGGACAGGGATGCTTCACCCGCCTGCCCCGGGTCGCCGCATACAACAGTGAGGTGTCATGGGTCGTCCCGACCAGGGTAATAAGGCCCAAACCCCTGTAGGGTATTCCCATGGCACCGGGGTCTCTACTGGCGGCCCGGCTACGGCAGTGTTGGGAGTGGTTGCTCGGGATACACCGGGGGTGCACGGAGTTGTTTGGGGGTTACAGCGCTGCGGCGCCCCCTGGGAGTGTTACACGGGGTTGCGGGGTCAGCCTGCAGGCCCCAGGAGCGGCGACGGGGCGAAGATGTGTGCGTGGAGGGTTATGACGGTGGGGTCATCAGGGGGACAGTATGGCGGGCGTCGTGGAGACGGCATGGCAGCCTGGAAGGAGCGCTCACAGGGGGCACGTGGAGTTCCAGGTGGCGGAGTACTGGAGTCTTGGGGGTCAACGCGGCGGTACTGGGATCCGTACGGTGGGGGTACGCGGCGGTACTGGGGAGCCGTACAGTGGGGGAGCAGCGGGGAAGTTCCAGATGACGGTGTACTGACATCGTGGGGGTGTACGCGGCGGTACAGGGGACCGTATGGTGGGGGTACGCGGCGGTACTGGGGCCCGTACGGTGGGGGAACGCGGCGGTACTGGGGAACCGTATAGTGGGGGAGCACGGGGATGCATGGCGGTACTGGGGTGTCCCCCTGACCCCTCTAACAACTCAGGGGGCGCGTGAAGGCATCCCCTGGCCCCGTTATCAAACTAGAGGGACCGTGCCTGTGGGCATGTACATAGTCTAACCTCTGACCATGGCCTTGTGGTTGCAGTGGTGAGTGTTGTGGCGGCTAGCAGGTGGCGTCGGCGTGGCAACGGCGGTACTGCGCGGCGTCGTGGTGAAGAGTATGCAGTCACCTCACCACTGTAACGGCTTACCCCTGGGGGGCGCCAGTCCGGTCGGCTAGAGGCGAGGAGGGCAGGGGAGCGGCATGCTGAGTGGTCCGGGGGGTGACGCGCGGGCCAATGCTATAAGTAGGCTCGCCACGTCGTCGGTGGGGGCCGAACCTGCGGCCTGGCCGCTGCTGTGGCGGAAGAGGCGCAACCACGGAAGCTGGCCAATCAGTGCAGGTAAGGGTCAAGGGTAGGCGCCAGGGCAATGTATGTGGGCCAGATGAGGTGCACCTGGTAACCACGGCCCGGGGCGAGCCTCTGGTGGGTACCCCTACAGGGGGTCGATAACCAAGCTACGGCACCCACCAGCCCGAATCCCAGCCAGCGATATTCACGGGTTGCGCCACTCCTGTCCCAAAGCGGCCGGCGTCCCCCCCTGTAGACCCTCAAGATATATTATAAGTGGGCAAGTGAATACCTCGGAGCAGATTGGGCGCTGGCCCCTGACATGGGATGCCAGCATGGTATATATCTGGGGTGTGGGGGCAGCACGGGGCCACGGGGACGTGGAGTTGGTAACGTGTTTCTGTACTATACTAGGGGACTGGTGCGGTGGGAAGATGGCGTACAATGTGGAGACATGGGGGCAATGAAAGCTGAGGGCCAGGCTAGGCTGGAGCCTCCCAGAAATCCTGGCTATGCACATACGGGCTATCTCGTGCTGGCAGAGGGATACGTGGAGTCAGGGGTGGTGGGCAGTTTCGAGGACGCGGACGACAATGGATTACGTGGGGTCATGGGTGTTGGGTGTCTCCACAGTGGCGGGGCTACGTGAACGATGGAGGGTCAGCTCTCGCTTCGCCGCATGCGTGCTGCTTTGTTCCTTGGTTGCTGCTTTGCGACCGACAGAGGTGCCCTTGCTTTCTGCTTGTTGCGATGCTGCTGCGCTGCTTTGCCTTGCCCCCTTACCCCCGGCGAACAAACGGGCCAGCGTCCGTCGCCGTTGCTAATGCTAACGCTTTGCAGTTGCCACTGCCCCCAAAGCCTGGTTGCCCGGTATCCCCGGTCCTCTGGGTCCTCCGTCATGCTGTGGGCCACCTCAGGCAGCTCGTTGTATGTATATATATATATATATATATATATATATATATATATATATATATATATATATATATATATATATATATATATATATACATATATATATATATATATATATATATACATACAACGAGGGCCAGGTGCGTGCCTGCGACATGCGTGCGACATGCCTACACAGTGTCCTGCGAAGTGTTCTTCGTAGTGAAGAGAAGAGAAAGGGCAGGGCAGGGAGGGAGGGGCCGGGTGTATGCCTGCGACATGCGTGCGACTTGCCTACAAAGAGTCCTGCGTAGTGTTATACGTAAGAGTAGAGAGGGAAAAGGGCAGGGGAGGGAGGGGGAGGTAGGGCGGGAGTAGAGGGCCGCAGGCTGCGGGCCGGTGCGGACGGAACCAGGGCGCCTGGGAGCGGCAAGGTGAAGGGGGAGTGGGAGGGGTGCCTCGCGTGTTGCTCCGCGAAGTGTTTGCCGGGAGGGTAAAGGGAGGACGGGGACAGAGACACCGAGGGCCAGGGACCAAGGGACCTGGGAAGGGGGGCACGTGAGGACGAGGGAGGGCGAGCAGACAGGGTGCAGGACAGGGCCAAGGGGCCAGGGCAGAGAGAGGGGGCAAAGAGGGAGCGCTGCCACGCGAATTGCTCCGCATTGTGCTCGCGCTGGCCGGAGGGCAGAAGGGCAGGGAAGGCAGGGCAGGGAAGAGGGCGTGCCACGGCGGCATGAAGGAGCGAGCGTGGGGCAGAAGCACAAAGGTGCCCCACAACCGAGCGAACCGCCCGCAATGCGCGGGGGCACTGGACAAGGCGGAGCGCCGCGGCGCGCTGCCGCAAAGCGGTCCACCCCCATGGGTGCAGTGTCCGGCGTAGAGTCGTACAACGAGGGCCAGGTGCGTGCCTGCGACATGCGGGCGACTTGCCTACACAGTGTCCTGCAACCGGTAGAGGGGTAACAGGGCAGGGGAGGGAGGGGGAGGCAGGGCGGGCAAAGAGAGACGAAGGCCGCAGGAGGGTGCGGAGCGACATGCGTGCCACAAGCCTAGAGACCAGGGCGGCGGGGGGAGGCAAGGTGAAGAGGGAATGGGAGAGGTGCCACGTATTGCTCCGCGATGTGTATGCAGGGAGGGTACAGTGAGGACGGGGACAAGGAGACAGAGGGCCAAGGACCCAGGGGCCTGGGAAAGGGGGCGAGGGAGGACGAGGGGGAACGAACACACGAGGGGCAGGGCTAGGCCAGAGAACGGGAGTAGAGGGGGGCAGCAAGGAGGGAGGGTTGCCTCGCGAATTGCTTCGCCCCGTGCTAGCCAGAGCAGAAAGAGGGAGTGACGAGGGAGGCAGGGGCATGCTCAGCGTTAGGCGAGCACAGAGGGCGGGGGAGGGAGCAGCGGGGGCAGGGTAGGGGATAGTTGCCATACGTCGTGCCGTGCGCCATGCGCGTCCAGAAACCGACTCTGACCTCAATCATGCGTCATGCCACGTCAGTCAAGCCTAGAGCAGGAGGCAGGAAGCGACACGGGGGGACGGGCACCTGCGGCGCCATCCGTAGGGCCTCCCGTGCGATGACCCAACCAGTGGCGCAGAGGGGACACGCGCCAGTGGCGCCATCCACTGGACCCCCTGCGCCTGTTGCAGTAAGTGTGATGCAGAGGGGACGGGCACCAGCGGCGCCAACCGGTGGGCCCCCTGCGGTGTAGATCGTGCTGAACTGATTAACTAGGTGGCCAGGGGATGCCACAAATGAATCCCCCGTCCGCCTCCCCGCGTCTCTGCCATAGGACCTCAGGGGCCTCCATCGCGCTCGGGGGTGGCAGAGGCCCGGGGGACGAGAGCGCCCGGCCGCTTTGTAGCCGCCACTTCCAGCGGACTGATACCACGGCACCGGTATCAGGCCGCTCGGAAGTGGATACACAGACACCAGGGAGAGGATGGGCGGTCGGCCCCCCCCGGACTGTTGGGTGCCGAAACAGGGGCCCTCCTCTCGACCAGGGCGGCGGATGGCGCAAGAAGCCTTCGAGGCGTACGGTAAGTCCTCCCCGCTGCCCGCACTTCCTCATCTTCCGTTTCCACCCGGGTACGTACCTCCTCCGGTAAGTATGGGCACAGGAGGGAGCAGGCACGGGACACTGAGCACCATGCAGAGACGTGGCGACTACCGCCGAGGGGCAACAGCGGCTGGTGATCCTGGGGTGCGGGGCCTATACCATGGAGCAGGGCGGGAAGGCCCGGCCTCACCCCGTGATTGTGTCGTGCCTACGTCATGCCTGCGACGTGCGTGCAACGGAGGGGAGGCGATAAGGGCGCCCCTCCCCCCCGAGGGCAATGCGGCAGGGTGGGGAGGCAGCGGTAGGAGGGTGCAGGACGAACCACACCCCCGCCCCCCCGAGGGCGGGGAATGCGGGTAGGGGGGGGGGCGAAAAGCGACCCCCCCCCCGAGGGCAACGCGGCAGGGTGGGGAGGCAGCGGTAGGAGGGTGCAGGACGAACCACACGACCGTCCCCTAAGAGGGCAAGCGCCGTGCAAGCCCTGGCGGGGGGACCGGCGGGGGAGCGAGCGTAGGGTAGAAAGGGCGACGACGGGAGCCGCGAGGCATGCCCCCCCCCCCTGCAGAGGGACGGATACCGCGCCTCGTGCCTGCGACAAGAGAGCAACGAAGGGAAAACGACAAGCCCCCCCCCCCCCACACCCCTCCGCCCCCCCAAGGGTGGGGGATGCAGGAAGGGAGGGGCGGACAGCGGCCCCCCCTCCCGAGGACAAAGTGGCAAGATGGGGAGGCAGCGGGGAGAGGGTGCGGGACGGACTACACGGCCGTGCCCAAGGGAAGCAAGCGCCGTGCAGCCCCCAGCGGGGGGGGCACCGGGGGAGCGAACACAGAGTGGGAAGGGCGATGACGGGGGCCACGCGGCGTACCCCTCTCCCCAGCAGAAGGACAAGTGCCGCGCCACGTGCCAGCGCCGTGCCTGCGACGTGCTTACGCCGGAGGAAGGGCAGCGAGGGCGCTTCCCCCTCCCCACCCCCAACTCCCACACCCACCGAGGAAAGGGGCGAGGGCAGCGAAGGGATGGCGAGGGGACATGGGGGATGACGGTAGCGGGAAGCAGACCCCCCCCCGAGGACACCGCGACAGGGTGGGGAGGCAGTGGAACGAGAGTGCGGGACGAACCACACGACCGTGCCCAAAGGGGGCACGCGCCGTGCAAGCCCCAACGGGGGGACCACCGGGGGTGCAACCGCAGGAAGGGTAGGGTGACGACGGGAGCCACACGGCAAGCCCCCCCCCCCCACAGGCGGAGGGACAAGTGCCGCGCCTCGTGCCTGCGCCGTGCTTACGACGTGCTTGCGCAATAGGGCGGACAGCGAGGACGCCCCCCCCCCCCGCCCCCATCTCCTCCACCCACCCACAAAAAGGGCGAGGACAGCGAGGAGACAGCGAGGGGATATGGGGGGGGGCAGAGGACAGACAAAAAAAAAACAAACAACAAAGGACACCAACACGCCAGAGCAGCGGCAGACAGCGGGGGCAGACGGGACATGGCGGGAGCCAGGGGGCACGGCAAGGGGCGGGGGACAGGGGGACGCCCCTGGGGACGAAAGCAAGGGGGCAGGGACCAACACCGCAACGTACGGTGGGGAGCCGGGGTGACAAGAGCCCGCGAAAGACGCTGGTGAGGTACCCGACCTCTGGGGTTTGGGGGCCCCCCCGGTGTCCGTATCGGCCCCATCTGAGCACAAGCAATAAGGTGGGTTACGCCCGGGACCGTTCGCCAGCGGCCCGAGGTGGCACCGGCCTGGGGGGGTGGCCAATGGGCCTGACCAAGAGCACTCCCCACGGCAGGTACTGCGGTTCGTGTCCTGTGAGGGGCTGCGGGTAGGGCACACCGTCCATCCGGGTAGGCAAGAGACACGCCTATCCTGCAAGGACTCCCCTGAGACCAACAGTGTAGCCGACCCCGGTGTGGGGAAGGGCCGACGTACCTGGTTACGACGCAGGTCCATTTGTACGGAGCGGGTACAAATGGACGGCCCGTACAACAGAGTTACACCCTGACGGGGAGTGCATGCATCGGCCCCCCCTCGGGGAAACTCCCGGAGGGAGGGACCAGAGACAGCGTCGGGCGCCCCCCCCCCCCCCAACCCTGCCTGGCAACAAGCCCGCCAACAACCGGGTTGGGCCAAGGGGCACACCTAACGGGCACAACCGGGGGCAAAGGAACACGGAAGGGAAGAGGGGCGCGCAAAAGGGGTACGCGACTGTGTCATGCGAAGTGTTGTGCAACAATAAGCCAGCAGCAGGTGGGACGGGCCACAGAGTCCACCCGTTCTCCCATGTCCTTAGCTCACACAGCCTTCGTTAGCTAAATGTCGCTATCTGTCCCCGCCAATCCCGCGGAGTTGCCAGCCTTCCGGCGACGTGCCCGGCGCCTGGTAGACACAGTGTCTGATCTCGTCAGATAAGGGCCGCACACGTATGCGGCGTTCCAGGCGCGCGTGGACGCGGACCGTCCGGCCAGGGACAACGGATGGGACCACTTCGTCGACGTCTGCTTGCGGCAGATGTTGGCCTGCGATCCCCACCCGTACAACGCGCCCGACGTTCAGGCGCGGTTCGCAGCGGGCACGGTGCCGTTCCGGGTGCACCTGCTCAACCGACTACCCCGATGTCTACAAGATCTCGGGCAGCTCGAGGACGCGCAGCGCGGGCGGCCCCCAGTGGGGTCGGCGGGGCAGCCGGGGTATGCGGCGCCGGGTGCGTTTCCGATGCCAACGCCCCCAGGCCTCGGGCCCATGCCCATCCCGCCCTTTGGGGCTCACCACCACCACCAACTCCATCTCCATCACCTACTTCATCACCCCGTCGGGTTCCCCATGATGCAGCATCACTTCCCACACCAACACGTACACCCGGCGGCTGTGCCACAGCCCCCCGTCCATCTTCACTATCACCACCAACTAGCGGCTGTGCCACTGCACCCCGTCCACCTACACCATCACCATCACCATCACCGTCCGCACCAGCATGTGGAGTACCCTGAAAGTGCTGCCCTAGGTCGTGGATGGTGCCGGAGGGCTCAGGGCCGGCAAGACCAGGGGGGCAGGCACGCGAGGAGTCGACCTGAACGCTGCTGTTGGGGGCAGAACCAGATACACGGACACCAACGGAGGCAAGAGCGGCGACAACGGAGGCAAGATCCATGCTGATTGTTATCCGGCAAAAAATCCCAGTCTATGAAGAAAATTGATGCGAATAATCCTAAGTACATCTGAGTGTCCATATCTATCTGAAAAGATTTATAAAAATCCGATTGTGAAAAAATATTTGGCCGATCTGGCTCGCGCACGCGCGTCAGCGGCAAATAGCGATTCCGGGTAAATGATCGGAACGCGGCGGATTTACGATGAATGGACCGCGGAATCAGATCCGGCACATCAGAAATATATAGGTCTGATCCTGAGACTGAGCTGCGGGGCGGCGATTCCGCCGAAGCAGAGAAAATGACCAAGATGTAGCCAATCTGGGGCAGATCAGTGAAAATCTGAGCAGATGGGGGTTAGCCGCACTTACACTCCCCCTCCAAAAACACACTGGGGTGTGTCGCTACGTCAACGAAGAACGTAGTGCGGGTAAGTCCCATAAAAAAAATAGAAATGTAGCCTCGATGGGGCGAAATCTGCTTGATCTGACCTGATTTGGGCTGAATTGGCACTGAATCAGGATGGATGAACCTGAAATGAGACAGAATGAGGAGTGACGAACAGTCCTCCGTGCAGTAAGACATTAGGTTAAGGGCTAGAAAGCATGTAAACGTATCGAGAATCGATACCAAACCATGCTCTGGTTGAGAATGAGGTAAATTTTCGGTGGATTGAGTGGTAGAATGAAGAAATGGAGTGACATCTCGGCGCTCTGGCACAGTTTAGCTGTCGCGGGCACGCTACGGTGTCCTCCACGTACTCTACATCATGTTACTCCCGCTTTTCTCGTTCTGAAAAGTGCAGCATGTGCTTCAGATTTGGCGCATCTGGTGGATGATCACAAGATTCAGCAAGATTGAGAATCAATTTGAGCAGAGATGAAGGAGATGAAACAATCACAGAGAGGGAAAACAAATACAAATGTAGTCTGCAGGCCCTAAGTGAACAGAAAAACATCAGCGTCAACGAAGTTAGGCAAAGCCGTAAACAGATCTTCGAGGAATGAGAGGAGATGACAAGGAAATCAACCTAAACTGTCCTAAAATGAGCAAATTCGAGCAAATCTCTAAGATGAAGGTGAAATGAAGCGGAATGTCTAGAACTGAAACTACTAACACCTTCGTTTAGACTAGAGTTAATATATATTGTCGTTTATTCAGCTGAATTATGCTTTCCGGCACGTTGGTTCGCGAGCATCCAACAGATTCCATGAAAATGTGGATCATGTGATGATGCATCATGATGGGACATGATGGCCCTGGATCCTTGGCATGTAACGCGCCGAAGGTTCGCTGAAGGCGCTTTACTGACAGTATATAACTGAGAGACACCGAATAGTCCTTTATTTACAGTGGCGGCGGTGTCAATCGACTTGGACAAGGCCCATCTTTCGATTGAGTCCCACAAGACACTTGGATTCACCATTTTCGACAGTTTCAGGTCGGATTGAGCTCACATTGGCGTGTGCCAAAAATACACTCGGTGTAGCTTCGGTGTATTTTGGTTGTCTGAACAATTGACGTCGGGGTTTTGCACTGTTGCGCAGAATGATGGACAAACCTGAGGAATTCAAGGTAAATTCAAGGAATCTGGATCTGAATCTGGACTTTGGCTTCAGCATCACGGCAAATGAAGGTAAGATCTGAGTTCCTGGCGTCGCATCTAGTGCCGCCAGTACTACAGGGGGTGCCTGTAGGGGTGAATGTCGCTGGCCAGCGTTTTTACTATGTACATTTGCTTCCATCTGCACGAGTAGCCAAATTCCAAAGATGCACAGACCAACAGAGACAAGATTACCCCGGATCTGCCTGAATTAAGCCTGGGTTTGGTTTTTTCTGGACACGGCAGCACACTCTGTGGCTTTCGGAAGCGTATCTACGCCTTGTCTGCCGAACGGAGACCAAAGAAAAGTTGATTGACGTCAAATTATCAAACATTCGCAGTTCTTGACATCATGTCGTAATCAGGAAGAATGAACAGTGGATTGAGCAGAATGTGGTTTTTTCAAGTCGTCAGAACACTCACATTGGAATAAGTGGTCGACGGGGCGAGGCTGGAGCTTTTGCAGGAGTTGGACATGCAAGGGTTTCGAACCTACACCCTTGAGCCCTAGCGACGAGTGCCATGACGCCCTGGACTAGACGACTGTTACCCAGGTTATGGCGTCGGCGACTCAAGTCACGACGGGTCTCCCTCAATTCCGCCAAGCACGAATACATGTGACCACCAACCTGTCTGGTGGGGCCCTCGTACGGCTTGGGCGCTGCAAATCAGCGGCCGAACTCGAAGCTTGGTCCTCATTTGGCTCCTGGGCTGGCCTGACCGCAGGAGGGGGGATCGACGGATCAGCCCTGGAAGGTGGCTGCTGAGGGCCGTAAAAGGCTGGATCTCGATTCACCACAGGTCTTTTTCCGTCACTCTCCACCTGTCTGTCGGGTTTCGACAGACAGTCTGTCAGGAGTACGCCAATTTCGGGGTGCTTCTTGAGGAAGTCGATGAACCCCTTGGTGTACCCATGGACAAAAGAATGGGCTGGTTCCCAGTTGTTGTGACTGGAATCAAAGCCCCTCCACTCACATAGAAATTCCCATTCGCCCTTTTCGTCACGTCTTGCTTCTAAAATCCTCTTGAGTTCGTACTTCCCCCCTTCGATGACCCGATCGGACAAAAATTTCGAAGTCCAAAAAAGGGGTTTAACCCGATCCTTGGGGGAGGGGATCTCCCTCTTGAGGCGATCGCCCGAAACTTCAATTTCCCTGCTGACATCCACACGAATCCTCCACCTGTTCTCACCTAGACGCGCTGTAACAGCGAATGGCCCCTCCCACAAGGGAAGAAGCTTATCATCTCCGTCCAGGGTGGTTTCGGATTTTCGAAGCCAAACTCGATCATCGACTTCAAAATTGTGGGGGTTTTTTCGGCCTTGATTCTGGACCGGAAGCCAGTCAGCTTGATGCTTCTCGATTAATTTCGAGACAGTTTTTTATGCTCGTTGGATTTCGTCCAAAAACAACGAAGCATCTTTACAAGGGCGAGGATTATTCAACGGCATGTTCCACCAACACTTCTTTCGTCCAAAGACAATTTCATTTGGAGAAAGGCCATGGTACAATGGCGTGTTGTGGTAACGGCGAAGCAATGCGAAGAGAACTTCAAGCCAATGGAAGTCTTTCTCACTGGCGAGCTCCTTACGAAGCATATTTATAATGGAGCGGCCGGCTCTTTCGCCAGGCAGCGCTCGATGTGAGTGGATTTCACATCTCAGGTGGTGGATTCCAAGGCGAGCACATAATTCCTTCCACCATTCGGAGGTGTACTCTTTGCCTGAGTCCGTAACCACCTCGGATGGGACGTCCCAACCTCCCATCCAGGTCTGCGCGCACCATTTAGCGGCAGCCTTGCCAGTCATTGACTCGATGTTGCAAGGCAACACCTGAATGTAGCCAGAATGACGGCATTGTATAAGGAGCACTCCATTGACCTTTTTGTTGGTCCAATGGCACTCTTCGTCGTCGAGTTCACCAAGATGGAAAAAATCACTGGTGACTCTGTTAAAGAGGCGCTCCGGAATAGGGTGTGGCCTCAGATGGCCGTGCTTCTTCGCGCTGGGGGGCGTCGAGACAGCACATTGGGCACATCCGGCGGCTACTTTCATACAATGAGTATATAGCCTTGAGCCGAACAACCTATGTTTAATCATCGACCATAATCTACGGCCATGTGCTTGGGGGGACTCCCATTTGTGCCACCAGTTTAACACTCGGGGGGCCAGGGCGTCTGGTACGCACAATTTACCCTCCATCCACAGCTTCCCCCCATCCAACGAATATTCTGAATAAATTCCATTCTTGTGAGCATCTTTGGATTTGAGATTCTCAAAGACCTCTTTAAACATGGAATCATGCAGATAATCGTTCGTCCAGTCACGGATGATAAGGGAATCTTTCGGCAGGGGTGGAGTTTTGGCCGGATCTCGACGCTTAATGCCCTGAATCAACCGAAATCCACTTACAGGTCGGGTATACTCGAACCGTTTCACACTCCCTGAGGACGGATCGGTGACTTTCTCCACGACTTTCAGTGATTTGGTGATAATTTCATGAGCATGCGCCGTATCTGAGAAGGCTGTGATGTCATGACACGGTAATGCATGCCGTTTAACAGAGCATTGCATGCATTCACGTCGAATGAGCTCTTTTTCTTCTTGATCCCACTCGATTACGACGTGGCGGTCCTGCTCCGTACCATGGATGTTGGTACTTTGCAGCCCCTCTGAAGCGGGGTAAGCCCATCGGCTCAGACCATCCGCTACCGTGTTGTGTTTTCCAGGCAAATACGACACATGGAGGTCAAACAGACTGAGAGTTTCGTGCCATCTGGCCCGTCGACCAGCTGGGCTCGCGACAGTATCAATGTGTTCGGTGGCCCAATACTCCAGAGATCGATGATCCGTTAGGACCTCGACTCGATTGGTGCCAACCCACGATTGGTACTTCTTCAGAGCGCAGATTATGGCATAAGTCTCTTGCTCACGCGGTGACCATTGCATCTGGCGTGGAGCTAGCTTCCGAGACCAAAATGCAAGAGGGTAATGATCACCTGTGGCTTCATCAACCTGTTCAAGGACAGCTCCGATCGCGTACCTAGAAGCGTCGGTTCTTATGTAGAAGGGTCGGTCGAATTTCGGCACATGCAACGTGGCGACTTCGCAGAGGGCCGCCTTCAAGTGATGGAAGGCCTCCTCGCACTCGTCAGTCCACTTGACACGAACCTTTGAACCTGCCTTGCCCGCATCTCTCCCTACCTTCAATAGTTCAGTGAGGGGGGCAGCAAATTTGGCATAATTCGGCACAAAAGTGTGGTAAAAATTGCAACAACCCAGGAATCCTCTCAATTCCGTGATCGTCTCAGGGCGCTTCCACTTCTGAATAGCGACGAGCTTCCCTGGACTGGGTCGTCGGGTGCCATTCTCAAGGAGAGAACCACAAAATTCGACTGATTTTGAAAATAGTTTTCCCTTCTTTGGCCCACAAATCAGCTGATTGACATCAAGAATGTCCAAAACCTGTGTAACTGCGGCCGTCAAACGCTACCATTAGCGACAGAAGCGCTAGTCTACAGAGGTCGCGCCGGGTAATAGTGACCATAATTTCTCGCCTTTTCTGTGAGCGCTTCTCGGTGCATGCATAATATTTGCGACCTTTCGATGCGTGCATAGTATTCCCGCAAGACAATTCAGCCCCTGATGCTATGTATTTATATAGGGTATGATGAGCCCTTGAATTGTCTCTTGCCGTCATTGCTGCTATTGGTGCCGCCATCAACACTGCTACTGTGACTGGAGCCGGTTCACGACATATTTGACTCTTGTACGTTACTGCTGTGGGATATGGGTGTCTTGCATGTACTGCTTTGAGGAGTGATTTGACTTCCGGTAAAACCAGCAGGCACCGGGTGAAACAAGCAAGCAAAGAAGCAGCAGGCTTTGCCAATCAAGGCAACTCAAGAGACCCGAGAAAAGGAAACAAACAATAGACCTTGCACTTACAAGACAATAGTAAGCTGCACTTACGAGACAATTCAAGTCATCAAATGATATCAAGTTCCAATTCTAAGTGGTGGAAGACCTGGTTCAAGCGCCTTGGTTCAAGCGCCAAGCGTTGTCCAAATTCAGGTGCTGGGGCGGCACTGCCGAATGTGCACTCCGAAGGTGCTTCTGGACAAGCTGACGCTCATCCGACGTACGGAGACAAAGGAAGTGTTTTGAAGGTCAGCGAGGATTTGGATGAAGGAAACAATATTGGTGCAGAGCCAGACAAGACACAACGTCTTCTCCCAGGCGCGCAGCGTCGCCGTAACAGAAAACAGCCAGAAGGAACAGAAAAAATGCCAGATTGCGACGAAGATCTCACACAGGAGCCTATTGCGTTGTTGGCCCATGCAAGAGCCTTGACTCAGGCGCCGTTACAACCAGTGCCCCTGTCTCAACCCGCGCCTTACTTCCCTGAACATTTCTTTCATTCGGATTGTGATGAAACAGAAGTGGACGAACCAGTGTCTCTCCTTCAGCGGGCGCCACAGGTGACAAGAAATGCCAAGACCTCCTGCCAGCTTTCTGCAGCCGCGCTGGAATTAACTATCGATTTTGAGTCGGAAGACGTGGTTCCATGGTACGAGGCTCAGAAGGTCCTTACCGTGTTGGTTACAGGGCTCGAACAAGCGTCTCAACAGGCCTGGAACGCAGAAGTCCCCGAAGTGGTGAGTCAAACAAACTGGCGAGAGGTGATGTTAAAATATTTGAAGGAGTCTGAAGGTTACTCTGATCCACAAGCCTGGTATGAGTCCTCCAACCAAACTGTCTGGGTGCAACTAACTCCTACTGAAAGGGTGCGCCTCAGGCATGCTTATCCTCGATGGTCAGAATCACAAGCCTGGTGTTGGGCAGCGGAGAAAATTCTTGATCAGGAGTATGTGGTTGCACGGATGGACAGTGACGAAGAACCAGTGTCCAGACCAGAAAACGTTCTTGAGCTGACAGGCACCGAAGCTCTTGAAGTGACCGGCACCGAAGTTCTCGAAGCGACACGCACTGATGACTGGTGGCGTCCTGAGTACGAGGACTGTCTGTCGAACTTTTATGTTCAAGGTGCTACACATTCGGTCAAAAACAAGGAACTCACAAGAGCGTTGCTACCATACGAGGGTCCCTTTTTTAAGAGGTTCACGAAAAACATGGTGTGGGGTTTGAACTTCGGTAACGACTGGATTTCTGAAGAGCTCTTTGAGAGGGTCGTGGGAAAAATTACCCACGCAGAAGAATTACAGGACAAGCCTTTGTGTATTCGTGGCCTTGCTTATTGCCTCTTGACCAGAGAGTTGCCAAGCAACCATTCGTGCCGACAATTAGTGAATGAGGAGCAAACCACTTGCCTAGAGTACTGGTGGGCGAAGGAGTTGACATCAATCCTTCGAGATTTTCAGACAGTGCCATCGTCCAGCAAAAGGAAGCGCAAGTCCAAGCAATCAAAGCGTCGCTAAGCCAGCAAGTGGTGGGCGACCAGCCATAAACGCCAGTCAGGAGTACTGCGCGTCAGGCAACAGCTTCACGCATCAGCGCGTCCCAGCGAAGGGCGACAAGCCGTAAACGCCGGTCAGGAGTACTGCGCGTCAGGCAACGGCGTCCAGCATCAGCGCGTCTCAGCGAAGGGCAACGGCTTCCAGCATCAGCGGGTCCCAGCAAAGGGCAACCAGCCGTAAACGCCAGTCAGGAGTACTGCGCGTCAGACAACGGCTTCCAGCATCCGCGGGTCCCAGCGAAGGGCAACCAGCCGTAAACGCCAGTCAGAAAACTGCGCGTCAGGCGACAGTCTCCAGCATCAGCGAGTCTCAGCGAAGATGACCGGCCGTGAACGTCAGTCAGGAGTACTAGGCGTCAGGCGACAGCATAGCCTTGTCGTGGACTCAAGAGCTTGGAGTGCTCTCCATGCGCCGTCAAGCATGCGCTCAACAGCGCGCAGCCCCATTCGTTTTGATGCCTGTGGTCATCTCTCTCTCTCTCTCTCTTCATTTCTATATATATATTTGTTGGCGCCAGAACTACAGGAGTGTTGGGAAGCCAAGTGAAGTTTTGATTTTGGCTTTTGCCCAATGACGCTCCACCGCCTCCCTGTATGTATCTCCGCCCTGAAATAACCTTTGTAAATATCGAAGGTGGTAAGCTCTGTGGGAAGTGAAGATTGGGGAGCATGGGCAGTAGCCTCGAGCTTCAGCAACACTACTACGACCCAGTTGGGTGCGTCCATGTCTCGTTTCTCGGAACTGAGACCCTTTTCTTCCTTCAGTGGAGTGACGCCGCACGCTACACACAAGTCTGTGGTAACAGTGTCCAATACCTAGGGACGTGGGGTTGAGGGACTTGAGGTGTCTTTGACATGGCGCTACGTGATCAATTCTCTCGGCCACTCACATCAAGGTCCTTATAGGTGACAACATGACCAGAACAGGCACACATACCAACCCTACGCGTCACAAGTGCTCCTAATGCCACAGTGAGCTCCATGCGTCCTTCGGTTTTGGAGTGACACCACGCCACAGTGGACATGCAAGTGAGACATAGAGGTCGTGGGACTGTGCCAAACTGATGATGTCTTGAGTCATGCGGTTTAAGGAGTAGTTGAAATACGTGGTGTACAGAATAACCACAATGGCGTGTTGTACTGGCATGGTGTGAACGAACCCTATGCGTCCTATTCGACGACTTGAGGCGGGCGTGGCCCTTGGTCAAAGCCTTTGCGATTGCCTCTAATTTGGGGGACAAGCAGTGGTATACCCCATACATGTGCATGTGAGTGCCACGTCTGCCGGCCTCGCTACTCTGTGGGTATCTGCCTTACACCCCTGGGTAAGTCCTGGTAGGGGGGTGTAACTGCGGCCGTCAAACGCTACCATTAGCGACAGAAGCGCTAGTCTACAGAGGTCGCGCCGGGTAATAGTGACCATAATTTCTCGCCTTTTCTGTGAGCGCTTCTCGGTGCATGCATAATATTTGCAACCTTTCGATGCGTGCATAGTATTCCCGCAAGACAATTCAGCCCCTGATGCTATGTATTTATATAGGGTATGATGAGCCCTTGAATTGTCTCTTGCCGTCATTGCTGCTATTGGTGCCGCCATCAACACTGCTACTGTGACTGGAGCCGGTTCACGACATATTTGACTCTTGTACGTTACTGCTGTGGGATATGGGTGTCTTGCATGTACTGCTTTGAGGAGTGATTTGACTTCCGGTAAAACCAGCAGGCACCGGGTGAAACAAGCAAGCAAAGAAGCAGCAGGCTTTGCCAATCAAGGCAACTCAAGAGACCCGAGAAAAGGAAACAAACAATAGACCTTGCACTTACAAGACAATAGTAAGCTGCACTTACAACCTGGTTCAGCTGCTTTTCATGTAGGGCCACCAGCTCGGCTTCGGTCAGTCCCTCCCCCTCTGTCGCGATGATTATGTCATCTATGTACACACTCACGAAGGCACGAAGCTCAGGATGAGCTGTAAAAAGCACATCCTCCATCATTCTTTGAAAAAACGAAGGGGCGTCCTTCAGGCCCATGGGCATGACCGTCCACTGGACTGGGCCACATGGCGTGCACATACAGGTGAGACGTCGGCTGTCCTTCCTCAACGGCATTTGGTGAAAGCCGTGACGGAGATCAAGCACAGAAAACAAACGACCTCTTGCCCTCTTGGCGATTTCCTCCTCAATGAGGGGCAGGGGGTGTGAATCCGCCTTGGTTTCGGCGTTGAGGTTGCGAAAATCAACAACCATTCGCCAACCATCAATAGTGTTCTGGTCTGCAGGCGGCGGCTTCGGGACTGTGAAGGGTGCACAGCACCACTCGCTGGTCATACAACCCTCAAGCCAACCAAATTCCCTGAGATTTCCCTCGATTATTTTTCTGAGTATCTCATGTTTCTGTCCATGGTTCTCATAAGGACGCTGTTTCTTCGCCTTGTACCCTTCACGAAGCTCGATGAAGGCTTCACCGAACTGCCCACGGACAGGGGGGTTTTTGATCAACTTCCCCGAAAGGGTTGTGTCCTTCCGTTCCTCAAAAATCTTATCTCCTTTCTTGGAACACAACTCAGTGTCCACCTCATCGCCAGGAATTACTGTCGAAAAAACTTTGGCAATTTCTTCGGCCTTGGCAGGAAGAATCTTCTTACGGATGTCCCTAAAAAGGTCCGTATCAACTGCCTCTTGAAGATAGGTGGCTCGAGTGTCGACATTCCAGAGATTCTCTTCGTGATCCAGCTCCTCGAAAGGATCTATGAAAGCTTCCACACGGGGTTTTTCATAAAAAACTCTGAATTTGCGGCGCGAAGAAAATTTTTTTGTCGTCCGCGCGCCGTAGATTCTTTTGGATGTAGATCGTATTGGGGAAGAGGGAGACGAGGCGGATCCATTTGACGTTGGATCACCTTGGGCATCTGACGGACAAAAATCAGAAAAAATAGATTCATCATCAGTACCACGCTCAACCTCAGATTCAGACCCAACACAGGAATCAGTACTAGAATCAGCAGAATCAGAGTCAGAAAGCTTTCCATCCACCAGGAATGCAAGCGAACTCCAGGGCCGCTGTGGCAGGGGACCTGTGTCGTCCCTGGCATACAGCTTAATCTTCCTGGGAAGTTCGATGTAATCTACACAAATGTCTTGCAATTCCTGAAACCAAGGCTTGTCGTCCCACAAGGGCACAACTAAAATCGCCTGGGTTTTATCTTGCTTGATTTTGTGGATGACCTGCTGGATTAAGTGAAACGGAGGATTAATCCATAACTTCTTGTCCCATTTATGGGTCCAAGCGTCGCGAAAGTGCTTGTCAAAGCGCTTGTTCTCGCGGTTAGCAAAGGCATCATACTTTGGCCAAAAGGAATGGTGTTCATAAAAATATTCACAAATTGTATCGCGCCATTTGTCGACAACTCTGTAGGATGAAGAGTGCCAGCGCGAAGGGCGTCGTGGCTGGGAGTCCCTACGAAGACATTCTAACTCTCGGGAGTAATCGGCACTCCCATTCACCTCTGCAATGGTGACATCTTCGCCAAACTTTGGTGTAACCTTTTGCTTCAAAAGTTCTTCTGCACTTTTAAACCCTGCGTGCAAAAAACGAAATTCAGGACGCTCCAAGGGACCTGACTCCAGCAAAAAACAACGCCGATGACCTACGGGCGCCACCCTGTTCTTGCGAAGCCAAGGATGGCCCAAGTAAAGGTCATACTTTATGTCGGCACGATAGAAGTAGTCATCCTTAAGGATAACTTCCTCCACATTGCCATCTTCCCAAAGGTCTTGAGCGACCAAATGAGTTGATATATAACAACCGCGTTGCCCACCTGCGAGAGAATGTCCAGAAACTCCCTCGAGGGTAACAGGATGAGGCGAATCAAACACGCAGTCGTCAGGCAAAAAGGAATTGGATTGGAGATTTACCTCCGATCCATTGTCACACAAACAAGTGGCGAGGTGGAAATTGCCCTTGCAATCAGAGACCCACAGCTTTGTGACAAACTGACGGGCCCTGTGCTTGGACTGTACACCAACCTCGTCCACTACAACAGAAGGATCCGCTGCCGGATCCAGGGGAGAGGAGACAAGCGACCCTACATCAAGTAGTGGTCGAGAAGGAATCTGGGGATCATGCCTGAAATCGCCTGGGGAGGGGCGATTTTCGTGGCTCCCCTAGGCGTTCTGACCTCCAGTGGCTGCGTTAACATTATGGACACACCCTGATTCGTCGACCCACTCATCTTGGAGCGGATCATCTGCTGGATTCAAGGCATTTTCAACATAATCTCGGTCCGCATCGGACACCTGATCTGCACCTGAGACCTGATCCACACGATGGTTGCCCTTTCCACGTCCACGGCCACGGCCGCCGGATGATGGACCTCCACCTTCGCCACGCCCTCTGCCCTTACCAGAGAAAGGGGTTCCCGAAGGATTTCCCTTACCTTTACCCTGGAATCCTGGAGCATTTCCCTTGTTTGCACCGGATTGGGGGGTTTGGCCTGGATTTCGATTTCCGCCTCCGGCGTTGCTATTGGGATTTTTCTGGCCGTTCGGCTGCCCACCGGAGCCGGATGGAGTCCGAATTCCTGTGCCTTGGGACCCGCCAGGGCCTCCAGGATTTTTGTTTCCACCGGAGGGGGTCGGATTCCCTTTTCCAGCCTTCGCACCGTGCACCTGTCTGTCATTCCTGTCTGAATTCTGCGAATTACTGATATTTTCACCAATCACCTTGTGATCGTAAGGAGACCATCGGTGATTATCAGTAGAAAGCGTCTTAGCTCGGTTCGTAGAACCTAAAAGAAGGCAGATGCTACAGTGCTGCTGAACATTCCGGGTGTCATTCACCTTTTTGTTGCCCTTTTGGGCCCCATTTTGGGTGTTTTGCTGGGTATTCTTGTTTCCCCCAAGACCCTCATGGAAATTCTGGTTGGCGGCGTCGGCGAGCCGCTCAACCTCCTCCCAGAGTTCCTTCGGGGTGTACGAAAACACCCAGTTTTTGGCCTTCAGGCGATGGCCATGGAAGCTGACTCCCCTGTTGAGGACTTGGACAAAGAAGTCCCGATCCTCGTGTTCATGAAACTTGATTTTCCACGTCTCCTCAGTGAATTTCACCTTGGAGAAGGACGTGGGGGAGCACTTTTGAAGTGCCTCCCTGACGGAAAACTTGTTGGCAGAGGCATCGAAGCCTTCCACCTCCGCCCACCAGGTCTTGACCTTTTCTTCGGATTGTTTGTTCCGAAGGGTGGCGGCTGTTTCTGAGGGGATCTTGTCAAAAATCAGACTTTTCAGCTCGGCACTAGAAAACTCTTCGCCTGAATGTTCAGCTTCTTCCACTAAATTCCAGAAGCGCTGTTTTTTGTCTTGCACTTCGTGCAAAATTAATCGCGAGAATGAAGGAAAATTCTTCAACATTTGGTGGTAGTGGTCCTCTGGCAGCCGGGATCCACGTGCCTCCAACTGTTCCCACACCTCATCAAAGGTAAGGGGGGAACTTGTATCCTCGCGATCACTCCAAGTCCTGAGCCAAGTGTTGGCCGGCGCTCCCTCAAGGCAATCTAAGAGGGCCATCAGGAACTGATCATCTTGGAGTTTTTGAGTCTTAACCCACAGTTTAAATTCCCGTTGGAACTGAGGCCAACGTCGGGGGTTCCCATTATACTTCGGTTGCTTGGCAACCTGACGAAGTCGCAAGGAAGTAGGATTAAGAAGCGAATCCAGTCTAACACCGGCCGTAATGGCAGACACCTTGGCGGCATCATTCGCCACACCAGCTCCGGCGAGGGTCTGGGCGAGCAACAGCTGGGCTAAGGTATTGGAATCAGCAGCAGGAGGGGCAGTACGGGAGGCAGTTCGCTTGGCATTCTGAGCCTCAGTCCTAGCCTTCGCCGTCCTACTCTCAGAACGAGAGATTTTAACCCTTTCCTTTAGCTTGGTCCTGCTGATCCTTGCATCGGTGGTCCTGGAGTCCAGCGAAGGAGCAATTGAAAAAATTTCTGTCGCCTCCTCCGATGGCTCTGTTGCTTGTCCCACCGATGAGGCGCCCTCAGACCGCATGTGCGTCTTGAAAAGATTTTTTATTCCCAGCGTTTGAATGATGAGGTGCATTTGATCTTTGAGCTGTTGGAGCTCAGCATCTCGCTGGAATCTGCAGGAGCAGTGGGCAGGACAGTACATGCCGTGTCCTGAAGGGCCTGAGCAGGCTGTCGGACCGCTGATCTCGGTGGTCCGCAGCCAGGAGTCCACTTGGGGAGATCCTTCAGCCCTGATTTCCAGGCTTGCCTGCCTGGCCGCCTCTAAAATTCCTTCCTCAACCGCGGCGGCTAGATCGTCGCGGATGGAAACAGGGGGATGAGGGGCGGAGGGCCCGGGAACAGGTGCCCGGACCTTCTCCTTCGGGAAGGGGCTTGCCTCCCAGATCTGCAAAAAAATGGCAAAAGAGTCATCTTCTTGAGAACGCCACCACAACCTGGTATTAATTTCGTTCTGAAGGAGGAAAAAATATTCCGTTAAAAAATCAGAGGCGATTCTTTCTTGTTCGATCAGCTTAGACGTGGCTAAGTAACAAAGGGCCTCAAGGGCCTCAAGGTTACGGGTCACTTCTGGGGACAAATGATCGTCCCAGTGTGCCCAAGAGGCTGGTCGATTATAGCTAGGTACCTCACCTGGACCGCCCATCTCAATGTCGTTCAGATCGGCGTCCGTGGTCTCAAATGTTGGACATCCGTAAGGAAGGTTGGTACCTGGCAGCTCCGTAAGCTCCACCGGAGCGTTGCCATCGTCGTAGGCCGGCGGATTCCAGCTGCTCGATGGCCAGTTTCGACTGGGATTATGGTAATCTGGGTCTCCACAGCTGCTGATGAGGGCCCTTCTTGGGCAGCTTGGACTTGCGCAAGGCATTCCTCTCAAAGCCTCGTTCGCACAGCACCAAGGCAGTGTAATCGTTACTTCTCCAGAAGCGGCGGGGTCTACGGGGCCGTACTGGGGAGCGGGCTGTGGATTGGGTGCCACTGAAGCAACATTCAGGTAGCCTCTGCTACCATGAAAGTGCTGCCCTAGGTCGTGGATGGTGCCGGAGGGCTCAGGGCCGGCAAGACCAGGGGGGCAGGCACGCGAGGAGTCGACCTGAACGCTGCTGTTGGGGGCAGAACCAGATACACGGACACCAACGGAGGCAAGAGCGGCGACAACGGAGGCAAGATCCATGCTGATTGTTATCCGGCAAAAAATCCCAGTCTATGAAGAAAATTGATGCGAATAATCCTAAGTACATCTGAGTGTCCATATCTATCTGAAAAGATTTATAAAAATCCGATTGTGAAAAAATATTTGGCCGATCTGGCTCGCGCACGCGCGTCAGCGGCAAATGGCGATTCCGGGTAAATGATCGGAACGCGGCGGATTTACGATGAATGGACCGCGGAATCAGATCCGGCACATCAGAAATATATAGGTCTGATCCTGAGACTGAGCTGCGGGGCGGCGATTCCGCCGAAGCAGAGAAAATGACCAAAATGTAGCCAATCTGGGGCAGATCAGTGAAAATCTGAGCAGATGGGGGTTAGCCGCACTTACATACCCGCATCCCCTGCCCCAGCAGCACCCACGACCGCCTCAGCACACAATGCCGGTGCCGGAACCGGTACCGGCGCTTGAGACGGGGCGGAGCGCCCAGCAGCAGGGGGTGTTGCAAGGGGCTGTGCCACAGCACCCCGTCCACTTTCACCATCACCGGCACCATCACCTTCCGCACCAGCAAGTGGAGTACCAGCATCCCCTGCCCCAGCAGCACTCACGTCCGCCTCAGCACGCAATGCCGGTGCCAGAACCGGCACCGGTGCCTGAGCCGGGGCGGAGCGCCCAGCAGCAGGGGGTGTCGCAAGGGGCTGTGCCACAGCACCCAGTCCACCTTCACCATCACCATCACCATCATCGTCCGCACCAGCATGTGGAGTACCCACATCCCCTGCCCCAGCAGCACCCACGACCGCCTCAGCACACAATGCCGGTGCCAGAACCGGTACCGGTGCCTGGGCCGGGGCGGGGCGCCCAACAGCAGGGGGTGTCGCAAGGGGCTGTGCCACAGCACCCCGTCCACCTTCACCATCACCATCACCATCACCGTCCGCACCAGCATGTGGAGTACCCTCATCCCCTGCCCCAGCAGCACTCACGGCCGCCTCAGCACACAATGCCGGTGCCGGTACCGGTATAGGCGCCTGAGCCGGGGCGGGGCGCCCAGCAGCAGGGGGTGTCGCAAGGGGAGGCACGTGGCGTGCCCCCAGGCGAGGCGAGGAGAATGGGGGCGCCTGCGGCTGCGCCACCCCTGGCGGTGCCCCAGCCGGGGTTTCCCGCGGCGGGGTCACCACCGCGGACGGTCCAGATGCCAGACCCAGCCGTGCCGCGCGAAGCCCCGCCTGTGGTGCCGACGGACCCTGAGCCGGTGTTGCCGGGTGGTGGTCCGCCCCCGACGCGTGGGATGCAGGGCGCGGCCCCCATGGGGAGGCCTGCGGCGGGGGAACGAGCGGGGGATGCGGCGCGGGAGGCGGCAGTGGCTGGCCCGCGAGACATCAGCGAGCTGCTCGCGCAGGCCCTGGAGGCGTACCGGCAGACAGCCGTGGGGAGTGGTGGAGCCGCGTCGGGAGGGGCTGACGCCGGCGAGCTGATAGCGCAGGCGCTCACGGCTGTCGCCCCGAGGACGGAAGGGGCCAAGGAGACGTCGATGGAGGCGGTTTCTTCGGGGGGACAGGACGCGGGGCGGGGTGTGCCGAAGGCGCAAACGCCGAAGGAGGGCGGCGGGGTTGTGGAGCCCAGTGGGGAACGTGCCAAGGGGGAAGGAGTAGAGGACTGGATGTAGGAGTGGCGGGAGTGGCGCCAGGTGGCACCCGGTGAGCCGTGTCCGGCGGGGCTGGCGTACAGCATGGATCTCCATGCGGGCACCAGCTGGGCCTGGCTGCCCGCCAACCTGCGGGCACGGCCGGACGCGGCGGAGGCGGCAAGGGGCGGAGGCGCTGACGAGCGGCCTCTGGCGCCCTTCCCGCCGCGGCCGGACACGCCGCCGGCGGTGGTGGCGGCTAGAGAAGGGGCGGAGGGAGAGCAGGAGGCGGAGGGCGAGGGGGACGAGGAGGCATACGGGCCCGGCGAGTCGGCGCTGGCCCTCATGTTTGAGGACGACGCCGGGCCCGACGTCTACGCCGGCATGGACGAGGACCCGGCCAACGAGCCGCTGCGGCCCATGCCCACTGCGGTGCCGCCCCCTCCCCTGGGGAGCTGTGAGCGGCGGCACTGCAGGTACCATGCGGCCGAGGGTGCCCACAGGCACCGCCTCATGGGCACGCGGCAGCGGGAGGCAGGGATGCTGGCGAGCGCCCTGGAGCGCTATGAGCTCCAGCGCCCAGGGCAGGTCGCCCGGGAGATGGCCCTGGCGGCAGCGTCCCCGGACAACGGCCAGGTCCGCTGTGTCCAACTGGGGGACGCGGCGGTCCTGGGTCACCACCCCGGTGATGTCCGGGCGGCCGAGCCCCAGGAAAGCCTCCCCCTGTCGGTGCGCCTGTCGGTGGGGCGCCTGCTGGACGAGGCAGGGCTGGAGGACGTGCGGCGGGACGAAGGCCTGTACGTGGCCTTGTGGCGAGGTGGGGCTGACGCTTGGCGTCGCTAGCAGGCCGTGCGGCCCCTCACACCCCGGGCGCTGGGTTCCCATGCGCTCCTGGTGGCGGTGCACCGTGAGGGTGCAGAGGTCGTGTTCGACGCGGACCGCCTGCTGCTGACCAGGGATGGTGCGGTCCTTGTCCCCACCTCCAGCAGCTAACGCCTTGAGAGCCGCGGCGGTGACCTCAAGCTGCTGGTGGTGGTGGGCATGCGCCTCGACGAGAGCGCCGCCTCCCAGCGGTCCGAACACGCGATCCTGGTGGGGGGTGATGAGGAGGCAGGCCGTGGCGGTGACAAGGTGGGGCAAGAGCAGCCCAGGGGGGAGGAGCAACAGCAGGATCAGCCGGAGGTGGCCGGGGAGGAGGTGGACGTGCAAGCCATTGTGGCGGCGGCCCTGGCGAAGTGCACGGGTGCGGCGGGCCCGTCGCCGACGACGGAGGCACTGGAGGAGGAGGACCAGCGCAGGAGGGATGAGGAGGCACAAGTCGCCATGGAGCGGGACGAGGAGCCGGAGTTCAAGGGTGAAGAGGCACAGGGCGCCGGGGAGCAGGACGAGGAGCTGATGATCGTGGGGGCGAAGGAGGCGCGTGAGGTGGGTCCACGGGAGCTGGGGGTGGCGGACAGGGCTGGGCCGAAGACGGGCAAGGTGGAAACCTGCAGGCACTGGGCCAAGGGGTGGTGCATGCGGGCAGATGCCTGCCGATTCGCCCACCCCCAGCCGCCGGTGCCGCGGGAAGTACCCCAGGAATTGCTCCTGATCCTCCAGGCCATGGCCCGTGTGGGGGCCCTCAGCCTGGACCGCAGCCAGGACAACCGCCGGGGCCACGGAACGTTGCTGCAGGAAGCGGTGGTAAAGGCGCAAGGGGGAGGGCTCCCAGCGGTGGGGTATGCGGTGGAGAGTGGGGGCCTGACCGAGTGGGCGGTGGCGTTGCCATGTGGCATGGCGGCCCTGCTCACTCCGTTCCCGGTGGTCCCGTGGAGGGACGTGGTCGCTGTCCCGGAAGCCAATCTGGGATGGGTGTGCACGTGGCACACACACCCCGCCGGCATGGACCCTCGCGAGTGGCAGGCTGAGGCGGTCGTGACGTAACTGTCCTGGTCGTTGCCGGCAGCGCCGGGTGCGTGGGCGCAGTGGTGGGACAGGGCGCTCAGCTGGGCGAGGGATGGCAGTGGTGTGGCGGCCTGCCCTGACCTCCCGCGCGAGCCCGTCTCAGTCCAGCCGTGGACTGTCTCCCTGCATCTCCCCACGGTGGCGGCTCGTCTTGCGGCCACAGACCCGGAGGTCTCGCTGCTGGGAGACCGAGAGGGGCCAGGGCTTCGCCTGGGCCAGGGGCTGGAAGTTCGCACCGCCCGCCTCCCCAGCCCTGTGGACGGGGACATCCTGGAGTGACTCCAGTTCACGCGGAGTGGCGGGGCTGATGTGTGGACCGCTGTCTATCGCGAGCTCCCAGACGCGTGGCCCCAGGTGCACCGGCCCCCTGGTCACGAGCGTCCGGTGGGAGTGGAATGGCGCGTGTGGGCCGCCAACAGCCCGTGCCCACCGGTGGTGGTCTCGCCCAGGAGAATCAACCACCCCAGCTGGGAGACCGTGGCGGTCTTGTGGGGATGGGTGGCGGTCCGTGGGGCCGATGGCCACATCTTCACTGCCCCACGGGGCACGGTGATCGAGACCGACGGGGGGACAGCGTGGCAGCTCACGGCAGAGCCCCTGACCACGCATGCTGTGGTGGCCGTCCTCCAGTGGGGTGCAAACAAGCCACAGCCCTGGCGCGATCAGGTCGCTAGGGCTGTCCGGCGGGACCTGCCGGTCCTTAAGGCCGCCGTCTGGTCAGGAGGAGCAGGGCGGCATCTCCCGGACGCACTCTCATGGCTGCGGGGCTGCAGAGACGCCTCTCCCCCACCGGCTGAGCTGCGGGGCGCCCTGGAGCACCTGTACTCCAAGCCCAGGCACCAGTTCCTGGTGGCCGTGGACCATGGGGTGGAGCTCAGCGACGACGTGGTCGCGCTGGCAGCCGACGTGGTGCAGTGCCTGGCCCCCCACGCCATGATGCTCCCGAGGGAGGGGTGGGAAGGCCAGCGGCACGACCAGACCCCGGCTGCCCTTCTCATTGCGAGGTACGTCGAGCTGGGGGGCTCGGAGGCGGTGTACCTCGACCGGTTGGAGACGCCGAGCATGCAGCACTGGACCGCCCACCACCTCGTGGCCCCTGACATGCGGTTGGCCGTGGACCCGCTGGGCCGGCCTGTGGTGTCGGGGGCCCCGCCCCAGTGGCCGCACACGTGGGACATGGCGGTCCGGACGATGCGCATGGCACCCAGGGGCCAGAGGGCGGGATGGCCGGGTGCAGAGCATCTGCTGGCGGAGGCCCGGGCGGCACAGGTGCAGAAGCCGGCCGGCAACACCAAGGACTGTGGCGTGTGCGCCCTCATGTCCGCCGTCGGTACCCTCCTCAGGGTGCCGAGGCCGGGCAACCTCCTGTCCGCGCTGGACAGGCGATGGGTGGCGGCGGTGTCCTCAACAGGGACATGGGGCCCAGCGCGCGTCTGCCGTTTCTGGGAGAGCTGCCTGCAGCGGTGTTGGATGCCCTGCCGGCGCCCCGCACGCCCTTGGACCTGGCGGACGTCCCGCACAACGTGGGGCTGCCCGGGGCGCGCATGCAACATGCCCTGCTGTGTATGGCGGCGGCGGCGGACGGGGGGATGTCCATGCTGGCGACGGTGTCCCTGCAGCACGCGCAGGACGCGATGCAGCAGCAGCGGATGCATGCCCCCCAGCCGTGGGAAGAAAGCGCCAAGCGGTGGCTGAGGGTGGAGAGCCTGCCTTCCACCCATACGGTGGGCATGGCGGATATGGGGCGACTGGTGGTGTTGGAGGGGGCGGAGTATTGGGCCTGTGTTCGGGTGGAAACAGGGGGACTGGAGTGGGTCGTAGTCACCGCGTGCCTGGCTCAGGAGGCAGCAGTCCAGGGGCCCGGCCTGCTACCGGGTGTTCCGGGAGTGCCTCAGTGGGCTGGGGCCGGTGCGCAGGGCGCACAGGTGCACGGCCGAGGACATCCCGCCGGCGCAGGCGGTCTTCGTGGAGGTCACGCGGCCGCCGGTGATCCAGGGGCAGCACGTCTGGCCCATAGCCCCGAGCAACATGTGGCAGGCTGAGCATGCACCTGGCATGTGCAGGGCGCTGCAGGTTCACGCGGCAGCCCTCCCCAGGGCCCCGGCGGCGCAGTCCTCCAGCAACAGGCCAGCAGCCTCGCTGGCACTGCTGCATAGCGTGTCGCGGGCGTGGTGCTGGGTTGTGGCGGCGTTGGAGCCCCACTCCTCGGCGCTGCGCCTGTACGATCGCGGAGAGGGCACGGTGCTCACGGTCCGCCCCGCCGACCTGGAGGCCCTGCACCTTAGTGCACTGAGTGGCGACGGGGGCGAGGCGCTGTACCTCCAAGGGACCGTGGCAGGCGCGGCCGCGACACGCTTCCGCCGGCAGAGCAGAGGAGATGCCCTCCGCCTGGTCATGGCGGAGAACATGGGGCCGTGGCTCCGGGCATTCTCCACGTCCAGGTGGAAGGTCGAGGGCGACCGGGAGAAGCTCGCCGACGCGTGGCGCCGCTGGCTGGAGGAGCAGTTTCCCGTTGGGGGAATGCTGCACCTGCCGCAGCCACCAAGCGTGCCACCAGTACGGCCTGCGGCACCCCCGGCAGCGGCGGCGAGGCAGGCCCCGAAAGCGGCGCCCAAGCCGCCGCCCAAGAGGGGCCAGCCGCCTCATTATTGCGGCTATGCCAACATTGGGTACGTGCTGCAGCACTTCGGTGGTGACTTGGCCACGGAGCAGCGTGGAACAAAGACGATGCACGTCTGCCCCTGGTCTCGGCTGGATGGGGCTGGTCACTGCACATGGAAAGCTGGCACGCACTGCCGGCCTACCCACCTCCACCCCAAGGACCTGCTGGACCACATCCAGCGGGACCATGCGACTGATCCGGCGCAACGGGACCAGGCGCTGGCCATGCTGGCTGGCGTTATGCCGGGGGGCCAGGCGGGGCCTTTCGCGTCGGCCCAGGCGGGGTCCAGAGCGCTCACGCTGCCCACGGGTGCCCGCCCTGCGGCGGAGCGCCGGGCGTCGCCGTCGGCAGCACGATCTGGAGCAATTGGGTCTGCAGCACGGCGTGGGGCAGTGACTTCTACGGGGAGTACGGCGGCAAGTACAACCAGCGGACAGGCAGAGGGGGAGCCCGCCGCATCTGCCGGGTCTCGGCAGGGGCCACCTCGCCCGCCGCCCACGCCGGGTGCGGGTGGTCCCCCTGAACCAGCTGGTGACCCCCCTCCGTCCAGTGATCCGGATCCGGCGGGGCCCCCCGATCCACACGTGCAGCCATGAAGGGGCCCCGCCTCCGACACACGAGCGGCGGTGTCCTGGAACGTCCAGGGCTCGATGCGGGGGGACCGCGTACCAGTGGCCCCAGGTATGCTCGACGGTGAAGCGGTGGCGGCGGGCATCATGAAGGCCGAGGGTGCCATCCTGGGCCTATTCCAGGAGACCGGCCTGCAGGACCCTCAAGGTGTGGTGCACTCGGAGAACCAGTGGCGTCACCACGGGTATCATGCGTACCCAGGGGTGGATGCCCAGGCGGCATCGGTGGCAGCGGTGCGCGGCGGGCTCTTGATTGCCCTTCGGGCGGACGTGTTCGCCGCGGAGGAAGTTCGAGATATCGTGGACATCGTGCCGGGCAAGGCCATGGCCCTCGATGTGGTGACCGCAGGTGGCACCCTCTCGGTCATCAAAGTCCACGGCCCGGGTAGCGGCGGCGACTCCTGGGCGTCTAAGGCGTCCTTCTGGGCTGACGTGGCCATGTACGCGGCGGCCAAGAGCGCGGGTGGCACCAGGGCGGTGCTCCTCGGAGGGGACTTCAACGTGTGGCTGGAGTCCCCGTGGCACCCCACCACGAGGAGGTTCCAAGCCCTGTGGGAACAGTGTGGTTTCCACAGGGCAGGCCCGGAACGGGAGGAGGACAGGAGGCCCAGGAGGGCAGGGCACCGACTGGACTCCTTCCTTCTAAACTCGCCTCTGGTCCCATGGGCGGCGCGTGAGCGCCCACACTTGGCGCCGGGGAGGTCTCCAGCGTCGCTGGGGTCGGATCATGGCCCTGTGGTCCTGGACATCCCGCTAGCGGTGGCCGGCAAAGAGAGGGTCACCAGGATGGCCTACTCGCACGCCCAAGGCAGGCTGCATGCCATAAGCCCGGACTCCCCGGGGGTTCGTGAGGCGGCAGCGGCAGTACTGCAGACGGCCTGCGGGGACCGGCGGCTACAGGCGTGGCTCTCGTCGGACCAGGACACTGCCACCATGGGCACGTCGGAGGTGCAAGCGGTCTTTGACCTGCTCTACGCTTTCCGTGATGAAGTGTCCAGGGTCACGGGAGTGCGCATGCCTTCAGGCGTGCACCCGCAGTACCCGTACGGGCAGGCGGAAACGGAGGCGTCGTTGGACCAGGTCCTCTCGGATCAGCAGGCCCTGGCCTGGCGCGCCCATCAGCTGTGGCAACGGGACGCGGCGGCGGCCGGACTTCACTCCCAGAAAGCGACTGCCCTGCTACAGCACCTCCGGCGAGTGGACCCCGACCTGTCCCCCGCCTCGGTAGAGGACCTACGTGCCGCGTTGGACCGACAGCTCCACCAGCTGGAGACACGCGTGGAGGAGCTGTGGGATGTCCTCAGGAGCAACAGGCGCCGGTCCATCAAGGACTACTAGCGGGGCAGGGTACCGGATCTGCAGCTCCGATGGACGGCGATACGGGGGGCCATCAATGTGGTGAACTATGCCCCGTCAGGCCTATGGTCCGTACGCGTCCGCGAGTCGGAGAAGGTGCTCTTGGAGGCCTCGGACGTCATTGGCGAGGTCCAGAGGTATTGGGAGGCGCTGTACGCCAAGCGGCCAGTGAACCTGCCGGCCTTCGAGCGGCTAGTCCGGGCCCACATTCCCAAAGGGGTGCCGGAGGAATGGAGGTCGGTACAGGACTACACCATGCAGGATCTTAAAGACGCCGTGAGGCAGGCCGTGGCGGACGACAAAGCTCCGGGGTCCAACCGGGTCACGGCTGCCCTCATAGCAGAGCTGCCTGAACCGGTGCAGGGGCTCCTGGTGCATGCGTACAGGGCAATCGTACGGGGTGCGGACGTCCCGGAGTCCTGGCACGAGGCCATTATCTGGCTGATGCCCAAGGGCACAGCCACGGGCAACCTGGATGAGTACAGGCCGATAGCGCTGGGGCAGCAAGACATGCGAATGCTCATGACTCCCCTCATGCCGAGGTTCACACATGTTCTGGCACGCAAGGGACTGGCCGCGGACTGGCAGTTCGGAGCCATGCCGGGCTCCACGGCGGCTGCCCCGGTGTTCCTGGCCCAGCGCAGGCTGCAGCGTGGGCTGGAGGAAAACCACGTCCTGGCCTTCGATGTGTCAAAAGCTTTTGACACAGCGCCGCACGGAGCGCTGGCGCTCCTCCTGCGCCACATGGGTGTCCCGGAGGAGCTCATCAGGCTCTTTCACACCCTCAGCTGCGGGTCTCTGGTGCGCATCTTCACCGTGCACGGCCGGACGCCGAGCATACGGCTCCACAGGGGCCTGCGGCAGGGCAGTGCGGAGAGCGCTGTGCTCTACCTCCTCCTTTTGGAGCCTGTCCTGCGGAGCCTCGCCTGCAAGGCGCGGGGAGATGCTCGCCATGCGGTGCCACCCCTGGTACAGGCGTACTGTGATGACCTCCTGTTGATAGCGCACTCCCTGCCGCAATTCCTGGAGTATGCGGCGGCGATAGCGCGGTATCTCACTGACATGGGCATGTCCCTCAACGTGGGCAAATGCGCCTATGCCAATACTGCTCGCATCCATTCGATTATGGTATACCTGAACCCAGGGAACACGGCGGCCCCATGGGTATGCTTACGTGCCAAGGGCACGGTACCATACTTGGGCCTGCGCCTCGATCCCAGGGGGATGGCGACCATGAAGGAGAAACATGTACTCCGGTGTGAAGCTCTGCTGGGCTGGTGCAAGAACACTTTAGGGCCGGCGTCAGTGCCTCATGAGGTGATAGCGGCTGTGGTTGGAGGCATCGTGCGGTACGCGGCGCCCTACCTGTCCGACACGGCGGAGGCGGTGATCAAACTGAATACTGCCATTAAGGCTGCGGCCCTGCAATTCGATAAGCTGCCAGAGGACCTGTCCAACGTGGCAGTGCGGTCGGGTCATGGGTTACGGTTGGCGGATGTCCAGGTTATATGCCGCGACTCCGTCGTGGCAACCATGGCTCAGCTCACCCACCACAGGTCGACGACAGTCCGGGATGAGCTGCGGGCCATGCTCCGAGACATGCACGTGCAGTACGGAGTGTGCGGGCAGTTCATGGTGCCCTCTGCGTCATTCGCCACACACGCTGGCAATACGTGGGTGGACAGGGTACTCAGAGCGATGGGGACGTTGCGCGTAGGACTTCTCATGCCATCGTCGGTGTACTCGTGTGTACACGCCCATCTGCCGCAAGTGCAGTGGGTGGGGCGGAAGTGGGTGTCCCAATCCTATACCTTCAAGGGTAGGGACATCTGCATTCTCTCGGGGCCCCGCACAGATGCGACAGTACAGTCCCTGACTGATCCCGCAAATGACCTCCTGCATGCGCGGCTCCCCTGCCCTGCGCCTGGGCACTGGGCTGTCGAGCTTCAGGAATGCCATGAGGACCACCTGCACCTTCCGCACGCGGGAGTAGCGCCCCACCAGCTGGACCACGTGTGGCTCACGGGGCTCCGCAACGTCTTCCGGCCGCAGCTGCCCGGTCCCTTGACTCACCGGCTAATACACCCGGTGCGCCGAAAGAAGGCCAGCAAACGCAATAGACAGTCCACTGCGGGGGAAGTGTATGTGGTGGGCGGATACAGGGAGGAAGGATGGGACCCAGCCAACCCGGGGCTGTCCATGCCGTTCGTCCCGCTAGCCGCCCTCCTGTTTCTATTGGGGGACGTCTTTGAGGGCTACCAACAGCAAGACGATCCGGCGACCGTCCCCCTGCTCACTCCACACGCCGGAGGCGGCATAAGCCCGCCACCACTGTGGGTTGTGCACGGGCGGCCAGCGTTTTCCAGGGCGTGCGCGGCGGTGCACAGGTGCAGCGAGTGGGCAGTTGTCCTTCTGTTGCCAGCAGGCCCAATCCCGGATCCGGATGAGTACTCGGTCCTGGAAGTGGTCCGGATGTTTAACGTGCCGCACGATCCGCACGTCGCTGTCACGTCGCCGCGTGATGGCGGCGCAGTGGAGCAGGGGTCTGTGGTGGTATACCAGCCTTCCTGCTCCGCAACGGTTTGGGGGGCGGAGTATACCACGGCCCTGGACGCCATAAAGTCAGTCTGCGGATGTGACCTGGCCTGGAGACCACACGCGGTATATCGACCGAGGGTGGTCCTGTCCCCGGAGCTCAGGGCCTCCAGTGCGACGTCCCTGGGAAAGGTGGTGCAGAGCCCCCACTCCGAGGTGGCGTGGCTGGAGCCCCACCGGTACTGCTGGGTGCCGGTGGCGACTAAAGTCACATCGTCTGACGCGTCGCCCCAGGGAGACGACGCCACAAACGTGGCGGTGGCCAGCCACGGAATCCCCACGTGGACGGGTGCCATCTACGGCACGGTCCCGGTGGCAGAGATCATCGGCGCGGCGGCGTACTTGTTGCACACGCCCCCGTCAGCGTGCACGGTACACGTGGTGGATGCGTCCGTCATAGGAGCGCATCTCCGCAGGGCGCAGGAGGCCCTGTACCGTGGCATCAAGGGGCCGACATCACATCTGGTCAATCAGCACGCACTGAGCTGGATAGTGGAGGGGCTGCGGCGGCTGCCGCGCCGAGTTGGGGGGCTGCACCACTGGGTGGTGAGGCAGAGCTCGCACTTGGCGGCGGTTGCGCTCGAGGCACCGGACTCTGCCGCGGCCCGTGCAATGGCCCCGCCTGTCCATCTTGTCCTGCCAAAGGAACACGCCATACTCTTGGTGCCGGGGGATAATGGTGAGCTCAAGCAGCGTGTGCCATCCATGCAAGCCCTTCAGCAAGTCCGAGAGATGGAGTGGCGTTCGCTAGCGGCTCGCACCAGGGCGCACACGCCACTGGCTGGCGCCTGCGAGGCGATGCCCCTGGCGGCTGTGCACCACGGCCAAACGCACAGGAATATGCTGCGGGCACGTGACGGTCGCTTGTCCACCATGCAGGTCATGCGACGGTGGAGACAAAAGCTCACGCGTATGGCAATACCAGCCCACCCCTGTATCTTCTGTGGGGGGCCGGAGGAGGACATTGGCCACATGCGCCTACTGTGTGCGCGGGACGAGGAGGTGGCTGGGCTCCTGTGCAGGCGTGTGGAGGAGTTCACGGCGGAGCTACCCCTGACAGACAGGGCGGTGGAGCTCGTGGCGTGGAGGGAGCACGGCTGCAGGTGGACTGAATCCCTGATGGTGGGTGTCGTCCCCGGGGACCTGAAGCGGCTGTTCGCTGCGGTGCGAGCGGCATCGTCCCGGGGCCCTGCCAAGGCCAGGCTCTTTGTGGAGGACATGGTCCAGATTGGGGAGTATGTGTATGCCCGCAGGAACCATCGGCTCACCCAGATCATGCAGCTGCCGATGCAAGATCAAAGGAGGGCGGTATACGCGTTCCTGCGCGGTGACACACCCTTCTGCCCGCCGGCAGGGAGGATCCTGCAGCGTCCGCCGTGGAACCCGTTTGCCGGCCTCCCCGGCGACCTGCGGGCAACCTTTCAGAGGGCACCGCTGCACACACTACTGGTGTCGCGGTCGTGCATCGAGCATGAAGAGGCCCTGTCCTTGTTCCCTCACTGGATGGCGGCGGTGGCGCAGGCCTTCGACCTGTGGATCGGTTCCTGAGTGGCGCGGTACATCACGGCATTCAGGGAGTGGTCCTGCGTGGTGTCGGCGCAATCGTGGGCCCAGGTGCGTGGTACCAAGGTGAGAAGCCCTGACGGCCAGAGTGATCCCTGGCTTCAGGTGTACGCCAACCATCAAGCTGTGGGGAACGTCATGGGCTGGCCTGGCGAGGTGCTGCCAGTCCTTCAGCAATCTCTGTGCAGTCTCCCAATCCTGGCGGTGGCTGTCGTACTTGATGTGGGTACGTTGTGGCTGTATGACCGGCAGTTGCGACGAGCCGTACCAGCGGTCACGGAGCAGCGGTCCATGGCAGTGTTAGTGGGCTCCAAGCAGCTGGCACGGGTACAGGGCGACGACGCGCAAGACCACGTCACGGAGGCCATGTTCTCTCTGCCAGAGGGGGACGACCACGTGGCTGCCGATGCCCGTCACACCCTTGACACCCTGCGCCTCGAGGCGGTCATTGAGGCTCGGGCGCGAGGACAACGCTTGGTTCTGGCTTCCGCCAGGGGCCCGGAGCAGGACGGGGTTGATGACATCGGGGAGGTCTTACGGGACTACGGTTGGGAGCTCCTGGCGCATGGCACACACAGTCCCAAAGTGGCGCGGTGGCCCCGGCTGCTTGAGAGCCTGCCGGTGATGCCCGACGGGCGACCGATACTCCGCCCGGTTTCCACGTGGGAGGAAGCGAGGCGCAGCCTCCTCAGTTGTGCCACAGCACGCACGCTGGCGGGTGCTTTTCTCGGACTCCAGGACGCGTGCTGCGATGTATGGCAGGACCTGTGGTCGCAGTGTTGTGATGGTAGCTGCGTTCCGTCGCGGTCTGTGCTTCCGCAGCAATGCCACGGGTGCGGGGAAACCGTGTCGGTTTGGGTTCATCAGTGTGCCTCCATCCCGCTGTGCGGAACATGTAAGGGGCGTGCCGATAGGGGATGGCCTAAGGCGAGGTGGGCACTGCGGCACTCTGGACAGATGTCCTCTAGTGCCTGGAAGACTATCCAGGGTGGCCTGAAGAGCGTCCGAGTGGAAGGTGTACGGTGCCCTGGAGCGCCGTCTGCGGCCCTGCCCCTGATGCTGTGGTGGGCGGCTCTGGAGGGCGACTCACGGATACTCTGGTTGTGGCATCGCGGAGGAAATGGTGACGGCGTGGTGGGGGCCGGGGGTGCAGATTGATGGGGTTGGGAATTGTGGGTGCACCAGCTACCGTCCCTACGCTGGAGGCAGCGGAGGGGGTAGCGCCTGAGAAGCAGTGCCTTCACGGCCTGATTGTGCGGTACAGGCAGGCGCCGTATGACGGCCAACGCGATGTGACAGGTCGTGCCGGCCTGATGGTGAGCCGTACTGCCCCCGTGCATGAGGGTCGGACAGGGATGCTTCACCCGCCGGCCCAGGGTCGCCGCATACAACAGTGAGGTGTCATGGGTCGTCCCAACCAGGGTAATAAGGCCCAAACCCCTGTAGGGTATTCCCATGGCACCGGGGTCTCTACTGGCGGCCCGGCTACGGCAGTATTGGGAGTGGTTGCTCGGGGTACACCGGGGGTGCATGGAGTTGTCTGGGGGTTACGGCGTCGCGGCGCCCCCTGGGAGCGTTACACGGGGTTGCGGGGACAGCCTGCAGGCCCCGGGGATGGCGACGAGGCGAAGATGTGTGCGTAGAAGGATATGACAGTGGGGTCGTCAGGGGGACAGTATGGCGGGCGTCGTGGAGACGGCGTGGCAGCCTGGGAGGAGCACTCGCGGGGGGCACGTGGAGTTCCAGGTGACGGCATACTGGAGTCTTGGGGGTAAACGCGGCGGTACTGGGATCCGTACGGTGGGGGTACGCGGCGGTACTGGGGAACCGTACAGTGGGGGAGCAGCGGGGAAGTTCCAGATGACGGTGTACTGGCATCGTGGGGGTATGCGCGGCGGTACTGGGGACCTTATGGTGAGGGTACGCGGCGGTACGGGAGGGCCGTACAGTGGGGGCGCTACGGGGTTGCATGGCGGTACTGGGGTGTCCCCCTGACCCCTCTAACAACTCAGGGGGAGCGCGGGGGCATCCCCTGGCCCTGTTAACAAACTAGAGGGACCGTGCCTGCGGGCATGTACATAGTCTAACCTCTGACCATGGCCTTGTGGTTGCGGTGGTGCGTGTCGTGGCGGCTCGCAGGTGGCGTCGGCGTGGCAACAGCGGTACTGCGTGGCGTCGTAGCGAAGAGTATGCGGTCGCCTCACCACTATAACGGCTTACCCCTGGGGGGTGCCAGTCCGGTCGGCTACAGGCGAGGAGGGCAGAGGAGCTGCATGCTGAGTGGTCCGGGGGGTGACGCGCGGGCCAATGCTATAAGTAGGCTCGCCACGTCGTCGGTGGGCGCCGAACCTGCGGCCTGGCCGCTGCTGTGGCGGAAGAGGCGCAACCACGGGAGCTGGCCAATCAGTGCAGGTAAGGGTCAAGGGTAGGCGCCAGGGCAATGTATGTGGGCCAGATGAGGTGCACCTGGTTACCACAGCCCGGAGCGAGCCTCTGGTGGGTACCCCTAAAGGGGGTCGATAACCAAGCTACGGCACCCACCAGCCCGAATCCCAGCCAGCGATATTCACGGGTTGCGCCACTCCCGTCGCGTAGCGGCCGGCGTTCCCCCCTGTAGACCCTCAAGATATATTATACGTGGGCAAGTGGATGCCTCGAAGCTGATTGGGTGCTGGCCCCTGACATGGAGTGCCGGCATGGTATATATCTGGGGTGTGGGAGCAGCTCAGGGCCACGGGGACGTGGAATTGGTACCGTGTTTCTGTACTATACTAGGGGGATGGTGCGGTGGGTCGGCGGCGTACATTGTGGAGACATGGGGGCGATGAAAGCTGAGGGCCAGGCTAGGCTGGAGCCTCCCAGAAATCCTGGCTATGCACATACGGGCTATTGCGTGCTGGCAGAGGGATACGTGGAGTCACACCTACTAATTTAACGACCGACTTTTCCCAAATCCACACAATCTATCTGAATGACTCTAAAATCTACCCAAAAGAAACTTTGTTCTACTTTTAATGGTGCTTCAATGGTGTATTGCCCATCATTTCTCCTTTCATTGTTTTTTTCATCACAGAAATTGTTCAGAAAAATAGCTCTGGCATATACCATACACAAAGGATGACTATCCGGGGAAAAAAAATGCAACATTTCACATTTTCACATATTTACTAGTTGGATAGTGCAAAATTGGCTCAGATTCTCATCACCAAATGATGATTTGCTCATGGTGGTCCTCAAATAGCACGTGCGCATGGGATTTTTCCAACCAGGTGTCCAATGTGAATATGTTTCCTAGACAAAAATCAACAAATTCTTGAACCATTGTTGAAACTAACTGGCACTTTGCTGTCATTGTTCATCAGACGTAACATCAATGGAAAACCATTCAACCAAAAATTTGCGAAAAATCATCGACGACAATCACTGTAAACAAAAGCAAATGCAATACATCTTCTCTGTGCCCAATGCAAATTCACGTACCCAGTTCAAATTCAGAATGCACCGAATGATGAAACGCAATTAGAAAAATCAACCTTTGCACAATACTTGAAAACATGTGCCTTTGATCATCGCTGTGTGCACGAACAACCAGAAATTTAGTCAGACAGGATGTCAATATGCTGAGCTGCAACAAATGCCCCGAAGTAAGGCAAACCTGGACTACGAACATTGCGGAATTCGTGAACTCCAAGTATTCAGGGGAGCACTGTGACCTACTGGTTACCACAAATGGTATCTGCAGCACTGGGCTGGTTCGCTGCACGCTCTCAAATGCAAGGTTGGTGTAGGCATGGCAGTGCAAAGACCAGGACTGGCATTGAATGGGAGCTCTGTGACTCACTGGTTTTAACCGATTCATGAAACATTGTTGAAGCTAAGTGGCAAGTTGCTGTCCTTGTTCGTCAAACACACAAACGACCAGATATTTAGTTAGACCGAATGTCAAAATGCTGAGCTGCGACAGATGCTCCCCAATATGGCAAAACTGGACTGAGAGCATTGCGAAAATCGTGAACAGCAAGTATTCACACAATGCTGTCAAACTCACAGCAATAATAAACACCGATTAAGACAATGAATATTGCCGGACAGAAGAGGGGAGTGAGCAGTGCAGGGTTTTGAAGCACCACTGTTTGTGCCGTTCACCATCATTGAATGCAGAAATGACCGGAAATTTAGTTCGACAGGATGTCAAAATGCTGAGCTGTCCCCCCGTATGGCAAAACTGGACTGAGAGCAATGCGAAAATCGTGCACAACAATCATTGACACAATGCTGTCAAACTCACAGCAATATATCTTATAATCAAAGAATAATCCCACACCCCATGGAACAGGGGTGGTGGGCAATTTCGAGAACGCAAACGGCAATGGATTCCATGGGGTCATGGGTGATGGATGTCTCCACGGTGGCGGGGGTACGCGAACGACGGAGGGTCCGCTCTCGCTTCGCCGCATGCGTGCTGCTTTGTTCCTTGGTTGCCGCTTTGCGACGGACAGAGAAGCCCTTGCTTACTACTTGTTGCGATGCTGCTGCGTTGCTTTGCCTTGCCCCCTTACCCCCGGCGAATAAACGGGCCAGCGTCCATCGCCGTTGCTAATGCTAACGCAATGCAGTTGCCACTGCCCCCAAAGCCTGGTTGGCCGGTATCCCCGGTCATCTGGGTCCTCCGTCATGCTGTGGGCCACCTCAGGCAGCCCTGGGACCCACGGGATGGAGCGAGGCAGGAACCACCTGTCGGCGCGAGATGCCCGGTAACTCCAGTAGACGGCATGATAAGTGGTTATGAGTATATATATATATATATATATATATATATATATATATATATATATATATATATATACATATATATATATACATATATATATAGTCATAGTCATAGTCATAACCACTTATCATGCCGTCTACTGGAGTTACCGGGCATCTCGCGCCGACAGGTGGTTCCTGCCTCGCTCGATCCCGTGGGTCCCAGGGCTGCCTGAGGTGGCCCACAGCATGACGGAGGACCTAGAGGGCCGGGGATACCGGGCAACCAGGCTTTGGGGGCAGTGGCAACTGCAAAGCGTTAGCATTAGCAACGGCGACGGACGCTGGCCCGTTTGTTCGCCGGGGGTAAGGGGGCAAGGCAAAGCAGCGCAGCAGCATCGCAACAAGCAGAAAGCAAGGGCACCTCTGTCCGTCGCAATGCAGCAACCAAGGAACAAAGCAGCACGCATGCGGCGAAGCGAGAGCTGATCCTCCATCGTTCACGTTGCCCCGCCACTGTGGAGACACCCAACACCCATGACCCCACGTAATCCATTGTCGTCCGCGTCCTCGAAACTGCCCACCACCCCTGACTCCACGTATCCCTCTGCCAGCACGCACTAGCCTGTATGTGCACAGCCAGGATTTCTGGGAGGCTCCAGCCTAGCCTGGCCCTCAGCTGTCATCGCCCCCATGTCTCCATATTGTACGCCATCTTCCCACCGCACCAGCCCCCTAGTATAGTACAGAAACACGTTACCAACTCCACGTCCCCGTGGCCCCGTGCTGCCCCCACACCCCAGATATATACCATGCTGGCATCCCATGTCAGGGGCCAGCGCCCAGTCTGCATCGAGGCATTCACTTGCCCACTTATAATATATCTTGAGGGTCTACAGGGGGGGACGCCGGCCGCTTTGCGACGGGAGTGGCGCAACCCGTGAATATCGCTGGCTGGGATTCGGGCTGGTGGGTGCCGTAGCTTGGTTATCGACCCCCTGTAGGGGTACCCACCAGAGGCTCGCCCCGGGCCGTGGTTACCAGGTGCACCTCATCTGGCCGACATACAATGCCCTGGCGCCTACCCTTGACCCTTACCTGCACTGATTGGCCAGCTTCCGTGGTTGCGCCTCTTCCGCCACAGCAGCGGCCAGGCCGCAGGTTCGGCCCCCACCGACGACGTGGCGAGCCTACTTATAGCATTGGCCCGCGCGTCACCCCCCGGACCACTCAGCACGCCGCTCCCCTGCCCTCCTTGCCTCTAGCCGACCGGACTGGTGCCCCCCAGGGGTAAGCTGTTACGGTGGTGAGGCGACTGCATACTCTTCACTACGACGCCGCGCAGTACCGCTGTTGCCACGCCGACGCCACCTGCTAGCCGCCATGACACTCACCACTGCAACCACAAGGCCATGGTCAGAGGTTAGACTATGTACATGCCCGCAGGCACGGTCCCTCTAGTTTGTTAACGGGGCCAGGGGATGCCCCCGCGCTCCCCCTGAGTTGTTAGAGGGGTCAGGGGGACACCCCAGTACCGCCATGCATCCCCGTGCTCCCCCACTGTACGGTTCCCCAGTACCGCCGCGTTCCCCCACCGTACGGACTCCAGTACCGCCGCATACCCCCACCATACGGTCCCCTGTACCGCCGCGTACACCCCCACGATGTCAGTACACCGTCATCTGGAACTTCCCCGCTGCTCCCCCACTGCACGGCTCCCCAGTACCGCCGCGTACCCCCGACGTACGGATCCCAGTACCGCCGCGTTGACCCCCAAGACTCCAGTACTCCGCCACCTGGAACTCCACGTGCCCCCTGTGAGCGCTCCCTCCAGGCTGCCATGCCGTCTCCACGACGCCCGCCATACTGTCCCCCTGATGACCCCACCGTCATAACCTTCCACGCACACATCTTCGCCCCGTCGCCGCTCCTGGGGCCTGCAGGCTGACCCCGCAACCCCGTGTAACACTCCCAGGGGGCGCCGCAGCGCTGTAACCCCCAAACAACTCCGTGCACCCCCGGTGTATCCCGAGCAACCACTCCCAAGACTGCCGTAGCCGGGCCGCCAGTAGAGACCCCGGTGCCATGGGAATACCCTACAGGGGTTTGGGCCTTATTACCCTGGTCGGGACGACCCACGACACCTCACTGTTGTATGCGGCGACCCGGGGCAGGCGGGTGAAGCATCCTTGTCCGACCCTCATGCACGGGGGCAGTACGGCTCACCATCAGGCCGGCACGACCTGTCACATCGCGTTGGCCGTCATACGCCGCCCGCCAGTACCGCACAATCAGGCCGCGTAGGCACTGCTTCTCAGGCGCCACTCCCTCCGCTGCGTCCAGCGTAGGGATGGTAGCTGGTGCACCCACAATTCCCATCCCCATCAACCTGCACCCCCGGCACCCACCACTCCGTCACCATTTCCTCCGTGATGCCACAACCAGAGTATCCGTGAGTCGCCCTCCAGAGCCGCCCACCACAGCATCAGGGGCAGGGCCGCAGACGGCGCCCCAGGGCACCGTACCCCTTCCACTCGGACGCTCTTCAGGCCACCCTGGATAGTCGTCCAGGCACTTGAGGACATCCGTCCAGAGTGCCGCAGTGCCCACCTCGCCTTAGGCCACCCCCTGTCGGCATGCTCCTGACATGTCCCGCACAGCGGGGCGGAGGCACACTGATGAACCCAAACGGACACCGTCTCCCCGCACCCGTGGCATCGCTGCGGGAGCACAGACCGCGATGGAACGCAGCTACCATCACAGCACTGCGACCACAGGTCCTGCCATACATCGCAGCACGCGTCCTGGAGCCCGAGCAAAGCCCCTGTCAGCGTGCGTGCTGTGGCACTACTGAGGAGGCTGCGCCTCGCCTCCTCCCACGTGGACACCGGGCGGAGTATCGGTCGTCCGTCGGGCATCTCCGGCAGGCTCTCAAGCAGCCGGGGCCACCGCGCCACCTTGGGGCCGCGCGTGCCATGCGCCAGGAGCTCCCAACCGTAGTCCCGCAAGACCTCCCCGATGACAACAACCCCGTCCTGCTCCGGGCCCCTGGCGGAAGCCAGAACCAAGCGTTGCCCTCCCGCCCGAGCCTCAATGACCGCCCTGAGACCCAGGGTGTCAAGGGTGTGACGGGCATCGGCAGCCACGTGGTCGTCCCCCTCTGGCAGAGAGAACATGGCCTCCGTGACTTGGCCTTGCGCGTCGTCGCCCTGTACCCGCGCCAGCTGCTCGGAGCCCACTAACACTGCCATGGACCGTTGCTCCGTGACCGCCGGTACGGCTCGTCGCAGCTGCCGGTCACATAGCCACAACGTACCCACGTCAAGTACGACAGCCACCGCCAGGACTGGGAGACCGCACAGAGGTTGCTGAAGGACTGGCAGCACCTCGCGAGGCCAGCCCACGACGTTCCCCACAGCTGGATGGTTGGCGTACACCTGGAGCCAGGGATCACTCTGGCCGTCAGGGTGTCTCACCTTGGTACCCCGCACCTGGGCCCAGGACTGCGCCGACACCACGCGGGACCACTCCCTGAATGCCGTGATGTCTCGCGCCACCCAGGAACCGATCCACCGGTCGAAGGCCTGCGCCACCGCCGCCATCCAGTGAGGGAACAAGGACAGGGCCTCCTCACGCTCGATGCACGACCGCGACACCAGCAGTGCGTGCAGCGGTGCCCTCAGAAAGGTTGCCCGCAGGTCGCCGGGGAGGCCGGCAAACGGGTTCCACGGCGGACGCTGCAGGATCCTCCCTGCCGGCGGGCAGAAGGGTGTGTCACCGCGCAGGAACGCGTATACCGCCCTCCTTCGATCTTGCATCGGCAGCTGCATGATCTGGGTGAGCCGATGGTTCCTGCGGGCATACACATCTTCCCCAATCTGGACCATGTCCTCCACAAAGAGTCTGGCCTTGGCAGGACCCCGGGACGACGCCGCTCGCACCGCAGCGAACAGCCGCTTCAGGTCCCCGGGTACGACACCTGCCATCAGGGATTCTGCCCACCTGCAGCCGTGCTCCCTCCACGCCACGAACTCCACCGCCCTGTCCGTTAGGGGTAGCTCCGCCGTGAACTCCTCCACACGCCTGCACAGGAGCCCAGCCACCTCCTCGTCCCGCGCACACAGTAGGCGCATGTGGCCGATGTCCTCCTCCGGCCCCCCACAGAAGATACAGGGGTGGGCTGGTATTGCCGCACGCGTGAGCTTCTGTCTCCACCATCGCATGACCTGCATGGTGGACAAGCGACCGTCACGTGCCCGCAGCATATTCCTGTGCGTTGGGCCGTGGTGCACAGCTCCCAGGGACATCGCCTCGCAGGCGCCAGCCAGTGGCGTGTGCGCCCTGGTGCGTGCCGCTAGCGAACGCCACTCTATCTCCCGGACCTGCTGAAGGGCTTGCATGGATGGTACACGCGGCTCGAGCTCACCATTATCCCCCGGTACCAAGAGGATGGCGTGCTCCTTCGGCAGGACAAGATGGACTGGCGGGGCCATCGCACGGGCCGCGGCAGAGTCCGGTGCCTCAAGCGGGACCGCCGCTAAGTGCGAGCTCTGCCTCACCACCCAGTGGTGCGGCCCCCCAACTCGGCGCGGCAGCCGCCGCAGCCCCTCCACTATCCAGCTCAGCGCATGTTGATTGACCAGATGTGACGTCGGCCCCTTGATGCCACGGTACAGGGCCTCCTGCGCCCTGCGGAGATGCGCTCCTATGACGGATGCATCCACCACGTGTACCGTGCACGCTGACGGGGGCGTGTGCAACAAGTACGCCGCCGCGCCAATGATCTCTGCCTCCGGGACCGTGCCGTAGATGGCACCCGTCCACGTGGGGATTCCGTGGCTGGCCACCGCCACATTTGTGGCGTCGTCTCCCTGGGGCGACGCGTCAGACGATGTGACTTTAGTCGCCACCGGCACCCAGCAGTACCGGTGGGGCTCCAGCCACGCCACGTCGGAGTGGGGGCTCTGCACCACCTTTCCCAGAGACGCCGCGCTGGAGGCCGTGAGCTCCGGGGACAGGACCACCCTCGGTCGATACACCGCATGTGGTCTCCAGGCCAGGTCACATCCGCAGACTGACTTGATGGCGTCCAGGGCGGTGGTGTATTCCGCCCCCCAAACCGTTGCGGAGCAGGATGGCTGGTACACCACGACAGACCCCTGCTCCACTGCGCCACCACCACGCAACGACGTGACGGCGACATGCGGATCATGCGGCACGTTGGACATTCGGACCACTTCCGGGACCGAGTGCTCATCCGGATCCGGGATTGGGCCTGCCGGTAGCAGAAGTACAATTGCCCATTCGCTGCACCTGTGCACCGCCGCGCACGCCCTGGAAAACGCTGGCTGTCCGTGCACAACCCACAGTGGTGGCGGGCTTATGCCGCCCCCGGCGTGGGGAGTGAGTAGGGGGACGGACGCCGGATCGTCTTGCTGCTGGTAGCCCTCAAAGACGTCCCCCAGCAGAAACAGGAGGGCGGCCAGCGGGACGAACGGCATGGACAGCCCCGGGTTGGCCGGGTCCCATCCTTCCTCCCTGTATCCGCCCACCACATACACGTCCCCCGCTGCGGACTGTCTATTGCGTTTGCTGGCCTTCTTTCGGCGCACTGGGTGAATGAGCCGGTGAGTCAACGGACCGGGCAGCTGCGGCCGGAAGACGTCGCGAAGCCCCGTGAGCCACACGTGGTCCAGCTGGTGGGGCCCTACTCCCGCGTGCGGAAGGTGCAGGTGGTCCTCGTGGCACTCCTGTAGCTGGACCGCCCAGTGCCCAGGCGTAGGGCAGGGGAGCCGCGCATGCAGGAGGTCATTTGCAGGATCAGTCAGGGACTGCACTGCCGCATCCGTGCGGGGCCCCGAGAGAATGCAGATGTCCCTACCCTTGAAGGCGTAGGATTCGGATACCCACTTCCGCCCTGCCCACTGCACTTGCGGCAGATGGGCGTGTACACACGAGTACACCGACGATGGCATGAGAAGCCCCACGCGCAACGTCCCCATCGCCCTGAGCACCCTGTCCACCCACGTATTGCCAGCGTGTGTGGCGAATGACGCAGAGGGCACCATGAACTGCCCGCACACTCCGTACTGCACTTGCATGTCTCGGAGCATGGCCCGCAGCTCATCACGGACCGTCATCGACCTGTGGTGGGTGAGCTGAGCCACGGTCGCCACGACGGAGTCGCGGCATATAACCTGGACATCTGCCAACCGTAGCCCATGACCTGACCGCACCGCCACGTTGGACAGGTCCTTGGGCAGCTTCTCGAACTGCAGGGCCGCAGCCTTGATGGCAGTATTCAGCTTGACCACCGCCTCCGCCGTGTCGGACAGGTAGGGCGCCGCGTACCGCACGATGCCACCAACCACGGCCGCCATCACCTCATGAGGCACCGACGCCGGCCCCAGCGTGTTCTTGCACCAGCCCAGCAGGGCTTCACACCGGAGTACATGTTTCTCCTTCATGGTCGCCATCCCCCTGGGATCGAGGCGCAGGCCCAAGTATGGTACTGTGCCCTTGGCACGTAAGCATACCCATGGGGCCGCTGTGTCCCCCGGGTTCAGGTATACCATAATCGAGTGGATGCGAGCAGTACTGGCATAGGCGCATTTGCTCACGTTGAGGGACATGCCCATGTCCGTGAGATACCGCGCTATCATCGCCGCATACTCCAGGAATTGCGGCAGGGAGTGCGCTATCAGCAGGAGGTCATCACAGTACGCCTGTACCAGGGGTGGCACCGCGTGGCGAGCATCTCCCCGCGCCTTACAGGCAAGGCTCCGCAGGAGAGGTTCCAATAGGAGGAGGTAGAGCACAGCGCTCTCCGCACTGCCCTGCCGCAGGCCCCTGTGGAGCCGTATGCTCGGCGTCGGGCCATGCGCAGTGACGATGCGCACCAGGGACCCGCTGCTGAGGGTGTGGAAGAGCCTGATGAGCTCCTCCGGGACTCCCATGTGGCGCAGGAGGAGCGCCAGTGCTCCGTGCGGCGCTGTGTCAAAAGCTTTCGACACATCGAAGGCCAGGACGTGGTTTTCCTCCATCCCACGCTGCAGCCTGCGCTGGGCCAGGAACACCGGGGCAGCCGCCGTGGAGCCCGGCATGGCTCCGAACTGCCAGTCCGCGGCCAGTCCCTTGCGTGCCAGAACAGCTGTGAACCTCCGCATGAGGGGGGTCATGAGCATTCGCATGTCTTGCTGCCCCAGCGCTATCGGCCTGTACTCGTCCAGGTTGCCCGTGGCTGTGCCCTTGGGCATCAGCCAGATAATGGCCTCGTGCCAGGACTCCGGGACATCCGCACCCCGCAGGATTGCCCTGTACGCATGCACCAGGAGCCCCTGCACCGGTTCAGGCAGCTCTGCTATGAGGGCTGCCGTGACCGGGTTGGACCCCGGAGCTTTGTCGTCCGCCACGGCCTGCCTCACGGCGTCTTTAAGGTCCTGCATGGTGTAGTCCTGTACCGACCTCCACTCCTCCGGCACCCCTTTGGGAATGTGGGCCCGGACCAGCCGCTCGAAGGCCGGCAGGTTCACTGGCCGCTTGGCGTACAGCGCCTCCCAATACCTCTGGACCTCGCCAATGACGTCCGAGGCCTCCAAGAGCACCTTCTCCGACTCGCGGACGCGTACGGACCATAGGCCTGACGGGGCATAGTTCACCACGTTGATGGCCCCCCGTATCGCCGTCCATCGGAGCTGCAGGTCCGGTACCCTGCCCCGCCAGTAGTCCTTGATGGACCGGCGCCTGTTGCTCCTGAGGACATCCCGCAGCTCCTCCACGCGTGTCTCCAGCTGGCGGAGCTGTTGGTCCAATGCGGCACGCAGGTCCTCAACCGAGGCGGGGGACAGGTCGGGGTCCACTCGCCGGAGGTGCTGTAGCAGGGCAGTCGCTTCCTGGGAGTGGAGTCCGGCCGCCGCCGCGTCCCGTTGCCACAGCTGATGGGCACGCCAGGCGGGGGGCCTGCTGATCCGAGAGGACCTGGAACAGCGACGCCTCCGTTTCCGCCTGCCCGTGTGGGTACTGCGGGTCCACGCCGGAAGGCATGCGCACTCCCGTGACCCTGGACACGTCATCACGGAAGGCGTAGAGCAGGTCAAAGACCGCTTGCACCTCCGACGTGCCCATGGTGGCAGTGTCCTGGTCCGATGAGAGCCACGCCTGTAGCCGCTGATCCCCGCAGGCCTTCTGCAGTACTGCCGCCACCGCCTCACGAACCCCCGGGGAGTCCGGGCGTATGGCGTGCAGCCTGCCCTGGGCGTGCGAGTAGGCCATCCTGGTGACCCTCTCTTTGCCGGCCACCGCTAGCGGGATGTCCAGGACCACAGGGCCATGATCCGACCCCAGCGACGCTGGAGACCGCCCCGGCGCCAAGTGAGGGCGCTCACGCGCCGCCCACGGGACCAGAGGCGAGTTCAGAAGGAAGGAGTCCAGTCGGTGCCCCGCCCTCGTGGGCCTCCTGTCCTCCTCCCGTTCCGGGCCTGCCCTGCGGAAGCCACACTGTTCCCACAGGGCTTGGAACCTCCTCGTGGTAGGGTGCCACGGGGACTCCAGCCACACGTTGAAGTCCCCTCCGAGGAGCACGGCCCTGGTGCCACCCGCGCTCTTGGCCGCCGCGTACATGGCCACGTCAGCCCAGAAGGACGCCTTAGACGCCCAGGAGTCGCCGCCGCTACCCGGGCCGTGGACGTTGATGACCGTGAGGGTGCCACCTGCGGTCACCACATCCAGGGCCATGGCCTTGCCCGGCACGATGTCCACGATGTCTCGAACCTCCTCCGCGGCGAACACGTCCGCCCGAAGGGCAATCAAGAGCCCGCCGCGCACCGCCGCCGCCGACGCCGCCTGGGCATCCACCCCTGGGTATGTATGATACCCATGGTGACGCCACTGGTTCTCGGAGTGCACCACACCTTGAGGGTCCTGCAGGCCAGTCTCCTGGAATAGGCCCAGGATGGCACCCTCGGCCTTCATGATACCCGCCGCCACCGCTTCACCGTCGAGCATACCTGGGGTCACTGGTACACCGTCCCCCCGCATCGAGCCCTGGACGTTCCAGGACACCGCCGCTCTGGTGTCGGAGGCGGGGCCCCTTCATGGCTGCACGTGTGGATCGGGGCCCCCCGCCGGATCCGGATCACTGGATGGAGAGGGGCCACCAGCAGGCCCTGGGGGACCACCTGCAGCCGGCGCGGGTGGCTGGCGAGGTGGCCCCTGACCCCGTGGGCCTCCGCCCGAGGATGTCGTCGCCTGCTGAGACCCGGCAGATGCGGCGGGCTCCCCCTCAGCCTGCCCGCCGGACGTACTTGCCGCCGTACTCCCCGTAGAAGTCACTGCCCCACGCCGCGCTGCAGACCCAATCACCCGAGACCGTGCTGCCGACGGCGACGCCCCGCGCCCCGCCGCAGGGCGGGCACCCGTGGGCAGCGTGAGCGCTCTGGACCCCGCCTGGGCCGACGCGAAAGGCCCCGCCTGGCCCCCCGGCATAACGCCAGCCAGCATGGCCAGCGCCTGGTCCCGTTGTGCCGGATCAGTCACATGGTCCCGCTGGATGTGGTCTAGCAGGTCCTTGGGGTGGAGGTGGGTAGGCCGGCAGTGCGTGCCAGCTTTCCATGTGCAGTGACCAGCCCCATCCAGCCGAGACCAGGGGCAGACGTTGATCGTCTTCGTCCCACGCTGATCCGTGGCCAAGTCACCGCCGAAGTGCCGCAGCACGTACCGAATGTTGACATAGGCGCCATACTGAGGCGGGGGGCTCCTCTTGGGCGGCGGCTGGGGCGCCGCTTTCAGTGCCTGCTTCGCCGCCGCAGCCGGGGGCGCCGCAGGCCGCACTGGCGGCACGCTTGGTGGTTGCGGCAGGTGCAGCATTCCCCCCACGGGAAACTGCTCATCCACCCAGCGGCGCCACGCGTCGGCGAACTTCTCCCGGTCGCCCTCGACCCTCCACCTGGAAGTGGAGAACGCCCGGAGCCACGGCCCCATGTTCTCCGCCATAACCAGGCGGAGGGCATCTCCTCCGCTCTGCCGGCGGAAGCGTGTCGCGGCCGCGCCTGCCACGGTCCCCTGGAGGTACAGCGCGTCGCTTCCGTCGCCACTCAGTGCACTAAGGTGCAGGGCCTCCAGGTCGGCGGGGCGGACCGTGAGCACCGTGCCCTGCCCGCGATCGTACAGGCGCAGCGCCGAGGACTGGGGCTCCAACGCCGCCACAACCCAGTACCACGCCCGCGACGCGCTATGCAGCAGTGCAAGCGAGGCTGCCGGCCTGTTGCTGGACGACTGCGCCGCCGGGGCCCTGGGGAGGGCCGCCGCGTGACCCTGCAGCGCCCTGCATATGCCAGCTGCATGCTCAGCCTGCCACATGTTGCTCGGGACTACGGGCCAGACGTCCTGCCCCTGGACCACTGGCGGCCGCGTGACCTCCACGAAGACCGCCGGCGCTGGCGGGATGTCCTCGGCCGTGCACCTGTGCGCCCTGCGCACCAGCCCTAGCCCACTGAGGCACTCCTGGAACACCCGGTAGCAGGCCGGGCCCCTGGACTGCTGCCTCCTGAGCCGGCACGCGGTGACTACGACCCACTCCAGTCCCCCTGTTTCCACCCGAACACAGGCCCAATACTCCGCCCCCTCCAACACCACCAACCGCCCCATATTCGCCATGCCCACCGTATGGGTGGAGGACACGCTCTCCACCCGCAGCCACCGCTTGGCGCTCTCTTCCCACGGCTGGGGGGCATGCATCCGCTGCTGCTGCATCGCGTCCTGCACGTGCTGCAGGGACACTGTCGCCAGCATGGACATCCCCCCGTCCGACGCCGCTGCCATACACAGCAGGGCATGTTGCATGCGCGCCCCGGGCAGCCCCACGTTGTGCGGGACGTTCGCCAGGTCCAAGGGCGCGCGGGGCGCCGGCAGGGCCTCCAACACCGCCGCAGGCAGCTCCCCCAGGGACGGCAGACGCGCGATGGGCCCCATGTCCCTGTTGAGGACCACCGCCGCCACCCACCGCCTGTCCAGCGCGGACAGGAGGTTGCCCGGCCTCGGCACCCTGAGGAGGGTACCGACGGCGGACATGAGGGCGCACACGCCACAGTCCTTGGTGTTGCCGGCCGGCTGCTGCACCTGTGCCGCCCGGGCCTCCGCCAGCAGACGCTCCGCACCCGGCCATCCCGCCCTCTGGCCCCTGGGTGCCATGCGCATCGTCCGGACCGCCATGTCCCACGTGTGCGGCCATTGGGGCGGGGCCCCCGACACCACAGGCCGGCCCAGCGGGTCCACTGCCAACCGCGTGTCAGGGGCCACGAGGTGGTGGGCCGTCCAGTGCCGCATGTCCGGCGTCTCCAACCGGTCGAGGTACACCGCCTCTGAGCCCCCCAGCTCGACGTACCTCGCAATGAGGAGGGCAGCCGGGGTTTGGTCGTGCCGCTGGCCTTCCCACCCCTCCCTCGGGAGCATCATGGCGTGGGGGGCCAGGCACTGCACCACGTCGGCTGCCAGCGCGACCACGTCGTCGCTGAGCTCCACCCCATGGTCCGCGGCCACCAGGAATTGGTGCCTGGGCTCGGAGTACACTCGCTCCAGGGCGCCCCGCAACTCAGCTGGCGGGGGAGAGGCGTCTCCGCAGCCCCGCAGCCAGGGGAGTGCGCCCGGGAGGTGCCGCCCCGCCCCTCCTGACCAGACGGCGGCCCTAAGGACCGGCAGGTCCCGCCAGACAGCCACTGCGACCTGATCGCGCCAGGGCTGCGGCTTGTTGGCACCCCACTGGAGGACGGCCACTACAGCATGCGTGGTCAGGGGCTCCGCTGTGAGCTGCAACGCCGTCCCCCCGTCGGTCTCGATCACCGTGCCCCTTGGGGCAGTGAAGACGTGGCCATCGGCCCCACGGACCGCCACCCATCCCCACAAGACCGCCACGGTCTCCCAGCTGGGGTGGTTGGTCCTCCTGGGCAGGACCACCACCGGTGGGCACGGGCCGTTGGCGGCCCACACGCGCCATTCCACTCCCACAAGACGCTCGTGACCAGGGGGCCGGTACACCTGGGGCCACGCGTCTGGGAGCTGGCGATGGACAGCGGTCCACACGTCAGCCCCGCCAGTCCGCGTGAACTGAAGTCCCCCCAGGATGTCCCCGTCCACAGGGCTGGGGAGGCGGGCGGTGCGAACTTCCAGCCCCTGACTCAGGCGAAGCCCTGGCCCCTCTCGGTCTCCCAGCAGCGAGACCTCCGGGTCCGTGGTCGCAAGACGAGCCGCCACCGTGGGGAGATGCAGGGAGACAGTTCACGGCTGGACTGAGACGGGCTCGCGAGGGAGGTCAGGGCAGGCCGCCACAGCACTGCCATCCCTCGCCCAGCTGAGCGCCCTGTCCCACCACTGCGCCCACGCACCCGGCGCTGCCGGCAACGACCAGGACAGGTACGTCACGACCGCCTTAGCCTGCCACTCGCGAGGGTCCATGCCGGCAGGATGTGTGTGCCACGTGCACACCCATCCCAGGTTGGCCTCCTGGACGGTGACCATGTCCCTCCACGGGACCACCGGGAACGGAGTGAGCAGGGCCGCCATGCCACACGGCAACGCCACCGCCCACTCGGTCAGGCCCCCACTCTCCACCGCATACACCACCGCCGGGAGTCCTCCCCCTTGCGCCTTTACCACCGCATCCTGCAGCAACGTCCCGTGGCCCCTGCCGTGGTCCCGGCTGCGGTCCAGGCTGAGAGCCCCCACACGGGCCATGGCCTGGAGGATCAGGAGCAACTCCTGGGGTACTCCCCGCGGCACCGGCGGCTGGGGGTGGGCGTACCGGCAGGCATCTGCCCGCATGCACCATCCCTTGGCCCAGTGCCTGCAGGTTTCCTCCTCCCCCGTCTTCGGCCCAGCCTTATCCGCCACCCCCGGCTCCCTGGGGCTCACCTCACGCGCTTCCTGCGCCCCCACGATCACCAGCTCCTCGTCCTGCTCCCCGGCACCCTGCGCTCCCTCACCCTTGAACTCCGGCTCCTCGTCCTGTTCCATGGCGACCTGCGCATCCTCACCCCCCCTGCGCTGGTCCTCCTCCTCCAGTTCCTCCGTCGTCGGCGGCGGGCCCGCAGCATCCGAGATCCTCGCCAGGGCCGCCGCCACAATGGCCTGCACGTCCACCTCCTCCCTGGCCACCTCCGGCTGATCCTGCTGCTGCTCCTCCCCCGTGGGCTGCTCTTGCCCCACCTCGTCACCGCCACGGCCTGCTTCTTCGTCTCCTCCCACCGGGATCGCGCGTTCGGACCCCTGGGGGGCGGCGCTCCCGTCGAGGCGCGTGCCCACCACCACCAGCAGCTTGAGGTCACCGCCGCGGCTCTCAAGGCGGTAGCTGCTGGAGGTGGGGACGAGGACCGCCCCATCCCCGGTCAGCAGCAGGCGGTCCGCGCCGAACACGACCTCTTCACCCTCGGGGTGCAACGCCACCAGGAGCGCATGGGACCCCAGCGCCTGGGGTGTGAGGGGCCGCCCAGCCTGCTCGCGACGCCAAGCGTCAGCCCCACCCCGCCACAAGGCCACGTACAGGCCTTCGTCCCGCCGCACGTCCTCCAGCGCTGCCTCGCCCATCAGGCGCACCACGGACAGGCGCACCGACAGGGGGAGGCTTTCCTGGGGCTCGGCCGCCCGGACATCACCGGGGTGATGACCCAGGACCGCCGCATCCCCCAGTTGGACACAGCGGACCTGGCCGTCGCCCGGGGACGCCGCCGCCAGGGCCATCTCCCGGGCGACCTGCCCTGGGCGCTGGAGCTCATAGCGCTCCAGGGCGCTTGCCAGCATCTCTGCCCCCCGCTGCCCCGTGCCCGTGAGGCGGTGCCTGTGGGCGCCCTCGGCCGCATGGTACCTGCAGTGCCGCCGCTCACAGCTCCCCAGGGGAGGGGGCGGCACCGCAGTGGGCATGGGCCGCAGCGGCTCGTTGGCCGGGTCCTCGTCCATGCCGGCGTAGACGTCGGGCCCGGCGTCGTCCTCAAACATGAGGGCCAGCGCCGACTCGCCGGGCCCGTATGCCTCCTCGTCCTCCACTTCCTCCGCTTCCCGCCCCCCCTCCGCCCCGTCCCCGGCTGCGACCACCGCCGGCGGCGTGTCCGGCCGCGGCGGGAAGGGCGCCAGAGGCCGCTCGTCAGCGCCTCCGCCCCTTGCCGCCTCCGCCGCGTCCAGCCGTGCCCGCAAGTTGTCGGGCAGCCGGGCCCAGCTGGTGCCCGCATGGAGGTCCATGCTGTACGCCAGCCCCGCCGGACACGGCACACCGGGTGCCACCTGGCGCCACTCCCGCCACTCCCACATCCACTCCTCCACTCCTTCCCCCTTGGCACGTCCCCCACTGGGCTCCGCAACCCCGCCGCCCTCCGCTGGCGTTTGCGCCTTCGGCACACCCCGCCCCGCGTCCTGTCCCCCCGAAGAAACCGCCTCCGTCGACGTCTCCTTGGCCCCGTCCGTCCTCGGGGCAACAGCCGCGAGCGCCTGCGCTATTAGCTCGCCGGCGTCAGCCCCTTCCGGCGCGGTTCCCCCACTCCTCACGGCCGTCCGCCGGTACTCCTCCAGGGCCTGCGCGAGCAGCTCGCTGATGCCTCGCGGGCCAGCCACTGCCGCCTCCTGCGCCGCATCCTCCCCCGCTTGTACCCCCGTCGTAGTCCTCCCCGCGGGGGCCGCGCCCTGCATCCCATCCGGCACCACTGGCTCCGGGCCCGTCGGCACCACGGGCGGGGCCTCGCGCGGCACGGCTGGGTCCGGCATCTGGACCGTCCGCGGTGGCGACCCCGCCGCGGGAACCTCCGGTTGAGGCTCTGCCAGGGGCGGCGCAGGTGCCCCCATACTCTTCGCCTCGCCCGGGGGCACACCATGTGCCTCCCCTTGCGACACCCCCTGCTGCTGGGCGCCCCGCCCCGGTCCTGGAGCCGGCACCGGTACCGGCACCGACACGGCGTGCTGAGGCATCGGCCGTGAGTGCCGCTGGGGCGGGGGGCGAGGGCATTCCACATGCAGGTGCGGACTGTGATGGTGATGGTGACATTGTGGGTGGACGGGGTGCCGTGGCACAGCCTCTTGCGACACCCCCTGTTGTTGGGCGCTCCGCCCCGGCCCAGGCACCGGTACCGGCTCTAGCACCGGCATTGTGTGCTGAGGCCGCCGTGGGTGCTGCTGGGGTAGGGGATGTGGGTACTCCACATGCTGGTGTGGACGATGTTGGTGATGGTGATGGTGAAGGTGGACTGGGTGCTGTGGCCCAGCTCCTTGCGAAAACCCCCTGCTGCTGGGCGTCCCACCCTGGCTACATATATATATATATATATATACATATATATATATATATATATATATATATATATATATATATATATATATATATATATATATAGATATAGATATATACATATATATATATATATACATATATATATATATATATATATATATATATATATATATATACATATATATATATATATATATATATATATAGATATAGATATATATATATATATATATATATACATATATATATATATATATATATATATATATATATATATACATATATATATATATATACATATATATATATATATATACATATACATATATATATATATACATATATATATATATATACATATATATATATATATATATATATATATATATATATATATATATATATATATATATATATATATATATATATATATATATATATATATATATATATATATATATATATATATATATATATATATATATATATATATATATATATATATATATATATATATATATATATATATATATATATATATATATATATCCGGCGCTGGCCGGAGGGCGGAGGGGCAGAGAAGGCAGGGCAGGGACGAGGGTGTGCCACAGCGGCATGAAGGGGTGGGCGTGGGGCAGAAGCACAAAGGTGCCCCACTGCCGAGCGAGCCGCCCGCAGTACGCGGGGGCACCGGACAAGGCGGAGCGCAGCGTAGAGACATACCACGAGGGCCAGGTGCGTGCGTGCGACTTGCCTACACGGTGGCCAGCGAGAGGTAGAGGGGACACAGGGCAGGAGAGGGAGGGGGAGGCAAGGCGGGCGAAGAGTGAAGAAGGCCGCAGGGGAGTGCGGAGCGACCAGCGAGCCTCAAGCCTGGGGGCCGGGGCGCCAGAGGGAGGCAAGGGGGAGAGGGAAAGAGAGAGGTGTGTGGCGGGGAGGGTACAGCGAAGACGAGGACAAGGAGACAGGGGCACAAAGGGCTGGCCAGAGCAGAGGGAGGGGGCGACGAGAGGACAGGGGCAAGCGCAGCGTTAGACGAGCACAGGGGGCGAGGGAGGGAGCAGCGGGGGCAGGGTAGGGGATAGTTGCCAAACGTCGTGCCGTGCGCCGTGCGCGTCCTGCAACCTACTCTGACCTCATCCATGCGTCATGTCTTGTCCGTCACGCCTAGGACAGGAAGCAGGAAGCGACACGGGGGGACGGGCACCTACGGCGCCATCCGTAGGGCCTCCCGTCCAGTGACCCCACCAGTGGCGCAGAGGGGACGCGCACCAGTGGCGCCATCCACTGGACCCCCTGCGCCTGTTGCAGAGCGTGTGACGCAGAGGGGACGGGCACCAGCGGCGCCAACCGGTGGGCCCCCTGCGGCGTAAATTGAACTGTACTGATTATCTAGGTGGCCAGGGGATGCCACAAATGAATCCCCGATCCGCCTCCCCGCGTCTCTGCCATAGGACCTCAGGGGCCTCCATCGCGCTCGGGGGTGGCAGAGGCCCGGGGGACGAGAGCGCCCGGCCGCTTTGTAGCCGCCACTTCCAGCGGACTGATACCACGGCACCGGTATCAGGACGCTCGGAAGTGGATACACAGGCACCAGGGAGAGGATGGGAGGTCGGCCCCCCCCGGGCTGTTAGGTGCCGAAACAGGGGCCCACCCCTCGTCCAGGGCGGCGGATGGCGCAAGAAGCCTTCGAGGCGTACGGTAAGTCCTCCCCGCTGCCCGCACTTCATCATCTTCCGAATCCACCCGGGTACGTACTTCCTCCAGTAAGTATGGGCACAGGAGGGAGCAGGCACGGGACACTGAGCACCATGCGGAGACACGGCGACTACCGCCGAGGGGGCAACAGCGGCTGGTGATCCTGGAGTGCGGGGCCTTTACCATGGAGCAGGGCGGGAAGGCCCAAAGGGAAACCTCCCCCCCCCCCCCGCGGCAGCCAAGTGCCTCGCCCCGTGGTTGTGCTGTGCCTACGACGTGCCTGCGACGTGCGTGCAACGGATGGGAGGCGAAAAGGGCGCCCCACCCCCCCCCACCACCACCACCCCCCCGAGGGCAAATGCGGGAAGGGAGGGGGCGAAAAGCGCCCCCCCCCCCCCCCAGGGCGACGCGGCAGGGTGGGGAGGCAGAGGAAGGAGAGTGCGAGACGAACCACACGACCGTGCCCGTAGAGGGCGCGCACCGTGCAAGCCCCGGCGGGGGGACCACCGGGGGTGCGGGCGTAGGAAAGAAGGGGCGACGGAGGGAGCCGCGAGGCTAACCCCCCCCCCCCCCTGCAGAGGGACGAAAACCACGCCTCGTGCCTGCGACGCGAGGGCAACGGCAGGAAAACGACAAGGCCCCCCCCCCCCACAAGCCTCCGCCCCCCCAAGGGTGGGGGTTGCGGGAAGGGGAGGGCGGGCAGCGCCCCCCCCTCACCGGCGGGGGGGGCACCGGGGGAGAGCACGCAGCGTGGACAGGGCAAAGGCAAGGGCCACGCGGCGTGCCTCACACCCCAGCAGGAGGACAAGTGCCGTGCCGCGTGCCAGTACCGTGCCTGCGACGTGCTTACGCCGGAGGAAGGGCAACGAGGGCGCACCCCCCCCCCCTCGCCCCCACCTCCCGCACCCACCAAGGACAGAGGCGAGGGCAACGGGGAGATGGCGAGGGGACATGAGGGAAGACGGCAGCGAGCGGCGGACCCCCCCCCGGGGACAACGCGGCGGGGTGGAGAGACAGAGGGGCGAGACGACCGTGCCCAAGGGGGGCACGCGCCGTGCAAGCCCCCACGGGGGGACCGCCGGGGGTGCAACCGCAGGAAGGGTAGGGTGACGACGGGGGCCACACGGCAACCCCCCCCCCCCCCAGCGGAGGGACAAGTGCCGAGCCTCGTGCCTGCGCCGAGCAACCGACGTGCATGCGCAAAAGGGAGGACAGCGAGGACCCCCCCCCCCCCCCCGCCTCCTGCTCCGACGCCCACCCGCAGAAAGGGCGAGGGCGGCGAGAAAAAAAAAAAAAAAAAAAAAAAAAAAACACAAAGCGAGCAACCAAGGACACCAACATGCCGGAGCAGGGACAGGCAGCAGGGGCAGACGGGACAGGGCGGGAGCCAGGGGGCACAGCAAGGGGCCAGGGCCCCTGGGGATGAAAGCAGGGGAGCAGGGACCAACGGGGGGGGGGCGGGGTGACAAGGGCCCGCGAACGACGCTGGTGAGGTACCCGACCTCTGGGGTTTGGGGGCCCCCCCGGTGTCCGTATCGGCCCCATCTGAGTGCGAGCAATAAGGTGGGTTACGCCCGGGACCGATGGCCAGCGGCCCGAGGTGGCACCGGCCTGGGGGGGTGGCCAATGGGCCTGACCAGGAGCACTCCCCACGGCACGTACTGCGGTTCGTGTCCTGTGAGGGGCTGCGGGTAGGGCACACCGTCCATCGGGGTAAGCAAGAGACGTGCCTAACCCGCAAGGACTCCCCAGAGACCCACAGTGTACCCGACCCCGGTGTGGGGAAGGGCCGACGTACCTGGCTACGACGCAGGTCCATTTGTACTGAGCGGGTACAAATGGACGGCCCGTACAACAGAGTTACACCCTGACGGGGAGTGCATGCATCGGCCCCCCCGTGGGGAAACTCCCGGGGGGAGGGACCAGAGCCAGCGTCGGGCGCCCCCCCCCCCCCCAACCCAAGGGCCAAGGGGCGCACCAAGCGAGCACAGTCGGGGGCACAGGAACACGGAGGGGAGAAGGGGCGAGCGAGGGGGGTGCGCAGCTGTGTCGTGCGAAGTGTCGTGCAACCATACGCCAATGGCAAGCGGGACGGGCCATGGAGTCCACCCGTTCTCCCGTGTCCTTAGCTCACACAGCCTTCGTTAGCTAAATGTCGCTATCTGTCCCCACCAATCCCGCGGAGTTGCCAGCCTTCCGGCGACGTGCCCGGCGCCTGGTAGACACAGTGTCTGATCTCGTCAGACACGGGCCGCACACGTACGCGGCGTTCCAGGCGCGCGTGGACGCGGACCGTCCGGCCAGGGACAACGGGTGGGACCACTTCGTCGACGTCTGCTTGCGGCAGATGTTGGCCCGCGATCCCCACCCGTACAACGCGCCCGACGTTCAGGCGCGGTTCGCAGCGGGCACGGTGCCGTTCGGGGTGCACCTGCTCAACCGACTACTCCGATGTCTACAAGATCTCGGGCAGCTCGAAGACGCGCAGCGCGGACGGCCCCCGGTGGGGTTGGCGGGGCAGCCGGGGTATGCGGCGCCGGGTGCGTTTCCGATGCCGCCGCCCCCTGGCCTCGGGCCCATGCCCATCCCGCCCTTTGGGACTCACCACCACCACCAACTTCATCTCCATCACCTACTTCATCACCCCGTCGGGCTCCCCATGATGCAGCATCACCTCCCACACCAACACGTACACCCGGCAGCTGTGCCACAGCCCCCAGTCCATCTTCACCTTCACCACCAACTGGCGGCTGTGCCACAGCACCCTGTCCACCTACACCATCACCATCATCATCACCATCCGCACCGGCATGTGGAGTACCCGCATCCCCTGCCCCAGCAGCACCCAAGACCGCCTCAGCACACGGTGCCGGTGCCGGAACCGGTGCCGGTGCCTGGGCCGGGGCGGAGTGCCCAGCAGCAGGGGGTGTCGCAAGGGGCTGTGCCACAGCACCTCGTCCACTTTCACCATCACCGTCACCATCACCATCCGCACCAGCAAGTGGAGTACCCACATTCCCTGCCCCAGCGGCAATCACTGACGCCTCAGCACACGATGCCGGTGCCGGAATCGGTTCCGGTGCCTGAGCCAGGGTGGGGCGCCCAGCAGCAGGGGGTTTCGCAAGGAGCTGGGCCACAGCACCCAGTCCACCTTCACCATCACCATCACCAACATCGTCCACACCAGCATGTGGAGTACCCACATCCCCTACCCCAGCAGCACCCACGGCAGCCTCAGCACACAATGCCGGTGCTAGAGCCGGTACCGGTGCCTGGGCCGGGGCGGAGCGCCCAACAACAGGGGGTGTCGCAAGAGGCTGTGCCACGGCACCCCGTCCACCCTCACCGTCACCATCACCATCACAGTCCGCACCTGCATGTGGAATGCCCTCGCCCCCCGCCCCAGCGGCACTCACGGCCGATGCCTCAGCACGCCGTGTCGGTGCCGGTACCGGTGCCGGCTCCAGGGCCGGGGCGGGGCGCCCAGCAGCAGGGGGTGTCGCAAGGGGAGGCACATGGTGTGCCCCCGTGCGAGGCGAAGAGTATGGGGGCACCTGCGCCGCCCCTGGCAGAGCCTCAACCGGAGGTTCCCGCGGCGGGGTCGCCACCGCGGACAGTCCAGATGCCGGACCCAGCCGTGCCGCGCGAGGCCCCGCCCGTGGTGCCGACGGGCCCGGAGCCAGTGGTGCCGGGTGGGATGCAGGGCGCGGCCCCCGCGGGGAGGACTACGACGGGGGTACAAGCGGGGGAGGATGCGGCGCAGGAGGCGGCAGTGGCTGGCCCGCGGGGCATCAGCGAGCTGCTCACGCAGGCCCTGGAGGAGTACCGGCGGACGGCCGTGAGGAGTGGGGGAGCCGCGCCGGAAGGGGCTGACGCCGGCGAGCTAATAGCGCAGGCGCTCGCGGCTGTCGCCCCGAGGACGGACGGGGCCAAGGAGACGTCGACGGAGGCGGTTTCTTCGGGGGGACAGGACGCGGGGCGGGGTGTGCCGAAGGCGCAAACGCCAGCGGAGGGCGGCGGGGTTGTGGAGACCAGTGGGGGACGTGCCAAGGGGGAAGGAGTGGAGGAGTGGATGTGGGAGTGGCGGGAGTGGCGCCAGGTGGCACCCGGTGTGCCGTGCCCGGCGGGGCTGGCGTACAGCATGGACCTCCATGCGGGCACCAGCTGGGCCCGGCTGCCCGACAACTTGCGGGCACGGCTGGACGCGGCGGAGGCGGCAAGGGGCGGAGGCGCTGACGAGCGGCCTCTGGCGCCCTTCCCGCCGCGGCCGGACACGCCGCCGGCGGTGGTCGCAGCCGGGGACGGGGCGGAGGGGGGGCAGGAAGCGGAGGAAGTGGAGGACGAGGAGGCATACGGGCCCGGCGAGTCGGCGCTGGCCCTCATGTTTGAGGACGACGCCGGGCCCGACGTCTACGCCGGCATGGACGAGGACCCGGCCAACGAGCCGCTGCGGCCCATGCCCACTGCGGTGCCGCCCCCTCCCCTGGGGAGCTGTGAGCGGCGGCCTGCAGGTACCATGCGGCCGAGGGCGCCCACAGGCACCGCCTCACGGGCACGGGGCAGCGGGGGGCAGAGATGCTGGCAAGCGCCCTGGAGCGCTATGAGCTCCAGCGCCCAGGGCAGGTCGCCCGGGAGATGGCCCTGGCGGCGGCGTCCCCGGGCGACGGCCAGGTCCGCTGTGTCCAACTGGGGGATGCGGCGGTCCTGGGTCATCACCCCGGTGATGTCCGGGCGGCCGAGCCCCAGGAAAGCCTCCCCCTGTCGGTGCGCCTGTCCGTGGTGCGTCTGATGGGCGAGGCAGGGCTGGAGGACGTGCGGCGGGACGAAGGCCTGTACGTGGCCTTGTGGCGGGGTGGGGCTGACGCTTGGCGTCGCGAGCAGGCTGGGCGGCCCCTCACACCCCAGGCGCTGGGGTCCCATGCGCTCCTGGTGGCGTTGCACCCCGAGGGTGCAGAGGTCGTGTTCGGCGCGGACCGCCTGCTGCTGACCGGGGATGGGGCGGTCCTCGTCCCCACCTCCAGCAGCTACCGCCTTGAGAGCCGCGGCGGTGACCTCAAGCTGCTGGTGGTGGTGGGCACGCGCCTCGACGGGAGCGCCGCCCCCCAGGGGTCCGAACGCGCGATCCCGGTGGGAGGAGACGGGGAAGCAGGCCGTGGCGGTGGCGAGGTGGGGCAAGAGCAGCCCACGGGGGAGGAGCAGCAGCAGGATCAGCCGGAGGTGGCCAGGGAGGAGGTGGACGTGCAGGCCATTGTGGCGGCGGCCCTGGCGAGGATCTCGGATGCTGCGGGCCCGCCGCCGACGACGGAGGACCTGGAGGAGGAGGACCAGCGCAGGGGGTCCGAGGATGCGCAGGTCGCCATGGAACAGGACGAGGAGCCGGAGTTCAAGGGTGAGGAGGCGCAGGGTGCCGGGGAGCAGGACGAGGAGCTGGTGATCGTGGGGGCGAAGGAAGCGCGTGAGGTGAGCCCCAGGGAGCCGGGGGTGGCGGATAAGGCTGGGCCGAAGACGGGGGAGGAGGAAACCTGCAGGCACTGGGCCAAGGGATGGTGCATGCGGGCAGATGCCTGCCGGTACGCCCACCCCCAGCCGCCGGTGCCGCGGGGAGTACCCCAGGAGTTGCTCCTGATCCTCCAGGCCATGGCCCGTGTGGGGGCTCTCAGCCTGGACCGCAGCCGGGACCACGGCAGGGGCCACGGGACGTTGCTGCAGGATGCGGTGGTAAAGGCGCAAGGGGGAGGACTCCCGGCGGTGGTGTATGCGGTGGAGAGTGGGGGCCTGACCGAGTGGGCGGTGGCGTTGCCGTGTGGCATGGCGGCCCTGCTCACTCCGTTCCCGGTGGTCCCGTGGAGGGACATGGTCACCGTCCAGGAGGCCAACCTGGGATGGGTGTGCACGTGGCACACACATCCTGCCGGCATGGACCCTCGCGAGTGGCAGGCTAAGGCGGTCGTGACGTACCTGTCCTGGTCGTTGCCGGCAGCGCCGGGTGCGTGGGCGCAGTGGTGGGACAGGGCGCTCAGCTGGGCGAGGGATGGCAGTGCTGTGGCGGCCTGCCCTGACCTCCCTCGCGAGCCCGTCTCAGTCCAGCCGTGGACTGTCTCCCTGCATCTCCCCACGGTGGCGGCTCGTCTTGCGACCACGGACCCGGAGGTCTCGCTGCTGGGAGACCGAGAGGGGCCAGGGCTTCGCCTGAGTCAGGGGCTGGAAGTTCGCACCGCCCGCCTCCCCAGCCCTGTGGACGGGGACATCCTGGGGGGACTTCAGTTCACGCGGGCTGGCGGGGCTGACGTGTGGACCGCTGTCCATCGCCAGCTCCCAGACGCGTGGCCCCAGGTGTACCGGCCCCCTGGTCACGAGCGTCTTGTGGGGGTGGAATGGCGCCTGTGGGCCGCCAACGGCCCGTGCCCACCGGTGGTGGTCCTGCCCAGGAGGACCAACCACCCCAGCTGGGAGACTGTGGCGGTCTTGTGGGGATGGGTGGCGGTCCGTGGGGCCGATGGCCACGTCTTCACTGCCCCAAGGGGCACGGTGATCGAGACCGACGGGGGGACGGCGTTGCAGCTCACAGCGGAGCCACTGACCACGCATGCTGTAGTGGCCGTCCTCCAGTGGGGTGCCAACAAGCCGCAGCCCTGGCGCGATCAGGTCGCAGTGGCTGTCTGGCGGGACCTGCCGGTCCTTAGGGCCGCCGTCTGGTCAGGAGGGGCGGGGCGGCACCTCCCGGGCGCACTCCCCTGGCTGCGGGGCTGCAGAGACGCCTCTCCCCCGCCAGCTGAGTTGCGGGGCGCCCTGGAGCGAGTGTACTCCGAGCCCAGGCACCAATTCCTGGTGGCCGCGGACCATGGGGTGGAGCTCAGCGACGACGTGGTCGCGCTGGCAGCCGACGTGGTACAGTGCCTGGCCCCCCACGCCATGATGCTCCCGAGGGAGGGGTGGGAAGGCCAGCGGCACGACCAAACCCCGGCTGCCCTCCTCATTGCGAGGTACGTCGAGCTGGGGGGCTCAGAGGCGGTGTACCTCGACCGGTTGGAGACGCCGGACATGCGGCACTGGACGGCCCACCACCTCGTGGCCCCTGACACGCGGTTGGCAGTGGACCCGCTGGGCCGGCCTGTGGTGTCGGGGGCCCCGCCCCAATGGCCGCACACGTGGGACATGGCGGTCCGGACGATGCGCATGGCACCCAGGGGCCAGAGGGCGGGATGGCCGGGTGCGGAGCGTCTGCTGGCGGAGGCCCGGGCGGCACAGGTGCAGCAGCCGGCCGGCAACACCAAGGACTGTGGCGTATGCGCCCTCATGTCCGCCGTCGGTACCCTCCTCAGGGTGCCGAGGCCGGGCAACCTCCTGTCCGCGCTGGACAGGCGGTGGGTGGCGGCGGTGGTCCTCAACAGGGACATGGGGCCCATCGCGCGTCTGCCGTCCCTGGGGGAGCTGCCTGCGGCGGTGTTGGAGGCCCTGCCGGCGCCCCGCGCGCCCTTGGACCTGGCAAACGTCCCGCACAACGTGGGGCTGCCCGGGGCGCGCATGCAACATGCCCTGCTGTGTATGGCAGCGGCGTCGGACGGGGGGATGTCCATGCTGGCGACAGTGTCCCTGCAGCACGTGCAGGACGCGATGCAGCAGCAGCGGATGCATGCCCCCCAGCCGTGGGAAGAGAGCGCCAAGCGGTGGCTGCGGGTGGAGAGCGTGTCCTCCACCCATACGGTGGGCAAGGCGGATATGGGGCGGTTGGTGGTGTTGGAGGGGGCGGAGTATTGGGCCTGTGTTCGGGTGGAAACGGGGGGACTGGAGTGGGTCGTAGTCACCGCGTGCCGGCTCAGGAGGCAGCAGTCCAGGGGCCCGGCCTGCTACCGGGTGTTCCAGGAGTGCCTCAGTGGGCTGGGGCCGGTGCGCAGGGCGCACAGGTGCACGGCCGAGGACATCCCGCCAGCGCCGGCGGTCTTCGTGGAGGTCACGCGGCCGCCAGTGGTCCAGGGGCAGGACGTCTGGCCCGTAGTCCCGAGCAACATGTGGCAGGCTGAGCATGCAACTGGCATATGCAGGGCGCTGCAGGGTCACGCGGCGGCCCTCCCCAGGGCCCCGGCGGCGCAGTCGTCCAGCAACAGGCCGGCAGCCTCGCTTGCACTGCTGCATAGCGCGTCGCGGGCGTGGTACTGGGTTGTGGCGGCGTTGGAGCCCCACTCCTCGGCGCTGCGCCTGTACGATCGCGGGCAGGGCACGGTGCTCACGGTCCGCCCCGCCGACCTGGAGGCCCTGCACCTTAGTGCACTGAGTGGCGAAGGGGGCGACGCGCTGTACCTCCAGGGGACCGTGGCAGGCGCGGCCGCGACACGCTTCCGCCAGCAGAGCGGAGGAGATGCCCTCCGCCTGGTTATGGCGGAGAACATGGGGCCGTGGCTCCGGGCGTTCTCCACCTCCAGATGGAGGGTCGAGGGCGACCGGGAGAAGTTCGCCGACGCGTGGCGCCGCTGGGTGGATGAGCAGTTTCCCGTGGGGGGAATGCTGCACCTGCCGCAACCACCAAGCGTGCCACCAGTGCGGCCTGCGGCGCCCCCGGCTGCGGCGGCGAAGCAGGCCCCGAAAGCGGCGCCCCAGCCGCCGCCCAAGAGGAGCCCCCCGCCTCAGTATGGCGCCTATGTCAACATTCGGTACGTGCTGCGGCACTTCGGCGGTGACTTGGCCACGGATCAGCGTGGGACAAAGACGATCAACGTCTGCCCCTGGTCTCGGCTGGATGGGGCTGGTCACTGCACATGGAAAGCTGGCACGCACTGCCGGCCTACCCACCTCCACCCCAAGGACCTGCTAGACCACATCCAGCGGGACCATGTGACTGATCCGGCACAACGGGACCAGGCGCTGGCCATGCTGGCTGGCGTTATGCCGGGGGGCCAGGCGGGGCCTTTCGCGTCGGCCCAGGCGGGGTCCAGAGCGCTCACGCTGCCCACGGGTGCCCGCCCTGCGGCGGGGCGCGGGGCGTCGCCGTCGGCAGCACGGTCTCGGGCGGTTGGGTCTGCAGCGCGGCGTGGGGCAGTGACTTCTACGGGGAGTACGGCGGCAAGTACGTCCGGCGGGCAAGCTGAGGGGGAGCCCGCCGCATCTGCCGGGTCTCAGCAGGCGACGACATCCTCGGGCGGAGGCCCACGGGGTCAGGGGCCACCTCGCCAGCCACCCGCGCCGGATGCAGGTGGTCCCCCAGAGCCTGCTGGTGGCCCCTCTCCATCCAGTGATCCGGATCCGGCGGGGGGCCCCGATCCACACGTGCAGCCATGAAGGGGCCCCGCCTCCGACACCAGAGCGGCGGTGTCCTGGAACGTCCAGGGCTCGATGCGGGGGGACGGTGTACCAGTGACCCCAGGTATGCTCGACGGTGAAGCGGTGGCGGCGGGTATCATGAAGGCCGAGGGTGCCATCCTGGGCCTATTCCAGGAGACTGGCCTGCAGGACCCTCAAGGTGTGGTGCACTCCGAGAACCAGTGGCGTCACCATGGGTATCATACATACCCAGGGGTGGATGCCCAGGCGGCGTCGGCGGCGGCGGTGCGCGGCGGGCTCTTGATTGCCCTTCGGGCGGACGTGTTCGCCGCGGAGGAGGTTCGAGACATCGTGGACATCGTGCCGGGCAAGGCCATGGCCCTGGATGTGGTGACCGCAGGTGGCACCCTCACGGTCATCAACGTCCACGGCCCGGGTAGCGGCGGCGACTCCTGGGCGTCTAAGGCGTCCTTCTGGGCTGACGTGGCCATGTACGCGGCGGCCAAGAGCGCGGGTGGCACCAGGGCCGTGCTCCTCGGAGGGGACTTCAACGTGTGGCTGGAGTCCCCGTGGCACCCTACCACGAGGAGGTTCCAAGCCCTGTGGGAACAGTGTGGCTTCCGCAGGGCAGGCCCGGAACGGGAGGAGGACAGGAGGCCCACGAGGGCGGGGCACCGACTGGACTCCTTCCTTCTGAACTCGCCTCTGGTCCCGTGGGCGGCGCGTGAGCGCCCTCACTTGGCGCCGGGGCGGTCTCCAGCGTCGCTGGGGTCGGATCATGGCCCTGTGGTCCTGGACATCCCGCTAGCGGTGGCCGGCAAAGAGAGGGTCACCAGGATGGCCTACTCGCACGCCCAGGGCAGGCTGCACGCCATACGCCCGGACTTCCCGGGGGTTCGTGAGGCGGTGGCGGCAGTACTGCAGAAGGCCTGCGGGGATCAGCGGCTACAGGCGTGGCTCTCATCGGACCAGGACACTGCCACCATGGGCACGTCGGAGGTGCAAGCGGTCTTTGACCTGCTCTACGCCTTCCGTGATGACGTGTCCAGGGTCACGGGAGTGCGCATGCCTTCCGGCGTGGACCCGCAGTACCCACACGGGCAGGCGGAAACGGAGGCGTCGCTGGACCAGGTCCTCTCGGATCAGCAGGCCCTGGCCTGGCGTGCCCATCAGCTGTGGCAACGGGACGCGGCGGCGGCCAGACTCCACTCCCAGGAAGCGACTGCCCTGCTACAGCACCTCCGGCGAGTGGACCCCGACCTGTCCCCCGCCTCGGTTGAGGACCTGCGTGCCGCATTGGACCAGCAGCTCCGCCAGCTGGAGACACGCGTGGAGGAGCTGCGGGATGTCCTCAGGAGCAACAGGCGCCGGTCCATCAAGGACTACTGGCGGGGCAGGGTACCGGACCTGCAGCTCCGATGGACGGCGATACGGGGGGCCATCAACGTGGTGAACTATGCCCCGTCAGGCCTATGGTCCGTACGCGTCCGCGAGTCGGAGAAGGTGCTCTTGGAGGCCTCGGACGTCATTGGCGAGGTCCAGAGGTATTGGGAGGCGCTGTACGCCAAGCGGCCAGTGAACCTGCCGGCCTTCGAGCGGCTGGTCCGGGCCCACATTCCCAAAGGGGTGCCGGAGGAGTGGAGGTCGGTACAGGACTACACCATGCAGGACCTTAAAGACGCCGTGAGGCAGGCCGTGGCGGACGACAAAGCTCCGGGGTCCAACCGGGTCACGGCAGCCCTCATAGCAGAGCTGCCTGAACCGGTGCAGGGGCTCCTGGTGCATGCGTACAGGGCAATCCTGCGGGGTGCGGATGTCCCGGAGTCCTGGCACGAGGCCATTATCTGGCTGATGCCCAAGGGCACAGCCACGGGCAACCTGGACGAGTACAGGCCGATAGCGCTGGGGCAGCAAGACATGCGAATGCTCATGACCCCCCTCATGCGGAGGTTCACAGCTGTTCTGGCACGCAAGGGACTGGCCGCGGACTGGCAGTTCGGAGCCATGCCGGGCTCCACGGCGGCTGCCCCGGTGTTCCTGGCCCAGCGCAGGCTGCAGCGTGGGATGGAGGAAAACCACGTCCTGGCCTTCGATGTGTCGAAAGCTTTTGACACAGCGCCGCACGGGGCACTGGCGCTCCTCCTGCGCCACATGGGTGTCCCGGAGGAGCTCATCAGGCTCTTCCACACCCTCAGCTGCGGGTCCCTGGTGCGCATCGTCACTGCGCATGGCCCGACGCCGAGCATACGGCTCCACAGGGGCCTGCGGCAGGGCAGTGCGGAGAGCGCTGTGCTCTACCTCCTCCTATTGGAGCCTCTCCTGCGGAGCCTTGCCTGTAAGGCGCGGGGAGATGCTTGCCACGCGGTGCCACCCCTGGTACAGGCGTACTGTGATGACCTCCTGCTGATAGCGCACTCCCTGCCGCAATTCCTGGAGTATGCGGCGATGATAGCGCGGTATCTCACGGACATGGGCATGTCCCTCAACGTGAGCAAATGCGCCTATGCCAGTACTGCTCGCATCCACTCGATTATGGTATACCTGAACCCGGGGGACACAGCGGCCCCATGGGTATGCTTACGTGCCAAGGGCACGGTACCATACTTGGGCCTGCGCCTCGATCCCAGGGGGATGGCGACCATGAAGGAGAAACATGTACTCCGGTGTGAAGCCCTGCTGGGCTGGTGCAAGAACACGCTGGGGCCGGCGTCGGTGCCTCATGAGGTGATGGCGGCCGTGGTTGGTGGCATCGTGCGGTACGCGGCGCCCTACCTGTCCGACACGGCGGAGGCGGTGGTCAAGCTGAATACTGCCATCAAGGCTGCGGCCCTGCAGTTCGAGAAGCTGCCCAAGGACCTGTCCAACATGGCGGTGCGGTCAGGTCATGGGCTACGGTTGGCAGATGTCCAGGTTATATGCCGCGACTCCGTCGTGGCGACCGTGGCTCAGCTCACCCACCACAGGTCGATGATGGTCCGTGATGAGCTGCGGGCCATGCTCCGAGACATGCACGTGCAGTACGGAGTGTGCGGGCAGTTCATGGTGCCCTCTGCGTCATTCGCCACACACGCTGGCAATACGTGGGTGGACAGGGTGCTCAGGGCGATGGGGACGTTGCGCGTGGGGCTTCTCATGCCATCGTCGGTGTACTCGTGTGTACACGCCCATCTGCCGCAGGTGCAGTGGGCAGGGCGGAAGTGGGTATCCCAATCCTACGCCTTCAAGGGTAGGGACATCTGCATTCTCTCGGGGCCCCGCACGGATGCGGCAGTGCAGTCCCTGACTGATCCCGCAAATAACCTCCTGCATGCGCGGCTCCCCTGCCCTACGCCTGGGCACTGGGCGGTCCAGCTACAGGAGTGCCACGAGGACCACCTGCACCTTCCGCACGCGGGAGTAGGACCCCACCAGCTGGACCACGTGTGGCTCACGGGGCTTCGCGACGTCTTCCGGCCGCAGCTGCCCGGTCCGTTGACTCACCGGCTCATTCACCCAGTGCGCCGAAAGAAGGCCAGCAAACGCAATAGACAGTCCGCTGCGGGGGACGTGTATGTGGTGGGCGGATACAGGGAGGAAGGATGGGACCCGGCCAACCCGGGGCTGTCCATGCCGTTCGTCCCGCTGGCCGCCCTCCTGTTTCTGCTGGGGGACGTCTTTGAGGGCTACCAGCAGCAAGACGATCCGGCGTCCGTCCCCCTACTCACTCCCCACGCCGGGGGCGGCATAAGCCCGCCACCACTGTGGGTTGTGCACGGACAGCCAGCGTTTTCCAGGGCGTGCGCGGCGGTGCACAAGTGCAGCGAATGGGCAATTGTTCTTCTGCTACCGGCAGGCCCAATCCCGGATCCGGATGAGCACTCGGTCCCGGAAGTGGTCCGAATGTCCAACGTGCCGCATGATCCGCATGTCGCTGTCACGTCGTTGCGTGGTGGTGGCGCAGTGGAGCAGGGGTCTGTCGTGGTGTACCAGCCTTCCTGCTCCGCAACGGTTTGGGGGGCGGAATACACCACCGCCCTGGACGCCATCAAGTCAGTCTGCGGATGTGACCTGGCATGGAGACCACATGCGGTGTATCGACCGAGGGTGGTCCTGTCCCCGGAGCTCACGGCCTCCAGCGCGGCGTCTCTGGGAAAGGTGGTGCAGAGCCCCCACTCCGACGTGGCGTGGCTAGAGCCCCACCGGTACTGCTGGGTGCCGGTGGCGACTAAAGTCACATCGTCTGACGCGTCGCCCCAGGGAGACGACGCCACAAATGTGGCGGTGGCCAGCCACGGAATCCCCACGTGGACGGGTGCCATCTACGGCACGGTCCCGGAGGCAGAGATCATTGGCGCGGCGGCGTACTTGTTGCACACGCCCCCGTCAGCGTGCACGGTACACGTGGTGGATGCATCCGTCATAGGAGCGCATCTCCGCAGGGCGCAGGAGGCCCTGTACCGTGGCATCAAGGGGCCGACGTCACATCTGGTCAATCAACATGCGCTGAGCTGGATAGTGGAGGGGCTGCGGCGGCTGCCGCGCCGAGTTGGGGGGCCGCACCACTGGGTGGTGAGGCAGAGCTCACACTTAGCGGCGGTCCCGCTTGAGGCACCGGACTCTGCCGCGGCCCGTGCGATGGCCCCGCCAGTCCATCTTGTCCTGCCGAAGGAGCACGCCATCCTCCTGGTACCGGGGGATAATGGTGAGCTCGAGCCGCGTGTACCATCCATGCAAGCCCTTCAGCAGGTCCGGGAGATAGAGTGGCGATCGCTAGCGGCACGCACCAGGGCGCACACGCCACTGGCTGGCGCCTGCGAGGCGATGTCCCTGGGAGCTGTGCACCACGGCCCAACGCACAGGAATATGCTGCGGGCACGTGACGGTCGCTTGTCCACCATGCAGGTCATGCGACGGTGGAGACAGAAGCTCACGCGTGTGGCAATACCAGCCCACCCCTGTATCTTCTGTGGGGGGCCGGAGGAGGACATCGGCCACATGCGCCTACTGTGTGCGCGGGACGAGGAGGTGGCTGGGCTCCTGTGCAGGCGTGTGGAGGAGTTCACGGCGGAGCTACCCCTAACGGACAGGGCGGTGGAGTTCGTGGCGTGGAGGGAGCACGGCTGCAGGTGGGCAGAATCCCTGATGGCAGGTGTCGTACCCGGGGACCTGAAGCGGCTGTTCGCTGCGGTGCGAGCGGCGTCGTCCCGGGGTCCTGCCAAGGCCAGACTCTTTGTGGAGGACATGGTCCAGATCGGGGAAGATGTGTATGCCCGCAGGAACCATCGGCTCACCCAGATCATGCAGCTGCCGATGCAAGATCGAAGGAGGGCGGTGTACGCGTTCCTGCGCGGTGACACACCCTTCTGCCCGCCGGCAGGGAGGATCCTGCAGCGTCCGCCGTGGAACCCGTTTGCCGGCCTCCCCGGCGACCTGCGGGCAACCTTTCTGAGGGCACCGCTGCACGCACTGCTGGTGTCGCGGTCGTGCATCGAGCGTGAGGAGGCCCTGTCCTTGTTCCCTCACTGGATGGCGGCGGTGGCGCAGGCCTTCGACCGGTGGATCGGTTCCTGGGTGGCGCGAGACATCACGGCATTCAGGGAGTGGTCCCGCGTGGTGTCGGCGCAGTCCTGGGCCCAGGTGCGGGGTACCAAGGTGAGACACCCTGACGGCCAGAGTGATCCCTGGCTCCAGGTGTACGCCAACCATCCAGCTGTGGGGAACGTCGTGGGCTGGCCTCGCGAGGTGCTGCCAGTCCTTCAGCAACCTCTGTGCGGTCTCCCAGTTCTGGCGGTGGCTGTCGTACTTGACGTGGGTACGTTGTGGCTATGTGACCGGCAGCTGCGACGAGCCGTACCGGCGGTCACGGAGCAGCGGTCCATGGCAGTGTTAGTGGGCTCCGAGCAGCTGGCGCGGGTACAGGGCGACGACGCGCAAGGCCAAGTCACGGAGGCCATGTTCTCTCTGCCAGAGGGGGACGACCACGTGGCTGCCGATGCCCGTCACACCCTTGACACCCTGGGTCTCAGGGCGGTCATTGAGGCTCGGGCGGGAGGGCAACGCCTGGTTCTGGCTTCCGCCAGGGGCCCGGGGCAGGACGGGGTTGTTGTCATCGGGGAGGTCTTGCGGGACTACGGTTGGGAGCTCCTGGCGCATGGCACGCGCGGACCCAAGGTGGCGCGGTGGCCCCGGCTGCTTGAGAGCCTGCCGGAGATGCCCGACGGACGACCGATACTCCGCCCGGTGTCCACGTGGGAGGAGGCGAGGCGCAGCCTCCTCAGTAGTGCCACAGCACGCACGCTGACAGGGGCTTTGCTCGGGCTCCAGGACGCGTGCTGCGATGTATGGCAGGACCTGTGGTCGCAGTGCTGTGATGGTAGCTGCGTTCCATCGCGGTCTGTGCTTCCGCAGCGATGCCACGGGTGCGGGGAGACGGTGTCCGTTTGGGTTCATCAGTGTGCCTCCGCCCCGCTGTGCGGGACATGTCAGGAGCATGCCGACAGGGGGTGGCCTAAGGCGAGGTGGGCACTGCGGCACTCTGGACGGATGTCCTCAAGTGCCTGGACGACTATCCAGGGTGGCCTGAAGAGCGTCCGAGTGGAAGGGGTACGGTGCCCTGGAGCGCCGTCTGCGGCCCTGCCCCTGATGCTGTGGTGGGCGGCTCTGGAGGGCGACTCACGGATACTCTGGTTGTGGCATCACGGAGGAAATGGTGACGGAGTGGTGGGTGCCGGGGGTGCAGGTTGATGGGGATGGGAATTGTGGGTGCACCAGCTACCATCCCTACGCTGGACGCAGCGGAGGGAGTGGCGCCTGAGAAGCAGTGCCTACGCGGCCTGATTGTGCGGTACTGGCAGGCGGCGTATGACGGCCAACGCGATGTGACAGGTCGTGCCGGCCTGATGGTGAGCCGTACTGCCCCCGTGCATGAGGGTCGGACAGGGATGCTTCACCCGCCTGCCCCGGGTCGCCGCATACAACAGTGAGGTGTCATGGGTCGTCCCGACCAGGGTAATAAGGCCCAAACCCCTGTAGGGTATTCCCATGGCACCGGGGTCTCTACTGGCGGCCCGGCTACGGCAGTCTTGGGAGTGGTTGCTCGGGATACACCGGGGGTGCACGGAGTTGTTTGGGGGTTACAGCGCTGCGGCGCCCCCTGGGAGTGTTACACGGGGTTGCGGGGTCAGCCTGCAGGCCCCAGGAGCGGCGACGGGGCGGAGATGTGTGCGTGGAAGGTTATGACGGTGGGGTCATCAGGGGGACAGTATGGCGGGCGTCGTGGAGACGGCATGGCAGCCTGGAGGGAGCGCTCACAGGGGGCACGTGGAGTTCCAGGTGGCGGAGTACTGGAGTCTTGGGGGTCAACGCGGCGGTACTGGGATCCGTACGGCGGGGGTACGCGGCGGTACTGGGGAGCCGTGCAGTGGGGGAGCAGCGGGGAAGTTCCAGATGACGGTGTACTGACGTCGTGGGGGTGTACGCGGCGGTACAGGGGACCGTATGGTGGGGGTATGCGGCGGTACTGGAGTCCGTACGGTGGGGGAACGCGGCGTTACTGGGGAACCGTACAGTGGGGGAGCACGGGGATGCATGGCGGTACTGGGGTGTCCCCCTGACCCCTCTAACAACTCAGGGGGAGCGCGGGGGCATCCCCTGGCCCCGTTAACAAACTAGAGGGACCGTGCCTGCGGGCATGTACATAGTCTAACCTCTGACCATGGCCTTGTGGTTGCAGTGGTGAGTGTCGTGGCGGCTAGCAGGTGGCGTCGGCGTGGCAACAGCGGTACTGCGCGGCGTCGTAGTGAAGAGTATGCAGTCGCCTCACCACTGTAACAGCTTACCCCGGGGGGGCACCAGTCCGGTCGGCTAGAGGCGAGGAGGGCAGGGGAGCGGCGTGCTGAGTGGTCCGGGGGGTGACGCGCGGGCCAATGCTATAAGTAGGCTCGCCACGTCGTCGGTGGGGGCCGAACCTGCGGCCTGGCCGCTGCTGTGGCGGAAGAGGCGCAACCACGGAAGCTGGCCAATCAGTGCAGGTAAGGGTCAAGGGTAGGCGCCAGGGCATTGTATGTGGGCCAGATGAGGTGCACCTGGTAACCACGGCCCGGGGCGAGCCTCTGGTGGGTACCCCTACAGGGGGTCGATAACCAAGCTACGGCACCCACCAGCCCGAATCCCAGCCAGCGATAATCACGGGTTGCGCCACTCCCGTCGCAAAGCGGCCGGCGTCCCCCCCTGTAGACCCTCAGGATATATTATATGTGGGCAAGTGAATGCCTCGATGCAGACTGGGCGCTGGCCCCTGACATAGGATGCCAGCATGGTATATATCTGGGGTGTGGGGGCAGCACGGGGCCACGGGGGCGTGGAGTTGGTAACGTGTTTCTGTACTATACTAGGGGGCTGGTGCGGTGGGAAGATGGCGTACAATGTGGAGACATGGGGGCGATGACAGCTGAGGGCCAGGCTAGGCTGTAGCCTCCCAGAAATCCTGGCTGTGCACATACAGGCTAGTGCGTGCTGGCAGAGGGATACGTGGAGTCAGGGGTGGTGGGCAGTATCGAGGACGCGGACGACAATGGAATACGTGGGGTCATGGGTGTTGGGTGTCTCCACAGTGGCGGGGCAACGTGAACGATGGAGGGTCAGCTCTCGCTTCGCCGCATGCGTGCTGCTTTGTTCCTTGGTTGCTGCACTGCGACGGACGGAGGTGCCCTTGCTTTCTGCTTGTTGCGATGCTGCTGCGCTGCTTTGCCTTGCCCCCTTACCCCCGGCGAACAAACGGACCAGCGTCCGTCGCCGTTGCTAATGCTAACGCTTTGCAGTTGCCACTGCCCCCAAAGCCTGGTTGCCCGGTATCCCCGGTCCTCTGGGTCCTCCGTCATGCTGTGGGCCACCTCAGGCAGCCCTGGGACCCACGGGATCGAGCGAGGCAGGAACCACCTGTCGGCGCGAGATGCCCGGTAACTCCAGTAGACGGCATGATAAGTGGTTATGACTATGACTATGACTATATATATATATATATATATATATATATATATATATATATATATATATATATATATATATATAAATATATATATATATATATATATATACATATATGTATATATATATATATATATATATATATATATATATATATATATATATATATATATATATATATATATATATATATATATATATATATATATTACTACACCCCTCTCCCCTTAAATTCAGCTAACAAGCAACAACAAGCAACAACAAGCAACAACAAGCAACACGTCTCCTTGCCGTTTTGGCCATTGCTCCGTCCCAACGCTTCGGATCATTTGCCCATGTCGCCATCTGGGAGTCTCGGTGGTGGCCTTGCCAAATCCAAGTTTTGAGCCGACAACTCAGCGTTGGCGGCCCGGGGCGGTGGCGCCAAGTCGGGAGGTGCCCTCCCAAATCTGCGCAGTTTTGGGCCAAAAACAGCCATTTTTCGCCCAAAACAGCCCTAGTAAGGGTTCAAAACAGCCAAACGAAGGCAAACGGCTGCTACATTCCACGTGCGGCTTGACTTTCTCGCGACCAAGGGTCCTTTGGTGCCCTCTAACTCCACGATATGTCCGAGAAACAGCCCCAAAAGGCGCCAAAAAGCCCCAAAAACGGCGCAATGTGCACCAGCAACCCGAAACCAAGAACGGGCCGTATCTTGGGCTACGTGGCTCAAAATCCGATTCCGAGGGCACCTAGTCCACCCGCAACCCCCCACTTTTTATGGTTTTCAAGCCTCAGACTCGCCCAACGAGACACGTAGACCCCCGTACCAGGGGTCACTTGGTGCAGCCGGAGGGCCGGCCAGCCCACGCACAGTGGGGGCCAACGGTGGGTCCACCAGGGTCCCCGGGGCGAAAAAAATCATTTTTTCCAAAGTTGTTCCTAGACCACTTGGGATGCTCAAACAAGTGTTTTTGGGCCATTTTGAACCCGTGGTGGCGCGTTGTGGGCCATGGAGAATCCCAAAATGCCTTGAAAATGGGCCGTTTTGGGACCAACAATGCGTCAAAAATGGGTGAAAAACGCGTTTTTCCAAAAATGATCCTGGACCATTTATGATGCTCAAACAAGTGGTTTTAGCCTATTTTGAGCCCGTGGCGACAGGTTTGGCCTCATGGAAAATCCCAAAATGTCTTGAAAATGGGCCATTTTGGGACCAAAAATGGGTCAAAAATGGGTCAAAAGCGCGTTTTTCAAAAGTGATCACAGACCATTTGGGATGCTCAAACAAGTGTTTTTAGCCCGTTTTGAGCCCGTTTTGACCGAGTTTAGCACCTTCCACCACATGTATGCACCACTTTGTGCCCTTCGCCCGTACCTTAGAGCCGTGTGGTGGAGCCACCTAGAGTTGGGAGAGGGGTGTAGATTAGAGGATATATTACTACACCCCTCTCCTTGTTATATATATATATATCTATATATATAGATATATATCTATATATATATATATATATATATATATATATATATATATATATATCTATATATATATATATATATATATATTACTACAGCCCTCTCCCGTTAAATTTAGCTAACAAGCAACAAGCACGTCACCGTTTTGTTTTGGCCATTGTCCCTTCCCATCGCCTCGGGGTTGACTGTAATTTGGCCATCCTGGAGCTCAGGTGGTGCCCTTGCGAAATCCAGGTTTTGGGCCAAAAACTCACCGCTGGTGTCCGGGGCGGTGGCGCCAAGTCGGGAGGTGCCCTCCCAAACTTGCGCATTTTTTGGCGGAAAACAGCCAATTTTCGCCCAAAACACCCCTAGTAAGGGTTCAAAACAGCCAAACGAAGGTAAACGGCTGCTACACTGGACGTGCAGCTTGACTTTCTGGTGACCAAGGGACCTTTGGTGCCCTCTAACTCCATGATATGTCCGAGAAACGGCCCAAAAAAGCGCCAAAAAGCCCCAAAAACTGCGCAATGTGCACCAGCACCTCGAAACCAAGAACGGGCCGTATCTTGGGCTACGTGGCTCAAAAAGGAATTCCGAGGGCACCCAGTCCACCCGCAACCCCCCACTTTTTGTTGTTTCGAAGCCTCAGACTCGCCCAACGAGACACGTAAACCCCCGTACCAGTGCTCACTTGGTGCAGCCGGAGGGCTGGCCAGCCCACGCACAGTGGGGGCCAACTGTGGGTCCACCAGGGTCCCCAGGGCGAAAAAAATCATTTTTTCGAAAGTTGTTCCTAGACCACTTGGGATGCTCAAACAGATGTTTTTAGGCCGTTTTGAGCCCGTGGTGGCGCGTTTTGGGTTATGGAAATTCCCAAAATCCCTTGAAAATGGGCCGTTTTGGGACCAGCAATGGGTCAAAAATGGGTCAAAAAAGCGGTTTTCCAAAGCCGATCCTGGACCATTACTACTACACCCCTCTCATCTTAAATTTAGCTAACAGGCAACAAGCACGTCACCGTTTCGTTTTGGCCATTGCCCCTTCCCATCGCCTCGGGGTTGAGTCTACTTCGGCCATCCTGGAGCCTAGGTGGTGGCCTTGCCAAACCCAAGTTTTCGAGCCAAAAACTCAACGGTGGTGGCCCGTGGCGGTGGCGCCAAGTCGGGAGGTGCCCTCCCAAACCTGCGCAATTTTGGGCCAAAAACAGCCAATTTTCTGAAGCCGGTTCGGACCCCCGTGGCCATCTTTGGGTCACTTGGGGTGTGTATCGATGTGCCGGCAAGCCGCCATTGGCTGATATCATACTCTCCCATCCACCTGACCTAACTCGATGTGATAGTGTGATAGGTTTGGCCATTCCAGCTATGAGCGGCCATATTCAATACCGAGGCGCCGCCGGCTGAGATTTATATATCGAAATGTCAGGAATCAACAGGGTTTTTGTATCATAGTGTTTCCGTAATTTCTCGGCTATCCCTTCTGATTGTCAATGTATCGGCGACTGTCAGTTGGCTCGCGATTTTGCGGTAACCGATTGGTTAACTGTTATTTCCAGATATTTTGGCGGAAACCCCGATGAAGGGTCAGATTTCATCAGTAACGGGTTCGTTGCTTCCGCAATTTTCATGTTATACACTCGCAAAATCGATCCGATTTTTTCAGACATTCAGAATCAGATTTTCAACTTCGAGATCGCCGCACTTGATATGGTGAATTTCGAGTGGCCCTACATTTTTCCCCGATCACGAATCAACCTTCCTTTTGTTATCTCCTTCGTTTTTCTTGGAGATATAGGCGAAACAAAATTGATTCGTGAGGCCACTTTGAAAGGTCATATCTCCGGCTCACGGCAAGGTATTCCAATTTTGAGGATTGGCTTGGAACAGCCTTGGTGTCAACTTAATTTAGGAAGCATCAATTGCCTTTGATGTGTACACATGCCCGGTGTAGCAAGGGATAATGGTCAAGAGGGTAGAAAGTGATATATAACTCTTGGACCATGCAACCGAATATTTTAATGCGACTTTTGAGTGTACCGCATGAGTGTTGGTGTTGCATAGAAACTTTCCTATGGTTCCTACGCATTTTTAACGTGAAGTTATGTCCATGGAGGGGCATGGCATACTAAAGTCAATACCCTGGTGGGAGCCACTTTTTGAGGGTATGTGTTATATGCATGGTATGTGCTTCGCTATGCTCACGCCCATGTTATATATCTCCGTTTGTAGGAAGATATGTGGAGTCATACGTGGCAAGGGCTTCGCCCATGTCCCAATGGTGAGCTGCATAGCGTTAGACCAAGTCTACCGCACATATAGCCCTAGTAAGGGTTCAAAACAGCGAAACGAAGGCAAACGGCTGCTACAATCCACGTGCGGCTTGACTTTCTCGTGACCAAGGGACCGTTGGTGCCCTCTAACTCCACGATATGTCCGAGAAACGGCCCAAAAAGGCGCCAAAAAGACCCAAAAACTGCGCAATGTGCACCAGCAACAGGAGCCAGGTGGCCCAGGACACCGCACACGCAAAACAACACACCGAGCGGGCACACCGGTGAACAGGAGCCAAGTGGCCCAGGACACCGCACTAGCAAAGCAAAGGACGGAGCGGGCGCACCGGTGAACAGGAGCCAAGTGGCCCAGGACACCGCACACGCGAAGCAACACACCGAGCGAGCGCACAGGTGAACAGGAGCCAAGTGGCCCAGGACACCGCACACGCAACACCCCGCACCGAGCGGGCACACCGGTGAACAAGAGCAAAGTGGCCCAGGACGCCGCACGCACAACACCACACACCGAGCGGGCACACCGGTGAACAGGAGCCAAGTGGCCCAGGACACCGCACACCAAACACAACCCACGGAGCGGGCACACCGGTGAACAGGACCCAAGTGGCCCAGGACACCGCACACACAACACAGCAAACCACGCAGGCACACCGGTGAACAGAAGCCAAGTGGCCCAGGACACCGCACACGCAACACAACACACCGAGCGGTCACACCGGTGAACAGGAGCCAAGTGGCCCAGGACACCGCACACGCAAAGCAATACACCGAGCGGGCGCACCGGTGAACAGGAGCCAAGTGGCCCAGGACACCGCACACGCAACACAACACACCCAGCGGGCGCACCGGTGAACGGGAGCCAAGTGGCCCAGGACACCGCAAACGCAACACAACACACCGAGCGAGCACACCGGTGAACAGGAGCCAAGTGGCCCAGGACACCGCACACGCAACACCACAAACCACGCGGGCACACCGGTGAACAGGAGCCAAGTGGCCCAGGACACTGAACACACGTAGGGCGGCCGAGGGACAGGAAAGAACCAACACCCCATGGGTCGGACGCACTGGGGCGACCCAGCCGATCCACCGGGCCAGTGGCAGGAGCGGTACTCCAGGGCCACTGGTCCGAGCCCGGCCAGGCTGCATCGGGGACCATGGCAAACGTCACCCGGAGCCATGGAAGCAACCGGTGACAGGCGAGTCGGTACACAGACCGGGAGGGGGTCGCCTGCCAAGCAGAGTGGCCCCGCAACTCAAGCCACAAGGTTGAGGCGGTCGTACCGTAGACTAGCAGGAGCAATACCCCTTGTGGTCAGATATACTCCACACGGCTGGGCAGCCCCCAGAGCTACCGTTCAAAGGAGGGGGCATGTGGCCCTACCCATGGTCACATGTGGGGACACCCTCCAACCTGGGACACATGGGGCGGGTGGCCGCGACAATGCCTTCCCAAGCACATGCGGGAGCGGCTCAAGAGGCACCTGACATAGGGCAGTGGGAGGGACAGGACGTCCCCTTGGTAAGACCTTCTTCCTGCAGTGTCAAAGGAGGCATCCCGAGCTCCCGAAGATACCTACCTACCTACCTTTTGGTGTTGCATAGAAACTTTCCTTGGGTTCCTACGCATTTTTAACGTGAAGTTATGTCCATGGAGGGGCATGGTATACCATGGTGGGAGCCACTTTTTGAGGGTATGTGTTATATGCATGGTATGTGCTTCGCTATGCTCACGCCCATGTTATATATCTCCGTTTGTAGGAAGATATGTGGAGTCATACGTGGCAAGGGCTTCGCCCATGTCCCAATGATGAGCTCCATAGCGTTAGACCAAGTCTACCGCACATATAGTGCATGTGGGAAGGCTTACGGGGCGACCCACAAGCGCCACTATCCATTTTCCCATTTTCATGGTGCGTGTTGGGAGGAGGTTCGAAGGTGTCCCCATGCGTCCATGTGGGGATCCAAGTGGGGGGATTGTTTGCAAATGGTCCCAAGCATTTTTGTTTTGAACCATATGTTGATACCATGGGTGAGCGAAGTTATACACTATTGTGATTATCTTGAATTTGGCAATATTTGCATGTTTTTGACCTCATTTTATGCTCATTTTTGTATTTTATGTGCTCAACTGGTCGGCTAACAGTAAAGTGCCTAGAGATCCGTGAACTGTGGTATGTTGCTTATATGTTGGCATGTGCTTCGGTGTTGCACCGCACCATATGCCGGATCATGTGGTCACTTTGGCGTGGCACACGAGGCCTCACAAAATTAGGTCTTAAATTCGTGAGTTGAGTTGTGAAGCATGTCATGTACATAACCGGAGGGGTTTCGGAGCCAATGCTGGGATATTCTTGGGCATGAACCTTTGGTCTATATCACCCTTGTATATTACTTTCTGGTTTGACACATGCATGGAGCATTTGAACATTTGCCGTATGCATTTTACCATAAAGAAGGTCCCTACCAGGACCGGCCCCTGCTGTGCCCCTTCCGCCTGTAATCCCTGCTGATTTGCTCCGGATCAATGCTTGCATTTCTCAAACTCCAGGGTCCAAAATCCAAAAATATAGAAAATACAATCCTCCTTCAACCCTGAACAGCAACCAGATCCCCCAAATACAGCAATAACCCAATCCACAATCCAATCCACACTGCGGGCTTCCGTTCAGCACACCGGTCGTCCCACGGTGGCTGGCATGTACAAGAATTGCACCAAAGGGGAAAGCCCTGAAATAGGCACATGAACACAAATGATGCAAAGTTGGGGAAAGATGGAGATTTACACAATCACAGCCATAGACCCCTCATTCCCTGGACTCAAGACCTTCCCTTGACTCGCCAACATGATGCCCTGAACCCAGTCAAATAGGATGCCTAAATGCCATGTGTCAAAAGTCACTACATAAACCCCAAAAATGTGTTCACTCCCAAGCCTCTAAATTCTAGCCCAATGGGGGAGGCGGCGTGTCATGGCCTAGGGCGGCACTCAGGACCATGCCCTACCCTGACATAACCTTGGTTGGACTTGGAGTCAAATGGGCTTAGAGATATGCCCCATGAGTTTGAACTCATAACACACCAAAAAACTGCCAATTCACACCATATTGGTCATATATCAAATATATGCTCAAAATTGAAGTTACCACCTATCTGAAGGCTCAAAGCATGCATGGAATCGAAGTCTAATATTCATGGAGCATAGAGACCAAAGGTCAATGCCCATGTACATCCCCACCTTACCCTCGAAACTCCTTCGGATACGGGCGCCACGCATTGCCCAAGTCAGCCCATGATCTTGAGACCAATTCTTGTAATCCTTCGTGCGCCAAGCCAAATGGAGTACGCCATCCGGCATATGGTGGTGTTCAACTCCAAAGCATATGCCAACATATGAACAACATACCATGGTTCCACTCTCCATAGGCTTCTTGCTGTTTGCCGACCAGCTAAGTACACAAAATGCAAAAATGAGCAAAAATTGAGGTCAAAAACATGAAAATATGTCCAAATACAAAGTTGTCATGATAGTATATCTCTATGCTCACCCATGATATCCGCTCATGGTTCAATACACAAATAATTGGAACCATTTGCGAACAATTCCCCCACTTGGATCCCCAATCGGGCGCATGGAGATACCTTCGCCACTCATATCTAAATGCCCCATGAAAATGGGAGTGCACTCATGGATCTCATTGCCAAGCATACCATGCGCAATACATACGCGGTAGACTTAGTCTAGCGCTTTGAATTCCACAATTGGGACATGGGCAAAGCCCTTGTCACGTATGGCTCCCCATCTCTTCGGCCACACGAAGATATATAACATGGGCGTGAGCATATCAAGACATATACTACCAATATCACACATAGCCCTTAAAATAGGCTCCCACCATGGTATGCCATGCCCCTCCATGGTCATAACCTTGAGTTAAATGGACGTGAGAACCTAAGGAAAGATGCTATGCAACCGCAAGACTCATGCGCTACACTCGAAAGTCATAATATCAAGTCCGGACGCATGGTCAACAAGTTATAAACAAGTTTCTACCATGTTGACCATGATCCTATGATACAACGAGTGTGTGTGCCGACTTAAGGTGTTGGATCCTACTAAAAATAAGTTGAGACTAAGGCGCTTGCAACGCAACCTTCCTTATTCTCTTTCCTCACACTCGCGCGTAGATATGGCCCTTCAAAGTGGTCCCACAATTCACTTTTGTTACCCTTATATCTCCAAGTCAAATGGGTGGCAAGTACAAGGGAAACCTGATTCGGGCATAGGGAAAAGAGTATGACCACTGGAAGAAGACCACATCAAGTGCGTCGATGTCGAAGTCGAAAATCCGATTTCGACATCGCAAAAAATTCAGATTAAAATTTCGAGTGCATATTTAGAAAATTGCGGAAGCAACGAACCCTTTACTGATGAAATCTGACCCTTCATCGGGGTTTCCGCCAAAATATCTGGAAATAACAGTTAACCAATCGGTTACCGCAAAATCGCGAGCCAACTGACAGTCGCTGATACATTGACCATCAGAACGGAAGGCGGAAAAATTACGGAAACATTATGATAAAAAAACCCTGTTGATTCCTGATATTCTGATATATAAATCTCAGCTGGCGGCGCCTCAGTACTGAATATGGCCGCTCATAGCCTGAATAGCCAAACCTATCACACTATCACATCGGGTTAGGTCAGGTGGATGGGAGAGTATGATATCAGCCAATGGCGGCTTGCCGGCACATAGATACACACCCCAAGTGACCCCAAGATGGCCACGGGGGTCCGAACCGGCTTCACCCCCCTTCTCAGAGCGTTGTATCCGCTCGGAAGTCATTGAAGAGAGGACTGGAGGACCCCAATGGGCTCCAACCCCCCCCTCCATGTCCCAAGGACACATGGAGGCCCCACACACGTCGTAGGCGTCCCCCATGCCCCAAGGGAGGGGTGAGGACACTGAAAATGGGTGCCCTACGCCATATCCGGTCTCCTCTTGATCTACAACATGGACCAAGGGGATCAAAGATAGAGAAACGTCGTCGGTCAACCTAAATAAGTATACCACAATGAAATATATATGTGGAGATCGAGTGAAGGGGGTGTATGGCCAATCAAGGCCCAAAAATCCCCGGATGAACGCCCTCACCCGTCTCCCAAGCACAAAAACAAACAAAAATGCCAAGGGGGATCCATTACGGTGCTACAGCAGCAACCAAATGGACCAACACGTCCTTGACATCCAAAGAAATATTCTTTTTCTTCAGATAGTCCATCCAGACCGTGGTATACCTCGGCACGAAACTGCTCGGAGGCTCCCACGAATCCCTGGATGCGGCGAATCCCTTCCAACAGACTTTATAAAGCCTCCCCCCAGGCGTCCCCGGGTCCGGCTTGTCCGCCAGGATCTTCTCACTGGTGAAGTCGTTGTCCTCACCCTCGTCGTCCGAGTCCACATCGCCGGCCGTGAACTCGAAGGTGACGGGAGGTCCGCTGGGGTCTGGTGCTCGGGGACGAAGCTGGGTATGGTCGCGGTCCAGGATCTTGTTATCCCCCACACGAACCGCATACACATCCTGCCCGACCTTCCGCACGATTACCCCCGGCACATACCAAGATGCCTGCCGATGCCTGGACAGGACATCCTTGTGGTGCCGCTCCACCCACACGGTGTCTTGGAGAGCATATTTCTGGACCTTTCCCTGCTTGAAGTACTTGGCCCTCTTGTCGTGCTCGTCCTGAAGTGCCTTGCACACCTTGGCCGCCGTGTCGTCCGCCTCAGCCAACATAGCGTCCGCATCCCGGGCCACTTTTCCATGGTTCAACCACGGGAGAGTGCGCGACACTCGATCCCGTAGGAACAAGATACGATGGGGCGACAGTCCAGTGGGTCCCGGAAGGTCATGATATGCTTGGAGTACTCTCCACAGCGAATTATACCAATTCCGGCTTGGTTCGTCGATGTGCAGCTGGCGGAACTTCTCGAACATCTGCCGTCCGGCCAGCTCAGCTCGGCCATTCGACCGGCTGTGGTACGCCACGGTCTTGGCGTGGCGAATACCCATGTGCTTGCAAATCGTCTTGAACCACGTCCCCACAAACTGACTGCCCCGATCGCTGCAGATGACAGCCCGGACATCAAAAGACGTCAGCCAGTGCCTGATCATGGCATTAGCGACGGTCTTGGCCTGCAGCCCCACTCCATGCTTGTCCTTCTTGTCCTTCTTCTTGGACTTCTTGCCAGGGACCGCCACGATATACCCACTGTGCCTATCCACGCCAGGATGACACAGTCATAGGTCTCTCCTTCCACGGTGACCTCAGGCATGGCGAATACATCCATGGCCAAGGACCGCATTGGGGCCTCCAGTATAGCCGTGTACACGGGGTTGCCCGCTGTGGAGTGGTTTGGGCTCTTCGTGGCCCGACACACGGCACAGTCGCTGCAGTACCTATCCAGGATGGCGTAGTACCCCGGAGGGAACTTGAAACACCACTCCAGGTCCTGCTGCATCTTGTCTCGGCCAGGGTACATGAGCTGGGCGTTGTGCCAATGGTCAATGAGCTCCTCCACTCGGTTCTCGGGCACCAGCAGCTTGTCCTTGAGGAACAACTTGTCCCCATCCCCGGTCAAGCCCTCAGGCCATTTGTCGTCCGACGGGGCGCTCACGGCATTCCAGTATCTGCTCCAGTGCTCGGATGCCGCATAGTCATCCGACCAGTCCTCTGTGAGCACCGACCTGACTAGCTCTACAGGGGCCACCATCCATTGCTCGAGGGTTTCCTCTCGAATAGCCTGGACTCGGGCGCCCCGGAACTTGGCCAGGTCTGTACGGTTTGCCATCACCACAAAACACTTGACCCCCTCTTGCTCCATGGCCTTCTCCATCTCGATGATGCGCTTGGCCTCCTTGGTCTCCTCGGCGTCGCCATGGCTGGATATGTCCATCCACGCCTTGCCCGCGGGGTAGGCCCATCGACTGAGGCAATCTGCCACAGTGTTGTCCTTCCCCGGGACGTACACGACGCTGAGGTCGAACTTGGCGAACGTCTCGTGCCAGCGGGCCCTTCTAGCCGCTGGTCCTGAGGGGGTGTCAACATGCTCCTTGTGCCAGCTCTGTAAGGACTGGTGGTCCGTGCAAACCACCACGGGCTGCAGTCCGATGTGGCCAGACCACTTCCTGAGCGCACACACAATGGCGTATGTCTCCTTCTCCCTCGCGGTCCATGTTCGGCATTGGCCCCCGGCCAGGATCCTGCTCCAAAACGCCACGGGAACATGAGTCCCGTCGTCCCGGACTTGCTCGAGGACTGCCCCCACGGCATAGTCCGAGGCGTCCGTCCGTAGCACGAATCCCTTGTCCGGGTCCACCAGGAACAGCCCCAACTGCCCCAGGAGTTGCTCCTTCAGGCGGTTGAACGCATCCTCAGCCTCAGGGGTCCAGGCAAGCTTCTTCTTGCTCCCCTTCCGGCCATCGAACTTCCCCACCTGCAGCATCTTGTGCAGCGGCCCCGAGAGTTCTGCGTACATCCGGACATAGCCCGAATAGTAATTGCAGAACCCCATGAAGGACCGGAGTTCGCTGATGGTCTGGGGCTTCTCCCAGTGGTGCAGGGACGCCAGCTTCCCAGGCATGGGATGGCGTTGCCCATGACCAACCACGTGACCCGCGAACTCCACTTCCTTCACGAAGAGTGAGGCTTTGGTGGGCTTGCACACCATGTTGTGCTTGTCCAACTCGCTGAGCACTCGGCGCAGATCCTTCTCATTCGCGTCGATGAGCTCGTCCTCAGTCATGTTCTCCGTGCCGGATCCGATGATGATGTCATCCACGAAGGGATCGGCACAGTCCCGGACAGGACCGAGTAGGTCCTCCATCATGCGCTGGAAAGCGGCGTTGCCATTCTTGGCGCCCATAGGCACCACTTTCCACTGCATGGGCGCCAGCGGCGTCGACATCGCTGTGCAGGGCCTGGAGTCCGGGTGTAGCGGCATCTGGTGATAACCGTGTTTCAGGTCCAACACCGTGAAGATTCGCCTTTTCTGTTGTTTTTGGAGGATGGAGTCGATCAGGGGAAGCGAGTACGAGTCGTGCTCGGTCTGCTCGTTCAAACCTCTGTAATCCACCACCAACCTCCACTCGCCCTTCTCCTTCTTGGGCACGATGAAGGCTGGGCTGGCCCACTCACTGTCGGAGGGTTCGAGCCATCCTCGCTCAATGAACTCGGCCAACAGCTTCTTCATGGCCTCGGCCCGATCGCCCTGAAGTTGGTACTCCCGACGACGATAGATCTTCGGGTTCGGCTTCGGCTTGATCTTCGCTGTACCGAACCTCCCACGATCTGGAGGGTTCTTGTTGGCGACGCCACTGAATAGCCGCGGATAGGCATTGATCAGCCTCTCCTTCAGCTCGACAACCTTCGGGTTCTCCTGGGCCTCTTCAGCCGCTTGCTTCGGTATAGATACAACCGACCGCACTGCGGTATAGGCCTCTTCTGAGTCCGATTCCTACTTCTCCTCGTCCGATATGCCGTCTTCATCGTCGCGGGGAGCTCTTCCGACCGATAATCTTCGGAAATTTGCGGCATCGGCCTGGTGACTGTCGCTATCGGCACCCATTCTTGGAAAATCCCATGTCAGTGGGTCCGACCCAACCGGACCATCCTATTGGTCTGCGATGTGATCCATGACCCTCGCCACGAACTCTGCCTTCTCGTACTTGCCGGTGACCAACATCTTGTCATCCCACCAATACGGAGATGTGACCATGGCCCGCCTCTTCTTGGCTGCCACACGGTCGTGCATCCCCATCCGCATGTAGTTGACGACGTCGTCGATCTCGGCGTGGGACAGGACGTCAATGCCATCAATTGGCTGATCCGTCCCCTCCTTGGGCTCAAACATGACCTTCATGGGCACCGCTTCCACCCTACGGATGAATGCTTCATCAACCGTGGGCTGGGCTTGCGCCCCATCCACCAGGAAAGCCTTGGTACCCCACGCTTGACCCGGGGAGGGCATTGATACACCCTTGGCGTCGATGAACAACTCCTCCTCTGGCCCGAATGACATCTCGTTCAGGGTGATGGAGTCCAGCCTCGACTTGAGACCCTCCAGCGGACATGGGGTGGATCCTATGCCGGTTATGACCAGGATCCCCTTCGCGCTATCCGCGACGATCTTCTCCACCGTACGTCTGGTATTTTCCAGGGAGCCATGCCAATACATGGGCCCCCACTCCTTCAAACCCCAATGCCTGTGCCAGGCTGAGTGCCCTCGATGCCAATGCCGCCTACACTTCCTCAGATGTGGGGCATCCCGGGAAGCAAAGACGTCCGTCTCAGGCGCTTCGGCTCCCAGCGTCTGGATCATCCTGGCATACACCTGCGACGCCATTCCATACTCCGTGAGCTGAACTCCGCGGTCTCCTCTGGACTTGGCACCCACAGCTTGCACCGCTTGGACGATCCGATCCTCTTCCTCAGCATTCCATTGGGATGATCCGCATGCATAGTCCGTGGACAGCCATGTGAGGCATTCATCATCCTCCCGGACGTGCGTTGCACGATGGGGAAGGGCTCCAATGGCATTTGCCACCATGAAGTCATACCCCATGATCATATCCCAATCTGTAATGTCGGCCACATAGAAGTTCCCAGATAGAGTGCTTCTCTTCGCCAAATCAGGGCGGTTCAAGCGCTCATGCTCCCAGAATTCCATACTGATAGTGGCCTCATGGGTGCCACCACCCATAATCTCTCCGTTGGCAACCTTCAGGCGGACCGGTCTCCGGCTGGGCTGCAGGAGTTCCTCCTTGAACAGCCCTCTCCGGACCAGGCTCACCTGGGCACCCGTATCCACCAACACATCCACCACCTGCTCCTCTCGTCCGCACCGTACTCGCACTTTCAAGTGCAACTGCCGCTCGTCGCCATGAGGTGTATGACCCACTCTCACGGCATGCAACTCTAGCACGTCTGGGTGCATCAGGACTTCAAAGGTATGGTCACGGATGGTGTAGATCTTGGGCTGGTCCTGCCCGTCCACGGGGCTCTCCGTGGTCGCTCCTTCCTTCTTGCCATGTCCCGTACCCACATGTACTTCCCTTGGCAGGGCGCTCCAGGGGTTGGGAGTGGCGAAACTCAGTGGTTTGGCTCTTCTGGAGCCTTCTTCGGCACCCGATGTACCTTCGCTTTCTCAGGGATTCCACTGATTTTCGGAGGAGAGACCTCCGAGGTCCCACTCCCGTCGGGGCTCCTCTAGACTTGACTTCCGGCAGCCCCTTCCGGCTGCGATCTGCCAGGACTTTGTCCACCACGTTGCTGGGCTTTGAGTCCCTCCAACGTCCTCAACATGTCCTCAGCAACCTCCTCGATCGACCTCACTCGTCGGTCTTGGCCAGGTCCACCACCATAGCCTCTTCCGCCTTTCCCTTGGCCTTTGCCTTGGCCTTTTCCCCCGTCTCCGCCCTTCGCCTTCCAATCGGCAATCCGCTGCTCCTTGGGCTTCTTCTCGGGGTGGGCGGCGAAGTAGGCTTTCTTGTCCGCCTCATACACCTTGCACTGACGGTGGTCGTGTGCATGGTTGTGTCCCTTGCCATAACAGACCCAGCACCCGTCGTGCTGAGACCTGTACTCCCGGAACGAGAGCGGTGGGTTCCCGATCCTCCTTGGCGCGTTGCCCTTCTTGGGTCCCACCCGGCTCCATCTGGATCGATCCTGCCCATGGTCCCTCACGTTGTGCGCCACAAACGCGAAGAAATGGGCCTCCTCGTGATCCTCCCGGGACCAGTGGTCTTGGCTCCTTCCACTACCATCCTCCGCGGAGTGGGCCGTGTCCTCCTGGATCTCCCGATGATGGCGGTCTTCTCGGTGGCCTCGTTGTCTCTGACCATGTGGATCCTGCACGTGGGCCTCGTTCATCGCATTGAGCTTCAACTCCACCGTGATGTACTTCCTGATCTCGTCCAGGCTCATGCGGGCGAAGATGACCTGCATCCTCAGCGGCTCCCCGCGCCTCCACTCCACGTTGTTGAGGCGCAGCAACCTTTGCCCCATGGAGTCTCCAAATACCTCCACGTACACGGCGTTCTTCAGTCCCAACTTCCGGTTGGGCTCGCCCAGGTTCCTGCTGAAGAACTCCATGATACCCGCATGGGTATCCTCCGCCGCCATGATCCTCACCGCCACCCGCTTCTTGGCTCGCTTCTTCTCCTCGTCCTCCACTCTCCTCTTCCAGTTGCCGGGGAGGACGTCCTTCAGCAGGTGGCGGATCTCGCTGGCCTCATTCCAGTCCTCCACCAGCTGGAGGCATCTTCGGTACTTTCGCAGGTACCGGTTCCACTCCCGGACCCGCAACTCACCGCGGTCCAGCGGCAGCGGGATGGACCACAAGTCCTCCAGCTTCTGGTTCGGAGCGTCCACCCGCTCCTCATCCTCCAACCACTGGAGGCAGGCCTGCTCCGTACGGATCAGTCCTTCCCAGATCTGATCCCGCAGCTCCTCCTTCAGGTCCTGCGCCAGCCGGTGTGGGAATGTCCGGCATACCCACTTGTCCCGCGGCGCTCCCCGCATCTCACCGACGACCTCCTCGGCAAAGTCCTCCCAATCCAGGATGACGTCATCCAGGTTGGAGGGGTTGCCATCGTAGTAGGGGATTTTGATTCCCCTGAGGTCGTCAATCCTGATGGCGTCTCCGACGTCCCCAGCCACCACTCCACCGAGACAGATACCACCTGTGGCCGGGGGGTGTGAGTACACTCCCCGTACATCCCACTCCTCCATGGAGTGCGGTCCAGTTGGGCCTGAACCCACGGGGTATGGAATGCGGGAAGGACGTGCTCCGTCGGCCGTCCATATCCCCGTATTGGGGTCCTTCACCCACAGCTTTCCGCCTGGATGACCTCGACCATGTCTGTCGGCGCTTCCCATGGTTCGCCCCTGCATGGTCTTGCTCTGGATCTCCTCTTCCGCATAAACTGCATGGGCAGTCGTAGTGATCGGTAGATTCTGGGCGGCATGGGACATTTGTACCGTCAGGCTCCTCGGGTCCGTGGTTACGTGCCCTTCCCGCATGGACCCAGCCGGTGCCGTGTGTTCCCCGAGCATTGTGGATTCACTGAACATGGGAACAAACGGCAGCGCACCCGGGTCAACACGCGGAGGCGCGTAGGGTGCCTCTGCCGGACCGCCCATGAGTTTATCCATGGCGCTCCGGAGGGTCTTAACCCGCTCCACCAGCTCTGCCGCTGCCGGCTTTGCCAGGAGCTCCGGACCCGAGGCGAGGGGCTGTAGCTCCTCTAGCCTTTTCAGGCGTCCCAACATGTCCTCCACCAGGTGGAGGAGGCTGTCCTCCACTCGCTGCTGCTTTTCCAGGGCCAGCTCCAGATTTTCCCGATACCGGTCCTGTTCCGCTCGCAGCTCCTCCATGTCTTTCTCCGCGGCCGACTGGTCATCCAGGATCCCGGCGACGTCCTCCTCTAGGCCGTCCTTCGCGTTGTCCAGGCTGTCGAGGCGGTGCACGATGGCGTCCATCTCCAACTTTGGGTACTTGCCCATGAGGAAGGACACGTGCTCGCAGTGGCACTCAGCTTGCTTTCCACCTGATCCGGCGCATCCCGCGGTTACCGGCGCCTCAGACTCATCGCCCATGGGCGTATCGCCCACGGCATCCATCTCCGGTCCCGTGTGCCGGGGCACAGGTGCCGTCTTGGCCCTGGCTGGCCTCTCCAAGCCCTCAGCGTCGTGCTTCAGGGCGGGCTCGGGGGCCGTATGCGCCCTGGCGGTCGGCACGGACATCTCCTCCGACTCCGAGGGGAAGCAGGTCCGATAGCCATCGGAGTGCCCCTTGGATTCCCACAGCCTGACCGGGCTGGGGTCCGTATCCATAGCCCCGGCGTCCCTTGCCGCGGACTTGGGTGACCCGCGCTTCCGGTAGCGCCGGGCCCGTCCTCCACTGCTGCCTGAATGGCAGGCCTCCTCAGAGTCCTCCGCGGCGGAGCGGAGGTTGCATGCCTTTCGGCAGCGACGCTCACACATGGAGACCAGATCCTCCATGTCAAGTCCTCCTCTTCCCGAATGTCGTACTTCTCTTCGGGCTTCAACTTCCGGAGTTCGCCATGCTCTTGAACGTCTCCGCTCTTCTATGGCTCCAATCTCCGGCGTGGTCTCCACCGAGTCCACAATACGCACCCGGGGCGTACTTGGGCAGGGCTCATAGGGGCCCAAGTCCCCGGGTCGGTGGTAGGTAGGGGCAGCAGGTACGCCTCTGCTACCATAAAAAAGGTCCCTACCAGGACCGGCCCCTGCTGTGCCCCTTCCGCCTGTAATCCCTGCTGATTTGCTCCGGATCAATGCTTGCATTTCTCAAACTCCAGGGTCCAAAATCCAAAAATATAGAAAATACAATCCTCCTTCAACCCTGAACAGCAACCAGATCCCCCAAATACATCAATAACCCAATCCACAATCCAATCCACACTGCGGGCTTCCGTTCAGCACACCGGTTGTCCCACGGTGGCGGGCATGTACAAGAATTGCACCAAAGAGGAAAGCCCTGAAATAGGCACATGAACACAAATGATGCAAAGTTGGGGAAAGATGGAAATTTACACAATCACAGCCATAGACCCCTCATTCCCTGGACTCAAGACCTTCCCTTGACTCGCCAACATGATGCCCTGAACCCAGTCAAATAGGATGCCTAAATGCCATGTGTCAAAAGTCACTACATAAACCCCAAAAATGTGTTCACTCCCAAGCCTCTAAATCCTAGCCCAATGGGGGAGGCGGCGTGTCATGGCCTAGGGTGGCACTCAGGACCATGCCCTACCCTGACATAACCTTGGTTGGACTTGGGGTCAAATGGGCCTAGAGAAATGCCCCATGAGTTTGAACTCATAACACACCAAAAAACTGCCAATTCACACCATATTGGCCATATATCAAATATATGCTCAAAATTGAAGTTACCACTTATCCGAAGGCTCAAAGCATGCATGGAATCGAAGTCTAATATTCATGGAGCATAGAGACCAAAGGTCAATGCCCATGTACATCCCCACTTTACCCTCGAAACCCCTTCGGATATGGGCGCCACGCATTGCCCAAGTCAGCCCATGATCTTGAGACCAATTCTTGCAATCCTTCGTGCGCCAAGCCAAATGGAGTACGCCATTCGGCATATGGTGGTTTTCAACTCCAAAGCATATGCCAACATATGAATAACATACCATGGTTCCACTCTCCATAGGCTTCTTGCTGTTTGCCGACCAGCTAAGTACACAAAATGCAAAAATGAGCAAAAATTGAGGTCAAAAACATGAAAATATGTTCAAATACAAAGTTGTCATGATAGTATATCTCTATGCTCACCCATGATATCCGCTCATGGTTCAATACACAAATAATTGGAACCATTTGCGAACAATTCTCCCACTTGGATCCCCAATCGGGCGCATGGAGATACCTTTGCCACTCATATCTACATGCCCCATGAAAATGGGAGTGCACTCATGGATCTCATTGCCAAGCATACCATGAGCAACACATACGCGGTAGACTTAGTCCAGCGCTTTGAATTCCACAATTGGGACATGGGCAAAGCCCTTGTCACGTATGGCTCCCCATCTCTTCGGCCACACGAAGATATATAACATGGGGGTGAGCATATCAAAACATATACTACCAATATCACACATAGCCCTTAAAATAGGCTCCCACCATGGTATGCCATGCCCCTCTATGGTCATAACCTTGAGTTAAATGGACGTGAGAACCTAAGAAAAGATGCTATGCAACCGCAAAACTCATGCGCTAAACTCGAAAGTCATAATATCAAGTCCGGACGCATGGTCAACAAGTTATAAACAAGTTTCTACCATGTTGACCATGATCCTATGATACAACGAGTGTGTGTGCCGACTTAAGGTGTTGGATCCTACTAAAAATAAGTTGAGACTAAGGCGCTTGCAACGCAACCTTCCTTATTCTCTTTCCTCACACTCGCGCGTACATATGGCCCTTCAAAGTGGTCCCACAATTCACTTTTGTTACCCTTATATCTCCAAGTCAAATGGGTGGCAAGTACAAGGGAAACCTGATTCGGGCATAGGGAAAAGAGTATGACCACTCGAAGAAGACAACATCAAGTGCGGCGATGTCGAAGTCGAAAATCCGATTTCGACATCGCAAAAAATTCAGATTAAAATTTCGAGTGCATATTTAGAAAATTGCGGAAGCAACGAACCCTTTACTGATGAAATCTGACCCTTCATCGGGGTTTCCGCCAAAATATCTGGAAATAACAGTTAACCAATCGGTTACCGCAAAATCGCGAGCCAACTGACAGTCGCCGATACATTGACCATCAGAACGGAAGGCGGAAAAGTTACGGAAACGTTATGATAAAAAAACCCTGTTGATTCCTGATATTCTGATATATAAATCTCAGCTGGCGGCGCCTCGGTACTGAATATGGCCGCTCATAGCCGGAATAGCCAAACCTATCACACTATCACATCGGGTTAGGTCAGGTGGATGGGAGAGTATGATATCAGCCAATGGCGGCTTGCCGGCACATAGATACACACCCCAAGTGACCCCAAGATGGCCACGGGGGTCCAAACCAGCTTCAGTATATAATTGAATTTCGGGCACTATGGTGTGATTTGCCTGATTTTGCTAGGTTGTGAGGTCATCTTCATGGGGCAGTTCTCCAAGCCCAATCGACTCCAAGTCCAACCAAAGTTATGTCAGGGTAGGGCATGGTCCTGAGGGCCACTCTACGCCATGACACGCCACCTCCCCTGTTGGGCCAGGATTCAGAGGCTTGGGAGGGAACACATTTTTGGGGTTTGTGTAGTGACGTTTGACACATGGCATTTAGCCATCTTATTTGACTGGGTTCAGGGCATCATGTTGGCGAGTCAAGGGAAGGTCTTGAGTCCAGGGAATGAGGGGTCTATGGCTGTGAGTGTGTGTGTTTCCATCTTTCCCCAACTTTGCTTTATTTGTGTTCATATGCCAATTTCAGGGCTTCCTCTTTGGTGCACTTCTATGCACATGCCCAACGCCCGTGTCTCCGTGTGCACCGTCGAAAGGAGTTGTTGAGTGTCAACGCGGGACCTCCAACACCCTTGGAAGCCCTCAGTGTGGATTTGGATTTGAGCTATTGTACTTGAGAATCGGTTATTGCAAGGGATCAGGATGTGTGTGAAGGAGCCATATTTTACTTTTTTTTGTGGGAAATTGTGCAGGATAGGGCAAGATCATGCAGAACCTGGTGAGAAGCAAGACCATAGGAGTGACAGGAAATGGTGGAAGGGGTACAGCAGGGGCCGGTCCTGGTAGGGACCTTCTTTATCATAGCAGAGGAGTACCTGCCCCCTACCGCCGCACCGGGGACTTGGGCCCTCATGAGCCCTGCCCAAGGACGCCCCGGGTGCAGATCGTTGAGTCCGTGGAGTCGACGCCGGACTGGGAAGCCCGAGAAGAGCGAGGATGCTCAGAACGGAGAGCCCTTGCAGGACATGGGCTAGACATGGAGGACCTGGCCTCCATGTGTGAAAGGCAATGCCGCAAGGCTTGCAATCTCCGCTCCGCTGCGGAGGAGTTGGAGGAGACTGGCAGCAACGGCAGGGCCCGGCGTTACCGGAAGCGCGGGTCCCCGAAACCCGCGGCGGAAGCCAGGGCGATGGAGACGGATCCCAGCCTGGTCAGGCTGTGGTCAGCTGCAGATTCCGAGAGGCACTCCGAGGGCTATCAGACAGCTTACCCTTCGGAGTCGTAGGACATGGCCAGACCGCCCACACAGGCGAACACGGCCCCCGAACCCAGCCTGGAGCATGACGCTGAGGCGTTGGAGAGGCCTGCCAGAGCCAGAACGGCGCCTGTGGCCCGGCACACGGAGCCAACGCGGGATAGCATGGGCGACACACCCATGGCGGACGAGTGCGAGGCGCCGGGAACCGTGGGATGCGCCGGATCAGGTGGAAAGCAAGTTGAGTGCCACTGCGAGCACGTATCCTACCTCATCGTCAAGTACCCAAAGATGGGGATGGACGCCATCGTGCAGCACCTCGACCGCCTGGACAACGCGAAGGACGGCCTAGAGGAGGACGTCGCCGGGATCCTGGATGACCAGTCGGCAGCGGAGAGAGACATGACGGAGCTGCGAGCGGAGCAGGACCGGTACCAGGAGGAGCTGGAGATGGCCCTGCGGAAGCAGCAGCGAGTGGTGGACAGCCTCCTGCACCTGGTGGAGGACATGTTGGGACGCCTGAAAAGGCTAGAGGAGTTACAGCCCCTCGCCTCGGGTCCAGAGCTCCCGGCAAAGCCGGCAGCGGCAGAGCTGGTGGAGCGGGTTAAGACCCCCAGGTGCGCCATGGAGAAACCCATTGGCGGCCCTGCAGAGGCACCTTACGTGCCTCCGCGTGTTGACCCGGGTGCGCTGCCGTTTGTTCCCATGTTCAGCGAAGCCATAATGCTCGGGGAGCAGACGGCACCGGCTGGGTCCATGCGGGAAGGGCACGTAACCACGGACCCGAGGAGCCTGACGGTACAGATGTCCCATGCCGCCCAGGATCCACCGACCACTACGACTACCCATGCAGTTTATGCGGAAGAGGAGATCCAACACCAGACCATGCAAGGGCGAACCATGGGAAGAGCCGACGGACATGGTCGAGGTCATCCAGGCAGAAACCTGTGGGTGAAGGACCCCACTACGGGGATATGGACAGCCGGTTGAGCAAGTCCTTCCCGCATCCCAAACCCCATGGGTTCAGGCCCAACTGGACCGCACTCCATGGAGGAGAGGGATGTACGAGGAGTGTACTCACACCCCCCGGCCACAGGTGGTATCCGTCTCGGTGGAGTGGTGGCTGCGGACGTCGGAGACGCCATCAGGATTGACGACCTCAGGGGAATCAAAATCCCCTACTACGATGGCAACCCCTCCAACCTGGATGATTTCATCCTGGATTGGGAGGACTTCGCCGAGGAGGTCGTCGGCGAGACGTAGGGAGCGCCAAGGGACAAGTGGGTATGTCGGACATTCCCACACAGGCTGGCGCAGGACCTGAAGGAGGAGCTCAGGGATCGGATCCGCGAGGGAGTGATCCAGACGGAGCAGGCCTGCCTCCAGTGGCTGGAGGACGAGGAGCGAGTGGACGCCCCCAACCAGAAGTTGGAGGATTTGTGGTCCATTCCGCTGCCGCTGGAGCGCGGGGAATTGAGGGTCCGAGAATGGAATCAGTACATCCGCAAGTACCGAAGAAGCCTCAAGCTGGTGGAGGACTGGAATGAGGCCAGCGAGATCCGCCACCTGCTGAAGGACGTCCTCCCCGGCCACTGGAGGAGAAGAGTGGAGGATGAGGAGAAGAAGAGAGCAAGGAAGCGCGTGGCGGTACGGATCATGGCATCGGAGGACACCCACGCCGGAATAATGGAGTTTTTCCGGCGAAACCTAGGCGAGCCCAGCCGAATGTTGGGGTTGAAGAACGCCGTCTACGTGGAGGTATTCGGCGACACCATGGGGCAAAGGCTGATGCGCCTCAACAACGTGGAGTGGAGGCGCCGAGAGCCGCTGAGGATGCAGGTCATCTTCGCCCGCATGAGCCTGGACGAGATCGTGAAGTACATGACGGTGGAGCTGAAGCTCAACGCCAAGAACGAGGCCCACGTGCAGGATCGACAAGGCCAAGGACATTGAGGTCATCGAGAAGATCGCCACCACCGAGAGGTCAAGGGGGACACGGTCGGCACCGCGGAGGAAGGGAGTGGAAGCGGCCAAGATCTCTGGACCGCGACCACCCCGGAGGATCATGAAGAAGCCCACTTCTTCGTGTTCGTAGCGCACAATATGAAGAAGAATGGGCAGGACAGGTCCAGGTGGAACCGCCTGGACCCCAGGACCAACAACCGCAGAGAACCGCGGAGGATCGGGAACCCGCCGCTCTCGTTCCGCGAGTACAGATCACAGCACACCGGTTGCTGGGTCTGCTACAGCAAGGGAAACAACCACGCACATGACCATCGGCATTGCAAGGTATATGAGGAGGACAAGAAGACCTACTTCGCCGCCCATCCCGACAAGAAGCACAAGGAGCAACGAATTGCCGATTGGAAGGCAAAGGGCGGAGACGGTGGAAAAGGCCAAGCAAAGGGCCAAGGGAAAGGCGGAGGAAAAGGCTATGGTGGAGGACCCGGCCCAGACCGACGCGTGAGGTCGATCGAGGAGGTTGCTGAGGACATGTTGAGGACGTTGGAGGAACTCAAAGCCCAGCAGTGTGGTGGACAAAGTCTGAGAGGATCGCAGCAGGAGGGAGCCGCGGCAGGCCATGTCTAGAGGAGCCCCCACGGGAGTGGGACCTCGGAGGTCTCTCCTCCGAAAATCAGTGGAATCCCAGAGAAAGCGAAGCCACATCGGGTGCCGAAGAAGGCTCCAGAAGAGCCAAAACCACTGAGTTTCGCCACTCCCAACCCCTGGAGCGCCCTGCCAAGGGAAGTTTATGTGGGCAAGGGACGTGGCAAGAAAGAAGGAGCGACCACGGAGAGCCCCGTGGACGGGCAGGACCAGCCCAAGATCTACACCATCCGTGACCATACCCTCGAAGTCCTGATGCACCCGGATGTGCTAGAGTTGCATGCCGTGGGAGTCGTCCATACACCGCATGGTGACGAGCGGCAGTTGCACTTGAAGGTGCGAGTACGGTGCGGTCAAGAGGAGTTGGTGGTGGATGTTTTGGTGGATACAGGTGCCCAGGTGAGCCTGGTCCGGAGAGGGTTGTTCAAGGAGGAATCCCTGCAGCCCAGCCGTAGACCGGTACGCCTGAAGGTGGCCAATGGAGAGATTATGGGTGGTGGCACCCATGAGGCCACTATCAGTATGGAATTCTGGGAGCATGAGCGCTTGAACCGCCCTGATTTGGCGAAGAGAAGCACTCTATCCGGGAACTTCTATGTGGGCGACATTACAGATTGGGATATGATCATGGGGTATGATTTCATGGTGGGAAACGCCATTGGAGCCCTTCCCCATCGTGCAACGCTGGTCCGGGCGGATGATGAATGCCTTACATGGCTGTCCACGGACTATGCATGCGGATCATCCAAATGGAGTGCTCAGGAAGAGGATCGGATCGTCCAAGCGGTGCAAGCTGTGGGTGCCAAGTCCAGAGGAGACTGCGGAGTTCAGCTCACGGAGTATGGAATGGCGCCCCAGGTGTATGCCAGGATGATCCAGACGCTGGGAGCCAAAGCGCCCGAGACGGACGTCTTCGCTTCCCGGGATGCACCACTTTTGCGGAAGTGTAGGAGGCATTGGCATCGAGGGCACTCAGCCTGGCACAGGCGTTGGGGTTTGAAGGAGTGGGGGCCCATGTATTGGCATGGCTCCCTGGAAAATACCAGACGTACGGTGGAGAAGATCGTCCCGGATAGGGCAAAGGGGATCCTGGTCATAACCGGCATATGATCCACCCCATGTCCGCTGGAGGGTCTCAAATCGACGCTGGATTCCATCACCCTGAACGAGATGTCATTCGGGGCAGAGGAGGAGTTGTTCATCGACGCCAAGGGCTTATCAATGCCCTCCCCGGGTGAAGCGTGGGGTACCAAGGCTTTCCTGGTGCATGGGGCGCAAGCCCAGCCCACGGGTGATGAAGCATTCATCCGTAAGGTTGAGGCGGTGCCCATGCGGGTCATGTTTGAGCCCAAGGAAGTGACGGATCAGCCAATAGATGGCATTGACGTCCTGTCCCACGCCGAGGTGGACCACGTCGTCAATTACATGTGAATGGGGATGCACGACCGTATGGCAGCCAAAAAGGGGCGGGCCATGGTCACATCTCCGCATTGGTGGGATGACAAGATGTTGCTCACCGGCAAGTACGAGAAGGATGAGTTCGTGGCGAGGGTCATGGATCACATCGCAGACCAATATGATGGTCCGGTTGGGTTGGACCCGCCGACATGGGATTTTCCAAGAATGCGGGCCGGTAGCGACAAGAACCAGGCCGATGCCGCAAATTTCCGAAGATTATCGGTGGGAAGAGCTCCCCGCGACCATGAAGACGGCATATCGGACGAGGAGAAGTCAGAATCGGACCCGGAAGAGGCCTATACCGCAGTGCGGTTGGTTGTTTCGATACCAAAGCAAGCGGCTGAAGAGGCCCAGGAGAACCCGAAGGTCGCCGAGATGAAGGAGAGGCTGATCAATGCCTATCCGCGGCTATTCAGTGGCGTCGCCAACAAGAACCCGCCAGATCGTGGGAGGTTTGGCACAGCGAGGATCAAGCTGAAGCCAAATCCCAAGATCTATCGTCGTCGGGAGTACCAACTTCAGGGCGATCGGGCCGAGGCCATGAAGAAGCTGTTGGCCGAGTTTATTGAGCGGGGCTGGATCGAACCCTCCGACAGTGAGTGGGCCAGCCCAGCCTTTATCGTGCCCAAGAAGGAGAAGGGCGAGTGGAGGTTGGTGGTTGATTACAGAGATTTGAACGAGCAGACCGAGCACGACTCGTACTCGCTCCCTCTGATCGACACCATCCTCCAAAAACAACGGAAAAAGCGGATCTTCACGGTGTTAGACCTGAAACACGGCTATCACCAGATGCCGCTACACCCGGACTCCAGGCCCTGCACAGCGATGTCGACGCCGCTGGGGCCCATGCAGTGAAAAGTGGTGCCTATGGGCGCCAAGAATGGCAACGCCGCTTTCCAGCGCATGATGGAGGACCTGCTCGGTCCTGTCCGGGACTGTGCCGACCCCTTTGTGGATGACATCATCATCGGGTCCGGCACGGAAGACATGACGGAGGACGAGCTCATCGAAGCGCATGAGAAGGATCTGCGCAAAGTGCTCAGCGAGCTGGACGAGCACAACATGGTGTGCAAGCCCACCAAAGCCTCGCTCTTCGTGAAGGAGGTGGAGTTCGCGGGTCACGTGGTTGGTCACGGGCAACGCCATCCCATGCCTGGGAAGCTGGCGTCCCTGCACCACTGGGAAAGACCCCAGACCATCAGCGAACTCCGATCCTTCATGGGGTTCTGCAACTACTATTCGGGCTATGTCCGGATGTATGCAGAACTGTCGGGGCCGCTGCACAAGATGTTGCAGGTGGGCAAGTTTGATGGCCGGAAGGGGAGCAAGAAGAAGCTTGCCTGGACCCCTGAGGCCGAAGATGCGTTCAGACGCCTGAAAGAGCAACTCCTCGGGCAGCTGGGGCTATTCCTGGTGGACCCGGACAAGGGGTTCGTGCTACGAACGGACGCCTCGGACTATGCTGTAGGGGCAGTCCTCGAGCAGGTCTGGGACGACGGGTCGCACGTACCCGTGGCGTTTTGGAGCCGGATCCTGGCCGAGGGCCAGCGCCAAACCTTGACCGCGAGGGAGAAGGACGCGTACGCCATTGTTTGTGCGCTCAGGAAGTGGTCTGGCCACATCGGTTTGCAACCGGTGGTGGTTTGCACGGACCATCAGTCCTTACAGAGCTGGCACAAGGAACACGTCGACACCCCCTCGGGACGGGTGGCAAGGAGGGCCCAATGGCATGAGACGTTCGCCAAGTTCAACCTGAGCGTCGTGTACGTCCCGGGGAAGGACAACACTGTGGCGGATTGCCTCAGTCGATGGGCCTACCACGTGGGCAAGGCATGGATGGACATATCCAGCCATGGGGACGCCGAGGAGACCGAGGAGGCCAAACACATCATCGAGATGGAGAAGGCCATGGAGCAAGAGGGGGTCAAGTGCTTTGTGGTGATGGCAAACCGTACAGACCTGGCCAAGTTCCGGGGCGCCCGAATTCAAGCTATTCGAGAGGAAACCCTCGAGCAATGGATGGTGGCCCCTGTAGAGCTAGTCAGGTCGGTGCTTACAGAGGACTGGTCGGATGACTATGCAGCATCCGAGCACTGGAGCAGATACTGGAATGCCGTGAGCGCCCCGTCGGACGACAAATGGCCTGAGGGCTTGACCGAGGATGAGGATAAATTATTCCTCAAGGACAAGCTATTGGTCCCTGAGAACCGAATGGAGGAGCTCATTGACCACTGGCATAACGCCCAGCTCATGCATCCTGGTCAGGACAAGATGCAGCAGGACTTGGAGTGGCGCTTCAAAGTCCCACCGGGGTACTACGCCATCCTGGACAAGTACTGCAGCGACTGCGCCGTGTGTCGGGCCACGAAGAGCCCCAACCACTCCGCGGCGGGCAACCCGGTGTATACGGCTATACCAGAGGCCCCTATGCGGTCAGTGGCCATGGATGTGTTCGCCATGCCGGAGGTCACCGTGGAAGGAGAGACCTATGATTGTGTCATCCTGGCGGTGGATAGGCACAGCGGATATATCGTGGCAGTCCCGGGCAAGAAGTCCAAGAAGAAGGACAAGAAAGACAAGCATGGAGTGGGTCTGCAGGCCAAGACCGTCGCCAACGCCATGATCAGGCATTGGCTGACGATTTTTGATGTCCCAGCTGTCATCTGCAGCGATCGGGGCAGTCAATTTGTGGGGACGTGGTTCAAGATGAGGTGCAAGCACATGGGTATTCGGCACGCCAAGACCGTGGCGTACCACAGCCGGTCGAATGGCCGGGCTGAGGTGGCCGGGTGACAGATGTTCGAAAACTTCCGCCAGCTGCACATTGACGAACCGGGCTGGAACTGGTATAATTCGCTGTGGAGAGTACTCCAGGCGTACCATGACCTTCCGTAACCCACTGGGCTGTCGCCCCATCGTATCCTGTTCCTACGGGATCGAGTGTGACGCACTCTCCCGTGGTTGAACCATGGCAAAGTGGCCCGGGATGCGAACGCTATGATGGCTGAGGCGGACAACATGGCGGCCAAGGTGTGCAAAGCACTTCAGGACGAGCATGAGAAGAGGGCCAAGTACTTCAAGCAGGGAAAGGTCCAGAAATATGCTCTCCAAGACACCGTATGGGTGGAGCGGCACCACAAGGGTGTCCTGTCCAGGCATCGGCAGGCGTCTTGGTATGTGCCGGGGGTAATCGTGCGGAAGCTCAGGCAGGATGTGTATGCGGTTCGTTTGGGGGATAACAAGATCCTGGACTGCAACCATACCCAGCTTCGTCCCCGAGCACCAGACCCCAGCGGACGTCCCGTCACCTTCCAGTTCACAGCCGGAGATCTGGACTCGGATGACGAGGGTGAGGACGACGACTTCACCGCCGAGAGGATCCTGACGGACAAGCCGGACCCGGGGACGCCTGGGGGGAGGCTATACAAGGTCCGTTGGAAGCGATTTGCTGCGTCCAGGGATTTGTGGGAGCCTCCGAGCAGTTTTGTGCCGAGGTATACCACGGTCTGGATGGAGTATCTCAGGAGGAAGAACATCTCCTTGGATGTCAAGGATGTGTTGGTCCATTTGGTGGCTGCTGTAGCACCGTAATGGATCCCCCTTGGCATTTTTGTTTTTTCTTGTGCTTGGGAGATGGGTGAGGGCGTTCATCCGGGGATTTTTAGGCCTTGATTAACCATATACCCCCTTCCCTCGATCTCCACATATATATTTCATTGTGGTATACTTATTTCGGTCGACCGACGACGTTTCTCTGTCTTTGATCCCCTTGGTCCATGTTGTAGATCAAGAGGAGCCCGGATATGGTGTAGGGCACGGATTATGAGTGTCCTCACCCCTCCCTTGGGGCATGGGGGACGCCTACGACGTGTGTGGGGCCTCCATGTGTCATTGGGACATGGGGGGGGGGGGTTTGGAGCCCATTGGGGTCCTCCCGTCCTCTCTTCAATGACTTCTGAGCGGATACAACGCTCTGAGAAGGGGGGTGAAGCCGGTTCGGACCCCCGTGGCCATCTTGGGGTCACTTGGGGTGTGTATCTATGTGCCGGCAAGCCGCGATTGGCTGATATCATACTCTCCCATCCACCTGACCTAACCCGATGTGATAGTGTGATAGGTTTGGCCATTCCAGCTATGAGCGGCCATATTCAATACCGAGGCGCCGCCGGCTGCGATTTATATATCGAAATGTTAGGAATTAGCAGGGTTAATTCATCATAATGTTTCCGTAATTTCTCGGCTATCCGTTCTGATTGTCAATGTATCGGCGACTGTCAGTTGGCTCGCGATTTTGCGGTAACCGATTGGTTAACTGTTATTTCCAGATATTTTGGCGGAAACCCCGATGAAGGGTCAGATTTCATCAGTAACGGGTTCGTTGCTTCCGCAATTTTCATGTTATACACACGCAAAATCAATCCAATTTTTTCAGACATTCAGAATCGGATTTTCGACTTCGAGATTGCCGCACTTGATATGGTGAATTTCGAGTGGCCCTACATTTTTCCCCGATCACGAATCAACCTTCCTTTTGTTATCTCCTTCGTTTTTCTTGGAGATATAGGCGAAACAAAATTGATTCGCGAGGCCATTTTGAAAGGTCATATCTCTGGCTCACGGCAAGGTATTCCAATTTTGAGGATTGGCTTCGAACCGCCTTGGTCTCAACTTAATTTAGGAAGCATCAAACGCCTTTGATGTGTACACATGCCTGGTGTAGCAAGGGATAATGGTCAAGAGGGTAGAAAGTGATGTATAACTCTTGGACCAAGCAACGGAATATTTTAATGCGACTTTGGAGTGTATCGCATGAGTGTTGGTGTTGCATAGAAACTTTCCTTGGGTTCCTACGCATTTTTAACGTGAAGTTATGTCCATGGAGGGGCATGGCATACCATGGTGGGAGCCACTTTTTGAGGGTATGTGTTATATGCATGGTATGTGCTTCGCTATGCTCACGCCCATGTTATATATCTCCGTTTGTAGGAAGATATGTGGAGTCATACGTGGCAAGGGCTTCGCCCATGTCCCAATGGTGAGCTCCATAGCGCTAGACCAAGTCTACGGCACATATAGCCCTAGTAAGGGTTCAAAACAGCGAAACGAAGGCAAACAGCTGCTACACTCCACGTGCGGCTTGACTTTCCCGTGACCAAGGGACCTTTGGTGCCCTCTAACTCCACGATATGTCCGAGAAACGGCCCAAAAAGGCGCCAAAAAGCGCCAAAAACTGCGCAATGTGCACGAGCACCCCAAAACCAAGAACGGGTCGCATCTTGGGCTACGTGGCTCAAAAACGAATTCCGAGGGCACCTAGTCTACCCGCAACCCCCCACAACGGCCTAAAAACACACCCCAAAGCATCCCAAATGGTGAAGGATCACTTTTGGAAAAACGCATTTTTGACCCATTATCCACCCATTTTTGCCCCATTTCAAGGCATTTTGGGATGTTCCATGGGCCAAAACATGTCACCACGGGCTCAAAATGGGCTAAAACCACTTGTCTTAGCATCATAAATGGTCCAGGATCATTTTTGGAATAACGTGTTTTTGACCCATTTTTGACCCATTTTAGAACGTTTTATAGTGATTTCAACACTGTGTTTGTGCCTCTCCTGCTGCTTGCTGCTGGTGTAGGGTTTCCTGCTGCTTGTTTTTGAAGATCAAAATGTTTTAGTTGCTGAAATACAATCAATCCAGGATAGCCCAAGCCAGAGATAAGCAAGTAGAAGAGAATCAGGATCAAAGCATGAAGGGCTGCAGTGTAAACAGTGAAAGATGAAAGGATATTCACAGAAACTGCAACTCAAGGCACATCTGATTGCATATTCACAAAGATAACTGAAACGTTTTGGAAAAAGAGTTGGAAAACTACCCCATGGTCACTGAATCTCCATAGTGCCATCTCAGGAGATGTGCACTCTTTGTTTTGGGTCCCATATGTGCTGTGCCGGCAGGGCATGTGGCGATGAGGTCACTGCCATGTCACATGGGATCTTCCTACTTAGCTGGGCTGACCGGGAATTGAACCCAGGACCTCTCAAAAGGAGGTGCCCAGCTCCCTAGGGTGCATACCACTAGGACAGCTAAGAATTCATGAGAAAACATAGATAAATTCGTAGGCTCTGCTCTGGATGTGTCAGTTCTCAGTCGACTCAGGAAAAGATGAATTGCCTCACATTGTTAGGGGATTAAGGGGTCCACTCCATATCCTGATTGGGTGTTTGGTTCCATAGGTCAAAATGTGTTATCACCACTTTTGGTTGGGCCAATACTAAGATAGATATGCCTGTGTGCTCAGTGCATCTCTAATACAACTAGAGTATGCCTCAAAGCATTGAAAAGGCACTTTTTCTTACTCCCCCCTTGTGCTGTGGTGGCCACCACTGTCGCACTTTCAGGAAAAAGGGATTTTTTCTTGGCCCCTCCTTGGTTTCCACATCTACTTTAAAATACCTACAGTTTCCCTCAAACAGAAAAATGGATGCTCACCATGGCTGGCGCCTTTTTGCTGCTTTGTTCGTGACATTTCCTACAAAAAGCTCAGCGCTCATGGCGCTGCCGGGGTTCCTGTGGCTTGGTTGGGTTAGTTTGGGAGCATGCCAAAAACATATGCATGTGCATCCCTCCCTCCAAGACGCAGCGCGACACTAACCCAACGCCAGACTCTGTATGGACATCCGCTCTGGTTGCAAAAACCTGCTGGCGACCTGCTGTCCTGATCTTAGGGCGAAGGGAGTCGTCAAGAAATTAAATTGCCCCTTGGTGGGGTCTTGGGTTCTGCTCAGTCTCCTGGCTGCTGCTTTTTGGCCCAGAAAGCGGCCTACTCAGCGACGCTTTCGCGAGGATATCTGCAGAGGCAGGAATGGGAGAATTATGGACAAATCCACGCAAACGCGAAGCGACAACACCTAAAGCCATCAAATGACGGCCTAGAATTTTTCTAAGACAACACACCTGAGCAGAATCCAATTGTGCATCAGAAGCACATTTTGATAAAAATTATAGTCATCTCTCGATTTTTGAAATCAAGAATTTCCTACGCATAAAAAGGCGGCGCGCAGGAGCGGCTCCTAGTGAAGCACCGGAAAGTACAGAAATAATGAGATTATAAACGTGTGTCTCACGTAGACAGGAAAATGACGAGACACACATTAATAAATGAACATACAGATTCCACCCACACTGACAGAAAGAGTCAAAAATCAAGAATTCGAAAATCAACGAAAAGACTTCAATGAATCAGGTATAAACCTCAGGTGTGCTCGTCTCGTATGCAGCATGCACATTGCTTGTCTACTGTCTCCGTGAACGAGTCTTGTCGCAGCGCTAACAAACGATACAGGGCTAGATTAGAAAGATTGCAGATGATTACGGGTCAGATCAGGGTGATTAGACATACACACAGATGCACAGCGACGATTTCGCTTGCGCTTCGTTTTTCTCCTCACCTTGCTTCACTCTCCAGCGGTAGGTAAGGTAGGTAAGCCCAGGCGGGGCCACCCCCTGGTGGAGTTCGTGATTGTTGGTAAGATTAGGCAACCAGACCGTGATTGGCACAGGTCGGTTACAAACTCGTGCATGCTGGTGCATTCACACACGCATTGAAGGTTAGGCCACGCGAAATGCGCACTGTAAACCTTGTTTAGGTTACCAAGGGGCTCCTCGGTACGTTCTTTAAGAGAACCTGAGGAGTCTCTTAACGCTTGCTTGCTTGACAGGGCGTGTTTGAGGACAGTGTATTATAGGTCACACTGAGAAGCGTATAATACGTGGAGTGTGGCTTGGTTCCTCAACCGCAAGCACCCCTTCATTGGCCTTTGCTTTACAGGTGGGCAGGTAGGGTGATTGGTGCAGCAGCATACCATTTTTCTCTAGCACTGCTAAACAAGGGCGTTGATCACACAAACAATTGACTGCACCTCCGCCAGGAGTGGCGAGGGCAGTTTGACTCCATCGACATCCACGCTGTGCACGCAACAAGAGGACCCCTTCCCTCCAAGCCCTAGCAGGGGAAACGCGTTGTGGCGTCCCCTGTTAGGCCACAGTTGCTTAGCAGCACTGTGTTCTCTTGTCTTCTTCACAGGAGGGTCATTAGGACCCACGACTTGATCTTCAACCACACCCATAACAGTGTGCGTGTAGGAGTGGTAGTCCTGAGTGGGGGCTTGAGCCAGTTGCAGAAGTGCTCGCCCACCAGGGTGGTGCCACTGTAGGTAGGGTGTGTAGTGTAGTGGTGTCTCCTGTCCCGCGTGCTTTTCCTCGTGGGCAGGGGAGTGCGTTAGCTTTTGGCCTTTAGCAAAAATGGGCGTTTTGAATGCCCTTAGCACACTTGGCCACCCCTCCCCTCTAGTAGGCAGGGCTTTTGCCGTCTTCCCCCAAGGTTAGGCGCCAGCACAGAAATTGGGCGCCATAGGAGTGGTACCAGTACCTGACTAGGACCTTCGGTCTGACATCAGCGAAGCCCCGTCTCCGGGAGCCACGCCCGGGAGAGAAGTGAGAAACACACAGACATACGTAGCACACTTAGGGGTAAGGTTCAGTCCCTAGCTTTAGTCTTGGAAGCAAGCGTCTCAGCGAGCCTCAGCAACTCACCAAGGTTGTTCTGGGACAACTAGTCAACCAGAACTGCGTTTAGGCGTCCCTCAGGTAGAACAAACGCAGAGAAGGGCTCCCAGGTGACCTCTTCGACTCCAAACCCTTCCCAGAGGGTGAGGAAACGCCAACCCTGGCGATAGCGGTGGCGTAGGACAGACTTCACCAGGTAGAAGCCCTCCTTAACCATCTCCTCGGCGTTCATGTCCGGGAGTTCCCCTTCAACTTCCATAGGGCTGGCAGCCCCTTGTAGGTCTAGGGCAGCGATTTCCTCGTCGTTCAGCTCCCACTCCTCCCCACAGAGGTCTTCAGGATCATAGTAGTGCTTCAGGTGTTGAGCAGCGCACACCAGGGTCCCCCCTAGATGGGGAGAACACCGCACGGTGATACGGTGTCCATCCACTGATAGAATCTTGTACGGCCCGAAGTATGGGTCATCGCTGGTAGAGCTTGGCCAGGCAGGTAGTCGACTGTGGTGCACCAGCACCCAGTCCCCCTCTTGGTAGGTGGCCGGTACTCGGTGCTTGTTCTTCTTGTTCCACTGACGCTCCCTCACTCTCTGGAGCATAGCCTTGGCCTTGTCCACCTTCGCTTGTTGCTCTTGGACCCATTCACCCACAGAAGCATGGGTGTCCTCTGGATAGGGGGCATGTAGGAACCATGCCGGGCGCCCTAGGAAAAGCTCATGGGGCGAGTAGCAAGTAGCTGAACTCTCTTGGGAGTTCATCATCAAGGATATGACGGGGAGTAGTCTCACCCAGTCTCTGGTGCGTTCAGTTTTGCACCATATCCTCACATTATCCTTGAGGACACGGATCTGTCGCTCACGTAGGGGGTTGCTCGTGTGCGAGTAGGGAATCCCCGTAGACACCTGGACATTGAGGGATCTCAGGACCCTCTTGTACCAACCGGTATCTGAGCGTACTCGTACGTCCTCATCGGAGTTGATCTCCTTGGGCGCCCCATAGACACAAAACCACTCCTCCAGGAGTATCTTGATAGTCTCCTCGCCGGTAATGTGATTGGTACATGGGAACAGCCTGGTAAACCTGGTCAACCCACAGGTTACCACGAGGGCGAAGTCATAGCCCCCGAACTTCGGCATCTCCGTGTAGTCCACGTAAACAACACCGTTAGCACAGTGAGGGATGGGCAGAGTCCAATAAGGACCTCTGTCCCTGATATCCCCTGGTTTGCAGGACCTGCACGGGCACTTGTCCACGATAGGCTGGAGGGTTTTCCGCAGTTGGTTGTCAGTCCACGTAGTGTGGAACCACTGCTGGAACAACCTCAGGGTACGGTCAGCACCCACATGACCGCTGGACTCATGGGTCCACTTCAGCAGCGCTGGGACTCCGTCACTAGTCACCACGATACGGTCCTCGTGCCAGAGGTAGCTCTTGTCCCTCTTCCACTGATCTTGGTTGACCAGGAGGGGTTCAAGGCGTTTCTCCAGGCGCTTGTAGATATCCCCAAACTCCTTCAGGTACTCTGATTGTTGGAGTCCATCCAGGGGGCGTATCATCGTCATGTTGAGGTCCAAGTGGACGTCCATACGGCTGAACGCCAGCTTAGCCAGCGCTTCAGACCGGGCACCAATCAGGGCGTCGAAGTTGTTGCGGCTGATGTAGTCTGCACACTCGTTCTTCACTCGCTGGATATGGTGTACCGTCAGCCGTAGTTGACTGAGGTAGGTCCACCAGCGCCGTAGCTTGGCCTTCTCAGGTGGGGGGACCTTCTGGAAACTGCGGACCGGTTCTTGGTCGCACAGCCAGACCACAGGGTTACTCCCCAACAGTCGGGCTTGTGAGGATAGCACTAGCATACCCGCGAGCAATTCCTGCTCATAGGTGGAGTAGTTCCCCCTGGCCTGGTTCCATTTCCAGTTCCAGTGGCCCAGAGGTACTAGGACCCACTTGTCGTCAGGGTAGCTGTGATTGAGGGTTCCATCTCGGTTGAGACCTTCCGTCCCCCATTGGGAAATGGCCGAGTCAAACTCCTCCTTCTCTAGTGCTTGCCATTGGAACAACGTTCCACCACCGCCCACATTGCTGGCGTTGATCACCAGGATAATCTCCCCTTGTGCCCTAGGCACGCCCAAGCACTTAGCGTTGGCCACTTTGTCTTTGAGCTCGTCAAACGCTTGTTGCTCTTGTGGGCCCCAGCGCCAAGTAGTACTCTTCTTGATCAAGTCCGTCAGAATGGCGCTGGTGTAGGTGAAGTTTTTGATATGGCGGCGGTAGAAGTTGCACGCCCCAATGAAACTGCGTACATCATGAAGTCCTTTCTTTGGGTCTTCGTGTCGTACCTTACCATACATCAGGGGTTTGGCCTTAGAGGGCGCTGGGGTCCACCACCCATAGCCAACGTCAAACCCCAGGTACTGCATGGTCTCCTGCATGAACTCACACTTCTCCAGCTTGAGTCGTGTGTGGTTCTCCTGGCAGACTGCAAAGAACTCACCGAAGAGGATTAGGTGGTCCTCCTGGGTATTGGTCCCGAGGCATACATCGTCGATGTGAGCTTCCATCTGGGCCCCACGGGATATAAGTTCCTGCACCTTAGGTCTCCTTCGTAGGATGGACAAGATCTTGTTCATCAGCTCTTGGAATAGAGCGGGTGCGTTGGCCACGCCAAATGGCATGACCTTCCACTTGAACACCCTCCCCTGAGGGATGATGAAGGCCAGTAGCTCTTGAGCGTTGGGCGTGAGGTCCACTTGCCAGAATCCGCTCCTCTTGTCCATCTTGGTCTTGTAGCGACAGGAGGCTATCTTCTCCAGGGTAGACTCCATATTGGGAATGGACCCTGAGTGGTTCAACGTTTTCCTGTTCAGCTCTCCGTAGTCCACTGCAAGCCGTTTGGCTGTAGACCCAGGTTTAGCCACCAGGAAACAGGGGCTGCAGTGCAGGGGATAGTCCCCGTCCTTGTACTCCAGGACTAGGCCAGCGTCGATACATTCTCGTATCTGTCACTCTATCTCGTCGGCCTGCTCTTTAGGAGCTGGATAGGGTCTCCTCCGGATCTTGTGACCCACGAACTCGGGTTTCAGCTTGAGGTCCATCTGTACCAGCTTGTCACATTAGGCTTAAGGGGGTAGTTCTCCGAACACCTCCAGATAGGTCCTTATAAGCTTGTGCACCCGCGGGTCCAATAGCTTGATCTTGTCCTCCTGAAAGTGCTGCCCTGGGTCGTTGTGGGTGCCGGAGGGCTCGGGGCCGGCAAGACCAGTGGGGCAGGCACGCGAGGAGTCTCCCTGGATGTTGTTATTGGGGGTAGAACCGGATACTTGGACACCAACGGAGGCGAGAGCAGCAACAACTGAAGCAAGGTCCATGCTGATTGTGGTCCGGCAGAAAATCCCAGTCTATGAAGAAAATTGATGCGAATTATTCTAAATACATCTGAGTGTCCAAAACTGTCTGAAAAGATTTAAATAATCCAATTATGTAAAAATGTTTGGCCGATCTGGCCCGCGAGCGCGCGTCAGCGGCAAATGGCGATTCCAGCTAAAATAGCGGAACGCGGCGGATTTACGGGAAATGGACCGCGGAATCAAATCCGGCATATCAGAAATATATAGGAAATATCCTGAGACTGAGCTGCGAGGCGGCGATTCCGCCGAAGCAAAGAAAATGACCAAAATGTAGCCAATCTGGACAGAATGTCTGAAAATCTGAGCAGATGGGGCTAGCCGCACTTACACTCCCCCTCCAAAAACACACTGGGGTGTGTCGCTACGTCAACGAAGAACGTAGTGCGGGTAAGTCACAGAAAAACATAGAAATGTAGCCTCGATGGGGCGAAATCTGCTTGATCTGACCTGATTTGGGCTGAATTGGCACTGAATCAGGCTGGATGAACCTGAAATGAGACAGAATGAGAAGTGACGAACAGTCCTCCGTGCAGTAAAACATTAGGTCAAGGGCTAAAAAGCATGTAAACGTATCGAGAATCGATACCAAACCATGCATTGGTTGAGAATGAGGTAGATTATTGGTGGATTGAGTGGGGTGATCAAGAATTGGAGTGACATCTCAGCGCTCTGGCACAGTTTCGCTGTCGCCGGCACGCTACGGTGTCCTCGCCGAACTCTACATCGTGTTATTCCCGCTTTTCTCGTTCTGAACAGTACAGCATGTGCTTCAGATTTGGCGCATCTGGTGGATGATCACAAGATTCAGCAAAAATGAGAGTCAATTTGAGCAGAGATGAAGGAGATTTAACAATCACAGAGAGGGAAAACAAATACAAATGAAGTCTACAGACCCTAAGTGCACCATTGAAGGTAAAGATGTTTTTCTGTGCACTTAGATCTAAACAGATCTTCGAGGAATCAGAGAAGATGACAAGGAAATCAAACTAAATTGTCCTAAAATCAACAAATTCCCTAAGATGAAAGTGAAATGCAGCGGAATGTCTAGAACTGAAACTACTAACACTTTCGTTTAGACTAAAGTTAATATATATTGTCGTTTATTCAGCTCAATTGTGCTTTCCGGCACGTTGGTTCGCGAGCATCTAACAGATTCTATGAAAATGTGGATCATGTGATGATGCATCATGATGGGACATGATAGCCCTGGATCCTTGGCATGTAACGCGCCGAAGGTTCGCTGAAGGCGCTTTACTGACAGTATGTAACTGAGGGACACCGAATTTACAGTGGCGATGGTGTCAATCGACTTGGACAAGGCCAATCTTTCGATGGAGTCCCACAAGACACTTGGATTCACCATTTTCGACAGTTTCAGGTCGGATTGAGCTCACATTGGCGTGTGCCAAAAATACAACGAAGCTTACGGACTTCAGAGGTTGCTGTTAGAAGTCCCTAGAGCTCCTGTGTGAAGATTGTCTGAACAATTGACGTCTGGGTTTCGTACAACAGTGGCAGAATGATGGACAAACCTGAGAAATTCAAGGTAAATTTGAGGATCCTGGATCTGAATCTGGACTTTGGCGTTAGCATCACAGCAAATGAAGGTACGATCTGAGTTCCTGGCGTCGCCTCTGGTGCAGCCAGTACTACAGGGGGTGCCTGTAGGGGTGAATGTCGCCGGCCGGCGTTGACACTATGTACATTTGCTTCCATCTGCACGAGTAGCCAAATTCCAAAGATGCACAGACCAACAGAGACAAGATTACCCCGAATCTGCCTGAATTAAGCCTGAGTTTGGTTTTTTCTGAACACGGCAGCACACTCCGTCAGCGTATCTACGCCTTGTCTGCCGAACGGAGACCAAAGAAAAGTTGATTGACGTCAAATTATCAAACATTCGCAGTTCTCCACATCATGACATAAACAGAAAGAATGAACAGTGGATTGAGCAGAATGTGGTAGGATGGCTTCCTCAATTCGGCCAAGCACGAATACATGTGACCACCAACCTGTCTGGCCTGGCCCTCGTACGGCTTGGGCGCTGCAAATCAGCGGCCGAACTCGAAGCTTGGTCCTCATTTGGCTCCTGGGCTGGCCTGACCGCAGGAGGGGGGATCGACGGATCAGCCCTTGAATGTGGCTGCTGAGGGCCGTAAAAGGCTGGATCTCGATTCACCACAGGTCGTTTTCCGTCGCTCTCCACTTGTCTGTCTGGTTTCGACAAACAATCTGTCAGGAGTACACCAATTTCGGGGTGCTTCTTCAGGAAGTCAATGAACCCCTTGGTGTATCCATGGACAAAAGATTGGGCTGGTTCCCAGTTGTTGTGACTGGAATCAAAGCCCCTCCACTCACACAGAAATTCCCATTCGCCCTTGGCGTCACGTCTTGCTTCAACAATCCTCTTGAGTTCATACTTCCCCCCTTCGATGACCCGATCAGACAAATGTTTCGCAGTCCAAAAAAGGGGTTTAACCCGATCCTTGGGGGAGGGGATCTCTCTCTTGAGGCGATCGCTCGAAACGTCAATTTCCCTGCTGACATCCACACGAATCCTCCACCTGTTCTCACCAAGACGCGCTGTAACAGCGAATGGCCCCTCCCACAAGGGAAGAAGCTTGTCATCTCCGTCCAGGGTGGTTTCGGATTTTCGAAGCCAAACTCGATCATCGACTTCAAAATTGTGGGGGTTTTTTCGGCCTTGATTCTGGACCCAAAGCCAGTCAGCTTGATGCTTCTCGATTAATTTGGAGACAGTTTTATCTGCTCGTTGGACGTCGTCCAAAAACAGCGAAGCATCTTTACAGGGGCGAGGATTATTCAACGGCATGTTCCACCAACACTTCTTTCGTCCAAAGACAATTTCATTTGGAGAAAGGCCATGATACAAAGGCGTGTTGTGGTAACGGCGAAGCAATGCGAAGAGAACTTCCATCCAATGGAACCTTTTCACTCGCGAGCTCCTTACGAAGCATATTAATAATTGAGCGGCCGGCTCTTTCGCCAGGCAGCGCTCGATGCGAGTGGATTTCACATCGGAGGTGGTGGATTCCAAGGCGAGCACATAATTCTCTCCACCATTCGGAGGTGTACTCTTTGCCTGAATCCGTCACCACCTCGGATGGGACGTCCCAACCTCCCATCCAGGTCTGCGCGCAACATTTGGCGGCAGCCTTGCCAGTCATCGACTCAATGTTGCAAGGCAACACTTGAATGTAGCCGGAATGACGGCACTGAATAAGGAGCACACCATTGACTTTTTTATTAGTCCAATGGCACTCTTCGTCATCGAGTTCACCGAGATAGAAGAAATCACTGGTGACTCTGTTAAAGAGGCGCTCCGGAATAGGATGAGGCCTCAGATGGCCGTGCTTCTTCGCGCTGGGGGGCGTCGAGACCGCACATTGGGCACATCCGGCGGCTACCTTCATGCAGTGAGTATATAGCCGTGAGCCAAACAACCTATGTTTAATCATCGACCACAGTCGACGGCCATGTGCGTGGGGGGACTCCCATTTATGCCACCAGTTTAACACTCGGGGGGCCAGGGCGTCTGGTACACACAATTTACCCTCCATCCACAGCTTCCCCCCATCCAACGAGTACTCAGGAAAAATCCCATCCTTGTGAGCATCTTTGGATTTGAGATTTCCAAAGACCTCTTTAAACATGGGATCCTGCAGATAATCGGACGTCCAGTCACGGATGATCAGGGAATCTTTAGGCAGGGGTGGAGTTTTGGCCGGATCTTGACGCTTAATGCCTTGGATCAACCGAAATCGACTTACTTGTCGGGTATAGTCAAACCGTTTCACACTCCCTGAGGAGGGATCGGTGACTTTCTCCACAACTTTCAGTGTTTTGGTGCAGATCTCATGGGCATGCGCCGGATCTGAGATGGCCGTGATGTCGTGACACAGCAATGCGTGCTGTTTAACAGCGCACTGCATGCATGCACGTCGAATGAGTTTCTTTTCTTCCTGATCCCATTCGATGATTACATGGCGGTCCTGCTCCGTACCATGGATGTTGGTACTTTGCAGCCCCTCTGAGGCGGGGTAAGCCCATCGGCTCAGAGCATCCGCTACCGTGTTGTGTTTTCCAGGCAAATACGACACATGGAGGTCAAACAGACTGAGAAATTCGTGCCATCTGGCCCGTCGGCCAGCTGGACTCGCGACAGTATCAATGTGTTCGGTGGCCCAATACTCCAGAGATCGATGATCCGTCAGGACCTCGACTCGATTGGTGCCAACCCACGATTGGTACTTTTTTAGAGCGCAGATTATGGCGTAGGTTTCTTGCTCACGCGGCGACCATTGCATTTGGCGTGGGGCTAGCTTCCGAGACCAAAATGCAAGAGGGTAATGATCGCCGGTGGCCTCATCAACCTGTTCAAGGACAGCTCCGATCGCGTACCTAGAAGCGTCGGTTCTAATGTAGAAGGGTCGGTCAAATTGGGGCACATGCAACGTGGCGACTTCACAGAGGGCCGCCTTCAAGTGATGGAAGGCCTCCTCGCACTCGTCAGTCCACTTGACACGAACCTTTGAACCTGCCTTGCCCGCATCTCTCCCTACCTTCAATAATTCAGTGAGGGGGGCAGCAAATTTGGCATAATTCGGCACAAAAGTGTGGTAAAATTTGCAACAACCCAGGAATCCTCTCAACTCCGTGATCGTCTCAGGGCGCTTCCACTTCTGAATAGCGACGAGCTTCCCTGGACTGGGTCGTCGGGTGCCATTCTCTAGGAGAGAACCAGAAAATTCGACTGATTTTAAAAATAATTTTCCCTTCTTTGGCCCACAAATCAGCTGATTGGCGTCAAGAATGTCCAAAACTTGGTTCAGCTGCTTCACATGTAGGGCCACCAGTTCGGCTTCGGTCAGTCCCTCCCCTTCCGTCGCGATGATTATGTCATCTATGTACACACTCACGAAGGCACGAAGCTCAGGATGGGTTGTGAACAGCACATCCTCCATCATTCTTTGAAAAAATGAGGGGGCGTTCTTCAGCCCCATGGGCATGACGGTCCATTGGACTGGGCCACATGGCGTGCACATACAGGTGAGAGGTCGGCTGTCCTTCCTCAACGGCATTTGGTGAAAGCCGTGACGGAGATCCAGCACAGAAAACAAACGACCTCTTGCCCTCTTAGCGATTTCCTCCTCAATGAGGGGCAGGGGGTGTGAATCCGCCTTTGTTTCGGCGTTGAGATTGCGGAAATCAACCACCATTCGCCAACCATCAATTGTGTTCTGGTCTGCAGGCGGTGGCTTCGGGACTGTGAAGGGTGCACAGCACCATTCGCTGGTCATACAACCCTCAAGCCAACCAAATTCCCTGAGATTTCTCTCGATGATTTTTCTGAGAATCTCATGTTTGTGTCCATGGTTCTCATAAGGGCGCTGTTTCTTTGCCTTGTACCCTTCACGAAGCTCGATGAAGGCTTCACCGAACTGTCCACGGACAGGGGGGTCCTTGATCAACTTCCCTGAAAGGGTTGTGTCCTTCCGTTCCTCAAAAATCTTTTCTCTTGACTTGGAACACAATTCAGTGTCCACCTGATCGCCAGGAATTACTGTCGAAAAAACTTTGGCGACTTCTTCGGCTTTGGCAGGAAGAATCTTCTTACGGATGTCCCTAAACAGGTCCGTATCAACTGCCTCTTGAAGATAGGTGGGTCGTGTGTCGAAATCCCAGAGATTCTCTTCGTGATCCAGCTCCTCGAAAGGATCCATGAAAGCTTCCACAGGGGGTTTTTCATAAAAAACTCTGAATTTGCGGCGCGATTTGGAATTTTTCTTCGCCCGTGCACTGAAGATTCTTTTCGATGTCGATCGTATTGGGGAAGAGGGAGACGAGGCGGATCCATTGGACGTTGAATCACCTTGGGTATCTGACGGACAAAAATCAGAAAAAATAGATTCATCATCAGTACCACGCTCAACCTCAGATTCTGACCCAACACAAGAATCAGTACCAGAATCAGCAGAATTAGAGTCAGAAAGCTTTCCATCCACCAGGAATGCAAGCGAACTCCAGGACCGCTGTGGCAGGGGACCTGTGTCGTCCCTGGCATACAGCTTAATCTTCCTGGGAAGTTCGATGTAATCTACACGAATGTCCTGTAATTCCTGAAACCAAGGCTTGTCGTCCCACAAGGGCACAACTAAAATTGCCTGGGTTTTATCTTGCTTGATTTTGTGGATGACCTGCTGGATTAAGTGAAACGGAGGATTAATCCACAACTTCTTGTCCCATTTATGGGTCCAAGCGTCGCTAAAGTGCTTGTCGAAGCGCTTGTTCATACGGTTAGCAAAGGCATCATACTGGGGCCAAAAGGAATGGTGTTCATGAAAATATTCACAAATTGCATCGCGCCATTTGTCGACAACTCTGTAGGATGAAGAGTGCCAGCGCGAAGGGCGTCGTGGCTGGGAGTCCCTACGAAGACATTCTAACTCTTGGGAGTAATCGGCACTCCCATTCACCTCTGCAATGGTGACATCTTCACCAAATTTTGGTGTCACCTTTTGCTTCAAAAATTCTTCTGCACTTTTAAACCCTGCGTGCAAAAAACGAAATTCAGGACGCTCCAAGGGACCTGACTCCAGCAAAAAACAACGACGATGACCTACGGGCGCTACCCTGTTCTTGCGAAGCCAAGGATGGCCCAAATAAAGGTCATACTTTATGTCGGCACGATAGAAGTAGTCATCCTTAAGGACAACTTCTTCCACATTTTGCTCTTCCCAAAGGTCTTGAGCGACCAAATGAGTGGATATATAACAACCGCGTTGCCCACCTGCGAGAGAATGTCCAGAAACTCCCTCGAGGGTAACAGGATGAGGCGACTCAAACACGCAGTCGTCGGGTAAGAATGAATTGGATTGGAGATTTACCTCTGATCCATTGTCACACAAACAAGTGGCGAGGTGGAAATTTCCCTTGCAATCAGAGACCCACAGCTTTGTGACAAACTGACGAGCCCTGTGCTTGGACTGTACACCAACCTCGTCCACTACAACAGAAGGATCCGCAGCCGGATCCAGGGGAGAGGAGACAAGCGACCCTACATCAAGTAATGGTCGATCAGGAATTTGGGGATCATGCCTGAAATCGCCTGGGGAGGGGCGATTTTCGTGGCTCCCCTAGGCGTTCTGACCTCCAGCAGCTGCGTTAACGTTGTGAACACAGCCTGATTCGTCGATCCACTCATCTTGGAACGGATCATCTGCTGGATTCAGGGCATTTTCAACGTAATCTCGATCAGCATCGGACACCTGATCTGCACCTGAGACCTGATCCACACGATGATTGCCCTTTCCTCGTCCACGGCCACGGCCGCCGGATGATGGGCCACCACCGTCGCCACGCCCTCTGCCCTTACCAGAGAAAGGGGTTCCTGAAGGATTTCCCTTACCTTTACCCTGTGATCCTGGAGCATTTCCTTTGTTAGTACCGGATTGAGGGGTTTGGCCTGGATTTCGATTTCCGCCTCCGGCGTTGCCATTGGGACTTGTCTGGCCGTTTGGCTGCCCACCGAAGCCGGATGGAGTCCGATTTCCTTTGCCTTGGGACCCGCCAGGGCCTCCAGTGTTTTTGTTTCCACCGGAGGGGGTCGGATTACCCTTTCCCCCCTTTGCACCATGCACCTGTCTGTCATTCCTGTCTGAATTCTGTGAATTACTGACATTTTCACCAATCACCTTGTGATCGTAAGCAGACCATCGGTGATTACCAGTAGAATGCGTCTTAGCTCGGTTCGTAGAACCTAAAAGAAGACAGATGCTACAATGATCCTGAACATTCCGGGTGTCATTCACCTTTTTGTTGCCCTTTTGGGCCCCATTTTGGGTGTTTTGCTGGGTATTCCTGTTTCCCCCAAGACCCTCATGGAAATTTTGATTGGCGGCGTCAGCGAGCCTCTCAACCTCTTCCCAGAGTTCCTGTGGGGTGAACGAAAACACCCAGTTTCTGGCCTTCAGGCGATGGCCGTGGAAACTTACTCCCCTATTGAGGACTTGGACAAACAAGTCCCGATCCTCGTGTTCATTAAACTTGATTTTCCACGTGTTTTCAGTGAATTTCACCTTGGTAAACGACGTGGGGGAGCACTTTTGAAGTGCCTCCCTGACCGTAAACCTGTTGGCCGAGGCGTCGAAGCCATCGACTTCCGCCCACCAGGTCTTGACCTTTTCTTCGGACTGTTTATTCCGAAGGATGGCGGCGGTTTCTGAGGGGATCTTTTCAAAAATCAGATTTTTCAGCTCGGCACTAGAAAATTTTTCGCCTGAATGTTCAGATTCTTCTACTAGATTCCAGAAGCGCTGTCTCTTGTCTTGCACTTCGTGCAAGATTAATCGCGAGAACGAAGGAAAATTCTTCAACATCTGGTGGTAATGGTCCTCTGGCAGCCGGGATCCACGTACCTCCAACTGTTCCCACACCTCATCAAAGGTAAGGGGGGAACTTGAATCCTCACGATCACTCCAGGTCCTGAGCCAAGTGTTGGCCGGCGCTCCCTCAAGGCAGTCCAAGAGGGCCATCAGGAACTGATCATCTTGAAGTTTTTGGGTCTTAACCCACAGTTTAAATTCCCGTTGGAACTGAGGCCAACGTCTGGGGTTTCCATTATACTTCGGTTGCTTGGCAACCTGGCGAAGTCGCAATGAAGTGGGATTTAGAAACGAATCCAGCCCAACACCGGCCGTAATGGCAGACACCTTGGCGGCATCATTAGCCACACCAGCTCCGGCGAGGGTCTGGGCGAGCAACATCTGGGCTATTGCATTGGAATCAACAGCAGGAAGGGCAGTACGGGAGGCAGTTCGCTTGGCATTCTGAGCCTCAGTCCTAGCCTTCGCCGGATCTACTCTGAGATCGAGAGATTGTAACCCTTTCCTTTAGCTTAGTCCTGCTGATCCTGGCATCGGTGGTCTTAGAGTCCACCGAAGGAGCAATCGAAAAAATTTCTGTCGCCTCCTCCGACGGTTCTGTTGTTTGTTCCACCGATGATGCGCCCTCAGACCGCATGTGTGTCTTGAAAAGATCTTTAATTCCCAGCGTCTGAATGATGAGTTGCATTTGATCTTTGAGCAATTGGAGCTCAGTATCTCGCTGTAATCTGCAAGAGCAGTCGGCAGGACAGTACATACCGTGTCCTGAAGGGCCCGAGCAGGCTGTCGGACCGCTAATCTCAGTGGTTCGCAGCCAGGAGTCCACTTGGGGAGCTCCTTCAGCCCTAATTTCCAGGCTTGCCTGCCTGGCTGCCTCTAAAATTCCTTCCTCAACCGCGGCGGCTAGATCGTCGCGGATGGAAACAGAGGGATGAGGGGCGGAGGGCCCGGCAACAGGTGCCTTGGTCTTCTCCTTCGGGAAGGGGCTTGCCTCCCAGATCTGCAAAAACATGGCAAAAGATTCATCTTCTTGAGAACACCACCACATCCTGGTATTAATTTCTTCTTGAAGAAGGAAAAAATATTCAAATAAAAAATCAGAGGCGATTCTTTCTTGACCTATCAGCTTAGACGTGGCTAATAGACAAAGGGCCTCAAGCGCCTCAAGGTTACGGGTCACTTCTGAAGACAAATGGTTGTCCCATTGTGCCCAATTGGCTGGTCGATTATAGGTAGGTACCTCACCTGGACCACCCATCTCAATGTCGTCAATGTCGGCGTCGATGGCCTCAAAATGTGGACATTGGTAAGGAGTATTAGTACCTGCCAGGTCCGTAAGCTCCACCGGAGCGTTGCCATCGGCGTAGGCTGGGAGATTCCAGCTGCTTGATGGCCAATTTCGACTGGGATCTTGATTGTAATCTGGGCCTCCACAGCTGCTGATTTGTGCCCTTCTTGGGCAATTTGGGCTTGCGCAAGGCATTCCTCTCAAGGCCTCGTTCGCACAGCACCACGGCAGCGTAATCGTTACGTCTCCGGAGGTGGCGGAGTCTACGGGGCCGTACTGGGGAGCTAACTGTGGTTGGGACACCAAAGGAACAACATTCAGGTAGCCTCTGCTACCATGAAAGTGCTGCCCTGGGTCGTTGTGGGTGCCGGAGGGCTCGGGGCCGGCAAGACCAGTGGGGCAGGCACGCGAGGAGTCTCCCTGGATGTTGTTATTGGGGGTAGAACCGGATACTTGGACACCAACGGAGGCGAGAGCAGCAACAACTGAAGCAAGGTCCATGCTGATTGTGGTCCGGCAGAAAATCCCAGTCTATGAAGAAAATTGATGCGAATTATTCTAAATACATCTGAGTGTCCAAAACTGTCTGAAAAGATTTAAATAATCCAATTATGTAAAAATGTTTGGCCGATCTGGCCCGCGAGCGCGCGTCAGCGGCAAATGGCGATTCCAGCTAAAATAGCGGAACGCGGCGGATTTACGGGAAATGGACCGCGGAATCAAATCCGGCATATCAGAAATATATAGGAAATATCCTGAGACTGAGCTGCGAGGCGGCGATTCCGCCGAAGCAAAGAAAATGACCAAAATGTAGCCAATCTGGACAGAATGTCTGAAAATCTGAGCAGATGGGGCTAGCCGCACTTACACCTCCATGTCCTCGTCAGAGTGTAAGTTGCTTGCCCCCTGTGTAATAGACGTTGGGAGGTGATCCTCCACCGACTCTTCGCCCTTGGTAGTGTCCTTCAACCCTTGGTAGGCATATAGAAGGTCTTGTTCAACCATCTCCGGTGGACGATGGCAACATAGGCACGCTCGAGGGGGTTCACATACACATTCCTCCGAGAGGTCGTCCTCCTCTGGGTTCCTCACATGGGCGCCCCACACGCTCTTCATGAGCTTAAGATCTACCTCCCTTTGCCAGGTGGTGATCTTCTGTTCGAGGTCCTCCTTCAATTGGGATAGATCTCCCATACGTCCTTGCTTCAGTGGCCATGAGCTGCGGGTAGGCTTAGCGTAGCATAGCTTTTTCGCCACCAACTTCCTCTTGGAGTCCACATACTCCCTTAGCCTGGATCGAGGGTCCAGCTCTTCGTCCACGGGGTCTTCCACCCTCATGGAGAGTAGGGGCTTCAGTGGGGCGACGTACTCGGCGTTCTCCACTTCCTCCACACACGTCTGCACGAAGAAGGCGTCGTGCTCAGTTTCGTCATCTGAGTGGATAGAGCTAGGTAGCTCGAATAGTCCACACTCAGAGACTCCATCAGGAACAGGTACATGGCAGGGAGAGTTGGGGGCGTTGGTGTCAGTCACGACGTACTCATCTCCTCCGGGTATAGTCTCAATAGCATCTTGAGGTCGTAGTCGATCCTTCAAGTCACCCAAGGCGAGTCCATCGCTTTCTCGTTGTATAGCCTGGACCAGAGTCGGGTCAAGATCCTCCCAGGGGATGGAGGTAAGACCTCCGTCCACCACGCTGAGCATACTTCCCCTTCCGGGTTTCCCAATAGGCGTGTTACGCCCCAGAGGCACGTAGATGGCCTGATCAGGTAACCGAACAGAGCTGATAGTCAGCCTGTCCAGGAGGTTTCGCCAGTACTTGTTGTATCCATGGGCTCCCCAATCGGGGGAACACAGGACCATACAGGAACCTTCCAAGGCCACCTTGGTTAGGACCTTCCCCAGTTCACTGAACCTGGGGTTCCCGTAGGCCATCCCGAAACAGGGCCAGTAAAATTTGTAGCTGCAGTTCTTCCCCTTGCTGCAGTAAAGGTCCAGTACGTGCTGCTTGTCGCTGGCGAACAACTCCACACTCAGGTCTTCTCTAGAGTAACGCAACTCCTTCAGACCTTGGTCTAGGACTTCCCCCAATAGTTGATAGTCCTCAGTTTTGGAGGCCGCCATCATGTTCGAGGGCTCCTCCTTCTATAGCCTCAGGTAACTCGAGGTATGTTCCGACTGCTCCAGTGGCACAGACTCCCTGCCACTGCTGTGGTCCACGTAGAGGAGGTAGGGCGCTTGCAGCGTCAGGGATTGTATCTGGGAGTGCTGCACGAAGAAGTCAGTCCCCAATACAAAGTCGAAGGCCTCAGTGTCCATCACATGGAACCGATGGGCGATGGTCCGGGAGCCCATAGGTACCTCCACTTCACAGTCCCCGCAGCTGTGCACCACATGTCCATCCCCCATTCGTAAAGCCGCGGTGGTCATGGTGTTCTTCAGGCTCCCACAAGGTAAAGTTTTCTTGGCCACTATGGATATGGTGGCGCCAGTATCCAATACCCCCAGGTATTCACGTCCCCCTAGTCGGATACGTACCCAAAACACCAGGTCTTGGGTGCCACCGGAGCGTCCCCGTCAGAACTCCGCGGGACAGGTCACCTCGAACCACTTGTTCCGCAGCTTGCGGGCCATCCTCATGAAACAGCTTCTCTTCTTAGCGTTGCCGTCATCACCACCTTCATGCTCCCGCTTGGCCCCTTGTGCTTGCTGGGCCTGCGTTTGTGAGCGTGTGGTCGGACCAGACTGCCCTCCAGAGGGCTCAGACCTCCCCCGTGGATTAGGGTTGGGGTTGCCTCCGTTCTTGTCCTGGTTCTTGTTGTCCTTGTCTGGCTGGCGGTTAGCGCCTCCTCCTCGTCCACCTTAACTCTTGTCTTGCCCTTGTCCACATCCTTTCCACTTGCCCTTGCCGGAGTCGTTGCCTTTGCCTTTGCCTCCACCTTTGCCTGAGCCTTTGCCAGGATCTTCACCCTTAAGCTTCGCCGATAGGCGTTGCTTATGGTAGCACTCATCCTCGTAGTGCTTCCTCTTCCCACAGAAGGCACACGTGATGGTGCACCTGTAATGATCCGGCAGCTTCGCTTTGGCGCCGGTGTTCTTCTCCTGCTGCTTCCGCTGGACTACGAAGCAGTCTCGCTGCTCGCACTCAGGGGCGTGCTGCAGGTGACCCTGCTCGTCTCTGGCATCACACCAGAAGAGCTCCTTGACGTTTTCCATGATAGGGGCGTGGGCGTGTTTGGGGGTAGTCCCCTGCCCAGGTCTGGATCCTTGGTACCCTTTGCCATGTCCTCCAGAGCCTCCACCTCCTGGATGGTAGTTGTTCAAGTGCTGGTCGCTTTCTTTCTCCAGCGCCAGGTCCAGGAGCAGTACACATAGATCCTCGGGCGGAGGGATCTCGCCTTGCGCTCTGCCGTCGAACGGCACTGGTCCCACAGGTATGTAGGAGGCGAAAGGGAGCGAAAGGGGACAAAAGGTATGCCGCCGCATGCAAACAAATAGTAGGCAAGCCACACACCGCCACCAAGAACGCAAGTATGTCACCATGTCGTGCCACGTCGCCAACCGCCCGGCCCGCGCCACCAACGGAGACAGGGAAAAAAGAAATGGCCTTCGGCCAGGGAGTGGTTGTCACGGGGGGCTAACGGTCCTGCCCTGCGGTGCAATGCGGGGCAACCGTGACAACTGCTCTTACAGCACAACCACGCTTTTGGTTGCGCTGAGTAGAACACACAAATAGCCAGGGAGGGAGACACGGGGAGCATACACACAAATAGCATAGCGCCGTCGTGTGCCGGGTCCCGACAAACACACGTGCATGCACCCACGTTCTCTTCCCCTCACAGGTCCCAAGGAGAAGCGTATGCTCGTGTTTGCGTCGTCCGGGCGTTAAAGTAGGGATGTCTTAGACGCTTAGGCAAGTATTGCGTCGTGCCGTCGTCTCACATTAGCGAACGCCCGGCAAGGCGGGAGGACTAGGACACGTTAAGGTAGTGGGGAAAGAAACAGGTATGTTGCATGTCACGCCGCGCGCGCGGAACGGGCAACGAGCAAAGGTAGCGGCCAAAGGGGTGAGAAGACAAGACGGGAGCAAGTGGGACAATAAACGTACGCACACGCCGGTCGCACACGCATGTCGCATGACGTATCAGCCAGCTCGAGGTGCCGTGTCGCGACAAAACCGCCGCCGCCGCACGCCCGTTTACGCCCTCTCCTCTCTCTACGCAGGTTCAAAGGAGGAAGCCCGGGCCGACAAGGCAAAAGACAGAGACACACAACAAAGCGGAGGCAGGGAAAAAGTGCATGTCAGGGAGAAGGGTAGAGGAAAGGGTAAAGAGCAACGAAGCCGCGAAAGGAACAAGGGGTAGCCAGCGAACGAGCAAGGAGCGCGCACAGGGGAGGGGACACGGCGGGCACACGGCGAGCACAACACCGCACCAAGACACCGGAGAGGGGAGCACCGGAGGACCAAGGGAAGAGCGGCACCACCTACCACGACACGCACGGCACAGACACCACACACACCGCACACACCCAACGAACCCCGGCAACCCGCCCAGCAGTGGGCGGGCAGTCGGGAGAGTGACAGCGCCTGACCCCAGGCGCCCCTCACAACGGTGGAAGGCACCCCCCCCGGGGACGCCCTTCCGCCACCCCCACAGCGAGCAACGCCGGCCCGCAAGGGCGCACGCTGTGGGGCCGGTGCTGGGTCCACAGGCCCGCATTGACCGCACCCGGGACACACGGGTCGCGGAACCCTGGCCGCCCGCTCCAGAGGACGGGCGGTCGGGGGAGGGACAGCGCCTGACACCAGGCGCCCCTCACAACGGCGGAAGGCACCCCCCCCGGGGACGCCCTTCCGCCACCCCCACAGCGAGCAACGCCGGCCCGCAAGGGCGCACGCTGTGGGGCCGGTGCTGGGTCCACACGCCCGCATCGACCGCACCCGGGACACACGGGCCGCGGAACCCTGGCTGCCCGCTCCAGAGGACGGACGGCCGGGGGAGGGACAGCGCCTGACACCAGGCGCCCCTCACAACGGTGGAAGGCACCCCCCCCGGGGACGCCCTTCCGCCACCCCCACAGCGAGCAACGCCGGCCAGCAAGGGCGCACGCTGGGGGGCCGGTGCTGGGTTCACACGCCCGTATCGACCGCACCCGGGACACACGGGTCGCGGAACCCTGGCTGCCCGCTCCAGAGGACGCGCGGCCGGGGGAGGGACAGCGCCTGACACCGGGCGCCCCTCACAACGGTGGAAAGCACCCCCCCCGGGGACGCCCTTCCGCCACCCTCACAGCGAGCAACGCCAGCCCGCAAGGGCGCACGCTGTGGGGCCGGTGATGGGTCCCCACGCCCGCACCGACCGCACCCGGGACACACGGGACGCGGAACCCTGGCTGCCCGCTACAGAGGACGGGCGGCGAAGTGAGGGACAGCGCCTGACACCGGGCGCCCCTCACAATGGTGGAAGGCACCCCCCCCGGGGACGCGCCTCCGCCACCCCCACAGCGAGCAACGCCGGCCCGCAAGGGCGCACGCTGTGGGGCCGGTACTGGGTCCCCACGCCCGCACCTGCCGCGCCCGGGACACGCGGGTCGCGGAACCCTGGCTGCCCGCTCCAGAGGACGGGCGGCCGGGGGAGGGACAGCGCCTGACACCAGGCGCCCCTCAGAACGGTGGAAGGCACCCCCCCCCGGGGACGCCCTTCCGCCACCCACACAGCGAGCAACGCCGGCCCGCAAGGGCGCACGCTGTGGGGCCGGTGCTGGGTCCACACGCCCGCATCGACCGCACCCGGGACACACGGGTCGCGGAACCCTGGCTGCCCGCTCCAGAGGACGGGCAGCCGGGGGAGGGACAGCGCCTGACACCAGGCGCCCCTCACAACGGTGGAAGGCACCCCCCCCGGGGACGCCCTTCCGCCACCCCCACAGCGAGCAACGCCGGCCCGCAAGGGCGCACGCTGTGGGGCCGGTGCTGGGTCCACACGCCCGCACCGACCGCACCCGGGACACACGGGTCGCGGAACCCTGGCTGCCCGCTCCAGAGGACGGGCAGTCGGGGGAGGGACAGCGCCTGACACCAGGCGCCCCTGACAACGGTGGAAGGCATGCCCCCCGGGGGACGCCCTTCTGCCAGCCCCACAGCGAGCAACGCCGGCCCGCAAGGGCGCACGCTGTGGGGCCGGTGCTGGGTCCACAGGCCCGCATCGACCGCACCCGGGACACACGGGTCGCGGAACCCTGGCTGCCCGCTCCAGAGGACGGACGGCCGGGGCAGGGACAGCGCCTGACACCAGGCGCCCCTCACAACGGTGGAAGGCACCCCCCCCGGGGACGCCCTTCCGCCACCCCCACAGCGAGCAACGCCAGCCCGCAAGGGCGCACGCTGGGGAGCCGTGCTGGGTTCACACGCCCGCATCGACCGCACCTGGGACACACGGGTCGCGGAGCCCTGGCTGCCCGCTCCAGAGGACGGGCAGCCGGGGGAGGGACAGCGCCTGACACCAGGCGCCCCCCACAACGGTGGAAGGCACCCCCCCCGGGGACGCCCTTCCGCCACCCCCACAGCGAGCAACGCCGGCCCGCAAGGGCGCACGCTGTGGGGCCGGTGCTGGGTCCACACGCCCGCATCGACCGCACCCGGGACACACGGGTCGCGGAACCCTGGCTGCCCGCTCCAGAGGACGGGCAGCCGGGGGAGGGACAGCGCCTGACACCAGGCGCCCCTCACAACGGTGGAAGGCACCCCCCCGGGGACGCCCTTCCGCCACCCCCGCAGCGAGCAACGCTGGCCCGCAAGGGCGCACGCTGTGGGGCCGGTGCTGGGTCCACACGCCCGCATCGACCGCACCCGGGACACACGGGTCGCGGAACCCTGGCTGCCCACTCCAGAGGACGGGCGGTCGGGGGAGGGACAGCGCCTGACACCAGGCGCCCCTCACAACGGCGGAAGGCACCCCCCCCGGGGACGCCCTTCCCCCATCCCCACAGCGAGCAACGCCGGCCCGCAAGGGCGCACGCTGTGGGGCCGGTGCTGGGTCCACACGCCCGCATCGACCGCACCCGGGACACACGGGCCGCGGAACCCTGGCTGCCCGCTCCAGAGGACGGACGGCCGGGGGAGGGACAGCGCCTGACACCAGGCGCCCCTCACAACGGTGGAAGGCACCCCCCCCCGGGGACGCCCTTCCGCCACCCCCACAGCGAGCAACGCCGGCCCGCAAGGGCGCACGCTGGGGGGCCGGTGCTGGGTTCATACGCCCGTATCGACCGCACCCGGGACACACGGGTTGCGGAACCCTGGCTGACCGCTCCAGAGGACGGGCGGCCGGGGGAGGGACAGCGCCTGACACCGGGCGCCCCTCACAACGGTGGAAAGCACCCCCCCCGGGGACGCCCTTCCGCCACCCTCACAGCGAGCAACGCCGGCCCGCATAGGCGCACGCTGTGGGGCCGGTGATGGGTCCCCACGCCCGCACCGACCGCACCCGGGACACACGGGACGCGGAACCCTGGCTGCCCGCTCCAGAGGATGGGCGGCCGAGGGAGGGACAGCGCCTGACACCAGGCGCCCCTCACAACGGTGGAAAGCACCCCCCCCCGGGGACGCGCCTCCGCCACCCCCGTAGCGAGCAACGCCGGCCCGCAAGGGCGCACGCTGCGGGGCCGGTGCTGGATCCCCACACCCGCACCGACCGCACCCGGGACACACGGGACGCGGAACCCTGGCTGCCCGCTCCAGAGGACGGGCGGCCGGGGGAGGGACAGCGCCTGACACCAGGCGCCCCTCGCAACGGTGGAAAGCACCCCCCCCCCGGGGACGCCCTTCCGCCACTCCCACAACGAGCAACGCCGGCCCGCAAGGGCGCACGTTGTGGGGCCCTTGCTGGGTCCCCACGCCCGCACGGACCGCACCCGGGACACACGGGACGCGGAACCCTGGCTGCCCGCTCCAGAGGACGGGCGGCCAGGGGAGGGACAGCGCCTGACACCGGGCGCTCCTCACATCGGTGGAAAGCACATCCCCCGGGGACGCCCTTCCGCCACCCCCACGGCGAGCAACGCCGGCCCGCAAGGGCGCACGCGCTGTGGGACCGGTGCTGGGTCCCCACGCCCGCACCGACCGCACCCAGGACACCCGGGACGCGGAACCCTGGCTGCCCGCTCCAGAGGATGGATGGTCGGGGGAGGGACAGCGCCTGACACCAGACGCCCCTCACAATGGTGGAAGGCGACCCCCCCGGGGACGTTCTTCCGCCACCCCCACAGCGGGCAACGCCGGGCCGCAAGGGCGCACGCTGTGGGGCCGGTGCCGAGTCCCCACGCCCGCACTGACCGCACCCGGGACTCACGGGACGCGGAACCCTTGCTGCCCGCTCCAGAGGACGGGGGGCCAGGGGAGGGACAGCGCCTGACACCGGGCGCCCCTCACAACGGTGGAAAGCACCCCCCCCGGGGACGCCCTTCCGCCACCCCAACGGCATGCAACGCCGGCCCGGAAGGGCGCACGCTGTGGGACCGGTGCTGGGTCCCCACGCCCGCACCGACCGCACCCGGGACACACGGGACGCGGAACCCTGGCTGCCCGCTCCAGATGATGGATGGCCGGGAGAGGGACAACGCCTGACACCAGGCGCCCCTCACAATGGTGGAAGGCGACCCCCCCGGGGACGTTCTTCCGCCACCCCCACAGCGGGCAACGCCGGCCCGCAAGGGCGCACGCTGTGGGGCCGGTGCTCGGTCCCCACGAACGCATCGACCGCACCCGGGACACACGGGACGCGGAACCCCGGCTGCCCGCTCCAGAGGACGGGCGGCCGGGGGAGGGACAGCGCCTGACACCAGGCGCCCCTCACAACGGTGGAAGGCACCCCCCGGGAACGCCCTTCCGCCACCCCCACGGCGAGCGACGCCAGCCCGCAAGGGCGCACGCCGTGGGGCCGGTGCTTGGTCCCCACGCCCGCACCGACCGCACCCGGGACACACGGGACGCGGAACCCTGGCTGCCCGCTCCAGAGGACGGGCGGCTGGGGGAGGGACAGCGCCTGACACCAGGCGCCCCTCACAATGATGGAAGGCACCCCCCCCGGGGACGCCCTTCCGCCACCGCCAAGGAGAGCAACGCCGGCCCGCAAGGGCGCGCGCTGCGGGGCCAGTGCTGGGTCGCCACGCCCGCACCGACCGCACCCGGGACACACGGGACGCGGAACCCTGACTGCCCGCTCCAGAGGACGGACTGCCGGGGAAGGGACAGCGCCTGACACCAGGCGCCCCTCACAACGGTGGAAGGCACCCCCCCGGGGACGCCCTTCCGCCACCCCCACAGCGAGCAACGCCGGCCCGCAAGGGCGCACGCTGTGGGGCCGGTGCTGGATCCACACGCCCGCATCGACCGCACCCGGGACACACGGGTCGCGGAACCCTGGCTGCCCGCTCCAGAGGACGGGCGGTCGGGGGAGGGACAGCGCCTGACACCAGGCCGCCCTCACAACGGTTGAAGGCACCCCCCCCGGGGACGCCCTTCCGCCACCCCCACAGCGAGCAACGCCGGCCCGCAAGGGCGCACGCTGTGGGGCCGGTGCTGGGTCCACACGCCCGCATCGACCGCACCCGGGACACACGGGTCGCGGAACCCTGGCTGCCCGCTCCGGAGGACGGGCGACCGGGAGAGGGACAGCGCCTAACACCAGACGCCCCTCGCAACGCTGGAAAGCGCCCCCCCGGGGATGCCCATCCACCACCCCCACACAGAGCAACGCACCAGCGCACCAACGCACCAGCCACGGGACATCCGCACCCCACCCCCTGCTCTTAGACACAGCGACACAGCAATGGCGGAACCCGCGGCACCACGCAAGACACGCCCCCGATCTCCGACCCTGGACGAAGCACACGAGGTCATCAGGGCGCTGGGACTCAGAGACAGCGAAGGAGACCCCCCACAAGGGGACGCGGGCACGGACTCCGACCTGGAGGCATTGCCGGAGCCCCCCACGGGAGGCGCGCCCGCGGAACCTGCGCCGCCGGCGGGCAGCGTACCCGCGATCTGCCCCGCGTGGAAACGGGGCCACTGCACCGGCGAAGGCTGGTGCCCCAAACAGCACCCCCAGCCCGGCCCCGATGACGGAGCGTTGCCCGAGGTGAAACCCGCGGCCGCACGCGCCGCCCTACGCTACGGGGTGGCGCAGGGCTGGATCCTGGATGAGACCGCGCGCGGCAGCGTGAACATCCAGGAGGCCGTCGACCGAGTCACCCACGCGGGACAGGCGGCAGTGGCCTTGCACACCCGGGGCCGCCACGGCGGACCCGCAGAGGGGATCATTGTGGAACCCTCGGGAATGGTGCTGGTCCTGGCGGCGGACATGGTCCGAGGGGTGCTCCACGCGTCCCGCGTGCGGCGGGCGTGCCCACAGTGGACCATCCAGGTGTACAGCCCCCCGCGGGCGTGGCCCTTTTCCACGTGGGCGGTGCTCGCCGTCATGTGGCACCTGGCACCAGAGGACGCCCCCACAGGGACCGCGGAGGACATCGCCCAGGACCTCCACACCTGGCCTGCCGACCAGGATTACCCCTGGCGCAGGCCCCGGGGCGGCCTCCCGGTGGCACCGGTGGCAGAGGGGCTCAGCCTCGCGGCAACCCCCCAACGGCACCCCGACAAGCAGGCACGCCACTTCCTGCAGACGGGCACGGTCCCGGCCACCCCGCCAGACTCCGAGTGGCGATGGGACGCAGGGGTGGCGCAACCGCTGCCGGGCCCCTGGACCCTCCCGTTGTGGTACTTGCCCATGGGCACCTTGGCCCACGCCACCCAGGCCTTCAGGGGGGCTTTCCCGCAGCCGCTCCTCCCCGGCGTGGCCCTGCTCCGCAGCCTGCAGGCGGGGGCCGCCTGGGTACGGTGGAAGGAAGGAAAGGGGCGCTCGAGCCCCTATTTCCCCATGGTCCAGGGCCAGGCGCTGATCCACGCCGAGGGCATGGGGACCGTGGAATGGGGGGCGATCGTGCCCGGCACGGCGTGCAGGTGGATGGCGGCGGCCGGCCCACAGCCCATGCGATCGCCGCCGGCGTGCCACCGCCTCCTACGGATTGTCCCCTCTTTGGCCCCCCAGGTACGCCTTTACAAGGGACGTGTGGAAGGCCGTACTGAGCCACACCAGGGAGTGGCTAACGAACCCGGGTGCGCGGTACCCGCCGGGACCGGTGCTCGAACAGCTCACGGCCCCCACATCCGGGGTCCTCCACGCCCTACACAGGGCGTCGGCCCTCACGAAGCAGCTCAACGACGAAGTGCTGGACCTGGCGCTGGAGCCGCTGCGGGTGCTCTACCCGCAAGCCCACATCCCACCCGCGGGCACGTCCAACCGCCTAGGCCGCCTGGGGTTGCAGCGCCGCGTCGAGGCCGCGCACCCAGGAGGCGTGGTGGAACAGTGGCTAACGCTCCGCAACTCGTCCACCGCGGAGGGCCACTGGTACCTGCACCAACTCCTCTTCCAACCACGGGCAGCCCCGGAACACCGCCGGCAAAACCCGTACCACACGAACCCGGAGCGCCCAGGCGCGCAAAACTACCCGCAGCCAGTCCCGCCCGCCCTCCCGCCAGGGCAGGACCCGGAGGCGCTACAGCGGGGCTTCCCGCTCGACACCGCCACCACGGTACAGCAAAGGGGAAGCGACGGCGCGGGTGGTGCCGAACCGGACTGCACGAACTGCGGAGCGGTGGCCTGGATGGCAGCCTGCAGGCACCTCGCCCGAGATACCACGGGGCTCCGGCAGCACAGACCCATGGACCGCACGGCGCTGGCGTCCGCGGTCGCGGCCGTCACCATGGGTCCCGTGGCGGCGTGGCCGGCGCAACTGCTGCCCCACGTCCCCTGCCGCGACACGCGGCCCCGACGGCCGGCCGCGACGCACGCGCCGACGGCACCCCTCACGGCGGAGCAACTATACGTCGTCGCGGCGGCGTTGCTAGCAGATGGCGGGGAGAGCTTCGTCCACCACCACGGCCCGGCGCAGATTGTGGGATGCATACAAGGGCCTCAGCGCGATGCGCCAGACCCGTGGCATGCGACACTCCGCGGGCGCACCCGCGTCTGGGGTGCGGGCGATGGCACAACCCCGCCCGGGGCCTAAGCAGGGGGAGGCACTGGTACTGCAGACGGCAGGCTACCAGGCCATCATACAGGGCCACGCCGGAGGGTACCGGTCGCACGTCCTGGCCGGAGGCCGATGGACGGTCTGGCACAGCACCGCCAGGCAAGGGGCATTCTCGCCCCTGCCCCACATCGACTGGCGACAGGGGCCCACCCAGGCCTACTATATGTCGGCGGACCCCTGGCCGCTGGCGGTCCTGCTACACACTGTCAGCGCCCCCAACAAGAGGCAGGAACCGGGGTGGGTCAACCCCCCCACACTGGTGTGGAGCCCTGACCAGGAGGAGCATCTACGGGCCGCGTGGCAGGGAGACGCCATCAGGGCCACGGACGTCCCGGACCTCCACGCGGCACCAATCACGCACGCCCGCCCAGCGGCTACCCTGGCGGTGGCCCAACGGGGACAGCAGAACCCGCAGTGGGTGGTCTGCATGTTCAGCCCGGCGGACGCGCACATCGTCGTCTGCAACCCCGAACGCCTGCCGGGGCCCGAAGCCGTGATCCGCGTGGCAGACTGCACCCGCATGATCATCAAGGCGCTGCGGGAGGGCGAACACCACGCCCTCCTGCTCCAGGTCAGGGTGAAGGACAACGCCCGGGCAGCGAGGCTGGGAGTGTGGCCGGCAGCGGCGCACCCCGCCGACCTGGAGCTCCAGCTGGCAGTCCCGACCGCGGTGTACCACTGGCTACAGGCCTTCCACGACCTGCGATGGAGGGGCAAGCCCGACCGCCAAGTCGGCTCCACGCACTGGCAAACGTGGCTGCAAGCAGACGCGCAGCGCGATGCCATCCGAGGTCTCGGGCCCGCGCCCGCGACGCGAGCCCTCGATGCGCGGCCCCGGGCCGCACGCTGGCACCACACACGGTGCCGCTGGCCAACCTGCCCTTCGAACCAGCGGCGGAGGGCACCATTCGGAAGTCGGTGCCGCTCCCCCCGGCGCCAGGGGCCACGGAGCCGACGAAATGCCCCCTGTGTGCGGACAAGTACTACACCAGCGAAGCAAAGCTGGAACACCTGGCGTGGCACGCGGTGCACGCTGCGGCCCCGGCGGACGACAAGGAGGCGGCCACCAACATCCTGCAGGGGAGAGCACGGCGGTCCCGGTGGCACGCCCCGTACACCCGGCGCCCCCCGCCCCAGGCAGCCGACCACGCAGATGGAGATAAGGAGGCACCCGGAGCGGCCCCGGGGGCCGGCGGTGCGGCCCCACCAGGGTCCATGTCCATCCCCGCGGGGCTGGCCCCCCCTGGCCCCCCTGGCTCCCCCGGTCCCCCGGGCCCCCCTGTGGGCCCCGCTGGGAACGGACTCAGCGGATGCGGCGCACCTAGATGCCCTGGCTGCGCCGGCGAACCCGGCGGCGATGCCGATGCGGGATAGCTGACTCCAGGAGGACATGACGGGCGACGCCCTGTGGCTCCTCTCGTGGAACCTGCGCAACGGCCTCGTGCCGCCAGACCGGTCCCTCCGGGACACACTCCGGCGGCGCCGGGGGCCGGCGGCCTGCACTGACAAGGAGCACCTCATCACCGGCATGCTGCCCCAGGAGGGGGGCTTTGCCATCATGCTCCAGGAAACGGGGATTGCCACCAGGGCGCAGGAGATGCACGTGGCCGCGGCGCTCCGGGACAAGGGGTACACCGCCTTCTTCAGCAGCCGGCTGGCGGAGACGGGAGCCACCTCCACCTCGAGAGGGGGGGGCCTCCTCACCGCGGTCAGCAGCAAGTACGTGGCGGAGCACGAGGTGCTCAGCTTCACGAAAATTGTCCCCGGGAAGGCCGCGGCCCTGGAGATCCGCACGGACGGGGGAGGCCTCACCCTCATCAACGTCCACGGGCCGCAAGCAGGCTGCTCCCCGTGGGCAGGACGGGCGGCGTTCTGGGCCGACATACAAATGTATGCCACGGCACGCAGCCTCGGCGGGAGACACCCGGTGGTCATCGCCGGCGACACCAACATCTACATGGATGTCCCCACCAACCCGGCCACGGAGCATTTCCGAGCGGGCTGGGAGGCCTGCGGTTTCCGAAGGGCCGCGGCAGGCGGCGAGGAGGACATGACCTTCACGCTCCACCCGTCCCGGCACAGGGTGGACACCTTCCTGGTCAACGAGCCCCTCCTGCCGTGGTCCCTGCAGGAAAGCGTCTGGGCTCGCGGCATGGCACACCCCCAGGTGGTCGGCTCGGACCACCTCCCGGTCCGCCTGGCCCTGCTGGGTCTCATCAGCGCAGCGGGGCGCGCGGCGATGCCCACCCCCTACAGCCACACGGAGGGCCGCCTCCTCCCGTACGACGCCGAGGCCGCGCCCGTCCAACACTGCCTGTGGGCAGCGGTCACCGCCGCGCAGGATGAACCCTCCCTGGCGCCCTGGCTGGGTCCCGCAGAGCAGCACGACTACGGGTCCATGCCCGCGGCCGCGGTGGACAAGGTGTTCGAACACCTGCACGCGACGCATGACGCCCTGGCGCGCGTGGTGGGACGCCGGCAGCCGTCTCCAGCGGGAACGGACCCGGCGGAGGGGGACCTCCCGGAGAGCGGAAAGCAGCTCCAGGCAGCGGTCCTCCGCTATGACACCCTGGCAGCGCGCGCGCCGGCAGCGTACCAGGCGGACGCGGCCAGGCATGGCATCCGGTCCGAGGCGGCGCTCCGGCTCACGGAGGATCTGCAGGGTGTGTCGCCCGGGTTCCGCCCGACCACACAGGGCCAGCTACAGGAGGAGCTGGAGAGGCAAGCAGCCACCCTCGAGGAGGACATTCGCCAGCTCCGCGCCCTCCTGGCGGCAGACCGCAAGCGCGCCATCAAGGACTTCTGGCGCCGCCACGCCCCCGACATCGCCCAGCGATGGAAAGCCGTGCGGGGAGCCATAGGGGTAGAGGCCCGAGGCCCGTCAGGCCTCTGAAACGTGCGGGTTCCCAACACCCAAACGCTCCTCACGGAGGCCCACGACGTGATGTTCGCAGTTCGCGCCTTCTGGCGAGAACTGTATGACAAACGCCCGGTGGACCTCCCGGGCTTCCAGGCAGTCCTCGGCCGCCACGTCCCCCGGGTCCCTGAGGGGGCCTGGACACAGGTCCAGCAGTACTCCATGCAGGACCTGAAGTCCGCCCTGGACAAGGCCGATGGCAAGGCCCCAGGTCCTAACCACGTGGAGGCCCGTTTCATCAAGGCCCTCCCAGCACCCGTACAGTGGCTGCTGGTCCATTCCTACCGGGCCATCCTCCGCGGCGCCCCGCCGCCGATGCACTGGAGGGACGCGCACATCTGGCTCAGCCCCAAGGTACCGGGCTCTGCCAGACTGGACGACTACAGGCCCATAGCCCTGGGCCAGCTGGACATGAAGCTGCTCACGGGCCCCCTCACCCAGCGCATCACGGAAGTGCTCACACGGCACGGAGTGGTCAGCGACTGGCAGCAGGGGGCCCCCCCTGGCTCCAACACAGGCCCCCCGCTGTTCATGGCGCAGCGGCAGCTCCAGCGGGGAAGGCCCAACTACGTCTTCTCCTTTGACGCCCGCAAAGCCTTCGACACCGCCCCACACGGCGCCCCCCACCTCATCCTGCGCCACCTCTCCGTGCCGCCGGACGTCATCGACCTCCTGCTCTTCCTCCACACGTGCGCCAGGCTGCGCATCGTCACAGCACACGGGCTAACGCAGCCCGTCTACATGCTACGCGGCGTCCGGCAGGGCAACCCCGAGAGCCCCCTGCTGTACGCGCTACTCCTGGAGCCCCTGCTCAGGGCGCAGGGGCACCGCCTGCGCCCGCCGGGAGGTGCCGAGCACGGCTTAACCCAGGCCTACATCGACGACCTGCTGGAGGTGGCCCACACGCTGCAGCACTTCGTCGAGAACGTGGAGGCGGTGGCCGCGTACCTGGGGATGATGGGCATGGAGCTCAACCCCCGCAAGTGCGCCATGGCCACCACGGAGGGGGTCCCGGGCCTGCAGCTGCGCCTCTGCCCCCACCTGGAAAACCCGTGGTACTGGGTACCAGCGGCGGACTCCGTCCCCTACCTGGGACTCCAGCTGCAGCCGGACGGGGAGTTCTCCCTGCAGCGCAAGCACCGGCTACGCCTGGCGGCGGTGCACCACTGGTGCCTTAACACCCTCGCACCACCGAAAGTGGTGCAGGACGTCATCCTGGCGATCCTCGGGGGGCTGACGCAGTACGTCGCCCCTTTCATCGCCGACGACTCGGATACTGCACGCCACCTGGACCACATCACGGTCCAGGTCGCGAAGGACAGGACGCGGTACGCCTTTGGCGCCTCGCGGGACAGCCTGCAGGATGACCGGACCCTGGGGCTCACACGGGTGCCCACGCGGTGCCAGCAGGCAGCGGTGGCCCTCGTGGGTACACTCGTCCACCACCGCGCAACCTCCGTGCGCGCCGAGGTCACCAAGATGTTCCGGGAGATAGCCGGCGCGCACGGAATATGTCCCGAGGTGCACTACCCCGTCCCGGAGTTCGCAACTCTGGCGGGAGGCGACTGGGTCCACCGCATACCCCGGGCCCTGGCCGCCCTGGGAGTGGGGATGTAAAACCCCATCGCGTGCCCCAGGGCGGCCCATGTCCAACTACAGTCCCCGCCAGGCAACATCGTCACGCTGCGCACCGCCAAGCTGCGACACCGCGACACGTGCCGCCTGACGGTGCCACACACATCGCCGTGGCATGGGCACCACGGGCCACGCCACCCCTTCCCCGACAACGACGATCCGTGGCCGACGGCGGTGCGGGAGTGCCTCAACCAATGCGCCGATGAACACCTCCACTATTGCCGCCGTGAGCAGGAGCCCACCAACCACCCCGGGTGGCGCGACGCCCTGCCCACCTCTTCCACACCACCGGCACACGGGACCCCCGTCTGAGACTCGTCCACCCCACGAGGGCTAAGCAGGACGCCCACACCAGCCCACGGGTGACCCCGGACGGCCTGCACCTCCACGTCGGGGGCTACCGCCGCCGGGACGGCCTACCCCCCCCCCACGCGGGGGGCGGCGTACCACCCGCCAGCAGCCCTCATGTACATCCTCCGCGACGTACTCGCGGAAAGCGAGAACCAAGAGCCTAACGCGGACGTGGCGTGGCCAGAGCCCTTGCGCCCCCGGCCCCACGCGCCGATGCCGTTGTGGTTGGTGACCACGGACGACCAATGCACCCAAGCGACGGGGCAAGCGCAGCTCCGGGCCGAGTGGGTAATAGTGCAAGTTGGGGCAGGCCAGCCCAAACCCCGTGGGCTCCCCCGTGGCACCGCCCTACTGGTGGCTACAGGGGTGCCGCACGACCCACACATGGCGGTACACGCGCTGGAGGACCAGCCGGAGGACACGGGACACCTGGTGGTGCACCAGCGTGGGGGCCCGGCTTGGCTCAAGGAACATGTGACGGCGCTACGGTCCTGGGCAAGCACGGTCGCCGGAGCGGAGATCCGGCTGCACGACCACCCGGCGATCAGCCCAGGCGACACCAGGGCGCTGAGCGTGGACCAACTGACCCCCAGCCACCCCGACGTCCGGTGGCACTCCGCCGACCTCAACGCGGGGTGGCTCAGCCCCGGCGGATACTACTGGATCCCGGAGGCCTGGGGACACACCTCCTCTGACGCGTCCGGGGGCGGACCCTGCAAACACGCCACCAGCGTCGCTCTCGCCGCCGACCTCACCCGCACGTGGGCGGTGGCCATCTCGGGCACGGTGCCCGACGGGGAGGGGGTGGCCGCCTCCCTCCCCCTACAATACGGTGCCCACAGACCATGGGTCCACACGGTGGACGCCGAAGTCATCCTCCACCTCCTGCGGCACGCAGATCGCGAACGAACCACGGGGTTCCCGCAGGCGCAGCGAAGGTGGTCAACCAGATGCCCCTGAGGTGGCTCCGGGACGGCCTGTGCGCGCGAGGGCAACACGCCGGGCACCCGTTCTGGTAGTTCCGAGCCACCTCGCACCACAGTGACGCCCTACTGCACAAGGCGGACTGGGCGGCGTCCCAGGACACCGTCCTGCAGAACACGCCCCCGGACCCTGGCCACGCCCAACTCATTGTCGCCGGCCGTGACGGCCATCTCGATCTACGGCCCCCCACGATGCGGGTGCTCGGCGAGGTCGCGCAACGGGCGCAGACGGACCATGCGCTGACGCATAGGGGACACACACCTTTGGGCGCGGCCCACGCCACGGCCTACGTCCACGCCCGGGACCTCACCGCGGCGGCCACCAACCGCCGGGCGCTGCGGGCCCGAGACGGCCACACGCCGGTGCAGCGCAGGCTCCGCGTCCGGAAGGAGCGGCTCTCCGGCGTCGCCATCGTCCCACAACCGTGCCTTTTCTGCGGCGGGCCGGAGGAGACCCCGGTGCACATGCACGTGGGATGCACCCACTCACAGCTCGTCTGGCCCCACTACCGCCAGGCGGCACACGAGGCGGCCCGCCACCTCCCACCTGGGGACAAGGCCCTGTGGGTGGCCTCGTGGCGCTCCGCAGGCGCCACGTGGACGGAGGTGTTCTGCTCCGGACTGGTGCCCGAGGACGCGGAGGCGCAGCTCCGGGCCATAACCCGATACGACCCGCCGGGAGGGACCTCGGTGGACGATTTCCTCCACCACATGCTCCGGCTGGGGGACTTCGCCTGGGAGCTTCGCAACCACCGGTTGGAGCAACTCCTCCGCGAGCCCCAGAGCGCGGCGGCCCGGGCGCACCAGTGGCTCACTGCGGAGGAGGGCGACCACCCTCCCCCTCCCCCGCGCCCTGACAAGGACTTCGTAGCCTCCCTCCGTGTTGTGAATGGCACTCTGGAGTGCCCGCCCCAAGAGAGCCCCCACCCGTACCAGGACCTGCCGGGGGGGTTCTCGAGGCACCTACAAGACGCCCTCTTCCGGCCGTGGATCATCGGGCGCGGCTCCATGAACGCATGGGAGGCGCGCATCGTGGGGGAGGAGTGGGCGCGGGAGTGGAGCCGGTGGTGCGCCGCCACGCGCGCCCCGGAGACCCCTGCGCAACGATACGCCGCCATCCCGCTCCGGTGGTGGGGGCCGGACACCCGGCCGAGACCCACCATGATCCGCGGGGCGGGGCCTGACCACCCGTGGGACGCGGCGACGGGGGAATGGCTGCAGGCGGCCCCGGGGCCGCAAACGGGATGGACTTGGGACGTGTCCTCACTCGTCAGGAGCCAGTCCCGCCCCGCATCGTCCTTCACGCCGCCAACGTGCTCCGGGCTACGGAGATACGCACGTGGGGACACGCTGCGGCCACCGTCCGGTGGCACCCCCCAGAGGACGGGGCCACCCAACTCACCGTGGCGCACTTCAAAGCGGGGGGGCCGGTATACGACGACGCCCTGTCCCGGCTGGGCCACACCCAGGGGCCCTTGCTCCTCATGCTCCCCACCGGCATTGCAGCCGCGCTGGCCCAGGAGCTAGACGGCTGCGAAGGGCTGCGAGTGGGGTGGGAGGCAGTCGCGGACGGCACCCTGCTGGCCCTCCTCCACAGAGACACCGCGAACGGGTGCCAATGGGATGCGCTGACGCCCCACCTCACCGGGCGCCACGTGTACATGGCGAGCCCCCCCCAGGGGCACCCCCGCCCAGCATGGGACGACCTCCTCGCCGCCTTCCACGACCACGGGATCCTCCCCGACGACACGTGGCAGGAGGTCCAGCAGAAGACGCTTGGCAAGGACTACCGGCGCCGCGTCCGCGCCCGCCTGCTGGAGATCCGGGACCCCCTCCAACAGAGGTGGGACGACCTCTGGCTCCGCCATCTCGACCCTTGGTCGCCGCCCTCCCACCTCCCACACACCTGCCGACTCTGCGGAGAATGTGACACGGTGTCCTCCGCAGCGTCGACAGGCGCCAACAGGTGCGCGCGGTGCGCCCAGGTGGCCGCGTGCCCCTGGCCCGAAACTCCCGCAGGCCCGCGCAGGCGCACAGAGGAGGAGGCCTTGCGCCGGCGCATCGAGGGGGCACACACCCCCTCGCACGAATAAGCGGGCCCCGCGGTCGCTGCCCTTCTGTGGATCCACGTGCACCTGCGGGACCCCACATCCGTTGCGCACCTGTCGCACGTGTTCGCCCCCTAACCCCCACCCGCCGCTGCCCTTTGCAGAGCCCGCAGCACCATGCCACGCCGACGGGGGGATGGGCAGGGCACACCAGGGCCCGCCGCAGAGCGCAGGAGGCGGCCGTCCGGGGCCTGGTGGCGGACGCGGTGGCGGAGGCACACGAAGCGCACGCTGCCGCACGGTGTGACCTGAAGGGCAGTGCGAGGGCTTTCCTCAACGAGACCGACCTCCCGGCCGCCCGCGCCCTGAACGGAGCGGGGGCCCCTACGCTGCTCCCGGCAATGCACCGGATCGTGAACGCCGTCCGGCCGGGGCTCATCAGCCCGGAGGCGGCCCTCTACGGGCACTGGATGGAGTGGCGCGAGTCCAATTGGTCGGGCCGGCCCCTGTCCATGGGGGACACCCTGCGGCTGACGGGAGCAGGGTCTGCCATGTCCCTCCGCAGTAGCGCCCCAGCCCTGCTGCACGCCCTCAGGACGCGCTACCCCGGGGACGCGGCCCCGTACCTGAACCAGGCGCGGGCCACGTACCCGGGAGGAGTGTCCGAGCTGGATGCGGCGCTCCACCTTCTACACCCGCCGGACGAGGACCTTGAGGTGGGCGAGGTCACGGTGTTCGTGGAAGGCGCGGACGAGGCGTCCGCCCGCCCCCGGCCGACCAACCTGGTGTACGACGGCACCAGGCCTACCCCCCCGTACGCCGTCGTCTACGAGGCGTTCCCCAGGGAGCCCACTTGGTGCCCCGCCCTCCCGCCGGCGACGCACGCGCCCGGCGGCTGGGCTAACCCAGACCTGTCCCCCCCCCTCTCCAGGACCAGGGGTGCCCACCACAGCGCGCAGGTCCTCTGGCAGGAGTGCCCTGGCAGCCCCCTGCTCCTCCTCGTCGTCGCGACCCGCGGGGACCCGGGGCGGATCCTGGGGATCATCCCCACCCACCTCCATGGGGCAACACCCGTACCCTGCCCCCCCCTCCCGGCGCCCGCGGCGCGGGACGGAGTACACACCTTCCTGCGAACACAGGAGGTCACCGCCGTTACGGGGGTCCACCTGGTGCGGCTCCCCCCGACACCGCTCGACGACCCCCGGGGGCCCAGGGCCCTGGGCCCCGCCCCAGACTGGGAGCTGTGGCGCGACGCGTGGGCCGCGTGGCTCCCCCGCCTCCCCTCCCAATGCCGGTGGATGGCCGCAGGCCCCCGGCCGTGCGGGGCTGACGCCACAGCCGGCCCCCCACCCCCTCCCCCCCTCCCCCCCGCAGAGCACCACACGGCACTGCCCACGGCACGGCACTGATGCACCAGGAGGTAGTGGGAAGGGCGCGCCTGCCACCACGCATGCCTACCAGGGTAACAGTGATGGCCGACTCCGGTGGGTCCCCCCAGCAGGACGACCGCCACCACCGCCGGTCCCGCTCCCGCTCCCCCGTCTAGTCCCCGGAGTGGACGGGGGAGACCCTCGCGGAGCGCGAGGAGCGGAGGCTGGCGGAGGCGGCGGTGCTGGTCGGGCCGCCGCCGCCGGCCCGGGAGCCTGGGCCAGCCGAGACGACCGCCCCCGCCGCCGAAGCAGCCAGCCCCGCCGCCCCGCCCCGCCCAGACGCGCAGGAAGCGGAGACCGCAGCGGGCCACGCCGCGGCCCCGACCGCGGCCCCCGGCACGCCGCCGACACGGGGGGCAGCCCCGGCGCAGGAACCGGGCGCATCGCCGAGGGCTGCCGCAGCCGCAGAGGAGAGCAAGAAGGGCGCGCGAGTGGTTGCGACCGCACGGGCCACGGGCACCTCGTTGGCGGCCGCCGCGGCAGCGAAGGAGAGCGGGGAGGGCGCGCGAGGGGCTGCGGCCGCGACCCCGGCTGGCCGCGACACCACCTCGGCCGGCCGCGCCGCGACCTCCAGCACGCCGGGAACGCGGGGGACGGACCCCGCACGGACCGCGGGCGCCTCGCCGGCGGCCGCCGCGGCAGCAGAGGAGAACGAGGAGGGCGTGCGAGGGGTTGCAACCGCGGCCACGGGCGCCTCGTGGGCGGCCGCCACGGCAGCGAAGGAGAGCGAGGAGGGCGCGCGAGGGGCTGCGGCCGCAACCCCGGCGGTCCGCGACACCGCCTCGGCCGGCCACGCCGCGGCCCCCAGCACGCCGCGCAAGCGGGGGAAGAACCCTGCACGCGCCGCGGACGCCTCGCCGGCGGCCGCTGCAGCAGCAGCAGTGGGCAGGGAGAGCGCGAAGTACCGCGCCCACGCCAACCCCACCCACACCCACACCAGCCCCCCCAAGCCGTTCCCCCCCAAGCCCTTCCCCCCGGGGCGGGAGCGGCACGTCCGCCCCCCGACGCACGAGCGCTCGCCGCCGGGCGTCACGCTGCGGCGGCTGCAAAGGCAGCGGGACGCCCGGCGAGTGGTCCAGAAAGGGCGCAGCAGCGGGGGGGAGCAGAGCGCAGGCAGCGGACGGCGCGACTCGGGGCAGGGGGCCGAGAAGGGGCCAGGGCACGGGAAGGCCGCGCAGGGGCGCGGGCAGGGAGCCCAGGTGCAGGGGGCAGGGCGAGGGGAGGTGGGAGAGCGAGCGGGCCAGGGCGTGGGGGACGGGAGGCGGGACCCGCGACACGGGCAGGGGGCTGGAAAGGGGCCCAAGGGCAAGGGCAAGGGCGCCGCGGGCCCCAAGGGACAGGCGGGACGGGGCATGGGAGCCCAGGGGGGAGGACGGGGCGAAGGGAGGGGGGCAGAGGGCGGGGCGCCTCCGCAGCCGGACGTGCAGCCGGTGAGGTGCATCCCCCCCGGCATCCAACAGATGCCGGCACAGCACACCCACCACCACCACCACCACCACCACCACCACCTCTACAACATCGACCCTGACGCCGGCGAGCTCGTCCCCCCCCAACCCCAACGACACCAGCACCATCAAGCCCCCCCCGCGCCGAGGGCGGAGCTGGCGCGGATGGCCTCGGCGGAGGGGGGACGGGGCGCGGCATCGGCGCCGCAGGCGCAGGGGCAGCGAGGGGGGCCGGCACGGGGGGCGGAGGAGGGCCGGCCATGGGACCGGGACTGGGGCCGGGACTGGTAGGGGAGTTGTACGGGTGGTTGTGCTCGGCCAACCAGGGGACCTCCAGGAGGTCGAGGAACCGGCCCTTCGATGCCGTGCTCCTCCGGAGGGACGGAGGAAACCGAGAGGTACCCCCAGGGGGGGGGGCAGCCCCAGAGGACCATGAGAGGGTCCTCAGGTAAGTGATCCGGGCGGCGTGGCCCGACAGGGAGCCGACGTGGCCGGCCTTCCTGGAGGGGGGAGCGGTGCTCCGCATCACGGATGCGGACGCCAACAACTGGCTCCCCCGGGCTTTGCGCAGCGCCCTCGCCCACTGGCGCTACCGCCGGCACAACCCGCCGCCGCCGCAGCCCCAGCCCCCACACAAGCGGCGGCGCAGGTGAAGGCCCAGACGGCGGGTACGGGAGAGTTGGGGGGGGGGGCTGGGCCCCCCGGCCCACGCCCCCCCCACGGTACGGCACGACGCAAGAGGGCGCGCCACCTCCCGCGGGAGGGAGTGCGGAGACAACGAGCGCGGGGGGGAACCTGCTGCCCCGCAGCCTGCTAACCACTGACCGCTAACCCTCACAGCCACCCCCGGCCGGCCGGCGCCGCGCGACAACGGCCGGGGGATGAGGGGCCCCAGCGAGGGCCTGCGCGAGAATCCGGCTCTCGGTAGAGGGGGGCGGGGGAAGGGCGCGACCCCCCGGCCGATGGCTGGCCCCCGGGGCCAGGACTGCCATGCCCCCCCCCCCTCCCCCCCCCGGCCGACAGGAGGCATCGCCAGGGGACAAAAGGGCCCCCCCCACTCGCCCCCCCCCCTCCCACACAGGCCCGAGAGCGGGCGGGGGGGCGGCCCCCCCGACCCCCCCCCCCCCCGCACCCACCTCAGCTGGGGAGCCACAGGCGCGGCCCTCCGCCCCCCCAGGGCCGGGGGGGCGCCCCCCCCCTCAGGAGGAACTGCGACGCGGTAAGGGCAACGGCGGCTGGACCTGCTCCCGCGAACCCACACCAGCGTGCAGGAGCAACGCGCACAACGGAACAGGAAGGAGGCCGCGCCCCACATGACCCTCCCGTAACCACAGCCCACTCTGAGGTGACAGAGGGGGAGTTCAGGTCAGCTGGGGCCCCCGGGGGAGCGGTCCACGGGCCACCCCTCACCCCCCCCCACCCCAGGGCGGCACTACAGCCCCGACCGCACGCGCGCGCCAGAAGGGAGCGCGCCGGCGACACGGAGAGGCCCAGAAAGGAGTACCGCAGGCCGCCGCCCGGAACTAGAGCAGGGAGGCCGCGGCGCGACACCCCCCCCCCCCGCCCCCCCACCAGCCCGCCAGCCGCGGGGGCCCCGGCCCCCACCCCCCGAGGCAGGGGGGATGGGCCCCCCCCGCCCGAGAGGGGAGCCGGAGTGTGACCCGCCCCCCCGCCCCAGCCGCCGGCTCACATGGGAGCCGCGAAGAACAAGCGGGCCCACGCCTGCGCACCGGGACGCCGCACAGATCGTACCCAGAGAAGCCGGGTGAGCACGAGCCGGAGTGGTATGGGGGGCCACGCTGCCCATGGACAGCACAACGCCAGTGACGCCCGCTTTGTTGCCTGCCCAGGGAAGGCAGAGGGACGGAAAGAGGCAGAGCGACCCCCCGCCCTACAGGCGCCGCCCCGGCCGCACAGCCGGAGGAAACGGCGCACGCCCCCCCCCCCCCCCCCCCCAGCCCGCCCCCCAGCATAAGAACGCCATGGACCCGCCCCGCGGCGCGCAGCCCCCACAGGGACAGAGCAGGGCCCCCACACCCGCACGCCCGCGCCCACAACACGTGGTTCGCGGACCCCGACAGCCCGCCCAGTGGACGGGCAGTCGGGGGAGGGGGAGCGCATGCCCCAGAGGCCCCACGCAACGGTAGAAGGCACCCCCCCCGGGGAAACCCTGCCGCCGCCCCCACAACCCCAAGCCAAGTAGGGGGGAACCGGGACCGGACCGCCCCCCCCCAAGCACGCCAGACGGAGCAAGGGACCGGGGCAAGACACGCGGAGGGGCACGGACCACATGGAACGGCCCTACCAGCGCCCAGTGCCGGGACCACGCGAGATGCGCGCGCCACACCACCCAGCGGGGGGGGAGCGGACACCGCGAGAGCGCGAGCGCACACACACAAAAGGGACACGCGGGGACTACCGGAAGGGCAACCGGACCGAGCGCGCGGAACGCACAGACCGCATGGAATGGCGTACCAGCGAGCAGGGGTAGGGGACACCCGGACGGGACTGCCCGCCACACGCAGCGCAGAACACGCGGGGCGGGGAGGGGGAAACGAAAGAGACACGACGCCAGGTGCCGGCCGGAACCCCCCCGAACCGGCCGCGAGCGCCGCGCACACACAGACGGGGCACTGCAACCGCCAAGGCAGTAGTGGCGCACTGCGCCACGCCCCAACCCCTAGGCTAGGCAGCCTCCGCGCCAGCCCAAGGGGGTCCCACTGGCGACAAGCCAGTAGCACGGGCCCGGCGGCGCCGGCGCCCCGGGCGACCACGCATTAGGGGGGCGACGCAGTGGGTAAGCGCCCGCAGCCACGGCTGCGAATTGATGCACTGACCGGGGAGTGGCGAAACGGGGACGCCGGGGAAGGACGGGGCTTCGAGCTCTGTGAACCCGGGGGACTCCGCCACCAGGCAGGAGGTGCGTCTTGGAGGGCCCCCCACTAGGACCCGGCGGGGAGGATATCACCTGGCCCAACCAGGTGGCCCCCCGGGGCCGAAAGGCGTCTAGTACCCGCAAAATCAAACCTCAAACCTCAAACCTGGTCCCACAGGTTTGAGGTTTGTGGTTTGATTTTGCGGGTACTAGACGCCTTTCGGCCCCGGGGGGCCACCTGGTCGGGCAAGGTGATATTCTCCCCAACGGGTCCTAGTGGGGGGCCCTCCAAGACGCACCTCCTGCCTGGTGGCGGAGTCCCCCGGGTTCAAAGGGCTCGGAGCCCCGTCCCTCCCCGGGTTTCCCCGTTTCGCCATTCCCCGGTCAGTGCATCAATTCGCAGCCGTGGCTGCGGGCGCTTACCCACCGCGTCGCCCCCCTAATGCGTGGTCGCCCGGGGCGCCGGCGCCGCCGGGCCCGTGCTACTGGCTTGTCGCCAGTGGGACCCCCTTGGGCTGGCGCGGAGGCTGCCTAGCCTAGGGGTTGGGGCGTGGCGCAGTGCGCCACTACTGCCTTGGCGGTTGCAGTGCCCCGTCCGTGTGTGCGCGGCGCTCGCGGCCGGTTCGGGGGGCTCGGGCCGGTACCTGGTGTTGTGTCTCTCCCGTTTCCCCCATCCCGCCCCGCATGTCCCGCGCTGCGTGTGGCGGGCCGTCCCGTCCGGGTGTCCCTTACCCTCGCTCGCTGGTACGCCATTCCACGCGGTCTGTGCGTTCCGCGAGCTCGGTCCGGTTGCCCTTCTGGTAGTCCCCGCGTGCCCTTTGCGTGTGTGTGCGCTCGCGCTCCCGCGGCGTCCGCTCGCCCCCCCCCCTGGGTGGTGTGGTGTGCGCACCTCGCGCAGTCCCGGCACTGGGCACTGGTAGGGCCGTTCCACGTGGTCCGTGCCCCTCCGCGTGTCCTGCCCCGGTCCCTTGCTCCGTCTGGCGTGCTTGGGGGGGGGCGGTCCGGTCCCGGTTCCCCCCTACCTGGCGTGGGGCTATTCTTGCGAGGGGCGTCTGAGGTCAGGCGCTCCCCCACCCCCGACAGCCCGCCCTCTGGGAGGGCTGCCGGGGCCCACTACCCACTGGCTGTGGGTGCGGGGGGGTGCGGGCGTGAGGACCCGTCACCAACCCCACAGCGCGCGCTCTTGCGAGCTGGCTTTGCGCGCTGTCGGGGCGGCACGAGGGCGCCCGGGGGGGGCGCCTCCTGCCTGGGTGTGGGGCGTCCGGGGTCGGGCGGTCTCCCACCCCCGACTGCCCGCCCTCTGGGCGGGCTGCCAGGGCCCACTACCCACTGGCTGTGGGTGCGGGGGTTTGCGGGCGTGCGGACCCGTCACCAACCCCGCAGCGCGCACTCTTGCGTGCTGTGGGGGCGGCATGAGGCTGCCCAGGGGGGGCGCCTTTTGCCTGCGTGTTGGGCGTCCGGGGTCAGGCGCTCTCCCACCCCTGACTGCCCGCCCTCTGGGCTGGCTGCCGGGGCCCACTACCCACTGGCTGTGGGTGCGGGGGGATGCGGGCGTGGGGACCCGTCACCAACCCCACAGCGCGCGCTCTTGCGAGCTTGCTTTGCGCGCTGTGGGGGCGGCACGAGGGCGCCCGGGGGGGGCGCCTCCTGCCTAGGTGTGGGGCGTCCAGGGTCGGGCGCTCTGCCACCCCCGACTGCCCCCCCTCCTGGGCGGGCTGCCGGGGCGCACTACCCACTGGCTGTGGGTGCGGGGGGGTGCAGGCGTGGGGACCCGTCACCAACCCCACAGCGTGCGCTTTGCGTGCTGTGGGGGCGCATGAGGTTGCCCGGGGGGGGCGCCTCCTGCCTGGGTGTGGGGCGTCCGGGATCGGGCGCTCTACCACCCCCGACAGCCCGCCCTCTGGGCGGGCTGCCGGGGCCCACTACCCACTGGCTGTGGGTGCGGGGGGGTGCGGGCGTGGGGACCCGTCACCAACCCCACAGCGCGCGCTCTTGCGTGCTGTGGTTGCGGCATGAGGGTGCCCCGGGGGGGCGCCTCTTGCTCGGGTGTGGGGCGTCCGGGCTCGGGCGCTCTCCCACCCCCGACTGCCCGCCCTCTGGGCTGCCGGGGCCCACTACCCACTGGCTGTGGGTGCGGGGGGGTGCAGGCGTGGGGACCCGTCACCAACCCCACGGTGCGCGCTCTTGCGAGCTGGCTTTGCGCGCTGTGGGGGCGGCACGAGGGTGCCTGGGGGGGGCGCCTCCTGCGTGGGTGTGGGGCGTCCGGGGTCGGGCGCTCTCCAACCCCCGACTGCCCACCCTCTGGGCGGGCTGCCGGGGCCCACTACCCACTGGCTGTAGGTGCGGGGGGGTGCGGGCGTGGGGACCCGTCACCAACCCCACGGCGCGCGCTCTTGCGAGCTGCCTTTGCGCGCTGTAGGGGCGGCACGAGGGCGCCCGGGGGGGGCGCCTCCTGCCTGGGTGTGGGGCGTCCGGGGTCGGGCGCTCTCCCACCCCCGACTGCCCGCCCTCTGGGCGGGCTGCCGGGGCCCACTTACCACTGGCTGTAGGTGCGGGGGGGTGCGGGCGTGGGGACCCGTCACCAACCCCACAGCGCGCGCTCTTGCGCGCTGTGGGGGCGGCATGAGGGTGCCCGGGGGGGGCGCCTCCTGCCTGGGTGTGGGGCGTCCGGGGTCGGGCGCTCTCCCACCCCTGACTGCCTGCCCAGTGGGCGGGCTGCCGGGGCCCACTACCCACTGGCTGTGGGTGCGCGGGGGTGCGGGCGTGGGGACCCGTCCCCAAACCCCACAACGCGCGGTCTTGCGTGCTGGCTTTGCGCGCTGTCGGGGCGGCATGAGGGTGCCCGGGGGGGGCGCCTCTTGCCTGGGTCGGGGGCGTCCGGGGTCGGGCGCTCTCCCACCCCTGACTGCCCGCCCTCTGGGCGGGCTGCCGGGGCCCACTACCCACTGGCTGTGGGTGCGGGGGGGTGCGGGCGTGGGGACCCGTCCCCAAACCCCACAGTGCGCGGTCTTGCGTGCTGGCTTTGCGCGCTGTTGGGGCGGCATGAGGGTGCCTGGGGGGGGCGCCTCTTGCCTGGGTGTGGGGCGTCCGGGGTCGGGCGCTCTCCCACCCCCGACTGCCCGCCCTGTGGGCGGGCTGCCGGGGCCCGCTTCCCACTGGCCGTGCGTGCGGTGTGCGGGCGTGGGGGCCCGGCTGTCCTTGGCACCTTGTCCCGTGCCGCGGTTCGTCGTGTGTTGTGCGCGCTTCCCGGGTTCGCGGCACCTGGTGGCCGTTGTGGCTTGGCACCTGTCCTCGTGCCGTAGTTGTGGACGGCGGCGTGCCTCTCTGGCATGCCTCGTGGCCCCGCGTTGGTGCGCCGCTCCTCGTCCGGTCCGGTCGCTCTCGGTGCTCCGGTCGGCTTTCCCGTCGCCATGGTGCCTTCCCCCATCCCGGGGGCTGTCGCCCCCGGCTTTACTGGGTGGCTGCGCGGGGCACGCGGAGGCCGGCCGAGAACCGGGCTCATTGTGCCTGCCACTGGCCCCTGCCGAGGCAAGGGCGCTAGGCGCGCTCCGCGTCGTACCCGTTCGGGGCCCCGCGATGGGGTTGTCCCTGGCAGGTCCCTCCGGCTTCGGTCTTGGGCTGCTTGCGCTGCGGTGGTTTGGCGTGTGTGGACCCGGTCACTGACGCGTACGTTTTCCCGTACCGTCCGTCTTGCGACGGGGGACTCGGCCGGTGAACCGGGGCTGTTTCGTGTGGACGCCGACACCGCCCCTTTCGGGTCGGAGGACGCCACGCCCGCGTCCCGCGCGTGTGTGCTTGTGCGTGCCATGCTTTGCCGGGTCGGGCGGGCCGGCCTCCCGGGCGCGTTCTGGTGCGCCTCACCTTTCCTTTGGCCGTTCTTGGTTCGCTCTTTGCTTGTTCGGCCCCCTCCGGGCTGGGGTTGCCCCGTTGGTGGTTGTTGTTTGGGTTTTTTTTTTGTTTTTTGTTTTTTTTCCCCCTCCCCCCCCCCTCTGTGCGCCCCCGTTGTCTCCTGCTTTGCGTTTTTTCCGGCCCCGGGTGCCCTGGGCCTTGGCGTCTTGTCCCCTCCCGGCCCCTCCCCCCCCCCCCCCTCCCTGTTGTCCCTAGCGTTTCCTGCTTTACGGTTGCCTTGGGCCTCTGCGCCCCCCCTCCCCCCCCTTTTGTTTTTTTTTCCTTGGTTTCCTGTTTTTTTCTTTTTCCGTTTTTTTTTCCCCTTCTTTTTTTGCCGGTTGTGCGGTGCGGGGCGGGTTCGTGTGTCTTGGGCCGTCGGGTGTGCCTCGGTGGTTTTGTCCTTGTCGTTGCTCTGCGTGCCCTGGCTGGTGTTGTGTGGTGTTGGCTGTTGGGCCGGGCTGTCCTCTGCTGTCTCCTGGTGGGTCTTGGTGTCGTGCTTCAGTGGTGCTGTCCTTGTCTGGCTGCGTGGCTCGCCGCCCTGTTGTTCGGCGTGGTGTGTCTTGGTGTTCCGCCGCCCTGGGTTGTGTTCTGTTGCGCGGTGCTGTCGTGTGGTGGTGTGCTGTCGTGCTCTGCCGTTTGTTTGCGTCGTTGCCTGTGTCTGTTGTTTGTTTCTTGCCGCTGCGCGTCTGCTGTGTGTGTTCTGGGGTGTCGTGCTGTGTGTTCCCTGTCCTGTCCGTTCGTTGTGTTGTGCGCGTCGTCTGTGCTGTTTCTGGTGCCTGGTGTTGTTGGTTCCTGGTGTCGCTGCCTTTTGTTAGGCGTCTGCTGGTGGCTCTGGTTGCCCGGCGTTGTCGTTTGGTGGTGTGTGTCGGCTCTGGTGCCCGTGTCTGGTCTTGCCGTCGTGGCTGGTGCCCTTGTCTGGCTTGCGGTTAGCGCCTCCTCCTCGTCCACCTTAACTCTTGTCTTGCCCTTGTCCACGTCCTTTCGACTTGCCCTTGCCAGAGTCGTTGCCTTTGCCTTTGCCTCCACCTTTGCCCGAGCCTTTGCCAGGATCTTCACCCTTAAGCTTCGCCGATAGGCGTTGCTTATGGTAGCACTCATCCTCGTAGTGCTTCCTCTTCCCACAGAAGGCACACGTGATGGTGCACCTGTAATGATCCGGCAGCTTCGCTTTGGCGCCGGTGTTCTTCTCCTGCTGCTTCCGCTGGACTACGAAGCAGTCTCGCTGCTCGCACTCAGGGGCGTGCTGCAGGGGACCCTGCTCCTCTCTGGCATCACACCAGAAGAGCTCCTTGACGTTTTCCATGATAGGGGCGTGGGCGTGAAAGTGCTGCCCTGGGTCGTTGAGGGTGCCGGAGGGCTCGGGGCCGGCAAGACCAGTGGGGCAGGCACGCGAGGAGTCTCCCTGGATGTTGTTATTGGGGGTAGAACCGGATACTCGAACACCAACGGAGGCGAGAGCAGCGACAACAGAAGCAAGGTCCATGCTGATTGTGGTCCGGCAGAAAATCCGAGTCTATGAAGAAAATTGATGCGGATTATTCTAAATACATCTGAGTGTCCAAAACTGTCTGAAAAGATTTAAATAATCCAATTATGTAAAAATGTTTGGCCGATCTGGCCCGCGAGCGCGCGTCAGCAGCAAATGGCGATTCCAGCTAAAATAGCGGAACGCGGCGGATTTACGGGAAATGGACCGCGGAATCAAATCCGGCATATCAGAAATATATAGGAAATATCCTGAGACTGAGCTGCGAGGCGGCGATTCCGCCGAAGCAAAGAAAATGACCAAAATGTAGCCAATCTGGGCAGAATGTCTGAAAATCTGAGCAGATGGGGCTAGCCGCACTTACACTCCCCCTCCAAAAACACACTGGGGTGTGTCGCTACGTCAACGAAGAACGTAGTGCGGGTAAGTCCCAAAAAAAAATAGAAATGTAGCCTCGATGGGGCGAAATCTGCCTGATCTGACCTGATTTGGGCTGAATTGGCACTGAATCAGGATGGATGAACCTGAAATGAGACAGATTGAGAAGTGACGAACAGTCCTCCGTGCAGTAAAACATTAGGTCAAGGGCTAAAAAGCATGTAAACGTATCGAGAATCGATACCAAACCATGCATTGGTTGAGAATAAGGTAGATTATTGGTGGATTGAGTGGGGGAAACAAGAAATGGCGTGACATCTCAGCGCTCTGGCACAGTTTCGCTGTCGCGGGCACGCTACGGTGTCCGCGCCAAACTCTACATCGTGTTATTCCCGCTTTTCTCGTTCTGAAAAGTGCAGCATGTGCTTCAGATTAGGCGCATCTGGTGGATGATCACAAGATTCAGCAAAATCGAGATTGAATTTGGGCAGAGATGAAGGAGATTAAACAAGCACAGAGTGGGAAAACAATTACAAATGTTGTCTACAGACCCTATGTGCACCACAGACGGTAGAGATGTTCTTCTGTGCATTTAGATCTAAACAGATCTTCGAGGAATGACGGGAGATGACAAGGAAATCCATCTAAATTGTCCTAAAATGAGGAAATTCCCTAAGATGGAGGTGAAATGAAGCGGAATGTCTGGAACTGAAACTACTAACACTTTCGTTTAGACTAAAGTTAATATATATTGTCGTTTATTCAGCTCAATTGTGCTTTCCGGCACGTTGGTTCGCGAGCATCTAACAGATTCTATGAAAATGTGGATCATGTGATGATGCATCATGATGGGACATGCTGGCCCTGGATCCTTGGCATGTAACGCGCCGAAGGTTCGCTGAAGGCGCTTTACTGACAGTATATAACTGAGAGACACCGAATTTACAGTGGCGGTGGTGTCAATCGACTTGGACAAGGCCAATCTTTCGATGGAGTCCCACAAGACACTTGGATTCACCATTTTCGACAGTTTCAGGTCGGATTGAGCTCACATTGGCGTGTGCCAAAAATACAACGAAGCTTACGGACTTCAGAGGTTGCTGTTAGAAGTCCCTAGAGCTCCTATCTGAAGATTGTCTGAACAATTGACGTCTGGGTTTCGTACAACAGTGACAGAATGATGGACAAACCTGAGAAATTCAAGGCAAATTTGTGGATCCTGGATCTGAATCTGGACTTTGGCGTTAGCATCACAGCAAATGAAGGTGAGATCTGAGTTCCTGGCGTCGCATCTGGTGCAGCCAGTACTACAGGGGGTGCCTGTAGGGGTGAATGTCGCTGGCCAGCGTTTTGATTATGTACATTTGCTTCCATCTGCACGAGTAGCCAAATTCCAAAGATGCACAGACCAACAGAGACAAGATTACCCCGAATCTGCCTGAATTAAGCCTGAGTTTGGTTTTTTCTGAACACGGCAGCACACTCCGTGGCTTTCGGTTTTCGACTTTCGATACGCTACCGAACGGAGACCAAAGAAAAATTGATTGATTGACGTCAAATTATCAAACATTCGCAGTTCTCCACATCATGACATAAACAGAAAGAATGAACAGTGGATGGAGCAGAATGTGGCTCTTTCAAGTCGAATTCGGCCAAGCACGAATACATGTGACCACCAACCTGTCTGGTCGGGCCCTCGTACGGCTTGGGCGCTGCAAATCAGCAGCCGAACTCGAAGCTTGGTCCTCATTTGGCTCCTGGGCTGGCCTGACCGCAGGAGGGGGGATCGACGGATCAGCCCTGGAATGTGGCTGCTGAGGGCCGTAAAAGGCTGGATCTTGATTCACCACAGGTCTTTTTCCGTCGCTCTCCACTTGTCTGTCTGGTTTCGACAAACAATCTGTCAGGAGTACGCCAATTTCGGGGTGCTTCTTCAGGAAGTCGATGAACCCCTTGGTGTATCCATGGACAAAAGATTGGGCTGGTTCCCAGTTGTTGTGACTGGAATCAAAGCCCCTCCACTCACACAGAAATTCCCATTCGCCCTTGGCGTCACGTCTTGCTTCAACAATCCTCTTGAGTTCGTACTTCCCCCCTTCGATGACCCGATCAGACAAATGTTTCGCAGTCCAAAAAAGGGGTTTAACCCGATCCTTGGGGGAGGGGATCTCTCTCTTGAGGCGATCGCTCGAAACGTCAATTTCCCTGCTGACATCCACACGAATCCTCCACCTGTTCTCACCAAGACGCGCTGTAACAGCGAATGGCCCCTCCCACAAGGGAAGAAGCTTGTCATCTCCGTCCAGGGTGGTTTCGGATTTTCGAAGCCAAACTCGATCATCGACTTCAAAATTGTGGGGGTTTTTTCGGCCTTGATTCTGGACCCAAAGCCAGTCAGCTTGATGCTTCTCGATTAATTTCGACACAGTTTTATCTGCTCGTTGGACTTCGTCCAAAAACAGCGAAGCATCTTTACAGGGGCGAGGATTTTTCAACGGCATGTTCCACCAACACTTCTTTCGTCCAAAGACAATTTCATTTGGAGAAAGGCCATGATACAAAGGCGTGTTGTGGTAGCGGCGAAGCAATGCGAAGAGAACTTCCATCCAATGGAAATCCTTTTCACTCGCGAGCTCCTTACGAAGCATATTTATTATTGAGCGGCCGGCTCTTTCGCCCGGCAGCGCTCGATGCGAGTGGATTTCACATCGGAGGTGGTGGATTCCAAGGCGAGCACATAATTCTCTCCACCATTCGGAGGTGTACTCTTTGCCTGAATCCGTCACCACCTCGGATGGGACGTCCCAACCTCCCATCCAGGTCTGCGCGCACCATTTGGCGGCAGCCTTGCCAGTCATCGACTCAATGTTGCAAGGCAACACTTGAATGTAGCCGGAATGACGGCACTGAATAAGGAGCACACCATTGACTTTTTTATTTGTCCAATGGCACTCTTCGTCATCGAGTTCACCGAGATAAAAGAAATCGCTGGTGACTCTGTTAAAGAGGCGCTCCGGAATAGGATGAGGCCTCAGATGGCCGTGCTTCTTCGCGCTGGGGGGCGTCGAGACAGCACATTGGGCACATCCGGCGGCTACTTTCATGCAGTGAGTGTATAGCCGTGAGCCAAACAACCTATGTTTAATCATCGACCACAGTCGACGGCCATGTGCGTGGGGGGACTCCCATTTATGCCACCAGTTTAACACTCGGGGGGCCAGGGCGTCTGGTACGCACAATTTACCCTCCATCCACAGCTTCCCCCCATCCAACGAATACTCAGGAAAAATCCCATCCTTGTGAGCATCTTTGGATTTGAGATTTCCAAAGACCTCTTTAAACATGGGATCCTGCAGATAATCGGACGTCCAGTCACGGATGATCAGGGAATCTTTAGGCAGGGGTGGAGTTTTGGCCGGATCTCGACGCTTAATGCCCTGGATCAACCGAAATCGACTTACTTGTCGGGTATAGTCAAACCGTTTCACACTCCCTGAGGAGGGATCGGTGACTTTTTCCACGACTTTCAGTGTTTTGGTGCAGATCTCATGAGCATGCGCCGGATCTGTGATGGCCGTGATGTCATGGCACGGTAATGCGTGCTGTTTAACAGCGCATTGCATGCATGCACGTCGAATGAGTTTCTTTTCTTCCTGATCCCATTCGATTATTACATGGCGGTCCTGCTCCGTACCATGGATGTTGGTACTTTGCAGCCCCTCTTAGGCGGGGTAAGCCCATCGGCTCAGAGCATCCGCTACCGTGTTATGTTTTCCAGGCAAATACGACACATGGAGGTCAAACAGACTGAGAAATTCGTGCCATCTGGCCCGTCGACCAGCTGGGCTCGCGACAGTATCAATGTGTTCGGTGGCCCAATACTCCAGAGATCGATGATCCGTCAGGACCTCGACTCGATTGGTGCCAACCCACGATTGGTACTTTTTTAGAGCGCAAATTATGGCATACGTTTCTTGCTCACGTGGCGACCATTGCATTTGGCGTGGGGCTAGCTTCCGAGACCAAAATGCAAGAGGGTAATGATCGCCGGTGGCTTCATCAACCTGTTCAAGGACAGCTCCGATCGCGTACCTAGAAGCGTCGGTTCTAATGTAGAAGGGTCGGTCGAATTGGGGCACATGCAACGTGGCGACTTCACAGAGGGCCGCCTTCAGGTGATGGAAGGCCTCCTTGCACTCGTCAGTCCACTTGACACGAACCTTTGAACCTGCCTTGCCCGCATCTCTCCCTACCTTCAATAATTCAGTGAGGGGGGCAGCAAATTTGGCATAATTCGGCACAAAAGTGTGGTAAAAATTGCAACAACCCAGGAATCCTCTCAACTCCGTGATCGTCTCAGGGCGCTTCCACTTCTGAATAGCGACGAGCTTCCCTGGACTGGGTCGTCGGGTGCCATTCTCTAGGTGAGAACCACAAAATTTGACTGATTTTAAAAATAATTTTCCCTTCTTTGGCCCACAAATCAGCTGATTGGCGTCAAGAATGTCCAAAACTTGGTTCAGCTGCTTCTCATGTAGGGCCACCAGCTCGGCTTCGGTCAGTCCCTCCCCCTCCGTCGCGATGATTATGTCATCTATGTACACACTCACGAAGGCACGAAGCTCAGGATGGGCTGTAAAAAGCACATCCTCCATCATTCTTTGAAAAAATGAGGGGGCGTTCTTCAGGCCCATGGGCATGACGGGCCACTGGACTGGGCCACATGGCGTGCACATACAGGTGAGAGGTCGGCTGTCCTTCCTCAACGGCATTTGGTGAAAGCCGTGACGGAGATCCAGCACAGAAAACAAACGACCTCTTGCCCTCTTGGCCATTTCCTCTTCAATGAGGGGCAGGGGGTGTGAATCCGCCTTGGTGTCGGCGTTGAGATTGCGAAAATTAACAACCATTCGCCAACCATCAATAGTGTTCTGGTCTGCAGGCGGTGGCTTCGGGACTGTGAAGGGTGCACAGCACCATTCGCTGGTCATACAACCCTCAAGCCAACCAAATTCCCTGAGATTTCTCTCGATGATTTTTCTGAGTATCTCATGTTTGTGTCCATGATTTTCATAAGGGCGCTGTTTCTTTGCCTTGTACCCTTCACGAAGCTCGATGAAGGCTTCACCGAACTGTCCACGGACAGGGGGGTCTTTGATCAACTTCCCCGAAAGCGTTGTGGCCTTCCGTTCCTCAAAAATCTTTTCTCTTGACTTGGAACACAATTCAGTGTCCACCTGATCGCCAGGAATTACTGTCGAAAAAACCTTGGCGACTTCTTCTGCTTTGGCAGGAAGAATCTTCCTACGGATGTCCCTAAACAGGTCCGTATCAACTGCCTCTTGAAGATAGGTGGGTCGTGTGTTGAAATCCCAGAGATTCTCTTCGTGATCCAGCTCCTCGAAAGGATCCATGAAAGCTTCCACAGGGGGTTTTTCATAAAAAACTCTGAATTTGCGGCGCGATTTCATATTTTTCTTCGCCCGTGCACTGAAGATTCTTTTCGATGTCGATCGTATTGGGGAAGAGGGAGCCGAGGCGGATCCATTGGACGTTGGATCACCTTGGGTATCTGACGGACAAAAATCAGAAAAAATAGATTCATCATCAGTACCACGCTCAACCTCAGATTCTGACCCAACACAAGAATCATTACCAGAATCAGCAGAATTAGAGTCAGAAAGCTTTCCATCCACCAGGAATGCAAGCGAACTCCAGGACCGCTGTGGCAGGGGACCTGTGTCGTCCCTGGCATACAGCTTAATCTTCCTGGGAAGTTCGATGTAATCTACACAAATGTCTTGTAATTCCTGAAACCAAGGCTTGTCGTCCCACAAGGGCACAACTAAAATTGCCTGGGTTTTATCTTGCTTGATTTTGTGGATGACCTGCTGGATTAAGTGAAACGGAGGATTAATCCACAACTTCTTGTCCCATTTATGGGTCCAAGCATCGCTAAAGTGCTTGTCAAAGCGCTTGTTCATACGGTTAGCAAAGGCATCATACTGGGGCCAAAAGGAATGGTGTTCATGAAAATATTCACAAATTGCATCGCGCCATTTGTCGACAACTCTGTAGGATGAAGAGTGCCAGCGCGAAGGGCGTCGTGGCTGGGAGTCCCTACGAAGACATTCTAACTCTCGGGAGTAATCGGCACTCCCATTCACCTCTGCAATGTTGACATCTTCACCAAATTTTGGTGTCACCTTTTGCTTCAAAAATTCTTCTGCACTTTTAAACCCTGCGTGCAAAAAACGAAATTCAGGAGGCTCCAAGGGACCTGACTCCAGCAAAAAACAAGGACGATGACCTACGGGCGCTACCCTGTTCTTGCGAAGCCAAGGATGGCCCAAATAAAGGTCATACTTTATGTCGGCACGATAGAAGTAGTCATCCTTAAGGACAACTTCTTCCACATTTTGCTCTTCCCAAAGGTCTTGAGCGACCAAATGAGTTGATATATAACAACCGCGTTGCCCACCTGCGAGAGAATGTCCAGAAACTCCCTCGAGGGTAACAGGATGAGGCGACTCAAACACGCAGTCGTCGGGTAAGAATGAATTGGATTGGAGATTTACCTCTGATCCATTGTCACACAAACAAGTGGCGAGATGGAAATTTCCCTTGCAATCAGAGACCCACAGCTTTGTGACAAACTGACGAGCCCTATGCTTGGACTGTACACCAACCTCGTCCACTACAACAGAAGGATCCGCTGCCGGATCCAGGGGAGAGGAGACAAGCGACCCTACATCAAGTAATGATCGATCTGGAATCTGGGGATCATGCCTGAAATCGCCTGGGGAGGGGCAATTTTCGTGGCTCCCCTAGGCGTTCTGACCTCCAGTGGCTGCGTTAACATTGTGGACACAGCCTGATTCGTCGATCCACTCATCTTGGAACGGATCATCTGCTGGATTCAGGGCATTTTCGACATAATCTCGATCCGCATCGGACACCTGATCTGCACCTGAGACCTGATCCACACGATGGTTGCCCTTTCCACGTCCACGGCCACGGCCGCCGGATGATGGACCTCCACCGTCGCCACGCCCTCTGCCCTTACCAGAGAAAGGGGTTCCTGAAGGATTTCCCTTACCTTTACCCTGTGATCCTGGAGCATTTCCTTTGTTTGTACCGGATTGAGGGGTTTGGCCTGGATTTCGATTTCCGCCTCCGGCGTTGCCATTGGGACTTGTCTGGCCGTTTGGCTGCCCACCGGAGCCGGATGGAGTCCGATTTCCTTTGCCTTGGGACCCGCCAGGGCCTCCAGTATTTTTGTTTCCACCGGAGGGGGTCGGATTACCCTTTCCCCCCTTTGCACCATGCACCTGTCTGTCATTCCTGTCTGAATTCTGCGAATTACTGACATTTTCACCAATCACCTTGTGATCGTAAGCAGACCATCGGTGATTACCAGTAGAATGCGTCTTAGCTCGGTTCGTAGAACCTAAAAGAAGGCAGATGCTACAATGATCCTGAACATTCCGGGTGTCATTCACCTTTTTGTTGCCCTTTTGGGCCCCATTTTGGGTGTTTTGCTGGGTATTCTTGTTTCCCCCAAGACCCTCATGGAAATTTTGATTGGCGGCGTCAGCAAGCCGTTCAACCTCTTCCCACAGTTCCTGCGGGGTGAACGAAAACACCCAGTTCCTGGCCTTCAGGCGATGGCCGTGGAAACTTACTCCCCTGTTGACGACTTGGACAAACAAGTCCCGATCCTCGTGTTCATTAAACTTGATTTTCCACGTGTTTTCAGTGAATTTCACCTTGGTAAACGACGTGGGGGAACACTTTTGAAGTGATTCCCTGACGGAGAACCTGTTGGCCGAGGCATCGAAGCCTTCGACCTCCGCCCACCAGGTCTTGACCTTCTCTTCGGATTGTTCCGAAGGGTGGCGGCAGTTTCTGAGGGGATCTTGTCAAAAATCAAATTTTTCAGCTCGGCACTGGAAAATTTTTCGCCTGAATGTTCAGATTCTTCCACTAGATTCCAGAAGCGCTGTCTCTTGTCTTGCACTTCGTGCAAGATTAATCGTGAGAATGAAGGAAAATTCTTCAACATCTGGTGGTAATGGTCCTCAGGCAGCCGGGATCCACGTACCTCCAACTGTTCCCACACCTCATCAAAGGTAAGGGGGGAACTTGAATCCTCACGATCACTCCAGGTCCTGAGCCAAGTGTTGGCCGGCGCTCCCTCAAGGCAGTCCAAGAGGGCCATCAGGAACTGATCATCTTGAAGTTTTTGGGTCTTAACCCACAGTTTAAATTCCCGTTGGAACTGAGGCCAACGTCTGGGGTTTTCATTATACTTCGGTTGCTTGGCAACCTGGCGAAGTCGCAATGATGTAGGATTAAGGAGTGAATCCAGCCCAACACCGGCCGTAATGGCAGACACCTTGGCGGCATCATTAGCCACACCAGCTCCGGCGAGGGTCTGGGCGAGCAACATCTGGGCTAATGCATTGGAATCAGCAGCAGGAAGGGCAGTACGGGAGGCAGTTCGCTTGGCATTCTGAGCCTCAGTCCTAGCCTTCGCCGACCTACTCTGAGATCGAGAGATTGTAACCCTTTCCTTTAGCTTAGTCCTGCTGATCCTTGCATCGGTGGTCTTAGAGTCCACCGAAGGAGCAATCGAAAAAATTTCTGTCGCCTCCTCCGACGGTTCTGTTGTTTGTTCCACCGATGATGCGCCCTCAGACCGCATGTGTGTCTTGAAAAGATCTTTAATTCCCAGCGTCTGAATGATGAGTTGCATTTGATCTTTGAGCAATTGGAGCTCAGTATCTCGCTGTAATCTGCAAGAGCAGTCGGCAGGACAGTACATACCGTGTCCTGAAGGGCCTGAGCAGGCTGTCGGACCGCTAATCTCAGTGGTTTGCAGCCAAGAGTCCACTTGGGGAGCTCCTTCAGCCCTAATTTCTAGGCTTGCCTGCCTGGCTGCCTCTAAAATTCCCCCCTCAACCGCGGCGGCTAGATCGTCGCGGATGGAAACAGAGGGATGAGGGGCGGAGGGCCCGGCAACAGGTGCCTTGGTCTTCTCCTTCGGGAAGGGGCTTGCCTCCCAGATCTGCAAAAAAATGGCAAAAGATTCATCTTCTTGAGAACGCCACCACATCCTGGTATTAATTTCTTCCTGAAGAAGGAAAAAATATTCAAATAAAAAATCAGAGGCGATTCTTTCTTGTCCTATCAGCTTAGACGTGGCTAATAGACAAAGGGCCTCAAGCGCCTCAAGGTTACGGGTCACTTCTGAAGACAAATGGTTGTCCCATTGTGCCCATGAGGCTGGTCGATTGTAGCTAGGTACCTCACCTGGACCACCCATCTCAATGTCGTCAATGTCAGCTTCGACGGTCTCGAATGTGGGACATTGGTAAGGGATGTGGGTACCTGCCAGGTCCGTAAGCTCCACCGGAGCGTTGCCATCGGCGTAGGCTGGGAGATTCCAGCTGCTTGATGGCCAATTTCGACTGGGATCTTGATTGTAATCTGGGCCTCCACAGCTGCTGATTTGTGCCCTTCTTGGGCAATTTGGGCTTGCGCAAGGCATTCCTCTCAAGGCCTCGTTCCCACAGCACCACGGCAGCGTAATCGTTACGTCTCCAGAGGTGGCGGGGTCTACGGGGCCGTACTGGGGAGCTAACTGTGGTTGGGACACCAAAGGAACAACATTCAGGTAGCCTCTGCTACCATGAAAGTGCTGCCCTGGGTCGTTGAGGGTGCCGGAGGGCTCGGGACCGGCAAGACCAGTGGGGCAGGCACGCGAGGAGTCTCCCTGGATGTTGTTATTGGGGGTAGAACCGGATACTCGAACACCAACGGAGGCGAGAGCAGCGACAACAGAAGCAAGGTCCATGCTGATTGTGGTCCGGCAGAAAATCCCAGTCTATGAAGAAAATTGATGCGGATTATTCTAAATACATCTGAGTGTCCAAAACTGTCTGAAAAGATTTAAATAATCCAATTATGTAAAAATGTTTGGCCGATCTGGCCCGCGAGCGCGCGTCAGCGGCAAATGGCGATTCCAGCTAAAATAGCGGAACGCGGCGGATTTATGGGAAATGGACCGCGGAATCAAATCCGGCATATCAGAAATATATAGGAAATATCCTGAGACTGAGCTGCGAGGCGGCGATTCGGCCGAAGCAAAGAAAATGACCAAAATGTAGCCAATCTGGGCAGAATGTCTGAAAATCTGAGCAGATGGGGCTAGCCGCACTTACAGGGCGTGTTTGGGGGTAGTCCCCCGCCCAGGTCTGGATCCTTGGTACCCTTTGCCATGTCCTCCAGAGCCTCCACCTCCTGGACGGTAGTTGTTCAAGTGCTGGTCGCTTTCTTTCTCCAGCGCCAGCTCCAGGAGCAGTACACATAGATCCTCGTAGCGGAGGGATCTAGCCTTGCGCTCTGCCGTCGAACGGCACTCGTCCCACAGCTCTCGAGGGAACTTAGCCACCAACCAGAAGAGCAGGTTGTCGCTGCTGTAGGAACCGGGCGTCAATCGTCCAGCCCAGTGATCCAGGTCAGCCAACAGCTCAGAGACCCTGCCAGGTTTGGGGTTGTTGGGCAGCACGGGCAGGTTCTGGATCTCGGCCCTGATGGAGAGGTCGGTTTCATAGGTTGGGTACTGCCTCTCCAAGGCAACCAACACCTCGGCAAAGGTGGTGGAATTAGTCACGATCTGTCTGACCTGCTTCTCCAGGTACTTGGTCTTGCAGCACTGCAGGAGCAGATCGCACTTGACCCGTCCACTAGCGTCCCTTAACGGCAGGTCCCAACTCCTCTCTGAGCCAGAGATATGGCCCCGCCATTATCCCCTAGGAGTTGGTAGCTGAAAATGGGCTGTTTCAGCCCAAACTGATATTAGCTCAAAAATCTCCAAAATTGACCCCTCGTCCGGACCCGCCAGAGGTAGGGACGAGGCAACTGACCCCGTGCCCTTGGAGTACGAACTCCCTGGAGCCCTCACCCAACCTGGTTCCCTCTGAGGTCCCGGCATCAGGGCACCACGGGTTCGTCAAGTGGGGTCATGATGCTAAAATCACCAAAATTGGCGTCATTCCCACGCGTGGCTCGCCCGGCCAGGGCAAGGCCAATGGCTCACAGGTTGAGAGGCAGAACCTAGGACCTATATCGGAGTGCACAACTTGAAATTAGGTCCGGGCTCCTTTTGGGCATAGAGATATGGGGCCACCAATGGACCACACGGGGGGGTGAAATTGGGGTCCTAAAAGGGGGTCATTTTGGCTGTTCGAAATGAGCCAAAATTCGGGGGTGTTCCCAATAGTATATCTCCACGCCGGCTTGGAGATCGGATCCGCCATTCCATACCCGATCCACCGGGAGTCCAACATGGACTCCCATGCACTTGGCTCTCAAAGATCTCCATGCCACTTGGCGTGGTGACAATCCCAATTGGGTCCACAAATGCCAAAATGGCAAAATTGTCCACACTCACTTTGGGCTAGCACCCTAACGAAGGTTGCTCCGCTTCGCCCACGTGGTGTGTGAACCATGGGGACGAATATCCATAACACCCATGTCATATATGGTCCATTGGTCCATGAGTCCTGCGTGCACGAGGGGGCTGAACATGGTGCACGGCGGGCAGAAAATATGGAAGATTGCTCAAAATGGCCGAAAATGCGCACACTCATGGTTGGGGTAAATGAGGCACATGCGCGACTTGGACCGGAGTGTGCCATAGGATTGGTATCAAGTCATATGCGTCCAACATATCTTTTGGGCGTCGCCCAAACCCCTCCGGTTTGGGAATGGCAGGGTCGCCAAGTGAGCCCATGATTTGGGATGGTCCCAAATCGCCAACATGGCGGCCACGGTATGCCAAGCCCAAGAGGAGTTATTCGCCGGGTCCAAGATATGTTGGGCACCGAAGTATGTACCAACATAACATACTTGGGTCATGATGTCAATTGAGCGCAACGTGGAGATACACGGTCACCACTTGACATCATGACGGGCAAAAAACGGCAAAATTGGCGAAAAGACACGCAAAAGTGCCTTGAAAAGTGCACAAATATGTTATAATATCCTCGGCTTGGATTGAGTTATCGACCAATCCTTTTAAACACAATGACTTGACACCAATGACCTTCGATTTCACATATGTGCTCCACTTGGGGCGCTTTGGAAGGTCGCGCGCGCTGCCTCCCAAGTGGGCACATGCAAAAATGGAAGATTGCAAAAAACACACCTTGCTCGCAGCGCATCGCTTCAGGAGCGCTCCACAAGCGTCCCTTCACGAAGGTTAGGCTTGCGAGTGTTGGTTGGGAGTACCATGAAGGGCCCTGTGCGATATGAGGTCCATTGGCGGATTAGTCTTGGAATGGTGCACCCGCCAGATGGGCACGCGATATGACACCAAATATGGCATACAACCCTACCCACGCCTTCTACACCCAACCTAGTGGCCTAGAATCAAAGTATGCCTATATTCCTATGTAACTTTGGTCCCTTAACACGCATGCAAATGCTTTGGTCGAAAATCGACCTCCTTTCGGAAAGCCGAATTATAGCATGCACGCAAAGTATATTGCCAATATATGTATGGAGATCATATATGCACTATCCGGGGGAGACAAGTGATATGCCCCAGATGTAGAGGCAAGCAAAGAGGGAGAAGACGCCAACTCAACATACTTCTACACGTACTTGGACGCCAAGTACGTGAAAAAGCGCACTTCTTGGAGAACACTCAAAATAAATAACCCTTTGGGCCTATGGAGTTGGGTCCTTTGGCCTCATCCTATGACTATGGGGGGCAAAACCTCATACACAGTGCCTATGAGGCACGTTAATTCGTCCTTGGGCGCTTGAACGCTCGTAGCCCTTGTTATTCCACTTGGGGGTTCAAAGCGCCTTCGGCTGCCCAGATTTTCTGGGAAAAATCTGGGACGCGATCCGTTATATCAAGGAAAAAATTGCGGATCACTCGAAGACTGTTTCAGTCTTAACTTCAAGAAAGATCGTTCTACAGAATTATCTAATGCAGTCCACGGAACAGGCGACAACAGGCGGCGCGACTGCGGCGATTTCACGACAATTGGAAATCGCGGTAGAAATCGGGTATTTCACCGATTTCTAACCGCAAATCGACCAAGACAGTAAAATTATGGTAATTCCACATCGACTTAATGGTTAGAAATCGGATTCCAGATTTAGCGGGTTAGAGAACAGGGATATCCCGCTGACAGCCGGTGTCAACGGCTTCCGCACGGGTGTGACGGCTCACAGGCCTCCGGGCCATGGGCCATAGGTTCTGGGTACTGCTTCACCACCCTCCTTAGAGCAAACCCTGGGGGGGGCTCGATAACACCCAAGCATGGCAGCGGGTACCCAGGACCATCCCTGAAGGGGGGGGCTGTCACATCCTCACTTCAGGCTGATTCGCAGGTTAGGCTGCCCAAATCCCACAGTAAGACAGGTACGGTGCTGTAGCTGTTAGTAACTGCAAGTATGGTATCAAGTATCAAGTCCCGGGTCCTGGCGGCGATTGTTGGGCATCCAAAGGACCCGTTAACCCATACCAGGCGCACCGGGTGCCGGCTGCGACGGTCACTACCACAGTGGCAGTGGCATACACGGCCAACATAGGCGTCACACGACGACCGAGGTGGTCCCACAGGTCGAAAGCGACCACAAAGATCCATCAGGCTACCCCAGGCTTCCCAAGGCCGCAGGCTGGGGGAGAGTTCCCACGGGTCCTTCCTTGGGCGTACCATGTCCATATCCACGACGCGAGTCCAGAGTGGTACAGCCGAACGAGCTCCTCCTTAAGGGATCGGGCATCAAGGCCGTCTTTTCCCTCGCCCCATTACCACGAAGGCCATGCATGGGGGAGTCCCAATGCAGTATGGGCGGAGGCATCGACTCCTTAAACCACCAGTTTCCCGGGCAGACTGACCGAGGTCAGGACACCGGAGGCCGCCACCCGACTGCAAGTGCGTCTGCGAGTCAGTAGGCTCACACTGGGACTGACAGTGGCGGACCGCTGGGAGTGTAGTCAGGCAATTGGGCTTCCCGCCTGGCGCCATCAGGATCTCAGCACATCACAGCCACTAGGGCACACGGTATCACGGGCACTCAAACAGAAGAACCTGTACTGAGGTACTGGTCCAGGCTGGACCTTACGTAAGAGCATGTAAACGGCGACTCAAGGCGCCTTCGTATTCCGATTCGTGTGCAATCCGGGTGGAAAAACAGTCAACCGCGGTGATGGACTGACAACACTTAACATACAGATGCACATATCCTGGGGGGCCAGAAAGACAAGCAATAAGCGGGGTAATAGGCGTGTAAACACACTCTGGATAGAGCGCCAAACCACGCCCCGGTTATGATAAGGCATATGCAGGAGGGTGGACAGGAAAACGCCTGAGTTCAGGCCATATATAGTCTGCAGACACACGTAGACTGGTCTGGATCCCGCAAGTGCCATGGGACCAGACCACACACTCAAAAATCGCAATGCCGATGACAGCGGCATCCGTTGCGCAACGTCGTATGGGCTTCAAGGCCCCAAGAGCTCAGGAAATGTGAAGGTCAGGCGCTCTGCCTGGTTTCCCAAGGATTCAGCAGGCGGGGAGTGACGATTAGAAGTTGAAGAGAGGGGTCATCCTCCCCTCGATTCAGCAGGGGGGGGTATATGGCCACTCTGATGGCAGGTCACCGGAAGATGGAAGAGAGCAAGCAAGTGAGGGACGATCCGTCGACCAAACAAGCGCTCAAAATGCATCAGGGGAGAGCTCAGGGCGATGATTAGGCGCCCCTGGCTGCAATCGCCCGGGTGAGTGCTGCCAAGTCCGAGACATGGTTCTTGGTCTTGTGCTTGCGGATGTAGTCCATGGAGGGGGTATTAATCCGCAGCACGAACGAGGAGACGGGTTCCCAGGTGTCGTGGGACGGCCCATAGCCTCGCCAAAGAACCTTGACCTCCAGGCCTCCGGGTGCCGAGGCGTTCCGACGCTGGGCCAGGATCTGTTCGACGGTATAGTCGTCCTGCTCAGCATAGTCGTCGTCCGAATCAGCCTCATGTGCGGCATAGTCCAGGGACACATGTTGGCCACGGAGGTCCGGTTCCCGCACACGGAGTTGACTCTCGTGGCGCTCCCGGAACTGTCCGTGACCCACCTTGATGCGGTAGGTGTCCTCACCAATCCTGCGGACCACCTCTCCGGGTGTGAACCAGGTTTTGGTGCGGTGGGTGCCCATAGGGCGGGGTCTGATCACCCACACCGGGTCTCCCACCCTGAACTTCTGCGCTGTCGAGCTCGGGGCGGACTTCTGACGCTCAGCATGCTCCTTCTCGAGCTGCTGGCGGATGTCCCGCGCCGTTTGCTCTTGCCGCGCGAAGAATTCCTTGGCGTCCATGGCCATACCATCACCAGACAAGGGAAGTCGCCGACCCAGGGGGTCCCTGCGGAACAGAATCTGGTGAGGGGACAAACCACCCGGAGTGGGGGTGTCATGATGGGCCTTCAGAGCGGGCCACATCTTCTCAAACCAGTTCCGACGTGGATTGGTGATGTGAATCTTGCGCAGCTTCTCGAACAGCTGCCGTACAGCCACTTTAGCCCGGCCATTGGACCGGCTGAGATAGGCGACGCTCTTGGCATGACGTATTCCCATGAGGGAACACATAGCCTTGAACCAGCCACCAGTAAACTGGGGCCCTCGGTGACTGCAAATGGTGCGGGGGATGTCAAAGACGGTCAGCCAATGACGAATCATTATGACTGCCACTTCCTTGGCAAGCACCCCCTCTTTGCGTGCCGGAACGGCTACTACGTAGCCGCTGTGGCGATCCACACAAAGGACCACACAGTCAAAGGTCTCCTTGCCAATGTGCACTTCGGGCATGGAGAGGACGTCCATGGCCACGCTCTCCATGGGCTGGTCAGGCACCGGAGTCCATTGGGCTTCCCCCTTGACGTTCCGGTTATAGGGATTGCAGGCCTGACCGACCGAGCAACCCTTCCTGACTTTCTAGATGGCCGTGTAGAGACCGATCTGGTCGATCTCAAACTGGCGCTGCATGTCCAGGGCTTGCTTCTTGACCCCTGGGTGCATCATGTGGTGGTGCCAAGCTTCACATAGCTCAAGCACTCCGGACTCTGGGATCAGCAGCTTACCATTCCAGTGAGCTTGCCATCTTCCTCAGTCAGCCCCTTTGGCCACTTCTGCCCGTCATCAGGGTCGGTCACAGCCCTATATTCGGCCGCAAAGGCCTCGGACTTAGCGTAGTCGTCGGTCCAGTCGTCCTGGAGGCAAGATTCAGGGAAGAGGTGCTTGTCGGACTCAGCTACATCAGGGGCGAGTACTCTGACCGCTCTGCCCATCTTCGTTCCGAGGGGGGCATCCGCAGCCATGACGACGAAGCATTTAACACCCTCCTCCTCCATCAGGCGCTCCATTTCAATGATCCTCTTGGCTTCAGCGGTCTCAGCCTCATCGCCATGGGCAGACACGTCGGTCATGCCCTTGCTGGCGGGATAGGCCCACCTACTGAGACAGTCCGCCACGGTGTTGTCCTTGCCAGGAACATACACAACCGTGAGGTCGAACTTGGCCAAGGTCTCATGCCATCTTGCCCGTCGGGAGGCGGGACCAGAGGGGGTGTCCACGTGCTCCTTGTGCCACGACTGCAGACTCTGATGGTCGGTGCAGACGGTGACAGGATGGAGGGCTATTTACCCAGCCCATTTCCTGAGAGCCATGACGATGGCATACGCCTCCTTTTCTCGGGGCGTCCACGTCTGTCTCTGGCCTTCCGCCAGGACTCCGCTCCAGAAGGCCACGGGCACGTGCCTCCCATCGTCAAGCACTTGTTCCAACCAAGCGCCAACGGCGTAGTCGCAAGCGTCGGTGCGCAGGACGAACCCTCGGTCAGGATCCACGAGGTGCAGACCCACTGCGGATAGCAGCGCCTGCTTCATCCCCTCAAAGGCACGGTCGGACTCTTCATTCCAGACCAGAGCCTTCTTGGACCCCTTCTTGGTCTCCTCTCGGTTGCCCTTGAGCATAGTCGTCATGGGGGCTGCATACTCGGTGTACATCTTGATATACCCCGAGTAGTAGTTGCAGAACCCCAAGTACGCCCGTAGCTCAGAGACCGTTTTGGGCTTTTCCCAGTGCTCAATCGCAGCCACCTTGCCAGGTATGGGCTTTCGCTGCCCGTTCCCGACTACGTGGCCAGCGAAGACCACCTCGCTTACCGCAATGGTGGCCTTGTCACTGCTGCCCATGAGTTTGTGCCGAGCCAGAAGGTCCAGCACTGGAGTGAAATCCCTCTCATGTGCCTCCAGGAGCTCCTCGTAGCTCATACTGGGGTCCCCGGACGCGATGATCACGTCGTCCACGAAGGGGTCCGCACAGTCACGCACCGGCTCAAGCAGGTTCTCCAGCATCCGCTGAAAAGCCGCATTGCCATTGGTAACGCCCATGGGCATCACCTTCCACTGGAGAGGTCCAAGTGGGGTGCTCATGGCTGTGCAGGTACGGGACTCCTCGGCGAGAGGCATCTGATGATAACCATGTTTCAGGTCAATCAGCGTGAAGATCCTCCGCCGGTGTTGTTTTTGCAGCATGTCCTCAATGAGGGGCAGCGTATAGCTGTCGTGCTGCGTTTGGGCGTTAAGGCCGCGGTAGTCGACCACGAGCCGCCACTCACCGGCCACCTTCTTGGGGACGACGAAGCACGGAGAGGCCCATTCGGAGTGGCACGGCTCGAGCCAGCCTCTCTCGATGAAGTCACGGAGGATCTTCTCCATGGCCTCCTTCCTCTTGCCCCTCAGGGCAAACTCCCGGTGTCGATACACACGGGGGTCCTGCTTCAGTGGTATCTTGGCCTCGCCATACGGTCCACGCACCGGTCGGGGAAACACATGTTTTCCGCTGAAGAAGGTATCACCATACTTCTGCTTCAGCCTGGCCCTCAATGCCTGGATCTTGGGGCAATCATCGGCCTCCGCCTTGGCTTTTCCGGGCACCTGGACCACTGAACTTACTTGAGGGGTAGCGACCCCGCTCGGTTTCGGCTCAAGCGGTCTTCCCAGGTGGCCCAAAGGTCCATCTCTGGTCTTGCCTCGGAATAGATCGCCGTAGGTGGGTGGGTTACCGCCGATTGGCTCGTCCTGGCTGGACATGTGGTCCAGCACCCTCTGCACGAAGGTGTTCCCATCATAGGAACCAGAGACGATCGAGTCCACTTCCCACCAGGCTTTGTCCTGGCCCTTGCCCTCACGCTGGCTTCCCCAGTCGTGAAAGGGCTGATCCATATACCCCTGAACCAGATCCAACTCCTCTTCTGTGAGGGGGTCTTCCGATTCTCCGATGTCAACAGGGGAAACCGCAAAGCATTGCCGCCATGGCTCCGCTATGATGCGGTTGACACGGCCCCCATCCACATAGTGGAATTCCGTTTGCCATCTCTGGGGTGGCATGGGCTGTCCCTTAGCGTCCTGATAGACACTCTCTCCAGCCAATAGGACGACCTTGTTTAAGGTCATGTTGGTCAATGAGACCACTCAAAGTCGGGTACTTTCCTCCTCGGTGCATCCCATAGGAACAACCAGCACTGCCTTGGAGCCGTCCTTGCGAATCTTCGCTATCGCTCTTGGAATGTCCCATCGGGGGCAATGGATCCACATCAATCCCTGATGCGGACCCCAGTGCTTCTTCCACGCGGAGTCCTGGGCGCTCCAGTACTTCTCACAAACCCGAAGATGGGCGGAGGTTCCTGAAGAGAACGCATCCAGGGCCAGATCCGAAGCTCCCAGGTCCGCAACAACTCGGCTCGCCACTTCCGGCATTACGCCGTACTCCTGGTTTGCTGGCCCAGTTGGCTCAGTGCCCAGCGCGGCCACTTGGAGCCGATTGCGTTCCGGGTGGATCCATTGGCATTCCACATGGTGCTCAGGTGACGAAAGCCACGAGAGCTGGTCGTCCTGGTACAGGGTCATTGAAGCCTGGGCCGGGAGAATGCCGGAGTCCGTCTCCATCATGAAGTCGTACCCAACGATCATGTCCCAGTCCATCTCGGCCTCGTAGAAGCGACCTTGCAGGAGGATTTCCTTGCCGAGGTGTGGGCGGCTAAGCTCACGGTGGTTCACGAACTGCAACCCAATGGCCGCTTCCTTCGTGCCTCCCACCATGTACTGGCCGTTCGCCACCTTCAGCCTGACAGGTTTCCGACTGTCGGTCAAACACTCTGGCGGAAGTAGGCCAGCCTTGACCAAGCTGACCTGAGCTCCCGTGTCGACCAACACGTCGAAGACCTTCTCCACTTCCCCGCATAAGGCACGGACCTTAAGATGCAACTGCCGCTCACGCCCCACTCGGCGCACGGCGTGCAAGCTCAGGACTTCCGGCCGTTCCAGAAGCTCAACAAGCGACTGGTGCAGGTCGTGGACAATGGGCTCAGGCTGCCCATCTGCAGCATCCAGCTGCGGTCCGGGTGATCCTTCGATACTCTTGGATAGATCTTGAAGCACATCAAATACATTCTTGGTCGCAAAGGATGGACGGGTGCAAGGGTTCGTGCCTTCACTTGCCCTCACCCCGCCACCGCGACTGTCGGGTGCCGGACCGGGCCTTCCGCCCGCGGCAGTCCCTTTGTGCTTACCGACTCCCGACTGGGATGGTGTGGCGCTTCCCACGACACCATCCTGCGACCGCCCTAGCTGGGGCCCTTGGCTGCAGGGAGTCTGCTAGGGGGCGTCGGTAGTGGTAGTAGGGGTACTCTCCTCCGCGTCAACCTCGTTGACACCCTTCTTCTTTCCCCTATTCCTAGGCTTCTTGTCCTTGTCCTTGTTCTTGTCGTTCTCGTTGTTCTCCTTTTTCTTGTTGTCTGACCTGGGGATCCAGTTCCTCTTGATCTCCTGGATCTCCTTGGCCAACTCGGTCCCCACCGACATCAGCTTGGAGAGCTCGTCCTTGTCGACCTCCACTTTGGCTTCTCGGATACCCGCGGGTGCACGCTTCTTCGACCCGTGCGCCTTCTTGTAGGCCTCCGTGTCGGCCTGGTGGATGGGGCATGTTTGGTGGTCATGGTTGAAGCCTCGCTTCCTCCCATAACACACAAAACAGCCCTGAGGGTGAGCTTGTATGAACTCCCCAAAAGACAGCGGAGGGTCGCCAATGCGGCGGGGGTCCCTCTTCTCCTTCTTCTTCCAACCCGGCTGCAGGGGCTTCCAGCTTCCCCGGTTGCTCCCCGCGCAGGGTTGTTGGCCACGAAGGCACAAACGGCCATCTCGGCAAGCTCATCGTTGTCGTCATCGTCGACGAGAGCTTTATCGCCATCGGCTCCCGCTGGGTCCATGGCAGATTCCCCGCCAGGCCCCTCGCCAACGTAGTTGACGTCACGGTCGCCGGGCCTCAACCCGCGGGTGTGGTGGAGGTTCCGGTACTCCTTGAGTACCTCCTCTCCAACCCACTCCAGGATCTCGTCGCAGCTCATCCGCGCCGGGATGGCCTGCAGACGGATGGTCCCGCCGCTCACGTCACACTCATCAAGGCGCCACATCGCGGTCTTCTCGCGTTCGCCCGAGACGGTGATGAGGAGAGCGTTCCGCAGGGTGTGCCGTTTGACATCCCGGGCCACGTTCCTCCTTGCCCAAGCCACCAAGTTCGAATGATACTCTTTGGGGAGCATCATCTTGACCGTGTGGTTGGACTTGGCCCTCTTGGCTTCCTCCTTGGTGACCCTCTTGATCCATGCATCCGGCAGCATGGAGAGCAGGCGGGCCTGCTCGTCACCCTCTTTCCAGTCCTCCACGTTGCGGCGGAGGAGGGTGTATTGCCCTCGGAAGTCTCGCCAGTCCCGTAGGCGGATCTCCCGTCCATCATGCTGAAGCTTGATGGACTTCCACCGCTTGGCAGCCACCTGCGGAGCGTCCACCCGCTCCTGCTCCTTGGGCCACTTCTTGGCTTCCTTGAGGGTCTTGATTTTCCCCTCCTTGGTCGCCACGAAGTATAGCTCTTGGAGCACTTCCGGCAGGCGGTACCTGAACCGTCTGAAGACATATTTCTCCGCATCTGCGGGATCCATGTCCTCAGTGACGGTCACCCCCAAATCGTCCAGCTTCTCCAAGAAGCGGTTGATGTTGAGGGGGTTGCCATCGTACATGGGGGGCTTGATGTCCTTCAGGTCCTCCCACACGGCGGCATCCGCGGCCTTAGAGACCATGAACGCCGGCCGCGAGGTCGACCGAGGTTCCCATCGGCCTCTCCCACGGACTCTCACGGCTGCCACTTCCATCTCCTCCCCGGTATCCGCGTGGCCACGCCGTGGTTCCTCCATGTACGCTGAACCTAGATGTTCACGCCGTACTCCTTCCATGTATGCCTCCTCATCACGGCGCCGGCGGCTGCGTTCAGCGGCCTCCCGTCGTACACCACGCGGCGGGGTAATGCCAAACTCCTCCAGGTCTTCCTCCGCCAACATCCCAACATCCCACTCCACGTCTCCTCCGGGGACCTCATCCCTGAGTCCACCATAACGTCCGCCAGCCATTGGGATTGGCTCCGGGGCTGGTGCGGGGCGTCGGGGGCGTACCGGTGTCCGCGGTGGAGCACGGCGGTTGTGGTACTCCGAACTGAGCCACTCATCACGCCAATCCTCACTGCTACTGCCGGGCGGCACGCGCTCGTTGCGGCGGCCCGCGCTGTGGTGAGAGGGGGCGCTGAGAGAGGGGGCACTGGCGCTGGGGCGACTCCTGGGGGCTCCGCCGGGGGCGTGGGGTCTGCCTGGACCTGGTCCGGGTCCCCAGCCGTCGTCCGACGAGGCAGACTCCAGGGGTGGGTGGTCGCTGCCGACGCTCTCACGGCCTTCCAGCACGTCCAACCTCTGCGGCAGGCCGCTGATGACCTTGTTCAGCCGCCTGGTCCCACCCTTGGCGAGGTCCAGCTGCCTCTGGGTGGCGTCGGCCACCATGGCGCTCTTGACCATCTCGATCTTGGCGATGTCCAGCTCCTTCTGTGCGCGCGCGGCGACCCTGGCGATGCGAGTCATCTCGCCCTTGCCCGTGTCTACCTCGCGCTCGAGGGACTGGATCCTCCTGCGGAGGTAGACGATCCACCGCCAGGTGGAATCCGGGTCGCCGTTCCCTGGTGGGTCGTCGGGGTCCCCAGGGGGTCCTCCAGGAGGGCCTCTGCCGGGTCCGCCCGGTCCAGGGGGTCCTCCCCCGCCCAGTGGTCCGCCTCCAGGGGGTCCACTTGGTGGGCGTCCTCCAGGGGGTCCTGATGGTCCTCCGCCAGGGGGTCCCGGTGGGTCTCTGCCGGGTCGCCTCGGTGGGTCCGAGGATGGGGACTTCTTCGTGTAGTCGAAGTCCATGTCATCATCCTCGTCCATGTCGCCCCACCTGGGCGTCTCGGTCCCGCACGCGAAAGACTCCGAACTCCGGTAGGGAGGAGGGAGACTCTCATCCTCACCTTCCGGCTCCATGGGGACGTCTCCGCCTCCTCCGCCAGCCACTCCTGGGCGATGTCGGCGGCTTCGTTCATCCCCGTCGCTGGCGGTGAAGAAGGGGTCGGTGTCGTGGGGGTGTCCGCCCGCTGGTCTCCGTGACCTCTCGGGGGTCTTCCCCTTACCCTTCCTCCGTCGGTAGGCAGTGGGGCCACTGCTCCCACTGCTGCCCGTGTCCACCTCCTCCGGATCCAGCGCTATCTTGGAGGAGGCGTCCCCTTCGAAAAACTTTCGAAGGGTCTCCACTCGGGATCCTCCCGGGGGATTCTCGCGGCGGAGCTTGGCCTCCGCCTCCGCCATTGCGGCGGCCGTGGCTGCGGCAGCTCGCCCTTCGGCCTCCTCCCGGGCACCAGCCGCCTCGGCTTCCCGGGCCTGCTGCAGCCGAACCTTCTCCGCTTCCAACTCCGCCAGCTCCGCCTCTGTCTTGGCCCTCTCCTCAGCGACCTTCCGTCGCGCGGCCTCGATGGCGTCCTTCCTGGCGGCGTCCCCCTGGGCCTTAGCCGTTGCCTCGGCGTGGGCCCTTTCCTCCGCCTCCTTCTTTGCCCTCTCTTGGGCAGGGGCCTCTTTCAGCGCCTTCACCTCGGCCTCCTTGAAGACAATGGCCTCCTGCGTCAGGCGGGCTTCCCGGGCGGCTGCTGCCACCTCACCCTTGACCTGGGCAGTCGCTGCTTCATGGGCGGCTGCGGCCGTGAGTCCGGCCGCAATGGCCGCCACGGTCGAGGCGTGGATGGCCATGCCATGCTCCCACTCCGCAGCCTCCTGCTGGGCGATGCCGAAGGCGCCCTCCATGGCAGCATTCTGCTGCGTGGCCCGTTGCTGGGCAACCCGAAGGTTGCAGGGCACCCCACAGGCGCGCTCACAGGCGCGCGCCACGTCCCTTTGGTCGGGAGCGACGCTGCTGCTGGAGCTGGCCTGGTCGGCCGGCATCCTCCCACGGTGGGCCGACTGGACGTCGCTGCTGGGGCCTGACTTCCTCAGGTGCAGCTGACGGGGCTTGGCCTTGCCTTGCTTGGCGACTTGGAGGAAGTCGCCAAGGGTGGTGTGGCCGGGGTGGTGATCACCACTGGCCCGTTGGGGGCTGCGGGCTGGGGTTCCGCCCTTGGCGCCTTGGGCGGCTTCGGCGGCCAGGGACTCCTGGTACTCCCGCCACTTCCGGTCCCGCTTCCTGTCCCCGGCGGACCGCTTCTCCTTCCCCGTAGACGCGCTGCTGCTGCTGCCCTGCAGCGTGCGCTCGCTCCCCGGTTCCGGGAAGTTCTTCTCGATCATGTCCCACATGGAGACGTTGATCGTGGCGCCCGACGGGTACTCGTTGGGCTTCTCGTCCTCCTCAATCCCGTCGGGGCGCAGCCTTTCGCCTGGCCTGTCTGGCCGGGCCCAGACCCTCAGGCGCCTCTGGCGGAAGCGGAAGGCAAACCCTTTCACCCGCAGCCAGGTAGGTAGGTAGGTATCTTCGGGAGCTCGGGATGCCTCCTTTGACATTGCAGGAAGAAGGTCTTACCAAGGGGACGTCCTGTCCCTCCCACTGCCCTATGTCAGGTGCCTCTTGAGCCGCTCCCGCATGTGCTTGGGAAGGCATTGTCGCGGCCACCCGGTCCATGTGTCCCAGGTGGGAGGGTGTACCCACATGTGTCCATGGGTAGGGCCACATGCCCCCTCCTTTGGGCAACAGCTCTGGGGGCTGCCCAGCCGTGTGGAGTATCTCTCACCACAAGGGGTATTGCTCCCGCTAGTCTACGTTACGACCGCCTCACCCTTGTGGTTTGAGTTGCGGGGCCACTCTGCTTGGCAGTTGACCCCCTCCTGGACTGTGTACCGGCTCGCCTGTCACCTGTTGCTTCCATGGCTCCGGGTGACGTTTGCCATGGTCCCCGATGCAGCCTGGCCGGGCTCGGACCAGTGGCCTTGGAGTACCGCTCCTGCCACTGGCCAGGTGGGTCGGCTGGGTCGCCCCAGTGCGTCCGACCCATGGGGTATTGGTTCTTTCCTTCTACTCGGCCGCCCTACGTGTGTGCAGCGTCCTGGGCCGCTTGGCTCCTGTTCACCGGTGTGCCCGCGCGGTTTGCTGTGTTGCGTCTGCGGTGTCCTGGGCCACTTGGCTCTTGTTCACCGGTGCGCTCGCTCGGTGTGTTGAGTTGCGCGTGCGGTGTCCTGGGCCACTTGGCTCCCGTTCACCGGCGTGCGCGCTGTGTGCGGTGCGCGTGTGCCATGGGTGGTTATGTCCCTCTTCCTCCCCCCCTAATTTTCGTTTTTTTTTGATGGAAGAAAAAGAAAAACAGGGGCGCGCGTACTATGCAGGCACAGGCACAGGCAGCTGGTGCGGCGGTGCAATAGTGTTGTGTCCTCTGGCGTGTGTCGTCGGTGCTGTGGCGGCGGTCGCGCCCCAGGGGTGCGGCTCGCGCGTCCTGATGTACACGGGCTCGGGTCAGGGTGGGTTTGGTGAGGTGTCTCTTTGCTTCTGGAGCTGGCTGGTTAGGCGGCTGTGTGGGCTGTGGGTGTGGGCTGTGGTTACGTTGTTCCCTCGTTCCCTCGTTCGAACATTCGAATCTTCGAACGAAGATGGTATTCGAAGTCTTTTACCGCTCCACTGCCCACAGGTTGCAGCAACGCAAACCAGCGCCGTTGGCGTCAGGTGGAAGCTTCAGCTACCAAGTCGTGGAATTGGGACTACCGTAACTGCGGGCAGCCTGCTCAACGACCTCCTAACGAAGCCTGCGAGAGCACTGACGGTCCTCGGAGCACTCCAAAACCATGAAGAAGGTCGCAGAAAGGTGAAGTCGATGCCAACGTGGGTCAACCTGAGCCAGGGTGGTTCCACGTTGCATTCCCCTGAGGCAACCGAAAAAAAAGCGTCGACGACCAGTGCTGGTGTGCGGGGCAAAGATCCACAACCCGTTGTGTCCGGACGACGGGCAAAGAACCTTGCCGAGATTCTCTCGTCGTACAAGAAGACAAAGAAGCCGAAGAAGAGACCACGAGCGAAGCCAGCGGCTAAGGAACCTCCGAAGAAAAAGGCAAGGCTGCTGCCGGGTGAGAGTTCGGAGAGTGAGGAGTTCGAAGAGACTGAAGAAGATGAGGAGGAGGAGCCGCCTTCCGGAGATGACGAGGAGGAGCCGCCTGCCCGAGATGATGACGATGAAGACGAAACCCAGGAGACACAGATTCTAGACCGAGGGGCACTGCCGTGGGCATGGCTTCCCCTCCAACAAGAGGACCAGTGGGGAGCGTGGAGAGGAGTGCCGATTTCGAAGTGGCACCCCTGGCGAACGGAGATACCCAGAGACATCCTGCAGCAGAAGACCAAACTGGGCCGTGCCGGTACAATCTATTGGGTCCCTGCAGACTACAACTCTGCCATGTGGCATTCTGTGGGGAAGTATTGTGTTGCAGCCCGAAGGTACGCAACGGAGGAGGAGTGCAAAAGCGCGGCGGCAGTGGCGTCGGCAACCGGTGGCGTGCCAGCTCCAAGTGCCAGGAAGAAGAAAGTGAAGGCAAAGAGGCCAAAGAAGAAGAAGAAGACGCCAACGAAGAGTGGTGGAAAGCAAGAAGAAGAAGATGCCGGAGAGGGAGACAAAGAGGATACGGAAAAGAAAGACGAGGTTGCAGTACTAGTGTCAGGCAGTGAGTCGTGAGCCAGGACTCAGAGAGCTACATTGGACAGGGACATTGGTGGTTCTGCGGTTCTGTTGTTGCCTGTATGTGCATTTGTAAACGCCGCGTCTTTTTCTTCGAAAAATATCTTCGTTCGAACATTCGAAGGTTCGTTCCAAGAAAAGTCCACCACATTTCGAAAACACATTTTCAGGGCATTTAGATGGTTGCAGGCTGAACCCAAAGATCCAAACCCTCAAAAATACCGGTGTTGAGCATTTTATCGCAATGTTTGCAGCAAAACGGCCACAACAAAGGCGTTCGAACAGTTCAAAACTTTTCTTCGTTCCAAGAAAAAATCTTCGTTCGAAGGTTTCGTTCGAAGAAAATACCCCCAGCGGTGGGTCTCATGGGTCGGTGGGCCTGGTTAGAAGTCAAGGGTTAGCGGTTTCGGGGTGTGGCTCGGGTTTGATTTGTGTTTGGGTTTTGGCTTGGTTAGGCGGTTGCGACGGTAGCGGGCCTGGGTTCGGTGCCTTTGGGCGTAGTGGTGCCCGTTGTCGTGTGCGTTGGCGTCCTTCAGCGTCCGGTTCGTTTGGTGACTTCTGGGCGGGGCCTGGCGTGGCGCCCCGTGGTGGTCGTTTGCTGGGTAACGGGGTTAGGTGGCGGCGCCGCTGGCCGGGGGGTCAGGCGCGTCGTGTTGTGTGGTGTGCAGGGCTCCTGGGGTGCTGTGGGTGCCGCCGGTGTCGGTGCGCCGACGCTTGTGGGGTGGTGAGGGGGTGTGTTTGTGCGCGGCTGGGCTTTGGGTGGTGTCCCACAGGCGCATGCCGTCTCGCTGTGTCTCCTGGAGGGTCTCCCGCAGGCGCCTGAGGACATACGGGTGGTCCTGGGGCGCGGGGAGGTTGCGGGGGTGGACTCCCAGGGGGTGGAGCGCACCGGCCAGCATGGGTTCCCATGCGGCCTGCGGCATCCACCCCCCCGCCGGCCGGAGGTGGCAGTTCTCCACCGACCCCTTGCGGGGCCGATGGTCCATGCCTTTGAGGGAGGGCTCTCCCCGGGCGCACTTTCGCAGCTCCCAGAGCTGCGTGTGGGTCCAGCGCTGCCACCACTGTCCCTGGGCGGGTCTGCGGTCGTGGGCGGAGGAGTGGGCGTGGGTGGGTGTGACGGGGTCGTGGGGACCGGTGGCGGTGGCGGGCCTGGGGGATTCCTCGTAGTCCTGTTCCGTGGGGGTGCGCGGGGAGTGGGGGCGCGCGGGGATGTGGAACCGTGGGTGTGCTCGCACAGTCTCCGCCTCGGGGTTGAGCGGGGACTCGCGGCGGCGGCGGTAGTGCGGCATGCGCTGTATGTGGGCTGTCATCGAGGGTTGGTAGGGGGGCGGGGATGCTGCTGGCCGACCCTGGCGTCGTTCTGGCCTGGTCGGGGGCGGTCTGAGAGACTGGGGTGCGGGCTTTGAGAGGTGGCGGGACGAGGTGCGTCGTGCTTCGGCCGCGGTGCGCTCCGCTATGAAGCAGGTCGCGGTGGCGTCGGTGACGGTGGGGGGGTGCCGTGCTGGGCGCTGCTGCCTCCGGGCCTGGGACGGCTGGGGCCGAATGTCATAGAGGACGTCCTCGGGGGGCCGGGCTCGCGCTGCCGTCGTGGCGCCGGGTTTGGACTTGGGTTTGGGCTTGGCTGCGGGTTGCGGTCGTGGCGCGCTGACGGGTTTGGGTGGCTGTTTGGCGGCGGTGTTGGGTTTCGGCTGGGTCGCGGGTGTGGGCCTCGTCGGGGCGTGGGCCTTGGCGGCGGTGGGGTTGCTTACGCTGGGGGCGGGTTTTGGGGCCCGTTTGGGAGGTGTCCCCCACGGCCTGGGGGGTGGAGTGCTGGATGAGGACGTGGTGGTGGTCCTGGATGAGGTGGTCGTCGTGGTGGAGGTTGTGGAGTCGGAGGCGGAGGAGAGGGCTGAGGGAGACGGCGGAGGGTCCTGGGCTTCGGGGCGGGCGTATGATGCTGGGTTCTGTAAGTAGCGAGAACGAGGGTGCAGGTTCGGGCACCGGGTGTGTGCGCGCGTTTTCCCTGGTGATCCGTGCGTGCTGGTGCTGGTGTGGCGGCGTTGTCTCGGCTGCGCGGGCACGTGGGTTACCCGGGGGGTGGCGATATCTGCTCCAGGACGTGCGGGTGTGTTTGCTGGAGGTAGTCGAGGGTGCGGAAGAAGCATCGCTGGATGCCGGGCATGTCCTCCTCTGTGAGGTGGCGGTAGTTTTGGGTGGGGGTGTCTGGGCCCGGCCACAGCAGCGTCATGAGGCGGGCTGCCACCATGTATGGGCAGAGTTGTAGGGTTGTGGGGCGTGGGGGGTGGGTCCCCTGCGGTTTGGGGGGGCTTCCCTCTGCTGGGGGCGCAGCGTGACCACCCACACCAACCGGTCCGTGGGGATCCCCCAGGTCCGTTGGGTCCACTTGGCGAGGCAATACATCGCCCTACCAAGGCCCTGGCTGCTGCTGCGGATGGAGGGCAGCGTGTCCAGGGATTTGCGTTCCCACGTGCCCCAGATGTGGGGGTCGTCCGGGTCGTCCCCCCTGGCGTATCGTCGGGGCCTGGGTTGTGTGGGGGGGGGGGGGCGTAGTCGGCGGGGAGGAGGGAGTCGGTGCCGTGTACCACCCAGTGGTTAGTGGGTGCGTGGTAGTGGGTGGTGGAGAGGGTGTAGTGCAGATTGTACATGAGGGTCATGTACGTGGAGGGAGCTGGCTGCCGCTCGTCGGGGGTGGGGATGTCCCCCGGGACGTGGTGCCGGAAGTTGCTCAGGGAGGCCATCCGGGCTACCCATGTTTCCCGCTCCCACTCTTTGGTGTTGTCGGGGGTGGCGCCGGGTGGGGGGTGGGCCATGTCGGGCTCGTTGTAGCGGGTGCGGCCCTTGGTGTCCACCCGCCCCGGCACGGGGTGTCCGACTAGGTGTCGCCACCAGTCGATGGGGGGCACCCAGATCCGGGTTCCCGGTGGGGGCGGGCTCTCGCCGTCTTGGGCGGCGCGTGGGGGGCGGTCGTGTCGGGCGACGTGGAGGAAGGCGTCGAAGAGGAAGTCTCGGACGCCTTCCCCCTGGGTGGCCGCCTGGACCAGGGTGGCCGCCCGGATGCGGGTGCTGGTGCTGGAGATGCGGAGGCACAGCACGACGTCCTGTTCCCCGAGTCCCCGGAGGTGCTGCCGTACCGCTGCGGGGTTCTGTAGGGCGTAGGGTTTGGCCGGTGCGGAGGCTGGTGGTGCGGGGTGTGATGGGGGGGGGTGGTGTTGGTTGGGGGGGGTGGTCGTCGTTGTCGCACGTGGGGTCCGGAGATGGGGTCTCTTGTGGCGGTCGCGGGAGGGGGGATTCGCGGTGGCGTGTGTTGGCGGGGGCATCGACGTCAATTGGCTGGTGCTGGCTGCCGCGTGTTGCGTCCGTGGCCTGGTCTCGGGGGGGGGGCGGGGGGGGGTGGTGTGGGGGTGGCGCTGTTGGTGGTGGGGGGGGCGGGGGTGGGTGTTGTGCTGGCTGGGGTTCTGGATCGTCCCTGTGGGTCGTGTTGGTGTTGCGTGTGTGCGCCGTGCGGCCCTTGCGGTTCTTGACTGGTTGTTGTGCCGGGGTGTGGGTGGGAGGCGGCCGCATGAGCGTCTGGGTGGGGCTGTGGTCCGTATGTAATGGGTGGCTGCTGGTGGATGGTGCTCGCTGGTATGGGGTGTGGGTGGGGGGGCTGCTGGTGGTGGTGGGGCGCTCCTACTAGGCCCTGGTGTTGCTGGTGTGCATGCGCGGCTCCCCGCGGGTCCATGGGGGTGTACCGTGGCTCGTGTGTCGTGGGCCCGTGTAGCGGGGGCGGCGGGTGGTGCTGGACCGTGTGGTGGTGGTGTTGAGGGTGTGCTGGTTGTGTGTGGTACCCCGGCGTTGGTGGGTGTGGTGGTAGGGGCTGGTGGTGGTGGAATACGTGATGGTGTGGTGCGGTGATGTGCGCTATGTGGGGTGGGTGGTTCGTGGGGCCTGGTTGTGCTGGGGCGTGGTGGGGATGTAGCTGGTGGGGGTCGCTGTAGCATGGAGGCATTAGGGGGTAGGGGTTGGGAGGGACGGGGGCGTGGTGGTGGTGTTGGTGGTGCCATGTCCCCTGGCTCTGCGCGTATGGTGGTCCTGGCATGGTGTGGACGTGTGTGGGCGGTGGTGGCTGACTGGGCTGCAGGGTTTGGGTGCTGCGGTACGGTGGTGGTGGTGGGCGCTGGCGGGGGCGGTGTTGTTGGTGTGCCCCGGGGGTCTGGGCGTGGGGTGGTGCGGTGTGGCTGGACCCGGGCCCTGGTCGGGGCGTTGCGCCCTGCTGGCGGGCGCGTTGGCGGGCCCCCTGACCTGTCTTGGTCTTCTTGGCCTGGTGGGTGTCGGGGGCGGGTGAACCCCCCTGTCCCCGTGGGGGCGACGGGGAGCGGGCGTGCCAGCGGTGCGCTTCTTGGAAGCTCGTCTTCGGGCCTCTGACGTAGGTTTCCTGGTCCGTGAGGCCCATCCGTGTGGTGGTGGCCTCGTCGGGGGTGGCCAGGTGGGCGTCCCAAAAAGACGCCCAGCCCTCCGGGGGCTTCTATTGTGCGGGGTGGGGGTGGTGTACCGGGTAGAGGAGTGCGCTGAATGGGTAAGGTGTTCCCTTCCGTCGGCCGAGGGCGGTGTTGTACCGGCGGCAAGTGACTCGGAGGTAGGCTGCTATCTCCTCTGGTGCCGTGTCGGCCCTCGCTTCTGGCGTCAGGGCTGCTGCTTGGGGGGCCGGGAGTTGTGGGTCTGGGAGGTGTAGGTCACGTTGGTGGAGGTATAGGGCGAGGAGGATGTGGCGGGCCGCCACGTTCAGGCCGCCTCCGCTGTGGCGTAGGGGTGGGCTGTGGGGGGGGCAGGGGTGTGCTGACCGCGGCCACGGCTATGGTCCATGCGTGGTCCGCCGCGTCCGCCACGTAGTACCCTCCTTGGTGGTCCCCGAGGGTGTCGGTGAAGAACCCGAAGAAGCTGGGGTGTCTGGCGCGGGGGCGTGTGGCTGGGCCCGCGGGCCGCTCGCGGTGGTGGGGGTTGAGGCCCCCGCAGTGGGGGCAGTGGGTGAGGCGGTGCGCGGCTCCCAGGCAGACCCAGTGGTCTGGGTTGCAGGGCAGGGCTGTCTGTGGCAGCCGTTGGCGTACGCAGAGGGGACATGCGGTGGCTGGCGGTTGGTGGTACCTGTGGACGGACGGCGGCATGGGGGGATGGGGGCTGGTGGCGCGCGCATGCTGGTGGGACTGTGTGCGGTGCCTGTGGTGCCCGTGTGTGCTGTGCCAGTGCTGTGCTCGGTGGACGGTGTGTAGACGCGGTGGGGGTTCCGTGTTGGTATGTCACGGGGTAGGTTCTCATGGTTGGTAGAACAGGAGTTTGAGGAGGTGGGCCTGGTCTGTTTCCGGCAGGGTTGCTGCATGCTGCAGGTATTTGTGGGTGTGGTATGTGAGCTGCTCCGCCGTCTTGGCAACGGCCGTCCGTTGCATGTGCGCCTCCGTGGCCTGGGGGTCCTCCGCGTGGGTGCGTAGCAAGGTGTAGACGGCAGTGGGGACGAGTCCCCTGCGGACCACCTCGAGTACCTCCGTCTGCTTGAGGACGGTGGTGAGTTGCTGGGTCACCGGGGACTGCGTCAGCCATCCGGCGTGCTGTGCGTTGGTGTGGGTTGGGTTCCAGTCTGTGAGGGTGTCCAGTCCTCTGTACAGGGGGCACACCTTGAAGTGGTCCCAGGTTTCTTCTTCCGTGTGGCTGCAGATGCATTTGGTGTATCCTGCTGGGACGTGGATCGAGCGGCGCGCATACCATCAGTGGTATTGGGTGAGGAGGGGAAGCTGTTCGAGGGCGAGTTGGAGTCGGGGTTTGTGTAGGTGTGATGGGAGGCTATCCGGGCGCAGGGCGGAGTAGTAGAGGGGGGTGTGGACGGAGTCTTTGAGGCGTCGGAGGAGTGCGGTGTTCGCTGGGTGGCCCAGTGTGGTGGCCAGTTGCTGGTTGGGGGTGGGGTAGTGGTACTGCTTGTCTCGGTCTCTGTACGGCGTGTCCTCGGGCATCCATTGGGCAGGCTGTCTGGCCGGAGGTATCGGGGGCAGGTGCTGCAGGTGGCTGTGCTGTGGGGTGTCCAGTCGCACGTGTTCGAGCCCTGGGGTGTGGCTGTTGTTCTGGTGTTTGGCCTGCGTGTCTGCGCGTCCATTGCTGTATGCGTAGCGGTGTGACTCCTGTTTGACGATGTGTAGGGCGTCCTGGGGGTGCATGCCCCTGAAGGCCATCCATAGTCCCAACGCTTGTGTGGTGAGGCCGGACTCGAGTGCCTTGTGGAGGGGCAGGTCTGCAAGGCGCCTGGTGAGGTGGATGTCGACCGTGGCGTCCACAACTACCCAGATGTTGCGGGGCCGGATCGTTGTGGGTGGGGGTGTGGCAGTGACGGCGTCTGCCATGGTGCGCAGTTCGCCGTGGGAGGACGCCCCAAAGATGGTGGCCCCGGTGTGGTGTTCCACGTGGAGGCCGTCCGCGTGCCGGGTGATACGCACGAAGGCGCAACGGACCGTGGGGGTGCGTTGCTGGGTGCCGGATGCGTCAGTGAAGTAGATGATGTCGGTGTCGCTGGGTATGGGTAGGCGGGCAATTGCTGTGGGGTGATAGACGTAGATGGGGTTCCCCTGGTCGGTTCTGGCGGTGATTTGCGTGGGTTGCAGTAGTGGCGCTGCATAGACGCCTATCCCCTGGGTGATGATGGCCTGGGCTCCTGGGGTGAGGCGGAGGAGGCCCCTGTCTGGGCGCCCCTGGGTGATATACGCGTACATCAGGTGGAAGAGGTATCCCGTATTGGGGTGGAACTTCTGGCACGTGATGGTCTGTCGCCGCTGCTTGTCGTCTTTGTCGCCGCGGAGTGTGGGGCATTTGTGCTGTAGGGGGCGCATGGGTGCCTCCTGAGGTCCTGCGGGGTGCGGGTTGCAGCGGTCGTACTCTATGGCCATGCTGTCCGGGTCTGCCCGCTCGCTGGTGAACGTCCATGTCGCCCTGGGTGTTCGGGTCCAGGCTACGTGCGCCGGGTGGTCTGGGGGTACCGTGTGAAACCAGGGGGAGAGCCATGCCTGCTGGTCGGCGATGGCGGCGTTGTTGGGGGTGTGGTAGTGGGTGGAGATGAGGTGTAGCAGGGGCCACGGAGTGTCGAGGGCTGCCGGGCCGCAGTGCCAGCACGTGCGTGGTATGCCCTGGTCACTGTGTCTGACTGGTGGTACATCGGTCTCCGGTGCATTGTGTTTGGGGATGGACCAGGGGGCATGGTGTCGCTGGACAGTGCGGGTAGCATGTTTGTGGCCGTTTGGTGCTAGTAGCAGGATGGTGGGTGGTGTTCAGCCTTCGGCTGACGGGGTGGGCTCCTCCTGCGTCGTGCCGCCGTCGTTGGGGGTCTCGTGCTCGCTCGGGCGGGGCCGGGGGTGCTGGCGCTGGAAGGCCGTGTACGCCGTGTCGATGTCCTTGGGCCCCGGCATGTCGCGCCCTGCCTTCGTAGCACATGCGCGGAGGTACGCTTGGAAGACGTGGCGTGCTGGCCATTGTGGGCCGGATAGGAACGGGGCGTGGTGGGCGTCGCATTGGGCCATGATCTTCATCTGTGTTCGGGTGATATACACTATGGTGACGGTGGCCCCCACGAGGCGCAGGGTGTCCACCTCGCCTGCCGCGTGTCGGTGGATGTCGGTGTGTGTGGCCACGAGTGGCCCCTGTTGATCGTAGTGGTGGTTTGTCAGGATGGCGTGTGTGTGTTGCGGTAGGAGGAGTTGTAGCTGGGCCCAGATGCCAGTGCCCACGGAGATGGAGACGCCGTGTTGCGCCAGTATCCACCGGGGGCAGGTGTTGCGGGCCATTTGCGCTTCTTTTCTGCGTATGGCTGCCGCCTCGCGGACTTCAGGTTGGTGGTTGTGTGTCATCCTGTGTAGGAGGTGCGCTGCGTGTTTGGCATAGGCCATGTCGACCAGGGCGCCTGTATTGTCTCCGTAGTAGCGCCAGTGGGCCATCATGGCCTCCTTGGGGAAAGACGTGGGCCAGCCTTCGTGTTGCGCCCATGCCTTCGTCACTTGCTGTCGAGCGTGGCGTAGGGCGTCTTGGGGGCGCGGGAGGTGCAGGGCTTGGTACCCGATAGCCGCGTTGAGCACCGCTTCCATGAAGTACGCCAGGCCCTGCGTAGACAGGAGGTCCCCCCAGGCAATTTGGGGTAGCCGGGCGAGGCGCTCTTCCAGCTTGCTTGGGAGTGTGATGTGGTGGTGCCGCGTGGCCTGTGTGACTCCCAGGTGGACTGTGGTGCCTTTCAGGTGTAGGGGTTCGCCTTTCCGGATGTGGGGGGTGGGGGTCCTGGTGTCGGCCAGCCCGACCGATTTGCGGGGGTGCACTAGGAGCTGGTGGGCGTCCAGGTAGGTTGTGGTGAGTTGGAGAATGGCGGACGCTTGCTCCGTGGTCAATGGTAGCCCTGCGTTCTCAGGGTCGCGGTGGCTGGTGGTTGTAGTTAGGAGGTTGTCGTCCGCGAAGTTGATGAGGGGGGATCGTAGCGGGTATGGGGCGTACCCCGGGTATACCCGTGCTATCTCGAATGCCACTGGCAGGGTGACGAGGAGGTAGAGGAAGGGGCCTTCGGCGCCTCCCTGGGGGAGCCCGCTGTCTGTGCCGGTCCAGGGGGTGAGGCCTGCGGCTGTGATGACGGAGTAGAGTCGGGTCTGGATGTACCCGGTCATGAAGGATAGGAATGGGAGGCCCATGGCATCCCATACCTCCGTGAGGAGCCGGTGTTGGGCGTGGGGGAACGCGCCTTGGACATCGAGGGAGGCGATAATCATCTCGTAGGGGTTCATGTCCAGTGCGGTGTCCTGGAGGAAGATGGCCTCGTGGGGGGACCTGCGAGCCATGGCTCCCAACATGCTGGCGGGCACGTGGGCGAAGACCGCCGGCGCGATGCAGCCTAGGATGAGCGTCCACACCAGTTTGACCTCGTTGGTGGCGCAGACTATGGGCCGCCAGTTCCCCGGCTGCGCCCAGTCCCCCTTTTTGTCGAGGGGGTGGACAAGGTTGGCCCACTCAGGGGGGATGGGCGTGGCGCCCGTGACGATGTCCCACAGGCGGGCTGCCAGGCGGCGTTTGACGGGCAGGGGAGGCGTTGGTACGCTTCGGCCGGCAAACCGTCGACGCCGGGCACGACCCCCTTCTTCAGGCGGTCTAGGGCGCGTTGCAGTTCTGAGATGCTGAAGGGGTCGTGTTCGATGGCGCGCCGCTGTTCCCGGTTGAAGACCCTGGGCACATGCTCGCGGATGGTGTTTCTGGTGTGGGGGTCGAGCTCGGGGAGGGCGTCCCCGTGTTGTGCCTGGAAGCTGTCCAGGACTGCCTGGAGGATGGCGTCGGGGTCATTGGTGAGGCCTCCGTGGGGGGTGCGCACCGCGTGGATGGTACGGCGCCCCATGTCCTCCAGGTTGTGGTTGACGTACCGTAGGGACTTGTACGGCGTGTCGTTTCTGCCGTATCTTTTGCGTTCCTGCGCTGCGGCCGCTATGCGGTGGGCGTGCCATTCCTGGAGTTGGTGGCGGCCGGTGGTGAGGAGCGCACGGAGGTGGGCATCCCGGTCTCGTGCCTCCGGTGTGCTGGGGCGTAGCAGGGTGGCGAGTTCCTCTTTCGTGGTCCAGATGTCATGGACGAGTTGTTGGAGGGTGAGCTCTGGTGGTGCTCCTGTGTGGCTGGTGTCACGCTCCATGCCGCATGCTGGTGCCGCCCGGCGCATGGCGGTGGTGAGTGTCGGTGAATCCGGGCGGCGCAGGATGGCGTGTAGGGCCCTGTTATACCTGTGCCAGGCGCCGTGGTCGTCCTCGGCCGGGAACTGCAGTGTGGGTGGGAGGGTGTCGTCTGGCAGGATGGCCGCGGCTGGGGGTAGGTTGGGGATGATGAGGTCCATGTAGAGGGGTCGGTGGCCCGTGCCTGTGGGCGAGAGGTCCCCGTAGGCTGCTTCGTGGACGCCCACCGTGGTTGGGTCCCCGTAGCACGTGTCGATGCGGGATGGGTGGGTGCCGGCTTGGTGGGGGTAATGGGAGGGTGTGCCGGTGAGTCCTGCCGTGAGGTCGGTGAGGCCCAGTTGGTGCATGGCGTCCCGGACAGCTGTGTCGGTGGCTGTGGGTGGGCCGGTGCGGTCGTCGTTGGTGGGGGCGGCGTTTAGGTCGCCTATGATGATGGTGGGTGCCAGGAGGGAGAGTCGGCGGTACGCCAGGCTCAGGGTGTCCAGGAAGTCCTTGGTCTCCTCCCCGAATGGGACGTGCGTGAGTAGCACGTTTAGCTGCCATCCGAGCCCCACGCACTCGTACGCCCCGAGGCGACCATCCTCTCCGAGGTCGGGGTGGGCATGCACCGTGACCGACGTCTTGTGGTAAAGGGGCAGCCCCCGTTCCCAGTGGGCGTGATATTTGTTCCCCTCCGGGTCCAGGATCGGTGCTGGTTCGGGTTGGTCCGCTCTGCGGAGGGCTTGCTCCAGGAACCCCAGGAGGTCTGCGCCTTGGGGGTGCGGCCCGGGCATGGCTTGCAGTGTGGCGGCCTTGGTGGGGTCGTAGGTGACCGCGGGCTCGTTGAGGATGTTGATGCGGGCGTGGGCTTCCGCAGGTGCCGGTTTCTGGGGACCGGTAGTTGGGGGGGCGGGCCGTGTCCGGCCCTGGCCCCGTCAGGCGTCGAGGAGGTCGATGACGCCCTGAGCTGCGGGTGCCTTGCGGTTCCGCTTCTGGGGCTGGGGTAGGGCCCATGCATTGTGGACTTCGCCCGTGTACTCGGTGCCGGTGAGGTGCTCCGTGTCGGGGGTGCACAGCTGCATGGGGACCATCTCACGACCGGTTTGGACTTGCCAGAGTTCGATGGTGCGCCCCACCTTCTTGTCGTTGCGGGTGGCCGGGTCCCACTTGACGTGGATATTGAACCCCTGGTGGTCCCCGGTGACGAGGTACCGGTGCTTGACCTCCCCTGCGGCCCATATCCACTTGGAGGGGCCCGCGGCCGTGGCGTACTCGAAGGGCAGCTGCACCCGGGTACCGATGGCGTATTCGGGATACAGGGCAGCGGCTTCCTCTTTGGTCCGGCTCTTCGACTTGGCTCTTGGCTTGGACGCGGGTTTGGCCTGTGCGGGGGCCTTGCGCTTCTGCGCACCTTGGCGGCGCCGGGCAGCGGGTTGTCCCCGTTGGGGAGGTGCGCCCTGGGGCTGCTGTACGGGTGCGTTGCCCGGTGCAAACACGGGGTGTTCGCGGGCGGCTGGGACGTCAGGCTTGGACGTGGGGACGGGGTCCTTCAGCTGGAACACTTGCTTGGTCATGAGGCCAAGCACTTCCTCGGCCTCCTGCAGGGCGTCGGGCGGGTCCGTGGGCCAGGTGAGGAGCCGGTGCCCGGTGCCTGCCCCGTGGGGGCGCTTGTGGGCGGTGTAGCGGGTGGCGTGGCGTGTCCACGCTGCGGTGCGTTCCGGGGGGAGGGGGTTTTCTGGCGCCCCCTGCGCCCAGTAGAGGGCGTAGTGCAGCGCTTCCCAGGCTGCCTTTGGGGCGTGGGGGATGCGTGCGGCGAGTCGCAAGCGGTCCCCTCCGTGTGGTGGGGGCGGGACTTCGTTGTCGGGGGCGTGTGCCGTTGCCCGTCTGACCTTGCCGTGGTCGTCCCATTCCACCGTCCACCAGGTGTCCCGGTGTTTGAGGATGTGGACCTCCGTGGTGGTCGGGGGGGCGTCCATGGCGTCCCAGCTGACTAGCTGGATGGGGCGGACTGCGGGCTGGGTCTTCGGGGGTGCTCGCATGTTGAGGATTTGGTGGATGTCCTCGGCGGTAGGGCCCATGTTGGGGGCGTCCTGCGCTGCCTGGGCTACAGGTGGGGAGGGGCCGTCCTCCCAGAGGCGGGAAAGCCACCGTGGCGTACATGGCTGCGATCAGGACGTGTTCCGTCAGCCCTTCCACCATGAGGTGGTCTTCCCCCTCCAGGTCTCGGGGGATGGTGGCTTCCGCCTTTAGGGTGAGGAGCGCGATGGCGCGTTTGGGTCCAGGCGTGGCGTGCGTCGGCTAATCTGGCGGGCGTCCGTCGGATGGGGTGTGGGGGGGGCGCTTCTGGAAGGGGGATGGTCCCACCGCCAGGTGCTCAACATGGTGTAGCGGTATGGCGTGGTGGCGGTCCGCTGCGGGCAGGAGGTAGGGGTGTGGGTCCCCGGGTATCGTGCCCAGGGATATGCCCCCCCTGTAGGTAGGGCTGGGCAGGGGTTGCTGCAGAGCGCCTGCGCATGGTAGCGCGCACCGAGGGTTGCAGTGGGTGCATTGGGCTGTTATGGGGTGCGGTACCGCGTACACGGTGAAGGGCCCTACCGCGCGCTGGATGTGGCGGGGGATGATGGTGCGGAGGTCCACCACCCGTGCCGTGCGGCTTTCGCCATAGTATATCCAGAGTGTGTCCTCCAGTGCCATTTTGGGGCGTAGCTTGCGGGCCAGTAGGTTCAAGGTGCTTTTGTGGGTGGCCTCGGTGACGGTGCCGGGTCCAGCGTCAATGCGTGGGAGCAGGTGGTTTTGGTGGTGTGCCGCGGCCCGTCTGCGGGCTGTGTGGAGGGCGGTGCTGTCGGCGGGAGGGGGCGCGTGGTGGGTGGGCCTTTTGCGCGGGGGCGGGGCGACGTGTAGTGGATGCTTCCATGCCGGGCGCGGGTGGTGTTGCGGTGGCTGGAGGCCAGGGTAGGTGGCGAAGGTGTATATGGTGACGGGGGAGCGCTCATGCGTGGCCTGGAGGTAGTAGTGGTCGCGACCCGTGTTGTGGGTGACCATGACGTTTGGCGTTGGTATGTCGTAGTGGAGTGCGGTATTGGGGAGTTGTTGGGTGATGCGTGCCGTCGCGTCCCCCGTTTTGGGCGCGGTATCGTGGGGCACGAGGATTCGGACAGCCCACGCATCGTGGGCAGGGAGGTCGAGGTCCGGTAGGGTGGGATGAATGGAGCGTCCCCGGAAGTGTGCGAAAGCTGGGTTGTGGGTCCTGGCGGCGTCCGCCTGGGCTTTAGCCGTTGCCTCGGCGTGGGCCCTTTCCTCCGCCTCCTTCTTTGCCCTCTCTTGGACAAGCGCCTCTTCCAGCGCCTTCACCTCGGCCTCCTTGCAGGCAATGGCCTCCTGCGTCAGGCGGGCTTCCTGGGCGGCTGCCGCCACCTCACCCTTGACCTGGGCAGTCGCTGCTTCATGGGCGGCTGCGGCCGTGAGTCCGGCCGCAATGGCCGCCACGGTCGAGGCGTGAATGGCCATGCCATGCTCCCACTCCGCAGCCTCCTGCTGGGCGATGCCGAAGGCGCCCTCCATGGCAGCGTTCTGCTGCGTGGCCCGTTGCCGGGCAACCCGAAGGTTGCAGGGCACCCCACAGGCGCGCTCACAGGCGCGCGCCACGTCCCTTTGGTCGGGAGCGACGCTGCTGCTGGAGCTGGCCTGGTCGGCCGGCATCCTCCCGCGGTGGGCCAACATCACGTCGCTGCTGGGGCCTGACTTCCTCAGGTGCAGCTGACGGGGCTTGGCCTTGGCTTGCTTGGCGACTTGGAGGAAGTTGCCAAGGGTGGTGTGGCCCGGGTGGTGACCACCACTGGCCCGTTGGGGGCTGCGGGCTGGGGTTCCGCCCTTGGCGCCTTGGGCGGCTTCGGCGGCCAGGGACTCCTGGTACTCCCACCACTTCCGGTCCCGCTTCCTGTCCCCGGCGGACCGCTTCTCCTTCCCTGGAGACGCGCTGCTGCTGCTGCCCTGCAGCGTGCGCTCGCTCCCCGGTTCCGGGAAGTTCTTCTCGATCATGTCCCACATGGAGACGTTGGTCGTGGCGCCCGACGGGTACTCGTTGGGCTTCTCGTCCTCCTCAATCCCTTCCGGGTGCAGCCCTTCGCCGGGCCTGTCTGGCCGGGTCCAGACCCTCCAGGGCCTCTGGCGGATGCGGAAGGCAAACCCTTCCACCCGCAGCCAGTCTTCGACTGCCTGCAGGCGGTCGGGGCCCATGTCCTCGCAGAGCTCGAAGCTCCTGGGCATGCCGCCTTCGCACTGGGGATGGCTGTGGCGATAATGCTGGTCCCACACCAACCCACGCAGTAGGCGCACCGCATGAGGGTGGGGCCGCGGCCACGTCTTGCCCGCTTCTAGCCAGTTTACCATGGCAGCGGGGGGAGTACTTGGTCTTGAGGTCCTTGGTGGGCTCTCGTTCCGCTCAACGGACTGGTCCTGGTGGTGGTTGTTGAAGCGGTTGACGTAGCACTGGACTGGGAGTGCGGCCGGTGCTGGTCGGCCGGTGGTTGCGGAGGTGGTTGCTGTAGCTGGGAGTGCGGCCTTGCTGGTCGGCCGAAGGAACTCGTTGATGTCGGAGTTCCGGTCCCTGCACTTCCTTTACGGACTCGGCGCTGCTGCCGGGCGGCGCTGCGAGCCGCTGCGCTGCGCTGCGAGCTGCAAGCTGCGAGCTGCTGCGCTGCGCTGCTCGGGGTTCGGGTGGCCCCGAGTGGCACGCGGGGGATGGGCAACCCCAGGGCGGTGAAACGCTTTTGACGCGTCCCCGTGGGGGGCCTGGCCACGGGACGCTGCGGTGACACGCACAGGCAAGCAGGCAGGCAAAGCACTGCGCTCACAGGGGCATCATTACGCTCGTGTCATGAGACAAAGCGTTTCAGGATCCTTGCCACTCTGAAACAAGGGAACAAAAGTATGTACAGCAGCACATCAGGATATGTACACATGGGGTTAAGACTGGACTGGGGTAAGGACATCACAGGGCAATAGACACTCAGTCCCAACTCATATCCCGATCCCAGGTCCATCCCTCTCAGTGGCTGGCAGGGGCGGGGGCTCAAACATAACCCATGCCCTACTCAGTCCGGACCGTGAAACCCTGCCAATAGGGGAGGTGTCCCGCCTAGCCAGAGGCGAGTTCCTGGAAACCAAGGCGCTCCAGGGCCAACTGACAGTGGCTCCCCATGCTGCCCTAACGGCAGGTCCCAACTCCACTCTGAGCCAGAGATATGGCCCCGCCATTATCCCCTAGGAGTTGGTAGCTGAAAATGGGCTGTTTCAGCCCAAACTGATATTAGCTCAAAAATCTCACAAATTGACCCCTCGTCCGGACCCGCCAGAGGTAGGGACGAGGCAACTGACCCCGTGCCCTTGGAGTACGAACTCCCTGGAGCCCTCACCCAACCTGGTTCCCTCTGAGATCCCGGCATCAGGGCACCACGGGTTCGTCAAGTGGGGTCATGATGCCAAAATCACCAAAAATGGTGTCATTCCCACGCGTGGCTCGCCCGGCCCGGGCAAGGCCAATGGCTCACAGGTTGAGAGGCAGAACCTAGGACCTATATCTGAGTGCACAACTTGAAATTAGGTGCGGCCTCTCTATGGGCATAGAAATATGGGGCCACCAATTGACCACACGGGGGGTTGAAATTGGGGTCCTAAAAGGGGGTCATTTTGGCTGCTCGAAATGAGCCAAAATTCGGGGGTGCTCCCAATAGTATATCTCCACGCCGGCTTGGAGATCGGATCCCCCATTCCATACGCGATCCACCCAGAGTCCAACGGAGACTCCCATGCACTTGGCTCTCAAAGATCTCCATGCCACTCGGCGTGGTGACAATGCCAATTGGGTCCACAAATGCCAAAATGGCAAAATTGTCCACACTCACTTTGGGCTAGCACCCTAACGAAGGTTGCTCCGCTTCGCCCACGTGGTGTGTGAACCATGGGGACGAATATCCATAATACCCATGTCATATATGGTCCATTGGTCCATGAGTCCGGCGTGCACGAGGGGGCTGAACGTGGTGCACGGCGGGCAGAAAATATGGAAGATTGCTCAAAATGGCCCAAAATGCGCACACTCATGGTTGGGGCAAATGAGGCACATGCCCGACTTGGACCGGAGTGTGCCATAGGATTGGTATCAAGTCATATGCGTCCAACATATCTTTTGGGCGTCGCCCAAACCCCTCCGGTTTGGGAATGGCAGGGTCGCCAAGTGAGCCCATGATTTGGGATGGTCCCAAATCGCCAACATGGCGGCCACGGTATGCCAAGCCCAAGAGGAGTTATTCGCCGGGTCCAAGATATGTTGGGCACCAAAGTATGTACCAACATAACATACTTGGGTCATGGTGTCAATTGAGCGCAACGTGGAGATACACGGTCGCCACTTGACATCATGACGGGCAAAAAATGGCAAAATTGGCGAAAAGACACGCAAAAGTGCCTTGAAAAGTGCACAAATATGTTATAATATCCTCGGCTTGGATTGAGTTATCGACCAATCCTTTTAAACACAATGACTTGACACCAATGACCTTCGATTCCACATATGTGTCCCACTTGGGGCGCTTTGGAAGCTCGCGCGCGCTGCCTCCCAAGTGGGCACATGCAAAAATGGAAGATTGCAAAAAACACACCTTGCTCGCAACGCATCGCTTCAGGAGCGCTCCACAAGCGTCCCTTCACGAAGGTTAGGCTTGCGAGTGTTGGTTGGGAGTACCATGAAGGGCCTCGTGCGATATGGGGTCCATTGGCGGATTAGTCTTGGAATGGTGCACCCGCCAAATGGGCACGCGATATGACACCAAATATGGCATACAACCCTACCCACGCCTTCTACACCCGACCTAGTGGCCTAGAATCAAAGTATGCCTATATTCTAATGTAACTTTGGTCCCTTAACACGCATGCAAATGCTTTGGTCGAAAATCGACCTCCTTTCGGAAAGCCGAATTATAGCATGCACGCAAAGTATATTGCCAATATATGTATGGAGATCATATATGCACTATCCGGGGAAGACAAGTGATATGCCCCGGATGTAGAGGCAAGCAAAGAGGGAGAAGACGCCAACTCAACATACTTCTACACGTACTTGGACGCCAAGTACGTGAAAAAGCGCACTTCTTGGAGAACACTCAAAATAGATAACCCTTTGGGCCTATGGAGTTGGGATCCTTTGGCCTCATCCTATGACTATGGGGGGCAAAACCTCATACACAGTGCCTATGAGGCACGTTAATTCGTCCTTGGGCGCTTGAACGCTCGTAGCCCTTGTTATTCCACTTGGGGGTTCAAAGCGCCTTCGGCTGCCCAGATTTTCTGGGGAAAATCTGAGACGCGATCCGTTATATCAAGGAAAAAATTGCGGATCACTCAAAGACTGTTTCAGTCTTAACTTCAAGAAAGATCGTTCTACAGAATTATCTAATGCAGTCCACGGAACAGGCGACGACAGGCGGCGCGACTGCGGCGATTTCACGACAATTGGAAATCGCGGTAGAAATCGGGTATTTCACCGATTTCTAACCGCAAATCGACCAAGACAGTAAAATTATGGTAATTCCACATCGACTTAATGGTTAGAAATCGGATTCCAGGTTTAGCGGGTTAGAGAACACGGATATCCCGCTGACAGCCGGTGTCAACGGCTTCCGCACGGGTGTGACGGCTCACAGGCCTCCGGGCCATGGGCCATAGGTTCTGGATACCGCTTCAGGTTTGGCCGGTCAATCGGAGAAACCGGCCAAAATTCTCAGCGAACTCGGTGAGGTCCTTGCCTGTGAACTCAGGCAGGTTCACCACGATCTTGGAAGTGGCAATAGCCTTCGCCTCCTGAGACCTGCGTCCCTCAGGGCGTCGGGTCTTCCTCTTCTTCTTCTTCTTCTTCCCACTTGGGTTCTCGGGGTCCTCCGGGTCATCGTCCTCCGAACGCGAAGCAGAAGTCATAGACGGCGGCTCATCATCGGAGGGGTCTCCGCCTAGATCACTAGAGCCATAAGGCTCCACGTCCACCATTGCCCTCAAGGCTGTCAGCCCCAGCCGGTCCAGCTCGGCTCTCGTAGAGTTCGTCACGTGGCTGTAGGGCGGCTGGGCCGTTCTCGGTACAAAAGGACTTCTGGGTATCGCTGCAGGGGTCGGCATCGGTCGGCTCCTCAGGCTCCCCAGGGTGTTTGTCAGCCCTGCCACCAGGTGGTTGGCCTGTACTCGATGGGGTGACACTCCCACCGTGGTAGGTGACGCTTGGGGCGGTATCATCAGGGGCTCCAGTTTCTCTTGAATCTCTTGAGTGAGGTGGCCAACAACTTTAGAGGTGGCTCCTTGGAGCACCTCGTTGATCTCCGACCTCGTCAGGGACCTGTTGCAGGATCTCCCCGATCCTCTACTCCTGCCTCCAAGAGACTCAGGTCCTCTCCTCAACCCACTCAAGGTTGCATACCCAGGAACATCCACATAGGTTCCCGTAGCGGGTAGAGGATGGTGATAGTCAGCCGCATACCATCGCGGCGCAGAACTGGAGGTCACCGGTTCACTGGCAGTAGTTGCCTCCGGAAACGCAGTAGTAGGTGCGCCCAAACCATAGGCAGGGTAGGTAGGCATACCAGTAAAGCCTGTGCCCTCTGCCATAGGCGGGTTGGTTATGGGTGTGGATGTTGCAGCGGCTGGGTCTGGAATTGGGAGTGTGGTGGTTATAGGAGAGGGTGATGCGTGGAGGCCAGAAGCGCTTGGTGCGCCTTCGAAGGTAGGATCATTTGTCAGGTCTTGCCCTTGGTCTTCTCCTTCGTCTGCTATGCCTTCTCCAGCATCTTTCTCGCTCTCTCTCTTCCTCTTCACAGGATGAGTGACCACATCCTCGACTGAGAGGGCCCGGAAGGCCGACTAGAGTCCTTCCAACGAATCCTCCGCCACATCCACTGGCCCATGTAAGGGCTCCGAAGGTACAGCGCTAGGTCCAGGTCCAGGTTCACCAGGTGCTGGCATTGCTGGTGTCTCAGGCGCTGTCTTCACGTCGGTGTCCTCTTTCTTTGTGTCCATCTTCGTTCGCCCTTCTGCTTATATGTGACTGATCTCGGCACACTGGTTGTACGGCACGGGGTTGCTGCCGGTACGCAGAGACAGTCTGCCTCTTGCTACCAGAAAGTTTTATAGTGATTTCAACACTGTGTTTGTGCCTCTACCGCTGCTTGTGCAATAGGGTTGGCTTTCCCCCTTTGGGTTACCCCCCACGGCATCGGTCCCAAGACCAATCCAAGCCCCCCACACACACAACATACCCTTGGGGTGGGATGCAGTAGATCTTAGGGGTGCTGAATTCCTCCTTTTCTGGCCTGGTGCGCGCGCGACAGAAATGGCGATCAGGCGTGAGCCTACTGAGTTTTCATTTTCCAATTCTGATTTCTGTGGGTCTGAATTTACGGGATCGTGGATTTCTGTGGTTTTAGACCCATACAATTTGATCCGTGCTCTTGGTTTGGTGTGAGGGGCTGATTTTGCCGTTCAAACATGTTAGAGGTGCCACACACACCAATCTTTGTCGCCGTAGCGTTGCTCGTGGTGTAGAGTACTCAATTGTGTCGCTTTGGTATTAGTAAAAAACTGAGTGTCTTTTTGTTGTGCTCTTGTTTGTATGTTTACTTATCTATTTCATAGATAAGTATAAGATGACATTATGTAAGGTTCATTGTTCGAATGTTATGTGATACTCTATGTGAGAGAACTTCAACAAGGATCAAGACCAAGTGTGGAAAGTGTCTTTGCTCGCCTTTGTCATTGTGCATTTACTTTGATTGAGGTTTGTGGTGTCCATCCATGTACCATGCTAAAGAATAGACATCCTTGGTCGTTGGCAAGTTGGAACTTTTGGATTTTGAGTTCAAAATTTTCGAAATATCATTGGGAGAAAGTTATTTGACTTGACCAACATGGAAGATCCTTACAATCTTATTGAAGCGGTACCCAGAACCCCATGGCTAGGTTACGGCATACAACCGGTCTCCGGTCCACTAACCCCATGTACGGAAGGGAAGACGCCCATTGACGCTCCGTTCCGTGCCGTAAAGCCCCGCATCGGCAACCGATGCACCGCCAGCGGAGATTTGTGTATCAGAATATCAGGAATCAACAGGGTTTTATTTTCATATTGTTTCCGTCAATTTTTACACTTCCGTTCTGATACTCACTGTTTTGACTGCTGGCGGTTGGATCGCGACTTTACCGTAACCGCCAGTTTAACTGTTTATAATGGAAATTTTAACGCAATCCGTCACGAAGGCTCCAAAGCCTTCAGGAACTGCATGGACGCTTCCGCAATTTTCACATCTTACACTCGCAACCTTAATCCGAATTTTTCAGGATGTCGAAATCGGATTTTCGACTTCGACATCCCCGCACTTGATTTGACCTCTTGCGAGTGGACCTACGTGCTTCCCTATGCACGAATCAACTTCCCCTTTATCTTGCCCTCCATTTGACTCAGAGATGTGGGCAAAACAAAGTTGATTCGTGAGGCCACTTGTGAGGGTCATATCTCGTGCCGCTCTCGAGTATTGACGATAAGGAAACGTGGGATGTATTCACAATACTCCCGACGTAATTTAGGAAGCATTATACGCCTTGCGTCTCCACACGTGCGCGCTAGTGTAATGGATCATGGTCAAGAGGGTAGAGTTTGCGTTATAACTCTTTAGCCATGATATTGCGTGCGTTAAGATAACTTTCGAGTGTAGCGCGCAAGTGTTGGTGTGGCATAGGAACTCTCCTTGAGTTCCTATGAGCGATTGACACAAAGTTATGCCCTTGGAGGGGCATGACATATCGTGGTGGGAGCTACCTTTTTGGGCAATATGTGGTATGTGCCATGTGTTGTGTTGCGTGCCCATTTGGCGGGTCCATTGCTCCAAGTCGAACCCGCCTATGGACCTCACATTGTGCAAGCCCCTTCTCCATACTCCCTACGGTCAATTGCAAGCCTAACCTTCGTGAAGGGAAGCTTGTGTGGTGATCCCGAAGCGATGCGTTGGGAGCAAGGTGTGTGTTTTACAATTTTCCATATTTTCATGTGCCCACTTGGGAAGCAGCGCTCGTAACCTTTCAAGGCGCCCCAAGTGGAGCACATATGTGGGATCGAAGGTCAATGGTATCAAGTAATTGTGTTTAGAAGGATTAAGTGATTGCACGATCCAAGCCGGAGATATTATAATATAATTGTAGACCTTTCAAGGCACTTTTGCGTGTCTTTTTGCCAATTTTGCCGTTTTTGGCTCGTCATGATGTCAAGTGGCGACCGTATATCTCAACGTTGCGCTCAATTGACATCATGACCCAAGTATGTTATGAGGGTACATACTTCGGTCCCCAACATATCTTGGACCCGGCGAATAACTCCTCTTGAGCTTGGCATGCCGTGGCCGCCATGTTAGCGATTTGGGACTATCCCAAATCATGGGCTCACTTGGCGACCCTGCCATTCCCAATATCAGAGGAGTTGGGCGACGCCCAAAAGATATGTTGGACCAACATGACTTGACACCAATCCTATGGCACACTCCGGTCCGAGTCGGGCATGTGCCTCATTTGCCCCAACCATGAGTGTGCGCATTTTTGGCCATTTTGAGCAATTTTCCACTTTTGCTGCCCGCCGTGCACTATGTTCTAACCCTCGTGCACGCCGAACGCATGGACCAATGGACCATATATGACATGGGTGTTATGGGTAATGGTCCCCATGGTCCACACACCACGTGGGCGAAGCGGAGCCACCTTCGTTAAGGCGCTAGCCCAAAGTGAGTGTGGGCAATTTTGCAATTTTGGCATTTGTGGACCCAATTGGGATCGTCACCACGCCGAGTGGCATGGAGATCTTTGAGAGCCAAGTGCATGGGAGTCTCCGTTGGACTCCCGGTGGATTGCGTGTGGAATGGCGGATTCGATCTCCAAGCCGGCGTGGAGATATACTATTGGGAGCACACCGAATTTTGGCTCATTTCAAGCAGCCAAAATGACCCAATTTTGGGACCGCAATTTCCCCCTTCCGTGTGGTCAATTGGCGGCCCCATTTCTCTAAGCCCATAGGGAGCCTGGACCTAAATTCAAGTTGTACACTCAGATATAAGTCCTAGGTCCTGCCTCCTACCCTGTGAGCCATTGGCCTTACCTTGGCCGGGCGAGCCACGCGTGGGAATGACGCCAATTTTGGTGATTTTGGCATCATGACCCCACTTGACTCATCCGTGGTGCCCTGATGCTGGGACCTCAGAGGGAACCAGGTTGGGTGAGGGTTCCAGAGAGTTTATACTGGAAGGGCATAGGGTCAGTTGCCTCGTCCCTACCTCTGGCGGGTCCGGACGAGAGGTCAATTTTGGAGTTTTTCAAGCTAATATCAGTTTGGGCTGAAACAGCCCATTTTCAGCTACCAACTCCTGAGGGATAATGGCGGGGCCATATCTCTGGCTTAGAGTGGAGTTGGGACCTGCCGTTAAGGGAGCATAGGGATCCACTGTCAGTTGGCCCTGGAGCGCCTTGGTTTCCAGGAACTCGCCTGTGGCTAGGCGGGACATCTCCCCCATTGGCAGGGTTTCAGGGTCCGGACTGAGCAGGGCATGGGTTGTGTTTGAGCCCCCGCCCCCACCAGCCACTGAGGGGGTCGGACCTGGGATTGGGATACAAGTTAGGATAGAGTGTCTATTGTCCTGTGATGCCCTTACCCCAGTCCAGTCTTAACCCCATGTGCACATATCCTGATGTGGTGTTGTACATACTTTCGTTCCCTCTTTGCAGAGTGGCAAGGATTCTGAAACGCTTTGTCACATGACACGAGCGTATTGATGCCCTTGTGAGCGTAGTGCCTTGCCTGCCTGCTCACCTGTGCGTGTCACCGCAGCGTCCCGTGGCCGGCCCCCCACGGGAACGCGTCAAAAGCGTTTCACCGCCGCGGGGTTACCCAGCCCTCGCGTGCCACTCGGGGCCAACAACCCCGAGCAGCGCGTCGCAGCAGCGCGGCGCAGCTCGCAGCTCGCAGCGCAGCGCAGCGTCTCGCAGCGCAGCGCAGCGGCTCGCAGCGCCACTCAGCGACAGCGCCGAGTTCGTCACGGAGCCCGCAGCGCCGTCCAGAGCATCGCCCTGACCGCGCAGCAACCGTGAAAGAGGTGCACAGACCAGGACTCCTGCATCAGCCCCATCGGCCGACCCGGAGTCCCATCGGCCGACCAGCAAGGCCGCGTCAACCACCTCCACAACCACCGGCTGACCAGCACCAGCCGCACATCCAGCCCAGTGCTGCAGCACCCGCCTCAACAACCACCACAAGTTCGTTGAGTAGAACGGGTGCACACCAAGGACCTCAAGACCAAGTACGCCCCCGCTGCCATGGTGAATTGGCAGGAAGCGGGCAGGACGTGGCCGCGGCCCCACCCCCATGCAGCACGCCTGCTGCGTGGGTTGGTTTGGGACCAGCACTACCGCCACAGCAACCCCCAGTGCGAAGGCGGCATGCCCAGGAGCTTCGAGCTCTGCACGGACATCGCCCCCGACCGCCTGCAGGCCGTGGAGGACTGGCTGCGGGCGGAACGGTACGAGTACCGCCACCAGCAGAGGCGATGGAGGACGTGGACCCGGCCGAACAGGCCCGGCGAAGGCCTGCGTCCCGACGGGATTGAGGGGGACAAGGAGCCCAACGTGTACCCGTCGGGCGCCTCGATCAACGTCTCCTTGTGGGACGTGATCGAGAAGAACTTCCCGGAACCGGGGAGCGAGCGCAGGCTGCAGGGCAGCAGCAGCGCGTCTCCGGGGAAGGAGAAGCGGTCCGCCGGGGACAAGAAGAGGGACCGGAGGTGGCGGGAGTACCAGGAGTCCCTGGCCGCCGAAGCCGGCCAAGGCGCCAAGGGCGGAACCCTAGCCCCCAGTCCCCAACGGGCCAATGGTGGTCACCACCCCGGCTCCACCACCCTTGGCGACTACATCCAAGTCGCCAAGCAGACCCAGGCCAAGCCCCGTCCGCTGCTCCTGAGGGCCCGGCAGGCCCCAGCAGGCCCCAGCAGCGACGTGGAGTCGGCCCACCGCGGGAGGATGCCGGCCGACCAGGCCAGCTCCAGCAGCAGCGTCGCTCCCGAAAGGGACGTGGCGCGCGCCTGTGAGCGCGCCTGTGGGGTGCCCTGCAACCGTCGGGTTGCCCGGCAACGGGCCAGGCAGTACAGCGCTGCCGTGGAGGGCGCCATTGGCATCGCCCAGGAGGAGGCTGCGGAGTGGGCGCATGGCATGGCCATCCACGCCCAGACCGTGGCGGCCATTGCGGCCGGACTCACGGCCGTAGCCGCCCATGGGGCAGCGACTGCCCAGGTCAACGGTGAGTTGGCGGCAGCCGACGAGGAAGCCCGCCTGACGCAGGAGGCCATTGCCTGCAAGGAGGCCGAGGTGAAGGCGCTGGAAGAGGCGCTTGCCCAAGAGAGGGCAAAGAAGGAGGCGGAGGAAAGGGCCCACGCCGAAGCGACGGCTAAGGCCCAGGAGGACGCCGCCAAGAAGGAAGCCATCGAGGCCGCGTGACGGAAGGTCGCTGAGGAGAAGGCCAAGACGGAGGCGGAGCTGGCAGCGTTGGAAGCGCACAAGGCGCGGCTGCAGCAGGCCCGGGAAGCCGAGGCGGCTCGTGCTCGGGAGGAAGCCGAAGCGCGAGCTGCCGCAGCCACCGCCGCCGCAATGGAGGAGGCAGAGGCCAAACTCCGCCGCGAGACTCCCCCGGGAGCATCACGAGTGGAGACCCTTCGAAAGCTTTTCGAAGGGGACGCCTCCTCCAGGATTGCGCTGGATGAGGCCGACACGGGCAGCAGTGGGAGCGGTGGCACCACCGCCCGTCGACGGAGGAAGGGCAAGGGGAAGACCCCCGAGAGGCCGCGGAGGCCAGCGGGTGGGCACCCCCACGAAAGTGACCCCTTCTTCACCGCCAGTGACGGGGATGAACGAGGCCGTCGACATCGCCAAGTGGTGGCTTGGACGGGCGGAGGCGGCGGAGACGTCCCCATGGAACCGGAAGGTGAGGATGAGGATCTCCCTCCTCCCTACCGGAGCTCGGAGTCCTCCGAGACCGAGACGCCCAGGTGGGGCGACATGGGCGAGGATGACGACATGGACTTCGGCATCACGAGGAAGCGCCCATCCTCGGACCCACCGAGGCGACCCGGCGGAGACCCACCGGGACCCCCTGGCGGAGGACCATCAGGACCCCCTGGAGGACGCCCACCGAGTGGACCCCCTGGAGGCGGACCACCGGGCGGGGGAGGACCCCCTGGACCGGGCGGACCCGGCGGAGGCCCTCCTGGAGGACCCCCTGGGGACCCCGACGACCCACCAGGGAACGGCGACCCGGATACCACCTGGCGGTGGATTGTCTACCTCCGCAGGAGGGTCTTTTCCCTCGAGTGCGAGGTAGACACGGGCAAGGTCGAGATGGCTCGCATCTCCGGGGTCGCCGCGCGCGCGCAGAAGGAGCTGGACATCGCCAGGGCCGAGACCAAGTCGCTGACCAACGTCGTCAGCGGCCTGCAGGAGAGGCTGGATGCGCTGGAAGCCCGTGGGAGCGTCGGCAGCGACCACCCAACCCTGGAGTCTGGCTCGTCGGACGACGGCTGGGGACCCGGACCAGGTCCAGGCAGACCCCACGCCCCCGGCGGAGCCCCCAGGAGTCGCCCCAGCGCCAGTGCCCCCTCTCTCACCGCCCCCTCTCACCACAGCGCGGGCCGCCGCAACGAGCGCGTGCCGCCCGGCAGTGGCAGTGAGGAATGGCGCGATGATCGGCTCAGCGCGGACTACCACAACCGCCGTGCCCCACCGCGGACGCCTGTACGCCCCCGACGCCCGGCACCAGCCCCGGTGCCAATCCCCAGGGCTGGAGGACGTTATGGTGGACTCAGGGATGAGGTCCCCAGAGGAGACGTGGAGTGGGATGTCGGCGAAGGTGAGGACCTGGACCTGGACCTGGAGGAGTTCGACATCAGCCCGCCGCGTGGTGTACGACGGGAGGCCGCTGAACGCAGCCGCCGGCGCCGTGATGAGGATGCGTACATGGATGCAGTACGGCGTGAACATTTTGGTTCAGCGTACGTGGAGGAACCGCGGCGTAGCCACAGGGGTTCCATGGAGGAGATGGACGTGGCGGCCGTGGGAGTCCGTGGGCGAGGCCGATGGGAACCTCGGTCGACCTCGCGGCCGGCGTTCATGGTCTCTAAGGCCGCGGATGCCGCCGTGTGGCAAGACTTGAAGGACATCAAGCCCCCCATGTACGACGGCAACCCCCTCAACCTCGACCGCTTCTTGGAGAAGCTGGACGATTGGGGGCTGACCGTCACTGAAGACCTGCCTCCCGCTGATGCGGAGAAGTATGTCTTCAAACGGTTCAGGTACCGCCTGCCGGAAGTGCTCGGAGAGCTATACTTCTTGGCGACCAAGGAGGGGAAAATCAAGACCCTCAAGGAAGCCAAGAAGTGGCTCAACGAGCAGGAGCGGGTGGACGCTCCGCAGGTGGCGGCCAAGCGCTGGAAGTCCATCAAGCTTGAGCATGATGGACGGGAGATCCGCCTACGAGAGTGGCGAGACTTCCGAGGGAAATACACCCTCTTCCGCCGCAACGTGGAGGATTGGAACGAGGGTGACGAGCAGGCTCGCCTGCTCTCCATGCTGCCGGAAGCATGGATCAAGAGGGTCACCAAGGAGGAATCCAAGAGGGCCAAGTCCAACCACACGGTCAAGATGATGCTCCCCAAAGAGTATCATACGAACGTGGTGGCTTGGGCGAAGAAGAACGTGGCCCGGGATGTCAAACGGCACTCCCTGCGGAACGCTCTTCTCATCACCGTCTCAGGCGATCGCGAGAAGACCGCGATGTGGCGCCTTGACGATTGTGAGTTGAGCGGCCAGAACATCCATCTGCAGCCCATCCCGGCGCGGATGAGCTGCGACGAGATCCTGGAGTGGGTTGGCGAGGAAGTACTCAAGGAGTACCGAAACCTCCACCACACCCGCGGGTTGAGGCCTGGCGACCGCGACGTAAACTACGTTGGCGAGGGACCTGGCGGGGAATCTGCCATGGACCCAGCGGGAGCCGGCGGCGATGAGACTCTCGTCGACGATGACGACGACGATGAGCCCGCCGAAGTGGCCGTTTGTGCCTTTGTGGCCAAGAACCTGAGCGCGGGGAGCAAACCGGGAAACTGGAAGCCCCTGCAGCAGGGTTGGAGGAAGCAGGAGAAGAGGGACCCTCGCCGCATTGGCGACCCTCCGCTGTCCTTTGGGGAGTTCATACGAGCTCACCCTCAGGGCTGTTTCGTGTGTTATGGGAGGAAGCGAGGCTTCAACCATGACCACCGAACATGCCCCATCCACAAGGCCGACACGGACGCTTACAAGAAGGCGCACGGGTTGAAGAAGCGTGCGCCCGCGGGTATCCGGGAAGCCAAGATGGAGGTGGACAAGGACGAGCTGGCCAAGCTGATGTCGTCGGTGGGGACCGAATTGGCCAAGGAGATCCAGGAGATCAAGCGGACTGCGTCCCCAGATCGGACAACAAGAACAAGGAGAACAACCAGAATGACCAGAACAAGGACAAGGACAAGAACAAGGGTAAGAAAGGGGGATGGAAGAAGGGCATCAACGACGTTGAGGCCGAGGAGAACACCCCCTCTTCCACAACCGACGCCCCCTAGCGGAGCCCCTGCAGCCAAGGGCCCCAGCTAGGGCGGTCGCAGGATGGTGACGTGGGAAGCGCCGAACCATCCCAGTCGGGAGTCGATAAGCACAAGGGGACTGCCGCGGGCGGAAGGCCCGGTCCGGCGCCCAGTCGCGGAGGCGGGGTGAGGGCAAGTGAAGGCACGAACCCTTGCACCCGTCCGTCCTTCGCGACCAAGAATGTGTTTGATGTACTACAGGATCTATCCGAGAGTATCGGAGGATCACCCGGACCGCAGCTGGATGCTGCAGATGGGCAGCCTGAGCCCATTGTCCACGACCTGCACCAGTCGCTTGTGGAGCTTCTGGAACGGCCGGAGATCCTGAGTTTGCACGCCGTGCGCCGTGTCGGTCGCGAGCGGCAGTTGCATCTTAAGGTCCGTGCCTTATGCGGGGAAGTGGAAAAGGTTTTCGACGTGTTGGTCGACACGGGAGCTCAGGTCAGCTTGGTCAAGGCTGGCCTACTTCCACCAGAGTGTCTGACCGACAGTCGGAAACCTGTCAGGCTGAAGGTGGCGAACGGCCAGTACATGGTGGGAGGCACGAAGGAAGCGGCCATTGGGCTGCAGTTCGTGAACCATCGTGAGCTGAGCCGCCCAGACCTCGGCAAGGAAATCCTCCTGCACGGTAGCTTCTAAAAGGCCGAGATGGACTGGGACATGATCGTCGGGTACGACTTCATGATGGAGACGGACTCCGGCGTCCTCCCGGCCCAGGCTTCCATGACCCTGTACCAGGACGACCAACTCTCGTGGCTTTCGTCACCTGAGCACCATGTGGAATGCCAATGGATCCACCCCGAACGCAATCAGCTCGAAGTGGCCGCGCTGGACACTGAGCCCACTGGGCCAGCAAACCAGGAGTACGGCGTAAGACCGGAAGTGGCGAACCGAGTGGTCGCGGACCTGGGAGCGTCGGATCTGGCCCTGGATGCGTTCTCTTCAGGAACCTCCGCCCATCTTCGGGTGTGTGAGAAGTACTGGAGCGCACAGGACTCCGCGTGGAAGAAGCACTGGGGTCCGCATCAGGGTCTGATGTGGATCCATTGCCCCCGCTGGGACATTCCAAGAGCGATAGCGAAGATTCGCAAGGACCGCTCCAAGGCAGTGCTGGTTGTTCCTATGGGATGCACCGAGGAGGAAACTAACCGACATTGGGTAGCCTCATTGACCAACATGACCTTAAACAAGGTCGTCCTACCGGCTGGAGAGAGTGTCTATCAGGACGCTAAGGGACAGCCCATGCCACCCCAGAGATGGCCAACGGAATTCCACTATGTGGATGGGGGCCTTGATCAGGCCGACACCACGGACTTCGTGTGTGTCAACCGCATCATAGCGGAGCCTTGGAGGCAATGCTTTGCGGTTCCCCCTGTTGACATCGAAGAATCTGAATCGGAAGAGCCCCTCACTGAAGAGGAGTGGGATCTGGTTCAGGGGTATATGGATCAGCCCTTTCACGACTGGGGAAACCAGCGTGAGGGCAAAGGCCAGGACAAAGCCTGGTGGGAAGTGGACTCGATCGTCTCTGGTTCCTATGACGGGAACACCTTCGTGCAAAGGGTGCTGGACCACCTATCCAGCCAGGACGAGCCAATCGGGGGTAACCCACCCACCTACGGCGATCTATTCCGAGGCAAGACCAGAGATGGCCCTTTGGGCCACCTGGGAAGACCGCCTGAGCCGAAGACGAGCGGGGTCGCTACCCCTCAAGTAAGCTCCGTGGTTCAAGTGCCCGGAAAAGCCAAGGCGGAGTCCGATGACTGCCCCAAGATCCAGGCATTGAGGGCCAGGCTGAAGCAGAAGTATGGTGACACCTTCTTCAGCGGAAAGCCTGTGTTTCCGCCACCGGTGCGTGGACCGTATGGCGAGGCCAAGATACGACTGAAGCAGGACCCCCGTGTGTATCGACACCGGGAGTTTGCCCTGAGGGGCGAGAGGAAAGAGGCCATGGAGAAGATCCTCCGTGACTTCATCCAGAGAGGCTGGCTCGAGCCGTGCCACTCCGAATGGGCCTCTCCGTGCTTCGTCGTCCCCAAGAAGGTTGCCGGTGAGTGGCGGCTCGTGGTCGACTACCGCGGCCTGAACGCCCAAACGCAGCACGACAGCTATACGCTGCCCCTCATTGAGGATATGCTGCAAAAACAACACCGGCAGAGGATCTTCACGGTGATTGACCTGAAACATGGTTATCATCAGATGCCTCTCGCCGAGGAGTCCCGTGCCTGCACAGCCATGAGCACCCCACTTGGACCTCTCCAGTGGAAGGTGATGCCCATGGGCGTTACCAATGGCAATGCGGCCTTTCAGCGGATGCTGGAGAACCTGCTTGAGCCGGTGCGCGACTGTGCGGACCCCTTCGTGGACGACGTGATCATCGCGTCCGGGGACCCCAGCATGAGCTACGAGGAGCTCCTGGAGGCACACGAGAGGGACGTCACTCGAGTGCTGGACCTTCTGGTTCGGCACAAGCTCACGGGCAGCAGTGACAAGGCCACCATTGCGGTAAGCGAGGTGGTCTTCGCTGGCCACGTAGTCGGGAACGGGCAGCGAAAGCCCATACCTGGCAAGGTGGCTGCGATTGAGCACTGGGAAAAGCCCAAAACGGTCTCTGAGCTACGGGCGTATCTGGGGTTCTGCAATTACTACTCGGGGTATATCAAAATGTATGCCGAGTATGCAGCCCCCATGACGACCATGCTCAAGGGCAACCGAGAGGAGACCAAGAAGGGGTCCAAGAAGGCTCTGGTCTGGAATGAAGAGTCCGACCGTGCCTTTGAGGGGATGAAGCAGGCGCTGCTATCCGTAGTGGGTCTGCACCTCGTGGATCCCGACCGAGGGTTCGTCCTGCGCACCGACGCTTCCGACTACGCCATTGGAGCTGTGTTGGAGCAAGTGCTTGACGACGGGAGGCACGTGCCCGTGGCCTTCTGGAGCCGAGTCCTGGCGGAAGGCCAGAGGCGGACGTGGACGCCCCGTGAAAAGGAGGCGTATGCCATCGTCATGGCTCTCAGAAAATGGGCTGGGTACATAGCCCTCCATCCCGTCACCGTCTGCACCGACCATCAGAGTCTGCAGTCGTGGCACAAGGAGCACGTGGACACCCCCTCAGGTCCCGCCTCCCGACAAGCAAGATGGCATGAGACCTTGGCCAAGTTCGACCTTACGGTTGTTTATATTCCTGGAAAGGATAACACCGTGGCGGACTGTCTCAGTAGGTGGGCCTATCCCGCCAGCAAGGGCATGCAGGACATCTCTGCCCATGGCGACGAGGCTGAGACCGCTAAAGCCAAGAGGATCATCGAAATGGAGCGCCTGATGGAGGAGGAGGGTGCCAAATGCTTCGTCGTCATGGCCGCGGATGCCCCCCTCGCAACGAGGGTGAGCAGAGCGGTCAGAGTACTCGCCCCTGAGGGGTCTGAGTCCGACAAGCACCTCTTCCCGGAGTCTTGCCTCCAGGACGACTGGACCGACGACTACGCCAAGTCTGAGGCCTTTGCGGCCGAGTATAGGGCTGTGACCGACCCTGATGACGGGCAGAAGTGGCCAAAGGGGCTGACTGAGGAACATGGCAAGCTCTACCGGAATGGTAAGCTGCTAGTACCAGAGTCCCGGGTGCTCGAGCTGTGTGAAGCTTGGCACCACCACATGCTGCACCCAGGGGTCAAGAAGCAAGCTCTTGACATGCAGCGTCGGTTCGAGATCGACCATATCGTTCTCTACACTGCCATCAAGAAGGTCAGGAAGGGTTGCTCGGTCTGTCAGGCCTGCAATCCCGATAACCGGAACGTCAAGGGGGAAGCCCAATGGACCCCGGTTCCTGACCAGCCCATGGAGAGCGTGGCCATGGACGTCTTCTCCATGCCCGAAGTGCACATTGGCAAGGAGACCTTTGACTGTGTGGTTCCCTGTGTGGACCGCCACAGCGGCTACGTTGTAGCCGTTCCGGCACGCAAAAAGGGGTTGCTTGCCAAGGAAGTGGCAGTCATGATGATTCTTCATTGGCTGACCGTCTTTGACATCCCCCGCACCATTTGCAGTGACCGAGGGCCCCAGTTTACTGGTGGCTGGTTCAAGGCTATGTGTTCCCTCATGGGAATACGACATGCCAAGAGCGTCGCCTATCTCAGCCGGTCTAACGGCCGTGCTGAAGTGGCTGGACGGCAGCTGTTCGAGAAGCTGCGCAAGATCCACATCACCAATCCACGGCGGAACTGATTTGAGGAAATGTGGCCTGCTCTGAAGGCCCATCATGACACCCCCACGCCGGGCGGTTTGTCCCCTCACCAGATTCTGTTCCGCAGGGACCCCCTGGGTCGGCGACTTCCCTTGTCTGGTGATGGCATGGCTATGGATGCCAAGGAATTCTTCGCGCGGCAAGAGCAAACGGCGCGGGACATCCGCCAGCAGCTTGAGAAGGAGCATGCTGAGCGTCAGAAGTCCGCCCCGAGCTCGGCAGCGCAGAAGTTCAGGGTGGGAGACCCGGTGTGGGTGATCAGACCCCGCCCTATGGGCACCCACCGCACCCTGGTTCACACCCGGCGAGGTGGTCCGCAGGATTGGTGAGGACACCTACCGAATCAAGGTAGGTCACGGACAGTTCCGGGAGCGCCACGAAAGTCAACTCCGTGTGCGGGAACCCGACCTCCGTGGCCAACATGTGTCCCTGAGCTATGCCGCACATGAGGCTGATTCGGATGATGACTTTGCTGAGCAGGACGACTATACTGTCGAGAAGATCCTGGCTCAGCGTCCGAAAGCCTCGGCACCCGGAGGTCTGGAGTTCAAGGTTCGTTGGCGAGGCTGTGGGCCGTCCCAAGACACCTGGGAACCCGTCTCCTCGTTCGTGCCGCGGGTCAATACTCCCTTCATGGAGTACATCCGCAAGCACAAGACCAAGATCCACGTTTCGGACTTGGCAGCACTCACCCGGGCGATTGCAGCCAGGGGTGCCTGATCAGCGCCCTGAGCTCTCCCCTGATGCGTTTTGAGCGCTTGTGAGGCCGACGAATCGTCCCTTACTTGCTTGCTCTCTTCCATCTTTCGGTGACAGGGTGGCCATATACCCCCCCCTGCTGAATCCAGAGGAGGGTGGCCCCTCTCTTCAATTCTATTCGTCACTCCCCCCCCTGCTGAATCCTTGGGAAACCAGGTAGGGCGACTGACCTTCATATTTTTGAGCTCTTGGGGCCTTGAAGCCCATACGTCGTTGCGCAACGGATGCCGCTGTCATCGGCATTGCGAATTTTTGGTGTGTGGTCCGGTTCCATGGCACTTGCGGAATCCAGACCAGTCGACGTGTGTCAGCTGACTATATATGGCCTGAACTCAGGCGTTTTCCCGTCCACCCCCATGCATTTGCCTTATCCTGACCGTGGCGTGGTTTGGCACTCTGTCCAGAGTGTGTTTACACGCCTATTTACCCGGCTTGTTTTGCTTTGCTGCCCTCCAGGATATCTGCATCTGTATGTTAAGTGTCATCAGCCCATTGCTGAGGGATGGACTGTTTTTCACCACGAATCGGGATACAGAGGTGCCTTGAGTCGCCGTGTACATGTTCATACCGCCTGGTCCAGCCTGGACCAGTACTTGATTACAGATTCTACTGTTTGAGTGCTCGTGATACCGTGTTGCCCTATTCGCTGTGATGTGTGGAGATCCTGATGGCGCCAGGCGGGAAGCCCAGTTGCCTGACTACACTCCCAGCGGTCCGCCACTGTCAGTCCCAGTGTGAGCCTACCGATTCGCAGACGCACTTGCATTCGGATGGCGGCCTCCGGTGCTCCTGACCTCGGTCAGTCTGCCTGGGAAACTGGTGGTTTGAGGAGTCGACGCCTCCGCCCACACTGCATGAGGACTCCCTCATGTATGGCCTTCGTGGCAGTAGGGCGAGGGAAAAGACGGCCTTGATGCCCGATCCCTTCAGGAGGAGTTCCCTTAAGATCTGGGGTTCTTGAGGAGTTCGACTATGGCACTCTGGACTCGCGTCGTATGGATATGGACATGGTGCGCCCGAGGAAGGACCCGTGGGGACTCTCCCCAGTCGGCGGGCCTTGGGAAGCTTGGGGTAGCCTGATGGATCTTTGTGGTCGCTCTCGACTTGTGGGACCACCTCGGTCGTCGTGTGTCGCCTATGTTGGCCGTGTGTGCCACTGCCACTGTGGTGGTGACCGTAGCAGCCGGCACCCGGTGCGCCTGGTATGGGTTAACGGGTCCTTTGGATGCCGAACAATCGCCGCCAGGACCCGGGACTTGATACTTGATACTATACATGTGCTACGGGCTTATACAGCATCATACTTATCTTACTGTGCTTACGGTGTGATTTGAGCAACCGCACCTGAGTCAGCCTGAAGTGAGGGTGTGACACCCCCCCCCTTCAGGGGATGGTCCTGGGTACCCGCTGCCATGCTTGGGTGTTATCGAGCCCCCCCAGGGTTTGCTCTAAGGAGGGGGGTGAAGCGGTACCCGGAACCCCATGGCTAGGTTACGGCATACAACCGGTCTCCGGTCCACTAACCCCATGTACGGAAGGGAAGACGCCCATTGACGCTCCGTTCCGTGCCGTAAAGCCCCGCATCGGCAACCGATGCACCGCCAGCGGAGATTTGTGTATCAGAATATCAGGAATCAACAGGGTTTTATTTTCATATTGTTTCCGTCAATTTTTACGCTTCCGTTCTGATACTCACTGTTTTGACTGCTGGCGGTTGGATCGCGACTTTACCGTAACCGCCAGTTTAACTGTTTATAATGGAAATTTTAACGCAATCCGTCACGAAGGCTCCAAAGCCTTCAGGAACTGCATGGACGCTTCCGCAATTTTCACATCTTACACTCGCAACCTTAATCCGAATTTTTCAGGATGTCGAAATCGGATTTTCGACTTCGACATCCCCGCACTTGATTTGACCTCTTGCGAGTGGACCTACGTGCTTCCCTATGCACGAATCAACTTCCCTTTTATCTTGCCCTCCATTTGACTCAGAAATATGGGCAAAACAAAGTTGATTCGTGAGGCCACTTGTGAGGGTCATATCTCGTGCCGCTCTCGAGTATTGACGATAAGGAAACGTGGGATGTATTCACAATACTCCCGACGTAATTTAGGAAGCATTATACGCCTTGCGTCTCCACACGTGCGCGCTAGTGTAATGGATCATGGTCAAGAGGGTAGAGTTTGCGTTATAACTCTTTAGCCATGATATTGCGTGCGTTAAGATAACTTTCGAGTGTAGCGCGCAAGTGTTGGTGTGGCATAGGAACTCTCCTTGAGTTCCTATGAGCGATTGACACAAAGTTATGCCCTTGGAGGGGCATGACATATCGTGGTGGGAGCTACCTTTTTGGGCAATATGTGGTATGTGCCATGTGTTGTGTTGCGTGCCCATTTGGCGGGTCCATTGCTCCAAGTCGAACCCGCCTATGGACCTCACATTGTGCAAGCCCCTTCTCCATACTCCCTACGGTCAATTGCGAGACTAACCTTCGTGACGGGAAGCTTGTGTGGTGATCCCGAAGCGATGCGTTGGGAGCAAGGTGTGTGTTTTACAATTTTCCATATTTTCATGTGCCCACTTGGGAAGCAGCGCTCGTAACCTTTCAAGGCGCCCCAAGTGGAGCACATATGTGGGATCGAAGGTCAATGGTGTCAAGTCATTGTGTTTAGAAGGATTAAGTGATTGCACGATCCAAGCCGGAGATATTATAATATAATTGTAGACCTTTCAAGGCACTTTTGCGTGTCTTTTTGCCAATTTTGCCGTTTTTGGCTCGTCATGATGTCAAGTGGCGACCGTATATCTCAACGTTGCGCTCAATTGACATCATGACCCAAGTATGTCATGAGGGTACATACTTCGGTCCCCAACATATCTTGGACCCGGCGAATAACTCCTCTTGAGCTTGGCATGCCGTGGCCGCCATGTTGGCGATTTGGGACTATCCCAAATCATGGGCTCACTTGGCGACCCTGCGATTCCCAATATCGGAGGAGTTGGGCGACGCCCAAAAGATATGTTGGACCAACATGACTTGACACCAATCCTATGGCACTCTCCGGTCCGAGTCGGGCATGTGCCTCATTTGCCCCAACCATGAGTGTGCGCATTTTTGGCCATTTTGAGCAATTTTCCACTTTTGCTGCCCGCTGTGCACTATGTTCTAACCCTCGTGCACGCCGAACGCATGGACCAATGGACCATATATGACATGGGTGTTATGGGTAATGGTCCCCATGGTCCACACACCACGTGGGCGAAGCGGAGCCACCTTCGTTAAGGCGCTAGCCCAAAGTGAGTGTGGGCAATTTTGCAATTTTGGCATTTGTGGACCCAATTGGGATCGTCACCACGCCAAGTGGCATGGAGATCTTTGAGAGCCAAGTGCATGGGAGTCTCCGTTGGGTTTGAGGTTTGAGGTTTGATTTTGCGGGTACTAGACGCTTTTCGGCCCCGGGGGGCCACCTGGTCGGGCCAGGTGATATCCTCCCCACCGGGTCCTAGTGGGGGGCCCTCCAAGACGCACCTCCTGCCTGGTGGCGGAGTCCCCCGGGTTCACAGAGCTCGGAGCCCCGTCCTTCCCCGGCGTCCCCGTTTCGCCACTCCCCGGTCAGTGCATCAATTCGCAGCCGTGGCCGCGGGCGCTTACCCACTGCGTCGCCCCCCTAATGCGTGGTCGCCCGGGGCACCGGCGCCGCCGGGCCCGTGCTACTGGCTTGTCGCCAGTGGGACCCCCTTGGGCTGGCGCGGAGGCTGCCTAGCCTAGGGGTTGGGGCGTGGCGCTGTGCGCCACTACTGCCTTGGCGGGTGCAGTGTCCCGTCTGTGTGTGCGCGGCGCTCGCGGCCGGTTCGGGGGGGTTCGGGCCGGTACCTGGTGTTGTGTCTCCCCTTCTTCCCCCTTCCCGCCCCGCGTATCCCGCGTTGCGTGTGGCGGGCCGTCCCGTCCGGGTGTCCCTTATCCTCGCTCGCTGGTACGCCATTCCATGTGGTCTGTGCGTTCCGCGCGCTCGGTCCGGTTGCCCTTCTGGTGGTCCCCGCGTGTCCTTTTCGTGTGTGTGCGCTCGCGCTCTCGCGGTGTCCGCTCCCCGCTGGGTGGTGTGGCGCGCGCATCTCGCGTGGTCCCGGCACTGGGCGCTGGTAGGGCCGTTCCATGTGGTCCGTGCCCCTCCGCGTGTCCTGCCCCGGTCCCGTGCTCCGTCTGGCGTGCTTGGGGGGGGGCGGTCCGGTCCCGGTTCCCTCCTACTTGGCTTGGGGTTGCGGGGGCGGCGGCTGGGCGTCCCCGGGGGGGTGCCTTCGTCCGTTGCGTGGGGCGTTCTGGGTCTTGCGTTCCTCTTCCCTCCTCCGCCCGTCCACTAGGTGGGCTGTCGGGGTCTGCGTTGCGGGCGTGCGGTTGTGGGGGCCCCGCTCTGTTCTTGCGGGGGGGGAGAGAGGTGTCGTCTTGGTGTCCAGGCGCCGGCCCGCCGGATTCTCATGACGAGCCTGATGCGCACGGAGCTTCGCCCTGCGGGATGCGTGGGGGGGTTGGGGTGACCGTGGCTGGAGTGGTGCTCCAATGTCCCGGTTCATGGCCCAGCAGAGCAGCCCTACCGCGGGCTTACTCTTAGCACAGGGGGAGGGGGTTGCGGGCGCGTTTGTTCTGTGACCCAGGTGCCGGTGTATCTCTGAAGGCAGCCGCCCCGGAGGTAGCGCACCAGGCGCGCGCCGCGAAGGAGCTGGTTCGAACCCCGGGATCGGTGGTCTCCCACCGATCCCTTCGAATACCGGGCGAGGCCTCCCATCGACCTGTTTGAGTACAGGTGACGGTGCGCACTGCTGCAGGGCTGGGTGGGCCCCATGTCTTTTGTTTTTCTTGGGTGGGGGGTAAAACGAACGAGACCTCCAGCCGATCCACCGGTATCGGTGGTGGCGCGAGTTGCTGGACGGGGGGGTGGTTCCCGCGTCGCCAACTAGAGAGCTCTACGTGCAGGGATCCCAGGAGCACCAACGCCCGGGATCGAACCCCCGCACTGGACGATTGAAGACCGACGCTCTCACTACTGGGCCGCGGGAGTCTCTTACGCCACTGAGGGGTGTCGTCGGCTATGAATCCAGTCCTGAGGGTGGGGCTGTGCGCTGTGAAGCGTGTTGCGCGTGCCGGGAGGCCCCAGTCCACGCGCACGGGGTCGGGACAGGGGGGGAGGGGGCTGGGTGGGGTGCGTTGGATCGCCGACTGACGTGCACAGGGGTAAGAGGCGGGCAGTAGCACCACCGGGTCGCCGACTGACTGTAGGGCGGGGGGTCGCTCTGCCTCTTCCCGTCCCTCTGCCTTCCCTGGGCAGGCAACAAAGCGGGCGTCACTGGCGTTGGGCTGTCCATGGGGGGCGTGGCCCCCCATACCACTCCGGTTCGTGTTCACCCAGCCTCTCCGGGTACGATCTGTGCGGCGTCCCGGTGCGCAGGCGTGGGCCCGCTTGTTCTTCGCGGCCCCCTTGTGGGCCGGCGGCCGGAGCGGGGGGGCGGGTCACACTCCGGCTCCCCTCTCAGGTGGGGGGGGCCCATCCCTCTTGCCTCGGGGGGGGTGTCGCGCTGCGGCCTCCCCGCTCTCGTTCCGGGCGGCGGCCTGCGGTACCCCTTTCTGGCCCTCCCCTCCGGCGCGCGCGTGCGGTCGGGGCTGAAGTGCCGCCCCGGGGCGGGGGGGGGTGAGGGGCGCCCCGTGGACCGCTCCCCTGGGGGCCCCGGCTGACCTGCAAACCCCCCCTCTGTCCCCTCGGAGTGGGCTGTGGTCACGGGAGGGTCATGCGGGGCGCGGCCTCCTTCGTGTTCCGTTGTGCGCGTTGCTCCGGCACGCCGGTGTGGGTTCGTGGGGGCAGGTCCAGCCGCCGTTGCCCTTACCGTGTCGCCGTTCCTCCTGTGGGTGGGGGCGCCCCCCCGGCCCTGGGGGGGCGGAGGGCCGCGCCTGTGGCTCCCCAGCTGGGGTGGGTGCGGGGGGGGGGGGGGGGCGCCGCCCCGCTCGCTCTCGGGACTGTGTGGGAGGGGGGGGGGGGGGAGTGGGGGGGGTCCTTCGGTCCCCTGGCGATGCCCCCTGTCGGCCAAAAAGGGGGGGGGGGGGAGGGCGGCTTGGCGGTCCCGGCCCCGGGGGCCAGCCATCGGCCAGGGGGGTCGCGCCCTTCCCCCGCCCCCCTCTACCGAGAGCCGGATCCTCACGCAGTCCCTCCCTGGGGCCCCTCATCTCCCGGCCGCTGCCGCGCGGCGCTGGCCGGCCGGGGGTGGCCGTGAGGGTCAGCGGTCAGTGGTTAGCGGGTTGCGGGGCCGCTTTCCCTGGGTAGGCAACAAAGCGGGCGTCCCTTGGTGTCGTGCTGTCCATGGGGGGCGTGGCCACCCATACCATTCCGGTTCGCGCCCACCCGGCTTCTCTGGGCACGATCTGCGCGGCGTCCCGGTGCGCAGGCGTGGGCCCACTTGCTTCCCGCGGCCCCCATTGGAGCCGGCGGCTGGGGCGTGGGGGCGGGTCACACTCCGGCTCACCTCTCGGGCAGGGGGGTCCGTCCCTTCTGCCTCGGGGGGTGGGGGCCGGGGCCCCTGCGGCTGGCGGGCCGGTGGGGGGGCGGGGGGGGGGGGGGGTGTCGAGCCGCGGCCACCCTGCTCTCGTTCCAGGCGGCGGCCTGTGGTACTCCTTCCTGGCTCTCTCCGTGTCGCCGGTGCGCTCCCTTCCGGCGCGCGCTTGCGGTCGGGGCTGAAGTGCCGCCCCGGGGTGGGGGGGGTGAGGGGCGGCCCGTGGACCGCCTCCCTGGGGGCCCCATCTGACTTGATACCCTCCCTCTGTCACCTCGGAGCGGGCTGTGGTTACGGGAGGGTCATGTGGGGCGCGGCCTCCTTCCTGCTCCGTCGTGCGCGTTGCTCCGGCACGCCGGTGTGGGTTCGCGGGAGCAGGCCCAGCCGCCGTTGCCCGCATTGCGCCGCCATTCCCCCTGAGGGGGGGGCGCCCCCCCGGCCCTGGGGGGGCGGAGGGCCGCGCCTGTGGCTCCCCTGCTGTGGTGGGTGCGGGAGGGGGGGGGGGGTGGGGGGGCCGTCTCCTCGCCCGCCCCCGGGTCTGTGCGGGGGGGGGGGGTTGGGGGGGGCCCTTTGGCCCCCTGGCGATGCCTCTCGCCGGCCGTGGGGTGGGGGGCGGGGGCGGCATGGCGGCCCTGGTCCCGGGGGCCAGCCATCGGCCAGGGAGTCGCGCCCTTCACCCGCCCCCCCTATCGAGAGCTGGATGCCCGCGCAGGCCCTCGCCGGGGCCCTCACCTCCCCGGCCGTTGCCGCGCGGCGCCGGCCGGCCGGGGGTGGCCGTGGGGGTTAGCGGTCAGTGGTTAGCAGGTTGCGGGGCAGCCGGTTCCTCCCCGCGCATGTCGCCCCCGCACTCCCTCCCGCGGGAGGCGGCGCGCCCCCGCACGTCGTGCCTTACCGTGGGGGGGGCGTGGGTCAGGGGGCCCATCCCCCCCCCCAACCCTCCCGTACCCGCCGTCTGGGCCTTCACTTGCGCCGCCGCTTGTGTGGGGGCTGGGGCTGCGGCGGCGGCGGGTTGTGCCGGCGGTAGCGCCAGTGGGCGAGGGCGCTACGCAAAGCCCGGGGGAGCCAGTTGTTGGCGTCCGCATCCGTGATGCGGAGCACCGCTCCCCCCTCCAGGAAGGCCGGCCACGTCGGCTCCCTGTCGGGCCACGCCGCCCGGATCACTGACCTGAGGACCCTCTCGTGGTCCTCTGGGGCCGCCCACCCCCCCGGGGGTGCCTCTCGGTTTCCTCCGTCCCTCCGGAGGAGCACGGCATCGAAGGGCCGGTTCCGCGACCTCCTGGAGGTCCCCTGGTTGGCCCAGCACAACCACCCGTACACTTCTCCCACCAGGGGGAGGGTCTCGCCCCCCAGCGGGTCCGGGACTGCGCCCCAGTCCTCGTCCCATGGCCGGCTCTCCTCCGCCCCCCGTGCCGGCCCCCCTCGCTGCTCCTGCACCTGCGGCGCCGATGCCACGCCCCGTCCCCCCTCCGCCGAGGCCATCCGCGCCGGCTCCGCCCTCGGCGCGGGGGGGGCTTGCTGGTGCTGGTGTCCTGGGGGTTGGGGGGGGACGAGCTCGCCGGCGTCAGGGTCGATGTTGTAGAGGTGGTGGTGGTGGTGGTGGTGGTGGTGGTAGGTGTGGTGTGCCGGCATCTGTTGGATGCCCGGGGGGATGCACCTCACCGGCTGCACGTCCGGCTGCGGGGGCGCTCCGCCCTCTGCCCCCCTCCCCTCGCCCCGCCCCCCCCCCTGGGCTCCCATGCCCCGTCCCTCCTGTCCCTTGGGGCCCTTGCCCTTGCCCTTGCCCTTGCCCTTGGGCCCCTTTCCGGTCCCGTGCCCGTGTCGCGGGTCCCGCCTCTCGTCCCCCACGCCCTGGCCCGCTCGCTCTCCCATCCCCCCTTGTCCTGCCTCCTGCGCCTGGGTACCCTTCTCGCGCCCCTGAGCACCCTTCCCGTGCCCTGGCCCCTCCCCGACCCCCTGCCCGTGTCGCGGGTCCCGCCTCTCGTCCACCACGCCCCGGCCCGCTCGCTCTCCCACCTCCCCTCGCTCCGCCCCCTGCACCTGGGCTCCCTGCCCGCGCCCCTGCGCGCCCTTCCGGTGCCCTGACCCCTCCCCTGCCCCCTGCCTGTCACGCCGTCCGCCGCTCCCCTCCCCCTCGCCGCTGCGCCCTTCCTGGACCACTCGCCGGGCGTCCCGCTGCCTTTGCAGTTGCGGCAGCGTGACGCCCGGCGGCGAGCGCTCGCGCGTCCGGGGGCGGACGTGCCGCTCCCGCCCCGGGGGGAAGGGCTTGGGGGGGTACGGCTTGGGGGGGCTGGTGTGGGTGTGGGCGGGGTTGGCGTGGGCGCGGTACTTCGCGCTCTCCCTGCCCACTGCTGCTGCTGCGGCGGCCGCCGGCGAGGCGTCCGCGGCCCGTGCGGGGTTCTTCCCCCGCTTGCGCGGCGTGCCAGGGGCCGCAGCCCCTCTCGCGCCCTCCGCACTCTCCTTCGCTGCCGCGGCGGCCGCCGACGAGGCGCCCGTGGCCGCGGTCGCAGACCCTCGCACAGCCTCCTCGGTCTTCTCTGCTGCCGCGGCGGCCGCCGGCGAGGCGCCCACGGCCCGTGCGGGGTCCGTCGCAACCCCTCTTGCGCCCTGCTTGCTCTCCTGCGCGGCTGCGGCAGCCCTCGGCGACGCGTCCGGCTCCTGCGCCGGGGCTGCCCCCCTTGCCAGCGGCGTGCCGGGGGCCGCGGCCGGGGCCGCGGCGTGGCTCGCCGCGGTCTCCGCCTCCTGCGCGTCAGGGCGGGGCGGGGCGGCGGGGCTGGCCGCTTGGGCGGCGGGGGCGGCCGTCTCGGCTGGCCCAGGTTCCCGGGCCGGCGGCGGCGGCCCAACCACCGCCGCCTCCGCCAGCCTCCGCTCCTCGCGCTCCGCGAGGGTCTCTCCCGTCCACTCTGGGGAGGAGACGGGGGAGCGGGAGCGGGACCGGCGGTGGTGGCGGTCGTCCCGCCCGAGGGACCCATCGGAGTCTGCCATCACTGTTACTCTGGTAGGCATGCGTGGTGGCAGGCGCGCCCTTCCCACTACCTCCTGGTGCATCAGTGCCGTGCCGTGGGCAGTGCCGTGTGGTGCTCTGCGGGGGGGGGGGGGACGGGGTGGGGGGCCGGCTGTGGCGTCAGCCCCGCACGGCCGGGGGTCCGCGGCCATCCACCGGCATTGGGAGGGGAGGCGGGGGAGCCACGCGGCCCACGCGTCGCGCCACAGCTCCCAGTCTGGAGCGGGCTCAGGGCCCTGGGCCCCCGGGGGTCGTCGAGCGGTGTCGGGGGCAGCCGCACCAGGTGGACCCCCGTAACGGCGGTGACCTCCTGTGTGCGCAGGAAGGTGTGTACTCCGTCCCGCGCCGCGGGCGCCGGGAGGGGGGGGCGGGGTACGGGTGTGGCCCCATAGAGGTGGGTGGGGGTGATCCCCAGGATCCGCCCCGGGCCCCCGCGGGTCGCGACGACGAGGAGGAGGAGGGGGGTGCCAGGGCACTCTTGCCAGAGGACCTGCCCCCTGTGGTGGGCACCCCTGGTCCTGGAGAGGGGGGGGGACAGGTCTGGATTAGCCCAGCCGCGGGGCGCGTGCGTCGCCGGTGGGAGAGCGGGGCACCAAGTGGGCTCCCTGGGGAACGCCTCGTAGACGACGGCGTACGGGGGGGTAGGCCCGGTGCCGTCATACACCGGGTTGGTCGGCCGGGGGCGGGCGGACGCCTCGTCCGCGCCTTCCACGAACACCGTGACCTCGCCCACCTCCAGGTCCTCGTCCGGCGGCTGTAGAAGGTGGAGCGCCGCATCCAGCTCGGACACTCCCGCCGGGTACGTGGCCCGCGCCTGGTTCAGGTACGGGGCCGCGTCCCCGGGGTAGCGCGTCCTGAGGGCGTGCAGCAGGGCTGGGGCGCTACTGCGGAGGGACATGGCAGACCCCGCTCCCGTCAGCCGGAGGGTGTCCCCCATGGACAGGGGCCGGCCCGACCGATTGGACTCGCGCCACTCCATCCAGTGCCCGTAGAGGGCCGCTTCCGGGCTGATGAGCCCCGGCCGGACGGGGTTCACGATCCGGTGCATTGCCGGGAGCAGCGTAGGGGCCCCCGCTCCGTTCAGGGCGCGGGCGGCCGGGAGGGCGGTCTCGTTGAGGAAGGGCCTCGCATTGCCCTCCAGGTCGCACCGTGCGGCAGCGTGCGCTGCTTTTGCCTCCGCCACCGCGTCCGCCACCAGGCCCCGGACGGCCGCCTCCTGCGCTCTGCGGCGGGCCCTGGTGTGCCCCGGCCCATCACCCCGTCGGCGTGGCATGGTGCTGCGGGCTCTGCAAAGGGCGGCGGCGGGTGGGGGTTAGGGGGCGAACACGTGCGACAGGTGCGCAATGGATGTGGGGTCCCGCAGGTGCACGTGGATCCACAGAAGGGCAGCGCCCGCGGGGCCCGCCTGTTCGTGCGAGGGGCCGTGTGCCCCCTCGATGCGCCGGCGCAAGGCCTCCTCCTCTGTGCGCCTGCGCGGACCTGCGGGAGGTTCGGGCCAGGGGCACGCGGCTACCTGGGTGCACCGCTCGCACCTGTTGGCGCCTGTCGCCGCTGCGGAGGACACCGTGTCACGCTCTCCGCAGAGTCGGCAGGTGTGTGGGAGGTTGGAGGGCGGCGACCAAGGGTCGAGATGGCGGAGCCAGAGGTCGTCCCACCTCTGTCGGAGGGGGTCCCGGATCTCCAGCAAGCGGGCGCGGACTGACACGGACGCGGCGCCGGTAGTCCTTGCCAAGCGTCTTCCGCTGGACCTCCTGCCACGTGTCGCCGGGGAGGATCCCGTGGTCGTGGAAGGCGGCGATGAGGTCGTCCCACGCCGGGCGAGGGTGCCCCTGGGGGGGGCTCGCCATGTACACGTGGCGCCCGGTGAGGTGGGGCGTCAGCGCGTCCCATTGGCACCCGTTCGCGGTGTCTCTGTGGAGGAGGGCCAGCAGGGTGCCGTCCGCGACTGCCTCCCACCCCACTCGCAGCCCTTCGCAGCCGTCCAGCTCCTGGCGCAGCGCGGCTGCGATACCGGTGGGGAGCATGAGGAGTAAGGGCCCCTGGGTGTCGCCCAGCCGGGACAGGGCGTCGTCGTATACCGGCCCCCCCGCTTTGAAGTGCGCCACGGTGAGTTGGGTGGCCCCGTCCTCTGGGGGGTGCCACCGGACGGTGGCCGCAGCGTGTCCCCACGTGCGTATCTCCGTGGCCCGGAGCACGTTGGCGGTGTGAAGGACGATGCGGGGCGGGACGGGCGTCCTGACGAGTGAGGATACGTCCCCAGTCCATCCCGTTTGCGGCCCCGGGGCCGCCTGCAGCCATTCCCAAGTCGCCGCGTCCGACGGCTGGTCAGGTCTCGCCCCGCGGACCATGGTGGGTCTCGGCCGGGTGTCCGGCCCCCACCCCCGGAGCGGGATGGCGGCGTATCGTTGCGCAGGGGTCTCCGGGGCGCGCGTGGCGGCGCACCACCGGCCCCACTCCCGCGCCCACTCCTCCCCCACGATGCGCGCCTCCCATGCGGTCATGGAGCCGCGCCCGATGATCCACGGTGGGAAAAGGGCGTCTTGCAGGTGCCTCGAGAACCCCCCCGGCAGGTCCTGATACGGGTGGGGGCTCTCCTGGAGTACGCACTCCAGAGTGCCATTCACAACACGGAGGGAGGCTACGAAGTCCTTGTCAGGGCGCGGGGGAGGGGGAGGGTGGTCGCCCTCCGCCGCAGTGAGCCACCGGTGCGCCCGGGCCGCCGCGCTTAGGGGGTCGTGGAGGAGTTGCTCCAGCCGGTGGTTGCGAAGCTCCCACGCGAAGTCCCCCAGCCGGAGCATGTGGTGGAGGAAATCGTCCACCGAGGTCCCTCCCGGCGGGTCGTATCGGGTTATGGCGCGGAGCTGCGCCTCCGCGTCCTCGGGCACCAGTCCGGAGCAGAACACCTCCGTCCACGTGGCGCCTGCGGAGCGCCACGAGGCCACCCACAGGGCCTTGTCCCCAGGTGGGAGGTGGCGGGCCGCCTCGTGTACCGCCTGGCGGTAGTGGGGCCAGAGGAGCCGCGAGTGGGTGCAGCCCACGTGCATGTGCACCGGGGTCTCTTCCGGGCCGCCGCAGAAAAGGCACGGTTGCGGGACGATGGCGACGCCGGAGAGCCGCTCCTTCCGGACGCGGAGCCTGCGCTGCACCGGCGTGTGGCCGTCTCGGGCCCGCAGCGCCCGGCGGTTGGTGGCCGCCGCGGTGAGGTCCCGGGCGTGGACGTAGGCCGTGGCGTGGGCCGCGCCCAGAGGTGTGTGTCCCCGGTGCGTCAGCGCATGGTCCGTCTGCGCCCGTTGCGCGACCTCGCCGAGCACCCGCATCGTGGGGGGCCGTACATCGAGATGGCCGTCACGGCCGGCGACGATGAGTTGGGCGTGGCCAGGGTCCGGGGGCGTGCTCTGCAAGACGGTGTCCTGGGACGCCGCCCAGTCAGCCTTGTGCAGTAGGGCGTCACTGTGGTGCGAGGTGGCTCGGACGTACCAGAACGGGTGCCCGGCGTGTTGCCCCCGCGCGCACAGGCCGTCCCGGAGCCACCTCAGGGGCATCTGGTTGACCACCTTCGCTGCGCCCGCGGGGACCCCCGTGGTTCGCTCGCGATCTGCGTGCCGCAGGAGGTGGAGGATGACTTCGGCGTCCACCGTGTGGACCCATGGTCGGTGTGCACCGTATTGTAGGGGGAGGGAGGCGGCCACCCCCTCTCCGTCGGGCACCGTGCCCGAGATGGCCACCGCCCACGTGCGGGTGAGGTCGGCGGCGAGAGCTACGCTGGTGGCGTGTTTGCAGGGTCCGCCCCCGGACGTGTCAGAGGAGGTGTGTCCCCAGGCCTCCGGGATCCAGTAGTATCCGGTGGGGCTGAGCCACCCCGCGTTGAGGTCGGTGGAGTGCCACCGGACGTCGGGGTGGCTGTGGGTCAGTTGGTCCACGCTCAGCGCCCTGGTGTCGCCTGGGCTGATCGCCGGGTGGTCGTGCAGCCGGATCTCCGCTCCGGCGACCGTGCTTGCCCAGGACCGTAGCGCCGTCACATGTTCCTTGAGCCACGCCGGGCCCCCGCGCTGGTGTACCACCAAGTGTCCTGTGTCCTCCGGACGGTCCTCCAGCGCGTGCACCGCCATGTGTGGGTCGTGCGGCACCCCCGTAGCCACCAGCAGGGCGGTGCCACGGGGGAGCCCACGGGGTTCGGGCTGGCCTGCCCCCACTTGCACTATCACCCACTCGGCCCGGAACTGCGCTTGTCCCGCCGCTTGGGTGCATTGGTCGTCTGTGGTCACCAGCCACAACGGCGTCGGCGCGTGGGGCCGGGGGCGTAAGGGCTCTGGCCACGCCACGTCCGCGTTGGGCTCTTGGTGCTCGCTTTCCGCGAGTACGTCGCGGAGGATGTACATGAGGGCCGCTGGCGGGTGGTACGCCGCCCCCCGCGTGGGGGGGGACAGGCCGTCCCGGCGGCGGTAGCCCCCGACGTGGAGGTGCAGGCCGTCCGGGGTCACCCGTGGGCCGGTGTGAGCGTCCTGCTTAGCCCTCGTGGGGTGGACGAGTCTCAGGCGGGGGTCCCGTGTGCCGGTGGTGTGGAAGAGGTGGGCCAGGGCATCGCGCCACCCGGGGTGGTTGGTGGGCCCTTGCTCATGGCGGCAATAATGGAGGTGTTCATCGGCGCATTGGTTGAGGCACTCCCGCACCGCCGTCGGCCACGGATCGTCGTTGTCGGGGAAGGGGTGGCGTGGCCCGTGGTGCCCATGCCACGGCGTTGCGTGTGGCACCGTCAGGCGGCATGTGTCGCGGTGTCGCAGCTTGGCGGTGCGCAGCGTGACAATTTTGCCCGGCGGGGACTGTAGTTGGACATGAGCCGCCCTGGGGCACGCGATGGGGTTGTACATCCCCACTCCCAGGGCGGCCAGGGCCCGGGGTATGCGGTGGACCCAGTTGCCCCCCGCCAGAGTTGCGAACTCCGGGACGGGGTAGTGCACCTCGGGGCATATTCCGTGCGCGCCGGCTATCTCCCAGAACATCTTGGTGACCTCCGCGCGCACGGAGGTTGCGCGGTGGTGGACGAGTGTACCCACGAGGGCCACCGCTGCCTGCTGGCACCGCGTGGGCACCCGTGTGAGCCCCAGGTGCCGGTCATCCTGCAGGCTGTCCCGCGAGGCGTCGAAGGCGTATCGTGCCCTGTCCTTCGCGACCTGGACCGTGATGTGGTCCAGGTGGCGTGCAGTGTCGGAGTCGTCGGCGATGAAAGGGGCGACGTACTGCGTCACCCCTCCGAGGATCGCCAGGATGACGTCCTGCACCACTTTTGGTGGCGCGAGGGTGTTAAGGCACCAGTGGTGCACCGCCGCCAGGCGTAGCCGGTGCTTGCGCTGCAGGGAGAACTCCCCGTCCGGCTGCAGCTGGAGTCCCAGGTAGGGGACGGAGTCCGCCGCTGGTACCCAGTACCACGGGTTTTCCAGGTGGGGGCAGAGGCGCAGCTGCAGGCCCGGGACCCCCTCCGTGGTGGCCATGGCGCACTTGCGGGGTATGAGCTCCATGCCCATCATCCCCAGGTACGCGGCCACCGCCTCCACGCCCTCGACGAAGTGCTGCAGCGTGTGGGCCACCACCAGCAGGTCGTCGATATAGGCCTGGATGAGGCCGTGCTCGGCCCCTCCCGGCGGGCGCAGGCGGTGCCCCTGTGCCCTGAGCAGGGGCTCCAGGAGGAGCGCGTACAGCAGGGGGCTCTCGGGGTTGCCCTGCCGGACGCCGCGTAGCATGTAGACGGGCTGCGTTAGCCCGTGTGCTGTGACGATGCGCAGCCTGGCGCACGTGTGGAGGAAGAGCAGGAGGTCAATGACGTCCGGCGGCACGGAGAGGTGGCGCAGGATGAGGTGGAGGGCGCCGTGTGGGGCGGTGTCGAAGGCCTTGCGGGCGTCGAAGGAGAAGACGTAGTTGGGCCTTCCCCGCTGGAGCTGCCGCTGCGCCATGAACAGCGGGGGGCCTGTGTTGGAGCCAGGGAGGGCCCCCTGCTGCCAGTCGCTGACCACCCCGTGCCGTGTGAGCACCTCCGTGATGCGCTGGGTGAGGGGGCCCGTGAGCAGCTTCATGTCCAGTTGGCCCAGGGCTATGGGCCTGTAGTCGTCCAGTCTGGCAGAGCCCGGTACCTTGGGGCTGAGCCAGATGTGCGCGTCCCTCCAGTGCATCGGTGGCGGGGCGCCGCGGAGGATGGCCCGGTAGGAGTGGACCAGGAGCCACTGGACGGGTGCCGGGAGGGCCTTGATGAAGCGGGCCTCCACGTGGTTAGGACCCGGGGCCTTGCCATCGGCCTTGTCCAGGGCGGACTTCAGGTCCTGCATGGAGTACTGCTGGACCTGTGTCCAGGCTCCCTCAGGGACCCGGGGGACGTGGCGGCCGAGGACCGCCTGGAAACCCGGGAGGTCCACCGGGCGTTTGTCATACAGTTCTCGCCAGAAGGCGCGAACTGCGAACATCACGTCGTGGGCCTCCGTGAGGAGCGTTTGGGTGTTGGGAACCCGCACGTTCCAGAGGCCTGACGGGCCTGGGGCCTCTACCTCTATGGCTCCCCGCACGGCTTTCCATCGCTGGGCGATGTCGGGGGCGTGGCGGCGCCAGAAGTCCTTGATGGCGCGCTTGCGGTCTGCCGCCAGGAGGGCGCGGAGCTGGCGAATGTCCTCCTCGAGGGCGGCTGCTTGCCTCTCCAGCTCCTCCTGCAGCTGGCCCTGCGTGGTCGGGCGGAACCCGGGCGACACACTCTGCAGTTCCTCCGTGAGCCGGAGCGCCGCCTCGGACCGGATGCCATGCCTGGCCGCGTCCGCCTGGTACGCTGCCGGGGCGCGCGCTGCCAGGGTGTCATAGCGGAGGACCGCTGCCTGGAGCTGCTTTCCGCTCTCCGGGAGGTCCCCCTCCGCCGGGTCCGTTCCCGCCTGAGACGGCTGCCGGCGTCCCACCACGCGCGCCAGGGCGTCATGCGTCGCGTGGAGGTGTTCGAACACCTTGTCCGACGCAGCCGCGGGCATGGACCCGTAGTCGTGCTGCTCTGCGGGACCCAGCCAGGGCGCAAGGGAGGGTTCATCCTGAGCGGCGGTGACCGCCGCCCACAGGCAGTGTTGGACGGGCGCGGCCTCGGCGTCGTACGGGAGGAGGCGGCCTTCCGTGTGGCTGTGGAGGGTGGGCATCGCCGCGCACCCCGCTGCGCTGAGGAGGCCCGGCAGGGCCAGGCGGACCGGGAGGTGGTCCGAGCCGACCACCTGGGGGTGTGCCATGCCGCGAGCCCAGACGCTCTCCCACAGGGACCACGGCAGGAGGGGCTCGTTGACCAGGAAAGTGTCCACCCTGTGCTGGGACGGGTGGAGCGTGGGGGTCATGTCCTCCTCGCCGCCTGCCGCGGCTCTTCGGAAGCCGCAGGCTTCCCAGCCCGCTCGGAAATGCTCCGTGGCCGGGTTGGCGGGGACATCCATGTAGATGTTGGTGTCACCGGCGATGACCACCGGGTGCCTCCCGCCGAGGCTGCGTGCCGTGGCATACATTTGTATGTCGGCCCAGAACGCCGCCCGTCCCGCCCACGGGGAGCAACCTGCTTGCGGCCCCTGGACGTTGATGAGGGTGAGGCCTCCCCCGTCCGTGCGGATCTCCAGGGCCGCGGCTTTCCCGGGGACAATTTCCGTGAAGCTGAGCACCTCGTGCTCCGCCACGTACTTGCTGCTGACCGCGGTGAGGAGGCCCCCCCCTCTCGAGGTGGAGGTGGCCCCCGTCTCCGCCAGCCGGCTGCTGAAGTAGGCGGTGTACCCCTTGTCCCGGAGCGCCGCGGCCACGTGCATCTCCTGCGCCCTGGTGGCGATCCCCGTTTCCTGGAGCATGATGGCAAAGCCCCCCTCCTGGGGCAGCATGCCGGTGATGAGGTGCTCCTTGTCGGTACAGGCCGCCGGCCCCCGGCGCCGCCGGAGTGTGTCCCGGAGTAACCGGTCTGGCGGCACGAGGCCGTTGCGCAGGTTCCACGAGAGGAGCCACAGGGCGTCGCCCGTCGTGTCCTCCTGGAGTCAGCTATCCCGCGTCGGCATCGCCGCCGGGTTCGCTGGTGCCGCCAGGGCATCTGGGTACGCCGCATCCGCTGAGCCCGTTCCCAGCGGGGCCCACAGGGGGGCCCGGGGGACCGGGGGAGTCAGGGGGGCCAGGGGGGCCAGCCCCGCGGGGATGGACATGGACCCTGGTGGGGCCGCACCGCCGGCCCCCGGGGCCGCTCCGGGTGCCTCCTCACCTCCATCTGCCTGGTCAGCTGCCTGGGGCGGGGGGCGCCGGGTGTACGGGGCGTGCCACGGGGACCTCCGTGCTCTCCCCTGCAGGATGTTGGCGGCCGCCTCCTTGTCGTCCGCCGGGGCCGCAGCGTGGACCGCGTGCCACGCCAGCTGTTCCAGCATTGCCCCGCTGGTGTAGTACTTGTCCGCACACAGGGGGCATTTCGTCGGCTCCGTGGCCCCTCGCGCCGGGGAGAGCTGCACTGACTTCCGAATGGCGCCCTCCGCCGCTGGTTCGAAGGGCAGGTTGGCCAGCGGCACCGTGTGTGGTGCCAGCGTGCGGCCCGGGGCCGCCGCATCGAGGGCTCGCGTCGCGGGCGCGGGCCCGAGGCCTCGGGCGGCATCGCGCTGCGCGTCTGCTTGCAGCCACGTTTGCCAGTGCGTGGAGCCGATTTGGCGGTCGGGTTTGCTCCTCCACCGCAGGTCGTGGAAGGCCTGTAGCCAGTGGTAAACCGTGGTCGGGACCGCCAGCTGGAGCTCCAGGTCGGCGGGGTGCGCCGCTGCCGGCCACACTCCCGGCCTCGCCGCCCGGGCGTTGTCCTTCAGCCTGACCTGGAGCAGGAGGGCGTGGTGTTCGCCCTCCCGCAGCGCCTTGATGATCATGCGTGTGCAGTCTGCCACGCGGATCACGGCTTCGGGCCCCGGCAGGCGTTCAGGGTCGCAGACGACGATGTGCGCGTCCGCCAGGCTGAACATGCAGACCACCCACTGTGGGTTCTGCTGCCCCCGTTGGGCCACCGCCAGGGTAGCCGCTGGGCGGGCGTGCGTGATGGGCCCCGCGTGGAGGTCCGGGACGTCCGTGGCCCTGATGGCGTCTCCCTGCCACGCGGCCCGTAGATGATCCTCCTGGTCGGGGCTCCACACCAGTGTGGGGGGGTTGACCCACCCCGGTTCCTGCCTCTTGTTGGGGGCGCTGACAGTGTGTAGCAGGACCGCCAGCGGCCAGGGGTCCGCCGACATATAGTAGGCCTGGGTGGGCCCCTGTCGCCAGTCGACGTGGGACAGGGGCAGGAAAGCCCCCTGCCTGGCGGTGCTGTGCCAGACCATCCATCGGCCTCCGGCCAGGATGTGCGACCGGTACCCTCCGGCGTGGCCGTGTACGATGGCTTGGTAGCCTGCCGTCTGCAGTACCAGTGCCTCCCCCTGCTTAGGCCCGGGCGGGGGTGCGCCATCGCCCGCACCCCAGACGCGGGTGCGCCCGCGGAGTGTGGCATGCCACGGGTCTGGTGCATCGCGCTGGGGCCCTTGTATGCATCCCGCAATTTGCGCCGGGCCGTGGTGGTGGACGAAGCTCTCCCCGCCGTCTGCTAGCAAAGCCGCCGCGACGACGTATAGTTGCTCTGCCGTGAGGGGTGCCGTCGGCTCGTGCGTCGCGGCCGGCCGTCGGGGCAGCGTGTCGCGGCAGGGGACGTGGGGCAGCAGCTGCGCCGGCCACGCCGCCACTGGACCCATGGTGACGGCCGCGACCGCGGACGCCAGCGCCGTGCGGTCCGTGGGCCTGTACTGCCGGAGTCCCGTGGTATCTCGGGTGAGGTGCCTGCAGGCTGCCATCCAGGCCACCGCTCCGCAGTTCGTGCAGTCCGGTTCGGCACCGCTCGCATCGTCGCCTCCCCACTGCTGTACCGTGGTGGCGGTGTCGAGCGGGGGGCCCCGCTGTAGCGCCTCCGGGCCCTGCCCCGGCGGGAGGGCGGGCGGGATTGGCTGCGGGTAGTTTTGCGCGCCCCGGCGTTCCGGGTGCGTGTGGTACGGGTTCTGCCGGCGGTGTTCCGGGGCTGCCCGTGGCTGGAAGAGGAGCTGGTGCAGGTACCAGTGGCCCTCCGCGGTGGACGGATTGCGGAGCGTTAGCCACTGTTCCACCATACCTCCTGGGTGCGCGGCCTCGACGCGGCGCTGCAACCCCAGGCGGCCTAGGCGGTTGGACGTGCCCGCGGGTGGGATGTGTGCTTGCGGGTAGAGCACCCGCAGCGGCTCCAGCGCCAGGTCCAGCACTTCGTCGTTGAGCTGCTTCGTGAGGGCCGACGCCCTGTGTAGGGCGTGGAGGACCCCGGGTGTGGGGGCCGTGAGCTGTTCGAGCACCGGTTCCGGCGGGTACCGCGTACCCGGGTTCGTCAGCCACTCCCTGGTGTGGCTCAGTACGGCTTTCCACACGTCCCTTGTAAAGGCGTGCTGGGGGGCCAATGAGGGGACCATCCGTAGGAGGCGGTGGCACGCCGGCGGCGATCGCATGGGCTGTGGGGCGGCCGCCGTGATCCACCTGCACGCCGTGCCGGGCACGATGGCCCCCCATTCCACGGTTCCCATGCCCTCGGCATGAATCAGCGCCTGGCCTTGGACCATGGGGAAATAGGGGCTCGAGCGCCCCTTCCCTTCCTTCCACCGTACCCAGGCGGCCCCCGCCTGCAGGCTCCGGAGCAGGGCCACACCGGGGAGGGGCGGCTGCGGGAAAGCCCCCTTGACGGCCTGGGTGGCGTGGGCCAAGGTGCCCATTGGTAAGTACCACAACGGGAGGGTCCAGGGGCCCGGCAGTGGTTGCGCCACCCCTGCGTCCCATCGCCACTCGGAGTCTGGCGGGGCGGCCGGGACCGTGCCCGTCTGCAGGAAGTGGCGTGCCTGCTTGTCGGGGTGCCGTTGGAGGGTTGCCGCGAGGCTGAGCCCCTCTGCCGCTGGTGCCACCGGGAGGCCGCCCCGGGGCCTGCGCCAGGGGTATTCCTGGTCGGCCGGCCAGGTGTGGAGGTCCCGGGCGATGTCCTCCGCGGTCCCTGTGGGGGCGTCCTCTGGTGCCAGGTGCCACATGACGGCGAGCACCGCCCATGTGGAAAAGGGCCACGCCCGCGGGGGGGTGTACACCTGGATGGTCCACTGTGGGCACGCCCGCCGCACGCGGGACACGTGGAGCACCCCTCGGACCATGTCCGCCGCCAGGACCAGCACCATTCCCGAGGGATCCACAATGATCCCCTCTGCGGGTCCACCGTGGCGGCCCCGGGTGTGCAGGGCCACTGCCGCCTGTCCCGCGTGGGTGACGCGGTCGACGGCCTCCTGGATGTTCACGCTGCCGCGCGCGGTCTCATCCAGGATCCAGCCCTGCGTCACCCCGTAGCGTAGGGCGGCGCGTGCGGCCGCGGGTTTCACCTCGGGCAACGCTCCGTCGTCGGCATCGGGCTCGGGGTGCTGTTTGGGGCACCATCCTTCGCCGGTGCAATGGCCCCGTTTCCACGCGGGGCAGATCGCGGGTACGCTGCCCGCCGGCGGCGCAGGTTCCGCGGGCGCGCCCCCCGTGGGGGGCTCCGGCAATGCCTCCAGGTCGGAGTCTGTGCCCGTGTCCCCTTGTGGGGGGTCTCCTTCGCCATCTCTGAGTCCCAGCGCCCTGATGACCTCGTGTGCTTCGTCCAGCGTTGGAGATCGGGGGCGTGTCTTGCGTGGTGCCGCGGGTTCCGCCATTGCTATGTCGCTGTGTCTAAGAGCAGGGGGCGGGGTGCGGGTGTCCCGTGGCTGGTGCGTTGGTGCGTTGGTGCGTTGCTCGGTGTGGGGGCGGTTGATGGGCATCCCCGGGGGGGCGCCTTCCAGTGTTGCGAGGGGCGTCCGGTGTTAGGCGCTGTCCCTCTCCCGGTCGCCCGTCCTCCGGGGCGGGCAGCCAGGGTTCCGCGACCCGTGTGTCCGTCCCGGGTGTGGTCGATGCGGACGTGCGGACCCAGCACCGGCTCCACAGCGTGCGCCCTTGCGGGCCGGCGTTGCTCGCTGCGGGGGTAGCGGAAGGGCGTCCCCGGGGGGAGTGCCTTCCACCGTTGTGGGGGGCGCCTGGTGTCAGGCGCTGTCCCTCCCCCGGCCGCTCGTCCTCCGGAGCGTGCAGCCAGGGTTCCGCGACTCGTGTGTCCCGGGTGCGGTCGATGCGGGCGTGGACCCAGCACCGGCCCCACAGCGTGTGCCCTTGCGGGCCGGCGTTGCTCGCTGTGGGGGTGGTTGGAGGGCGTCCCCGGGGGGGTGCCTTCCACCGTTGTGAGGGGCGCCTGGTGTCAGGCGCTGTCCCTTCCCCACGCCGCTCGTCCTCCGGAGCGTGCAGCCAGGGTTCCGCGACCCGTGTGTCCCGGGTGCGGTCGATGCGGGCATGTGGACCCAGCACCGGCCCCACAGCGTGCGCCCTTGCGGGCCGGCGTTGCTCGCTGTGGGGGTGGCGGAAGGGCGTCCCCGGGGGGGTGCCTTCCACAATTGTGAGGGGCGCCTGGTGTCAGGCGCTGTCCCTCCCCCGGCCGCGCTTGTCCTTCGTAGCGTGCAGCCAGGGTTCCGCGACCCGAGTGTCCCGGGCGCGGTCGATGCGGGCGTGTGGACCCAGCACCGGTCCCACAGCGTGCGCCCTTGCGGGCCGACGCTGCTCGCTGTGGGGGTGGCGGAATGGCGTCCCCGGGGGGGATGCTTTCCACCGTTGTGAGGGGCGCCTGGTGTCGGGCGCTGTCCCTTCCCTGTCCGCTCGTCCTCCGGAGCGTGCAGCCAGGGTTCCGCGACCCGTGTGTCCCGGGTGCGGTCGATGTGGGCGTGTGGACCCAGTACCGGCCCCACGGCGTGCGCCCTTGCGGGCCGGCGTTGTTCGCTGTGGGGGAGGCGGAAGGGCGTCCCCGGGGGGGGCTGCCTTCCACCGTTGTGAGGGGCGCCTGGTGTCAGGCACTGTCCCTCCCTGGGCCGCTCGTCCTCCGGAGCGTGCAGACAGGGTTCCGCGACCCGCGTGTCCCGGGCGCGGTCGATGCGGGCGTGTGGACCCAGCACCGGCCCCACAGCGTGCGCCCTTGCGGGCCGACGCTGCTCGCTGTGGGGCAGGCGGAAGGGCGTCCCCGGGGGGGGTGCCTTCTACCGTTGTGAGGGGCGCCTGGTGTCAGGCGCTGTCCCTCCCCCGGCCACTCGTCCTCCGGAGCGTGCAGCCAGGGTTCCGCGACCCGCGTGTCCCGGGTGCGGTCGATGCGGGCGTGTGGACCCAGCACCGGCCCCACAGCGTGCGCCCTTGCGGGCCGGCGTTGCTCGCTGTGGGGCCGGCGGAAGGGCGTCCCCGGGGGGGGTGCCTTCCACCGTTGTGAGGGGCGCCTGGTGTCAGGCGCTGTCCCTCTCCCGGCCGCTCGTCCTCCGGAGCGTGCAGCCAGGGTTCCGTGACCCGCGTGTCCCGGGCGCGGTCGATGCGGGCGTGTGGACCCAGCACCGGCCTCACAGCGTGCGCCCTTGCGGGCCGGCGTTGCTCGCCGTGGGGGTGGCGGAAGGGCGTCCCCGGGGGGGATGCCTTCCACCGTTGTGAGGGGCGCCTGGTGTTAGGCGCTGTCCCTCCCCCGGCCGCTCGTCCTCCGGAGCGTGCAGCCAGGGTTCCGCGACCCGCGTGTCCCGGGCGCGGTCGGTGCGGGCGTGTGGACCCAGCACTGGCCCCACAGCGTGCGCCCTTGCAGGCCGGCGTTGCTCGCTGTGGGGGTGGCGGAGGGGCGCCCCCGGGGGGGGTGCCTACCACCGTTGTGAGGGGCGCCTGTCGTCAGGCGCTGTCCCTCCCCCGGCCGCTCGTCCTTTGGAGCCCGCAGCCGGGGTTCTGCGACCCGTGTGTCCCGGGTGCGGTCGATGCGGGCGTGTGGACCCAGCACCGGCCCCGCAGCGTGCGCCCTTGCGGGCCGGCGTTGCTCGCTGTGGGGGTGGCGGAAGGGCGTCCCCGGGGGGGGTGCCTTCCACCGTTGTGAGGGGCGCCTGGTGTCAGGCGCTGTCCCTTCCCCGGCCGCTCGTCCTCCGGAGCGTGCAGCCAGGGTTCCGCGACCCGTGTGTCCCGGGTGCGGTTGGTGCGGGCGTGTGGACCCAGCACCGGCCCCACAGCGTGCGCCCTTGCGGGCCGGCGTTGCTCGCTGTGGGAGTGGCGGAAGGGCGTCCCCGGGGGGGGGTGCCTTCTACCGTTGTGAGGGGCGCCTGGTGTCAGGCGCTGTCCCTCCCCCGGCCGCCCGTCCTCCGGAGCGTGCAGCCAGGGTTCCGCGACTCGTGTGTCCCGGGTGCGGTCGATGCGGGCGTGTGGACCCAGCATCGGCCCCACAGCGTGCGCCCTTGCGGGCTGGCGTTGCTCGCTGTGGGGGTGGCGGAAGGGCGTCCCCGGGGGGGGTGCCTTCCATCGTTGTGAGGGGCGCCTGGTGTCAGGCGCTGTCCCTCCCCCGGCCGCTCGTCCTCTGGAGGGGGCAGCCAGGGTTCCGCGACCCGCGTGTCCCGGGCGCGGTTGATGTGGGCGTGTGGACCCAGCACCAGCCCCACAGCGTGCGCCCTTGCGGGCCGGCGTTGTTCGCTGTGGGGGAGGCGGAAGGGCGTCCCCGGGGGGGGTGCCTTCCACCGTTGTGAGGGGCGCCTGGTGTCAGGCGCTGTCCCTCCCCCGGCCGCCCGTCCTCCGGAGCGTGCAGCCAGGGTTCCGCGACTCGTGTGTCCCGGGTGCGGTCGATGCGGGCGTGTAAACCCAGCATCGGCCCCACAGCGTGCGCCCTTGCGGGCTGGCGTTGCTCGCTGTGGGGGTGGCGGAAGGGCGTCCCCGGGGGGGGTGCCTTCCATCGTTGTGAGGGGCGCCTGGTGTCAGGCGCTGTCCCTCCCCCGGCCGCTCGTCCTCTGGAGCGTGCAGCTAGGGTTCCGCGACCTGCGTGTCCCGGGTGCGGTCGATGCGGGCGTGTGGACCCAGCATCGGCCCCACAGCGTGCGCCCTTGCGGGCTGGCGTTGCTCGCTGTGGGGGTGGCGGAAGGGCGTCCCCGGGGGGGGTGCCTTCCATCGTTGTGAGGGGCGCCTGGTGTCAGGCGCTGTCCCTCCCCCGGCTGCTCGTCCTCCGGAGCGTGCAGCCAGGGTTCCGCGGCCCGTGTGTCCCGGGTGCGGTCGGTGTGGGCGCGGGGACCCAGCACCGGCCCCACAGCGTGCGCCCTTGCGGGTCGGCGTTGCTCGCTGTGGGGGTGGCAGAAGGGCGTCCCCGGGGGGGGTGCCTTCCACCGTTGTGAGGGGCGCCTGGTGTCAGGCGCTGTCCCTCCCCCGGCTGCTCGTCCTCCGGAGCGCGCAGCCAGGGTTCCGCGACCCGTGTGTCCCGGGTGCGGTCGATGCGGGCGTGTGGACCCAGCACCGGCCCCACAGCGTGCGCCCTTGCGGGCCGGCGTTGCTCGCTGTGGGGGTGGCGGAAGGGCGTCCCCGGGGGGGTGCCTTCCACCGTTGTGAGGGGCGCCTGGTGTCAGGGGCTGTCCCTCCCCCGGCTGCTCGTCCTCCGGAGCGCGCAGCCACGGTTCCGCGACCCGTGTGTCCCGGGTGCGGTCGATGCGGGCGTGTGGACCCAGCACCGGCCCCACAGCGTGCGCCCTTACGGGCCGGCGTTGCTCGCTGTGGGGGTGGCGGAAGGGCGTCCCCGGGGGGGGCTGCCTTCCGCCGTTGTGAGGGGCGCTTGGTGCCAGGCGCTGTCCCTCCCCCGGCCGCCCGTCCTCCGGAGCGTGCAGCCAGGGTTCCGCAACCCGCGTGTCCCGGGTGCGGTCAGTGTGGGCGTGGGGGCCCAGCACCGGCCCCACAGCGTGCGCCCTTGCGGGCCGGCGTTGCTCGCTGTGGGGGTGGCAGAAGGGCGTCCCCGGGGGGGCCGCCTTCCACCGTTGTGAGGGGCGCCTGGTGTCAGGCGCTGTCCCTCCCCCGGCCGCTCGTCCTCCGGAGCGTGCAGCCAGGGTTCCGCGACCCGTGTGTCCCGGGTGCGGTCGATGCGGGCGTGTGGACCCAGCACCGGCCCCACAGCGTGCGCCCTTGCGGGCCGGCGTTGCTCGCTGTGGGGGTGGCGGAAGGGCGTTCCCGGGGGGGGCTGCCTTCCACCGTTGTGAGGGGTGCTTGGTGCCAGGCGCTGTCTCTCCCCCGGCAGCCCGTCCTCCGGAGCGTGCAGCCAGGGTTCCGCGACCCGCGTGTCCCGGGTGCGGTCGGTGTGGGCGTGGGGGCCCAGCACCGGCCCCACAGCGTGCGCCCTTGCAAGCCGGCGTTGCTCGCTGTGGGGGTGGCGGAAGGGCGTCCCCGGGGGGGGTGCCTTGCACCATGGTGAGGGGCGCTTGGGGTCAGGCGCTGTCCCTCTCCCGTCTGCCCGCCCACTGCCGGGTGGGTTGCCGGCGTTCGTTGGGTGTGTGCGGTGTGTGTGGTGTCTGTGCCGTGCGTGTTGTGGTGCGTGGTGCTGCTCTTTCCTTGGTCCTCCGGTGCTCCCCTCTCCGGTGTCTCGGTGCGGTTTTGTGCTCGCTGTGTGCCCGCCGTGCTCCCTCCTCTGTGTGCGCCCCTTGCTCGTTCGCTGGCTACCCCTTGTTCCTTTCGCGGCTTCGTTGCTCTTTACCCTTTCCTCTACTCCTCTCCCTGGCATGCACTTTTTCCCTGCCTCCGCTTTGTTGCGTGTCTCTGTCTTTTTCCTTGTCGGCCCGGGCTTCCTCTTTTGAACCTGCGTAGGGAGAGAAGGGTGCGTAAACAAGCGTGCGGCGGCGGCGGTTTTGTCGCGACACGGCACCTCGAGCTGGCTGGTACGTCATGCGACATGCGTGTGCGACCGGCTTGCGCGTAGGTTTATCGCCCCACTTGCTCCCGTCTTGTCTCCACCCCCCTTTGGTCGCTACCTTTTCTCGTCGCCCGTTCCGCACGCGCGGCGTGACATGCAACATACCTGCTTCTTTCCCCACTACCTTAACGTGTCCTAGTCCTCCCGCCTTGCCGGGCGTTCGCTTATGTGTGACGACGGCACGACGCAATACTTGCCTAAGCGTCTAAGACAACCCTACTTTAACGCCCGGACCACGCAGACACGAGCATACGCTTCTCCTCGGGACCTGTGAGGGGAAGAGAACATGCGTGCGTGCACGTGTGTTTGTTGGGACCCGGCACTCGCCGGCGCTATGCTATTTGTGTGTTTGCTGCTCGTGTCCCCCTCCATGGCTTTTTGTGTGTTCTAACCCACGCAACTCCGCGGTTGGCGACGTGGCACGACATGGTAACATACTTGCGTTCTTGGTGGCGGTGTGTGGCTTGTCTACTATTCGTTTGCATGCGGCGGCATACCTTTTGTTCCCTTTCGCTCCCTTTCGCCTCCTACATATGCGGGCGTGCGGGTGGGCGATGGGCACGTCTCGGTTACGTAGCGTAGCGTGGCAACATACTTGGACCCCACTAGTCACGTGTGTATGCTTGGTTGTTTTTTTTTTTTTTTTTTTTTTTTGTTGTGCTTTACCTCGGTGGTCTTTTTGTTCCTCCCCGTTTGTCCCTTCATACCATGTTGCTCGTCCCTTCATACCATGTTGCTCGTCCGTGGCGGTGATGGCCTTGCGGCGTTCCGGGCACGCGCGTGCGGGCATACCTTTCTTTCCCTATGTGAGCGGGGGTGAGCATAGGCATTCTTTCGGTGCCACCTCTTGTTGGTTTTCCTTGCCGGTGCGGTTTTCGTTGCGCTTCTCGTGGCGGCGCACTTTGGCGTTGCTTGACACTTTGAGAGCCAAGTGCATGGGAGTCTCCGTTGGACTCCCGGTGGATCGCGTGTGGAATGGCGGATCCGATCTCCAAGCCGGCGTGGAGATATACTATTGGGAGCACACCGAATTTTGGCTCATTTCAAGCAGCCAAAATGACCCAATTTTGGGACCCCAATTTCCCCCTTCCGTGTGGTCAATTGGCGGCCCCATTTCTCTAAGCCCATAGGGAGCCTTGACCTAAATTCAAGTTGTACACTCAGATAGAAGTCCTAGGTCCTGCCTCCTACCCTGTGAGCCATTGGCCTTACCTTGGCCGGGCGAGCCACGCGTGGGAATGACGCCAATTTTGGTGATTTTGGCATCATGACCCCACTTGACTCATCCGTGGTGCCCTGATGCCGGAACTTCAGAGGGAACCAGGTTGGGTGAGGGTTCCAGGGAGTTCATACTCGAAGGGCATAGGGTCAGTTGCCTCGTCCCTACCTCTGGCGGGTCCGGACGAGAGGTCAATTTTGGAGTTTTTCAAGCTAATATCAGTTTGGGCTGAAACAGCCCATTTTCAGCTACCAACTCCTGAGGGATAATGGCGGGGCCATATCTCTGGCTTAGAGTGGAGTTGGGACCTGCCGTTAAGGGAGCATAGGAATCTACTGTCGGTTGGCCTTGGAGCCCCTTGGTTCCGAGGAACTCGCCTGTGGCTAGGCGGGACATCTCCCCCATTGGCAGGGTTTCAGGGTCCGGACTGAGCAGGGCATGGGTTGTGTTTGAGCCCCCGCCCCCACCAGCCACTGAGAGGGTCGGACCTGGGATTGGGATACAAGTTAGGATAGAGTGTCTATTGTCCTGTGATGCCCTTACCCCAGTCCAGTCTTAACCCCATGTGTACATATCCTGATGTGTTGTTGTACATACTTTCGTTCCCTCTTTGCAGAGTGGCAAGGATTCTGAAACGCTTTGTCACATGACACGAGCGTATTGATGCCCTTGTGAGCGTAGTGCCTTGCCTGCCTGCTCACCTGTGCGTTTCACCGCAGCGTCCCGTGGCCGGCCCCCCACGGGAACGCGTCATTATACTTATCTTATGGTGGAGATGGATGGAATCGACTTCTTGCTCTTTGCCAAGACAACATTGGTTTGGTGAAGGTTATCACTCCTTCTTGCACTTCCCCCAATCCATTCTTGGCGAAATATTCAATTCCAAAAAATTCTTGAAGGTCACCAACAACCTATTTGAGGGTCGCTCGACTCGAATTCACAAGGGTTCGAATTTATTTCAACCTCTATGACGACAACTTCTTGCTCTTTACCAAGACTACATGGGTGTGGTGAAGGTTATCACTCCACTTGTTCATTTCTTGCACTTCCCCCAATCCATAGTGGGCGAACTATTTAATTCGAAAAAATTATTTTCATGAACCCACACCCTATTTCGAGGTCACTCGACTCGAATTTGCATGAGTTCGAATTTGTTTCGACCTCTATGGCACACATTTTTATGCTTTTTGTTGGCCTATTTTTGACATTTGTGGCCAGTTTGCATGTGTGCACATTATGCATGTTCCCCCAAGTGCTACAGGTGAGGTTGTTGAGTTCGAAAAAAATTATTTTCTTACACTAACACCCTATTTCGAGGTCGCTTGGCTCGAATTTGCATGAGATCGAATTTATTTCGACCTCTATCCCACACATTTTGATGCTTTTTGTTGGCCTATTTTTGCCTTTTTGGCCATTTTGCATGTGTGCACATTGTGTGTGTACCCCCAAGTCACACAAAAAAATGTGTAGACTTTGAATAATCATGAAGTGTGTACACCCACCCTATTTGAGAGTCGCTCGACTCAAATATGTTTAAGCTTGAACTTTTTTCGAAGTTTATTGCATACTTTTTTGGGCTTTGTTTTGGTCATTTTTGACATTTTTGGCAATTTTTGACACTTCTTCACGTGTCACTTCCCCCAAATTATTTTGGGTTTGGGAAACTAAGCCCAACAAAATTCGACAAAGGGGCATACACCCTATTTCGAATATGCCCCACGCGAATATGCATGATTTCGAATTTATTTCGAACTCAATTGTACATATCTTTCGGCTTTGTTTTGGCCATTTTTGACATTTCTGGCCATTTTTAGCATTTCCTCACGTGTCACTCCCCCCAAATTTTTTTTGGTTGGGAAACCAAGCCCAAATAAGTTAGACGAAGGGGCAGACAACCTATTTCGAATATGCCCCACTCGAATGTGCATGATTTCGAATTTATTTCGAACTCCATTGTACATATTTTGAGGCTTTGTTTTGGCCATTTTTGACATTTTTGGCCAATATCAACATGTATTGATATGCTACACCCCCCAATCTTTTTTGGAATGGTGCATCAAGCCCAAAATAATTCGAACAGGGATCATGCACCCTATTTCGAATGTGCTTGACACAATTATGCACATGGTTCGAATTCATATGAGTGCATTTACCCATTTTTTAATGATTGTTTTGGTCACTTTTTGGCACGTTTTGATCAATATTTGGGCCATAGTGACCAAATTAACATATCAAGGTATCCATTGCCCCTATTTTGAAGATGCCGGTCGCGATGAGAGTAGTGGTGAGGCTTGAAAAGATGCGAATGACCCTTGAATTTCGAGTTTTGTGTTAATTTCACATGCTTTCTCCTTGCCCAGCCTACTCACCGCATACACTCTTTGTGATTTTTTCCTCAACCTACTACATGCTCAAGGAGAGGTTTTTTTTATCAACAAGGACTGTACATTGGAGGATGATGCCTTGGTTGAAGCCTGGTATGTACATGTGGGAGTGTGGTATGTGTTTGGACCTAACCTTTCCCATTTACCTCCAAGTCTCGCGAGACCGCCTGTTTGTCTCCATTTTTTCCCCCTATCTTTGGCAAGTAGGGCCCATCCTTTTGGGATGTGGGATGCCACATTTAAGTTGGTCTTCTTTAATTTACTGGCGCGGCGTGACTTTTCATGGACTCTACTCTTTCCACATCACACACACACAAACATACTCACATACACGTGTGTTTGCCCCGCCTAATACTCTTGTGAGATGTCATTTAAGCTTGTGGCCCTCTTCCTCTTTGCCTTCTCTGCATATGTTCAGCACCGAGCACGGGGCTTGGTGACTGCACGGCGCGTTCGGGGAACGCCCACAACCTCCATTCCTACGGGGACCGGTGCTAGATGGACCATTCCTGGTGTCCCCCCGTTGAAGCCGATCTACGGGCACCTGGCGTGCGGTATATGCCGGTTACAGGTGGTCATTCACCCCTCCTACACGTGAGCTGTCTGTAGAACAGGGTCAGGGGATCTGCTGCACTTCGGCCGTGATGTGATGTGGAGCCGCCGACACACAAACAAATCAAGTTTTGGGTGTGCATTGAGCTTGTCTGCTTTGGTGTTTTCCTTCCCCCCCTAACCGCCCATGTGTCCTACGCTCTTCTGCTTGGTCACATCCACACCAACCTGTATGGCTGTAGTTCCATACCAGCCTGGAGAGAGCCATGGCCCATCCTCACGGCCATAAAAGATATGAGGTTATGTGAGGTTTGAGGTTTGAGGTTTGATTTTGCGGGTACTAGACGCCTTTCGGCCCCGGGGGGCCACCTGGTCGGGCCAGGTGATATCCTCCCCACCGGGCCCTAGTGGGGGGCCCTCCAAGACGCACCTCCTGCCTGGTGGCGGAGTCCTCCGGGTTCACAGAGCTCGGAGCCCCGTCCTCCCCGGGCTTCCCCGTTTCGCCACTCCCCGGTCAGTGCATCAATTCGCAGCCGTGGCTGCGGGCGCTTACCCACTGCGTCGCCCCCCTAATGCGTGGTCGCCCGGGGCGCCGGCGCCGCCGGGCCCGTGCTACTGGCTTGTCGCCAGTGGGACCCCCTTGGGCTGGCGCGGAGGCTGCCTAGCCTAGGGGTTGGGGCGTGGCGCTGTGCGCCACTACTGCCTTGGCGGGTGCAGTGCCCCGTCTGTGTGTGCGCGGCGCTCGCGGCCGGTTCGGGGGGTTCGGGCCGGTACCTGGTGTTGTGTCTCTCTCGTTCCCCCCTCCCCGCCCCGCGTGTTCCGCGCTGCGTGTGGCGGGCCGTCCCGTCCGGGTGTCCCTTACCCTCGCTCGCTGGTACGCCATTCCACGCGGTCTGTGCGTTCCGCGCGCTCGGTCCGGTTGCCCTTCTGGTAGTCCCCGCGTGTCCCTTTCCTGTGTGTGCGCTCGCGCTCTCGCGGTGTCCGCTCCCCCCCCCCCCTGGGTGGTGTGGCGTGCGCACCTCGCGTGGTCCCGGCACTGGGCGCTGGTAGGGCCGTTCCACGTGGTCCGTGCCCCTCCGCGTGTCCTGCCCCGGTCCCTTGCTCCGTCTGGCGTGCTTGGGGGGGGGCGGTCTGGTCCCGGTTCCCCCCTACTTGGCTTGGGGTTGTGGGGGTGGCGGCCGGGCGTCCCCGGGAGGGCTGCCTTCCATCGTTGCGAGGGGCGTCTGGGGTCATGCGCTCCCCCTCACCCGACTGCCCGCCCACTGGGCGGGCTGTCGGGGTGCGCGCTCGACGTGTTGTGGGCGCGGGCGGGCGGGTGTGGGATCCCTGCTCTGTCCCCTCGGCCAGCACGCCGTGTTGGGGCTGCGCGCCGCGGGGCGGGTCCGTGGCGTTCATGTGCTGGGGGGTGGGCTGGGGGGGGGGGGGGCGTGCGCCGTACCCCCCAGTTGTGCGGCCGGGGGGGGGCCTGTAGGGCGGGGGGTCGCTCTGCCTCATTCCGTCCCTCTGCCTTCCCTGGGCAGGCAACAAAGCGGGTGTCACTGGCGTTGTGCTGTCCATGGGGGGCGTGGCCCCCCATACCACTCCGGTTCGTGCTCACCAGGCTGCTCTGGGTACGATCTGTGCGGCGTCCTGGCGCGTAGGCGCGGGCTCGCTTGTTCTTCGCGGCCCCCATGGGAGCCGGCGGCTGGGGCGGGGGGGCGGGTCGCGCTCCCGCTCCTCTCTCGGGCGGGGGGGGGGACCATCCCCCCTGCCTCGGGGGGTGGGGGCCGGGGCCCCCGCGGCCTGCGGGCCGGTGGGGGGGCGGGGGGGGGGGGTGTCGCGCCGCGGCCTCCCTGCTCCCCTTCTGGGCGGCGGCCTGCGGTACTCAATCTTGGCCCCCTTCGTGTCGCCGGCGCGCTCCCTTCCGGCGTGCGCGTGCGGTCGGGGCCGAAGTGCCGCCCCGGGGTTGGGGGGGGTGAGGGGCGGCCTGTGGACTGCTCCCCCGCGGGCCCTTGCAGACCTGAACCCCCCTTCTGCCCTCCCTGAGTGGGCTGTGGTCAAGGGAGGGTCATGTGGGGCGCGGCCTCTATACTGTTCCGTTGTGCGCGTTGCTCCGGCACGCCAGTGTGGGCTCGCGGGAGAAGGTCCAGCCGCCGCTCCCCCCGCCGCGTCGCCCCCCCGGCTCCGGGGGGGCGGAGGGCCGCGCCTGTGGCTCCCCAGCTTGGGGGGGGTGCGGGGGGGGGTGGGGGGGGCGCCCCCCCCGCCCGCTCTCGGGCCCGAGTGGGAGGGGGGGAGGGGTGGTGGGGGGGGGCCTCTGGTCCCCTGGCAACGCCTCCTGACGGCCGGGGGGGGGGGGCGCAATGGCAGTCCCGACCCCGGGGGCCAGCCATCGGCTGGGGGGTCGCGCCCTTCCCCTGCCCCTCTCTACCTAGAGCCGGACCCTCGTGCAGGCCCACGCTGGGGCCCCTCATCCCCCCGGCCGTTGTCGCGCGGCGCTGGCCGACCGGGGGCGGCCGTGAGGGTTAGCGGTCAGTGGTTAGCGGGCTGCGGGGCAGCAGGTTCCCCCCCGCGCTCGTTGTCTCCGCCCTCCCTCCCGCGGCAGGTGGCACGCTCTCATGCGTCGTGCCCGTACCGTGGGGGGGGCGTCGGTCGGGGGGCCCAGCTCCCCCCCCCACTCTCGCGCATCCGCCGTCTGGGCCATCACCTGCGCCGCCGCTTGTGTGGGGGCTGGGGCTGTGGCGGCGGCGGGTTGTGCCGGCGGAAGCGCCAGTGGGCGAGGGCGCTGCGCAAAGCCCGGGGGAGCCAGTTGTTGGCGTCCGCATCGGTGATGCGGAGCACCGCTCCCCCTTCCAGAAAGGCCGGCCACGTCGGTTCCCTGTCGGGCCACGCCGCCCGGATCACTGACCTGAGGACCCTCTCATGGTCCTCTGGGGCTGCCCACCCCCCCGGGGGTACCTCTCGGTTTGCTCCGTCTCTCCGGAGGAGCACGGCATCGAAGGGCCGGTTCCTTGACTTCCTGGAGGTCCCCTGGTTGGCCCAGCACAACCACCCGTACACCTCCCCCACCAGGGGGAGGGTCTCCTCCCCCAGAGGGTCCGGGACCGCGCCCCAGTCCCGGTCCCATGGCCGGCCCCCCTCTGCCCCCCGCGCCGGCCCCCCTTGCTGCCCCTGTGCCTGCGGCGCCGATGCCGCGCCCCGCCCCCCCTCCGTTGAGGCCATCCGCGCCGGCTCCGCCCTCGGCGCGGGGGGGGCTGGCTGGTGCCGGGGTCGTGGGGGTTGGGGGGGGACAAGCTCGCCGGCGTCAGGGTCGATGTTGTAGAGGTGGTGGTGGTGGTGGTGGTGGTGGTGGTGGGTGTGGTGCGGCGGCATCTGTTGGAGGCCGGGGGGGATGCACCTCACCGGCTGCACGTCCGGCTGCGGGGGCGCCCGGCCCTCCGCCCCCCTCCCTTCGTCCCGCCCTCCCCCCTGGGCTCCCATGCCCCGTCCCGCCTGTCCCTTGGGGCCCGCGGCGCCCTTGCCCTTGTCCTTGGGCCCCTTTCCAGCCCCCTGCCCGTGTCGCGGGTCCCGCCTCCCGTCCCCCACGCCCTGGCCCGCCCGCTCACCCACCTCCTCTCGCCCTGCCCCCTGCACCTGGACTCCCTGCCCGTGCCCCTTCGCGCCCTTCCCGTGCCCTGGCCCCTTCCCGGCCCCCTGCCCTGAGGCGCGCCGTCCGCTGCCTGCGCTCTGCTCCCCCCCCGCTGCTGCGCCCTTCCTGAACCACGCGCCGGGCGTCCCGCTGTCTTTGCGGCTGCGGCAGCGTGACACCCGGCGGCAAGCGCTCTGGCGCCGGGGGGCGGACGTGCCGCTCCCGCCCCGGGGGGGAGGCCTTGGGGGGGAACTGCTTCGGGGGGCTGGTGTGGGTGTGGGTGGGGTTGGCGTGGGCGCGGTACTTCGCACTCTCCCTGCCCACTGCCGCTGCTGCGGCGGCCGCCGGCGAGGCGCCCGTGGCCCGTGCGAGGTTCTTTTCTCGCTTGCGCGGCGTGCTGGGGGTTGCGGCGTGGCCGGCCGAGGCGCTGGCGCGGCCCGCCGGGGCCGCGGTCGCAACTCCTCGCGCGCCCTCCTCGCTCTCCTCTGCTGCTGTGGCGGCCGCCGGCGAGGCGCCCGTGGCCCGTGCGGGGTCCGTCCCCCGCGTTCGCGGCGTGCTGGGGGTCGCGGTGTGGCTGGCCGAAGCGGTGGCGCGGCCCGCCGGCGTCGCGGCCGCAGCACCTCGCGCGCCCTCCTCGCTGTCCTGCGCTGCTGTGGCAGCCGCTGGCGAGGCGCCCATGGCCCGTGCGGGTTCCGCCCCCCGCTTTCGCGGCGTGCTGGGGGTCGCGGCGTGGTCGGCCGAGGCGGTGGCGCGGCCCGCCGGGGCCGCGGTCGCAACCCCTCACGCGCCCTTCTCGCTCTCCTCTGCGGCTGCGGCAGCCCTCGGCGATGCGCCCGGTTCCTGCGCCGGGGCTACCCCCCGTGTCGGCGGCGTGCCGGGGGCCGCGGTCGGGGCCGCGGCGTGGCTCGCTGGGGCTGCGGTCTCCGCTTCCTGCGCGTCTGGGGCCCCCTCCCGGGGCGGGGCGGCGGGGCTTGCTGCTTGGGCGGCGGGGGCGGTCATCTCAGCTAGCTCAGGCTCCTGGGCCGGCGGCGGCGGCCCGACCAGCACCGCCGCCTCCGCCAGCCTCCGCTCCTCGCGCTCCGCGAGGGTCTCCCCCGTCCACTCCGGGGAGGCGGGGGAGCGGGAGCGGGACCGGCGGTGGTGGCGGTCGTCCCGCTGGGGGGAGCCATTGGAGTCTGCCATCACTGTTATCCTGGTAGGCATGCGTGGTGGCAGGCGCGCCCTTCCCACTACCTCCTGGTGCAACAGTGCCGTGCTGTGGGCAGTGCCGTGTGGTGCTCTGCGGGGGGGAGGGGGGGAGGGGGTGGGGGGCCGGCTGTGGCGTCAGCCCCGCACGGCCGGGGGCCGGCGGCCATCCACCGGCATTGGGAGGGGAGGCGGGGGAGCCACGCGGCCCACACGTCGCACCATAGCTCCCAGTCTGGGGCGGGGCCCAGGGCCCTGGGCCCCCGGGGGTCGTCGAGTGGTGTCGGGGGGAGCCGCACCAGGTGGACCCCCGTAACGGCGGTGACCTCCTGTGTTCGCAGGAAGGTGTGTACTCCGTCCCGCGCCGCGGGCGCCGGGAGGGGGGAGCGGGGTACGGGTGTTGCCCCATAGAGGTGGTTGGGGACGATCCCCTGGATCCGCACCGGGTCCCCGCGGGTCGCGACGACGAGGAGGAGCAGGGGGGTGCCAGGGCACTCTTCGGAGAGGACCTGCCCCCTGTGGTGGGCACCCCTGGTTCTGGAGAGAGGGGGGGACAGGTCTGGGTTAGCCCAGCCGCGGGGCGCGTGCGTCGCCGGCGGGAGGGCGGGGCACCAAGTGGGCTCCCTGGGGAACGCCTCGCATACGATGGCGTACGGGGGGCTAGGCCTGGTGCCGTCGTACACCGGGTTGGTCGGCCGGGGGCGGGCGGACGCCTCGTCCGCGCCTTCCACAAACACCGTGATCTCGCCCATCTGAAGGTCATCGTCCGGTGGGTGTAGAAGGTGGAGCGCCGCATCCAGCTCGGACACTCCCCCCGGATACGTGGCCCGCGCCTGGTTCAGGTACGGGGCCGCGTCCCCGGGGTAGCGCGTCCTGAGGGCGTGCAGCAGGGCTGGGGCGCTGCTGCGGAGGGACATGGCAGACCCTGTTCCCGTCAGTTGCAGGGTGTCCCCCATGGACAGAAGCCGGCTCGACCGATTGGACTCGCGCCACTTCATCCAGTGCCCGTAGAGGGGCCTCCGGGCTGATGAGCCCCGGCTGGACGGCGTTCACGATCCGGTGCATTGCCGGGAGCTGCGTAGGGGCCCCCGCTCCGTTCAGGGCGCGGACGGCCGGGAGGGCGGTCTCGTTGAGGAAAGCCCTCGCACTGCCCGTCAGGTCACACCGTGCGGCAGCGTGCGCTTCGTGTGCCTCCGCCACCGCGTCCGCCACCAGGCCCCAGATGGCCGCCTCCTGCGCTTTGCGGCGGGCCCTGGTGTGTCCCGGCCCATCCCCCCGTCGGCGTGGCATGGTGCTGCGGGCTCTGCAAACGGCGGCGGCGGGTGGGGGTTAGGGCACGAACACGTGCGACAGTTGCGCAACGGATGTGGGGTCCCGCAGGTGCACGTGGATCCACAGAAGGGCGGCGCCCGCGGGGCCCGCTCGTTCGTGTGAGGGGGTGTGTGCCCCCTCGATGCGCCGGCGCAAGGCCTCCTCCTCTGTGCGCCTGCGCGGGCCTGCGGGAGGTTCGGGCCAGGGGCACGCGGCCACCTGGGCGCACCGCGCGCACCTGTTAGCGCCTGTCAACGCTGCGGAGGACACCGTGTCACATTCCCCGCAGAGTCGGCAGGTGTGTGGGAGGTGGGAGGGCGGCGACCAAGGGTCGAGATGGCGGAGCCAGAGCTCGTCCCACCTCTGTCGGAGGGGGTCCCGGATCTCCAGCAGGCGGGCGCGGACGCGGCGCCGGTAGTCCTTGCCAAGCGTCTTCCGCTGGACCTCCTGCCACGTGTCGTCGGGGAGGATCCCGTGGTCGTTGAAGGCGGCGATGAGGTCGTCCCACGCCGGGCGAGGGTGCCCCTGGGGGGGGCTTGCCATGTACACGTGGCGCCCGGTGAGGTGGGGCGTCAGCACATCCCATCGGCACCCGTTCGCGGTGTCTCGGTGGAGGAGGGCCAGCAGGGTGCCGTCCGCGACTGCCTCCCATCCCACTCGCAGCCCTTCGCAGCCGTCTAGCTCCTGGCGCGACGCGGCTGCAATGCCGGTGGGGAGCATGAGGAGCAAGAGCCCCTGGGTGTCGCCCAGCCGGGACAGGGCGTCGTCGTATAGCGGCCCCCCAGCTTTGAAGTGCGCCACGGCGAGCTGGGCGGCCCCGTCCTCTGGGGGGTGCCACCGGACGGTGGCCGCGGCGTGTCCCCACGCGCGTATCTCCGTAGCCCGGAGTACGTTGGCGGCGTGAAGCACGATGCCGGCCGGGACGGGTGTCCTGACGAGTGAGGACACGTCCCCAGTCCATCCCGCTTGCGGCCCCGGGGCCGCCTGCAGCCATTCCCCCGTCGCCGCGTCCCGGGGGTGGTCAGGTCCCGCCCCGCGGATCGCGGTGGGTCTCGGCCGGGTGTCCGGCCCCCATCCCTTGAGCGGGACGGCGGCGTATCGTTGCGCAGGGGTCTCCGGGGCGCGCATGGCGGCGCAACACCGGCCCCACTCGCGCGCCCATTCCTCACCCACGATGCGCGCCCCCCATGCGGTCATGGAGCCGCGCCCGATGATCCACGGTGGGAAGAGGGTGTCTTGTAGGTGCCTCAAGAACCCCCCCGGCAGGTCCTGGTACGGGTGGGGGCCCTCTTGGGGCGGGCACTCCAGAGTGCCATTCACGACATGGAGGGAGGCTACGAAGTCCTTGTTGGGGCGTGGGGGAGGGGGAGGGTGGTCGCCCTCCGCCGCAGTGAGCCACCGGTGTGCCCGGGCCGCCGCGCTCTGGGGCTCGCGGAGGAGTTGCTCCAGCCGGTGGTTGCGAAGTTCCCATGCGAAGTCCCCCAGCCGGAGCATGTGGTGGAGGAAATCGTCCACGGAGGTCCCTCCCAGCGGGTCGTATCGGGCTATGGCGCGGAGCTGCGCCTCCGCGTCCTCGGGCACCAGTCCGGAGCAGAATACCCCCGTCCATGTGGCGCCTGCGGAGCGCCACGAGGCCACCCACAGGGCTTTGTCCCCGGGTGGGAGGTGGCGGGCCGCCTCGTGTACCGCCTGGCGGTAGTGGGGCCAGAGGAGCTGTGAGTGGGCGCATCCCACGTGCATGTGCACCGGGGTCTCCTCCGGGCCGCCGCATAAAAGGCACGGTTGTGGGACGATGGCGACGCCGGAGAGCCGCTCCTTACGGACGCGGAGCCTGCGCTGCACCGGCGTGTGGCCGTCTCGGGCCCGGAGCGCCCGGCGGTTGGTGGCCGTCGCGGTGAGGTCCCGGGCGTGGACATAGGCCGTGGCGTGGGCCGCGCCCAAAGGTGTGTGTCCCCGGTGCGTCAGCGCATGGTCCGCCTGCGCATGCTGCGCGACCTCGCCGAGAACCCGCATCCTGGGGGGCCATAGATCAAGATTGCCGTCATGGCCGGCGACAATGAGCTGGGCGTGGCCAGGGTCCGGGGGCGTGTTCGGCAGGACGGTGTCCTGGGACGCCGCCCAGTCCGCTTTGTGCAGTAGGGCGTCACTGTGGTGCGAGGTGGCTCCGACGTACCAGAACGGGTGCCCGGCGTGTTGCCCTGGCGCGCACAGGCTGTCCCGGAGCCACCTCAGGGGCATCTGGTTGACCACCTTCGCTGCGCCTGCGGGGACCCCCATGGTCCGCTCGCGATCTGCGTGCCGCAGGAGGTGGAGGATAACTTCGGCGTCCACCATGTGGACCCATCATCGGTGGGCACCGTATTGTAGGGGGAGGGAGGCGGCCACCCCCTCCCCGTCGGGCACCGTGCCCGAGATGGCCACCGCCCACGTGCGGGTGAGGTCGGCGGCGAGAGCTACGCTGGTGGCGTGTTTGCAGGGTCCGCCCTCGGACGCGTCGGAAGAGGTGTGGCCCCAGGCCTCCGGGATCCAGTAGTATCCGGTGGGGCTGAGCCACCCCGCGTTGAGGTCGGCGGAGTGCCACCGGACGTCGGGGTGGCTGGGGGTCAGTTGGTCCACGCTCAGCGCCCTGGTGTCGCCTGGGCTGATCGCCGGGTGGTCGTGCAGCCGGATCTCCGCTCCGGTGATCGTGCTTGCCAAGGACCGAAGTGCCGTCACATGTTCCTTGAGCCACGCCGGGCCCCCGCGCTGGTGCACCACCAGGTGTCCCGTGTCCTCCGGCTGGTCCTCCAACGCGTGCACCGCCATGTGTGGGTCGTGCGGCACCCCCGTAGCTACCAGCAGGGCGGTGCCACGGGGGAGCCCACGGGGTTCGGGCTGGCCCCCCCCCACCTGCACTATTACCCACTCGGCCCGGAGCTGCGCTTGCCCCGTCGGTTGGGTGCATTGGTCGTCCGTGGGCAGAAACCACAACGGCGTCGGCGCGTGGGGCCGGGGGCGCAGGGGCTCGGGCCCTGCCACGTCCGCGTTAGGCTCTTGGTGCTCGCTTTCCGCGAGTACGTCGCGGAGGATGTACATGAGGGCTGCCGGCGGGTGGTACGCCGCCCCCCGCGTGGGGGGGGATAGGCCGTCCCGGCGACGGTAGCCCCCGACGTGGAGGTGCAGGCCGTCCGGGGTCACCCCTGGGCCGGTGTGGGCATCCTGTTTAGCCCTCGTGGGGTGGACGAGTCTCAGGCGGGGGTCCCGCGTGCCGGTGGTGTGGAAGAGGTGGACCAAGGCGTCGCGCCACCCGGGGTGGTTGGTGGGCTCCTGCTTACGGCGGCAATAGTGGAGGTGTTCATCGGCGCATTGGTTGAGGCACTCCCGCACCGCCGTCGGCCACGGATCGTCGTTGTCGGGGAAGGGGTGGCGTGGCCCGTGGTGCCCACGCCACGGCGTTGTGTGTGGCACCGTCAGGCGGCACGTGTCGCGGTGTTGCAGCTTGGCGGTGCGCAGCGTGACGATGTTGCCCGGCGGGGACTGTAGTTGGACATGGGCCGCACTGGGGCACGCGATGGGGTTGTACAGCCCCACTCCCAGGGATGCCAGGGCCCGGGGTATGCGGTGGACCCAGTCGCCTCCCGCCAGAGTTGTAAACTCTGGGACGGGGTAGTGCACCTCGGGACATATTCCGTGCGCGCCAGCTATTTCCCAGAACATCTTGGTGACCTCGGCACGCACGGAGGTTGAGCGGTGGTGGACGAGTGTACCTACGAGGGCCACCGCTGCCTGCTGACACCGCGTGGGCACCCGTGTGAGCCCAAGGGTCCGGTCATCCTGCAGGCTGTCCCGCGAGGCGTCGAAGGCGTACCGCGCCCTGTCCTTCGCGACCTGGACCGTGATGTGGTCCAGGTGGCGTGCAGTGTCCGAGTCGTCGGCGATGAAAGGGGCGACGTACTGCGTCACCCCACCGAGGATCGCCAGGATGACGTCCTGCACCACTTTTGGTGGCGCGAGGGTGTTAAGGCACCAGTGGTGCACCGCCGCCAGGCGTAGCCGGTGCTTGCGCTGCAGGGAGAACTCCCCGTCCGGCTGCAGCTGGAGTCCCAGGTAGGGGACGGAGTCCGCCGCTGGTACCCAGTGCCACGGGTTTTCCAGGTGGGGGCAGAGGCGCAGCTGCAGGCCCGGGACCCCCTCCGTGGTGGCCATGGCGCACTTGCGGGGGTTAAGCTCCATGCCCATCATCCCCAGGTACGCGGCCACCGCCTCCACGCCCGCGACGAAGTGCTGCAGCGTGTGGGCCACCACCAGCAGGTCGTCGATGTAGGCCTGGATTAGGCCGTGCTCGGCCCCTCCCGGCGGGCGCAGGCGGTGCCCCTCCGCCCTGAGCAGGGGCTCGAGGAGTAGCGCGTACAGCAGGGGGCTCTCAGGGTTGCCCTGCCGGACGCCGCGCAGCATGTAGACGGGCTGCGTTAGCCCGTGTGCTGTGACGATGCGCAGCTTGGCGCACGTGTGGAGGAAGAGCAGGAGGTCGATGACGTCCGGCGGCACGGAGAGGTGGCGCAGGATGAGGTGGAGGGCGCCGTGTGGGGCGGTGTCGAAGGCCTTGCGGGCGTCGAAGGAGAAGAAGTAGTTGGGCCTTCCCCGCTGGAGCTGCCGCTGCGCCATGAACAGCGGGGGGCCTGTGTTGGAGCCAGTGAGGGCCCCTTGCTGCCAGTCGCTGACCACTCCGTGCCGCGTGAGCACTTCCGTGATGCGCTGGGTGAGGGGGCCCGTGAGCAGCTTCATGTCCAGCTGGCCCAGGGCTATGGGCCTGTAGTCGTCCAGTCTGGCAGAGCCCGGTACCTTGGGGCTGAGCCAGATGTGCGCGTCCCTCCAGTGCATCGGCGGCGGGGCGCCGCGGAGGATGGCCCTGTAGGAGTGGACCAGGAGCCACTGGACGGGTGCTGGGAGGGCCTTGATGAAACGGGCCTCCACGTGGTTGGGACCTGGGGCCTTGCCATCGGCCTTGTCCAGGGCGGACTTCAGGTCCTGCATGGAGTATTGCTGGACCTGTGTCCAGGCCCCTTCAGGGACCCGGGGGACGTGGCGGCCGAGGACTGCCTGGAAGCCTGGGAGGTCCACCAGGCGTTTGTCATACAGTTCTCGCCAGAAGGCACGAACTGCGAACATCACGTCGTGGGCCTCCGTGAGGAGCGTTTGGGTGTTGGGGACCCGCACGTTTCAGAGGCCTGACGGGCCCGGGGCTTCTACCTCTATGGCTCCCCGCACGGCTTTCCATCGCTGGGCGATGTCAGGGGCGTGGCGGCGCCAGAAGTCCTTGATGGCGTGCTTGCGGTCTGCCGCCAGGAGGGCGCGGAGCTGGCGAATGTCCTCCTCGAGGGCGGCTGCTTGCCTCTCGAGCTCCTCCTGTAGCTGGCCCTGTGTGGTCGGGCGGAACCCAGGCGACACACCCTGCAGCTCCTCCGTGAGCCGGAGCGCCGCCTCAGACCGGATGGCATGCCGGGCCGCGTCCGCCTGGTACGCTGCCGGTGCGCGCGCTGCCAGGGTGTCATAGCGGAGGACCGCTGCCTGGAGCCGCTTTCCGCTCTCCGGGAGGTCCCCCTCCGCCGGGTCCGTCCCCGCCAGGGACGGCTGCCGGCGTCCCACCACACGCGCCAGGGCGTCATGCGTCGCGTGGAGGTGTTCGAACACCTTGTCCACCGCGGCCGCGGGCATGGACCCGTAGTCCTGCTGCTCTGCGGGACCCAGCCAGGGCGCCAGGGAGGGTTCATCCTGCGCGGCGGTGACCGCCGCCCACAGGCAGTGTTGCACGGGCGCGGCCTCGGCGTCGTACGGGAGGAGGCGGCCCTCCGTGTGGCTGTAGGGGGTGGGCATCGCCGCGCACCCCGCTGCGCTGAGGAGACCCGGCAGGGCCAGGCGGACCGGGAGGTGGTCCGAGCCGACCACCTGGGGGTGTGCCATGCCGCGAGCCCAGACGCTTTCCCGCAGGGACCACGGCAGGAGGGGCTCGTTGACCAGGAAGGTGTCCACCCTGTGCCGGGACGGGTGGAGCGTGGGGGTCATGTCCTCCTCGCCGCCTGCCGCGTCCCTTCGGAAACCGCAGGCCTCCCAGCCCGCTCGGAAATGCTCCGTGGCCGGGTTGGTGGGGACATCCATGTAGATGTTGGTGTCGCCGGCGATGACCACCGGGTGCCTCCCGCCAAGGCTGAGTGCCGTGGCATACATTTGTATGTCGGCCCAGAACGCCGCCCGTCCCGCCCACGGGAAGCAGCCTGCTTGCGGCCCGTGGACGTTGATGAGGGTGAGGCCTCCTCCGTCCGTGCGGATCTCCAGGGCCGCGGCCTTCCCGGGGACAATTTCCGTGAAACTGAGCACCTCGTGCTCCGCCACGTACTTGCTGCTGACCGCGGTGAGGAGGCCCCCCCCTCTCGAGGTGGAGGTGGCTCCCGTCTCCGCCAGCCGGCTGCTGAAGAAGGCGGTGTACCCCTTGCCCCGGAGCGCCGCGGCCACGTGCATCTCCTGCGCCCGGGTGGCGATCCCTGTTTCCTGGAGCATGATGGCAAAGCCCCCCTCCTGGGGCAGCATGCCGGTGATGAGGTGCTCCTTGTTGGTACAGGCCGCCGGCCCCCGGCGCCGCCGGAGTGTGTCCTGGAGGGACCGGTCTGGCGGCACGAGGCCGTTGCGCAGGTTCCACGAGAGGAGCCACAGGGCGTCGCCCGCCATGTCCTCCTGGAGTCAGCTATCCCGCATCGGCATCGCCGCTGGGTTCGCCGGCGCAGCCAGGGCATCCGGGTGCGCCGCATCCGCTGAGCCCGTTCCCAGCGGGGCCCACAGGGGGGCCCGGGGGACCGGGGGAGCCAGGGGGGCCAGGGGGGCAAGCCCCGCGGGGATGGAAATGGACCCTGGTGGGGCCGCACCGCCGGCCTCCGGGGCCGCTCCGGGTGCCTCCTCATCTCCGTCTGCGTGGTCGGCTGCCCCGGGCGGGGGGCGCCGGGTGTACCGGGCGTGCCATGGGGACCTCCGTGCTCTCCACTGCAGGATGTTGGTGGCCGCCTCCTTGTCGTCCGCTGGGGCTGCAGCGTGCACCGCATGCCACGCCAGGTGTTCCAGCATTGCCCCGCTTGTGTAGTACTTGTCTGGAATGAGGGGGCATTTCGTCGGCTCCGTGGCCCCTCGCGCCGGGGGGAGCGGCACCGACTTCCGAATGGCGCCCTCCGCCGCTGGTAAATCACTGGTTGGAAGGGCAGGTTGTCCAGTGGCACCGTGTGTGGCGCCAGTGTGCGGCCCGGGGCCGCCGCATCGAGGGCTCCTGTCGCGGGCGCGGGCCCGAGACCCCGGATGGCATCGCGCTGCGCGTCTGCTTGCAGCCACGTTTGCCAGTGCGTGGAGCCGATTTGGCGGTCGGGCTTGCCCCTCCATCGCAGGTCGTGGAAGGCCTGTAGCCAGTGGTACACTGCGGTCAGGACAGCCAGCTGGAGCTCTAGGTCGGCGGGGTGCGCCGCTGCCGGCCACACCCCCGGCCTCGCCGCCCGGGCGTTGTCCTTCAGCCTGACCTGGAGCAGGAGGGCGTGGTGTTCGCCTTCCCGTAGCGCCTTGATGATCATGCGTGTGCAGTCTGCCACGCGGATCACGGCTTCGGGCCCCGGCAGGCGCTCGGGGTCGCAGACGACGATGTGCGCGTCCGCCGGGCTGAACATGCAGACCACCCACTGCGGGTTCTGCTGTCCCGGTTGGGCCACCGCCAGGGTAGCCGCTGGGCGGGCGTGCGTGATTGGCCCCGCGTGGAGGTCCGGGACGTCCGTGGCCCTGATGGCGTCTCCCTGCCACGCGGCCCGTAGATGCTCCTCCTGGTCGGGGCTCCACACCAGTGTGGGGGGGTTGACCCACCCCGGTTCCTGCCTCTTGTTGGGGGCGCTGACGGTGTGTAGCAGGACCGCCAGCGGCCAGGGGTCCGCCGACATACAGTAGGCCTGGGTGGGCCCCTGTTGCCAGTCGACGTGGGGCAGGGGCGGGAATGCCCCTTGCCTGGCGGTGCTGTGCCAGACAGTCCAGCGGCCTCCGGCCAGGACGTGCGACCGGTACCCTCCGGCGTGGCCGTGTAGGATGGCCTAGTAGCTTGCCGTCTGCAGCACCAGTGCCTCCCCCTGCTTAGGCCCGGGTGGGGGTGTGCCATGGCCCGCATCCCAGACGCGGGTGCGCCCGCGGAGTGTCGCATGCCATTGGTCTGGTGCATCGCGCTGTGGCCCTTGTATGCATCCCGCAATCTGCGCCGGGCCGTGGTGGTGGACGAAGCTCTCCCCGCCGTCCACTAGCAACGCCGCCGCGACGACGTATAGCTGCTCCGCCATGGGTGCCGTCGGCGCGTGCATTGCGGCCGGCCGGCGGGGCTGGGTGTCGCGGCAGGGGACGTGGGGCAGCAGTTGCGCCGGCCACGCCGCCACGGGACCCATGGTGACGGCCGCGACCGCGGACGCCAGCGCCGTGCGGTCCGTTGGTCTGTACTGCCGGAGCCCCGTGGTATCTCGGGCGAGGTGCCTGCAGGCTGCCATCCAGGCCACCGCTCCGCAGTTCGTGACGTCCGGTTCGGCACCGTCCGCGCCGTCGCGTCCCCTTTGTTGTACCGTGGTGGCGGTGTCGAGCGGGGGGCCCTGCTGTAGCGCCTCCGGGTCCTGCCCCGGCGGGAGGGCGGGCGGGGCTGGCTGCGGAAAGTCCTGCGCGCCTCGGCGCTCCGGGTGCGTGTGGTATGGGTTTTGCCGGCGGTGTTCCGGGGCTGCCCGTGGTTGGAAGAGGAGTTGGTGCAGGTACCAGTGGCCTTCCGCGGTGGACGGGTTGCGGAGCGTTAGCCACTGTTCCACTGACCACGCCTCCTGGGTGCGCGGCCTCGACGCGGCGCTGCAGCCCCAGGCGGCCTAGGCGGTTGGACGTGCCCGCGGGTGGGATGTGGGTTTGCGGGTAGAGCACCCGCAGCGGCTCCAGCGCCAGGTCCAGCACTTCGTCGTTGAGCTGCTCCGTGAGAGCCGACGCCCTGTGTAGGGCGTGGAGGACCCCGGGTGTGGGGGCCGTGAGCTGTTCGAGCACCGGCCCCGGCGGTTACTGCGCAATCGGGTTTGTTAGCCACTCCCTGGTGTGGCTCAGCACGGCCTTCCACACGTCCCTCGTAAAGGTGTGCTGGGGGGCCAAAGAGGGGACCATCCGTAGGAGGCGGTGGCACGCCGGCGGCGATCGCATGGGCTGTGGGGCGGCCGCTGTGATCCACCTGCACGCCCTGCCGGGCACAATCGCCCCCCATTCCATGAGGTTATGTGAGTTGTTGTCTTTTGGGTCCTAAGGGCCCGGGAGGGCAGGTGCGGGCCATGTGAGCTGTCTGTAGGAGCTAGGGAGCGCACTACACTTCGGCCGTGAGCCGTACCCCCTCCCCCCCATGATGCGCGGTCAATATTTTTTCCCTCACTGGGTACCGCCGCAGCAGGCCCCCGCCAAGACGGCCCACGCCACCGTCTTAGGGGCAAGGGGCTCGCCGGAATGTGCTGTGGTGAGCCCTATGGCGGAATGCAGCGTGTAGGTGAACAAGACCCCCCCACCCGAACCTTGCTTGGTGTGCCGTTGAGCCGAGAGTGATTCTTGTGGCCGGTACCCCCCCCGCCCAATGGTATGCAACTGAAGGTAGTACTGCTGTGCGAGCTCTGTTTTCTGCCACGTCCATTTTGGTTGCCGACGGGTAGTCAAGGGCGGCTACGAGGGCGATGGAGGTAGGGTTGAGTTGGGCCCCCATGTGTGACCTGCGGCAGATATCCCGCCAGGAGAAGGCCACGTGGTGTTCAGCTTTCGCGGGCCCATAACACCCCATATATTCAGGTGCAGTGGTCGCTAAGGCCGTGAAGGCGTACTTGGGGTAGCACTGGGAGGGTGTGTAAGGAGGGTACACCTGCGGGTTGTGTTGCTGATTCCTAATCTTTGGCTTTTCTGGTGTTCCTGACGCCTGGAGTGCTGAATTTCTGTCACTCTGGACTCCTGGGGTCCTGAATTCTGTGACTGCTTGCTTTTGTGCTTGCGTGAAGGCTGAATTTTTGTTTTTTTGTCTGAATTTCTGCCCTGTAGGGACCCAAGTGGTGCCGAGGCCCTTGCGGTCTTGAACCCGCCCTACCACACCCACAACCACGCCCACAAAGGGACACATAACCCCCCCACATCACTGTTTGTGGTCAGCCAATCCTATATGGTTCTGGTTTCAGCCCAAACTTTGGGTTGCAACCTAAGTTCGGTCTTGGGAGGGGAGTGCAATAGGGTTGGCTTTCCCCCTTTGGGTTACCCCCCACGGCATCAGTCCCAAGACCAATCCAAGCCCCCCACACACACAGCATACCCTTGGGGTGGGATGCAGTAGATCCTAGGGGTGCTGAATTACTCCTTTTCTGGCCTGGTGCGCGCGCGACATAAATGGCGATCGGGCGTGAGCCTACTGAGTTTTTTTTTTCCAATTCTGATTTCTGTGGGTCTGAATTTACGGGATCGTGGATTTCTGTGGTTTTAGACCCATACAATTTGATTGGTGCTCTTAGTTTGGTGTGAGGGGCTGATTTTGCCGTTCACACATGTTAGAGGTCCGACACACACGAATCTTTGTCGCCGTAGCGTTGCTCGTGGTGTACAGTACTCAATTGTGTCGCTTTGGTATTAGTAAAAAACTGAGTGTCTTTTTGTTGTGCTCTTGTTTGTATGTTTACTTATCTATTTCATAGATAAGTATAAGATGACATTATGTAAGGTTCATTGTTCGAATGTTATGTGATACTCTATGTGAGAGAACTTCAACAAGGATCAAGACCAAGTGTGGAAAGTGTCTTTGCTCGCCTTTGTCATTGTGCATTTACTTTGATTGAGGTTTGTGGTGTCCATCCATGTACCATGCTAAATAATAGACATCCTTGGTCATTGGCAAGTTGGAACTTTTGGATTTTGAGTTCAAAATTTTCGAAATATCTTTGGGAGAAAGTTATTTGACTTGACCAACATGGAAGATCCTTACAGCTTGCTGCTGGTGTAGGGTTTCCTGCTGCTTGTTTTTGAAGATGAAAATGTTTTAGTTGCCGAAATACAATCAATCCAGGATAGCCCAAGCCAGAGATAAGCAAGTAGAAGAGAATCAGGATCAAAGCATGAAGGGCTGCAGTGTAAACAGTGAAAGATGAAAGGATATTCACAGAAACTGCAACTCAAAGCACATCTGATTGCATATTCACAAAGGGAACCGAAATGTTTTGGAAAAAGAGTTGGAAAACTGCCCCATGGTCACTCAATCTCCATAGTGCCATCTCAGGAGATGTGCACTCTTTGTTTTGGGTCCCATATGTGCTGAGGTGGCAGGGCATGTGGCGATGAGGTCACTGCCATGTCACATGGGATCTTCCTACTTAGCTAGGCTGACCGGGAATTGAACCCAGGACCTCTCAAAAAGAGGTGCCCAACCCCCTAGGGTGCATACCACTAGGACAGCTAAGAATTCATGAGAAAACATAGATAAATTCATAGGCTCTGCCTTGGATATGTCAGTTCTCAGTCGACGCAGGAAAAGATGAATTGCCTCACATTGATAGGAGATTAAGGGGTCCACTCCATATCCTGATTGGGTGTTTGGTTCTATAGGTCAAAATGTGTTATCACCACTTTTGGTTGGGCCAATACTAAGATAGATATGCCTGTGTGCTTAGTGCATTTCTAATACAACTAGAGTATGCCTCAAAGCATTGGAAAAGCACTTTTTCTTACTTTTTTGGTACCAAAACGGCCCCTTTTCAAGGCATTTTGCGATTTTCCATGGCCCAAAAGGCGCCACCACAGGCTCAAAACGGCCTAAAAACACTTGTTTAAGCATCCCAAGTGGTCTAGGAACAACTTTGGAAAAAATGTTTTTTTCGCCCCGGGGACCCTGGTGGACCCACCGTTGGCCCCCGCTGTGCGTGGGCTGGCCAGCCCTCCGGCTGCACCAAGTGAACACTGGTACAGGGGTCTACGTGTCTCGTTGGGCGATTCCGAGGCTTGGAAACCACCAAAAGTGGGGGGTTGCGGGTGGACTAGGTGCCCTCGGAATTCGTTTTTGAGCCACGTAGCCCAAGATACGGCCCGTTCTTGGTTTCGGGGTGCTGGTGCACATTGCGCAGTTTTTGGGGCTTTTTGGCGCCTTTTTGGGCCGTTTCTCGGACATATCGTGGAGTTAGAGGGCACCAAGGGTCCCTTGGTCACGAGAAAATCAAGCAGCACATGGAATGTAGCAGCCGTTCGCCTTCTTTTGGCTGTTTTGAACCCTTACTAGGGCTATTTTGGGCGAAAGATGGCTGTTTTTGGCCCAAAACTGCGCAGGTTTGGGAGGGCACCTCCCAACTTGGCGCCCACGCCCCGGGCCGCCACCGGTGAGTTTTTGGCTCAAAACTTGGATTTGGCAAGGCCACCACCTAGGCTCCAAGATGGCTACATGGCCACAAGATCCGAAGCGTTGGGACAAAGCAATGGCCAAAACGGCACGGAGACGTGTTGTTGTTGTTGCTTGTTGTTGCTTGTTGCTTGTTAGCTAAATTTAAGGGGAGAGGGGTGTAGTAATATATATATATATATATATATATATATATATATATATATATATATATATATATATATATATATATATATATATATATATATATATATATATATATATATATATATATATATATATATATATATATATATATATATATATATATATATATATATATATATATATATATATATATATATATATATATATATATATATATATATATATATATATATATATATATATATATATATATATAGAAATTAGTCTTCCATACATGCATACGTCTTGCGGAATAGATAAGATTGGTTCTTACGTCCAATGGCCCGTATAACGTTCCCGTAGACGTACAAAATTTGACTTACCTCTTCTGGCACAGGTGTTACGTCTAGCGGAATATTATAATGGACCGGATTAAACGTTGTAATGTTCCACTAGACGTATCGCGACGTACACTCGTCCGTCCAGGTCTGTCTTGTTAAGCCTTGCTTTCAGCCTTCCAACCCTGAAGCCATGGTTCAAATTTGAGGTGCCTCCTCGTGTCAGCTATTCGCTCTGTCTGTGGGCCTATCAGCCTGAGGATTGTAGCTAAGGCTTGAGAGTGCTGAGAGCAAGTGAAGACCGCGTGTGTTGGCCTGTTTGCCGTTGTAGCGCAAATTGCTGCGCTTTGGCATGCAATTGTGGGATGATGACAGCGCAAATTTGAGGTGCTTCTTTGTGTTAATTACTCCTTACGCCAACCACTTGCCAGGCCTGCCTCACAGGTATTAACAGCGTCGTTGGGCCTCATAGCATGAAGGCTGAGGGGTCAATGTTGTTAGTGCAGGTGAAGGATCATGTCTCTGGAGTGACAGGGGTGGGATACCTCCTAGCAGATCTTGTGTTCCCCATCCTAGGGCAGAATACCCCCTCGTAACCCTAATGCCCGGATGAGACTTGGGACTGTGGGTCTGGAGAGATTCCTCCTTAGGTGTGGGTGATCGTGGGGTTTGATTTGACGTGCTTCCTAATGTCCCCGGCTACGGCTGAGAGTGGGGGATCGCTGTGGGTAGGCGAAAGGCCACATCTTTGGACTAACAGGGGATGAAACCCCCTGGCAAACCTGTTGCCAGGCCTGTCCCCCCCAAGCCCGAATCCTCCAAGCCTGAGGTCAAACTTGCAGCCCAAGAGCCTGTGTTGGGCTGCAGTGACGCATGCAGTGCCAGTTGCACCTGAGTTTTGTGAATGCATTGTATATACCAAAGAGTGAGCTTCGTCCGTGAATTTCCCTTGGGATAAACATAGTCAATCACTATTTGCTTCAGTGCTGTGAAGTTTTTTTTTCCACTGTTGCAGTGCTTGTGCACTTTGATCTCTTGGCTTCGCTGTACATATGTTAATCTCTGTGTCTCTTGTTTTACACCAAAAATGAACCCAAAGGGTTCAAAATCCAACTACGAGGGCCAAATGAGAGCGAAGGCAAAAAGTACGTCTCAAATAACCATCAGGTAATACGGGACCCACAATCAGCTGCGCATACCAGGCCCTCATTCTTGGGATTTGAAACAATTAGCGTTCAAAGGCAACTGGAGAACCCAAAAAGCAGCACCTCATACTGGGGAGGTAAATCAGAATTTCTCAAAATACCTCGGGAAATCAGAGAAACTTCAAAGTCACCACCCCACAAAAGGGGTTGCAAAAAGGCTTCTCAAATAGCCGATACGCACCCCTATCGATCCGCATCCGCTACTGGGTCATTGTGTGATTCCCGTGTTGTATTATAATCAAGTCTCGGACTGATTTAATTTAAAAAAAAAAAACTGTTTTGGGTTTTTTTATACCATGGTGAGGTGGTGATCTCATATCACAAGTTCCATGGCAACGAAAAAAGGGAACGGACCATCAGGAACAAATTCACAAACAATTTGCTCGGCAAAGGCCACAGTAGGAAGATATGTGCATGCTCCTTTATGTGGCACATACAAATCGTCAATGCATGCTATTAAACAGCACTATTGGGGGCCAATAAGCACCACTAGGAGAGCCAAGTTGATAAAAAAATCCAGTAACTTCTGAGAAAACAGCAACACCATGTGCGCAGTGCATGAACACCATTCCCTCAGATCAAATGAACCATCAACCAATGTGCAAGCCCTGTGTTGTGCAAATGAGCTTTCGGCAAGCAAAAGCAGAACAACCAGCCTCCTCATACTGAGTGCTTAAAAAAAAATTCCTTGCCATCTGTTGATCCTGAAACACCAATGTAAGCCCCGTCCCTGCATGATAATACAAAGCCTCTCTTGTTAAACTCATCCTTTAGGCGTTGCACAAAGCTACACATGCTTGCGGTTATCTGTGCAACCCATGTTTTATGCCCTGACTGCAGATACACAACCATAGAACTTTACACTACCTAGCAAAAAAAACCTGCACTGCTGCTTGTTGGCACAGCAGTGCACGCTCATGACATGGTGAAGGCATCACAAAAGGGTGCTCTGTTTGCAGGTTCAGTCCCATTCCTCCCAGGTTTGTTACCCCCAGTCCCAAGCAAAGCAGGCCCACCGTCCAAATTACTGAAACCCTCAGTGAGATTTCCAGCTGCCTTTCATCAGGACACCAACAAGCCCATTCAGGCAAGAGCGCATGACTTTCCCCACAATCACACCAGAACTTGATCTGTGCTCCAGTAGGCAGGTGTAGGGGGAAGGGAGTCATCTGGAGCATTGGATCAAAGTGGAGCACCAATGTAAATGAAGCATCCAAAGACAGATCTAGTCAGCGGCCTGAACTGCTGCGGTGACCTGGTGCAAGACATAGGGCCTCAGCTTCTTGAAGTCTTGGGTTCGCGAGCCCTTCCTGGCTGAGCCACAATCAGCTTCACAATGGTGGCCCTGAAAATAATTGAGCACCTTCATGTGGGACTGACTCAGCTGCCAACGACGTTAATGAGAATAGCCTGAAAACTTGTGCAAATAGCTGACAGGCACAGCACCCTTTGGTAGTGGGCAATGGTGCCCTGCGCAATATGTCGCCAAACTGCGGAATTGCAGTGGACAGCTACACCGTTCAATAGGCTGTCCCACAACAGGGGGTCAAGGGGCAGCGGCATCCTTACATCCCCTACCACATTGCAGGGGAGCATTTGCCAATGGCACGGTTGACCATGCCCCCACACTGTAGGGGGGCAGACTTTCTCAGCCTGAGGCACACCTCAGACACAGTATCTTCTGGTGCTGAGGGCACAAGCACAATGGAACATAGTGGAACAGCAGCCACCAAAAAAAAAATTTTTGATCGCCTCGTCAACAATGGAACAAAAAAACACCTGCACACAAGGCACAAGGCACATTTTGCATCCACATGTGAAGAAAATATGCAGATATACTCTGTTTGCGCACCAGGACCGATAAACCACGACCTTGCAAAGGACTTCCACAAGATCAGCAAGAATGCTTTCATACCATTCTCCCTAAATAGGAAAAAAAGCAGATTGAGAAGGACAATACCTTGCTCAAATCAGATACCACCCTGTTGACTGCTGCACCAAGCCCCACCATGCACTTGCATGATCCAACAGGCAGACCACTAACAAAACCAGTGGGAGGGTAGTCCGGAGAGTGGGGAAATAAAAAAACATATTTTAAGTGCCAGCAGATTCGCTGCTTTAGATCAGGTGGCCAACCTTCGCTGTACAATACAGCATCCCACACCCGTTACACATTCACCACCAAGATATATAAATGCCCCCCTAAATTGGTTAAGAAATCCCGAAATTGCCTGCAGAAATATCTTTAGTGTACAACAGGTCGCCTTCCTGATTGAAGATGCCAATCTTGTCTCTGTTCAGCATGTCCATGGTGATAGTGTCCCCTTCCTTCATCTCTCCCCTGTGACATGGTAGAGTGCAGACATCACTTCACACGCAACCCTAGTGCACCTCATGCTTAGCAGCCCCATGTCTTCTGCTCTTCTACACTACGACACAGTTTCACCGGAGACTTTGAAAATGGATCGACAACATGGTGAAGCTCCCCATCCTCGAGGGCCCCCCCAAAAGAAAAGGCTCAATGGAGAGGACCCACCCAGGACATCCTGGATTTTAATGGAGGGGGAGGGGCTGTCCTAGGGGCTTTCTCAGTGCATTATTATTGTTATCATCGGCGAATTATTGTGATGTGTGTATACATCATCTTGTGATGGGACTGCACATGGTGACATTCCATGGCATTTTGACTCTGCAGAATGCACCTGTTCTGCTCTTTGTGTGTTTGCCTGCCGATGGCTTTGTGCACCTGTTATTGTGGAGGAGGCAAGGTTGTGTAACCCCTGCATGTAGAGAACCTTGTAGCAGGGGGGTATTCACAAGTAGCCAGAATGGTAGCCGGCTACATTTTAGTGAAGCGGTTGCAAAAATTGGTGTAGGCGCTGTTGTAGCCCCCCCCCCCCCCCTAGGTTCCATTTTGGGGGGGGGGGTTTGGGGGGGCAAAAACTGGCTGGTCTGGAACCACCACTGTGGGCGAATTCGGACTCAGGTCCCACTTTTTCTTTAGGCTCAACGATGCAATTTGAGCCCTATGACATGACCCGTGACAAGAGACTGCAGCAAAGATCACAACGGATTTAGAAGGCGGTGGACCCCTGGAAGCGTATGATGACATCGTTGAGGTTTGGAGTGCTGTCATGGGTCCCATAATTGAGCTGTACGCCGGTTGTTTTACACCATGTAGACATCTACAACATGGATCATCTAATCACCCCGTACACCATTGTCCAGCAGCTCCTTGGGATGGTGAGCCCCCAACATATTGATGATGTGTGGGTCACTAGCAAGCTGTCGTATAACCACCATCTTGCTGGCCCCCTTCAATCGTAGGGCCTACTACGCCCTGAATGATGTTCCATGACCTGAAATTGGGTAAATGTTGACTAAGCCCAACAAGGTTTTGGGCCGTTTATGGGTCTGGGGCACATAGGTGGCAGGAGACAACTCCATTTGCCACAGGACTGTTGTCCGGCCTCTTTGGCAACTTAGCCCTCACAAGACCCATTCAACGGGGATAAAATTCTATTGTTTAGCACATTCTCAACATAGTTACGTGCTTCATGCTGATTTATACACAGGTGCCAAGGGGTGTCTAAAACACCCCACAGGGGCTGCCGGTTCTTTTACCGCCAGGAAATTGGTTAACTTTTGGGCACATTTGCTACCACAGGGTATGGTCTGTGGCAGTTTTTTTAGCAGCCATGCCGCAGCCGAGGACATGGCCACACGGTGGATATCATTCCCGTCTTGTGCAAGAAGGCCACAGATGTGTTCAGGAGGGGGGTGGTACCAGGGGAGGGTGGCTTGGCCATGGCCTACATCCCGGATAGAAACTATTGTCTTTGAGTTTTCAAAAATCCAGAAGTCGGCCACAAGCCGGCAAAGGTTCTTTTCATGCCTAGTAACTGTGCATACTCAGGAAATTTTGTGCAACACAGGAGAGGATATGGCCTGCTGGCACAGATTGCTTGCTAAAGAACATTATTCAGTGGAGTGGACACCGCCGACCAATCTGCCCTATAACATCATGAGGCTCATAGGTTTCCCACATGAAGTCGCGCAGTACGGGCATTTTTGCTTCGCCATTGCATAGGGAATATATTTGTTTTGTCCAGTTGTCACGTTTGCTTGAGAAAGATGAGACCATGTGGGCACACCTGAGGGACACCTCTGCCAATTGATCTTCAATCATAGTGCTCATGGCCCGGCGCAGAGGCCGGGCACCATATGTGGGATTGTAACCCATTTCCACTAAGCGGTCCTTGAATGCCTGCGTAATTTCCAGTTTGACCTGTAGGGAGGAACAGCAGGTGCACAGCACATTGGACAGGTAGGATGAGGAAGGGGAGGTGAGCTGGTATCAACTGCCATGATGGACTGCACAGGGAAGCATTCTTTTGGACACCCACTGCAAACACTGCAAAATGGCTCGATGCAAGCAACCCGCAACCAACATCTGCAATATCTGTCCAGCAGCACTCACCCCCCCCTGTATACATCCCAGTCAGTCCTTATTGCAGTACATCCATAAGCAAATTCCACTGCACACCCTTTTTCTCGAATCAATACACTTTTGGGCCAACGCTGCACCAGCCTTCTTCTGAAGCCCACTACAGGCGCCCGAGTGGCTCCTATACATTGACTTCAAATTGGTTGATATGTACACTGGCAGGACAATATGATTTGCGATGCCGCTTTATTTCTTTGGACAGAAACCTGAACCACTGTTTAGCATCTTCTCTTTGGTACTGCACATCAAATCTACCACTGCTATGGTTCTTCATCACAGCTGCAAACACAGGGTTCCTATGGCTTCGAATCCGGGCAGCTGTTCACAATAACGACAATACCACGGCAGAAATCCAATGTCTCTGCTCTGTGGCATCCAGCAGCCAAGCAAGCCACTGCAGTTTCAAAGGGAATTAATTCAAGATGTACACGCAAACTAAAAAATGGAACAAAAAAAGAGTGCAAAACGGAATGCAATGCAGAGACTGCTTTTTATGTGCACAGGATTATTTTGTTTTTGTACAGCCCTTTTCAAGCTTCCCAACGCTGGGTGCTTAAAAAAATATTCTGCAGGAAATCAATCCGTGCCCATAGGGCTATGTGTATTTGCAAATCTTAAAAATCCTACTGCCATTGGCAAGGCACCTCAAAGAGGGGCGAGCAACTTTGTGGGGAAGTCGTACACCATAAGCCGATGAATTTTTGCCCACCATGGTGCAAACAAGCCCAAAACGGCACTGTTGGGGGCCAATAAGCACCACTAGGAGGGCCTAGTTGGTGCTACATGAGTTCATATGTACTCCCATTGTTTTCAAATGCCCACCCAACAACAGCCCAAGGGTCCGTGGGGATTTTCGGCGGTCACCCAGACATTGTGATTTTCTCAGTCAACCCATGCCGGCCTCACCAGTGGGGCCCTATAGAAGGGCCGAGCTGCAAAATCTCAGGATAGCAGTCGGGACCCCCCTCATTGGTTTGAGGGTCCATGTAGAAGAATTGTGGAATGGGACCTGGGTCTGAATTGACGCACACTGGCGGCTATAGGCCAACCAAGTGTCGCCCACCATGGTGCAAACAAGCCCAAAACGGCACTATTGGGGGCCAATAAGCACCACTAGGAGAGCCCAGTTGGTGCTACATGGCTCCCCATGGGTTTATATATACTCCCATTGTCACCAACGATCACCCATCAATGGCCCAAGGGTCCCGGAGGTCACCCAGAATTCGCAATTATTCAAGCAACCCATGCCGGGCTAAAACCGGTCCTCACCGGTGGGGCCCCACCAGGGGGCCGATCTTGGAAACCTGGAGATACCACCTGGGACATCCGTCAATGGTTAGGGAGTCCATATAGAAGAAAAAAGAGAAGGATCAAAACCGAAAAATTCATGGAGGGATAATTGTGTCTCCCAAAATGATGATTGTAAAAGGGGTGAGACATCCGTTGTCATACATTGGGGTATGCTACGCGAATAACCTTAAAAAAGGAGGTATATGGTGCCCGTGCCAGGGCTTGATCTAACAACGTCTCTTCAAGGGGATTTGGATGGTGTCCAGCCAAACTGCAGGTGCCTAAAACTGTAGAATGGTCCGCCTTTCAAATGCTTCCCTGCCACAACAAAACCAAAGGTTATATGAATGCACATTTTTTCAACAGGGTGCATTATGCCAGTATCAAATTCCAGTCTTTGTTTGATGGTCTGCCACCCATCCCTCTTCATCCAGTGCACAGCCCCACACCCACTATCTATGACACACATTCATCGATCCAGACCGATGTCCCAGCATTCAATATGGGCCTCTCACCCAAGGAGCTTCTAATTCCTATCTCTAGAGACCCTATATGGGCCCCACTTGTGGGGAATTTGCATGTGCCATGCGGGACACACCATTCAGCACACGCGTGTTGCATCCCACATCACACGCATCACATACCCATTTTCCATGGCCTAATGAAACTGCCTGATGACACCGTTAAACACACACTGCATTCACCATCAGCAGCCATCAGGAAGACTCTTCGGCTGTTGCCTCTGTTGTGTGGTGTCGCGCCCAAAGCAAACCCAGGTCTACGCAGATGGAGAAACATATGCAGATCCATACCCCAACCTGTGCAGCTCACCCAGAATTGCCACAACGCAGCACCCAACAATGGGGGGGAGGTATAACAAGCACCTGCTGCTCATCCATACGCTTGTATGTCTTCTTCAGGAAGATCTCTGCAATCTCACGGACGTTGCCCTTCGTCAATTTGTGGAACACAATGATTCCATCCAAACGATTCAAGAACTCAGGGCGGAAGAATTTCTTCAGCTCATCATCCACACCTGCAGATATGTGTTGCCCTCACAGTGGCCCATGTCCCAGCAGAACTCCTCTGTGAATCAATATCCCTAATTCTTTCAACAGCCTTCATGCCCAGTACCAATGCAGTGTTCACGCAACTCACAAATATTACATGCAATTGCTGTATGTGGGTGTATACAGGTGTACGGCACAGGGGAGGCCAAAATCAATGTCAATGTCAAGCACAGCAAAGAAACTGCTCTGAATCTTGAGAAGCAGATCTAACAACATCATGCCTGGGGCAACAGATTGTGCAAAAGGCGTCACCACGTGGGGAGAGGCCCACAACTGGGTGTCATGCCACCTGAAAATGGTCTGGAACACACTGTTTAATGACGCATGTTTTAGGTGGGTGGGGTGGGGCCAAACCCCACCTGCCATTGGACAGAGGTTCATTCTGCAGTGAAGAGAGGCAGGGAAAGCATAAATCCAGACATCAAAACGTGTCCCGCACTTGCCTCGCCCCCTGCACCTTGTGTTGTGAAACCCACCCACCTCTTTTGGCACTGGTTTTGAATCAAACCTGTGCAGTAAAAGGCAAACATCTATCTGTTTTGGCTGAAGTGCCTCCTGTGTCTCTTGGAAGGTTGTGTCAACGGAGCCCCCAGACTTTCCCTGTTTCACTGCTCTGTGTCGGGTCCACACAGAGGAGGGCAACTGCCCTCGCCGAAGGGGGGGGGGGGGGGGGTGTTCTGTACCTGAAATTGGCCTCAAATTTCCGGCCCCTTTGATAATTCCATTGTTTCCCTGAGTAGATTTTGTCTGTGGGCATGGGGGGGGCGTCGCAACAGGCCATACACCGACTCCCTCCCACTTTCCTGCCACGTTCAGGGTGGGTGGGGGGTTGGGGGGGCTGGGCTTTTATCTGACTCATTTCTGCAGTCAACAATGCCCAGGCCCAGTAATTGTGTTGCCCTGGAAATAGCCTGTGCTGCCCCCCCCCCCCCCCTCTCCCCCATCTCCTTGAGGCCTCATGAGGAACTTGAACATGTACATTACCATGGCCTGCATCAAAAACCCTGGAAACCTCGGGGTATTCGTGTAGTCTGGGCAGGGTGCCAGAAGCGACGAAATATTAGCATTTCCCCACAGCGCCTCCTTTAATATCAAACGAAAGGGGTTTCTCTGATACTCTACTAGGTACCCTACATTCAGCATGTTTCGGTGCATGGGTTTGTTCTCGCCCCCTGATTGCGTTCCGCTTGTTCGTTTCCTTGCAGGATGGGATTGGGATGGGTTTGGGTCAGGCCTGGGCGTTGGAATCAAGGACCATCCATTGTTTCAAGAGTGCATGCTTTCGGTTCGGGGGTTGGGTTAGAAGAAGAAGAAGAAGAAGAAGGGGCATTACAGGAACACTTGGATGCTCCATGCCAAACGGAGATGCCCTTCCTGTCCAAATTATTGACTTTATTGCTGTTTGGCTTTGTTCAAGGCATCCAGGGGGTACCAGGACACACTGCCTCCAGTGTACAAAAGCAATTCCAAGCTATATTCCACAGGCCACAGACCTGCTTTCATTGCCTGGAATGCCACCTCATCCACCTCCTCATCAGCGGTCATTCCTGCTTCCTCAGCTTTCTTGGCCTGATCCATAATCACCTGTGACCCTGTAAAGAAGATGATGGACAACTTGGGGCAAGCTTCAGCAGAGCAGACAGGGCCGGTGTGTCCAGCCTTGTTCAATCCATTTCTCAAATTGCTTTCCCCTTTGTCCAATACTTCGACAATTCAGCAACACATATCATGTGCGGGGCTGCTGGACCATCTAGGCATCCGAAAAGTGTGGTTTGAGCAACATGTGTGTCTGCAGGGAAGTTCAGAATTGCGGGACTGCTGAGACGTGCTACGTCACTATACCCCTCTCCCCTTAAATCTAGCTAACAACAACAAGCAACAACAAACACGTCTCCGTTCTGCTTTAAAAATGAATTAATCCCGATACTTCACGCTCTACTCCACGCTAGCAATCTTTTGCATTGACACATAGCCCTCCCAAGTCCAGAGGTGGGACTCAGCCCAACTCAGCCAGTCCAAGGAAAAGGTGCAAAGTTGGAAGGTGCCAAAGGGGGCCCTGTTCAAATACAGACTAGACAGCGCACTGTGTTGAAGAACTCAGGGCCAGAGCGGGGGGGGTGGGGGATGAAAAAAGAGGGGGGGGTCTCAGGTATGCGGCCCTAGTGGCCTACCGCACCGCCCCTAACCAAAAGGATAGGTAGCATCAGCTTGGGTATTTCTGGCGATGGGTACCGGAAACCTCAGGGAGAGGTTGCTTGAGGTGGTCATGGGGTGAGGTGCACGACATGGGGTTCTGATACACAAAGGAGTTGAAACGCATCATGCAGAGTACAGAACCCCCCCCATGCTGACGAAATGCAAGAATCTGCTGTTAACTAACTCATGTCCTCACTTGTTCTTCCGCCCTTGCTTTTTTTTGCATTCTGGCTACTAATGTTTCCAATATCTAGTACACTCTTTCTCATGCCTCCCAATATACTGAAGCAGGTGGTCCACACGGAGTAGGTGGTCCACGGTGGGTGTGCTTGTTAGTGCGGCACAACATTTCGTAACGTCGTTGATGCCAGCATTACTACCTCAGAGCAAGCATGTCGCAAGAGATGTGGTGGCCAGTCCACAGCCAAACTTGAGCCCTTTTCAAGTTTGCAAATTCCCTTTGCTTCAGCAGCAGCAGAGGCCGCATGCAGAGGGGTAGTGGAGGAGAGGGAATTCTTTAAAATGGGCTAATTCTGCACTGCTCCTAAAATCCTTTGAGCATACACATTTAGGGTGGAAAAACAGTTTTACCCCATGCTGTATGCCTGGAAAAAAATTTTCGGCGCCTAAGACGCAAACAATTTCGACCGAAATCTCAAATAGGTGAAATGCGGGTACGAGAACTTCTGGGGGTGTGGAGGAGGGGGGAGGGGTGGCAGGTTCTCAACCAGGCGGCCCCCGTGTCCTCACCTGCAGTTGCACTATAGCTGAAATTGAGAATGCAAGAACGGCGAAGAGGCCAGTGAATAGGGTGTAGGTTGGATGGGCTCAGACTGCTCATAATACAGGGTCCAGCAGGGTGTGGACCCAGGGTCGCACACACAGATAACAACACAGAGCAAATCAGCCTCTGGTTCCAACAAATGATGGCAACAATACAGTACCGATGTTAGTGGTCATGATGATCATGGTATTCTTGAAATCGACGGTGCGGCCCTTTGCATCAGTCAAACGCCCATCATCAAGAATCTGCAGCATCAAATTGAACACATCGCGATGGGCCTTCTCAACTTCGTCAAATAGCACCAGCGTGTACGGGGACCTGCATTAATGTATGGAAACGCACATATTTCGCCCAGCTGAACCACAATGCTCAGTGAGCATTGAGGCAGGCATGGAAAAGTGGGCATACCCAAGACCTCCCCTGGGTCTTGTCCATGGTACAGCACTCCCAGTACAGCTTCTGTGGTTCTGACGACATACATAATCAAACACAATACATGCTCAGCACCCACAGCTGCAGATACTGGCGCTACTTAAGGTGCTGCAAGGGTGGGTACTTGCAGGTTGTGACTCCCGAGTTGACATCATCTCACAGTGATGCAAAATTACACTTACTTTGCAACGCATGGGTGGCGCGTAAAATCCTCTGACCCATGAAAGAACTCAATCTTTGTCTTTGACTGAATTCAATGCCAAATCAGCTGTTTTCCAGGATGGAAACATCTGCACAACTTTGAATGCCCCCCCCCTCCCTGGTTGGTCCTTGGCTGGCTGCGAGCAGGGTCCCGTGGTCCCCCACTCCCTCCGGTATTGTCCTGTGGGTGCATCCAAATCGGATTTGGGCTCCGGGCTCCGTATCTGAGTCATCCCTATGGTCACCGCCCTTTCTGGACACCGTTACTCATCCCCTCAGCAGGGGGGGTCGCCTACGTCCCAGATCTGCCAACCTGTCGGCATTTGTGTGTGGTTTGTATTCAGTTTTGCTCAATAATGCCTTCCCAACACATGGGAATGACTGGTCCTCAAACACTGAGACAAAAACTCCCAAAACACCAGGAGTTCTATTGCCTTCAGCAAAGCACCTCGATGAGACACAGGTGAGCGGGAGGCTGAAGGCAGGCTGGAGGCAGGCCAAGTTTTGCCCACCACGGTGTAAATAGGCCCAAAACGGAGCTTTTGGGGGTCAATAAACACCACTAGGAGAGCCTAATTGGCGCTACATGGCTCCCAATGGGTTTATACGTGCTCCCATTGTCATCACCCATCAACGGCCCAAGACTCGCCAGGGGTTGTCGGAGGTCACCACAATTTTTCAGCCCCCTGAAAACGGCCAAATCGTTGCCAGTGGAGCCCCATAGGGGGGCTGATCTTGGAAACCTGGAGAAAGCACCCAAGACCCCCGTCATTGGTCAGGGGTTCATTTAGAAGAACAAAGAGGAATGGAATCTGGGTCTGGATTGATGCACAGTGGTGGCTATAGGCCAACGAAGCTTTGACCCCCCCTCCCCAAAAAAAATTGGTACCAAGGAACAGGGGAAGGGGGGGGGGGGAAGCGTGGAGAGGTCAAAATCGAGAAAATCATTGGGGGATAATTTTGCCTACTAAAATGATGATTTTACAAGGGGTTAGGCATCCAATACCATACATTGGGGTATGCTACGTGAATAGCCCAGGCTAAAAAGGCAGCGTTTCACCATGAGCACCCACTTCTCATCTCAGCACCATTTCATGGAAATCTCAATGAAAATGTGTGCTTGTGTTCAATCTTGTGTGGTAACCAATTTAAAAGCTATAACAATATCAATTGACATATTCAAACGGAAACTCTGAAACTTTGAAGTGACTTGCTTGCTTGTTGCTTGCAGACACAACAGGGTGCTCACAGATATACCTTTGGATAATCCCTACCAAGGCTTCTTTTGGCTAGGGCGGGCAGGGAGTGATACTGGACCCACCCACCCACTTTTCAGAACACATCCACCCACCCATTCGCCTAACCCCTCCAGGCAACTCAACGATGGCACCCACCTACCCACCCAACCTAGGCCTTCTCGGGGTTCCCAAAGTGGGGAGAAATCAATTTGGCTACATAACCCTTACCTTCTTGAGGTCCCCATAGTGGGGAGAAATTAATTTGGCCACATAATTGGCCAAGATCGGCCTCTGAAAAGATGGACTAAACCGCCATCCTTAAGGACTGCCCTTAACAAAAAAAAATCTACCCCCTCATGGCATACCCCCAGGGGAGGAGGAGGAGCCATGGGCCTCTCACCCAGCCAGGCTTACTGCGCACGTCTAGGACTGGGCCCTCAGCCACTCCTCTCATCTCCACCTCCGACAAATTCGTCGCGTGTCTTAGGCACACTCTCCGCATCCAACACTACGTCCGGGTCTTGTTGAGCCAGAACAGCATTCTTAGCCACGAGAAAATGCAACCGTTGTTGTGTGCTTTGCAATGTAGTGCACAAAGTGCACACTAAGCATTCTAAGGAGCCTTCTGTTGACATCTGTGCTTTTTCCGTGTCACGAGATCACACACAAGAGCAGAGTCAGCAAAACGCCACATTAAATTGATGGCATGAGTAACCGGATGTCCGTGTAGGTCCTGCAATGCACTACTCCAGCAAACACAAACAAGTGTTCAAACCACCAACTCCGTTGTTTGCCGTCCAAAGGACTTACTGGTGCTCCCGGCAAAGCAGCACAAGTGAGATAGCGCTCCTCCTAACTTTGAAACTGTACCGCCCACCACACCATGCCCTGCAACTTATGGGTGTAGTTTGTAACTGTGGTATCTATAATCAAAATCTGTGCACAAGATTTTACCGCCAACGGGTAGCGAATAGGTATGGGCCAGGGTAACTGTGGTATCTATCATCAAAATCTGTGCACCAGATTTGACTGCCAACGGGTAGCGATTACGTATGGGCCAGGGTTTGAATAACCGCCAATAGGTGACTGTGGGGAGAATGGAAGGCACGAATTCGTCACCCGAAGTAAGCAGGCCTTCTTGTCCATGCAAATGGCATAAAAGAGGCACTGCCGGCCATGTCGACCCCATGGCCATGGAATGGATGAGGCAGGAGCTGTGGGGAAGGAATTATGGGTAAGGCTTGCTCAATAGGCATGCTCAGCACGCCTTCAGTGTGACAACGGGCTATTGCAGAACAGATGGGGACATGTTCGTAGGTGCAACATTTTTTGTACCCTAATCAGAAAATTGCACACTAGTGTGTGTAACTGATCCTTGGATACTCCATAACCCATTCACCGAAACTAGAACAGGTTTTTTAGGGTTGATTTCTGGGTCAAAATTTTCAGAAACCTGAAAACTGGACCTGGGACCCCTAGCACTGTTCCTAAGGTCCACATTCCACCTGGGGTACCACCAACCCCTGGCCCACACGGGTCGGGGTAACACCTATCTTTTTCGTTCCAGCCTTTCGAGCCAATCTAGGCTAGAACACATGTTGGGTGTTCTAGTGCATACCAAGGGCACCTACACCTCTTGTGAGATGCACCCAGCCTTTGCCTGGAGGATCCATGGGGGGGGGGGATTCTCCAGGACGCACCCACCCACTCTGAAAACCCACAAACCCACCCCCACCTCGCGGCAGGGTATCCACAGCAAAAAAAAAAAGCCTTGATCCCTATAATAGCAAGGGAGATGGTATTGAAATGGAAATGCACAGGAAGATGATCAGGGAGGTTCCTGATTTCTGACGCACTCACACGTGTACACACCCATGTGCGCGCCGCTAGGTCACAAACAGGCACTTAGAAAAACAGCACTCAGATCTTGTCAAGCCATGTGTGAAACGCAGGCTAGCTGTGACCAGCAGCATCTTCAACAAGTGATGCCTGAGAAACAACAGTCAGATCTGTACACACACACACACACACACACACACACACACACACACACACACACACACACAACCACAAGCCAATTCATTTCAGCCTAAGCTCCCATACCTCCTGATCTTCTCTGTCAGCCCACCTCCCTCGTCATATCCAACGTAGCCTGGTGGACTGCCAATCAGCTTGCTGACTGTGTGCTTCTCCATGTACTCGGACATGTCCAGGCGCACCATGTTCTCTTCTGCTCCAAAATAGCTTGCTGTCAGGGCCTTGGCCAACTGTGACTTACCCACACCTGTTGGACCAGCGAAGATGAAGCTGCCAATCGGGCGTGAGGGGTCGCGCATGCCTGTGCGCGCCCGACGAATAGCCTGCGAGATGGCCCCCACGGCATCATGCTGCCCAACCATCATCTCACGCATGTCATCCTCAAGGTGCATGAGGGAGCTGGACTCCGATGATGTAACTTTGTCCACTGGAACCCCACTGACGGCAGCGATGACTTGGCAGATGTCCGACTCCGTGACGTAAAGTGGCCCTGTGAGTTCCTTTTGTTCGTTGCTCTTCTCATCACCTTCTTTATCCTTATCTTCAGCTTCAGCTTCAGCCTCAGCTGCATCCTGTGCAACATGGACAGGACCACAGCAACATTAATTGTGGGGACAAACTAGAGAGGTGTCTAATTCTCCTTTCTACACACCACAGCTACTGGGTTGCAACTTCTGACTGAAGAAGGCCAGGAGAGAGGTAGTGGAACATAAAAGTATGAATTCCAAATGGGTCTCAAACATTTGTACCTGGGTGTCCTCGGTACCAAATGACATGTGGGGGCTGCATGCAGTACCAAAAGACATGTGGGGGCTGCACTACACACGCGTGCACAATGCCAGAAGCAGCTGTACCCCTGTGATTGAGTTCAGCTGGCTGTGTGTTCGTGGTTGGGCCTCAAAAGGTCAGGCGTGGACCCGCTCCTGTGCTTCAGCCGTGCTTCAGGGCTTTATTGCCGGGTCACGCTTGCTTAGGTGCTGAGTGGGTCGTGACGTTTATGCTGTGGTCCAAGGGGGCTCGTTTCTGAATGTGGGGCATGGTTGCGTTTGCGGGCCTCACTTGGCCACATATCTTGCATTCAGTCTCGCTTGGTGACGGAGGGTCTGGGGGGATAGGAATGGTCAGGGGTCATTCGTGCTGGCCGCTGTCACCCGCCCTGGTGTGTTGTGCTGCACCTTAGGATGGAAAAACCTGTGGGTACAGGCATTTTAGAGTGAAAACCACACAGCCATGCATGTGGGGTTACGTGTGGGGTGGCGTGGTGGGGCGCACTGGGCAGGGTTCAGGGGTCGCGCATCTCGAGTTTTCAGTACTGCATGAGATGGTTGAGTCCGTGTCCGTGGACGCCAGACTAACTGGGGTCGCTCATCAAAGCACGGGGAGGGGGGAGGGGGCTCATAGCGACCAGGTCTTAGCGACCACGAATAGAGGAGGCTGAGTGATGCTCTCGGACTCAGTGGCGTGGGCAGGGTTGGGGACCGGAAGGTTGTTCGGCGTGGCCCTGTTACTCTGGGCGTGTGGCTTCCTCTCACTTGCTCTGTGAGTGGTGTGGGTGCATAAAAGCGGAGCAGTTCTGCTGGTTGGTGGGTGAGTTTCATGCAACTGGTTGTGGTTTGTGGAACCCCCAGATTGTGTGTGAGGGGGTGGGGGCGGGGGGGGGGCTTCCAAAAAAGTGGAGTACGTTTGCAAGTTTTGGGGAAGGGGGGTTGTGGGTGAGAGTGGTGCTGTTGGGGGCGGGGGGGGGGGGGGGGGGTGACCTCATTAAGGTAAGCTATGCAAAGTTGTAGGCAGAACCTTTGGTCAACCACCTACTGGATTGCAACCACTCAAAGGCAGATAACTTCAAAATGGAGCGGGAATGAAAGAAGACCCGAATTGGTGTGAGAAAATGAAACGCATTGTCAGAACAAGAAGCTACTGCACTTGTGCTTTTCGGAGCAGTGCCCGCATACAGCATGGCATCAAGAAAATATTGCGCGTGACCAAGCTGCCCCCTGATCAACGTCCTTGATGAGGCTGTTTCGGGGGGGGGGGGGGGATTAGTGGTGGAGTTTGGTGGGTGAGAGTTGAAGACCACAAATGGACACACAGTCTGTTGGTGACATGTCTGTGTGCCGTGGGACCCCCAAACCGAACAATGAAACGGTCACAGTGTGAATTGAAGATTGTGCCTGAACCTTGCTGTACCCCGCAAAAGATGTGAAATGATGGCAGTGGTGGACTACCCCCAATCCTAAGCAATGAAACAGACGTACAATACGATACAATCCAATTTGGACCAAATTCTACTCTGCTGTGTGCCGCGTACATGAAAAGCGACAAAGCGCCGATATGGCCAAATGGGCAAAAAATACATCAAGAGGTCTTCAAACATTCTTTGTAGCTGTTTGTAATCATGGGCCCTTGCGTGCAGATGATTCTGCCGAGTGCAGGTGAAATTCAGACAGGGGGAGCCTCAGCTGCTGTAGGAGCGAAAGGACCGAAGGGCTTGGTGTAGCAGTGATGTGACCCAGAGTTGTGGGTGTGGGCAGTCATGGGACCAGGAAGTGTTGGTATGACAGTGATGGGATCTTCATGTGCAGGGTGGCAGTGATGACCCAGACTTGTGGGTGAGGGAGTGATGGGACACAGTGTGAATGTGGGAGTGATAGGATCCAGAGGTGTGGTGTGGCAGTGATGGGACCTCGAGTTGTGGGTGTGGGAGTGATGGACACAGTGTGATGTGGAAGTGACAGGACCCAGAGGTGTGGCTGTCATGGGAACCACAGGCGTGTGTGTGGAAATGATGGAACACAGTATGGCAGTGGAAATGATGGAATCCAGCGTGGATGTGGCAGTGATAGGATCCAGACACGTGCGTCAAACCACACGTACGACCTCGCAAAATTGCTCCACCTTTTTAGTGCATGCCCCCTCCCCATTGCAAAGATCTCCCCGATTCCCAACCCCTGGTCTCCGGGAGCCCCCATCCCCTAGAAAGGAGACAGCCTGCCTGGGTGTTGCAGTCCATCTTAGCACCCTTGCTGTGCCACCACACAGGTGCCCTCTGACCCACTGGAAAGGGTAAAAGCGATTTGTCATAGGGGGCATGATCAGAAATCGTCAGTGGGGTGGAGGAACCCTGGGATTGGGTACAGGTTGCGCTATGGGGCTCGGGCACCGGGTATGAAATACAACGGCGGTTGCAGTAGCGGCATTATTTGGGCGGGCTGGGGACTCTTGCAATGCACTCCACAGGGGCCCACCGTGAACGCAGGGTGGCAACCGCTTGCCTATGGGACCCAAGAGTGTGGGTGTGCGAGTGTGGATCAGAGGTACTGTCACCATGGACTGTGCTTTGTTATCCGTATGGTCCTCTGTAGTCGAGCAGTGCGCTCTGCGAGGCTGGACTCAGCTCGCCTGTGTCCGCCCTATGTGGGATGGGACAAATGTGTATCCCTGACGAGGCCCATCCGCAGCAACCTGCTCTATGACTACCTCTGCGCAACTGCCTACTACTCTCCTGTCACCTTGAGCTCTGGCCTTAGTTTTGGGCGAATTTTCGACCTGACGCTGTGGTCTCTCCCATACCCACACCCATAACTCCGACATCCATGCCTCTGGATCAATCCCTCAGGAGAAATTGGCAGGTGTAGGTTCACAGCTGGGTAGATGCGTTTCAAATACCTTGTTCTTCGAGATCTTTGTGCCTTTTTTGGCCTTCAGCATCTCTAAATCAACCTTTGTCCTCAACTCCGCCTCCTTCAGCATCAGCTCATGAGCCTTAATGTAGTTCTGGGTCTTGACCGCCATTGCCTTGTCCTTGAGCAAGTCATCCAATTCCTTCATCAGCCCTTCTGTTTCATTGGACATTTCTGTGTCATCGGTTTCCAACTCCTGGTCGCGCCTCAGCCGCTCACGAGCCCCCGCCTCATCAAGAACATCGATGGCCTTGTCTGGCAAAAAGCGGTCTGCGACATACCGTTTGGACATATAAACCGCGGCCTGAAGATTCGCACAAGGGCAAACAGGGAGGCAGGGGAGAGAGGAGCTGTTGGGGGGGGGGGGGGGCTGTCGCAAATGTGTGCCACCTTTGCATCCCCGTTGACCCCTTTTGCAATCCGGAACTTTTTTTGCCCTCAAGCCCCTTCGCCCTCTTAAGTCACCCTCAATGCTTATGCACTACTCGGGTCGGGACTTTTTCAGCTCAAAAATAGAAAAAACCAAAAGACTCGTGATGTTCACCCCACCCCCCTCAACAAAGTGGGTTCCAATTGGGGGAGGAGGGGGGTCTAGGGGGTCCTAACCAAGAACTCATTGGGGGATGCATTTATTGGAGAAGATAATGATTTTCCACAGGGTTTACACCAACAATTCAACCCCTGGGGTAGGGTATGCAAATACGCTCAAAAGGGGGGGGGGATGTGGCGTTCTCCCTTCATGGGTTTATACGTACTCCCATTGTCACAAAATGATCACCCAACAACGACGCAATTCTCCCTGAGGACCGTCAAGGGTCGTTGGAAAAAATGCATTTTTCAGCCAACAACATGTAGTCCATTGTTTGTGGAAACGGTCATTTTGTGTCTTTCACGCGGGCCATGACCAGCCTTAGGCAAAGCTAGAGGCTGCAAAAAATGTCCTTTGGCATCCTAGCATGTGTATGCTGTCACAACATCCATAGTAAATGCCTTCAGGGAGGGTTAGGGAGGGGGGCAGGGAGGGAGAACGTGAGGCAGCAGCGTGGAAAGAAAGGAAGGGGGGAAGGAGGGACAGAGAAGGGAGGAAGAAAGAAAGCAGTGAGCAGATGAGGAACAGAATGGAAAAAATAAAATAGAAAACTCCAACTCCAAAATAAGCAAACAATTGTTATCAGACATTACCAGCTGCTCCATTCAGCAGGTGCTTGACTGCATGTTGGCCCCTACACTAACATACACCCTCCAAAACTGCCTGTCTGCCCCAGCAGACCATCACCAGCAGCACACCCAATCTGCTACAATGCCATAAACAAATGCACAAACACCTGAATGGCTTCATCTGTGAAGATGCACCCATGGTGCTCCTCATATCTGCCTTTGAGCCCATGCAGGATATCAACACACTCTTCAACAGTTGGCTCTGGCACCATCACAGGTTGAAACCGCCTCTCCAAGGCTGCATCCTTCTCAATATACTTACGGTATTCCTCAAGGGTTGTGGCCCCAATCAACTGCAACTTGCCTCGAGCCATTGCAGGCTTCAACAAATTGGCTGCATCTGCACCACCCTACAGATATGGAACCAGGAATCAGGGTTCCCAGCATGGGCTTAGACCAAAGCACCATGTTCAGGATATGTTGGTTGCCTGGCTCTCTGGACTGAGTGACCAAACAGCTGGGTTTGAGGATCGGGTGGAATGCACTCTTGCATTCGAATGCAACACTTGTTCAATCGACGTTAGAGACAAAGATCCCTTGCTGAGAAACACACACGGACACACACGCACACGCACACGCACACGCACACGCACACGCACACGCACACACACTTGAGTGTTTACAAAGCACAGCACAACAGCGAAGACTCTTCTGAAAGCTGCAGCATGAGGCTGTAGAGTGAGCGCAGTGCAACAAAGAACCAGTGCAGTTTGCGGCAGTGGGTACCAGTGTCCATGCACCCTTACGGCTGTGGGTCAAGGGATTGGGCAGGTCAAGAGCTGTCCGCACCACCAACTCTGGTTCAGGGGCACTCAGCTGGTGCCATCAACTCACGATAAAGCACATCCGTGGTTTCTGCTAGGGAAGCACCCTGCAGCATAAGGTAGCTGGCATCACTCCACCCACCCACCCACCCACCCACCCGCCCACACACACACACACACACACACACACACACACACACACACACACACACACACACACACACACACACACACACACACACAGGAGGAGGAGGAGGAGGAGGAGATGCGGTCCCCCGGTAGGGCGCCCCCGCGGCACATCCCCATGGTGCCCGCCGGCCCTCCACGGTCTGGCGCGCGACCGGGAGGGGGGTTACATCCCAACCCGTCCGGCTAAGCATCATGGCGGCGGCTCTCCTCTTCGTCTCCTCCTCTTGTCCCCCAGTCCGCACCACGCGCATGCACCCCTGCCCTACACGTAGCCGGATCACCACCCAGGGGCACGGAACAGGGGGCGAGGCGGAGCGCCGGCTCCACTTCCGGCACGTTCCACCACCCCCCCAAGAGAAGGGGGACGCAGTCTCACGGGTGTGGGCCCTTAGCCGCCAGGTACTACCGACTGGGCGGCGTTTAGCCGGCGGAACACGGGGGCTTGGTCCGTGGCCCGATCCCCCCACCCTCCCCCGCGCACGGCACTTCTGCCGAAGGCGCCCGTGCGCGGGGCCCTCCACCAACCTGCCGACCCTGTCCCTGACCCCGTCCCCCCGGTTCGCACCCCTGGAACACACCTGGGTCCAGGCGTAGCGAGGGGATCACCGGGGTTGCCGCAAAGCCAACCCCAGCAACTGGTAAGAGACCCTGGGCTGATAACCTGCCATGCGCAAGGTGGCCATCAGCATATCGCGCAACCGGCGCACTTGGCGACGGTCATGTGCCCCCCGCGCCTCGTACAAGCCCATATAACGGGAGGGTGGCCCGTACGAAAGGAGCCAGGCTAACCGCCGCGGCGGCAGGCCGCCCGGCCCATCAATGATGACCAAATCCGCATCGCGGACCTCCCGGGGCCAACGCCCCAAGCTTTTGGGCAGAGGCCGGTCCGAATACCAGAGGACCCTCTGGGTCCCGCCCCAGCGTGGGGGCCAGTCCTGCTCGGGGGGCAGAACGGCACACAGCTGTCCGCGCTCGCACACGGGCCACAGCAGACTCGCCCCCGGCCACAGCCCGGCCATCGCCGGCCGGCTTCCCCACTCGTGGGAGGTCGGGTCGAAGCGTGCTGGTACCCGGGTCGCCAGGTCCCACGTGTGACCGTCCTCGTCCCGGTAATAGACCTCCCTGGCTGCCGGGACGATGGGCATCTCCCGCTTTCGGTCCAGGGCGTCCCAAAAGTTGACGACCGTGAGCACCCGCTGGGCTGCGCCCACCACTAATCCCCTATCATACAGGTATCGTACGTCCCCAGGTTCCCATTCCCCGTAGGGATCGATATACAACGTGCGTACCCCCGCCCCGGGATGGGGGTCGTCGTTCCCCGGTGAGCCCACGCTGAGGGCGAAGGCATTGGGCCCGTACAGGACCACAATCCCCCATGGGGACACTGCGCGGCGCTGCCAACGTGCACACAGCGTGTCCAGGCGTATGTGCAGTTGCGTGTGGATCGCCAACCGAAAGAGGTGGCGCCACGGGCAAGTGGAAACCCAATGGCGCGCTCCCACTGTCTGGCCACAAGCGGGGCAGGGGCGTTCGTCCCCGGCGAACCCCAGCCCGTCCCGGCGTGCCATCGTGCGGAGGTGTGCCCCCCACCGGATTAAACCCCGCTCAGTAACGGCGGAGTAAACCCCCAGGGATTGGCGCTCCCCGCGCTCGGGGGCCTCCATATGAAGATCCCACAGACGGCGCGACGACGTCTCGACCAGACGGTCCAGGTTGTGCACCTGGACGTCGTTGTGGGTGAAACAGACCTGGGGTGTTTGAAGCCCCCGGATCCACCCCACCTCGGGGCGGGCCCCGGAAGCCTGCTTCTTGGCTTCCCCGTCGGCTATGTCCAGCAGGGTGTCCAGGAAGGTGCCGACTCTGTGGGAGTACAGGTGCTGAGGCGCACTGAACCCCTCGGACAGCAAACCCCGGCACGCCCGCAGCAAGTCGTCCGACAGCGGGGAGGATCCGGGGTTGCGGGACTGGACGGCGTCTATATAGCCCTTGCTATCGTGGAAGGACCATTGCCGGCCTCGGGTGCCCCACACCACCCGGTGGGCGCCCCGTGCCCGCAAAACCTCCCAGGCCACGTAGAGTTCCGCCTGGTAGGACCCGTCTACGTGGACAGGGATGGGGATCCGGTAGATCCGGTGCCAGCCTGTCGTGGGGTCCGCCACCACCAGCCCGCCCCCGGCCGTGTGGTTGGGATACCAGGAGGCATCCTGCACGAAAACCACCTCCGCAGGCACGCTCTGCAGGGTGACCCCCTCGGAGTGTACCTCCTGGGCCCATCGCACGCAGCGGGGCCACGGGGGGAGGGTATCCGGCCCACGAAACCGTGATGGCCAACCCGCCCTGCGGGTGCTGGACCAGTCCCGATAACCAGCCGCCAAAGCCGCGTGGCCGTCATTCGCCTCGTCGATGGTCGTCGCCGCGCCCAGTGGGTGTTTGCTCACCTCCACGGCGTGGCTCCCCGGAGCGGGCCAGACCCGGATTTCCATGAGCCACGTATAGCGCAGGAAACGGTCATGGTCCGTGGGGTGGCAATCACAGTCCGCCAGGCCCTGGTGTATGCAGGGCATGTCCGGGTGGAACCGCCAAAGGGCGCACATGTGCCCCCACCGGGCGGAAGCCCGGGTCAGGGGATTGGGGTGATTCAGCTGACGGGCATAGTTGAGCACAAACGTGGTCAACACGTCCGGACCCAGAGGGCGAATGCCGGAGAGCCCCGCTTGCACAGATGGCGGGGTAGTCTGCGAGGTGCCATACCCGGACCGGGGGGGGCCAAACCCCGGCCTGGAAACGCACCATGCCGCCCGCCTTCGGGTTGTACATGGCCGGGGGGTATTGCGCCCGCAAGGACTTGATGGGGATAACCGCGGAAGCACGCCGCGCCGCCATCATGAACTTCCGGAAATCCTCCTTGTGATACGTGTGTGGGAGGGCGTGCCGCCCCAGGGAGCGGATGTAATCCTTCTCCGACGGCACGGGCAGCCGAACCCCGTTCATCAGAACCGAGGGAACCCCGTACCGTACGCGCTGCCCGTCCATCCAGGTCCGTAGGACGTGCATTTTCGACACGTCGGATCCCAGAGCCACCGCGTCTTTTGCGGCGGGGAGGGCCCCGGCGATGGCGGACACATCCTCCGGGGAGCCCCCGAGCCAGACCGTATCGTTGGCCCAGGCCAGACTGTGTAAAAGGCCTGCTGGGGTGAGCACCCCGGGGTATTCACGGGACACCATCTTCGCCCTCACCTCCCCCATGGGCGCGTAATCTAGCGGGGACAAAGGGCAGCCCTGTCCGGACCCTGCATCGAACCACCCCTCGGCATGGTCGACATCATCCGTGCCGCCCATGTCCAGGCGCATGTCCTCCACCAGGGAGCGGTGCAGGTGGCACAGCTCCGGGCCGTAACCCAGCACCCGGTATACAGAGTCCCGGGACACGTGGTCTGGGGAACCGAAAGCGTGACGGACGTCGTCGAGGACGGGCCAGGCTTCGCCCCCGGAGCCCCAGCGGTACCAGAAATAATCGTGCAGTACCCTGAGGAAGTCCCATATGGACGTTCCCGGCCAGAGGGCGAATCGGCTGGGGGGGAGGAACCCGTGCTCCCGAAGCCAGGGCTGCTCCTCTTCCTTCACCACCAGACCCACCACCTTGCGCAGGAGGACTAGGTTGGTGAGTGGGCGGTCGTTGGCCCCAACGCCGTGGGGAGCTTTCTTAGGGAGGAGGTGGAGGTCCCCGTGCGAGAGGGCCTCCAGGCGCTCCCCCCGCATGTAGCGGCTGACGATCTCGCACACAATGGCGAGACCGTCGTCGTCCATCTCCCGCAACATCCAGTACTGCAACTGGTCGCGAGCCGGGGCCGTGTTGCCGGTGCGCCGAAGTATGCGGCGGAGGTGGGGGACCGTAGCCGTGGGCAACCCCAGCGGCTGTGTGGGCGTGATCCAACCCGTGAGGGCCCGGACGTCCCCCGGCGTTAGCTCCCTCAGCGTCTTCTGGTGTCGGTGACGCACCTGGTCCAGGGCCACCTTGGCCCTGGCACGCGGCGCCACGTCCACTTGAGCGCAGAACCGCGGTTGGACCGGCGGCGTGCGAGCGGGCCCATACAGGTGGCGGAAAGCCCCGCGGGATGGTCTGGAGAAGGGGGCCACCTCCGGGAGATGGGAGAGATACCGCTGCAGATTCCCCACCTCCCAGGCTTCCGCCAGGTCCTGGCGGAGATCCAAACGCTCTTTGAGCGTGTCCAGTGACTCCCACCACCGCGGGCACCGCTTAGCGTGTGCCTGGAGCTGACGGTGGACCTGGTCCACACGCCCCGGGAGCTCCCCGAATTCACGAGGGGGGCCATGGGCCCTCTCCACCGCTCGTATGGTGGAGGAAAGGAAATACTCGTACAGGGCCGCCAGACTATCGGGTCGCAAACCCTCCTCCCGGCGGGCCGCTGACAAGGCCGCATGGTAGCTGCCCGTGATGCCCGGGTCACGTATCTGAAAGTGCCTGGCGCGCAGCCGCACCGGGGACCTGTCTTCAGGGTCCTGGCAATCCCGGACGTCCCACACCACCGGGCGGTGGTCAGAGGGGAAGGGGGAGGCCTCGTCCACCCACAAACGTCCCTCCTTTGGGGCAGGGCCTTGTAGCACGTGGTCAATCACCCCCACGCACCCCCGCCCGTCGGTCCACGTGGGCGCCTCGGAGGTGGGGCAACAGCGGACCAGGCCAGTGTCCTGGACAAACTCCTCCCAAAGGACGGTGATGGCAGCCGGGGCCTGCCGGAAGCCTGTCGCCCATCCCGGGTTGGCGTTGAGATCCCCCATCATCAGGGTATAAACCCCACGACGGGGGGCCATGACGCCCAGGGCCCACGACAAGATGCTCCGCACCACGTCCAAGTCCTGGTCGGCCGGGAAATACACCACCACCGCCAGGATGTGTCCCCCCCGACAGTGGTATTCCACGGCAACGCCGCGCCCGCTGGAGTGTATGTCCCGCCAGACCTCCCGAAAGGTGGGATGCCACCGCACCAGCAGCCCCACCCCGGCCGCCGGATGCGCCGCGGGGGTGAATGTGGCCCAGTACATGGCGTGGGCCACAATGTTGGCGGGCATCTTGCCCACTTCCTGCAGCCCCACCAGATCCGGATAACCCCACCCGCGCAGACAAGACCCCAGGGCTAGCATCTTGCCCATTAGGCCTCTCCGTAGGTTCAGGGTGACAGCCCGAAAGTCCCCGAGTCCGCGGTGGCCGCTGGAGGTGCCCCCAGAGAGGGCGTCGAGCGCCCCCCGGCCAGTGGGACCCGTCGTGTGTTCCAAGCGGCGGAGGACGGCCTGCCGGACCTTGGTGGGGAGCTCTAGCGCTGTGGATCGCCGCAAATACCGCCCCAGTGCCCGCGCGTAGACGTTGGCCGCCACGTAGGCGGTGGAGCTGCTGGACGCAGCTTTGAACACCACCCGGCCGCGACTGTACGTGGACCTGGGCACCCACGTCACGGATCCCTCAGCCCCGGGCGGGTGGGTGACACCCCCCCCACCGCTGTACACCTGCACCGAGTGGCCGCCCGAGACTTGGTACACGGCCATGTGGGCCGCCCACTGCTGAAGGATGGCGGGAAGGCGCCAGTCTCCCTGGAAAAGGGACACGTGCCCCAGCGCGGGGTGGAGGCCCGGTAAGCACTCCAGCGCCGTGGCCACGTCCCGCACGCCGCACACGGCGCCAGACTTGCCGAGAAGATTCCCCACTGGGCAGAGGGGCGCCCCGGACACACAGAGTCCCGGGCCAGGAGCTTGAGCTGGTCGTGGGCCACGGCCCCCGTAGAGAACACGTCCCCGGCGTCCCACCCCAGCGTGACCGGCGCGGGGAGGGGGAGTTCGTCTGGAACGCCCCTTACGGGCTGGGTCCCCAAGTGGGGGGCGCCACCGGGTGAACCGGGCCGGGCGGGGCTGTGGCAGCGGGAGCTGGGACTGTTTCCCCATACCAGGGCCCCGCGTACCCCGAGGGGGGCGCTGACGCGTCCGCGGTCGGGGCCGGTGGTCCGTATGGCTGGTGCTGATACGGCGCCTGTGGGACGCCCAACCCCTGCGGGGGCATGGCCGCCCCGTAGTGGGGCGCACGGCCGTCCCCCGGGTAGCGGGGATCCACGGGCGGCGCTCCCCAAACGGCGGCGGTCGGAGGGCTGGCCGCCGCCGCCTGATGAGGCGGAGCCATGGGGTGCATCTCCGGCCGAGGGTAGGGGGAGCGTTCCCCGTAACTCGTGGGGGGGTCGTAAGACCAATAGTCCTGTCCCCAGCCGTCGTCCCGGGGGAGCCATTGTGGTGGCTGGCGAGGTTGCTCGCTCCGCAACGGCGCACGGTAGTCGTAGCGCCCATCCCACGGGCCCCCCACCGACTGGGGGGTATGCCGCGAGCCTCCTCGACGGTAGTCGTCCTCCGGCGAGGGGTATCTGCTCCCCCGTCGCGGGGTGTAGTCTCCCTCCGACCGATGGGAGGACCGCGGGGGGGACCAAGAGGGGGACCGGCGCCGCTTCCGGCCCTCGTCCCCGGCCCCGTCCCGATCACGAGCCCGGATCAAGCCTTTGGGTCCTGCCATAAGGTCCCCACTACGCATCCGCTGGAGCACAGCATTGCTCTTTTCCACGTGGTGGGCCGGCAGCCCGCCGGAATACGGTTGTTTGTTGGCCTTGGCCCACTCGTAGGTGAACTGTTTGTCGGCGTCACCCCCGCCCCCCTCCAAGGCGGAGGCAGCCTCGGGCCGCACGCCCACGAGTGCCCAACCTCCATCCTCCGTGTGGCATAGCTGCCCTTCGTCCTTGATGTAGGACACACGGAAGTCCCCGAAGGCCTTCTTCAAGACCATGCCCAACCGCCCCGGGGACAGGGGGTAGATGGCCTCCGGGGTGTCGCGCGGGTTGACGCGCCACCGGACCATGACGGCCACGGAGTACGTGTCGTGGTCCGACCCGCCTTTGCCCCTGCCAGGGGACTTGCCGCTCCCTCCGGCCTGGTTGGCCCGGGACGCTGCCGCTACCTTGGCCGCCCCCTGGGAGTTAGGGACCAGGGTCTGAGACCCGGAGGGCTCCGCCCGGCGGTCCCGGACGAACTCTCCAACCAGGTGGCCCAACTCGGGCCGCGTGGGCAGGAGCCTGCCCAGGGCCGTGTACTGGGCCCGCAGGTTGCTTTGGGGGAACTCCGGGGGGAGGTCCAGCCTGGTAGCCAGGTGCAGATGCAGCTTCTGGGCCTCCCCCGTCTGCGACTCCGGTGGTACCTCATTGAGGTACACCAGGAGGGCGCGGAGTTCGTCCCGCCCCGGAGTGGGGGCTGCCGCACCGGCCGCACCCGTGGTCGTGGGAGTGATGTCCCCCCCGGAGCGGTTCCCGGGGGTGACCTCGACGCCGGGCTTGCCGGCTGAGCGGACCACCGGGGAGGTCTCTGGCCCTTCGTGCGGTGCCGGGGCCCTGCCCATCAGGCGGGTATCCGCGGACATCCCCAATAGCGGTCCTTGTCCTACGGCCTCCGTCGGGAAGTGCAGGACGGGCTGGACCGGGACCCGCAAGCGACGAGAGAGCTGCTCCAGGGACGGGGGGGGATCCACCCGAAGGACCGCTGCGCAGACCAGAGTCGCGCAGATCTCCCGGAAATTCGGGTTCGCCGTGGAGGGCGGCCCGTACCCCGCGGGCACCCAGCCCCGCAGCGCCCGCTCCACCGCGGGCTGTGAGATGTGTTCGTCCCGAACAATCTGCACAGCCTCGAGGATGGCGGGGAGGTGCCGGCTGAGGCGCTCGTCCACCGCCCCCGCGACATCGCGTGCCGCCCGCTGGGCGTCAGCGAGCTGTCGGCGGAGGCCGCTGCCCTCCTCCTCGAGGGACCTCGTGCGGGAGCGCTGCCGCACCAGTTCCCCGCTGACCGTGGCGTGGTCACGCCGCATGGACGCCAACTCTCCCTCGGAGCGGTGCAGGTCCGCGCGGACCCTCTGCAGCTCCTGCAGGCGGCGGTCCTGCTCGGAGGGCAGGGTCTGGCACGTGGCCTGGGCGTCTTCCAGGTCACGCTCCAGGTCCTGGAGACGGGACTCCCACTGAGGGGGACGGCGCCCCGCATCCATGGGGGGGCGGCTCCCTGCCCCCGGGGACTCCGGGCACCAACGTTCACCCGGGCTCACGTCGGGCACGCCGCCCCGGCGGGGCTCGCCCGCCGTGGTGCCTGGTGGGTACAGGAGGCCAGTCCCGTCACCAAGAGATACATGCACCCCGCCCCTCACGGGCGCGGGCGCTTGCGGAGTCGTAGGTGCTGGCCCCGCGTGTGAGCCCCCGGCAAAGCCCCCGGCAAGGACCCCAGGGGCATTAGAGATGGGCGGGGGAAACCCCAATTGGGCCGCGCGATGGGCAGCCACCAAAGCGCAGCCCCCGTCGAACGGCGCAAGCCGATTGTCGACCGCGTGGGAGGTGCGGCGATCTGCCGGCCCGGAGCCGCCCCCGAGATCCGAGCCAGCAGGGCAAGGGATCGCCAGTGGGGTGGGAGAGTCTTCCACACGCTCTCCTATTGGGGATTCCGCGTCAAACTCATAAATGGAGGTGCCCCCAAACTTTATTTCGCGGCTGACCCCCGTCGGGTCGGAGGGGGATTCCCCCACGGGGTCACGTGCCCCTCGAGGGACCGCGTCGCCCCCCGCGGCAGGGGTCGCGCCGGTTGTAGCCCCCGCACAGGGCTCAAGTAACCGCCAAGGGTCGGAGACCGTCGGATCTACACCGTCCACGTTCACGTACGGTTGCGTGGGATCGTCATCCCCGGCTGCGTCTGCGTCCACAACCGGCGAGGCCCCAGCGCCCGCCGGGACGGGAAGGTCCACGGCGGCTGTGCCACCCCCGGTGCGGGAGGATACCCGCGTCCAGGACGCCGCGCTGAGAGGGGCTTCGGCACCCCAAGAGGCAAGCAACGCCAAAATGGGGGCTGAGGCCCAAGATGGCGTAATATCGCCTAGCAGCTCCCCCAGTGCTTCCACCGTGGTAATCGGTAGGGTGGAAGCCTCAAAGGCACCCCGGAGAACGTCCAGGGGCCAATCCCGGATTTCAGGTAACCCCCTCGGTAGCGGGGTCACCGGTACCCCCGCGCTGGCGCCCCCCACTTGACGGGAGGCCGACACCATTAATCCCGCCCAGAGCTCGTTCCCCGTGCCGGAGATGTGAGGTAAGACCTCAGTGGGCCGCTTGGGCAGAGCCCAAAGGATTCGCACTTGGTCCTTGGCCCCCAAACGACCCCAATCAGCTTGACAGCCGGGGGAGAGAAAGGGAGCGATTGGACGTAAAGCCGCGTTGGCTGTGCTGTGGTGCACCTGCGGTGCGCTGGCGGATTCGGCTAGGGCGTCATCCACCTTCAGGATCCGCGCCAAGCGCTTCCGTAGCCGTAGGGTGTCGAAAGGGGCGCACCCCGAGATGACCCGACGGGCTAAATCCAGATGACGGGGATGCATCGTATTCCCCAGGTACTCGACCAGAGGTCCCCCAGCCGCCACCATAAGGGGGACGTCCTGGGAGACGAAAGTCTGGGCGTCGTATGACCCAGTAACCGTGGCCGTGAGGCACAACCCCCGTGGTGTCAAGATAACCCCCATGGACGTAATGGCGGTGATCACCCCCACGCGCCGGGCCCAGCGTAGGGCGTCCGGCACCTCCTCCGGGCGCCCCCGGGCGACCTCCGGGAGGGAATCCGCGGCGGCCTGTAGTAGCGCCTTGTCACTGGCCACTGACCAGCTATCCCTCAGGCGGCCGTGCGCCGCCGAAGACCCCTGCCGGATGGCAACCAGTAATGGGGAGTCCCGGTGGTCGGGTTCGCCGGGAAAAGCCAGGTCGATAGGGCCACTCATTTTGCGTTCTCTGTGTCCTGCAAAGACGGGGGTACCTCAGCACCCCGCACCCCTCCCTCCGCAATGGAGGGCGGCAGGACAGAACGCCAATTGGGAGTGCCCTTCAGACCCCCCACGGGGAGCCCCTATCCCTCCCCAGCTCAAGCAGGGCTGGGGGGGGCCCGGGTGCGATCGCCGCTGTGTGGGGGCAAGCCCTCTCTGAGAGTCCCCAAACCCCCGAGGGGGGTCCCTACCCCTCCGCGGCCCCGGCGGGACCGGAGGGACCCGAGTGTGCCCGCCGCTGTGTGGGTGGTGGACCTCTCCGCGTGCCCAAACTCCCACAGGGTGTCCATATCCCTCCGCGGCTCCGGCAGGACCGGAGGGACTCGGGTGCAACCGCCGTTGTGTGGAAGAGACTCCTCGCGTGCTGTCCTCAGCCCTTGGGGTGTCCCTATCCCTTCGTGGTCCGGGCAAGACCAGAGGGACCGGGCATGACCGCCGTTGTGTGGGGGATGGACCCCTCCGTGTGCCCTCACAACCCCCATCGGGCGTCCCTATCCCCGCTCGGCCCAGGCAGGACCGGAGGGACTCGGGTGCGACCGCCGCTGTGTGGGGGAGGGACCTCCCCGCGTGACACCCAAAACCCCCCACGGGGCGTCCCTATCCCTCCCTGGTCCAGGAAAGACCGGGGACTCGGGTGTAGCCGCCGCTGTGTGGGGGGGGGGACTCATACGCGTGCCCCCACGACCCCCACGGGGCTTCCCTACCCCTCCGCGGTCCCGTCCGGACCGGAGGGACTCGGGTGGAACCGCCGCTGTGCGAGGGGGGGACCTCTCCGCGTGTCCCTGGGCCCCCACGGGGCGTCCCTACCCCCCCGCAGCCCGGGCAGGACCGGAGGGACTCGGGTGTCACCGCCGCTGTGTGGGGGAGGAACCACTCCGTGCGCCCCCAAACCCCCACGGGGCGTCCCTATCCCTCCGCGGCCCAGGGGGACCGGAGAGGCTAGGGTGTAACCGCCGCTGTGTGGGGGGAAAACTCATACGCGCGCCTTGATACCCCCGCGGGCGTCCCTATTCCTCCGCGGCCCAGGCAGGACCAGAGGGACCCGGGTGTAACCGCCGTTGTGTGGGGGGGGAACCACTCCGTGCGTCCCCAAACCCCCACGGGGCGTCCCTATCCCTCCGCGGCCCAGGCAGGACCGGAGGGACTCGGGTGTAATCGCCGCTGTGTGGGGGAGGGAACCTTTCGTGTGCCCTCAAACCCCCGCGGGGCGTCCCTATCCCCCCGCGGCCCGGGCAGGACCGGAGGGACTCGGGTGTCACCGCCGCTGTGTGGGGGAGGAACCACTCCGTGCGCCCCCAAACCCCCACGGGGCGTCCCTATCCCTCCGCGGCCCGGATGGGACCGGAGGGACTCGGGTGTAACCGCCGCTGTGTGGGGGAAGGAGTCCTTCGTGTGTCCCCAAAACCCCCACGGGGCGTCCCTATCCCTCCGCGGCCCAGGCAGGACCGGAGGGACTCGGGTGTAACCGCCGCTGTGTGGGGGAGGGACCTCTCCGTGCGCCCCCAAAACCCCCACGGGGCGTCCCTATCCCTCCGCGGCCCAGGCAGGACCGGAGGGACTCGGGTGTAACCGCCGCTGTGTGGGGGAGGGACCTCTCCGTGCGCCCCCAAAGCCCCCACGGGGCGTCCCTATCCCTCCACGGCCAAGGCAGGACCGGAGAGACTCGGGTGTAACCGCCGCTGTGTGGGGGAGGGACCTCTCCGTGCGCCCCCAAAACCCCCACGGGGCGTCCCTATCCCTCCGCGGCCCAGGCAGGTCCGGAGGGACTCGGGTGTAACCGCCGCTGTGTGGGGGAAGGAGTCCTTCGTGTGTCCTCAAAACCCCCACGGGGCGTCCCTATCCCTCCGCGGCCCAGGCAGGACCGGAGGGACTGGGGTTACCGCCGCTGTGTGGGGGAGGGACCTCTCCGTGCGCCCCCAATCCCCCACGGGGCGTCCCTATCCCTCCGCGGCCCAGGCAGGATTGGAGGGACTCGGGTGTAACCGCCGCTGTGTGGGGGAGGGAGCCCTTCGTGCGTACTCAAAACCCCCACGGGGCGTCCCTATCCCTCCGCGGCCCGGGCAAGACCGGAGGGGCTCGGGTGTACCCGCCGCTGTGTGGGGGAGGGAGCCCTTCGTGCGTACTCAAAACCCCCACGGGGCGTCCCTATCCCTCCGCGGCCCGGGCAAGACCGGAGGGGCTCGGGTGTACCCGCCGCTGTGTGGGGGAGGGTTCCCCCCGACCCCTACGGGCCAACCCCGTCTCCGCGCGTCCCTTGTGGGGCCCGGGGGAACGGGGTGCCACAGACCCCGCGGGCTTTCAGGGGGTCGTGGTAACTACCTTTTCTGCACTGCGACAGAAACCAGGAGCCGCCCACGCGTAGCCCTTGCGGCCGCTGTGGGGGTCCCCCGGTGCCGTGCAGGCTTGGGGGTTGGGGGGGGGGGGGTAGTCCTACCCGGTTTCTACCTCTTAGCAGCAGCAGGCAAGTAGGCAGGCAGTACCGGAGATCATAACTCCGGGGTAGCAGTAGCTGGGACTCAACGTGAGTCCTCTTAACCACGAACAACCCCAAATTCCGCCGGGGCTTAACTCCCGAACGAAACGGTATTTGGGGCCCCCGTGGGCCTTATAAGCCCACGGAGTGTGCTGAGGCGTGGCTACCAGCACTTAAAGTCTGGCCTGTCATACCCATTGCTGGGCTCGCCTCAGCACGGCCGGTCGAGTCCGGCTCTGGGGGGTGCGCACTAAACTGGCCCCGGGGGGGGGTCATTTACCCGTTTAAGCATTACTTATAGCAATAAGCACTATTTATTAAGTTATTTGTTTACGCAGCGCATGTTCTTACCCCGCAGACATGCCCCGTCCAGTGGTGCGCTCACCTTTGGGGCTGCCTTTGGGGGGTCCGGGGCTTTTCCCCGGACCTCCGGCCCTCTCTGCTGTTGGCCGGAGGCGTACATTATACAATACTGAGGTTCTTTCATTGACGTACTTACATTACTTGATACATACACATCGAAGTCATAACAGCTCCTGGGGGGGATGGCGCCCCCCCTGCTTCCAAAGACGGGTAAAGTGGTAACGCCTTCGTTGGCGTTACCCACGGGACGGTCTCGGGGGGCCTCCCCTTCTTTCAAACTTCCTCCAATGTGGCTGCGCCTACGGCGGCGCTCCCCACGGACGCGGTTCCTGGAACAGGGGGGCCACCCCTTATTTCACACTTCCTCCAAAGCGAAACAGGGCCTCGGGGGGCCTCCCCTTCGGTCCACTGGGAGGGGATGGCGCCCCTCCGCGATTCAAAACCGGGGGGCCACCCCTTCTTCCATGTCGCAGCCGAAACCATAGGAAGGTACCCTAGCCCCGGCGCAGTGAGCACCGTAGCGGTAGGCGCGGGACCCTCCCCCGGTCTCGGTGCGCAAAATTCCTCGTAGCAGCCGTCCGAGGCATGGAGTTTAACCCCAGGCCCGGTATGGCGTTCCTGTACTCGGTCCCCACCCATGATGTACCTGTGCAAAGACACACGGCGCCGTGGGTGGGGGCGAGAGGGGGAAACACATGAGCCCTGGAGAGGGCTGGGCCACAGGGAGACCCGGGGCTCTCTTGCATACCGCCACCCCCCGGTGGAGCCCGCCCTGTGCCATCGTGGCTGTCCCACGGTGGCCGGCGAGGGGTGGGGCGCGGGATCCCGTGACCAGGCCGCCGCGGCTGGACCTGGTCACCCCCCAGATTGCGTGTTAGCCCGGGGGACCCCCCCCCGGTTTCACCCCCACACCACGGTGAGGTCACGCGCCCCTGGGCAGCAGTGGGTGCACACATTGAAGCGAGATGAACAGGCGTGACAAACAGAGCACTGCACTGGTCTCTAACGAATCTCGTCAGGCCGTAAGAAAGTAGAAGAAGGAGTGGAAAAGCATGCGGCTATGTGCCTTTCTGCAGTACAGCGAGTTCACGGTCAGTAGGCACCAACAGGTGGGGCGGTCCACTTGTCGTGCCCACCCCTGCAAGCAAGAAAACAAGGTTAAGCCAGGCCCTGTACCTCAGCAAATCCCACACCCCGCCCAGCCCCGCCAGCCCTCGTTCCGTTGTTCCCCTGCACCACCAGAACGATTTGGAAATTGGTAACCTGCAAAAACCACCCGTCACCGGGGGGACACAAACACACACACACACACACACACACGCACACACGCACGCACGCACGCATGCACGCACGCACGCACACACACACACACACACACACACACAGGTGAACCTGCACTGCAAACCCCCTCCGGCTGATGTGTCTACATCACGTTACGATCATTGTAAACACCTCCTTGCGGCCTTGACCCTGTTGCCATGAGCCCCCCCCCCCCCCCCTGCCCATCCCAGGCTGTGTATATAGGGGGCAGGGTCTCTGTTGGCCATCTGCCCAACAACATTCTTGACCCACTTTTGACTTGTGGAAAAATCAAATTTGACAGCCACGGGCAGGATCTACTTAGAACCCCAAGAGATAATTCTTCACAACCACACCCTCCAACCAGCTTCCAGCTCTGCTCGTCCGCTTTCTGGCGGCGTTTTCCCCAGGACTGGACTAGTTGCCTGCATGATTCTGCATGTCTGTTCTGTGGACCCACAGGCCTGCAATGGATAGCCTCCCTGGTGTTTTGCACCATCGGCAGGGACTCTGGTTTTGTCCTCTTCTGTAAGATGCATCAGGAATGGATTTTTTGTCATGGAAGCTCAATCTCAGCAATGCCAATGTGCAGCATTTACAGATGACCCCACCACAGGCATACATTTATGCACATGTTTAGCAGTAAATTGTGGGGGGCAATAGGGAGAGGTAAACCATGAAAGATAAAGAAAATGGACTGTTGATGGTTTCTGTATATGCACTTGTTTGAATTTCAAGAAGAACCCTCAAAGTTGTTGGGGGTGAATGATTGAGTAATGCAGCACGTGGGCTGCTCGCCGTGGATCTGGGTGGGAGGGGGAGGGGGCATGAGAACATGCAAGAGAGAGGGGAGGAGGGGGGGAGCGGGGGAGAGAAAGAATACCTCTGTTCCTCCGGCGCCAACCAAAGTGTGAATTTCATCAATCACAATGATGACATCATTGCGCTCTTCGACCTGAAGGTAAGGGTACATGGTGGCAGTGGTGGTGGTGGTGGTGGTGGTGGTGTCAGTGTGTGGTGTGTGGTGGGGGGGGGGGGGGCTCAATATGCTGATTGGTTCTTCCAGGTGTACACACTGGTTTGCGTTATTCGAAAAAAAAATCGTTTTCCACCCGTGTTCCAACCCACTTGGGGAAAATTATTGTTCCAAAATGAGAGTGGGACACTTGCCCATCTGAGGACAATGGCTGCTTCAGCCCCTTGGCGTCCCACCCGTGCCAGTGCTGGAATGCTTCACATTCAGTCTTTCCCAGAGCAGTGCAGTTTGGAGGGTGCTCACCACCACCTTGCAGGGGACTCCTGAACCTTCCCCATTGGCCCGCGGGCTTACACTCCTCATCGGTGCCCCTCCGCACGGAACTGTGTCCTGAGGAGCCTTGTGGGGGTGCAAACCACTTACGACAGATTCGGCTTGCCGGCAGACTCCCATCCCCTAGACACTGTCCCTTTGGCGCCCCTGAAGAGGACACCTAGGTCAGGGTGGAGTGGGGGCTCTCTCACCAGTAGTTGGTCCACAAAGACGCTGTCCCTTTGGCGCCTCTGAAGAGGACACCTAGGTCAGGGTGGAGTGGGGCTCTCTCAACGGTTGTTGGAAGGGCAAAATTGTTCTACAAAGGACCTACACACCGTAGTTGTGTGCTCTACCAGGGTCCAGGTAGGCATCTGCTTTCATAGCTTGATTCTGCAGTGGGGCCCAGGCATGAGCTTTATTTCATTGCTCCAGGGGGCCCTGCAGTGGTGGGGCCCAAGTGGTTACAGGCCTCCAGTAAGCCCTTTGGTGGTGCGTAGGCAGTCATGTGCTTCCATTGTTTGTTCTACCAGGGCCCTGCGGTGGGGCCCAGGCAGTGCTTGGGGGGGGGGGGGGGGCACCAGGTGTCCTTTGTCCTCCTCGGAGCTCTGCACGTCATAAAGGCCAGAGGAGGCGAGTCAGTGGGACGCTCTGCAATGGCGGGGCATTCCTCACTTCCTGCACGCCCTGCATGCCCTGCATGCCCTACCCTCAAGGAAGGAGCATGAGGGAGCGCCCTCCCTCTAACCTCATTCACCTCCCTCTCCCTGGAGCAGAAACTGCAGGTGGCTGAAGGGGGATTATTGTCTCCTCTCAACGCCTCCCAGAAGCAGCGGTAGCCCTGGGCAATAGGAACACAGGGGGCAATCATCTACTGATGCTCCTTTATTCCCTCGCAGCACAGACATTTCCTGTGTTGGACATACCTTGTGCAAAGGTTACACACCGCTCTGTATGGAGCCACATACAGGACTAATGTCACTGGGGCCGCCAGCAAAAACGCACCAAAACCAACGCACTCAGCCCCAAGCTTTTACTTCTGCCCTTACCCACATCCTTTGAATGTGCTGGGCACACTCCATGAGGCCAGTAATATCACTGTCAGTTCGTGTTTTGGAGGGGGAGGGGTGACATTGGTTAGCAACCAGTCAGTTGCACATGTCGCTTTGTGGGGGGAGCGGTCATGCAGCAGTTGAGACGTGATACCCTGGTACTAGAGGGACAACCTCTCGCAGAATGTTTCCAAGGCGCTCTTCAAATTCACCACGGTACTTTGTTCCAGCGACAATCATTCCCATGTCCAGCTCGATGATTTGCTTGCCAACCAGCGTGTTGGGCACCTGATACAGTGCAGCAGTGGTCTGCAGTGGTCTACGCACCCTTAAGCACCAACCCGCCCCATTCAATCAACCTCCCACAGACAAATTTATAGGGAACTTGAGGCTGTTCACCCCTGCTGTTATGAGGAGGAGTGCAACAGTCCTCAGACACCACGAAACACCCTGAACAGCAGGTGGAAAGCAGGGGGAAGACAGTGGGTGGCATCTGGAGGCATGTGTCCTGTGGTATGCAGCCTCAGGGGGCATAGGTGGACGAGAATACGAGGATCCAGCCACTGGCACAAGACAAGCCTACTTTCTCACTCCCTCCCACCTCTGGCCAGACCTCTCAGCACAACGTTGTACTACTCCATGGTTCGTTGGCTTGGGTCCAAGTTTGGAGACCAAGTGCGGAATTCTGCTCCCGATGGAATTGTGTTGGCAGGGGACAGCTGGAGCCCAAAATCCCTGAGCCTGGCTGAAGCGTTCTGCTGTGGGGACAGCAGAGCTGCTAAACATGGAGGGGTGAGGACAGGTAGTGTGAAAACAAACGGAACACACACCACCCACACAAACACGTATCCACACATCCGCACTCACACATTCACTGCTGTGGCACCAGCGGGCAAACCATCCTATGGAGCAGTGGAGTGTTGCTGCTTTGCACGCGGTGGGGCAAATATGCTCCAGGCCTCAGATTTACCATGTAAAACAGGGGAAAGAACACCTCGCCTGCAACAATGCGGCTGGCAATGCCTTCTGCAATGGCAGTCTTGCCGACCCCAGGTTCTCCAACAAGTACTGCATTGTTCTTCCGGCGGCGGCCAAGGATCTGTGTCACACGCTCCACTTCCTGCAAATAAAATGAGTGGACTGGAATTGCAAGGCCTTTCTGCGTAATCCAAACGTGTGCCAGTTCTGTTGAATGAATGGTGGCTGTGCATGAACACAACAGCTAAATCAGCAAACAACAACCAGATTAGGGTTAGGGTCACCGAGCTGGTGGAACCAGACTTGGTTTTTTGACCCTTTTTAGTGTCGAGGGTGGACCTACCAGGTTTAGCTAGCAAGCACCAGCGGCAGCAAGCAGCAGCAGCAGCAAGCAACACGCGCGAAATGGGCAAAAACCACAACTACTTCATGGTGCTTTGGAGTTTGCCGTACTTTGTGGATGGTACCTATGGGTGTGAGGGACAATCACACAAATTTATAGCAAGAAATTCAACGGTGGCGGCTGGGGACAGGGTCACAAGTGGTGGACGCTGTTTCAAAAACTGTCAAAAATAAGCAAATGCCTTTTTTGACCAGTTTGGGTGCCTAGGACGTCCATGGAGGGGTCCATTTGCATTGAAATCAACCTAGATGCTGAGCAAACACCTTTGATTGCCGTCTAGTGTGTTTTGCATCCAACTAGGGGCCTCGGTGACCTCTTTTTGGGGCCAAAACACCGCAAAACCTGCCTTGAACAACAACCTTTTTGCATACTTTTTCAAAATCCACCGTCCTGTGTTGTGTTTGAATGCTATGGTATGCGTTGGGCACCTTTGTCGTGATAAATAATGATGAAGTGGATCACTTACAAGCCATTTTCTCGCTATCAACAACATTCGATGCCCATTTTGGCATTGATGAGTGATGGAGCGCGCCTGGTGCTATGCTAGGGCAGGGTTACGGGGTCACATGGGGGTCCAACAGTGGTCGAATGTGCTGTGTTTGAATGCCGTGGATTGCGTTGGGTACCCTTGTGGTGATGAATATTGATGACGGAGATTACTTGCAGGCAATTTCCGTGCAATCAACACCCTTCAAGGGCAGAGTGCATGTGCTCGGGTAGGGTTACGAGGTCACCTTAGATGGGTGCAAATACCACAAAACCATAGCTCAAAACACCAGATCTGGGTTTGAGAAGGGATTTTTATGCATCATTGTTGTAAAAAATCTCAATGTTGAAAAACACAAAGATTTTTCGTTTGGCAGGTTTTGCTGAAGGCATGCAGGCAAAAGCATTTATTGCATAAACTCGCTCCTTGCGCCGTCATTTACTTCCACAAACCCTGCAGATACATAATGGGTCCAATAGTGGTCGGAAATGATTTTTTCCAAAACTGTTCCCGGACCTATTGGGGTGCTCAAACAAATGGTTCAAGGCCATTTTGAGCCATCTTAGGTCCACATGAGCCCATGGCTCCAAAAGCCTTGAACTCAGCAACTTTGGGACTGACAGTGCAGCACAACAGGGTCCACGGGGAATCCGGGTGGAGGGTTGATAGGTGAGGAGTGCGGGTAGAGTGCTAGCTGGCATATCTCTTGAGTGAGCGGAGCTATTTTGGACCCATGTGAGTGCATACAAGCTCCAAAAAAGCCTTGAAATGGGCAATTTTGGGACCAGCAATGCAGCAAAGGGGGGGCCAGGGGGAATGCGGGCGGAGGGGTGATAGGGGAGGGGTGCGGGAGGGGTGTTGGGGCATGTCTCTGAGCGAGCGAAGCGAGCAAGGAAAGGTTTTGAGGTTGGAATAATGGTTGAAATGGCAGGAACTGTTTCTGTTGTCCCTCAACATGCAGCCTAATGCAGCCTAATGCAGCTGAGAATCCCTCCACCAGCTCGGTCCCAATGTTCAGTCTTGATTAGGGTGACAGGGAGTCTAAGTGCCACGAATCAAGGAATCATGGAGTCAAGGAGGCTGGGGAAGAGACCACAATCCAATTCCCTGACATGCTTCGAGTTCAACCCCGCCTGGCCTATGCATGAGGGCTCCTGGGAACAAGCACAATGTGGCCTTGTCTCTCGGCCATGCATGGAAGGCTGCATTGCAGGCCAGCCAGTACCTGATTGCGCCCAATCAGAGGGTCTAGGTGTCCTGCCCTGGCCATATCGGTGATGTTGGTGCTGAAGTCCTTCAACGTCAAATGCGACTGATCCCCACGGCCCCCAGCAAGCGCCATGCCACCCTCGGAACTTTTCCCCTTTCTTGGTCGTCTCTAAAGAAATATAACACCACGTGGGAAAGAGGTACCTTCATGAAAGGAGAGACATAACAGCCAGAACTGAGACAGTTGCCTTCGCCAAGGGCCATGAGCCCTCACTCCAAATGACGCCCTCCGCAAGCTTGGCCCGACCCCCAGAGTACCATGCACTTGGCCATACAGTGTCAGTGCCAACCATGTGCCCTCCTCCCTCCTCCACAGAGCATACTGACTCAATGCGCCGAGCCTCCTCCAAGGACGCCGCCTTCTCCAAGCGGATCTTGAGCATAATGGCACGTTCCAGCCGCACCGGATTGATGCCTGAAAGCTCGAGCACCCGCACTCCGGTGCTGCCTGGCTCACGCAGGAGTGCCAGCAGGAGGTGCTCTGATCCCACAAACTCACACTTCGTGCGGAAGGCCTCGTCATCAGCATTCTGCAGCACGTTCTTAGCGCGCTGCGTGAAAGGCTTCTTGCCACTGAACACTGTCAGTAGGCGAGACTTGTTGCCCCGCCCGATGACCGTCTCAACCTGTTCAGAGATGGGGCTGGCAAGCTTTTTTTGGTTCCCTTGGCGTGTGAAGGATAAGGTACATGCGAACCAGCTTAGGTCTTTATGGTGGGTGCGATACACTGTGAGGCCGGGCCTTTGAGACCAATGGCCGAAAATAGACAAGGTGGGTAGTGTGACCTGCCTATCCCCGGGCTTGGCAACAGCTACCCCTTGCTCGTGGAGGATGAATAGTTGTTCATCCTCGCTTCCAGTCTACGACCAAGATGTGAAGAACTTGCCCCACTTCAAGTCCCTGAGCACTGCCATGGCATCTCCTGCAAACTCAGCAGGACCCACTACCCACTACCCACTACCAGCCCCATGCAGCCGCACACCCTCTGGAACGGGGTGCTGCATTTTTGCCCAAGTGCTAATGCCAGTGCGACAATCGGACGCCGCCACAACTCCCGGCACTGGGACTGGTTGCGACAGTGCTTGATGGCCGCTGTGGCATCAACAGCCGGCCACCAAATGACAGCACCTTCCAGTGCCTTCCAGTGCATCGCTGCACTGGCACCAGGACTGGATGCGGCGGCACCGTATGGTCGCCGTGGCAGAAGCAGGCATTGTAATTTGGTTGTCGCCAAAATACAATCCCTGCTATTGCGACCGCAGATATCCAGTCCAGAGTGCACGGGGTAGATGGCGATGGAAGGGGTCAAACAGCCTGGGGACAATACACTTTGCCCCTGCCCCTGCCCCTGCCCCTCCCCGGCCTACTGGAAGTCACTCGACCCCACCATGTCCCAGGAAACGAGGGTTGGACTTCCTAAAATTGTGTGCAATCTCACTCAAAAGGTCAACACCCATGACATTCATCAATCCATGTTCGTTTGCCAACTGCCCAATGGCACATGGTACCACGAACGGACGCAGCCAACTTGCACCTTGCACGATGTCATCTTTACCACACGTGTACTAAATCCCCAAGAAAACCACATGGTGTACCTGATCGCGGGCAGCTGCCAGACTTAATCCCACCTCCTGCAACGTTTTGGCTGCCAGACTATCGTTTACGGAAAGCAGGCCCAAGAGCAGCATCTCCGAGCCGACGTAGTCGTGTGCCAGCCGTGTGGCCTCCTTCTCCGCACGTTTCACTGCACGAGTCGCATCGTCGGTAAACTTCTCCCCAGCATAGATTTTTACTTTCTGTGCGTACCGTTTGGTACTTGCGCGCACAGCCCGGCTGAGGGCAGGCGCAGACTCGCCACGGAAGCCAAGCGCGGACATGTGCACCCCAGCACTATATGGGTGGAGCCCAGCAGAGGGCAAAGGGGCAGTTGATACTGCGGAGTCGGTTGTCCCGGCTGCAAGGGCGAGAGGTGATGTTGTGTTGGGGAGCGGGGATGTGCTGAGCTCGCGCGGCGCACCGGCGGAGCGGGAGCTGGGATGAGCAAAGCGCACGACGGCGGCCGCAGCGGTCAACACAAGGAGCGGAAGCCCACCCACTAGGGAGAAGGCGGGGGCTGTGGTGTTGGTGGCCTGCTTCGGTGTGGACTGGGGCTCCGACCCTAGGGCACCATTGTGCAGTGCCGGCTGTGGTTGGATGCGACGTAGGGCGTTGACAGGGAGGATGTGACTCGCCTTGGGGACCTGCGTTGCGATTGGCAATGGACGGGCAACGGTAGTGGCAGGGTTGGCATGGAGATATTGTGACGCCTGAGTGGTTTGAGCTGTCAAGAGAGCTAGAACTGCAGCCGTGGCGAGGCTAACGCCAACACATACGGTCATGTGAGAAGGCCCGGACGTGTGGCACGTGCGATGGGGATTGAGGAGGTCATCGTTGTGACGATCAGCACTCATCATGGTGCTAAGGAGAGAAGAATCATGCACCAAACACACACACACACACACAACACACGCACACACACACACACACACACACACACACACACAACACACACACACACACACACACACACACACACACACACACACACACACACACACGCACACGCACACGTCAAACCTCGACTGTGCCGTTCTCACTTCGGCAACATGGAATCGAACTTGCGTTTTTCAATCCCACATCCACAAAACCCGCAAAGGTGCCGGCATTAAGCGAGAGCTTGCAGTTGCGGACCCACCATTGGCTCTCGTATGCCTCACTTCCGCCGTGCCCGCTCTACGCATGCTTTCCAAGATTAACACGCACACACACACACACACACACACACACACACACACACACACACACACACACAGAAACACACACTTAAACAACCACACGGACACACACACACACACACAAACACACACACACACACCCACACACACACACACACACAAAAGGCATGTGGCTAGTCCGACTTCCAAAGACATCTCTCGCTTTCAAATGCACATATCTTTTTCGCTAGATCGAAGTTGTTTCGGGCCGTGTTGCTATGTTGCTATATACCAATCTCCACCCCAAGCGACGCTCCATAAAACCCGATAAGTGGTGCCACGCCGCGATCTATCACTAGTAGCTTTCCGCTATCGGAACCCCCAAGGTGTCAGTCATGGGCGGGTTTCAAGTAGTCTCCGCGATTATTTACTATACGCTTGTGGATATGAGTTCGGTTGTGGTGGTGGTGGATCAAGGGAAGGGTCATATCATGTTCTTATGTCTTTGCGTTTTAATCGGTTTTTTGCATTATTTTTTGATGTCCTTGGGCATATTCCAAGGTCATCTCTCTTGTCCACGAAAGGAAAACCAAGTTTAGTCAACACTTGGTTTCCAAGAGTGTTGTTGCAACAAAAAACGAGAACTGTAATATTACCTTTTTGAGCTTTTCGGAAGATATCTCCTACAATACGCCACTCAGCAGATTTACGCACACGTTTACACACGAAACCGACGCACGATCCCGACGACCTTGGTCCACTATCGGCAATCTTTGAAGGCCCACTTGCATCAGGACGTGCAAGACGAAATTGAGCTGTTGAGGCTGAAAACTGGTGATGGTTGGTTGGTTATGAAGTTTCAGCTCAACGATGCTCCACTTGGATTCTCCGACATGCAATCGGAAAGTTTGGAAGTAACGAGCTGGGCTGGTAACTAGAAAGCCCGACGCGCACGAAATGCTTGTGACGGTGAAGTATCTCAGCCTGTTTTCAGAGCACCTCGGTCGGAATGCGGAAGGCTAGCTTGTGCCACCGGCTTGCTCACGCGGATGCAACGCGCCAGCAAGCATTTGGGGTTTCAAAATTGGTACTGGTGTGCGACAGGCTACAATGGCAAGATGTTACACCAGGCTACAATCCAAGGAGAATGCGAAGGGAACGGGCTAGAAATGCGATGATGGCAAAAAGTCAAAAAGTGGAAGAGAGCCATGTTGCCATTTTGTCCAAACAATACGACACAGCGGAACACATGAATCTTTTTGTTCCCAATGGAACACACAGTGAATTTACTACATACCGTGCGACCATCTTGTCGCGATTTGCACAATTGGCGGAAATGGAAGGCTGAAATGAGTGGTTTTTCCGTGAATGGAATCTGCAATAGTTAGAGCTAAGGCAGCCCATAGCATTGGAGGGACATTGAGATCCAAGCAAGATTTGCAATTGCTGTCCCATGTCGAATCTAAATCTATGGTGACCCCCAAAGTTTTCGTCTGTCCCTGTAGTGTAGTGGTAATCAGTCTGCCCTTCGGGCCGAAGGTTGGAAATCATTCATGACTCGTACTGCTAAATTGGACCACATAGCTGTGATATTCTTTCTTTCCATAAAATATATGACGGCACTAGTCACCATCCTCGGCTAAGGCAATTGAAGACCGACACAGATGCGAAAGAAGTCTAGCGCCACTTGTCAAAACACATAGAGAACCAATGGAAATAGAGGGCAGCAAGAGACCATGAGTTTGCAATAGGACATGGCGCATAGTTGTGAGGCTTATATGAACCCCGAACAACTTTCAAAAAAATTGACGTGGAATGCCTTTCTGTTTTTCGGACTCATCCCCTTTCCATAATGTGTTTTTGCCCTATTGTCAAGTCGATGATGTCAATAAGGCTCTCGGTTTAATTTTTACCTTTCAAGAAAGCGGGGGGCATGTACATTGCATCTTATTAATCGCCCTCTTTTTTTAAGGGGTGTTCACACAATGATCAGAGTCGAGAGTATCGATACAAACTGTAGGTATGTACACTTCAAGACGACACACCCCGATGGCCTTAGCTGCGTCGGATATCACACCCTTGCCTCTAGGCCATAGACAAAGCTTTTTGAGCTAAGGATCGCGGGTTGGGCCTAGCTCTGCGCCTCGGTCGTGCCCGGAGGCGTTCCGGCCTCAGCCAGCTTCCGCCGTGTGTGGTTGGCCTCTAATGATCATGGCAAGTTAACTTAAATGTCCACCTACTCTACATTGATATTAGCATCGATCTTCTCTTCCCCAAGTAGGGTTTGGAACCCCCTTTTACAAAAATAACCGGTTATGCTAATTATTAGTTTCGCTTACTTCCGCTTTTAGAAGAAATTCAAATGTGAATAGGGACACCAAGGCTTAGATGTCGGAAATATGAGAACCTACAGGCCGTGAACGCCCGTAAGTCCTCACATGCCTATGACTCTCAAGCCATCCCTTCATCTTGAGCAGTGTTCTCCCCTTTTGGAATGAAATTGTTTGTCTACTTAAGAATGTGCAACGTTTTTTTTTGCAAAAACTTTTTTGAAAAAAATTTTCTTGCAAAAATTTTGTTTTTAAAATTTTTCTGTCAATATGCGGTTACACCATGTTAGCATGACATCATGACACCATGTCACCATGACACCCTATGCAACATAATCGTTATGACGTCATCACTGCAACCTAATTTTTAAACTTGCAGACAACAGCAACCTTCAGCGGCAGGCCATGAGAACTGTGCTTGCTTCTACACTCGGTGACTTGCCAAACTCACCTATCGGTGGCGGGCCACCAAGGAAGGTACTACTTAACTTTCTAGACACCCATTCAGATGTCTGTTGGCCGTGGAATACTACCTTCACTTCATTTCAAATCCTACAAAATGGGAAAACGTGGATCAAAATCTGCAAAACCTCATATCGCACAACGTTTACCCGCAAAAAGGCGAAAAGACAAATCAGACTGCACACCACCTCATTTGGCGGACCCCCTTGCAATCTCCGATACCTATGATGTTGAGGACCTTATTGCTGAGCCCATGGCCGTTAGGTGTACAGTCTTGAGCCAACTAGCCTTTGCTGCATCATGGACCATAATCTCCGGCCATGTGCGTGGAAGGACTCCCATTTGTCCCACCCGTTTGATACTCGTGAGGCCACGGCGTTTGGTTCGTACCACTTGCCCTGTATCCACAGCTTCTCCGTATCCAACGAATGTTCGGAACAAACCTTGGCTTTATGAGCATCTTTGGATTTTGATTTCTCAAAAACCTCCTTAAACATAGAATTGCCCAGACAATCGTTGGTCTAGTCTCGGATCATGAGAGAATCTTTTGGCAGTGTTTGATGTAATAAGCTAGTTCCTAAGGAGGGCAGAGCTACTAGCTCATTATCTAATCTCTCGGCTAGGGAGGAATGTCCTACGAGTCCTGCCCAATGCCCGGCGTAGCCTAAGGGGCTCATAACTAAGCATTTGAAGTGCCTATCAATGTCTATTGCGCCAGACTTATGTCAGTTTTCACCATAAAACCATCTGCTTTGTTTATAAAAGATTGAAGCTTTGTATTTACTCTTGCATTGTTCATGTGCAGCCCCTCTTTGCTACTTATGCTTTGATTTGGAAAGAGAACATCGTGATTTCATTCAATCTGGTGTTTGGTTGCCCTGCTTATCTACCTTGTGATCATCATTTTGCACTGGGGAAAATCATCAAGGTTTTCTTTATCAAAAACAAAGAACATCCACATCATTGGGGTAAGCCAGAAACCTTTTCTGACAACCATGACAAATTGTCCTTGCAAAATGCTTTACAAACAAAAGCAGAAACGTTGTTCAATCTATTTGCTACTTTTTGTCAAACTGCTGATTCGAACCCACATGAAGTGATAAATTTGTTGTCGGCTCACTAGCTGTTTGCAGAAAATTCAATATCACTAGCCACTTTGTCTAATTTGCTCCTAAAAATTTCATCCCATAATTTCCTTGCTAGCATGAGTCCTCCCTTGCCTCACGGTCATTATTGTGCAAAAACATATGTATATCTACGTCGATAAAATATTTGTACAATCTATTACAATATGGGCAGCCACTTTAAATCATTACTTTCATCCTGACCTTGCAGAGAACCTCTTTTTCCTTGCTCTACATGGTTTATCTTCTTTGCAAAACAGCTCTTTTGGAAACCTGGACAAAAGCTTGGTGCCACGGAGGGTGTTTTTGCTACTTGTGGTGGCTACGGAATGAGCTCTACATTCAGCACTTCAATTTGCTCTCCTCTACACTGAAAAGATTGTTTGTTATGATACAAACTGTTCTTGAAAAAAAAACCAACTCATCAAGATTAAGCACACACAAAAAGAAAAAAGCAAAACACCCCAAATGAACCAACCACGGTGCAGCTGTGCCACACTCCATTTTAGGCCTCCTGCTACGTTCAAAGAAGCAAACTTGGCATGAATCAGAAACATTTACTCAATCGACCATGGAGCCACGCAACTATCAGATACAAGCATCATGCTTATGCACTGAGACGGGTTGTTCTCCTCCCAAAACTATGCCTACGTCACTATTGGGGTCTACAGGTCTGCAAGCCTACAGCAAATGATCTACAGATCACCGTCTACAGGCTTGTCTACAGCTCTCTACAGAGGTTTCTACAGATTCTAGAGGTCTACAGCTTTAAATCCATAGACAGTCCATGGACCATCCGTAGACACCTGTTTCTACAGTTTCCACAAAGTCTACAGAGGCATGCATGGTGGGAGGTATACAGAGTATACAGGTATGCAGCCATCCCTCTGATGCTTCACCACTATCAAAAACGCATTGATGCCACTTTCGGCATGGTGACAAAGCACCTCCCCATTGATACCAGATGAAACAAAATCCAAATCTAGGTCAGACCGGTCCCTTCCCAGACTGGCCACCACGCTGGAATAGCAGTTTGCAAAACCAAGAGGGCGTAGCACCCCCACCCCTCCAAAATGCACCTTACCCCTCCTCCCCAATATGTACCCTCCCCCTCGGATTGTGCACCCCCCCCCCCGCCCCGGGTGTACCAAAAAAAAACCCAAAACCATCCCCATGGGTTGTAAAATGCGGGGGGGTTTTGCTACAAAAATAGGTTATTTTTTGGCATCTACAAAAAATCTTCCTTGGCCACATGATGGACCCACAGCCTATGCCAGACACCAAGACCTTGGCTCTTCCAAAGAATCTCCAACAACCGCGCAGATAAGGAACTGCAGAGGTGGGGGACATGGCAGTGAATGGAGATGGGGTGTTGAAATTGGAATTACTGGTGATGACGGCGTAAGGCTGAACTGCAGTAGTGCCAGCAGGCCCTTGGTGGATACCTTTCAGTCGTCATTGCAATGGATGATCTGCACCCGCAAGGTACGCGACAACACAGTAAGGTGGACAATGCAATGAGGATCGACGAAAAGATGTCTGATGTCACCATTGTTGCCCATGGCATACAACAACCACCAGAAGCAAGTGGCATAAAAGACAATGCGCTGGACAATGTTTGTGCTGCAGGAGATTACCTTGCTGGACCATACATGCACACCCATCCCACCGTGGTTTTCACCATCCCCCCCCCCAAATCTCGTCTTACCAAACTACTGTAACAATTGACTTTTTCAGGGGACACCACATGCTATAGGGCAGGAAGTGACCAATACACTCCACACGACCTGAGCACATTAGCAGGCGTCATCCACAGAAAGGCCACTAATGTCCGAACCGGTACCACTGCCACCTCGTGCCATCACCTCTCCTCCTCCTGTGCCAAGGGGCCAGAGCCACTGGCAAAAACGGTGCACCTACCCTGCCCAGGCTGTGGCTAGACATACCAGGACATGTCCTGTACGTGGTCAGAGTAACACCAGGGGTACCTGTGCAACGCGATCGGGCCTTGCCTTCACCTGCCATCAATCAACACCGCCACGCAGTAAGTGGCCTCAAAGGAACCCTTGGGTCTACCACAACCAACGAAACGCTGGTTACTGGTACTGGCACCCGACTCCTACATCCGAATCCTACGTCAGGCACAACATGTATGTTGACCACCTAGTTGGCTTTCTTGAATTTGGCTTGGCCCATGGGATGCCTGCTCCCCCCCCCCCCCCCCGTAGCTGCGTGAGGGGTTTGGGCCAGAAATTGTTCGGGAACACTAGATGAGGGTTTATCAATCAATGGGTTAGAGAGGCACCCAACTCAACACTCTGGTTGAACTCGAGTGATTCAGTGATTTGTTCATGGCCCCTTACCAATGACACCATAGGCAAGTGTTCGCCTCATCTCCTCCCTTGCACACCACTGCTCCAGTGTGATCAGCAATCCCCTCTGATCCACTGCCCCCCTCACACCTGAGAGACACGAACGACCTGAAGCCTGCAAACTGGGGGGGTGACACCCAGTAAGCTAATCCTGAGCAGCGGGACAGACATTCCTTTCCCCCTCCTGCGTGCCTCTGCTTTTTTGGGGGGGGAAGTGCGACACCGCGTCGTACCTCTTTTGCGCGGGGGGGGGGGGGGGACTCAGCATTGACTGTTCGACCAGCGCCGCAAGCAAAGCCGTAAGGACATGGGTTAGAACTCGAGGTCTGCCACCGATGGTTAAAGTTGTGCGGTGGCATGTCGGTGAGTGCTGGTCGGTCATGCTCACCTCAGATTTGCACATCCCCTCCTTGCGCAAACACGACCCAACCAATGGTCAAGCAGGGATCCCGTGCTTCGACACGGCCATGCTAACGCATAAAAAGCAGGTTTTTTGCCGCAGCCTCCGAAAGCGGCATTCAGTCAGGTCGCCGTCGCCAATCGGCTCCGTTTTGCACAGAAATGGATGTAGTCCGAGGCTCAATGTTGTTATGCGCAGCCCCTCTGATATGCAGAACGCAGGCCTCTTCCCACTGCAACTGGCTCTCAGGTTGGGCCACGAAACTGCGGTTAGAACGCAACGGGTCAAGGGCTTGCCTTCATGAAGCACACTTGCGCGCAGCATACCCAGAGCCGGGGAGGCAAGGTGCGCGCAAGCTAGAATGAGGCTCGTGTTCGTGCCCCCGCCGCTTACCGTGAGCTGCGCCAAACTCACCAATTGATACAGCGCATACACCTCCTACACCCCGAACAAGGCCATACTTTGCACACTAAGCTTGAAGGAAAACCATTTGACACCGAGGCTCAAAAAGGAGCTTTGCATGTGGAGCGTCAACTTGGCTGCGCAGATTTGGGCACGGCACCAAACCATAGGATCCTGGGGTTCCGGAAAGAACGCAGCCAAAAGGGGGTGTTTGGAGTGAATCGTTAGGATCATCATTTGGATAGTGGGTTAAAAAGCAGGGTGGTGACCCCTTGTAGGAGGAGAAGGAGAAATATGAAGAAGCAGGCCTCATGCAGATCATGAACTCCAGCATGGGGCAGACACTACTTCGCTGTTTCGATATTGACAAGATTAGGGGTGATGCTGCGCTCAAGAAGCTATCGGCCAGAGTGGACGGCGATGTACTGAATATGTGGCGGTACCGCTAGTCAACCGACCACCCGATTTGCAAGGTTCTGTAAGCCATGAGTTGCGATGACAAACATGCCACATCCTGGCAGCGTGCAACAAGGGAACTCGAACGCGCTCCTTCATGGGCAGTGCTCAGCAACACGTCGAATACTCTGACGATTTCGGATTGACTCCTGACCTGCTGCAGCAATCCTCAAAAAAGGTACCAGGCTCTCCTCCAAGTCAAAGCGAGCAGTAGGGCCCCAACCCCTGCAAAAGGACATGATGAAAGCAACGCTGGAAACTTGCTGTACTGCCGATGCTGAGGCTGAGGCTGCGCCTGCGAGTGCTGGTGCAGGTAATTGTGGCGGTGTTGGCTGGTGCTAGAGGTGCCGATGTCCGGGTGATGAAGTTCAAGCATTGCTGGTGTGGTGTTAGTACTGGGGCTGGTACTAGGGGTACTCCTCCTGCGGCACCTTGCGCGCCTGAATCGGAAAAAGGAGGTTCTGTTTCTCCTCTTGCTGCATTCGGGCCCGCTCTGAACATGCCGTGCAGCTTGTGAACGAACTGCTCCGGCGGATTGTTGTGTGTGCTGAAGGCGTTGTTACGGTGTGCGGGGTGCTTTGCTAGCGCGGTCAAATATAGGGGTCACTACCAACTAGCCCCATCAAACCTGTAGGACCGGCTGCTAGACTAGGCCACCACCCCAGCACAGGTGCAATGTGAGGTCTATTGGACGGACCATTACTAAACGATTATGGGTTGGCCTCTAAACTCGTTCAATAATGACCAGTAATAGCACCTCATCGCCAACAAGACAAACCACCTCCCACCAATGATTTTTGTGTGCGCACGAAGGAGCAAGGGTGCCTGAGCAACCATCTCAGGTCCACCTCCGGGTCGTCCTTTGTGGCTGTTTCCACCCAGACATTATTGAGCTCTGCCTCCACTGGGATGATGCCATCACTATGTTGACAGCTGCCAGAGGGGACAAGCGAGCCCCTTGGAGGATGTGGGCACATTAATGGTGTATCCATTACTTGTGGTGGCCCCCTTCCTTGTACATGAAAGGGCGTCCATGAACAACTTGGAATCTTGGACCACATAGTAGACGCCCGTCTTGGTGGAGAGCTACCATATATCACACGAAGTCGCCCCCCTCACCTAGAGGTAGGGGGAGGAGGTTGGCATAAGGCCTCGGTATTTGATTGTTTGCCTTTGGCGGCGCCTATTAGCCTCTCGCCACTGCTCATTCTGACCCTCTGTGGGCCCAAACGTGTTTTGGTTGTGTCACGGAGCCCTTGAATGACTTGTAGTGTTTGACTACTCTAGGGTTGGCTGTCCCGGAGACGGGCTTTTACCCGTGCCGTTGACCAGGTGCATCTAGATGCACACTTTGAGTCCATGCAGGGTTTGCTGACTCCAGCACTGACTTGTGCGCGCTGGGGTGTGCATTTGCACAATAATTTTCTTGACAGTGGCTTCTAACAACCACAATGATTCTTTCTTGTTTTTCCTTTCCTTCTCCTCCTTCTGCGCGGTCTGCCCTATCCTGTCACCTCCCTTTGTTCATCCCTTTCCCCATGCCCAATTTCTTCTCCACCCTCTCCATTCTTTCTGCACTGGGGGGCATGGGGTGGCGAGGGAGCGTATTGTTGTAGGGAGGGGGTAAATGAGGGGGCAGGGGAGGGGGAGTGGGAGTAGGTTTGTTGCACCTTAACCCCTCCTACCCCTTGAGGAGGGAGATCCTAGCTCAAGGGGGCTCCTTGTTGGTGTCGGTGTTTTAGCACAAACGAGAGCACACAAGCACGGACACCGAAGCAGGCCAGACAAACTCAACAGTGTGCCATCCCCCATGGGGCCTGTCACATAGGCCCTGAACAAGGCGATAGAAGTCGCAAATAGCGTAATGGGTGGGACGGGCGGGCTGCAGGCTCAAAAGCAAAAAATGCTCTACAACAAAAACGCACGCATGCACACCACACACACACACGCACACACCACAAGCAGAGCTAAACCATAGATCAGAACATGATCTAAGATTTAATGGCGGGAACAGCCAGCGGGGGAACAGTCAAAGCCCCAAAGGGAAGTATAGCCCCATTCTATGCCAGAAGGTATTAGAACGCTTGGCGGAGGAGATTGGCCTGGTGTCCCCGCCGCCCGCAGGCTACCTCCGCTGAAGTCCACGTCTTTTCCCAACCACACCAGGCGCGTAACCGACCACCCGCCGCACGCAACGCCTGTACATTTTTTAATGGCGTTATGACTCAGAAAAAGGGTAAGAAGCACAACCGTGGGCGACACCGGCACACGCGTTCCCAGGAGGCGACCGCCCGGAGGCGGCTACAGGGAGGAGAGCGCCTGCGCAGGGCCCTCCACGGGTTTTTGGCCCGCCGGCCGGTGCGCCGGGTGCTGCTGGGCACAGCCGCCAAGATTTTTTTCAGGACCACCGTGCCGGAGGCCCTCGCGCCGGCGGTTCTGCGGCACGCCGCACTGGACATTGCGCGGCGCTTGCACGGGAAGCCTGCCCAGGCTTTCCGCCCTGAGGGCACCCCCAGCGTCAAGCCGCCCGGCCAGCACCACCTGTGCTGCCACAAGTGGCGGGTGGAGTACCCGCTGGGCACGACTATCTGGCCTACATGCTGGACAGTTGTTTTCCTCTGGGTCCCGTTGGGACATGCCACCTTTTGTTGTGTATAGGGTCTTTTACCTTTATGAGTGTGTATTTCCGTTGAAAATAACAATGCAACCCCCGTCCAGTTCCTTGTGCCTGTTGAGAGGATGGTGGACCGCCCAGTCCAGATCGTCATCGACAAGGTTGTGGAGAAGGTCGAGCAGGTCCCCGTTGACGTGCCTGTCCCAGTCATGGAGACGGTCTAGGTGCCCTCCACAAGCGGTGGATGACCGTGACGTGACCAATGTTTGTATTCCGGGGGTTCTGGATGTGCTGGCCAACGACAGTGACCCGGATGGAGACAGGTTGTCCGTAGCATCGTACACACTCCCTCGCTTGGGGTGGCGTCACTGAATGCCGATGGCACAATCACGTACACACCCAACGCTGGGTACGCCGGCAGCGACACATTCACGTACACGATCACGGACGGCAAGGAAGTGTTTGTCACAGCCCGCGTCATCATCACGGTGAACGGACCTCCACAAGCGGTGGATGACCGTGACGTGACCAATGTCAAATTTGGTGGTTGTGACGGTGCTGGCCAACGACGGTGACATGGAGGGAGATAGGTTGTCCCTGGCATCATTCTGACATCCCTCCAACGACGTGGCATCACTGACAGCTGACGATTGTACACCATCTCGGACGGCAACAGCGGGACAGCCTCGGCCCCCGTCACCTTGACGATCGGGGCAGTCAATCGGAGCCCGCGAGCGGTGGACGACGGTGCAGTGACGCCTGGCGACAGGGCGTTGGTTGTGAATGTGCTGGCCAACGCGGTTGTACTCTCCGTCCTGCCGTCATTCACGCAACCATCGCACGGGGTAGCGTCTCTGAATGCTGATGGGAGATTCATGTACACCGAGCAGCGGGTACCATGGTGTCAACATGTTCACGTATACCGTTGGCCACCGGTAGTGTGAATATCCGTGTTGCACCAGCTGGATCGCCTCGAGCTGCAAACAACTTTGGAATGACCAATGTGAACACATCACTGGTTGTGGATGTACTGGCCAACGACGGCGACCCAGCGGCTGCCTACAAGACCATCAAGTGTAGTTGTTGGTCAGCAAGAACACGGTGTTCATCAAGGCCTTTGTGCCCAGGCGGAGGCAGACCGCTTGTCCCAAGGACCTACCAGTAAGGGGGTGAGTGTTGTGCGTTTTTGTGGCCCCAGACTCAGTCTTGTCAGGCCTAGGGTCTGATTTTGGCGCTTTGCGAGGGGGTGGGCACCGGTGACAGGGCGCACCTTGCAGCACCTCAAAGAATCACAGCGGTGGGCATTCCGCCGGCTGTGGGGTTGCGCCTGGTGCTGATGCCTGTCTCCCGGAAGTGCTGCAGTGCAGCAAATTTCTTTGGGCTGTGTCCCCCTGCCTCTTTGCCTCAACTGTTGGTTTTTGGGCGTTTTCAGCAATTGTTTCCCTCTCTACGCCCAGGCCCCAGGTTGTTAGCTTGTGCCGCTCGAACACCGCCCTTCGGCCTTTGCGTGTCCGGCCTAGTATGCAGCCAGTCCGCAGAACGTGCCCCTTGCGAGCGTCCGCTTTTGCTATAGCTGGAGTAGCGGTTAGTATTGCACTACAGGTGTGCAGTTGAGGGGTGGGCTGTGTGACGCAGAGGGTCGGTGTTTGTATGTGTCAGGGCGGGGAACAGGGGGGGGGGGGGATCACACACGTGAGGCTACCCTATGCCTGCCAAGACGGTGTGAGGTTGTGGGAATATATACCGCTGATTGTTCCCGCAATACTGTTGGTGCTTGTGCTGCCGGCATGGGAAACGACTTTCTGGCTCACTTTTCCTCTGGGTCCCCTTGGGACATGCCACCTTTTGTTGTGTATAGGGTCTTTTACCTTTATGAGTGCCCACCCAAACCTAACCCGCCCAGCAGGCACCTGAACGACAATACCCCCCCCTCTCCATCCGAGATACGGAAAGCCCTCCAGAAGGCTTCCGGGAGGTGCAGCGACCAAAAACAATTGCTGAGGTCCATATAGCACATACAAAATTCCTCGCCCCCCCGCCCCCCGGGCAGCCCCAGCACCTCCCAAACCAGCCGGAGACTCGGTGCTCTACCATACAAAGGGGGGCGAAAAAAGGATGATCCATGCTGTGCCACCTGCGCCAAAAAGGCAAGGACCTCCAACAACAGCAGGAAAAACTTCTCAGGTTTCTTAGGCATTTCCCTATGAACCGGTACCAGATTTACAATTAGGCTACACTTATCAAGCGTTTTTGGGATGGCAAAAACTCCCCCGTTTGGACCCGGGGACCTCGGCAGAAGGGTGAACAATAGGCTCTGGCGACGCAAAGCATGCAACATGACTACCGCCTCGTCCGATGGGGGTCCAACACCTGAGAAGTGGCGGCTGGCAACCGACGCAAAGGAATCTAGCACATAGCGCTCCCAAATATCAGCCGGGATAGGAGTATGCCCAACCACCCCCAGCCCGCTACTCAACACTTCGTCTGGTATGCGTTGCATCAGCAACTTCGGCGACGTAGAATCGTGTAGCAGGGACTCCCAAACTCCGGAGACCAGGGAGGACAGCGCCGTGGCAATCAAGGGCAAGAAATCCGGCTGCCGCAGGTCTCTAGCCGCCTCCACCCCCCAAATCCAGAAATTGGATTGAGCGCCGCTTCAACAACCCCGGTTGGGCCCTAGGCAAGCATGCACGCAGGTCACGCAACCACGCATCCCACTCACCGCACCGCAGGCACTCCCACTCGCAAGCAAGCCCACCGACCCACTGCCGACTCGGCGGGAAACTGTCGTTCGGGCAGCCGCACCCGCAAGCTTGGCCGGTCCTGCTGCCTTCCTCTTTCCCAATACCGACGCGACCGCACCTGTCCAAGTGCCGCGATCCGGAGCCGACGTATAGAGGAGGTGCCTACCGACGGGGGGGGGGGGGGCTCAGCATCGACGTCGATGACGTCCTCTCTCTCCCGACGTCCGCTAGCACGCTCGGACCCCGGTCGCCCCTGCACTGCCGCAACGGCCAGAGGGACATCCGGGACCCTCGCGTCCCCGCTTCGGACGGGCTTTCTCCACTTCTCTTAGGGCCACCCCCTCCGGCAGGCTGGCTCTCTCCTCGCCCCGCCCCGTCATCTTGTCGGCCGCGGTCTGCACTGGACTCGGCGGCGGTTTTTGCATCCCTCGACGCCCTGAGGACTTCTTCTGGACGCACATCCTTTTTCCGCACACAGAGGGACAGAAGCTCACCCGGGAACATGTCCTTGAGGGGTACAACCCTCCACTCCTATTCCATGCCCCCTCGGGCACGGGGCCACGGTAGCTCCACATTGTCTGCCACGATGAAATCTTTCTGGGCATCACCATAGTGGGCCGCCACCGACTCTGACATCCAGCGGCCCCACCAGGCGAGCCATCTAATTGGTAAACCCAACCAGCGCAAGGCCGCCGACCCACCCCTCCTCCACGCATGCCACCGCGCGTGAGCACTTGCACTACCGCTGAGGGTGGTTGCCATGACCATTTGGAGGTAGGCTACCCCTTGAGGGCAAAAGTGTGCCAGCGGGAGCGCTGATGTGGATCCCTCTCGGTCCAACCATCGTAGCCATGCCCCGCCGTAGCTTCCTAGCTTCCTGCGGACGAAGTGTGGGTCACACTTAACGGTGTGAAACCCCAGGCCCCTTGCGCGGGAACCGCCACGTCTGATGGGGGCTGCCTCGCCCACTCGCAGTAGGCACGTGAACGATAGGACTGCCATCCCATATGCCGTCCACTGTGCCTTGCCATCACAAGCCCTCGCGAACCTCCTGAGCTCCTTCAGACCTGCATAGGGGCAGGCCACCGCCTAAGATGAGGCGCATTTTGCGCACCGCCATACCCTGCCGGTAACGAATTCCGGCAACCATCCCATTTCTTCCAATGCGCGCATTGCGGATACCGCCCCCCTAAGGAAGCTCTTGGAATACCCCAAGCCCCATAGCTGGAACAGGTACCTGCAGGCTTCTGTCTCCAGGCCATCGATCGGCATGTATCCGACCCAAAGTGCCAATGTCCTGTAGTGGGTACAATACGTACCCATGGTGCTCTTCGCCCAGGAGCATGCTTGCAGGGCATCCACGGAGGTGATCTCCTCCTCCTTCCATAGCCGTCTCCACGCTGCCCACACCAGACGCCGGACCACGTCGTCCCCATCTCGGAAGTCGGTCGGCTGCAGGACCACCACATCTTGCCGTGACTCGATTGCCTGGCGCCCGACCGGGCAGCACCCCCATCAGTCAAACCCCGGGCATTCATGAAACTAATGGTGTTTCACGCCTCTCCCCGCATCCTTGCAAGCCCGGCAAGCTGTCACTAGCGCGCACGTCACATCCATTGGCTCTGCACCAGGCTTTGTCGTGTACAGCCTGCGGTCTCCCTTGATCTTGAACTTCGCCTTCATGGCCGCCAGCCGTCGCGCCACCACCTCTTCGTCCGCTGCCCCTGTACAGCCCTGTGATCACGCTGGCACACTGGGTTCGTCGTCGTCCGCCTCTCTCTGGTCAACCGCTCCTTTGGGGTCAAGACCCCATTTTCCCCGATACGCGGACAAAGACGCTACTATAAACGTCCATACCGCCAGGACCAAGGCTTTGAGCCCGTCGATCTCGTCGTCATCCATTGACTCCAGACACCAGACCTCGGTGTCAGCGGCATCAGAATCCGCCACTGGGGCCAGATCATCCAGAGTGACATCTGTGAACTTCTCCTTATCCCGGAAGCGCGACACGTACTCGTGGGCTGGCACCTCTCTGCGCCACAGCAGCGTGGACAAGGCCAGCAGGCTTGCATACACCCACTAGGGCTTGGCGTCCAACTCCCGGACCTTCAAGAGCTCTGCCTTGCTCAAAGGGGGGACACCTGCCATCTTCATCTTCGCCGCGGCCTGGGATTTCGCGCTGACCTCCGCCAACTCCTTTCTCAACCCCTCCATGGCCATGCACTGGTCTTCCACCAGCTTCTTCAACTCCTGCAGCTCAAGCGCTGGGGTGGGGGGGCGGTGCCGTCTTCACGAAGCCCACCCTTCCACATCAAGGCTGCACTAAGCCATCACACAGAAAGCCCCTATCATTTTGGGCAGCCCCACCTCCCCATGTACCGGCACCCCAAACTTCTTGGTAAATGTATCCTCCCACTCCTTTCTCCTGTCCATCAGCACCGACAGTGCCATTTCGACTGTCGACGTGGCCCTCCCAATTTTGATGAGGGGCACCGAATCAATGAAGCTGGAGCAAATTTTGCCCCTGACAAACGCCGCGAAATCTGACACTGACATCACTGCTGGCCGGGTCTTTACCAAGTAAGAGTTTGACTCTACGTGTGACCCTCGTCTGGCCTGCAGGCTCAAAAGCAAAAAATGCTCTACAACAAAAACGCACGCATGCACACCACACACACACACACACACACACACGGACGCACACCACAAGCAGAGCTAAACCATAGATCAGAACGTGATCTAAGAGCTTGGTGTGGGTGGTTTTGGCCACTTGCTTCTGGTAGCCCACATATCCCAGTCTATCCTGGGCGTAGTTGCATGCAGTTTGATGGCATGTTGGCCTTAGGTGGCGTGGCGGTGGTAGACCATGCACGTAGCGCCCACGTTAGTCTAAGGGTTCGGGACCGGGACTAGTTCCCCTTCATACATGTCCTTGCCGTTGGGGAGAGGGAGGAGTCCGCAGTCTCCCCCCCTTCCTTGTCAATTGTCTGTTGGCTGTTGGCTGTTGGCTGTTGGCTGTTGGCATAGGGCCCGCGGTGCCCTAGGCATCTTTTTTGGGCTGTCCTTTGCTGTCCTAGGCTGCCCTCTATTGTTGTTGCATGGGTGAGCACGTTCCGCCATTGTTGGTGTCGGTGTTGGTGCAACGTTGGCAGAGTTGTAGGGGTAGTCGCTGGGGTGTGGTGCGTGGGGGTGGGGGGGTCCATTCTGAGTGGTGTCAACGCTGCTGCTGGTGATGTGGTTTCCTGTGGCACTGGCAACCAAATCAGTCTCAATCTTCAAGTCCTTACGGGGCCGCGTCTGCCATCGGCGACCCTATCCCTCAATTGATGGATTACCTGTGGTTCGGTCACCGCCAACATCAGTGCTCCACCACTCTCTGGCCTCCCCCACCTCTCCTTGCCCCTGTGTGGTTGATGTGGCGTGTAGTTGAACACCGTCAACCAAATCAGTCTCAATCTCCGAGTCTTGACGGGGCTGCATCCGCCATCGGTGACCCATGACCCTCGGTTGTCGGATCACCTGTGGTTCGGTCGCCGCCAACATGAGTGCCCTGCGACTCTCTCTTCTCCCCGACATCTCCGTGCCCCCGTGTGTTTGTTGTGGGGTGTGGTATTCTGTGCTGTTGTGTGAGTTAGTGTCCATACGTTCTCAACCCAGTTCTGCTGCTATGGTGTTTGCGTGGTGTAGTTAGACCATGAGTCTCACTGAGTCGTCCACTGTGAAGTGTATCCCTTCTCCTACAATAAACACTTCAGATGCCCATATCCTTTCCTCCGGTACCCACGCACAGCCTGCCACTACCTGAACCAGGTAGACTCTGTCTGGTCCCAGGAGGTACATTCGTGTTCCTCCATTCGGGTAGTCCACAGTCCACCCCCGTCTCCTCTTTTCCCTCAGTATACGGTCCCCCTGTAGTCTGAGTAGGTCTGCTGTGTACCACCTGAATTTCTCTCCAAATAGCAGTGGTCTAGTTGTATTTGTGTTGTATCCCTATGGTGGCGGCACACTTGTCGATCCGCTCCGCCCGTCAACAGGGGGGGCTGGAGGGGGAGGTAGGGGGGGGCAAGGGGAGGGAAAGGTGGTGTTGGGGGGGGGGGGGGCAACTTCGTGCATACTATCAGAGCTACAAGGCAGAGGAAAGGAAAATCATCACCTCTCCCTGCTTGGACGCGCCCACGCCTGATGCCACTCAAGTATTGCCACGCCTCACCCACAAGTGCCCGGGCCATCCGCACCAAGGCCCCCTGTCTAAACAACGATCCACACGACGGGGCACCTGCCGTTGGACTTGCACCGCGCACTTGCTCCCACCTGCGTGAGCACTTCATTGACTATGCAACCTTGGCCCCACACCCTGCCACTGTCATTCCAGCTGGGGTGGCCCCCGTGTCAACCTCAAATATGCCCTGTATATTTACCAGAACTGGGAGTTCATGGAACCAAATGCCAGGCTCCATGTGGGGCCTGAGGTACTGTGGGGCCTCTGTAGGGCTGCGATGTGTGTCTGTGTGTGTGTGTGTGCGCGCGCGCGTGGAAGCGGGCATGCCTGTGTCCATGCGTGCAGGAGGGCAGGCAAGCAGGGAGGTGCACGCGTGCGCGTGCGTGTGTATGTGTGTGTTGAAACGGCTCGCTTCCGCCTGAAAACCATTTCTGATTCTCGCGCTTTTGCCATTGCTGTCCCACCCAATGCCCCAGTGCAGCCCCACAATGGGGGCGAACGTCTACTGGGAACTAAGAGCTGAGGGGGAGGGGGCAGCAAGAGGCTACAGGTTGTTGTGCAGGACAGCAGACAGCACCTGGATCCCCCTCGAAGGACACTTTCAACTCAGGAGTCATTGACTTGCGACTGCGGGCATCGTTTTGGTGCTGGGGTCTGCATGAGGGCAATGACTGCAACGGTCCAATTGGCATGCGCACGCACGACCCAGAATGTCTTGATACCCAGCCAAAAAGGGTCGTTTGGGATTACTGCGCAGCTATTGCTTCTGCGCAGAAGGTTTTCAAAAAAAACAACGAAGCAGGATGCAATAACCAAGCACATTCCATTGCCAGGCTGACATATGCAGCAGGTCTAGAAACTAGGAATGCGATTGACCTCTATACTGTCCCCGGGCTTTGTCCAAATTGGGATGCATCAATTTGTCATTTACGTTTGGCACCTCCCCTAGCTCTCTGTAAATCAATACGTCTTCCGTAGAGCCGGGATACGATGCTACACAACACACATTGGAGGGGGGGATTGCAAATTGGGGGGCATAGCAACGGGGCAGACCCATACCTGCCCCATGCACCCCCCCCCCACCTATCCACATGCCCCTACACAGCACCTAGACCATGCCCCTGCCCCATCCTGCCTCACAGTCCCACCCTATCAGACCGTTGCTTAAGCATCCCGGGAGGGGGGGGGGGTCTTTGGGGCCCTGGCCAACCCCAGCCGACCGACCCAGCCAGCCACAGGCAACTTTCTGCGCAGCAAAAAAAAAGGGGGGGAATTCAATTCGATTCAAAGGGGCGCAAAATCGGACGCCCACTTGTTTTGGACCTCTGACCCACGTCCTGTACGGAGACGCTTGGGTAACAGGTCCCAAGAGAGGACACGGCAAATCAGCACAAGAAAAGCCTCAGTGGCATCAAAGGTGCCTTTCAGTCTGTGATGAACAGCATGGACTACAGAGAGACAGGAGTGTCCTTCAGACACCACTTCGTCTCTCCATTAAACTATCCATTGGCAGGTACAGCCATTTGTCCACATATCCAGCACACATGTAGCAGCATTCCAGCCACTCAGTAAAGCATGCTATCAGTGAAATGGGCAAAACACCCATCGAAGGCCATTTTGGTGGGTGGCAGGTTGGTTTCCAACAACACATTGTTGTTTGGCTTTTTGGGTAGTTTCAATCCAGAACAGTGGTTTTTGCACGTCTTGTGGGGAGGGAGGCATGGGCATAAGGGACTTTTCACGGCCAGCACCACCCAGCAAATCTATCCTGGAACACGTGGGCACAATACTCAAGAACCCAGTGCAACACATTGTTTGTTCAGTGTTTTGAGCTTCTTTGGTGGTGTCTTTTTGGAACAGTGTACAGCACCCTGACGCCGGCAGAGGGGTGAGCATGGACAAAAGTTTCACTCTCACGCATAAGACTGTGGCAACCTGAGACTAGCCTGGCCCGCCCTCCCATGCCCTGGCATGCAGGAGTTGTCACTGTGTGCATATTGCCATGACATCATATCATATTAAAGAGGGCACAATCCTCTCAAGGTCCAGCCGGTGTTGATAGTTGTGTTGCGCATTGTGTGTGTTTCTCCACTCGCTGGCTCAACGAATGCACCGTGCTCTACAAAATGTCAGGTGTTCAGGGCACCTGCAGTTCTTGGTTCTCTCCCGTCCAACGCCATATGCATTGCAGATTTCTATACATTTCCCTCAGAGTTCAGTACTGATTTGGGGAGGCAAGCGGTGTGGGCAGGGGGGCCCAAGGGAGGGAAGGGTTGGGGTCCTATTTGCAACCGAATTCGGGCGCTTATGTTGCTGTCAAAAACGGGAAAATGAAATGGCTGCGTAAAACCATGCCATCCCAGGGGAAAATGCAATGGCTACAGAACCCCTGCCTTCTCGAAGTCTTCAACATGGAGAGTAATAGCATGGGCTAGTTGACCTCAATAGCACCGGAAGGTTGAACGAATGCAATTCACAGTGGCTATGTAACCCCACCATCTCAAGGAATCAAAATGACTACGTAACCCTGCCGTCTTGGGGGGAACTGAAACCCCTGCCATTGCGAGGAAAAACGAAATGGCTGCACAACCCCTACCATCTCGGGTTCCTCAGAGCGGCAAAGGATCAAATGGGCGTGCCCTTTACCCCCAACCACTACCCAAACTCTCAGCATGTTCTGATTCCCATAATACCTGCACCTGCTCCTATGAGGGTACGCGATTCACTTGCCACCATCAATTCACGGGCACCTTGCCCAACAAGGTACCCTCATGAAAACCAACCACAAAATGGCATAATTGTCAGATGGTGGGTGGCACAACAGGTTATTAGCCCATGACTGCATGCCATCACCATACCAGTCGCATCTTTGCTTCACTATCCTCGCCCCTGCTGCATACACCAACCCCCCTCCCCCGTCCCCCTTCCCATCTCCCTCTCCCCTAACCCTCTCTGTGACATATACACAGGAAAAGAAAGTAATGAAGCACCAAAGGCCCAAAGGCTCCTGCAGTATGGGTCAGGTTTCGAGTAGGGGCACGGGGTGCAGGCCATTGCTTGGCAGATGCAGTCGCTGCATGGTCACGCAGAAGCATGGTCGTGCGGAGCGGCATACTCCTCTTGGCACGTGCCACATGCTGGATGATGTATTGACCACTGTGCAATATGGTCAAAAGATTATGGGACCCGGAGGCATCTGTCTGTGCAGGGGCATTTCCCTTTGTGCTACTGCCTGCAGTACATGCTATTCGAAAGCCAGGACCTAGACCCAGATTCACGTAAAACCAACACAGAGCACGCTCCAGCAATTATGTGGTAGGCACTCAAAATGGCCCTCTGGGCTGCGAACGTCCAGTTCTTGGCATCTACGGTTTACGGGGTTTGAGAATCCTGCGCCTCCCCTTTAAGCAACAGAAATGCACCAGTCGGGCCTACTTGCAATTGTAGCATTTGTTTGTAGTCTGGTTACCCCTGTTGTTGCTTACTATTTTATGCTTGTTTGTGTCTGCGGATAAATGGGACCATTGCCAATCCATGCTCGTGATGAATCCACAGCCACTGCCCTTACCTTCTATAATGATGCATGCAAACAACAACCCACGCCAATTATCACCGGAACTTGGCCCCCATGCACCGTGTGCCAAAACCCACCTGCTGGATGTCGGAGGCGTCATAGCCCCGGAGCTTGACACTGTTGACGTATCTCGAGAGAAGCATGTGTCCGCAACAAGTCGCGAAATGTCGAAACTTAACATGCGAAGGGTACTTGATCTCCTGCGGTCTGTCTCTGAGGCAGATGAGCCCGGCCTGTCTGGTATAAAGCTTTCTGCTTCCTGTGAGGCACGTGCAATACTTGTGGAAGGATGCACGCCAAACTCTACCTGCCATCAATCGTATCCTCCAGGGGTGGGTGATGGGGTTGGGGTGGACTGCACCAGCGTGAGGCAGCAAGCAGCGGAGCAGCAGCAACTGGGAGTCACAAAAAATGGGAGGGTGTGACAGCATGAAATGGAGACAGGACGCCTGACAACTGCAGTGCACAACTGATGAATTACACTTGGTGATCTGAAATCGCCTGACCCTGTGGTACACATTGCCCGTTATCAGCCGCAGAGAGCACCCCCGAATCCCAGGGCCCTGGGTTGAGTTGTATGCAAAGCCAATGGGCACAGGCACGGGAGTGGACGTCAAGGACAGTAGCAGCAGCAGTTGTGAGCAGAGGGACAACTGTCCCCGTCCAGGTGGCTTGGGACAAACACTGTAAATAAATCTATCACGCCTCACGCCGTGGAAATTGCCAGTCATGTGAAAAATACACAAAGGGGTCCTGTTAGATCAACCCATCTGTCAGAAAACACCTGGGGCATTTTGGGGGTATTTAGTTTGGGTATGCCTATGTTTTTCCTTTTCAGGCATATGCAAACTTTTGATTTTTTATCAGCAACTTCAAAATAGCTGATTCCCAAGTTTGGGGCCTAAAAATCGTCAGTCGGCCCAATTTCTCAAAAATGGCTAACAGGCGCGGGCGGGGGGTGAAAAAAGACACCCTCCCCTTCTTTGACTGGAGAAAATGCAACGTTTTTGGAAGCTTTCAACTTTGAGCCAACAGAATTTTGTCAGGTCCCAACTTTGTGGGGCTTGGCGAGGCGGCCCCTTGGACGGACGCCGGTTCAGTTTATGCAGTTCTCAGCCGTTGTGCTAAAATATCATTTTTAAGCGGCGTGGTGACCTTTTTGTTAGGGGTAGGATTGAGATTGTGGGGACAGTATACTCATGGTAGGATGTGACCAGTCGCAATGATGTGTCGTTATGTGTTTTTCAGGTGCTGCATTGCCGGGAGTCTTGGCTTAAGCACCTGCGGGTGCCGGTGCAGCTCGGTCGAGGGGAGTTGAGCGCTTCCTCATGATCGCCCTGCCGGCGTTGCCCGTTGTGCCCCACGTTGCAGAAGGGGCTGATGCCCCCACTGTCCCCCCACCACTGTGCCACTGTGCTACGGCCTGGTCCGCACTAGCTCTCTGCTCTCGTTGTGACCAGCGTGCATAGGGGAGCAGTGCCGGGGGATGCAGTAGCCACCTGGTGGGCGGAAGGGGGGGCGGGTCCCAAAGGACTAGTTCACAGACTGCTTTAGCAGTTTTTCACCCTCTACAGCTCAAAAAAGAAAAATTCCAATCCCAATTCTTTTCAAATTGCAACTTCATGCAGTGATCTCCCGGGTAAAGCATACTTCGCCTCGAACTCAAACCAGCGCGTACACCCAGAAATATCAGCCGGCATACGTACTCAGCCCTATGCCGCCCTTGTGGAAACTTGATTCAGCCCCACCCGCCCCCTAAACTGCCGTATATCCAACAACCTGAAAAATCCTCAGGCTGCAAAAGAATATTGTCAGGCAGTCAAGAATGGTACCGGACCGCGTGACAATAATCACAAAAATCAGCGCTGCCGTGTGAACTGTCCGGGGAAAGGTATCAGGGGGGGGAACATTGGTTTCATCAGTTGACTGAAAGAGGCCCCAACCCCAGCTCTAAACCCATTCCATTCCCAACCCCAGCCCAGCTATAGCCCAAAACCCCGGGCACAACAACCAGGAGCCAGAAACATGTAATAGTTGTACGAACGAATTCCGAATTTCAAATCCCACGCTTGACAGGCGATCTGACTCTGTATGGAGCGCCCTAATCCATGAGTCACACGCGACATCCCGCGGAAAGGGGGCACCTTTTGCACCGTTCCGCTGTTTTCAACAGAGATGGTAGACGAGGCTTCCTCGGGTGCCGCAGGTGCCTCAGCCTGATTCAGGTGCCTCAGGTCACCTGCATGCGAACGTGAGAAACTGGTTCAACTGCGTGCTGCCCCTGCGCAGCGCTGTGTTGGTGCTACCACTGTCGCCATTGAGGTCCGCACATTCCCAAACAACCCAGGGCGGGCACCCATCTACGCATCTACGTGTCCCGCGGTCTCTCCAACCTCCGTCCGCCACTTGCGGTGCAGCCACGTCAGCAGCAAATGGGGCCGGGTTCTTCCAGCAGTGATGGCGGGCCGATACCCATACATACCCGTACACAGTCCCTGAGCCGCTTGCCCCAAACCACACAAATGGCACCGCCATCCACCCCCGTGAATCACAGTGCATCATCCATCCGGGGGTACACCATGTCTGTGATCGACCTCCGTCTTCTCGCAAAGCTCTGCGTGCCCCTTGCATTCGCTACCCGCAACTGCAGGTGCTACGAAAGGGCCACACCACAAAGAAAATCGTCCCAATCAGTCAGCCTGCTGGGTGCGCTAGTGGGTTCCATCCGCAGGAATCACAGACTACTGCTTGCGTTTGCAATCACTGTACTAGCACAAAACACCTGCACTGTGCATCCACATCCCCAGGACTAACGAAGGGATGATGGCCAGCAAGCTGGCTCACACCAGCCGCCGGGGTTAGTCATCACAATTCCAAACGGAAACAAGTTTGACCACACCAGGACTCGAACCTGGAACCACCTGATCCGTAGTCAGGCATTCTATCCATTGAACTATGCGGCCATCTGCTGGTGTCGAATTGCCGTCAAACACATTCATAAGTATGCAGAAAAATGAGAAATTCATGAACGTGATTACACCAGCACATGCACAGGCACAAACAGTACCCACAATCCCTTCAGTGCTGGATCCGATGTTGAGCACAGCGGCCACTTTCAGGGCAGGTTTCTTTGGGACACTGGGCCGGCGACTCCGGGCATTCTTGCCGTGTTTTGCACAGCCGGGTCTGAGAGTGGCGGGTTGCCAGTGCAGTGAGCGACAGGGGAAGATACGACAGAAACAGTGCACAGACGGACGGGGACATGCATCTGATTGGGAAGCGAAAAAAGAACACAGCAACAATTTGCTCAAAACACTCAGGTCTCACCAGCCACTAGTTGCACACACGCAAGTGGACGGGGAGGGCATGCCCATCTTGCATGGGGTACTGGTCATGCTTAATGGGCTGTTTGGCCCCCTTGCAATGCAAACAACAGCTAATCTTTCTAGTTCAGGAGATAGGCAATGCACTGTAATGTACACGCGATATCCCCCGTTGTTTCAGAAATGGGGCATTGGGCAGGAGCATGGGGCTGGATACTGCGTTTTCAGGGGACAGCAGAATCTTGGCCCTACACCCCTGTCCCTTGCACGGGCCCATCCCCCGCCGCATGCCTCCCCACTGGGCCAAAAATGACCTGGAATTCGACTGAGGCTCCTCATCACTGGACGATGCGTTCCCTTCAGTGATCAATCTCGTACAATCCAAAGTGATGTTTCGTAATGGCAAAGATGGGCTTCGTCCTCCGCCCTATGAGCAAGAGGAAGGGGTGCTTGCGGAGGGATGAACCCCCCCCTTAATAAGACACCGACCCACACGGAAACGCAAATCTGAAGGGCACACTGGGTCAAGAAATGAAATGTAGTGTCCTCAGGAGAGGATCGCTCGGCCCTTCGGGCTCTGGGGGGCAGGGGGCAAGGAAACGGCACACAGAGTAATGACAAGAACCTTTGAAGTGGCTCGAGCAAAACCAGGGTCCCAGTGCTCAGGCTCCCATGTTCAGGCCTGGCCTGCGCTGCGCCAGTCGGTCAGTGTTGTGCGTGCACCCTCGCCATTGGAGACCTGAGCAACCCTAACGCAGGCAGGGCTGAGCCTCTTCAGTGCCGGCCTGGGACCTCAAGAACTTGTGACCAGACCAGCAACCGCTGTTCACCAACCGCCATGTGATGTTGAGGATTCCTCCATGAGCCATTAACCGCCGCGGCCCGTGGTCAAGCGATCACCAGCCTGGGCTGGGCCATACTCCGGGGTCTGACTCCGTCTCCCGCCGTGATCCATACGGCTGCCCATGTAGGCGACATCCTGAGGCGAGTTTCACACCTGCGATGCTGTTGATACATGGGAAGCGGTGCTTTCTTCTCTGCAGACGTCGTGCTGCGTCGCCCCTGCAACAAAGGCGCAACCCTCACCTGACAACGCTGCTCTTCCCCTGGTGATGGGGGGTGTAAGTCTTTGGTCAGAATGTTGGGGTCTACGATGACTACGGTCTACAAGATGCATCATGCCTTAACCCTAAGTGGTGCATTCCATCCAGTCAAGAGTTCAGTGATGATGCCGGAATGTATGGCTTGTCGGTGGCTGCGATGCATGCGCTGAAAGACCAGTGGGCATGGAACCTGGAGATGACCTTTGATGGCCTACCCCACACCTGTTTTCCTCTCATTCTGTCCGTATCCCTCCCTGTCATCAACCCTTTACTGGTTCAGTGGCCTAACTCAGAGTTTGGAGTTCCTTCGGTGTTGCTGGCAGAAACTTCATTTGAATTGCGAGCTAACGGACTGTTGCTGGGCACAATAATGTTGGCATAGTATGCCACCGGGGCCAGAGCCAGCTTTAGCGGGTCTGGGTGACTCTCCGGCTCCACTGCATGTGCCGCACATCGAAGTGCTCATAAAGCACAAGTTCAAACTGTGCATTTGAAGTGCCTATCAATGTCTATTGCGCCAGACTTATGTCAGTTTTCACCATAAAACCATCTGCTTTGTTTATAAAAGATTGAAGCTTTGTATTTACTCTTGCATTGTTCATGTGCAGCCCCTCTTTGCTACTTATGCTTTGATTTGGAAAGAGAACATCGTGATTTCATTCAATCTGGTGTTTGGTTGCCCTGCTTATCTACCTTGTGATCATCATTTTGCACTGGGGAAAATCATCAAGGTTTTCTTTATCAAAAACAAAGAACATCCACATCATTGGGGTAAGCCAGAAACCTTTTCTGACAACCATGACAAATTGTCCTTGCAAAATGCTTTACAAACAAAAGCAGAAACGTTGTTCAATCTATTTGCTACTTTTTGTCAAACTGCTGATTCGAACCCACATGAAGTGATAAATTTGTTGTCGGCTCACTAGCTGTTTGCAGAAAATTCAATATCACTAGCCACTTTGTCTAATTTGCTCCTAAAAATTTCATCCCATAATTTCCTTGCTAGCATGAGTCCTCCCTTGCCTCACGGTCATTATTGTGCAAAAACATATGTATATCTACGTCGATAAAATATTTGTACAATCTATTACAATATGGGCAGCCACTTTAAATCATTACTTTCATCCTGACCTTGCAGAGAACCTCTTTTTCCTTGCTCTACATGGTTTATCTTCTTTGCAAAACAGCTCTTTTGGAAACCTGGACAAAAGCTTGGTGCCACGGAGGGTGTTTTTGCTACTTGTGGTGGCTACGGAATGAGCTCTACATTCAGCACTTCAATTTGCTCTCCTCTACACTGAAAAGATTGTTTGTTATGATACAAACTGTTCTTGAAAAAAAAACCAACTCATCAAGATTAAGCACACACAAAAAGAAAAAAGCAAAACACCCCAAATGAACCAACCACGGTGCAGCTGTGCCACACTCCATTTTAGGCCTCCTGCTACGTTCAAAGAAGCAAACTTGGCATGAATCAGAAACATTTACTCAATCGACCATGGAGCCACGCAACTATCAGATACAAGCATCATGCTTATGCACTGAGACGGGTTGTTCTCCTCCCAAAACTATGCCTACGTCACTATTGGGGTCTACAGGTCTGCAAGCCTACAGCAAATGATCTACAGATCACCGTCTACAGGCTTGTCTACAGCTCCCTACAGAGGTTTCTACAGATTCTACAGGTCTACAGCTTTAAATCCATAGACAGTCCATGGACCATCCGTAGACACCTGTTTCTACAGTTTCCACAAAGTCTACAGAGGCATGCATGGTGGGAGGTATACAGAGTATACAGGTATGCAGCCATCCCTCTGATGCTTCACCACTATCAAAAACGCATTGACGCCACTTTCGGCATGGTGACAAAGCACCTCCCCATTGATACCAGATGAAACAAAATCCAAATCTAGGTCAGACCGGTCCCTTCCCAGACTGGCCACCACGCTGGAATAGCAGTTTGCAAAACCAAGAGGGCGTAGCACCCCCACCCCTCCAAAATGCACCTTACCCCTCCTCCCCAATATGTACCCTCCCCCTCGGATTGTGCACCCCCCCCCCCGCCCCGGGTGTACCAAAAAAAAACCCAAAACCATCCCCATGGGTTGTAAAATGCGGGGGGGTTTTGCTACAAAAATAGGTTATTTTTTGGCATCTACAAAAAATCTTCCTTGGCCACATGATGGACCCACAACCTATGCCAGACACCAAGACCTTGGCTCTTCCAAAGAATCTCCAACAACCGCGCAGATAAGGAACTGCAGAGGTGGGGGACATGGCAGTGAATGGAGATGGGGTGTTGAAATTGGAATTACTGGTGATGACGGCGTAAGGCTGAACTGCAGTAGTGCCAGCAGGCCCTTGGTGGATACCTTTCAGTCGTCATTGCAATGGATGATCTGCACCCGCAAGGTACGCGACAACACAGTAAGGTGGACAATGCAATGAGGATCGACGAAAAGATGTCTGATGTCACCATTGTTGCCCATGGCATACAACAACCACCAGAAGCAAGTGGCATAAAAGACAATGCGCTGGACAATGTTTGTGCTGCAGGAGATTACCTTGCTGGACCATACATGCACACCCATCCCACCGTGGTTTTCACCATCCCCCCCCCCAAATCTCGTCTTACCAAACTACTGTAACAATTGACTTTTTCAGGGGACACCACATGCTATAGGGCAGGAAGTGACCAATACACTCCACACGACCTGAGCACATTAGCAGGCGTCATCCACAGAAAGGCCACTAATGTCCGAACCGGTACCACTGCCACCTCGTGCCATCACCTCTCCTCCTCCTGTGCCAAGGGGCCAGAGCCACTGGCAAAAACGGTGCACCTACCCTGCCCAGGCTGTGGCTAGACATACCAGGACATGTCCTGTACGTGGTCGGAGTAACACCAGGGGTACCTGTGCAACGCGATCGGGCCTTGCCTTCACCTGCCATCAATCAACACCGCCACGCAGTAAGTGGCCTCAAAGGAACCCTTGGGTCTACCACAACCACCGAAACGCTGGTTACTGGTACTGGCACCCGACTCCTACATCCGAATCCTACGTCAGGCACAACATGTATGTTGACCACCTAGTTGGCTTTCTTGAATTTGGCTTGGCCCATGGGATGCCTGCTCCCCCCCCCCCCCCGTAGCTGCGTGAGGGGTTTGGGCCAGAAATTGTTCGGGAACACTAGATGAGGGTTTATCAATCAATGGGTTAGAGAGGCACCCAACTCAACACTCTGGTTGAACTCGAGTGATTCAGTGATTTGTTCATGGCCCCTTACCAATGACACCATAGGCAAGTGTTCGCCTCATCTCCTCCCTTGCACACCACTGCTCCAGTGTGATCAGCAATCCCCTCTGATCCACTGCCCCCCTCACACCTGAGAGACACGAACGACCTGAAGCCTGCCAACTGGGAGGGTGACACCCAGTAAGCTAATCCTGAGCAGCGGGACAGACATTCCTTTCCCCCTCCTGCGTGCCTCTGCTTTTTTGGGGGGGGAAGTGCGACACCGCGTCGTACCTCTTTTGCGCGGGGGGGGGGGGGGGGACTCAGCATTGACTGTTCGACCAGCGCCGCAAGCAAAGCCGTAAGGACATGGGTTAGAACTCGAGGTCTGCCACCGATGGTTAAAGTTGTGCGGTGGCATGTCGGTGAGTGCTGGTCGGTCATGCTCACCTCAGATTTGCACATCCCCTCCTTGCGCAAACACGACCCAACCAATGGTCAAGCAGGGATCCCGTGCTTCGACACGGCCATGCTAACGCATAAAAAGCAGGTTTTTTGCCGCAGCCTCCGAAAGCGGCATTCAGTCAGGTCGCCGTCGCCAATCGGCTCCGTTTTGCACAGAAATGGATGTAGTCCGAGGCTCAATGTTGTTATGCGCAGCCCCTCTGATATGCAGAACGCAGGCCTCTTCCCACTGCAACTGGCTCTCAGGTTGGGCCACGAAACTGCGGTTAGAACGCAACGGGTCAAGGGCTTGCCTTCATGAAGCACACTTGCGCGCAGCATACCCAGAGCCGGGGAGGCAAGGTGCGCGCAAGCTAGAATGAGGCTCGTGTTCGTGCCCCCGCCGCTTACCGTGAGCTGCGCCAAACTCACCAATTGATACAGCGCATACACCTCCTACACCCCGAACAAGGCCATACTTTGCACACTAAGCTTGAAGGAAAACCATTTGACACCGAGGCTCAAAAAGGAGCTTTGCATGTGGAGCGTCAACTTGGCTGCGCAGATTTGGGCACGGCACCAAACCATAGGATCCTGGGGTTCCGGAAAGAACGCAGCCAAAAGGGGGTGTTTGGAGTGAATCGTTAGGATCATCATTTGGATAGTGGGTTAAAAAGCAGGGTGGTGACCCCTTGTAGGAGGAGAAGGAGAAATATGAAGAAGCAGGCCTCATGCAGATCATGAACTCCAGCATGGGGCAGACACTACTTCGCTGTTTCGATATTGACAAGATTAGGGGTGATGCTGCGCTCAAGAAGCTATCGGCCAGAGTGGACGGCGATGTACTGAATATGTGGCGGTACCGCTAGTCAACCGACCACCCGATTTGCAAGGTTCTGTAAGCCATGAGTTGCGATGACAAACATGCCACATCCTGGCAGCGTGCAACAAGGGAACTCGAACGCGCTCCTTCATGGGCAGTGCTCAGCAACACGTCGAATACTCTGACGATTTCGGATTGACTCCTGACCTGCTGCAGCAATCCTCAAAAAAGGTACCAGGCTCTCCTCCAAGTCAAAGCGAGCAGTAGGGCCCCAACCCCTGCAAAAGGACATGATGAAAGCAACGCTGGAAACTTGCTGTACTGCCGATGCTGAGGCTGAGGCTGCGCCTGCGAGTGCTGGTGCAGGTAATTGTGGCGGTGTTGGCTGGTGCTAGAGGTGCCGATGTCCGGGTGATGAAGTTCAAGCATTGCTGGTGTGGTGTTAGTACTGGGGCTGTTGCTGGTGCTGGTGTTGTGTACACGGGTGCCAATGCCTGGAGCTTGGGCTGGAGTGCTGGCACTTGTGCTACCTTGGATGAATGCGCCAAATTCATAAGCAAGAAATACACATTTTTATGGAAGAAAAACACAGTTTCTAGGCTCACAATCCCTTCTGTTTGTTGAATCGTGATCAATTATCCATATGAAAAACACTGCGAACGACATTATGCGTACAGCTCAAATCAGCCCCATGCACCGCACCATAACCAGCACCAACACAAGCACCAGCACAAGCACAAACATCCAACATTAACATTAGTACGAACATCATCATACTACACCTCAACATCAGCTCAAACTCCGGTTTCAGCTCCAGTTTCAGCATCAACATCAGCACGATCACGCGCACCAGCACCAACACCACCATCAGGACCAGCACTAGCATCAGGGCCAATAACCCTTCACCCCTCCACAAGCCTGCAGTACTAGTGGTTCTTGGCACCATTGTAGCTACATATCGTTCACCTTGGTGAGAGGTGCAGTTGCTGGTGCCTGGTGCTGGTGCCTGGTGCTGGTGCTGGAGCTGGTGTGGTTCGGCGAGTCATCTTTCTGTACATAAGGGGGACCATGATGTATAGGCATCGAAGCACGACGATCCCACACAAACGGCACAAGAAAACGGTCGACCTCATCGTCAAAAGCCGTCTCACTCAGTGCTTATGCACTCCAAGGTGATGATGGTGGGCATGCATTCCCGTGAGGTTCTGCGCAGCCTTCAGGGGTTTCTGCAAAGAAGACGAGAGGTGTGGGATCAACAGCCTCTCCCATTGCAGGCTTTCAGGAGGTATGGGGGCCTGGTACTGCAGCTGCAGACTTTGATTCAGGGATAGATTGAGAAACTGCGGGGGCACAAGTCACCAAATGATCCGAAAGGGATGTGGATGAACAATGTCCCAATTTTGTTCTCCTCAAAGACCATGGTCCCAATGTCACCCAAAGACCTGACAAGCAAACGGTCTTGGGTATCAGCATGCCACCAATATGCCACCTGCCTCAAAATACTTGGATATGAGTGGTCCTCTTGACGACATTTGCCTCAGCTATTAATCTACAATAGCTCTGGTTGCAACTGCAACCACTGGCACAAAAAAGAATTCCCCTCTTTAAGGAAAGTGACAAAAAATCTCTGCTCTTCCTCTACTCCATCAGAATACCAGCAAGAATGGGAGAGAATGGGCCATTTTACTAGATCTCATTTCAGAGCGATGTTGGTGCAACATGTGCCAGATGTGAAAGGAAGCAGACCATGGGGGCACGCACAAAACACAGAAATGGGGTTTCCTGGAGGATAAGACCACCAAACGTGCAAAGTCTTTAGGCGAGACCCGGCCATTTTACCAGATCACAATTCAGTCCAAACTAGTGCTGGCGCTGTCACAGTTGCTGGGAAACTGGGCCTTTGCGGGATGAAGTCTGGAAGGGGGGGACCTCATCATGACAGGGCCATTTGACATGGCAATCCTGAGGACTGGCAGCGCCTTCAAACTGGGCTGCAAAGCGACTTGGGGACCATTCTTCTCCGTGACATGAAACTTAAACTACAACGGGGATCGAATTGGGGTAGCTATGTGGTCGGGTCAAAAATTGAGGACACTGAAAAAAAAAAAGCGTAGTTTTGGCCACTTTTTGGACAGGGGTTGGAAAAAAAAGGTACTTTTTGCACATAAAAAAAAACCACCAAGAAACTGGCAAATTTTGTCAACATGGTATTTGTGTTAAGGGCACATAGACCCCGAATTACCTCAGCCACCTTTCCAAAAAATGGCATGGTAACACCGGTTTGTATTTGGGCTCAGGGTTGGCATATAGGCCATTTGGGAGAGGGGTGGTGGGGGTTCTGTAGCCATTTTGGCACCTCTCCTCTTTGGGCACCCCGAGATGGCAAGGTTCACGTAACCACCTCCATGCCTTCCATCATTGGGGTCATGCGGTGTCAACAAAAAGTCTCTTGCAATTGACCTTAGCGTAGGCAGAGGTGGAGGTGGATGAAAGGTGCATGGCTATTATTCCATGTATGCGAATCCCTTCCGACTTGAGGGTCATAGTGGACACCGTCACCATTCCTTTCCCCGCATGGACCACATGGTATTCAAGCTTTGGTGCAAGTGATTCACCTCACCTTGAGGCAAGATGGCACTAAATGGACGGCGTCCAACTATGGGTTAACCCCCTATTGGGCGGAGCGGGTGAAAAAACAATTCGGCAAACGACCCGAGGTGGACTCATTCAATAGGGTACCGGACATGGCTCAAGCACCCCAACGGGTTTCCCCCGAGCGTGATTTCTTTGCCGAACCACTCCTTGGGTTCAGCATCAAACAGTGTGAATAATTTCCCATTTAATGCCATGATGCTAGGTTCGAAGTGTGTGAAATTGATCAGTGGCCTGGCTGCATGACCATTAACCCAAATCTTGCATTGTTGCAAAAGATGAGGTGTCACACAAAGAGGTATTCAAAAAAAATTTTCAGGCGCCTGTGGTGCCACCAGTTTCCCGAAAAATCTCAAATTGGAGAAAGATGAGTTTGAAAACTTTGGGGGGGTCTGGAGGGGAGGAGGTTGGGTGTCTGGATTCGAACAGGCTGCCCCCCTTGCCGCCTGCTTAGTATGGCTGGGGCTGGGCTTTCAGCCGGACCGTGGCTGGGACGTCTATGCCATGGGCATGGTTGTGGCTGAGCGCAATAAGCCGGTGGTCTTTATGGAGGCAAGTATGCAAGCGGGGCTCCACGCGCACCGAGATATGCAAGAGGGCCGCCAGCAGGCGGTGGAGGTGGGTATCGCTGGGGACATCACCTCGGTGCTGACAGCATACATGCACAACCACTGCCCATCCCAGGGCCTGCATGGTTGCCTCTCTGCGTGTCTTTGTGTGTTTGTGTGTGCCTGTGAGTCTACGTGTTTCTGTGGGTGTGGCTGTGCATGTCTGTCTGTATGTATGTATGTATGTGTGTGTGTGTGTGTGTGTGTGTGTGTGTGTGTGTGTGTGTGTGTGTGTGTGTGTGTGCGTGTGTGTGTGTGCTGAAGGCGGGGAAGAACAATATTAAAGAGGGAGACCCGCATGGGTTTAGGGCTCCCGTGGTCGCCTGAGGCGCCACCAAAATCAGTGCAGCGTACATTGCGTGCGCCACCCTATCTGGCGCCCATTGGGGTCGCAGCTGGGGGCCTCGCCTGGGCCAGAACCTCTATTGGCGGGGGGGGGGGGGGTTATGTGACCTCCGTCCCTGCGCGTCCATGCCTGGCCGCGTCATGCTGCTCCACTCGCGCCCGCTTCGCTAGGGGGGGGGGGGGTTGCCCCCGTCCTCTCTCGCCTGACCTCGGCTCACCGACGCCTGCTGTTGGCGCTTGGGCCGCTTAGCTGAGGGAGTTCCCCCTCCCTCCTGGGGTGCGCAGCCCCGCCGCCCTCGCTCTGCCCGGCACCCCAGGCGGTATTGTTAGGGGGCGGTGTTCTGTATGTCGCCTGGCGCAGCAGTGCCACACCCCCCTGCCCACTGCCGCGCACGTTGAGCATTGTCTGTGATTGTGCGCAGCGCAAAGCCACAGCCGCGGAAGTCGCGGTCGAGTTTCCGGGCGCCTAGCCACGGCGCACCGCTGTGGTGGTGTGAAAAGCACCGCCCCTCCCCCTGGCGCAGATGTCGCCGTGTCTCCGCTTGGCTCCTCCACTCTGTACCGTACGCCTCTGCGTGCCCCTTCCGGTAGGATTGGTCCTGCATAGAAGTCGCTAGTGTACGCCCTGGCTGCTTTCTTCACCCCTCCTTTGCCTGCGCATCGCTCCCGCGGCTGCGTGTTATCGTTCTGCCCGTTGGCCAACTGTCCCTGGGCGCGCCTCCGGGTCTGGCGCTACTTGGCCACTCGTGACTGCTGCTGCTGCGCCCACCGTTCAGCATTGTACTTCTGCAGGCGCTTCAAGTGGTGCCATACTGCCATGGGTCTCGTGAAAAGGGGGCGTCCCTTCACTCCTACCACCGGGCGTGCCCCCAGGGGCACCAAAGAGCGGCACTGGTTGGTAATCCAGGCAGGCAAGATGGACTCCCCCCCTGCCGCTTTGCCCATCAGGGTTACTGCCAAGCGCACCCTGCCCTTTTCTTGTAATGACAGTTCCGTGCCCGTGAATTTGGACTGCGGGGTGGGCGGCAGGGGCCTGCCCGCATGCGTCTCGAAGTCCAGGGCCAGTTCCATGAAAGAGACCTGCCCGTGTCCCTGCGGCAGGGTGTCATCCGCGGGGAGCCATTCCAGGTCTTGTAGCGACGTGACCATCGCTGGTAGGAAGTCATTACCCCGTTTCCAGTCTCTGTATAGCGCCCCCATGGCCGGCAAGGGGGTCCTCTGAGCCCTGGGTCCAAGGGGCTGCAGCTGTGACTAGGGGTACTCCTCCTGCGGCACCTTGCGCGCCTGAATCGGAAAAAGGAGGTTCTGCTCCTCCTCTTGCTGCATTCGGGCCCGCAGCACCGCTCTGAACATGCCGTGCAGCTTGTGAACGAACTGCTCCGGCGGATTGTTGTGTGTGCTGAAGGCGTTGTTACGGTGTGCGGGGTGCTTTGCTAGCGCGGTCAAATATAGGGGTCACTACCAACTAGCCCCATCAAACCTGTAGGACCGGCTGCTAGACTAGGCCACCACCCCAGCACAGGTGCAATGTGAGGTCTATTGGACGGACCATTACTAAACGGTTATGGGTTGGCCTCTAAACTCGTTCAATAATGACCAGTAATAGCACCTCATCGCCAACAAGACAAACCACCTCCCACCAATGATTTTTGTGTGCGCACGAAGGAGCAAGGGTGCCTGAGCAACCATCTCAGGTCCACCTCCGGGTCGTCCTTTGTGGCTGTTTCCACCCAGACATTATTGAGCTCTGCCTCCACTGGGATGATGCCATCACTATGTTGACAGCTGCCAGAGGGGACAAGCGAGCCCCTTGGAGGATGTGGGCACATTAATGGTGTATCCATTACGTGTGGTGGCCCCCTTCCTTGTACATGAAAGGGCGTCCATGAACAACTTGGAATCTTGGACCACATAGTAGACGCCCGTCTTGGTGGAGAGCTACCATATATCACACGAAGTCGCCCCCCTCACCTAGAGGTAGGGGGGGGAGGTTGGCATAAGGCCTCGGTATTTGATTGTTTGCCTTTGGCGGCGCCTATTAGCCTCTCGCCACTGCTCATTCTGACCCTCTGTGGGCCCAAACGTGTTTTGGTTGTGTCACGGAGCCCTTGAATGACTTGTCCTGTTTGACTACTCTAGGGTTGGCTGTCCCGGAGACGGGCTTTTACCCGTGCCGTTGACCAGGTGCATCTAGATGCACACTTTGAGTCCATGCAGGGTTTGCTGACTCCAGCACTGACTTGTGCGCGCTGGGGTGTGCATTTGCACAATAATTTTCTTGACAGGGGCTTCTAACAACCACAATGATTCTTTCTTGTTTTTCCTTTCCTTCTCCTCCTTCTGCGCGGTCTGCCCTATCCTGTCACCTCCCTTTGTTCATCCCTTTCCCCATGCCCAATTTCTTCTCCACCCTCTCCATTCTTTCTGCACTGGGGGGCATGGGGTGGCGAGGGAGCGTATTGTTGTAGGGAGGGGGTAGAGGAGGGGGCGGGGGAGAGTAGGCTTGTTGCACCTTAACCCCTCCTACCCCTTGAGGAGGGAGATCCTAGCTCAAGGGGGCTCCTTGTTGGTGTCGGTGTTTTAGCACAAACGAGAGCACACAAGCACGGACACCGAAGCAGGCCAGACAAACTCAACAGTGTGCCATCCCCCATGGGGCCTGTCACATAGGCCCTGAACAAGGCGATAGAAGTCGCAAATAGCGTAATGGGTGGGACGGGCAGGCTGCAGGCTCAAAAGCAAAAAATGCTCTACAACAAAAACGCACGCATGCACACCACACACACACACACACACACACACACACCACAAGCAGAGCTAAACCATAGATCAGAACATGATCTAAGATTTAGCACAAGCGAGAGCACACACACATGGTGCTGGGACGCACAGCATAGAAGGTAAAAAATGGTAGGAAAATGCTGAGCATATTGCTCAGGATATTTGGGGATGCTCAGCATTCATGCTCAGCAAATGGGACTCATATTGCAGGGTTGATCTCGGAAGTCCCAGCCAAAATTTCTTCCGAGCTCCCCCGGCACGGTCGGCTGGGGAGCCCATGGAACATTCCTACCGATATCGGTTGCGTTTTGGGACCCGATTTGGCTGCCAAAACTTCCGAGCATCTTTCCGAGGGATTTAAAAAACTTCCAAGCGTTTTTCCATCAGTTTTTTGTACAATGACCTACACCGTTCTTGGTTCCCAAATCCCACACCTCAGCAAAGAAACACACAAAAAGACAAGCATGACCGTTCACTTACGCTTGAAATGTGAATGCTCAGTGCCTTGCCTGTTCATTTCAGCTTGAACTGTGAATGCTGTAATCTCCTTCGCTGAGCATCTGCACAGGACAGCCATCGCTTGACATGGCATCCACATCCACCACCACACGGCGATACTTCTTGGGTTGAGGTTGGGGTTCAGGGTTGTCACTGGATGATGAGGAAGAATCTGAGGCACTTACTGTGGAGGCACCAGATAGGTGCACAGCATCATCATCCGAATCATTATCCTCGGGACTGCTACTGCTCCCACTATCACTGCTGCTGCTGCTGCTGCTGCTGCTGCTGCTGCTGCTGCTGCTGCTGTTGCTACTGTTACTGCTGCTACTGCCACTGCCACGAGGGCACACAAGTTGCTGCTCAATGTCGCTATCAACAGTGCTGCTAGGGCGTGTTGGAGGCGCGATTGTGTATCACCCGGTTCGGGAACTTCGGTATTGGCTGTGTCCGCGTCAATGAGCTCGCCCTCAAGCTCCAAATCTTGTTCCGGGAGCTGCTGAACGGGCTGGGGGGGCTGAGCGGACGAAGACGAGGCACTAGCGGCACTGCCTTGACTACCAGACATGTCTGTTGTAGGTGACAAAAAGTGTTCTGAGCACAAAAAGGGAATACATTAGTGAGTCTACTCAAAGGGGCCTAGGTGAGAAAGCGACACACATGCAAAAAGAAAACCACAAAAGCAGGCACAAAGCATCACAAGGCACAAAGGGCAAACATTCATAAGCTTGAGTACAGTGTTCTCGATGCAAGTTTGTAGGCAAAGCAGCCACCAAAGATCAAACTGGCGTTGCACATGTCAAAAGCAAAAGTCCAAATTCACAAAGGAGCACAAAGGGGAAGCAATCATAAGCTTGAGCACAGTGTTCTCCATGCAGTTTTGTAGGCAAAGCAGACAAAGGGTAGACAAACATTAGCTTCAACGTGCTGTTCTCCATGGCATCTTGCAAGCAGGTAGGCACCAAGCATCCAACCAAAATTCCACTGGGTTCGGGCTGAAAAATTTCTTCCGAGCTCCCCCGGCACAGTCAGCTGGGAAGCCCATGGAACATTCCTACCAATATTGGTTACGTTTTGGGACCCGATCTGGCTGCCAAAACTTCCGAGCATCTTTCCACCAAGCATCCAACCAAAATTCCACTGGGTTCGGGCTGAAAAATTTCTTCCGAGCTCCCCCGGCACGGTCGGCTGGGAAGCCCATGGAACATTCCTACCGATATCGGTTGCGTTTTGGGGGGCCGATCTGGCTGCCAAAACTTCCGAGCATCTTTCCAAGGGTTTTCGAAAACTTCCAAGCGACGGACCGAAGCATATCGCATGCACGTCGGTACAGATTTCCTAAAATTGCCACCGGTAACCGGACAATATTGGTCTCTCTTTCAATGTTCTATGCTGGGCACCGGTGGTACATGTGAAGCACGGACACCGAAGCAGGCCAAACAAACTCGACCATGTGCCGCCCCGCATGGGTCTAGGTCATGCCAAAAATTGCAGCATAACATACCCACAGAGCTTGTTCCTTACGGATCAAACAAGTGGGCCACGCCCACCAGTGGCCGCAGGGAGCGGGAGCGTTGGTTTTGATCTACATTGACGACGATGCTCTCATTGTGGGGAAGGGCAAAGGGCGCGTACGTGGACAAGCTATGCGTGCGGTGCAGGCGTTGCGTGCGTGGTTGGGAAAAGACGTGGACTTGAGCGGAGGCAGCCTGCGGACGGCGGGGACACCAGGCCAATCTCCTCCACCAAGCGTTCTAATACCTTCTGGCATAGAATGGGGCTATACTTCCCTTTGGGGCTTTGACTGTTCCCTCGCTGGCTGTTCCCACAATACTCTTGGTGCTTGTGCTGCCGGCATGGGAAACCGTCTTCTTGACGTTGAATTGCCTGCATGAAGGCAGACACCTGCCATATGTATTCGTGCAAGGAATGCGTGGGAAGCAGTGCTGGCCCATTAGTTGAAATTGTCCGTCGGTGTCTGTAGTGTGTGGCGCTTGCAGCAATTTCTAGGGTGCGCGATCTGTAGGCCTCGCTTTGGGCATAGTCCTCACTTGTCGCGGGTCTAGGCCCATGTGTTGTGCCCCCCCGCCCCCGTCTGCAGTTTACCCTGGTTAAGTTGTTGCGATCCATGTGTGTGGTGTGCGTGTTGGCGTTGGTGGGTTGGTCAGTGATCCCCCTGCCGAGAGAGGTGCGGAGAAAACTAGTGTATGTGTATGTTGATGCGGCGCTCGACGGGGGGTGTACAGGTTGGGGCTTTTTTTGATGGACCTTGGTTCGCGATCCGTAGTGCCCCCTGTGCAGCCGCCCAACCAGCAGTGCGCGGAGGCGCGTGCAGTCCTGTGGGGTTTGAAATTCATTCTTAATGTAGGCATCCGTGAAGCACACCTTTTTGGTGATAATGCGGCGGCATTGGTGCAATTTTTGCGGTGCAAAGCAAGCGTGGGGCGTGTGTACCAGCAGCGCCTGCTTAAGTGTTTCAGGTACTTGTGGGCGTCCTGCCCAGGCTTCATGGTGTACCTTCACTGGGTACGTGGTGCAGTGAATCCGGCGGACCCCATCGGCAGGCTGCATGACTAGATTGCAGGGGATCTGGACGTGGCACGCGAGGCTGCGACGCGTAGAGTAGGCGATCTGTGGGCTTTTCCGGACCGCCAGACAGTTTTTCTGTGGACCTTGGGCGTCCCCATGGGGTCCTTTGTGCTTCTGCAGGCATGGCGTTCGGGAATCCGGACATATGAGGGGGGGGGGGGGCGGACTTCCATGAGGTCTTCCTGCAGTATAGGCTGGAGGAGTCGGTGGGGGCGATGACGTAGCGTGCGAGTACCTACGAGCTTGAGCCTGCCCTGTGGGTGTTGTGTGTTGCGTTTGCCTTTGTTGTGACCAATATTTTTTAATGGCGTTATGACTCAGAAAAAGGGCAAGAAGCGCAACCGTGGGCGACACCGGCACAGGCGTTCCCAGGAGGCGACCGCCCGGAGGCGGCTACAGGGAGGAGAGCGCCTGCGCAGGGCCCTCCACGGGTTTTTGGCCCGCCGGCCGGTGCGCCGGGTGCTGCTGAGCACAGCCGCCAAGATTTTTTTCAGGACCAACGTGCCGGAGGCCCTCGCGCCGGCGGTTCTGCGGCACGCCGCGCTGGACATTGCGCGGCGCTTGCACGGGAAGCCTGCCCAGGCTTTCCGCCCTGAGGGCACCCCCAGCGTCAAGCCGCCCGGCCAGCACCACCTGTGCTGCCACAAGTGGCGGGTGGAGTACCCGCTGGGCACGACTATCTGGCCTACATGCTGGACAGTTGTTTTCCTCTGGGTCCCGTTGGGACATGCCACCTTTTGTTGTGTATAGGGTCTTTTACCTTTATGAGTGTGTATTTCCGTTGAAAATAACAATGCAACCCCCGTCCAGGTCCCTGTGCCTGTTGAGAGGATGGTGGACCGCCCAGTCCAGATCGTCATCGACAAGGTTGTGGAGAAGGTCGAGCAGGTCCCCGTTGACGTGCCTGTCCCAGTCATGGAGACGGTCTAGGTGCCCTCCACAAGCGGTGGATGACCGTGACGTGACCAATGTTTGTATTCCGGGGGTTCTGGATGTGCTGGCCAACGACAGTGACCCGGATGGAGACAGGTTGTCCGTAGCATCGTACACACTCCCTCGCTTGGGGTGGCGTCACTGAATGCCGATGGCACAATCACGTACACACCCAACGCTGGGTACGCCGGCAGCGACACATTCACGTACACGATCACGGACGGCAAGGAAGTGTTTGTCACAGCCCGCGTCATCATCACGGTGAACGGACATCCACAAGCGGTGGATGACCGTGACGTGACCAATGTCAATAGTCTGGTGGTTGTGACGGTGCTGGCCAACGACGGTGACATGGAGGGAGATAGGTTGTCCCTGGCATCATTCTGACATCCCTCCAACGACGTGGCATCACTGACAGCTGACGATTGTACACCATCACGGACGGCAACAGCGGGACAGCCTCGGCCCCCGTCACCTTGACGATCGGGGCAGTCAATCGGAGCCCGCGAGCGGCGGACGACGGTGCAGTGACGCCTGGCGACAGGGCGTTGGTTGTGAATGTGCTGGCCAACGCGGTTGTACTCTCCGTCCTGCCGTCATTCACGCAACCATCGCACGGGGTAGCGTCTCTGAATGCTGATGGGAGATTCATGTACACCGAGCAGCGGGTACCATGGTGTCAACATGTTCACGTATACCGTTGGCCACCGGTAGTGTGAATATCCGTGTTGCACCAGCTGGATCGCCTCGAGCTGCAAACAACTTTGGAATGACCAATGTGAACACATCACTGGTTGTGGATGTACTGGCCAACGACGGCGACCCAGCGGCTGCCTACAAGACCATCAAGTGTAGTTGTTGGTCAGCAAGAACACGGTGTTCATCAAGGCCTTTGTGCCCAGGAAGAGGCAGACCGCTTGTCCCAAGGACCTGCCAGTAAGGGGGTGAGTGTTGTGCGTTTTTGTGGCCCCAGGCTCAGTCTTGTCAGGCCTAGGGTCTGATTTTGGCGCTTTGCGAGGGGGTGGGCACCGGTGACAGGGCGCACCTTGCAGCACCTCAAAGAATCACAGCGGTGGGCATTCCGCCGGCTGTGGGGTTGCGCCTGGTGCTGATGCCTGTCTCCCGGAAGTGCTGCAGTGCAGCAAATTTCTTTGGGCTGTGTCCCCCTGCCTCTTTGTTCAACTGTCGGTTTTTGGGCGTTTTCAGCAATTGTTTCCCTCTCTACGCCCAGGCCCCAGGTTGTTAGCTTGTGCCGCTCGAACACCGCCCTTGGTGTGCGGCCTTTGCGTGTCCGGCCTAGTATGCAGCCAGTCCGCAGAACGTGCCCCTTGCGAGCGTCCGCTTTTGCTATAGCTGGAGTAGCGGTTAGTATTGCACTACAGGTGTGCAGCTGAGGGGTGGGCTGTGTGACGCAGAGGGTCGGTGTTTGTATGTGTCAGGGCGGGGAACAGGGGGGGGGGGGGATCACACACGTGAGGGTAAAGCCTAGGCCCTAAGGTTTGGCTACCCTATGCCTGCCAAGACGGTGTGAGGTTGTGGGAATATATACCGCTGGCTGTTCCCGCAATACTCTTGGTGCTTGTGCTGCCGGCATGGGAAATGACTGTCTGGCTCACTTTTCCTCTGGGTCCCCTTGGGACATGCCACCTTTTGTTGTGTATAGGGTCTTTTACCTTTATGAGTGCCCACCCAAACCTAACCCGCCCAGCAGGCACCTGAACGACAATACCCCCCCCTCTCCATCCGAGATACGGAAAGCCCCCCAGATGGCTTCCGGGAGGTGCAGCGACCAAAAACAATTGCTGAGGTCCATATAGCACATACAAAATTCCTCCCCCCCCCCCCCCCGGGTAGCCCCAGCACCTCCCAAACCAGCCGGAGACTCGGTGCTCTACCATACAAAGGGGGGCGAAAAAAGGATGATCCATGCTGTGCCACCTGCGCCAAAAAGGCAAGGACCTCCACAGACGGCAGCAAAAACTTCTCAGGTTTCTTAGGCATTTCCCTATGAACTGGCACCAGATTTACAATTAGGCTACACTTATCAAGCGTTTTTGGGATGGCAAAAACTCCCCCGTTTGGACCCGGGGACCTCGGCAGAAGGGTGAACAATAGGCTCTGGCGACGCAAAGCATGCAACATGACTACCGCCTCGTCCGATGGGGGTCCAACACCTGAGAAGTGGCGGCTGGCAACCGACGCAAAGGAATCTAGCACATAGCGCTCCCAAATATCAGCCGGGATAGGAGTATGCCCAACCACCCCCAGCCCGCTACTCAACACTTCGTCTGGTATGCGTTGCATCAGCAACTTCGGCGACGTAGAATCGTGTAGCAGGGACTCCCAAACTCCGGAGACCAGGGAGGACAGCGCCGTGGCAATCAAGGGCAAGAAATCCGGCTGCCGCAGGTCTCTAGCCGCCTCCACCCCCCAAATCCAGAAATTGGATTGAGCGCCGCTCCAACAACCCCGGTTGGGCCCTAGGCAAGCATGCACGCAGGTCACGCAACCACGCATCCCACTCACCGCACCGCAGGCACTCCCACTCGCAAGCAAGCCCACCGACCCACTGCCGACTCGGCGGGAAACTGTCGTTCGGGCAGCCGCACCCGCAAGCCTGGCCGGTCCTGCTGCCTTCCTCTTTCCCAATACCGACGCGACCGCACCTGTCCAAGTGCTGCGATCCGGAGCCGACGGATAGAGGAGGTGCCTACCGACGGGGGGGGGGGGGGCTCAGCATCGACGTCAATGACGTCCTCTCTCTCCCGACGTCCGCTAGCACGCTCGGACCCCGGTCGCCCCTGCACTGCCGCAACGGCCAGAGGGACATCCGGGACCCTCGCGTCCCCGCTTCGGACGGGACTTTCTCCACTTCTCTTAGGGCCACCCCCTCCGGCAGGCTGGCTCTCTCCTCGCCCCGCCCCGTCATCTTGTCGGCCGCGGTCTGCACTGGACTCGGCGGCGGTTTTTGCATCCCTCCACGCCCTGAGGACTTCTTCTGGACCCACATCCTTTTTCCGCACACAGAGGGACAGAAGCTCCCCCGGGAACATGTCCTTGAGGGGTACAACCCTCCACTCCCACTCCATGCCCCCTCGGGCACGGGGCTAAGGTAGCTCCACATTGTCTGCCACGATGAAATCGTTTGGGGCATCACCATAGTGGGCCGCCACCGACTCTGACATCCAGCGGCCCCACCAGGCGAGCCATCTAATTGGTAAACCCAACCAGCGCAAGGCCGCCGACCCACCCCTCCTCCACGCATGCCACCGCGCGTGAGCACTTGCACTACCGCTGAGGGTGGTTGCCATGACCATTTGGAGGTAGGCTACCCCTTGAGGGCAAAAGTGTGCCAGCGGGAGCGCTGATGTGGATCCCTCTCGGTCCAACCATCGTAGCCACGCCCCGCCGTAGCTTCCTAGCTTCCTGCGGACGAAGTGTGGGTCACACTTAACGGTGTGAAACCCCAGGCCCCTTGCGCGGGAACCGCCACGTCTGATGGGGGCTGCCTCGCCCACCCGCAGTAGGCACGTGAACGATAGGACTGCCATCCCATATGCCGTCCACTGTGCCTTGCCATCACAAGCCCTCGCGAACCTCCTGAGCTCCTTCAGACCTGCATAGGGGCAGGCCACCGCCTAAGATGAGGCGCATTTTGCGCACCGCCATACCCTGCCGGTAACGAATTCCGGCAACCATCCCATTTCTTCCAATGCGCGCATTGCGGATACCGCCCCCCTAAGGAAGCTCTTGGAATACCCCAAGCCCCATAGCTGGAACAGGTACCTGCAGGCTTCTGTCTCCAGGCCATCGATCGGCGTGTATCCGACCCAAAGTGCCAATGTCCTGTAGTGGGTACAATACGTACCCATGGTGCTCTTCGCCCAGGAGCATGCTTGCAGGGCATCCACGGAGGTGATCTCCTCCTCCTTCCACAGCCGTCTCCACGCTGCCCACACCAGACGCCGGACCACGTCGTCCCCATCTCGGAAGTCGGTCGGCTGCAGGACCACCACATCTTGCCGTGACTCGATTGCCTGGCGCCCGACCGGGCAGCACCCCCATCAGTCAAACCCCGGGCATTCATGAAACTAATGGTGTTTCACGCCTCTCCCCGCATCCTTGCAAGCCCGGCAAGCTGTCACTAGCGCGCACGTCACACCCATTGGCTCTGCACCAGGCTTTGTCGTGTACAGCCTGCGGTCTCCCTTGATCTTGAACTTCGCCTTCATGGCCGCCAGCCGTCGCGCCACCACCTCTTCGTCCGCTGCCCCTGTACAGCCCTGTGATCACGCTGGCACACTGGGTTCGTCGTCGTCCGCCTCTCTCTGGTCAACCGCTCCTTTGGGGTCAAAACCCCATTTTCCCCGATACGCGGACAAAGACGCTACTATAAACGTCCATACCGCCAGGACCAAGGCTTTGAGCCCGTCGATCTCGTCGTCATCCATTGACTCCAGACACCAGACCTCGGTGTCAGCGGCATCAGAATCCGCCACTGGGGCCAGATCATCCAGAGTGACATCTGTGAACTTCTCCTTATCCCGGAAGCGCGACACGTACTCGTGGGCTGGCACCTCTCTGCGCCACAGCAGCGTGGACAAGGCCATCAGGCTTGCATACACCCACTAGGGCTTGGCGTCCAACTCCCGGACCTTCAAGAGCTCTGCCTTGCTCAAAGGGGGGACACCTGCCATCTTCATCGACGTGGCCCTCGCAATTTTGATGAGGGGCACCGAATCAATGAAGCTGGAGCAAATACTGCCCCTGACAAACGCCGCGAAATCTGACACTGACATCACTGCTGGCCGGGTCTTTACCAAGTAAGAGTTTGACTCTACGTGTGACCCTCGTCTGGCCTGCAGGCTCAAAAGCAAAAAATGCTCTACAACAAAAACGCACGCATGCACACCACACACACACACACACACACACACACGCACACCACAAGCAGAGCTAAACCATAGATCAGAACGTGATCTAAGAGCTTGGTGTGGGTGGTTTTGGCCACTTGCTTCTGGTAGCCCACATATCCCAGTCTATCCTGGGCGTAGTTGCATGCAGTTTGATGGCATGTTGGCCTTAGGTGGCGTGGCGGTGGTAGACCATGCACGTAGCGCCCACGTTAGTCTAAGGGTTCGGGACCGGGACTAGTTCCCCTTCATACATGTCCTTGCCGTTGGGGAGAGGGAGGAGTCCGCAGTCTCCCCCCCTTCCTTGTCAATTGTCTGTTGGCTGTTGGCTGTTGGCATAGGGCCCGCGGTGCCCTAGGCACCTTTTTTGGGTTGTCCTTTGCTGTCCTAGGCTGCCCTCTATTGTTGTTGCATGGGTGAGCACGTTCCGCCATTGTTGGTGTCGGTGTTGGTGCAACGTTGGCAGAGTTGTAGGGGTAGTCGCTGGGGTGTGGTGTGTGGGGGGGGGGGGGGGTCCATTCTGAGTGGTGTCAACGCTGCTGCTGGTGATGTGGTTTCCTGTGGCACTGGCAACCAAATCAGTCTCAATCTTCAAGTCCTTACGGGGCCGCGTCTGCCATCGACGACCCTATCCCTCAATTGATGGATTACCTGTGGTTCGGTCACCGCCAACATCAGTGCTCCACCACTCTCTGGCCTCCCCCACCTCTCCTTGCCCCTGTGTGGTTGATGTGGCGTGTAGTTGAACACCGTCAACCAAATCAGTCTCAATCTCCGAGTCTTGACGGGGCTGCATCCGCCATCGGTGACCCATGACCCTCGGTTGTCCGATCACCTGTGGTTCGGTCGCCGCCAACATGAGTGCCCTGCGACTCTCTCTTCTCCCCGACATCTCCGTGCCCCCGTGTGTTTGTTGTGGGGTGTGGTATTCTGTGCTGTTGTGTGAGTTAGTGTCCATACGTTCTCAACCCAGTTCTGCTGCTATGGTGTTTGCGTGGTGTAGTTAGACCATGAGTCTCACTGAGTCGTCCACTGTGAAGTGTATCCCTTCTCCTACAATAAACACTTCAGATGCCCATATCCTTTCCTCCGGTACCCACGCACAGCCTGCCACTACCTGAACCAGGTAGACTCTGTCTGGTCCCAGGAGGTACATTCGTGTTCCTCCATTCGGGTAGTCCACAGTCCACCCCCGTCTCCTCTTTTCCCTCAGTATACGGTCCCCCTGTAGCCTGAGTAGGTCTGCTGTGTACCACCTGAATTTCTCTCCAAATAGCAGTGGTCTAGTTGTATTTGTGTTGTATCCCTATGGTGGCGGCACACTTGTCGATCCGCTCCGCCCGTCAACAGGGGGGGCTGGAGGGGGAGGTAGGGGGGGGCAAGGGGAGGGAAAGGTGGTGTTGGGGGGGGGGGGGGCAACTTCGTGCATACTATCAGAGCTACAAGGCAGAGGAAGAGAAAATCATCACCTCTCCCTGCTTGGACGCGCCCACGCCTGATGCCACTCAAGTATTGGCACGCCTCACCCACAAGTGCCCGGGCCATCCGCACCAAGGCCCCCTGTCTAAACAACGATCCACACGACGGGGCACCTGCCGTTGGACTTGCACCGCGCACTTGCTCCCACCTGCGTGAGCACTTCATCGACTATGCAACCTTGGCCCCACACCCTGCCACTGTCATTCCAGCTGGGGTGGCCCCCGTGTCAACCTCAAATATGCCCTGTATATTTACCAGAACTGGGAGTTCATGGAACCAAATGCCAGGCTCCATGTGGGGCCTGAGGTACTGCGGGGCCTCTGTAGGGCTGCGATGTGTGTCTGTGTGTGTGTGTGTGTGTGTGCGCGCGCGCGTGGAAGCGGGCATGCCTGTGTCCATGCGTGCAGGAGGGCAGGCAAGCAGGGAGGTGCACGCGTGCGCGTGCGTGTGTATGTGTGTGTTGAAACGGCTCGCTTCCGCCTGAAAACCATTTCTGATTCTCGCGCTTTTGCCATTGCTGTCCCACCCAATGCCCCAGTGCAGCCCCACAATGGGGGCGAACGTCTACTGGGAACTAAGAGCTGAGGGGGAGGGGGCAGCAAGAGGCTACAGGTTGTTGTGCAGGACAGCGGACAGCACCTGGATCCCCCTCGAAGGACACTTTCAACTCAGGAGTCATTGACTTGCGACTGCGGGCATCGTTTTGGTGCTGGGGTCTGCATGAGGGCAATGACTGCAACGGTCCAATTGGCATGCGCACGCACGACCCAGAATGTCTTGATACCCAGCCAAAAAGGGTCGTTTGGGATTACTGCGCAGCTATTGCTTCTGCGCAGAAGGTTTTCAAAAAAAACAACGAAGCAGGATGCAATAACCAAGCACATTCCATTGCCAGGCTGACATATGCAGCAGGTCTAGAAACTAGGAATGCGATTGACCTCTATACTGTCCCCGGGCTTTGTCCAAATTGGGATGCATCAATTTGTCATTTACGTTTGGCACCTCCCCTAGCTCTCTGTAAATCAATACGTCTTCCGTAGAGCCGGGATACGATGCTACACAACACACATTGGAGGGGGGGATTGCAAATTGGGGGGCATAGCAACGGGGCAGACCCATACCTGCCCCATGCACCCCCCCCCCACCTATCCACATGCCCCTACACAGCACCTAGACCATGCCCCTGCCCCATCCTGCCTCACAGTCCCACCCTATCAGACCGTTGCTTAAGCATCCCGGGAGGGGGGGGGGGTCTTTGGGGCCCTGGCCAACCCCAGCCGACCGACCCAGCCAGCCACAGGCAACTTTCTGCGCAGCAAAAAAAAAGGGGGGGAATTCAATTCGATTCAAAGGGGCGCAAAATCGGACGCCCACTTGTTTTGGACCTCTGACCCACGTCCTGTACGGAGACGCTTGGGTAACAGGTCCCAAGAGAGGACACGGCAAATCAGCACAAGAAAAGCCTCAGTGGCATCAAAGGTGCCTTTCAGTCTGTGATGAACAGCATGGACTACAGAGAGACAGGAGTGTCCTTCAGACACCACTTCGTCTCTCCATTAAACTATCCATTGGCAGGTACAGCCATTTGTCCACATATCCAGCACACATGTAGCAGCATTCCAGCCACTCAGTAAAGCATGCTATCAGTGAAATGGGCAAAACACCCATCGAAGGCCATTTTGGTGGGTGGCAGGTTGGTTTCCAACAACACATTGTTGTTTGGCTTTTTGGGTAGTTTCAATCCAGAACAGTGGTTTTTGCACGTCTTGTGGGGAGGGAGGCATGGGCATAAGGGACTTTTCACGGCCAGCACCACCCAGCAAATCTATCCTGGAACACGTGGGCACAATACTCAAGAACCCAGTGCAACACATTGTTTGTTCAGTGTTTTGAGCTTCTTTGGTGGTGTCTTTTTGGAACAGTGTACAGCACCCTGACGCCGGCAGAGGGGTGAGCATGGACAAAAGTTTCACTCTCACGCATAAGACTGTGGCAACCTGAGACTAGCCTGGCCCGCCCTCCCATGCCCTGGCATGCAGGAGTTGTCACTGTGTGCATATTGCCATGACATCATATCATATTAAAGAGGGCACAATCCTCTCAAGGTCCAGCCGGTGTTGATAGTTGTGTTGCGCATTGTGTGTGTTTCTCCACTCGCTGGCTCAACGAATGCACCGTGCTCTACAAAATGTCAGGTGTTCAGGGCACCTGCAGTTCTTGGTTCTCTCCCGTCCAACGCCATATGCATTGCAGATTTCTATACATTTCCCTCAGAGTTCAGTACTGATTTGGGGAGGCAAGCGGTGTGGGCAGGGGGGCCCAAGGGAGGGAAGGGTTGGGGTCCTATTTGCAACCGAATTCGGGCGCTTATGTTGCTGTCAAAAACGGGAAAATGAAATGGCTGCGTAAAACCATGCCATCCCAGGGGAAAATGCAATGGCTACAGAACCCCTGCCTTCTCGAAGTCTTCAACATGGAGAGTAATAGCATGGGCTAGTTAACCTCAATAGCACCGGAAGGTTGAACGAATGCAATTCACAGTGGCTATGTAACCCCACCATCTCAAGGAATCAAAATGACTACGTAACCCTGCCGTCTTGGGGGGAACTGAAACCCCTGCCATTGCGAGGAAAAACGAAATGGCTGCACAACCCCTACCATCTCGGGTTCCTCAGAGCGGCAAAGGATCAAATGGGCGTGCCCTTCACCCCCAACCACTACCCAAAGTCTCAGCATGTTCTGATTCCCATAATACCTGCACCTGCTCCTATGAGGGTACGCAATTCACTTGCAACCATCAATTCACGGGCACCTTGCCCAACAAGGTACCCTCATGAAAACCAACCACAAAATGGCATAATTGTCAGATGGTGGGTGGCACAACAGGTTATTAGCCCATGACTGCATGCCATCAACATACCAGTCGCATCTTTGCTTCACTATCCTCGCCCCTGCTGCATACACCAACCCCCCTCCCCCGTCCCCCTTCCCATCTCCCTCTCCCCTAACCCTCTCTGTGACATATACACAGGAAAAGAAAGTAATGAAGCACCAAAGGCCCAAAGGCTCCTGCAGTATGGGTCAGGTTTCGAGTAGGGGCACGGGGTGCAGGCCATTGCTTGGCAGATGCAGTCGCTGCATGGTCACGCAGAAGCATGGTCGTGCGGAGCGGCATACTCCTCTTGGCACGTGCCACATGCTGGATGATGTATTGACCACTGTGCAATATGGTCAAAAGATTATGGGACCCGGAGGCATCTGTCTGTGCAGGGGCATTTCCCTTTGTGCTACTGCCTGCAGCACATGCTATTCGAAAGCCCGGACCTAGACCCAGATTCACGTAAAACCAACACAGAGCACGCTCCAGCAATTATGTGGTAGGCACTCAAAATGGCCCTCTGGGCTGCGAACGTCCAGTTCTTGGCATCTACGGTTTACGGGGTTTGAGAATCCTGCGCCTCCCCTTTAAGCAACAGAAATGCACCAGTCGGGCCTACTTGCAATTGTAGCATTTGTTTGTAGTCCGGTTACCCCTGTTGTTGCTTACTATTTTATGCTTGTTTGTGTCTGCGGATAAATGGGACCATTGCCAATCCATGCTCGTGATGAATCCACAGCCACTGCCCTTACCTTCTATAATGATGCATGCAAACAACAACCCACGCCAATTATCACCGGAACTTGGCCCCCATGCACCGTGTGCCAAAACCCACCTGCTGGATGTCGGAGGCGTCATAGCCCCGGAGCTTGACACTGTTGACGTATCTCGAGAGAAGCATGTGTCCGCAACAAGTCGCGAAATGTCGAAACTTAACATGCGAAGGGTACTTGATCTCCTGCGGTCTGTCTCTGAGGCAGATGAGCCCGGCCTGTCTGGTATAAAGCTTTCTGCTTCCTGTGAGGCACGTGCAATACTTGTGGAAGGATGCACGCCAAACTCTACCTGCCATCAATCGTATCCTCCAGGGGTGGGTGATGGGGTTGGGGTGGACTGCACCAGCGTGAGGCAGCAAGCAGCGGAGCAGCAGCAACTGGGAGTCACAAAAAATGGGAGGGTGTGACAGCATGAAATGGAGACAGGACGCCTGACAACTGCAGTGCACAACTGATGAATTACACTTGGTGATCTGAAATCGCCTGACCCTGTGGTACACATTGCCCGTTATCAGCCGCAGAGAGCACCCCCGAATCCCAGGGCCCTGGGTTGAGTTGTATGCAAAGCCAATGGGCACAGGCACGGGAGTGGACGTCAAGGACAGTAGCAGCAGCAGTTGTGAGCAGAGGGACAACTGACAAACACTGTAAATAAATCTATCACGCCTCACGCCGTGGAAATTGCCAGTCATGTGAAAAATACACAAAGGGGTTCTGTTAGATCAACCCATCTGTCAGAAAACACCTGGGGCATTTTGGGGGTATTTAGTTTGGGTACTATGTTTTTCCTTTTCAGGCATATGCAAACTTTTGATTTTTTATCAGCAACTTCAAAATAGCTGATTCCCAAGTTTGGGGCCTAAAAGTCGTCAGTCGGCCCAATTTCTCAAAAATGGCTAACAGGCGCGGGCGCGGACTGGAGAAAATGCAACGTTTTTGGAAGCTTTCAACTTTGAGCCAACAGAATTTTGTCAGGTCCCAACTTTGTGGGGCTTGGCGAGGCGGCCCCTTGGACGGACGCCGGTTCAGTTTATGCAGTTCTCAGCCGTTGTGCTAAAATATCATTTTTAAGCGGCGTGGTGACCTTTTTGTTAGGGGTAGGATTGAGATTGTGGGGACAGTATACTCATGGTAGGATGTGACCAGTCGCAATGATGTGTCGTTATGTGTTTTTCAGGTGCTGCATTGCCGGGAGTCTTGGCTTAAGCACCTGCGGGTGCCGGTGCAGCTCGGTCGAGGGGAGTTGAGCGCTTCCTCATGATCGCCCTGCCGGCGTTGCCCGTTGTGCCCCACGTTGCAGAAGGGGCTGATGCCCCCACTGTCCCCCCACCACTGTGCCACTGTGCTACGGCCTGGTCCGCACTAGCTCTCTGCTCCCGTTGTGACCAGCGTGCATAGGGGAGCAGTGCCGGGGGATGCAGTAGCCACCTGGTGGGCGGAAGGGGGGGCGGGTCCCAAAGGACTAGTTCACAGACTGCTTTTTCACCCTCTACAGCTCAAAAAAGAAAAATTCCAATCCCAATTCTTTTCAAATTGCAACTTCATGCAGTGATCTCCCGGGTAAAGCATACTTCGCCTCGAACTCAAACCAGCGCATACACCCAGAAATATCAGCCGGCATACGTACTCAGCCCTATGCCGCCCTTGTGGAAACTTGATTCAGCCCCACCCGCCCCCTAAACTGCCGTATATCCAACAACCTGAAAAATCCTCAGGCTGCAAAAGAATATTGTCAGGCAGTCAAGAATGGTACCGGACCGCGTGACAATAATCACAAAAATCAGCGCTGCCGTGTGAACTGTCCGGGGAAAGGTATCAGGGGGGGGAACATTGGTTTCATCAGTTGACTGAAAGAGGCCCCAACCCCAGCTCTAAACCCATTCCATTCCCAACCCCAGCCCAGCTATAGCCCAAAACCCCGGGCACAACAACCAGGAGCCAGAAACATGTAATAGTTGTACGAACGAATTCCGAATTTCAAATCCCACGCTTGACAGGCGATCTGACTCTGTATGGAGCGCCCTAATCCATGAGTCACACGCGACATCCCGCGGAAAGGGGGCACCTTTTGCACCGTTCCGCTGTTTTCAACAGAGATGGTAGACGAGGCTTCCTCGGGTGCCGCAGGTGCCTCAGCCTGATTCAGGTGCCTCAGGTCACCTGCATGCGAACGTGAGAAACTGGTTCAACTGCGTGCTGCCCCTGCGCAGCGCTGTGTTGGTGCTACCACTGTCGCCATTGAGGTCCGCACATTCCCAAACAACCCAGGGCGGGCACCCATCTACGCATCTACGTGTCCCGCGGTCTCTCCAACCTCCGTCCGCCACTTGCGGTGCAGCCACGTCAGCAGCAAATGGGGCCGGGTTCTTCCAGCAGTGATGGCGGGCCGATACCCATACATACCCGTACACAGTCCCTGAGCCGCTTGCCCCAAACCACACAAATGGCACCGCCATCCACCCCCGTGAATCACAGTGCATCATCCATCCGGGGGTACACCATGTCTGTGATCGACCTCCGTCTTTTCGCAAAGCTCTGCGTGCCCCTTGCATTCGCTACCCGCAACTGCAGGTGCTACGAAAGGGCCACACCACAAAGAAAATCGTCCCAATCAGTCAGCCTGCTGGGTGCGCTAGTGGGTTCCATCCGCAGGAATCACAGACTACTGCTTGCGTTTGCAATCACTGTACTAGCACAAAACACCTGCACTGTGCATCCACATCCCCAGGACTAACGAAGGGATGATGGCCAGCAAGCTGGCTCACACCAGCCGCCGGGGTTAGTCATCACAATTCCAAACGGAAACAAGTTTGACCACACCAGGACTCGAACCTGGAACCACCTGATCCGTAGTCAGGCATTCTATCCATTGAACTATGCGGCCATCTGCTGGTGTCGAATTGCCGTCAAACACATTCATAAGTATGCAGAAAAATGAGAAATTCATGAACGTGATTACACCAGCACATGCACAGGCACAAACAGTACCCACAATCCCTTCAGTGCTGGATCCGATGTTGAGCACAGCGGCCACTTTCAGGGCAGGTTTCTTTGGGACACTGGGCCGGCGACTCCGGGCATTCTTGCCGTGTTTTGCACAGCCGGGTCTGAGAGTGGCGGGTTGCCAGTGCAGTGAGCGACAGGGGAAGATACGACAGAAACAGTGCACAGACGGACGGGGACATGCATCTGATTGGGAAGCGAAAAAAGAACACAGCAACAATTTGCTCAAAACACTCAGGTCTCACCAGCCACTAGTTGCACACACGCAAGTGGACGGGGAGGGCATGCCCATCTTGCATGGGGTACTGGTCATGCTTAATGGGCTGTTTGGCCCCCTTGCAATGCAAACAACAGCTAATCTTTCTAGTTCAGGAGATAGGCAATGCACTGTAATGTACACGCGATATCCCCCGTTGTTTCAGAAATGGGGCATTGGGCAGGAGCATGGGGCTGGATACTGCGTTTTCAGGGGACAGCAGAATCTTGGCCCTACACCCCTGTCCCTTGCACGGGCCCATCCCCCGCCGCATGCCTCCCCACTGGGCCAAAAATGACCTGGAATTCGACTGAGGCTCCTCATCACTGGACGATGCGTTCCCTTCAGTGATCAATCTCGTACAATCCAAAGTGATGTTTCGTAATGGCAAAGATGGGCTTCGTCCTCCGCCCTATGAGCAAGAGGAAGGGGTGCTTGCGGAGGGATGAACCCCCCCCTTAATAAGACACCGACCCACACGGAAACGCAAATCTGAAGGGCACACTGGGTCAAGAAATGAAATGTAGTGTCCTCAGGAGAGGATCGCTCGGCCCTTCGGGCTCTGGGGGGCAGGGGGCAAGGAAACGGCACACAGAGTAATGACAAGAACCTTTGAAGTGGCTCGAGCAAAACCAGGGTCCCAGTGCTCAGGCTCCCATGTTCAGGCCTGGCCTGCGCTGCGCCAGTCGGTCAGTGTTGTGCGTGCACCCTCGCCATTGGAGACCTGAGCAACCCTAACGCAGGCAGGGCTGAGCCTCTTCAGTGCCGGCCTGGGACCTCAAGAACTTGTGACCAGACCAGCAACCGCTGTTCACCAACCGCCATGGGATGTTGAGGATTCCTCCATGAGCCATTAACCGCCGCGGCCCGTGGTCAAGCGATCACCAGCCTGGGCTGGGCCATACTCCGGGGTCTGACTCCGTCTCCCGCCGTGATCCATACGGCTGCCCATGTAGGCGACATCCTGAGGCGAGTTTCACACCTGCGATGCTGTTGATACATGGGAAGCGGTGCTTTCTTCTCTGCAGACGTCGTGCTGCGTCGCCCCTGCAACAAAGGCGCAACCCTCACCTGACAACGCTGCTCTTCCCCTGGTGATGGGGGGTGTAAGTCTTTGGTCAGAATGTTGGGGTCTACGATGACTACGGTCTACAAGATGCATCATGCCTTAACCCTAAGTGGTGCATTCCATCCAGTCAAGAGTTCAGTGATGATGCCGGAATGTATGGCTTGTCGGTGGCTGCGATGCATGCGCTGAAAGACCAGTGGGCATGGAACCTGGAGATGACCTTTGATGGCCTACCCCACACCTGTTTTCCTCTCATTCTGTCCGTATCCCTCCCTGTCATCAACCCTTTACTGGTTCAGTGGCCTCACTCAGAGTTTGGAGTTCCTTCGGTGTTGCTGGCAGAAACTTCATTTGAATTGCGAGCTAACGGACTGTTGCTGGGCACAATAATGTTGGCATAGTATGCCACCGGGGCCAGAGCCAGCTTTAGCGGGTCTGGGTGACTCTCCGGCTCCACTGCATGTGCCGCACATCGACGTGATCATAAAGCACAAGTTCAGGGAGTACGTGCCTAATGCGAAAGTAAAAGTGTGGGAACTTTTATGGGACTGTGGCCACCCTTTTCGCAGCCTGGTTCGCATGCACCAGGGTGCGAGGTGTTAATCATTCCTTTGGAAGTTTGCCGAGTTGTTGCCGGCGATTGTGGAGGTGGTGTCAATGGAAAAGCTGAAACAGTTTGTGCAAGTCCTGCGCACCACCCATGCGGGGCCGGGGATCAGGGGTGAACTCGATGTTGAGGAAATATTCCCCATCATCCCTCGTTCTTTGGTGGCCACGGCGCTACATGATCTGTGGACGGCGCTGTGTGCCTCGCGCCACGTTCCCAAAAACGGTCTGTTTTTTCACATAAACAAAGGGGGCTTACGTGAACTTGATTTTGTGGGTGGGCAGTCGAAGAAGGATTCATCGTTCCATCATCTCTCTTCTGATGAGTTGCTGAGTATTGTGGTCTGGGACCTAGCGTGGAATGGTTGTTTGTCCACTTTAGCAGTGTTTTTCGCGAGTGGAAGGGCGTGCACATCAGTGGCTCTGCCTCCGCCCAGTACGCCGGCCTCGTCTTAATGCACTTGGAACAACGCGCGGATTGGCGCTCGTTCCCGCCCTGTCTTCGGTGTCGAGATCATTAGTTGTTTTTTGTTGTGCAGTGGACTTGGGCGCGAGGCGGAAGCAACACTGGAGACTGTCAACGAACGCCTCTGCGCCTCAGTGGGTTTGCCGATACAAACTGAAGGGCCCGGTGAGTCGCTGGATTTTTTGGAAGCTCACTTCCACGTGGATGCTCGAGGCCCGTCCTTGGGCATGAAAGTGCCTGCGTACTCCCGCCCCACAGGGATCGCCGAGCCAGCAATGGGGGCTGCAACGGCAGTGCGCAGAACAACAGCACAGGCAGTACCTGCGACCCCTTCAATGCTGGATCCGATGTTGAGCACAGCGGCCACTTTCAGGGCAGGTTTCTTTGGGCCACTGGGCTGGTGGCTCCGGGCATTCTTGCGTTGTTTTGCACGGCCGGGTCTGAGGGTGGCGAGGTGGGCACACAGCGGCAGATAGGACGAAAACCGGGAATTGCGGCACATGGCGCGGCAAACGTCTAATCCCCGTTCCAAAGGACAGTCATTCCGGCTTCTCTCTCCCTTTGTTCTTTGCCATGGTACAATGAGCAGTCTGTCTGGCCTACGCTCTCACTCCTCGAGAGGCCCTGGATGCTGGGGACCCAGTGAATTGTGAGCGCTTGCCCAACGCCGCTACGCCGCTCGATGCCACAAAATGCCAGTGGCAGCGATGGCGGACACTCCACAAGAAGACACCTGACGTTGATGATCCACACAAGGGGTCGGGATGGACCGTGAAGACACAAGCCAACGTAAAATAGACGGTGTGCATTTGAGGTGGCCATTGCACGGAAGAGGGGGAAGGGGAGGGAACGCGGGGGGATGGGGACCCAACGCACTGCCATCCATGCCTCATGCCCCATGCCCCTGCACAGTGCCCCTGCCCCCGTCCTGTGCGCATACCCAGTGATCTGCCTTATGCCCCCAACACTGTGCCCCACAACGACCTGGCATTCGACCGGGGGGTCTCATCACCGGAGCTGGATGATCCGCACCCTTCTGTGACCACCCAAGTAGCGTGAGAATCAAAACTCAGAATCATGAAGGTGCTTGATCTCCTGCGTTGCTCTGGGCTGAGCTCTGCTTCCTCTATGATGCGTAGGGTGCTTGACCTCCTCCGTTCTGCACCATCCAAACCCACGATCTGAAGGGTGCTTGATCTCCTGCGTTGTTGGCTGTTGAGGACTGCTTCCTCTATGATGCGTAGGGTGCTTGACCTCCTGCGTCCTGTGTCCTGTGGGCACGGGAGGCTGTGTGTGGTTGGATTCATGCCGTTACCATAGACCGAGCACTGGAAAGCATACTGCGGGCACCCTTGATGTCGCAAGTCACAACCAACCCTTGCACCATGGGATGTTCCTCTGCGTGTAGGTGTTGTTGGGTCAGCCGGCATTTCAGCCTGTAGGCTGCACGGTGCTGCACTGTACACCTTGGGCTTGCTCAGTGAGCTACGTCAATTGATCGGCAAGTGCCGAGTGACTGCCAACCGCTGTCGGTTCATCGCTTCATTGCCAAAAAGCGACAAAGAGAACACATCCCCCACTCCCCGAAGACAGCCCTGTCATGTGGCGAACTGCATCAGCAGACAGTACGATGGTGCCTTGAATGGGGGAGAAGATTGCTGACCTTCCTTGGAGCTGGGATACCAATGAAATGTCACTGGAGAAGCAAACGCTGTCTGCCAAGCGCCAACTGATGTCGAGCTTTGCCAACTGATGTCCACTTACCGTCAACGGCCGTCAATAAACCATGGACTGCTGTACTTTGATTATGCGGTGCCGTGCAGTCCGCAGAAACGCTGTCAAGCGGTCGGTCACCAACTTGGCCCAGGCCGGGCCGCGCTTCATAGGGTATGTGATTCCGTAAAGACCGCCGCAATCCAGAACACCATTTGCGTATGCGACCGTGGGAAGGGGCACACCTGCGGCACTCTCAATTCATTGGAAAGGGCAATTTCTTGTATGTTGACATCCTCCTGCGCCGTTACTGCAACAAAAAATGCCCTTCCCAAGGAAGCTTCCCTTTCCCTGCGTCCGGTGTATTGGGGTCCTCTTCCTCTGTTACCAGAACCCGAACCCTGCTTTGGACCAAGATCGTGGTCCAGTCTTCGTATCACTATCACCTGCGCTCGATCAGCTCTACATGGACTGGGACAGGCATAGGCACGTAAGCGCAGGTGGAGGGATGTTGTGCTGCTCCCAATAAAGCGAGGACCAGTCATCCACAAATTTGCACAGCGACCTCGGACAACTCCTCGTTTTTTGGCGAGGCTGGCTGTTGCATGTAGATTGGCGTCGGGCAATTGAGTCAATATGCGCTCTGCTATTGTTATGAGCGAAAGTGTTCATCTCCCGGATTTTTTCTTGTCCAGCCCATTGATTTGCTTGGCTGTCCTAACGTTTTGCCAGAGGGAACCATTTAGCCGCTTTGATTCTGGTACTGTGTCCTATCGAGCTGGTGTGCACTTTGCACTGGTTCCAACTGGTGTCTTCTCGTGGTACGGAATCTATGGGGAGTTCTGACAAAACAGGACACCGGTTTGCTCAAAACAGGGGATCTCCAGTGGTACGGCGACGGGAATGTCGCCATGCACGCAAAAAATCTCAAACCACCAGAAGGGACTTGGATGTAGGTCAGCCACCTCATCACGCCGATGCTCATGCCGCACTCCTGGGATTGCGTTTGCTCAAGGGCAGTCTGAGGGTTACCCACATGCCCTTTCGTGGTTTTCACCTTTGCCGACAACCGGAGATCAGTCATTGCAATGAGAGTGAATTGATTAGAACACAATCTGATTCATACATTGCTGCGCCACGCAGAGGCCTGCAGTGCAGTGCAGTGCATACACAACAAGACATCTCACCTTCATCCGAGTCCAACAAATCCCACTGGGGATCGGCAAACGAGGCTTCTTTAGGCTGACTGGCTTCAGCTCGACGCAATATGAATGCTCGTCGTCGGATTGATTAAAGAAATCACTACCACACAGTGCAATGCAGTGCAGTACATACGCATGGGCAATTCTTCATCTTCATCCGAGTGTAACAAATCCCACTGGGGGCCAGCGAATGCATCTTTCTCAGGTTGACTCAGGTGCCTCAAATCACCTGCATGCGGCGGTGAAAAATCACACAACAACATTCGCCTTTGATTTATGGCGAGACATGGATGGCAGTACTGGTGAAACAAAGATTGGGATGGCCTAACTCAATGCATGTCATAGCAGGAATGGATACAATGGGTGATGCGGACCCCCCCCCCCACCCCCGGCCGTCCCCCAATGACAAAATGACAAGATCGAAATTCGGCCGACCAATTTTGGCCAGTTTTGACCACTTTTGACTCTTGCAAATTAAAAAAACATTTTTGACCCCCCGGGACGTGCATCTTCATGTTCAGTGCATTCAACTGATCAATTTGATGGGCCTCATGGCGTTTGTTGAAAGAAAATGTTTTTGAGATTTTGGACCACTTTTGGCATCTTCGGCGCTGAAATGTATCCTTTACCAGAATGGATCCTTTACCAGGGCGCCATGCAGGCGGCCTGTGACTCGCATCTGTGCGCCACGCAGGCGCTCTGTGACCCGCCATACAGGCGCTCTGTGACCCGCATTTGTGCGCCATGTAGGCGCTCTGTGACTTGCATCTGTGTGCTATGCAGGCGCTCTGTGACTCGCACCCGTGCATTATGCAGGCGCTTTGTGACTCGCATCTTTGTGCCATGCACGTGCTCTGTGACCCGCATCTGTGCACCTTGCAGGCGCTCAGTGGCTCGCATCTGTGCGTCATATGCAGGCGTGCCGTGACTCACCCCGGTGCGTCATGCAGGCGCATCATGATCTGTATAATATCTGTGCGCCATGCAGGCGCCCTGTGACTGGCATCTGTGCGCCATGCAGACGCTCGGTGACTCGCATCTGTGCGCCTTGAGGGCGCTCTGTGACTCGCATCTGTGCGCCATGCACGCGCTCTATGACTCCCATCTGTGCACCATGTAGGCGCTTTGTGACTCGCATCTGTGCGCCATTGTGCGCCATGCAGGCGCCTTGTGACTTGCATCTGTGCGCCATTGTGTGCCATGCAGGCGCCTTGTGACTCGAAACTGTGTGCCATGTAGGCGCTCTGTGACTCGCACCCGTGCATCATGCAGGCGCTCTGTGACTCGCTGCTGTGCGCCATGCAGGCGCTTTTTCTGAGTAGCATCTGTGCGGCATGCAGGCGCTCTGTGAGAAGCATCTCTGCGCCATGCAGGTGCTCTGTGAGTAGCATCTGTGCGCGATGCAGGCGCTCTGTGACTCGCATCTGTGTGCTATGGAGGCGCTCTGTGACTCGCACCCGTGCATTATGCGGGCGCTCTGTGACTTGCTACTGTGCGCCATGCAGGCGCTCTGTGAGAAGCATCTGTGCGGCATGCAGGTGCTCTATGACTTGCATTTGTGCGCCATGCAGGCGTTCTGTGGCCCGCATGTGTGCACCATGCGGGCGCTCTGTGACTCGCATTCCCCCCTATGCTGCATGTTAACGGCGTATCCTCCATGCAGGGCGGGGAGGGAGGGAACTGCTGGGCTTTGTCTTTTACCGCCTCCGGTATACTCTGATGTGTGTGGCGTCGTTGTTTGGTTAATCCTCACTGGTCCGTGTTGATTTGTCCGGGTATTGGCTCGCTGCATCCCAGCGTTGTCGGATGAGTTTTCTCTCAGGGGCCCGGACACGTGTCGCGTGATGCGCATCTGAACGTCATGCAGGCACTCTGTGACTCGCATCGGTGCGCCATGCAGGCGCTCTGTGACTCGCATCTGTGTGCTATGCAGGCGCTCTGTGACTCGCACCCGTGCATTATGCAGGCGCTCTGTGACTCGCATCTTTGTGCCATGCACGTGCTCTGTGACCCGCATCTGTGCACCTTGCAGGCGCTTAGTGGCTCGCATCTGTGCGTCATATGCAGGCGTGCCGTGACTCACCCCGGTGCGTCATGCAAGCGCATCATGATCTGTATAACATATGTGCGCCATGCAGGCGCCCTGTGACTGGCATTTGTGCGCCACGCAGGCGCTTTGTGCCCCGCCATATAGGCGCTCTGCGACCCGCATTTGTGCGTGATGTAGGTGCTCTGTGACTCACACCTGTGCACTACGCAAGTGCTCTGTGACTCGCATCTGTGCGCCATGCAGACGCTCGGTGACTCGCATCTGTGCGCCTTGAGGGCGCTCTGTGACTCGCATCTGTGCGCCATGCACGCGCTCTATGACGCGCATCCGTGCACCATGTAGGCGCTCTGTGACTCGCATCTGTGCGCCATTGTGCGCCATGCAGGCGCCTTGTGACTTGCATCTGTGCGCCATTGTGTGCCATGCAGGCGCCTTGTGACTCAAAACTGTGTGCCATGTAGGCGCTCTGTGAGAAGCATCTGTGCATCATGCAGGTGCTCTATGACTTGCATTTGTGCGCCATGCAGGCGTTCTGTGACCCGCATGTGTGCACCATGCAGGCGCTCTGTGACTCGCATTCCCCCCTATGCTGCATGTTAACGGCGTATCCTCCATGCAGGGCGGGGAGGGAGGGAACTGCTGCGCTTTGTCTTTTACCGCCTCCGGTATACTCTAATGTGTGTGGCGTCGTTGTTTGGCTAATCCTCACTGGTCCGTGTTGATTTGTCCGGGTACTGGCTCGCTGCATCCCAGCGTTGTCGGATGAGTTTTCTCTCAGGGGCCCGGACACGTGTCGCGTGATGCGCATCTGAACGTCATGCAGGCACTCTGTGATTCGCATCGGTGCGCCATGCAGGCGCTCTGTGACTCGCATCTGTGTGCTATGCAGGCGCTCTGTGACTCGCACCCGTGCATTATGCAGGCGCTCTGTGACTCGCATCTTTGTGCCATGCACGTGCTCTGTGACCCGCATCTGTGCACCTTGCAGGCGCTTAGTGGCTCGCATCTGTGCGTCATATGCAGGCGTGCCGTGACTCACCCCGGTGCGTCATGCAGGCGCATCATGATCTGTATAATATCTGTGCGCCATGCAGGCGCCCTGTGACTGGCATCTGTGCGCCACGCAGGCGCTTTGTGCCCCGCCATATAGGCGCTCTGCGACCCGCATTTGTGCGCGATGTAGGTGCTCTGTGACTCACACCTGTGCACTACGCAAGTGCTCTGTGACTCGCATCTGTGCGCCATGCAGACGCTCGGTGACTCGCATCTGTGCGCCTTGAGGGCGCTCTGTGACTCGCATCTGTGCGCCATGCACGCGCTCTATGACGCGCATGTGTGCACCATGTAGGCGCTCTGTGACTCGCATCTGTGCGCCATTGTGCGCCATGCAGGCGCCTTGTGACTTGCATCTGTGCGCCATTGTGTGCCATGCAGGCGCCTTGTGACTCGAAACTGTGTGCCATGTAGGCGCTTTGTGACTCGCACCCGTGCATCATGCAGGCGCTCTGTGACTCGCTGCTGTGCGCCATGCAGGCACTCTGTGAGTAGCATCTGTGCGGCATGCAGGCGCTCTGTGAGAAGCATCTCTGCGCCATGCAGGTGCTCTGTGAGTAGCATCTGTGCGCGATGCAGGCGCTCTGTGACTCGCATCTGTGTGCTATGGAGGCACTCTGTGACTCGCACCCGTGCATTATGCAGGCGCTCTGTGACTTGCTGCTGTGCGCCATGCAGGCGCTCTGTGAGAAGCATCTGTGCGGCATGCAGGTGCTCTATGACTTGCATTTGTGCGCCATGCAGGCGTTCTGTGACCCGCATGTGTGCACCATGCAGGCGCTCTGTGACTCGCATTCCCCCCTATGCTGCATGTTAACGGCGTATCCTCCATGCAGGGCGGGGAGGGAGGGAACTGCTGGGCTTTGTCTTTTACCGCCTCCGGTATACTCTGATGTGTGTGGCGTCGTTGTTTGGTTAATCCTCACTGGTCCGTGTCGATTTGTCCGGGTACTGGCTCGCTGCATCCCAGCGTTGTCGGATGAGTTTTCTCTCAGGGGCCCGGACACGTGTCGCGTGATGCGCATCTGAACGTCATGCAGGCACTCTGTGACTCGCATCGGTGCGCCATGCAGGCGCTCTGTGACTCGCATCTTTGTGCCATGCACGTGCTCTGTGACCCGCATCTGTGCACCTTGCAGGCGCTTAGTGGCTCGCATCTGTGCGTCATATGCAGGCGTGCCGTGACTCACCCCGGTGCGTCATGCAGGCGCATCATGATCTGTATAATATCTGTGCGCCATGCAGGCGCCCTGTGACTGGCATCTGTGCGCCACGCAGGCGCTTTGTGCCCCGCCATATAGGCGCTCTGCGACCCGCATTTGTGCGCGATGTAGGTGCTCTGTGACTCACACCTGTGCACTACGCAAGTGCTCTGTGACTCGCATCTGTGCGCCATGCAGACGCTCGGTGACTCGCATCTGTGCGCCTTGAGGGCGCTCTGTGACTCGCATCTGTGCGCCATGCACGCGCTCTATGACGCGCATCTGTGCACCATGTAGGCGCTCTGTGACTCGCATCTGTGCGCCATTGTGCGCCATGCAGGCGCCTTGTGACTTGCATCTGTGCGCCATTGTGTGCCATGCAGGCGCCTTGTGACTTGAAACTGTGTGCCATGTAGGCGCTCTGTGAGAAGCATCTGTGCATCATGCAGGCGCTCTGTGCCTCGCTGCTGTGCGCCATGCAGGCGCTCTGTGCCTCGCATCTCTGCGCCATGCAGGTGCTCTGTGAGTAGCATCTGTGCGCGATGCAGGCGCTCTGTGACTCGCATCTGTGTGCTATGGAGGCACTCTGTGACTCGCACCCGTGCATTATGCAGGCGCTCTGTGACTTGCTGCTGTGCGCCATGCAGGCGCTCTGTGAGAAGCATCTGTGCGGCATGCAGGTGCTCTATGACTTGCATTTGTGCGCCATGCAGGCGTTCTGTGACCCGCATGTGTGCACCATGCAGGCGCTCTGTGACTTGTTTTCCCCCCTATGCTGCATGTTAACGGCGTATCCTCCATGCAGGGCGGGGAGGGAGGGAACTGCTGGGCTTTGTCTTTTACCGCCTCCGGTATACTCTGATGTGTGTGGCGTCGTTGTTTGGTTAATCCTCACTGGTCCGTGTTGATTTGTCCGGGTACTGGCTCGCTGCATCCCAGCGTTGTCGGATGAGTTTTCTCTCAGGGGCCCGGACACGTGTCGCGTGATGCGCATCTAAACGTCATGCAGGCACTCTGTGACTCGCATCGGTGCGCCATGCAGGCGCTCTGTGACTCGCATCTGTGTGCTATGCAGGCGCTCTGTGACTCGCACCCGTGCATTATGCAGGCGCTCTGTGACTCGCATCTTTGTGCCATGCACGTGCTCTGTGACCCGCATCTGTGCACCTTGCAGGCGCTTAGTGGCTCGCATCTGTGCGTCATATGCAGGCGTGCCGTGACTCACCCCGGTGCGTCATGCAGGCGCATCATGATCTGTATAATATCTGTGCGCCATGCAGGCGCCCTGTGACTGGCATCTGTGCGCCACGCAGGCGCTTTGTGCCCCGCCATATAGGCGCTCTGCAACCCGCATTTGTGCGCGATGTAGGTGCTCTGTGACTCACACCTGTGCACTACGCAAGTGCTCTGTGACTCGCATCTGTGCGCCATGCAGATGCTCGGTGACTCGCATCTGTGCGCCTTGAGGGCGCTCTGTGACTCGCATCTGTGCGCCATGCACGCGCTCTATGACGCGCATGTGTGCACCATGTAGGCGCTCTGTGACTCGCATCTGTGCGCCATTGTGCGCCATGCAGGCGCCTTGTGACTTGCATCTGTGCGCCATTGTGTGCCATGCAGGCGCCTTGTGACTTGAAACTGTGTGCCATGTAGGCGCTCTGTGACTCGCACCCGTGCATCACGCAGGCGCTCTGTGACTCGCATCTGTGTGCTATGGAGGCACTCTGTGACTCGCACCCGTGCATTATGCAGGCGCTCTGTGACTTGCTGCTGTGCGCCATGCAGGCGCTCTGTGAGAAGCATCTGTGCGGCATGCAGGTGCTCTATGACTTGCATTTGTGCGCCATGCAGGCGTTCTGTGACCCGCATGTGTGCACCATGCAGGCGCTCTGTGACTTGTTTTCCCCCCTATGCTGCATGTTAACGGCGTATCCTCCATGCAGGGCGGGGAGGGAGGGAACTGCTGGGCTTTGTCTTTTACCGCCTCCGGTATACTCTGATGTGTGTGGCGTCGTTGTTTGGTTAATCCTCACTGGTCCGTGTCGATTTGTCCGGGTACTGGCTCGCTGCATCCCAGCGTTGTCGGATGAGTTTTCTCTCAGGGGCCCGGACACGTGTCGCGTGATGCGCATCTGAACGTCATGCAGGCACTCTGTGACTCGCACCCGTGCATTATGCAGGCGCTCTGTGACTCGCATCTTTGTGCCATGCACGTGCTCTGTGACCCGCATCTGTGCACCTTGCAGGCGCTTAGTGGCTCGCATCTGTGCGTCATATGCAGGCGTGCCGTGACTCACCCCGGTGCGTCATGCAGGCGCATCATGATCTGTATAATATCTGTGCGCCATGCAGGCGCCCTGTGACTGGCATCTGTGCGCCACGCAGGCGCTTTGTGCCCCGCCATATAGGCGCTCTGCGACCCGCATTTGTGCGCGATGTAGGTGCTCTGTGACTCACACCTGTGCACTACGCAAGTGCTCTGTGACTCGCATCTGTGCGCCATGCAGACGCTCGGTGACTCGCATCTGTGCGCCTTGAGGGCGCTCTGTGACTCGCATCTGTGCGCCATGCACGCGCTCTATGACGCGCATCTGTGCACCATGTAGGCGCTCTGTGACTCGCATCTGTGCGCCATTGTGCGCCATGCAGGCGCCTTGTGACTTGCATCTGTGCGCCATTGTGTGCCATGCAGGCGCCTTGTGACTTGAAACTGTGTGCCATGTAGGCGCTCTGTGAGAAGCATCTGTGCATCATGTAGGCGCTCTGTGACTCGCACCCGTGCATCATGCAGGCGCTCTGTGCCTCGCATCTGTGCGCCATGCAGGTGCTCTGTGAGTAGCATCTGTGCGCGATGCAGGCGCTCTGTGACTCGCATCTGTGCGCTATGGAGGCACTCTGTGACTCGCACCCGTGCATTATGCAGGCGCTCTGTGACTTGCTGCTGTGCGCCATGCAGGCGCTCTGTGAGAAGCATCTGTGCGGCATGCAGGTGCTCTATGACTTGCATTTGTGCGCCATGCAGGCGTTCTGTGACCCGCATGTGTGCACCATGCAGGCGCTCTGTGACTTGTTTTCCCCCCTATGCTGCATGTTAACGGCGTATCCTCCATGCAGGGCGGGGAGGGAGGGAACTGCTGGGCTTTGTCTTTTACCGCCTCCGGTATACTCTGATGTGTGTGGCGTCGTTGTTTGGTTAATCCTCACTGGTCCGTGTTGATTTGTCCGGGTACTGGCTCGCTGCATCCCAGCGTTGTCGGATGAGTTTTCTCTCAGGGGCCCGGACACGTGTCGCGTGATGCGCATCTGAACGTCATGCAGGCACTCTGTGACTCGCATCGGTGCGCCATGCAGGCGCTCTGTGACTCGCATCTGTGTGCTATGCAGGCGCTCTGTGACTCGCACCCGTGCATTATGCAGGCGCTCTGTGACTTGCTGCTGTGCGCCATGCAGGCGCTCTGTGAGACGCATCCGTGCGGCATGCAGGTGCTCTATGACTTGCATTTGTGCGCCATGCAGGCGTTCTGTGACCCGCATGTGTGCACCATGCAGGCGCTCTGTGACTTGTTTTCCCCCCTATGCTGCATGTTAACGGCGTATCCTCCATGCAGGGCGGGGAGGGAGGGAACTGCTGGGCTTTGTCTTTTACCGCCTCCGGTATACTCTGATGTGTGTGGCGTCGTTGTTTGGTTAATCCTCACTGGTCCGTGTCGATTTGTCCGGGTACTGGCTCGCTGCATCCCAGCGTTGTCGGATGAGTTTTCTCTCAGGGGCCCGGACACGTGTCGCGTGATGCGCATCTGAACGTCATGCAGGCACTCTGTGACTCGCACCCGTGCATTATGCAGGCGCTCTGTGACTCGCATCTTTGTGCCATGCACGTGCTCTGTGACCCGCATCTGTGCACCTTGCAGGCGCTTAGTGGCTCGCATCTGTGCGTCATATGCAGGCGTGCCGTGACTCACCCCGGTGCGTCATGCAGGCGCATCATGATCTGTATAATATCTGTGCGCCATGCAGGCGCCCTGTGACTGGCATCTGTGCGCCACGCAGGCGCTTTGTGCCCCGCCATATAGGCGCTCTGCGACCCGCATTTGTGCGCGATGTAGGTGCTCTGTGACTCACACCTGTGCACTACGCAAGTGCTCTGTGACTCGCATCTGTGCGCCATGCAGACGCTCGGTGACTCGCATCTGTGCGCCTTGAGGGCGCTCTGTGACTCGCATCTGTGCGCCATGCACGCGCTCTATGACGCGCATGTGTGCACCATGTAGGCGCTCTGTGACTCGCATCTGTGCGCCATTGTGCGCCATGCAGGCGCCTTGTGACTTGCATCTGTGCGCCATTGTGTGCCATGCAGGCGCCTTGTGACTTGAAACTGTGTGCCATGTAGGCGCTCTGTGAGAAGCATCTGTGCATCATGCAGGCGCTCTGTGCCTCGCTGCTGTGCGCCATGCAGGCGCTCTGTGCCTCGCATCTCTGCGCCATGCAGGTGCTCTGTGAGTAGCATCTGTGCGCGATGCAGGCGCTCTGTGACTCGCATCTGTGTGCTATGGAGGCACTCTGTGACTCGCACCCGTGCATTATGCAGGCGCTCTGTGACTTGCTGCTGTGCGCCATGCAGGCGCTCTGTGAGAAGCATCTGTGCGGCATGCAGGTGCTCTATGACTTGCATTTGTGCGCCATGCAGGCGTTCTGTGACCCGCATGTGTGCACCATGCAGGCGCTCTGTGACTTGTTTTCCCCCCTATGCTGCATGTTAAGGGCGTATCCTCCATGCAGGGCGGGGAGGGAGGGAACTGCTGGGCTTTGTCTTTTACCGCCTCCGGTATACTCTGATGTGTGTGGCGTCGTTGTTTGGTTAATCCTCACTGGTCCGTGTTGATTTGTCCGGGTACTGGCTCGTTGCATCCCAGCGTTGTCGGATGAGTTTTCTCTCAGGGGCCCGGACACGTGTCGCGTGATGCGCATCTAAACGTCATGCAGGCACTCTGTGACTCGCATCGGTGCGCCATGCAGGCGCTCTGTGACTCGCATCTGTGTGCTATGCAGGCGCTCTGTGACTCGCACCCGTGCATTATGCAGGCGCTCTGGGACTCGCATCTTTGTGCCATGCACGTGCTCTGTGACCCGCATCTGTGCACCTTGCAGGCGCTTAGTGGCTCGCATCTGTGCGTCATATGCAGGCGTGCCGTGACTCACCCCGGTGCGTCATGCAGGCGCATCATGATCTGTATAATATCTGTGCGCCATGCAGGCGCCCTGTGACTGGCATCTGTGCGCCACGCAGGCGCTTTGTGCCCCGCCATATAGGCGCTCTGCAACCCGCATTTGTGCGCGATGTAGGTGCTCTGTGACTCACACCTGTGCACTACGCAAGTGCTCTGTGACTCGCATCTGTGCGCCATGCAGATGCTCGGTGACTCGCATCTGTGCGCCTTGAGGGCGCTCTGTGACTCGCATCTGTGCGCCATGCACGCGCTCTATGACGCGCATGTGTGCACCATGTAGGCGCTCTGTGACTCGCATCTGTGCGCCATTGTGCGCCATGCAGGCGCCTTGTGACTTGCATCTGTGCGCCATTGTGTGCCATGCAGGCGCCTTGTGACTTGAAACTGTGTGCCATGTAGGCGCTCTGTGACTCGCACCCGTGCATCACGCAGGCGCTCTGTGACTCGCATCTGTGTGCTATGGAGGCACTCTGTGACTCGCACCCGTGCATTATGCAGGCGCTCTGTGACTTGCTGCTGTGCGCCATGCAGGCGCTCTGTGAGAAGCATCTGTGCGGCATGCAGGTGCTCTATGACTTGCATTTGTGCGCCATGCAGGCGTTCTGTGACCCGCATGTGTGCACCATGCAGGCGCTCTGTGACTTGTTTTCCCCCCTATGCTGCATGCTAACGGCGTATCCTCCATGCAGGGCGGGGAGGGAGGGAACTGCTGGGCTTTGTCTTTTACCGCCTCCGGTATACTCTGATGTGTGTGGCGTCGTTGTTTGGTTAATCCTCACTGGTCCGTGTCGATTTGTCCGGGTACTGGCTCGCTGCATCCCAGCGTTGTCGGATGAGTTTTCTCTCAGGGGCCCGGACACGTGTCGCGTGATGCGCATCTGAACGTCATGCAGGCACTCTGTGACTCGCACCCGTGCATTATGCAGGCGCTCTGTGACTCGCATCTTTGTGCCATGCACGTGCTCTGTGACCCGCATCTGTGCACCTTGCAGGCGCTTAGTGGCTCGCATCTGTGCGTCATATGCAGGCGTGCCGTGACTCACCCCGGTGCGTCATGCAGGCGCATCATGATCTGTATAATATCTGTGCGCCATGCAGGCGCCCTGTGACTGGCATCTGTGCGCCACGCAGGCGCTTTGTGCCCCGCCATATAGGCGCTCTGCGACCCGCATTTGTGCGCGATGTAGGTGCTCTGTGACTCACACCTGTGCACTACGCAAGTGCTCTGTGACTCGCATCTGTGCGCCATGCAGACGCTCGGTGACTCGCGTCTGTGCGCCTTGAGGGCGCTCTGTGACTCGCATCTGTGCGCCATGCACGCGCTCTATAACGCGCATGTGTGCACCATGTAGGCGCTCTGTGACTCGCATCTGTGCGCCATTGTGCGCCATGCAGGCGCCTTGTGACTTGCATCTGTGCGCCATTGTGTGCCATGCAGGCGCCTTGTGACTTGAAACTGTGTGCCATGTAGGCGCTCTGTGAGAAGCATCTGTGCATCATGTAGGCGCTCTGTGACTCGCACCCGTGCATCATGCAGGCGCTCTGTGCCTCGCATCTGTGCGCCATGCAGGTGCTCTGTGAGTAGCATCTGTGCGCGATGCAGGCGCTCTGTGACTCGCATCTGTGCGCTATGGAGGCACTCTGTGACTCGCACCCGTGCATTATGCAGGCGCTCTGTGACTTGCTGCTGTGCGCCATGCAGGCGCTCTGTGAGAAGCATCTGTGCGGCATGCAGGTGCTCTATGACTTGCATTTGTGCGCCATGCAGGCGTTCTGTGACCCGCATGTGTGCACCATGCAGGCGCTCTGTGACTTGTTTTCCCCCCTATGCTGCATGTTAACGGCGTATCCTCCATGCAGGGCGGGGAGGGAGGGAACTGCTGGGCTTTGTCTTTTACCGCCTCCGGTATACTCTGATGTGTGTGGCGTCGTTGTTTGGTTAATCCTCACTGGTCCGTGTTGATTTGTCCGGGTACTGGCTCGCTGCATCCCAGCGTTGTCGGATGAGTTTTCTCTCAGGGGCCCGGACACGTGTCGCGTGATGCGCATCTGAACGTCATGCAGGCACTCTGTGACTCGCATCGGTGCGCCATGCAGGCGCTCTGTGACTCGCATCTGTGTGCTATGCAGGCGCTTTGTGACTCGCACCCGTGCATTATGCAGGCGCTCTGTGACTTGCTGCTGTGCGCCATGCAGGCGCTCTGTGAGACGCATCCGTGCGGCATGCAGGTGCTCTATGACTTGCATTTGTGCGCCATGCAGCCGTTCTGTGACCCGCATGTGTGCACCATGCAGGCGCTCTGTGACTTGTTTTCCCCCCTATGCTGCATGTTAACGGCGTATCCTCCATGCAGGGCGGGGAGGGAGGGAACTGCTGGGCTTTGTCTTTTACCGCCTCCGGTATACTCTGATGTGTGTGGCGTCGTTGTTTGGTTAATCCTCACTGGTCCGTGTCGATTTGTCCGGGTACTGGCTCGCTGCATCCCAGCGTTGTCGGATGAGTTTTCTCTCAGGGGCCCGGACACGTGTCGCGTGATGCGCATCTGAACGTCATGCAGGCACTCTGTGACTCGCATCGGTGCGCCATGCAGGCGCTCTGTGACTCGCATCTTTGTGCCATGCACGTGCTCTGTGACCCGCATCTGTGCACCTTGCAGGCGCTTAGTGGCTCGCATCTGTGCGTCATATGCAGGCGTGCCGTGACTCACCCCGGTGCGTCATGCAGGCGCATCATGATCTGTATAATATCTGTGCGCCATGCAGGCGCCCTGTGACTGGCATCTGTGCGCCACGCAGGCGCTTTGTGCCCCGCCATATAGGCGCTCTGCGACCCGCATTTGTGCGCGATGTAGGTGCTCTGTGACTCACACCTGTGCACTACGCAAGTGCTCTGTGACTCGCATCTGTGCGCCATGCAGACGCTCGGTGCCTCGCATCTGTGCGCCTTGAGGGCGCTCTGTGACTCGCATCTGTGCGCCATGCACGCGCTCTATGACGCGCATCCGTGCACCATGTAGGCGCTCTGTGACTCGCATCTGTGCGCCATTGTGCGCCATGCAGGCGCCTTGTGACTTGCATCTGTGCGCCATTGTGTGCCATGCAGGCGCCTTGTGACTTGAAACTGTGTGCCATGTAGGCGCTCTGTGAGAAGCATCTGTGCATCATGCAGGCGCTCTGTGACTCGCTGCTGTGCGCCATGCAGGCGCTCTGTGCCTCGCATCTCTGCGCCATGCAGGTGCTCTGTGAGTAGCATCTGTGCGCGATGCAGGCGCTCTGTGACTCGCATCTGTGTGCTATGGAGGCACTCTGTGACTCGCACCCGTGCATTATGCAGGCGCTCTGTGACTTGCTGCTGTGCGCCATGCAGGCGCTCTGTGAGAAGCATCTGTGCGGCATGCAGGTGCTCTATGACTTGCATTTGTGCGCCATGCAGGCGTTCTGTGACCCGCATGTGTGCACCATGCAGGCGCTCTGTGACTTGTTTTCCCCCCTATGCTGCATGTTAACGGCGTATCCTCCATGCAGGGCGGGGAGGGAGGGAACTGCTGGGCTTTGTCTTTTACCGCCTCCGGTATACTCTGATGTGTGTGGCGTCGTTGTTTGGTTAATCCTCACTGGTCCGTGTCGATTTGTCCGGGTACTGGCTCGCTGCATCCCAGCGTTGTCGGATGAGTTTTCTCTCAGGGGCCCGGACACGTGTCGCGTGATGCGCATCTGAACGTCATGCAGGCACTCTGTGACTCGCACCCGTGCATTATGCAGGCGCTCTGTGACTCGCATCTTTGTGCCATGCACGTGCTCTGTGACCCGCATCTGTGCACCTTGCAGGCGCTTAGTGGCTCGCATCTGTGCGTCATATGCAGGCGTGCCGTGACTCACCCCGGTGCGTCATGCAGGCGCATCATGATCTGTATAATATCTGTGCGCCATGCAGGCGCCCTGTGACTGGCATCTGTGCGCCACGCAGGCGCTTTGTGCCCCGCCATATAGGCGCTCTGCAACCCGCATTTGTGCGCCATGTAGGTGCTCTGTGACTCACACCTGTGCACTACGCAAGTGCTCTGTGACTCGCATCTGTGCGCCATGCAGACGCTCGGTGACTCGCATCTGTGCGCCTTGAGGACGCTCTGTGACTCGCATCTGTGCGCCATGCACGCGCTCTATGACGCGCATCTGTGCACCATGTAGGCGCTCTGTGACTCGCATCTGTGCGCCATTGTGCGCCATGCAGGCGCCTTGTGACTTGCATCTGTGCGCCATTGTGTGCCATGCAGGCGCCTTGTGACTTGAAACTGTGTGCCATGTAGGCGCTCTGTGACTCGCACCCGTGCATCATGCAGGCGCTCTGTGACTCGCTGCTGTGCGCCATGCAGGCACTCTGTGAGTAGCATCTGTGCGGCATGCAGGCGCTCTGTGCCTCGCATCTCTGCGCCATGCAGGTGCTCTGTGAGTAGCATCTGTGCGCGATGCAGGCGCTCTGTGACTCGCATCTGTGTGCTATGGAGGCACCCTGTGACTCGCACCCGTGCATTATGCAGGCGCTCTGTGACTTGCTGCTGTGCGCCATGCAGGCGCTCTGTGAGAAGCATCTGTGCGGCATGCAGGTGCTCTATGACTTGCATTTGTGCGCCATGCAGGCGTTCTGTGACCCGCATGTGTGCACCATGCAGGCGCTCTGTGACTTGTTTTCCCCCCTATGCTGCATGTTAACGGCGTATCCTCCATGCAGGGCGGGGAGGGAGGGAACTGCTGGGCTTTGTCTTTTACCGCCTCCGGTATACTCTGATGTGTGTGGCGTCGTTGTTTGGTTAATCCTCACTGCTCCGTGTTGATTTGTCCGGGTACTGGCTCGCTGCATCCCAGCGTTGTCGGATGAGTTTTCTCTCAGGGGCCCGGACACGTGTCGCGTGATGCGCATCTGAACGTCATGCAGGCACTCTGTGACTCGCATCGGTGCGCCATGCAGGCGCTCTGTGACTCGCATCTGTGTGCTATGCAGGCGCTCTGTGACTCGCACCCGTGCATTATGCAGGCGCTCTGTGACTCGCATCTTTGTGCCATGCACGTGCTCTGTGACCCGCATCTGTGCACCTTGCAGGCGCTTAGTGGCTCGCATCTGTGCGTCATATGCAGGCGTGCCGTGACTCACCCCGGTGCGTCATGCAGGCGCATCATGATCTGTATAACATATGTGCGCCATGCAGGCGCCCTGTGACTGGCATCTGTGCGCCACGCAGGCGCTTTGTGCCCCGCCATATAGGCGCTCTGCGACCCGCATTTGTGCGCGATGTAGGTGCTCTGTGACTCACACCTGTGCACTACGCAAGTGCTCTGTGACTCGCATCTATGCGCCATGCAGACGCTCGGTGACTCGCATCTGTGCGCCTTGAGGGCGCCTTGTGACTCGCATCTGTGCGCCATGCACGCGCTCTATGACGCGCATGTGTGCACCATGTAGGCGCTCTGTGACTCGCATCTGTGCGCCATTGTGCGCCATGCAGGCGCCTTGTGACTTGCATCTGTGCGCCATTGTGTGCCATGCAGGCGCCTTGTGACTCGAAACTGTATGCCATGTAGGCGCTCTGTGACTCGCACCCGTGCATCATGCAGGCGCTCTGTGACTCGCTGCTGTGCGCCATGCAGGCGCTCTGTGAGTAGCATCTGTGCGGCATGCAGGCGCTCTGTGCCTCGCATCTCTGCGCCATGCAGGTGCTCTGTGAGTAGCATCTGTGCGCGATCCAGGCGCTCTGTGACTCGCATCTGTGCGCTATGGAGGCACTCTGTGACTCGCACCCGTGCATTATGCAAGCGCTCTGTGACTTGCTGCTGTGCGCCATGCAAGCGCTCTGTGAGAAGCATCTGTGCGGCATGCAGGTGCTCTATGACTTGCATTGATGCGCCATGCAGGCGTTCTGTGACCCGCATGTGTGCACCATGCAGGCGCTCTGTGACTCGCATTCCCACCTATGCTGCATGTTAACGGCGTATCCTCCATGCAGGGCGGGGAGGGAGGGAACTGCTGGGCTTTGTCTTTTACCGCCTCCGGTATACTGTGATGTGTGTGGCGTCGTTGTTTGGTGAATCCTCACTGGTCCGTGTTGATTCGTCCGGGTACTGGCTCGCTGCATCCCAGCGTTGTCGGATGAGTTTTCTCTCAGGGGCCCGGACACGTGTCGTGTGATGCGCATCTGAATGTCATGCAGGCACTCTGTGACTCGCATCGGTGCGCCATGCAGGCGCTCTGTGACTTGCATCTGTGTGCTATGCAGGCGCTCTGTGACTCGCACCCGTGCATTATGCAGGCGCTCTGTGACTCGCATCTTTGTGCCATGCACGTGCTCTGTGACCATCATCTGTGCACCTTGCAGGCGCTCAGTGGCTCGCATCTGTGCGTCATATGCAGGCGTGCCGTGACTCACCCCGGTGCGTCATGCAGGCGCATCATGATCTGTATAATATCTGTGCGCCATGCAGGCGCCCTGTGACTGGCATCTGTGCGCCACGCAGGCGCTTTGTGCCCCGCCATATAGGCGCCCTGCGACCCGCATTTGTGCGCGATGTAGGTGCTCTGTGACTCACACCTGTGCACTACGCAAGTGCTCTGTGACTCGCATCTGTGCGCCATGCAGACGCTCGGTGACTCGCATCTGTGCGCCTTGAGGGCGCTCTGTGACTCGCATCCGTGCGCCATGCACGCGCTCTATGACTCGCATCTGTGCACCATGTAGGCGCTCTGTGACTCGCATCTGTGCGCCATTGTGCGCCATGCAGGCGCCTTGTGACTTGCATCTGTGCGCCATTGTGTGCCATGCAGGCGCCTTGTGACTCGAAACTGTGTGCCATGTAGGCGCCTTGTGACTCGCACCCGTGCATCATGCAGGCGCTCTGTGACTCGCAGCTGTGCGCCATGCAGGCGCTCTGTGAGTAGCATCTGTGCGGCATGCAGGCGCCCTGTGCTTTGCATCTCTGCGCCATGCAGGTGCTCTGTGAGTAGCATCTGTGCGCGATGGAGGCGCTCTGTGACTCGCATCTGTGTGCTATGGAGGCGCTCTGTGACTCGCATCCGTGCATTATGCAGGCGCTCTGTGACTTGCTGCTGTGCGCCATGCAGGCGCTCTGTGAGAAGCATGTGTGCGGCATGCAGGTGCTCTATGACTTGCATTTGTGCGCCATGCAGGCGTTCTGTGACCCGCATGTGTGCACCATGCAGGCGCTCTGTGACTCGCATTCCCCCCTATGCTGCATGCTAACGGCGTATCCTCCATGCAGGGCGGGGAGGGAGGGAACTGCTGCGCTTTGTCTTTTACCGCCTCCGGTATACTCTGATGTGTGTGGCGTCGTTGTTTGGTTAATCCTCACTGGTCCGTGTTGATTTGTCCGGGTACTGGCTCGCTGCATCCCAGCGTTGTCGGATGAGTTTTCTCTCAGGGGCCCGGACACGTGTCGCGTGATGCGCATCTGAACGTCATGCAGGCACTCTGTGACTCGCATCGGTGCGCCATGCAGGCGCTCTGTGACTCGCATCTGTGTGCTATGCAGGCGCTCTGTGACTCGCACCCGTGCATTATGCAGGCGCTCTGTGACTCGCATCTTTGTGCCATGCACGTGCTCTGTGACCCGCATCTGTGCACCTTGCAGGCGCTTAGTGGCTCGCATCTGTGCGTCATATGCAGGCGTGCCGTGACTCACCCCGGTGCGTCATGCAGGCGCATCATGATCTGTATAATATCTGTGCGCCATGCAGGCGCCCTGTGACTGGCATCTGTGCGCCACGCAGGCGCTTTGTGCCCCGCCATATAGGCGCTCTGCGACCCGCATTTGTGCGCGATGTAGGTGCTCTGTGACTCACACCTGTGCACTACGCAAGTGCTCTGTGACTCGCATCTGTGCGCCATGCAGACGCTCGGTGACTCGCATCTGTGCGCCTTGAGGGCGCTCTGTGACTCGCATCTGTGCGCCATGCACGCGCTCTATGACTCGCATCCGTGCACCATGTAGGCGCTCTGTGACTCGCATCTGTGCGCCATTGTGCGCCATGCAGGCGCCTTGTGACTTGCATCTGTGCGCCATTGTGTGCCATGCAGGCGCCTTGTGACTCGAAACTGTGTGCCATGTAGGCGCTCTGTGACTCGCACCCGTGCATCATGCAGGCGCTCTGTGACTCGCTGCTGTGCGCCATGCAGGCGCTCTGTGAGTAGCATCTGTGCGGCATGCAGGCGCTCTGTGCCTCGCATCTCTGCGCCATGCAGGTGCTCTGTGAGTAGCATCTGTGCGCGATGCAGGCGCTCTGTGACTCGCATCTGTGTGCTATGGAGGCGCTCTGTGACTCGCACCCGTGCATTATGCAGGCGCTCTGTGACTTGCTGCTGTGCGCCATGCAGGCGCTCTGTGAGAAGCATCTGTGCGGCATGCAGGTGCTCTATGACTTGCATTTGTGCGCCATGCAGGCGTTCTGTGACCCGCATGTGTGCACCATGCAGGCGCTCTGTGACTTGTTTTCCCACCTATGCTGCATGTTAACGGCGTATCCTCCATGCAGGGCGGGGAGGGAGGGAACTGCTGGGCTTTGTCTTTTACTGCCTCCGGTATACTGTGATGTGTGTGGCGTCGTTGTTTGGTTAATCCTCACTGGTCCGTGTCGATTTGTCCGGGTACTGGCTCGCTGCATCCCAGCGTTGTCGGATGAGTTTTCTCTCAGGGGCCTGGACACGTGTCGCGTGATGCGCATCTGAACGTCATGCAGGAACTCTGTGACTCGCATCGGTGCGCCATGCAGGCACTCTGTGACTTGCATCTGTGTGCTATGCAGGCGCTCTGTGACTCGCACCCGTGCATTATGCAGGCGCTCTGTGACTCGCATCTTTGTGCCATGCACGTGCTCTGTGACCCGCATCTGTGCACCTTGCAGGCGCTTAGTGGCTCGCATCTGTGCGTCATATGCAGGCGTGCCGTGACTCACCCCGGTGCGTCATGCAGGCGCATCATGATCTGTATAATATCTGTGCGCCATGCAGGCGCCCTGTGACTGGCATCTGTGCGCCACGCAGGCGCTTTGTGCCCCGCCATATAGGCGCTCTGCAACCCGCATTTGTGCGCGATGTAGGTGCTCTGTGACTCACACCTGTGCACTACGCAAGTGCTCTGTGACTCGCATGTGTGCGCCATGCAGACGCTTGGTGACTCGCATCTGTGCGCCTTGAGGGCGCTCTGTGACTCGCATCTGTGCGCCATGCACGCGCTCTATAACGCGCATCTGTGCACCATGTAGGCGCTCTGTGACTCGCATCTGTCCGCCATTGTGCGCCATGCAGGCGCCTTGTGACTTGCATCTGTGCGCCATTGTGTGCCATGCAGGCGCCTTGTGACTCGAAACTGTGTGCCATGTAGGCGCCTTGTGACTCGCACCCGTGCATCATGCAGGCGCTCTGTGACTCGCTGCTGTGCGCCATGCAGGCGCTCTGTGAGTAGCATCTGTGCGGCATGCAGGCGCTCTGTGCCTCGCATCTCTGCGCCATGCAGGTGCTCTGTGAGTAGCATCTGTGCGCGATGCAGGCGCTCTGTGACTCGCATCTGTGTGCTATGGAGGCGCTCTGTGACTCGCACCCGTGCATTATGCAGGCGCTCTGTGACTTGCTACTGTGCGCCATGCAGGCGCTCTGGGAGAAGCATGTGTGCGGCATGCAGGTGCTCTATGACTTGCATTTGTGCGCCATGCAGGCGTTCTGTGACCCGCATGTGTGCACCATGCAGGCGCTCTGTGACTCGCATTCCCACCTATGCTGCATGTTAACGGCGTATCCTCCATGCAGGGCGGGGAGGGAGGGAACTGCTGGGCTTTGTCTTTTACCGCCTCCGGTATACTCTGATGTGTGTGGCGTCGTTGTTTGGTTAATCCTCACTGGTCCGTGTTGATTTGTCCGGGTATTGGCTCGCTGCATCCCAGCGTTGTCGGATGAGTTTTCTCTCAGGGGCCCGGACACGTGTCGCGTGATGCGCATCTGAACGTCATGCAGGCACTCTGTGACTCGCATCGGTGCGCCATGCAGGCGCTCTGTGACTCGCATCTGTGTGCTATGCAGGCGCTCTGTGACTCGCACCCGTGCATTATGCAGGCGCTCTGTGACTCGCATCTTTGTGCCATGCACGTGCTCTGTGACCCGCATCTGTGCACCTTGCAGGCGCTTAGTGGCTCGCATCTGTGCGTCATATGCAGGCGTGCCGTGACTCACCCCGGTGCGTCATGCAGGCGCATCATGATCTGTATAATATCTGTGCGCCGTGCAAGCGCCCTGTGACTGGCATCTGTGCGCCACGCAGGCGCTTTGTGCCCCGCCATATAGGCGCTCTGCGACCCGCATTTGTGCGCGATGTAGGTGCTCTGTGACTCACACCTGTGCACTACGCAAGTGCTCTGTGACTCGCATCTGTGCGCCATGCAGACGCTCGGTGACTCGCGTCTGTGCGCCTTGAGGGCGCTCTGTGACTCGCATCTGTGCGCCATGCACGCGCTCTATAACGCGCATGTGTGCACCATGTAGGCGCTCTGTGACTCGCATCTGTGCGCCATTGTGTGCCATGCAGGCGCCTTGTGACTTGCATCTGTGCGCCATTGTGTGCCATGCAGGCGCCTTGTGACTTGAAACTGTGTGCCATGTAGGCGCTCTGTGACTCGCACCCGTGCATCATGCAGGCGCTCTGTGACTCGCTGCTGTGCGCCATGCAGGCGCTCTGTGAGTAGCATCTGTGCGGCATGCAGGCGCTCTGTGCCTCGCATCTCTGCGCCATGCAGGTGCTCTGTGAGTAGCATCTGTGCGCGATGCAGGCGCTCTGTGACTCGCATCTGTGTGCTATGGAGGCGCTCTGTGACTGGCACCCGTGCATTATGCAGGCGCTCTGTGACTTGCTACTGTGCGCCATGCAGGCGCTCTGGGAGAAGCATGTGTGCGGCATGCAGGTGCTCTATGACTTGCATTTGTGCGCCATGCAGGCGTTCTGTGACCCGCATGTGTGCACCATGCAGGCGCTCTGTGACTCGCATTCCCACCTATGCTGCATGTTAACGGCGTATCCTCCATGCAGGGCGGGGAGGGAGGGAACTGCTGGGCTTTGTCTTTTACCGCCTCCGGTATACTCTGATGTGTGTGGCGTCGTTGTTTGGTTAATCCTCACTGGTCCGTGTTGATTTGTCCGGGTACTGGCTCGCTGCATCCCAGCGTTGTCGGATGAGTTTTCTCTCAGGGGCCCGGACACGTGTCGCGTGATGCGCATCTGAACGTCATGCAGGCACTCTGTGACTCGCATCGGTGCGCCATGCAGGCGCTCTGTGACGCACTTCTTTGCGCCATGCAGGCACTCTGTGACTTGCATTGGTGGCCATGCAGCCGCTCTGTGAAAGTATTTGTGTGATGGCGCAAAGAAGCGTGTCATAGAGTGCCTGCATGGCGTTCAGCTGCTTGTCACGGAGCGCCTGAATGGCGCACAGATGCGAGTCACAGAGCACTTACATGGCGCACCAATGCAAGTCACAGGGCGCCTACATGGCGTACAGATGCGAGCCATAGAGCGCCTGCATGGCGTTTAGATGCGCGTCACGGAGCGCCTGCATGGCACACATATGCCCTTGGGTCGGTGGTTGTGTGTCCCTGTGCCCACGGCCTGTTGCGGTGAGCCACACCCCACAGTTAGCCAGTGTCCGGCCCTCCCCTGGGTCTGGGTCCCGTGTTGGGGGGAGGGGTCCTAGCATGGGCCTCGGTCCATACCCATGTCCTTCCTTGGCGAGGGACACGCCCGGCCGTTGCCTGGAGGAGGAGGGGTGGGGGGGTTTGGTCTGAGGGGTCCAATCTCAACGAAATATCCATTACAAAGCGCCTGCATGGCGCAGAGATGCAAGTCACAGAGTGCCTGCGTGACGTTCAGATGTGCGTCACAGAGCGCCTGCATGGCACACAGATGTGAGTCAAGAGAGCACTTGCATGGTGCACAGATGCAAGTCACAGAGCGCCTGCATTGCGCACAGATGCGAGCCACAGAGCGCCTGCATGGCTTTCAGATGCGCGTCACGGAGCGCCTGCATGGCACACACATGCCCTTCACAGAGCGCCTGCAGGGTGCACAGATACTTTCACAGAGCGCCTGCATGGCGCACCAATGCAAGTCACAGAGCGCCTGCATGGCGCAAAGAAGCGCTTCACAGAGCGCCTGCATGGCGCACCGATGCGAGTCACAGCGTGCCTGCAGCACTGTGACTCACATCTGTATGCCATGCAGGCGCTCTGTGACTCGCTTCTTTGCGCCATGCAGGCGCTCTGTGACTTGCATCGGTGGCCATGCAGACGCTCTGTGACTCGCATCTGTGCGCCATGGAGGCGCTCTGTGAAGGGCATGTGTGTGCCATGCAGGCGCTCCGTAACTCGCATATGAACGCCATGTAGGCGCTCTGTGACTCGCATCTGAACGCCATGCAGGCGCTCTGTGACGCGCATTTGAACGCCATGCACGCACTCTGAGACTCGCATCTGTGCACCATGCAAGCGCTCTGTGAAGGGCATGTGTGTGCCATGCATGTGCTCCGTGACGCGCATCTGAACGCCATGCAGGCGCTGTGTGACTCGCATCTGAACGCCAGGCAGGCGCCCCGTGACGCGCATCTGAACGCCATGCAGGCACTCTGAGACTCGCAGCTGTGCACCATGCAGGCGCTCTGTGACTCGCATCTGTGTGCCATGCAGGCACTCTGTGACTTGCATCGGTGTGCCATGCAGACGCTCTGTGAAGGGCATCTGTGCGCCCTGCAGGCGCTCTATAACTTGCATCTGCGCGCTATGCAGGCGCTCTGTGACTTGCATCCATGCAGGCGCTCTGTGACTCGCATCTGTGCGTCATGCACGCGCTCTGTGACTTGCTTCTGCGAGCCATGCAGGCGCTCTGTGACTTGCATCTGTGCGCCATGCAGACGCTCTGTGACGCACACCTGTGTGCTATGCAGGTGCCCTGAGACTTGCATCCATGCAAAGGCTCTGTGACTCGCATCTGTGCGCCATGCAGGTGCTCTGTGACTCGCATTCGTGCGCCATGCAGACGCTCTGTGACGCACATCTGTGCGCCATGCAGGCGCTCTGAGACTTGCATCTATGCGCTCTGTGGATCGTGTCTGTGTGTCATGCAGGGGCCTCCAAGGCACACAGATGCGAGTCATAGAGCGCTTGCATGGCGCACAAAAGCGACTCACAGAGTGCCTGCATGCCGCACAGACGTGATCTACAGAGTGCCTGCATTGGCACAGATGCGGTTCACATAGCGCCGCTCAGCGACTTGCACCTGTGTGCCATGCAGGCGCTCTGTGAAGTGTATCTGCGGGCCCTGCAGGCACTCTGTGACTTGCATCTGTGCGCCGTGCAGGCGCTCCATGACACTCATCTGAATGCCATGCAGCCGCCTGCAAAGTGCATCTGTGCGCCATGCAGGCGCTCTGTGACGCGCTTTTGTGCGCCATGCAGGCGCCCTGTGACTTGCATTGGTGCGCCATGCAGGCGCTCTGTGACTCGCACCTGTGTGGCATGCAGGCGCTCTGTGACTCACATCTGTGTGCCATGCAGGCTCTCCGTGACGCAAATCTGAACGCCATGCAGGCGCCATGTGATCCGCATCGGTGCGCCATGCAGGCGCTCTGTGACGCGCTTCTTTGCGCCATGCAGGCGCTCTGTGACTGGCATCGGTGCGCCATGCAGGCGCTCTGTGAGTAGCATCCGTGCACCATGCAGCCGCTCTGTGAGTGGCATCCGTGCGCCATGCAGCCGCTCTGCGACTTGCACCTGTGTGCTGTGCAGGTGCTCTGTGACGCGCATCTGAACGCATGCAGGCGCTCTGTGACGCGCTTCAGTGCGCCATGAGGGCGCGCTGTGACTTGCATCTGTGCACCATGCAGGCGCCCTGTGACTTGCATCTGTGTGTCATGCAGGCGCTCTGTGACTTGCATCTGTGCGCCATGCAGCCACTCTGTGATTTGCATCTGCGCGCTATGCAGGCGCCATGAGACTTGCATCCATGCAGGCTCTCTGTGACTCGCATCTGTGCGCCATGCAGGCGCTATGTGACCCGCATCTGTGCGCCCTGCAGGCGCTCTGTGGATCTCGTCTGTGCGCCATGCAGGCACTCTGTGAGTCGCTTTTGTGCGCCATGCAGGCGCTCTGCGGATCGCTTTTGTGTGCCATGCAGGCGCTCTGTGACTCGCATCTGTGTGCCTTGCAGGCGCTCTGTGACTTGCATCTGCGCGCCATGGAGCCGCTCTGCAACTTGCACCTGTGTGCTGTGCAGGTGCTCTGTGACTCGCATCTGTGCGCCATGCGGGCGCTCCATGACACGCATCTGAACGCCAGGCAGGTGGCCTACAAAGCGCATCTCAGCGCCATGCAGGCGCTCTGTGACGCGCTTTTGTGCGCCATGTAGGCACCCTGTGACTTGCATTGGTGTGCCATGCGGGCGCTCTGTGACTCGCATCTGTGTGGCATGCAGGCGCTCTGTGACGCACATCTGAACGCCACCTGCATGGCACACAGATGCGAGTCACAGAGCGCCTGCATGGTGCACAGATGCAAGTCACAGAGCACCTGCATGGCGCACAGATGCGAGTCACAGAGCACCTGCATGGCACACAGATGGGAGTCACAGAGCACCTGCAGGGCGCACAGATGCAAGTCACAGAGCGCCTGCGTGGCGCAAAGAAGCGCGTCACAGAGCGCCTGCAGGGCGCACAGATGCAAGTCACAGAGCGCCTGCATGGCGCACAGATGCGAGTCACAGGGCACGTGCATGCCACACAGATGCGAGTCACAGAGCGCCTGCATGGTGCACAGATGCGAGTCACAGAGCACCTGCATGGCACACAGATGGGAGTCACAGAGCACCTGCAGGGCGCACAGATGCAAGTCACAGAGCGCCTGCATGGCGCAAAGAAGCGCGTCACAGAGCGCCTGCAGGGCGCACAGATGCGAGTGACAGAGCGCCTGCATGCTACACAGATGCTAGTCACAGAGCGCCTGCATGCCACACAGACGCGAGTCACAGAGCGCCTGCATAGCGCACAGATGCAAGTCACAGAGCGCCTGCATGGCGCACAGATGCGAGTCACAGAGCGCCTGCATAGCGCACAGATGCAAGTCACAGAGCGCCTGCATGGCGCACAGATGCGGGTCACAGAGCACCTGCATGGCACACAGATGGGAGTCACAGAGCACCTGCAGGGTGCACAGATGCGGGTCACAGAGCGCCTGCATGGCGCAAAGAAGCGAGTCACAGAGCGCCTGCATGGCACACAGATGCGAGTCGCAGGGCACCTGCGTGGCGCACTGAGGCAAGCCACGGAGCGCCTGCATGCCACACAGATTTGTGAGTCACAAAGCGCCTGCATGCCACACAGATGCGATTCACAGAGCGCCTGCATGCCACACAGATGCGAGTCACAGAGCGCCTGCATAGTGCACAGATGCGAGGCACAGAGCGCCTGCATGGCGTTCAGATGCGCGTCACAGAGCGCCTGCATGGCGCGAAGAAGCGAGTTACAGAGCGCCTGCATGGCACACAGATGCGAGTTGCAGGGCACCTGCATGGCGCACCGAGGCAAGTCACGGAGCGCCTGCATGCCACACAGATTTGTGAGTCACAAAGCGCCTGCATGCCACACAGATGCGAGCCACAGAGCGCCTACATGCCACACAGATGCGAGTCACAGAGCGCCTGCATGCGTGACGCGCATCTGAACGCTATGCAGGCGGTCTGTGACGCACATCTGAACGCCATGCAGGCGCTCTGTGACTTGCATCTGTGCGCTATGCAGGCGCTCTGTGACTCGCATCTGTGTGGCATGCAGGCGCTCTGTGACTTGCATCGCATGGCACACAGATGTGAGTCACAGAGCGCCTGCATGGCGTTCAGCTGCGCATCCGGGAGCGCCTGCAGGGCGCACAGATGTGAGTCACAGAGCGCCTGCATGCCACACAGATGCGAGTCACAGAGCGCCTGCATGGCGCACCAATGCGAGTCACGGCGCTGAGATATTTCATAATGGGGTGGCACACCTGCTCTCTGTACATCCTTGCGTGTATACCTAAAAACACCAGCCTCAGGTGCATCTTGATACTGTGCACACCTGAACCCCTGGGGGAAGTAGAAGGGACAAAGGAGTTAACCCCCCCCCCCCCCTCGTGTCCAACGAATTATTTTGTCCTCACAAAATACAACCTGAATGGGAGTGTTCAGTGGACACGCCGTGGGGTGCGCGTGATTATATTGCGAAACGACGGTAACACATCCCTGGGCACAAGACACCCAGCCGATTCCAACCACAAAGCGATGGAGGCCTCCATTTACCACTTTTCACAGTAGAAGCCCTTGTTGCGCTCACGCTTCATTCGGAAAAGCTAAACATGCTCCCCGGGCTTGGGGCCTTTCTTGTTCTTGGCATGGGTAGAAGTGGCAGCCCGATGAGGCTGAGGGACCCTTGGGATGGACAGATTTGATGGGACAGCACTACTATCATCGGAGTCACCTGAATCATCGGAATCAGTTTGTGACCCATTGTTAGAGTCGGACTGAGGGTTGTGCTTACGGAAGAACTCCGTGTCTTCTAATCGGGACAATTTTAAATCACTTGGAAAATACGCAGTGCGGCACACTTCACGGATAGCATCATCCGTAATGGCCGCGAAAGCTCGCAAACCCCAATGTGCAACCTCTTGACGAGAAGATTTGGGCACTGCCCCCCTTTTTTTGTTCGTTGTTTGTTTTTTGTTTGCCCTTGATGTTTTCTTCTGCCCACGTTGCGTACTCCTCCTCTAACTCCCCTTTGAAAATTCCATTAAACTCAGGCTTGTCACATGCTTGTATGTATGGCGTACCATAGGGGGGTCCAATAAAAAGAGGCACGGAAACGTGAGAGGATCGAAATACACGGCAAACTGAGATGTGCATATGACAAGGCACACCATCAACCGCATACACTCCCTTTTCACCTTCACCCATGGAATGGTTCCCATGAGATCCTCACGCACAATAAAAATCATTGCTGCCTCATTGTTCTTCCCTTTTGCCGTTACCGCTTGTGCAATGCCGCAGCAAGCATTGTTGCGCTTCAAAGCAAGCAACTCCTCTTTAATTCTGCCGCTTTTCACACCCATTCCTTGTGTACTTCAGGAATACAAAATCATCTAATTCCATGGAAGGCCCTAGAATCATGGCTTTTGTAAGCTCACCAGTGTGGTACCGCTTGTATAGCACCTCCAGGCCAAGTGCAAGCAGAGAATCAGTCATCGTGGGCAATGGAGGTCCTGTAGTTGAGGGACACCATTCCCTCACATCCTGCATTACAAATTTACCCACAGTTACTCACTACAACCCCTCATTTCGCCAATCTTTTAGCCTGAAACCTCCAATTTGAAACCCAGGTTTGGGGTTGAGGGAGGAGGGTTTGAGATACATATATGGAGAGATAGATATGGAGAGATAACACTGGGCTCGAGAATCAAATAACAGCAAATCAAATGAGGGGGTGAATAGGTACCTGATTCCTCCTCGTCGTCAACCATGGGTTGTTCTTCATCTTCATCCGAGTGTAACAAATCCCACTGGGGGCCAGCGAATGCATCTTTCTCAGGTTGACTCAGGTGCCTCAAATCACCTGCATGCGGCGGTGAAAAATCACACAACAACATTCGCCTTTGATCTATGGCGAGACATGGATGGCAGTACTGGTGAAACAAAGATTGGGATGGCCTAACTCAATGCATGTCATAGCAGGAATGGATACAATGGGTGATGCGGACCCCGCCCCCCCACCCCCGGCCGTCCCCCAATGACAAAATGACAAGATCGAAATTCGGCCGACCAATTTTGGCCAGTTTTGACCACTGTTGACTCTTGCAAATTAAAAAAACATTTTTGACCCCCCACCACGTGCATCTTCATGTTCAGTGCATTCAACTGATCAATTTGATGGGCCTCATGGCGTTTGTTGAAAGAAAATGTTTTTGAGATTTTGGACCACTTTTGGCATCTTCGGCGCTGAAATGTATCCTTTACCAGAATAGGGACAAAGGAGTTTTGTAATGGATATTTCGTTGAGATTGGACCCCTCAGAGCAACCCCCCCTCCCCCCCCCCCCACCTCCGCCATAAATAAAAACATCACTACTATATCCATACCTGTGTCATGGTTTTGGGGCCAGCCAGCAAGGCTTCTTGATCAAACTCGCACACTCTGCATTGTTCGGCCAAAAACAAGCACAAAACACCAACCATTCCCACAGGTGCGCCACTGTCCAAGTGGGCAGTGGATGGGATGGGATGAGTGTGTCCAGGCTACGCTGCACTGGACTTGGGCTACCGTAGATCTTGGGGGACCCAAGCACACTGAAGTCTGACTCATGCCCATGTACATGCACACATGCATGCACAACCATGTTAACCACCTCAATGAAAAGCGAAACCCCCTGGTAACAAAACTGCAAAGGAATGGTTCCGGCGTGCACTACTTGGTGATTGGAGAACGAAATCAGGGCCGTTTCATTTCACAAACCGCCAAGGGATTGAGGTTGAGGGAGGAGGGTTTGAGATACATATATGGAGAGATAGATATGGAGAGATAACACTGGGCTCAAGAATCAAATAACAGCAAATCAAGTGAGGGGGTGAATAGGTACCTGATTCCTCCTCATCGTCAACCATGGGTTGTTCTTCATCTTCATCCGAGTGTAACAAATCCCACTGGAGGCCAGCGAATGCATCTTTCTCAGGTTGACTCAGGTGCCTCAAATCACCTGCATGCGGCGGTGAAAAATCACACAACAACATTCGCCTTTGATCTATGGCGAGACATGGATGGCAGTACTGGTGAAACAAAGATTGGGATGGCCTAACTCAATGCATGTCATAGCAGGAATGGATACAATGGGTGATGCGGACACCCCCCCCCCCCCCGGCCGTCCCCCAATGACAAAATGACAAGATCGAAATTCGGCCGACCAATTTTGGCCAGTTTTGACCACTGTTGACTCTTGCAAATTAAAAAAACATTTTTGACCCCCCACCACGTGCATCTTCATGTTCAGTGCATTCAACTGATCAATTTGATGGGCCTCATGGCGTTTGTTGAAAGAAAATGTTTTTGAGATTTTGGACCACTTTTGGCATCTTCGGCGCTGAAATGTATCCTTTACCAGAATAGAAGCCAAGCATTGCACTATGGTAATTGTGTATGTGCCGCGTTCTCAACGCAGAGATATTTCATAATGGGGTGGCACACCTGCTCTCTGTACGTCCTTGCGTGTATACCTAAAAACACCAGCCTCAGGTGCATCTTGATACTGTGCACACCTGAACCCCTGGGGGAAGTAGAAGGGACAAAGGAGTTAACCCCCCCCCCCCCCTCGTGTCCAACGAATTATTTTGTCCTCACAAAATACAACCTGAATGGGAGTGTTCAGTGGACACGCCGTGGGGTGCGCGTGATTATATTGCGAAACGACGGTAACACATCCCTGGGCACAAGACACCCAGCCGATTCCAACCACAAAGCGATGGAGGCCTCCATTTACCACTTTTCACAGTAGAAGCCCTTGTTGCGCTCACGCTTCATTCGGAAAAGCTAAACATGCTCCCCGGGCTTGGGGCCTTTCTTGTTCTTGGCATGGGTAGAAGTGGCAGCCCGATGAGGCTGAGGGACCCTTGGGATGGACAGATTTGATGGGACAGCACTACTATCATCGGAGTCACCTGAATCATCGGAATCAGTTTGTGACCCATTGTTAGAGTCGGACTGAGGGTTGTGCTTACGGAAGAACTCCGTGTCTTCTAATCGGGACAATTTTAAATCACTTGGAAAATACGCAGTGCGGCACACTTCACGGATAGCATCATCCGTAATGGCCGCGAAAGCTCGCAAACCCCAATGTGCAACCTCTTGACGAGAAGATTTGGGCACTGCCCCCCTTTTTTTGTTCGTTGTTTGTTTTTTGTTTGCCCTTGATGTTTTCTTCTGCCCACGTTGCGTACTCCTCCTCTAACTCCCCTTTGAAAATTCCATTAAACTCAGGCTTGTCACATGCTTGTATGTATGGCGTACCATAGGGGGGTCCAATAAAAAGAGGCACGGAAACGTGAGAGGATCGAAATACACGGCAAACTGAGATGTGCATATGACAAGGCACACCATCAACCGCATACACTCCCTTTTCACCTTCACCCATGGAATGGTTCCCATGAGATCCTCACGCACAATAAAAATCATTGCTGCCTCATTGTTCTTCCCTTTTGCCGTTACCGCTTGTGCAATGCCGCAGCAAGCATTGTTGCGCTTCAAAGCAAGCAACTCCTCTTTAATTCTGCCGCTTTTCACACCCATTCCTTGTGTACTTCAGGAATACAAAATCATCTAATTCCATGGAAGGCCCTAGAATCATGGCTTTTGTAAGCTCACCAGTGTGGTACCGCTTGTATAGCACCTCCAGGCCAAGTGCAAGCAGAGAATCAGTCATCGTGGGCAATGGAGGTCCTGTAGTTGAGGGACACCATTCCCTCACATCCTGCATTACAAATTTACCCACAGTTACTCACTACAACCCCTCATTTCGCCAATCTTTTAGCCTGAAACCTCCATTTTGAAACCCAGGTTTGGGGTTGAGGGAGGAGGGTTTGAGATACATATATGGAGAGATAGATATGGAGAGATAACACTGGGCTCAAGAATCAAATAACAGCAAATCAAATGAGGGGGTGAATAGGTACCTGATTCCTCCTCGTCGTCAACCATGGGTTGTTCTTCATCTTCATCCGAGTGTAACAAATCCCACTGGGGGCCAGCGAATGCATCTTTCTCAGGTTGACTCAGGTGCCTCAAATCACCTGCATGCGGCGGTGAAAAATCACACAACAACATTCGCCTTTGATCTATGGCGAGACATGGATGGCAGTACTGGTGAAACAAAGATTGGGATGGCCTAACTCAATGCATGTCATAGCAGGAATGGATACAGTGGGTGATGCGGACCCCGCCCCCCCACCCCCGGCCGTCCCCCAATGACAAAATGACAAGATCGAAATTCGGCCGACCAATTTTGGCCAGTTTTGACCACTGTTGACTCTTGCAAATTAAAAAAACATTTTTGACCCCCCACCACGTGCATCTTCATGTTCAGTGCATTCAACTGATCAATTTGATGGGCCTCATGGCGTTTGTTGAAAGAAAATGTTTTTGAGATTTTGGACCACTTTTGGCATCTTCGGCGCTGAAATGTATCCTTTACCAGAATAGGGACAAAGGAGTTTTGTAATGGATATTTCGTTGAGATTGGACCCCTCAGAGCAACCCCCCCTCCCCCCCCCCCCACCTCCGCCATAAATGAAAACATCACTACTATATCCATACCTGTGTCATGGTTTTGGGGCCAGCCAGCAAGGCTTCTTGATCAAACTCGCACACTCTGCATTGTTCGGCCAAAAACAAGCACAAAACACCAACCATTCCCACAGGTGCGCCACTGTCCAAGTGGGCAGTGGATGGGATGGGATGAGTGTGTCCAGGCTACGCTGCACTGGACTTGGGCTACCGTAGATCTTGGGGGACCCAAGCACACTGAAGTCTGACTCATGCCCATGTACATGCACACATGCATGCACAACCATGTTAACCACCTCAATGAAAAGCGAACCCCCTGGTAACAAAACTGCAAAGGAATGGTTCCGGCGTGCACTACTTGGTGATTGGAGAACGAAATCAGGGCCGTTTCATTTCACAAACCGCCAAGGGATTGAGGTTGAGGGAGGAGGGTTTGAGATACATATATGGAGAGATAGATATGGAGAGATAACACTGGGCTCAAGAATCAAATAACAGCAAATCAAATGAGGGGGTGAATAGGTACCTGATTCCTCCTCGTCGTCAACCATGGGTTGTTCTTCATCTTCATCCGAGTGTAACAAATCCCACTGGAGGCCAGCGAATGCATCTTTCTCAGGTTGACTCAGGTGCCTCAAATCACCTGCATGCGGCGGTGAAAAATCACACAACAACATTCGCCTTTGATCTATGGCGAGACATGGATGGCAGTACTGGTGAAACAAAGATTGGGATGGCCTAACTCAATGCATGTCATAGCAGGAATGGATACAGTGGGTGATGCGGACCCCGCCCCCCCACCCCCGGCCGTCCCCCAATGACAAAATGACAAGATCGAAATTCGGCCGACCAATTTTGGCCAGTTTTGACCACTGTTGACTCTTGCAAATTAAAAAAACATTTTTGACCCCCCACCACGTGCATCTTCATGTTCAGTGCATTCAACTGATCAATTTGATGGGCCTCATGGCGTTTGTTGAAAGAAAATGTTTTTGAGATTTTGGACCACTTTTGGCATCTTCGGCGCTGAAATGTATCCTTTACCAGAATAGGGACAAAGGAGTTTTGTAATGGATATTTCGTTGAGATTGGACCCCTCAGAGCAACCCCCCCTCCCCCCCCCCCCACCTCCGCCATAAATGAAAACATCACTACTATATCCATACCTGTGTCATGGTTTTGGGGCCAGCCAGCAAGGCTTCTTGATCAAACTCGCACACTCTGCATTGTTCGGCCAAAAACAAGCACAAAACACCAACCATTCCCACAGGTGCGCCACTGTCCAAGTGGGCAGTGGATGGGATGGGATGAGTGTGTCCAGGCTACGCTGCACTGGACTTGGGCTACCGTAGATCTTGGGGGACCCAAGCACACTGAAGTCTGACTCATGCCCATGTACATGCACACATGCATGCACAACCATGTTAACCACCTCAATGAAAAGCGAACCCCCTGGTAACAAAACTGCAAAGGAATGGTTCCGGCGTGCACTACTTGGTGATTGGAGAACGAAATCAGGGCCGTTTCATTTCACAAACCGCCAAGGGATTGAGGTTGAGGGAGGAGGGTTTGAGATACATATATGGAGAGATAGATATGGAGAGATAACACTGGGCTCAAGAATCAAATAACAGCAAATCAAGTGAGGGGGTGAATAGGTACCTGATTCCTCCTCGTCGTCAACCATGGGTTGTTCTTCATCTTCATCCGAGTGTAACAAATCCCACTGGGGGCCAGCAAATGCATCTTTCTCAGGTTGACTCAGGTGCCTCAAATCACCTGCATGCGGCGGTGAAAAATCACACAACAACATTCGCCTTTGATCTATGGCGAGACATGGATGGCAGTACTGGTGAAACAAAGATTGGGATGGCCTAACTCAATGCATGTCATAGCAGGAATGGATACAATGGGTGATGCGGACCCCGCCCCCCCACCCCCGGCCGTCCCCCAATGACAAAATGACAAGATCGAAATTCGGCCGACCAATTTTGGCCAGTTTTGACCACTGTTGACTCTTGCAAATTAAAAAAACATTTTTGACCCCCCACCACGTGCATCTTCATGTTCAGTGCATTCAACTGATCAATTTGATGGGCCTCATGGCGTTTGTTGAAAGAAAATGTTTTTGAGATTTTGGACCACTTTTGGCATCTTCGGCGCTGAAATGTATCCTTTACCAGAATAGGGACAAAGGAGTTTTGTAATGGATATTTCGTTGAGATTGGACCCCTCAGAGCAACCCCCCCTCCCCCCCCCCCCACCTCCGCCATAAATGAAAACATCACTACTATATCCATACCTGTGTCATGGTTTTGGGGCCAGCCAGCAAGGCTTCTTGATCAAACTCGCACACTCTGCATTGTTCGGCCAAAAACAAGCACAAAACACCAACCATTCCCACAGGTGCGCCACTGTCCAAGTGGGCAGTGGATGGGATGGGATGAGTGTGTCCAGGCTACGCTGCACTGGACTTGGGCTACCGTAGATCTTGGGGGACCCAAGCACACTGAAGTCTGACTCATGCCCATGTACATGCACACATGCATGCACAACCATGTTAACCACCTCAATGAAAAGCGAACCCCCTGGTAACAAAACTGCAAAGGAATGGTTCCGGCGTGCACTACTTGGTGATTGGAGAACGAAATCAGGGCCGTTTCATTTCACAAACCGCCAAGGGATTGAGGTTGAGGGAGGAGGGTTTGAGATACATATATGGAGAGATAGATATGGAGAGATAACACTGGGCTCAAGAATCAAATAACAGCAAATCAAGTGAGGGGGTGAATAGGTACCTGATTCCTCCTCGTCGTCAACCATGGGTTGTTCTTCATCTTCATCCGAGTGTAACAAATCCCACTGGGGGCCAGCAAATGCATCTTTCTCAGGTTGACTCAGGTGCCTCAAATCACCTGCATGCGGCGGTGAAAAATCACACAACAACATTCGCCTTTGATCTATGGCGAGACATGGATGGCAGTACTGGTGAAACAAAGATTGGGATGGCCTAACTCAATGCATGTCATAGCAGGAATGGATACAGTGGGTGATGCGGACCCCGCCCCCCCACCCCCGGCCGTCCCCCAATGACAAAATGACAAGATCGAAATTCGGCCGACCAATTTTGGCCAGTTTTGACCACTGTTGACTCTTGCAAATTAAAAAAACATTTTTGACCCCCCACCACGTGCATCTTCATGTTCAGTGCATTCAACTGATCAATTTGATGGGCCTCATGGCGTTTGTTGAAAGAAAATGTTTTTGAGATTTTGGACCACTTTTGGCATCTTCGGCGCTGAAATGTATCCTTTACCAGAATAGGGACAAAGGAGTTTTGTAATGGATATTTCGTTGAGATTGGACCCCTCAGAGCAACCCCCCTTCCCCCCCCCCCCACCTCCGCCATAAATAAAAACATCACTACTATATCCATACCTGTGTCATGGTTTTGGGGCCAGCCAGCAAGGCTTCTTGATCAAACTCGCACACTCTGCATTGTTCGGCCAAAAACAAGCACAAAACACCAACCATTCCCACAGGTGCGCCACTGTCCAAGTGGGCAGTGGATGGGATGGGATGAGTGTGTCCAGGCTACGCTGCACTGGACTTGGGCTACCGTAGATCTTGGAGGACCCAAGCACACTGAAGTCTGACTCATGCCCATGTACATGCACACATGCATGCACAACCATGTTAACCACCTCAATGAAAAGCGAACCCCCTGGTAACAAAACTGCAAAGGAATGGTTCCGGCGTGCACTACTTGGTGATTGGAGAACGAAATCAGGGCCGTTTCATTTCACAAACCGCCAAGGGATTGAGGTTGAGGGAGGAGGGTTTGAGATACATATATGGAGAGATAGATATGGAGAGATAACACTGGGCTCAAGAATCAAATAACAGCAAATCAAGTGAGGGGGTGAATAGGTACCTGATTCCTCCTCGTCGTCAACCATGGGTTGTTCTTCATCTTCATCCGAGTGTAACAAATCCCACTGGAGGCCAGCGAATGCATCTTTCTCAGGTTGACTCAGGTGCCTCAAATCACCTGCATGCGGCGGTGAAAAATCACACAACAACATTCGCCTTTGATCTATGGCGAGACATGGATGGCAGTACTGGTGAAACAAAGATTGGGATGGCCTAACTCAATGCATGTCATAGCAGGAATGGATACAATGGGTGATGCGGACACCCCCCCCCCCCGGCCGTCCCCCAATGACAAAATGACAAGATCGAAATTCGGCCGACCAATTTTGGCCAGTTTTGACCACTTTTGACTCTTGCAAATTAAAAAAACATTTTTGACCCCCCACCACGTGCATCTTCATGTTCAGTGCATTCAACTGATCAATTTGATGGGCCTCATGGCGTTTGTTGAAAGAAAATGTTTTTGAGATTTTGGACCACTTTTGGCATCTTCGGCGCTGAAATGTATCCTTTACCAGAATAGAAGCCAAGCATTGCACTATGCTAATTGTGTATGTGCCGCGTTCTCAACGCTGAGATATTTCATAATGGGGTGGCACACCTGCTCTCTGTACGTCCTTGCGTGTATACCTAAAAACACCAGCCTCAGGTGCATCTTGATACTGTGCACACCTGAACCCCTGGGGGAAGTAGAAGGGACAAAGGAGTTAACCCCCCCCCCCCCCCTCGTGTCCAACGAATTATTTTGTCCTCACAAAATACAACCTGAATGGGAGTGTTCAGTGGACACGCCGTGGGGTGCGCGTGATTATATTGCGAAACGACGGTAACACATCCCTGGGCACAAGACACCCAGCCGATTCCAACCACAAAGCGATGGAGGCCTCCATTTACCACTTTTCACAGTAGAAGCCCTTGTTGCGCTCACGCTTCATTCGGAAAAGCTAAACATGCTCCCCGGGCTTGGGGCCTTTCTTGTTCTTGGCATGGGTAGAAGTGGCAGCCCGATGAGGCTGAGGGACCCTTGGGATGGACAGATTTGATGGGACAGCACTACTATCATCGGAGTCACCTGAATCATCGGAATCAGTTTGTGACCCATTGTTAGAGTCGGACTGAGGGTTGTGCTTACGGAAGAACTCCGTGTCTTCTAATCGGGACAATTTTAAATCACTTGGAAAATACGCAGTGCGGCACACTTCACGGATAGCATCATCCGTAATGGCCGCGAAAGCTCGCAAACCCCAATGTGCAACCTCTTGACGAGAAGATTTGGGCACTGCCCCCCTTTTTTTGTTCGTTGTTTGTTTTTTGTTTGCCCTTGATGTTTTCTTCTGCCCACGTTGCGTACTCCTCCTCTAACTCCCCTTTGAAAATTCCATTAAACTCAGGCTTGTCACATGCTTGTATGTATGGCGTACCATAGGGGGGTCCAATAAAAAGAGGCACGGAAACGTGAGAGGATCGAAATACACGGCAAACTGAGATGTGCATATGACAAGGCACACCATCAACCGCATACACTCCCTTTTCACCTTCACCCATGGAATGGTTCCCATGAGATCCTCACGCACAATAAAAATCATTGCTGCCTCATTGTTCTTCCCTTTTGCCGTTACCGCTTGTGCAATGCCGCAGCAAGCATTGTTGCGCTTCAAAGCAAGCAACTCCTCTTTAATTCTGCCGCTTTTCACACCCATTCCTTGTGTACTTCAGGAATACAAAATCATCTAATTCCATGGAAGGCCCTAGAATCATGGCTTTTGTAAGCTCACCAGTGTGGTACCGCTTGTATAGCACCTCCAGGCCAAGTGCAAGCAGAGAATCAGTCATCGTGGGCAATGGAGGTCCTGTAGTTGAGGGACACCATTCCCTCACATCCTGCATTACAAATTTACCCACAGTTACTCACTACAACCCCTCATTTCGCCAATCTTTTAGCCTGAAACCTCCAATTTGAAACCCAGGTTTGGGGTTGAGGGAGGAGGGTTTGAGATACATATATGGAGAGATAGATATGGAGAGATAACACTGGGCTCGAGAATCAAATAACAGCAAATCAAATGAGGGGGTGAATAGGTACCTGATTCCTCCTCGTCGTCAACCATGGGTTGTTCTTCATCTTCATCCGAGTGTAACAAATCCCACTGGGGGCCAGCGAATGCATCTTTCTCAGGTTGACTCAGGTGCCTCAAATCACCTGCATGCGGCGGTGAAAAATCACACAACAACATTCGCCTTTGATCTATGGCGAGACATGGATGGCAGTACTGGTGAAACAAAGATTGGGATGGCCTAACTCAATGCATGTCATAGCAGGAATGGATACAATGGGTGATGCGGACCCCCCCCCCCCCCCCGGCCGTCCCCCAATGACAAAATGACAAGATCGAAATTCGGCTGACCAATTTTGGCCAGTTTTGACCACTGTTGACTCTTGCAAATTAAAAAAACATTTTTGACCCCCCACCACGTGCATCTTCATGTTCAGTGCATTCAACTGATCAATTTGATGGGCCTCATGGCGTTTGTTGAAAGAAAATGTTTTTGAGATTTTGGACCACTTTTGGCATCTTCGGCGCTGAAATGTATCCTTTACCAGAATAGGGACAAAGGAGTTTTGTAATGGATATTTCGTTGAGATTGGACCCCTCAGAGCAACCCCCCCTCCCCCCCCCCCCACCTCCGCCATAAATAAAAACATCACTACTATATCCATACCTGTGTCATGGTTTTGGGGCCAGCCAGCAAGGCTTCTTGATCAAACTCGCACACTCTGCATTGTTCGGCCAAAAACAAGCACAAAACACCAACCATTCCCACAGGTGCGCCACTGTCCAAGTGGGCAGTGGATGGGATGGGATGAGTGTGTCCAGGCTACGCTGCACTGGACTTGGGCTACCGTAGATCTTGGGGGACCCAAGCACACTGAAGTCTGACTCATGCCCATGTACATGCACACATGCATGCACAACCATGTTAACCACCTCAATGAAAAGCGAAACCCCCTGGTAACAAAACTGCAAAGGAATGGTTCCGGCGTGCACTACTTGGTGATTGGAGAACGAAATCAGGGCCGTTTCATTTCACAAACCGCCAAGGGATTGAGGTTGAGGGAGGAGGGTTTGAGATACATATATGGAGAGATAGATATGGAGAGATAACACTGGGCTCAAGAATCAAATAACAGCAAATCAAGTAAGGGGGTGAATAGGTACCTGATTCCTCCTCGTCGTCAACCATGGGTTGTTCTTCATCTTCATCCGAGTGTAACAAATCCCACTGGGGGCCAGCGAATGCATCTTTCTCAGGTTGACTCAGGTGCCTCAAATCACCTGCATGCGGCGGTGAAAAATCACACAACAACATTCGCCTTTGATCTATGGCGAGACATGGATGGCAGTACTGGTGAAACAAAGATTGGGATGGCCTAACTCAATGCATGTCATAGCAGGAATGGATACAGTGGGTGATGCGGACCCCCCCCCACCCCCGGCCGTCCCCCAATGACAAAATGACAAGATCGAAATTCGGCCGACCAATTTTGGCCAGTTTTGACCACTGTTGACTCTTGCAAATTAAAAAAACATTTTTGACCCCCCACCACGTGCATCTTCATGTTCAGTGCATTCAACTGATCAATTTGATGGGCCTCATGGCGTTTGTTGAAAGAAAATGTTTTTGAGATTTTGGACCACTTTTGGCATCTTCGGCGCTGAAATGTATCCTTTACCAGAATAGGGACAAAGGAGTTTTGTAATGGATATTTCGTTGAGATTGGACCCCTCAGAGCAACCCCCCCTCCCCCCCCCCCACCTCCGCCATAAATGAAAACATCACTACTATATCCATACCTGTGTCATGGTTTTGGGGCCAGCCAGCAAGGCTTCTTGATCAAACTCGCACACTCTGCATTGTTCGGCCAAAAACAAGCACAAAACACCAACCATTCCCACAGGTGCGCCACTGTCCAAGTGGGCAGTGGATGGGATGGGATGAGTGTGTCCAGGCTACGCTGCACTGGACTTGGGCTACCGTAGATCTTGGGGGACCCAAGCACACTGAAGTCTGACTCATGCCCATGTACATGCACACATGCATGCACAACCATGTTAACCACCTCAATGAAAAGCGAACCCCCTGGTAACAAAACTGCAAAGGAATGGTTCCGGCGTGCACTACTTGGTGATTGGAGAACGAAATCAGGGCCGTTTCATTTCACAAACCGCCAAGGGATTGAGGTTGAGGGAGGAGGGTTTGAGATACATATATGGAGAGATAGATATGGAGAGATAACACTGGGCTCAAGAATCAAATAACAGCAAATCAAGTGAGGGGGTGAATAGGTACCTGATTCCTCCTCATCGTCAACCATGGGTTGTTCTTCATCTTCATCCGAGTGTAACAAATCCCACTGGGGGCCAGCGAATGCATCTTTCTCAGGTTGACTCAGGTGCCTCAAATCACCTGCATGCGGCGGTGAAAAATCACACAACAACATTCGCCTTTGATCTCTGGCGAGACATGGATGGCAGTACTGGTGAAACAAAGATTGGGATGGCCTAACTCAATGCATGTCATAGCAGGAATGGATACAGTGGGTGATGCGGACCCCGCCCCCCCAGCCCCGGCCGTCCCCCGATGACAAAATGACAAGATCGAAATTCGGCCGACCAATTTTGGCCAGTTTTGACCACTGTTGACTCTTGCAAATTAAAAAAACATTTTTGACCCCCCACCACGTGCATCTTCATGTTCAGTGCATTCAACTGATCAATTTGATGGGCCTCATGGCGTTTGTTGAAAGAAAATGTTTTTGAGATTTTGGACCACTTTTGGCATCTTCGGCGCTGAAATGTATCCTTTACCAGAATAGGGACAAAGGAGTTTTGTAATGGATATTTCGTTGAGATTGGACCCCTCAGAGCAACCCCCCCTCCCCCCCCCCCCACCTCCGCCATAAATAAAAACATCACTACTATATCCATACCTGTGTCATGGTTTTGGGGCCAGCCAGCAAGGCTTCTTGATCAAACTCGCACACTCTGCATTGTTCGGCCAAAAACAAGCACAAAACACCAACCATTCCCACAGGTGCGCCACTGTCCAAGTGGGCAGTGGATGGGATGGGATGAGTGTGTCCAGGCTACGCTGCACTGGACTTGGGCTACCGTAGATCTTGGGGGACCCAAGCACACTGAAGTCTGACTCATGCCCATGTACATGCACACATGCATGCACAACCATGTTAACCACCTCAATGAAAAGCGAACCCCCTGGTAACAAAACTGCAAAGGAATGGTTCCGGCGTGCACTACTTGGTGATTGGAGAACGAAATCAGGGCCGTTTCATTTCACAAACCGCCAAGGGATTGAGGTTGAGGGAGGAGGGTTTGAGATACATATATGGAGAGATAGATATGGAGAGATAACACTGGGCTCAAGAATCAAATAACAGCAAATCAAGTGAGGGGGTGAATAGGTACCTGATTCCTCCTCATCGTCAACCATGGGTTGTTCTTCATCTTCATCCGAGTGTAACAAATCCCACTGGGGGCCAGCGAATGCATCTTTCTCAGGTTGACTCAGGTGCCTCAAATCACCTGCATGCGGCGGTGAAAAATCACACAACAACATTCGCCTTTGATCTCTGGCGAGACATGGATGGCAGTACTGGTGAAACAAAGATTGGGATGGCCTAACTCAATGCATGTCATAGCAGGAATGGATACAGTGGGTGATGCGGACCCCGCCCCCCCAGCCCCGGCCGTCCCCCGATGACAAAATGACAAGATCGAAATTCGGCCGACCAATTTTGGCCAGTTTTGACCACTGTTGACTCTTGCAAATTAAAAAAACATTTTTGACCCCCCACCACGTGCATCTTCATGTTCAGTGCATTCAACTGATCAATTTGATGGGCCTCATGGCGTTTGTTGAAAGAAAATGTTTTTGAGATTTTGGACCACTTTTGGCATCTTCGGCGCTGAAATGTATCCTTTACCAGAATAGGGACAAAGGAGTTTTGTAATGGATATTTCGTTGAGATTGGACCCCTCAGAGCAACCCCCCCTCCCCCCCCCCCACCTCCGCCATAAATAAAAACATCACTACTATATCCATACCTGTGTCATGGTTTTGGGGCCAGCCAGCAAGGCTTCTTGATCAAACTCGCACACTCTGCATTGTTCGGCCAAAAACAAGCACAAAACACCAACCATTCCCACAGGTGCGCCACTGTCCAAGTGGGCAGTGGATGGGATGGGATGAGTGTGTCCAGGCTACGCTGCACTGGACTTGGGCTACCGTAGATCTTGGGGGACCCAAGCACACTGAAGTCTGACTCATGCCCATGTACATGCACACATGCATGCACAACCATGTTAACCACCTCAATGAAAAGCGAACCCCCTGGTAACAAAACTGCAAAGGAATGGTTCCGGCGTGCACTACTTGGTGATTGGAGAACGAAATCAGGGCCGTTTCATTTCACAAACCGCCAAGGGATTGAGGTTGAGGGAGGAGGGTTTGAGATACATATATGGAGAGATAGATATGGAGAGATAACACTGGGCTCAAGAATCAAATAACAGCAAATCAAATGAGGGGGTGAATAGGTACCTGATTCCTCCTCGTCGTCAACCATGGGTTGTTCTTCATCTTCATCCGAGTGTAACAAATCCCACTGGGGGCCAGCGAATGCATCTTTCTCAGGTTGACTCAGGTGCCTCAAATCACCTGCATGCGGCGGTGAAAAATCACACAACAACATTCGCCTTTGATCTATGGCGAGACATGGATGGCAGTACTGGTGAAACAAAGATTGGGATGGCCTAACTCAATGCATGTCATAGCAGGAATGGATACAGTGGGTGATGCGGACCCCCCCCCACCCCCGGCCGTCCCCCAATGACAAAATGACAAGATCGAAATTCGGCCGACCAATTTTGGCCAGTTTTGACCACTGTTGACTCTTGCAAATTAAAAAAACATTTTTGACCCCCCACCACGTGCATCTTCATGTTCAGTGCATTCAACTGATCAATTTGATGGGCCTCATGGCGTTTGTTGAAAGAAAATGTTTTTGAGATTTTGGACCACTTTTGGCATCTTCGGCGCTGAAATGTATCCTTTACCAGAATAGGGACAAAGGAGTTTTGTAATGGATATTTCGTTGAGATTGGACCCCTCAGAGCAACCCCCCCTCCCCCCCCCCCCACCTCCGCCATAAATGAAAACATCACTACTATATCCATACCTGTGTCATGGTTTTGGGGCCAGCCAGCAAGGCTTCTTGATCAAACTCGCACACTCTGCATTGTTCGGCCAAAAACAAGCACAAAACACCAACCATTCCCACAGGTGCGCCACTGTCCAAGTGGGCAGTGGATGGGATGGGATGAGTGTGTCCAGGCTACGCTGCACTGGACTTGGGCTACCGTAGATCTTGGAGGACCCAAGCACACTGAAGTCTGACTCATGCCCATGTACATGCACACATGCATGCACAACCATGTTAACCACCTCAATGAAAAGCGAACCCCCTGGTAACAAAACTGCAAAGGAATGGTTCCGGCGTGCACTACTTGGTGATTGGAGAACGAAATCAGGGCCGTTTCATTTCACAAACCGCCAAGGGATTGAGGTTGAGGGAGGAGGGTTTGAGATACATATATGGAGAGATAACACTGGGCTCAAGAATCAAATAACAGCAAATCAAGTAAGGGGGTGAATAGGTACCTGATTCCTCCTCGTCGTCAACCATGGGTTGTTCTTCATCTTCATCCGAGTGTAACAAATCCCACTGGGGGCCAGCGAATGCATCTTTCTCAGGTTGACTCAGGTGCCTCAAATCACCTGCATGCGGCGGTGAAAAATCACACAACAACATTCGCCTTTGATCTATGGCGAGACATGGATGGCAGTACTGGTGAAACAAAGATTGGGATGGCCTAACTCAATGCATGTCATAGCAGGAATGGATACAGTGGGTGATGCGGACCCCCCCCCCCCCCCGGCCGTCCCCCAATGACAAAATGACAAGATCGAAATTCGGCCGACCAATTTTGGCCAGTTTTGACCACTTTTGACTCTTGCAAATTAAAAAAACATTTTTGACCCCCCACCACGTGCATCTTCATGTTCAGTGCATTCAACTGATCAATTTGATGGGCCTCATGGCGTTTGTTGAAAGAAAATGTTTTTGAGATTTTGGACCACTTTTGGCATCTTCGGCGCTGAAATGTATCCTTTACCAGAATAGGGACAAAGGAGTTTTGTAATGGATATTTCGTTGAGATTGGACCCCTCAGAGCAACCCCCCCTCCCCCCCCCCCCACCTCCGCCATAAATGAAAACATCACTACTATATCCATACCTGTGTCATGGTTTTGGGGCCAGCCAGCAAGGCTTCTTGATCAAACTCGCACACTCTGCATTGTTCGGCCAAAAACAAGCACAAAACACCAACCATTCCCACAGGTGCGCCACTGTCCAAGTGGGCAGTGGATGGGATGGGATGAGTGTGTCCAGGCTACGCTGCACTGGACTTGGGCTACCGTAGATCTTGGAGGACCCAAGCACACTGAAGTCTGACTCATGCCCATGTACATGCACACATGCATGCACAACCATGTTAACCACCTCAATGAAAAGCGAAACCCCCTGGTAACAAAACTGCAAAGGAATGGTTCCGGCGTGCACTACTTGGTGATTGGAGAACGAAATCAGGGCCGTTTCATTTCACAAACCGCCAAGGGATTGAGGTTGAGGGAGGAGGGTTTGAGATACATATATGGAGAGATAACACTGGGCTCAAGAATCAAATAACAGCAAATCAAGTAAGGGGGTGAATAGGTACCTGATTCCTCCTCGTCGTCAACCATGGGTTGTTCTTCATCTTCATCCGAGTGTAACAAATCCCACTGGGGGCCAGCGAATGCATCTTTCTCAGGTTGACTCAGGTGCCTCAAATCACCTGCATGCGGCGGTGAAAAATCACACAACAACATTCGCCTTTGATCTATGGCGAGACATGGATGGCAGTACTGGTGAAACAAAGATTGGGATGGCCTAACTCAATGCATGTCATAGCAGGAATGGATACAGTGGGTGATGCGGACCCCCCCCCCCCCCCGGCCGTCCCCCAATGACAAAATGACAAGATCGAAATTCGGCCGACCAATTTTGGCCAGTTTTGACCACTTTTGACTCTTGCAAATTAAAAAAACATTTTTGACCCCCCACCACGTGCATCTTCATGTTCAGTGCATTCAACTGATCAATTTGATGGGCCTCATGGCGTTTGTTGAAAGAAAATGTTTTTGAGATTTTGGACCACTTTTGGCATCTTCGGCGCTGAAATGTATCCTTTACCAGAATAGGGACAAAGGAGTTTTGTAATGGATATTTCGTTGAGATTGGACCCCTCAGAGCAACCCCTCAGAGCAGGCATACAATATAACAAATACAAACTGAAGGAGAGACAGGGGGCAAAACTTAAGTTTTTGTGAAAACTTGTGTTTTGCTGGTGTGCATCTGTGCAATCTCAGGCCTGTGCCCCCCTTGTCTCTCCTCCCCTGGCAAGGCACACGTGCACAACTCAGTTCTCACGATATCATGGGGGGAGGTGCCAGTGCGAGTGGCGCCGGCGCGTGCACAGCCCCCCCCCCCCCTACCCCCGCGACCGCACAGTGCCAATGGGTCGTGGTTCAGCTTCTGGAGTGGACCACAGTTTAGAGAAAATGTCGTGGCTGTGGTTCAGGACGTCCAGGGGGCTGGGGTAATTCAGTGCCCGGGAAACAGGGTCCGCTGGATTAAATTCAGACGCCACCCAGCTGACTTGCGCCTGCAGCCCAGACCACCTGAGACAGTGGGCTATGCGTCGTAGTAATCTCTTCTGTGCGGGCGCCCTGATCCTGGCCCTGCCCTGAACTACTTGTATAAGGGAGGCTAGGTTGTCGCCCACGACCTTGGTATGTTGGGACCAGGTGTAGGCCGCTACTTTCAGCACCCTCTCCAGGCCGAATAGCTCGGCGGCTTGTTGGTTACGAATCCACGGCGGTGCTCTCCATACCCTACAGTCACCTGTCGTGTGAATCATGCCAGCAACATACCCACCACTGGACTGGGCGGCATCCACATACACTGTGCGCCCGGTATCATTGTGCACGGGGGGAGGGGGGGGGGCACGCCACGGTCGGGCAGCCATGGCGACTGCCGCCATCATACCTCTCAGGACAGCAGGTGGGGTGTATTTGGACATCGGCGGGCCCCACACGGACCACGCATATGCTCCTGCCAAAAATGGCATGGCCGAGTTGCCTGGTCTGGTGGCCCACAGGGCCTTGCCCAGGAATTGACGCATGCGCTTTTGTCTATACTGTGATGTGGCCAGCCTGACCCAGCTCACTATAAGGGAGGAAACAGAGGGGGCCGAGGAAGCGATAGTGTGCTGGTGTCCGTCGATCTCCTTCCCTACCCATTGGATGCTGGCAGCGGGCCGGGTTTGGGACTTCGGGCTGATGACCCATCTTGCGGGTTCGAGTATGGACACCAGGCGTTGAGTTTCAGTTTCTAACATGGTTTGGGAAGCACAGAAGAGGAGGATGTCATCCAAGTATTGGATAACCACAACTTGAGTAGGGTGGAGGGTGGCCAGGTAGCAACCCAGGAGCTCCTGGGCAAGGGCGGGGCTCCTGGACCAGCCAAATGGGAGCCCAGCGAAGGCATACGTGTCCCCCCCCACCCTGATCCTGAAAGCCGTGCGCTGGTCTGGCGGTAGTTTACATGTGTAGAACATGTCTGAAACGTCCAGCTTCGTAAACCACAGCTGGATGCCACGGGCTTTCATGAGGGCCATGGACGCAGCCAGTTGCTCCACGGTGGGCAGAATCATAGGGGGGGGGGGGTCACCCGCACATCTGTCATTTATAGGTCTACCGTCGAAAAGCAACGCTGCTTTTTCTGCGTTCTTTTTCTGGGCGAACACTGTGCCATTGGGAGGGGCGTCAACCGCCAGCCTGTGGAGCATGCCGTCGTGCTCCATTTTGTGGACCAGCGCCCGGGGATGGGGCCCTGTGGAATCCGGGGCCCCTACCGCCTGTGACTTTACCCACTCCCAGTTGAGGGGGGCGTGCTTGGCCCACAGGTCGGGGGGGATGTCGACAGCCCCAGTGGTGCCCAGTCCCTTCGCCGCAGAGCGTGGGGTGAGGGGTGCGCCTTTGTGTTTATCAGCGGGGGGGCTGGTGTTGGGTGGGGACAGGTCAGAGGCTACCGCGTCGCGGTCAGAAACCGTAGAAAGGGCGGCCGTCATGGTGACGGCCGCCTCGACCAGGAACCCCGCCTCTTCAGCCTCCGCCAAGGTAAGGACAATGACGTCCTGCAGGAGGCCCCTGATGGTTCTGTTACTGCCCCCCCGACTCGCCAGAGCCTCCGACGCCTGGTCCGCCGACCTCATGAGGGGGGGGGTCAGGTGTTCAATTGCCGGGTTTGGACTGCCGCACCTGCAGTGGGTACCATTTTCGGAATCGATCCCCTTTCCGAGGCGCCGCGACCATGTACCCATGGTGTGGGTCTGCGTCTGTCCTGCGTGGGAGCACTGCGGCCTCCCCGCCCGGTTGGAAATATCCGTGAGGTGGCTGGGTCTGTGTTCGCTCTTTTTGTGGTCGCTTGACTGGCGGTGGGGTGGTATAGAACTCCTGATCCCGGCAGTGTTTGGTCCTTGTGATCCGTGCTGGGCCATGTCCTGCCAAGCAGTACTGGTCCAGCTCCCGGAGGGTAGACCCTGTGTCGGCGGTCCCGTCAGAGGCATCGCTGGTGACACTGTCGCCCTCGGACACGTCTGTGCCCGCGTCGGCAGGGGGGTGGGGTTGGCACTCGGCGGCGGAGGTCGGCTCTGACTCAAGGGTTGGCTCGTGGGTACTGTTGGCGTGCAGACCGCACCCGCGGGGGATGGGTGAAAGGGGGGGCTGGCTCGGGCCGGGGGGGTGTTGGGTAGACCAGGGGGGGGGGTAGACATTCCCGCAACAACGCTGGTTTTGCTGTCCTCCCCGCTGCTGGAGGTTCCGAGGGGTGCCCCGGGGTCGCGCTGCAGGTGTACATTGGGCCGTGCGGCCGCGGCAGTTGGCGGCGCGGCGGGCAGGTCCAGGGGGGGGGGGGGGTGCTGGTCGCTGGGGCGTAACTGGTTTGGCGTCTGCGGACTCGGGCTTGGCTGCCTTGGGCTTTGGTGGCTGTGGGGCTGCCCGCTGGGGTGGGATGGGGTCCAGGGGGGGGGGCACCTCGCTGGTCCTCGGATCTTCATTCGCGTCTGTATCAGAGTCGTCCCCGTGGTCGCCACTTGCTGGCTCGGGGCGTGTGACCTCCACATGCGCAGGGGGTGGGGCATATGGTCTGGGGTTATCCTTGAATGCCTGTTTGGGCCATAAGTCCCTGGTGTTGATGCGGACCTTGGTGTACGCCCTGCCTGGCCCTGGGCGCTCCGGGAGGGGCAGGTGGAGGGTGGGGGGCAGTCTCCACGTTGGGGGGTGGGCAGCATAATGCCTGGCCATTTGTGGGCTCCTCCATCGGGCCCACATCTGGAGGCCCCTGGTGGACCCTCCCTGGGCCATGAAGGCCGCGGCTCCCATGCGTTTGTGGCAGTGCCACTGGAGCCCGGCACTGTCAGTGTCCTTGAGGAGTTCACCCAGGTAAAATCGCAGAGATTTCCTCCCCCCCGGGAAAACTAAGGTGAAGTCGTTGGGGCAGGCGGAGGGTGCAGACGTGTTCTCTCCAGGTTTCCAGGTACGGGGACAGGGGAAAGCTGGTGAGCCTGCAGTTACATTTTTCGTCCCAAAATGTGAAAAATTGGGGGGATGAAATGTACGCCCAACAGATGGATTCCAAGTCCCCAACCCTGAGGCAGTACACGACTGCCAGCATGGAGAAAAAGAAAACCCTGGTCCATGCCCAGTGGCCCCAAGCGTTTCCGAGGATCTGTAGGTCGGCTGCCGTGGTCCACCGCTGGGGTTTAAGGTTCCCCACAGTGGTCTTGTCAATGGCCTTTGCATAGACCCACAGGGGTTCGGCTTGGTGGGGGGGGAGGAGTCCCACCTTTTCCAAGGCCCTGAGTCGTGAAATGAGGTTGTGTGCACTGGACCCTCCTCGGTCCCTCTGCGCAATGATCCTGAGGCGCTGTTCGATATGCGGGAGGAAGGGGTCTTCGGGGGGTCGGGGTTTGACTGCACTGTCCACCTCCGTGAGGTATGTTTGCAATGAGGTGGACTTGCAGAACCGGACTTTGGTGGCGAGGAGGTCGGACCCCATGGGTCTTGCCATGGCCGCTGTGGCCAAGCCGATGGCCTGTCGCAGCTGGGCCACTGTGAACGGGGTGGGCTGGGGCAGTCATTGTGGTGCCCGGTGTTGGGGGTAGTACTGCTGGGCTTGGGGCACAGGGGCTGGGGGGTGGGTGGACTGTGCGTGTTGGGGCGGGGGGGGCTGCATATGGGTGGGGGGGGGTACCGTGGTTCATGGGGGGTGGCATGAGCGGCGCTGGTGGGTAGTACTGGTGCGGCGGGTATGGCATGTAAGGTGCTGGGCTCATTTGGGGCATCCCCATATGCATATGTGGGCAGTCTCTCGCCCAATGGCCGGGTTGCCCACACCTGTGACACACCCCTGGTTTATGGTATCCCCCCCCACCACGGAATTGAGGCTGGTACGCTGGGGCCGACACCGCTGCGGAGTGTCGTCCCTGTCGTCTATTGCGGAGTTCTTCATGCACCAGCCGCCAGATCGTCGCGTAAAATCGGTTGGTTCCAAAATCGGTCTGTGGGCTTGCATCCATTTCGACTTTTAGGGCGCTCACTATCGTCTGCTGCCAGACATAGGGTAGGGATTCCTGCAGCAACACCGTCACTTCCTGCACATTAAGGGGTGGGATCATGGTTTGCCGCATTCTCTCGTTCTCGAACCGGACAGCCTGGAGTTGCCTCGCCAGATCGTCGATGTGGCGCTGCTCTACCGCCTGCGGTAGCTCCTGTGGCCATATGGCTGGATATGTGAGCGGCGTCTGCGCTGTCGATGGATCTGGGTGACTTCCTGGGTGTTGTGGCTGCGCGGGTGGCGGCGGCGTTTCCTGTTGGAACCTTTTCTCGGCGAATATGGGGACCAGGCTTTGTCGCATCCTGTAGGCAGCCAAGCAGCGCAATAGGTCCATGCCCGACAGCTCGACCCCAGCCGTTCTCGCAAATTCCGTCAGCGTGTCCTGGCCGATTCCTTGCTTGGTGATGAGCTCGTGAAACGCTATCGTGCCTTCGTTGATCTGGGCCCTGTTTTTGTCGTCCACGTTCTCGAATATCGTGAAGAAGGGCCCATTGGCCCAGGCCCGCCAGTCGAGCATTGTTTGATGCAAGGCCTGTTCTTGAGGGGCGAAGGGGTTCGCGACTGCCGCTGCCGCCGCCGCCGGATTGCGGGATGGTGAGAAGGCGAGCCCCGTGCCCTCCATCATCTCGACAGATGTCTCCAGGCGCCGTCTCACCGCCTAGGGCTCCTCGGATGGGTCGTCCGCCCGGTGCATGTGTACCGCCGCCGCCTCTGGCGCTGCCGCCGCCATCGCTTGCGCGATCTGCTCCGCTGCCGGGCCACCTCCATGAACCATGTGATGCGGCTGTCCACCCCCTGAGGGAACATGGGCAGGCGCTGCCGGTTGCGGCGCCATATGCCCAGCTGGTTCCACCGATGAGGTTCCTGTCACTGGCATGGGGGGGATACAGTATAACAAATACAAACTGAAGGAGAGACAGGGGGCAAAACTTAAGTTTTTGTGAAAACTTGTGTTTTGTAATGGATATTTCGTTGAGATTGGACCCCTCAGAGCAACCCCCGCTCCCCCCCCCCACCTCCGCCATAAATGAAAACATCACTATTATATCCATACCTGTGTCATGGTTTTGGGGCCAGCCAACAAGGCTTCTTGATCAAACTCGCACACTCTGCATTGTTCGGCCAAAAACAAGCACAAAACACCAACCATTCCCACAGGTGCGCCACTGTCCAAGTGGGCAGTGGATGGGATGGGATGAGTGTGTCCAGGCTACGCTGCACTGGACTTGGGCTACCGTAGATCTTGGGGGATGCAAGCACACTGAAGTCTGACTCATGCCCATGTACATGCACACATGCATGCACAACCATGTTAACCACCTCAATGAAAAGCGAACCCCCTGGTAACAAAACTGCAAAGGAATGGTTCCGGCGTGCACTACTTGGTGATTGGAGAACGAAATCAGGGCCGTTTCATTTCACAAACCGCCAAGGGATTGAGGTTGAGGGAGGAAGGTTTGAGATACATATATGGAGAGATAGATATGGAGAGATAACACTGGGCTCGAGAATCAAATAACAGCAAATCAAGTAAGGGGACGAATAGGTACCTGATTCCTCCTCGTCGTCAACCATGGGTTGTTCTTCATCTTCATCCGAGTGTAACAAATCCCACTGGGGGCCAGCGAATGCATCTTTCTCAGGTTGACTCAGGTGCCTCAAATCACCTACATGCGGCGGTGAAAAATCACACAACAACATTCGCCTTTGATCTATGGCGAGACATGGATGGCAGTACTGGTGAAACAAAGATTGGGATGGCCTAACTCAATGCATGTCATAGCAGGAATGGATACAGTGGGTGATGCGGACCCCCCCCCCCCCCGGCCGTCCCCCAATGACAAAATGACAAGATCGAAATTCGGCCGACCAATTTTGGCCAGTTTTGACCACTGTTGACTCTTGCAAATTAAAAAAACATTTTTGACCCCCCACCACGTGCATCTTCATGTTCAGTGCATTCAACTGATCAATTTGATGGGCCTCATGGCGTTTGTTGAAAGAAAATGTTTTTGAGATTTTGGACCACTTTTGGCATCTTCGGCGCTGAAATGTATCCTTTACCAGAATAGGGACAAAGGAGTTTTGTAATGGATATTTCGTTGAGATTGGACCCCTCAGAGCAACCCCCCCTCCCCCCCCCCCCACCTCCGCCATAAATAAAAACATCACTATTATATCCATACCTGTGTCATGGTTTTGGGGCCAGCCAGCAAGGCTTCTTGATCAAACTCGCACACTCTGCATTGTTCGGCCAAAAACAAGCACAAAACACCAACCATTCCCACAGGTGCGCCACTGTCCAAGTGGGTAGTGGATGGGATGTGATGAGTGTGTCCAGGCTTCGCTGCACTGGACTTGGGCTACCGTAGATCTTGGGGGACCCAAGCACACTGAAGTCTGACTCATGCCCATGTACATGCACACATGCATGCACAACCATGTTAACCACCTCAATGAAAACCAAATACCAAAAAATCGTATCGCGAGTAAACTTTTTTTGCTCTAGCTACCAGTGCTTGGTGGCAAAATTGTGGCATTTGAGCGAAATCAAGAAAGGGTGGATCAATCCAATGGAGCTCAATAGTCCCACCTTCGTGATGCAGCGTTGTCCGCAATGAAAACAAGAGGTTGATGTGCTCTGTCACACGCACGCCTCAACAAAGTGCTACAGGATAACCCTCCAAGTGGCTACACAACCCCTGCTGTCTCGGGGCCCAGGGGGGGAATCGGGGAGGAATCAAAATGGCTACAAAACCCCTGCCATCTTGGGGCCCGCAAAGCAGGGATACAAAAAAACACTACATAACCCTTGCCGTTTCAGATCCAGCAAAATGGGAAGAAATCAAACTGGCTACACAACCCAACCCGTCTCAGGGCCCACAGACTGGAGCAGCAAAGGAAGGCTAGATAACTTGTGCTGTCTTTGGGTCCGCAAAGCGCAGCGAGATCAAACTGGCTACAAAACCCCTGCCATCTTGGGGCCCGCAAAGCAGGGATACAAAAAAACGCCACCGAACACGCGACTGTCTGGGAGTCTGCAAAGTGGGGAGAAACCAAAGTGGCTGTCTAGCCCCTACCGTTTCTCGGCCCGCGAAGCGGAATGCAAAGAAATGCTATATAACCCTTGCCATCTCGGAGTCCTTAAAGAGGGAAAAAGGGACTACATAATCCTTGCCGTCTTGGAATCTGCAAAGGGGCAGAATATGAAGTGGCTACATAACGCTTGCTGTCTCAAAGAAATGGGCCCTACAATGTCGGGGGCCCGCAAAATGAGAATATAAAAGCGACATATACCAGCCATCTCGGGGCCCACAATGCGGGGAGAAACAAAAATGGCTACATAACCCCTGGTAACAAAACTGCAAGGTTCCGGCCTGCACTACCTGGCAGGCTAGCCTTTTTAGGTATACACGCAAAGACGTACAGAGAGCAGGTGTGCCACCCCATTATGAAACGTCCCAGCGTCGAGAACGCAGCACATACACAATTAGCGTGGTGCAATGCTTGCCTCTGTCTTGGCGGTTTGTGAAATGAAACAGCCCTGATTTCGTTCTCCAATCGGGTGCATCTTGATACTGTGCACACCTGAACCCTCGGGGAAACCAGAAGCGGATGGATTGGGGTTGAGGGAGGAGGGTTTGAGGGAGAGATAGATATGGAGAGATAACACTGGGCTCAAGAATCAAATGACAGCAAATCAAGTGAGGGGGTGAATAGGTACCTGATTCCACTTCGTCATCGTCGTCAACCAGCAAATCCCATCGGGGGCCGGCGAAGGTACTCTGTCTCTCAGGCCCAGGGTTGGTTGGTGCATGTTGCATGCTGCCTGCATGCGATGGTGAGGAGCTGCGCACATTCTCGGTACATCTCGCCTACACCCCATACCTCCAGCACATACCGCACACAAAGCATTGCCCCCCCCCTCCACTAGTTCCACCACATGCTGCTCTCCGCTACTCCCCCTCCTCCCCCTGTTTCCACCTAGCCGCACCTCCCAGCTCAACCACATTGAGCAGCAAAGCGTCGATACATGGCACACCCGTGTTTTTTTGCAGAAACACGAAGCAATCCCATGCGGCACAGTGCGCCATGCCCAGGAGTGTAGCACTGCCGCACAGCGGATGCACAGCCCCTTGGTCCAATCTACAACACTGCGATTTGCAGACCAGTTATTTGGCAGAGAATCCTGTGACTGGACTTCAAACCTCACAAACACCCTACTTTTCAGGCATATGGATATGCAGAGCCATTGGGTTGTGATGTGATAGAGGTTGGGAATGATGCTCTTTTAAACCCAATGCTGGGGCCTCTGTGTAAGGGCTGGGTTTGGATTGCGAGAGGTTGAGTGGCGGTGCGGTTGTGAGGGGGCAAAACTGTGGGGTTGGAAATATGAGTGCAGAGCTGCGTCAATCGGGGCTACGTACAATGCAGGCTATGGGATGTAGGCTGTCACTGTGTATCGACGGGGAAAACCACGGCTGAACCAAAGACTAATCCTGGCTCATGTCTCCAACCACTTGTTCCAAGTGGCCCGAGAGGGCTGCGCGCAAAATATGGTACATCTTCCGCTAGCGTTCTTGATGCGGATGGTTGAATGCACGGTCACCCGCGCATTGACTCAGAGGTGCGTGTATTTCTTTGTGCTAGTACTGAATACCAAAGCTGTGTGTGCTTTGAGGGGAGGGTGTCTTACGCCGCCTCACGTGTCTTTATTTCTTTAACCCAAAGGTAGCAGCTCATTTGAGTAGCGACCGTGGTGACACCGGCCTTACGCCTCAAATGGGGCGGAGGAACCCTATCTACGAACACTCTTGTCATCTTCGGCTCCATGTACCACATAGAATGGTGGCCAAAACAAAGCTGCACTGGCAGACTGTAGTTGAGGATTCAGCATTGCACTCTTAAGGTGTTGATAAATCGTCCAATGTATCCTTACCCAGTTCCGGCACATAGCAAACTACTTTTTAGGACAGACTTTTGAGGGTCGCCTTGTGGGCGACGCTGCAGAGGTGGTGTACAGGGCACCACCTGATCCTTCGTCGTTATCATGGGCTGCCAACAAGTGCCGTGCGGGGTTAGCACACAGCTCCGGCATAGGCTTTGCGGCTCCACCTGCGCAGGAAAAAGTCAGTCACAGTACTTTGACGGCCTCTCGAGTTGCACTGATGGACTCCCACGATTTGGCGAGGCCCCTTGAGTTGGGGATGGACTCCCATGCTTTGGTGTCGCCCTTCCAGTTGGGGTGATGGACTCCCAGATTTTGGCGTGGCCCATAGACTTGGGTAATGGTCTGGCACCCTTTGACGTGGCCCGTTGAGGGGGTATGATGGACTCCCACCATGCACACGCCACCGAGGTACCATAAGGTGTCGGTTCCATACCAAAGATGCAATGGCTGCTAGCCCCCTCTCCAGCACCTAAACTGAGCATCTCGTCAAATGCGTGTGAGTTGCACCAAAATGAGAGCCGACACTCCAAAACAGGACCATCAAACCACATCAAAGCACAGAGCAAGGAAGAATTGGAACATTGGAACAGAGGAGGGGCCGTTCCTGGCTCGCTATATCCAACAATATCCTGGCCAAAATCAACCTGTTTGGGACATTATGAGACTTACGGCGGGCCCATTGGGGGCATTATGAGACTTCCCTGTATGGGTAGTATGTGGAAGCATTTAGGTATGAGACTTTTTTGGGGGACATTATTACTTTGTCAATACTGCTTTACTCCTACTTCTACACTTCTTTGTGCATTTCCTCCGACCCCCCAAGAAAACCGCTTGATCTGGGAGCGGAAAGGGCATCAGAAGGGGTGTGAACAATGAACGCGGAGTAGGTGTTGGCACTTCCGGTTGAAAGCAGTTGGGTGCTCTCTGCAGAGGCATGCCTCTCGGCTGTAGATGGCCCATACGACTGGCGGTTCAGCTACTCGCCGTTCACTGGGTCATTTGGTTTCTATGTTGACCGGACTCTCAGGAACACATTGGAATGTGCTGCTGGCGATGTACGTCAGCTCGCATCTCTTGACGAGGACCTGTAGGTAAGTAGATGGGCTTCCCTTGTCAAACTTTTGTGAAGCGGGTTCGGATGTGGGCGCAGGCTGTCACCCGCCGTGTTGCGGTGCTGCCCCTTTATCAGGGGGTCTTAATGCAGCCCCATAGTAGAGATAGGGGGGGGGGGCTGGGGGGGCTGAACTGGCTGCATCTGCCCTTGCCCCCCCCTGCTTGGGAGGGGGGGGGAGGGGGGGGTCTGAGACCTATTTCAGGTGATCCAAGCAAAGGTGTATGCGGAACCTTTGGTAAACCTACCCTGTTTAACACAGCCACCCACCAAGAGCTACTGGATTGCAACCACTCAAGAGCACATAACTTCAAAAAGGGAATGGGAAGGAGGGATGATGCAAATTGGTGCGAGGAAAAGGCACTGTCGCATACTACTGTCAGAGCGAGAACCTACTGCATATCCGCTTTTCGGCCTATTGGCTGCAAGCATACAGTACAGCATGAAGAAAATATTGCGGGTCTGCAGAAAGTTTGCGAGTTGAAAATTTTGGAGAGAGGTGGAGGGCTTTGGTGCCGGGGGCGGCTGCCAACCGTGGTACGAGGGTGTGTCAATTTGAAAATACGGCAATCGGAACTTTTTGATGGGGGATCCGTGCCTATGTGCCTTGTATGGATCCTGTGGCTTGGGCTAACATGTGCACACACGGGGCCAACGGTTGCTGAATGGCTGTAGGGCTGCACTGCTGCCGTGGGGATGTCATATCAAACACTGCAATTGTGCCTAGAGTGTGATGGTGTGGCTGCCACGCATGTTCGTGGAATTGATTGGCTCCTTGACAAGGCGTGAGACAAGCATGACACGCAAGCATGTACGGAGGTGCTCGACATACTCGGAGCGCCCTTCACTTTCGGCTTCGCTTTGGACCCGGAAAGAGTTTGAGAGGCCTTCCTCGAATCCTTGTGTTTCGGTGACTTGGGTGTCTCCGGTGACTTCGGCCTCTGACCTGATTTCGGCGTATTCGACCTTGCGGTTTTAGGCGATTTTGGTCTATTGGGAACGTTCTCCGCTAGTGTCCTCGACTTCGGATTGATCCGGGTCACCGCCAAGCGTTGCATTAGTGCGGTCGGCGAAGATGGGCTTGACCGCGGACGTGGGTGAATGCGAACAACGGGGACTGTTCTAGGTTGCGTAAGGGCGGCCGAGCGATTGACGAGGATACTGTTACGGGGAGACTTCGGTGTGGCCGTGCGCGGGCTACTTACACGCGAGACCGTCGGTGCGGTCGTGCGCGGGGTGCTCATTGGCGAGACCGTCGGTGCGGTTGTGCGCGGGGTGCTCATTGGCGAGGTCATCCGTACGGTCGTGCCAGGAGTACTGATAGGCGAGGTTGCCGGTGAAACCGTGTGGAAGCTGCCATTAGCCAAGACGGTACGGGCGCCTGCATGGGAGGTGGATTGGAGCTCGTTCGTCTGCTCGCATGTATAGCACGTCGTGCAATTGTTGTTGTGGCCAACCTTGCTCATCAATGGAGCCCGACAAGTGACACGGGGAAGAGGTGTGATTGGGTGGGGGGTGGTAGACGCCGATGAATTTCACTCCTCACCATTTGTAATAATTGCATGCAAACACAAACGAGCTCAAAATGCACATGGTATAACCATTCTCGTCAAGACCTATGGGTAGTTCATGCTTTTGCAAGAGTTTGTCCTCACAATTCTTGAGTCTTGGGTTTAAGTATAGTATGCCACTTCATGTTCCATGGCAAAACCATGTCACCGTGTGTCTTGTCGCCAGAAGGATGAATGAACTTGTGAATCACTTTGGCTCTTTTACAACACCACGTCACAAATTGCACTTCGAACAGTGGTTTCCAAGCCATGTCTATGCTTTGTTTCGCTTTGGGCGGCCTTCACCGGAAAGGCGCAAAAGGAATTTCGTATCCCAAGAGCAGCGTTGTCATGGCAAACCCCACAAATGCAAAAAATGAGTTGTGTTTGTCTACGGGCTCGGTTGACCGCCTCGTGTGCAACGAACATTGTGCCATTTACTTGTGCTAGTCAGGTTGCGGTTGAAGCATTGGGGTAGAGTTGACCTCGGGACGCGGCGTGGGCTCGAAGTTCTTTGTTCCCTCTCTCGAGCTTTTCGCTCACTTTCTCAATGCGGATTGGGCGTACGGCGGGGCGGGTCGTTGCGAGCCTTGGGGTATCGATGTTGGGAATTTTGGATGGTGGCAAGCTGCCAACTCGAATCGAGCCGACAACATTTGATGTCGGCTTCGCTTTGGCCTGAGATCGTGCTACAGTAAAGGAACCATGGTAGCAAGGGGCTCCTTCAGACATGCAAATGCTTCTAAATGACGTGCAAAGGATGGGGCAACCTTACCGCATGTGCGCGACTCATCCCGGTACCAAACCCGAAAATCCCAAGCGTTTAGCCCCCGAAGAAATTTCCACAGGTAAATGGACGACGTGATACATCGAGGGTTCGGCGTCTCGTTCCCCAAGAAGTGGCCTCCAAACTCGGTGTAAGGGCGAAGTGCGGGACTAAAAGCGAGACTTTCAACAAAGGGTACATTTTCCCGTTTTTGATGCTTTTATGCACCGCCCGCCAAAGCAAAAGATCTCGAGCAACACAACACTTAATGAGGGGCCCAAGGCGCTTGGTGCAGCTGAGATACGGCGGTGGGTTTGGGGTCCCCCCCAAATAGTTTTTGGAGGGCAATTTACGGGATGGCCTGAAGGCCGTCTTTTTAAGTGCAATGATGCCGCCGGAGCAGAATGGGACTGCCAACCAATTTTGGAGAAGAACTGGTTGAAGTAGAACTCAATACTCTGGTGTCCAAAATAGAAGATCAGCAGAGGGCTTATGGTGAGGGTACGCTAGAGGGAAATGCAGTATAAAATTGCTACGCCCGGAGGCATCCGGACGTGTGCTTTGAGATGCACAATACATGTAGCTGAGATACGGCGGTGGGTTTGGGGTCCCCCCCAAATAGTTTTTGGAGGGCAATTTACGGGATGGCCTGAAGGCCGTCTTTTTAAGTGCAATGATGCCGCCGGAGCAGAATGGGACTGCCAACCAATTTTGGAGAAGAACTGGTTGAAGTAGAACTCAATACTCTGGTGTCCAAAATAGAAGATCAGCAGAGGGCTTATGGTGAGGGTACGCTAGAGGGAAATGCAGTGTAAAATTGCTACGCCCGGAGGCATCCGGACGTGTGCTTTGAGATGCACAATACATGCATAATACTGACAATATTGGCAGTGGGATACTTGATTTGGCACCGTGGACGAGCTTCTACGAACATGCTGCGTGGAGGGTAGACTTGGGCCGTGGAGGCACATGGATACGTGTAAAGGCGGATCGCGTACAGGGGTATGGGTGCAGCACAGGGACTACGGGCGGGCGAGAGGGGCAAATTTGTAGAGGGTGGACTGCCAAGGGCAACCTCGAAACTCCAGCACAGAAGGGTTAAGCAGGGAGCAGGTCAGAGATGAGGCCAGGGTACCAGGTCCAGCGCCATTGCCATTGCCAGGCCTTTGTTTTGTTGTCGTTGTGCTCGATGGAAAAAAAATACAAAAATGCGTTGGTGCACGCCCGTTGTGAGGTTTCCCGGATATCGATCTCACCCGACTCGTCCACATGATGCGGTTATACCCGAACCACTAGAGTATCCACCGCACGGTATCTACTGCCAAATTCAGCATTCATCAACCCATAAATTACATTTTCCAGTGACCGATATCGCCCCAGCATTCAAAATTACATTCTCTGGGCACACAATCCGCAAATTTCGACCCCGGGCATTACCGAATCAGCAGCCGTCTCAGTGCAACCACACGCTCCCCGAAACGAAAATGAATTTAGGGAGGATTAGGGCAGAATACTCTGATTTTTCTATTTGAGACCCTAGAGTAGCGTAATAGGCAGTGTTGAATTTATTGATGAATGTACCGTCCCAGTGGGGCGGTGGGCGTTCTCTTACTATTGCCCAAGATTCAACGGCAAGGGGTTCGGGTTTACAAAACTGGAGGATTTGCTCAGGCACCTTCCCTAATCACCCCACTCTTGGTGACCCACTCCGTGATGCCCATTGGTCCCTTGCTGCTCCCTGTGGAAGCGTGCGCAAGATGTGATACACAAAAGTGTGGTGACCATGAGGAGATATGAGAGGGCGTAATGCATGGCAACCCGAAAAGCATTTTCCTTCAAGACACCTCTCCAGCATTGAACTTGAATTTTGGGCCATTGGGTGGCGCAACGCGTTCTCGTTGTTGTCCCTGCGACAGTGTGGTGTCCACATTGAGAAAAGCTCTCAAAATCAAGGTCGATTGCTTTGTCTGAAACCGTCACGCGGTGCAATAAGTGTGTGCTTCGTTTTGCCCTTATCTCGTAGCATGTCACGGTATCAAGATCGTGGAACGATGGACGAGCCGCATAGTTCACGGCACCGATGCCGTGTTATTGGCGGGGGGCTCTCGTCAACCATGCCTCATGTTGGGTTTTTTCTGTGTGTTGGCTGTGACGTTGTGGGTTGGCGTCGTGATGTCGTGCGAGAGTCTTCCGTCTTGAAGTCGCCGGAGGGGTCGGTGCCAAATACGAAGTGTTTGGATTGTGCCATTTTTGCGCGTCATTTTGTTGAATTTAGCGAGCTATGTCTGTTCAACACATGCGGCAATGTTAGAGCGGTATGTGGCAAGTATCCTTGCGACATACATCGGGAAGTATGTCAGCAACCTTAATAAGGACCAATTGAAGGTTAGCATATGGCATGGCGATGTTTGTGTTCGCAATTTGGAGTTGAAGAGTAATGCATTGGACTCGCTACGGTTGCCCGTATCGGTGCATCAAGGTTTGTTGTGTAGGGGACCGCACGTATTCCTCGTGGTGTATCGACAACTCCCACCCGTCGCCACGGATAGGTCGGAGGAATTGTATTTCGAATCTCTTGCAAGATGTTGCGACGCGCAAAAGCTTCTATGTGTTTCGTCGTACAAATGCCGCAACACCCCCAACAAAACTCCCCTGTTTGTTGTTGCCATGCCGGAACAAAAGTGCATCCAATTGGCCCGTGTATTCGTCAAAGCCGGCTCATATCGCGTTGAAGACTGCAATGATACCATGGCCGTGAAGTTCGGTCCATGATGGTGTATCTTGCGGTGTGCTCAAGGCACTACTAATGAAAGTCCCCCAGAAAGTTTAGACAAATCGATCCACGTCTCCCGTAAGCTAGCATAGCCTAACAAATCTCCATATTCCTAACAATGTAGTTTTTGCAACTCCTCGTCGGAGTGCTCGTGCCGCGAGACTCAGAAGGAAAGCACAATGGTCGCCTTTGGTTATGGACCGAATTCCTTGTCGTTGGCGTACTACTGGAGGTGGGATTTCTTTTGTTGAGGCTATTGGTCCGTGAGAGCGAACGCATTGCCGCATTTTTTGGAGCGATCATCGGATACCAAGACCGGCTAAAGCCCCTCCACGTTACATGCCAATGTGGCCCCCAACCTTGCCATTCGCGCTTCGCAACGGCCCTCGGTCCATCGTGAATGATCGTGTTGTGCTATTGCTCACATTTCATGTATGTGAAGGGCACACATTCCAATGAGTTAGGGCGAAAACCGAAAAACTGTGTCTCAGGTTTTTGTCGGGCATCCCTATCGTTGGGGCTGTACCTTCTATGCAACTGCAGTGCTCTTGCTCTGCGTGCCCGTGTTTTGATTGTTTTGATACCAACAACTGACGTGCCCACGTCGTAGGGTTCTTCGGATGCCTTCGGATGACGATACCCTGGAACCGACTACAAAGCGAGCCGGTGGTGTTGGAGATCGATCAAGTCCTCCTGGTCATCCGCCCCAAGAAGTCCCAACCGTGGAACGAGGAAGAAGAGAAGCGCTACGAAAATGAGCACAAACAGTATCATTTAGGTCTCTCTTTGCGCACTCCTAGCTTTGGCTTTGGACATCGTGCTACTGTCTTAGCGATCGTGCAAGCACGCCCTACATTGGTGGTTGGGGTATCTAGATACTCTCGAGATTGTACCTCACGGACCGAGAGTACATTTAATGGCGAAGAACGAAGTGTTCGATCCACGTTTATTAGTTCGGCTCTCAAGTGTTGCTCGTCATTTGTGGTTGCCACACCAACTTCGGCAAGTGCACCATCCGTACACGACCGTTGTAAGGGTAGGGTTGCAACACCGTTGCGCAACCTTTGCATGACGTTGCATGGCAGTTGCGCCACTAGCATGGCCCTTGCATGAGTCCTTAATCAATCAGTAGGCTTTCGCGCCAACAAACATCTCACCACACAGGTGAGAAAGACCTTGAAATGTCACATTCCGTGGGGGAGTTGCACGAAGAGCCCTTGTAGAAGAGCACTCGCCGTTTCGGCCGTTTGTCTGCAAATAGACCCTCCTTTGTTTAAGTCGCTGGACAAAAACAAGAACAAAGAGGACCTCCCCCTGCCACACTACAACGGACCAACTCAAGTTTAGACGTTGCGTGGCAACCAAGCAAAACTGTAGGGTCCAACATCCCCCAATCTTGGTCGTTGCAACATCAGTGGAGTGCTAGGCGTTTGTTTGCATGCTAGTGGTTGATGCAACACACTTTTCAAACCGGCACGTCTCCGAGGAAGCGCACGAAGGAACTCTCCATATGCCAACAGAAACTAGGTGTATCGAAAAGCAAGCGCCGAAGCCTTTGGAGGAACATCCGGAGGTGCGGCAGCTCTGCTAGGGTTGTCTTCCGACCGTCAGGCCGGGTGGCGGCCTGTGTGGATGCATTCGGACACACGCGGACTTACCCAGGCGGGGGTCTAAGCCGCCACAGAATGAACGAATGAATGAATTGCTGGATTCAAACCCCCCTGCTGATGGTCCCCTTGCCCGCTTTGCATTGGTTCGGAGGGCTCTGGCAAGAATCCTCCTTCAGTGGTGGTTGATGCGGTCATGGGCGCTGATCACTTCCGATCCGACCTCGGAGCCGTCCATGGATGCCACTGTGAACACTTCAGCGCGTCCAAAACAACGTGACTTGATTGCATGATTCAACGCGGGATGGCAAAGGATCGACCATATGTGGACACAGTTGTTTTGCTGAGTCTCAGGGTTCGCAAAGGGCAAGTAACGCAGTGCTGGTGCCCCAGGTGGCCAGGTGGCCGAACACCACATAGATTCCCAACCGTAGTCGTCGGTTGAAACCCGGGGGGGGGGGTCCCAAGGAAAGTTGACGTTGCTCAAATTTGGGGGAGGGAAGGACGAGAGCGATTGGAAAAGTGGCTGTTGCGGGCCGAGAGATCAGTTTGTCTTTTGGAGGTGCAACCTCTGCAAAGGCCACACAGACATGCAGGGTGGAGTTCATAGGGTCATGGTCCCAGGTGCGCGGCAGTCCCCAGTTGATGCGTCGTCCGTGCAGATCTATTTGAGGCGGCCCGTGAGACGAAGCAGGCGCAGTTCGAGGCCCAGTCCACTGCAGACCAGGCACCGAGCGCGGAAGAGGGTTATGGCTCGTACTACGGGGCGGGTTTCTTCAACCGCCTGAGGGATGTGATCCTCAACAATATACAAGTCAAGGTATGTGGAACTGGTTTGAATCAGCGGCCCAAGGCGCAGCCACTCAACTGCCTGTGGTTGGCCAGTGTGGCACTGCTGTGACCGCCGCAGACACCCGCCAAAAGCGTGCACGTGCACCTCGCTGGGCCCCAGGAGTGACGCCCTCGGATGACCCCGCCCCCATTCCGCTGTCCGAGACTCGGTGGGACGCTTTGTCCCCACACGTGGCCTACGGCTACGATGAGGGCGCTACAACCAGTATGTGGTTGGGGGATATGGGTGTCGAGAGGGTCGCCGATTCGGCGGGGGAGTGGCCTCTGTTGGATTCGGGTGTTATAGACCCCGACTCCCAATTTACGCTGGTTCCCGTTACGATCAACCGCCTCTCGGGTTCTCCTTTGGGTTCGGCTAAGAGGCTCAGCCCAGGAGGGGGCCTGTGCCTTAGCCGTTATGGATGCTGAGTGCTTAGTCTGGGAACTGACTTACCAAACCGGTCCAGTAATTTATCTCTGTGAACCTCGGTTCCTGGCCATTGTTCGTCGGCCTGGATCACAGACTAGACGTTTCGACTGAACCGAACTCTACCAGACTGCAGGGGGCAATGCCTGCTCTGGCGCCCGCTGCTCCGCCCACTAACTCCACCCCTCTTTCGGTGCGTGCCGTCCACACTACGGGCACCGCCGACATTGCCCGTGCGCTTACTGAAGCGCTTCATGTTTTGAACCCGTATCGACAGGCTGTGGTCAACACGGCCTCGAAGGGGCCTGTTTTTTCAGGGAAGAGGGAGGACTATGTGCAGGTTGGTGGGTTTTTGGGCAAGGCTCTGTGCCAGAGCCTTGGGCTGGACTGTGGGTTGGGGCAGTGCTTTGCGTGCGCCTCAGTCAAGTGCTGCCACATGGGACTCCTGCAAGGCCTCCATCTGGAAAGCGCCTGTTGTCACTGTGCAGATCAAGTCTGTCCACGCGCGGTACGAGGACCCTGATGCCGGGAATTCGTTCGCATTGGGGGTAATGTTCGAGGACCTCTCCTGTGTGTCAACGGATTTGAATTGGAATCCCACGTTTCTGACAGTATGCCCACTGCCCACCGCTGGTGCCAAACGTGAGCGGGAAGTTGTTGAAGGGTGTAGAGTGAGGGCTGCTGCAAGGTGTCGGGTCGAAGCTTGTCTGGCGTGTTGTGGACGGTTGTTGAGAAGTTTTGAGGGTGTTACGGGGTGCTGAAGGTATGTTGAAGATATTGAGTCTGACCATAGTAGCATTCTCATGTAGTCTACTTGACCTGATCCGGTTTCTATGTTTTATGTCAGGGTGACCAGGAAGGACAAGGGGTTGTGTAGGAAGAAGTGTGACTCAGATTGTAGCAGGTCAGATGAAGGCCATGGGTGAAGTGATTCCGGGGTGCAATGTGTTGTGTTGCACGTCGAATTTCTCCGTCGGTGCTCTCAATGGCAGGCCATTGATATCTGCTCAGAAGCTGGCTTGCTTTTTGGACGGAAATGGTGGCTTGCATTGTGCTTAATTCTTCAGCTGCATTAGCTGGGAGCCCTAGTGCAAGCAACCAAGGAAATGGGTGCCCACAGTTTTCAGAGGTGTATACACTGGCAGAATTCAAGCTGAGAATGCGGGCGGGAGCATGCTGCAGTTGCATTCCTCCAAGCCTCAGCCTCAGCCGCATGAAGTGATTGGACACGGAGGGTTGGTGTGGGTTGCTGAGGGCTGTTGTTCAGTGCATGGTCAGTGGGCTGTTCAGGCTGTACAGGGTCATCGAGGATTGCAGAGGGTTGTAGAAAATGGCCAAAGTGTTGAGTGTTGAAGTTGGTGGAGCTGTTGGACATTGGGAGGAAAGTGGACGATTTTCGCAGGTCGAACGGGCTGTCGCGGGGGAGAAGGGTTTTTGTGTTTGTGAGTTCTGCCCGTTGCCGATTTTGGCCTGGGCTCTGTACGCCCCACCTGCCTTTAGGAGTCCGGGGCGTTCGTTCACAAGCTGTTGAGTCTGCAGAAGTTCTCAGTCTATGCGTCCAAGTGCCCCAAGTCCCAGCTGCTCTCTGAACAAGATGGTCTGACTGCCGACGAGTGGAGAGCGGTATGATCCAACCTCCGATCACGTGTCAACGGTCTATCAACCTTCAAGCCTCGCCTTGTCTGCAGTGTTGCAGCTTAAGGGCTCTGAGCTTTGCAGCGTCCGTTCCCCCTTGCTTTTGGTGCTCTTGGGCACAGGAGCGGCGATGGGGCGCCCGGGTTCAGGGTGCAGAGCTGCAGGGGTGAAGGTATGCAGGTCCCAAGGGGATGGGCGCAGGGAGGACACAGGGCGCCAGATTTGGCAGTGCTTTGCGCCTGGGACATGGACGTAATGGAGGCATTGCCTGCATTGTGTGCTCTCTTCGCGCGGAGTCCGCTCACAATAACATCTGATGATGACCAGGGCTGGGCAGCATGGAGCCTTCGCCCTGGAGGGATCCCAAAGAACAGGGCGCCGTTGGGTCAGTGAGACAAGGAACCCTGTCAATAATATGTGGGATAGGAAGTGCCGCAATGTACGGAAGGATTTATACTGCTCACTGCACAGTGCAGTGCAACAGTGTGTAGACAAATTTACACTGCCCACCACCCAATGCAGTGAGGCAATGTACTGAAGGATTGACACTGCCCATTAACCTCTGCAATGACGCAGTGTACGGAAGGATTTACACTGCCCACTGCCCAGTGCAGTGGTGTAGTGAAGGATACCCACTGCCCACTGCCCTGTGCAGTGCGACAGTGTGCTGAAGGATACCCACTGCCCAATGCCCGCTGCAGTGGGGCTGTGCACGCCACAACACAACACAACACAACACAACACAACACAACACAACACAACACAACACAACACAACACAACACAACACAACACAACACAACACAACACAACACAACACAACACAACACAACAAAACAAAACACAACAGAACACAACACAACACAGCACAACACAGCACATTATATAAGCATCTTCCCTGGGTCCATATTCTACTGCGCAGTTTCCCAGGTTCGTGCAAGGGAGATACCCAGGGGGCAGTCCATACCTTAATGCTCCCAATACCCCTTCCGTGCGCCCAATTGTTTCTGTTGCCGCTTGGCATTTGTGGAAGGTGTCCGGAACCCCCTTTTTATGGTTGCCCTGAACCATTTTGTCCTTTGACTTACTTTGTACATGGCATGTCAGGTTGGGCTGGCAACTAAAGTGGTGCAGGTTGCCCTCTGTTGACACTCTCATCATCTCTATGGACATGGAAAGGCCCATGGTGCGCCTCTTGTCTTTAGGAGATGCTGAGGCTGATCAGTGCTGAGACAGACCACCAGCTCCTGACGCCTTCGGATACCAGCATGAAAGTCCGATACCAGCAGGGTGGAAGTATGCGTGAGGGAAATCAGTGGGATGAGGTTGTTTAAGGTGACACCAGCAAGTTGTAAGAATAATTGATGGGGTGGAGGGAGGGAAGATGGTGGGATGGGGGTATGGGAGGAGGGAAGATGGTAGGATGGGGGTGTGGGAGGTGATGGCAGCAGGGTCGAGTTGTGAGGGAGGGAAGGTGGTGGGATGGGGCCGACGTCAGATACAGGCTGGGCCTGGGTGCCCGAATTCTGCTGAAGCACAGCTGTGCCTCTGTTTGTCCTGCCTGGACTTTTCGTGATCCCCCTTACTGGCATGGGGTGACAGGGAGGATGAGGAAATTAAAGAGGATCTTGGAGAGGAGCAGTGGGTAGGACTGGCCAGCACGGGAAGGGCCCCACTCAGGCAAAGCCCCTAATTCTTATGCTCCCAGATCTAGATCTGTCCAGCCCCCGAGTTGATGTGGATGCGGTGCTGAATCAAGTCAAGATCTGTTTGGAGCGCCAGCAGGTCCTTTGTCTGGCCCGACTTGTTGAATAGCAGGGGTTTCTCGCGTGTTGTGCGCCATCCTGCACCAGGGTGTGGTGAATCGCAATGCCTGGGAAGCACTGTGCACCGGGCTATATTGGCGGCGCGCGACGGTCGATCGTTAATCAACGCTTAGTGGTCAACTGACTTTTGCTTGCAGTTGGCATACCCCACCAACCGCTGTCGGGCTGACAGCCAACCTGCTATTTGCCACACACCTGCTATTTGCCACACACCCTTTCCGCTCTGGGCTTCTGGACATCTCAGGACAGCAGGTAGTGAGGCTTCCTTTGTAGTGCGTGGGTGGGGCCAAATCAAATCGCGTGACGTTGTGAAATCAACCCGGCCGTGAGACAGCACCTTGGGCATTTTGGGGGGCATGCGGGGTCGGATATGCCAACTTTTTCTTTGGGGGGGGAACCTGAGACCTTTTTTTCCTCTTGTTTGGTGCTTGCAAAACATGGCGGCCGCGCGCGCGGGGGGGGGGGGGGGCTGGTAGGTGGGGGTTGCCCCAAAATCAGGAATTTTGGGGAGTTTTTCAAACCCGAGCCCGACGGTTGTGTTGGACACCCTCAATTCCCAGGACTACATGGGCTGTGCATGACTTTGGGTGCTGGTGCAGATTCTGGCCATTTTGGGGTGAAAAAAAGGTTGTGAAAACGCCACTTGGGGGTCTCAGTCACCCTCTGTGATGCCTTGTCAAAAGAGGTGGGGCTGCAAGTGTCATGGTGCTTCCACTATTGAAGGTACAAAGTCACGGAAACAATATTGGGCTACCCTAGGGCCCTGTGGTGCTCTTGGGAAGTTGGGCTGGTAGATTTGTGACAGTACAATGGTAATTGGACGCAAAAGGACATGTATTGCAGCCTCTCGCCCGGCGTTGGGCCCATAGTGGGCCTGTTGGAAAGCCTAGAAATCACTTTTACACAGGAAACATGGTTGACACTGCATGTACTTTTGATATCATGGCCACTCGGGATAATCAAAAACCATATAAGGCTATTTTGCAGATGTGACTCTTTGGCTACCCAGTCGGTAGCCATGAAGGAGCTCTAAGGTTGCCGATGATACTTTTTTTTGCAGGGGGGGTTGCTGTGGTTTGAATTTCAGACTTCAATGTTCGGGAGGAGGGTCAAAAATGTGCTTTCCCAAACCGATTTTTTATATCTGGTCCGCCGAAAATGATCAAAAATATTTTGTGAAGCTTTCTTTGGCCTCTATGTACGGTTTTAACCCGCCTTTTTTTTTGGCGACCAACAGTGGTGGCTTTCTAAGATTGCAATTTGGGACCTCCGCTTTCAGCCTGAGGGGGTCAAAAATATGAGTTTTCAAAATGATTTTTTTTATCCTGACCATACAAATGATGAAAAAACACTTGTACAGCTTCTCCCTCCCGGTTTGTCTGGTTGTCATTCATATTGGCCACCAAGAGTGCGGGGTTGGGGGGTGGCCCGTTAGGATTTGAACTTGTGACCCCCGAGCCACTGGGTTGAAATACAAGGATGTGGGACGTCGACTTGTAGTTGCCATTGGCCCAATGCCTTGTGTGGTGATGCGATGGAATGCACGAACGCATAAAAGAGTGAACCCTGTGCAGATGCACGATTCGACCCACTGCTATACATGTTTCCCTGCTGTTTTTTTCTGTGGGACAAGTTTTGGGCTTCAGTGTGAAGCTGCACCACCTGCAACCGAATGTCACCTTCTGAAGAAAGGGGGGGGGGGTGGCTTGCTGTGACCAGGTTGCGGGGGAAGGGAAGGGCGTCCGCTAATTACACTAAGGAATCTGGAGATGTGCACTACGCGAAGCGCCATCGAAGGTCATTCCGTCGAATTCCGAAACCCTACAATTCGCCATCCAAGGTTTTGGCTCACCGACAAACCAAAGTTTGAGTACCGTATCCACATACGTTTGAATGGGCAATTTTGTGATCCTTACTATTTGCTTGTGCGTTCCCACTCGGAGGGTCAGTGTACAGTGAACCAGACAGTGTGCCATATGTACCAGGTCGTTTGTACCCGCTGATGCGACGCCCTAAGGGCCTTACCACCACCACTCATCTAGAGCATACCACAGCGTGTCAAACTGGACATGCAATCTGTTGCGTGTCTCTTTACTGTGCTTTGCATCTCACGAACGCTTATGTACTGCCACGCACTTGGCTCTGGCCGCGCTGGCCAACCAGTCTGCAATGAAAAGAGGTGACACACGTCAAAATTTTTCTGGGTATCAGGGCCGACCCTACTCACCAGCATCACTGTTGGTGCCTGTTACCTTGCCCGGCCCTAACAAGGCATGCGCCCGGCCTGATTTGCGCCCCGTGAAACGAGGCGCGCAAATCCAGCGAAACACTCCATTGGTCAATTGCCATGAGTCACCCACCGCCATCATTGGAATTTCAACCGCCTTCTGCTGAACCAACGAGCATTATGCGACCATGAAACGCCATCCACCGTTCGCTTGGGCCCCAGTCCCAGCACAGTTCTACCCCAGTCTCACCCCCATCTTCACCCCAGCTCCACCCCGCCCCGGCTACACCTTGACTCCAACCTCGCTGTCAACCGACAACTGAGGGCAAAAACGGCAGGGGGGCAGCGAAGAACGGCCCTCAATCCACCCGTTGTGCTGCTGTGTGACTGTGCACGACGTCCCACAGTTTGAGATGTGGTTGTGGGGCCTGGTGCTGCACTCCCGTCGTTGCAGTATGAGAGCATCCTCCAGACGCTGAGCTACTTTTCCAACTTCTCCAAACTGGACAAGTTCCGCCGCTACCGTCCCATGACCACCCGCCCGACCGATGACCCCAGGGGCTGGTGGACCTACGCCATCAACAGCGTGATGCACATCAGCAGGTTGCCATGGGTTCTACCACTGGGTCATGGCCGCCCGCGCTTGGTGGTCCTGTGTCAGAGTGAGGCTTTGGGGGAGGGTGTGTCGTTCTTGATGAGGCTCGTGTGAAGCTTTGGTGATGATGGGCCGAAGCTTAGGTAAAGCTGGAGTAAAGCTGAGCTGAGGGAGGCTTAGATGAGGCTTGAGTAAGGCTTGGTTGGGTTCGGATGAGGCGAAGGCAAAGCTTTGACCCGCCCTGACCATTGTTTTTGAGCCTTTTCGCAATCGGCCGTCTTGGGGACCCCGGGCAGGGTTGGATCCAGAAGGCACTGTGCACGCTTGTTGCGAGGCCTTTGGGCACCCTCCTCCTTGGCTGCTTTTGTTAGGCGGGGGACAAAGGCCAAGAAAACCGATTGTTAGTTTCGGTGTGACGCGCGTGTTCAGTTCAGTTCAGTTCAGGAGGGAGCCTTCGAAAGCTGCTGGGGCATTTTTTATGGATTGCTTTGCTCTTCCTGAGGCGTTGTTCTGACATGGGGCGTGTGGGCAGACATTCCGGCGTGCCAGTGTTGCCTCATGGTCGGTGCAGAGTCTCCAGACGCCAGCCTGTGGGTCAGCACCTGCCTCACCGTACCAACGGGGGACTCCCTGAGCACGTCGCAACAGCGCGCTGCTGTGCCCAACCAAGTGCTGTGCCCACGAGTGACGGTGTTTTGTTACTGCTACCACGGGCGGAAAGTGTTGTATGGTGTCAGCAGAGACTCAACCGACGGCAGTTGCAGTCTACCCACCCCGTCTCAACTCGTCAGATCTTGTCTGTAAAAAGGCAGCATTTTTGTGGCGAGGCGTGTCCTGCCAAGGCCCCACACCTTTCACTGCTACAACGGCACATACAACATGGAACCACGACACCCAATGTGGCCACCACTGCTGAGGAGGTCAAATTCAGCTGAGGAATGCAAAGAAAGAGGTGTTGAGTACTTGCCGAATGCGTCTGGATTTGAGGAGCTTGCACGGAAATTGGACCGGAATCCAGCAGGACTGTGAGCTGCCTCAGAGGAATTCACATCGCCGTCATCATCTGCGCGAAACCCCTTCAACCAAAGGGCCTTAACTCCAAACGTGACAACCAATAAATTGACCAGAATGTTTGCTCACAGTGATGAACGGTGAGGGATTCGTGGGTGGGGTTTCGGGGCTGAGCCCTAGGCGAAGGCCACAGACCCATGCACCCAACAATTTATCCCAAAAATTTGGATAAGGCACAGTGACGTTTGCTACACACGGCCCCCTTTAAATCCGCCCAAAGTTCTCCACGGCTGGTGTCTCAACCAAGACGATGTAGATGAGGCGTGCCCATCCCATGCCTCACACATGTATGATGTCTACTGCCTGCTGCATCCCAGGGCGGATCGGGCCCGGTTGCGCATCAAGTGGGACTGGCTGGTGCAGCGCAAAGAGTTCCGGGAGATCTACGTGTCGCTGCACAAGCGCAAGCAGTACGTCCAATGGCTACCTCCCCTGGACGAGGAAGAAGAGGTGCGTGCCCTGAGTTCTCGAACATTCGACCCCCCCCCCCCCTCTCCCCCGCTGTAGTGACCTTCGCACAGACAACCTCAGGTTCACCGCAACATAATTATTTCCGCCGTTTCGCTGTTAAACTCAACAGCCGCCGGCTGACCGTTGATTGTCGTCGGTTGTCGGTTTGTTGCAGTTGGCGCCAGTCACAGCGCAGAGCACTGCCGCAACCAGCCATGGCAGATGTTGAACGTCTGATGATCTTCCAAACGGTGAGAAAACATGCCTTGAGCGACCAGGTTCCAAATCAATATGTCATTCCGGTCCATACACCCCCTGCATCTTTGACAGGGCGCGGCCTTGTAAGACCGAACTACTGCCCGAATTCAGTTGGCCAAATTTTACAGTCCCTACACCTGTACGTTGGACAAGCCGTATCTTACAATACCCTCTGGGATCGCATTGCGCGCCATTGTGTTGATTTCCCCGCAAAAGGAATTTGCCAATTGGACGCAAGATTTTCCCTGACCACGGAAAACAAGTGGGACACTGTTCTCTCCGTGTGTGAAAGCCGTCATGCCTTACTGAATTAGCGATCATCCCACTTTTGGTTGGAGAGCTCACTTGGCATGCAGAATCCCCCTCCAAGACGACAGGTGCATTTGTCAGCACAAACGGGGTGCGGGCTGAAAGATTGTAATTGCTGAAACGCAGTTTCTGGTGTTGTGACCACCCCAAGTGGTCACAACAATTGCTTGCCAAGCACGTTTCAGATCTTTTTCATGTGTTTTCACCCGGTTGCCCTGGGAGAACAGTGACCCACACAGGACTTCGCCGCTTTCACCGTTGGTGTTTCCAAAACGCTGAGCACAATCATGAACACCCTGCCCCTCGCCCAACCAGTTGCCTGGGAGCCCCGGAGTCAAGGCGCGGGACGGACTCCAAATTCGCCCTGTATGCAGTTGTGTGTCACACAAGCCTCACCCCCCCCCCCCCCAAACAATTATTATCCGAGCTTTAAGGCCATCAATTCAAGCTAAAACCACTCCAAGCTCGTACCCCCCCCCCCCTCTTTCCTTGGCGCATCAAGCAGACACGTGCACCTTTTGGCACACACAAACAAACATGCACCAATTCGCTGCGGCTCTACGTTGGGCACCTGCAGATTGGGCGAGCCATTGCCTCATGCTGATACGCTGACATACATAGCTCTCTGCGCGGCGACCTTGTAGAGGGGGCAAGTCACTGCCTCCAGAGCTGTTGAGCACGCAGTACACAAAAGGCCCACAGCACAACTCCATGTCAGGACAACCTTTTTGAGTGCACCAGCCACTACCTCAAGAGCTGTGGGACAGTGCGAGTATTTGCAGTTTGGGCACACAGAGCGGGCAGCCTAGAGGGTCAGTGCCAGGGAAACTTGCACCCAGCAGTGCCCGGACGGCATCGCCTGGTCTATTGCCTGACTGCACTGTCAGTCTGCTGGGGGACAGTGCCTCACCAAACTGGGGGAGTTTCCTGAGGCAGCCGTGCAAAGATGAAGGCGATTGTTCCTTGGCGAGGGGGAAACAACATGCGACGCTATGTGCCCTTGTCCCTCCCAGTGCATGTGGCAAAATATACGTATTGTGGCATGCTGGCAGTTGACCTGTCCCAGCAGCTCCCAGTGGCTTTGTCCCCACTAAGTACATCTTCAGAGAACCATGTTTTCTGTAGAGGAAATTGCTTTGCGGTCTGCATACTCCTTTTGCTTGTTTTGCCTTTATGGATCAACCCCCCTCTCCTGCCTTCGCTTAGCTCACTTTAATTAGGTCTCAACCATATTTAAGCCTAACACCTGCGGATAATTTTGCCGACACCTGCCGACACCTGCCGCCAGCTTTTGTGACACCTGCCAATACCTGCCGGGACCTGTGCTGACATCTGCCGGGCTGTGTGAAGTGTATGCATGCAAGGGTGAGTGTATTCTTTGTCTCACTGCATTGTATTAGTTGAACTGTCTGCAGTTTGAATCATGTTTGCCATGTTTCAGCTGGACCAGCGGGTGGATAACCAGCACCCCGCTGCCAGTTCCCAGCAAACAGAGGCTCCAGAGCAGCCTGCGGAGGCTCAAGAAGTTGGTGTATCGTCAGCCGGTCCGCTTCTTGCAGATGGATGAAGTGAAAGTCGGGGACTGTGAATGGCAGAGTGCTGTTGTGCGTCTGCTGCACAGCAACACTTTTGCGCACACTGCCCTCTCTGTCCGTGTTCTGGGTGAAGACCGAGATGCAAATGCATTTATGCTGTCCGTAATCCATCAGTCCAAGATAAATTTCTTTTCTTCGGCAGAGCATTATTCGACTTATTCGCGTCATTCCACTAGATGTAAGTCTGTGGGTTTGGGAGCGTGTGTGTGTTTGTGTGGTGTGTTTGTGTGTAGATCATTCCCTGACGCTTGCCAACAGAACTGCCTGACACCTGCCAACACCTGCTGAAAAAATGTGTGACACCTGCCGACACCTGCCTCGGCAGGTGTTGGCTCAAGTATGGTCTTAACCCCCCCCTACTCTGCCTGTACTTTGGAGACTCCTTTCCACCAGAGCCCATCTCTTTTTTTGTGGACGAGCCGAAACGTTTTCACTGTCAAATCTCCTGCATCGCTTTTGACACTCGTGCTTCACAGGAGGAGTATCAGGAGCTCGAGTCGATTCTGCCCTTGCATGACCTAATCTTTTTCCGAAAGATGGCGTATAGTGAGCTGAAGGTGGAGGAGACACAGTACCAGGTGTGACAGTCCGGGGGATCCAGAGACCCCAGTTGTGCTCAGGCGTCGGGAGAATGGACACAAGGATGGGCAGGGGGAATCGGATCGGGGGTGGGCGGAAAAGGCACGGGGATACCCGCGAAGCAGTGGTGGCAGGGCGGGAATGGACCGGGAGTTCATCAGAGCGGGTAGGCAACGGGGTGAGTGGGGCGCAGGGGTGCGCGGATGGAGAGACTGGAGGGGAAGGCGAGAGGGTGCGATGGACAGAGCGGGAGGGGCTCTGCAATCTGGCGATTCCAGGAGGAAACTGATTGAGTGGTCGCACGTTATGCAGGAGTCATGCAGTGGCGAACCGCCGCACATTCTCCGCGCAGTATGCCACACAGGGGCTCACTCGTCTGTTCCAGTCGCCGCGGTAGTCCTGAGTCCTGGGAACCCCAAAGCAGTTGTCATGGGGCGGAAAGCCCCGTGTTGGAGGTTGCGCAGGGCATGCGACGGCGGTGCAGACCGTGCATGGCATTGACTGCTGCTGGTGCGTGGATGGCGGGTTTTGTCGGTTGTTGAAATAACGCTGACTTTTTTCAGTGGCGGTGTGCCTCGATGGACGTCTGTGCAGACCGGCGCAGTGTGGCTGTGAGGAATGCAGGTGGTATCCAACACTTTCCCGTTTGCTTCATCATGAGGCCTGAGTCTGGGACAGTTGCGCAAAAGTAGTGCGCCGGGCGTCGACTGGGGAAACACTCCCCGTCACGTGAGCCTTTGGGGAAGCCTTTTTTGGGGGGGGGGGGGGGCTGAGGCGGTGCATTGCGTGCCTCTTCGCTTGTGAGAGGCGTCGTCACCTTCGTTGCGGGGGCATACGCCCTCGTGACTCCCCTGGTCTCTGGGCAATGCTCTCTGGTACCGGAGACTGGCGACCGGGGGGCTGAGGATGGGGAGGGAAGGCCATCTGAGGAGGAGGAGGAGGAATAGGAGTTGTAGTCTGAGGCGCAGGAGGAGCAGGACTGCCCTCGCACATCGTAGGAGGACGGGGTACCCCTCCGGACCCCCCCCCCCCCCCCCAGACCAAAGGGACCATCGCGGGAAAAAACCAAATTTACAAGAGGGAAATCTGGTCGGGCCATTGTTGGTACACACACTTTTGGGTCCCGGACCCCCGCCTCCCCCCCCCTCTTCTACGACTTCTCTGCCCATGGGAGCCCCTTCCTCCCGCGGCCTTCCGAAGGGGTGCCCGAGGAACATTGTTCACCGACGCCCCCCCGCCCCCTGTTCACTTGCCCTCACCGCCCAATCCGCTCGTTCCTCAGGCCCAACGGAAGTTGGTGGAGCAGGCCAAGCCGGTGCATGTGCCGAAGCAGGGCTGGCTGGACTGGGTGACGGGGCGCGTGCCCGTGGAGGACATGGAGGACCTGGAGGACCTGCACATGCCCCAGGACTGGACGGAGGAGGAGAGGCAACAGTTGTACGCGGAGATTGGACTGGACACGGAGGAGGAGGCAATGCTCAACCAGGTCCCCGGGCACGGGGGTGACGGACGGGTGGGGGGGGGGGAAGAGAGGAATGATTAGTGAACGTGGGACCGTTCTGGGCGGGCGCTCTCATGCCGCCTCTGGGGTGAAGCGTTCTCAGGTTTCTGTTTTCATTTGAATGGGTTGGAATGTGAGACGCATGGTGGACGGTGTAGCACTGAAGGTTTAAACAAGTGCGGAACACGACGCACATCAACATCAATAAAGCCCCTGAGGCTCCGTTGGAGATGACTCCCAAGGCCAGGAGCCGCTCCATTCTCAAGTCGTGCCTGCAGGACACAACCATGGCACTGCGCTGAAGATTATTGCCGTGTGGATCCTCAATGTGTTGGTGCCACCACCCAACACCATGGAGAAACAGAAGCAGCAGCCAACAGAGCGGCTTGGTGGATCTTTGTGGGTGGAGACAAGCTGGTTGGCACCGTCAACTGCCAGGAGAGAAGCAAAATTTGACCCCTCCTCCCCCGAACACACACACACACACACACACACACACACACACACACACACACACACACACACACACACACACACACACACACACACACACACACACACACACACACACAAGGGAAGGGCCTGCGGAGCAACGGGTGATCTTTCACAGGCAGGCTTGAAAGGGAGGGCTGCCTCCCCCAACAGCACCCAGGAGTGATGTTCCCTTCCATTGCAATTACCCCCGGCCGTCCCCAAGTGCCAGGGCTGTCATTAAGAATCCAGATCTTTTTTTTTTTGTTAAAGACAGCCCTGAGGGACAGCCCCCAGAGACCACCAACCGCCGACCTGTGAAGAAGAGAAGGTCCCATGGCCATGAAGCAGAGAGCGTCCCTGTGAACGAGCGCTTCTGTTGGCGTTACGAATTTTTTCCTTTCTTTTTTTTCCCCTTAACGACAGCCTTGCCAAGTGCTTTCTAATTATTTGCTAACTTCCTGGTGACCTGGACGAGTATTTGGGATTCCGTGGTGGGGATTGCGTGTGGTGCCCATCCATCCAAATGTCCACCACACAGCCTGTGCAGGGTGCTTGTTCTTTTTGGCCTCCATGGCCTCTGGCCACCATGGCCCCCGATTCTGCCCTTGTGGCCCCTGTTTCAAACAGGTTTTGCAGACCACTAACTGCACCACGTGCTGTAGCCTCCAGAATACATGGAGGTGGCACGGCACATCCCTTTTCTTTGCACTGTTGCCGACCAGCCTTTTGAAGCCTTTCTCAAGTCTCTTCCCTCCTTGCCCTCTTGTGCCAAGTCAGGGCAAGGCCCATATCCATCAGCCTGCCAACATGCACAAGTTGGGAATGAAGCCAAGAAGAGACCCACCTAGGGAAGTGCAGAAAGCGTCTCAAGGCTCTCGCATGGGCGAGGGAAACTGTACGACACTGCAGAGCAAGGAAGTTTGTGGATTGTACCGTAGGATTTTCGCAGAGTGTTGGCGTCCCCGACTTGGAACGCCTGCTGTATGCCTATATATATATATATGGAACGCCTGCTGTGGACTATACCTGTCAGGACGCTCACGTTGGTGCATGGCTAGCTCAGTGAGATGAAGCAAGGGGCACTCCTCATCCTCCTCCTCCTCCTCCTCCCACCAGGATTTGCCCCCTTCTGCTTTCATAACGGCCTGTCCACACTTGCATCTATTTCACCTTAGAAGGTAGAGTAGGAACATGGATCTTGGTGTGTGCAACAACAATCAATTGCACAAGGCGATTTGATCCTTGTAGCTTGCGTTGCCACGGGTGCAGTCCGAAAAACTGAATTTTGCTCCACAAAGTAAAAGAATGGCCCTAAACCCAGGGGAGGGCAATGGTTCATGTGTGGGGCTTGCTGAGGTCGTTTGCTTGTAACAGGCTTGTAACAGAGCCTACACGGCATTATGAAAATCGGTGGTGGCTTGAAAATGGGCTGCACAGCGGGTTGGACGGCGGCCCCATTCCCCCAAAGTACCAAAGTACCAAAGTACAGCACATTAATTTAGCCTTTACGGCAAACCCTTCCTAGGAGTTATTGAGGCATTCATGTTGCGGTTGGCATTCCTCCTAATCCCCTACACGCAAGTTGGGTCCTGCACAACAGCCTGCTCCTTGCGGACTCTTACTGCCGCCGACCCCACATCCTCCACAGCCCCCCCAACACATACACACATCGCGAACAGTCATGGATGGACGTCTGAGGAGAGCACACGCCTAATTGTGAGGTGCAGTCTCTACATATTGGAAGGACGGGACGGAGGGAGGGGTGGGGGGGTTGGGGGGCTGGGAGGCCTCGTCTCACCAGTTTTGGGTTGGAACACTTTCCCGGGTTGCATTGCATCCATTGTATCCGCAGGCTGAAGAGCTCCCTCGCAACTATGTGGACATGCAGTACAATTTCTGTCTGCAGACGGGCAGCATAGCCCTGAAGCACGACAACGAAGTGTTTGCGGAGTCAGGGTTCGGCAACTTCGTGTTCAAGGTCATCCGCATGCCTGAGACCACGAAGGGTATCACGTCCCTGGAGTCATTTGAGGTCTGGAACTGCGCTGCCATTCTGCACCCACGTTCCTTGGGGCAGATGTAGGGCGGACTGGGGCGAATGCGGAGGACCTGAGCGGATGTGTGGACCTGGGCGGATGCATGGCGGATTGCGGGGGATGCGGGGCGCCTCCTGCCACGGGCCCAGGGCGTGGCGTTTTGAGAACAGGAGGAGATTGTTTTGTCTCCTCAAAAGCGCCTCTCTACCGGGCCAAATGTCTTTTCACTTTGCCCATCACTCCTCAGAACTTGTCCTGCGGACCCGTCTGTGAGTCAGTCGCATGTGTCTGACTCAACTGTACATGACGCAGTTCTCACAAGCCCTGATCCAGCCCGACAAAAACTTTGATTTCCGCAGTGAGGAGTTGCAGTAGGTTTCCACGACCGACCCACAGACATACTTCATATCTGACTCCCGCCCTCTTACCAGAAGGGCATACTGCATGGGGAACTATCAGTGTGTTTCTCACTGAAGGCACATCACTGGAACTCCATGTTTTTCCCTGAACTGGGGGTCACCAAGGACGACGAAGGGCAGAAGTAGGCGCAGGTGCCTGTGTTCTCAGTCTGGTGGGGGCAGGCGCAGCTGCGACTATTGACAGCGCCCTATACAACGCCGTTCTGCACTGGCCTCGGCCGACCAGGCTCTGACAACACGTGTGGCCCTCCCCACGACACCTGTTACCTAGTGACACATGCTGGTGTGCCTCTTTGGTGTGGTGCGGTGTGACAGGGGTCGCAGGCCAGGTGCCCCCAGAGAACGTGCCGATAGCGGTCCAAGTCGTGGGTGTGTAGGGTTGGAGGAGGGTGAGCCGTGACAAACGGTTGCAAGACGGCAGGGTTACGTAGTCATTTTGATTCTTTGAGATGGTGGGGTTACATAGCCACTGTGAATTGCATTCGTTCAACCTTCCGGTGCTACTGAGGTTAACTAGCCCATGCTATTACTCTCCATGTTGAAGCCTTCGAGAAGGCAGGGGTTATATAGCCATTGCATTTTCCCCTGGGATGGCATGGTTTTACGCAGCCATTTCATTTTCCCGTTTTTGACAGCAACATAAGCGCCCGAATTCGGTTGCAAATAGGACCCCAACCCTTCCCTCCCTTGGGCCCCCCTGCCCACACCGCTTGCCTCCCTAAATCAGTACCGAACTCTGAGGGAAATGTATAGAAATCTGCAATGCATATGGCGTTGGACGGGAGAGAACCAAGAACTGCAGGTGCCCTGAACACCTGACATTTTGTAGAGCAGCCTCAGCAGTAAGGATCTTTTTCGAGTCTCCCGATCTTTTTGGATGGTCATGAACCACGGAGAATAGCGCCCGACCGTTCTGTGGATGGCTCTATTTGAAGAGCCCCTGAAGCGTGCTTCTGAAATCAGGAAGATTGCTGCACCCAATGGTCATGACCAGGCATGTGCTTAGTGGTCCGCCGACAGGACGGGGGGTGGGTGGGTGGGTGGGTGGGTGTCCAAACACCCCCCCGTCCCATGGGGTTGGGACGTTTCTGGGATGCTGGGGGGTTTCCTTTTTACCCACTGTCTGCTGCAGTCCCCATTTCTAGGCACAACATGAAAAAAATTTGTGAGTGTGGGCTCTACGTAGGTGACCTTCAGAAAGCTCCACGGGAGCGTTTGAAGTCTGCTGAGCACAAATCCCGCGTTGCTGCTTGGAAACATGCTGGGGTGCTTGGTGGTTTTATCAAAAAGCGACCGGCACTCTGAAAACCCAAGAAAATTGCTGAAGCTGAGCTTTGGGGCTGGGTGGGTGGGTGGTTGGCTGTCCAACCCCCCCCCTCGGTGGGGGTGGGACAAATTCTGGGTCCCTGGGTTTCCCCAAATTCTGGGTCGGTGGATCTCGTAATTCACCCCCCCCCCCCCCCCCGCCGATGATAAGCACATCCCTGGTCATGACGACACATGCGTGTGTGCGGCCTACAGTCCACGTGGTTCTTTAGGGCGTCCCCTTAGGGTCTGCGATGAACTGAATAATGAACATTTTTTGAAAAGAGCCAATTACTCAGTTTCGGCATTGAGTACAAAAAACTTCTTTTACACAGTGTTCAAACTGAGTAATAAGTTTTTTACTCAGTTTTGCGGTATCTTGGATTTTCCCCTCAGTAACAAAATTTTTTGCGCATTTGCTGAAATGAAAAACACAGAAATACAAAAGGACACATGTGCCCACCCCTGCATGTATGATATGAAGGCATACATGTGCAGGATGCTCTGGCCTATCCTGGGTGGGGTGCCACCATCAGCAGTGGCTGGGAGATGACCCAGGGGCTTTATGCCCTTAGTAAAAAAAAAACAACAACCTACGACCGACATTTTTTTTAATTTTTTTAACTCAGGTGTATCAAATTTTGCTCAATTTTACCAAAATTTACGCGGTTTTGCTTCCTATTTTACTCGGTCTTCCCAAACACGTGGCCCCTTATCCCTGCCCTAGCCACGGGTGGGGTGGGGGCTTGCCTCAAGAGGGTCGCAAGCAGGGCCCTGTGGGAGCAGATGAGCAGATGCAGCCTCTTTCGGGGGTCCCTGATATCGCCCCTGCGTGCTTGTGCGTCCTGCAGCCGTGACCCACTGGCCCCTCTGGAACGCGTTGCCTCTTGATGTCTTGCTTGAACAGTACAGCCCCCGGCAAGTGCTGGTACTGGAAGCCAAGCGCCCGCTTGCAAAGGGGATGCCTGCATGAACCCACCGCCCCATTCTTGTGCCCGTTCCGCCATCCCTCTGGTGGTTGTGTCGCAGGTGTACAACCGCTCGGACCCGCACTCCAACTTCCCGTGTTTAGTGAAGAGGTCGAAAGCCGGGAGCACAGGTTCGAGCTTGCACCCTTGGGTCTCCTTGCCCTGCCCCACACTGCCCTACTCTCTGCTGCCCAACTCCTCAACTCCCCTGCTCAAGGCTGCCCAATACCTTGCCTGGTGATACGACGGAATGCACGAATACGAATGAATGAAAGAGTGAACCCTGTGCAGATGCACAATTCAACCCACTGCCCCCTGCGTTTTTCTGTGAGACAATTTTTGGGCCACACCACCTGCAACCAGATGTCACCTTCTGAGGACGGGGGGGGTGGGCTTTTGGTTGTTGGTTGAAAAGATGTTGGGGCCCATTGGGGTTTGGGACTGCAGCCAGAACAATCGCCGTAAAGATCCCATCCCCTTGGAAATGGCTCTATACCGTCACTCTATGCGGTCACTATATATGTTCACACCATTTCTATACGGTCACAATCTTCCGTCACACCCATACAGTCACTCTACATAGTCACTCTATGGTGACCCTCACCGAGAAGGGGAGTGGATGCCACAGGCGCAGAAGGCTGCAGTTGTGGGCAGTGCGACAGACATTTCATTCTAATCCACAACAGTGCCTCCCACTATCTGCTCACTAGAAGTACCAACCGGCGTAGTTACTTAGCCTTCATAGGGAACCCCCCCCCCCAGTATTCCAGTACTGACCTCCATCCACAAAGGCAGGTCAAAACCAGGATATGGCACTGGGCAACGGTTGTGCTACACGGCACTCAACCAGCTTTTATGGGACCCCCCTTCGAGGCCCGATTCCCAGGATTCACCCCGAGTTCATGCCCTCGTCCAATGGTGTCCGGGATGAGACAATATCAATGGGCATTCCGATCGAGGCTTCTGGTTTGATGAGACACGTGGTCGTGCAAGTGCGCTACTGGCTTGTTGACAGGGGATTGTCATGGCTGAATGTGCTGGTTGCGAGGGCGTGGGGTCGTAGGTTGAAAGCGCCACATGTTCTCAGCTCGCCGCAATCTTCACAAATTCCGCAGGGGAGCTCATTATGGTCAGTGCCGAGAAGAATCCCCTCGACGGCCGCGCAGACTTCGCTGTGGACATCCGCATGTGCCCTCTGGACGTAGTGCTCAACGTGCCGTTCTTCAAACAGTGCGTGGCCTTCTTCCGCATCCCCTCGTCCATCGACCTTTCGGACATGAGCGCTGCCACTCAGTCCAGCCTTCAGCAATTCGCCATCAGGGCCAAGCAGCAGCTAGCGCTCGCGTGGGAGCATTCGACCACGCTGGATCTGCACTGCAACATGCAGGTGAGCTCCCACCCCCCCCCCCCCCCGGGGCCCTTTGCACACACTTGTGTACCCCCCATTCCTTTCAAGCCCTGTGGACTCTGCCCTGGCTCAATGGCACTATTGTTTGGGCCGCCGACGTCAAATACTAGTTCAATGCCTCGCGCTCGCAAGAACTCATAGAGTACGGGTCATGGTGTCCTTGATGTTGGTGGAGGTATGGGGAGCGTGCATGGGACACGCTGCTGCCAAAGTTTTTTAGCGGCAGCTCAACGATGAAAGCTCCTTGCAAAATCCTGTGCTCCCTTTCCAGCAGGGCCTCTAAAACTTCGACAAGGCGTGGGCCACTCAAGCGGGCGGTAAGGAGACATGGGCATTTTGCCTTTGCCCGTTTCTGTACGATATCAAGCACTTCAAAAAAATGAAGTGACATGATATGCCATCCAAATATGAATCCAATTATGAGATGTTTTTCAGATATAATCATTTGTGACATTCAGGCGAGCGCCGGTTGGAGCTCAACTGACTGCGGTTGGGGGAAACCAACAGGTGATGGACAGCGGTTGCTGTACGATCGGCGGCCATACGCGGCTCATCGGTGGGCCAATGCGGACGGTTTTGTCGGCCGTGGCGTCGTGGAGCCGGGGGCGAGCCCCCAAGCAGTTGTTAATGACCCCATGCCAGGCGTGTCGGGGCACGGGTGTGCCAGCGTTGTTTGGGTCGATGAGTGCCATGGCACCGGATCGAGTGCCAGCCTTTGGTTGGCTACTGCATGGCATTCGCCGCTCCTCAGGCACCCAATTTCATTCTGCCGGAGACGCACACGGGCAATGCTGAGTCCTGCGTTGTGTTCGCCATGGGGACCTTCGTGCTACAGACGGAGTTGGATCCGGAGCGGAAAAAGCGGATTGCGGACGAGACTTATGTGGAGCAGGATCACTATGACAAATACACACTGCAGGTCTGGCGTGGGAGACTGGCCGCTGGTGCGCACTCTGGCTTCCGTGACGATATATGCCTTGAAGGCTAGCCACCGTGTCCTGCAACCCTACAATATTCCGCCCACAATATCTGAGCACAACTGTACGGTTATCCCCATACCTCCCCCTCCACCCCTCCCATAGTCACTTCTGTGCGGTAGTCTGTGATGGTAGTGCAACTGCCTGTAACGGCAGTGCACTTTCCTGTAAGAGCAGTGCAGCTGTTCGAAACAGCAGCGGTTTTCACTGCGACATGGCATGTCAAGTCACGTCATGCGGTTGTTGCTGAATAACATGTGACGGCTGCGCCTTGTGGGCGGCCTCTGCAAGGGGCCGGGGTGTTTAGTGTTGTCTCCCCAACAGTGAAACCCACTTCTTCCCCTTTGGCCCCCTTTAGGACCTCTGGTGGCTGTCCTGGAGGTGTCCCCTTGCTTCCCACACCCCGTCCCCCTCTCACAGATCTCTAAAGTCCGGGCCCTGTGCACCAGCACTGAGCAGCTACTGGCCGCTGCGGATGTGTCCAGTGTCCCCGGAGCCGGGCAGCTGATTGACGACGTCAGCGTCGATATCCACTTGTCTCGGTGCCTGACGCCTTTGAACAGCTCGCTTCCCATGTTTAAGGTCTGAAGTGCGGGTTTGGAGTGCAGTAAGGGGATGTGCAGGGGAAGAAGAGGGGTCAGATGCATGACACCATGCGTCAGTCACGCCACAACGACTGCCCCCTTAGGGATTTCCAGAACAGGCCCGATTTCTTTTTTTTCGCTTGATTGACGAAAGTTGAGGGTCGGCGGTTGACGGTTACCCCGGTCGGTACCAACCGACCGCAGATGTTGTAACCGCAGACAGTTGACGGTTGTTGGCGGTCAGCTCGATTGCTGGTCCAATGACTCGGTGGTGTGCCCTGCTGTCCCATAAACAGAGGAGCCCCCCCCCCCCCCCCGCAAACCGCTTCCCAAACCCCAGCTGTAAAAAGTGGGGAAGCCAAACCCTGAGCCTTCAAGCGACCCCCCCCCCCCAAAAAAAAAACACAATCTTTTGGGTCAAGCACGGACGCAGACAGTGACCCCCGCCCCTGCCCGCGGAACAGCGCAACCCAGAGGGATGTGGTTCAGGAAGGGCGGCAACCCCCGGCTTTGGATGATTCAGGCATTATGCTCCTTTTTGGGTTTCTCGAAGAAGGAGTTGTGCCAGTCTGATGTCCCTATTGCCGATAGGCAAGGCAATTCCCCTTTTTTTTTTTGAGTAAGTGAAGGCAAACCCTCTGACAGTATCGCAGGGGAGGCCGAACGCAGTGGGAAGGAAGGGTACTCAGTGGGCCCACCACGCTTGATCATAAGACAGCGTCCGCCAGGAGCTTGTCCAGGCATAGACCTGAGGTTGGGGTCGAGAAGGAAGTGGGTGGAAAGGGGAAGGAAAGGGCAGACACGGGGGATGTTGGATGGGTAAGGGCAGGAGTAGAGGCAGGTGGGTGTGTCTGGGAGCACCAGAAGGGGTTGTGGTGGCAAAGAGGGCAAAAGGAGGTCGGAGAAGGTTCAACTGTGCAGGGCATTTGAGGGGACGGAGGTTGTTCGCAGCGTGAGTCCTCAGTCTGAAGACCACTGGTCGACACGCTACTGCACGGCTCGGCCATCACCCCATCGGTGTCAGACCACGGACTCGACCGCATGACCGGGCCTGTGCTCAATTTTTTTTTTCCCGCGAGGAGGGTCACCCCCCCCGCCCCCCTCCAGACCAAAGTGACCGTTGTGGGAAAAAGCGAAATTTACAATCGGGAAAATCTGGTCGGGCCATTTTTGGTACACACATTTTTCAGTCCCAGACCCCCTCCCCCCCTCCCCCCCTCCCCCCCTTTTGACCACAGCCCTGCCCACGACCTCTGGGGAGGCTTTTGGGCGGTGTTCGAGACCGGCTTGAACCCCTCCGCCGGTCAACTAGTCACGCCCCACATCGGGTTCGAGTCCGGAACGGCTTCAGGAGCTCCAGAGTCACTCCACCAACCGCAGAGCCTTGGTGGTTCGGGAGGTCAACGAAGTAGGGCCCTTGGGCCGCACGGAATCCGTGCGGGGGGCATTGGGGGCAGTGGTCGGCACGTCCGCCCACACACCCCCTCTCACGCGTGCCGTACCATTGCGTAGCCAGACGCACGTGCCTTTCGTCTCAGGTCTCCGTAGACGCGCCCTCCGTCCGCGTGTGCCTCTCCGTGCGCAAGTTCGGGCTCCTGAACAAGTGCCTGGCGGCCCTCAGCGCATCCGCCGCCGCGGGACCGATGAATCGCGCGACCTCCATGTCGACAGTGCTCCTGGACACCGTTCCGCTGAACGCGCAGGTGTCTGCCACGGGGCCCATCGCGTTGCCATTCGTCCCTCACTTCCTCCCACACATGCCTCACGGCCTCTGCTCTGAATGTTGGATGCATTTTGTCCGGTACAAGGACTTTATTGGGACCTTCCCCCTCACACTGCACGGCAGCTGTCAGGGGCTGCAGTTTGAATGGAGGCAGGCTCACTGACAAGGGAGGGTACACATCCACAGAGGGATCAGGCGACCCGGGCAGATTGCGTGTGCCTGCGCAACCGAATCTAAAATGTGCATCTCACGTCCTCGGTCAGACCCTCTTCGCCACACTGTTCCTGTGGTTTGCGCAAACAGGGGGTTGTTTGTCGGGTGTCGACGTTTTGCATGTTCTTGCTGTCTTTATCTTTTTGCATGGAATTTAATTCGGTTGGTGATTGAGCGCATGGGGAGGCGTAGGGTGTTGTGGGAGTGTGTGAGGAGGGGGTGGGTCATGTCGCTCCCCCACATGCTTCACTGCCTGCCGTATGTGCTTCACTGCTTCCCAAACTTCCCCCACTGCCTTCCTCCGTCTGCAGGTCAAGACTTGCCTACCCTCACGCAATCTTCCGGATGAAGTGGCCAAACGAGAGGACCAGGCCATCGATACGACCATGGATTTCCGTGAGTCTGTGCTTACGTTTACACAAGTGTGGCACATTTGGCGCTTGAGCAGGGGTTCAGTCTGAATGGTGACGGTAAGGGCCAGGCAGATGAAGATCTGTGTGCGCAATGCGGAGGAGATACTTTGCACGGACCGCTTGTCGTCCGATGTAGTCTAGCTTTTGTGCAACGAGCCCACTTGGACGCCCACGCATGTGAACCACAACCTCCCCGAATAAAGCAAGGGTCTTGATACTTGGACAACAACAGGAGTTGTTCAGGGCTTCAGTACGTGAAGCCCACCTACAGAGCTACCGGTTGGTAGGTCTGGCCCGCGGTGTTGTGCATGCGGTTTCCCGGGCACGGCAGTACGTGGTGCACTTGCCGGTCTAAGTTTTCTCCCGTGAAACGTTACCGTTCAGACCGTCAATGACTCCATGTCAAACGTTACTAGCGTCTCACCCCCTTGTGGAGGGCCCCTTCCCACTGCAATCTAGGCTTGTGGACCCAACTAAGAAAACATGCTGTGCATAAGAGCACATTGGAAGAACACGTACAAGAGGGGGGGATAATTTCGTGGGAAAATTTCTTCGGAAGGTGGCGAAAGTTTCCCCTTGCGAAATCTGGGGGCTTTGGCATTGCAGTGTGTGCGTGAGGCAGTGTAAGCTTTGGTATTTGCACGGGTGGCGAAAGTTTCCCCTTCCGAAAATTTCCCCGGTGAAATGATCCCCGCAGGAAATTATCCCCCCCCCCCCGCGTGTCGTGCGATTTAAGATCATAACAACCCTATCTCAAACCCTCCTGTTATCTTCCCAAATTCAAATCCCATCCATACGAACCCATGCGTCTGGGGTTGTGGAAACTACATGATTTGTGTCATTTTTTCTTTTGGTGTTCCTGTAAATAAGTCGAGACGTAGATTAACGAACCGACAAACCGAAAATAGACAACAAAAAGATCATTTTGCTCTTCGCAACGAGTAGTAATGTGCCGACTGCAAGTATTTCCACGGCCTCAAACCTTTGAATAATATCATGTGGCTTCACGACATCGAGGACTTGATCTTCTTCAGGACGCAGCGCTTGCTGCCTATGCAGGTCCCCTCCCTCTTGCCCATGGGACTCTGGCTATCAGATCCTGAACGCTGGTCCGCTCTCCGTGGAGTACGGCGCGATGGTGGGGCATGGCTGGGCACTGGGTGTCCTCCCAGGAGGCCGTGCCATCCCGCGTGCGGACTGTGTAGGGGCCTACGGGGCAGGCCACGAGAAGCGCATTGGCAGTGTGCAGAGTGGGGGGGGATCTCCTGCGCGGCAACGCGACAGCAGGGCCCCCACCCGACGTGCACCCAACCCACACCCGATGCACCCAAACGCACCCCCGTAGTATGTGAACGCGCCACCCCCAGCGCCTGAACGCACACGCGACAGCACCCGAACCGGGAGATTGCTTGGTGGCCGGTCAAACAAGTTTGTGTACCTGAAATTGCCCTCCATTTTCTGGCCCCTTTAATGAATTTCCTTTTTCCTGGAGGAAAAATTATCTGATCTGGTGGATGGGTGGGTGGCTGGTTTGGCCAAAATCCCAGGAAGGCCAGAATACCTCCCCCCCCCCCCCCCATATCAGTTTTTTTAACACACCTCAGTTCTCTCGCCTCTGTTTCCAGACACACATCACATGTACTGTTTGCACACTGTATCACGATAGTACATCCCTCGGGGTGGCCCTGGAGCCCCGACGGTTCCTCCAGCTGGAGGGTGTCTCTATGCCCACAGCCTTACAGGCGCCCTGGGGGAGCGGAACGGCTCCGGACGCCCTGTGGGGGGACGTGTTCTCAGACACACATCACATGTACTGTTTGCACACTGTATCACATCTGCTGTTGTCCATCTGATAGTCTGACTACAAGTGACTGTCTGACTAGACGTAGTCGGATATGATTGTCCTGTCTTTCTGTCTTTGACACAGAGCGTGTCTTGAGGTTTGACCAGGTTTGGCATAGACAGTAAAGATGCACTTATGCCTTACTGTGGAGTGCATTACCTCAATCTGCATGTCTGTTTTTCTACTTTTCAAATTAATTAGGACCCCCCCCCCCCCCACCCCAGGGGTGGATATAATAGTGACGACATTACCGGGGTGGGGGTGGGGGGGGGGGGTTGAGCCGGGAGGCAGTGATGACGGAATGACGATTACGATTTGCACCTTTTTCGCTTTACAGGTATGTGTGTTCGCAGAGTTGGATGAATCTGCAGCTGCGCTACCACCTGGGTTTTGCACCCCTTTCCTTGCTGTGTCATCACAGATTGTACCCCACAGTCCCTTGCGCTTTTTCTCCCTTTCCCAGGACATCAAATGCAATTTTGTACCTCCTTGCTGCTTGCAGAAATATAGCAAGATACCCCAGACCCACAGGAATTTCCTGTAGCCTGTGTAGCCTCTGCGTGGGCTGCAGCAAAGTCTGGGGATCGTAGGCGCTTCCAAACACGCAAGCGCAAGACCCGGAGTGACAAGGGAAAAAAGCGCAAGGTTCTTGTTGTACAAACCTGTGATGACAGCGGGGATGACAATGCCCTGCAGGAATTTTGCATGGCTGCCAATGCGCCTGCTGCAGATTCATCCAGTAGCTCGTCTGGAGCCTCGTCCAGTGGTGACGTCGTCTCCATCTCAAGTTCCAGCTCAGACAGCTCCAGCTCAGGCAGTGCAGACACAGATGGTTCCGAACTGCAAGCCATTTTGGCAAAATGTGTCAAGAAATAATTGCACACTGTGGACTGTCTTCATGGGATACATACAGCACTGTGCACTGTAGTGTTTTGTGTCAGGGAGGGCAGATCAGTGCAGTAGCACAGTGGTATGATGCCCAGACTTGAGTTCAATCCCAGCTGGACCCAAACTGCTGGCGCTTTTTTTTGGCCATCAGACCTGGCGCTTTTTTTTTGTCAAACTGCCGACAAAACTGCCGTTCAGTCACACGGGTGAATCGTAATCGTAATCGTCATCGGGGGGGGGGGGGGGCTGGGGGGGGGGGACCACCCCCCCCCACTATATCCACCCCTGCCCCACCCAGTCGGCCCAAATTTGAGCCACCACAAAGTGAGGGTGCTGGCCGTGGGCTGCTTTCCCCTTTCTGGGAACCAGGAAAATGGCCCAAAGAATGCATGGTCAGAGCAGTTTCGACCTGTGTGATCATGCAGGAGGGTCCACAGTTAAAAACACCACCCGATGACTGTATAACCAGAGCGGCTTCAACCCGTGCGGCTATACAATAGGGTGCACACAGGTCTCCCCCCATTTTCCCCTGCAGAAACAACCGGAACCAACAACACCAACACGAGGTGCGCAGCGAAAAATAAACGTAAACAAACAATAGGACACCTCAGCAACAGATGGCAGACACAGATGGACCCATGGACTGCATCACTGCCCATGCCCGGGAAGAGACCAAGAACATTCCCTAGCATGTAGCAGTACAGAGGACGATGCTATACCACCAAGTCCATGAAGCGTCTGGGTGGTGTCCTCTGCCCGAGTACAAACTATCAGGTACAGGCCTAGCGTCAAGGGGCATCAGTTCCGGCCCAGCATCAGGGGGCATCAGTTCCGGCCCGGCATCAGAGGGCATCAGTTCCGGCCCGGCTTCAGAGGGCATCAGTTCCGGCCCAGCATCAAAGGGCATAGGTGCAGACACAACACCAGAGGGACAACAGAGAGCAGACAGACGAAGAACAGAGCACGGTGCGAACGCAAAGAGGCAAAAACACACGTGGAGCGCGACGGGGAGAAAAAGGGGGCGGGGGACAGAAAAGGAGGAAAACAGCGCAATAGGAGCCGGAGAACCTAGTGGTTGAAACCCAAAGGGGTTTGCTGCTCAGGGGAGGACGTCCAAGTTAGGACACGCCGCGGGAACACGGAGCGTCACGCGCAGAACACAAACAAGAGTGGTCACAGAGTCAGAGCCAAAGAACCTGGTGGTTAGATCTCCCCAGTGTTTGGGGGGTGCGCCACACAGGGGAGGACGTCCATACCCAAAGATCTATAAGGCTTGCATTGCACAGGCAATGGGTTTTATAGGGAGGGTAAGCATACAAAGACTTCACCCCAGGAGACACGCTTAATCTGGTTGAGATACCGGTGGAATCACTGTAGACGTAGTCTGGACACGTGTGTGTGAAAAGACACCCTACGGTACTCCACTAGGCTCTCAATTGGGGCGCCTAGGGAACAGTCACATGGGGCACACTACGCCGGAGGGTCTCCCGGATAGTGTGTCGTTCACCCATGGGACTACAGAGTATGTGTGAGGTGGAGCGCAGAGGGTGAGTCGAAGGTCCGTCCCGTGACCAGCCTTCGGCGCAGTGGACGGCCAATTACCGTACACTAGTCCTCCTCCTCCTCCTCCTCCTCCTCCTCCCCCCAAGTATCACGAAGCCATCCCCTGACCCGAACGGGCACCCGTCAGCACCCGACACGCAGCCCCTGGCTGACCACCGAGCCCGGGTCAGGGGCTGAAGGGCGACGGGGGGGAGGGCGATCTGCCACGCCCCTTGGCCTTGGCCCGCAGGACTCCGAGCAGCTGTGCAGCATCACACTGTCCGAGCCGTTCGGGCTCCTCAAGCTCGAGGCCGAGCGGGCCCTCCTGCTGACGATTCCCCAGGGCCACGACCCCGCACTGGACTGCTGGGTCCAGTTCGCAGACGTCGCCACGCTGGACAGTTTCGACGCCGCCCTGACGCACCGGGCCCGGGAGCTGACGCCCTCGACCCCCACCACAAGCCCCGGTGGCAGCCCCGGCCCCCTGTCGCAGGAGTTTGCGGAGGAGGGGCAGCCCCTGCCGGAGGTGCTGCAGATTGTGTTGCCGGAGCAGGAGAAGCTGCGGGCGAAGTTCGTGCTGCAGAACATGTACATCGTGCTGGGCATGGGTGACCCGGAGCGGGAGATCTGCTGGTGTGCGTTGGGGGCTCGCATATGGGGGGTGCTGGTCCTGCGGCACCTGCGGCACGCCCTGCGGCGTGCAATTTGGGTAATTATTCTGGAACAGGGGACATTGTACCCTTTGCGAACCGCACTTTTGAATGGGGAGTGGTCATCGCAACATTGTTGTCCGTTTTGAGTTGTGCCTCGCCATTGTGCCCGTTTGACCCACTTCCTTCACTCAAAAGTGGGGAAAATTAATGCGGTGCTAATTACCCTAAAGCTGAATACCCTTACCCTGCGGCGCCTGCGGCGCGCAGTAAGCGCTTCCTATGCAGATCCGCACGCAGCAGAGGGCCTCCTGGGCTGGTGCGACGGGATTCTTGGTTTACCGACCAACGGCCGGTGGTTGTCCACCGGCGGCTGGCAGTCGGCGGCAAAATGTTGTCGGTTACCCACCAACCGCCGTCGGTTATCGACCGTGGTCAGTGAACCAGCGCCTGGTCTCATTGATCAGTGACTGCTGTTGGGCAGCGACCAGGCGCTGTCGGTTGATTGCCGCCTCGTGCTACATTCCTTCAGCCAATTGTAGATCAATGGGTCCTCTCTCAACCCGTCCTCTCTCTTGCCCTCATGTCCTCATCCCCCGCTCTCGTCTGTTCGTCCGCAGGTTTCACGCAAAGGGTATCACAGTGGACTCTCAGATTCGGAGTTTTGATTCGCGCCACGAGTTTAGGACAGGGGCCATTGTGACCCAATGCCCAGCCGCCCAAAAAGAGGCCAGCGATGCAGAGCCCTCGTGGCGCACAGTCATGGATTCGGGGTCTGAGGAGGAGGGTGTGCTCATTACCCTGACACACCAGGTGCTCTGCCCCTGTGCCTTTGTGCCTGTGATTGTGCCTGTGCATGTGCATGTGCATGTGCATTTCCCTGTACCTCTGGTTGTGGCTGTAGCTGTGGCTGTCGCTGTGCACGTGCGTGTGGCCGACGTGTGCCTGTGCCTGTGGATTGCCGGTATTCGTGCATGTCCCTGTGGTTATGTCTCTGCTGCATGCTTTTCTGCTTGCCTGTAGTCGTGCCTGCGCCTGTGCTTGTAGTTGTGCCCAAGCATGAAAAAGAAGAAAGGGGGGGGGGAATGGGTTCGGAACCCAAAAGTTTGTGTACAAACGTGGCCAAATCTAATTTTCCACTAAATTCGTGAATTTCATTTTCTGACCATATAAAACCTACGTCTGGGGGAGGGGGGAGAGGTTCACGGGGAGGGGGGTCCCCTCTCCTATGGTTGTCAGCCGTTCTAGTACATGCTTGCTTGTGTATGTCACTGCAACTGCTGTTGCGCCTCCGCTGCATGTGGTTATGCCTATGTTTGTAGTTGCACCTATGGTTGTGGTTGTATCCCTCTGCGTTTGCCTGTGCTTGTGGTGGTGCCTCCGTTGCCTGTGCATGTGCATGCGCCAAAATCATAAATTGCCCCACCAAAGCTCTGGGGAGGGAGGTCCTCTGGCCAATTCTGGATTCTTGCTCCACGTGTCCGGCCTGTGCTCGTGCCTGGTTGTGCTTGTGGAACTGCCGGTGTGCCTGTGGTTGCGCCTGTGTCTTCGCTGGTACCTGTCTGTGGGCTTGCTTGGCTCCTATTCGACCGTGATCCCGCCTGATTGGCTCTGCTAATCCTCATCCTGATGGATGCCTTCAGACTTTGCCCCCTTCACCTTCACGCTCACGCTCAGTTCAGTCAGCCGACCCTGTTCAGCTTCATTGTTTGATTCAAAGAGCAAATGTGCGATTGAAAATTGGATATGCCTTTTGACGTGTGTGTGCGTCGCCTGCGTGGCCTAGTGGATACGCCTTTCAAATATTCGATCCCCGGCGCGGATTGACCTTTCAATCGTCCAGTTGGGCATTGCCTGCGGGGTTTCTAATTTTGAAGTCGACGTTCAAATGGTCCCCCCGCCTCCAAATCCACAGTTGTTGTTGTTGTGTACCGTAGCAGTGCTGCTGATCATCCCATTGAGTCTCACCGCCCTTCGTTCGGGGCTCAAATCTGAGCGTTAAGATGACATACGAAGCTTTGGGCCCCACAAACAAACCCTTGGCTCGCTCAGTGCCTCCCTTACAGACCACCCCGCACCCTGACTGTATGATACCCTTGACGTGCCTCATACCTTACTTGCTCAATGGTTCACGCCCACCGCGGGATCGTTTCACAACTCGCGCCAACCCTGGCAGCGCCCCTTAGTCCTCTTGGTTGTTGTCAGGCCAAGGCCATCGGAAATGACGCACGATACCGCTAAATTCCTGTCCTTTGACAACGCTGGTGCATCTCGGAAATGGTAGCGGATCCCCCTGTGGTAGGGCCTTCTCTTCTGCCATTAGAATTCTGGAGTTCCGGAATTAGAATGAGGGGTTGCCATGAGGGGCACGAGTATTCTTTCTGTTTTTTTGTTGAGGGATGTCGCGGGACGCCGTCTGACGGCTGGCGGTCAACCGCCGGCCGTTGGTGTATGGGGCAAATAAGGTGCTTTTTTCCCCTTTGTTCACGTTTCCGTCAACAATTTCAGGGGCGAAATCGTTTGGGGCTGAAGGTTTCCCCTCTTGGAATGCCACGGAATTTCACCGAACAATTCCGTGCCTTGAGTTGTGGGCGGAATTTCACAGCCAAACACTTGCGAAGGGGGCATTGGGTGATCCGCCCGGGGCCAGGACACCGGGGAACAATTTCGGAGGCGGAAATCGGGGGTCTCCGCTTCGGTGTGCAGCCTTCAAATTGTTCGTGGACCCCCGTTTTCCGGCACCACAAAAACTGTTTATGATGGAGCGCATGGGATCCTTTGGTTTCTGAGTACCTGCCGTGCTTTTGATGTGGCACAGGTCCCATGCTATGGCGCGTTTCGCTGCAGGTCGTCCGTCCGGGATCACCCATATTCGACCAGTACCGCGCCACTATGACCGTCCAATGCGATTTCAACACCCTCAATGTCGTGTTGTGCGACCAGTTTGTGGCCAGTCTGGAGGTCCATACGACTGCCAGGGGCTGCAATTCGGGATGGGCCTGGGTTGGGGCCTGCAGGTCGTGGGCATTGATGCACTGCCGGGGCTTTGACCATGGCAGGGGCTGTGGTCATTATGCGGATGCATACAGCAGGCGCTTGCAGGGGCTGGGGCTGGGGCTGGGGCTGGGGCTGGGGCTGGGGCTGGGGCTGGGGTTGGGGCTGGGGCTGGGGCTGGGGCTGGGATTAGGGCTGGTGCTTGCCTTGATGTGATGTGACTGCCCACCGAAAGCTACCAGACAGACAGCAGCAGCGTTCATGGCCACATTGATGGTTTGGTGGATGTTGGAGGACCAGGGGAGGGTTCCCCCTTCCTCCCTCTTTTTTGCGCTGCTGTGGAGCTATCGAACAGGTGGGCTGGCATTAGGGCTGTGGCTAGGGCTGGAGCTGCGGTCATGGGCTTTGGTTGGGGCTGAGACTGAGGCTTGAGCCAGAACTGAGGTGGAGGGTGCGGTCGTTGGCCAGAGCCTTAAGTCTCCGCTGGGGCGGTGTGGAGAGCCGTCCCCCTCTCCCTCCATAGCACAAGGGATGCATGCTGTCCGCCTGCATACACGACCCTCATGGCAGTGATCCTCATCCAGCCCTCGGTACTGATCGTCAGGTGTTGTTCGCCATGCAAGCCATGCTGAAGCCTGCTGCTCCCGAGCAACAGGGCCAAATGGTCGTGACGAATGCTAACACAAAGTTAGAGATGGCGACTTATGCAACGATGCAGACGCTGTCAGTGATGTGCGAGGACGAGGTTTGTGTGTGTGTGTGTGTGTGTGTGTGTTTCTTGTTGTTGTAATAGTAGTTATAGTAAACCCCCCCCCCCCCGTTTTGACCGAACCCCCCCACTGTAACGAACCCCCCCAAATACACTGAACCCTGGGACCTGAGATGCACACGAATACACCGGACCATTGCACAGAAATTGCATTTCGCAAGACACTGTCTCTCTTCACTGTGGATTGTTGTTTGGACGGAAGAATGAAGCAATGGAAAGCTGCTTCTTTTTGGGTTGTGCAATAGGCCCAAGAGCGGGAGGTAGCAAAACTGTTGCCTGAAGTGTCTGGATCACATCATCCTTTTTGGCATACTTATAATCACTGGGCATGGTAAACAGCTTCATCAGCGGACATGGATGGGGGCAGTGTAATGCACATCGTTTAAAGGAGTTTGTTGTAGGACCCAAACAGAACGAGCCCCCCCCCCCCCCCTAAACCGAACCATCCTACAAAAAAACAGCAACGCAAAAGTTATACCGAACGGTCTGGTGTATACGAGGGGGGGGTTTAGTTGAAGCAGCAGCAGCAGCACCAGCAGCAGCAGCAGCAGCACCAGCAGCAGCAGGACCAGCAGCAGCAGCACCAGCAGCACCAGCAGCGCCAGCACCACCAGCACCAGCACCAGCACCAGCACCAGCACCAGCACCAGCACCAGCACCAGCACCAGCACCAGCACCAGCACCAGCACCAGCACAAGCAGCAGCAGCACCAGCACCAGCACAAGCAGCAGCAGCACCAGTAGCAGCAATAGTAGTAGTAGTAGCAGAGCAGCGGAGGTACCCGGGGATGCCCAACAGATTAAGGAACCCCCACCCCCACCGCAGAATCTCTTGAAGAGAGAACTGTGGCCGATGGGGTGCCAGCCGTGATGGATGTCCAGGGCAGCTGCGGACTGGTAAGTCCACGATGACCCACCAAACTGCATCTCCCCCCCCCCCCCACTCCCGACAGACACACGCGACCCCCATCACAAAAGCAGGCGACAAAAGACGAAGCGCTGAACACCGGCTGTACCAGACCGTCTCTTCGTTACAGCCCCGGCCCCTCCATTTGTCATGCGTTGGGAATGACTTTGTGAGAGGTATGCCAGCGCCGGCGTGGGAGGGACACCAAGGGGCAGAAGCAGCAGTTGTGTGCAGGGGGACAGCCCACGCGTACCAAATATGCCTTTTCCCCAGCGGCTTGGGACAAGCAATGCAAACGATTCGTTCCTGAAACCCGCGTACACCCGAAAGTACCAACCGGCACACCAACTGAGCCTTCATGGCAACCCCCCATCCCCCGGTCGTGCTCTGTGTCTGAGGGACAGAAAAGCGATTCACCCGCCAATTGACCCCAGCCTTCTCTGACCGATGTTGTGTCTGTCAATGTATTGGGCTCAGGGCCGCGAGTTCCTGAGGTTCGTCATGAGCGACACTCGATTGGTCGTGGATGCCTCGCCTGCCTCCATGAATGTGCAGGTGTGTCAGACCGTGGGCGGGGGATGTTCCAAGCCACGGCAGCACTTCAACGGCCCCTCCGCAACAACAAAATCAGTGGCCCACGCCGTCAGGGGCCTCCCGCGCGGGAGTGACGCGGCACGTTCGTTTGGCGGCATCCGTGACCCCTGTTGCCTGAGCCCTGCGGGCCTGCGTCGCGGGTCGCTAGCTCATGTTCTGCAGCACGGCCTCAAGCCCGGGGCACTTGAGTTACGCCGCCATCGCGGTGCGCGGGAGGCGACCTAAAGCGACCTCAGGGGCTGTGCGCACACCCGGCCATCACTTTCGCAGTGTAGTTAGTGTACCCGAAAAGATCCCAAGCACTGCGTCGAACTGCATCCCAGGCCTCCAAAGGGCGTATCATGCGTGTGTCCCAACGTTCAAGAGTGTGGATCACGTGGGTGACCTGTTTTGCGTCTGTAGTTGTACCCCCCCTCCGCCGTGTCCAACGAACGCCTTGTCCAACGAACACGTCCGTGCAGACCGTATTTTTTTGGTACCCGAATTAATTGGGTACCGCGTTAGATTAGTTTGTTAATTGGGTACCGGAAGGCGTGTCCAATGAACACTCCTGTTCGGACCGTATGTTTTGAGGATTGCATGGTTTGCTGGACACAGAGAAGGGGGTTCATTCCCCAGCCCATTGCGGCTCTTTCCCGGACACGATGAAGCATCATCTTTGAAGGGTCCTTTTTGATATCGCATGTGTCTTGTGGGGGATGGCCCAGATCTGTTCCCTCTGCTCTTGGATTTCATGCATCGCATGTGTATCCCAAGATTCAACATCAGGTGTCATGTGTGTCACAAAAAAAGTGTGCGTCTCGTGCTCACGGTGATGCGATGTATCGACACGTTGGTTCCACAGGGGCTGTACGCATGCCATCGCCCTGACGCACGCCGTCCACGCCTGCCATCGCTCTCACAGGGATCTCTAGGCAACGCACAGGTCCTTGACTACACAACGCCGGGGACGTTGTACAAGGAGCTCTTGTGCTGCCGTGACCAGACCTCCCTCATCGACTTCACGTACGCCGCTAATGCCCTCGCCCACGAGACACGCCGCCCTGAGCACCGGGGGTACTACTACAGCAGCAGCGTGAAGGCGCAGATGCAGGGGGTGCGCTTTGTGTGGTATGTGTATGGCCATGTGGACAGCCCCCCCCCCCCCGAGTTGGAGCAGCCAAGTCATGCATAGCCTCTGTGCATGGAAGCAGATCCCAAGAGCTCTCACGATGCTGAGTCCCCGACAAATGCCTAGCGTGTGCCAAAATATGGGGTAGCCTCCAGGGCCTGGCAGTTGGGTGATCGCGAAATGGATCCAAACCAGAACGGTTCCTCGGGACCCTCACAATTTTTTTTTTGCATAAGGACCGCCCTTGAAGACCGCCCGAATTTCCCTCCAACCGCCGTCGGTTACCCTCCAACCGCCGCCGGTGACCCTCCATCAGCCCTCCAACAGCCGTAGGTCACCCTCCAATTGGCGGGCTGGTGTTGGCATGTGCCAGCAGTTTTTTCCACTCTGATGCGCCGCCCTGATGCAGACAACCCAACAATTGAATTACTCACCATCTGGTCTACAATTGAACTAAAAATTTGTGGGGAGTCAAGTGGTATGAAGGAGTGTCAAATGCCCGGCCTTAACCCGAATGTGGCCCAGAATCGTACAATTGGGCCGTGCCTTGTGCGATTGGCTTGCGCCACGGCCCCCGCATTGCCTTTGCAGGTACCAGAGCGTAATCAGTCAGCTGACGGCGTACTGCGGTACTGGATTAGTGCACAGGCTGTCGCAGGTGACAAAGACTGGCAAAGGGGGTGCAGAGAAGAAGCCCAAGTCAGACCCCATGGCTTTGATGAACATTGACATTGACTTCCGAAACCCGTACGTGATCCTGCCCTGCCAACTGACGGAGGAGCGGTGCTTTCAGGTCTGGGCCCGTGCGCGTGCGGTTGTCCCCCCACCCTAATCCCGAACCAGATGTTGATCTGGGACCGAGCAATGGTGCCTGAGGGGGTTGTTGGGGCTTTGGGGACGCTGCAGAGGTCATGTGGCATAAAAATACCGAATTCAATGCAGACCCCTCCCCCCAACACTTACTTACTTACGCACCATACAAATATTAAAGATCTGCGGAAATATTGAATGCCGTGGGCACACTGGGGTTTATGCGCAAAGAAAATTTCAGAAAATAAATTAATTTTTCAGGCCAGGCCTTGGAAACGGTAAAAGGGCGCGCAAAAGTGCGCAAAAATAAAATAACTCTGTGAGCGGATGTCCCTGTTTTCCTTTTCTTTTGAAGACACAGCGCTCAGACACAATGCTCAGTTTGGGCGGGAAGAAAATTGGTTTGCGGGGGGGGAGATGGCACAGAAGCCCATTTTCCCAACCCCCCCCCCCCGTCCTTGGTCGCCGTGCCGGGACGATTTCTAGGCTCACAACGGGGGACAGTGGGGGTTCCTTGTACTTCCTGATACTTTTGGGTGGTGTGTCGATGGCTCAGAAGCATGTTTTTGGGGTTTGTGCCAATGGGGGTGGTACTTTTGTTTAAGGGTACAATGACCCCCGGTCAGTTCCGGCTGCCATGCAGCGCCCCACCCAGGCCGCACCATGGCACCCTGGAGATTGGCGTCTCAATCAGAAGCCGACCCTGATGAGTCGCTGGAATCAGAGCTTGTGTCCTCGCTGGAATCACTGCTGGAGTCACTATTGCTTGTGGAGGACTCGCTACCTGATGAGCTGGAGCTAGAGTTGGAGCTGGAAGTGGAAGACGCGGTAGCATGAAGGATGTGATCCAGCGCACCTGTAGCACTGATGCCTTCATCAGAGACAAGCGACTCGACACACTGGATGAGAATTTCCTCCCGGGACAAGTACTGTGGCCTGGGACAAGTACTGTGGCGATGGTTCAGGCATAATACCCACCACAGGAGTTATGCTTTCTGCCTGGGGCGGGGGGGGGGGTCGGCGTTGCTGCCTGATGGGGGAGTGTGGCGGTTTGTCGGAGAGGCAAAGAACTGCTGTCCACTCAATGGGGGGGTCCTGTGAGTAGGTACGCTGAAATAATCACACGGTGTCCTTTTTTTGGGAGTTTGAGCTTTGGGTTGGGGGTCCTGAACTGTGACTGTCCCTTCAGGACATGGAATCTGAGACAACAAAGTGTTCAATTCTGTGACCCAATGACCATCAGCCTGTGGCAAGGTTTTTTTTTCAATGCGCAAACGTACAGCACGTTGTGCAGTACAAGGCACACCTTTGTGGTCGACCAAAAGGGCAGAACGAACAGGTCGTATCATAGATGCTTCCCTGATTTCCTTTTGTATGTCTTGGCGCAAAGCATTCAACACTGCAGGCTCACGGTTCTTGTCAGCCAACTTTTTTTTCAACACTACCTTTCAAATTCCAACGGTGTTGGAGCATCAGGTTTCTCTCCTTCAAAGGCATAGAGAAATGCACTTGATACAGATGCACATGCTCAGAATTCCAGAATTCCTCATATGAGGTCCCTGGGACAACCTTTACAAGTGGGGGTCTGAGTGTGTATTTCGCTTAGCCCATTTTATAACAGGGTTGGGCATCGCGACCCTCAACTGATGAGAGCCCCAGGCGTCCCCGGTCATCAGTTTTTTCTTTTCCCCTGTCTCCCATGGCTGCCCCTATAGGAGGTTCATACACTTGGAAATGAGTGGAATGTCAAGGCTACCGGTCCCCGGCCTTTCACAAAAAAAGGCCTACTATCCGCTCAACCATCGGCGGGGGTATCATGCCAGCCCACGACAGTCTTTGTTGCTGGCAAAATTTTGCACCAAAACTGCCAAAACCACATAACAAAGCGTCCCGGCACGGAAGCCCATTTTGCCACCCCCCCCCCCCTTCTGAGCGCGCCCGTGCCAGCCCCCCGCCCCCCGCAGAGCAAGTTTCGGCCCGCCTTGCGCTCATTTTTTCAAGTTATCCCCCATGAAACTGCTGTGGCCCGCTTTGCAGCTGAGGGCCACAGGGCAGAAATATCCGATTCTTGTCATGGGATTGTTCTTGGTATGGTGCAAGCGGTGGAGATCCCTGCCGCTCCTGCCCCGCGGCGGCCTGTTGGAAGACCCCGTGGCGATTTTGATGTGGCGCTGTTTGCTCGGACTACCATGACCCAGTTGGTGGGATAGGCAAATTGCGTGCAAATTCCAAAAGCGACTTTCAAAGAATTGGGCTCCTGCCGGGCCATGCAGGTTATCTGTTGCAACGAGCCCGTATACCTCATGCGCCTGCGAGGGCAGCCGAGCAACCGAGAGTGGAAACTGTAGCAGGGTCCAAGAATGCCCAGCCTGCCCCGGCGCCATCCTCAAAGGCTTCGCATCAGGCTGGTTTTTTTTTTTTGCAGGTCTGTCGGGTACGCACAGTCCCATGGGGACCCTGTCATGAAGCATCACACGAATGGTCGGTATGATGTCCAGTACCAAAAGGAGGAAGGCCAAACTGTGGTCCAGCTTTCTGTCCCGCGTGACAGGTTGGCATTTATTTAGCCTCTCATAATATTGGTGACTGCAGCAAGGGGAAAACCAGCAGTGCATGTGTATTGGAAGGTCAGATTTTGTGCACCAGAGTCCCCTAGGAATTAATGGCAACCATCCAGAGTCCCCTAAGAAATAGCAGCAACCATCCACAGTCCACTAGGAATCAACAGTAGTCATCCAGAAGCATCCAGAAATTGCCAGCAGGAATCCAGAAGCATCGTTTCATGAAGAGCAACATCAGATGTACTAAAGAAATTGGTTGCGCAAGATGCACAAACTGCTGCGCAAAAATTGAAGTTTGCCACAAAACATCGCAAAAATAAATTACTTTTTCCAAATTTTTGGATGCCTGTGCCAAATTTCTGTATAAAAAAATTCAAATTGACCTTCGTTCCGCAAAATTCAAGTATTTGTACAGTAGCCTATACGGCATACTTTGGCATACTTTAGAAATATGTACTTGCCTATGTGGCACCCCCCCCCCCCCGGAGTTAGAGTTCTCTCTGCATTAAGCAGTTTGCCCAAATTAATGCCCCCCAAGCCACACCCAAGGGCGATTTCATTCATATTTTCTCCCCCATGACAATCAGCAGCTTCATCGGAAGATTCATCCCTGAGAGTTTCCAGACCAGGGTCTACCTCTTGTAGTTCAACATCAGACGGCCCCTTCCCGTGTTACACTGCCCCTGCTCACACATTCCACAGCCCCTGCCCACACACTCTTCCGCCCCTGCCCACCGCATTATTTAGGGGGATCTTGGGCGCATCCACATCAACAATCATTTGATCCCGGACACATCTGCCCAGAGTCTCATCTCCGAGTCCCGGATTATGTTCTCGGACATGAAGCTGCACGCCAGCTCTTGGGACCGCATTGTCATCCCAGCCACAACCCTTGCCATCTGCTTCAAGTCGGCCCTGGTGAACCCGGACAACAGGTGCCCGGCCAGTGCGTTGAGCTTCACTGTGGACACTTTGGAGGTGTGCCCGTTAGTGCCTGCCCCATCAGCCCCCATGCCCCAGACTGCTGGATTTTGCGCCGCACCTTTGCGGGACACGAGGTGTACAAGGCGGCTTTTGAAGCCAAAAGGCTTCGGCTTGTTCACTGAGGAAGTCTCTGAGAAAGTCGGGGGGAAGTGAGCATAGTCTAAGGATGGGCAAAACCGGGCTAGGAACACCGAGAAGGCCCCCAGTGGCGAACAGCAAATGATGATGGAGATCGGCCTATTTGTGCAATGTCCACAAGCAAGGAACACCAGGTGCTTGCTAGAGATGACGAGCCGAGGTGGAGCAAGCTGCTTGGGGCTACTACCAAGTGGCGCATGGGCACAGGGCTGGCCTAGATAATGATGGAGAGAGTTGGTGACCCCCCCCCCCCCCAAATTTCGACCCAAGGGGTCCACTTGTGTGTGTGAGTAGAGCAGGTGAGAGAGTAAGAAAAATGCAGCATGGAGTGTGGGAGTGTGGTGTTGTATGATGGGCCTCAAGAAGTGAACAGACCGCGTGGGACGGGTTGCACCCGCTAAACGATACCCTGGAATCCAATCCAATCCAATCCCTCCTTTCTTCCCTTCTCCCTCCTCCCTCCTCCCTCCTCCCTCCTCCCTCCTCCCTCCTCCCTCATCCATCCTTCCCCCTGCCTAGGTCTAGGTTGAGGTGTTGTCTGCACCTCCCTCCCACCCCTCCTCTGCCACTGCCCTTCCAGGGCCGCTTTGTGGAGGAGGACTACCACACGTTTCTGGGCATCTTCTCCGGCAACTTCATGGGGGGCTCCAAAGATTCAAGCCCCAAAGAGCCCGCCAGCCCCAAAACCCCTGAGCAGCCCATGCCCGGCCTCGCAGAGCCCATGTACACCACCAAGCAGATCTCGTTTCATTGCCCGCAGCTGAAGATTAGCTCGTATGCGACACAGGAGCAGCCTTTAACGGCCCTGGCCATGCAGGGCCTCAGCATCTGCCACCGCTCGCAGAGCGACGGCGGCAATAACTTGGATGTCAAGATCGGATACACGTGCATTGAGGACCACACGGGCCTGGCGCCTGCGGTGCTGTTCCAGAGCGGTGAGACCGAACAGGTGTGGCGCAGAGTGGGGCTCGTGCATAAGACTTTGGGGATTCATAATGGTGCACACTGTGGTAGCAAGTCACTGAGCACAGAACCGGCTGTAGCGAGCCTGGGGGTTCGGGCACCCCCCCCTCTCCCCCACCCCAAAACTAACAGTGGCCGGAGAGCCCCTGGGGGGGGGGGGCGTACTCAAAATATATGTTGCACCGGAGTGGTCAGGGAGGGAGGTAGGGAGGGAGGCAGTGGGTTAGTGGATCGGGGGCCAATTTGCCGGTGGCTGACCGTCCGCCCCAGTGTGTTGCCGGCTACTGCGTCCGACCTCCGCACGTTGACGCACGCACACGGTACACTGGACCATCAAATCAAGTGTTTTGTGGCGTGTTCTTCGATGCATTTTCTTGAAAAACAGTCATCACAAATTATCTGAAAGTCATTTTTCATGTCTCTGCTCCCCCTTTGACTGATCTCATTTGATCCACTACTACTCGACAGCTTGAACACATTTTTTTTGCACGCCTGGCAACAACGGCAGTGTTGGAACCAATACCGTCTTCTTAATACTTACTGACATGTTCCACTGTGTATGTGTTGGCACTTCCGCAGAAGGCAAGGTCGTTTTTGTGGGCGGTCTGTGTGCACCGACGGACGTCTCGCCCTACAGACTGGACGTACACCCTTTGTGGTGGCCATGTGTGCAGCAGTGCCAGACTCCCCATCGCTTGACCGCGCACGTTGCGCATGGGGTGCCGCCCGAGCAGTCTTTGCAGCCCCCCACTGGGCCCCACGGAACGGATCAAGAGTGCTGTGCTTACGCACAGACCACCCCGTCCTGCTGCCTCAGCGCCCCTTCCGCACTGCCTCCACCTCCGTGCCCTTGTCCCCTTCCGCAGGCGGGTCAGATTTTGCTGCAGATGCAGGGCCGCAAGGACCAAGGCTCGCAGATGTCATTGCGCCTCCTGAGGCCCAGCATCCACGTCATCCCCGATGCCTTTTTTGCCGCGGAGGACTTTTTCTTCTCCCCCGAGGCGATGGCGGCTGCCGGGAGCTCAGCCCCGGTAACGGAGCCGGCAGAAGCCCACCCCAAGCCTCACACCAGCTCCAAGTTGCAGGTACACGTGCGCACCCCGCGTTCGTCCCGAGGGGTGAACAAGGCGTAGCTGACAGCGGGTAGCCGTGACTGGGCGGTCGGCGCGTTCCTGACGGTGGTACGCACTTCATTGATGGTGGTTGTTGCGCAGCTGACGTTTGGTGACAATGGCAGCACATATAAACCCACGGGGAGCCGTGTGGCACCAATTAAGCCCACACATTGGGGTGTATGGGCCTGTTTTCAGCTGTTTGCAAGCCATATCACCCGTGGTCCGTGGTTAGGGGCAATCCTCTGTGAGGTGAACTTACCAAAGGCAATAGAATTTCCACCGTGCCACGTCAATACACCGACTGGCTCGTTCTCAATCGGCAGGGGCTTTGAACCCCCTCCTCCCCCAAGCACATGATGTACAAACTGCAGCAACTGGTCTCCCCCGAAGGACTTTGGTGCTCGGGCCATTGAGCAAGGACCACCCTTACCCCCGTCCGAAACCAGATGCCATGATCGATGTGCAGGACCTTCTGATTGGTTGAGCGGTCACAGCACATGGCCAAGGAAAGAAAGGTTGCAGGATGTGAATGGATTCAACAGCAAATGAGTGGGTGGAATGCATTGGATTCATTAAAATTGGGTTTTTGGTGCACAAGCACTTGTGATTGAAGGTTGGACTACCACTCAATGGTTTAAATGGTTTAAACTATTTTGGGCTGAAGTATAATTGGTGCATTATCGTGAGGATTGTTGTTCAAGCGCATGCACCCGCAGTCTTTGGAATTCTTCTCGCCCTCTTTTTCAATGTCTTTTCATTTTCTTGATGTTTTTGTCAAAATTTTCGAAGTTAAAAAAGATTGGAACAAAATTCTAAAGTCTTCAAACAAAAAATTCCAAAACAATTCCGCATAGTTCCAAAATTCCGAATTTTCAATCTGAAGGGTGAGAGGCTGGTCCAGCACCTGCACGAGCAGCCTGCCAACATCCCTCACTACTGTGGCCAAAGAGGCGGAAGGGGTGGAGGAGGGAACGGAAAGCAGAGGGGACCTTCTGAGGCGGAAGTCCAGGCGGGAGTCCCATGGCCCTGAGTGTCCGCCTGGCCTCTTTCCAGGTGGTGTGCGAGAGCTTCCTGGTGGTCTGTGTGCGATCCGACACGACGCCGTTCGCAGAGCTCCTGCTCACAGGGCTCGAGCTGGAGAACACCTCTGGCGCGGGTAACAACAATGCGCACGGCCGTGTGAAGAAGATCACGATCTCGGACCTGTGCACGCAGCGCGAGGAGTGGCGCCATACGCTGGAGCCTCTGCCGGTGGTGGTCGCTGCCTCTGGTGCAGAGGACCCTGACCAGGTGTGTTTTGGGGTTGTTTTTGTGTGTCCAGGGGGGGACGGCGGATCTGTGGGGAGGCACACCATGAGGGTTCTGCATATCCCCTCCCTTGTTCGGCAGCTGGTTTCAACCAAAAACATTTACGCCACAAAAGGGTCACCCCCCCCCCCCTTTTTGATTTTCAGATTTCGGTGTCAAACCCTGGTGTCACATTTCGCAGGTTTGCCCCCCCCCCCCCCTTGGGTGTGTTGAGCCCCGGAGACGTGCGATGAGGGTGTGGCATCCCCCGCCCACTGCAGCAGCCCACGGATCCCCCTCTGACTCCCTCCCCTCTGGCAGGGAAACACTGGGTGTTCCAGAACAGATCTGGAGCTGGCCCTTGTCCTGTAAAACAACGAGAGTTGTCCCCGCTTCTCCCCCACAACAATGACACGCATGTTCCCTCCATTTGTTCAGCCATGCTTCTAATCGTCAGCCTCTGTGCAAAGCAGCAATGTAAGCAAGAGACGAGGCATACAAGGGCAATTTCAGGCAGCGGGTGGCTGAACCGGAATGTTTTGTGTGTGTTACACGAATTACGGCAGGCACAAGACTCACAAGACTACAGTTGTGCCAAGTTCCTCCAAATGGAAGTGCAGGGCATGGCACAAGCGTTGCATGTGCCCCTGTCCCTCACATGCTGCATTGTTGTCCCTAATGTGACTGTGCTTCAGAAAACGGCAATTTGTATCCTGTGTCGATTTCTGCAGAGCACAGATAATGGTGCCTGCAACAACAGGCCTATTTCCGACACACTCATTGATGTCGTGCGTAGCAGCCCTCACAACTTACATAGCGTTTTCGATAGGGTTTCCAAAAAGGTCGATTTAGCTGCATCCAAGCCTATTAATTTCTGGCCACTCTGGGGGCCCCGAGAAGGCCGGGTTTGTGTGTGGATGGGTGCCTTGGTTGACGTCCCCCCCAAATGGCGGGGTGGGTGGGTTCTGAAAAGTGGGTGGGTGGGTCCAACTTCACCTCCCCCCCGTAACTTAAAAAAGCCTTGGTCCGCTAGACTATGGCCAGGCGTCCAGGCCATGGCCACGGGCATGGCCGAGCGTACTGAGCCCTGTGCTCTAGAGCATCTGTTCCAGAGTGAGAGAATTTCTCCTCCGTACTTCTGTTTTGGTTGTTTTGCTTTTGTTTGCGTTTCTTGCGGTTCTCATGGCTCTCATCGTGGGTTTTGGTGTGGTGTGCCTGCATCTTGCACCTTTTTTTTTTTGCAAGGGTTTGTAGGGGGGCATTGATGCCGGTATTTTAGGGGGACGTTGGTGTGGGCATTCTGAGAGCAGATTGGTATTGGGATTCTGAAGGATATTGCTGCAGAGGGTCCTAGTCATTCATGCATCCATTTGCCATCCAACGTTTCCCGGCGTTCTTTTTGGTATTTATTGTTCTACAGGCCTTCATCGAGTTTACATTCAACTCCGAGCCGAAGCCGCAAAAAAGTCCGAAGCAGCCCCCACGGTACACCAGCAAACTTGATCTGCGCATTGGGCCCGCCAAGTGGATCCACGTGCAGTCGTTTGCCATGTACCTGTTCGAGTACTGTACCACAGGCCCCCTCCACCGCATGGCGCTCCTGGGAGTTGGCAGGGCCGAGAGGTGTGCGTCAAATACAAGCTGCGCTGTCTGTCGATATCCCAGAACTGCTGTCACCAGAAACAGCCGCTGTTCCTACACCTCTGGTCAACAGCCGCTGCCTTGCAATGTGGTTCATGCGTTTGCAGTCGATGTTGATTGTAACCACAGTCTGTTGGGTTGTTGGTTCCTGTCGATTGACCTTCAGTTGATGAGGCACTTGGGCTGTAGCATTCCTCTCCTGCTCCTGCAGCCGAGGTCCCAGGATTGAACTCTAGTTAGGGCTACTCAACCGTTGCCGGCAGTGCAGCCGAATACCCGAACACCGCCCGAAAGCCTACCCCGAGTTTATGGGTTCACACCCGGGGTTTAGCATTGGAGGCTGCTTCGGGCTACAACTCCGCACGCTGGCGTGCCACAGGACATGGAATCCGGATCGGCGTCCGTTCGAAACAATTTTCACTTGATGTTGGTTCCCCTTAGTGCCGCCGTTAGTGACTCTCCCACCGCCGTCGGTCACCTGTGCTCTCCTGACGTCGAACGGAAACTGGCCGGGCTTCCCGCACACAATCACCCCCCAAAAGTCCTCAGGGACATGACATGTCTCACAGGCCAAACATTCGCACGGGACCGTTTTTTTAAGGCCGGGCCCCTTCCTGTTAACAGAGAAACGGTCGACCCCTGACCAGCAGTCAACTGGCCAAGCCTCGGCAGTGAAACGGCCACCAAGCGGCCATGCCCAACCGCCGGCAACTGCTAGTGAACCGCAGGTGGTTTACCCCCCAATGCTCGTGGGGTAAGCATCGGTGACCTCCAACCACCACCGGTCATGTTCACCCCTGGCCCACTGAAGGGGCATGCCCCCTGGTAAGGCGCCAGATGCAGGCAACTTTGGGGGACAGCCTGCAGCAGAATCCCCTCTGCCATATCCCAGCCCTGCCCCCCTGTCAGCCCTCCGAGTCGGATGGGCGTAGACAAGTTCAACAGGAGCAAGTGTGACTCTACTACCGGGGGTCCGCACCTTCCTGGAAAGGTGCGATCGGGTGGGGCAGCATTACCACGGCCATACCCAGTGTCATACATTTGGAGCTGCAATGAGTGTGAAGGCCTCTGGCAAGTCTCATCCCAGCCCATCCCAGCCCATCCCATCCCATCCCATCCCATCCCATCCCATCCCATCCCATCCCATCCCATCCCATCCCATCCCATCCCATCCCATCCCACCCCATCCCATCCCATCCCATCCCATCCCATCCCATCCCATCCCATCCCATCCCATCCCATCCCATCCCATCCCATCCCATCCCATCCCAGGTGCCCATCCCAGGTGGGATGGGATGGGATGGGATGGGATGGGATGGGATGGGATGGGATGGGATGGGATGGGATGGGATGGGATGGGATGGGATGGGATGGGATGGGCTGGGATGAGACTTGCCAGAGGCCTTCACACTCATGCAGGGGGTAGGCAGGGGAAAGAAGAGTCAGGATCACACAAAAACAGGTGCAACAATCAATCCACAGCAAAAACAAAATCTTCCAGAAAGACATGAGAAAAACCAGAAAAGGTACCTGCCGGTACAAGCCAGTGGCAGGTTGTTTTGTTTTCTTTGGCAGTACAAGTTCAAGAAGACGTGAAAATTTTCGGGGGCACGGGTAATACAAGGGTAAGGGAAGCGCACCACCGAAGAGAAGATGGGTAATCTCCGGGAGGGGACCAGTACGACCCTGGCCAAAGCGTTTTTCACAAAACAAAACAAAACATCCCATCCCATCCCATCCCATCCCATCCCATCCCATCCCATCCCATCCCATCCCATCCCATCCCATCCCATCCCATCCCATCCCATCCCATCCCATCCCATCCCATCCATGCAACAATCAATCCACAGCAAAAACAACATCTACCAGAAAGACATGAGAAAAACCAGAAAAGGTACCTGCCGGTACAAGCCAGTGGCAGGTTGTTTTGTTTTCTTTGGCAGTACAAGTTCAAGAAGACGTGAAAATTTTCGGGAAAGAAAAAAAAAAAAAGGGGGCACGGGTAATACAAGGGTAAGGGAAGCGCACCACCGAAGAGAAGATGGGTAATCTCCGGGAGGGGACCAGTACGACCCTGGCCAAAGCGTTTTTCACAAAACAAAACAAAACAAACATCCCATCCCATCCCATCCCATCCCATCCCATCCCATCCCATCCCATCCCATCCCATCCCATCCCATATGCGCATACAGGCAAGACTATTGGCTCCTCTGGTACAAACCATGACCAGACCGAGGTGGTCGGCAGGCAGACAGTTTGCGGGATACAAAGGCAGCTCAGTGCATGGTATGAGGAGGCTCATGCACATGCTCATCACACAGGCACTAGCCACCAAGGGGGCAGTGGGAGTATTACTGCTGGACATAGTGGGGGCCTTCGATGAAGTCATGAGACAGTCAATCACAGTCATGGCACAGCAAGGCACACCCGACGTCAGGGACACAGTGAACGGAGTGCTGAAACTGTATGAACATCTGAGAACATACGTAGTCACAGCCTATGGGCTCAGCGAGTGGTACAAACAGATAGACGGAGTACTGCAGGGGGGGGGGGGGGCTGGACCCCCTACTGTACATCATCCCCATGCACCTCCTGCACCTGGCAGTACGGGAAGCAGGAGTAGGAGTGCGGCTACGGGTCATTCTCGGAGAGGAAACAGTAGGCTCCATGGGGTATGTGGATGACACGGCAGCAACAGCAGCAGCACCAGCAAAAGAAGTAGCAGAGATTACCTAGCACCTGGCAGACACACTGAGGAGTGCAATCCATACACTGGGGCAAAGAAACCACAGTGGGAAAATGAAAGCACTGGGGTTCAAGGTGGAGAACGACAACATAGCAGTGCATAAGTTCAAGGTCAAATGGGGAGCAGACAAGGTCACCACAGAAAACAGGCATGCACATATAAAACTACTGGGAGGTAATGTCAACATCACAGGAGGATATGCAACCATAAGGAAGGTCATCAAGACATGGACCAACAGAGTGATAGGGCAATTGGCCAGGTGGCCAGTGTCAGCAGGAGTCACCATCGCAGTCATCGAGGGACTGGTGGAGAACCGCATGGTGTACAAATGCGTGGTAAACATTCCAACAGAGGGACAGATCAGTGAACTGACAGGCATGGTGACCAGAGCATTCAGAGGAGCGTTTGGCATACCCAGGAGAACACCCAGAGAATGTGTATATGACATCATAGGGAGACCAGGCCCGGACACACTGATGTGGGTCACAGCCATAGTGGAGTATCACAAGGCGTTGAACAGCCCCAGTCAGGTGCTGAACGAGACAACCTGGGTACACTGGCAGTCAGAAGATCTCCACAGGTGGGACAAGGATGTGAGGAGACTGAGAGCAAGAGTCCACAACATGGGCATCAAATTCATCAGGGTGGAATCACAACAAGGAGAGGTATGGACCCTACAGAGGCAGGAGGAAAACACAGCGGTCAGGGTCTTATACATATTCGGCGATGCCAGCAACATAGAACAGTGGGGGGGAGCAGCAATGGTGGTGGATGAAGAAGGCAATGTGTGGCTGAAGAAACGGGTGACTATAAAGGCACAGGGACTAAGTACAAAGCTGGTAGAGGCCACCATGATAGTGATGGCACTGGAGGCAGTGCTCCAAGCCATCAGGAAATCAGAAGTGACAGTCCAGAAGGTGTGGGCATGGTCGGATAGCCTGGAAGCAATCCAGTCTCTGGCGTCAGGGCAGTTGCAACAACGACCAGCATCCATCATGGACAGAATAATAGCCACGGGACAGGAAACAACAGTACCCCTGGAGTGGGGATGGGTACAGGCACAGCATGACAGTCAACAGCAAGACTGGATATCACAGGCAAACCAGGAAATGGACAAGGAGGCCAAGGAAGGGGCCAAAGGCAGAGGCACACCACTGCGCCTGCCACAAGTGTGGACAGACGGAGCAGTGGTTCTGCCATTTGTGAATGACGAGGTCATCATCGACATAAAAAAATACCTCCTGCAGCACACGACGTCAGCACTGCGCAGTGAAGAGAGCGACAAGACACCAGCACCACAGCAGCGTACATGGACCAGAGTGTTCCCGGAAGCAAAGGAGGCACAGAGAGCATGGCAAAGACTGCAACCACTGAGCATAAGAGACTGGGGAGAAATCAGAACATGGAGTCTGTATGCAGAGGCAGCAGAGTGGGAATGGGAAGGAAAGCAACAACACTGTGAAAAATGTGGGCTGTGGTGTGAGAGTGTCAGGCACCATCAACTGCATGAATGCATAGTGACGAAAACGAGGATATACCTATGGGTGCAGGAGGTGTGCCAGATACTCATCAGTGAGGGGGTACAGCCAGGACGTATCACCCCGACATGGGGGGGGGTTCGGATACAAGGGAAGCAGCAAGTAGACATAGTATGGTCTCATCCCTCCAGAGCGAGTGCACTGCAACCACAGAAACACTCAAACAGAACAGTGTGGCCAGTGTGGCTGGGCATAGGTCCAGTGCAAGGAATCACAGTGCCACTAGCGAGAGTGGGGGTACAGCACCCCAAATCAGTGGTGTTCAGAACCCTAGAAGCAGCATATGCCATAGTGTATGCAGCGGAGGAATCAGAGATGAAGATGGACCAGCACAACAGACTACTGGCAGACTGGCAAGCAGGAACCAACTGCAGAATAGCAGTAGGTCAAGTGAAAAAACGAAAAAGAGCAGTCAAACCCATGGCCCTCCACACATGGTGGACCCTCATCTCAGCAACAAGGCCACGAACAGATACAGTCGTGGCACTACTGGTGCAATCTCCAGAAGGCATAGGAGCAGCAGAATGGACCAGGAGAGTACCGGATGTGTGGGTAGGAGAAGATGGAGGAGACAAAGGTCAGGTTATATGCGAAGCGCAAAGCAGAGGATCACAGGGGAGAGGGGTGTACTGGTGTCTGGTTGGCAGTGCGTGGGAATGGACAGGGTGCAGAATGGATAGTGGCATGCAGCTGTGGTGTCTGGAGATAAACGAGCAGTTCGTCAAGTGGGTGATCAGGGACCGAGATACAGTGAAGGGAGTGCGGCCAGACGTGTGCAGGAACGCTGTGACTCTTCTACAGGACATCACGAAGCCAAAGGAAAAGGAGGCAAAGGCTCTGCCATGAGGTACGCTCGCAGCGCAACGTGGGCCAAAGGAGACAGAGGCCCAAAAGGAGGTACCAAGGGGTACCCCAAACAATGGCAGCAGCCATACACGAGACGATGAGCAACGTCGGACCATTAACTGCAGCCAGCAACAGACATGGATGCCCAGGTGCAGTATATGAAATGTCCAGCAACGGACACAGAAGCCCAGGTGACGTATATAAAAAGTCCTGTCAACGGTCAAGTCCCAACAGAAGGGAGCAGCCGTATGTATGTACAGTCAGTCAAACGTCGTGCACAGGTTCAGATCAGGTACTCCATATACCAGAAGCAGCCACAGTGCAGCAGGGCATTCCCGAGCACGGGCAGCACACCACAGAACCACCATGTGGCAGTGGGACGTTGTAACATCACAGACAGACAAAGCCTCTCTGCACAGAGCACTGCCACAACGCAGCAGGCCCTGGCACAAAGGCCCCAGAGAAACAGTGCAGCAGCAGAGACATCACATGAGCAAATGGTGCAGTGCGTGTCCTGTGCAGGGGGTAGGCAGGGGAAAGAAGAGTCAGGATCACACAAAAACAGGTGCAACAATCAATCCACAGCAAAAACAACATCTACCAGAAAGACATGAGAAAAACCAGAAAAGGTACCTGCCGGTACAAGCCAGTGGCAGGTTGTTTTGTTTTCTTTGGCAGTACAAGTTCAAGAAGACGTGAAAATTTTCGGGAAAAAAAAAGGGGGGGGGGCACGGGTAATACAAGGGTAAGGGAAGCGCACCACCGAAGAGAAGATGGGTAATCTCCGGGAGGGGACCAGTACGACCCTGGCCAAAGCGTTTTTCACAAAACAAAACAAAACAAAAACATCCCATCCCATCCCATCCCATCCCATCCCATCCCATCCCATCCCATCCCATCCCATCCCATCCCATCCCATCCCATCCCATCCCATCCCATCCCATCCCATTTCCTTAATCGGGCCCTCTTCTGCGAAGGTGGCAAGGGAAAAGGTACAAGGAAGGAAGGTTGCCTTTTGCTGTACATGCGGAGCGTAACACATTTGGAGACCCCGTTGGAGAACGCCAACGAGTAAGTGTTGCCGAACACAATGGAGAGCAGGGAATAGAGAAGATGGTTGATGTGGAAGAAGGAACATCGTGCAACCGCTGTTTAGTGAGTCAATTTGGAGTTTGTCAAGTCGGATAAGCGGTCCAGTCAATGATGGTTGAGTTTGATGAGGGTTGAATATTGGTTAATGAACTAAACGATAAAGACATAGCAGCTGGTGGAAAACTCAATTGCTGCCCATATATCTGAACATAAGTAGGATGCAGTCATTTGTCAGCACGAGTGGTCCACTTATTGGACAGCCTTTGTGCTGCATTCATTTAATGCGTTGAGTGCTGTACTTATTTGGAAGCTTAGTACTTCATTCTCTTGGCGGCATGTGTTCTACACTCATTAGCCAGCCTATGTGCTGCACTTATTTGGCAGTGTGCGCTAAACTCCTTTAGCAGCAAAAGTGATGCTTTTCGTTGATATGTGTATTTGATGTGTGATTTGCATGTGTCTTGCATTATTGGGCGGCCTGTGTGGTGCATTTATTTAGCAGCTTGTATGCTGCAATCGTTTGGCGACTGGAGTGTTGCACTCATCTGGCACCCGCTGTGCTGCACTCACTTGGAGGCCAGTGGGCTTCAGTTATGCAGCAGCTTGGCAGCGAGTGTGCTGCTCTTATTAAATTGCTTGAGTGCGAATACATTTGAAAGCCTATGTGGTGCATTTCTATGCAACATGCATGAGGCGTGCAGTAGGAGAGTGGCTATGCCGCATTTGTCTAGCATCAGGTGTGCTGCATGCATTTTGCTGCCTCTGTATGTACTTAGCAACAGGTGTGCTGTGTTCATTTGACAGCGAGTGTGAGGCATATTTTTGGTTACCTGTGTGTTGCAAAGATTTGGCAGTGTGAGTGCCGAACTTATATGACAGCTTGTGTGCTGCTGTCATTCAATTACGCATGCGCTTCAGTCGTTTGGGTGCTGCCATTGTCTGGCACTGTGAGTGTTGCATTCATTTAGCAGCAGTGGTGGTGCATTCAAATGGGCGAGTGTGTGATGTTTGCATCCAACAGCCAGTGTGCTGCATTTATTTGAGCGAGCCATGAGCAAGCAGGATGCCTGGATGTCGAGTGCCAAGGGTACCATGCCAGATGCCGGGGTGTGGGATGCCAAAGGCACCCAGCCCGATGCCCCATGAGCGAGCGGGATGCCTGGACATTGAGTGCCAAGGGTGCCATGCCAGATGCCGGGCCGTGGGATGCCAAAGGCACCCAGCCCGATGCCCCATGAGTGAGCGGGATGCCTGGACATTGAGTGCCAAGGGTGCCATGCCAGATGCCGGGATGTGGGATGCCAAAGGCACCCAGCCCGATGCCCCGTCAGCGAGCAGGATGCCTGGACATTGAGTGCCAAGGGTGCCATGCCAGATGCCGGGATGTGGGATGCCAAAGGCACCCAGCCCGATGCCCCGTCAGCGAGCAGGATGCCTGGACATTGAGTGCCAAGGGTGCCGTGCCAGATGCTGGGATGTGGGATGCCAAAGGCACCCAGCCCGATGCCCACAGGATTGGGTGCCTCACGTGCAACATGATGCCTAGACACTGCAGGCCAGAGGCAGGGAGATGCCCAGAAGTGAGGATGCCCGGCAGGACGGAGAGAATGGGTATGAATGCGTTAGCCTTGCGAGTGGTGCGCTGCATTTATTTGGCAGCCTGTGGGCCGCAATTGTCTGGCAGCCTGTGTGCTGCATACATTTGGCGTCGAGTGAACTGCATTTATTTGGCAGCCTGTGTGCTGCACTTGTCTAGCGGCCCATGTGCTGCACAAATTTGGCGTCCAGAGAATAGCATTTATTTGGCGGCCTGTGTGCTGCACTTGTCTGGCAGCCTGTGTGCGGCACAAATGAAGCGTCAAGTGAACTGCATCTATTTGGCAGCCTGTGTGCTGCACAAGTCGGGCAGCTTGTGTGCTGCATATATTTGGCGTCTGGTGCAATGCATTTATTTGGCAGCTTGGGTGCTCCTCGCGTCTAGCAGCCTGTGTGCTGCACAAATTTGGCGTTTGGTGAACTGCATTTATTTGGCAGCCTGTGTGCTGCACATGTCTTGCAGCCTGTGTGCTGCATAAATTTGGCGTCTGATGCAATGCATTTATTTGGCAGCCTGTGTGCTGCACTTGTGTAGCAGCCCGTGCGCTGCATGAAATTGGCGTGTGGTGAAATGCATTCATTCGACAGCCTGTGTGCTGCACAAGTCGGGCAGCCAGTGTGCTGCATAAATTTGGCGTCTGGTGCAATGCATTTATCCGGCAGCCTGTGTGCTGCACTTGTCTAGCAGCCTGTGCGCTGCATAAAATTGGCGCGTGGTGAAATGCATTCATTTGGCAGCCTGTGTGCTGCACAAGTCGGGCAGCCTGTGTGCAGCATGTATTTGGCGTTTGGTGCGATGCATTTATTTGGCAGCCTGGGTGCTCCTCACGTCTAGCAGCCTGTGTGCTGCACAAATTTGGCGTTTGGTGAACTGCATTTATTTGGCAGCCTGTGTGCTGCATAAATTTGGCGTCTGATGCAATGCATTTATTTGGCAGCCTGTGTGCTGCACTTGTGTAGCAGCCCGTGCGCTGCATGAAATTGGCGTGTGGTGAAATGCATTCATTCGACAGCCTGTGTGCTGCACCAGTCGGGCAGCCAGAGTGCTGCATAAATTTGGCTTCTGGTGAAATGCATTTATTTGACAGCCTGTGTGCTCCTCACGTCTAGCAGCCTGTGTGCTGCACAAATTTGGCGTTTGGTGAACTGCATTTATTTGGCAGCCTCAGTGCTGCACCTGTCGAGCAGCCTGTTTGCTGCATAATTTAGGCGTCCGGTGAAACGTGATCATTTGGCAGCCTGTGTGCTGCACATGTACGGCAGCCTCTGTGCTGCATAATTTTGGCGTCTGTTGAAATGCGTTCATTTGGCAGCCTGTGTGCTGCATAAGTTTGGTGTCTGGTGGAATGCATTTATTTGACAGTGTGTGTGCACATGTCTCGCAGCCCGTGTGGTGCATAAAATTGGCGTCTGATGAAATGCATTCGGTTGGCAGCCTGTGTGCTGCACACGTCTAGCAGCCTGTGTGCTGCACAAATTTAGCGCTTGGTGAATTGTATTTATTTGGCTGCCTGTGTGCTGCACATGTACGGCAGCCTATGTGCTGCATAATTTTGGCGTCTGTTGAAATACGTTCATTTGGCAGCCTGTGTGCTGCAGTTGTCTGGTAGCCTGTGTGCTGCATTAGTTTGGTGTCTGGTGAACTGCATTTCTTTGGCAGCCCATATGTGGCACACATCTGGCAGCCGTGTGCTGCATAAATCTGAAGTCTGGTGAACTGCATTTCTTTGGCAGCCTGTGTGCTGCACTTGTCTAGTTGCTGTGTTTGGCAGCCTGTGTGCTGCATTTACTAGGCAGCCTGTGTGGTGTGTTTAGTTGGTAGCTAGTGTGAGGTGTGTGTGTGGTAGCCTGTGCGCTGCATTTATTTGGCAGCCTGTGTGCTGCACATGTGTGGTAGCCTGTGTGCTGCATAAATTTGGCGTCTAGTGAAACGCATTTATTTGGCAGCCTGTGTGCTGCACATGTCTGGCAGCCTGTGTGCTGCATAAGTTTGGTGTCTGGTGAACTGCATATCTTAGGCAGCATGTGGCACACACTGGCAGCCCGTGTGATTCACTTGTCTGGCAGCCGTGTTCTGCATAAATTTGGCCTGCAGGGGAACTGTATTTATTTGGCAGCCTGTATGCTGCTTGAATTTGGCTTCTGGTGGACTATATTCAATTGGTAGCCTATGTGCTGCACTTGTCTGGTGGCCTGTGTGCTGCATAAGTTTGGCGTCCAGTGAACTACATTCAGTTGGCAGCCCGTGTGTTGCACGTGTCTGGTAGCCTATGTGCTGCATTTACTAGGCAGCCTGTGTGGTGTGTTCAGTTGGTAGCCAGTGTGAGGCGTGCTTGTGGTAGCCTGCGTGCTGCAATGATTTTGCGGCATGAGTGCTGCACCCGTTTGGCAGTTTGGGTGCCGCCTTCATCCAACTCCTTTGTGCTGCAATCTTGTGTTGCCATTAACTAGCAGTGTGTGTATTGCATTCATTTCGTAGCTTGGGTGTTGTATTCATATAGCACGTGCGATGCATGTATTTGACGTTTGTGCCCAGCATGGAATTCAGATTGGTGTTTGTGTTCAGACCACATTTGAATTGACGTTTATGCCATGAATGGGTCTTACATGGACATGCACGCTTGATGTAATTCTGAACCGTCTTTGGATCGACATTTGTGCCATGCATGACTTTTGGATTGACATCTGTGCTAGGCATAGACGTCGGTTAGACATTAGTGTTCCGAACCGACTTTGGATCGGCGGTATTGCTGTGCAAGGGCTTTGGCTTGACATTTGTACCAAGCGCTGTCTTTGTAGTGATATGTGTATTAAGAACAGGCTTTGGCATAACATGTATGCAATAACATGTATGCAGTAAAAGGGCATTTGATTGACATACATGCCTTGAGGGATGATGTTGCGCCCTGAATGGGCTTTGGACTGACATTTGTGCCCAGCATGGAATTCAGCTTGATGGTTGTGTTCAAAACAAGTTTGAATTCACGTTTGCGCCATGAATGGGTTTTACAAGAGCATGCACGCTTGATGTATTTCTGAACAGACTTTGGATGGACATTTGTGCCATGCATGGGTTTTGGATTGACGTTTGTACTAAGATAGACATTGGATGGATATTAGTGTTCCAAACCGACTTTAAATCCTTGTTTCTGCCATGCAAGGGCTTTGGCTTGACATTTGTGCCAAGCGTCGCAGTGAAGGGGCATTGGATTGACATACACGCCTTGAAGGCTTTGATTGATGTTTTGTGTCCTGAATGGGCTATAGATGGACATTGGTACCCAGCATAGAATTTGGATTGATGATTTGGTATTGACATACACACATTAATAACTTTGATAGATGATAGTGAATGGGCGCCGGATTGGCATAAGTACCCAGCATGGAGTTGGATTGATACTTGTGCTCTGAGCAGACTTTGGATTGACATTTCTTCCCATGAGTGGGCGTTTGATTCATCTTTGTACCAAGCATTTACTTTGGGTTGATACCTGTGTTTGTGATCTGCGCAGTGGGTAGACTTTTATGCTGCGAATGGGTATTGGCATAAACAGGGCGGTGCGTTGTTTGAGTGCACTGCACACACACATTTATCCGCATGAGCGGTTTGGAACTGGCAGTTAGTGCCCATATTCTGGTTGTTTGGCAACAGATTTATGGCTTTCGTTGCTAGATGGCAGTTTGTTTTGTTTTATTTGGCCAGACAGCCAAGACACTTGATGTGTGGGGAACATAGGACGAGATAATGGACAAAGGAGGGGGAAAGGATGCCACCAGAAGATGGGTATACCCGGGAGGGGACCAGTACGAATCTGGCCAAAGCGGTTTTAACAAAACAAAACAAAACAAAACATCCCATCCCATCCCATCCCATCCCATCCCATCCCATCCCATCCCATCCCATCCCATCCCATCCCATCCCATCCCATCCCATCCCCCCATCCCATCCCATCCCATCCCATCCCATCCCATCCCATCCCATCCCATCCCATCCCAGTCTGGGGGCTGGAATGGGTAGAAGCCCCATGGACTATTGCTCCATAATATGATTTCCTTCCATCCCATCCCATCCCATCCCATCCCAGCCCAGCCCAGCCCATCCCATCCCATCCCATCCCATCCCATCCCATCCCATCCCATCCCATCCCATCCCATCCCATCCCATCCCATCCCATCCCATCCCATGCCCAGCCCCCCCCCCCCCCCCTCGTTCCCCCATCCTCCTGCTCAAAGGCTGGCCCGAGAGTTGCTGAAAGAGACCGAGAGCCTCATGCAGTTCAATGTGGAGTGGACAGGCCCGCGCTTCATCATCCCAGAGACGCCCTCCTCGTGCCGCTACCTCTTGGCCTCCCTCGCTTCCCTGTCCTTCACCAACAGCCTTATTGTGCAACCGCAGGCCGACTCCCCGGAGGTCATGTGTTACGATGACCATCTCGTGTTCCTCATGAAGGCCCTCAATGTCTCCCACGACGGATCGTGCATTGGGCAGGCGCCCGATTCCAGGTTTGGATATGCAGAGAGGGGGGCAGAGAACAATGGCTTGATGGTGTGCAAGGCAGAAACGCGGTGCAGTGCACGGCTTCAGATGAATGGTTCATGGTCCACGGATTCAGGGCTGTCCTTAAGGGACGAGATTTTTTTTTTTTTTTTGTTAAGGACAGCCCTTAAGGACAGCCCCTAGAGGCCTTTTTCCCCCGGCCGAACGCGGGCCATGTCTACCCCCCCCGCCGCCCTCTTTTGGGCACCACTTCTGATTTTGCCCCCCGCTCTGAGGCGGTGGGGCTCCCCGATACGGCAGGGGTGAGGTAGCCAATTTGCCCACTTGTGGGCCACTTCTGATTTTGCCCCCCGCTCTCAAGCGGTGGGGCTCCCCGATACGGCAGGGGTGAGGTAGCCAATTTGCCCACTTGTGGGCCACTTCTGATTTTGCCCCCCGCTCTGAAGCGGTGGGGCTCCCCGATACGGCAGGGGTGAGGTAGCCAATTTGCCCACTTGTGGGCCACTTCTGATTCTCGTGACGGATTCGTGGGTCTGTACAGGAGTGTACACTCAGGCACACGTGGTACATTGTGAGGGTGCGACTCAGTCCCCTACAAGGTTCTTGGGCTGTTATGCGAATGAGCCAAACATGTTGCATTTGAGGCTGCATGTTGTCATCGGATGAGGGATCCGGTGAGCATAGTGATGAGCCGCCGCAAAAGGGCCAATGCTGATCGTGTCAAGTTGAACCGCAAGCAAGGGAGCGCAGAACGACAATAAGCTTGGTATCAATCCTGTGAATGTGGAACACACAGAGCCCCAATTCTTGGTGCAAACGCCGAACTGTCTCCAAACTTGCTTGCAATGCCCGGCACAGTCCAAATATGACACTGAAGCCTCCGAGAGATCCCATGGTTGGGTAGTGCGCCAGTTGCGCCCTCTGGTGGCCGGCAGCGGTTATCATGCCTGCCCCTTCAGAACATAAGGTCGCTACGTATTGGCAGCCCAGCAGTTTTTATTTGCGCTTGGGCGGTCCCGCGGCCCTTGCCCCCTTTTTGTCTGTGACAAGCACCAACTTTCTTACACAGCAGTTGAGAGGTTCATATTTTGCGGCCAACCACCCCTCGTCCTTTCGGTAGCAGTCGCTTTGTGCCCCCTGCCGCCTCCTCCAATGTATGAACAACTGACGTCAACTACTAAGTCCGCTATGAGCAGCAACACGTATTTTTTGTCAATGAACTTTTTGGATGGGTGGGATCGTGCTGCATGGCTAGTGCAGGGCATCACACCTTTCTCCTCGTTTCGGTGCGGTGGTTTTGCCATTGTAAACGGCTGCACAGGGGTGCTCTGTCCTCCCCTCAGTGGCAACGAATCCGTCTCCGACCTAACCTCCTGTGCTCCTGTGCTCCTCATCTTTCCCCCTCACTTGGTTTGCTCTCATCTTCCTTTCCTGCAACCCCACCACGCCTGGTCTGCCCTCCTCTGCCTTAGCATTCTCAGGGAGGCTTGTGCAGGTGTTGGAAGACTCATTCTAGCTTGTCCTGCAGTCTCTCCTTTAACACATATCTGTCTTATACATCTCTCTCTACTCTGCATGAGGCTCAACGTGTGACAGAGGGGATCAATGTGGATGCACCCGTTGATTTTTTGGGAGTCCCATTGGTGGATGGTTGTGGACAGAGGCCTTTTTGCTGTTCGTGACATCCAAACCGCTCTCACCTAGCACAGAGTTTTGCTCACCGTTTCGCGGATGTTCGAAATGCTGAAGGGGTTTATGTGTTACACACTTTCTTTTTTTGAAAGCGCAATTTTTGCCTTTGCCGATGTTTGCACAAGCAGTTCATGCCAGCTCGCAACAGCTTTGGATTTGATGGCATCTCTTCTTCCGATGCATCTATGGCCATTCTTTTTGCGCTGCGGTTGGGCAGCAGCTACGTCCACTTTTGCCTTCTGCCCCTTGGGACACACCCCTGTCACCCTGTCAGGGGTGACAATCGTGTGCCTGCAAACCCATCAAGCGCCCCCCTAAGCCCGAAAAGGGTGTCCCCAGGAGGCAAGCGGATGTGCGGGGCGCGCAAGATGCATGTCACCTTCATGTCACCACACAATCAATACCCTCACCCCAGAAGCCGACACCAATTCCCCCGCATCTACCCCCACATGCTCCACAGGTGTGCATGCGCGTGTGTATGCGAGTGTGAGTGAGTGAGTGAGTGAGTGAGTGAGTGAGTTGTGCGTGCCGTAGAAGGGGGGCTAGTGGCTTTAGGCATGTCACCGACGAGGTTTCTGTACACTCAGGCTGACTTCGATCCCTGCTGGTTTGTTGTGTATGTTGTGTGTGCGTGTGCGTGTGTTGTTGGTGAGGTGTGCGGACTGTGGGGTGTGTGCAGGACGTGGTATGGGAAACATGGTGACTGAGTGCGTTGGGGGGCAAATCTGAGATACAGTTGTGCGTGCGGCGGTGAATCTCTACCTGCGTCACAGATTCGTTGTGGTGGGCGACACAGACCTGCAGGTGAAGCTGACGCGGCCTGTGAAGCCACACAAGCCGCTTCTGACTATCCTGGCAGAGATAGGTGTGTGAGTGGCTCTGCCTTGGACCTTGTGCCATGCCTCCTCCTGGACTTTGGCAGCGCACCTCTGAATCGAGGGAGTCAGTGAGATCAGGGAAGAAGCGAGTAAAGGCAGGGTGCATAAAAGTGCATCCTGATTCATTTCTTCTCGCCCCAAGGTCAGGGCTGTCCTTAAGAAGCCAGATTTCTTTTTTTCGCTGAGGACAGCCCTTCAGGACAGCCCCCAACCGCCAACCGCCCAACGAACCGCCAACCGCCAACCGCCCAACGAACCGCCAACCGCCAACCGCCACCAACCGCCAACCGCTACCAACTGCCAACCGCCACCAACTGCCAACTGCCAACCGCCAACCCCCACCCACCACCAACCGCCAACCACCAACCGCCGCCAACCCCCACCACCCACCAACCGCCCACAAACCGCCGCCGACCGCCAACCGCCACCAACCGCCAACCGCCAACCGCCAACCGTTGAGACGGTCCCATGACCAGGAAGCAGAGAGCGTCCCTGTGAACGTCCGTTTCTGTTGGCGTTACGAGGTTTTTTTTTGCCCCCCCCCCCCCCTTAAGGACAGCCCTGCCCGAGGTATGCCCCCACTGCACAGGCGTGGGCTCCGCCCCCACCGCACAGGTATGGGCTCTGCCTCCGGCCTCCGGCTCCGCCCCCACCGCATGGGCATGGGCTCGCTGTGCAATGCATGGGGAGCGCAATAAGGCTCAGGGCCGAAAGCCTCCATATCTCCCCAAATGCGGACCTCGAATTGGTGGTTTTGCGGTCTTGAACTATGAACCGGATACTTCAGGGTACTGTACATTTGAGGTGGTGTAACTGTTGTCCCACCTTGTTGTTTGCAGCCAAGTGCTTTTGATGTGGGGGGGGGGGGGTCCGGAAAGTGGGCTCGAACGCCTCCCTCCGCCCCCCCAGCAAATGAATTTTCCTCTTGCCCAACATATGTCAACGACTGCCTGGCGAAGATTATCTGGTGCGGCTCGGCTGCCACTTCCCTTGCCACCACAGGAGATGTCGACGTTCCCCTCTTGGATACGCAGTGTGCTTTCATCAACCGCATGCTCAAGGGCAACATTGCGGCCCCCGCACCAGCATCGCGGTCGTCCATTGCTCCTGCCCGCCCATCTGTGCCCCAGGCCGAGGGGCCTGCTCCTGCCCCGGCCCCCAGCACTACGCAGCAGCAGCTGCAGGTCCATTTCAACTCGTTCCGTCTGCAGTTGGCCACTTCCACTCCAAATGTGGGCGCAGTCCCTGTTGCCTCGCTTTCCATGACCGGTGTGTATGTTTGTGTGTGTATGTGTGTGTGTGTGTGTGTGTGGATTGGAGAATGTGTAATGACAAGCGATGTGGTTGAGGGTTATGGTCAGCTTACCAGGGTTGGTGCTTGCAACTCCCTCTGGAAGGGCCAGGCAAGTGGAAAATTGCTCTGGGCAGGGGGAGTAAGAGCTATCTTCAAGGATGACGAATGCAACTATGATGAGAAGTAGAAGATTGCCTGTTTTGTATGTCTCAAGGGGTGCAATTTGGGAGGTGCCCTCCCTAGTCTGCGAGGTTTGGGACCAAAAATTGCCCTTTTTGGCCCAAAACGGCCCTAGGACCTGTTCAAGGCGGCCAAACGAAGCAAAATGGTTGGCACACGTCACATCTGGCTTGACTTTCTCGTATCAAGGAGCCCTTTGGTGCCCTAACTCCACGATATGTCCGAAGACCCCCCCAAAAGACCCCCAAAAGCCCCAGAATCTGCGCAGTTGAGGCCAAACTGCACACAACCCAGACCAAGAACAGGCCGTATCCTGGCCTACGTGGCGTTTTGAGCTATGTAGCCCAGGGTACGGCTTATTATTGGTTTGGCGTTGTGTGCGGCCAATTTACACAGATTCTAGGGGAGTTGGGGGCCTTTTCAGGTCATTTCTTGGACATATTGTGGAGTTAGAGGGCACCAAAGGGGTATTCGACACGAGCAATTCAAGCCGCACATGGAGTGCACCAACCTTTTCCGGTGTTTGGCCGTTTTGAATGGGTTTTAGGTGTTTCGCTAATCTGAACAGGCTCTAGGACCGTTTTCAGCGGAAAAAAAAAACAGCTATTTTGGCTCAAAACGGCCCAGATTCCGGAGGGCATCACCCGACTTGGTGCCCGTGCTCCGGGGCACCATTGCTGAGTTTTGGGCCCAAAAGTTGGATTTGGCAAGGGCACCACGTAGGATCCAGTGGGCTCCAGGATGGCTGGAGTAGAGTAGAGCCCGAAGCATTGGAAAGGAGTAATGGCCAAAATGGAATGGTGATGTGCTTGCTTGTTGCTTGCTTGCTTGCTTGTTAGCTAGATTTAGGGGGGGGGGTGTAGATATATGTATAGTGGTGCAGGTGGTCTAGGTGCCCTCAGAATGCGTTTTTACCCATGCAGCCCAAGATATGGCCTATTCTTGGGTAGGGGTCGTCTCCGGCCAATCTACGCAGATTCTGGAGCTTTTTTGGGCCCTTTTTTGGGAGTTTCTTGGACATATCGTGAAGTTCCAAGGCACCAAAGGGCTCTTTGACATGAGGAAGCCAAGCCGCATCTGGAATGTATCAACGGTTTTCCAATGGTTTAGTCTCGTTCAGGACACTCGGGCAAAGATGGAGAAAATGGCAAGGCATAACCTAACACATGGTTAGGATTGTGGTTATCCGAACCCCAAGTGCAGCTGTGAGCATGCCCTTGGCCCTTTTGATCTCCACCTCTGTGCTTTGTGTCGTGACCGCCGTTAATGCCCCCAAATCTCTTCACATCGACCTTTGCTGCAAGTTGGGCAGTATGTTTTCCCCGCCACCTCAAGGAAGGGGGAGGGGAGAACCCACAGGTCACAGGGACTTGCAGCAAGGCAGCACCATCACCTTGTATTACCTAGCCCGATTAAGCAAGCTTGTGCAGCTTGTACAAGGCAATTGTTTCTGTACATGGTGGACAAAATGGTGCAATGCGCTTGGAATGATGGCCTACAAACAGTTAAATGGAAAGGATGGATCATGTTCAAGTGCAATGTGTCTTCCTCTGCTACCACGTGCCTTGGTTTGTTTAGGTGTGCATCTACCGGATTGCCCTACTATTTTTCATTTGTGGTGAACGGTAACATATTTTACCCCACTCGTGTATTTTCAAATACCAAGAAGGAAATAGGGAATTCAAAAATGCACCCAAAACGGATTTTTTTTTGACCCGCCACCCTTCTAAACCCCCCTAAACAAGCCGCAATTGTTGGGGACCACCACTGAGTTGAACCCCCCCCCCCCGGGGGGGGGGGGGCGGCCGGGCCCGGTCCTTGTATGCGACACCCCCCAGCCCCCCCCCCCCCCCCCGGGTTTTGAGAGATAGTGGGTTGGGGGCATGGTGCCAACGACACCACCTTTTTTTAGTGTATGCTTCCTTTTCATCAAACCATCAGTGCTTTTGAGCGCCAGGTTAACAAGACGAGGCACTATACAAATGACAAACTAACCGGCGGGCGCGGGGGAACAAGGGGGAAGGGGGAAGGGGGAAGGGGGAAGGGGGAAGGGGGGAGGGGGGCAACACGGCGACCCTTAAGACTTCTTCTCGGCAATGACGAGAAAGCGCTATTATCACATACATACCTCCGTACCCCCAAACCCCCAGACACACACGCCCCCCGGAGGTATGCATGTGGTAGTAGTGGGTCGTGCAAGCCCCCCCACCTTGGGAACCCCCCCCCCCGCGGCCGAAATCCCCCCCATACACCCCCCAGCCGAACCCCCCCCCCCCACAACTAGCCCCCAACCCCACCCCCCCAAGTTTTGACAGATAGCTGGGGGGGTGTCGCATCAGCACCGTTGGTAGTCGCCCCCCCCCCCCCCCGAAGAGACAAATTGGTATGCATGTCGGAAAACCGGAGGTTTGATGACATTATTAATTTTGTGGGGGCATAGTAGACTTGGGCCACCTACAAAATGGTGTTGTTTGCACAGGTTGTTGCCCCAACGACTTTTGCTCACAAGAGGCATTAGTGAGTGGCCCTGGCCATGATTGTGTAGCTGAAAGTACTCACAGGTCTTTGTGCCCCAAAACACGTCTACCGCCCATTTTGGTACTCAAGATGTGTTGCCCAAACCATTTTCTCAATCAAGCATAGCTCTGAAGTCATTGAAAAGCATTGTGTCTAACAATATTTGGCAATGATCAGTACTTGTCCACAGAAATGGTACCAAGATGTGTGCGCACTTTGATCTATTGGAGTTGTTGCTTTCTACAAAGGAGGGACTGCAACCCGTAGTTCCGCCCATCTTGCACACATACATAAGATAGGGTGGGAGCCCCCTTTGCTAAATTCTCGGGTGTGGGAGTTGACATTTTCTTCAATGAAATGGCTGCCTTGGCAGTTGCAAAAACCATTGCCGTTGATTTTGGCACCCTATCTTGCAGCCGCAACAACAATTAAGCAAGCCCAGGGGGGAGGGAGGGGGGGAGGGGCTCGAGTTTGCATCAAGGTCACCAAAGCACAGAGGTGACAAATGGCTACATAGCACTTCTTGCGCTACAACACAAAACAAGGAGACAAAGGGCTACATAAGTCATGTATCGTCAAGCGACAAATGGCTGCATAGCACATGAAGCATACAATACAACAAGGCTTACGGGAACATCTCGCTGCTTTCGAGACCCGGATGTGCCAGTGGTAGGGGTCGTGGCCCTTTGCCAACTCCCCATGGTAACGTGATTTAGCAACACGTATCCACATCAGTGCTCAACTTTGGAGACCTAATACAATTGGCAAGGATTTTGACGGATTCACAATTGCACTTTTTTTTTCGAAAAAAATCTTGCACTACCATTGCAAGCTGCATTGGTACCGGTAGTAGTGGTAGTAGTTGCAGTAGCAGTTGCAATAGCAGTGGCTCTAGCGGCAGTTCCTCCAATGACACTAGTAGTGAATCGGTGATCACCAATGATGGAGAAGAAGGGTGGCCCTTCAGAACCCCCCCCACCCTCCCCCAAGCCCCACACACTGGACATGGGTTGTGGGGTCCTGGTGGAGCATGTGGTGTGGTGTGGTGTGGTGTGGTGTAGGTTCATGGTGCTGTTCATTGTGGTGTGGCATGGTGTGGCGTGGTAGTGTGTGGTATGGCATTTGTGGTCACACTTCATCCCCACGACCACCCGTTCCCACATCAGGCCTCCACATCAACCAAGATGCAGAGGGCAGGCACCTAGAGTTGCTGCAGGTGGCCGTCATTGATGAGCGCCCCAATGCATCTCCCCACTACAACACCATCTTCTCGTCCGATGCAGCATCTGGCAAGCCCACACTTACTCTCAAGCATGATAAGCACAGCAACCAACTGCATGTCAAAGTGCACCAACTGGTGTGTGCTCCCCATGCACAGCCTGCTCATGCCCCTGCTACCCATGTGCTGCTGCCCCTGCTGCCCCTGCTCCTGCCCCTGTGCCCCGCCCCTGCTGCTGCTCATATGCCCAGCTTTCTGTTGTACCCATTTGCAGATCCCAGCTGCTGCACCCATGTCTAAAGGGCTCCGCAGCAGGCAGCTGTGCGGATGGCTGGATAGGTCGATTGCTTTTGTATGTTCCCCGCTGCATTAGGCAGCCTGCCTGCTGACGGGCTTTTCTTCCAGTATCAGGGCGGCTGCCTCAGAATTTCGTGCCCCCTCGACAGTTGTTGTCCTCCTCCGGACAGTGCGGTCATACGACAGCAATGTGGGGCCCTCGCTTTTCCAAATTACAGCATGTCTCACTGTTCACCGCCCACAGCCTCAATACTAAAAGGCCCTGTGGACTTTAAGAGTGTTGCTTTGTTCGGTTCGAGTGGGTGTGTGGCAAGGGGCACCACTGCGCAATCTCCCATACCGCACGTGACTCCCGCAGCGCGCGCGTCCGCTCCTACGCACATCTTCCTCACCGGACGGATATTCTCCACAGCAGATGCATCCGCACATCCTCGGGGAATGCTTTCCCCATCCCACATGCCCCCGGCATGCCCCACTTCCCACATGCGTATCGCACAGGGCGGCACCATTCTGCCTGAAGCTCTGGTGGCCATCCAGAACTTCTTCTCCATCATCCCCACGCACAAAGCGCCCCCCGCCGGCAGCCCCTCCCTGACTCCCGCGCTGTTCCCGACCACCCCCAGCCCCAAAACGCTCCCCAGCCACAGCCCTGCGAGCCCCGCGGCTCTGAAACTGGAGGACGAGGGCCCCAGTCTGACCGTCAGCGCCGAGATGACGTCCTTCTCGATGCTGCTGATCCAGGACAACCCTGAAAGGTCTGTGCTGCGGGCGTCCGAGCGCCGGCCTGAGCCCTTGTTGTATCCCGGGCGCCCCGTGTGTTCCATATGCCGTTGGCCACACACACACCCGCCCCTCCTGTCCATTCTTCTGCAAAAGCCGTGGTCAGACGGGGTGTCCGTCTCTGGATACACCCGTTTTTGGACAAAGAGCGGGGGGGCGGTGCCACAAAGTGGGCCCAGGGTATCAATATGAACGAGTTGGTACTGCCCGGACACAGCCCTTTGAGGCCATGGACACCAACGGGTGGGCGCGCAGGTCTGGGTGTTGTTCTAGGCGTTGGGATGATCTGGGATTTGGTTTGATCTTCTCATACCTCAGCGGTTGGTCATTGCCGACGACGTAGTATTGTGTCGGACAGTCTGGTTGGTTTGGCACAGCCAACGGATCCCTTTGGCCGAAGACTTGTCCGGTCAGAGCAGTGCAGACCCCCCTGAGCAATTGCACCCCCACGAGCGCAGTTGACGTTGAGGGGAGTACAAGTGGTACACTCGAGGTAGACAACTGCTGGGATTGGATCCGATGGCAGCGTCGAAGTGCTGCTGGGCTCCATTGGCGAAAAAGTAACAACAGCAGCATCAGCAGCCCCTGCAGCAGCAGCAGCAGCAGCAACAACAACAACAACAACGACAATGACCACAATAACAATAGTGACAACCTCAACAGCAACAGCAACAGCAACAGCAACAGCAACAGCAACAGCAACAGCAACAGCAACAGCAACAGCAACAGCAACAGCAACAGCAACAGCAACAGCAACAACGACAACAACGACAACGACAACAACGACAACGACAACAACGACAACAACAACAACAACAACAACAACAACAACAACAACAACGACAACAACAACAACAACAACAACAACAACAACACCAACAACAACAACAACAACAACAACAACAACACCAACACCACCACCACCAACAACAACAACAACAACAGCAACAACAACAACAACAACAACAACAACAACAACAACAACAACAACAACAACAACAACAACAACAACAACAACAACAACAACAACAACAACAACAACAACAACAACAACAACAACAACAACAACAACAACAACAACAAAAACAACACCACCACCACCAACAACAACAACAAACGAGAAAGACAAGGTCTCAAGGAACGAGAAGGTTTTGAGTCCACAGAATGGACGAAATGGTGCGCAGGGAGGGTTCAGCGACTGAGTTTATCAGAACTGACTCAAAGGACCACGCGATTGGTGCCGCACGTTCGCCACAACGCGTGTTCTGCCGCGGGCTCCACCTAAATTGTGCCACGCAGCCAAACAAAACCGTACCCTCTCCCCTCCCACATCTTCCCGCTTCATCCTGCTGCCCTCCCGCTCCTCACCCCTTTAATCACCCGCAGGGACGGCGAGCTGATCCCTCTCGCGGCCCTGACCATGGCCACGCTATCGCTCAGCTACAACGGAGGTGTGGTCACGGGGTCCATTGGGGACCTCATCATCAGGGACAAAGGGCCGGACAAAACGCTGTACAGTCAAGTCCTGGGGCTGCAGACCAAGGGTGTTCGCTCCCTTGTCAATTTCGAGTACACACCGCTGACGGTGGGCAGCATCGACGCCAATGTGCCCAGGTACCGATGGGACTGGTGGTGGAGGTGGAGGGCTCTGGAAAGGGATGGGGGCAGAATGCATTAGAAATGACACGCACTCATGATCAAGGGCTAGGGACCAGTGCGTGCAGCATGCAAATGGTATTTTTCTACACGGTGCCATGGTGGTGGAGCTTGTTTCCACTGGGCTCCAGACCATACTAGACACAACTGTAGGGGAAGCCTTCCTGAACCAAGCAGTAGCTTGGCGATGACCACTCGCTGTGCAATGAAATTGCAATGTGAAGGGGGTTTCCCCCCAAAAGTGGGGGGCTGTTCCAGAAAGGCTGGTTCCCGTGTCGCACAGCCAGTTTCTAGTGCCATGTGATACACGCGCGTCTTGGGACCTCGCCATATGCCACTGAGTCCCGGCAGACCATAGCTCACTCAGCTTCAGCATGCCACGGACCGCTACGCTCTAGCATGCCATAGGCCGCTAAGCTTGAGCAATACCATGGGCCGCTAAGCTCTGGCGGGGCATAGGCTGGTGAACTCGGGCATGCCATAGACCGCTAAGCTCCATCATGCCATAGGCCAGTAAGCGCCGGCATGCCGTTGACGGTTTAGCTCCCGCATGCCATAGGCCGTTGACCTCTGGTATGCCATAGGCCGCTAAGCTCTCTCATGGCGGCGTGTACTGGCTTTGGCATTTTCTTGTGTGCGGGCAAGGCGCGGGATGATGAGTGGTGCCTCCTCTTCCCCACGATATCAATGGAGACCCAGGGACACCTATCTGTGGTAACAACTCCAGATGCCACACATGCCACCTTGGCAGATGGTGCTACTGGTGTTGGGACCTCCTGCGAGACTTGGGCAGATTTCCTCCCCAAAATTCCCGAGTCGCCGACGGCCCTGGAGTGGCTGCCGCGGCTGCACGCCCCCTAGAGGAGCCAGGAGGCCACCACCAGGCAGGTCTCCTTCATGCACCTGGCCCTGGACTTTGAGGCCTTTGCGGGCCGGCCCCTACCCCCAGCCCCAAAGGCTCATTATAGGGGGGGGGGGGCTATCCCTGCAGGAGAAAGGGAGGGTGATGCGCATTGTAGTCACCCTGTTGGAACACTTGGTGGATCTTCAGGGGGCTACCGCTTCCTTGCCTGCAGCAGGCGCTTGGCCGCCTGTGCCCTTTGCCTCTGGGCACAGGGTGCCTCACTGGAGTAGCGCAACCTCTATAGGTGATGCCAGACCGCCTGTAGCCCGGTGAGGAGGGCGCGTCTGTTGACCCCAACGGCTGTGCCCGCTCCTAGTGGGGCCAACGAGGAGCATTGGCTGGTTATGGCATGCCATGGGCCGCTATGCTCCAGCATGCCGCATGCCGCTAAGCTCCATCATGCTACAGGCTGCTAGCTCCAGTATCCACTGACCTACGACAAGCCTTGGCTCGCTACGCTCTAACATGTCATAGGCTGCTAAGCTCCGGCATGCCATAGACTGCTAAGCTTCAGCATGCCATAGGACGCTAAGCTCTGGCATGCCTCAGGCCACTGAACTCCATCATGCTGCAAGCCATGGAACTCCAGCATGCTATACGCAACTGATTTCCGGCAGACCATAGCCCGCTAGGCTCCAGCATGCCATAGCCCACTGAGCTCTGCCATGCCTTCGACTGCTAAGCTCTGGCATGCCACAGGCCACTAAGCTCTAGCATGCCATAGGCCGCTAAGCGTGAGCCTGCCATAGGCTGCTAAGCTCCGGCATGCCACAGACTGCTCAGCTCTACCATGCCATAGCCCACTGACCTCTGGCAGGCTATTGCCCGCTAAGGTCTAGCATGCCATAGACCTGAAGCTTTGGCAAGCCATGGGCCACTGAGCTCCAGAATGCCCTAGACTACTCCGGCATGCCACAGCCACTCTGACCTATGGCATGCCATAGACCGCTAAGCTCCGGCATGCCATACTCCGCTGAGCTTCAGTATGCCATAGGCCAATGAGCAATGGCTATGGTCCAACATGTCACACGTCAGGAAGCGCATGCCATAGGCCACTGAACTCCAACATCCCTTAGACTGCTGAGCTCCAGCATGCCTCAGGCCACTGGTCTTCAACGATGGGCTGCTAAGCTCCAGTATGCCATAGGGCAATGACCTCCGGCATGCCATAAATTGCTAAGCTTGAGCATGCCATAGGTTGCCAAGCTCTGGCATGCAATAAGCTGTTAGCACCGGCATGCCTTAGACCTCTAAGCTCAGGCATGCCATACGCCACTAGCCTGCGGCATGCCACAGGTCACTAAGCCCCGGCATGCCATATGCCACTGACCTCTGGTATGCCATAGACCGCTAAGCTCTGGCATGTTATGGATCGGTACGCACTGACATGCCATAGGCCATTAAGCTCCAGCATGCCATAGGCCGCAGTGACCAGATCAAGTACCAACTTGTCGAGAAGATCAGTCTAATTGTGCTGTGCAAAAAAGGGTGGTGGTGATTCTAGAGGGGCTGCAATCGCCACATCCGGCAGCAATATGGATGCAGGCAGGGCCAGGAACGCACATCGAGGCCCGACAAGCCGAAGGCTGATTCTAAGTGCCCTGAAGGCGTCAAGATTTGAGAATTTTTAGAATATTTGGGATCTGAAGCACAAATGCTTGAGAATTGCAGTAACAACCAGCGAAAGTTTGTGAAAAAAGATGCTTGTTCAGACCAGACTGCATGCACATCCGGAATGCTTCCTGCCTGTCTGCTGCAGGTACACTAGCCGGCTGTCGGTTTCCATGCAGTCAGTGCGCCTCGTGGTCCTGCAGCCGTTTCTTGCCGCTCTCCAGCGCCTTTCGCACTCGGACTCAATGCGCGCTGTGACGAGAATGGGCAGTGCGCGTGCGGCGAAAGTGGCCAAAGGCACCCTTGAGCAGCTTGCGAACACTGTCAATTTAATGCAGGTCAAAGTGGAGGTGTTGAACCCGACCATTGCGATCCCGGAGTCGCCGTTGCAGGTTCGTGTTCCGTCAGCCTTGCTAATGAGAGGGGCTGATGGAAGTTTGGGCATTCTGTTTGCTGGAGATGATCTTGCTACTCAGGCCTCTGTACGTACGAAAACCGGATAGTGTGGAGCACTCCTGCCCCCCTTGCGCAACCGATCCCATGTCCTGGGCATGTACGACATGAGGCCACGTAGGAACAACAACAGCTTTCCCCAAACAACGCGCACTGTTGGTTGCATAACTTTTTTTTGCCTTTTTGTGGCGGTTGTTTTCACAACGAGGGTAAGCGACAAAGGCAAACCAATTCAGGTGAGGTGTACAAAAAGGATAGGATGGTGGTGTGACCTGCAAGGCGTCACATTCACATACAGTTCTCTCATGTTTGAGGGTGCTCGCCTCTATTGATAAGGGGGATTCAGAACACCAAATGTTGTACATCAGTGGCGCACTGATTTTCCGGGCATTTTGTCCACGGCTTTGCAAGTGGAGTGTTCTCGTGCCAGAAGCTGGGCGACCCCCACAGCATCCTGCACTCGTTTAACTTCTCCCTCCCTCTACCCGGCTAATTCTTCTGTGCGGCAGTCCACAACCCATGCCTAAGTACTGGGAAGGCATAAGGGACCCACATATGCACGAGCCCAACCCAGAGAGCTGGGCTGGTTGGTTATCGTGCCCCATGTGTTGACTCCCCTACTAGCGCTGGCAGGATGTTTCAAGCAGCTTCAGTCTACTGTGTATAGTATGACCACACAGCCTTGTAGCATGATACTTCGATGTGCCGCACAAGAATGCAATGTGTAGACTGTGAATGTGAATGCATATGCAGCATGTGAGTGCCAAGCTTCGGAAACGCTGCATTATCATAGTGAGTCCATTGTCCAGCCTACTGATGCAATGCGACATGGAACACGAGAATGCAATTTGCAGTGTTCACACACACTGTGTTACATGCTTGTGGTGTGTAGCCTCAGTTTGCGACATTCTGGACGGGAACGCGTCGGGCAGCTTGCGAACGAGTAAGTTGAGCATGCCATTTCTATCTGGGATTGCACTTTGTGTTTTTAAGAATCCCGTGTGCAGGTTGAGGTTTGTTCAGGTTGTGGAAATGGATGGGGACCGCCAACAAGGTTGCACAATGGTCACCAACCCCTCCACAACCCTCCACAACCCTCAACCAAGCCCTTGCTTAGTGGCAGGTAGGGCGGGTTGGGTCAGAGGCCGAAAAAAGTGTTTGTACCTGAAATCCGCCTCCGATGTCGGGTCCCTTCAGTGGGTGGGTCGGCTGGGGTTGGCCGGCGCCTCAAATGACCCTCTCTCCCGGGCTTCTGAAGCAATGGTCTGCCCTCAACAACGTTTTGATAATCCTCTGCCTGCACCACTCCTCAACCATTCCCACATCCTGCAGCCCGCACGAAGCTTTGTCAACCTCCCACAATGTCCAAACCACGGGTTCATGCTCCGCTAAAAAGGGCTTTTTCATTTGTGGTCCATTTGCTCCCCTCATTTCCCATCCTCTTGCCAAAGCCCTGCCGTTTCTTCGTGGCCACTTGCCGCACGTCCATGGGTGGCTCTTGTCCAGGAGGGTGCTGTGACCTTCGATCTGGGGCGCATCAACATCAGCAACTCCCTGGGGCACCACAACTACACCGCCTACTGCGAGACATACACCGTTGTCGCATCGCAAATGGAGTGCCTGTGCCATCCCGGGGCCTCAAGCCCTGCACAGCACCTGCTTGAGGGCCTGGACCTGAGTGTGGTGGCCACGCGTGCCATTACAAACCCGATGAAGGTGCACCTCCTTGAGTCTTGCACTGCTCCCAGCCCCCTCCATGTTGCAGCCGCCATCCCTGATGCATAGCACACACAATGCTATGAGCCTTTGGGGCAAGTGCAGCCCTGTCCAAATTGCCAAGCATCCAGCCTGTGCCCCCACTGTAAGTTGCTTGCGCTATTGCGAGCACAGAAGGCGGTGGCAACCGTGGGGCAGGCGCGGCCAGAGCCTAATTGCAACCTGACCATTTGAGTGCTGCCCAGGGTTTTGCTTGAGCAGAGGGGGGAGCTCCAGAACCAATAGGTCGTCACAGTGCTCAATCGAAATTCATGCAGCAGACAATGCACCTCGCGGTCTACATGCCATTCGCACGTCGTTGTATGCTTATTGTCTCTTCCATCTCAGTCGATCCTTAAACCGTAAATAAAGCTGCGTGTCAATTTTATCTTTGCATCTCACGTGTCACGTGGGGTGGCGGTTGGACCGGGGAACCAAAATACGCAGCCAATGAGCACTGGGACATGGTCATCAGTAAGACAACGAACATTGGGACATGGAACAATAACTCTTTGACATGTGCCAAATTGACGAGAAAATTTCGTCTAGTCACTGAAAAAATTTCCCAAACCAAGGTTTTCAGCTGAGTTAGAGCGGAGGGGGGGGGTCCAAGGGGAACCCCCCCCCTGCTAAAACAAAAATTAAAGCAAAATCCTGCCCTTCTTCCCCCCTCCCAGCCTTGGTTGGCCTTCAGCGAAGTGTGCAGCTGGACCCGACTGATCCACAGTGGTCGTGCCTGTACTGCACTGTGTTCTGCACAGGAGCTGCCAGATCTCACAGTGCAGGCCCACATGGGGGACATGAACGTGGATTTGACTGCGGAGACGTACCTTCTGTTGCTGAAGGTCGTGCACAACAACTTGGGCCTGACCAGTGCTCCCGCCAAACACAAGAACAAGCAGTCCAACAAACACGCCGCAGCCCCCGTGACCCCAGGTCCCAGGCCTGTCTCCTGTCGGCTGAGGGGCAATAGCGAGAGGGATGAGTCTGCGATGGTAGTGGGAGGCGCACCCGGAGAAGCACAGCAGTGACAGAAGGGGGGCAGAGTGGTGCTGGCACCCAAGGAGCAGAGTGGAGGTGGGAGGTTGATGGGTCGAGTGGAGGTGGGGCCGGCGGAGCGTGAGAAGATGAGGGGAGGGGACGCGGGGTGAGGCTCGGTGATGTGAGGTGAGGTGGGGTGAGGTGGCGTGAATATGGCACCTACAGGGCCCGCTATTGCAGTGTGGGCAATGACTGCTCCCTGGCTGGATATTTGTGTTGCTCAATGAGGCCCCATAGCCGCCCCAAGCTGCTGCAACGCACAAGCGGTCCGATTGCAACCAAAGCACGGCCGCAGGGGGGGGGGGGGGGCTGTGCCAACTAGCCACCCACCAACAAACAGAAGAAGCGCAGCCGCTTTGTCGCTTACTCCAACTGCTCTCCGCCGACAGCATTTTATAACCCACCGTAACCGTTTTGCCAGTTCTCTCCGCCCACCTTCCTGACTGCTCTTGATACCCTGCTCAGCACCCCCTCCCCTCTCAATCCCAGTTTGACCAAGACACAGGGATGCATTGGGCATGAACTTGGATTTAACGTCTTAACTGCATTTAGCGCATGTGTACGAATGCAACAACCAATTCAGACGGCTGTGGAGAACATGGGGTACTCTGTTGGGCAGGAGCGCGGGCATGCGCAGTGGCATACAGCAGCCCGAGGGTCTCCACAATTCTCATGTCCATTGCAGGCACTGCAGCTGCTAGTGCCGCCACTGCGGTTGCCATGCACTTGAGGGACCCCGCAGAGGAGCCTCCTACGCAGGCCTCCATCCTCAAGTTCGGAGCTTTCCAGTTTGAGGCACTGGTGCTGCGAATTCATCACCCGAACACGCAGCCCTCGGGGGATGGTATTGTCACTACCTTTGCCATGAAGGGGATTCATTTGGACTGCAAAGAGGAAGTCACAGGGGACTTGCGCGCCCAATTTTCTGTCAGCAGCATCTACGTCAGTGAGGTATGCACTGTGTAGTGGCCTGTGACCACGCCCCCCACCCATGCCCTCCTGTTCATCCCCATGACCATCCCTGTACCGATTCTCTATGCCTATCCTAGTGCCCAATTCCATGCTGCCCTTCCCTCTGCCTATGCGAACGCCATCCCCATGCCCATGCCAATTCCCATGTCCATCCCCGTGCCCGTCCCTGTGCCCGTCCCAATTAGCCTCTGTGCAGCATCCAATCAACGGCACATGTGCTGCATTGGTTCGGCAGTCCGCATGCTGCATTTAATTGGCAGCCATTTGGCAGCCAGTGTACTGCATTTGGTTTGCAGCAGTGAAGTGTTACAAGCTCAGGCTGAGGCCAGATGGCAGTGTGTTTTGTTTTCTTTGGCCAGCCAGAGCAGAAGCCAGATATGTGGGCAAAAGGACCAAATGGAGGATAAAGGCAAGGGAAGTGATGCCGCTGGAAGAGAAGATGGGTGATCTCCGGGAGGGGACCAGTACGACCCTGGCCAGAAGCGCTTTTGACCAAAGACAACCTGCCCATGCTCATGCCCATGCCCATACCCATGCCTGATCCCCTGTTCTCATCCCTGTGCACGCCCATCCGTGTCCCAATCCTCATTCTTGTTCCTGTGTCCATCCCCATGCCCATCCCCATGCACGCTGCATGCCCATCCACACGTCGCATTCCTGCCTGTCTCCCCATATCTCTCTCTCTCCCTGCTGCCCTTGCCAGCAGTCGTCAGTCACTGAACCCGGATCCCCTGCCCCTTCACTTCGCAGGTGCGCCCGACCGCAAATCCCGCCGTGCGTGAGCTGCTCCTGGACCAAGCCTCTCCAGGTGACGGTGACGCGCAGCAGGCCACGCCCTGTTTGCATGTGACGTGCAGCAGGACGGGCTCTGTGGGCCATCAAGCGGTGGAGATGAATCTGGGGCACCCGCGGCTCACGCTGCTCCCCGATGCATTCCTGGACCTCCACAGCTTCTTCGTGCACCCCTACTACCAAGTGTTTGCCCAGGTGTAAGTCTGTTGGATTCGGAGCTTGCACTTCCAAGGCACGGGGATACAGGGGGGGGGGGGGGGGTTGTTCGGTGATTCCTTCGCTGGGGAAAATTTCGGGGGGGGGCGATTTCGCCACCTTTGGGAATCCCCAAGCTCCAACACCTGCACTACAGTGCCGACACCCCAATATTTCGCAGGGGACAATGTCGCCACTTTCCTGAAAGACGAAATTTCCCCACGAAATTATCGCCCCATGAAGTCCCCCCCGTTCCCCCTGTAGCCCTTGTGACCTGACCCCCAGCCCAGCACCCTCCGGACTTTACAGTCATGGGAATGATGGCATGTAAAGCCTCTGCCGGCGGCAGTGGACCGCGGGAAGGGCGCCTGGCGATTCGGTTTTCAAAGTTCGCCGGGGTATTGAGGTGGGCCCTCCATCCGCTGGGGGCTTACGTGTCAGGCCGGACCCTCGGGACACCCCCGAACCACACCGATGGTGACCAATGAGGAGCAACCAACTGGGGCGCCAACAGCGCCCGAAAGTTTTCATTGGCCTGTGTGGTCCGGGGCACAGATGTTCCCCCCCCCCCCCCCCATCGCGTTTATACCCAAAAATGCTCTGATTTGAATGGACGCCGCCGCGGGGGTTGAGGTCCAGAACTGAACTGAAACAGGCCCAACGCATCCATCAGTCGGCCAAAGATGTTTCGAAAGAGAACACCTGGGCACATGATGACTGTTATGGACCAGCTCGTCACGGCCTCGTTACCCCCGGAGGCCGTGGGTTTGGTCCCGGTTGGCGATTTCTTTTTTTGTGGCGGGGGGGATCGGGGCCAGTGGCCGTTCTGCCTGAACAGCGTCCATCTGTCACCCACCACTCTTCCAAGACCGAGCGCAGGCAGCGGATTCGGGCGGGGCGGGGGGGGTGGGGGGGAGGGGATGGGTGGGTGCCTTCTTCATGTACCCAGTCAACATCATTGGGTGGAACATGCATTTCTGTGTTAATCAATGAAACCAAAGACTGTTGCAGTTGAAAAGGGTTCGTGAGGCCACCTTCACTGCATTCCAAAGTTTTGTAACCGCCCGAGTCTGTCTTCAACTGCTTTGATAATCGCCAGCCAGACACGGAGGCCGGAAGCCCGCAGTCGGGGCACGGGCGAGCCTCGGATGACCCGATGCGACCGCTGTGGCCGGGTCCTCCTGTCGGGACACGCTTGGCGGCGGCGGGGGTTGGGGGGCAAGCAGAGGCAAGGGTGGTCGCCGTGCTGCCAGACTCAGAATGGCGTTGGTCCCGTATTTGGGCCGCTTTTGCCATCGCGCCTGAGACCCCCTTTGGGCCGCCTCTTCTTTAAGCAGCAGCCTCCAGACCCCCTCCCCCCTCCCCCCTGCCCTGACCCCGTCCAATTTCCCACCCGCTTCCCACTTCCCATGCCCCACTTGTCACCCCCTTCCCACTCTGCAATGCCCACCCCCTCACTCACACCCTGCGTCATGCAGCACCTCATGATCCGCAACATCCAGCCCATCGTCCTGAGCTCCGACTACAGTCTCCCCAACAGCCTTATCCTGACCCCATACACACCGCTGCAGTTCAGTGCCCGCGAGGCGAACTTCTTGGAGCTCCGAGGGAATGGCTATGAACTTCGCTTCATCCGCGAGCGCTCCGACCCAAGGCCCTTGATCATCATCGACCCCGGGCTCACGGTCAAAATCACCGGCACAAGGTCCCGTTTGCCTGCTGCTGTTTGACGAAGGGTTTCTATTCGTTGGAATTTTTTGCAACGAGAATGGCTAGTCGCCCCCCCGAGGGCTGAAGGCCTCTTCAGCCGACATCCGCCGTCCCACTCCTTTCTCAATGAGACCGGGGGCCCCTACACAGAGACATTTGAGCTTGGGTCTACTCCGCCACGTGTCTGCCAAGTGGGGGCTCCCCTGCCTCGGTCCGTGAGCGGCCTGCGAAAAATGGTGGCCATTTTAACACAGCGTTGACATTGGTCGTGGTCGTGGTGGTGGTGGCGGCGGCGGCGGCACGCATCGGCCCTGCCCCCCGTGGGGCCCCTCCGTGCCCTGTGCTCTTGCCCTGGCCCTGTCTCGACCTGCTGATCAGAAATTGACGAAGAAAAAGTCTGTTTGCTGCACATCCCACGGCGTCACCGCCCAAGAACACAGACACACACATGCGCGTGTGCACATCGTCACCGTCGCCATTGCTGTCATTGTTGTCGGGGTTGTGGTCGCGGTCTTCGCCAAGGGCCATGGGGCTAACGCGCAGGTCACTGCATCCGCCGCCACGGGGCAGCAACCGCTTCTTCCTCGGCCACGGTGGGCACCTCAGCACAGGCGCATAGCTCAATGACTGAGCACGTCAGGGCGTCCAGCAAAGAGACTTACGGTCGCCCCTCCACGCTGGTCCTTCCCTTGCGCATTGTGCACACGGGGTGAGGCAATGGGGGCACCCACCGCTGCGTTGCTCCGTCGTGCACGCCGCGTGCAGGGCCCTCATCGTGTGCTCTGTTCCTGCAACTTTTGGAGCCATGGGATTTGGTGGTTTCATTTTCTGGCGGTCTGTGAAGACGCAGTGTTTTGTTTGGGCTGGGGCTGGGGCTGGGGCTGGGGCTGGGGATGGTATTTTGGCGATGCTTCTTACTGCCCTGCTACTCGCTGCCACACGTTTTGTTGTCCAGATGCAGGTCATCATCACAAATGGACCAGGCACCGGGGGAGCGCCACTGCCCGTGTCTCCTCCGGGTGCATGTCAACAACGCCCTTGGCAGAACAATAGGAGGCGCCATTGCCGTCATTATCAGTGCTTTTCCTGTTGTTCTCATAAGGGGGTACCTCTACTCGTACCTTTGCCCCTTCCCTGTCCCCGTCCGTCTGCCTCTTGGTGGCCTTCTCTCCGCCTCCTCCCCCACCCTCATGCACCCCCACTGCACGTCCCTCCCTCTGCCCCACAAGTCTGAACCTCTCCGACAAGTTGATCATGGACTACGTCAGCGCCGGCACGGGCTCGCACCTCATCGCGGAGCCCGCCCACAACAAGTTGATCACTGCGTACAACCCTCCGCCGCTGAAGCTCTTCGCCCAGCCCTTCCAGTACCCTCGTCCCGGGACTGCACTGGCGCTGGGCCTGGGCACCCAGGCCACCAACATCAGCCCCGCGGCCTGGGCAACAGCCGTGCGGGCCAAGGCACGGCGACCGGAGGAGCGGAGCAGTGAGCCCCGCCAGCTGTCCTTCACCTTCTCGGCGAGGTATTCGCCCGCAGAAGACTGCAGCCAGGGGAAGTGGGGTCCTCACTGTAGGGGGGGGGGGGGGGGGGCAACAGAGCCTCGAACACTGGGGGGAGTGGGGGTCTGGGAAAAGGGCTCAAGGGACAGGGCCATTGATCAGTCATCAGCTGAAGGCCCGCCTCATTTGGTTTGTGGTGGTTTCAGCGGTCCTTTTTTTTTTTTCCACTGAATACAAGACAAATGATGACGTTTCCGGAGCCCCGTGACCCGGTGTTTCCAAAAATGCCATTTTCAGTCTGTTTCGAATTTTGTGGTCCGGATGACCTCCCGGGCCTTTGGGGGGGGGGGGGGGGGGGGCTGTTTGGTCCCGGTTGGGTCCTGGGGGCCCAGTCAATTGAGCCCTTCCGCGCCAACACCAGCCCCAAGTCTCGTCTGCACGCGACAAGCCCCCCCCACCCCTCGCCCTCCCCCTTTCATTCACCCCCGGCTGCCGACAGCCCGACTATTACTTGTGGGAGGGGAAGGGGTGCCCAGCCGATCCCGACGGCGTGGGGTCGCCCGCGCCAGCCCCCTTCGAAAAGCAGCGGGCATCGCTGGGGGTGGTGGCGCCAGAGATGCGGGGGTTCCGGATCCCCCCACTTGGGTAGTGCAGCAGGGCGGCGCCCGTCCCCCACTGGAGTGGCGCCACCCATCAGTACCCGCAATGGGGGTGGGTCTGCCTGCGTTTTCTGGGGCGGGGCCCGCGAGAGCGAAGAGGACGGAGTCCTCTGGGTACCGCCAGCGCAGGGCAATGTGCAGCATGGCCCCCTCGGTGGATAGCTCCACGCCCGAGGGCCTCCGCACAGTGCGACTGGATCCGGACGTGGTGGGTGCTGCTGTTCGAACCAGCGATCTTCTGATGCCGTCGGTCTACCACTGGCACGGCGCAATGGGCAGCGTGGGGGCTCCGTGTGGCACATGCGCGTGCGCACACGCGCACTGCACAGCGTGGGCACAGTTACCACAATCTTCGGTGTTTCTTCGCTGATGCACGACACGTGACGTCAGGCCAGAGGCATCATGGGGATCCATGGCCCCTGCTGATGCCTAAGCATTCGCCTGCATGTCCACGATCGAGCACGAGCGAACCATCAAGATGAAGCAGTAATCCCCCCCCCCCCCAAAGGTCCGGTCCGCCCCTGACACAAGTCACGGCACTATGGCTTTGTCTAAATGCCAGTGCCGTTGGCGCACTGCACAAACAGGAAAGCACAAAAAAAAAGCCAATGGCAAAATGCCTGGAAATGCTGCGCACCGCCGATTGCTAACATTTGGTGATCCCGAACCCCCCGGCCCTGTGTTACATTTCCCACATCAGATGTGGTGGTGAGCGCCCTCCAAATTTCACAGTCTGACGAAAGATTTTGTGTGGAGCATTGCGGCGCCGGTGTAGGTGCGTTTGAGCTTGGGTCTATTCCGCCTCGTGTCTGCCAAGTGGGGGCTCCCCTGCCTCCGTCTGTGAGCGGCCTGCGAAAATCGTGGCCATTTTAACACAGCGGTGTGAATTGTAGGCAGGTGATGGCCCACGGGAACAGACCTGTGCTGCGGCCCACGCGCACAACCGCCAACCGCATTGTGGTCTGCACGCCCCGACCTCCGACAACACCCGCTGTGTGTGCCTCAGCATCTCCATCTTCGTTGTGGACACGACACCGCGTATGGGCACGGTCAACAACGTCGTCCTGTTCCGGTTTCTGCATTTGTCCTGCGAATCCCGAGGCTCATACACCTCCGAGACAATGGATGGCATTCTGCTGCGTGAGACCGCCTCCTTGGACTTGGAGCAGCTCTTTGCGAGGTAAATCGACGCTATTGTGCGTTGGCAATCTACGCCTTCTGTCTTGTGTCCTCCGTAGTCGGTGTCCCCTTTGTTGGGCAGCACTTCAGTATTCAGCAATGCAGCCAAATTGGCGCCAGTCGACATCGGCCAGGCGAGGGCGACCCCCACAAAAGTCAGCTCGCTCGGTCAGGCACTAATGCACCAAACGACAAACAACAAACGACAAGCAGCAACCAAAGGTCGGTCATGTTCTATGATGGCATGGCGAGACTTGAGAGAACGAGGCAGGGGGGTGCCTGGAGGAGGGGACAGGCAATACATGAAGGTCTCGTCCGGGCTCCCGTAGCGTTGCGGTGCCCGTTGACAATGTCCACGAATAGACCGTGTTTTACATCTTGGAATCAATGGCATGCCCCTTTTGTCCCGTCTCCACATCCCTGTCCGAAGGGCAAACAGCTGGGAATCCAACACAACTGCTTACAGTTTGCTGGTGAACGGGGTTTCACCGACAACTCAACTGCACTTTGTATTGCTCGCCAAACACAAACTTTGCGTTGAATCCGACGGGCTAGGGTAGCAGGCAGTAGGGCTAGATTGGTTCTGCTGTGCAATAGTCCCGTGGTGTTGCTGCTGTCCCCTGCGGTGGACGCGCACACAAGCCCCATGCAGTGAGTCGCGAGTCGGCGGGTTGTGTTGGCTGGTTCCACTGGCTTCAGTGTGCAGTGGGTTACAGGAGTGCCCGAATGATTCTTGTCAGGGCTTGTAGTTGGTATGCAGGACAGTACGGTAATGCGTGTACACGACCATGTGGGGGGTGCCCATGTGGGTGTTTTGGGGGTGTTCGACGTTTAATCTTTATGTCCCGCCTCTGAAGGCTGGCATCATGCCCGGGTCAGTACAAGGGTTTGCCCTTTGCCAAACTGCCCGGAGCTCGTGAGGTGGTGACACGGGGAGCACAAACCTTTTTGCTGCGGGGTCTGGCCGGTAGGAGGGCAGTCCCCCCATCCACCCTCCCAAAGGGCTGCGCTTGAGGGGGTGAGTTGGCTGAAGGGAGGCTTCATTAGCGGCTGCAAGAGCCGTTGTTGGTGGCTGGAAAGCGGTGGCAGTGTCCATGCTGGCGGTTGCGAAACGGTTGGAGGTGCGGGTGGAAGCGGTTGGGGCGGAACTGACAGTCATCCGCGAAGGGAACCGGTACAACACCTCCTTGAAGCGCAGCCCTGCCCTCCCCCCCACCCCCTTCCGTCCTTCCAACGTGTTGAGATGGAATGACACCCCCCCCCCCCAAAACCACCACCCCCACCGCCACTTGCCCCAAAAGCAGCCAGCATTTCCTCTTGAAGAAACAAGGCCGGACAAATTGTGTCTTCAGTGGAGGGTCCCGTCCTCGCGCTGGTACCAACAGGACGGAGTGTCGAGACTCCCGGTGGCTCGCATCGCAAGAGGCGCACGAATCCACGTTCGTGCTCGAGCCTGTGCACATCAACATCGCCCTCATGGGCGACGACATCTTGGACTATCACCTGCCGAGTGACAATGCGGATGGCAAGCCCTATATTCAGCGGCTGACCGTGCGTGTGCCGGACGTCTTCGTCAAGTTGTCCTACGAAGATATCATGATGATCAAGAAGATTTCGGAGCAGGTCTCGCAGGCGATGCGCTGACTGACCTGTCACGTGTTGCATGCCTGCCTGGCTGCACGCTCGTCTGCCTGCATGTTTGCCTACGTAGTACGCGCGGATTGCCCGCGTGGGATGTGGATGAACAATGTCGCAATTTTTTTTTGTTCTCCTCAAAGACCATGGTCCCAATGTCACCCAAAGACCTGACAAGCAAACGGTCTTGGGTACCAGCATGCCACCAATATGCCACCCGCCTCACAATACTTGGATATGAGTGGTCCTCTTGACGACATTTGCCGCCTCTGCTTGCCAGTCTGCGTAGTGACCAGAATGCGCCTGTATTGCAGACCCGTGCCTGTGTTGTGCCCATAGGTCACCAACGCCCCAGTCATGCACCGCACCTCTTTCAACGTCACCAATTCCAGTCCCCCGGCACAGACTCTGCCTGTGATGCGGCATGTGGACGTCTCTGTCAGTCGGCTCTCATACATGCTGGTGGACGACAGCAGTGGCTCGGATTTTCCGCTGCTGGATATGGTCATGGAGGGAGCCACGGTGGGTGTGCAGGCCGAAGGCGGCAAATTCACCTCCAAAGTGTCCCTCGCGTTTGCAATCGAATATTACAACCCAGAGATCTGTGATTGGGAGCCGCTGCTGGAGAAAGTGGATATGGAGGTGCATCCACCCTCGTATTCACCTGTGCTTAAGCCAGCTTGTTCAATGAGGGAGGGACCAAACGAGGGAGGGAGAGGAAGTGGTATGTGTGTGTGTGTGTGTGTGTGTGTGTCTGTGTGTGTGTGTGGCATGTTTGATGTGCCAAAGGAGAACCGTGCTTTGGACCCCCCAGGACGGTCCAAAACCGATGGTGCACACACACGCACTTTGAAAACCACCGGATTTTGGACCCTCAGAAGCCGACGAGGCCCATCCAGAGGGGTATTGGTGTTATTGTACAAACCTATGTGAAGGCGTACGTTCGAACCACTACAGGCAAAGAGCAGATGGGTGAATGGGTTGTGGGTGATGAGGAGAGCTGTCTGCCTCTCTTCTCCGCTTGTTACAACACTACTGTCTCCAACAACCTGCCCCCAATCCCAATTCTCCACCTTCCACCTCAGGGGATGATATGCAAGGCTGTTCGGTAGCTTTGTGCATTTGGGGTCAATGCGGTTGCTGCCTTGTATGGTTATGTCAAGTTTGGCCCCTTTCTCTTTGCTTGTGGCTCAGTTTTAACGGGTGTTCTCAGCTCTGACCACGTACTGCCCATGCAGTAGTCGTGGGTGGCCCAACTTTGTCATCCGGTCTGTTTTACATACCTCTCTGCCGTGCTCTGGGGTGGCGATCCTAGTGCCCCACCTGTGCTGTGGGGGGCCACTCGTTGTCTCTGGCATCTGGAATATGACTCCCCAGCGTGAACGGTAGGCCCAAGTTCTAGGATCCCTGCCCTGGATGCTGAGCACGCTCTTCTGCGAGCTCCATGAAATGTAGATGAATGACAGAGTCAAAGGGAGGAGGAATTGATGGTGGTGGGGTAGGGGGTCATAGGCCAGGTTCTAAGAACTTTTTGCCTGTGGGCGCTTCGTGCCATATGCTATGTGCTGTCTTTTCAATTGTCTCTTTGTACCATGGGAAGTACTTCAGGCCTGAGAAATGCCCGAAGCTGATGAGAGTGATAAGGGGGAGGACAAGCATGGAGATGAGCTGGTTCAAAGGCTGAAGATGGCCAAGCCCTCATTGATGCAAATGTTGAGGAAGTAACTCTCATCAGACTCTGGAAGTTGTCAGATTGCGTGCGTTACGTTTTGTTGCTCTGCATCTTTGTCCAGTCAGTTGTTCTTCTTTCACGTTTGGGGGGTTATGGGTCCCTGAGTTTTCCAAAATCTTCAAGGAGGGGCACCGGTGGTGGGGGTGTGGGTTGAACTTGCAACCTTCTGGATCACGAATCGCGATTCTCGGTTGAAAGCCTGTTGTTCCGGGTGCGTTTTCCAGTTGTTGTGCACTACTGCAGCACCTCCACGCGTGCAGACCTCCCCCCCCCCACCCACAGTATCCCCCCGGCTGCACGTGTCGTCAGGTGTCGTGGGTGCGGGACCCATTCAGCAGCAGCAACAACAAGCCCACCTCATGGCTGACCTCCATCCTCCTGAACTCCACGTGGATGAACTTCAACGTCACGCCCTCTATGATCAGCACATGCCTGCAGACCTCCAGCCTCTGGTCCCACATCCGGGACAAGGACCGCCAGTCCGAGATGGTCCGCGGCTTCTTCGCCTACCAGCTCCACAACCAGACCGGCATCAACCTGTGCTTCACCGCCGGCGGGGGGCCCCCCTGCCACGTCGAGCACCGCGGCAACTACGCCTTCAACTTCCCCCACGGCGGCGGCCGCGGCACCGAGTGGCTGTCGGTGGCGCTGGGCGGGTCCTCGGACTTTGCGCCCGTGCGCGTGGGGCGCGTGGGGAAGGTGCTGACGGAGATCAGCGATATGAAGTTGATTGTGGAGGTCACACTGAAGGGGGGCAGCAAGGTCTCGTGCTGTCGCCATGGCCTCAGTCTGTCTGTCCCACCAACAAAGGGCTCCGTCGGTTGACCCCAGGGCGTCTTTGGAATAATTAAAAACCAAAGGTGGGGGGGGGGGGGGGGCTCCCCCAAAACCCCCTCCCCCACTCCCCAGACCAAAGTGGCCATCGTGGGAAAAAACGAAATTTACAAAAGGGAAAATCTGGTCCGGCGATTTTTGGTACACAAACTTTGGGTCCCAAACCTCCTCCCCCCCACTCAAAAGACGCCCTGGTTGACCCTCAACCTCCGTCGGGTGACCGCTGACTGCTGTAGGTTGACCGTCAGCCGGCGAGGGTAATCCCGTAGCTCAGTGGGATTCGGCGTGATTCGCAGGCACGGTGCCCTTGGTTCGAACCTGACGAACCCACTGCGACGCGTAGGAGGTCCCGAAATGGGTCGTGTCCGGACTCGTGTCCGACCCTACCAAAGGTGGTGACCCCCGATTGCATCAAGGCAGCCACCACGTGACTCGAGGCTTTGCGACCCTCCCCCACGGACCAACCTCCGCTGTACGGCAAGTGCAAGCACGCCCTCGGCCCCCAAACCATGGCTGTACCGACCAGGTCTGGAGGCACGGCCCTCCTGCACGGGTTGAGCGGCCCTGCCCGTGGGCCACAACGCCGAGGCAACCCCAGCCCACCTCCCCCTCTTATCTACGCCGATCCAATCCACACACACCCTCACCACCCAAGCCCCACCGGATATCCACTGCAACGCACTGCTTAGGCCCCACAGCATGGCCTCAGTAGAGGGACAACTGTCCCACTCTCACACATTCCAAATAATTTGGGCAGCCGAGCAGGTGGGCAGCCAAGCAGGCTACCCACCTCTCGCGGGTTTCGTGAACCCTCCCTCTTCACCCCCAACACAACAGATCGGCAGCCAACCCACCTATCCACAAGTGGAGGATTCCCTCCTCAAAAGGCACACACGTATGCAGCACCGGAAGTCCCAACCGGCATCCTCATTCAGCCTCTGTGGCACACACCCGGTCCCTATTTTATTCCTCAGATGTTTCTACATCTGCGAACATTTTGGTGCTGTGACCCTGATTGGCCCCTTCAGAGGCTTCCATTCAGACATGCCACTAGCGTCTGGCAGGGTGACTGGTTCTCAGCAGCGATCAGCCCCGTACCAAAGGCCACTCAGTAATACCCGCCCCCTGCACCGCCAGAACTCAGTAGGAACGTGCTGCGTCCACTCTGTGGCTCAGTAGGACCCTGTTCCATCTGATCGTGTCTGAGCTGGCGGACGCTAGTGGCAAGTCTGCTTCCATTTCATTCTGGGAAACTTGAGCCCCACATGTTCCCACGCCCGGTCTCCCCAGGTCGTCACGCTCCGATCCCGCGCCAGCATCGTCAACAGCACGCCTGCGACGCTGTCTATTCCCGGCGTCGGCGTCATTCCTCCGCACGAGACCTGCGCGGTCCCGGTCGAGGCTATTGACAACGAGCGGCTGCGTGTGGCTCCCATGTTGGGGGAGAAGCGGTACTTTGCGTCGCAGTTGGGGTATGGATGTCTGATGCGATGCGTGTGCCACTGCTGCCCCCTTGGTCCCCTTGACGTCCCTGGATTGCACTGGGAGCAGGGCATAGGTCGAGAGGAAATGCCGATGTGCAACAATTGTGCACTGTGGGCCCGTGCCCGAATCTCAACAAGCGAGAATTGGAATGCAATGGGCCGTTGGCTGTTGCACGCAAACATGATATGAAGCAGCGTGCAATAAATGTTGCGAGCGTTGGGTGCAGCAATCGATCGAATAGTCCAAAGGATAGAATGGCTAACAACAGATCCGGTTTTTTCCGGTTCGAGTCATAGTGCAGTCAGAATCTTCAGTTGGCATGCATCAAGGGTTCTACATGCATTTCTTGCTTTGTTGTGCACCCACGAACATCCTGATAATGAGACGGGATGCGACATGGGTGGATGCACCGGGTGGATATGGATGATATGAGGCAGAGACGCAACGTCTTGCCAGGGGTGATTTAATTGCCTGTTGGCAGTTTTCTCAAGGTGTTCTATGATCGTTTGGCAGTTTTTGTGTGCCTTCTGCTTTCCATTGTGAGGCTTTTGGGGTTAAAGGGAGTGGTACTGCAGAGTACTGGAATGGGTCCGGTTTGTATTTTTCATCAGGGAAAGTCCTGGTTCCTGGTGCTGTCAGGCCCCTTTCTGCACCGCAGGTACACCTACCGCCAGCTCATGCTCCTGACTGACACCACGTTTGTGATGCGCTGCATGCCCGCACTGAGTGACTACAGCAGCGAGGCATCCGCCTGGGGGCTCATGCCAGCAGCATTCATCTGCACGATGCGTGTCCAAACCAACCCCCATTTGGGGGATTGCACCGTGACCTTCGCCCCCACCTTCAGCATCATCAACCTCTTGGGACGGCCAGTGGAGATCTCGGCGTTGGAGCGGCGCCGCACAGTGCAGTACAGCCAGGGGCAGGTTTGAGTCCCGTCTCTGCAGCGTGTACCCATCAGGGCAGGGGTGTACTAGAACGGCTGACAACGAGAGGAGGAGGGGGGCTGCCCCCCCTAGACCCCCTTCTCCCCCCGCTGGACCCAGATTTCATAGTGGGAAAATGAAATTTACAAAAAGGAAATATTGATCGGAGCCATTTCTGGTACACAGACTTTTGGGTTCCAGACCCCTCCCCCCCCCTCTCTTCTAATACATCCCTGCATCAGGGCGTTGGGAGCTGCGATATGATATGCCTTTTGGCCTCCATCCGATTGGCCACTGGAGTAGGAATCATAGCCTGGCTTTGTTCATGTCCCGTGTACCTGCCGCGTTTCCTGCCAAAACGGCCCCACATGGGCCACACAAGCTCCACACAGGTCCTACGGGGTAGCAGCCTGGCAAAACGCCTGCTAAGGCACGGGGGCGCAAATCATAGGAACGGGTGTTGATTTGCGGCGATCTGTACATTTTTGGGAGCTTTCCCATCTTTGCGGGAGACAGTCTGCCACACCAGCAACTCCCTATCATATACACCCTCGAAACGGAACCCCCTCCAGTGGGGGGCATGGGGATTTTTCTCCGTGCTCCTTCGGATCCTTAGGGATTGGTCGGAAAACAAGCCAATGTGGCCCATGTGTGATCCGTGAATTTTGGTTCAAAAAGACACCGCTTCACTGTACTCAACATGTTCAAAAATGGAGATTCCAAATATGGCACTCAAATCGTGTTTTGTAGCCATCTTCTTTCCTCCGCAGTTTTGGGACCCAAGACAGCGGAGCATGTGTAGCCGCACTGACGCGTTCCCGCTTTGGGGACCCTGGTAGGCAATAATTATGCAGCCATATTCATTCCTCCCCCCGCTTTGGGGATCCTGAGACGGCAGGGGTTATGCAGCCTCTTTGAATACCCTCCGCTTTGGAGATGGCCATCGTTACCATTGTTTGACCTACGCTGACCAAAGTGACGCATTGCGCCCGCAAGTGGGGACTGCTCGACAGCAGGCGCATTGATCACCACACCTGCAACTGAAGGGGGGGGGGATTTCGGGGGCAGTCAACTTCGTGTGGGGAAGTTCGTGTTTCAAATTGGCCGCGAAATTTCCCACACAAAATCCAGAGGCTTCCACGAAACTTCTCGCAGCAAAACTTACCACCGCGAATTTGACTTGGCATGACATCCCCCCCCCGCCCCCCATGTACATTGGTAAGTGGGGGATATGGGTGGCAGACACTCCGATCCCGTACACCATTTTGAAGCAGCCGGCCGGTGCAACAAACGTTCTGATGCCGAACCGTCGTTTGAATTATGATCACGGCCCCCTGCAGTCCGCTTCATGTAATGGTCTGCCAGTGCGAAGCCCCTCAGCTCGCAGGCGCAGCCCTCCACCCCACCTGATGTACTCCACAGGCACACCCCTCCTGATCGCGTGCAGCACAGGTCCCCAGGCACCACCCCACATTTCCATATTCTCAGGGCATGTTCCAGGGCTTGTTCCGCCGGAAGGGCGAGGGCAATGACTACAATCTGTTCAAAGTGGAGAAGGTCACAGTCGAGCACGGGAAGCAGCACTACCTTACCAGCTACGACCCCACCAAACAGCTCTGGCTGAGTGCTGAGTTCAATCAACCTGGTGGTGTGCAATGCGCTCCTCTGGTCGTCTGGTCAATGTGTGGCTGGGTGGATGGTTACCTTTGCGTGTCCTTGTCATTGTTGCCTCGTATGCGTCGGCCTTGGTTTGTTCTGGTCGTACCTACTTCGCGTGCGCCTAGGGTGGCCCTTAAGGAACCAGATTTTTTTTTTTTGCTAAGGACCGCCCTTGGGGACCGCCCCAAGGGACCACCAATCGCCAACCGCCAACTCCCATCAACCGCCAACCGCCACCAACCGCCAACCACCAACCGCCACCAACCGCCAACCACCAACCGCCGCCAACCGCCAGCGGCCACCAACCGCCAACTGCCAACCACTGCCAACCGCCACCAACCAACTGCCGCCAACCACCACCAACCGCCACCAACCGCCAGTTGCCAACTGCCAACCGCCAACCGCCGCCAGCCGCCAACCGCCAACCGCCAACCGCCACCAACCATGGTTGAGCACATGGAGTGCCCGCGGGCTTTTTTGGCAAAACTGGTACCGGAACACTTTCCCCCCCCCCCCCCGTTAAGGACCGCCCTGCGTGCGCCCCGGTCGTACTTACTGAGTAGTATGGGAGTCTAATCCATCCGCTCAATGGGTTTTCGACTTTTCGGCCGAACTGCTAAAAATTGTTGTCACCCTGGGGGCGGGGCGGGGCGGGGCGGCAGGGTATGTTATACCTTTTTGAATCTCTAAGAAAAGGGTTATTCGGACAGGTGTATATGGGCGGAAACCCATAACGGACAATTGATGACTCGTAGAGGTGAACATACACGAAGCAATTGTGAACAGGGTACACTACACAGACACGAAATCGCCCATCTTCGCTGCGTATGTATGTTGTGTGTTGCGGTCATGCGTACTCCGTTCATGTTTACTGTCCTGTTCCAGTCACGTTTACTTTGTACGCGTTTACTTTGGTATGTGGGCTGCAGACACTTACTTCGTGTGCGTTTGCCTTGGTGCATTCCGGCGATTTTGACTTTGTGTGTCTGTCAACTACAAGCTATAGGAACAGTTGGTCTGGAGGCTCCTGTCACTTGAGCACTGCAAACTGCATCCGCAGGGGCGGATATCACCAAAGAGCAAGCGGAGGCACGTGCCGCGCTCGTGAGCCCCGGGCTGGACTCTGAGGAGGAGGATATCTTGGCGGAGGAGTTGGAGATGGCAGACGCCAACGGGCATCGGTTCTATGCCAAACTGCAGCACAAGTCGTCCGGCAATTGCGTGTGCCTCTACAGTCCCTTTTGGGTGGTGAACGAGACCGAGTTCAGCATCAAGTTGGCACTAAACGACCCTGTGAGCCAGGAGTTGGCTGGGCAGGTGTGCGCTGGGGAGAAGGGGGCAGCCGTGGGCGGAGGGGGTCAGACCCCTGCGATTGGCCTGGCACGTTGAACGCTTGCAACACCGGCTGGCGACAGTCAGAGAAGGGGGGGAAGGACCGGTGCTGGCGGTTGAACTGCTGCTGGAGAACCCGTGGAGGGACTGTTACGGCACCGGCTGGCATGGGCAGTATGTCTGGGAGGGTGGCGAGGGTGGGTGAGCCGCCCCTTCGCACAGGCGAACAGACCCGAGGCGGACAGAAACGGTTGGTTCTGAGGGAACTGGCACCCCACGCAGAGGAGGGCACCCCTCCCCCCTCGAAGGACAAGCCTGAGTGCACCACATGGCCCAATTGTTCAACAGATTTGAGACTGAGACACCTATGCACCCTCTTAGCGGCCCACAAAGTTGTGTAGAATGGCGTCCCCTTCACTGACGAGAGTCTCAAGCAAGGTACCCTACAGCGATGTTCCCTCATACCACCAATTCATGAGAATGCAAGGGTGTGGGGGAGCATTGGCACTTAGGGTCCTTGCAGACCTATATGACTGTAGGTTCCACTTGTGTCGAAAAATCCCCGAGAAACCATGGTCACACTAGTACAAAGAGGTGTGGGAGCCTGCAGGCAAAGCTACAGCAGTTCACCCACGGGGGCTGCTCCTGGTCAGGACCCGACCCCAAGGGGGGGGGGAGGACCCCCCCCCCCCCCCTCTACAGACCCCAAAATGGTTGCACACCCCTCGGGGTCACACATTGGCTGGCGGCAGCCCCCGTGAGTGTGTGGACACCAGGGCCTCTGCACCACGGTACAATCATTACGATGTGTTGGACCCACCCACCATCGTGGACTCCCACTGGACGGAGTGTGACCCGACCACCAGCGAGCCCTTGGGACCTTCGCTTAGCTCACCGTAATCAGGTTGTACCCCCCCCAAAACCTGATGTGCAACGGTAGGTGGCTGAACAACTGCAAACGTCAATTGATAGGCAAACACCAGCAGTTCGCCATCAACTGCCACAGATGAATCAGCAATCAGGCACCAGCAGTCAACCATCAACTGCCAGCGGTTGGCCGCCAACCGCCAAACCTCATTCATTGTGAAAGCGGCAGCTACAAAAGGGCTCCATGGCATACCCCCATCCCAAAGGGCTCTATGCCCCGCTCTCGCCTCAAACTCGTCATCCACAGGCGCCTGACGGTATCCCTCCGGCGTCGCGCAGCGCACCGCCGTTCCTGATCTCGCCCTCGGGGCAGGACCAACCCAGCCCCAACCTCCGCACGCATCTGCTGGTGGGCAGCAGCGTGGCATGGTCCGAGGACATCCCGGTGACCTCAGTGGGCGCGACGGGCATCGTGAATTGCAAGATCCACGACATGGAGTACTACCGCTCCATCGGCGTTGCCATTGAGTTCGTGGTGTGCCCCAAGCCGTGCCCCCTCTCCTCTGCGGGTGTGGAGGTGCTTGCTCAAAAGAGAGAAAAATAAACCAATGGCAAAATGCCTGGAAACGCTGCACACCACCGATGGGTGACACTTGGTGATCCCGAACCCCCTCGGCCCTCATGTTACATTTCCCACATCGGTGGTGAAGAGCGCCCTCCGAATTTCACTGTCATGGGAAGTACTGAATGTGAATGTGGTCCATGCCGAATGTGTCCGGGATGTTCCCGTCCTTCACTCTCTGCTTCTGCAGCAACTACAGGCGGATATTGACACTCTTGCCGATGTGGTGGCCTCCAATTCCAAGTAGGTGTATCAGAAAGAGTGGGGGCATAGTGGTGGCAGACCAAGCAGTTTACCCTGGGCCACGATGGGACGGGGCAAAGGCACCTGGACACCGAGGTCTTAACGTGGAACAGGGCCGAGTCTATGAGAATTCGGCTTTGGGCTTGGGTGGGCAGGGGGGATACCATCAGCGCTGAGTGTGTGCTGGTTGGTACTCCCGGATGTACAGGATGTGCACCGTGGTTTGAGTTTTCAGGAACCAACTGTTTGCATTGCTGTTGGTCGGTGAGAATGGGACGGTTGTCCCTCTACTCACCTCACACCTCTGCTGCTCCTGCCCCTTGGCGTCCCTCCCACGCCGGCGCATTGGAGAGGGTACGCCTAGTTGTGGCCCTACAACGCTAAATTGCACATGTGTCATGCAGCGGACCCCTGAGGGGTGCTGATCCCGCACCCCTTGGCCCACAGCCCACATCGCCCCACGCTGGCTCTGGGTTGGACCGTCACTGAAGCATTGCCCGGCCCAGCACAGAGTGGACGCCTGCGAGGCAGCAGCTGCAAAATGATGGAAGTGGTAAAATCACTCCCCCGACCCCCCCCCACGCACACCACAACCCGCCACCCGCCCCACACGCCCACGCCCCGACACGCACAACTTCTATGAACAACAATTGCACTGTTGGGGCTGGGTTGCCCTCAGCAGTCTCCGCCCACATCCCCACGCCCCTCACCACGCACCCCTACGCCCGTCTCTGCTTACACCTCCGTGGTGCTTGAGGCATGTTGGCGAAGGGCTGGGGAGGTGTGAGTGGAGACCGATGTAGGGGTGAGTGTTGGGGGCTTTGAGCGAAGGGCTGTCCTCACACCTCCACAGCCCTTCTCATAGCCGCCACCACCAAACCCTTACAGAAGCCCATTGCCCCCGCCTCAGTCCCCTCTTCGTCCCCTCCACATCCCCCAGTCAGGTGCTCCATTCTGCAGGGAGGCACAGTCGGCAGCTTGACCAAAGTCCTTCGCTTCAGCCCGCGGTGGGTGCTGGTCAACCGCACAGAGCATCCTCTGAAGCTTCGTCAGGCGCATACCCGCGCGCAGAACATTGAGCTGGTTGAGGGACAGCCCGTGCCGCTGTACACGGGGCACGTCAACCAGAACTTCATGATGGTGACTTTGGCGGACCGCGTCTCCAAATGGAGCTGCCCCTTTAACATAGACCAGATCGATGACATCCACTTGAAGCTGATCTATTCTGACGGGCATACGGTGTGTGCGGTACTCTGTGCCCCCTCTCCCCTTAGACCCCTCCCTTGAAACAGACAGTGTAGGCATACGTCCGCACACACCTTCTTATGGAGCAGTTCCAAGTTCCAAGTCACAGCATCCCATCCGCATCCCGCGACACAGAAGACTGTGCAGGCACCTGAAGAAGCACAAGAGTACTAGAGGGCCGCTGCGTACCCTGGATACCATTGTATACTGTCCCAAGCGGTGAGAGGGGGCGGGGTGTACACTATTGTATGCTAATGTAAACCCTCTGAACCATTGTACATTTGCTGTATATTTACTGTATACTCCGCCATATCCTGGGGCTATGTATACCTCTGTATATCTTGTATACCCGCTGTGTACCGATGTACACGCTGTTTGCCTGCATCGTTTGGTGGACAGATGTCCCACTCAAAGAACATGGCACAAGAAGTGTAGTACAGCTCCATGCATGTTGGTCCTATTCCGTTCGACGACACCAATGGGGACGTCGGCGGTGACCAAAGCTTGTTGGAGCAAGGCACCCACATGACACAACAAACGTTTTGAAGAGGGGTGACATGTGACGCTATGACTCGGTGTGCAGCAACGTTACCACAATGTTTCGTTTCTACAAAAGAGACACATGGGGATCTTCCAGGCCTAATCAGTAGAACACAAGATGGAATGGTCACAGACCTGCAGTGCAATGCACTTCCTATCCCTTTGAAACACGCCACGGTACTCCTTGGTGAGGCAATAGATGCGGATGCTGGGAAAGCTCTCATCCCACTGCAACCTTTCAAGTAGATCGCATCCCATACCGGTTGACTACATCTCTGATGATAATGATGTTGCCATTTTCGTTGAAAAAGATGGTGGCACGAAGTACATCCTTGGCAACATGGAAGAAATTGGAGTGCCAAGGACAATTATTGACAACTGTAAGACAGGAGACGCCATGTACCTGAACCGCATGGATCAGCGATACTAGGGTAGGGTCTTTGTTGTGGATGGAGAAGCTGTCTGAATTTTGCGGTGGTGGTGCAATAGCAAGATGAGTGGAAGGATTGGAACGTGCTGGGTCCTAGTATCCTTAGCATGTTCAACCAAATGATGGCAAAAACGGAGTGTGGTTTTGCGAATTCACATGGTGATCGGGATACAATCTTCGTAATTGGAGATGAGGGCACAGTTTGTGCTGTTTATCTACATGGCAACAGATTGCAACCTTGTGTGTTCTCACGGGCTACTGAACCGTGATAGGTCGTCAGCCTCACAAGTCCAGCCCCACATACCCACAGGAAAGTACAGTATGCGGATCCCGTTCAGCTTCGGGCAAGGTCGTAGTTGGTGTATGTGTGGAACCGTTGTAGAACCAAATGAGGCTGGCAAGCATCGCCCTCTTGAAGGACGGGGCAATGCTTCTTGTGCCAATTGCACCATGCCACTAATTATGGATGAGCGTTTTGCATGGAAATCCAATTGGAATGTTTTGACGCCTGTACATGGAAAAAAAAGGTTGAGGCTCACCAGCGGATGTATCAGATTGATGCCAAGGATATTAGGACTTTGAAAAGCGAGCTTCAAAAGCGATATGGAGCACTGGATATGGAGCTCAATGTTTGAGTGGACACAGTCACCAAGGACGGCTTGGAGGTGCACCTCACCTGGATCCTACGGCACCCGTTCTCTTTAGTCCCGTCACTGTCGGATAGTTGAGCTGTTGAGTAACACCATCTATCACTAGTTGGGTCCCGTCTCCTTAACAACCATGCAGCCGACATATACACACGGGCACCAGGCAATCTGTGCGGGCTGCCACGGCACCGGGGCGGGCCATGCGGTCCGCCCCTGGGAGAGCATGGGGGAGCAGGGTGATCGGGTGTTGCACTTTCCGTGGTATTGTGCGACCTGGCCCAGCCTGGACCCTGGGGAACCATATCCGGCGAAGCCAGTGGAATCAGGACCAGGCGCCAACACCATGGCATCATGACACCTGCATGATCAATGAGGCGTAAAGCCATAAAATAAACATGCTTCCAAGTGTACGCAATGGTTTGCTTACCTTGCTTGTGGCAAGTCATTGGGGAAAATTATTTTATTTCCCCTCGGCTTCGGGGGGCTGAGCCATGCAGGGGTATTGTGTGCTGGCTTTGCAGTGGTTTGTCGCGCAGGGGGTGGGGGGTGGGTATAAACCCGCTCAGACCGGATTCCCTGGACCTGTGGTGTGCCAATCCCTGAGCTGAACTTCACAGTGGCTGATCAACAGCATATGTGCAGTTTGCTGTGGCAGGGGGCACCATGGAGGGTGTCCGAAAGTTCTTCGAGGTGCGACTTGTCATGCGTGTGCATGTTGGCACTCCTCGGCAGCCGGAAGTCAATGCACCCACTGCGCCCTTCGTCTGCTTCACAGCCGCTTCATGCCAGCCCTGACCCAGATCTGTCCACTTTCTACGTGGTCCGTGTCAGCGTGTTCCAAAAGGGAGCAGTCACATACGTTTCCTTCGACAAGAGTGAGTCCCCGTACTACATCGAGAACCGAACCGATGCTGTAATCCGCATACAACAAAAGCCCATGGGCCCCACATACCAGGTCTGTCCGTGTGCGTGCGCGTGGGTGTGTGTGCACATGTATGTGCATTTGTGTCTGTGTTCTGTGTGTGTTGATTTGCAAATTGTGTGTGTGTGTGTGTGTTTTGTGTGTGTGTGTGTGTGTGTGTGTGTGTATGGAGGTCGGCGGTTTGTTAAGGTCCTGGATGCACGTGTGAAGAGATGGACAGGTGGTTAGCGGGTCAGGGCTGGCCTGGCGCCTGTGCTATCCCTCACATGCCCACCCCATGCGTCGCGGCGCGACGGAAGGGCCTCACGGTCAAGTTACCCGATGCCCTCTGTGCGCCCTGGCTGACGCCCTAATACCCCCCCCGTGCGCCAAGGGCGGCACCTCTGGCTCTCATGAGCCCCCCCTTCTGCTCTGAGGGGAATGGATCCTCTGAGCAACCCCTTCTGCCAAGCAGAGCCCCTCCTTTGCCCAGTCAGCCCCCCCCCCCCCTGTGCCACCTGCCTGAGGCCTCCTTGACCCGCATAGAGCTGGGTAGCCGTGGGCAGTCCAACAAAATTTTGCTTCCACCAAGGCCCAACCCCCAGTGGTATCGTCTCCCCAAGGAGCGAATCCCCTCAAGGGGTAGTGGCAGTGGAAATACCTCCCATTTGTAGGTCTGCTAGCGGGAACCACGAGCTACGCTTGTCGCCGCCCCACCAGCTATGGGTCCACCTCCATACACATCTTTCTCATGCATTGCTTCATATGTTGAAACTGTTACCCACCGAACGCGCATACTGGTAGACCCTGTATGTAGGCCCTGGCACCCAGTGCAGACCGGTGTGCAGCGTCCCTCATCCTGGCCCCATGCAACCGGCGCTGTCGTCAGCACAGAGGCCCCCAGCGCTTGCCAACGATCTGCTTGTACCCCTGTTCTTATTGCCCAGTGCCATCACATCATATGTCCGTAGCTGTGTGTGTAGCCCCAGGTGATTCGATGCAGTAGTTAGTCAAGCTGCTACCATTGAGAAGGCTGTGGACCTGGGTCTTGAATCAGTGTGGGGTTTTGGGGTGGGGTGGTGGGGGAGGTGATCACCTCACTTTAGTCTACCATTTGTGAGCAATGATGCAACTGCTTCTATGCAGGCCTGTGGTTCAGCGCTGCCATAGGCTACCATAGGCCCTTCAGGACATGAATGCCTGACAAGATGTTGAGAACTTGCTCTGTCCCCTCTCCCGTGTACCAGAAAGGCGCCTAGTGTGGTGTTGGGCATGCCTTTTGTCTGACGCTGTACCTGACAAGGTTTTTGGTGCACGCGGGCTGCGCTTTGTTCCCACCTGTTTTTTGCGTCCATCATCTTTATGTGTGTCTGTGTGTGTGTCTGGGTGGGTGGGGTTGGGGTTGTATTTATGTGTTCGTGTGTCTTTATGTGTACCTCTGTCTCCCTCTCTCTCCCTCTCTAGCTCTCTGTGTGTGCATCTATGTGTATTTTGTATGTCTGTGCATGTATCTGTGTGTGCTGGAGGCGCTTTTACCCGGAGGCGCAGGCCACGATCCTAATGCATGAGAAGGTAGAAAGGGCTTGTGCCCATGGTCCTTAGGTTTATCCTTAGTGCTGAGTTTTGCTGCTGCACCTGTGCTCTGGCACATGCATTTGCGTGTTGGTGTGGATGTGGGTGTGTGGGTGTGTTTATGTGTGTGGGTGTCTGTGTGTTTTGCAATCATGTATATTATTGTCCGTGTGTGTGCATGTATCTGTGTCTGCTTCCATGTGTTTTTGTGGTCAGTGGTGCAGCATGCACAGAAGCCAGCCAACATGCAGGTTTAGTGCAGTTTCGCCATTTGATTTTCATTGGTTGGGGTGCCTGTGGTGCTGGGTTGACATTCCTACGAAGCCGTTGGCAGGCATCACACAGGCACATGACGGACGGCGCGATGGCAAGAAACCTGTACATCTCTCAGTTCGGCATGCTGACACTGTTCGACAGAGCAGGCACCAGGTGCTCACTGGAGTCGGAAGCACTTGTGGATCCATCAAAACTGGTGCAGTATTTTGCATTCAATATCTGTGTGTCACAACGTGCTGTTGTAACATTGGTGTAACATGGCTTTCCGTGCCTCATTGTAAGCTGCTCTGATGGGGAAACTAATTGCTGAGCAAAAGTGCTCCAGAACTGAACGGGGAGACTGCTGGTGTGTGCCATTCAGTGCAGGACTCAAGGTCTTTGTTATCCCAATGCTGATGGCTATTTTATGTGTCACCAGTACTTGCGTGAGTCAAGACTCGTGAATTGAGTGTGTCATGTTTGGAAAACCGAAATTTTCTGGTTCCACAGGCTGACAACCACAGGACGCGCGGGGGGGGGGGGTCCAGACCCCCTGACCATGAAGATACATACATCGGTTCTTGGCAGGCACAGGGCATTGTGCTCGAGCGATTTCGGGATTCTTAGTGAACCCGGCTGTTTCCCAGTGCCAATAGCTTTTTAAGAAGGAGAGTTGGGTTTGTTGGGACTGCATATTGTAGGATTGCCCTCCCGCAGATAGCCCGCGCCTCCTGTCTTCCGATGCAGCCCTCATTGCGCCCTCCCTGATATGTATAGTGGTCCTTACATGCCCTATCTTCTGCCCCTGCTTCAGCCCCAGTGCCCACCTGGGCCCTTGTGACTACCTCCTGCGGCTGCCGGTCATCTAACCCCTCTCACCCCTGGCACAAGCCGTACCTGCCAGCGCATCCTTCATTGCACAGGTCACTGCCAGGCAAACGATCCCATTTGCGTGGGACGACCCGTACGGAGAGAAGACTCTGCTGCTGCGCATCTACGACACATTGCACGAGTATCCTCTCAATTTTATCAAGTCCCGTACTCCCACAACCGTTAAAGTGAAGCGGCGTGTGGGTGCTCGGCAGGTTGAGCTCAACTTCAATTTGAGCCTCAGACATGGCAATGGAGGCCTCGCATTTCTTTGCATCACGGACTATCAGCTGCCGGCAGAGGTGTTGCTTTGACTGCGTGGTGTGCACCTGTAGAGGTGCTGCTTTGGGTGTGTGATCAACAGGGAACGTTAGCACACCAGGCGCCCGCGGGGCAAAGTTTCAACGGTCATTGCCCCACCTCCAACCGTTGGGGAGCATGTGTCTGCATGGGATTTTCTGACCTAGCCTAGCACAATGGGATTTGGGCACTTATTCCACTGCCCAGGAGAGCAAGCAATGATTCCAAGAGAGGTTAATATTCTCATTGCACCCCGTCGCCACCACTTCTTCCAATCATGCATGAATGACTGGTGCTTTTGCAATTGTGAAAAGGGCACCCCAAGCTTGGAATGACAAGGGTAAAGTATTGGGATATGTGGCCGAATCATTGATTTGGATGCTGGGCGCGCCAGGCGCCCGCTGGGCCAACGGCCAGTGCGGTGCATTTTGGATCTGCTTCAAAATCGTGCTGAAGGGCCCAATACGCAGTGGGCATGCCTTGGATCCCTATGCTAGGCCACCTCCGAGGCAGGCCACAGGGCACATGTTACCATGCATGCTTGGAGGATCCTGGTTGCCTCTCCGGGTCTATGAGTACAGTGGAGGTAGCGTCACTGTGGCGCTTGTGATAGAAAAGTAAAACAACCGTGCTACTGGTTTCCCTCCTACAGCTGTGTCACTGCACAGCTGCTGCCAGTGGACGTGTCAGGTCCATGCTCTGCGATTGCTGGGCCGGATGCGTTGCACATGCAGCCTGAGTAGCCTGGCACATGTGGCTTCTGACCACAGGAGAATGTGGTCTGTGGATCACCCTGTCCAATCAGTCCTCCAAGAGGGTAACAAGGGACCCTTCTCTTCTTCTCCTTGTGAACGTCAGCCTTGGCTCAGTAGTGCCTGGACTGGGCAGTGTCCAAGCCTCACTGTGTGAGGATCGACAGTGGGACCGGTCCGTTATGAGGACCACCCTTGATACTTAGGAAAGATTCACCCAACAGGTCCACAAGACCCTTTGTGACAGTGAGAACCAGAGACAATCCCTATGGACTGTCCTGCTCATACGCAGTTGCCATTCGGTGGGCTGAGACACTGAGTGCCTAGCCACTGGTTTTCAGACGAGCACCAAACACAACCCATATGAGACCCTGTTGTGGCAAAAGCATGCTCACCAGGACACCGTGACAGGCAACACTTACTTCCACTTGGTGTGGCGGTGTTGGGGCTGCCCCATCTGAAGAGAGGGTGCGGTGTCCCCTGGTGGTGGGCGCACTTGGAAATCAAGTCTGCGGGTGGCTTCACAGTGGGGGGGAATTCATTTGAAAATTGCAAGTCATTAGTTGTTCAAACTTCTATGGATTCCCATGCCTCAATGTTCAGTTGATTGCCATTGAAAGGCAGGGTGGCCAGCTATGGGGCATTTTTTGTTCATCCTGCTTGGTGTGGTTTGACTTTTGCTCTTGAGATTGTCATATACTGCCTCCACGAGGTTTCGGTTTTCATTTCCTTCATGTGTGGGTGTATGAAACAGCTAGGTCACATCTACTGTGTTACAGTCACGGTGTTTAACAGTATACAACTTTCACGCTCTGTTGGTGCTGCTGAAGATATTCAAAGGCAGTCAAACAAAGCTGCTCATATCAACAAGGCAAAAGTAGGGGTCATGCGACAAGAAGGGGTGGTCCACCTGATCTGCATAGAAGCAAACAGCCTGTGCACATGAGTACTCCAAGCATGAGTCCATGTTATTAGACCCCATTGTGGGTATTACACACCCCTATGTCCACAATTGCTCGAATTATACTGGTTGTCATTGACTGAGACTGAGTGTGAAGCAAGCAATTGAGATGTGCTTGAAAAATTCCATCCAATCTTAAGCATCGCTTCACAAGTTTTGCAGTGCAAATTTTGTCACAGCATGGAACAAACAATCCCTGTAAAACACCCAAGGTGGGGCCCAAATCATCCTGTTGCCAGGGTGTCCTGTGACCTGCTTTGTGGGTACTCGCAGAATTGCCCAGGTCTACCTCTGGCTCTGCCCCTTCCTAGCCGCTTCGTCAGGTGTCTATTGATGGCAAAATCATCTTCGTTTTCAGCCCCTGTTTTCCGTGCTTTTTTTGGCCCCTTTTGCTATCTGCATTCATTCGTGTTGGTTTGTTGTGGCACTGGTTTAGAGAGAGCAGAATGGTCAGAATGGGTGGATGTTTGTGGGCGTTTTGCACATTTGCATTCATGCTCTTGTTGCATTTCCTTTTCATCTAGATTGCATCAGCCACCCCTGAGGCAACAACACAGGTAGCCAATATTGTCCGTCAAGCACCTGCCATTTTTGGTTCCCTACATGCCTGTTTCCCTTTGTCTCATCCCCATTCCCCACTTCTGCAGAACCCTCCTGACGTCAATACGCACTTCAAGGTGGATATCGATGGGGTTGGGGTCTCAGTTGTGCAGCACCATCCCCAGAAAGAGCTTTGCTACCTCAGCCTGCACCAGGTCCATCTCTTCTCCTGCTGATACCCTTCAGGGCCATCTCCGGCATTCAGGAATGCAGCTGAAGCACCTGAAGTCCCCACCCCCTGTGGGTGTGACCTCAGAAAAAATGGGATGAGAAATATTCCCGGTGACGATGGTTGCATTCCATTGACGGCCAATGCCAACCAAGGACTGCCACAGGCGAACAGAGGGTGGACTGAGTAATACCAAGGAAAACCCCAGAGGCTGTTTTCAATGTTGGCAATTGGTATTTGGTAGGCACATGGCACTCCGAACTCAACCCATATTCTCACATCTTGGCTCGGCTATTCTTTGGTTTAATATGGTGCTGTGCTGTGCTGTGCTGTGCTGTGCTGTGCTGTGCTGTGCTGTGCTGTGCTGTCCTGTGCTGTGCTGTGCTGTGCTGTGCTGTGCTGTGCGCTGTTATGTGGCGTTATGCGGCGTGGTGTGGTGTGCCGAAGGCGCTGTTACCAATAAGGCAAAGGCCAGGATGTCTTGCACACAGGAAAATGCAAAATGGGTGGGCCCTGATCCTTAAACCCTAAGTCTAACTGCAAGCCCTGTGCATCTGCGGTAGGGGCCACCCCCTCCCCCCAATGACCTGGGCGGTGCCACAGTAGCCCAAGGTCTCCCTGGGGACGGCTTGCCGCTCTGCCCGCTGGTGCAATTGGAGTTCCCACAGGGCCAATGCCATCATCCCCCGGGGCCCGTAGCTGGCCTTGATGAGGATGGTGCGCCCTTTGGTGTGGGCAAGCCAGACCTTCAGGGACTTGTGGAGTACCTTCTGGATGAACTCTGTCCCCACATCATGCGGTCCTGCCAGCCCCATGCGCGCCCTCGGCAAAGATAGCGGGGCTATGGCCGCTGCCCACTGTCTGAGCATTGCAAAGTCCCACAGCTGTCGCTGTACTGGCGCCACCCTCAGCACCACATGAGCCTCCACCCACGCATGAAGGCGCCGCTGGGTGGGCCTTCACACGTGGAACTGCATTCTGCACTCCCAGATGTGCTGCGGGCAGTCGCCACACAGTCAGCACAGCGTGCACAACCGGACATTTCTGTGCTCCGAGCACTCCGCCAACACCATCATGGTGGGGAGGTTGCGCATGCGGTGGGGCGCAAGGTGCTGTTGTTGGTCACTCGTGAACCAGTCCTAGGCCCCACCATTGCTCAAACTGCACCTGCGCTGGGACCGCCGCCTGCTCCTGGAGCCAGTCCTATAGGGCTGACAGGCCCATTGGCATTGGTCCCGAAACTTGACCGGTGGGACAAAAGAGACAGCAGAGCATCTAGCTGAGGTCCAGTTGCGGCTTATCGTGGGTTGCGGCGCCCACTCTCACGTTGATGTCCGTGATCCAGTGGGATGGGGTTACCACAACGTTGATGGCCGCTTTGGGGGGCAGGCGGGCTGCCCCAAGTGTGGTGTGGTGTGGTGTGGTGTGCTTTGGCATGGTGTGGTCAGGGGCAAGAAATTGCCACCTTCATTAAACCCATCGGAGTCCACCCCCATTGACACAATTGACAACACCACCGCACAACACAGTTCGTCTCAGTACCACCAACGTTGCACATCACAGGTCAGCACAGCACACCATCCCGCAACACAGTGCTGTGCCTCACACCACTGGTTTCCATCCTGCACACTTGTGTCGGCAGGTGCTGATGCTCGTGGCCCGCAGCCCATCGGAGCACAGCGTGTCGTTTCGGGTGCAGGAGATCCAATTGGACGACCAAAGCGCCGAAATCACGGCCCATCCGGTGGTCTTCTCACCCTCAACGCACATCAAACGTGGTGAGCCCTTCTTGGACTTCAGCTTTGTGCGGGCATTGGACGTTGTGGACGCGTACCACGTGCGCTTCTTGGCACTGCAAATGTTGTCGGCTGATCTGAAACTCGCCGACCAGTTCTTATGGCACTTGTGGCAGTACGCCGACTTCGTCTCAGCTGCGACATCACACACTGAACCACAGAAGGTCTGCAGTTGATTTGGTGCGGGTGCTGAAGACTCTAGAAGCTATAGTTATGTGCTTCCCGCACCACCTGAGCAACCCCCCCCCCCCCCTGCCCCATGCCGGCAGGGGAGTGGACCCCATGGGGCAGAAGACTGCAAGTGTGAGCAGTGGAATGGTCAATCCACACACACCCAAAGCTAGCCCCCCCACCCCCCCCAACACACAGCGGCAGGCGTTCTTTGGCTCGATGTACAGTCAGGCAACACCAAGCGCCGGTCAAATGAGCCACCCAAAACCCCAGGGCACCGGAATCCTGGCTAAGAAAGGGGGGAGATGACGCGTAATTAAGGTGAGCTAAGCGAAGGTGTAAGTGGAACCTTTGGTAGACTACCCTGGTTTAACACAGCCACCTCCCAAGAGCTACTGGATTAAAGGCACACAACTTCAAAACGGAGTGGGAATGGAAGACTATGCAAATTGGTGTGAGAAAAGGAAACACACTGTCAGAGTGAGAATGTATGGCATTGATGCTTTTCGAAGCGTTGTCTGCATACCCCCCCCCCTCCCCCTTGCCCAAGCACGGCCTTGTCTAGGCACGGGGTGGGCGTTGAACCCCTGTTTTTTAAGGAATCTTTGGGACCACTGTTTTTGTGGTCCCAGATGTAACATGGGGTTTAAAAACATTTTACCGCACATTGCCACCCAATGATGTTTGTTTTGATGTGATTCTTAGCCATTCCTGATATTCCCCTTCCACAGCCTATCACCATCTGCATCTGAGGGCTCTCCTAGATGTGGGCAGTCATGTGTGTTTGCCGTCATGTGTGCCACACGCAAGCACAGTCTTCTCTAAGCACAGGGTGGGCGTTGAACCGTTGTTTTGCCTGGATTTTTGGGACCACAGCCGTGCTTGTGCAAGGGGTGGGGGGGGTACAACGCAGCATCAAGAAAATGTTGCGGGTGACCAAGCCGCAAAGCGTCCCTTGATGAGGTAAATACGCCATGCATTACTGGCATGTCCGTAAAGAGCTTCCTGCCGCTTACTGGCTGGGATAGACTCCCTAGGGGTGACCTAATTAAGGTGAGCTAAGCAAAGGTGTAGGTGGAACCTTTGGTAGACTAACAGTGTTCGTTATTAGATCATTCGCAGGCACAGGCGCCATGTATCCCCCTGTTTTGGGGTCATTCACAGAGCATACCCCAGTGGATGATATCCAATGTCTAACCCGTTGTAAAATCATCAATTTGGCGGACAAATTATCCCCCAAGAAATTCGACCCCTATCCCACCCCCCCCGTTCACAGGTAGCACCCTTTTGGGGGGGGGGTAAAAAATTGTTTGTGTATTGTGGCCGCTGTGTCGATATTGACCCAGGTTCTGAACAATTTTTTCTTGTACATAGACCCCCTAACCAATGGCAGGGGTCTCGGGTCCGAACTGCAGGTAACCCCGCCCGCCTCCCTATGGGCCCTTGCTGGTGAGGACTTACCCATGCCATTTTCAGGTTGGCCCGGGTCAGCTGAAACTTTGCGAAAATTTTGATTTTCCCCGAAATCCTTCTGTCGCCCTTGGGATGGGTTTGGGTGATCATTTGGTGACAATACAGGTACTCTAGCAATCATGGGTATCCACGTACAGGGGGGGGCTTTAATTGGGCGGTGGGAAAATTTGTTTGGACAAATTTCGAAGCCCTCCCTCGTACCAAATATTTCCTTCAATTTTAAGGATTCTTTGTGCCATATTGTGTCAGGGGGTGCCATAACGACACTCACCCTTTTTTTTTCTTTCAATATGACATCCACACTCTGATGTTACAGGTCTGCCAGATCCTGATGTAGCTTAGTTGCTAGTTGCGCTAGGTTCTGGTTCTAAGGCCCTTGGGTTCAAACCCAGCTTAGGGTATATTTTTTGCTTCGCTTTTTTTGGCCTTTTTTATGTCTGCACGTCTGCATGTCATCTGAACGGCACCTGAACGTCGTATTTATGCCCCCCTGCCTGCACTGTGCCTGCACCTGCACCTGGGAGGGAAGGTAACATAGAGATGAGATGCGGTGTCGATTGACACTGTGGACACAGGAAATATCAGTGACCATCCAGAGCCCACCAGGAAATAACAGCAACCATCTAGAGCCCACCAGGAAATATCAGCAACCATCCAGAGCCCACCAGGAAATAACAGTATCCATCCAGAGCCCACCAGGAAATATCAGTGACCATCCAGAGCCCACCAGGAAATAACAGCAACCATCCAGAGCCCACCAGGAATCCACAATGAACATCCACTAGGAAGCAGCAGCAAGGGGCCGCATACCAAATTTTTCCTTCATTTCTAAGGAGCAATACCAATTTTTTACCCCCTTAATTTTGGTCATCCGAAAAAAAAACCTCTTAAATTAAACCCCCCCCCTGTAGTCGGTGGTAGCCCCATGGGCCTCCCGAAAGACTTGGAACGGCAGTTTTTTATGTTGTTTGGTGGTACCCAAAAATTGTCGAAAATTGGACTTTTTCTAAAACCTTTCTGTCACCTGTGGGATGGATCTGGGTCGATTTGGACCCAGGACCCATTCCACTCTTCTTCCCTAGGGTCCTGGGTGCCATCTCTGTCTTTCCAGTTTCGCCCCCCCTTTGGTCCCCAACCGGTGAGGACTTAGCCATTTTCAGGCCTCCATTGGGTGGCTGGAAAATTGCGATTTCAGGGTGACCCTTGACAACCTGTGCTACACAGCTCCTCATGGCTTTATACATACCATGATTGTCACCAAATGATCATCCAACAACGGCCCAAGGGTCCCTGGAGATCCCAGCCAGGCCCTCCTAGTGGTTCTTATTGGCCCCAAAAGCATCATTTTGGGCTTGTTAGCACCGTGTTGGGCAAAATTTGGCTGGCTTATGGCCGCCACTATGCGTCAATTGGGACCCAGGTCCCCTTCTACTTTCTCTTCTACATGAACCTTCTAATCCATGATGGGCGTCCCAGTGGGATCTCCGACTTTCCAAGATTCCCCCCCCCCCCCCCGCCACGGCTATGGGGACCCATCTTTGAGGACTGAGCCGTTTTCAGGCTGGCTTGGGTTGGCTGAAAAATGGCGATTTAGCCATGTAGCACCAGCTCAGACCTCCTAGTGGTGCTTATTGGGCCCATTAGCACTGTGGTGGGCAAAATTTGGTTGGCCTATAGCCGCCACTGTCTCTCTTGTCTCTCTTTGAGGTGCCTTGCCGGAGGCAATGGATTTTTTTGGCCACACCCCTTCTTGACCCTGCCCCCCCCCCCCCCACTCTGACACCGGCGCTGTCCAATTGCCCCCCCCCCCCCCCCCCGATGGTGTGTATACATCGCAGAGCAAGGAGCAGCACACCGCCAGTTGGATGCTGGAGGCCGAGACGGAGGAAGGCACCATCATGAACCGAAAGGTGTACTTCGAGCGGCTGCAGCTGCTGCCCATCCAGATCAATTTCACGCTGACACGGATGGAGGACAGCAGCGTCGATCCGTTCAAGCAGATGTTTGGGGGCATTCATTTCTTCATCCGGTGTGTCTCTGGGGCACGAAGGGGGTGCTCAGGAAGCACACATGCGCACTGCAGGACACAGGACTACCACACAATGGGCACACAGCCCGCTCGATTGGCAGAACATCACCATCACACCCCATCACGCAAACAGCGCTTTTACGACACACAGTAGCCCGCTTCACATGCAGCGGACCCATCACACGCAACATTTGCATCGTTTCCCGTTGATTTTGATTTGCAGAGGTGCACTAGATGGGCAACAATCTGTGAGGGACTGCCCAAATGGCAAGCCCTGTATGTCCATTTGCGCTTTTCTTGCGAGCGGCCAAATTTGCCAAATTGCTGGCAAGAAGGATCCCCCTTTGCACAGCCTTTGTGGACTATCCCGGTGGTTGGGTCGTCGCAGGGTGCACCACCCCACCCTGCGTAGGGTGTTCTCTGCGGGGCAGTGAACACCTGCCATTGGTCTTTGAGGAATGTGTTGACAGTGTCCCTGTAAGTACACGAGCATCAAACAGTGATAGCGCTTTGTATGGTCCTTGGGACACTGTCTGTCACACCTGTGGTGCCACGCCCATTTATTTGTACCAGTTCCCCGGAAGTTCCACATAAGTACTGCTGTATTTTTTCTGCACGTGAATTTAACATTTGCGCATTCCTCGTGGGTTCAGGTATTTGTACAGGTATGCTGCTGTTGTTTTGCAGGTCCATTGATGCGGCGCCAGTGAAGTGCAACTGCTTGCTGCTGGAGAACACGTCTGACAGGCTGTGGCTGTTCACAAAGCGCATCAAGGAGTTCTACAAACGCCAGATGACGCTGCAAGTCCACAAAATGCTGGGCTCTTTGGATGTGTTAGGTACTGCACCCCTGTGCAATGTTGTGGTGGTAGTGGGGACTGGAGGGAGGGCAGGGGGCCCAGGGTGCTTGGTGAGGGAGGGGTGTATGCTCGGCATTTCCTGACTCCAATACTGTCACCATGTCACATGGACTGTATGTCATTAATAAGCAGTTTTGTCCAAGTGTCTTATGCACCAAGGGATCCAATCCAAAGCAGTGCCACTCTGCAGGTCATTTCAAGAACACCCTCACCATGGAACCCCTATGCCAATATGTGGGTTTCTATGATGGGTTTGCGTGTGTTTTTCCGTCAGGCACTACCATATTTTGTACAGGGGTGACACAGACACACAACACTCTGGCAACGCCGGCTCAGGCTCGCGGTGTCAGACGTAATTGCGAGATCCATAATCCAGCTTTAGAGATCGCAAACCAGATTGATAGACTGTCAAAAAAGCTTCACATGTTGTCAAGCAAGTTGCTGAGAACATCAACCTGGATGCAGAGATTGTCAAACAAGCCTCAAAAGACCACCCAACAATCGTCAAGGGTCGTCTTTCAAGCATAAAGCAGCCTTTACAGTCCATCCAGTAAGCAATGGAGATTGTCAAGCTCGCTCTAGCCTTCCTGTAGACGCTTCGTTGGATGGGGAAGCACCCTTGTCACTACTGGATTCAAGGCTTGCAAGGTCTTGCCTTCGCCCGCCAAATGATGAAGCACCATTGGTCAACATCCGAGCACTGAGATGCAATGTGTTGCAGTTGTATCACTAATGCAATTCCGTAGATACGTGCGAGGGTAGGGTTCCATAGCCTCTTGTACTCTGTGGTGGCACAGTAAAATGACTGGCTATCTAAGTCAGCCCGGTTCACCGCACCCCAGCCCTCAGCCCAGCCCTAGCAGAGCTCTAGCCCAGTCCAAGCCAATCGGACCCCACCTGTGCTTCAGCCACGAGGTGTACCACGGTTTGACAAAACAGGATAGGCAATTTGGACTGTGCGTTGTTGCGCAACAAGCGACCCTCCTCACCACCACATGACGCAAGCCGGTTGGCTTGAGTTGGGTATACACCCACATTGCATGTCAAGTCAATTACGCCCCCATTCAGCCTCAGCCCGCGCTCACCCTTCCGCTTCCCCTGCTTACAGGACCAATTTTGGAATGCAGATGATGTGGGGGGCTGGGCCATTTCCGTGCGATCATCCTCTAGGCCAGTGACGCACGGCATGGACAGAGGCCCCTTCGTGTTTTGCCGTTTTCATCATAACTGATCCCATGGTTTTTTGAACGACCAGCTTGCAGTACAATACATTGCACCGGGTGCGCTGATGTTAGTTGCTACTCACCACACCCCATTGCACTGTACTATCATGCACCTCCACGCTGCGCGCAGTACCCACCCCGCTTGAGAGATGGTACTGTTACTGTATACGAATGGCAGGATGCATGCACTTTGCCATATGCTACTGGTCAACCTCTTGTTGGTTGTGTATATTAAACGCGCGGTTGCTCAGTGCACAAGTTACGCATGCAAGGTGGTACCCAGGCCCTTTGAATGGCACGAACTGGTTGCAAGGGTTGTTGCTGCTGCTGCTGCTGCTGTGGTGTTGGTGGTAGTTTTGGATGCATGCAGCACAGCGTCATGGCTGCACAGAGTGTGCACAGAAAACATTGCCGTCGAAGGCATGTGGCCAGTACCTGACAGAGCCGACTGGTACCAAACAGGGCGTGCTGCATCATCGATGGTGATCCCATCTGTTGTCAACCCTGGGGCTTTTTCAAGAGGGGCATTGGGTTAAACTCGGTAAAATTGTCCGCACCTCATTGCTGTTTCAGGCAATCCAATGGGGCTGTTCTCATCGCTACGCACGGGAGTGAGTGAGTTCTTCTTTGAGCCCATCGCAGGCCTCACCCAAGGCCCTGGTGAGTTTGCATTAGGTATCGCCCGAACCCTCCCCGTCCGCTTTGGTACCAAGTGCTTGTGTTGCTTGTCTTGAGCCTTACAGAGACACCAAAGGTGTCATTGCGGCGTGAGTGTTCCTGGTGTTTGTACAAGTGCCACGGGCGTGGATATTGTTGTGCATGTGCATGTGCATGTGCATGTGCACGTGCATGTGCATGTGAATGTCGGTGTAGATGTGGGTGTGGCTGTAGGTGTGGATGTGAGTGTGTAAATGTGTATGTGCATGTAAGTGTGCCGAAGGTGGTGTTACCAGAATGACAATGGGATGTCGTACCGATAGCAACCGGGAGATGGGACTTGGGCCCTGAAACCTAACCCTCACCGTAACCCTCTTGTCACAGGCTAGGAGGCCCTGCTGCCTTCAGACCTGGTCCAGTGGAGCTCGTGGCGCCTCGCAGCTGCTAGTCCTTGGGCTAGTCCTGGGCAGCTCTGAGCACTGCTGCTTGGCCTGAGCTGCCATGCTCAAATCCATCGTCGGCCTACATGGCCCATGTACTCCGGTCCACTGGGCCATCTTTGCATTGCTAGCTTGTGTGCCTCGGTGCTCAGGGCCTTTCTTATATTGTTGACCTCTGTGCTCAAGCACACAGGGCCCTCTGTGAGATGCTGCCCCTGTGCTCCAGAGAACAGGGCCTTCATTAAACTGCTGGCCCACGGGGTTCTTTGGTACACTGCCACATTGCAGCACATTGTGGGGGTGGGCAGTGGCCTCCTTCAGTGCACCGCCGCATTGCAGGGGCATTGGGCTACAGGATCCTTCCATATGCTACCACACTGCAAGGGGAAATTGGGCACTGGCATCCTTCTATATGCTGCCACACTGCAAGGGGAAATTGGGCACTGGCATCCTTCTATATGCTACCACACTGCAAGGGGAAATTGGGCACTGGCATCCTTCCATATGCTACCACACTGCAAGGGGAAATTGGGCACTGGCATCCTTCTATATGCTGCCACACTGCAAGGGGAAATTGGGCACTGGCATCCTTCCATATGCTACCACACTGCAAGGGGAAATTGGGCACTGGCATCCTTCCATATGCTACCACACTGCAAGGGGAAATTGGGCACTGGCATCCTTCCATATGCTACCACACTGCAAGGGGAAATTGGGCACTGGCATCCTTCTATATGCTGCCACACTGCAAGGGGAAATTGGGCACTGGCATCCTTCCATATGCTACCACACTGCAAGGGGAAATTGGGCACTGGCATCCTTCCATATGCTACCACACTGCAAGGGGAAATTGGGCACTGGCATCCTTCCATATGCTACCACACTGCAAGGGGAAATTGGGCACTGGCATCCTTCCATATGCTACCACACTGCAAGGGGAAATTGGGCACTAGCATCCTTCCATATGCTACCACACTGCAAGGGGAAATTGGGCACTGGCATCCTTCCATATGCCACCACACTGCAAGGGGAAATTGGGCACTGGCATCCTTCCATATGCTACCACACTGCAAGGGGAAATTGGGCACTGGCATCCATCTATATGCTACCACACTGCAAGGGGACATTGGGCACTGGCATCCTTCCATATGCTACCACACTGCAAGGGGAAATTGGGCACTAGCATCCTTCTATATGCTACCACACTGCAAGGGGAAATTGGGCACTGGCATCCTTCCATATGCTACCACACTGCAAGGGGAAATTGGGCACTGGCATCTTTCATATGCTACCACACTGCAAGGGGAAATTGGGCACTGGCATCCTTCCATATGCTACCACACTGCAAGGGGAAATTGGGCACTGGCATCCTTCCATATGCTACCACACTGCAAGGGGAAATTGGGCACTGGCATCCTTCCATATGCTACCACACTGCAAGGGGAAATTGGGCACTGGCATCCTTCCATATGCTACCACACTGCAAGGGGAAATTGGGCACTGGCATCCTTCCATATGCTACCACACTGCAAGGGGAAATTGGGCACTGGCATCCTTCCATATGCTACCACACTGCAAGGGGAAATTGGGCACTGGCATCCTTCTATATGCTGCCACACTGCAAGGGGAAATTGGGCACTGGCATCCTTCCATATGCTACCACACTGCAAGGGGAAATTGGGCACTGGCATCCTTCCATATGCTACCACACTGCAAGGGGAAATTGGGCACTGGCATCCTTCCATATGCTACCACACTGCAAGGGGAAATTGGGCACTGGCATCCTTCCATATGCTACCACACTGCAAGGGGACATTGGGCACTGGCATCCTTCCATATGCTACCACACTGCAAGGGGAAATTGGGCACTGGCATCCTTCCATATGCTACCACACTGCAAGGGGAAATTGGGCACTGGCATCCTTCCATATGCTACCACACTGCAAGGGGACATTGGGCACTGGCATCCTTCCATATGCTACCACACTGCAAGGGGACATTGGGCACTGGCATCCTTCCATATGCTACCACACTGCAAGGGGAAATTGGGCACTGGCATCCTTCCATATGCTACCACACTGCAAGGGGAAATTGGGCACTGGCATCCTTCCATATGCTACCACACTGCAAGGGGAAATTGGGCACTGGCATCCTTCCATATGCTACCACACTGCAAGGGGAAATTGGGCACTGGCATCCTTCCATATGCTACCACACTGCAAGGGGAAATTGGGCACTGGCATCCTTCCATATGCTACCACACTGCAAGGGGAAATTGGGCACTGGCATCCTTCCATATGCTACCACACTGCAAGGGGAAATTGGGCACTGGCATCCTTCCATATGCTACCACACTGCAAGGGGAAATTGGGCACTGGCATCCTTCCATATGCTACCACACTGCAAGGGGAAATTGGGCACTGGCATCCTTCCATATGCTACCACACTGCAAGGGGAAATTGGGCACTGGCATCCTTCCATATGCTACCACACTGCAAGGGGAAATTGGGCACTGGCATCCTTCCATATGCTACCACACTGCAAGGGGAAATTGGGCACTGGCATCCTTCCATATGCTACCACACTGCAAGGGGAAATTGGGCACTGGCATCCTTCCATATGCTACCACACTGCAAGGGGAAATTGGGCACTGGCATCCTTCCATATGCTACCACACTGCAAGGGGAAATTGGGCACTGGCATCCTTCCATATGCTACCACACTGCAAGGGGAAATTGGGCACTGGCATCCTTCTATATGCTGCCACACACGGGGGGCGGCTCCGCAGGTCCTAGGACATCAACCTCCCCAACCCCCCTTCCCCCTTGGGCGCTGAAGGTGCCCGATGGTCCATAGGCACCAAAGGCGCCCGAATCAAAATTTCGTCCACTTTGCAATCCAACACTGAGGGCTACTCCCCTGCGGTGCCTGCGGCGCGCATTCGAAATAATTCTGACAGCAAACAAGACAGGCAATTGATTGTCATTATTTTCTCTATTTTTTGCACACTCCACCCCTCTACTTGTGCAATAGGTCCCTTAAGGACTCTTTTTTTTTTTTTTTTTTCAAGGACCCCCCTTTTTACCCCCGTGTGTGGGGTGTCCCTCAGAGATTTTGGATAAGCCCCTTTCCGGTTGGGGATATGGACCGGCCCCCTTTCCAGTTGCTCTGCGTTGGATTTGAGCTACTTGGCTAAACAAACTTTTGAAGGTCTTGTCCTCCAGCCGATAGTTAGTTGGGGGGAAGTGGGTGTCCCAACCGAGGAGTCCCCCCCCCCCCCCCGGTGCTGCCACATTGCACGGGGGTAGGGGGCAGCGGCATTCTTAAATGTGCCGCCACATTGCTGGTGGGGCAGTGGGTAGTGGCATCCTTTACTGTGCCGCCACATTGCGGGGCAGTGGGCAATGGTACCCATCACGACGCTACCACACTGTAGAGGGGCAGTGGGCAATGGTATCCTTCATGATGCTGCCACACTGCAGGGGGCAGTGTGTAGTGGCATCCTCCAATATGCTGCCACACTACAGGAGACGCTGGACAGTGGCACCTTTTACTATGCCGCAACACTGCACGGGGCAGTGGGCATGCCGGGGGGCAGTGGGCAGCAGTTACGCTGCCCCACTGTAGGGGGGTAGTGGGTAGTGGCATCCTTCAATACGCTACCAAACTGCATGGGGCATATCCTTCGTTATTATGAATGTGCATGCAAGTGTGAATGTGAATGTGAATGTGAATGCGAATTTGATTATGACCATAAATGTGAAAGTGGTGCATGTGAATGTGGGCGGGTCCAGGTGTGGTTGTGAATGAATGTGAATGTGAATGTGAGTGTGAGTGTGAGTGTGAGTGTGAGTGTGAGTGTGAGTGTGAGTGTGAGTGTGAGTGTCGAAGCGATTTGCTTCCCCTCTGCAGAGACATCTCCTTTTCCTCCCAAGGTGTGATGAAGGGGTCCGCAAGTCTGCTGCAGAACACAGTTCATGGGACTGTCAACTCCGTCTCCAAATTGTCCAAATCTATTGGGAAGGGCGTGGCTGGCCTCACCTTTGATGAAGAGTACCTGCGCGAACGGAGGCTGGAGCAGGCCCGCGGGGACAAGGCCCTCTTGTTGGGTGTGCCCTGACCTGTGAGACGGCAGGGACTGCAGGGAGAAGGGATGCAAACACATCAATACGGCTCAGGCAAGGATCAGGAGGCAGGGTGCTCTTCTGGAATTGGAATTGATCGGCATTTGGTGGAGGGGAACTTCGTTGTCCCTGAACAAGGGATTCCGGGGGCAAACTTTCTGGTGAGTGGGATACCCTACAGGAGCGGAGGGATGCCTGCCTGCCTGCCTGCCTGCCTGCCTGTTGCTTTTTAGCCCCCCCCCCCCCAGGAGGTGGAATCTGACAGAACTGGGCTCAATTCCCATGGTCCTCTGTCCCATGGCAAGTCCATGTCTGCCTCCTGGGCTCGCCCCCCCCCCCCCCTTTGGGGTAGGCGTAGGACTTCGGCATTGCCAGCCCTCTCCAGGATTTGACCCCCTCTCATCGGTCCCATCGCCCCAATGTCGGCTGGTTCTTCTGCCCTCCCCAGTTTCTGATCGGTCCTGATCGTGCGTGCGTGTGCGCGTTGCGCTTTTTCCTGCTTCCACCTGACCCACGACCCTGACACATGTGGGGCTTGGTGTTGTCTTCAGACGGTGTGCGCGCGCGCGTGCACTGCTGGCGCTAGTGTCAGAGTGCCAGGGTATGGAACAGGGTAGAGGGTATGGAACGTGCGTCACGTCTGATATTTGATGATTGTGAGGGGTCAATATCAAGAAAAATGTGCTTTGGAGTTGTCAATTCCTGGGCCATTGGGGCTGAAAACTGGTGGAGCAGTTTGGACCTTTTTTTTTGGTGCAAACGGTGAATTTGTACTCCCACGCCGGCGCCGGCAATGCTTCCCATTCAGTCTTCCATGCCGGTGAAGTTCGGAGGGTGCTCAGCACCACCGATGTGTGAATGTACCGCAGGGCCAAGGGCTAGGGGTTCCGTGTGTGTGGGTGGTGGTGTGGGGGGGAGCTCGATTGTGTGGCGTGGGAGCTTTGTCTAGAAATCATTCACGCCATCCCTCTCCCGAATCATGCGGGTGCACCGTTGGTGCAGGCTTACAGGCGGGCCATGGCCAGCCCCAGGCATGGCTACAGCTGTTGGTGGGTCTCAGAAGATCGGCCCAGGGGCCCAATGACACGCCCCCCCCCCCCCCCGTTCCCCACTGCACAGGGACCACCGGGACCGGGCCAGCACAGGAGGCAGGAGCACGGGGGGACGGGCTGGTGGTGAGCGCAGCAACAACCCCCCCCCCCCCCCCAAGAGCCAGGAGGGCAGCAGCCGAGTGTCACGGCAAGCTGGCCCCTGACCCCGGCCCTAAACACGGGGAGCGTGAGGGAGCGGCCCGCCAGCCACTCCCGATACCGTAGGGCATACCATACCATACCATACCCCCCCCCCCCCGTTCCCAGAGGGTGCAACACCCTTCATGCCCCGCGGTGGATGTCCGCCTCCGTTCCACACACTCCCGCGGGTTCCGCCTTCAGGGAGCACGTTGAGCGGCATCGCCTCGGGGGTCAAGGGCATCGTCGTGGAGCCCGTCAATGCCGTGCGGAAAGGCGACGGTTTGGGGTGGGGTCTGTTCCGGGGCGTCGTCGGGGCCGTGGTCAAGCCCGTGGCCGGCGTCATCGACGGCATCACCAATTCCACGGAGGAGGTGGCGGCGCTGGTGGCAGACAAGGTCTGTGCGGGGGAGGGAGTGCAGCGCGGTGTTGCGGACAGGGGCCCCGTCGGTGAACAGCCGCCCAACACTTGGCACGTTGGGCCTCATTGCCTGTGTACACGAGTGATTGGGTGTGGGGTCCAGGGCTCCTTTTACAACACCCGCGCGGGAGGTCCCCCCCCCCCTCTTTCCCCCCCTTAAAAGATTGGGCCAAAATTTCTTCCGGACCTTCAGCCCATCAGAAATTTTCTTTGGAGCTCCGGTGGGGGCCCGCACTTAACGCGATGGGGGCACGGTGCGGGTACCCGGTTTCAGAACAGAGGGGCCTTGTGTCAGACCGACGAATGGTGAGCAGCACGCAAAGCCCGGTCAAGCCTCCCATCTTCCTTCTGTGGCCTGAGCACTGGACGGCCGTTGACATTGGGATCGAGGGGTCCTGGGTCCCTGCGTCTACTGCCATTCTGTCGGAGAGAGGGAGATGCTCAGAGCGCGGGGGCATCACCTCAGAAGGTGCCCCCCCCCCCCCCCGCCCCACACACACACACACACCGGTCGTGGATGAGCCTGAGGAGGTATTGCGTTTGCTGGCTGACAAGTCAGTCTTTCAATCCCAAATTCCTGCCTTCGAATCATGTGGCAACCCCCCTCACGGCTGCGAGGCCTGGGGCATTTGCTTGTTCCAAGCCACGGGGGGAAACCATTTTTGGTCCGTGAGAGTGGGACAATTGTCCCTCTGCGCACGTGTGTTTTTTCTGTCCCTTGGCCCATGCTGGCGATGCTTCCCATTCCGTCATTTTCATGTCAGTGAAGTTCGGAGAGTGCTCACCACCACCGATGTGTGAAATGTAACGCAGGGCCAAGGGCCAGGGGTTGTGTGTGTGTGGGGGGGGGGGCTTTCGATTGTGTGGCGTGGGGGGCTGTGTCTAAAAATCACTGACGCCACCCCTCTCCCGAATCATGCAGATGCACTGTTGGTAGCACTGTCATGGGGGCAGCACTGCCTGTCAGTCCTGACTTGTCTCTGGTCACTTCAGGCTGGCATGCTTTGTTGCAATATTGATATGAATATTAGTACACCAGTATTGATATACTAATATATTAATGTATTAATATTAGTATTGACATATTAATATTTATAATAACATTGACATTAATGTTAATACGTATAATAATGTATAATATTAATACCCGGGCACAACCATAGCCACCCCGAGTGTCAGCACTGCCTGCTTCATCAGCAGGCACTGCATTGAGGAGTCCCTGCGACCGCCCTGCAGGCCGCTGCTCATCTGGGGATGGCCTTGCATGAAGTGTCACTCCTTGGGACACACGCCGGTGGGGGCGTTGGGACACCGCATGCAGCCGGCACCGATGGGCAGCATCCGGCGGAGGCCGATGGGGGGATGCCTGAACGCCTGTCGGCGGACGGGAACGGGACAGTGGGGGACAGAGTCACCTGAGCTCCTGCTTCACGGCGGGTCTGACCAGTCAAAGCAGATTAGCACCGTTCTTCCCGTTGCATTGCGCTGTTCCTGCACCGTTGTCATATCTTCTGCACTGTCCCTGCAGTGGTCCTCCCAACCGTGATGCTGATCACAACCGCATCAGATCGTGTGCACATGTTTTTCAAGGTGGCAAAGGCCCGGACGGCCCAGCACCCAACCAGTGCCCCCAGTGAAGCTGCTTCGCCCATGAAGAAGGGCCTACTAAAACCGTTTTGCCCTTGTATTCGGTGTACGTTTTCTGCACCGTTCCTACACCATTCCTTTGAATTGTTGTGTTGTACCCGCGGTATTTGGAACGGTGCCATTTCGCCTGCGGGGGCTGGCTGAGTGCCAGGGCAGAGGTGTGGGGATTTGGTCTGCCGGGCGCCCATTGCCAAGCCTCGCCTGGATACAACCGACTGCCCGGCCCTGCCCCTGACCGCTGACCCGTGTCGGTGCCCCTCCTCCAAACGACCTCCCCCACTCCTCGGCACACACGCTCCGCATGCCTGAGCGCCCCACCACACGCTCCGCACACAAGCTCTCTCCTTTTGTATTACAGTGGACGCACTGTCCGTACACGCGCACCCACACCCACACAGAAATTAGCAGAGCTGTCGGCAACAGCATCGCAGTTTTTTGTGTCATACAATTGATTACCTTGGCACACAAAGCAACAGCCCACAGGCGCACGCACATACACTCATCATAGCATACACACAAGCGAACGTCCCCCCTCTCTGTCACAGTCCATGTACACGCGGTGCCGGAATCCACGTGACTTCTTTGATGCCATGCCTCTGCGGCCATACCTCTACCGCCTCGCCCCAAACACAGTCCAGCAGCCGGCTTTGCCAGCCCCTCAAACGCTTTCCGTGGACTCGCCGTGCTGCTGCCGCTGCAAGGAGGTCATCAGGCTCAAGAGCCAGTACGGCTTCTGGCAGCAGTTTCTGGACGGTCAGGTAACCCCCCCCCCCCTTTGTATAAGAGCATGCGTGTGTTCTTGTTTTTTTTGCATGTTCTTATTTGGTGCGTGTTCTTATTTGGAAGACCCCTGTGCAGTGTTCCCAGCCCTCTTTGTTTTCAGAAATCTGGCAGACGGAAATGTTCATGACCCCGCTTTTTGGTTTGATTATATTGTGGCTGCCAGAGATGAGGATGAGGCAATTGTGGATCATTGCTATGAGGCAGCCCCGGATGCCTCAGACGACCCTGGTAGTAACAGCAACCACCCACAAGCCTCTAGGAAATAAGTGCAGCCATCCAGGAACGGGCTGGATGGGCTGTGTGTTCTTATTTGGGACATACTAATAAGGACATGCGTGCGTGTTCTTATTTTGACCGTGAGTTCTTGTGCCGGGGGGGGGGGGGGGTGGTTAGCAAAAAAACGAAGGTGGAAATCAGAAGAAATGGTCTGGAGCATCCACCGCGACAATAAACAGTTGGACAGTAGGCACTACATCACGCTTTTTCCATCTGCCACACACCACCCTGGCGAACCTCGTTTACTTCTCCCTGTTGACAGACACATACAGCCAAGCATCAGGTAAACTATGGTCCAGAACAGGTGCAATCCCAATGGGCGGCCCCTTTAGTGCACAAAGTGCCGACCTGGGGTCCATCTGGGGAGTTAAACAACGCACAGACCTCATGAGACGTCTGGGGAACCTGAGTTTTTCGCCTCGCGGTCACCTGCTGTGGACAACACCACGAGGCAATGTCCTCTCACTTGCACAGTTCAGGGACAATGTCCTCGTAGGCGCCAAGGGTCCGACGGCCCGATCACAGATGCAACAGGTATGCGATACATTAAGTGCCGTATGGTCGTTACCGGTGCTGTGCGACTACATGACCGAGGACAACCAGGTATGCTTGCAAACTTGTATGTCAGACACAGTCACAGCAATGGGTTTCACAATTCAGTGCGTGAACAACACCCAGCACTAGTCTACGCACAGCCCTCCAGCCTGACCGCACAGTGGGGGCTCAAATACACGGTTACAGTGCGTTCACCCACAGCACAAGCACATTAACACGTCTCAAGCAGTATTGTGGGGGCAATGTTAAATGCACAACCCTTCCTCCAGTCCTGGGTGTCATGCCTGCTGAGCATCACGAGTTGGGCTCACCTAGTTTGCTTGTCTGGATACTCACGACCTATAGTGTTGCGCGCGCTACACTCTGCTGTGCCCCGCATCATAAGCACGACCCCAGGGATGTCGATGGCACACTTGAATGGTGCAGACACATCACATATGGTTTGCCATGCAGCCGCGACACTGTTTTTTTCAGGCTGTGCTGCTAGATCGTGACACACGCTGTGTGGACACCAAAAGCGTTTGCCTCTTGGCACCTACCACACGTAGGAGCCTGTGATAATTTATGCGCCGATTGGTGCTATGATTTTCCCACTTTGAGTCATTTTTCTCCCTCCCGAGACACCAGTGAGCCAGTCCACTTGGGGCTTTGTCCCCAGGGGGAGGGGGGATCATGGTTTCCGATAGTATGCGAACTCAGCAATTGTTGACAGGTAGGTCCAATAGCAGATGCATAGCAACGGTCAGCAACATATCACTGCACTCTATTGCTTCTTGTGCCCAACAGTGGCCAGTCCACTGGCATCTATATGTCTCTCTTTTGTTTGACAGAAAGGTACCTATGGTCTTGTAGGCCACTGACGAGCCAATTTTCTTTCTGAGCTTTGTACTGCCTGCCACTTGTGCACACGTGCAATAACTCAGCATTTCTCCGGGGATATGTCTGTGGCATGTGGGTGTGGACCCAGTTTGCGGCCATCAACCCCGACTGTCACCTCCCTCCCTGATCCCGGCCCTCCTGTTGGATCCAGGTGAAGCCGTGCAGGGCCTAGGAGGCAAAGGTTCAAGAATGGTGCAGCGCACTCCCTCTACTCCTGAACACACTGCTCCCAACCAACCACAAAACCTCCGCCACCCTGGGCGCCACAGGGTGACCGAGACCACCACGTAGCGTTTTCACAACCTTTTTCCCCAACACAGGCAGGAACTGCAACAGCGCCCAAAGTCGCGCACAACCTAGTTAGTCCCCTGAAATTTTGGGGGGCCGAGTCGAAGACAACTGTCCGGCTCAGAATCGAAAAATTCAAACAATTCCTGACAAACCCCCCACCCAAGTGCCCCCCAAAAGCAACAGCCAACAGCCCCCACCACTAAGAGACATGACCGACAAGCAGGTCATACACACAATATGGAAATGGACACCGGTTGTACTACATGGTCACTTACCAGCCTTTTTGGAATTACCCACACAAACAGGATGAAGACACCGTCGAATCAACGGACATGCTTCTTTGATTGAGGCTTGTGCTATGATGCTACACCGGCTGTCATGTCATGTCAGACAGATGCAACCCCCCAACCCCAGCATGGTATGGGTGTTATACCCATACAGCCTTTGACAGCCAGGTCTCTGGGGGATTTTCCTGGGTCTGTTGGGGTCAGAGGAGCTTTGATGGGAGCACAATTTTCCAATTGCCCCATGTCAAATTTTCCTGAAGCATCTTTCCTCTTACTATCCAGCAACTGATTTATGGCACCCACCCCTCCAACATTAAACACCTTATGATAGGAACAAGCATGGAACATTCAAGAGCACAAATGTGTGACATATATGCTCTGCTTGTCTGTCATGCTTCATTGCAGGGACCCCGACCTTGAGTGAAGCAATGTGCCAAGGTCATGTTCCTGCGAGTAGATGGACATCCAAATCCCGCGAATGCTTGAATGTGAAGCCTGTGAGTGCTGGCAGCGCCACTGTTGTACTGTGGGTAGGATGTTGCAATGGTGCGCAGTGGGACAGCCACTCTCACCCACAAAATTGCGCCCCATCCCTTCCCATACTATCATTCCTCGGACAGTAGACAAGTTACCATTTATGTGGGAAAACTTTCATTCACCTAGCAGGAGCCTTGACTCAGGAACCCCCCCAAATATACTGTGACCACCACTGCTCAATGAAAACCACCCAACCTCTGAATCACCCCAAGGAACAATCGCAACCCACAACAGATCCAACAACATCAACAACCTCCTCCACAAAGGGCACCACAAAGGAGGTTGATACACCCATGCATGGACTCATGCACGTCATGGCACTACAAACACCAAACATTGCTAACCTCCCCACCCCACAAGCACAAGAATGCACCACAGAGGCCCATAGGCAAACCCCACAGCCAGCCCCTGAACTCAAAGCAACTTCCTACAACATCAAAGCCCTCTTATGGCATAGACACAAAGCACATGTGACCCCATACCCAACCAAGTAGCAAACCCTGCATATGTCCCTCCATTCCCTCCATAAAGGCAAAGTCCGACTCAGCTGCTGCTGCACACAACCAGCTCCAAGCATGGTAAACACCATGACCTTTGTGGACTCCAACCACCCAACCTCACAAACCTTGCCACACCACCGGCCCGCTCATCCTTCAACTTCCAAACTCACAGCCAAAAAATTGTCTTATTTGCACAATAAGGAAGGAAATTGCCCCAAATGCGAGAAAGAGCACAATGGCGTCAGTGTGTGGTGCCTTGCCCATGTGGAGAATTGTTGCCAGTGGCATGTTTCAATCTGACCCCTTCCAAGGCACACATGGTAGTCTAGTAGGCACCTCTCCATGGTCCTCCCAATACGGAAGCACACATACGCAGCCAACTCACCGGCTCCATGGGGTGCCTCAGCCTTGTAGAGCAGCAAGACCACACAACAACAATGGCCGCAGCAATAAGGCTCACCGGGCTTTTGTAGTAGCCACCCTCTGTTTCCAGTGTGAAGACCACCTGGAAATGGATATGTTGGAGAACTGGTTGTTGTCATGATGCTGCACCTGTTTTATGAGTACAAATACCACCCTGTAGTGCACGAGTGCAGAAAAAACAGCCGGTGTACAAAACGGCGTTTTATCTCAGATTCTTCAGATCCAGATCCCATTTTAGATGCTGACCACAAGTCTGATCTAGACTCCAATTGATGGACACTTATTTGATTTGCACCAGATTTCAGTTTACTGCATGTGATTTAAGCGCTCCACTTCTGATTCAGACTCAAACTGATGAACAGTAATTCATTTCATTTCAGGGTACTGCATGTGATTTGAGCACAACCGCAAGGCGGAGCGTCCCCCTTCTCGTTGGAGCAGGGAGTGCCCGCTGCTTTGCGCCCGGCTGCGCGGCGCCTCTCGTTCTCCTTCTTCTCTCCTCCCCCGCCCCCCACCACCACTCCTAAGATCCTGGCTGTAGTCTCCACACGAATGCATGCGTCCCCTGCTTCTGCTGCTTCAGATCCGTGTCAGTTTCATAGAACTTGCACATCACACGACGTGGAACGAGTTCCATCAGAACTTGACCCCAGAGCTCTTCTATCGCTACGCGGACTTGGCCCGGGACCAAGCAGTGGTGAGTTATTCTCTGGAGTCGCCCCTGCCTCGCATTCGCATTGAGAACAAAAGGTGCCTTTGTGTTATCTGAGCTGCAGCGCTTTTTGTGTTCACCACCAACACCCGGGACAGACCCCCTGGAAATGCAGCGGATTCAATTCCGTACTGAGGGGCATGTGGGGTGTGGGGAGGCGTAGGTGGGGTGTGGGGAGGCGTAGGTGGGGTGTGGGGAGGCGTAGGTGGGGTGTGGTGAGGCGTAGGTGGGGTGTGGTGAGGCGTAGGTGGGGTGTGGGGAGGCGTAGGTGGGGTATGGGGAGGCGTAGGTGGGGTGTGGTGAGGCGTAGGTGGGGTGTGGTGAGGCGTAGGTGGGGTGTGGGGAGGCGTAGGTGGGGTGTGGTGAGGCGTAGGTGGGGTGTGGGGAGGCGTAGGTGGGGTGTGGTGAGGCGTAGGTGGGGTGTGGTGAGGCGTAGGTGGGGTGTGGTGAGGCGTAGGTGGGGTGTGGTGAGGCGTAGGTGGGGTGTGGGGAGGCGTAGGTGGGGTGTGGTGAGGCGTAGGTGGGGTGTGGGGAGGCGTAGGTGGGGTTTGGGGAGGCGTAGGTGGGGTGTGGGGAGGCGTAGGTGGGGTGTGGGGAGGCGTAGGTGGGGTGTGGTGAGGCGTAGGTGGGGTGTGGTGAGGCGTAGGTGGGGTGTGGGGAGGCGTAGGTGGGGTGTGGGGAGGCGTAGGTGGGGTGTGGTGAGGCGTAGGTGGGGTGTGGTGAGGCGTAGGTGGGGTGTGGTGAGGCGTAGGTGGGGTGTGGGGAGGCGTAGGTGGGGTGTGGGGAGGCGTAGGTGGGGTGTGGGGAGGCGTAGGTGGGGTGTGGTGAGGCGTAGGTGGGGTGTGGTGAGGCGTAGGTGGGGTGTGGGGAGGCGTAGGTGGGGTGTGGGGAGGCGTAGGTGGGGTGTGGTGAGGCGTAGGTGGGGTGTGGGGAGGCGTAGGTGGGGTGTGGGGAGGCGTAGGTGAGGTGTGGGGAGGCGTAGGTGGGGTGTGGGGAGGCGTAGGTGGGGTGTGGGGAGGCGTAGGTGGGGTATGGTGAGGCGTAGGTGGGGTGTGGTGAGGCGTAGGTGGGGTCCGGTGAGGCGTAGGTGGGGTGTGGTGAGGCGTAGGTGGGGTGTGGTGAGGCGTAGGTGGGGTGTGGTGAGGCGTAGGTGGGGTGTGGTGAGGCGTAGGTGGGGTGTGGTGAGGCGTAGGTGGGGTGTGGGGAGGCGTAGGTGGGGTGTGGGGAGGCGTAGGTGGGGTGTGGGGAGGCGTAGGTGGGGTGTGGGGAGGCGTAGGTGGGGTGTGGTGAGGCGTAGGTGGGGTGTGGGGAGGCGTAGGTGGGGTGTGGGGAGGCGTAGGTGGGGTGTGGGGAGGCGTAGGTGGGGTGTGGTGAGGCGTAGGTGGGGTGTGGGGAGGCGTAGGTGGGGTGTGGGGAGGCGTAGGTGGGGTGTGGGGAGGCGTAGGTGGGGTGTGGGGAGGCGTAGGTGGGGTGTGGTGAGGCGTAGGTGGGGTGTGGGGAGGCGTAGGTGGGGTGTGGTGAGGCGTAGGTGGGGTGTGGGGAGGCGTAGGTGGGGTGTGGTGAGGCGTAGGTGGGGTGTGGTGAGGCGTAGGTGGGGTGTGGAGAGGCGTAGGTGGGGTGTGGTGAGGCGTAGGTGGGGTGTGGGGAGGCGTAGGTGGGGTTTGGGGAGGCGTAGGTGGGGTGTGGGGAGGCGTAGGTGGGGTGTGGTGAGGCGTAGGTGGGGTGTGGGGAGGCGTAGGTGGGGTGTGGTGAGGCGTAGGTGGGGTGTGGTGAGGCGTAGGTGGGGTGTGGTGAGGCGTAGGTGGGGTGTGGTGAGGCGTAGGTGGGGTGTGGGGAGGTGTAGGTGGGGTGTGGTGAGGCGTAGGTGGGGTGTGGGGAGGCGTAGGTGGGGTGTGGGGAGGCGTAGGTGGGGTGTGGGGAGGCGTAGGTAGGGTGTGGTGAGGCGTAGGTGGGGTGTGGTGAGGCGTAGGTGGGGTGTGGGGAGGCGTAGGTGGGGTGTGGGGAGGCGTAGGTGGGGTGTGGTGAGGCGTAGGTGGGGTGTGGTGAGGCGTAGGTGGGGTGTGGTGAGGCGTAGGTGGGGTGTGGGGAGGCGTAGGTGGGGTGTGGTGAGGCGTAGGTGGGGTGTGGGGAGGCGTAGGTGGGGTGTGGTGAGGCGTAGGTGGGGTGTGGGGAGGCGTAGGTGGGGTGTGGGGAGGCGTAGGTGGGGTGTGGTGAGGCGTAGGTGGGGTGTGGGGAGGCGTAGGTGGGGTGTGGGGAGGCGTAGGTGGGGTGTGGTGAGGCGTAGGTGGGGTTTCTGGTTTCTGGTTTCTGGTTGGCCCGCCCGAGGCGACGGCAAAGCCGAAGGGAGGCCGCCGGAAAATCGCAGCCCCCAACCGTCCACAGGGCGGTTTACTCGGTCCCGCCAGGGTGGGCCGAAGCGGGCAGCCAGTGACAGCACAGCCCGCGCCACCGGGGGCTGTCACCAGCCGTAAAATTTTGTGCTCGGGGGGGAGGGGGGGCTCCGCGTTGGTGTGGTGGAGGTGCCCTTCTTGGGGGGGGGGGGAGCGCGGGGCTGCGCAAGGGGCGCAGCGGTGCAGTATGCGGCTACGCATGGGCGCAAGATGGGGCTGCGCAGGGGGCAGCGTGGAGCTGCGCTGGGGCGTAGCGGCTGTGCGAGGCGCGCAGCGTGCGGTTGAGTAGGGGGTGCAGTGTGGGGCTGCGCAGGGGCGCAGCACGCGGCGGCGCTGGAGCGCAGCATGTGGCGGCGCTGGTGCGCAGCGTGGGACTGCGCTGGAGCGCAGCCTGCGGCCACGCTGGGGCGCAGCGTGGGACCGTGTAGGAGGCAGCGTGGAGCTGCGCTCGGGCGCGGCGGTTGTGGAAGGGGCACAGCGTGTGGCTGAGCAAGGGGTGCAGAATCGGGCTGTGCTGGGGCCCAGCATGCGCCTGCGCCTGAGCGCAGCATGTGGCTGCGCTGGGGCGCAGCGTGGGGCCGCGCAGGGGCGCAGCGAGGAACTGCGCATGGCCGCAGCAGGCGGCTGCGCATGGGCGCAGCAAGGGGCTGCGCAGGGGAGCAGTACGGGGCTGCGGGGGCGCACAGCCTGCAGCTGCGCTGAGGTGTGGCGTGGGACTGCGCAGCAGTGCTCCGTGCAGTTGCGCTGGGGGCGCAGCTTGGGCTGCGCTGGAGCGCGGCATGCGGCTGCGCTGGGGTGCAGCGGGGGACCGCGCTGGGGCGCAGCGCGGGGCTGCGCAGGGGCGCAGCGTGGAACTGCGCGTGAGTGCAGTATGCGGCTGCGCTGGGGCGAAGCGGAGAACTGCGCATGGCCGTAGCATGCGGCTGCGCAGGGGCGCAGTACGGGGCCGCGGGGGCGCGCAGTCTGCAGCTGCGCTGAGGTGTGGCGTGGGACTGCGCAGCAGTGCACCATGCGGCCGCGCAGGGGGCGCGGCTTGGGCTGCGCTGGAGCGCAGCAAGCGGCTGCGCTGCGGCGCAGCAGAGAACTGCGCATGCTTGCAGCACACAGCCGCGCATGGGTGCAGCATGGGGCTGCGCACGGAGCAGTGTGAAGCTACGCTGGGCTGCCGCGGCTGCGGGAGGGGCGCAGCGTGTGGCTCAGCAAAGGGCGCAGAATGGGGCTGCGCTGGGGCTGCGCGGGAAATGCGTGGAAATGCGCAGGGGCGCAGCCTGGGGCTGCGCAAGGGGCGCAGCGTGGGGCCACGCACGGGCGCAGCGTGGGGCCGCGCATGGGCACAGCGTGGGGCGGCGCAGGGGCGCAGGGTGGGGCGGCGCAAGGGGCGCAGCGTGGGGCGGCGCAGGGGCGCAGCGTGGGGCGGCGCAGGGGCGCAGCGTGGCACTGCGCAGGGGCGGAGGGTGGGGCTGCGCATGGGCGCAGCGTGGGGCTGCGCATGGGCGCCGCGTGGGGCCGCGCAGGGGCGCAGCTTGGGGCCACGCAGGGGCGCAGCGTGGGGCCGCGCAGGGGCGCAGCGTGGGGCCGCCCAGGGGCGCAGCGTGGGGCGGCGCAGGGGCGCAGGGTGGGGCTGCGCAAGGGGCGCAGCGTGGGGCCGTGCACGGGCGCAGCGTGGGGCCGCGCAGCGGCAGCGCAAGGGCGCAGCGTGGGGCTGCGCAAGGGCGCAGCGTGGGGCTGTGCATGGGCGCAGCGTGGGGCTGCGCAGGGGCACAGCGTGGGGCCACGCAAGGGGCGCAGCGTGGGGCGGCGCAGGGGCGCAGCGTGGGGCTGCGCAAGGGGCGCAGCGTGGGGCCGTGCACGGGCGCAGCGTGGGGCTGCGCAGCGGCAGCGCAAGGGCGCAGCGTGGGGCTGCGCAAGGGTGCAGCGTGGGGCTGTGCATGGGCGCAGCGTGGGGCTGCGCAGGGGCACAGCGTGGGGCCACGCAAGGGGCGCAGTGTGGGGCCCCGCGCGGGCGCAACGTGGGGCCGCGCAGGGGCGCAGCGTGGGGCCGCGCGGGGGCGCAGCGTGGGGCCGCGCAGGGGCGCAGCGTGGGGCTGCGCAGGGGCGCAGTGTGGGGCTGCGCATGGGCGCAGCGTGGGGCGGCGCAGGGGCGCAGTACGGGGCCGCGGGGGCGTGCAGTCTGCAGCCGCGCTGAGGCAGGGCATGGGACTGCGCAGGAGTGCACCATGCGGCTGCGCAGGAGGCTCAGCTTGAGCTGCGCTGGAGCACAGCGTGGGACCGTGCTGGGGCGCAGCTTGGGGCTGCGCGGGGGCGCAGCGTGGAAGTGCGTATGATTGCAGCAAGCGGCTGCGCTGCGGCGCAGCAGAGAACTGCGCATGGTCGCAGCATGCGGCTGCGCACGGGTGCAGCATGGGGCTGCGCAGGGGGCAGTGTGAAGCTACGCTGGGCTGCCGCGGCTGCGGAAGGGGTGCAGCGTGTGGCTCAGCAAAGGGCGCTGAATGGGGATTGCGCTGGGGCTGCGCGGGAAATGCGTGGAAATGCGCAGGGGCGCAGCGTGGGGCCGCGCACGGGCGCAGCGTCGGGCGGCGCAAGGGGCGCAGCGTGGGGCGGCGCTGGGGCGCAGCGTGGGGCGGCGCAGGGGCGCAGGGTGGGGCTGCGCATGGGCGCAGGGTGGGGCTGCGCATGGGCGCAGGGTGGGGCTGCACATGGGCGCAGCGTGGGGCCGCGCAGGGGCACAGGGTGGGGCTGCGCATAGGCACAGGGTGGGGCTGCGCACGGGTGCAGCATGGGGCTGCGCAGGGGGCAGCGTGAAGCTACGCTGGGCTGCCTCGGCCGCGGAAGGGGCGCAGCGTGTGGCTCAGCACAGGGCGCTGAATGGGGCTGCGCTGGGGCTGCGCGGGAAATGCGTGGAAATGCGCAGGGGCGCAGCGTGGGGCGGCGCAAGGGGCACAGCGTAGGGCTGCGCAGGGGCGCAGCGTGGGGCTGCGCAGGGGTGCAGCGTGGGGCTGCGCATGGACGCAGCGTGGGGCCGCGCAGGGGCGCAGCGTGGGGCTGTGCAGGGGCGCAGGGTGCAGCTGCGCAGGGGCGCAGGGTGGGGCTGCACATGGGCACAGGGTGGGGCTGTGCATTAGCGCAGGGTGGGGCTGCGCATGTGCGCAGGGTGGGGCTGCGCATGGGCGCAGCGTGGGGCCGCGCAAGGGCACAAGGTGGGGCTGCGCAAGGGCACAGGGTGGGGCTGCGCATGGGCGCAGGGTGGGGCTGCGCATGGGCGCAGGGTGGGGCTGCACATGGGCGCGGCGTGGGGCTGCGCATGGGCGCAGCGTGGGGCTGTGCAGGGGCACAGGGTGGGGCTGCACATGGGCACAGGGTGGGGCTGTGCATTAGCGCAGGGTGGGGCTGCGCATGGGCGCAGGGTGGGGCTGCGCATGGGCGCAGCGTGGGGCCGCGCAGGGGCACAAGGTGGGGCTGCGCAGGCGCACAGGGTGGGGCTGCGCATGGGCGCAGGGTGGGGCTGCGCATGGGCGCAGGGTGGGGACGCACATGGGCGCGGCGTGGGGCTGCGCATGGGCGCAGCGTGGGGCTGTGCAGGGGCGCAGGGTGGGGCTGCACATGGGCACAGGGTGGGGCTGTGCATTAGCGCAGGGTCGGGCTGCGCAGGGGCACAGGGTGGGGCTGCGCATGGGCGCAGGGTGGGGCTGCGCATGGGCGCAGGGTGGGGCTGCACATGGGCACAACGTGGGGCTGCGCAGGGGCGCAGCGTTGGGCTGCGTAGGGGCGCAGCGTGGGGCCGCGCAAGGGGCGCAGCGTTGGGCTGCGCAGGGGCGCAGCGTTGGGCTGCGCAGGGGCGCAGCGTTGGGCTGCGCATGGGCGCAGCGTGGGGCCGCGCAGGGGCGCAGCGTGGGGCTGCGCAGGGGCGGAGGGTGGGGCTGCGCACGGGCACAGCGTGGGGCTGCGCAGGGGAGCAGCATTGGGCCGCGCAGGGGCGCAGCGTGGGGCCGTGCAGGGGCGCAGCGTGGGGCCGTGCAGGGGCGCAGCGTGGGGCCGCGCAGGGGCGCAGCGTGGGCCTGCCCAGGGGCGCAGCGTTGGGCTGCGCAGGGGCGCAGCGTGGGGCCGCGCAGGGGCGCAGCGTTGGGCTGCCCAGGGGCGCAGCGCGGGGCCGCGCACGGGCGCGGCGCGGGGCCGCGCAAGGGTGCAGCGTGGGGCCGCGCATGGGCGCAGCGTGGGCCTGGGCATGGGCGCAGCGTGGGGCTGCGCATGGGCGCAGCATGGGGCTGCGCAGGGGCGCAGCGTGGGGCTGCACAAGGGCGCAGTGTGGTGCTGCACAGGGGCGCAGCATGCAGCGGTGCATGGGTGCAGCGTGGGCCTGCGCATGTTCGCAGCGTGGGGCTGTACAGGGGCACAGCGTGGGGCCGCGCAGGGGCGCGGTGTGGGGCCGCGCAGGGGCGCAGCGTGGGGCCGCGCAAGGGCGCAGCGTTGGGCTGCCCAGAGGCGCAGCGCGGGGCCGCGCAGGGGCGCAGCGTGGGCCTGGGCATGGGCGCAGCGTGGAGCTGCGCAGGGGCGCAGCATGGGGCTGCGCAGGGGCGCAGCGTGGGGCTGCGCAGGGGCGCAGTGTGGGGCTGCGCAGCGGCAGCGCAAGGGCGCAGCGTGGGGCTGCGCAAGGGTGCAGCGTGGGGCTGTGCATGGGCGCAGCGTGGGGCTGCGCAGGGGCACAGCGTGGGGCCACGCAAGGGGCGCAGTGTGGGGCCCCGCGCGGGCGCAACGTGGGGCCGCGCAGGGGCGCTGCGTGGGGCCGCGCGGGGGCGCAGCGTGGGGCCGCGCAGGGGCGCAGCGTGGGGCTGCGCAGGGGCGCAGTGTGGGGCTGCGCATGGGCGCAGCGTGGGGCGGCGCAGGGGCGCAGTACGGGGCCGCGGGGGCGTGCAGTCTGCAGCCGCGCTGAGGCAGGGCATGGGACTGCGCAGGAGTGCACCATGCGGCTGCGCAGGAGGCTCAGCTTGAGCTGCGCTGGAGCACAGCGTGGGACCGTGCTGGGGCGCAGCTTGGGGCTGCGCGGGGGCGCAGCGTGGAAGTGCGCATGATTGCAGCAAGCGGCTGCGCTGCGGCGCAGCAGAGAACTGCGCATGGTCGCAGCATGCGGCTGCGCACGGGTGCAGCATGGGGCTGCGCAGGGGGCAGTGTGAAGCTACGCTGGGCTGCCGCGGCTGCGGAAGGGGTGCAGCGTGTGGCTCAGCAAAGGGCGCTGAATGGGGATTGCGCTGGGGCTGCGCGGGAAATGCGTGGAAATGCGCAGGGGCGCAGCCTGGGGCCGCGCACAGGCGCAGCGTGGGGCGGCGCAAGGGGCGCAGCGTGGGGCGGCGCTGGGGCGCAGCGTGGGGCGGCGCTGGGGCGCAGCGTGGGGCGGCGCAGGGGCGCAGGGTGGGGCTGCGCATGGGCGCAGGGTGGGGCTGCGCATGGGCGCAGGGTGGGGCTGCACATGGGCGCAGGGTGGGGCTGCACATGGGCGCAGCGTGGGGCCGCGCATGGGCACAGGGTGGGGCTGCGCATAGGCACAGGGTGGGGCTGCGCACGGGTGCAGCATGGGGCTGCGCAGGGGGCAGCGTGAAGCTACGCTGGGCTGCCTCGGCCGCGGAAGGGGCGCAGCGTGTGGCTCAGCACAGGGCGCTGAATGGGGCTGCGCTGGGGCTGCGCGGGAAATGCGTGGAAATGCGCAGGGGCGCAGCGTGGGGCGGCGCAAGGGGCACAGCGTAGGGCTGCGCAGGGGCGCAGCGTGGGGCTGCGCAGGGGTGCAGCGTGGGGCTGCGCATGGACGCAGCGTGGGGCCGCGCACGGGCGCAGCGTGGGGCTGTGCAGGGGCGCAGGGTGCAGCTGCGCAGGGGCGCAGGGTGGGGCTGCACATGGGCACAGGGTGGGGCTGTGCATTAGCGCAGGGTGGGGCTGCGCATGTGCGCAGGGTGGGGCTGCGCATGGGCGCAGCGTGGGGCCGCGCAAGGGCACAAGGTGGGGCTGCGCAAGGGCACAGGGTGGGGCTGCGCATGGGCGCAGGGTGGGGCTGCGCATGGGCGCAGGGTGGGGCTGCACATGGGCGCGGCGTGGGGCTGCGCATGGGCGCAGCGTGGGGCTGTGCAGGGGCACAGGGTGGGGCTGCACATGGGCACAGGGTGGGGCTGTGCATTAGCGCAGGGTGGGGCTGCGCATGGGCGCAGGGTGGGGCTGCGCATGGGCGCAGCGTGGGGCCGCGCAGGGGCACAAGGTGGGGCTGCGCAGGCGCACAGGGTGGGGCTGCGCATGGGCGCAGGGTGGGGCTGCGCATGGGCGCAGGGTGGGGACGCACATGGGCGCGGCGTGGGGCTGCGCATGGGCGCAGCGTGGGGCCGCGCAAGGGCACAAGGTGGGGCTGCGCTAGGGCACAGGGTGGGGCTGCGCATGGGCGCAGGGTGGGGCTGCGCATGGGCGCAGGGTGGGGCTGCACATGGGCGCGGCGTGGGGCTGCGCATGGGCGCAGCGTGGGGCTGTGCAGGGGCACAGGGTGGGGCTGCACATGGGCACAGGGTGGGGCTGTGCATTAGCGCAGGGTGGGGCTGCGCAGGGGCACAGGGTGGGGCTGCGCATGGGCGCAGCGTGGGGCTGCGCAGGGGCACAGCGTGGGGCTGCACATGGGCACAACGTGGGGCTGCGCAGGGGCGCAGCGTTGGGCTGCGTAGGGGCGCAGCGTGGGGCCGCGCAAGGGGCGCAGCGTTGGGCTGCGCAGGGGCGCAGCGTTGGGCTGCGCATGGGCGCAGCGTGGGGCCGCGCAGGGGCGCAGCGTGGGGCTGCGCAGGGGCGGAGGGTGGGGCTGCGCACGGGCACAGCGTGGGGCTGCGCAGGGGAGCAGCATTGGGCCGCACAGGGGCGCCGCGTGGGGCTGCACAGGGGCACAGCGTGGGGCTCCCCAGGGGCGCAGCGTTGGGCCGCGCAGGGGTGCAGCGCGGGGCCGCGCAAGGGCGCAGCGTTGGGCTGTGCAGGGGCGCAGCGTGGGCTTGGGCATGGGCGCAGCGTGGGGCTGCGCAAGGGCGCAGCGTGGGGCCGCGCAGGGGCGCAGCGTTGGGCTGCGTAGGGGCGCAGCGGGGGGCCGCGCAGGGGCGCAGCGTGGGGCTGCGCATGGGCGCAGCGTGGGCCTGCGCATGTGCGCAGCGTTGGGCTGCAAAGGGGCGCAGCGTGGGGCTGCACAGGGGCACAGCGTTGGGCTGCCCAGGGGCGCAGCGTTGGGCCGCGCAGGGGCGCAGCGCGGGGCCGCGCAAGGGCGCAGCGTTAGGCTACGCAGGGGCGCAGCGTTGGGCTGCGCAGGGGCGCAGCGTGGGGCCGCGCAAGGGGCGCAGCGTTGGCCTGCGCAGGGGCGCAGCGTGGGGCTGCGCAGGGGCGCAGGGTGGGGCTGCGCAGGGGCGCAGGGTGGGGCTGCGCACGGGCACAGCGTGGGGCTGCGCAGGGGAGCAGCATTGGGCCGCGCAGGGGCGCGGCGTGGGGCCGCGCAAGGGCGCAACGTGGGGCCGTGCAGGGGCGCAGCGTGGGGCCGCGCAGGGGCACAGCGTGGGGCTGCCCAGGGGCGCAGCGTTGGGCCGCGCAGGGGCGCAGCGTGGGGCCGCGCAGGGGCGCAGCGTTGGGCTCCCCAGGGGCGCAGGGCGGGGCCGCGCACGGGCGCGGCGCGGGGCTGCGCAAGGGTGCACCGTTGGGCTGCGCATGGGCGCAGCGTGGGGCTGCGCATGGGCGCAGCATGGGGCTGCGCAGGGGCGCAGCGTGGGGCTACGCAGGGGCGCAGTGTGGGGCTGCACAGGGGCGCAGCATGCAGCGGTGCATGGGCGCAGCGTGGGCCTGCGCATGTGCGCAGCGTGGGGCTGCACAGGGGCACAGCGTGGGGCCGCGCAAGGGCGCGGCGTGGGGCCGCGCAGGGGCGCCGCGTTGGGCTGCCCAGGGGCGCAGCGCGGGGCCGCGCAGGGGCGCAGCACGGGGCCGCGCAGGGGCGCAGCGTGGGGCTGCGCAGGGGCGCAGTCTGGGGCTGCGCAGGGGCGCAGCGTGGGGCCGCGCAGGGGCGCAGCGTGGGGCCGCACAGGGGCGCAGCGTTGGGCTGCGCAGGGGCGCAGCGTGGGGCTGCCCAGGGGCGCAGCGCGGGGCTGCGCAGGGGCGCAACGCAGGGCCGCGCAAGGGCGCAGCGTTGGGCTGCGCAGGGGCGCATCGTGGGCCTGGGCATGGGCGCAGCGTGGGGCTGCGCAAGGGCGCAGCGTGGGGCTGCGCAGGGGCGCAGCGTGGGGCTGCGCAGGGGCGCAGCGTGGGGCTGCGCATGGGTGCAGCGTGGGGCTGCGCATGGGCGCAGCGTGGGGCTGCACAGGGGCGCAGCGTGGGGCCGCACAGGGGCACAGCGTGGGGCTGCACAGGGGCACAGCGTGCAGCGGTGCATGGGTGCAGCGTGGGCCTGCGCATGTGCGCAGCGTGGGGCTGCGCAGTGGCGCAGCGTGGGGCTGCGCAGCGGTGCAGCGTGGGGCTGCACATGGGCGCAGCGTGGGGCTGCGCATGGGCGCAGCGTGGGGTTGCGCATGGGCGCAGCGTGGGGCTGCACAGGGGCACAGGGTGGGGCTGCACAGGGGCGCAGTGTGGGGCTGCACAGGGGCGCAGCATGCAGCGGTGCATGGGTGCAGCTTGGGGCTGCGCATGGGCGCAGCGTGGGGGGCGGCGCAAGGGCGCAGCGTGGGGCTGCACAAGGGCGCAGCGTGGGGCTGCGCAGGGGCACGGCGCGGGGCTGCGCATGGGTGCAGCGCGGGGCTGTGCATTGGCGTAGCATGGGGCTGCGCATGGTGAAGCCGGTTCGGACCCCGGTGACCATCTTGGGGTCACTTGGGGTGTGTATCTATGTGCCGGCAACCCGAGGCTGATATCATACTCTCCCATCCACCTGGCCTAACCCGATGTGATAGTGTGATAGGTTTGGCCATTCCGGCTATGAGCGGCCATATTCAGTACCGAGGCGCCGCCAGCTGAGATTTATATATCAGAATATCAGGAATCAACAGGGTTTTTTTATCATAAAGTTTCCGTAATTTTTCCGCCTTCCGTTCTGATTGTCAATGTATCGGTGACTGTCAGTTGGCTCGCGATTTTGCGGTAACCGATTGGTTAACTGTTATTTACAGATATTTTGGCGGAAACCCCGATGAAGGGTCAGATTTCATCAGTAAAGGGTTCGTTGCTTCCGCAATTTTCATATTATACACTCGCAAACTTAATCCGATTTTTTCAGACTTTCAGAATCGGGTTTTCGACTTCGACATCGCCGCACTTGATATGATGAATCTCGAGTGGTCATACATTTTTCCCCGATCACGAATCAACCTTCCTTTTGTTGTGCCCTTCATTTTGCTTGGAGTTATGGTCGAAACAAAAGTGATTCGTGAGACCACTTTGAAGAATCATATCTCCGGCTCACGGCGAGGAATATCAATATCGAGAATTGGGTTGGAACCGCCTTGGTCTCAACTTAATTTAGGAAGCATCAAACGCCTTTGGTGTGTACACATGCCCGGTATAGCAAGGGATAATGGTCAAGAGGGTAGAAAGTGACATATAACTCTTGGACCGTGCAACCGAATATTTTATTGCGACTTTCGAGTGTACCGCATGGATGTTGGGGTTGCATAGCAACTTTCCTTGGGTTCCTACGTATTTTTAACGCGAAGTTATGTCCATGGAGGGGCATGGCATACCATGGTGGGAGCCACTTTTCGAGGGTATGTGTTACATGCATGGTATGTGCTTCGATATGCTCACGCCCATGTTATATATCTCCGTTTGTAGGAAGATATATGGAGTCATACGTGGTAAGGGCTTCGCCCATGTCCCAATGGTGAACTCCATAGCGCTAGACTAAGTCTACCGCTCATATAGTGCATGTGGGAGGGCTTACGGCGCGACCCACAAGCGCCATTATCAATTTTCCCATTTTCGTGGTGCGTGTTGGGAGGAGGTTCGAAGGTGTCCCTATGCGTCCATGTGGGGATCCAAGTGGGGGGATTGTTTGCAAATGGTCCCAAGCAATTGTGTTTTGAATCATTTGTTGATACCATGGGTGAGCGAAGTTATATACTATTGTAATTATCTTGAATTTGGCATTATTTGCATGTTTTTGACCTCATTTTATGCTCATTTTTGTGTTTCATGTGCTCAACTGGTCGGCTAACAGTAAAGTGCCTAGAGATCCGTGAACTATGGTATGTTGCTTATATGTTGGCATATGCTTCGGTGTTGTACCTCACCATATGCCGGATCACGTGGTCACTTTGGCTTGGCACACGAGGCCTCACAAAATTAGGTCTCAAATTCATGAGTTGACTTGTGAAGCATGTCATGTACATAACCGGAGGGGTTTCGGAGCCAATGATGGGATATTCTTGGGCATGGACCTTTGGTCTATATCACCCTTGTATATTACTTTCCGGTTTGACACATGCATGGAGCATTTGAATATTTGCCGTATGCATTTTTGAGTATATAATTGAATTTTGGGCACTATGGTGTGATTTGCCTGATTTTGCCATGTTGTGGGTTCATCTTCATGGGGCAGTTCTCCAAGCCCATTCGACTCCAAGTCCAACCAAGGTTATGTCAGGGTAGGGCATGGTCCTGAGTGCCACTCTAGGCCATGACACGCCACCTCCCCTATTGGGCTAGGATTTATAGGCTTGGGAGTGAACACATTTTTGGGGTTTGTGTAGTGACTTTTGACACATGGAATTTAGCCATCTTATTTGACTGGGTTCAGGGCATCATGTTGGTGAGTCAGGGGAAGGTCTTGAGTCCAGGGAATGAGGGGTCTATGGCTGAGTCTGTGTATGTTTACCTCTTTCCCCAACTTTGCTTTATTTGTGTTCATATGCCAATTTCAGGGCTTTCCTCGTTGGTGCAATTCTTGTACATGCCCGCCACCGTGGGACGACCGGTGTGCTGAACGGAAGCCCGCAGTGTGGATTGGATTGTGAATTGGGTTATTGCTGTATTTGTGGGATCTGGTCGCTGTTCAGGGTTGAAGGAGGATTGTATTTTCTATATTTTTGGATTTTGGACCCTGGACTTTGAGAAATGCAATCGCTGATCCGGAGCAAGTCAGCAGGGGTGACAGGCGGAAGGGGCACAGCAGGGGCCGGTCCTGGTAGGGACCTTCTTTATGGTAGCAGAGGCGTACCTGCTGCCCCTACCTACCGCCGACCCGGGGACTTGGGCCACTATGAGCCCTGCCCAAGTACGCCCCGGGTGCGTATTGTGGACTCGGTGGAGACCACGCCGGAGATTGGAGCCAGAGAAGAGCCGAGACGCTCAGGAGCATGGCGAACTCCGGAAGTTGAAGCCCGAAGAGAAGTACGACGTTCGGGAAGAGGAGGACTTGACATGGAGGACCTGGTCTCCATGTGTGAGCGTCGCTGCCGAAAGGCATGCAACCTCCGCTCCGCCGCGGAAGATTCTGAGGAGACCTGCCATTCAGGCAGCAGTGGAGGACGGGCCCGGCGCTACCGGAAGCGCGGGTCACCCAAGCCCGCGGCAGGGGACGCCGGGGCTATGGATACGGACCCCAGCCCGGTCAGGCTGTGGGACTCCGAGGGGCACTCCGAGGGCTATCGGACAGCTTATGAGCAACCTTCGGAGTCGGAGGAGACGGCCAGGCCGCCCACAAGGGCGAACACGGCCCCAGAACCCAGCCTGGAGCATGACGCCGAGGCGTTGGAGATGCCCGCCAGAGCCAGAACGGCGCCTGTGGCCCGGCACACGGAGCCAACGCGGGATAGCATGGGCGACACACCCATGGCGGAGGAGTCCGAGGCGCCGGGAACCGCGGGATGCGCCGGATCAGGTGGAAAGCACGCTGAGTGCCACTGCGAGCACGTGTCCTTCCTCATGGGCAAGTACCCAAAGATGGGGATGGACGCCATCGTGCATCGCCTCGACCGCCTGGACAACGCGAAGGACGGCCTAGAGGAGGACGTCGCCGGGATCCTGGATGACCAGTCGGCCGCGGAGAGAGACCTGGCGGAGCTGCGAGCGGAACGGGACCGGTACCGGGAGAATCTGGAGCTGGCCCTGCAGAAGCAGCAGCGAGTGGTGGACAGCCTCCTCCACCTGGTGGAGGACATGTCGGGACGCCTGAAAAGGCTAGAGGAGTTACAGTCTGGGGCTGCGCAGGGGCGCAGCGTGGGGCTGCACATCGGCGTAGCGTTGGGCAGGCCAGCGGCGCAGCGTGGGGTTGCGCAGGGGCGCAGCGTGGAGCTGCGCAGGGGCGTAGCGTGGGGCTGCGCAGGGGCGCAGCATGTAGCTGTGCTAGGGCGCAGCATGCGGCTGCGCAGGGGCACAGCGTGGAAATGCGCAGGGTGCAGCACGCGGCTGCGTTGGGGGGCAGTGTGGGGCTGCGCATGGGCACAGTACGGGGCTGCGCAAGGGGCGTTGTGTAATGCCGCGCAGGGGCACAGCATGCGGCTGCGCTGGGGCGTAGCTTGAGGCTGCGCAAAGGGGTGCGGTGTGGGGCTGCGCAAGGGCGCAACGTGCGGCTGCACAAGGGGCGCAGCGTGGGAGTAAGCCGGGGAGAAGCGCGGGGCTGCGCAAAGAGCGCAGCGTGGGGCTGCGCCGGGGAGCAGTGTGGGGCAGCGCTGGGGCGTAGCGTGTGACTACGCAGGGGGGGCAGGGGCTGCTGGGACGCCTCACCACAGGCTCTTGGCGTCCCTGTAACGCCACCGGCGCCGCACCAGGAGGCTGTTGGCGTTGGGTGGTCGCAGCGGTGCGCGCGTGGCTGTGTTGTGGGTGCGCATGTGTCGACGCTGGTCGGCAGTGCACGCTGTGCTGCTCAGTTGCGCGCGGTCGGGCGCGCGCTGCTGTGTGTGTGGTCGCGTCCCCCTCCGCTTGGTCAGCGACCCTGCAGAGGGGCGCAAACGTGCGGCGGCGGCCTGGGCGGGCATGGGGGTGCCGGGGCGGCCAGGGCTGCGCTGGGGGGGGGGGGGCGCCTCACCACAGGCTTTTGGCGTCTCCCCCTGGTGCCGAGCTCCTCACCAGGAGGGTATTGGAGCTGGGGCTGTGTGTGCCAGCAGGGCCTCACCACAGGCTATTGGCCCCGCGCCGTAGGAGGGGGGAGCGCCGGGACATCTCTCCAGTCGCTGCCCCCGGGGGTTGGCTCAGTCGTGTGCGGCCACAGGCCGGCGGAGGCTGGTTTAACTGGGGGCTCATGTCAATTCATGGCCCAGGGCGCATGGGGGAGGGTCCCAACTCTCGCCCCCGGAGGTTCTTGCTGGCTGTGTGTGGGGGGGGGGGGTACGCGGATTTTCGTTTTCTGGGAGGTGAGCAGCCTCCCGTGGCAAAACCCAGGCGGCCTCATCGCGCTGGGGAACCCCCGCAGGAGCGCAGGTGGGGTGTGGGGAGGCGTAGGTGGGGTGTGGGGAGGCGTAGGTGGGGTGTGGTGAGGCGTAGGTGGGGTGTGGTGAGGCGTAGGTGGGGTGTGGGGAGGCGTAGGTGGGGTGTGGTGAGGCGTAGGTGGGGTGTGGGGAGGCGTAGGTGGGGTGTGGTGAGGCGTAGGTGGGGTGTGGTGAGGCGTAGGTGGGGTGTGGGGAGGCGTAGGTGGGGTGTGGGGAGGCGTAGGTGGGGTGTGGTGAGGCGTAGGTGGGGTGTGGTGAGGCGTAGGTGGGGTGTGGGGAGGCGTAGGTGGGGTGTGGGGAGGCGTAGGTGGGGTGTGGTGAGGCGTGGGTGGGGTGTGGTGAGGCGTGGGTGGGGTGTGGTGAGGCGTGGGTGGGGTGTGGGGAGGCGTAGGTGGGGTGTGGGGAGGCGTAGGTGGGGTGTGGGGAGGCGTAGTTGGGGTGTGGGGAGGCGTAGGTGGGGTGTGGTGAGGCGTAGGTGGGGTGTGGGGAGGCGTAGGTGGGGTGTGGTGAGGCGTGGGTGGGGTGTGGGGAGGCGTAGGTGGGATGTGGGGAGGCGTAGGTGGGGTGTGGTGAGGCGTAGGTGGGGTGTGGTGAGGCGTAGGTGGGGTGTGGTGAGGCGTAGGTGGGGTGTGGTGAGGCGTAGGTGGGGTGTGGTGAGGCGTAGGTGGGGTGTGGTGAGGCGTAGGTGGGGTGTGGTGAGGCGTAGGTGGGGTGTGGTGAGGCGTAGGTGGGGTGTGGTGAGGCGTAGGTGGGGTGTGGTGAGGCGTAGGTGGGGTGTGGTGAGGCGTAGGTGGGGTGTGGTGAGGCGTAGGTGGGGTGTGGTGAGGCGTAGGTGGGGTGTGGTGAGGCGTAGGTGGGGTGTGGTGAGGCGTAGGTGGGGTGTGGTGAGGCGTAGGTGGGGTGTGGGGAGGCGTAGGTGGGGTGTGGGGAGGCGTAGGTGGGGTGTGGGGAGGCACCGCTGCGGCGTACGGAGGGGCCTGCACAGGGGAATGAAATGAGGGGAGCAACCCTCCGGGCCCCCGCAGGATCGTTCTGCCTTCCCCAGGGCACACGCCGGGCAGTGTCCCCCACCCGCCCGTGAGGTCTGGGGACTGTCATCAGTCCCGCAGGGCGACCAGACCGTCAGGGCTGCCCAGCCGCGTGGGGCGGGTGATGACCCTGTCACCGTGGGCTGCCAGCGGCAGAAGCAGAGCCGTGCCCAAACGCGACCCAACCTCCGCCCGAGTCTTTTGCAGACAACAGGCGTCCAGGTCCAGCTGCCGCCTCACGGGGGTGCTACTGGGGTGCTACTGGGATGCTACTGGGGTGCTACTGGGGTGCTACTGGGGTGCTACTGGGGTGCTACTGGGGTGCTACTGGGGTGCTACTGGGGTGCTACTGGGGTGCTACTGGGGTGCTACTGGGGTGATTGTCGTGGAACAGGGGAAACTGTATCCCTTGTGAACGGTGCTTTTGAATGGGGAGTGGTCATCGCAACATTTTTGTCCGTTTTGACGATTGTGCCTCGCCATTGTGCCCGTTTGACCCACTTCCTTCACTCAAAATTGAGGAAAATTAACGGTGCTAATTACCCTAAAGCCAAGTACCCGTACCCTGCGGCGCACCTGCGGCACGCCTGCGGTGCATAGTCAGCGCTCCCCATGGCTGACACTTGGCCCAGCCCCTGCCCCCGACGCTGTGCCCTCAGGAAGCAGGAGCTGGAGCACATGAAGCGCACGCTGCCGCTGCCGGAGTTCAAGCGGCACGTGACCATTGCCGAGTTCGCAGCGACCACGACGTGGAATCAGTTCCATGCGCACTGCACTGAGAAGGAGTTCTATCAACACGCGTGGCTGGCGAGGGATAACTATTTCGCGGAGACTTCGGGCTTCTCGAGACTGGACACCCCCACTGAAGAGTGACCGCTCCTTTGGGAGGGGCCTGGGGCAGGGGCGGTGGGGGGCACTGAAAGCGGATCCGCCTGCCCCGCTGCCTCTTTTGTAATGGCACGTGTATCCCCCACCCACTTTCAGCCCCTTTAATACGGATGACACGGGTAACAAGGGCATTGTCTTCTCTGGAATAAGTAGGGTATCGCACGGGGGGGGGGGGGGGGAGCTAGCGGTAATATGTCTGGGTATATAGAGGCTGCACATGACAGTCATTTATTTGTGACCTCCCTCCCCCCGTCCTCCCCCCAAGGGCACAAGGTGGTGAGAGGCCGATGGGCACCCCCGCCTACGGAGGGAAAGGGCCCAAGGGAAGGGCAGCGGTACGTGGCGAGAGGCCAATGGGCGCCGCCCGCTGCAGACAGCAACACCACCGGGCGTCTTGCCAGACCTCCCCCGGTCATGCGCAGAAACAGCCACTTGTCCGCGCTTGTGGGGGTGCGTCAGTGAACGGTCCACAACGCTGCCCCCCGGTGCATTGTCCACCACGACAGTCCCCAGCACAAGAGGCCCAGCTCTGAACTGGAGACTACGGGACGTGGACTCGGGACCTGCAAACGGAGCAGCTCCCTGGGCCTAGTGGCCGAGAGTCACAGCTCCGCCGCCACCCCCCCTCCCCCCCCCCTCCCCCGCCCCACGTTCTCAACTCTCGGAGCACTCCCCTGCACGTCCGGGGGAAGGGAATGCAGCAGCTCGGGCCTTTTTGGGGGGGGCATCCCAGAGGCAAAGCCTCTGCCACACACTCACTAGTGCCTGTTGGCGCGGGATCTCGAGGAACTGGGGGCCTGCAGGCGCGAACGAGGGGCGCCGGAAACGTGGGGCGTGCCGTGTTTGGGGCTGTGACGCGGGGCAGGAGCATGTTTCGATCCGTGTGCGTCCTGTCGGCCATGGACACCGATCGCTGTGCCATGCCCTGCCCCCTCCCTGGGCCCCTTCAGACCGCTCAGCGTGGGATGGGGCTTGTGCGGCTCGAGGCGGGGGGGGGGGGGATGTCTGCATCGCCGGAGGACGGCATGCGTTCGATCACGCTGCCGAATGACCGCCTCTTCGCACACGGAGTGCGTCCAAGACGCAAGGCGATGGGGAAGCGGGGCGCAGGGGCAGGGGGGCGGGCATGCGACCGGCACCCGTGGCCCCACTGAGTGCGGTCACAAGATGTCTGTCTGTCGGTGAAACCGTCCCAATGCACCAAGACGCGATCTTTTTCCCAGATGCACGAATGCTTGCTGCCTTTGAACCTTTGCCAAGACATACGGGGAACCTCAAATGATGTTGCGTTGTAGGGTTTTGCATTTTGTCAGCGTTTGTATGTCGTCTGTGTGTGGCCGGTGGGTGGGGTTTGGTTGGTTGTGCAGTGTGTATGAGGCAACGGACACATTAGGCTCCGTGGCCCTGAAATGTTGGAGGGGGGGCCGTTGCACGGCGGGGGCGGATGGTACGAGACTGGCGCTTCTGCTGCACGCCCCACCCCCCCTCCCCTCTTTCACCTGCCGGCAGGGGAGCGGACCCGGGGGTGGGGGTAGAACGCAGCCTACACGAGCTGTGATGCGAAAACCGCTCACCCACCCCCCCTCTTGGGGAACTCAATGTGCGTTGTGTCGGATTTTTACGCGCATTACCAAGGCATTGTATGGGACAGCGATGGTCTGCGCGGTTGTTTGAGACCCCCCCCCCCAAAGGGCATTGGCAGTGGCGAGTGCGGTACGTACTCCCAGAGTGCGCGGAGACCTTTGGCCCTTTGGGGGGGGCGGGGGGGGGGGGGGGGCAAAGCGCACGATGATCAAGGAGCTGCACTTGAAAATAAGAGCCCCGATGAGCAATTCTGCGCGGCAATGGACCGAGCAACCCGCCGAGTGGATCCGAGGGTTACGAACCCTCTCAAAGGCCCAGTGCGGAGGGGGCAAACCCGGCGGTTGACGGACGGTTGAACTCTGCATGTCCTGAGCATAGCAGTGGACACAGGGGCCCCATTATGGGACCGCAGCCCCGAACCGGCTCGACCCACTGCGGCGCAGTATTTTGAGGGTCCGAATGTCTCCCTGACACAGAGCGCCGGGTGTCTTGGCCGGCCGGTGTTTCCTTCCTCAGACAAGATGGTGGTGGGGCAGGGCTGCCACTCTTTCCGGCGTATGCCCCCGTCTTCTCCCCCAGTCTCTAACCCTGACCTTCAACAGCTGCCGATCCCCGTCAAGCCGCACTCACAATGAGGGGCGCTGTCCGCGGGTGCAGGCCTTTGGCGCAACCGGAAACAGCTCCGTCACTTACGTCTTTCAATGTCCCTTGTTTTTGACCTGATGACGATGCGAAATCGCCACAAGATGGCCTTCCGCCGGCTGCAACCCACGTTAGAGCACCGGGAAACGGTGGATGTGCCAGGGCTGGCGAGGGCTGGCCAGGGCCCCATTTTGCTCTCCCTATCCGGACCCCAGGAGTTGATAAGTTGTGTGTGTGAGTAGGTCACCTCCGTGCACCACACGCATCGCTGTGGTTTGCAAAGACATGCCTGGAAATGCGGCGCATGCAGTAAGAAGGTCGTTGCCAATCAGATCCGATGGCGCTGCCCCAACGGCCTGTCATTAATTTTTCTGATGCCATTCTCAGGACAACGCTCCGTACAGCACCATCCCGCATACAGAGCATGCAGACCCACATCCGTGTGTGTGTGTGTGTGTGTGTGTGTGTGTGTGTGTGTGGTACCGCTGGATCAGCAAGCTGAACCTCATCATGATGACTGAGCTGGACTGCAAGGAACAGTTTAATAGAGTGTCCCCCCAATGGATTGCTGAACACATGCGCAATGCGTCCGCTTGGTTCTGACCTCGTGTGGAGTGTCCACAAAATTCATCGTAAACTGGACAGGACAGGACAGGCTAATGGGGACTAGTTTCGCATCCTGTCGCATGACCAGCTCGCAGTGTTGGTGCATCTCGATTTGAGTGACAATAACCGCGGCCAGACGGCGGGTGAGGTATGCGCACGGACAGGCTGCATCCCGGGCGGCCTGCCCAGTGCACATTAAGCGGATTTGCACAGCGTATGGGGAGGGTACCAGCGCGGACACTTATTCCGTAAGCCAGACACACTCATCATTTCCGAAGTGGGCGTCCCACACCGCGTGGGACACCACACAGGGGCGCTGTGCCAATGCTGGGATAGCATCTTGATGGCCAGCGACGCTCCACCTGATCAGTGGGGGGCGGGGCGGGGCGCTGGTTGAAACTGTCAGGGCGATCCTCAAGGAGGCATGGGGTTTGCTGGTCGTCTGCAAACGCCTTTCACACGACCGACCAGCTGACGTGCACAGGACGCTGCTACGGGGGGGGGGGGGGGTATGTAAGGCAATTGGGACGGTAATGGTCCGCGATGCTGCAGGGCAGGGCAGGGCTTTCGTCGAGCCATCAGCCCCATGGATTGGTGTCTCTTTTTGGCCCCCCCGCTCCTCAGCCCACACTCGGCTTACCACAGTTGCCTCGGTGGCATTTTCACAGGAGTACTGAAGAATGGGATGCCCTTTTCAGTGTGTAGGGGGGGGGAGGGGGGGGCAGCCCCACTGGGGTCTCCCAGGGCCTGGACAGACCGCCCAGTGAGCACCCAAGGACACAGGCCAGCCGCTGCACCCTTCACAAACGGGTGAACGTGCCATACCCACAACCCCTTCCTTCTTCCCCCTTCCTCACCGCAAGGTCTGCAAACGCTCTTTTAGCAGGCCAGTGTGGGCCACAAGGCGGACGCGGCCCTACCGTTTCCATGCTCCACCGTTTCCATACACAGGCTTCGCTCATCTTTGGACCTACCCTCCCCCGTGGCGGTGATGTGCTCTGGAAAGCCCCGCACCCCCCCCCCCCCGCCCCCCTAAAGGCATTGATTCGAATGGGGTTGTCAGTGCCACTCGGACTATTGGACCAGTTTGTCTCACGCTGTGGTCTAACGGTTTTGCACTGTGGGGGCGTACCCTGCGCTGTGCGCGCGCTGTGCACGCGCTGTGCGAAAAGTTGGCTGTTCTCCACCACCGGGAGTTCGGTAAGTTCAGAAGATTGGAAGGATGTCATTGAATGGCTGCTGCAGTGGACGGGGCGATAGGGGGCAGAATTTAGGTCCCTGGGACCCATGGCAAGCATCAGATGTTTGAATTTTTGAGATTTGAATTGGTTGTGCATGATTCCGCAGGTGGGTGGTTTTCGGGGCTGTTACCCGGATAATCACCGTAATAATTGGCGCTGTGCGCGCACTGTGCGCGCGCTGTGCGAAAACGCCCCCTGTGTCTCATTGCCAGGGGGTGGGGATGGCCAGGGGTTTTGAATGGTCCGCTGGACTTCTTTTGGTTCATGAAAGTCTAGGCATGCCGCCGCCGGCTATTCCCCGCCGATGGTTGGCAGTGAAGTGACGTTCGTTGGCTGTTGAATGCTGGCAGTTGGTGTACCGAATGCCATGGGACAGTGTTGTGTGGGGGTTGAGTTACGGAATGTCAGAATCCAAACCCTTATGACTGGCGTATTTCCAGACGCAATGTGTGTGGGGTAAGGGCGCATCTTTGTTCTGGGCGCGGGGGCGGGAAGCAGTTTTCCAACCCGTTCAAAATGGGTCCTAAAGAGTCCACTGCTCAAAGCCATCCACCATCAGGTCAGAGAGGTGGATGGGGCCAGGCGGTGTACGGATTGGGAAGTGGCGAGGAAGGTGCATTTGTTAACATCACACATGGCAAAGGCGCATTTTGACCTCTCAGCAGTGCTTTGTGAGCATAATCTCTCTTTCTCAGGCCCCAGATCCCTGATCACGCTGCATAGCATTTGGACCTATCATATGGCATCCCCCCCAAGATCCCGCTCCCAAACATCTCACATCCCAAAATGTTGCCGTCAGGGTGGTGGGTCCTCCCCTACGAACACCAGCTTATGGGGGCATACAGCTGGAAAGGTCCAGTTGCATTTTCTGCAATTCTTGCCCACCAAGTTCCTGGGCTTTTTTGGACACACATGGGTGTTTTGAACCCTACGCCTCCCAGGCTCTGCTTGTGCGCGACATTGGCCGTCATGAATATGTCGTGTCCAAAACCTGTACATCGGGCTCCCAATACCAAGGCTACCTCGATGGGCATATGGATGGCCTGCAGACATGAGCCACTGCCCGATGGCCTTTGCACGGTATTTCTTACCACAAATCTTTCCAGCGCTGTGCAGCAGAGGAGTACCATGTGTAGTGCGTGTACAGTGCATGTACCGGTGTTGTTCCACGGATCTACACACCCGGTTTGCAGGGCAGTGCATGCGTTTCAGGGCTCTGAACAGTGTGAGCATGGCACATACTACACTATCCCCCCTACAGCATCAACAATAATCCTTGCATGGCTACCTACGCGCATCACTATCACTAGCATCCAATCAAACGGATATAGTTCGCATACCACCGTTGCCTGTCCATGTGGGCATGTGGGCAGTGTGTGGGCATGAGTATAGCGCCATGCTAGAGCCTAGCAGTCTGTGGCATGCTGCAGCTTGGTGGCCTATGGCATGCCGGAGAGTAGGCGTCTATCAAAGGGACACCATTTAGCACAGAGCATTTGAACCAAATTGTTCAGACTTGCTGATAAGCCCTAGTAGCTCCGGCATGCCATAGACCACTCAGTTGTGGTATGCTAATGGGCCACTAAGCTCCTGCATGCCATAGACCGCTAAGCTCTAGCATGCCATACGCCACCAAGATCTAGACCATGTTTTTGCAGTGCATTCGCAGTGCATGCGCACTGCTTGCACGTTGCAATGAGAGAGAGAGAGAGAGAGAGAGAGAGAGAGAGAGAGAGAGTGTGTGTGTGTGTGTGTGTGTGTGTGTGTGTGAGCAATGGTCGGTTCTCATTGACTGAATGTCCCCGCCATAGGCACTTTCAGCCTTTAGTCCAATATGTTGTGCGCAATCCATCACCTGCCAACTATGTACAGTGGTTGACTGATTTTATGAACACTGCGTATCGGCAAAACCCAGGGCTGTACATGTCAAATATGGACAAAACAGTGCAGAACCTAGCGTCTGAAGACTCCTCTAACTATGTCGGCACTCCTTTGGCCTGGATGGCTAGACGAGTAATCAGGCACATAGAAAAAAATAGAGATGTGAACAGTGGGAACCTGAGGGCAGTGTGCTCCTGGCCCTCAGTACCAAAAGACTGGTTGCTTGATGACCGCAGACTGCCCTATGGCAAACGTGAGTCGTTGACATCAGTGCTAAAACCATCTGAGCTGACAGCCCATGAGATGGTTGAGGCTGTGTCACTGGTAGACTCGCTAGAAAATTTGGTGTCGCTCAAGTGTGTTGAGTCTGTTGTGATTTGTGACTATTGTGACTGGGTCATCAAGGAATTCCAAGTTTATAGAAGAACGAATAGCCGTGGTTCTGGCAGATTCAAGTGGGATGACCAGAGGCGTGGCAACAGAAAAATTAATTCGCTGCAGCACCCATTGGAAAGTGGGTGTAAGTGGCAGGATCTTGGCTTGTTTGCATGGTGGTAGGGGTGTGATTGTATCATCCACAACTTCTGTGTGACACATGTATTGGAATAGTGGGTGTGACTGTAGTCCCAAAGCAGCCAATCCGTCCACCTTTTTCTTTCCCTCTACGGTGATGTGGGAAGGCACTTTAATCCATTTTAGGTCCATGTCTAGTCGTGTCTAGTCGCTCCAGCTCTGTGAGCACCGCTTCCCAAATGGGAGCATTGCTTATTGAGCCACATAACCTAGTCCAACCACGAATCTTCTAGCATTTTGCAGCACCTTGCATAGGCAGAGTCTAAGCAAATGGCAATCTTACATTGCAATGACCCCCCCCCCATGCCAATTTTGTATGACACGGCAAAACAACACATTGACCTACTGCCAACCTGTTACTTTGATGTACCTATGAACATCTCAATTAAATATACGTCACGGGTGGGCCGTTTCCTCAGTTCAGGTACGCGACCCCCCCCCCCACCCCCCTCCCGGCCCTCCGGGCCCACTGAGTTACCAAGGGTCAATAGCTACTGGCCATACATATGGTGCCCGAATTTTTTTTTCATTTCCCTTGCCCACGTAGCACCCCTCCCCGCCCAGGTGCTAGAGCACCCCAACACTATCCTTGAACCCAACCTTGACTCTAACGCACCCCAACCCTCAGGGGGCCCCTCAGCCTGCTCCTAACCCTACACCTCACCCTAGCCCTAATCTAGAGTGAATATTGGGACCGAGCTGGTGGGGGAGGGAACATCAGCTATGACTGGTGAGGGACACCAATGAGTCACACATTGAAGCCCATTGACAGAGTAGAATCAGCTTGCAAGTGATCCCCTTCACCACAAGGCCCACTTTTAAGGCTTTTGTTGGACTTGTGAGGGGCCAAAATCCCCCCAAAATGGGCTCAAAATGGGCTCATTTCACACGTTGGTGCACCCCAAATGGTCTAGGATGAGGTTTGGAAAAATGCGTTTTTGACCCATTTTTGACCCATTTTTGGTCCCAAAACAGCCCATTTTCAAGGCATTTTGGGATTTTCAGAGGACCAAAATGGGACACCACAAGCTCAAAACGGTCCAAAAACACTTTCCTTAGCATCACACATGATCTAGGATCATTTGTGAGAAAAGTCAGCCTTTTGCCCCTATTGGACCCTGTTGACCCATTTGGGCACCCACCTGTTTCGGTTTGAGCTAGCAGCTTGCCGCAGCCTAGTGGGCCTAGGTACGGGGGTGTAGGCGTCCGTTTGGGCAATTCTAAGGGGTGGAAACCACAAAAAGTGGGGGATTGCGGGTGGATTAGGTGCCCTCGGAATCGCGTTTTGAGCTATGTAGCCAAAAATATGGCCTGTTCTTGGTTTGTGGCTATCGCCAGCTATGAATGGTGAGGGACACCAATGAGTCGCACATTGAAGGCCGTTGATAGAGTGGAATCAGCTTGCAAGTGATCCACTTCACCACAAAGCCCACTTTCAAGGCTTTCTTGGACTTTTGAGGGGCCAAATTCCCCCAAATAGGCTCAAAATGGGCTCATTTCACACGTTGGTGCACCCCAAATGGTCTAGGATGAGGTTTGGAAAAATGCGTTTTTGACCCATTTTTGACCCATTTTTGGTCCCAAAACAGCCCATTTTCAAGGCATTTTTGGATTTTCAGAGGACCAAAATGGGCCACCACAAGCTCAAAATAGTCCAAAACACTTGCCTTAGCATCACACATGGTCTAGGATCATTTGTGAGAAAAGTCAGCCTTTTGCCCCTATTGGACCCTGTTGACCCATTTGGGCACCCACCTGTTTCGGTTTGAGCTTGCAGCTTGCCGCTGTCTATTGGGCCTAGGTACGGGGGTCTTGGTGTCTGTTTAGGCAATTCTGAGGGGTGGAAACCACAAAAAGTGGGGGATTGTGGGTGGATTAGGTGCCCTCGGAATCGCGTTTTGAGCCATGTAGCCAAAGATATGGCCTGTTCTTGGTTTGTGGCTGTCGCCAGCCAGTCTACACAAAATTTGGGGCTTCTGAGGGCCTTTTTGGGCCGTTTCCGGGACATGTGGTGGGGTTAGAGGGCCGCAAAGGGCTCGTTGACACAGGACTGTCAAGCCACACATAGAGTGTACCAACCCTTTCCCTTCGTTTGGCCGTTTTGAATGGGTTCTAGGGCTGTTTTGGCCCAAAAATGGTTGTTTTTGGCCCTAAATTGCAGTTTTTGAAACTGAGGTCCGCCACCTGCGACAGCTGTTCCTGGCCGCCACCGTTGAGTTTCCGGCTCATACTTTGTAGGGTTGTCTCTCACACCCATAGGTATCATGCACCAAAATTTCAGCCGAATCCGAAGCACCACGGCGGAGTTCTGATTTTTCCCCATTTCGCGCGTGCTGCTTGCTTGCTGCTTGCTTGCTTGCTTGCTGCTGCTGCTGCTAAACCTGGTAGGTCCACCCTAGACACTAAAAAGGGTTATAAAACCAAGACAGGTTCCACCAGCTCGGTGACCCTAACCCTAACCCTAACCCTAATCAAGACTGAATATTGGGACCGAGCTGGTGGGGGAGGGAACATCAACTATGACTGATGAGAGACATCAAGAATGATTCACACATTGATGGCTCTTGACAAAGTGAAATCAGCTTGCAAGTGAAACCCATCACCACAAGGCCCACTTTCAAGGCTTTCTTGGACTTTTGAGGGGCCAAAATGCCCCCAAATAGGCTCAAAATGGGCTCATTTCACACGTTGGTGCACCCCAAATGGTCTAGGATGAGGTTTGGAAAAATGCGTTTTTGACCCATTTTTGACCCATTTTTGGTCCCAAAACAGCCCATTTTCAAGGCATTTTGGGATTTTCGGAGGACCAAAATGGGCCACCACAAGCTCAAAACGGTCCAAAAACACTTGTTTTAGCGTCGCACATTGTCGAGGATCATTCTTGAGAAAAGTCATCTTTTTGCCCCTATTGGACCCTGTTGACCCATTTGGGCACCCACCTCTTTGGGTTTGAGCTTGCAGCTTGCCGCGGCCTAGTGGGCCTAGGTATTGGGGTGTAGGCGTCCGTTTGGGCAATTCTGGGGGGTTGAAACCACAAAAAGTGGGGGATTGCGGGTGGATTAGGTGCACTCGGAATCGCGTTTTGAGCCATGTAGCCAAAGATATGGCTTATTCTTGGGGGGCGCCTCAAGCGCAGTGCGCGCGCAGTGCAACTATTTGGGCGTCTAGCCGTACTAGAGACCCATACTTTGAGATACTAGGGGCCCCTAGGGGCATCATGGTGACCCCTAGCGGAGGTTTTGACTTTTGATTTTGTCCTCCGTTGTTTGGGGACCCCTGAGAATGCAGGGGTGACCCGATGAACCTTGAACATTCACCAAGGAGGAGGTGGCAAAAATGAACAAACAAACGGAAGACAATATCCTGGAGATGTTGCTCCATGTACATGAGAAAAGCACCGGAGCTCACCCTCTTGACCTGCAAAAAGATGGTGTTGAGTGGTGGATTAAGCGTTGTGGCGGAACTCGGTCCTTAAGGATGCAAATCAGTTATATGGGTATTGATGCCCACTCTGCCGAGGAGTTTTGGCTAAAGTATCGGCATGATGATTTACTTCCACGCGAACATTTGTTCCGCTTCTTTTTCTTCCTCAAGCACACTCCACCTCATAGGTGTGCTCATCTCCTCTCTGGAGCAACAGGGTGCTCTGAGGAGGCTTGGTGGGCAAGTGTGCATCGTGTTCGTTCTTGCTTGAATGGTGTTGTCGCTGAAATTCGATGGGCGAAAAGAGCTGGGGCAGTTTGGGTCACTTATTTCTAAGGGCGTTTCCAAGGGGTGTGCTTGGGGGCTCTTTGGGGGGAACATAGTCTAAAAGTAGCGCGCAGTGCGCGCGCAGTGCAAAGACTCCCCCTTGGTTTGTGGCTGTCGGCATTTGGAGCTTCTGGGGGCCTTTTTGGGCCGTTTCCGGGACATATCATGGAGTTAGGGGGCCGCAAAGAGCTCGTTGACACGGGGAAGTCAAGCCGCACGTGCAGTGTACCCACTGTTTCCCTTCGTTTGGCCTTTTTGAATGCGTTCTAGGGCTTTTTTGGCCCAAAAATGGCTGTTTTTGGCCCTAAACTGCAGTTTTTGAAACTGAGGTCTGCCACTTGCGAATCCCGTTCCCGGCCGCCACCTTTCAGTTTCTCACTCAAATTTTGTGTGGTTGTCCCTCACACCCATAGGTATCATGCACCAAAATTTCAACCAAATCCAAAGCACCACGACGGAGTTCTCATTTTTCCCCATTTCGCGCGTGCTGCTGCTTGCTTGCTGCTTGCTGCTTGCTACTAAACCTGGTAGGTCCACCCTGGACACTAAAAAGGGTTATAAAACCAAGACTGGTTCCACCAGCTCGGTGACCCTAATCAAGACTGAATATTGGGACCGAGCTGGTGGGGGAGGAAACATCAGCTATGAATGGTGAGAAACACCAATGAGTCGCACATTGAAGGCCGTTGATAGAGTGGAATCAGCTTGCAAGTGATCCCCATCACCACAAGGCCCACTTTCAAGGCTTTTATGGACTTCTGAGGGGCCAAATTCCCCCAAAATGGGCTCAAAATGGGCTCATTTCACACGTTGGTGCACCCCAAATGGTCTAGGATGAGTTTTGGAAAAATGCGTTTTTGACCCATTTTTGACCCATTTTTGGTCCCAAAACAGCCCATTTTCAAGGCATTTTGGATTTTCAGAGGACCAAAATGGGCCACCACAAGCTCAAAACGGTCCAAAAACACTTGTTTTAGCATCACACATGGTGTAGGATCATTTTTGAAAAAAGTCATTTTTTGCCCCTATTGGACCCTGTTGACCCATTTGGGCACCCACCTGTTTGGGCTTGAGCTTGAGCTTGCAGCTTGCCGCAGCCTGCTGGGGCTATGTATGGGGGTGTAGGCGTCCGTTTGGGCAATTCTGAGGGGTGGAAACAAACCACAAAAAGTGGGGGGTTGCGGGTGGACTAGGTGCCCTCGGAATCTCGTTTTGGACCATGTAGCCAAAGATATGGCTTGTTCTTGGTTTGTGGATGTGGCCAGCCAATCTGCACCAAATTTGGGGCTTCTGGGGTCTTTTTGGGCCGTTTCAAGGACATATGGTGGGGTTAGAGGGCCGCAAAGGGCTCGTTGACACAGGAAAGTCAAGCCGCACGTGGGATGTACCCACCGTTTCCCTTTGTTTGGCCGTTTTGAATGGGTTCTAGGGCTGTTTTGGTCCAAAAATGGCTGTTTTGGCCCTAAACTGCAGTTTTTGAAACTGGGGTCCGCCACTTGCGACAGCTGTTCCTGGCCGCCACCGTTGAGTTTCCGGCTCATACTTTGTAGGGTTGTCTCTCACACCCATAGGTATCATGCACCAAAATTTCAGCCGAATCCGAAGCACCACGGCGGAGTTCTGATTTTTCCCCATTTCGCGCGTGCTGCTGCTTGCTTGCTGCTTGCTGCTGCTTGCTGCTGCTAAACCTGGTAGGTCCACCCTAGACACTAAAAAGGGTTATAAAACCAAGACTGGTTCCACCAGCTCGGTGACCGGAGCCCTAACCCTAGCCCTAGCTCTCACCTTAGGCTAGGGTTAGAGTGAGTGTTGGGTTCCAAAATGGAGAGCAATGATGTGGCAGAAGCAGCCATGAACGAAATTTGGGGGATCTTGCTCAGCCCAATCAACATGGCTAGCATGGCCAAACCGACTTACTGCAAAGGTTAGGGTTAGGTTTATTGTGATGGTATGGTCACAGGGAGGGCAAGGGGAGGTAAGGGGACCCTGTGCCCCCCCCCCCCCCCCACCACCACTCCAAATCGCCCCACCTGGACCCCCCCCCCCCACCGACCTTCCTACGCCACAGCATCCCCAGGCGTTATGGCTACGTCATCAGCCGCACGCAAGGGGCAGGCACAGGCTTCCTGATACTATGGGCTTGGGCTTTGGTTAAGGGACCCTCCACCCCCCACGTAGCCATGGACTGCACAGACTGGTTTGCGGTAGTCATTGAGACCACCCGGTATGGTGCTCTCCTCCTGGTCTCCATACACCTCCGGCCCCACTACAGCTTCGCTGAGAAGAAGAGCGTGCTCCAGGCGATTAAGCAGCTCATCACCCTGTTGCGCCCCCAGGCCACCATCATGGGTGGAGATTTCAATTGTGAGGCGTTCGGCGACACCTCCCCGCTGTACTACGCGCTGAGCAGCGCAACACTTTTTCAAGATTTTCACTTGGCACACCCCCCAGGCACCTTCACCAACTGGACGGTGGTCGACGGGGTGCAACGATGCACAGGCATTGACCACATCCTCACCTCGCCGAATGTCCCCCCCCTCCACTCCACCCTCCTTCCATCCCACGGCACCCACATGGGCCTAGTCACCACCATCGACGCTCACCATCCAGCCGCACAACCGTTCCACTGGAAGCGCTTCAAATGGCGCTTACTAGAACCTGCCCGCGCCACACAGCTCTCAAGCCTGGTAGACGCGGTGTGGGCCTGGATCACTCTTTACCCTGCCCCCCCAGACCATCATGTCCGCGCTATGTGGCACTATGCGTCATCCGTTGTACCCCGACCCCCCACGGCTGCCACAGTCATGAAGCGCCTGCGCGCCCTGACCCCCCCCCCTGTCCCAGACTCGCCTGCAGGAGCTGTCCCGGGTACTTCGCGAAACAGTCGCGGAGCGAGGGCGTGAGCGCCTGGCGGTTATCTTAGCCAAGGTGGTCGTCACCGGCACCACTCGCAGCGCCCTGCGTCTGCCTGCACAACTCCTCAAACCCCTCTCTCGCATAGCCCCCAACCCCCGCACCACCCTCACCACCCTAGACGCCCTCAAGGCTGAGATTGACACTGAGGCAGCAATGAAGGTCCAGCACCGCCATCTGTTGCTGGACGACCACCGGCTGCATACGCACACCGACCCACAGTGTTGGGAGCCGTTTTTCAACCCGGTCCTCGACCTGCCGGTACGGGTATTACTCCAGTTCCTCCAGCTGGGACTCCAGCCCCTGGTCCCTGAGCAGGACAGCCTACTGCAACCGTCTCTCGTCCGACCCCGTGCTTTCCAACGACAAACAGAAACCCCCAAATCTGATGACATCCTACCGGCCGGTGGTGGCCGAAAGCCCGGTCACGGGCGCCGAGGTGCACGCGGCCAAGTCCAAATTAGACCGCACACTCGAAGCATCCGCTTTGTACCCCCCCGACTATTTCGCGTACCGAGATGAACTCAGGGCGGCCGAGTTAGCCCTAGTCAGTCGCGCCGCATGCACCTCCTCTTTGGAAGTGTACGGGTCCGTGGCCCGCTGTGGTTGGGATGAGTCCGACGCATACCTGCGGAAGCAGCGTGACCACGTCCAGCCCCTGTGCTCTAGGCTCAGCCCGGCATGGAACTACGGGGAATGGGCAGCAGGATTCTACTCCCAACTTTGCATCAGGGTGGTGTCGGCGGACGGCCTCACGCCGGGCTACACCCCCGAGGAGTGGTACTCCCAGGGCAACCCCTTCTCAGCCAACGGGTATCAAGGCGCGTCCGTCCTCGCCTCCTCCTCCCTCCCCTTCCCGAAGCACATACGCATCCCCCCGTGGCCATCCCCCACAGCCCTGCCTATCAACAGAGTTTGCTACAGCGATGACCGCGCCTTCTTTGAACCCACCATAGCGCAGGTATCCATCATCGCGGGAGAGTGTGTCCGCGCAACGCTCCACACCAACGGGGTGCCCAACATGGACAAGTTAGAGTTCTGCTACCACACACTCGGTGCCGAGGGCCTCCCGCAACCGGCTATAGTGGAAGTACCCAGGTTCAAAACACGCACCCTCCCTGCCCCACCCCTCATCGTTGGCATACCCGTATTTCACACCCTCAAGCCGGCGGACAAGCTCAGCGACCTGCTGCGCACGTTCCGGTCAGTGTATCACTCCACCCGTGACAAACCCATGTCCCCCCTATTGATAGTACAGTCCTTTGTGGCGTTTGCTCTGTCCCGCTGGGACTTTGTGTTTTCCGGCGTGCTGGCCCCACCGAGCTGGCACCAGGACCTGCAGGTATACGCCCACAAGGCGTACCGGGCGGCCTTCGCCCTACCCCCGTGGACGTGCAACGCGTTCCTGCATCTCCCGCTGCACGCTGGCGGCGTCGGATGCCCCTCCCTCCCCCTCCGCAACCTCAGCCTTCTGGCGATGACCTACTTGCATGCGTCGGTCAGCCGCAACCCCCTGTCACGTGCGTCGGCGGTGTACCTAATGGACACTTTGGCCCCTTTTTCGGAGGGCATGGCCTTGCGCACAGCCCTGGCCACCCTGCGCACGCGCGTCCACACCCACCCTTTCCCCCACCTTCATGATATGCGCGTGCATGCGCACGTTGCCTCCAGCCACCCCTTGCCTGACCTCCTGTGGGTTGTAACAGACGGTGCCCTGGCCGGACATCGAGTTGGCGGTGGAATTGTTTTCTACAGTCCCCAGCTCGGGGTCCTCCGGTCGTACAGTTTTGGCTTATCGGTGGTCGCTGCCACGTCCGCGGATGCGGAGTGGCTGGCCAAGCTGGTCGCCCGCTCCCTTCTCAAGGGCCGGGACGGCCAAGCCAGCTTCCTGGCGGATGCCACCGCGTCCATGCACTGCGGGTTCACCAAAGCCCCCCCCCCCCCCCCTGCCTCCATCCTCAACCACTTCTTCAGACAGTTGGTCTCCGCCACGGTGGGGGCCCAAGAGTTCTGGGTGAGGGCACAACACGACACAGGACACACACACACACACTGTGGCGCTGCTCCAGCGAGAAGCTCACCTGCTGGCAGCACACGGCGCCTCCCAGGCACTGCCCTTCACAGCCCCACTCCTCCCTCTGTTACGCGGGGCCGCGTTGGCCACCAGCGAAGGGCGGCTCCTCCTCAATGCTCCACACAGTGTAGCTCGCCTACACGACCAGACCCTCATCAGAGAGGCAGCGCCCTTGGCAGCTTGGGACACTTCTGTGTGGAACGCTGCGGCGTTCTCGGCCCTCCTCCTGAACTCCACCCTCCTCAGGGCACCCCTAGTACTTGCCTTGCGCTTGCGGGCGCTACTGTTTCGCCCCCCCCCCCCCCATCTCCGTGCATTACTACACATGCGATTACTGCGACACACACGTGGACCACCCCTGGTCCCACGTAGCCCACTCCTGCCCATCGTTTCTCGTGCGCAGCCAGTGGGCATTTGTGCGGCTCCTCACCATGGTGCCTAAGCTGATGGGGTCATACATGCCTGACGGCACGACCGTCGTGCAGCCCGCCAGCAACACCTCCATCACGGTAGCGCTAGAAACGGACCTACACACACCATCCCCCCTCCCACCCCACAGGTGGACTGTCTTTTCTCCCTCTGGCCTTGTCAGGTCCGCACACCCCTCCTCGGCGACACAGGACGGAACAAGCGACCGTGTTCGTGTTGTCCTGGAAGCCATGGCTGACGGCTCCCCCTCGCTCACGGACCTGCTGATGGTCCTGGACACCCTAGAGTGGCCCACTCGGCCAAGCTCAACCCTCAACCCACATGTGTCGGAGCTCCGTGCCCATGTCTTGCCACTGTCGGTAGCGTTCCTCGCCCGCTGGACCACGTGCCACCTACAGCACTGGCGAATGCTGGCGGGGGGTTGACTACCTATGCGAATGCCCCCCCCCCCCCCCCCTCAGCACAATGGGCCCCCAAAGTGACATTTCTGGTCCACCCCAATCTGCAGGACCCGTCCATTGCGCACCTTGTGCAGGTTCACCCGGGACCCCTAGTGATCCTCACTATCGCAACCGCCTTACAACCCTTGCTCCTAATGCTGCCTGGGCCCATGAACACTCTAGCCATCAGGCATCACGTGCTCCTGTGGGACGCAGCAGTGGTTCACACGCTACCGACTCAAGAACGCTTCTAGTAAAGAATCTCGACCCGCTTTCCATGCCTTGCATGTGCCATGCCCCGTTGTCCCTTGCCAGCACAAGCACGTCCGCACTAGGAGGTGTATACCCCGCTCTCGCACCGCATGGTTCGAGGGTGAGTGCGGTGCGCCTGAGCCTAACTTCCCCAATGAGAGGCACTCCGTGGGCCCCTAAGGCCCTATTCGGATCGGGAAGACAAGCCCAAAGCCCAAAGCCCCACCGACCTTCCCGACCCCCCCCCCCCCCCCCGCTCCTCCCCGAACCCTCCCTCCAATGCCCCCCCCCCCCCCCTGGGGCCTTTGGCCCACTTCTACCGAAAGGGGGGGGGGGTCGCGTACAAAAGCGAGGAGACGCCCCCCCCCGTGATACACGTGGTCAAGGTCACCAAGGGGTACAAGAGTCAATGAGCCATCTAAAATGGACAATAGGCTACCCCATTCGGGGGCTTGCATGGTCTCTTCACAATCTTTTGGCACATGGATGGGACCATTAGGGTATAAATAGGTGAAAATAGGTGAAAATGGATAATAATTCAAATATGTCACATCTCGAATGCATAAGAAGCTTTAAAAACCTGATTGTGGAACAACAAACCTCTGCAAAAGGGCCAAAACCAAGGTTCGGGTGGTTACCACCATGCAAAATTTTGCATTATGTGCATGGCATTCCCCTAGTATGCCATAGGCCACCAAGCTCCAGCATGCCATATAGATTGCTAAGTGTTGCACAACATTGGCCGCTTGGCTCCGGCATGTCATGGGCCATTGAGCTCCAGCATGCCTTGGACTACTAAGTTCCAAAATGCCACGAGCCGCCAAGCTCTTGCGGGCCACAGAACACTAAGCTCTAGCATACCATAGATTGCTAGGCTCCAGCATGTCAGAGGCTACTACGCTCGGGCATGACACAAGCTAGTAAGACCCAGCGTGCCATAGGCCATGGTAGTCCCTCCCTTGCTCCCACACCCGCACCTTCATGCCAAAATGCCACAGCCCGGTTATCATTGCGGGTCAAGTGGTGCATCTAGTATAAGGTCGCCAACCTGATAGAACTCCACGTCGTGGACACCCAGTGCACCCCTCGCCCCAATTGGGGACAGGAGCTGCTAATCAGCCCGCAAACAGTGGTGAAAGTGGTTTGGGATAAGCGAGGATTGTTCACAATCACCCCCCCCACCACCACCACCGGTGCCCCCTTCTCACAAGCAAGCACTTTCATGAGATGCTCCATGTCTTGGAGCGCCTCGATTTTGCCCTTGCAGCTTTGCTCTGCTCATTGTTGCTGCTATGGCACTCGAACTTTGACATAGATTTAGCAATCTCCTACGCTTTCCAAGTCTCTTGTCTCTGTTTAGGACTTATGTCATTTTGTACTATGGGACTCCCAGGTGTGGTTTATGTGCCTCATTCACATGGAGGTGGGGGCGACGACCACAGACACCCCCTGCCCCTACTCACCAAAGGGTGATGGCCCCCAAGCAATGTTGGCAAAGTATGCCAAGCGGGCTTGGGGTCCGGTGTGTCTCATGGACTACACTGCAGGCATCTGCCATTTCTCCCTCCACAGCTAGGACGATGCCATCCCCCACCCTGATCCAACGAGGTCCAAAAAAGTTGCTGGGTGCTGCTAGCACTCAAATTGGTTGCTCCTCATTGTTCACCAATGGTGTGGGTGGGTAGGTCCTGGGAGGGGGGGGGGCTTGGCCCAAAATGAGCACCCCCTGTGTGCGTCCCCAAATTTCAATTAAATGAGCAAAGACACATGACCATCTTTAGCATAGGCTGCTAAGCTCTGGCATGCCATGGGCCGATAAGCTGTTGCATGCCATGGGCCGCCAATCTCCGGCATGCAATAGGCTGCTAAGCTCTAGCATGCACTAAGCTAGTGGATCTGGGCAAAGGGATTATGAAGCAAAAGAGAGCCAAATACTCAGCGTTGCGGGCACCTCTTATCCACTCCAATGCCCAATGAATATGGTTACCTAGTCTCTTGAAGCTTTTTGGAGAGGTATTGTTTCGTGGTTCTACTGAATGTAGGTTGGATAAGGAGAATTTAGGCTGAAATCTTAGTTGTTTTTTGTTAGGTTTGACTAGCCTTTCCAGGTTTTGTGTTGGGGAAAGGCCCATGAAAGTGAAAACAAGGGCTGGCCAAGCATCCCCAAGTTGTTGAAGAATTTCTGCCCAATAAACGAATGGAAAACGAGAGAAAAGACAAGGCCAAGAAGAGAACGGGAGAGAGAGAGAGAAAGACAGCCAAAAAAAGGCAAAATGCAAAGAAAGACAAAGAACAGAGAAGAATCCCAAAAAGCACATTTTTGGCCATCCTTACTTAAAGATTTTTAGGGTCGAAATGGCCATATCCGGTTGTGTATTTTAGATCTCAGAAGAGAACAGGACAAAGAAGCCTAGCTCTAAGCCCCATTGCTTTTTTTTTTTCATCAAGAAAGATTTCAACCCGGCGATTAAAGTTGACACTGTTGCAAGCAAAGAGAAAAAGCTTTGGGAAAATGGCGCAGAAAAACAAAAGACGGTGGGGCAGCAAGAGCCAAAGAAAGAAAGGAAAAGGCGAAGAGGGGGGACAAAGAGAGAGGGGAAACAATTGCCCTGCAGAGAGAGATAAAAACGAGGAAAAGGATAGAAAGCCACAATAGCAGCATTCTAGAAGGGTAAAAGTTTCCATATCCTCCCAAAGATAATTCGTTCAAAAGTCAAATGCAATTTAATGTCAACACCAAGGTAAACACTTTTGCAACAACCTCTGCATCAAATTTTGTGTGCAGCACCAGGGAGGAAAATAAAGGAAATAAGCCAGATAATTGCATTGCAGGGGTTGCTAGGAACATGGAAACTGGCATCTGGCAGCAAAGACCTAGTCTAAATCAATATGCTGCAGCAATAACCTACATCATAGCATGCATGGACTAAGCAGTCAAAGGCCAGAGGGTACCTGCATGGCAATAACTGTCTTCTACTTTCCCTACTACCATGGAAAAACTCCCTCATGAAACAACGTAACCGAAATGGATTTCGAGATTCAAGAAGTGGGACTGCAACGCCAGATAGAAGACCCTTCTACTGCTAGCACCACATATGTAAATCTACAAGATGATGAAGAGCATTGATGTCTTTTCCAGCTGACAGCAGAAGTGAGCAGTTGTTCCCTTTTGATCCATCTCGTGCATTTGGAAGAACCCTGGTCTTCGGTGATCCCCTGCTCATCGGCGCAATCTGTCAACTATGTACCCCCAAGATGTTCCCCATAGCAGACACCTGAAACATGGTCCCTCATGTGTCCACCTTGGAGTTTTAGCTTTTGGTGGTCATCCAGGTGACAGTGCATCTTGCAGCTCTCAGTTATCTTCTTTTGCCATCAGCAGTGCCTTCTGCGGTTCCTGTTCAATTCTGTTCAGCAGCTAGGCTTCCTCAGCAGGGGGCTTTGGATCTACTTGCTCACTGCTGCCACCTCTGCGTCCTTTAGGTCGGCAGTTGGTTCCTCCTCATTGGCTGGTTTGGTGTCTGCATGCAGATGCTCCTTCAGTTGGTCGATGACCTTTGACACTACACCTCCTCTAACCTGTGGGACATTCAATACGATGCTGTAGCTATGGGCACTGTGACACTGCGCACATGGTTCCTTTCTGTAGTACCTTCCCTTTGTGCTGGAGCCTTACATCCATGTTAATTTGAATTGTGTCCCCAAGCTCCTCAGCCATATTTATCGTCGTCACGGTGAGGTCCACTGTGATGCATTTCTGCCTTTCTTTCTTTTTTTTTGGCTGACTCCCAAAATTCACAGAGTATTCAAGACAGTTCGTGGAAATTGGGCAGCTGTGACATATGATGCAGTGAATCCCTAACGCTCTGTAGCGCGGTAGGTAACCGCCAGTGATGCATTTTTGCCTTTAAAAGAGGGAGCCAAAAAGGCAAAGAAAGATAAAAGAAAGAAGAATACAGGAAAATAGCCTACAAAGAGAGAAACAGGAAATAGAGGGAAAAAGCCAAGAAAGATAAAAGAAAGAAACGCAACAAAAAGGGGGAACACCCAAGAACAGAAAAGAGGGAAATACAATAAAGGAAAAGTAGCAAGAAGAAAAAGAAAAGAGATGGACCATGCCTTTCCCTTCTTATCTTGTTGTGTGTTATCCTAGCGTTCTTGGAAAGATAAGAAACCTCAAGATAAAGATAGAAGATCTAAAAAAAGAACACCCCCCAGAGAAGAGATAACCAGAAAGCCATCTAAGCTTACTCCCACAGAGGTTGCACTCTCCGCAAGGTTTTCTTCCAAGAGCATGCAAAGAGAAGGAGCCATAGCCCGTTAAGCTCCAATGAGTGACAACATGTTGCTCCAGTTCCTGCATGACAGTCCCATCGCCCCCCTAGGGAATGGTAGCCAATTGATGATGTAGGGCTGAGTTCCAAGCGCCGTATTCCTGGGGATGTGTGCACGGTGCACCAGCCCCATGTACCATGCGCCCGCTCAAAATATTCCGTGTGTGCTCTTGCTCCTGCTGATGCCCACTCCCACACTGCGACAGAGTATATGCCCCTGTGGCTGCCTCACTAATTGTCCACACAAAATGGCCACAAAAGGAGGCGCCAGTCGCGGCATTCACGTCCTGAAGGATGAAAAGACCGAGTTCCCCATCCTCTGTGAAACCTGCCTGGGCCCCAATCCGTACGTCCGCATGACGCGCGCCGAGCAGGACCGGGAATGCAAGATCTGTGCGAGGCCCTTCACAGTGTTTCGCTGGCGCCCTGGACGTGATGCACGGTGTGTGTGTGTGTGTGTGTGTGTGTGTGCGTGTGCGTGTGTGTGTGTGTGTGTGTGTGTGTGTGTGTGTGTGTGTGCGTGTGCGTGTGCGTGTGCGTGTGCGTGTGCGTGTGCGCGTGCGCGTGTGCGTGTGCGTGTGCGTGTGTGCGTGTGTGTGTGTGTGTGTGTGTGTGTGTGTGTGTGTGTGTGTGTGTGTGTGTGTGTATGTGTGTGTGTGTGTGTGTGTGTGTGTGTGTGTGTGTGTGTGCGCCTCCTGCGGGGGGGGGGGGGGGGGGGTCATGTCGCCCTTGGCATTACCCCCGCCCCCAGTGCGAGAACCACGCCCTTTTCAGAACAACATTTCCGCAACGTTTGGCACCGTGCAATTGGGGTTCCATTTTCTGTTTGTCCGTGAAGATCAAGTTTTTTCTGTGACTCGGGGCTGGGTGGGGATTTGCAGCCAAAGTCCGGCAAAAGACCCAAGGTGGGCCCTGGTTTGGGGAGAACGGTGCGTTTGAATGCTTTGTGAGCCCCATCCCAAGGCAAGGTGCTATCACTGCGTGTGTCTTCTCAGGGGGCGCATAAGCAGGACCCTTGTCAGTACAATATGAAGTGTTGTTGCTGTCATTCATCGTTATTTAGTTGTTCTCAGTCATTTTACCGTTCATACGGGGGGCGTGCGGGGGGGGGGGGGGGGGGTGGCTCTGCAGGTTCAAGGGTATAGACCCCCAACAGTCAGAAGCGGCGTGTGTGGCTTCACAGGCCGCGTCAGCTTCACCTGCAGGTCTGTGTCGCCGACCACAACGAATCTGTGACGCAGGTAGAGATTCACCGCCGCACGCACAACTGTATCTCCCAACGCACTCAGTCACCATGTTTCCCACACCACGTCCTGCACCCCCCACGCCCCCAGGGGGGCCTGCGGCCACGGGTTGTTGCCAAAGATACCGGGCTCAGGCGGCTGACTTGCCCGCGGACGGCAAAGGATAAATTTGTCCATTGCTGGCCGCAGCCACATCATCATAACGTGAACGGCTATTGTTTATCCAATTTGGGTAACAGTACTTACACAGAAACAACTGCCCAATCGCCGTTGGTTACCCTCCAACCACCGCCAACCATCGCCCGAATATGACTGAGTGTATGGTCACCCGCTTCCTTTTTTCCTTTCAATTGGGGTGCGCTGTGGTCTGGAAGTCTTTGCCTCGGGATCTGTTTGCTTCATTGAAGCGCTGGTGTCAGATCATTTGGGTGTCCCTGTTTAGTGGTTTGAAGACCTGACCAAACCAAATCAGACGTTCACTACTTCCGTCGCGTGTCATTCCCAAATGGACGAAGGGGCCTGTCCTGTGTTTGGTGCACTGGGTTCTGACCATGTACCAGTATTCCCAAGTGCTCCGCTGTGCAGCGCCCACCAACAGGACGCACCTCGAGGACGCCCACAGTCTGTTTTCTTTCCTGGTTCAGGAACGCGCACGCGTCCAACCAGTGTCAGTTAACCACTAGGGCTGTCCTTAAGAACCGAGATCTTTTTTTTTTGTTACGGAGAGCCCTTCTGGACAGCCCCCAGAGACCACCAACCGCTAATCGCCAACCGCCACCAACCGCCAACTGTCAACCGCTGCCAACAGCCACCAACCACCGACCGCCGACCACCAACCGCCGCCAACCGCCACCAACCGCCAACCGCCAACTGCCAACCGCCACCAACCGCCAACCACCAACCGCCAACCTTTGAAGTAGAGAAGGTCCCATGACCATGAAGCAGAGAGCGTCCCCGTGAACGTTCGTTTCTGTTGGCTTTACGAAGCCTTTTCTTTTTCGTCCCCTTAAGAACAGTCCTGTCAAACACCAATTGCTGTTCCCGGCCAAATTACCTCAACCGATAGGCCGCTGCCGGTGCCTCGTCTACCGCTCGGTTGAGCCGTCAACGGCCGTTGGTTGAGGAGCCAACCGCCGCCTGTTGACTTGCATTTCGGCCCCTTCTTTGGACCAAACGTGCCCAATCCATTTCAGATACAAGAAGACGGAGATCTGTCAGACCTGCTGCAAATTGAAGAACGTGTGCCAGACCTGCCTGTTCGACTTGGAATATGGTCTGCCGGTGCAAGTGCGCGATGCCTGGGCCCCTGCCACAGAGGCCGTGGCGGTCCCTCAGTCGGAGGTTTGCTTTCCTGCCCCCGTCCTGCGGCGTAGTGCGGCAGAATGCCATCAAAGTCCTTGAGCACCGCCCAGTTGCTGGCCTCAATCCCCAGGCCTCCGTGGGCACCAAACGTCGGCGGCCTTTGGCGAGTGGTGGTGCATTGGCAAGTGACTGGCCTGGTTTTCCATAAGCCGGACTCAGGGGGCAGTGCCATCCCCTGGAAAAGCCTGTATACCCCGCTTCCCCCCGTTTTTTCCGGGGGTTTTACCGGCAAAAGCGAGACACCCCGGGGAAACTGCGGCAACCTGCGGGAACATTAAACAAACATACGGAACACCCCCCCCCCTCCCATAGAAAAATGGGGGGCTACGCATGTAAAGGGATGGGCATTAAATTCAGTGCAGGAAAAGTGTCCGCTTCTGCCCCTCTCCTGTGTGCTTCTTTGCTCCCTTGCAGTGTACGTGGACACCCTCCCCTTTGCTGTACATAATGTCCTGTGCGGCATTCTGCCTGTGGACCTGGACCTTGGCATAGACCCTGGCAGCACATTGTAACAGAGGACCAAGTGCACTGTGCGAGGCCACGGAGATGCTGCAGGGGAAACGGGGGTAATTGGAAGGCGCGGACGCGCTGCAACAAGAGGAGGAGTGAACTTCGGGGGCATGAGGGAGAGGCCGTTTCCCAAGGCTGGGGCTCCCAAGGGCTTGTACACTGCGCACCACTGCAACAAGCAACGAGCATTGCCTCGGGCACTCTCGGCCGAGTACAATATGAGCCAGTCCTGAGCGTTGTGCACGGAGGGTGCGCTACCCTTTTGTTGCGATGCATCCACTGCAACGAAGGGCTCATGCATCTTGCACTCCTCGATGCGCCTTCCAATTACCCCAGTTCCCCTGCAGCATCTCCGTGGCCTCGCACAGTGCACTTGGTCCTCAGTACAATGTGCTGCCCAGGGTCTATGCAAGGCTCACAGGTCCAACAGGCAGATGCACTCTATGTACAAGCAGGTCCGACAGGGTTGCCGGTGATCAACGTACACTGCCAGGAGCAAAGAAGCACACAGGAGAGGGGCAGAAGGGACACTTTTCTTGCTCTGTTCTTGTTTTTGCGGTTCTCATTGTGTGTGTGCACGCGTGGGGGGGGGGGGGCGCGCTGTGCCATCAAATATTGTCTCGACTGGTGCACACCCACGCCTATTGGAGAGGTACGCCGTACTGCAGCTGGACAATTCCCACCTCATTGTCCCCCTGATGGCACCATGGGGGCCTAGAACGACGACGGGCCCGTATTTCATGACGTCGCCGCCTCCATTCGGCCTCCCAACCGCACCTGTACGTCCCTCCCCTCCACCTCCCTCCACCTCCACAAAGTATCTTCTCTAGGAATGTGTGTGTGTGTGTGTGTGTTTTGCCTTGCAATAGTGTGTGTGTGTGTGTGCAAGCGGGTACGCTTGGCTCAAAGACGTTCTACCTCCAATGAAATTCCCTCTGCTTCGCTCCGAGTCGTGACATGTAAACTGGTGCTACTGTGATACGCAATCTTTCCCTCCCTATGGCAGCGGGCAGGTAAACGCAGGGTTTCGGAGCATGTGACTTTGCGAACAAAGAGGCATTCCTATGCACTCCTGTCCACACTGTCCTGGAACAGAAAGGTGCCTAGCCTCATGACAATTTGATTGTTTTGTATGGCCTGATCAGGTATTTGGAGACCAGGCCTGTGCTTCATTTTTTTCCCCATAAGGAGGAGGGTCATTACCCCCCCCCCCTCCCAGCACTGCCGCGGGCATCCGCACTGCCCGCGGCAATGCGGATGCCCGCAATAGTATGGATGCCTGCTTGTCATAGCAGAAGGTTGAAAGGCGAGAGGCCAATAGGCGCCGCGCAGGCTAACAGAGCCAACCACCAAGGCCTTGTGCCAACCCCCCCCCCCCAGGACCCCCCCCCCCCCCTCCAGACCAAAGTGACCATCGTGGGAAAAAACGAAATTTAGAATCGGGAAAATCTTGTCAGGCCATTTTTGATACACAAACTTTTGGGTCCCAGGACCCCCCCCCCTCTCCTCCCCGTTAAGCACAGCCCTGTTGGAGACCATTGCCCTGTGACCACCCTGCTGTGCTGCGCATCGTCCGCACTGGGTTTCTTGGTGGTCGGTTTCCTTCACGAAATGTGTGTGTGTGTGCGCGCGCTCGCACGTGCACAGGCCGCACGAGTGTGTGCTGTTGCATCTTCCAAAAAGTCTCCGCACTCTGCACCCTGTAGGTCATGCGGGAGTGGTTCGTGCAGCAGCAGGAAAAGCGCTTCAAAGATGGAGACGAGACGGCCTACTCCCAGATGCCGATGGGCAAAGTCAATCCAAACAGCACCGGCGCCAAGGCCCTGATGAAGATGCAGCGCGTGACGCCATACTACAAGAGGAACAGGTGTGCTGATGCGTGTGCCTCCCTGACGAACGGCCTGTGTGGTTTTCAATGACCATCCGGTTGCTGCACCTCATCCTCTACAATCTGATGGCCATTGAAAGGTACCTCAGCATTTGGAATGAACATGCTCCACCCACTGCGGGTTTAAGTCAACCGACAGCAGCTCCTTTCCTGCCACTGAGTTTACGCCAAAGGACAGGGGTGGGGGAAAAAATAAATGTCGGGGGGGGGGGGGGGGAGCAGCCCCTTTTTCAACCCCCCCCCCCCTTTGGCAGGGGCTTTTCGGTGAGGCTGCCAAAAAAGGCCCCTTCTCTCACACACCCCCTTTCCAAGGGGGGACTCTTTGGGATTGCCCATAGAGCGCCTTTCTCAGCCATTTTACACCAAAAAACCTTGAAGCATTTGTGGTGGACAAAAATTTGATTGACAGCGATCAAGACAAAATCCAATTCCCAGGATCTAAAGCCCTTGTGTGACATGACAAGCAAACAAAGGACTTTTACAAAGGCCCGGCCGAAGGAGCCCCTTTCTGCAACCCCCCCCCCCCCCCCCGACAAGATTTTTTTTCCACCGTCTCAGCTGTTTTAGGTTGGCCAACGGCGTTGTAGCTGAACTGACTGACAGCTGTTGCTTGTCTCACAGCCGTTCCCTCGCCACCAGCCATTGCAGGTGTGGGTTGACACATCGGCTGAACACCACCGTCGTCCCTGGGCGCCCTTTACTGCCTCTCGATGCGTTCATCTCTGCCATACCTGCGCCTTTGCCGCTCCTTTGCAGGGCCCACATCTGCTCGTTCTACGTGAAGGGTGAGTGTACCCGTGGGCAAGAGTGCCCCTATCGGCATGAGATGCCCGAGACCGGGGAGCTGGCGGTGCAGAATATCAAGGCATGTTACGTGCACGAAAATGGTTTGGACGTGGTCGCACCCCAGCCCCCAGCCCCTCTGATGCAGAACCTCTTGGCCCGGAATCGCAGTGGTGGAACAAACACCTAAAGCTCGTGACGGCTTGCATCGCAGGGCCATAGTAGAAAAAACCGGTGCAAGCGCATAGCTACTTAGGCCCCACCGAAGGCATTGGTGGAACAAACACTAGAAGCACATGACTACCTAGGCCCCACCACTGTAGGCCCCAGTAGAATCATCACATAAAGCTCATGCCTATTTGGGCGCTGCAGGGCCCCAGTTAACCAAGCAGTGAAAGTATGTAATTACATAGGCCGCATGGGTAGAGCATGCGATTATAATGCACAACCATTTCACAGATCCCCCCCTTCCCACCCTGCACACACACGGCAACACCCCACGTGCGCACGCGCGCACACACACACAGAGCATTGGGACTCGTGTGCCAATCTATGGCTGATTTGGTCCACCCTCGGAAGGTGCGATGACCCGTTAGCCTGTGTTGGCAGGTCTGGTCTGCCCTTGACAGAAGCACACAACACACCGCAAAACAAAACAAAGGGAACAACTGGACATGCTACCACCGATGGGTGACACTTGATGATCTAGAACCCCCTGGCCTTGTGTTACATGTTCCACATCAGATGTGGTGGTGAGCAACCTCCGGCAGCATGGGCGGGACTCCAAGGGGCAGAAGCAGTGCTTGTGAGTAGACGGACAAACGTCCCACTCTCATCTAGTACAAATATTTTTCCTTGGTGGCTTTGAACAACCAATGTAAACGATTCATTTCGAAAACTCAAACTACTACGTACACCTGAGACCAACCGGCACATTTAGCTTTCATGGCAAACCCCCCAACAGAGGCTGGTGGAGATGGTGGAACAAATCGGGTAGTAGCCTGCGTGGATGTCAATGGCTCTGAAAACGTTTCGACGACACAAGTTGCAGGTCCAAGTCCGTATGGCTTGCCAAGGCCGTGTGGGATGGGCGCCGATGCTGTTATTGGCCACTGTGAAAGGACGAGTGCAGAATCAGGGGAGGGGGGGTGGAAAAAAATTGCGCGCATGGAAAAAAATTGCGTACCCCCCCCCCCACCCTCCAGGGGTTGCCTACGCAAAAAAAAGCTGTCGCGCCATAATTGTAGCATTTGGAAAAAATTTTACCTAGGGCCAATTCTTGGTGCAGAAATGGAATTCTTTGCACCAAATTTCCCTTTGCACATGGCATGTACTTGATTGTTTGAACCCATTGATCATTTCAAACTTGTGCTTTTGGTAGAGGATGAGGGTGCTTTCTTTTGCTTCTAGGGACCAATGTTGGTACAAGGATTGAATTCTTAGCATCAAATTAATGAACGTGTTTGCATTTCCCTTTGGCACATGGCATATAAAGAATTGTTTGAACCTATTGATGCATCAATTTCGATATGCTGCTTCATCATTTGGATTAGAGGAGAGGTCAACCGTAAGTGTGTTTTTGCTTTGCATTCTAGACATGTCATCCTCTTCTCCGCACCGTGGACGGGTGGAATTGTATTTGTGGGGAGCGGCTATCAGTTTTGGCCGGTCCGGACACACAACAATTTGCTGCTCATTGTCAAGGTCGGAAACACCGGGCAGTCACAGCCCCCCCCGCTGAAGCCCAAACGCCAATTGGCTATTACACAGCCTTTCTCTGCCGCCCCCCCACGGGTCGCGGAGGAGGTGGCCCCTCCGATAGAGAGCGATGGGGAAGATGAGGTTGCAGCAAATGACCCGGAGACACAGGGTACCAACCACGGAGCGGGTCCGAGGGTAGCGAAAGCGACAACAGTAGCAGCCGTAGCGGTAGTAGTACAAGCAGCAGTACGAGTACCACCGGCAGTAGCAGCAACGGGAGCAGCAATAGCAGCAGCAGCAGCAGCAGCAGCATCGGCGGTAGCAAGAAACCGGCCAAAAAGAAGGCAGCAACTAAGAAGGGCAAGAAGCGGGCGGTAGCTTCCGAGGCCAGCGCTAGCAGCAGTATCAGTAGTAGCAAGAAGCTAGCGAAAAAGAAACCAGCCGCCGGCAAGGGCAAGAAGCAAGCCGCGGCTTCCCATGGTGGGAAGGCCAAGAAGCAGTAGGTAACGGCATAGCGGCAGGCACAGCAACTCGAAACGCGAAATGACTCGAAACGCGAAACGTCGCAACATGCGAACCGAAACGACTACGTCAAAAAAATGGGCACCCTGTGACGTATTGGGTCAAGCACATGGTTGCCTGATCCACGGGGTATGGGGAAAGAAGTAGTATTGGGGCTCTGCTACTTCTAACCGAGGGAGTAACGCCCTTGCTCCTTAACCACAGTTGAAGGGTGAGACTTCCCTACCACGCTTTGCACATTGAGCCGGGGCCATAGTCTTCACATTGATGGAGCGATGGTGTCAAAAGATCAACGTGCACTATTTCTGCCTTGAAACGGCTTTGTTTGGTAAAATTTTTGGTCATTTGTGTGAGGAAAAAATTTGCGTACCCCCCCCCCCCACCCTCCGGGGGTTGGCTGCGCAGAAAAAACTGTACGCCGTTCCCATGAATTTTTTCCACCCCCCCCCCCTTGCGCAGAATCCGTTTTTGGAAGCCTTGGGGACTCTGTGGTACCCCCAAGACAGTGGGTCTAAGTCCCTCAGCTCCCCTGCTTCCGATTTCCCTTACCCCACAGGAGGGGGGGGGGGGGGCTTTGTGGGGGGATGATTTCATGGGAAACTTCATCTCTAAGGAAGGTGGCGAACTTTTCCTCAGTAAAATTTTGGGGTGTCGGCGGTGCAGTGCAGGTGTTGGAGCTTGGGGATTCGCAGGGGTGGCGGAATCCCCCCCGAAATTTTCCGACACCGATTGCTGATGTCTGATGTCTGACTGACAGCTACTAACTGTGATTGTCTAACTACTGTTTTCCGTTCCAGACACAGTGTGTGTCTTGAGGTTTAACCAGGTTTGGCATAGAGAATCAAGACTTACGACTAGGACCAAGCTGGGTCCTAGTCTTGCTCAACGCATTGGAAATCACCGTGGAAGAACGGGCGCTCGCTTTGGAGATGTGCTTCCACGGTCAGGACGATCGTCCCGAAACACAGCTCAAAAACGGCTCATTGTCACCTCAAAATGGACCACGGCGTGGCACAACGGCATGGCGCATGCCTTATTGAACACCGATTTGCATTCCTTTGATAGCCCAATTGCTATGGAAGAAGAACGGCCCTCATTGAAAACACCCACTTGACACACCGGCGATCGTCCTGAACTTTTAGCACGGTCGTCCTGAAAACAGCCCCAAAACGGCCATTTTTGGACACTAAATCGGCCGTAGAACGGGCTAGATGGCTCGAAACGGCATGAAACTTGTTTGTGGTGATGCGCATTTGCCCCCCGGTGGTTTTGAGCTACTTGGATGCCGGTTTTGAGCCACGGTGTCCTCGCAAGGACTTTTTCACCGCCCGTTGCTTGCGGCTGCCTACTGCTGCTTGCTGCTGCTGTTGCGTGCCAAAATGTGTTGCTCACCCTTGGACCCTAAGAAGGGGTGTAAAACCTCGACAGGGTAAACCCAGCTCAGTAATAAAGATGCATTTATGCCTTACTGTGGAGTGCATTTCCTCCGGCTTGCATTTGTCTGTTTTTGAATTGGGTCTCACCCCCCCGAAATTTTCGCCGGCGAAACAACCGCCGTACAAAATCTCCCCTCCCCCCCTGTACTCGCTCTCAAAGCCCTCACCTCCGCAGCCCATGCTGCCCCGTCACATTCCCCTCAACCCCGCGGCACTCAGGATCGGTACTACGGTGTCAATGACCCGGTGGCCAAGAAGATCTTCCGCACGTACCAAGAGAAGGTCGATGCCGACAACGCCAAAGAGGAGCTGCGCGAGGAGCACCGGCAGGACGTCGCCAAGAGCAGCAGCTCCGCCGGGACGGTGACGGTGCCGCTCCCGGCGGACGGCCCCACCCCCGCCGGCTACTTCTCCACCGCTGCCCCTGCGGGTACCACTGCGGCCCCGAAGGCGTATGCCTCGCAAAACAGCGCTTGGGTTGGGCATTGATTGACGACCCGTCAGAGGGCAGGCGGCTGCCGAACAATGGGACCAACGGGCTTTCAAAGCAAGTCCGCAGAGGAGGCCCAAGGGAAAAATGGTGCAAGTTCGAGTCACACGTTCCGCGGGTGGCTGCAAGCGAATCCGCCCTCTCCGGCCTAGTGCAGCTCACTTGACCTTCCGCGGCTTGGGGACTGCGGGTTTTGGCTGCCAGTGGTGGTGGGTGCCACAGACCTCCCCTCAGTCTGCATGTCCCCGTGGCAACTTTGGACAAGCCTGGATTTGTGGGGTGCCTGCTGGGTAGGGTAGACCTGCGGGTGAACACTCCCCACTGCATGTCAACCGCCAACCACCGTCTTCCAAGTTCTCAGCCCCCCCCCCCCCCCCCGCCCTCCATCTCCGATTCTGTAAGTGGGTCACGTGGGATGTGTCACGTGGGGTGCGTGCAGTTCCCCATCGCATATTGCACCCTCACCCGCCGCCCCGAGAAGTCCCACTGCCCACGCTTTATGGCAGAGTGCTGTGGTGCCGTATTGCAGTAGCGCTGTAGGACGTTCAAAGGCCAAAGGACCTTTCTGCAGCCGATGGGCAGCTCTCCACTTGCAAGACTTGCTCTGTTTATGTTTCATACCTCATTGGCCCCGAGAGCCCGGTCCGCAGCAGGGCTTCCTCCCCATCCCCAGCCCCACCACCACCCATTCGATTGCTGAGTTTCAGCTTTTCCGGATCAGAGCGTCGCTTTTTCCAGAGCAGCCTTTGGCCCCGGCAATCACTTCATGGGACTGCAGTGATGTGCCCTTCTCCTGTCGTACCACACCCAGCACATGCCTGCTTAGTGGATCGCTCCCAACCAAGAAGGGGACACTCTGACTGCATCACCTCTGGATTGATGGCCGAAGTTGTCTGCTGGGAGCGGCATTCAGTCGGTCAGTGCCGGCCACTCTCTTTCCATGCTCTTTCAACGTTGACCCTCCCTCCCGTCCTCTCAGCTTTTCTTTGCCTCACTCTATTCCATTTTTCTTGACTTAGAAAACCCTAGCGGATGTTGAAGCCAAACCCCCCTATTCAACATCACCACGATGTGGGCAGATGCCACTGCGAATCTCGGTACACATGCCATTGGTTCCACTTTTCCTGGATGGTCAATTTCCCCCGCATTGCACTGGGGGGGACAGCATCGAAATGTTGGTCCACAGGTAAAAAGGCAGAGGGATGTGCGCTCATTTGAGCCCAAGTGTAAGTAGGTCATAGGTCCCTGAGAGCCCTGCGCAAGTAGTAAGATTGTGGGGTGGGAGGGATTCCACCGCTGTGGTTGTGGTAGACCCATGGACCTTTTGGGCAGTGTGAATTGGCAACATCTGCCATGAGAACGTGCTGTTGAGACCAGTGCAGAGATGTGCAAACCCACCGACATAAGCATGCAGCCCCTACTTATATGGGGAGAGAGAAGTGCAGAGAGACGCACACTGGGTGTGTACTGTGCTAGGGGCGCCCCTATAGGTTGTATGTGGATGCCACCAAAATGGTGGTTGTTATGGGGTTGGATGTGTTGGTGTTGTTGGTGGTCATGGTGTTGTTTTTGTTATTGTTGTCTTGGTCCTCGTCGTCTGGGTTGTTGTTGTTGTTGTTGTTGTTGTTGTTGTTGTTGTTGTTGTTGTTGTTGTTGTTGTTGTTGTTGTTGTTGCAGCAGCTGCTGCTGCTGCTGCTACTAAGTGTTGAGGCATGCCCCAGGACCCGAACAATCATTCAAGCCTGAAATATGGGGGCTCGTGCCACATTGTGGCAGGAACCAGCTGGCAGGTTCTGTTTCAACATGGGAGGGTTGGGCCATGTTGGGGGGGCGTGCTGTAAGTGTTTGCGAGGACGGACTGGGACCAAACTGGGAAAATGGGCCAGAGGAGATGCAGACCTCTCAGGAATTGTGTACATGTGGGCTACTCAGGGTTATTGTTATACAACAGGGTTGGTGAGGGGCCGTTTCCGGGACACAACGACCCCAGAAGAGGGCGATGTCCAAGGGGCAGTCCTGTTTAAGTACAGTGGGCGTGGGGAACACATTGATTTAGGTTTTTTTCCTCTCCCCAGTAACCACTGTAGTACTGAAGGGTTTTGAGGTCAGTTTCATGCACGTGAGGCAGAATGGATCACTGTGGGACGAAGACTGATGGGTGGAGAACAATCTGTGGCCTGCGACAATGTGTGTGGTCCTGTGTGGTTTTTGTTTGGTTGTTTTGCATATGCAGTGTGTGAGATGCCATCCGTTTGTAAGAAGGCAAAGGGGGTCACCCAACACGGCGTGCACGCAGTGCGGCAATTTGCGGCATCTGCGGGAAAGGTGTTGTGTTGTTTTTTCGATTTGTCCTCTCGCACCGGGCGCCTGTGCAGATGCTCATATTTGGGACCAACAACAGGCCAAGGGCCATTTCAAAGATTATGAAGTGGCTGCCAATGGTATTGTGCTCTTGATTGTGCCATGTCTGTGGGAAGGAGGATTGGCCATACAAATTTTATTGCCAAAGCGTTTGCTCTCCTGTTTGGCAAAGGGGTAAAGATGAGGACGTTTCGGGTGTATTTGCTGCAAAATTAACGCTGTGCGCACGGCACACATACCTTCCCATAGAGACTTATTTCTGCGTCATGTGTTGTATCACGCAAGGACCTGGTGATTGAATTGCGAAGTGTATGGGCACAAGGGAGAGCGTCTTAGTTCCTGTCAACCAAAAAAATAAACAGCGAAGGTTTCTTTTGCATTGTTTTTGTCTCTTTTTCTTGTTCTGCCCCATGTGGTCAGCAATTTAAAACCCTGCAACACATGACTGCAAAACGCAGTATGGGAGAGGTTAGGGGGGCTTACACCCCTCCACACCTGTGGCAGGCAACCCCCCCCGCCACCAATCGATATCAGTCGGGGGGGAGGTGCCTCGGCCATTTTGTGCGCTAGTGGCATCGGAGGTTTCCTTCATGGGCAATACAAGCACTGTTTTGCTTGTGCTAAATGTAGTTGGGCGCTCGGTAGTGCATTGCGGCTCATGACTTAGTTGAAAGATGCTTCTGGTTCATTGAGCCGGCATACAGAGGGCTAGATTGAGCGGTAGTCAATTCCAGGCGAAATTCTTTGATGTGTGATTTCACGCATCATCTGCGCAAAACACTAAAAAGGCACACACTGCGATTCCAAACACCACACCCCCAACAAAAAACAAAGAAAATTTTTGTAGTGAGTGTTTTAAAATGCGTGGTAGTTGGGAAAATGAATGCAGCTTCACTCTAACAATAGTAAAAAGGCTGTTTTGAGAAATTTCACAACCACTGCTCCTGAAGGGCCCCTCTTTGAGCAAGGCATTGTCCTGTTAGCTATTCCATAGCTGCACTTGCCGAAGGCAGTGACCAAGCTAGTCGGCAGGAGCCAACACGCCATATATTGTTCAACGTCACATTCAACAATTCCAAGAGGCACAACTTGTGCAAGGACTATGTGAAGCGCAATTTGCTTATCAAGGGGGGAGCGTCAGCGCGCCGGGCACGTGCCGGGCGCACGCCGGGCATCTTTTGGGCCATGTCGGGCACCAAAGAATGTTCAGAGGCGGCTTGGCGTCAAAGCGTTGCTTGTGTTCGCGATTATCTTAACCATGTTGTACAAGAAATTCGTTGGGCTAACAGGTTGAATCCTTTCAACCATTGTCCCCATTTTCCGTTCTTTATGACACATTTCACAACCTCCATCCCATTGGTGGCATATGGAGTGCTGACCTGTGGAATTCTAAGCATGCGTCGCATGTTTACAAGCTTACTGTTGCCATTGATATGTCAGGATGGTTAATACAAAAGTAGCGCGCTGGGCATGTGCCGGGCGCACGCCGGGCAAACACCCCCCCCCCCCCCACCCACCCACCCACCCCAAGGTGCTTAGCAACAAACAAAAGCCTTTGCTTTGTTTGGAAGGACATAGCGCAGCTTCAGAAGAAAAGCATGTAGAGTTGTGTGAGGCTTAAGTACCCCCCCCCCCCCATGTCCATCCCCCCCCCGTGTCCATCCCCCCCCCCCAGGGGGGGAACCGTCACTTGGCCCATGAACAATAAGAAATCAATAGGAAATCACAGGCGCCGAAGGCGCCGAAGAAAATTTTTAGCCGGGTTATACTAGAATTGGCTGGTCGGGAGTGGTGTACGGTTCCCCCCCCCCAGGGGGGGAACCGTCACTTGGTGACGGTTCCCCCCGGGGTGGGGGGGAACCGTGTACCCTGGGGGGGGGGCTGGACATGGGGGGGGCGGGGTATGGGAACATATATCTATCCCTACTCCACATTGCACAGCTGGGCCACTTGTTTGGCTTAATTTAGGCACCTTGGGTTTTAGGATGCTGGATTTTTATTGACTACATGAGAAAAGCAGACCATGTTGTAGTATTTGAAGACCTTTTGAGCGGAGGGGTGGATGGACCTGCAGTCTAACTCTTTGCAGGGACAGTCACCCGCAAAATGTTGTTGCCAACGCAGCAGTGGTAGTGTTCAACAAAGGTTGGGTACAACATGCTTGAACATGGCTGTATACATCATTTTCATCATTTTCAAACCGACGTGTGATTGCCGAAGGTCTTTTCGAAGGGGTGGTGGTATTATAGTGGATAATGAAATTGCGCCGGATACAACAGTAAATGTGCTGCGTTTTTCTGAAAAAGAAAGCAGGATTGAACAATGAAATAAAAAAAAGCTGGTTTGTTGTGCAATTGGCACAGGGCGCTACAAGCAAATGCAAAAAACACAGGGAAAAACGTTTTGTGTGGTGTCCAAAAAAAAGACAAAGGATAGACATCTCTATGTTGTCAAAAAATTTTGCTGCTTTCTACCCATTGCACAACAAACATACTCTTTTTGTCTACGCTTGAAATCCCTTCTTTTTGTCTTTGGGCAACCCACAAAACCTGTTTTGGAAATCCCTGCTTTTGTTTTTTGGTGCTCATTGCACAACAAACATTTTTTTTGCCTCATCGTGAATTTGTTTTCTGCAGAAGGGCAGGACTGTAATATTTATTTTTGGATTTCACGCTAAAATTGTTTGATTTGTTGTTCAGTTTGTTGATGCATGAGGAAAGCGGATGAGGATTTTTAAGTTGTTGTGGAATGTTTGGCAAAGTGGAAAAAACAAACAGACCATGAGAGAATTTCAAAAAAAAAACATCTTTTTGTTTCATGTGCGGTGCACAAGAGAATGGAGGGGGGAAAGCCATTATCTCGCCAACTGCCAAGTTTTTTGCATTTGGGAGCATTTGGGAGCAAAATAAAGGAAACACACCAAATGTTTGGCGATGTAAGCAACAAATGGATGCCACGCTGAAGCCAAATCGCATGCGCTATCACATGGTTTTGGGATGATCAATTTTTTCAAAACACTGGAACAACAGGCTGAGTTTTTTTTTTTTGGTAATTGTCTCTTGTATTGCAACAAATCGCTTTCCAGTGCCACAAGAAACAATGTTTTCGCCGTACAAAAAGTTGTCAAAAGCGATATATTTTGACGACAAAGGGTTGCGCATCGTGTGAACAGCAGTTGACAGGGCCACATCTTTAGTGTGTGTTAGGGCATGAGCTTGCAAAAAAAACTTGCATATGTAGAGTTCATGCATATTTTGACACACTGAAAATTGGGCAGCGCAGCTGCAGTGGTGTGGAGTCCAGGAACCTTCTTGTAACGCACCACATTCACAACAACAGCAGCAGTAACAACAGCAGCAGCATCAGAACAGCAGCAAGTGCATCACCACCACCGCCATGCTCTGATTTTTGTATGTGCTGTTTGTTCGTTGCCATGATTCTAAACTTTTATGTTGGGATATGTTTGTACCTGGGTCATGGTTTGAATGGTTTGATCAATCTTTGCCTAGTTCTAGCTGTGCCACCGACGAAGGAGCGTTCAGGTGGTCGAACGCTTCACAACTGATATGTCATATGGAGCTACCACCACCACCACAACGACGACGACGACCACCCCTAACAGTAAGCATAGGCAAAGAACAAAATGCGGGAACCAATTCTGGGACTGTTGCCCGCAAAGGATGGCCAATGAGACACTTGGTCGTGCAAGCGCAGATGATTTTGGGGGGGCTGGCCTTAAGTTAGGCAACGAATTCCGAAGATCAGTATTCAAGGGAGTCCGGCAGCACCCTCTTCTGCATAGACCGCCCAAAGTGTGATGGATTTCAGTACCATGGCCCCGAAGAAGGCGAAGAAGAAGAAGAAGCCTGGCGGTGGCGGCGCCATCTCCTTTGACGACCCGGAGGACGGCGATGCGCCTGTGCCATGCCCTAAAGTCAAGGACACGCAGGCCACCGCCAGAGCAGACCGCCCCTGCAAAGCGGCGTCGCAGCCGAACGCGCGGCCCGCCCCAAAGACCACGTTAGCAGCGCTGGAGGCGCTGGGCTCTTCCGGACCCACTCAGTCCCCCGTCCCCGCGGGCGATGTCAAGGTCCGCAACTTTGACAGCGCTGCCGGGGCCACATTCCTGCGCTCGGCCGTAGCGATTCCGACGGACGAGCGATCGGTGCAACTGTCGATCGCGACGATGAAGCGGCTGAGCCTGCACTCCGGGTCCGTGGTCGTCATGACGTGCAAAGACAAGAGGATTGCCCCTCAGATTGTGTCGGTGTGAGCGCCTGGGGCAAGAAGGCACCCCGCGTCTACTGCCTTTTTGCACTGCCCATCCCGCCAGGCTCGCCCCCTGGCCCTGTCCCTCTCATACCCCCTTTAGTCCCGTGGGCACAACCATCCCTGTGCGGTGTGCGTGGGGCTGCAGTGGGCACGACCATCCCTGTGTGGCGTGCATAAGGGCACTCCCAGGGGCAGGGGCAGGGGCAGGGGGAGGGGGAGGGACAGGGGCCGGGGGCAAGGGCAGGGGCATGCGTGCACGAGGCCTGTAGTGAGCGCCACTGGGCCTGCAGAGGGCACAGCGGGCCCTGTGTGGCGTGCACAGGGCCTGAGGTTCCGACACAGCCAGCCCCTCCTTGTGGGACGGGGTTCATGCGGGCCCCTCCCCTGTCAAACCCGTCTGCCCCCCGTCCTCCAACCCCATCTCTCCTCCTCTCATCCCGTCAGGTGCACGTGGCAGGGGCGAGGCCTCTTTCTTCGCCCTGTGACTTAGCCTGCACCGTTCCTTTCTATGGCTCTGGGGGCCAGGGCTGGATCCAGCAGTAGGAAGGGGGTAGAGAAGGGAGAGTGGGAGGAAAGGAAAGGGCAGAGGGTGTCATGGAGGGTGTGCACCCTCCCCACCCGGCCATACGCCACCGCATCGGTTGCTTCCCACAAAAGGCACATCGCGGTGGGGGCTGTGGGATGGCCCCTACTCAATGGCTATGCGCCGCTCCTTCCAGCTCCTTTCCGGCTCTGCTTGCCGGGCTGGGATGGGCTCATTCCATTTGTACGCGACGACGCCCAAACCCCTGGGGTGTCCACACTGTTTGTCTGCCGGGTGGACATGCGTGACTGGACGTGAAAGTCCACCGGTTTCGCCTCATAACCGCGTGGAATACGGCGCGTGTAGTGCCGCGATTCGGCGTGCGGCGTTTTCTGAGGATTTTTCGGGAGGCGTGCGGGACCGATTTTTGTTTCATTTTGTGCAGGTATCGCCGGGGGACCACTTGGACTTGTGGGAGGTGGGGGTGAGCATGACGGTGCTGTGCAACACCGGGGACTACCTGCAGCTGGCGCGCAGCAAAAAGGAGGTCCTGCGTGCGGCAGAGGTGCGGGTGTCAGTGGGGCTTTCAGGGGCGGTTCTGCTCGAGGAGCGCGCGGAGCGGGGGGTGGCGCTGGACCTGGACGACGCCGGGGTGCTGCAGTACTGCAAGAGGCAGCTGCTGGGCGTCGTGGTCGAGGAGCACGCCACCGTGACCGTCTCGTTCTACGGGAAACGGGCGTTCCTGGACCTGTCCGTCGTGGGGGGCACCAACGACGCGTACTACACCGTCGATCAAGGGACAAGGCTGTCCAAGAACCATGAAGTCCGCGCCCTCGGGGCTGGGCCCGCCGCGTCCCCGGTGCCGGAGCTGGGCGCAGTGGACGGGATTGTGACCCGGATGCTGGACTTTGTTGCGGCGGCGCTGCAGCCGCCCAAGGGCGTGCTTGAGGCGGGGCTGGTGCCGGGGCATGGCATCCTCCTGCACGGGCCCCCGGGCACCGGCAAGAGCGCCATCGCGCAGTACGTGGCACAACGCAGCGGCGTCAATGCCATTCTGCATTTGGATCTGGCGGATTTGGTACGGGAGGATGCGCCGGCCAAACTGGTGCAGTATTTTGAGCAGGTCCCTAAATGATCTTTCCCATGCCAAACTTGCATTCGGGAGTGGCAATGTTCGAAGATGACGCTGCAGTATCAGGCTTTTGGTGGCTTTTGGTACCCCTTGCCCTACTCAGGGGCCCAGTGATGGTCTAGAATCAAATTTGGGCCACAGCCGAGTTCGTTCTGTTTGCGTCTTATTTCTTCGCTGTTTTTCATGGATGGCTTTTGTAACCTTGGGCAGCCCTGGGCACCACCACACCGGTTTTACCACTGGGGGCGCGCACTGGACATGCCCAGCGTTGAGGCCCAAGACAACGCAGACGGTTGACACTCCTCGTGCATCAATTCGGTGTGGTCTTGGGTTTATTGGGTGCCCTTTGGACTGCAGCCTGCTGACCCCCGCCCCCTTCGTTTGGACAACAATTCTTGTTCGAATCTTGTGCGAGCTGAGATTCCAGCATCCCAACTTTGGGGATTGTTGCAGAGACGTGCAATTGCTTGAGCACAAAGGTGCTTTGGTGGCCACTGTGTGATGGGCGGTGGTCTTGAGAGAATGTGGCATCCTGCACACATTGGTTTTGTTTTGATCTCCTGTTTACGCTTGCCCCACTGCCTTTCGCATGTAAATAAGTCAAGGTTTTGATGGGATGTCCGGAGAATGTAACTGAAGAGAGTATTCAGGGCGCGTCATGGCAATTGACAAACGCACCCCAGCTTGGCCCACCCCCTGTGGAGCAGCCGGACCAATGACCATCCACCCCCTTCCAGGGCTGAGCGAGCGCGCCAACTCACCAGTAATCCCCGCCCGCATGGCAGTGCACCATACACATTACATATTATATACCACAATACAAATGAAGAGTGACAACAAACAAATGCATATTAGACATTGCATTACAGCAGTTCTGTTCAGATGACAGTCAACGCAGTATCCCACATTTTCTGCAACGCCCAAAGCCTGTTTCAGTACCCCGAAATAGTGCTTTCAAAAGCTTGTCCCATAACCTTCCAGGCGGCGGAGAGGCTGCAATTCATGCGGGTGTTCTGGTGTTGCTAAGCTTCTCAATCAACTTACAGAGTGCGTCAGGTGTCGACTCATGAGCTTAAAGCTCGAAATGTAGCCACAATTCCGATTTCCTTGGGTGTTTCGATGTCCGTGCTCTGGACTACATATGTCTGCAGGCGCGGCTGCAAGCCCCCACAGTCCTCATTATGGATGACGTGGACGCGGTTTGTGCGGACCGCAACGAGCTCCGCAGCGGGAGCCAAGCCTCACGGCTGATCAGTATTTTGCTGTACCAAATGGACGGCATCGTTGACAACGAGAACAAGCATCGTCAGCCCAAGGTACTGTACATGCCCCGCATTTGTGTGCGTGTGCATGCATGTGTGGTTTGCATGTGTAACGGAAACACTGTGCTGCACCTATCGTCGCTCCCCAGAAAGGGACCATGGCCCATGGCCCATGGTCCATTTCGACTCTCCGTGTTTTGTGGCCTGACGAGCTGTTCCTGTTGGTGCCGTGCCCTATTGCCGGCAGGTTGCTGGTGTTGGGTGATTTTGCATTGTGTGTGTGTTGGGGTGGGGGAGGTGGGGTGCAGGACACTTGTGCCGTGTATCTTTTCTGGTAACCCCCTTTTGTCTTAGCAACAGCCTCCCTTCGGGGCTTGGCAGTGCAAGGGATCAGAGGTGCAGACCCATTCAGTTGCAATACTGGGGGTTGGTAGCAGTCAAGGCAAGCAGCCCTGGCCTCAGCCCACTAGATCATGGGGCGCACCATGAAGGCTGGTGCGGCCACCAAGAGGGACCCACGAGTCAACCTCGCACGGATGCTTCAGATGACTCATACCCAGACCACTGCCAACAAGCCCCATCTGTCCCCTGGGGATGGCTGCACGAACAGGCAGCTGTCCTCGTACATTTTGGCAATGAGGCTTGAGGGGGGACCTGCCAAGCCAGGGCATCCCCCTTGATTGGTTTAACGATACCCAGGGGCGTCATATCGTGGCCCGCCGTATGTGCAACCTGTCCACCATGTCAATCCTGCCAAGCATCAGGACCTTTCTTCCCCACTGACCGCATGATAGCACCCCTCTCCAAATTGGTTAGTGAATGCCGCCGCCCCATGCAGTCGCCTACTGCTGCTCTTTCCTCGGCTTTGACTCCCTCTTGGCTCTCATAGGATGACCCCCCCCCCCTACACGCAGGCACGCTTTGCTCCATGACTCCACATATGGTGCACCCCCCGCATGCATTCAACTTCCCGCATGGTCTCAATTCCGATCAAATGAAAGACAATGTCACTTTTTCAGATCGTTCTGTACACTTCTATGGGTCAGCATTTATGTATGATGCATCCAACGTAGGGTTGGGCTTGCTGAGTTGGTATATTTTACAATGCCCTTTTGGGTCTTGGATGGATTGGGGTTTCGAGCAATCAGCCACAAACTAGCAAGTAGGGGGGCGTTTTGCGCGCTGTGCGTGCGCTGTGCACAAAGTTTGTACAAGAACGTACCCAACCTACACAACAGTGTTTAGTACCAATGACAATTAGCCTTGTTGTGCATTTATATGAGTTCATTGCATGCCTAGCCCTCATTTTTGTTGCATTTGTGTGTGTTGTTGTGCATGTCACTCTAAAAGGGTACCCGATTCGGTGCTATGGTGATACATTCGGGTTTCCTGTTCGGGGGCCTCCATTACTCTGCTGTCTCTTAGACCTTCATGTCCACATCAATTGAAAGGGACGGCCACATGCGGTCCCCTTCACCGCCACCCTCTCCTAGGCAGCCCGCCCTTAGTCTCCTCGCATCACCAGGGGCTAAGCGGTGCGATCCCCCGCCATCGCGGCGACCGAATACACCATCTACGTCGGTGTCACAGCCACAGTCAGCACGATCCCCCTCCGCCTCAACCGCCGGTACCCCCTCTTCGGCGGCGTTGGCCATGGCTATGGTATTGGAAGGTCATTCGAGACATTTGGATGCGTTCCGCTCGTGACCTACATGCCAATACACGCATTCTTTTGCACTTTACCCAATTTCAGCTCCGTCGGCACAAGGTGTATCAGCCCTATGGACCTTGGGAGCATTTCTCTTCTTCCATTTGGCGCGACGAGGAAGCACCTCCTTTGGAACCTGACTCGGATGATATGTATTTATGCCAATTGTGTGCACACAAGGAGACTTCGGAGTGCTGCCAATGCCATCTGTTTTTGTGCAATAAATGCATGGCTGATCACTCGTGTGACTTGCCAGATGATGAGCCGTAATTATATTGTACTGTTTCTTATGTTCCGACATTGAGAAAAACTGCGTATTTCAAATAATTTTACTTCAGGTGTGTTCATTGTGCATGTGCTTCTCATTCTGTTGTAAGGTGCCATTGAGGATGCAATTTGGGGCCTTGGGTGGCTTGGGGAGGGGGGTTGGGGTAAAACATCAGATTGTGCAACATTGTGGTGCTCTAGAATGGTGTATAAAGACAAAAAAATTAGCAGTAGTAACAAAAACACCCAATTTCCCCCCTGCAATAGCCGCACCGTGCACGCGCTGTGTGTGAGCTGTGCAGTAGCGCCCCCTAGCACCCTTGCACATGTCAGATCTAAAGTCAAGTCAACCTTCTCCCAACGCATGCAAATGGAGCAGTTCCCCTCACTTGATAATCCGTCTCACATGAATATGGTATACACGCCTTAATTATGGTGGTGGAGCCGTAGATTGGACAAGATTGGACGGTGGGGGGTGGGGGTGGGAGGCACACGAGAAACAACAACCACACGGAATGTCACACAGGGGGGGGGGGGGGCACATGTACATTTGATGCAAAGGCCTAGTTTCTGCTGCCAGTTTTGCATGCACTACTCTCCGCTTAAACTCTGCCAAGTGAGGCGAGCACAGCATTGAGTCCACCTCTTCGTCATTTTATCAGTCGCTACTGAGACATATCGAAAGCAATTTGAGCCGGCAGGGGCAGCCCTATGCCTGGGGCGGGTGAAGTACCCCCCTCCTGGCACTGAGGGTCTGCTCCGCCCCACCCATTTCCGTCCGCCCCCGACCATGCTTTAACCGTTTTGAGACCGCCGCGTTTTCCTATTCCCAGTCACTGCTTGTGCCACGGCGACTCAGCCGCCACTTCACACACGGGAGGGCAGAGGGCGGCGCAGCATTTCTGGGGCTTCGAACGATGGCAGCCCCTTTCGAGGCGGATTTAAAGACCTGTTTTTGTGTCTCATTGATCGTCCTCGACGACCCCCCGCTCTCCATTCGCTCCCACACTCGTGTCGGCCCCGCCTTCCAAAGGTCATCACCATCGGGACGACATCAAAGCCCAGTGCGATGGACGCCGCGTTTCGCCGGCCCGGACGATTCGACCTCGAGATTGAGGTGCCGGTGCCTGAGGGCCCGCACGAGCGCCTTGCGATACTGCGCGCGCTCTTAGCGACCACGGCACACACCATCGCGGAGGACGAGCTCCGGGAGGTCGCAGAGGCGACGCACGGCTTTGTGGGGGCCGACCTGAGCTCGCTGCTCAGCAACGCGGGGCTGCAGGCGGTCACCCGCGCCTGCCCAACCCTCGGCAAACGCAGCGCCAAAAAGGCGGCATCGGAGCCCGCGGGGGCCGACTCCGGGTCGCTGTCCGTGCAGCTGACGTACGCGGACGTCCTCGCGGCGATGCGGACGGCGAAGCCCAGCTCCCTCCGGACCGCCGAGCTCAGCATCCCGACCGTCAAGTGGGGGGACATCGGGGGGCAGGAGCGGGCCAAGGAGCTGCTGCGCGAGGCGGTGTCGTGGCCCCTCAAGTACGGGGACCTGTTCCGGCAGATGGGCATCCGGGGGCCGCGGGGGCTCCTGCTGTTCGGGCCCCCCGGCTGCTCCAAGACGCTGATGGCCAAGGCCCTGGCCAATGAGAGCGGCCTCAATTTTTTGTCGGTGAAGGTCTGCACCTCCGCAGGGCCCAGGGACGCGGAAGCGCTGTGTGAGAGGGGGGGTCCCGGAAAGGGTTGTGGGCCACCGTGTGGTACACCCGGGGTCTCGCGCTGTGGGAGAGGGGCCGGGGGAGTTCACAAAGTCCGGGTGGGACACAGGCACAACAGCCTCATCGTCAGACAGCGTTTGCGACGCCAACACGCAAGACCCGGAGAGGGAGGGGGTGCCGAACCTGAGCAGCCGTGAAGACAGTGACGGTCAGGGGCCCCAGTCAAGGTAGACCCAGATGCCGCAGGTACCACTGCAGTCGCCCTGCCTTTGGCTACCGTTCCCGGTGGTGGACAAGGTCCCCGGCGGTATCCTTCACTGGCGACGCACCTGCGACGCTTTTTGTGTACACGAGTTACATTCTTCACAGGTCCCCGGCCCGGACGGCCGCGGGGGCTCAGGAGGAGAAGCCCGAAGCGCAAAGCCCATCTCCTCCCCGACGTCCCTCGCTTGCGCCACACCTTCCCCTGCAGGGCCCAGAGCTGTTCAGTAAATGGGTGGGGGACAGCGAAAAGGCCATTCGCGAGGTGTTCCGGAAGGCGCACACGGCCGCGCCCTCCATCATCTTCTTTGACGAACTGGACGGCCTCTGCGGAACGCGGGGCAGTGGCGGCGTTTCAGACCGCGTGATTTCGCAGCTGCTGACGGAAATGGACGGCGTGGGCTCGCGGGGCGAAGCGGAGCAGGCGGAGCGTGGGAAAATGGTGATAGTGGTAGCGGCGACGAATCGGCCGGACAGGCATGCTTCACCCGGAACCGAGGGGTGCACTGTGATCAAGGGTGCAGTGTATGCAGTGCATGGGGCGTGTGGGACGTCTGCCGTGGGGGAGGGCATGCACCGGTGCTCGCGCGCTGCCCCCTGTGACAGATTATTTTGCGCACCAATTTTCGCCATTCCGAATAATGATTTCGCAATTTTGGATTTCACAGCAGCACATTTCTATAGTAGTTGCTGTTGGGCACCTCACTGCATCACTCGCGCACCAGCGATTCCCTGTCAGGCTGTGAGATGTGGGGCCTGATGCATGGGACAGGGCGACACGGGTCAGAACGCGTCGGATGTCGGATTTGGGCCGTGGGGACATGGGCTGGGGCGCATCCCATGTCCCACAAACCACAACACTGATCCCACATCACGCATCCCCCCTCCTTCCACACACACACACACACACACACACACACATCCCACATCGCTCATCCCACGACCCACATTACATCCCATATCCCTCGTCGCGCGTCCCTCTTCCTACGTGCCGCATCGCTGTGGGGGGCTCTCAGGCTCAGACCCTTACACCAGCCCCCCCCCTCGACGATTTGGGCCCTGTGAGGGGGTGGGAGGGGGGGGTCAAGCGCAAGCAGCAAAACAACTGGGCACAGGGCCGCCCCACACACGGCAGTGAGACGAGCCCCAACAGGACACACAACAAGACACAAGGGAACCATGAGGTGCGAGCACTGCAGCAACCACCAAATGTGGCGCACGCCAAGCGAGCCATCAGCAAACACCCCCCCCCCCCTCCCTCTACAAGGTGCCCACGTACTCCACAAGGGCGGGGGCTGCACCCCGCGCGCCGGGAGGTGCCCGCCACGGGGGTGGCAACAGGGCTGTGAACAGCCAACCGTGCACGGGACAGTCCACGTCGTACGGAGATGTGAAATCCTCGTACGGGGGGGCAGGCGGGTGGGACAGGAGGGGGTGCGCGACATGGGCACCCAGGAGCGCCACCAGACAGGGGGAGGAGCAACACAGGCACACAGAACGCGGGAGCCACACCAAGAGGGACAAGGGCGAGCACAGCAGGCAAGGAGGAGGGGCACAGCAAGGCAGGAGAGGCAACCAGAACAGCGGGAACAGGGAACCAGAATGGAGCGGATGGTGGAGCGTGTGCATGGGAGGCAGCGACAATAAAGGGGATGGCTTGGCCAGCCAGCCCCGTCGCTACCGGGTGCCAGGGCAACCCCTGCTCAACCGGCATCAGGTGGGGGGTGTCTCCCGCAGCCCAGATGGGCTGTTTGCGCAACAGGAGCGGGAGCCCATCAGGGGCAGACCAGCCGTGAGGGGGAAAAGAACATATGGTGGACGGCCCGGACAGCGCGTGGAGGAACAGGGCACCTGGGCCTCACAGAAACACAGCGAGGCAGGCTATGGACGGCCTGTGGTCAGAGGTGTGGGGACAGCAAAAACGGTCACACGACCCTGGCAACAACCAGCACATCCTCAATACGCCAATTATTGGGCGCTGCTGACGCGCAAACGGCACACCATGCCACATTCAGCACAGCCCCAACACACCAACTACTGGGCTCCGCGAACGCGGAAACGACACCAGCAAGAGCACCGGCCGCAGCGGCCGACAGAAAGCAGCGACCCAACGCAACATGCGAAGGGAAGAACGGGTGACCGTCCAGGGCCCCGTAAAGGAGCAACAACCAGACGGAATGTCACACAGGGGGGTGGGGGGTCCTTGGGGTGGACTGGGGGGCGGCCGGGCTGGGGTCCCGGATACCCCAACGTATATGCCTCAAAATGATCCCCTCGCGCTGATCATTGTGAACACAGGTATGTGGGTTTTTTGAAAACAAATTCCCACCCTTGGGGGGTCCGGTCTGAGCAGCCAGGTTTGGAAGGCTGGAGGAGGAAGGTCAGGTTTCCTACTTGTTTGGATTCCGCGTAAAATTCTGGACATTTTGAGTCCACACACGTGGGGTACAAACAAAATATCCCGCATCCCTCATCCCACAACCCACACACCTCATCTGACATCCTTCGCATGCCACATGCCACATCCCACACCCCACATCCCTCATGCCACACCCTTCGACCCACATCCCTCATCCTGCATGCCCCAGTCCACCTCCCACCTCCGACCCCGCATCGGACACCCAACATCACCCGTCCCACTCCCCAGAGCTAGTGCGGCGTGGGACGTGGGCTGTTTGGTGTTGTTCCGCGTGGGATGTTTGATGTGCGCCATGAAATGAGGGATGTTGAATGTGAAATGAGGGACGTGGGACGTGGGGTAACCGCGGGTGAACCGCCGTTGTCGACCGGTGCACCGCTGTCGGTCGACTGTCGTCATTCGTCGGTGAAGTGCGGGTTCCTCGTGGCGGGGCTGGGGTCTATGTCCCCCGTTCACAGTCTCGACCCAGCGATCCTCCGGCCCGGCCGCATTGACCGCGTCATCTACATCGGCCTCCCGGAGAAGTCCGAGCGCCGCGCGATTCTCGACATCGCACTGCAGAACACGCCCACCGCCGTCGATGACGCGGAGCTGGAGGAGCTGGCGGAGGCCCTGGAGGGCTACACGGGGGCGGAGATCGTGTCGCTGTGCCGCGAGGCGATGTACGGGGCCCTGCAGGAGGACCTGCACACGGACCGGGTCGGCATGCGGCATCTGCGGGGGGCCATGGCCGCGGTGCGGCCCCGCGTGAGCCCGACGGACGTGGCGTTCTATCAGTTGTGGCTGCAGCGCTTCCACGCCAAAGTGTGAGGGCTCCACAACCCTCCCCCCCCCCCCCGCCCTCAGCACCAATGACGACGCGGCGTAGATCGGGAGGTGGCACTTGACGCGGTGCGTGCGGCACAACTACCGGGGGCAACTGGCGGCAGGAGTCGACACTGTGCAGTCCCGGGCACCGATGTGGCCGTGCCCGCGATGACCCCCGCTACAGTGCACCGCTGTGCGCCCATGCCCAGGGCATTGCCCCCCGCCGCCTCATCGCGAGGGAGGGGGACCGCGCACTGGGCACAGGGCCGGTCGGCACTCAGGCCGCTAGGCCGGCGACTCCCTGGCGAGGCAGCGTGTTGATGGATGTGGCATGGGGCGCTTCAGATGGTGTCAATGCGGTGCTGGGCCCCCCTCCCCTTCTCCTCGGGCATCTTCGGCCTTTTATCTGGAAGCGGTCGGCGACAGCGACGCGAGGCGGCTGCTTGCAGACCTTCCGGCTCCGGATGGGCAATGGAGGTGGGCACATGGACTTCATGGGAGCTTCAACAAAAGCTTCACAGCTCAACACCAGAGCTCTTGTATGTGCCGTGCGGCGTAGTTAGAGGGTAGCTCCCCTGGCGTCGTCCTGCCTCCTCGTCTAACCATACCCTTGTCTTCGCTGCAGGCTTCGGCTGTAAGAGCTATTTCGCAATGGGGGGGGGTCCGGGTGGGTGGGTGTCAGACTCCAGACCCCCCCCCCTTGTGCTTACATCTTCAGGGGGGTTTTGTGTCATCATGCTTGCAGGGTTCTGTCTGCCCTTTGTCCTCAAACAGATGCCTCCCCGGCTGGGTAATTCATTCCCTGTGCATGTGTGCAGGCACGACGCAAAAACAGTTTTGTGGCTGTGTGGCAGTGATCAGTGGTGGCATGAGAAGAGTGGGAGGCTCAGAATTTAGTTGCAAAGCAAGAAGTCAATGCGACCTCTGCAGTTCAGGTGGTTTCCGAGAAGGCCAAGGTGCAAGAAGGCAGCAGCGGCCAGTTCAGCAGCGCCACAAACGAACGCCGCTGTGGAGAGGCTATTCTCGCGCTTGCGTAGGATGTTGACAGATGAGTGAACAGCAACAGCAGCAAAAGTCAGAAGGAAGGTATTAGAGGAGGTACGCAAAGGGGAGTGAGGAACTTCGGCGACCAGGTACCCCCCTCGGGGCCCGCCGACAATAAATTCCCCCAAGGGCAGCAACACCAAAACCAAAAAGCCAAGCAACAGACGGGGCCATAAGGTTTCCAGTACATATGGCAGCATCACTTTGCAATTAGGGGGTGGGGCTGGGATGCCTAACCCGGGAGAGCGCCTGACATTTTGCGTTTATAAAACAGTTTTTCGCAACCCTCCCCCCCCTTCCGAAATGGCTATAATGGGGGGGGCAGGGGCTGGGGGGTCTCATCTTGGGTGGGTGGGTGGGTGGGTGGGTGCGGCCCCGGATGTTGGCCCGGGGCCCTGGGTGTGTATCTTGGTCAGAACTTTGGCATTTCGCCGTGGGGTGGGTGCGGGGTAGGGACTGGCAGACTACGCCCTGGCCCAAGGACGGAATTTGGATAGTGCCCCAGCGATGTGAGCCACAATGTCAGCCGTCAGGCTTGCGAAAAATTGGGGGTGGGCGAAGGTGGAAGGGGCCAGTTTGGGTCGGGACCCCAGCACCTACGGTGGTCTGGGGGAAGGGGGCGGGGGGAGGGGGGGGGCTCAGTGTAGCGGAACAAACTGCTGCCCCCTTGGGCGCAGGCCTGGGGGTCTGGAGCCCCGGCGCATCCGTGTCATTGCCCGTTCTGCATGACAGACACGGCAGTCAGGCGGCGGAGCAGGCTTCGCCTATAAGGAGGGGGGGGGATCTGGAGCTTGTGACGTACTTTTCCCAAAAGGCAATGGGCCATGAATTTTGCAGCGCACCACCGATGCGTCGCACTTAAAGAACCGCCGCCCCCTGTGCCCACATCCAATGCGGTGGAGTGCAACTGCTTGTCTACAGACGGCAGGGAAATGTACTTTTTTGGCTGTTGGGTCTTGGTGAGAGCCGAGCAGTTGCCCCTCTGCTCACGGGTGATGCTTCTGCCCTTGTGCAATGCGCAAGCAAAAAAGTTTTACAAAAATCAGAGGTACACAATTTTGATGTGTGGCAGTGCATTTGTTCATAGCACAGATGAATCGATGCAGAAAGATTGGTATAGTTCCATTTATATTAACAAACACGACGATCTCAAAGAAATCTTATGTATTGGCCAGTCTCAGTGTTCTTGGGGATCTATGCACTTACGCCAGTGCAACGTACCGCAACCCCTGACTCAATGACTAAAAATGAAATTTGTTTGCCAACTGCATTTCTATGTCACCAATTTTTTTTTTGCTCCTGCACCACAAGCAATGCACTGCAAGTCCGTTCTTGGGCCCTTTTGGGGAGAACATCATGCAATAGTTGCTTTTTTACAGCTGGTGTATTTTACCGTGTAGATACCATGGGTGCATGATGCATTGTCTGGTTTCTGCATTCTTTGTATATTGAGCAACAGATTTCTCGGAGGTTTAATTGAGATTCGCATGAGTATTTGCAACAAATTATGCAAATTGAATGCCTGTTTGAGAAAAGGAAGGGTTCAAGAATGGCTTGAGTCTCCACTAAGAGCTAAGAATAGGAGCAAGGGTCTAAAATGGGCTGTTTACCCTTGGTCGCTTAGGTGCCGTTAGTTCTCGATAGCCCTTGTTCCGGCTCTACTCTATGTAGTTGTATGTAGTTGTGCATCATTGTTGGCCCGTCATTGGGCCCCGAAACCTTTCTAACCGTGCATTTAGCTGCAAGTTTGGTAGCACATTAATTTGCATGCAGCTCCTAGGTTTTGTTGGCAAGTTCATGAATTGTTGCAAACCTCCCCAATTTCTGTAACCACAGATTTTTTGGCAAGGTTTTGCAAGATTAATGTCCCTCCCGGAGCGTTGGGTGGTTGCATAGGATTTTGTGTGTGGGTAGTCCGAGAGTGGGTCCGGTGGGTGCGTGGGCCAAGGAAGCGTTCTGCATGCCCAAGCCTGCCCCCGGCATGGGCACAAGTGACCCCCACCCCCAGGCCAGAAGTGTAGCCCACCAAGTATGGGGATGTCACGCAGGTGGTTGTCCCCCCAAAGTCTATGAGACGGTGCAGGCTTTGGGGTACCACCATCTGGGGGATCTGTACACCCCGGACCACCAAATCCTCTGGGAGAGGGCCCTAAAGGAGCGGGTGCCACCCATAAAGGAATCCCAAGCCTCCGCGTGTGGCTCGCCTGCCACAGCGCCGTCCTAGTTCCCCTTCTGCGAGCACCCCCGCCGAGGATTGGATCTCGGGCGCTGTGCCAGACTATCAGGCGGAGGCGGTCGTCGGAGGGCGCGTTGCCAAGACCACCAAGGAAGAGACCGTATCCCACAGAGGACATGCCCTGCGGGTCTCCGCCGCTATGAAGGAAAGCATGGTGGTAGAGTGTTGGGCACCGGAACTTTGTGTGTGCCGTCAGCCCCCTGACGCCATGCTCAGCAACACCTGGCTGCATCGCCTCCTGGTGGCATTGCTGGGGCACAAGTGCAAGTGAATGCGCCGCTACACATCCGGCTATGGGCGGACCACCAGCATGTGTCCGTGGCACACTTTCAAGACACAGGGGTGCATGCGCCCACCATCGTGTGGCTATCAAGGCCAGCAGCGGAGGCCTATTGGCGATGGGTGGTTACATCACCTGCCTCCCTGGTCACGGTAACCATTTCAGTGCCGCCGTGGCCATGGATTGCAGTCCTGCAGCGGTGGCCAAATTTAAGTACCCTGCCGTGTGCATGGCGCACCGGTGCCCCGGTCACCCATACAAAGGGCCCCTGTATTACTCACTCCACACAGTGGGTACGCTGCCGGCCAACCTCCACCCGGCCTTCAAGACGCATCTCTGAGAGCACTACGGAGACCCAGCGTTATTGGCGCTTCACGGCCTGGCTATCGACCCCTCCCCCAGTACTAGCGCATGTACACAAAATACGTCGAGCGAAACAGTAAGACTATTAAGTCTGGAACATTCCATACCGTTCCAGAAGACACGAGAAGACGTGATACGTCTACCGGAACAGTAGGACAATTTGCTAAACGTTGTGGAACACTCTATACTGTTCCAAAAGACGTAATACATCTGTCGGAACAATATGGCAAAATGTTAGATGCAACATATAGACGCACCATTTACTATCCACACAATTGTTTTGTACATTTTCATTTTCTTTTACTTTTCGGCTTTGGTTTCATAAGCAACTTTGCTGGGGATTCCATTTTGGAAATCTTTGATGTCTTTATTCAACTGTCGTGTAAGGATACCATTTTTTTGTACTAGCTTTTGTACTCCATCTAAATCATTTCTTCTTATTTCAAATATTTGCAACTAGTCTCCAAATAGAGTTTCCATCTTTCGCTGTCATTTGTTAAACAATTATTGACCTCTTTTAGACCACTGCTCTGTTCCAACGGTTAGTATCTTCAAATAGCTTATAGCGCTGCCTCATTTGTTTAAAAAAAAAGATATGAGATTTTTACATTCAATTCAATCGATCTATGATTGCAAATAGTTTTTATGACTATGTATCATCGATGTTTGACTCATTGTGTCCAAATGCTGTTTAACGTCTCGATCATTTTTTTGAAATAAAGAAAAAGGCGGTCGCTCAACATTCGTTCCCAACATTCGAAAATGCACGCAAGGGTAGTAAAAAAAAAAGCATTTCAGCGTTTTGCAAAATCATCTACATGCCGGGTTTCGAAAAAGAATGCAAGATTTTCTAAAAAGCTCGTTCCATAGGGAGGTTACAAAAAGGAGGGTTTGCCTGAGTTATGGGGGCAAAAAAGGTTGCAATTGCGGTTGAAAAACATGCTTGATGCCGGTGCGGCCCAAATTGAAAAAAGTCTTAAATTGCTCACTGATTTGTACTCAAAAGAACAGCTTTGTGAACTAATTTGCGGTGCGGTCAATTGTGACTTTTTGTGGTTTGTCTCCTTTTTTTTTGCATTTTGTTTTTTTCCACCATAATTGCATCTATTCATGGCAAAGCGGAACGGCATTGAGCATACCAAAATCATGCGCCCCGAATGAAAAGCTACAAAACAATAGAGTAAATGGAGAGAACCCCGAACTCAATGTTTGGCGACAAAATTGAAGAGATTAGAAACCAGCAATGTAGCTCGTGCTTGACTTTGGTAATTGCAGCTCTACGGCTTTGCCCTTTTCTCCGCCCAAAATATGAGAGCATCCTTTTAACAGAACATTCTATCATGTTGTATGAATGAATGAATGAATGAATGAATGAATGAATGTGGTATGTAACGGTGGTCAATATCTACTGTTTGTGAGTGTCCATGTAAAATTCATCACTGAAATGTAGATTGATTATTTGCTTAAAAGCGCCAAGCCCAAACTATAAGAATCAACTTGGAAAAATCGCCATTTAAAATGGGAATGAAAGTAGCAATTTCGGTTCTTTGTGCACGCAATGTCGAAACATATGCTCACATGTTTGACCTCAGGTGTTTGCCAAGGCGAAAGCATTGGCAACACATGACAACAATTGTTGCCATAAATAGCCTAGCAAACTCTTTGGCACCAGCACTTTTACCGAACAATAAAGACCCCCTCCTGGAAGTCCACTTAGTAGTGTCACTTAGTAGCATCTACGACAAACCCGAAACAAGCAACAGCAATATCCTTTAGAAAACATCTATCGTGAATTTCAAAGCATTTGGACAGACCTTTTGGTCCGAGCCATGTCCTCTTCGGTAATGATTTTCTCTGCTTATGTTACAATCGAACCAAAGTTCTGCATGCGCAGGTTTGAGCCAGGGCCTGCTATTTTTCCGCTGCAATTCCATAGCCACAAAGCTCTTGAAATTACAAAGTCAGTAATTAGATAGGTTTGAAAGTGTTCACCCACATGCACTGTCGAGGATCCCTATAATCCATGAATTAAAACACGGGCACGTAAATTGAACAATCAATAATATTACAAAGGTTCGTTCACTCAAACTTACAACGCTATTGAGAGAAATTTTTCAATTGTTATAGGGTGCTCGGAGCTAGACATTGTTCTCTGAAACATCGGCTATTGAGCAAATGGCAACAAAAATTCTCGGCAATTGTTGCAATTCATGCGCTAACAAATGCCATCCCTAATCCTGCCAATGTGTTCCCTTTTATCTTTTAGGTTTGCTTCAATTGCATTCGTGTATCATGTTGTGTCAAATTTCTTTCCGTTGGCTAGTTGCGTTTATTTGTTTGCAAAATAAACACCTATCTAGAAAGCCCGACAAAATTATTACAGCAATCGAGCAGCCTCGAAGAGATAGTTGTAACCATCCAAAAGCCTCTAGGTGATGAGAGCAAACATTCGAAAACCTCACCAAAAAACCAACCAAGAGCCCCCAGCAATTGAAGTAAAAAAATAAATCAAGAAAAATTTTTGTCGATGAGGTATTTGGGTAGCTGTATGTTGGAATCATCTACCTGTATTTGACTACTAGTGCTAGAAAAGATTGTATGCCTGCTAATTGATTTTGTATTTCTCAAAAAGGGTTGGAAATTGAATACAACAACCGGTATATCAAGAATATCACTGTAGGCCTAGGGCATAAATCCAGCATCTTGATGTGTTAGCTGAAGCCTCTAATAGACAAGAAAAGCCGCTGATAAACACATGGGCAAAATATAAACATTGATAAGATAATAGTGCAAAAATGTTTAATGAAAATGTGACAGCATTCTGATATAAATGGTTAAATGTGCATTCAATGTGGACTCTTTTGATGAAAATGGTGGTGCTTATTCAAAATTAAATCAGATTCACATCACAATATTTAAATACAATTTTGGCATCTAGGTTGTGGAGTGGGAGACCACCATGCTTCAATTAGATAGTAAATGTCTACTTTATTGTAGTATATCTTCCATGAATGATGTCACATCCGCTCTTTGGAGCGGTAGGCGCAAAGTCGATGTAGGGTTTATGGATTGCTTATATGATCCCAATCAGTTACGGTTTAGTACACCACAAGCCTAGAGTATCAAAAAATATGTGCCGAAAGATTACAATCCAACAAATTTTGGGGTTCATAAATACCGACTTTGTCTCAATCAAACTAAAATGGCTTTAGCCTAGTCAAAAGGCTCCAAGGAAGACATTGTAGGTCCTTTTTTGCTATGGTTGCCACATCGCCGTAAAATGTGCCGATGATGTATTCTGCATTACGTGTAGAGATCCGTCCGAAATTGTGTCGCCACTTGCCCATGGGCAGCTGGAATCCTTGGTATGCAGGGGTTGGGGTCTGGTGGTGGTGGTGTCCACACATCACACCCATTACTGTGTGTCGGTTGGGCTATTGATGCAAAGACATTTACGCCCTGGTGCGCTATTGGTATTGGATGTCTTTTGGCCCTCGTGTGGGTCCGCAACTGCCGAGGTGCATGTCGGCAGCTTTGGGGAGGGTGGGGTAATTCCGACGTTGGGCCCGCGTGGCTTGGGCAGCATGGTTGGCCAGATCATCGGCTCGATGGTCGGGGGTGTTGCTTTAGAAATCTTGAGGTGCTGCATGAATTGGTGTTTGGCCCCGTGCCACTGCAGCTCCAACATTACTACGTGTGTCTGTGGGCCAAGGTTCCGGTTGGTTGCATGTGCCTTGTGTTTTTCCGGATGTGTGTTGCCAAGGATCATAAAGCACTGGCGGTGAAATGCGTGTGTTTGATTGTTGCACATCGTACTGTTGGTTTTTCAACACTGTCAAGCGCTACCCACGGCAATATCAAAATTGCAAAACCACTCGGTCCACATTTGGGCGCATGCACACACCATGTTTGCGGAGGTTTCCAAAGCCCGTGGGACAACACAACACAAAAAAAATGGGCAAATGGGCACAGCAAGCACATGTTTAATTCTTCCTCCTTGGTGGGTGCTATTGCTCCCTGTGGTGCCTAGGTCTACCAAAAAAATTGCACTGCACACACACTGTGTGGCAAGAGCATCCTCCGGGTCTGCCTTGGGGAGCTCAATGACCCTGCCAACACATACAACCCCCTTAAGACGTCCAACCTACAATACCTCCCCACCCAACATCATACTGGGTACCGCAAAATGCTGGGTTCCTGGAGCAAGCACTGCACACAACAGAACTACGGATCGCACACGGATCAGAGCCCCTGCTGTAGTGTGCTTCAACCCCTTGGTGGGGGGGTTGTGAGTTTCTAAAGCTGCAGAGCGCTTTTGAAGCACTGCCTCAAAAACAGAGGCACTGGTTATATCTCCTTTTCAGCAGACCCGTGCACTCTTACGGCCTCTTATGCATCCACACTTGCAGCTCATCCCTCTAGTGTTTTCTGAGCTCTTTGTGTGCACCTGATGCAATGCCATGTGACTGCACAGTGTGACACTACAACAGGTACAAAATATGTATGCATGCAAAAACAGCCATGAGCAATTTTTCATTACAAATTCACTTCAGATGCCCATAATGGTACAGATGGACTTGCATGGATTACACATCAATGAATTGGAGCCCATCACCATCCCCCATGCCAAGGCAAGCAGAAGAGGGCCCTTGCACAAAACCATGTAGGCTATCTCTTCTCCCATATTGGAGCAACGTTGGGTTGTAAGGGAAATGAGGCACCGGGGCACATAAAATGGTTAGAGCTCTCCCACAATCTGCAAACCTGACCAGGATATATCACAGGTGTTCCTAAACTCCCCACACCCTAATTAAGCAACTTCAAAGATTCTCAGCAGGTGGACATAGTGTACAACTGGGAAACCCCTGCGGTATGCCATCCACAAGCATGTGTAAAAGATGCATTCTGCAGGAGTGGCTGAGGAAGTAAGGGCTGGGACATGTAGGCCTCTGGAGGGACATGTAGGGGCAAGAGCACAGGCTGCAGAGCTTGGTCTTATGGGGGTCTGCACTGGCACAGTCTGGTGAAAAAACCTGAAATTCAGGGTCACGTAGCTTCACCCCAATCTGGGCCATCCACAGCTGACCTAGGCATTCCATAACAAACCCCTGCCAAACCAGCAGGCCATGCCCTGAAACACGTTCTCACCTCCTGGAGACTGCACGGGTGTCTAATTCAGAGGGCTTGTTGACATAACATCACTGGCCCTTGAAAGACCCACATCTTGTTCCAACCCAGGCCCCCCAATGCACGTATCCTCAGACAGCAGGCTCTGGAAGGTGCCCAAACCGCCGGCAAGGACGACAGATTGCACACCCACACAGTGCATCACCCCACAAGCTTTCTCCAACCTGGTTTTGAACACTGCTGCTTCCCCACAAACAAACAATGGTGGCTTCTTCTGGGGCCTGCACTGCACTTCCTTTACTACAACAAACTGGGGATGCCAAAGATACAACCACACATCACATTGCCCCCTTTCTTTCGTTCCGTGTGCCTTCCCTGTTTTTTTACAACACGCGAACCAGCATCAGCGACCTGGGGTGTGGAATGCCATGTTTGATTGGCTTTGTGTTTCTCGAACAGAGCTGTTCACTAAAACAACACAAAGAAGCCCTTTGCATGACACCCCTGAATCCTCCTACGGAGCCTGCATCCCTGCAGCAGCTCACAAGCTGAGCGACAAGCTCCTTGGAGACTGCACCCAGTTTCACAGGTCACCCACGACACCAATGTGAACACCACGCAAAGGAGCTCTGCTCTATACTATGCAAGGGCAAGGGTCAACCTCAGGTTGGCAATGCTAACGTTGCTTACTTTTTGTTTTGGTGGGAGGGGTGCCCAAAGAATCAGATGAGAGACACTATGGGCCCAGAGACATAATTGTACCTTCCCAGCAGACATAACCCTTAATGTGCTGCAGGAGGGGTAGGTGGCTCATAGGCCCGCAGCACCAGGTAGCAGAGACTGGGAGGCGCGTGCCAAAAAGCAGAGGCTGGAGATGAGGGGGCTGTCAGGACTGTACAGACCGAGGGAGCAGCGGCCAAGTGTACTGAGGGTATAAGGGCCATGCAGAATTAACCTAAACACCAGCCACTGCACACCCTAATTGAGGACGAGTGCCTGATATGACAAGCAAAGGTTGGGTCCCTACCGCCGCTTGAGCACCATCGGGGACCAAAGCAGGGAGAAACGGGAAAGAAAATCGAACCGTTGTCATGCCCATTTCCCCAGGCCTTCCAACTGTGGACTCCCAGGTCTGCAGGCTCACAACACCCCCGTTGGGGCCTGCAGGTTGGGCGGCTGCGGGCCACCCCGAACGCGGCGAGCACCCATCCCTGGGAAAGGGGGAGCTGCCCCCTTCCTCCGACACGGGGAGGGGGTTGGAGGGGGGCTTGAGACAGGAAATGCAGCAGACGGATATGGCACGGGCAACCCCGGGCGGTGGACGGGCACCGGGGCTGCAGAGCTGCAGAAAACAGGGTCAGACACACATTGCCCAGATCATGTGAAATCTGGGTGCAGGACAGAGACCCTCCAGTGAACTGGGCACAAGGAAGGTGTGTAAGGCAGTACAGGGTTGTGTTGTGGGCGGCTTGCGCTTAAAAATGGGGGGCTCGAGGGGAACATCCACAAGCATCCGCTTCCATGCAGCACCGCTGAGCTACCACATGAGAGGGCAGATTTTGTTGGCAATGGCGTGGCAGTTTCCCCATCAACGGGTCGCTGGACTGCGACGCCTTGATGGAAAAAGGATGATTCCTGAACACCTGCAACGCATGCGCCCACGTGGGACTGCCTTCTGGTTGCTTTTGGCGTCATGTCCTTCTATGTCTTGTTGCCGAGTGCAGCCCTCCTCGCTTTCCAGTGAGAACAGGAACGCATTACACTCTATTCCCTTGTCATGAATGGCAGTCCCATTTTCACATTTACTGGGCGTCCGGAGAATCTCACAGTTGTGTTGGGCGGGCGGCGCGGATTTGAGAGCAGGTTCGAAGCGGCCGCCGAGGCCTCATCAGGTGCACGGCCTATCCACAGAGTATGATACTTGCTACCTCAGTGGGCCATATGGTACCCATGCTCTAGAAGCGTGAGCGCCTGGAGCCTTGGTGTTGGATAGTGGCGTGTGCGCAGGGGGAAGGGTCTGAAGGAGGTGCTGGACCCCTCACCCTTGCTGGACAATTAAGCACAAGCCTTCGGTTGTAAGGAATAGATGTGAGGTTGTGTTGGGTGGCAATACAGAGGCTGCGAGTGGTTAGTTAAGGTTGGGTACATGGACATTCCTGAGGTTTGCCTGCAGGCCCATGGGGCCAGGTCAGCAGAAAGCTGCTGCAGCGTCACAAGAGTGCCCAGCAGGTGCGGGCAGCATGACACGGCCAATGCACCACCAGAGGCCAGAGAGCGGGGTCGGGAGGGTGAGTGTGCAGTGCATGAGTGGAAAGGGGGGGGGGGGGGCAACAGTGTGCGGACGAGGGACGGAGGGTTCTGCCGCAACCCCTGACTAACGGCGGAGAACGAGGGCGGCACATGCCAAGACCCTCGGAGGAGAGGTGATCCGAAAAAGCTTCCCAGCCCCACGCTCCCCAGGCAGGGAGGTGTGGGGGCGGAAGGCTGGTTAGCGGGGGCTTTCAATCAGAACCCCACAGCCCTGAGCTGACCTCTGAAGGTCAGCGCTGGAGATGGGGAAATCGCGCGGGGGAAGAAAGCAGTGCACTTACCCCGGGAAAGGCCTAAGGCAGCATGCCTTCATACCCCACAGAGCCTGCCACAAGGATGCAGGGCATGTCCTAACACCCTGACACCCTGCAGTGCGCTCCGTCAGCTTCCTTGCACTCCAATCTCACGCACTGAACCTTGCGGTGGCAGGACTCGATGATTGCAACGTTCACATTAAGAACGCCGGTAAAAAAAATGCATAACAAAGGGTGAACATGACATCAATTTAGATGTGCAGACTGGCTCAGAACTCAATCCCCGCAGACAACCTTGCCTTCAGGGGGGAGGTTCACCAGTTCTCATATTCATCGCTGGCAGGGCTGCGGGTCATGCCCTGCTGCCGCACATTGCCAAGGATTTTGGGGCCAACAGGCTCAGCATCATAGGCATCCACTCCTGTGTGGGAGATCAGCTCCTTTTGCCTCTTGCTCTGCAGAAAGCAACAAATCCAGCGCGGGTGGTACAGCGAAAGTTTGGCGTTGTTTTGGGCTTTCAATGCGCTAAATCCCTGGACCTCTCATCCAATCCTGGATCTCAGCCACTAGGGACCACGAAAACTGGGAGGAGAAGCAGCAGAATCATAACTTGCCCATTGACGATGAGGTGCCCATTCATGGGAGTGTTCCTAGAAATTGGAGTAAAGCCCCGGGGACCGCAGTTGCATCACAACATCCCTGTCACTGTCCCTGCCACTGTCACCCTCAAAAAAAAAGCCAAGTGTCACACTCCTTGTCCCGAAGACGGAATCCCCCCCCCCACACACACACTCAAACGCATCTAATGGCAAACTGGACCTGCACGCTCAGGAACCATATGTATGGAGGTGTAGGGGAAACTTGCCCATGGGCCCAGCGGGTGTGGTTGCTCTTGGGGCCTCCTTAGGGGGGCACATGCCATACAATGCACCTGAGGTGGTGGTGTTTGGACCACTTAAGCACTGCACACCCTTGAAAAACACTGAAAAAGCAGGCAAACAAATGAAACAGAGGCAAGCCACCCCTGCACCTCCCTTGAGCAGCCACAAACGCACACCATCTAACCTTGGACTTTCGAACGAAAACAGTGGCGGTAATCCACTAGCTCAAATCTTATGCCACTACACCAATCAATGGAACTCGGTTCTGAACCCACTTTTGAAATGTCTCTGACTGCTAGTCCAAACTCCCATGTATGGGAGCCGGGATTTCGATGCATGATAATGTCAACTGAACCGTACACTATAAACTCGAGGTTGGTAAATTGAAAATCTTGTATTGAATCAATGTAGCACTCGATTTTGGTCATTGAACAGTTCCTCCGAGTAATCAGATCTCCGGCAGTAGTATTGTTTGACAAAGAAAGAAGCAACAGATAAGGTTTCTCGACAGCAGCTTTTGGCAAGATCATGACATAAGAACCCCTGTTCTTTAAAGAGGGGGGTGAGCCACAAAAAAGAATAACATCCCCAGTGGGGAGGAGGGGGGGGGGGGAGACAGCCCCCCAGCAGGATATGCTGAGAGTGCATTGTCTTACTTTAGCACACCAACAGAATCCATTCCAGAAGCCCTTAGAATTCTCTGTCGTTTTGATTGAAATAGGCGTACTCTGCTCCACATGCTCATCACATGGTCTTTCTCCTCGTCTACCCAGCAAAATGTTGCCCCCCATGCATTCTGCCCTAGCGCCCCCCCCCCCCCTCAACTTACACTGCCCACCACAGCTGGCCCTTATTCCCGTCTGGCTCGCTGTCACAGAGGACACCCAAGCGTCTAGGACGGCGGGGTGTACCCTTTTGTACCCAGCTGGGACTCGAACTGGGAACCTCTTGGTCAAGCATCATCTGCTAAATCACGTGACCTCCCTCTGTCCCGTGAGGCCACCACGTCTCCTTGTACGCTGTCTAAAAAGTGAGGCTTGCAGCATCAACTGGGTGAAGGGAGGGAGAGAAATGGAGGGCAAATGCATGAAGGCTTAGGGTGAGAGGATGAAGCGCGACAGGCGAGAAACCCAGGGAAAAGGAAGTGAATGGAGGGTAAAGAGAGAGACATGGGGGGGTGAGACAAGAGAAAAGTGAAGGGCAGGAGGTGTGGGGCAGCGATCAAAGTGCATAGTCAGGGCCCCAGGCACCTTTTTGCTCTTGCGCTCCTTGTGAATGCCCTCACCATCACTGCTGAGCTGCTCGTACTCTGGACCAGCAGGCTTCTGGAGCAATGCCTTCTGCCTTTCACCACCACCAGCAATACCTCCAGTCAATCGCCTTAGCCGCTCATCAACACTTTCTGCCAATAGATGAGGATCAACAGTTCTTGGATGGTGTTGATCAGGACATCCCAGTGAAAATGCATGCTCCTCATTGCACTCTACCTCACGTTGTCTTGAGGTGACCACCTCTTCTTGGGTGCAAATTGCAGCGGAGTGTAAACTTGCAGCACATGCAACCCTTCACACCACAGCTCCAATGCTTCCCCCAAGCTTGAAACCCCAGATGTCTGACATGATAGCCCTCTTCTGGTTGCAACAGGCTTCATGAGGTTTTCCCCTGTAGAATCCTTTTGACTCTTTGGGCCCCTGGTCGGCTTGGCCCAGTTGTATATATTTCTCATTTGTTTCTCTTTTCAGCATGAATTGTTCGAATGCTGGCCTTTGCAGCAAACAAATCACTTGCCATATGATTTTTTGCACTCGCTAATACAATTGTAGGGTATTGTACAATATGTATCAACATAGGAGGTTAATGCAGTCTACCACGATTGCACCAAAAAAAGTGGTCCCTAGAAGACAACATGGATCAGGGAGGAAGCGACAGCAGAAAGAGTTGCATGTCCTGCACATAATCAAGAAAGCATGCTTGTAAATCAAATCAGCTGTGTTATCCCATTTCTGTGGCTGTCACCATAATGGAAGATCCAGTAGCATGCTCACTCAATGTCCCTTGCTAAATTGGGCACCACAGCTGACACAGGACTGGTAATCGTGTTTCATATCCCCTACCATATTGGGATCACATCTGTGTATGATGTATGTGAAGTAGAACGAGGGCGATCTTTCTCGGGGTTTTTAACAAAACAAAAAACCAAAACCAGCCCCTAAGAGCACTCTGGCCACAAATCACTCAAATATGCTGTGCCTGCCTTCATCAACTTCATTACCATCAATTCACAGCTGGGATACGCAGGGAAAAACGTAGCAGAGAAAGAGCAATCTCATTGATCACTTTCAATTGTAAACACCTGCATATGGGACTCTTGGGGGACCCCTTGGAATTATAGATAACCCACTGTTTTCTCGGCATCGGCAGAAACCCTCTTAACACCTTTCGCGCGCGCGCCCTCTCTCTCTCCGTCTCTCTCTCTCTCTCTCTCTCTCTCTCTCTCTCTCTCTCTCTCTCTCTCTCTCTCTCTCTCTGGATCGCCTGGTGCTTGTCTGTCGTGCGGATGGTTAAACCCGGACGTGTCGTTGGACACCAATGTCATACCGACATTCCACGCTGGCTCTGCTGGCTTATGGCTACTGTGTTGGCTGGCGCTCCCCTTCCTTTAATTGTGGAATTGTTTGCACATGTGGATGGTCCTGCTGACTTGCTAGCAAAGCAACCAGCAGATCCAGCTTGGTGAAGATCACGAACACCACATAGGTGATGGAGATCACCGAGCTCACATGGGCGATGGGAATGCAGACCACATACATCATAGCAATTCTGGAGATCACCCAAATCACGGGGAGTACGTTTAACGTTTATCATGGTAGAGATCACCCAGACTAACTGGATCATGGATACCATGAAGCTCACAGACAGCAAACATGTGGGTGTGCTCAGTGGTCTACATGATTTTGGCAATAGTTGAGATGTGCATGACCTCTTAATCCCAAAAAGATTCAACGACAGGTCATAGCAGGGAAGGGGCAAAACAGATGTGGGGAAAGGGATTGCTGAAGCACTGCTGAAAAAAGAACGTTTCTGATATCCACTGGGACCAGTAGTCAAATGGGACGGATTCATCACTGCTCGGAAGGCAATATTTTATTGCCAATGCCTTTGAGGTTTGCAGGGGTGACTACCTTTCTTAGGGCCTGACAAAGTACCATGCTGTTGAGGTGTGCAGGGTTTTTCATAGAAACGTGATTGGGCTGCCCCGGATGAAACGTGATTTAACGTGATTTAACGTGATTTGACGTGATTTAACGTGATTTTTAACGTGATTTCTGGGTTGCAATTCCATGCTGCTCTGTGGATTCTGGACATGGTAAACCCCTGTACACCAATCTCATTCATCATGTTGCTGCCACAGGTGGTGATTCAACCGGCGCACTTAGACCAGGCTGCTTGTTTAGTTTCCCTGCATTCAACTTGGCACATTTGTGACTGGCGGACGACAAATGGTTTTTGGCATGGCTCTTCTCCAGCCAAGACACGGAGCATTGGCATGACGTACACCACATAATTTCTTCACCCTTGGCAATGAAATCGTCAGGAAATTGCCGGGCACGCTTCACTGCGTTGAAAGTGCTGCCCCGCTTCCATACTCTGGCTGTTGCACTGTTGGTCTCTGGGTCATCAGGCATAATGAAAAGGAGCACAGACAAAGGGGCCTGACACGGAAATGGCGCGTGTTGTCATCCGCTGGACTTGATCTGGTCTTGATTACCTACAGAGAACACAGTGTCAGTTGACACCGTGTCTCACTTCTATGTTGCGCATTCACATGGCATACCAGGGAAGGACAGGCCCAAACCCAATGAAACGTGATTTAACGTGATTTAACGTGGTTTAACGTGATTTGGCAAATCGGCTCAAAACGTGGTAAAACGTGATTTAACGTGATTTAACGTGCCACGTTTCAGTGAAAAACCCTGAGGTGTGTTGCTTGCTGTTGAGGGGAATGTTGGCAAATCGAGGGGGGAAAAGGTCTGATAGATTGCTGAGCCCACGTCCTTAGCACGTCCGGCCATACCTTGGTCGCCATGGGACTCCCTTGTGCGTTGCAGTAGTTCCTTCTGGCGATCCCCTCCACTGGCCATGCGCGCCACCCGGGCATCCACATTGACACTGAATTCCTCTGCACCGAAGGCACATGATGGGAATGCTGTCTGGCAGCGTTCCCTCGCCCCCAAGCACCAAGGGTCCCCCGGAAAACAAAATTTGGCCCCGCAGGCATTGTTTAGGCAATTTCGTATGGCATTCGCAGTAAGAGTTCCGTTGGAACGTACAACAATATCATGAAAAGAGATCACCAACGCCACATGGATCGTGGGGATCATGGAGGTCACAGGTATACAGGTGGGTATCCTCCGTGACCTCCATCCCCAGAGCAAAACAAAGCAGGTTTTGCAGAAAAACGAATCCACAAGAGACCGTCGGGCAATGGGAGCCCCCGCCTGTGACTGTACCGCAAAACAGAGTGCCCAAGTGATGGTCTGTGCGCCAGCCCAGAACGCACACCTTTACTGTCGTACCCATCTTCGCGTCTCCTGTTCAACAGCTCCTTCTGCCGATCTCCCCCTCCCCCGATGCGGTTGGCTCTGGCTTGATAATCATCCACTGCAAGGCACGGGGCAGCGTTCAGCTGATCACACACATGCGCAGCAAGCAACCATGCCCAGTATTCCCTATTGGTTGCGCCACAGAATCGTGACCAGTCAGTCAGGGTAGCCAGTCAACAGTTGCCAGCCGGGAAACCCAGTCAATGGTGCCCAGTCAAGGGCAGCCAGTCAAATGTTCCACAAACCCCACAAAATTTGCATCCCCCAACTGCATCTGACTTCTGTGGTCGCTGCAGCCAATGCAAGACATGCCAACTCCCATTCTTTTGCAGCACCCCTCCTGCCCAGCCCAGCAATCTTCCCATAGAAACCAGCCCTCTGGGAAGGCAGAGTGAGCAGGTCATACCCATATCATCATCGCTGCGGCCACGAGGTTGTCCTGTAACACAACAGTGGAAGCATTGGATTGGAAAGGGAAAGGACGGTCCTTCTAGGCAATCTGCTCTACACCGCAGCATGCCCACAGACCCGGTATCAAGTGTACCGCACGTACACGCCAGGAACAGACATAAGCCCCCGTCCAGCCCTTCTCCTTGCCCGTCGATGACGAATCATGAATGACGAAGTTCGGCGGACGCAAGTAGGTCACAAAGCGCTCTACACATGCACGTCGTGGCAGGCATGTGTAGCAATGTTCAGCCGTTCCAAAGATTCCAATCGTAGTGTGTTGGCCGGCTTTGACTTTATGCTTTCAGCCTATTTTGTCAACAGTTCATGTCTGCATGGTACTGTACAGCATTAGGTGCTCCCGGGTTAGACAAGTCAGTGCTTGCACCTTGCTTAGAACCTAATGCCCATTGATCCGGTGCAGTAACTGGCTTAACGTCCCCTAGAGGAGGAGGTGCAGGGGAAAAGAAGCGGGGGGGGGGGGGGCGGGGGGGACCATCAAAGGCAGGTACTTAGCAAGTCTGGTGAGAACCAGAAGCAATCATAGAGAATCTTCGGACATTGGCAATCAGGCAACCGACCTACCAGGCAACCGGCATCCTGAGACAATGAACATAGTTGTGTCTGATAGGTAGCAAGGTGAACTTACTTGTGTGCTTGGCGTTACAAGCCCAAATCGATTGACAGTATTGGATGGCGTATCCATGGCGTGTAACATTCTTGTGTTTTCTTGAATACACTACGCCAGGCGTACCCCAGGAGTGTGGATGGCCCGACGGCGTGCCATCGCCCGGGGTGTGTATTGTGGGCATTGATTAACGGGTCAAAAATATTGACGTGTTTGCTGAGATGACTATGAGGTTTTCTCAATGTTTATTAGGAGATATCAGAAAGGTCTGTTTGCAAGAAGTATTTGACCGCATTTACAGTAGACAGGCCATTTTAGAGGTAGTATTCGTGATTATCGTCTTGCATTTCCATGATTGGTGCCCTGTAACGCGCTTGTTCGTGTTTTGTGGAGGAAGTCCTCTATTTGGCTGTGACGGCCGGTGGCAGTGGTGGGGGGGGGATATCCTGTGGCTCCATGACATACCCTATGACTACAAGGCATGTGGCAATGAGGCATATCCTGTGACCCCAGGTATGTCCAAGCTTCCCGGACAATGTGCACACCGTAGGCGCTGTTGCGGCTCTTCGGGTCCGCACTATTCCTTTGCCCTTTGTTGTTCAACAACATCTGCTGGCGGTTGGTCATGTCCTTTTGCCGCAGCATATTCTCAATCTCCGCCTTCTGCTGACTCACCTCATCTTGATTCCCCTTCTGGAACTGCTTGAGCTGCTGCTCCTTCAGGTGGTCCAGCTGCTCTTCAAGGTCACGGCATATCACAAGCTGCTGATCATACCTGCAGTATGAGATGATTTTGAGTTCTGTCATGGCCCCTAATCCGCCTTTCAATCCTACTCGTACACAGGGCTGTCCTTGACGGGATAAACAAAAATGTTGCTTGTAGCTCAAAGGACACGTACTGCTGTGCCCCGCTGCCGTCCCTACAGGGGGAGAATTTTGTGTGGCGACAATTCTGCGGCGGTAAATTTCGCAGCAGGAAATTTCACAGAGGTTGCTTAAAAAGCCAGGTGTGCTGCTGTGCGTGGATTGGTAGACCCAAAACTTTTTTTGGTCAATTTTGCGAAATGGCAAAAAAGAGTCTCAGGTGCCACTCAGTATGCAGGGGAAATTATCTTAAATGATGTCAGCAAAAGTAGATGGGCGCTGATCTGTGTCATTTCCCTGCCACCAGAATCCCTTTTTACGTTTCCCATCTCTGGCCTAGGCATCAGTAAATCATAGCAGCTCTTCAACAGGAATGCGGGGACATGTTTTTTTCAGTATCTCGTTTCACGGCAGAACATTTCTTGGGTACAACCTCCTCCTCCTTCGAGTGCTCAATCAGATGCTGCACTTGACTCTGCGGATCTGAATAGGTATAGGAAGCCCTGGGAAAAATGTGTTTTTGGCCCCTTTCGAACCCTATTTTGGTCCAAATTTTCAAGCTTTTTTAGAACCTTTGGGGGCCAAAACGGGTCATCATAAACTGAAAAAGGGCTAAAAACACTTGCCTTGGCAATCCGAATGAACACAGGATCATTTTCGGAGAAACTTCTGGACCCCATTTTGTTACCAAAATGACGCATTTTGAAGTCGTTTCAGATTATTTGGGGGGGGGGGCAGGCTCAAAATGGGCCAAAACCACGTCAGTTTCGATGTGGGCCACCGAAGATACATGGCAGTCGAACACAACAAGGGAAGGTAGGACTTGAAAGAGTAGGCATAACAAGTCACTTTCAAGGCCAGCGTTGATCCCCCTTCCAAAAAGGGGGGTCCTAGCCAGGTGAAAAGCTACTACATTGGCCCCAAAAATTTATTTTGTTGGTTCCCTCCTCCTCCTCCAAAAAAGTCGGAGGCACCCAAACCAGCCAAAAAAATGGTACTTTGGGGCAACTTTTTTCCAACATTGAAAGCTGGGTCCTCCACTTGTGGCACCCCTTCCTAGCTGCCCAGATTGCGAATCATTGTCATCGCAAGCCCCATGTGATGACCACCATCAACGTTGCTTTTGCGGACAAGTGCCATTGCCATGCCTCCACAGCGGCATAGGACAGGGCCATGAGTAGTAGAGCCAAACATGAATCAGGACCAAGGGCAAGTGTCATGCCTCTCACGGACTTTGTCCGTCTTCATCTTTTCCTTAACGAGCTTCTTATTGATCTTCTCACGCTCTTTCTGTTCTTTGTGCAGCGACTGTCGGTGTTTGGCGATGAGCTCCTCGATCTTGCGGTTGTTGTGCAGCGTCATCTTCTCCGCCTGCTCTCGCAGTTGCATGTGCAATTCCTCGTCCTGTTGCTTCAGTGCCTTCTGCGCATTCAGCAGCTGAAAGCACAAAGGTCGGGACTCAGGGTGCAAACTGGGTCTTGTGGGGCACAATGGGCTGCCAGGACCAGTAGCTGTCGGTCAACTGCCATTGGATAAGCCATTGTTGAACCAGCTGACGTCATCAATTGGACATCAACTGCGTTCACTTCCTGCCGAACGCCAAGGGGCCTTCATTACCGTGTGAGGAAAAATATCAGCTGCCTGGGGGGCAGTCCTGAAACTCGACAAGGGAACTGCCGCTTGAAAACCAAAGACCGATGTCAGTGAAGCCAAATGTCTTGGCATAAACATTGACTCACCATTGGCAAAACCCAACAACAGGTCCATTGGCACAAAAGGGGTAGCCCTTTGGCATCACTCACGCCACAAACAGACCCGATCTTCTAAGTCCTGCTCCTTCTGCTTCTTCTTTTCAAGCAAATCCTGTTGCGTCTGCAGGACCTTGCGGTTGTTCTCCAATGTGATGGCCTTCTCATTGAGCTTGGCCTGCATCCGCTGCATGTCCCGCGCATGCTTTTCTTTGAGCTGTGGAACGGCATGAGACCAGTGAGGACTTGAGCGTTTTCAGGGAGGCATGGATTGGTTGTACAATCGCAACTTTGGGCCTACCTCCAACAATCCTATGGGACCATTCTGCAAAGTAATGGGACACAATCTGTTTGGTTTTTTTTGGCACAAGGGAAAGCCTTGGCCCACAAAGTGACCCCTGCCTTTCCTCGGATTGGGTGCTTGAGATTGGTGGGAGGCCAATGGGGGGTATCCAGAAAGAGGGCTCCGCCATTGGTTAGGGGGTCCAAATAGAAGAAAAAACAGTGGCTACTATAGCCCAACCAAGTTTTGCCCACCACCCAAAGAGCCCTCTTTGGCTGATCACCTGCTGCCAATGGAAGTGCATATAAAGCCATGGGGAGTCATGTGGCACCAGTTACAGCCTCTTGGGGGTGCATTGCTCGGGACAAAGGTGGATTCACCGAAGGCATTTCTGAAAACCTTGCGACGGCTTTGGAATGGGTTTGGGTCATCATTTGATACGGGTACTCTAGAACCCATGAGGACCTACGTAGTGACTACTGGGCCCATGTAGATAGGGCAACGGGCCTCCTGACAGCCTTGAAATTGTCTGCAGGCTGTTTTGGGGAGCTGCTACACTCCAGGGTTTTGGGGGGCATCCATGGCCCTGGGTACATGAGCATGGTGGCCACTACTTGGACCCCCATGGGTGCTAGAGCACCCTGAGTTTCACCAAAAACAGAACATTTTTGGCAGAAATCAAATTTTCAAGAATTTTCAAGTGTTACCAGACCCCTCCTCGTGGTGCCTTGTGCAGAAGGCACCACAATTTTTTTGGTACCCCTGCTGCTTTGTACTGCGTTCCAAATGCCAATTCAACAGCACTCTCCAGTGGGACAGCATGCGACTATTTTCACCCCTTTTACAAAAAACTGCCTGAGATGCGTAGCACAGATACTTTGTGAATCCTTGCAGCAATCACAGCATCAAGTGGGAAGGACTCACAACTGCCATGTATCTTCTGGGGGACCTGCAGCACTGATTCCGCCCATTTTCCCCAGAACTCAGATGTTCCCCACCATGTCATTTTCTTTGGGGCCGTTTGGGCCCACTGAACTGGAGGTCATCATTAGCCATCATCCCATCCCCAATAAAACCCACTTTCACACCTATCCGACATCAAAACATGTCTACGAAAGACTATTGCAGACACAATGGGGAAAACAGTGTTTGGAATTAGTTGAGATTCAGCCTGTCTGATTTTTGGGATCCGCCATCATCATCATCCATCATCCAATGCCTAATCAGGGTGACCATTTCAGATTCGCATGCGAAAACTCACTTGCACACCAAATCGACATCAAAACACATCCACTCAGACACAACGGCATAAACGGTTTTTGACAATAATTCAGCTGAAAGATCTCTGAGTTTGGGATCATCCGAAATCATCATCCATCATCCAATCCCCAATCAGGGTCACAATTGAAGATTCTCAGGCCAAAACTCACTTTCACACCAAAACAACATCAACACAAGTCCACTAAAGACAACAGTGTAGGTGGGTTTTGATATTGGTTGAAATTCAGCATCGCTGATTTTGGATCAGCCGTCATCAACGAGTATGCCCACTGCAGACAGCCCAACACAGCGCGTTAAAAGGCCAGCGGGCACCAATAGGTGGGCCTACCACGTGCTACATGGCTCCCCATTGGTTTATTCATGCTCCCATTGTCACCAAATGATGACCCAAGTCTGACACAAGGGTCCCTGGCAGTTTCCAGGGGTTGCCGGAAAAGTACGTTTTTTCACTACAGGGGGGCCGATTTTGAGGGCCAATAAGCCCCACTAAGAGGGCCCAGGTGGTGCTACATGGCTCCCCATAGGTTTATAGATACTCCGCTTGTCACCAAACAACAACCCAACAAAAGCCCAAGGGTCCCTAGGGGTTGTTGAGGGTCGCCCAGGAATTGCCGTTGTTCAGCCAACCCATGCCAGCCTGGAAACAGCCAAATCCTCACCGGTGGAGCCCTTTTGGAGGGCTGATCTAGCACAATGGGAGATAGCACCTGGGACCCCCGTCATTGGTTAGGGGGTCCATGTGAAAGAAATAAGTGGAAAGATGAGGGTTTGAATGGACACACAGTGGCGGCGACAGGCCAACTAACTTTTGCCCAATTAAGTGCAACAAAGCCCAAAATGGCGCTTTTGAGGGCCAATAAGCCCCACTAATAGGGCCTGGTTGGTGCTGCATGGCTCCCTACGGGCTTATGGGTACTCGGATTGTCACCAAATGATCAAATGATCACCCAAACCCATCCCACAGGGGACGAAAAGAGTTGACCAAGGGAGTTGACCAGGGGTACCCAGAGTCCGGACCCAAGACCCCCAGCATTGGTTAGAGGGTCCATGGAAAAGGAAAAAATTGTTCAGGACCGGGGTTTAAATCGACACACAGCGTGAACAATACGCACCCCCCTCCCCCTCCCGCACCAAAAAGTGGCACCCGGGGACGGGGGTGGGAGGGGTCAAAATCAAAAAACACATTGGAGGATCATTTTGTCTGCCAAAAGGATGATTTTACAAGGGGTTGGACATCCCATATCACCCATCGGCTTTGGTTTGGTGCAATTCGTGCGGAGTGACATGTAATGGCACATGCCTGGTGCTCCAGCGCAGCATGATTCTTTTCATTGCCCTCGACGGCGCTAAGCTGCTTCTTCAAAGCTGCGATTGCTTCGTTGAGCTCGTCCTTCTCCCGCTCCTTTTGCTGCACCATCTCCCGTTGCTGATCCATCTGATGGCACAGCGCAATCTGCTCCTGGTTCAGCTTACTGGCCTTTTGCACCTCTGCCATAAGATCACTGCGGATGTGTTCCACCTCTTGCTCAAGTTCCTGCTTCTCATCGTACCTGAATGGAGGAGGGAGTGTGGCGGCGGGGGAGGGGTTGGGTTGGGTTGGGTTGGGTCAAGGCCTCATCCGGACACGCAGCCCCTCTGTCAGCGCTCAAATCAGCGACTAAGGGGCCGCACAACTCGCGGTTGTCCGGTCTCAAGGCCTACTGGACTGTTGACCGCCCCCGAACCCCGCGGTGGCAAACGCGGGAGGGAGATGCCGCCGTGTTGGTATGTGTGGCGCGCATGCGGGCAGGGGGAGCAGGCACGTTGGGACACGTGGCAGCGCCACGCCTGGCCCTGCATACTCCTGGGGGGCTCCTTGGCAGTTGCTGGTTGGCTTTGCTCCGGCGCTCGCTCCACCCCCCGGGTGTTGGCCTGCACTTCGGTGCTGCTGAGAGGGGGGGGGGGGGGTGGCCGTGGTGGTGGCAGGTCTGGGGTTCTGGGAGGGGGTGCTCGACTTACCTCTGCCTCCCTGGTGACGAGCAGGAACCGAGAATGCGGGGACCGGTTGTACGTTCAACTCGTCGGTGCTGCCGCGGGCGTGAGGGCCCATCGGTGGGCCACGCCTGCAGTGGTGTATAGCCACAGGGGGCCAACGTGATATGGTGTCATGGGATGTGGCAGGGCCAGGGTTGCTGCCCCTGGAGGCACGACCGTAAGCAAGGCCACGCCAGCCAAGGGACGGTAGGCTGACAACCAGCCAGTCGGGGGGGGGGGGGGTGCGCCCCCACAAAAAAATCTCTGATCGACAGAGCAGGACCCTGTTCCTCATAAATAGACAATGGAGAGGCCCAACAGTTTCTCTGCTGGTCAAATGGGAAGCAACGTTGGCGACGAGGTGGCCGCTATTCTTCACCCTCCCCATCCCCATCCCCGGGGCGGGCGACTACAACTGGTCCTGATGCGACAACCCCCCCCCCCCGCTATCTGCCAAAACTTGCGGGGGGGGGGGGGGGGGCGGCTGGAGGGTGGGGTGGGGGGGTATTGGCAGCTTGGCCGGGGGGGGGGGGGCTGCGCGCAACCCATTACTATCACATGCATATCTCAAGGGGGTGTCGGGGGGCATGGGGGTATAGAGGTAGGTATGCAATAATAGCGATATCTTGTCTTTGCCAGGAAGAAAGTCTTAAGGGTCTTAAGGACTAAAGGCATAGTACCCCTCTCAACTAAGCATGGGACAAAAAAATTGGCGCCGTTGGCGCCATGGCCCCCGCACCACTATCTTTCAAAACTCGGGGGGCCACAATGGGTCAGGTTTGCTTCACCGCAATTAGCTCCAACCGCGCCTGCCCCACGGTCTTCATTGCTCTCAGTTCAGTGTAACACATCATTGTCCTCTGTACTCGGGGGGGGGGGGGGGGGGCTGGGGGGTCTGTTAGTGATGGAGAGGGCAGAGTGGCCAGAAAGGCCAAGACCATGATAGAACCGTCAATACGTCTACGCGTTTGCTCAAGTTTGTTTTTGGGGGTTGCCATGACAGAGATACCAAACCTTGGCCACAACCCAGTGCACAATCAAAGACATTTGGATTACCAACATCCTGGGGGATGGGGACCCGGGGGGGGCGGCCGGGCCCGGTCCTTGTATGCGACAACCAGAAGTCCTAGACTGGGCAGCTCACTTCAGCACCGTTGGACACAATAAATATGGCAGTAATACTTCCTGGCAATACTGTGCGCAGGCAATGTGTGCGCCCAGGCACTGGGGTGCGGTGAACCTGTGAGTTTCTCTGCGTGCAGTTGTGGCTTGTAAGGGGATTGAAGAGGGGACCCACTCCTACCCACTGTCCCTGCCTCCGTTTCCCTAAACAGTGGACCTGGAAACCGAAGTGCCCCTACTCCCTCACCACTGGGAGTGCTGCGGGACCAGTGCACCTTGGGCAGGGGTTCCTCCATCGGTCAAATTGACTGGCTATTCCAGAAATCACGCATGAAACTGGAGGCCCTGTATCCCCTGTTTATCTTTTGGCATTAAACCAACCCCTTTGCTTTTGGTTGTAGTGCATTGCTTTCCCATGGTTTTGGAAGCTTTGAACCGCGTGCTTTGGATGCGTTGTGCAATTTTTTGGATGAAACGGACGAATACGGCGGTCAAATTCTGCAAATGCTTCGGGTAGGGTTGCTCAGTGCGTCTTGTGCCGCAGACTGACGGCGCGGAAACACAACTGGAAAATGGAGCACGCGCATGCCCCTCCCCTTCACTAATGGTGCTTGCTTGCCTGCCGATAGGAGCTCACGCACCGTAAGAAAAGCGCTGGCATCGGCAAGAATGCCCCCCAATAATCCTCAGGCCACAAGGGCTCCTAATCAATACAGTTCGCAGGCTGTCCCTTTGACAAGTCGCACGTGGGATGGAGCGCCTGCTTTTTTGCAGTGAGCCTGGGTGTGTGTGCCTGAGTGACTGGGACCAGCTGCGCACAACACCCTTGACGTTCAATCAAAATGGCACGTGCACTGCCCAATGAAGCTTGGACATGAGGCAAGTGCTAGTGCAATGGAGAAGAGGGCATGTGGGCGAACACCCTGCACCAGACTCCGCAATGCAACACACAACATACCACTCCTTCTGCTCACGCTCAAACTCCTTCTTAATCTGTTCCATCTTCGTCCCCATCTCATCCTTCTGTTGAGCCACATACTTGTGCTCCCGCTGGGTATGTTCCAGTTCATGGGCCAACCGTTGTAGCTCCATGGTAACCTGGCGCACAGAGCAGAGACTTGGGATGGCAACGAGGAAGAGGAAAAACGTTGGCAAAGGGCAGAATCACGTTCTGCAAAGTTTCCGACCATGAAAACTGTGGTCAGAAACAAACCAGAAAAACGACGGCCAGACTGGATCCGAGTGCTTAGACAAAGCAGTGCTTGCGCAGGGGGGGGGGGGGGTTGAAGCATAACACGACCGCTCTGGTGCGTGGAGTTTGGAACAGCGCTCTCCGCAACAGCAGCATTCTGCGCCAAACTCCCTTGGGCCAACCAAATCTGATCCAGATGAGTGTGGACCACCATGCGGAAAGAAAAAGGTGTTCATCAGTCAGTGGGTTTAACTACCTCATTCCAATGCCATGGATGTGACTTCAGCGATTGGTGAGCTGTCCATCTGGGGCCTGCCTCAAAAACGAGGCTGTTATGGGAGCCATGAGGACGTCCAGTTGCATCTGAAGCCACTCACATTCTTCAAGCATTTCGTGGACATGGCACTGTTCCCACACCTCGTCGGCGTCTGTTCGTGCCGCCTCCAATTCTTCTCGGTAAAGTGCTGCCTCATCGGCGAGGCGGTGCACCTCATCCTCCAGCCCTGCGGGATGGCTCATAGAAACGGGTGAGCCGGGCTTGCGCTTGGTCTTGCTCTTTGTCTTGGAAACCTTGCGAGTCACAGCCTTGCCTGTGACGGCAACAAGAGCACGAACGGTGAGCTCAGCAAAGGTGTAGAGGGAACCTTTGGTAGACTGACCCTGTGTAACACAGCCACCTACCAAGAGCCTTCAGGTGGAGTCCTGTTCGTGGGCAAAATTTTGGACAGGGAAAGTTTCGGCACCCACAACTCTTGGTGCCTTGTGGACGATCAATTGTGGGAAATTTCAGCGGACCTAAATTTTGGGGAATCCACCGCCAAATCAGCAGTCAAGAGTGGCAGCCATCGCTAGGGCTCCATAGACTCTGAGTGAGGAGAGCCAGGAGCCGTTGGGTGGTGCCTTTGCAGTCTAACAACAGTAGTATAACGACAATCCCCCATTGCTCAGGGATTGCACAGAACAACACAACAACACCGTACAATACGGTACCGTACCTCATTATTCGTTGGGTAGGATTGCCGTCCTACCCACGGGACCTTCAAAAAGCGATGTACACCACTAAAACGAGCGCTAGGCCCGACAGTGTCATGGCCCAGCGACAACTTTCGCCCCACATCAACCGCTACTTGGCTGAGCTTTGAGCGGGATCTTCAATGAGCAACAAACGACATTTGTATAGCGCCTTGTCTTGCATGATGCCTTGTCTGCACAATGTGGCGCTCGAAGCATGCTAGGTTTGATGGAACAACTTAGCGGAGTAGTGCACTTTGCAGTTTGTAGCGTCAGCTACAGGGCGGGCAAATCTTCGGCGAAACGGGCGCTGGGTCCGAATTATCACAGCCCGGCGACAAGTTTCGCCCCACACCAACCGCTACCTCATGCCGGGGCCGAGAGGCAGGGGTGATGTAGCCATGTTGGTCCTCACTATGGGAACCCCGAGACAGAAGGGGGTGCCGTAGCCATATCGATCATGGGACCCGAGAAGGCAGGAGGCCAGAAAACCACTTCTGATTTTGTCTCCCTTGCTGGGGGACCCCGAGAAGGCGCTACAAAAATGTGGTTTGTTGCTCATTGAAGATCCCTCCTTCTCCGGGTCCCATGGTGGGGATTGATCAGTATGACTACATAATCCCCACCTTCTCAGTGATACCCAACAAGGGGACAAAATCAGAAAAGGCTGCACAAACCCTGCCTTCTTGGGGGCCAGGGAAAATGCCCAAAAACACTGAGCATTTTTTTTGAATATAAACACATGGGGCGACCTGTTTTACCAGCCCCTTCAAATGGGGCACCAAAATTTTCTGGCACCTGCGGTCGGGATCTTTTAAACATTTTGGCCCCCAAGAGCGGGTGGGGTGGGGGGGGGGGGGGGTAAGGGACTGCACCTAAGTGCCCCCGTGGCCCACACCATGGTGCACCAGCATACTGCATGCCAATTGCCACAGCATCCCAGTGTTTGAGGTTTTCGACAGGTGCTTCCCTCTTCCTCCCTGGCCCCCCTCCGGTGCTGTGCTGTCGGGCTCTGCTGTCGTTTTCGCTTTGCTGCTTGTGTTTGTTTTTTCTCACTTCCTTTAAAAACCACTGCTAAAGCCTTAAAATGTTTTTCCATTTTTTAAAATAACATAAAATTATACACAACCCAACACACGCGCGAGTGCTGGAGCTGTGTGAAGCATGGCACCACCGTGGTGGAGGGGTAATCCACAAGGGCAAGCAAGAAAGTTGGCATGCACCTGGTACCAAATCACCAGTCAGGTATTTCAGGCAGGTATTTGGGGTGCAGTATGATGCTGTGGTGTGGGTTGGGGTGCAGTATTGTCTACCCCACCATTGTGTTGAAGTCACTCACCCAGCTCCCTCCCTCCATCCCTCCCTCCCTCCCTCCGTCAAGGTGCAAGAGCTCAGTTTCACCTGCTGCCTCCTGATGTTCCTCCAGCAGATCGGCTGCTGCTGCCTCGGAAGCATCAGCCGCATGGGTTTCACTGTCAATGGATTTCTTCTTCTTGCGGGGTTTGGGAGCCGCTGGGGCCGCTCTTGCAGCTGCTTGATTCTCCTGCGAATGCCAATGTGTTGGGATAGGATGGGCGACGGTGTGCAGTATCACGGCGTAAGTGCTGATACTTGACATGATTTGGTTCCAACCCCGCCTCCCAAAAAAACGCAAAGTGCAACCTTCACAGCAGTGGGTCTCCCTGACCGTTGACACTGTTGTGTGCTGCAGACACCAAAACATTGAGGCCTCCCTGGCCTCTTGCCCTGCATAGACGAAGTGATGTGCACTGTTGCAAGCAGCATTAGTCCGGGAATACAAAGGTCTGATCATCTGGTTTGTCCAGCTGCTCCACAATGAGCAGGCAACAAATTTAACACTTGCAGAGCTCGCTGGCACAAAATTGCCTTACCCCAGACGGTCGTCTGCAAGCCCCAACCACCGTCTATTGCCCTCCAATGCAAAACATCTTGGGCTTCCCGAGCAGATTGGGGTGGGGGGTGCACAGTGTGCCCATTGATACTTTCGGGAGTACACACTGGACTGGGTTTTCAGGAGAAAATTGTCAACATCACTGGTCCCAAGCCACTGGGAAAAAGGTGTTTTGGTTGGTGAGAGTGGGATAGTTGTGCCTCTGTTCAAAGTGCTGCCTCTGCCCCTTGCATTCCTCCCGTGAAGGTGCTGGCATACTTCACATTGAGCTTCTGCTTCAACAGTGAAGCAGGGCCACCTGTAAGAGCTGCCTGCCCCCCCCCAAAAGGGCCTCTGGTTTAACTGAAACTTTTTTGTGCCAGAACCTGTGGAGATGGGCCGCAGCGGTGCATGCTGCTAACCCCTGGACGGTTCCCGGCACATGGTGCGAACTCCTGGAGGGTTCTTGGCACGTGCTACTGACTTGGTAGTGCAAAACCGTGCGCCCCCATAGAGGACCCATGGCGATCCTTGAACCCCAGAGACCCAAGACCCCCCAAAAAACGAATTAAAAGCTTGTTGTTTGACACAAAGCAAACCACAATGCGCTGATTTCAGCATATTTTTAGATCGCTGAGAACCCCAGGAGCCAAATTGAATTTATGTTTGTGGTGTTTATTGTTCGTTCACTTGTGATTGTTGGCAAGTGATATCCCTGGTCCTTTGGGGGTTGAGAGGGTTGACAGGGGAGGTCACTTTGTATAAGGAGCCGTTTTGATGGCCGGGTGACATGCCTCTTAGCCCTAACTAAGCCTTTTTGTTCTCTTTCATTCCAGTAGATGCCAAAAACTTTCGTGCCCCCTCAACGCCGATTTCGGCCTACTGTGTCCGGACCGTCTGCTTGAAAACACCCAAATTTTTCCGGCTTGCTTCGTATTGAAGGGTAAAGCTAAATTTTTGTAAAACAATTTTCGTTTCAGTGCTGTGTGTCTCACAAGGACAAATGATTTTCAGGCTCACAACTCCGTGCGTACGCTAGAGGGCTGGGGGTGGGGGGGCTCTCTCAAAACTTCCTGGCTTTAGAGAACAAATAATTGCAAAGTGGAACCCTTTCATTGCCATGGATTCAAAAAACAAAAGATCCATTCAGATCATCAGAGTGACCCGCTGATGCCAATCGTTTCCACCCGGGAAGTCGTTTTTCATCCTTGAATGCACTGGAAAAAGCGAACTGCACAATCAAATGCCCGTATGAATCAGCAAGAATGTGGCAGCCCGGTTTTCAACAATGCCTGCTCAAGCTACCCACTAGCGCCCTCCATTTACCCAACCTCTCTTTGTGGTGAGCAAGGAACGCATGCAAAAACGACACAGGGAGCAGCACAATTGTCGCATTCTCCATCTCTTGATGCGCACAAGGATTGGGGTCGTACCGTCTCTGGCGCTGAGGCTTCGTCCTCCTCCACTTCCTCTTCCTCCGCCTGCTCCTCCTGCGTCCTCGCAATTTTCTGTGCCTTGGGCTTCTTTTCCTTGGGTTTCTGGTTGCAGTGGCAAAGCGGTCACACAAAGGCAGCATTGTTGTGGCGCGGCGTGTCCTGCCAAGGCCCCAAACCTTTCACTGTGAGCTGCCTCAGAGGAATTCCTATCGCCATCATCATCTGCGTGAAAACCCTTCAACCAAAGAGCCTCAACACCAAACGTGACAACCAATAAATTGAAAAATGTCAACTGCAACCTAAAATGTTGTGCTCTCGGCCGAAATACCACTGATGTTAAATTTGAGGACCAGGAAGGAACCGAGGAGGACTAGAATGTCTGCTCACAGTGATCAACGGTGAGGGATTCGTGGGTGGGGTTTCGGGGCTGAGCCCTACGCGAAGGCCACCGGGGGACTTGGGGGCAGGGACCCTAACGAAGCACCCAACTAAATCACCGAAGCAATGACATCAGCTGAATGATCCAACCTTTAACAAACTCTCAAGCATTCTCGAATGAGAGTGCTGCGTGTGTGCATAGGGCCACATGGCGCTACACTGCATGTGCCAACTGCAATGACAATGCTGCACAGACTATCGAAAAGGAATACAGTGCCGCCCCACGGACCACCATGATGCACAGCCTCACACCTTTTCCTTGGGGGCCTTCACCTTCATTGGTTTGGCGACCTGCTGCTTCGCTGGCTCAGGCTCCTCCTCTTCCTCCTCCTCCTCCTCCTCGATCTCCTCAACCTCCTCCTCGACCTCCTCCTCCTCCTCCTCTTCCTCCTCTTCCTCCTCCTCCTCCTCCTTCTCGGCTTCTGCGGGAGGTGGTCTCTCAGGCTTGGGCTTCTTCACAATTTTCTTCACAATCTTCTTTACAATTTTCTTCTTTGGAGACTTCTTCTTTGGAGGCTTTGGAGGCTTTGGAGGCTTTTCCACAGCCTTCACAGTAGGACGGGCACACTTGAAGCGGGCATTGGAGGCAATTTAACACCGGCACACCAAACAGAAAAAGCACAGGCAGGGGGTATCAGGTCCTGCCACTTGCCCAGGCCAATGCCTTTTCAGCTCCATATGGGTATGTCACTGCGGGGAACCCACCAGGCCTTTGCTTAGGGATACTGGGGGGGGGGGGGGTGTCAAATTGGCCCTCCCAGGATTTTGGCTAACCCACCCACCCACCCTCAGACCCACCCACCCACCTGCCGGATACCCTGAGGGGGGGGTCACGGAGCAATTTTCGAAAAAAAATTCACTTCAGTCTGTACATGATCCTTGAGCATATGTCAGGCATTGTCAGTGACCCAGTGGTTAAAGTAGTGGTCTGGCAGTTGAAAGATGTGGGTTCAACCCCCCACTGTGCACATTTTTAGCACCTGCCTGGAGTGGTCAACCTGATAGAACACTTGTTTTTTCATAAATTGTTTGTTTGGGCGTTGTTTGTGTGTTTTTTGGCGGTCTACTAAGCTCAGCAACCCACCCACCCACCCAAAAAAGCGGTACCTGCATTTTCCCCACAATTGGGGAAAACCCAGACAAACCCACCCACCCACCGTCAGACCCCCCCCAAAAAGTATAGTGTCAACCAGCCACTCAGCAAACGCCTGGAACCCACTTTGACCCATAATTTCAAAATCCCCTTTTTCCTACGTTCTTCACCAGAGCCGATTCCAACCAGCTCAATTCCGGTCGAAAAGAAACATTTTTGCGCGTTGCGCCATGTGCAAAATCATCATTTCTATGCTGCATCATGCCAAAATCAGGTGCTGCCACTTGGCCAGCCCACAGCCACTTTCAGCACTTTCAGCCTCATACAGGTATGTCACTGTGGGGCCCTCCCCTCTCTCCAGCCGCCCCCACCCAAAAAGTGTCCAGAGCCTTCTTACACTGCTCAATCAGGTTGCATTCCTCCTCCACCCTGGTATGAGGCCCTGAACAGCGACCTGTTGCTGTCCTCCAGTTCATGGTTCACGAGTGTTGCCCAGCAGTTTTCCTGCGGGGACGTCTGCTGCCCTACACTTTCAGCCGCCAATATGCTCGGGTATTGGGATTAGGCTTTCCTGCAGTGCTGTCCCCACAGGTAATGGTGTTGCCTTGCTGCGAGTCCCTGTGGCCTGTGGGTTCTCCCCTCCCCCTTCCTTGAGGTGGCGGGGAAAACATCTTGCCCAACTTGCAGCAAAGGTCGATGTGAAGAGATTTGGGGGTATTAGCGGCGGTCACGACACAAAGCACAGTGGTGTATATCACCACTTTGGGCGGGTGTCCGATGGCACACCTCGTCTTTAACCATTTACACTTGCACCAGGCGGCAAAGAAATCTGGGGCCCAGTGTCGGTGCTGCTGCCACAATATGCGTCCACACAGACACAGTACGCATACACACGTCAACACAGCTGACATCCATGCAATGCACGACTACATAGCAGACGCCTATACAGCACACATGCAGTGCAGGCGTGCATTGTGGAAACCTGTGGTACCTGGGGTAGCATAGCCGGCGACGCGCAGCAGAAAAATTAGTCACCAGCCCTTGCACTGGCGGGCGCATTGAGTTTGGCGACCCACAAACCACTTGCATTTGCCCTCTGATCGCCGATCCGATTCCCCCACCCTGTGATTGACACGAATTACGTGCTTCCATGTTTCGAGTGACCAAATTTCCCATATCCAGATCACCCTCCTCCATATGAAAACATGTGGGGCCAGAAATGGACATCATTAATGAGAGAGTAAGAACCTGCACTGCCTCCTCTTCCTCCTCCTCTTCCTCCTCGACCTCCTCCTCTTCCTCCTCCTCTTCCTCTTCCTCTTCCTCCTCTTCCTCATCTTCGTCTTCTGCTTCTTGGGACTCCACCACTTGTTGCCGGTTGGGTTGCTGCACGACAACTTTCTTCTTCCGACTCTTTGCAGCACTTTCTTTCTGCAAACTGCCAATCCTGTGACAAATGATGGTGGAAATGTGATTTCCAACAATAGCCTCAGCACGTCAAGTGGACCCCTATCACACAGACAACGTGCCTCCGTGAAAATCTACGTCACTTAGTTCTGGCCTTTTGGCTTCATGGTTCAACCCCCATGCCGGCGCCGCAATGCTCAACAGGACCATAAAGTTTGGAGAGACTCACCACCACGTCTGATGTGGAAAATGTATCACAGCACCAGGGGGTTCGGGATCACTAAATGTTACCCATCGATGGTGCGCAAAGTAAGGGTGCGAGGGGGTGGGGGGAAGCTGAGCTGCTAATGTAAACCATGATGACAGGGGATTGATTTGCGCCTGCACCAGGTCTCTTCGCACTTCCTTCTTTGGGGGCATGCAACCAGATAGTCCGTTTGCCACAATGGTATACCAAGCTGCTGTTCTGCCTCAACCGCTTCTCTGTGGTGGCGGGTGGTGGCACTCTCCCACCCCGGCACTACCTCCCCCCCCCTGTATAAGCTACGCCAAAGTACCAAATTAATACGGTCCCTACGCCTACTGTAGCTTGGACATGGGCGTAGCTTGCGCGCGACACATACAACCACTGACACACACGTAAATGAGCGCATAGTATCAGTGCACCTCAATCTCCACCATGTTCCCAAAGGCGTGCAAACGCAAGAAAATGTTTGAAACATGGAAATTCAGGTTCACACCCATGTTTTCACAAGCAATGAAGCATGAGAAGCCTACAAATGTTCAGCTTGGAAACCATTCTTGCGATCATACACCATGCGGAACATCTGCACATGCTCACCACTTGAAGATGCCTTTGAAGATGTCTTTGCCTGAGGTTTAGGGGCTGGTTTGGGATGAGGCAACTTCAAGTCCTTGGGAATGAAATTGCCTTGCACGTGGTCTCCTGTAAAATACAACTTCCCATCAAAGACATGGGCCATTCCCCACACCCCACACACCTCGTGGCTGCACTACATTTGGTACCGAATTAAAATCAGGTACCAAATTAATACGGTCCCTACGCCCTACTGCAGCTTGGCCAAGGGCGTAGCTTATACAAGGGGGGGGGGGGGTACTACCACCACCACATACATCCGCCAAACACACATACACAGCCCTGCATTCCGCTCACCAGAGCACCCCAGACACACCCCAGAAAAGCACCTCTTATCAGCACCTACCCTCTGCACACACTTGCTGGCCAAGGACTGTTTCTCGCTGTTGAAGGCAGTGCGCATCTGCTCCATCTGCTCCCGCATTGCAGCCACTTCTGCCTCTTTGGCTTGCAGGTCTGCCAATTTTGCAGCTGCCTCTGGGCTAGCATCATCCTGCCCTTGTGCCGCCTCCCCAGTGGCTCCTGCCTCCTGGGCTTTCTGTGCAAGCGACAACTTCTCTTGCTCGAGAGCGTGCAGCTGGTTTGCCATCTCCGTCTTCGTGGCATCATACTGTGCCTTCGCCGCCCTAACAAACGGAAGGGGGAGAAAGCATCAAAAGAATGTCTCAACCTACCAGAGGCAGCAGCTATCAGAAGACTTGGGCTCGTGGATGCAACCCTGCTGCCATTGTGAGCAGTGGGGGAAAAATTCCACTGACATCCACAGAACCGCATCCCACTCCCCATTCCTGCACCCGAAACCCAAGCCCCCCCAAACAGCCATTGACAAAAGCCGGTTACACGAAAAACATGGCACTGGACACCGGTTGTATGACGTTTGGCGGCGCCTATTGGCCTCTCCCCACTGCTCATTCTGACCCTCTGGGGGTCCGAACATGTTTTGGTTGTGTCAACGGAGCCCCTGGATGACTTGTTCTGTTTGACTACTCCAGGGTCGGCTGTCCCAGGTTAGGGTTGGGGCAACAGACGGGCTGTTGCCCGTGCTGTTGACCAGGTGCATCCAGATGCACACTCCGAGTCCATGCTGGGTTTGCCGACTGGGGGGGGTGGGGCTTGGCCAGGCTTCCAAGGTGGGGCGTTGACAGGGCTTGCGCAGAAATCTGGGCAAGCTGTTTGATTCCTATGTATGCACACACAATCCCCATGTATACACACATACCTCCATACAGGCACAAATATTCTGCCACGACATGCTCCGATGTGTGCACCGAAACCTTCCTTGGGGCTTCCTCACTCGTTTCACTTGCTCAAGAGGCCCACTCGCTCACTGCCCCCGCTTTGTTTTCCACTGTGTTTGCTGTCTCAAATTGATCCTGTCGCTGATGCCATTTTTCCTTTCCTCCATTGTGCTCTTTGGTAGCCATGCGCGGCAGTCCCCTTGCGCGGCTGTCTGCTGCCCTTGACCCTCAGCTGCCATTATGCTTTGGGTTTGGGAGGGGGATCCAGGCTTTCCCTTTTCCCGTTTTTCCTTGATCCCCGGTGGCCCCTCCCTTGTTGGCATAAAGCTGCTTGGTCCACCCCAATGCATGTTGGGGTTACCTGATGAGGGGTCCCATGGTGGAAGTGGGGCACCTGCAACTGTGAGCACCATGACTAGGCAGGGGATTTTTCCCACAGCCTCACTCACTAGTGACACTGCAACAGTGAAGAGCTCCAGAACTGCGCATGTTTCTGGATTAACTGTCCACAGCACCTGTCCTGTTTCCAAAAGGACGGGAGTGGGAATAAAGAGAAAGCAGGTGGTAGTGGGGGTTATTTCATCCAGGTGGGGTGGTCGAAGGCAAACAACCTAATACCGAGGCCTTGTGCCAAACCCCCCTGCCCCCCACCTGTCTAGTTTTGCTGTATGCACTGTATTCACGCATTCACAGTGCTTTAAATAGGGGAGGACGGGTACCCCATATGGCACACAGGCTGGTAACCTCCAGCCGGTAACCCTCAAAGTTCATGCCATAATCAATGGTGATGGCGTATACATGACTTCCCCCATTGATCTAGCTAACAAGCAAGCCAACAAGCAACAAGCAACAAGCTTGCCTTCCCCATCACATGTACACCACACATACCTCAGGTATACTCACATGGCTACCCTTATGTGCCCAAAACGTAGCCTCAAGCACACCTCGACTTCTAACACCCTGTGTGCAACCAGGAACAAAAAGTGGGAGGTTGCAGGTGGATTATGTGCCCTCGCATATGATTTTCAGCCACGTAGCCGAAAATATGCCGTGTTGTTGGTTTGGGGCAGTCTGCGGCCCATCTGGGGGTTTTAGTGCCCTTTTTTGTGGCTTTGAGTTTTTGGCACAACTTGGATTTGGCAATGCCAGCCCCTAGGCTCTAGGCTCGAGGTTGGCCAGAGTAGAGTGGAGCCCAAAGCGTTGGGAAGTGGTAATGGCCAAAATGGAATGATGGCGTGCTTGCTTGCAAGTGGGACAATTTAAGCATATTGGGTGCAGTGTGTATGCACATAAGAGGATTGCTGCCTATGGAGCCCGCGCTGTGCTGGACTGAGCGCAGCAAGCCAGTAAGCCTCTGGAGCGAGCAAAGGCAGATTGGAAGACCCAAGGAAAGCACGAATGCACACATGGGGGCCTCCTCAATCTTGCGGGAGGGGGCACTCCATCACTCTCTGAATTCATTGAGTAACAAAAAAAAAAGGTGCAATCCTGGAGCCAAAAACAGCTTGAAACAGCTTGCGCAAGTTTCTGGGCAGATCCTGTCTTGGGCCCAACTTGGCGGCCTTGGAGGAATCCTTGCACAACGCACGCACTCCGCAGTACTTTTAAACTAGATCCCCCCTGAAAAGCCCCCGGGCACGTCCCTTCCAAACGGTCTTAAAATTAGGCGACCCCTACTACCCTAGCCTTGGGGGTGAAAGTAGCTGAGGGGTGTAACAAATGCCATCTGACATGGAAAATCTTTTTTCATTTTCTTTCACTGAAAAATGTTGCATCCAAATTTAAAGAGTTTTACTCTACTGAAACTTGTGTGTGCTGGAATTCCTTGTACGTTAACATTGTGTACCGACACAATAACACACAATCATGTTAAACATCCGAAATCAACATCACACGTGAGATATCTAACATGTCACGTACTCTTCATCTTCTCTTTAGAAACCCTGTTTGCTGATCACTGAAGGGACCAACGGAATATGTGTCAATATGGCTACATAACCCCTGCCTTCTCGGCGTCCCTATGGTGGGGAGGAATCAACCTAGAAAAGAGTGGATGTGGTGGAAATGAGCACAAAATGTGTGAAAAAGGGTGGAAATGGGTGAAACGGGGTGAAAATGCCATATCCTCAATGTGGAAGAAGCATCAAAACCTACTATCAAACAACAATGATGCCCAGAGTATCACAAAGTATGGGTTTCTAGTACAGCCACATGCCCAAATAGTCACACTGCGCGCGCACTGTGCGCACACTACGCTGAAGGGCCCCCCCCATTGTGCAGCCTCCCCACTGTCTAGTTTGGCCCAAAAACCTTTTTCATTGTGTTTGCGGTAGGAGGGCGGGTACCCCAAGTGGCCCACGGGCTGGTAGCCTCGAGCTGGTAACCTCAATTTCTGTACCATAACTAACAGTTATGCCATATATACATAGCCCCTGCTCTAGCCCTAGAGGTGGGGGATCAAAGTGGCTGCATGACCCGTATTGCTGTGTTCAAAGTGGTGAGCAATGATGTGGCTGTAAGCAGCTGTGGACAAAAGTATGCTTCAGGCACCTTTGGTGCCTGTGGACAAGTCAGCTGGCTGAGCCTAGGACCTTTGGCAACTGTCTGTGGCTGGAGGCCCCCTTGGGTTGGAGGGGGGGGGGGGTACTCGGGGCTGAATTAGAAAGGGGTGTTTGGGGGGGGGGTTTCGGCGGGGGGGGGGGTCCAGGACGGGGGGGGGGACGGGGGCACCATTGACATTGCGACAACAAACACCCAAAACCCTGGGTTGGTAAAACACTTGGGCAAAACTGCTTGACATGATGAATGACACACAATCCATGTGACAGTACTCCATGTTGACAGTACTAGGGTCAGGAAATGTTCACAGCTAGTGTGAGTTGGAGTCAGAATCAGAGGAAGGTCGATTCCGGATCGGAGCTCATATCAGAGCCTTGGACACCATAAGTACCTTTATCAGCGGAATGGTCTTCAGGAGCATCATCATCAACATCATCACCATCAGTCTCAACAAGGCCACCATCACGACGCCTACGCTTCCCCTTGTCTGCCCTCTCACCACGCAAAGCACGGACCCGCCTCTTCTTCCTATACACCTCAACCACCGGGTCAAAGCCATACTCAGTGAAAGGCAAGCTGTCCCGTGCCACAATCAGCAACTTCTCAAGCATATCCATTTCTAGGGACCTGCGATCTGCCCGGTTGATGCAATTAAGCAAAGAGAAAAGACGTTCCACATCAACACTTGTGGGACCGAGTGCAAGTGCGCAATTTAAAATAATGTGGAAGCGAGGGAACTTCTGTCGGGCCTTGATAATGGGTCGCCAAAAATCCAACACACAATTTTTCTTCATGTCCATTTTCAGCAAACCACGTGTAAGAACAAATTTCTGGACCTCGTGCCATTCTGCCTCAACACCTTCACATGCATCATTCCACTTGTGAACATCCACCAAAACTCAGTTTTGGGACAACACAATGTCTCCGGGGGGTGCGCTGCTTGTGCCCCTAACTGTCCACGGCAACTGCATATTGTTCATTGCCTTTGTGTCCCCACTATTGGCAGCACGTAGAAACTCATATTGCTCAGCAACTGAGGAGCGCTTCTTGAAGACACTCCCAAGCTTCAAACCCTCTATCCATTGACTGTGGGACGTGGTGGCCTGCAACATAGCAGTTGCTTGGATAGCACGGGCTATCACATAAAAATCCGGGGCTGCATCTTGGGACAGGGTGGCAGATAGCTGCGACATGCTACTGCCCAACGACACAGGCGAGGGTGTGTCCGTGCCCCGCTGGGGCGTGGTGAACCCAGTGGTTTGCAATTTGACATTAACCTTCAAAAACTTTTCCATGGGTGCCTGAAAGGAATGGGAAAATGAAGCAACAACCCAGGGCCCCCCACAGAAGTTGGTCTTTGACCCTCAATGGATGAGATGAACCTGCAGTACCTCGAAAAATTGAAAAAAATTCGTCAACACGTTTCCTGAATTTTTCGGAGCTTGAAGGGGGTGTTGTGGGGGGGGGGGGGGGTCCAAGGGGGGGGGGGATTACAACACCATTGACAAAACCAATACTCTAATTCAGGCATGGGGATACTTTGCGTCCTTGCTGCGTCCGCATAGCTGGCCCCTCCATGAGCTGCGGTGTGAATCATCAGGATGTGGTCAGAGTGGAGTTGGAACGTGGGAGACGGATGCTGTGAGCCAGGTGCCGTGGATTTTCTTTCATGGTGGGTTGGTTGTATGCACATGGTGCTGCCAATGGAGCATTTGGTCATGACTGACCACTTTTGAAACGGCGCCCCCTGAGCTTGCGCCAAATGGGTCCCTATCCACATATCATGTTCCCCCACCTGATTCTACACCTGAGGCTGTGCAAGCATCAGTGCAACATACTTCAACTCATTCTCCATGCGCTGCACTTCCTCATTCTTCTCAGCCGCTGGAGGGCTATGGGCCTCCTGAGGGAGGGATTGCGACTGGCTGGGGTGGGGAGAAAGGTTGCTTGCAGCAGGTCACATGCACCGGTGTCAAAAGAAATTTCCCAAATACAAATAAATCTGAGCTGTCGTTGATTCAGAAGAAAAAGGAGCCCAGTACTGTGTATTCCAACTTGAAACCTACAGGAAACATATCTCAGTAGGTGGCTGACGATCTTTGACCCAAATGTAGCAACTTGTTGAGTGTGGCTGCCATGTAGCGGTTCATGGTTCATAGCAATTGATAGCAGATGATTGTTTGACAGCAGTTGACAGTGGCTAATGCTGTCTCACCAAATTGAGAGTACGTTGGCCAACCGCCCCAGGGCGAATATTCTTGATGCACAGAAAATGGCAGGCGGCTGATGCCTCAGGAAAGGGTTCGGGATGATGCTAAGAAATTAGGTGTGTTGGTTCCCAACGCACAGCCAATGTCAGCAGCCCTTAGACACAGTAGCGTTATACGAACGACATTTGGGTTAGGCCTTGGGGAAGCTCTGCAGTGGTGCACAGGGAGGGTGAGCCATGAATGCATGGAAGGTTCCATGAAGGTTGATTGGCTACCTGTGGTACCTAAAATGCTGTCCAATGCCATGTCCGTTGCACAACTTGCTTTTGCTGATCGGCAATGTCATTGGTATGGCAAAAGGAGGGGGACAGTTTGCGCAAGCGTGGAATGTTCGTGCCCTCGCTCATGAGGATATTGGGGATGCCCTCGTTCATGAGGATATCTGCTTTCAGAAGGGGGGGGGGGGGGCTCCATACAACTGGTGAAGGTTTGAAACCACAGGGGAGGGGGCGTTCGGCCCAGGGGTTGGAGTTGGTACATGACCATATCCGTGTGACACCATCTCTTTACACCAAGAGTAGTGATGGATTGAAGCAGGCCAAGACTCCGTTGTGCTTCCTTGCCTCATCTATCCGTGAGTTAGAACCACCAACCTCCCCCATATGGTGCACAAGTTACACAAAAAGGGCTATGGACCTTCGAGCCCCTTTTCCAAACCCCTCCTCTTATTTCCGGGGGCTCAAAGCCCCTCCCACCCCCACCCACTTCAATATACACCCAGCCCAGCGTGATGCAATAGTTGAGGAGGAGGCACCCGTGAGACCATATGTGGTGCAACGATCCTTTTGGGCCTGTGAATTTACCACTGTGCTCACTGGTTATATTGTTGCATTTAACAGTTGACCAACCCCCCAGCCCCAACCCCCTGAGCGGCGCAAAAAATCAGATCCATCCGTGATGTGGTTGGCGAGGATGAGATGCACCTGATGGAGTGCAGTGCAGGCCAAAACCCTGAAACGGTCAAAATCGCCCAACGTCGACGCTTCGCACATGTCCGCAACCGAGGCTGAGCCCTTGATTGTTGAATTATCCATATCCAAAATTAACGGGGGGGGCATTGTTTCATATGACACCTCACCGGTCTCATGATGAAAAACCAAAAACAGCCAAACAATTTGGCTTTGGTCGGCAGCCTCCCCGCACACATGGAAACACCCAGGCATGGAGGGACAGACGCCTTTCTGTTGTAGGAGGCAGAGGAGATTGCGGCCTGGCCACAGAAAACGGGTTGGACATCAGCAACCCCCTGCCTGGTCTGCATTCCCAGTTCACTCTACACAGACCCCAGCACGTGATGTCTGTGCAGGAGCAGCACCATCATCACCTCAGATCGCGCCGCCCTGCGCCGATGGTTATGAAGAGCGCAAGTATTGGAGCATGGAGACACACGGGGGTGGGCACATGGACACACAAGAGAGAATGAAATGAAATGGGCCAGATTGGGTGTCCCAGGCTCACCGCCACCCACCAGGACCCAGCCTCTGGCACGTTCTCTTCAAATTGCCTTGCGCTCCAGCAGGCCTCGTGGACCACCAAAGGGAAACACGCCAGCCTGAACCAGCCACAAACACAAAGGACAGACAGACCGTGGCTCCCGCAACAACGCGATGGGCGGAGTCCGGCAATTGCGGCAAAATCCCAGGACAAGCCAGGGTTGTGGTGCTGGGGATTGTGTGGCACATCACAAGCGCGCGTGCTCATGCGTATTCACACACAACACACACCTGCATGTTCTTGTGGTTGCTTGCCTTTAACGTGTTGATGCGGGCAGCCATCGCCTGCTTGTCCTTGGCAAATCCTTTGACAAAAGAAGAATCAGTGCACTCGCAGCCGTTTGATCTGACAGCACTCGGATGCCTGTCCCTGTGCAATTTGGTGCCGTCGCTCAACCCCCTGCCCATGGACGGCTTGTGCGCCCACGCCTGAAAGCCCATGTCTTGCTGCACAGCAGACCGCGGCCTCATAACATACATACCACTGATACACAGCCATCTGAACCCCCTCCATTTTGGGGGGAAGGAGTGTGCGAGGAGTTGAGTGCGCTTTGTTGGTACCAGTCTGCCTCTGGTGAGGCCTCCAACCCGCCTTCCCCGCAGATGGGGAACCTGGCCAACACAAAGCGCACACCTTTCTTCAGCTCCGCCATCTCCTTCTGCATCTTCTCCAGTTCCCGGGCTTTCTCCTCCATGACTTCCCTGCCTTTCGTGTCTCCTTCTGCTGGTGGTTGGTTGGCCACCTCTGCTTCAAGCCGCGCCAGCTGCTGTTGCAGCGTGGCCTTCTGGGACTCATAATCCTGGGTACAACCCACACAATGGTAATCATGGTAATCAATATGGCACCCCCTCCCCTCGTGCTGCGGTTACCAAAATTCTATTACTAGGTGCAAACAATCCGAGGACGGCACTTTTGGGAGCCAATAAACCCCACTGGTAGGGCCTAGACGGTGCTACATGGCTCCCCATGGGTTCATAACGTAATCCCATTGCCACCAAATGATCACCCAACAATGGCCCAAGGGTCCCAGAGGTTGTCGGAGGTAACCCAGAAATTGCGATTTTTCAGCCAACCCATGCCGGCCTGAAATGGCCAAGTCCTCACCAGTGGGGCCCCATAGGCGGGCCAATCTTGGAAACTTGAAGATACCTGGGACCCGTCATTGGCCAGGGGGTCCATACAGAAGAAAAAAGTTCTCTGGGACCTGGGTCTGAATCGACGCACAGTGCCGGCTGTTGGCCAACCAAGGTTTGACCCCCTGTGTGACATTCCGTCTGGTTGTTGTTTCTTTACGGGGCCCTGGACAGTCACCCGTTCTTCCCTTCGCATGTTGCGTTGGGTCGCTGCTTTCTGTCGGCCGCTGCGGCCGGTGCTCCTGCTGGTGTCGTTGCTGCGCTCGCGGAGCCCAGTGGTTGGTGTGCTCGGGCTGTGCTGGATGTGGTATGATGTGCCGTTTGCGCGTCAGCGGCGCCCAGTAGTTGGCATATTGGGGTTGTGCTGGTTGTTGCGGGGGTTGTGTGACTGTTGTTGTTATCCGCACACCTCCGTCCTCAGGCCTCCGCCTCAGGCCGTCCACAACCTGCCTCGCTGCGTTTCCATGTGCGCAAGGCCCAGGTGCCCTGCTCCTCCACGCGTTGTCCCGGCTGTCCACCACATACGCTCCCCCACTCCGTGGGTCGCGCGTGCGCAGGGCGTGTTCCTTGTTGGTTGCAGGCAGTGTGGGCTTCGGTGGCGTGCGCGCCTGCATAGTGTCCCGGATGATTTACGCTACACTGTGACCGCACCGTCATCCTTGGTTCTGCCCACCCCGGTTTTGTCGGAGGTTCCCTCCCTTGCCTGGCCCACCATTTATTTCCACAGGGCGCCCCAAGGGCCCCAGCGGTGGCCCACTGGGTGCTGGATCCCCTTGGCGCAGACGAACAACGGTCCCCCCCTCCCAAAACAGCGGTGCCCAGGTACAGGGGGGCTGGAGGGGTCAAAATCGGAATTTGTTGGGGGATAATTTTGTCTCCCAGAATGATGATCTTACAAAGGGTTAGACATACGAGATCATACATTGGGGCATGCTGCGCGAATACCCCCCCAACTGGGGGGGTATGTGGCTCTCACGCTTGCGCTTGATCTAAGTACCCTCTTCGAGGTGATTTCCCGAGGTGATTTCCCTGCAACCTGCTCCAAGTCTTCGGTCTTGGGGGTGCTCTGGTCACCGCCTATCCCTCTCCCCTGCAGGGCCTAGCCCCAGTCCACACCTGCTTCATCGCCGAGGCCTTCTTCCGCAGCTCCAGCTCCTCTGCAGTGGGTTTCATGAGTTCAGGGTCTGCACGCTCAGCACGCATCGAGCCTTTCATGCTGATGCTTGAGGGAGTGCTCTGCAGGAGCGCAGGAGAGGCAAAGCCTTGAAGACAGGAGATGCGGCATCAACTCATAGCACCCATCCTCGCCGAAACCTCCGGGCACACAAAGACCATCTCCCGTGCACTCAGCAGCGGGTCACACACTCCAAAAAAAAAGTGGGGGGGGGGGGGATCCATTTTCCGAAAAACCCTCCGACGGGTATCCCAGCGCCCCCCTTCCCCCACCGACTCGACCCCCACCGACTCCAGGCCTCGCGGTCAGGCTCCAGACTAGAGAGCGTCTCAAGAACAAATACACCCTCAGCATCTGAGCACAACTCCGCTGTTTGTGCTGACCGACATCTGTTTTAGATCCCAATTGCCATTGGAGGGTGCAGTCTTGCTGTCCAGCTACGGTTGTGGTGCGCAAGTTTCCACCCTCCTTTCCATTGGATTTTATCCAGAAACCAGCGGCACCTTACGACATGTCAAATGTCCTGCTGCACAACCTCGGCCTGGTAGGTCCATATCAGTGATACACAGCCATCTTAACCCCCTGCATTTTGGGTGGAAGCAGTTTGGGAGGAGCCATGTACGCTTTGTTGGTACTGGTCTGCCTCTGGAAAGCCCTCCACCAAGGGATTGCCTACCCCTGCCCCCCCCCCCACAGCGGATGGGGAAGCTGGCCAATACACCGGACCCTCTCACAGAAACATTTTCCTCAGGGGAAAATTCCTTCGGGGGCTATAATTGTGAGTCAGATTTTAGGTACAGCACCTTTTTGGGGGGCCTCAGACCCCCCCATCCCCCTCACCCGAGGTGGAACCTCACTTAGCGATAGCCTACCCTCCACCCACACCTAAACACTCACTCCCCCAACCACAATTGATATTCCCTCCCAACCCGTTCCCTCCCACCCACCCACTGGGACGTTTAGAAATAAGGCTGGGCAAATACCCCACCTTAAGACCAACCACGTCACCCCATAATCAGAGCACTCACTTGGCCGGGAAGGAAGAGAGGGATGCTTGCTGTGGCCTCGCCCCAGATTGCTGTTCAAAGGGCGCAGCAGCCGAAGGATCGCCTTGGTGCTGTGCCCCATGACTTACCGCCACCCTTCCCAGGATCGTTTTGGAATGGGCGACGGGGGGTGGGTGAGCGCAAAGATTTGGGTACCAAAGTTTGCATGTTTCGACAGCTCAGTGGCTTGCTCTCTACCGTTACAGTCTACCTATCCCACACTTCGGACGTGACTGAGCACTCCTTTGGCTCTCCGCCTCCCTGTGGGTCCTATGTAGTGGTTTGGTGTATGTGTGGAAAAAGTTGGACATGCATGAGGAGGTGGGGGGGGGGGGGGGGGTTGGCATGCTGGGTGGATTGCTGTCTGAAGCTGGCAGCGCCCATTGGCCCCCAGCCAACGATCTCCCGGACCCCGCCCCCCCTAGGCAAGACCGGTAGATCAAGGGCACTAAATGGTGAGAGGCCAATGGGCACCGTCACCCAAGGAGGGAAACGGTTCAAGGAAACGGTGAAAAGGTTTCCGTCAATGCATCCATGTCCCTTGCTCTTGCTCTTGGCCAGAGAGCTAGGAACTGGGCCCTTTGGGGCCTCTAACAGGAGGGTTACCCTTGAAATGCCACATACCTTCCTACTCAGGTTGCCCTCGTCCTGTGAAGAGGTAGTGGGCGGCCGAGGGGCCATCATATCACGATGAGAAGAGAATGAACCGTCCATTTTGACCGATCTCTCGAAACTCTTGCGCAGTGCATCCGCCCTGTTACTGCCTTGAGCCATGGACAGCTCCATCGTCTGTGGCAGAAGGGGGTAGCATCACAGCAGGCCGAGGAGGAATAGGGACGGCGGCACAAATGGTAGGACAATTGAGGGAGGGCGCGAAGGAGGCAAATGAAGTGGAGAAGGAGAGCACAGGGCGGTACAGAGGAGCGCAAGGCGGACTGGTGGTGGTGGTGGTGATGCTCGCATGGGTCAAGCTTGGCGGAGGGATACACAAAGAGGCACTGCCTCCGACCACCGTCAGTGAACCAACAGGCAAAAATCCCAACACATTCCCTAAAAAAATGCCCCACAATTTCCCGAAGACAAGCATTGGGCCTTGGGACACAGATATTGCACACGTTGCAGACCCATGGATGGTGCCACATATGTACCATAAGATAGCAGCCGGCATGAGGCAGCATCAAGACTCCCAACACCCCTCGGCACGTTCAAACGGCTGGAGGGGTCTCGATCTAACATGCCACTAGTGCCCACAGGGGGCGGGACAAAACTTCAGACCCCCCACCCCCCCCCCCCCCCGTCCAGACCCCTGCTTACGCTGCAGGGGTTGGGGTCCAGAGCTGACATGAAATATCCCCAGGGCCCTCGGGCTTGCAGGCCCTTCGGCAAAGGTGCTGTTCCCCTTTGGCTTGGGTTGCGAGTTGGGTGGGGTAGGGGCACAGGGGGGCGGCCGGGCCCGGTCCTTGTATGCAACACCCCCCCTCCCCCCCCCCCCCCCTCCCCGGGTTTTGAGAGATAATGGTGTTGGGGCCATGGCGCCAACGGCGCCGAAGTTTTTTTGTGCATGCCTCCCTTTCATCAAACCATCCATGTTTTGAGCGCCAGATTAGCAAGACAAGGCGCTCAACAAATGTCGTTTGTTGCAAAGTGAAAGATCACCACAACCACTGTGGACACACCTGCCCATCTGCAGCCACTGCTTCACAACATCCACCAGCAGCTTCCCCAAACCCGCCCTAGACACACATCCCCCCTGGAGGTATGCATGTGGTAGTAGTGGGTCGCGCGTAGGCCCCCCCACCTTGGGAACCCCCCCCCCCCCGGCCAAACCCCCCCCCCCCTCCCCCCCCCAGGTTTTCACAGATAGCTTGGGGGGGTGTCGCATCAGGTCCGGTTGTAGTCGCACCCCCTTGGGTAGGGGTGAGGGGAGGGCCGGACACGTAACTGCCCGCTATCGCTCCACGTATGAACCAGGTGTGTTTGAGATGCGGGTTACCCAAAATTGCTTGAAAACACTTTTCTTGAACAAAATTCTTCTCCTTGAGGCATTGTTTTGTCCGACCTGTGGAGGGGTGTTGGACCAGGAGAGCAGTGGGGGTGGAGTTGGGGGGTACCCCACATCAATCAGCTGGTTGTGCTGATTGCCATGAGTCATGCATTGTGGGGGAAAGCACTTCAGCGGGCCCAGTCCAAAAAATAGCTTGGCTGCAACACTAAATTTGATTGCCTTCAGCAAGGCACCTCGAAGAGGGTGGAGGGCACATACCTTTGAAGGGCCCATGGCCCAACAGCCACTATGTGACTCCCCATGGGTCTAGACATGTTTTGCATGGAATATTTGATAAATGTGGGTGGTCACAGTATCGAAAAACTCACTTTTGAAAATTCAATTTTTGAGCTGTTGATGCTGAAAACTGCAACAGCACATTGTGCAGCAGTACCCCAGGAAGGACCGCAGCACAACCACCTGTCAACCACCTGTCAACCACCATCAATTATCTGTCAACCACCTGTCAACCACCGGCAACCACCTGTCACCCCCAGCGCCCCCTGGCACTCCATTGCCTGATGAGTTGAAATACACACAAAAACGGTGGAAAAAATGAGATATTTGACCATGGTGGGTGTTCACAACATCGAAAAAAATCAGTTTTAAAAATCTTGAAGCTGTCGAGTCTGAAAACTGCATGAGCAGCTTGTGCCCCTAAATAGACTGCAAATGGCAATTTCAGGGATCTTGGGGGCGGGGGGGGGTTAGCCTTGGCTACATGGGCCTACCGGCTACTACGTGGGTCCCCATGGGTGCTAGAGCGCCGGTATTGACACCAAATGATGACCCCAACCCATCCCACAGCTAACAAAAGGTTGTCCAAAACTCCTCTGCTGAGGCTTGCAGAAATCCCGGAGACTCCGTGCCCACAGCCTGGACTGCCCTAGCCAAAGCGGTGACGTCCTTGGCATCCAAAGGGACTCCATGCCAGCTCAAGTAGTCCATGAAAATCTTGTTGATGCGCGGCGGTGGAGGGCAGTTGGCAAATATCGTGCAATGGGGGATTATCCATGTTCAACACCCTCATCCAATCAGGGTGGCAAATTTGGATTCTCGAGCCAAAAATTACTTTCATACCAAACCAACGTCAGAATAGGTCAACTCTAGACTATTTCAGACACAACAACATAAATGGTTTTCGGCGTTGGTTCAGATTGTGCATCTCCGATTTTCGGAGCATCCACCATCATCATCCATCATTCAATTCCCAATCAAGATTTCGGATTCTCTGGCCAAAACCCACTCACGTGGGTTTAGTATGAAAGTGGGTTGTGACCCAAGAACCTGATAGAGTGACCCTGATTGGGGATTGGATGATGGATGATAATGATGGATGGTCCAAAAATTGGAGATGTTGAATCTGAAACAATCTGAACCGCATATGAGTGTGTCTGCAATAAAATAGATCGGACCTGTTTTGATGTTGGTTTGGTGTACCGAGTTTGCGATCATCTATCATCATCATCCAATCCGCAATCAAGGTCATGGTTTTGGACTGTTGGGCCAAAACTCACTTTCATACCAAACCAACGTCTACACACGTCCATGCTAGACTGTGGCAGGCAAAACTGTATCGGTGGTTTTTTGGAATTGGTTCAAATTCGGCATCTCCGATTTTGGGATTGTCTGTCATCGTCCTTCATCATCCAATCCCCAATTAGGATCACCATTTTAGATTCTTGGGGCAAACAAAACTCACGTTCACTAAACCAACCAGAAAGGAGGATAATTTGAGACAACACATTTTGCGTGGTTTTGGGAAATGGTTCAGCTTCAGCGCCTCCATTTTTGGGATCAGCCATCAACATCATCCACCATGGAATCCCCTATGAGTGTCACAGTTTTGTATTCTTGGGCCAGAACTCGCTTCTATACCAAACTGGCGTCAAAATGGGGTTGCGGAGGAGGGCGCGGGAAAAGGGAAGGGAAGAATTTCAAACCATGTTCTTTTGCTTCTGCAGCTGATCCTCCAGATCAGAGACCACGGACCGCAGATTGGCGACCTGAACACAAGAGGAGCAGTGCAGTACTGCCCTGTCTAACGCACCTCCCTTCAGCGTCAGCATTCCTCTCTGACTGCAAATCACTCGGGCTGCAGTGCAGTAGTGCGATTACATGTACGTTCCTTGCCGTTGCATATCAGAGGCAAAGAAAAGGTTGAAAATACATTGAGAAAAGTAACTGGTCACTTTTTATGGCCAGGGGGAGGGGGAGGGGGAGGGGGAGGGGGAGGGTGGGGGGGAGGGGGAGGTTGGGGCTCCGGAGCACTGGAGGAAAAAAAACTTCAGCCCAGTTAAGTGCCATCGGTTGGCAGGCAAAACTCCCAGCCTCCAGGCTGTCATTGAGGACTGTGCTCACTTCAAGGAAACAACAGTTCCTTGAACACAGTAGTGCGGGATCTTGGAGCAACCCTGCTATCCACCTCACTGTGATCATGCCTGAGGTAACACACACCTCTGTGCTGTGCTTGGACTCCATCTCTGCTTCCTGACGCTTGAACTGCTCCGCCATCTCCTGGCTTTTGGCCTTCTCCTTTTCAATCTTCTCCTAATATAAATTGAACACATGTACCCCCTCCTGCCCAATCCTTGACCACGATAACAAAATGCCCGGGACACAGACTAAGACCTCTGAGCGTCCACAGGAGTGTCCGCAAAGGAGGCCCAAGGGAAAATGGTGCAAGTTCGAGTCACACGTTCCACGGGTGGCTGTCAGCGAATCCGCCCTCTCCGACTTGACCTTCTGCGGCTTGGGGACTGCTGGTTTTGGCTGCCAGTGGTGGTGGGCGCCACAGACCTTCCCTGATTCTCAACGTCCCCATGGCACCTTGCAGGGGGCTGCTGAGCCCCCCCGAAAATGCTGCATCCTTGGGTGACTTGTGTAGCGGCAAATTATAAAGAGGGAGTTGGTGTTATGGCTGGTGCTTCCACCTGTACCTGTAGACTTGCAGACTGGAGTGGCGGGAAGGGGGGGTTGGCATGACGCCTTGTGGGGGGGGGGGGGAAGAGTGGGGTCATGGTCTGCAGGTAAGAGCAGCCTGTGTGTTGCATGCTCCTGGCATCAAAGGCACCGGAAATAAAACTTCCTTCTCTCTTACCTGACAGTCAGTGGGTGGGTGCCTCGTGGGTAGGCCACAGGCTGAGCCTTGTGCCAAACAATTGAGTGGGTACCCTTTTTCATCCCCCGCTCCCCTCCCCCACACCCCTGCGGGTAAGAACAGACCTGCCCTGGACTCTCGGCTTCGGTTTCGGGCTCCAGGCGTTCCTGGTCGCTGGCCTGAAGACCTGAGCACCCCAGACCAGACCCAAAGCTGCCCCCCCCCCCCCCCAAGTGTCGGTGTTGCCCTGCTGCAAGTCCAGTCAAGACCTACTGAGGATTATGTGCCACTTGACAGGCCAGCGCCACAAATGGGGGGGGAAGGGGGATCCGAGGCCCCGCCCCCCTTTGTTGCCCAGGAGTGGGGTAGGGACTGGAGTGAGCTGCAATTTGCACAAATGCTTGTTCCACCCGCGCAGAGGACATGCAGAGGGGAATCCACAAGACAGGGAACATGGCCTGGCGCAGGATGCTCCGAGTGCGCAGGCAGACAATTGATTCCGAATGCAGGGGACATGCCTTCATTTTCACAAGGCGGTTCATGGCCTGATTGAGCGCTGTCTGCGCCTGTTCGTTGAGCGCAGAGATACGGTCCACCTGCAGAATGGGTGGGGCATCAGCAATGCAGGCGCTCTGCGGGCGTAGAGTGCTGCATAGGGCACACCCGACCGGCATCACGTAAAGATTTTTTCGGGGCGGGTTTGACGTAAAAGAAAGAAAGAACGTCACGGGTTCGTTGGTGCTTTGTGTTTTGCGTCACCTGCTGCTGTTGATTGAGGTCGTTTGTGTTGAGGACTGGAGCTTCCACGTCGGTGGTGGGCAGCATCAGTGGTGGACAGCACCCTCTGAGCGTCACGCAACGTAGGCATTATGCTGCAGTTTTGGCAGTGGGACTTTGCAATATGTCCGTGATATGCATATAAACCAGCGCGGATGAAAAGAAACCACATTCCTTCACCATCTGACCCCTTGACAACCGTGTCTTCAAAGCACAGCGCATCAAAAATGGCCCAAAATTTTGGACTATTTTTCATGACGGCTTTTGAAAAATTTGAACGCCACACATTGCTGCGTTGAGCCTTGAGGTGATGAACAACAATGAAATGCAGTGCTAGGAGGCCCGAGAAGTGAAATAGCTACGTAACCCCTGCCGTATTGTTTTACTTTAAGTCGCGTATTTTTTCCAATAAAAATCAGAACCCCCTCAAAAATTGCACTGCAATTTTTTCATTTTGAACGCAGGTGCCATTTATTTTTGGAATGATGCTACTATTGCAAAAATGTACACTTGCCACCAAACGACACCCCATAGCGACCCTAACAATGAAGATACACCACAAGCACCTTTCAAAAACCCCTGTCAGGCAGTATCTCCCCATTGTGTACAGTAGGGTAGGCTGTTGGGGTCACTGCAAAATGAAAAATGGGTCAGAAATGATTCTTTCTTACGCCCCCATTCCGCTTGCGAGCAGTGGTAAGAGCACTGAATTTGACAGAAACAACAGCTCCCGTTGCTTTGACAAATGCGTTGTTTGCGTGCACGGTGAGAAGACACAGGCAGTGACCTTGCGTCATGAATGTGGGAGTCGTCAGGTGAATTCCCAATCTCCACCCCGGTTGGACAGAACGGGGTGAAAGTAGGTGGCAGGACAGCAATTGATATCCCTAAAACACCATCCCCAGCCTCAAGAGAATGGCTAAAACAGTGTTCTAAGGTCATGCAAGGCCACCATTAGCGAGGTTGTGTCCCTACAAACCCTCAATATGCCTTCAAAAAGGCCTTTTTTTTTTAGGACCAAACCTGGGTCATAAATCAGTGAACGATGGATGCTGGTTCACTTGGGAAACGAGCTTCTCACTTTATTTTGGCACATTTCACTGCACAACATGCATGAAGCATTGAAAATGGGCCATTCTGGGTCCAGAAATCGGTGAAGATTTGTTCAACAACACCTTCTCAAAAATGATCCCGGACCACTTGCAAGGCTGAAAAAAGCATTATTGAAAGATTTGTATGAAGACTGTTTTGGCCTGCTCTGGCCCACCACCAGAGGACAAAGAGGAATGCAAATGAGCCAATGGGGGCTAGATGTGACAAAAGGGGTCAAGGTCGCCATTATGCATTGCGCACAATGCCACCAGCTCTGTCCCAATACGTGATTTTGATCTTTCGGTTGGTAGTTGGTAGTTGGCAGTTGGCGGTTCTCTGACAGCGGTTGAAACCACACTCTCCACACACACGGCACACACAAGGCAAGGACCATGCACCACACACACGGCAGTGTGGACAATTGTGAAGAAAGAACACTATCTGCAACCACAACTTCCGCTTCAGAGACTCCCATCCCTGGCAGGTCACAGGACTCCTATCTCAATCGTGGAATGGTGCACTGGACCTTGAATTGAGAAGCAGGGCAGTGAAATTGCACAAATGCCCTTTCGGCTCGTGGGTGGCCGTAATCTGGCGATGAGGTGCATGGAAAGCAAACGAACGAAGATAAACGTTCGTGTGTCATTGCAGCTCTGCCAGTGGCAAAACAAGTAATATCACGCGGTATACAAGCAGTAGTATGAATTGTGTACGACGTAGCTGCTGATGATCAACCATCATGATTTGGGTGTAGTGAATGGCACGGCGCCACGCGCACAAGCCAGCGCATGGGGCTGCAGAGCTTGTTCAAGGTCAAGGGGGATTCAGCGGCAAACCTCTTCTTGGTGCTGGCGACCACGCTCCTTCTCCAGCTCTTCAAACTTCTTGCGCTGCCCACCAAGCTCTTCTGCCACCTGCACACCAGGGTGTAGAGGTGTCGATCATGCACCAGCTGTTGAGCACTGACCAGCCGTAAAACTCAACGTTGCATACCACAACCTGGACAGCTCCCGCTCCCTGCTCCCACATCCCCCCTGCCACAATGAGGGTGCCTCCTGCATGCCAAAGGTGCACCTGTGGAAGACACCCCCCCCACTTGTAATACAGTTCAGACCATTGATCCCCTAATACAGTTCCCCCAAACATTCTCCTGGACTTGTTGGGGGGGGTGGTTAGAAATGGACAGCACCAGCCCCTTGGCAATCTCCCATTTGCTTGCGGTACCACCCAGGAATGGACTCGTAATTGGAATTTAAGAATGCATGAGCCTATGGTCAGGAGTCATCAAAAAGAGTGCGGAAAGGGCCTGAATGGTGGCAAAATTTGAAAGTCCGAAAACGTTGCATGCAACCAATTGTGGTAGGTGTAAGACAGCACAAGGGGAGAGTGAAATATCCCTTGTACTCCGACCAGTTATGTACATTATCAATGAATCAATGACACACATCCCAAGCAGCAGGCACCTGTGTGGGGTGTGAGCTGTGCAGTGTGGCGTGTGGTTCCGAACGTTCTTGCATAAATGATGTCAAATTGAATACTAGTGGTTGCATACCAGCCCAGGTAGCAGACCAAATTCTTTGTCAAGCAGCCAAAACGCTCTGCACTACCACACCTAGTAGATTTCTCTTCCAGAAACCCATAGACTGTGCTGGGGGTGTGCCGCAGGTGCTGCAGGGGAACTCTTCACAGTCTGGGTGCCGGCACTGGCAATCAGGGCGGTCCTTCAGGGGGGGGGGGGGGGGAAGTGTTCCAAAACTGCAGTTTTGCAAAAAGACCGCGTGTAGCTCATATGTTCAACCATGGCCGGTGACAATTGGCGGTTGGCGGTTGCTGGCGATTGGCGATTGGAGATTGGCGGTTGGTGGCGGTTGGTGGTTGGCGATTGGTGGTTGGTAAGGGTTGCTGGTTGGCGGTTGGTGGCGGTTGGCAGCGGGCGGTTGGTGGTTAGCGGCAGTTCGTGGCTGGCGGTTGGTGGCGGTTGGCGGTTGGCGGTTGGTGGTCCCTGGGGGCGGTCCTTAGCAAAAAAAAAATGCGTTCCTTAAGGACCCCCCCGCTGGCAATGCAGTGGACACCAGCGGGTAGTAGCAGCACTTGTAGGCAGGTGGACAACCTTCCCACTCTCACCTGCCAAAATACATTTCCCCATGGTCTGGGGACAAATAACGTAAACCATTTTCTCTCGAACGTCACCTTCAAGAGGGTTGTTAGATCAAGCAGCAGGCGTGAGGCACAACGCTGCCCAAGTGAAAACGCCCCATCACACTGCAATGTAGGGCATGACACCTGCTGATGCACCACGCTCTTGTCCACGCCTCCCAGCCCCGTCTGCACCCGAGTCAAGACTTTGTCCAGCATCTGTGACACGGCGTTGACGTTGTAGTTCTCGGCGTTGAAATCCTCTTGGGCCAGACCATCATCCTTCGCCCGGAGGTCACGGATGAAGTCAAGGATCAGGGACTGCATTTCGTGGTGCTGGCTCTTCTCGTCAGCGAGTTGCTGCCCGACCAGGTCCTTCTCCTGCTGCATTTGCAGGACCTGTTCCTCCAAATTGGAGATTTTGCCTAAATCGTAACGAAAGGGGCTTCAAACACTTGCACACAACAATACCTTCAGGCATGAAGAGCTCCATACAGAAGCTCAGCAACACACTTCACCACAGGTTACACACAGTACAGTACGGCACCAACAAGCCACCCTGGGTGCGCAGCCTCGCTTGGGCTTGACCCTCATCAAAGAAGGTTGCCCCCTCTCCCCCTCCGTGTTTGTTTTGGTCTACGAGGCGTTCCATGCAACGCTTGCCCGCGAATTTCCAGCTGTCGACTTTGCGCTGTATGTAGATGATGTGGCAATCGTTGCACTGGATAGAAAAACTCTGCTGCAGCTCCCCTGATCGGTCTAAATGCACAATGGATGGTCCCCCGGGTGAAATCCCCCACCCCTCTGCCCAGGAATGTGCGGAGAGCTGGAGCTGATGAATAGCTAGACAGACCGACGGAAAGCTTGGCAACACCAAAATTTGAACCAACGTTTGGGCGCTGGGAGGCACGGCCATCTCATGTGCACTACTCAAGAGCATTCCCGATATTTGCTGGTTCGCTGTCATCGGATCAGGTGTTTCAGAAGTTTTGGGCTGAAGTGTGTGCAGTGCTGTTTGCTGTTTCAAGTGCGCAAATTGTTGCAGTTGAAGTTTGCCCCGTCCCAAACCTTATTAGAAAGCATTCTGAGAAGCGCAGGTCGTTGCTCTTCAATGCAACCGGTCACGCTGAAGCCCCTTCGGCATCAAGTGGGCCGTACATGTGCACACGTGCACACACACAGAAACACACACCTTCGGACTCCTCCTGGGTTCTTTGCGCAGAAGCCTTTGCCTCTGTCTGCTCCATTTGCAAACGCTGCAACGCAGTGTTGGCCTGTTCCACCTCCAATTCCAATGCTTCAATACGTTCTTGCATCTGCGGCGACTCATCCTTCGGAAGAGCAAAAAGCATGGTCATCCAGGTGGTGGTGGTGGTGGTGGTGGTGGTGGTGGTGCTGGTGGTGGTGGTGGTGGTGGTGGTGGTGGTGGTGCTGGTGGTGGTCAGTGTCGATTTTCAACCAAAACAAGCAACTGCCCAGTGCACTACGAATCTGCATGCACAGTTTGCGAAGCATGGGGTGGCTGACTGCCGGTGGTTGCCAGCCAACCGTTGTTGGTTGCTGGCCGACTGCCAGTCATTACCAGCCAATGCTTGTTGACGAACCGCCAGTGAAGCATCGGCGGCCGTCAGTTACTTCGCGAATGGGGCTGTTGGGCTGCCGTCTTGCAAATTAGAGCGAGTAAACCGGGGGCTGTGCCCCCCAGCGCCTTTTCAATATACCTCCATATCATGTCAGGGAGTATTAAAAATACCCCCCCCAAAAAAAACAAAACAAGGGATGGCACACACAACAGACATGGAGAAACAACCTGCCCGCGAACCACTCTACCTGCAAATAACACTGTGCCCTCTGGCCAGCATCGGTTGGGACGGGTTGAATTGGGATCAGTTGGATAGGTATGGGAGGCTGGGGAGTGTTGCGCAAAACTGGGACCGGTTGGGTGCACGAGCTGTCCGAAAAAAAAGAGATCGTTTCCCATGCAATGGGTACGGCAACCTGATGCATCCCCCTTTACGCAACCTCAAACCCGAGTAAGAAGAGATACTCTGCAACAACAACGCAAATACAGATATACCATTTCACCCAACTGCATCACCAATGCTGCCCAGCGCTGTCAGTCGTCGACCGCCGCCGGTTGCACGCCACACTGCTGCCAAGCTAAATCTTAGGCTGTCTGTAATGGAAATTTTACCCATGCTGTCTTCTAAAGGGCAGCTAGGCGAGCAGGTTAGCCGCTTCTGTGTACTTTCACATTAGGGCCATCAGGTGCGCGTCGGGTTCTGCGGGGTGCTCCTCCGGTGCCGCGGGGTGCGCATTGGGTGCCGTCGGAGGGTTGTCGCGTGAGCTTGTCGGATGCTGTGGGGCACGCATCTTGTGCTGTCAGCCGGTGGGGAGCGCATACGCACTCCCGTGAAGACGCGCTCCTCGTGGTACATGGAGAGAGAACGCACCTCCTGCTCTTGTTCCTCCTCCCCTCCACCATCCCCCTCGTACTTCTTCAACCGGTGCTTGAGCTCCTCGATCTCCTCCATCAACTCCGCGATTTTGGCATCTTTGGGATCCAATTGGATCTTGGGCTTATTCTTGATTTGCTTGGCGCGATCCGCAAATCGAAGGGTGGACACCTGCACCCGAAGAAAGCAGCATTGCACCCCATGCCTTGCACTCTTGCATCTCGGTGAAGTGCTCAGCACGCCCTGGAATGACTCCCCATATGGGTCTCCTCATCGAAACTTCCTTTCCCGTGCCACACCCATCCGCGTTGAGAACCTCTGGGCACTTCAGGTGCCAACTTTTTGTGGTCCCCACACTCCAACTGTTGGGAAGGGGTTTGAGCCCTGGGGGCCTCCCGATCCCAATGCAAACCACCTGGCGCTGGATGCGTATGACGTAGCTCCCAGACAGGGCGACGGCTGCGGCCCTCCGCCTGATGGTGGTTCATGGACCAAATATTGTCCGTTGCCTGGGCTTGTGCTATTTGCAGCATCTTCCAAATTTTGCCTGCCCCGCCCCCCCAAAACTACAACTGGGAACAAAGACAAGGCAGGGGTAACAGCGTACCGTTTCTGAAATATCCACGTCACTGGGCCGGATGTTGGCAAACATCGCTGTCTTCGAGCCTCCTCCTGTGCAAAGATGGAGTGCATCAACGCCGAGGGGAACACAGCGGAGCCCAACGCGGGGACTTGGCTATTCGGCCCTGGACAGCCCTCAACACCCTTTGCGAGCCTGAGCTGCCCCTGACCAATACAGTGTCATTAGTCGTTGCTTTTCGGCACCGTGCTTTTTGTTGTTCTGTTCTGGACTACCAGAACAGTGAGCGCAGAGGGTCACATAGCAGGACCCACCACATGCACAGATCCCACAGGGGTGAGTAGCATTGCATACCCAGACTGTCCTTCAGAAGCATAGTCAAAGGACTGGAACGGAATGGAATGTGCCCTGTACAGAGGAGGACAGTGTTCGCCTCTACCCGCCTGCCTCCATATGACGATACACGAAGACAACATGGGCGCAAGGCTGTAAATTTGTGGCTCACACCTCTCACCCTCCCTCGTGTGGGGATACTTTCGGCAGGGAAATTTCAGGCAGGAAAAAATTTGGCAACCTCAATTTGTGGTGCCTTGTGCACAATCAGCAGCAGGAAAACCATGCCCAGCGGCTGACAACCCGCTTCGACGTGATTCCAGGTTCTGGGCGTACCAGCTGGTTTTCAGCCCAAAACCTGAGCAGCACCTATTTTGAAGGTGCAAATCAAGGAAAAAAAAGTCCCATGCCCCTGCTTCCCCCTCCCCCAAACAAGATCCTCAAAATGTCCCAGGTGCTTTCTCATGGCCGGATTGGTCCAACAACACCGTTGGTGATGGGACTTCAGCACCAATCTGAAAAATGAAACTTCCCTGACCCTGCTACCCCCCCCCCCCCCCCCCCCACAGTCTATCAATTTCCACCAGCGCCTGGAAGCGCCGACACTTCTGAGGGGCCACAAAAGAACCCAAGACAGCTCCAACACGCCATCAAAATATGCAAAACTGACCAGACTGAAAATCTGCAATGTTTGGTCCACTGGTTTTTCATGGAGCCAGGGGTAAATGCAGAGCTGGATGTTCCAATAGAGACAACTTTGCCCCCCACCTCCCCCTCGAGAAAGCGTTTCTAAGAGAGTGGGGCACGTTCTCCAATTCTTCAGCATGCATAACCAATGGTGTTGGCACCATTATTTTGTTCTTGACACACCCAGACCACGGGTGAAACCGGTTGGGAGTCAGCATATGGGGCCCGGGAAGGATGGGTGGGGTGGGCACAGTCAGTGAGTGGGCTGGACAGACGGCGTGCATGTGCGCGTGAATGTGTGACCCACATGTGGCCAGGTTCAAACAACCAGTGTATTCCAAAACTCACACAGGTCTGCAACTGTGAGCGGCACAGGCATGATCAGGCAAAGCAGTGGACTGAGTGCCGAATGGCATTCGCGGTTTCCATTTCCAGTTGCCATTCGCCGTTTCTTGCAAAAAAACGTGTGCATTGGTTCACACCGTGGAGCAGACAGAGGTGTGTGCGGAAAAAATGGTGACGTCCTGCAACTTTGCAGGATCATGTGCTGCAGGGGCAAAAGCAAATTCAGCGAGAAAAGCCCAAAGTGCGGGGAGGAATTGCAAAAGCTACGTACCCCCTCCCATCTTGGGGCCCCCGAGTGGGGAGGGATCAAAAAAACTACATAACCCATGCGGTCTCGGGGCCGCGAAGCAGAGAGGAATCAAAAAGGCGAGATAACCCCTGCAGTCTCGCCAGGGGGCACCAGAATGGAGGAATTGCAAAGGCTACATGACCCTTGCTGTCTCTGGGAGGCAAAGTGCGGAGAAATCAAAGTGGCTAAATACCCCTTGCCATCTTGGGGTCCCCAAAATGGGAAGCATTCAGTCAATGGGCACAGAGGGCCCCAAAGGCTAAATGTTGTTTTTGCTGTAAAGGCGAGTAACTTTTCGGTTGTTGTAGGAGCAAACAGTCGTTTTTCCCACCATAAAAGTGAGTACCAATTTTGTTTGCAGTAAAAGCGAGTTCCAATTTTTTATTTTCGTTGTATACGAGAATGCTTTCTGCGCGCCGTAGGTGCGCTCGAGCGTTACAGAAACCTGCTTTGTTGCAGACTGTTGAGGAAACAAACCTGATAACTAAGAAACAAGGCATGTTGATCTTTTGACACCATCGCTCTGTCAATGTGAAGACTACGGCCCTGGCTCAACATGCAAAAGCGTGGATGGGAATGTCACCCTTCTACTGTTGTTAAAGGTGTTACTCGCTCGGTCAGAAGTAGCAAAGCCCCAATACTACTGCTCTCCCCATATCCCTTGCATCAGGCAACACCATGTTGCACAATGGCTGAGTACTTGGGAACACAGTGTGCTAGTGTCAGCCTAGTCATGTTGCTCTCGTCAATTGCACCTACCAACACAGTGCCTACTCCTGTCGCTCTGCGGCGAATACTTTCCCAGGTGCCTACTCCCATTGCTCTGTGGCGGTTGCATTTGGTGAGGTTTGGGCACTGTGTTGGTAATGGAATCTTTTGTAACCAAGGGAAAAAAACAAAACGAAAAACAAGCATTAACAACTTCAATACAAATCACACGTGCTTCAGTTTTTAGGCCAACAATGCAGAAATTGCAATATTCCACAACTGGGCAGGTTTCTCGAACGGCGTTCTCCATTGTAGCATCTTTCTTTTTTGCGGTAGAAGCGAATACCCTGGTTTTCAGTACTCACGAATACAATTTTTTTTGTACTTGCCATTACAGCAAAAAAAAAAAAAAAGGCCCGCAATTTACAACATACACTGTGCTGCACACATGCCTCCAAACCACTTGTGCATTGAAACTACAATGAGGATGTGAGGAATATCACAGCCAGTGGGCTGCATGTAGGGACAAGTGGCTGTGCAGCAGATGAGGCACATAAGCAGCAACAGGCGACCTTTGGCCTTCACGATGCTGTCAATGACTGTACCCAGGGCTGAAAGCGATAAATTGATATTGGCACCCTCCTTTAGCCGGTCCCCAACAGCATTGGTTTTGGACTGGCGCTCACTGCCTGCCAAATCCACCAAATTCAGCTTGGAAGTCACAACCTGTGCATGTGGGCACGGATAGTCCCTCAGAAAGTGATGCACACAGGAAGGCGCTCGCATCAAGCACCTAGGGGCCAATAGGACACTGCATTTCAATTTTCTGTGAGCGTAAAACTATCTCCTCTCCATCAACCACTGCCTGCACTTCTGCTGGTGTGGTGTGCTTGATGTGCATGCTTAGTGCCCTGCATGGTGTGTGTGTGTGTGTGTGCGTGTGTATGTTTCGTGTATTTTGCATGGCGCACACACCATGGAAACCACACCAATTACACACCACACACACCACACACACCACGCAAAACCACACCACAGACAGGCATGTTCGTGATACTGTTGCCGCCAACCAAATGCACCGCACACAGTAAAGACAGCATCAACCAAATCAACCATGCATTTGCGCACACCATGCAAATCAAACTGGTTTATGTGGTTTGCATGGTGAATGGGGTCGGCGTGGAAAGTGCAGGTGTGTGTTTTGGGGGGGGCTTGTCCCCATTTGTGTGCTGGTGCGGGTGATAGAGATATTAGATTGTGCCGTCATGCTGCAGGCAAGGGTGACCCCAGAAAGCATCAGCAAATGATCCACTGGGCATAGGCTCATGGGGTGGAGCAAGGACAAAATAATCCAAGGGAGGACTAATTGCAAATCATGGAATCGCATGCCCCAGCACCTGTGCCATGACAGCATTGACCACCAGCTGATGCTAAAGAAGGCCAAAGAAGGCCAACCATAAAATGCACGGGGTCCCATAGGAAATGGCCAATACAAAACCATGGATCCAGGATGAGCGTGTGCATGCCCTGGTGTGCACAGTGCGTGTCCCACATGTGCACCGTGTACGGCCCGTGCATCCCAACTGCAACGTGCGCCCTCTGCCAATCCTTCTTGCCATGCAACATGCATATCCCATGCAACGCCTATCCCATGCCTTCCCTTGAGTGTCCCTGTGACTTCCAGATATGTGTAGGCGTGTTGGCGTAAACCCATCATTCATGCTTGTGCACTTATGCCCAATTATATTATCGACTGCAAACTTAGCATAGTTTTCAACTAGTGGCATGGACGCCATCCGCGATCGTCATTGACATGGCTTGTGTTGAAAGGCCACGCATTTGGTTTCTGGGATATGGTGGATAATCATGCCCTGTCTCTTCGCCTAGCTTCTGGGTCGGACGTAAGGAGGGCAGGAGGGGTTGACCACAAAAACTGAGTAAATATACCGGTTGGTATTTCTGGCTGGAAGCACTGGTTCAAACTTTTCAGGACGAAATTGCATGCAAGCGGCCGGAGAAAAATATTTTTGGCTGCTCACAAAAGCTGCTTCTGCTCCTTGGCACCCCTCTCATACCAGCGCTGGCACGCTTCACACTCAGTCATTCCCATGACATTTAGCGGGTGCTCACCACACGGATGCGGGAAACGAAACACAATGCCCAGGGGTGGCGGGGGCGAGGCATAGTAATATCCACGAGAGATGGAGGAATGGAACCCTCCCGGCCTAGCTCTCTTCAGACCCCTTGCCCACTTGGCAAGTTCCCAAGATAGCTTCAAGCGTTTTGTGTGTGTCAAAATGGGTCACACCCGGCGCAACAATATTCGGAAGACTTTTTTTGTTGTGGGGCACTTGATCGTGGAGCTAGAGGCTCTTGATTTGGCCGTCTTATATACATAGGGCATCGATTCTTTGCCTCGAATCTTGATTTGGGAACGCCGTATCAATATATACGATTGGGAGTTGGGGGCAAGAGCTGGTTTTCCATTGCAAGTTTTGCAAGGGGAAACACTGGTAGTGGGACGGCTTGAAATTAGGCTTCCACTCTGGACCTGCGCCTGGACCTGGACCTGCCAAACGGTATAAACTGCCGAATTCAATCCCTTCCCTATCCAATCCTTCTTTAAAAAAGCAAAGAGATCTTTGGCAGAAGCACTTGTATATGGACCCAAATGCTGCTGGCCCGACCCCGGCAATATACACGCCGCCATGCGTTGGTCAGCCGAGAGAATCGAGTCGATCGCAACCCGGGAATTGCAAAGGGAAGGGGAGAAAATTTGGCCGCGGGCATTCTGTAGGGGCTGTGGGATCTTGGGCCTTACCTTGCAATCACCATCCTCGCTCTGCTCAGTCTTCTCCAACCAGACCGTGAATAATGAATGCGACCGGGAAGAATGTGCATTTAGATCTGTCTCACCCACCAGTCGCCGGTCGGTGCCTTCCTCCTGAGACATGAGCAATGCGCGAGGAAGTTTCGGCAGATCCTGAAAAGCAGATCGCCACAGTTCTGCATTTTCTGCGAATTCACGGATTTCCTTGACTGTCCACAGGCACTTTTGAGGTGACGTCCCCTCGGACAAACCTTCGTGTAATGACAACTTCAATGCCCACACAGAGAAAAAAGCTTCGAAAGGCAACGCATTTGGGCAACCCTATCGTGGGTTGGGGAGGGGTGGGGTTAGGATGTCCTTCGGGCTGGCTTGTGCTTCGCACTGGCCCTCGTGACGTCCCGATGTACATAGGCAAGTGACACGCACCCAGCAGCACATAGTTAACCTCCCCATCACCCCACGCTTTCCATGTTTAAGAGAACATAGTAAGGTGAAAGCCAAACGCCCATGTGCAGTACACTGTGTTGGGTGCTAGCCGTTGGCCACATCATATGCCCGTCACATCACACATCAAAGGGGGCATCCCTTCTATTAGGGCTTTGCCATTTTGCACTCTAAAGTGCCTGCGCTATTGCGCTCGCAAAGATTGTTCAAGATTGTGCATTGTGTGTACTCTTCCCCTTTTGCCCCGTGCCCCACTGTGTGACATTCCGGTGGGTTGCGGTTTCTTTACGGGGTCCTGGACAGTCACCCTTTCCTCCTCGCAAGCTGCGTCGGGTCAATGCTTTCTGACGGCCACTGTGGCTGGTGTTCCTTGTGGTGTCGTTTCCGCGATAGCGGGTGGTGCTGGTTGTTGCGGGGGTCGTTTTACAGTTTTTGCTGCCCACTCCCCTTCAGTTCATTCATAACATGCCTCGCCGTGTTTGCCTTTGCGTGAGGCCCAATTGCTCCACCCCTCCACATGTCGTCCTGGTCGTCCGCCACCTGCCTCCCCAAGTTGCCATGTGCGTGAGGCCAATTACTCCACCGTGCCCGTGGACATTGCGCACCTTCGTGGTTTCCGCGGATATCGTGCGCACCTCTGTGGGTGTTGCGCTGCACTGTGTCCGCGCCGTCGTCCTGGGTTCTTCCGGTTTTGTCGGAGTTTTCTTCCCTTTGCTGACAAACCTCAAGAACCGCGCAGCAGGGGTCCCATTGGTGGCCCTCTGGGTGCCCCATCCCCTGCGCGCACAGGCATTTCCACAGGACGCCTCAGGGGCCCCAGTGGTGGCCCACTGTGTGCCGGATCCCCTGGGCGTTGGCAAACTTGGCGCACTGGGGGGTCGTTTTGCGGTCTTTGCCGCCCACTCCCCTCCGCATTCTGGTCGTCCACCACCGGCTTCGCTGTGTTTCCGTGGGCATGTGGTCCGTCGGGCGCTCCTTTGTGGTTGACGCGGGTGGCGTGTGCACCTGCGTCATGACCTGGGTGTCCCCACCCAAAACAAATCCTTTGCAATGGTGGCTTGACGTGGCAAAATCTGTGTGCCTTCTAAGGGGGATATGTCCAACGATGGCGCCCTTGACTTTACGTCCATTTTAAACCCGGCGAAGAATCGAAATTGAATTGCACGACAACACTGATGCCCGTCTTGGTGTTTCCAATGTTAAGGAGCAGAGCCCAATGCGAAAACACCAAAAGCATGCACCCACGGTGTAACGCAGGCAAAGGCAGTTCATACCATGCGCAAAAACAATTCTGTCTCAAACTTGCATTCCTGAATCTGGAGGTCTTGCACAAAGAAGCTCTTGTCAGCCGCCTCACGGATGGCAAGCGATATCTGAGGTGGCATGTATGGTGGCACCAAAAAGGCGTGGTGAATGTAACTCGGAGTATTCGGAGACTAGGATGGCAGGATGGTGCCTCTAAGGGGGCTCCCAAGGGTGAGGGGTGGTCCAAATGTGCTAACCCGCCGTCTCTTCCTGAACTACTCACCCAACTACAATGGAAAGGTTGTTTGCCACGTTTGCCCTCAATCAACACGCGGCAGATTACCGTGTCAAATCCGGGGCCGACAATGGGTCGGCATGGGTGATTACATCAAGCGACACGAAAAGCAGCGGGTCGATGTAAACGATGGAAACGATGGATTCATCCGAGTGCACCCACCAGCAACAAATAATGTCCAACTACAAATCATGTGCCGCCAACCGTTGAACCGCTCATCTCCACCGGAACCGGAATTCAAACACTTGCGGTGTTGTACCATGGGACACAAGGTGATAGGAGGGGGGATGTGTGCCACCGGGTTTGCTCACAGCAGTCTATTAATTGACAAACAAGGCACCTGTTGCTCGCACAACAAATCGCGGCACTTCCCGTTGTACAACTCCAAAAATGAACAGAAGACACGCCAAGTGGTGGTGCTTGGGGCTGATTTGATGCGATCGAAAATATAGTGGAACGACCGTGGGATGATTCCCTCCATTTTTTCGTCTCCCAAAACTCCAGTCATCGTGTGGGTTTTGCCGGATCCACTTTGGCCTGAGCACAGAGAGATGTAGGATGCTTTAGAGCTTTGACAACACAAAGCCGATTGCGTTGGATGCAGAATCCGGCATCCACATGAGGCAGCGGTGGCTACACCAACACGTCCAGTCGATGGTGTAAGTCCGCAAGAGGTAGAAAGCGCGTGGCGGAAAACTGGCTTATGTGGGCTGTGGTTTGAGAGGATCTTGCATTTTTGCGCTTCGTTTGCACAACGTACGTTGGCTACGCTGTACTTACACGAGCACGTGTTGAACACAAGGTTGCATGGCAACCAACTAGCGGTCCCCATTAGGCATTATCATCCGAAGAATACAACGGATAATTGAAACAAAGGACGAAATGTTTTACAAAGGATACAAGCACCAAAAAACCCCGCATTTCATTTTAACTTCCAAAACAATTTCCAAAGCCTCAAACAACAATGAGATGAAAAGAGTGACGAGCACAACATATCTTTTCCACAAAAGCAAAAAAATTGACGGAAAAAGGCGATGAAAGAACTGCGTTCTCTTGTACACAAATGCGAAGATGTTTAGTCTTCCCTATGTTGACATGACGACATGTTTCCTCACGGAATTTGAGGAGGGGGCTCGACACTAGGTTGCATACTTTGCATCACCATAGGCATGTGGTGACATCAAAGCAACAATGCACATCTTTGGGAGGGAAAGTTGCTATTTGCTATACGATGCAAGAAAGTAACCACGTAACACACAACAAAAAGAAGCCCTCGGTCGACCATGACTTTGAAGGCGCACGTCGGGACGGCATGTTTTGTACATGTCCATGAAATGGAGAACACTAAATATGGTCGGTAGGCCACACGTCAAAGTAGTAATCTATCTTGTGACCAAAGCGGGACAGCCGCAAACATATTGGGCTACGCGTTGCGGTTCTCTCCCTTTGGTGCCAATATGATTTTTGCGAAACGAACCACTATTCCCGACAGCCAAAAGTCATGGCGTTGTTGTACCCCACGGAAAAAAACAGTGCTAGTGGAGGTAGCAGCAACGTGAGTGGCAACGGAGCATACCGTAGGCAAAAATCGTTGAGTTGAACCCATCCATAGTTGACTCGATCATAGGGTGCACAACTTGAAGAAATATGTCATTTTGCATGAAGGTTTTGTTGAAAACGTAATCAAAAGTCCACATATATGGGGCGCCAGCCTCTCCCCGCACAATCACTTGAGACGACGCAATGTCGCAGTCCACACACTCCTTGTCTCCTCGATCTATTTCTTTTGTAAACAGTGGACGCACTCGCACGGCCACCTTGATGTTCTCGGCATCTCCTTTCTTATCTTTGGCGTCTTTCCCCATTGCTTAGGAGTTGCGCGCTACAAAACGGACACCGCAAGTCAGGGTCCAATTAACATGTATCCCTTCATCTGCAAAAACCAAAACATCCATGGCAGCTGGTGCGGCATTTCAAACTGGAGGGATGCGAGCTACTAGCTAATGAAGCAAACGTACGTTGAATTGTTGGGAAGCTGGGTGGCCGCCACCTAACTATGCTGACTATTTACAGTGATGCAAGCCAAAAGGGGATTGGAGCAGCGCTGAACTCTCAGCAGACGTTTGAGCGAAGCAAGAAGTCAAAACAACGAGTAGAGCCTTCGCCGGTAGGCCGGAGGCATCCGCAAAGACACCACGCACACAGTGCCCCGAGTGCACAAGGACCAACACAACAACAAGCAACGTGCGACGGGCTGTAAAAGTCACTCAAGCGAGCCCTCATGGCGCGCGCATATGTACACCGGCCTGACTACGAGAGAAAAGAGAAGAGAAAATACATGGGGAAAGGTATATTGGGGGGAACTGCATTACCTTTGTGGGGCAATCATAAAGCACTTGGACAAGGCTTTTTCCATGAAGGGGTATGACAAAAAGGGTTGAAGGCCTGATGGGTTCGCGCTAGCCAACCAAGCCTTACAAATTACAACACCATCGGGACAGGATTCGAAGTGAGCAAGCGGTTAAACTGACATGGAAGTTTTTTCCCTTCACAATCCTGCCACTAATGACGGAATCTACAGCTCACAAAGACGAAAGCGACATAATCAGTGGTCTACTGCAGGTATTTGCTTGCTTTGGAAACAAACATTACCTCCAGTGCACGGTGCTTTGTTCAGTGGGATTCGCCTTCTTGGCCGCTGCCTCCTGTGCCTGCCCGATTGATCTTACAACTTGCTGTTGTACCGAAATCATTCCCCAAAGCACGACAGCTGTGTGCACTAGGCGCGACCCGGACCCATGGCAGAAAGGGCACTGCAGCTGGTGATAAGCTCTGCTGGTTGGTTGTAGGGAATTCTTGCAGAGATTGACTGTGCGTCCCTCCAAATCACGGCGGTCATTAAACTCGATTTCGGTGTTCCGGGTTCAGCGCTTCTGGCGTACGTCGCCTGTACGTTGCTACAATATTTTTGCAAGGCTAAAATTTTTCGAATTTTTAGCGGAGCAATTCGATATCTCATTGATCAAATTCTCAGATTGATAATGAAAATTTCGCTGTACATTCATGAATTTCAAAGATCTGTTTCAGCTTGAAGTGGCTTTTAGGCTGTTTTCAATACCGAGTTATCAGTGTCTTATGCACTATGTAACCGTTTGCTACATTCATGGTACGCTTTTTTCAATGCTACTCCAATGAGTTGTGGTATCGTTGGGTGAGGCATCCACCCCCCTTTCCTTACTTACGAACCATCACTCTATGTTAGGTGCAAATAATTTGAACACGTGCGGCACACATTGTTTGTGTCCGATTTCAGTTTTTTGCCTGGGGCACAAATGGTTCGTCCGCCATAGGTGGTGCCAAACATGTTGAAAAGAAAATGTGCATTAATATGACCAACGAAAGGTGTAAAATACCCCTGGTTTGAAATAGCAGGATCTTTCCGGCTACAGTGTATTGGAATGGTTATATATGTGGGGCAGATCTCCGGACTTCTTGCCCAAGACCAAAGGGATGAATGATGAACAATGCATTCAATCCACAATGTGGACTTCTTTGCGCGACAAGTTCACAAAGCACCTTATGCCTTCTTTCCTACTACGACCAACACCTAATTTGCCCGTTCCCACTTTGTCATTCGACAACCCATCTCCCATACACCTTGTCACTTATTATGCAATGGATGATTCATCATGTAGCTCATTCTTCTCCACACATGTTGCCATGTCCACTCCATCTTCAACACAAGTTATAATGGCTCATTATCTTTAAAGTACAAAACCGGTGACCCAGCACACCAAAAAAATTGAAAATCCGTTCCTTGAACTTCTGATTTTCTGTTCATCGCAAATCACTGAAGGCACTCAGTTCGACCTTACGTCTGGGGGTTCCCCTGGGACGACCGCAATTGTGGGCTGGCGCTGAGCATCAGCTCACGTCCGTTTCCGTCCGTTTTGAATCTTGGAGCGATGGGTCGCGTCCAACTTGAATTCAGGGGGCGTCTTGTTGCAACGGACGCCAGCGGGGATGACGGCTTCTCCAACACGGAAGGCCATATCGGCTCCAGAGTTTGAAAAGCATCAAGAATGGCATTTTCGGCATCAGCGCTTCGATCAGCCTGCACGGTGCTAATGCAACAACAGGGTCGGTTGTTATGTGTGCGTTTAAGGTTTGGAACCTGGTAGTTTTGAAAATAACCGGTTTTAAACGATTTATTTTACAAAAAAAACCGGTTATGCCGATTAATAGTTTTCAAAATAATCGGTTTTTCCGATCAATTGCCCTTTACTAACCAAAATCTTGCCATCGGTAGAAGAGAGCCCATACAAGTCGGAGCACAATGATCAAAACTATGTTCGAAGTTGTAATTCACCATTGGCCATCATTTATTGCTACCAAAGCCTCTGTTTAGTGCAAAAATTGGACAAAATGTACCGCCGAAAAGAACCCGAAAAATTTGGAACGATTCTGATTAATTGGTTTAAATCAGTTTTCAAAATAACCGGTGAAACAGGCACAGGCACAGGGCATCATTGGATCATTGTGGAATCATGATGGAATCTAAATGGGCACAAAGTGGAGTATTGAATATGCACAAATAGTAACAAATATGTAGTAATTACTACATTTATGTATCCGCGATGCGAACGCGCGCGCTTGTCTGGTTACACCCCCCCACTAGGACACAACCCAGGGGGGCACACCATGGGGCCGTGGCCGAAAAACCACAACAAGACAAGCGAGTGCCAAAAAAAAAATAGAAAATGTGGGTTAAGAGCAACCCCAAGGGGGAAGAGAATGGGGTTACGCCACTACGGCATGCTCCGGCCCAACCTACGAGGGAGATAGGGGGACTCCTGCAACCTAGGCCGTGTAGACTTAACTACTTCCCCAAGGCGAGAGGTACCAAGGGGTGTTGGCCGCCTAGGAGCTTCACATGGCTTCTCTGCCCACCAAAACACAAGAACATGGGAAGAGAAGCCTAGAGCTAGTAGTGGCTCTACTACCCACGCAAAGGCACAACACTCAGCAACCCCCCCACTAAGCTGAAACTCAGGGAGTTGGCTGAAAATCAGAACTGATTGCCGAAAAAAAAAATACAAGATTCAGAAATGCATGATCAGATTATGCTAATCATGGGCTGTGGAGGGGGTTTTTTTCTGATGTCCCCACCAACCCAGCTCAGATTTCCCCAAAATCTCTGATTAGGCTGTCCGTTCATAGTTTTGGAGCCAAAAAACAAGGCTGGGCTCCAACCTCCACAAAACAGTGGATTTAGCTTTTGACACCCCAAAGTGGGTTTTGATTGGCAGGATTGACCTGCTCTGTGGGCCAAAAACAGAGAAATGGCCCTGCCAAAAGCCAGAAAAACTGCTACCAGGCACCTATAACCCTGGGCCAGGGGCACTAAACTGAAGTCGCTGGATCTAAAATTTTTCGACTCCACTGGGGGTGGGGCTGTGAGTGGCAGCAGGGCTCTGCCGGCCCCAGATGGCCCTGACGAAGGCCATTACTGTACAAGCAGCTGGAAAAGACCTGAGACGGTCAGTGTAAAAGTAGATGGCAGTGGCGACGCCAAGTGGCAAACCTGTATCTGAGAAATGGCCACTGCCAAGGGAAGGACAGACAAGTGTGGACAGTGCCAGAAAGACTGTGCTGACTGGACAGACAGTGCAGTGGATCAAAAATGTGCAGTGCTGTGCTGACAGTGTGACAGCAAAACTGAAACAAACAAGGGCAGGGCAAACTGATTTTCCCACAGCCCCAAACGATGGCTCTCTCTCTCTCTCTCTCTCCCTCCTTCTCTCTCTCTCTCTCTCTGTCTCTCACCTTATGGCTTTGGTTGGACTTGGAGTCGATTGGGCTTGGAGATTTGCCCCATGAAGATGACCTCACAACATAGCAAAATTAGGCAAATCACACCACAGTGCCCAAAATTCAATTATATACTCAAAAATGCATACGGCAAGCATTCAAATGCTCCATGGATGTGTCAAACCGGAAAGTAATATACAAGGGTGATATAGACCAAAGGTCCATGCCCAAGAATATCCCAACATTGGCTCCCAAACCCCTCCGGATATACACATACCATGAGTAAGAAAAAGTGCTTTTCCAATGCTTTGAGGCATACTCTAGTCGTATTAGAGATGCACTGAGCATCCAAGCATTTCTATCTTAGTATTGGTCCTACCAAAACTGGTGATAACACATTTTGACCCATGGAACCAAACACCCAAACAGGATATGGAGTGGACCCCTTAATCCCCTTTCAATGTGAGGCAAATCATCTTTTCCTGGGTTGACTGAGAACTGACATATCCAGGGCAGAGCCTATGAATTTATCTATGTTTTTCCATGAATTCTTAGCTGTCCTAGTGGTATGCACCCTTGGGGGCAGGGCACCTCTTTTTGAGAGGTCCTGGGTTCAATTCCCGGTCAGCCTAGCTAAGTAGGAAGATCCCATGTGACATGGCAGTGACCTCATCGCCACATGCCCTGCCACCTCAGCACATATGGGACCCAAAACAAAGAGTGCACATCTCCTGAGATGGCACTATGGAGATAGAGTGACCATGGGGCAGTTTTCCAACTCTTTTCCAAAACATTTCAGCTATCTTTGTGAATATGCATTCCGATTTGACCTGAGTTGCAGTTTCTGTGAATATCCTTTCATCTTTCACTGTTTACACTGCAGCCCTTCATGCTTTGATCCTGATTCTCTTCTCCTTGCATACCTCTGGCTTGGGCTATCCTGGATTGACTGTATTTCAGCAAACAAAAGCTTTTCATCTCCAAAAACAAGCAGCAGGAAACCATACACCAGCAGCAAGCAGCAGGAGAGACAAAAACACAGTGTTGAAACCACTATAAACTTTTGTGGTAGCAAGAGGCAGACTGTCTCTGCGCACCGGCAGCAACCCCGCGCCGTACATCCAGTGCGCCGAGCAGTCACATATAAGCAGAAGGGCGAACGAAGATGGATACAAGGAAAGAGGACGCCGACGTGAAGACAGCGCCTGAGGCACCGGCAAGGCCAGCACCTGGTGAACCTGGACCTGGACCTCGCGCTGTACCTTCGGAGCCCTTACATGGGCCAGTGGAAGCGGCTGAGGACTCGTTGGATGGACTCAAGACGGCCTTCAGGGCCCTCTCAGTCGAGGAGGTGGTCACTCAGCCTGTGAAGAGGAAGAGAGAGAGCGAGAAGGATGCTGGAGACGAAGCAGACGAAGGAGAGGAACAAGGGCAAGACCTGACGAATGACCCTACCTTCGAAGGCGCACCAAGCGCTTCTGGCCTCCACGCATCACCCTCTCCTATAACCACCACACTCCCAATTCCAGACCCAGCCGCTGCAACATCCACTCCCATAACCAACCCGCCTATGGCAGAGGGCACAGGCTTTACTGGCATGCCTCCCTACCCCGCCTATGGTATGGGCCCACCTACCACTGCGCTCCCTGAGGCAACTACTGCCAGTGAGCCGGTGGCTTCCAGTTCTGCGCCGCGATGGTATGCGGCTGAATATCCCCATCCACTACCCGCTACTGGAACCTATGTGGATGTTCCTGGGTATGCACCTGGGTATGCAACCTTGAGTGGGTTGAGGAGAGGACCTGAGTCTCTTGGAGGCAGGAGTAGAGGATCGGGGAGATCCTCCAACAGGTCCCTGACGCGGTCGGAGATCAACGAGGTGCTCCGAGGAGCCACTTCAAAAATCGTGGGCGACCTCACTCAAGAGATCCGAGAGAAACTGGAGCCCCTGATGATACCGCCCCAAGCGTCACCTACCACGGTGGGAATGTCACCCCACCGAGTACAGGCCAACCACCTGGCGGCAGGGTTGACAAACACCCTGGGGAGCCTGAGGACTCGACCGATGCCGACCCCTGCAGCGATACCGAGAAGCCCTTTCGTACCGAGAACGGCCCACCCGCCCTACAGCCACGTGACGAACTCTACGAGGGCCGAGCTAGACCGGCTGGGGCTGACAGCCTTAAGGGCAATGGTGGACGTGGAGCCTTATGGCTCTAGTGATCTAGGCGGCGACCCCTCCGATGATGAGCCGCCGTCGATGACTTCTGCTTCGCCCTCGGAGGACGATGACGCGGAGGACCCCGAGGACCCAAGGGGTAAGAAGAAGAAGAAGAAGAAGAAGAAGACCCGACGCCCTGAGGGACGCAGGTCTCAGGAGGCGAAGGCTATTGCCACCTCCAAGATCGTGGTGAACCTGCCTGAGTTCACAGGCAAGGACCTCAGCGAGTTCGCTGAGAATTTTGGCCGGTTTCTCCGATTGACCGGCCAAACCCACGCTAGTGGGCGAGTCAAGTGCGATCTGCTCCTGCAGTGCTGCAAGACCAAGTACCTGGAGAAGCAGGTCAGGCAGATCGTGACTAACTCCGCCACCTTTGCCGATGTGTTGGTTGCCCTGGAGAGGCAGTACCCGACCTACGAAACCAACCTCTCCATCAGGGCCGAGATCCAGAACCTGCCCGTGCTGCCCAACAACCCCAAACCTGGCAGGGTCTTTGAGCTGTTGGCTGACCTGGATCACTGGGCTGGACGACTGACGCCCGGTTCCTACAGCAGCGACGACCTGCTGTTCTGGTTGGTGGCCAAGCTCCCTCGAGAGCTATGGGACGAGTGCCGTTCGACGGCGGAGCGCAAGGCTAGATCCCTCCGCTACGAGGATCTATGCGTGCTACTCCTGGAGCTGGCGCTGGAGAAGGAGAGCGACCAGCACTTGAAGAATTACCGTCCTGGAGGAGGAGGTTCTGGAGGCCATGGCAAAGGGTACCAAGGGTCCCGACCTGGGCAGGGGACTACCCCCAAACACGCCCACGCCCGTATCATGGAGAACGTGAAGGAGCTATTCTGGTGTGATGCCAGAGACGAGCAGGGCCACCTGCAGCACGCCCCTGACTGCGAGCAGCGAGACTGCTTCGTAGTCCAGGGGAAGCAGCAGGAGAAGAACACCGGCGCCAAAGCGAAGCTGCCGGATCATTACAGGTGCACCATCACGTGTGCATTCTGCGGGAAGCGGATGCACTACGAGGATGAGTGCTACCATAAGCAACGCCTATCGGCGAAGCTGAAGGGTGAAGATCCTGGCAAAGGCTCAGGCAAAGGTGGAGGCAAAGGCAAAGGCAACGACTCTGGCAAGGGCAAGTCGAAAGGACGTCGTCAAGGGCAAGACAAGGGTCAAGGTGGACGAGGAGGAGGCGCTAACCGCCAGCCGGACAACAAGAACAAGGACAAGAACGGAGGCAACCCCAACCCTAATCCAGGGGGGAACTCCGAGCCCTCTGGAGGGCAATCTGGTCCTACCACACGCTCACAAACGCAGGCCCAGCAAGAACAAGGAGCCAACCGTGAGCATGAAGGTGGTGATGACGGCAACGCTAAGAAGAGGAGCCGTTTAATGAGGAAGGCCCGCAAATTGCGGAACAAGGGGTTCGAGGTGACCTGTCCCGCGGAGTTCTGACGGGGACGCTCCGGTGGCACCCAAGACCTGGTGTTTTGGGTACGCATCCGACTAGGGGGACGCGAATACCTGGGGGTATTGGATACTGGCGCTACAATATCTATAGTGGCCAAGAAAATTTTACCTTGTGGGAGCCTGAAGAACACCATGACCACCGCTGCTATACGTATGGGGGATGGACATGTGGTGCACAGCTGCGGGGACTGTGAAGTGGAGGTACCTATGGGCTCCCGGACTATCGCCCATCGGTTCTATGTGATGGACACTGAGGCCTTCGACTTTGTACTGGGGACTGACTTCTTTGTACAGCACTCCCAGATACAATCCCTGACGCTGCAAGCGCCCTACCTCCTCTACGTGGACCACGGCAGTGGCAGAGAGTCTGTGCCACTGGAGCAGTCGGAACATACCTCGAGTTACCTGGGGAAGGTGCTGACCAAGGTGGCCTTGGAACGTTCCGGTATGGTCCTGTGTTCCCCCGATTGGGGAGCCCATGGGGGCAACGAATACTGGCGAAACCTCCTGGACAGGCTGACTATCAGCTCTGTTCCGTTACCTGATGAGGCCATCTACGTGCCTCTGGGTCGTAAGACGCCTATTGGGAAACCCGGATGGGGGAGTATGCTGAGCGTGGTGGACGGAGGTCTTACCTCCATCCCCTGGGAGGATCTGGACCCGACTCTGGTCCAGGCTATACAACGAGAAAGCGACGGACTCGCCTTGGGTGACTTGAAGGATCGCCTACGACCTCAAGATGCTGTTGAGACTACACCCGGAGGAGATGAGTACGTCGTGACTGACACCAACACCCCCAACTCTCCCTGTCATGTACCTGTTCCTGATGGAGTCTCTGAGTGTGGACTATCTGAGCTACCTAGCTCTATCCACTCAGATGACGTAACTGAGCACGACGCCTTCTTCGTGCAGACCTGTGTGGAGGAAGTGGAGAACGCCGAGTACGTCGCCCCACTCCAACCCCTACTCTCCATGAGGGTGGAAGACCCCGTGGACGAGGAGCTGGACCCTCGATCCAGGCTAAGGGAGTATGTAGATTCCAAGAGGAAGTTGGTGGCGAAAAAGTTATGCTACGCGAAGCCTACCCGCAGCTCATGGCCACTGAAGCAAGGACGTATGGGAGACCTATCCCATTTGTAGGAGGACCTCGAACAGAAGATCACCACCTGGCAAAGGGAGGTAGATCTCAAGCTTATGAAGAGCGTGTGGGGCGCCCATGTGAGGACCCCAGAGGAGGACGACCTCTCGGAGGAATGTGTATGTGAACCCCCTCGAGCGTGCCTATGTTGCCATCGTCCACCGGAGATGGTTGAACAAGACCTTCTATATGCCTACCAAGGGCTGAAGGACACTACCACGGGCGAAGAGTCGGTGGAGGACCCCCTCCTGACGTCTATTACTCAGGGGGCAAGCAACTTACACTCTGACGAGGACATGGAGGACAAGATCAAGGTATTGGACCCGCGGGTACAGAAGCTTATAAGGACCTATCTGGAGGTGTTCGGAGAACTACCCCCTCCAGCCTCATGTGACAAGCTGGTACAGATGGACCTCAAGCTGAAACCCGAGTTCGTGGGTCACAAGATCCGGAGGAGACCCTACCCAGCTCCTAAAGAGCAGGCCGACGAGATTGAGTGACAGATACAAGAATGTATCGACGCTGGCCTAGTCCTGGAGTACAAGGACGGGGACTACCCCCTACACTGCAGCCCCTGTTTCCTGGTGCCTAAACCTGGGTCTACAGCCAAACGGCTGGTAGTGGACTACGGAGAGCTGAACAAGAAAACGCTGAACCACTCAGGGTCCTTTCCCAATATGGAGTCTACCCTGGAGAAGATAGCCTCCTGTCGCTACAAGACCAAAATGGACAAGAGGAGCGGATTCTGGCAAGTGGACCTGACGCCCAACGCACAGGAACTACTGGCCTTCATCACCCCTCAGGGGAGGGTGTTCAAGTGGAAGGTCATGCCGTTTGGCGTGGCTAACGCACCCGCTCTATTCCAAGAGCTGATGAACAAGATCTTGTCCATCCTACGAAGGAGACCTAAGGTGCAGGAGCTCATGTCCCGTGGTGCCCAGATGGAGGCTCACATCGACGATGTATGCCTCGGGACCAATACCCAGGAGGATCACGTAATCCTCTTGGGTGAGTTCTTTGCGGTCTGCCAGGAGAACCACACACGACTCAAGCTGGAGAAGTGTGAGTTCATGCAGGAGACCATGCAGTACCTGGGGTTTGATGTTGGCTATGGGTGGTGGACCCCAGCGGCCTCTAAGGCCAAACCCCTGATGGATGCCAAGGTACGACACGAAGACCCCAAGAAAGGACTTCATGATGTACGCAGTTTCATTGGGGCTTGCAACTTCTATCGCCGCCACATCAAAAACTTCACCTACACCAGCGCCGTTCTGACGGACTTGATCAAGAAGAGTACTACTTGGCGCTGGGGCCCACAAGAGCAACAAGCGTTTGATGAGCTCAAAGACAAGGTAGCCAACGCTAAGTGCTTGGGCGTGCCTAGGGCACAAGGGGAGATTATCCTGGTGACCGACGCCAGCAATGTGGGCGGTGGTGGAACGTTGTTCCAATGGCAAGCACTAGAGAAGGAGGAGTTCCACTCGGCCATTTCCCAATGGGGGACGGCAGGTCTCAACCGAGATGGAACCCTCAAGCACAGCTACCCTGACGACAAGTGGGTCCTAGTACCTCTGGGCCACTGGAACTGGAAGTGGAACCAGGCCAGGGGGAACTACTCCACCTATGAGCAGGAATTGCTCGCGGGTATGCTGGTGCTATCCTCACAAGCACGACTGTTGGGGAGTAACCCTGTGGTCTGGCTGTGCGACCAAGAACCGGTCCGCAGTTTCCAGAAGGGTCCCCCACCTGAGAAGGCCAAGCTACGGCGCTGGTGGACCTACCTCAGTCAACTACGGCTGACGGTACACCATATCCAGGGAGTGAAGAATGAGTGTGCCGACTACATCAGCCGCAACAACTTCGACGCCCTGATTGGTGCCCGGTCTGAAGCGCTGGCTAAGGAGGCGTTCAGCCGTATGGACGTCCACTTGGACCTCAACATGACGATGATACGCCCCCTGGATGGACTCCAACAATCGGAGTACCTGAAGGAGTTTGGGGATATCTACAAGCGCCTGGAGAAACGCCTTGAACCCCTCCTGGTCAACCAAGACCAGTGGAAGAGGGACAAGAGCTACCTCTGGCACGAGGACCGCATTGTGGTGCCTAGTGACAGAGTTCCAGCGCTGCTGAAGTGGACCCATGAGTCCAGCGGTCATGTGGGTGCTGACCGTACCCTGAGGCTGTTCAAGCAGTGGTTCCACACTACGTGGACTGACGACCAACTGCGGAAAACCCTCCAGCCTATCGTGGACAAGTGCCCGTGCAGGTCCTGTAAACCAGGGGATATCAGGGACAGAGGTCTCTACTCGACCCTGCCCATCCCTCACTGTGCTAACAGCCTTCTATACGTGGACTACACGGAGATGCCGAAGTTCGGGGGCTATGACTTCGCCCTCGTGGTAACCTGTGGGTTGACCAGGTTTACCAGGGTGTTCCCATGTACCAAGCACATTACCGGGGAGGAGACTATCAAGATACTCCTGGAGGAGTGGTTTTGTGTCTATGGGGCGCCCAAGGAGATCAACTCCGATGAGGACGTACGAGTACGCTCAGATACTGGCTGGTACAAGAGGGTCCTGAGATCCCTCAATGTCCAGGTGTCTACGGGGATTCCCTACTCTCACACGAGCAACCCCCTATGTGAGCGACAGATCCGTGTCCTCAAGGAGAATGTAAGGATATGGTGCAAAACTGAACGCACCAGAGACTGGGTGAGACTACTCCCCGTCATATCCTTGATGATGAACTCCCAAGAGAGTTCAGCTACTGGCTACTCGCCCCATGAGCTATTTCTAGGGCGCCCGGCATGGTTCCTACATGCCCCCTATCCAGAGGACACCCATTCTTCTGTGGGTGAATGGGTCCAAGAGCAACAAGCGAAGGTGGACAAGGCCAAGGCAATGCTCCAGAGAGTGAGGGAGCGTCAGTGGAACAAGAAGAACAAGCACCGAGTACCGGCCACCTACCAACAGGGGGACTGGGTGCTGGTGCACCACAGTCGACTACCCGCCTGGCCACGCTCTACCAGCGATGACCCATACTTCGGGCCGTACAAGATTCTATCAGTGGATGGACACCGTATCACCGTGCGGTTTTCTCCCCGTCTAGGGGGGACCCTGGTGTGCGCTGCTCAACACCTGAAGCGCTACTATGATCCTGAAGACCTCTGTGGGGAGGAGTGGGAGCTGAACGACGAGGAAATCGCCGCTCTGGACCTACAAGGGGCTGCCAGCCCTATGGAAGTTGAAGGTGAACTCCCCGACATGAACGCCGAGGAGATGGCTAAGGAGGGCTTCTACCTGGTGAAGTCTGTCCTACGCCACCGCTATCGCCAGGGTTGGCGCTTCCTCACCCTCTGGGAAGGGTTTGGAGTCGAAGAGGCCACCTGGGAGCCCTTCTCTGCGTTTGTTCTACCTGAGGGACGACTAAACTCAGTTCTGGTGGACTACTTGTCCCAGAACAACCTTGGTGAGTTGCTGAGGCTCGCTGAGACGCTTGCCTCCAAGACTAAAGCTAGGGACTGAACCTTACCCTTACCTGCCAAAGCGTATGTGTGAGTGTGCTATTCCTAAGATCCTGAGAGCAAGCCGCAGAAGTGGTGTCCTAATTATACCCAAGTCTGCACGCTTGCTAAACCCGGAGGGTTGGCTTATTGATGCCACGGGGTACGCCCCGGGTCTCCCCTCCCCTAAGCGCCCAATTTCTGTGCTGGCGCAAAACCTTTGGGGAATACCCAGCGTACTAATCCAGGTATTGTTTTCCCTACCTATCTGTCTACTACAGGGAGGGGTGGCCAAAAGCTATGAAGGCATGAAAACGCCGTTTTGCTAAGTGGCCAAAACACTGACCTAACCACTGCCACAGCCCACCAACCCTGCTAAAATTGCAGGAAACGGGTGGGACAGTGACACACGCACTACAGGTCCTACACACCCTACAGTGGCACCATCCTGGTGGGCGAGCACTGCTGCAACTGGCTCAAGCCCCCACTCAGGACTACCACTCCTACACGCACACTCTACTGGGTGTTGTTGAAGAACATGTCGTGGGTCCTAGCGACCCTCCTGTGAAGAGGACAAGAGAACACAGCGCTGCTAAGCAACTGTGGCCTAACAGGGGACGCCACAACGCGTTTCCCCTGCTAGGGCTTGGAGGGAAGAGGTGCTCTTTTTGCGTGCACGTCGCAGATGTCGATGGAGTCGGACTCCCTGCTCCGCCACAGGCAGAGGGGAGTTATTTGTTTGTGTGATCTGCGCCCTTGTTTAGCAGGGCATGAAAAAAATGGTATGCTGCTGCACCAATCACCCTACCTGCCCACCTGTAAAGCAAAGGCAAATGAAGGGGTGTTTGCGGCGGAGGAACCAAGCCACACTCCCCGTATTATACGGTTCTCAGTGTGACCCATAATACACTGTCCGCAAACGCGCTGAAGATCAGCTCCCCTGTCAAGCAAGCAAGCGTTAAGGGACTCCTCAGGTTCTCTTAAAGAACGTACCGAGGAGCCCCTGGGTAGCCTAAACAAGGTTTACCGTGCGCACTTCGCGTGGCCTACCCTTTAATGCGTGTGTGAATGCGCGAGCATGCACGAGTATTTTGGGCAAACCTGCCCATCTCAACCTCAATCACGAACTCCACCAGGGGGTGGCCCCACCTGGGCTTACTCACCTTACCTACCGCTGGAGAGAGAGAGCAAGTGGGCACGTGAGGGGCGCAAGCGAAAAACGTCACTATGCACTTGTGTGTATGTCTAATCACCCTGATCTGACCTCTAATCATCTGCAATCTTTCTAATCAATCCCTCTATCGCGTCCTATCGTTGTTAGCGCTGCTACAAGACTCGTTCACGGAGACACGAGACGAGCAATGTGTATGCGGCATACGAGACGAGCATACCTGTGGTTTATACCTGATTCATTGAAGTCTTTTCGTTCATTTTCGAATTCTTGAATTTTTGATACTTCTATTAGTGTAGGTGGAATCTGTATGTTTATTTATTAATGTGTGTCTCGTCATTTTCAAGACTACGTGAGACATACGTTTATAATGCCATTATTTCTGCATTTTCCGGCGCTTCGCTAGGAGCCGCTCCTGCGCGCCGCCTTTTTATGCGTAGGAATTTCTTGATTTAAAAAATCTAGAGATGACTATAATTTTTATAAAAATGTGCTTCTGATGCACAATTGGACTCTGCTCAGGTGTGTTGTCTTAGAAAAATTCTAGGCCGTCATTTGACGGATTTTGGTGTCGTCGCTTCGCATTTGCGTGGATTCGTCCATAATTCTCCCATTCCTGCCTCTGCAGATACCCACGCGCAGCCTCGCTGAGTAGGCCGTGTTCGAGCCGAAACGCAGCAGCCTGGAGAGACTGAGCAGAACCCAAGACCCCAGCAAGGGGCAATTTAATTTTTTTTACGACTCCCTTCGCCCTAAGACAGGTCACAGGTCGCCAGCAGGTTTACGAGAACCCATGCGAGTGTGTATATTGTGTCTTGCGTTGGGTTTGTGTCGCGCTGCGTCTTGGAGGGAGGGATGCACTTGCACATGTTTTGGCATGCTCCCAAACTAACCCAACCAAGCCACAGGAGTCCCGGCAGCGCCATGAGCGCTGAGTCTTCTGTAGGAAATGTTACAAACAGAGCAGCAAAAGAGCGCCAGCCATGGTGAGCGCCCATTTTTCTGTGTGAGGGAAACTATAGGTATTTTAAAGTAGATGTGGAAACCAAGGAAAGGCCAAGAAAAAATCCCTTTTTCCTAAAATGCGACAGTGGTGGCCACCACAGCACAAGGGGTGAGTAAGAAAAAGTGCTTTTCCAATGCTTTGAGGCATACTCTAGTTGTATTAGAGATGCACTGAGCATCCAGGCATTTCCATCTTAGTATTGGTCCTACCAAAACTGGTGATAACACATTTTGACCTATGGAACCAAACACCCAATCAGGATATGGAGTGGACCCCTTAATCCCCTTTCAATGTGAGGCAAATCATCTTTTCCTGGGTGACTGAGAACTGACATATCCAGTGCAGAGCCTATGAATTTATCTATGTTTTTCCATGAATTCTTAAGTGTCCTAGTGGTATGCACCGTAGGGGGCTGGACACCTCTTTTTGAGAGGTCCTGGGTTCAATTCCCGGTCAGCCTAGCTAAGTAGGAAGATCCCATGTGACATGGCAGTGACCTCATCGCCACATGCCCTGCCACCTCAGCACATATGGGACCCAAAACAAAGAGTGCACACATCCTGAGATGGCACTATGGAGATAGAGTGACCATGGGGCAGTTTTCCAACTCTTTTCCAAAACATTTCAGCTATCTTTGTGAATATGCATTCCGATTTGACCTGAGTTGCAGTTTCTGTGAATATCCTTTCATCTTTCACTGTTTACACTGCAGCCCTTCATGCTTTGATCCTGATTCTCTTCTCCTTGCATACCTCTGGCTTGGGCTATCCTGGATTGACTGTATTTCAGCAAACAAAAGCTTTTCATCTCCAAAAACAAGCAGCAGGAAACCATACACCAGCAGCAAGCAGCAGGAGAGACAAAAACACCGCGTTGAAACCACTATAAACTTTTCTCCATGCTTCACAAGTCAACTCACGAATTTGAGACCTAATTTTGTGAGCCCTCGTGTGCCACGCCAAAGTGACCCCGTGATGTGGCATATGGTGAGGTGCAACACCGAAGCATGTGCCAACATATAAGCAACATACCATAGTTCACGGATCTCTAGGCACTTTACTGTTGGCCGACCAGTTGAGCACATAAAATACAAAAATGAGCATAAAATGAGGTCAAAAACATGCAAATGTTGCTAAATTCAAGATAATCACAATAGTATATAACTTCGCTCACCCATGGTATCAACATATGGTTCAAAACACAATTGCTTGGGACCATTTGTGAACAATTCCCCCACTTGGATCCCCACATGGACACATAGGGACACCTTCAAACCTCCTCACGACACGCACCATGAAAATGGGAAAATTGATAGTGGCGCTTGTGGGTCGCTCCGTAAGCCTTCCCACATGCACTATATGTGCGGTAGACTTAGTCTAGCGCTATGGAGCTCACCATTGGGACATGGGCGAAGCCCTTGCCAGGTATGACTCCACATATCTTCCTACAAACGGAGATATATAAAATGGGCGTGAGCATAGCGAAGCACATACCATGCATATAACACATACCCTTAAAAGTGGCTCCCACCATGGTATGTCATGACCCTCCATGGCCATAACTTCACGTTAAAAATACGTAGGAACCCAAGGAAAGTTTCTATGCAACACCAACACTCATGCGGTACACTCGAAAGTCGCATTAAAATATTCGGTTGCATGGTCCAAGAGTTATAAATCACTTTCTACCCTCTTGACAATTATCCCTTGCTACACGGGGCATGTGTGCACATCAAAGGCGTTTGACGCTCTCTAAATTAAGTTGAGACCAAGGCGATTCCAGCCCATATCTCAAAATTGAAATTCCTCGCAGTGAGCCGGAGATATGATTTTTCAAAGTTGCCTCACGAATCACTTTTGTTTCGCCTATATCTCCAAGAAAAATGAAGGAGACAACAAAAAGAAGAATGATTCGTGATCGGGGAAAAATGTAGGACCACTCGAAATTCATCATATCCAGTGCGGCGACCTCGAAATCGAAAATTCGTTTCTGAATGTCTGAAAAAATCGGATTAATTTTGCGAGTGTATAAGATGAAAATTGCGGAAGCAACGAACCCTTTTCTGATGAAATCTGACCCTTCATCGGGGTTTCTGCTAAAATATCTGGAAATAACAGTTAACCAATCGGTTACCGCAAAATCGCGAGCCAACTGACAGTCGCCGATACATTGACAATCAGAACGGATAGCTGAAAAATTACGGAAACATTATGAAAAAAAAACCCTGTTGATTCCTGATATTTTGATATATAAATCTCAGCCGGCGGCGCCTTGGTATTGAATATGGCCGCTCATAGTTGGAATGGCCAAGCCTATCACACTATCACATCAGGTTAGGTCAGGTGGATGGGAGAGTATGATATCAGCCAATGGCGGCTTGCCGGCCCATAGATACACACCCCAAGTGACCCAAGGATGGCCACGGGGGTCCGAACCGGCTTCACCCCCCTTCTCAGACCGTTGTATCCGCTCGGAAGTCATTGAAGAGAGGACGGGAGGACCCCATTGGGCTCCCACCCCCCCCCCCCCCCCTCATGTCCCAAGGACACATGGAGGCCCCACATACGGCGTAGGCGTCCCCCACCCCCCAAGGGAGGGGTGAGGACACTCATAATCGGTGCCCTACGCCATATCCGGTCTCCTCTTGATCTACAACATGGACCAAGGGGATCAAAGATAGAGAAAACGTCGTCGACCAGTCTAAATACGTATACCACAATGAAATATATATGTGGAGACCGAGTGAAGAGGGTATATGGCCCATCAAGGCCCAAAAATCCCCGGATCAACGCCCTCACCCGTCTCCCAAGCACAAAAAAAAACCAAAATGCCAAGGGGGATCAATCACGGTGCTGCTGCAGCCACCAAATGGACCAACACGTCCGAGCAATCCAAAGAAATGTTCTTTTTCTTTAGATAATCCATCGAGACCGTGGTATACCTTGGAACAAAGCTGCTCGGGGGCTCCCACGAATCTCTGGATGCGGCAAATCCCTTCCAACGGACCTTATAGAGCCTCCCCCCGGGCGTCCTCGGGTCTGGCTTGTCCATCAGGATCTTCTCGGCGGTGAAGTCGTCGTCCTCACCCTCGTCATCCGAGTCCACATCGCCGGCTGTGAACTCGAAGGTGACGGGACGTCCGCTGGGGTCTGGTGCTCGGGGACGAAGCTGGGTGTGGTCGTGGTCCAGGATCTTGTTATCCCCCACACGAACCGCATACACATCCTGCCCGACCTTCCGAACGATTACCCCCGGCACATATCAAGACGCTTGCCGATGCCTGGACAGGACATCCTTGTGGTGCCGCTCCACCCATACGGTGTCTTGGAGAGCATATTTCTGGAATTTTCCCTGCTTGAAGTACTTGGCCCTCTTCTCATGCTCGTCCTGAAGTGCTTTGCACACCTTGGCCGCCGTGTCGTCCGCCTCAGCCATCATAGTACTCGCATCCCGGGCCACTTTGCCATGGTTCAACCACGGGAGAGTGCGTGACACTCGATCCCGTAGGAACAGGATACGATGGGGCGACAGTCCAGTGGGCCCCGGAAGGTCGTGGTACGCCTGGAGTACTCTCCACAGCGAATTATACCAATTCCGGCCCGGTTCGTCAATGTGCAGCTGGCGGAACTTTTCGAACATCTGCCGCCGGGCCACCTCAGCCCGGCCATTCGACCGGCTGTGGTACGGCACGGTCTTGGCGTGCCGAGTCCCCATGTGCTTGCACATCGTCTCGAACCACGTCCCCACAAATTGACTGCCCCGATTGCTGCAGATGACAGCTGGGACATCAAAAATTGTCAGCCAATGCCTGATCATGGCATTAGCGAAGGTCTTGGCCTGTAGACCCACTCCATGCTTGTCCTTCTTGTCCTTCTTCTTGGACTTTTTGCCCGGGACTGCCACGATATACCCGCTGTGCCTATCCACCGCCAGGATGACACAGTCGTAGGTCTCTCCTTCCACGGTGACCTCAGGCATGGCGAATACATCCATGGCCACGGACCGCATAGGGGCCTCCGGTATAGCCGTATACACCGGGTCGCCAGCCGTGGAGTGGTTGGGGCTCTTTGTGGCCCGACACACGGCGCAGTCGCTGCAGTACTTGTCCAGGATGGCGTAGTACCCTGGTGGGAACTTGAAACGCCACCCCAGGTCCTGCTGCATCTTGTCCCGACCAGGATGCATGAGCTGGGAGTTATGCCAGTGGTCAATGAGCTCCTCCATTCGGTTCTCAGGGACCAATAGCTTGTCCTTGAGGAATAGTTTATCCCCATCCTCGGTCAAGCCCTCAGGCCATTCGTCGTCCGACGGGGCGCTCACGGCATTCCAGTACCTGCTCCAGTGTTCGGATGCCGCATAGTCATCCGACCAGTCTTCCGTCAGCACCGACCTGACTAGCTCTACGGGGGCCACCATCCATTGCTCGAGGGTTTCCTCTCGAATAGCTTGGACTCGGGCGCCCCGGAACTTGGCCAGGTCTGTACGGTTTGCCATCACCACAAAGCACTTGACCCCCTCTTGCTCCATGGCCTTTTCCATCTCGATGATGCGCTTGGCCTCCTCGGTCTCCTCGGCATCCCCATGGCTGGATATGTCCATCCATGCTTTGCCAGCGGGGTAGGCCCATCGACTGAGGCAATCCGCCACAGTGTTGTCGTTTCCCGGGACTTATACGACGCTGAGGTCGAACTTGGCGAACGTCTCATGCCATCGGGCCCTCCTTGCCGCCGGTCCCGAGGGGGTGTCGACGTGCTCCTTGTGCCAGCTCCGTAAGGACTGATGGTCCGTACAAACCACCACCGGTTGGAATCCGATGTGGCCAGACCACTTTCTGAGCGCACAAACAATGGCGTACGTCTCCTTCTCCCCCGCGGTCCAGGTTCGACGTTGGCCCTCGGCCAGGATCCGGCTCCAAAACGCCACGGGTACGTGCGACCCGTCGTCACGGACCTGCTCGAGGACTGCCCCTAAAGCATAGTCCGAGGCGTCCGTCCGTAGCACGAATCCCTTGTTCGGGTCCACCAGGAATAGCCCCAGCTGCCCCAGGAGTCGCTCCTTCAGGCGGCTGAACGCATCTTCGGCCTCAGGGGTCCAGGCAAGCTTCTTCTTGCTCCCCTTCCGGCCATCGAACTTGCCCACCTGCAGCATCTTGTGCAGCGGGCCCGATAGTTCCGCATACATCCGGACATAGCCCGAATAGTAATTGCAGAAACCCATGAAGGATCGGAGTTCGCTGATGGTCTGGGGCTTCTCCCAGTGCTGCAGGGACGCCAGCTTCCCAGACATGGGACGGCGTTGCCCCTGACCAACCACGTGACCCGCAAACTCCACTTCCCTCACGAAGAGTGACGCTTTGCTGGGCTTGCACACCATGTTGTGCTTGTCCAGCTCGCTGAGCACTCGGCGCAGATCCTCTTCATGCGCTTCGATGAGCTCGTCCTCAGTCATGTCGTCCGTGCCGGACCCGATGATGTTGTCATCCACAAAGGGGTCGGCACAGTCCCGGACAGGACCGAGTAGGTCCTCCATCATGCGCTGGAAAGCGGCGTTGCCATTCTTGGCGCCCATAGGCACCACTTTTCACTGCATGGGCCCCAGCGGCGTCGACATCGCTGTGCAGGGCCTGGAGTCCGGGTGTAGCGGCATCTGGTGATAGCCGTGTTTCAGGTCGAACACCGTGAAGATCCGCTTTTTTTGTTGTTTTTGGAGGATGGTGTCGATCAGAGGAAGCGAGTACGAGTCGTGCTCGGTTTGCTCGTTCAAACCCCTGTAATCAACCACCAACCTCCACTCGCCCTTCTCTTTCTTTGGCACGATAAAGGCTGGCCTGGCCCACTCACTGTCGGAGGGTTCGATCCAGCCCCGCTCAATAAACTAGGCCAACAACTTCTTCATGGCCTCGGCCCGATCGCCCTGAAGTTGGTACTCCCGATGACGATAGATCTTGGGGTTTGGCTTCAGCTTGATCCTCGCTGTCCAAAACCTCCCACGATCTGGAGGGTTCTTGTTGGCGACGCCACTGAATAGCCGTGGATAGGCATTTATCAGCCTCTCCTTCAGCTCGGCGGCCTTCGGCCTCTCCTGGGCCTCTTCAGCCGCTTGCTTCGGTATCGATACAACCGACCGCACTGCGGTATAGGCCTCTTCCGGGTCCGAGTCCGACTTCTCCTCGTCCGATATGCCGTCTTCATCGTCGTCGGGCGCGCTTCCCACCGATAATCTTCGGAAATTTGCGGCATCAGCCGAGTTCTTGTCGCTATCGGCCCCCATTCTTGGAAAATCCCACGTCGGCGGGTCCGACCCAACCGGACCATCATATTGGTCCGCGATGTGATCCATGACCCTCGCCACGAACTCATCCTTCTCGTACTTGCCGGTGACCAACATCTTGTCATCCCACCAATGCGGAGATGTGACCATTGCTCGCCCCTTCTTGGTTGCCACACGGTCGTGCATCCCCATCCGCATGTAGTTAACGACGTGGTTGATCTCGGCGTGGGACAGGACGTCAATGCCATCCATTGGCTGATCCGTCCCCTCCTTGGGCTCAAACATGACCCGCATGGGCACCGCCTCAACCCTACGGATGAACTCTTCATCACCCGTGGGCTGGGCTTGCGCCCCATCCACTGAAGCCGGTTCGGACCCCGGTGGCCATCTTTGGGTCACTTGGGGTGTGTATCTATGTGCCGGCAAGCCGCCATTTACTGATATCGTACTCTCCCATCCACCTGACCTAACCCGATGTGATAGTGTGATAGGTTTGGCCATTCCGGCTATGAGCGGCCATATTCAGTACCGAGGCGCCGCCAGCTGAGATTTATATATCAGAATATCAGGAATCAACAGGGTTTTTTTATCATAATGTTTCCGTACTTTTTCCGCCTTCCATTCTGATGGTCAATGTATCGGCGACTGTCAGTTGGCTCGCGATTTTGCGGTAACCGATTGGTTAACTGTTATTTCCAGATATTTTGGCGGAAACCCCGATGAAGGGTCAGATTTCATCAGTAAAGGGTTCGTTGCTTCCGCAATTTTCTAAATATGCACTCGAAATTTTAATCTGAATTTTTCGCGATGTCGAAATCGGATTTTCGACTTCGACATCGCCGCACTTGATTTGGTCTTCTTCGAGTGGTCATACTCCTTTCCCTATGCCCAAATCCGGTTTCCCTTATACTTGCCACCCATTGGACTTGGAGATATAAGGGAAACAAAAGTGAATCGTGGGACCACTTTGAAGGGCCATATCTACGCGCGAGTGTGAGGAAAGAGAATAAGGAAGGTTGCGTTGCAAGCGGCTTAGTCTCAACTTATTTTTAGTAGGGTCCAACACCTTAAGTCGTCACACACACTCGTTGTATCATAGGATCATGGTCAACATGGTAGAAACTTGATTATAACTTGTTGACCATGTGTCCGGACTTGATATTATGACTTTCGAGTGTAGCGCATGAGTCTTGCGGTTGCATAGCATCCTTCCTTAGGTTCCCACGTCCATTTAACCCAAAGTTATGACCATGGAGGGGCATGGCATACCATGGTGGGAGCCAATTTTAAGGGCTATGTGTGATATTGGTAGTATATGTCTTGATATGCTCACGCCCATGTTATATATCTTCGTGTGGCCGAAGAGATGGGGAGCCACACGTGACAAGGGCTTTGCCCATGTCCCAATTGTGGAATTCAAAGCGCTAGACTAAGTCTACCGCGTATGTATTGCTCATGGTATGTTTGACAAAGAGATCCATGAGTGCACTCCCATTTTCATGGGGCATGTAGATGTGAGTGGCGAAGGTATCTCCATGCGCCCGATTGGGGATCCAAGTGGGGGAATTGTTCGCAAATGGTTCCAATCATTTGTGTATTGAGCCATGAGCGGATATCATGGGTGAGCATAGAGATATACTATCATGAAAACTTTGTATTTGGACATATTTTCATGTTTTTGACCTTAATGTTTGCTCATTTTTGCGTTTTGTGTACTTACCTGGTCGGCAAACAGCAAGAAGCATATGGAGAGTCGAACCATGGTGTGTTGTTCATATGTTGGCATATGCTTTGGAGTTGAACACCACCATATGCCGGATCTCGTACTCCATTTGGCTTGGCGCACGAAGGATTACAAGAATTGGTCTCAAGATCATGGGTTGACTTGGGCAGTGCGTGGCGCCCATATCTGAAGGGGTTTCGAGGGTAAAGTGGGGATGTACATTGGCATTGACCTTTGGTCTCTATCCTCCATGAATACTAGACTTCGATTCCATGCATGCTCTGAGCCTTCGGATAAGTGGTAACTTCAATTTTGAGCATATATTTGATATATGGCCAATATGGTGTGAATTGGCAGTTTTTGGCATGTTATGAGTTCAAACTCATGGGGCATATCTCCAAGCCCATTCGACTCCAAGTCCAACCAAGGTTATGTTAGGGTAGGGCATGGTCCTGAGTGCCACTCTAGGCCATGACACGCCACCTCCCCTATTGGGCTAGGATTTATAGGCTTGGGAGTGAACACATTTTTGGGGTTTATGTAGCGACTTTTGACACATGGCATTTAGCCATCTTATTTGACTGGGTTCAGGGCATCATGTTGGTGAGTCAAGGGAAAGTCTTGAGTCCAGGGAATGAGGGGTCTATGGCTGTGATTGTGTACGTTTCCATCTTTCTCCAACTTTGCTTTACTTGTGTTCATATGCCAATTTCAGGGCTTTCCTCTTTGGTGCAATTCTTGTACATGCCCGCCACCGTGGGACGACCGGTGTGCTGAACGGAAGCCCGCAGTGTGAATTGGATTGTGGATCGGGTTATTGCTGTATTTGTGGGATCTAAATGCTGTTCAGGGTTGAAGGTGGATTGGATTTTCTATATTTTTGGTTTTTGGACCCTGGATTTTGATAAATGCAATCGTTGATCAGGAGCAAGTCAGCAGGGGTGACAGGCGGAAGGGGCACAGCGGCGGGTCACCCAAGCCCGCGGCAGGGGACGCCGGGGCTATGGATACGGACCCCAGCCCGGTCAGGCTGTGGGAATCCGAGGGGCACTCCGATGGCTATCGGACTTGCTTCCCCTCGCAGTCGGAGGAGATGCCCGCGCCGACCGCCAGGGCGCATACGGCCCCCGAGCCCGCCCTGAAGCACGACGCCGAGGGCTTGGAGAGGCCAGCCAGGGCCAGGACGGCATCTGTGCCCCGGCACACGGGACCGGAGATGGACGCCATAGGCGATACGCCCATCGGCGATGAGTCTGAGGCGCCGGGAACCGCGGGATGCGCTGGATCAGATGGAAAGCACGCTGCGTGCCACTGCGAGCACGTGTCCTTCCTCATGGGCAAGTACCCGAAGATGGGGATGGACGCCATCGTGCATCGCCTCGACAGCCTGGACAACGCGAAGGACGGCCTAGAGGAGGACGTCGCCGGGATCCTGGATGACCAGTCGGCCGCGGAGAGAGACATGGCGGAGCTGCGAGTGGAACGGGACCGGTACCGGGAGAATCTGGAGCTGGCCCTGGAGAAGCAGCAGCGAGTGGTGGACAGCCTCCTCCACCTGGTGGAGGACATGTCGGGACGCCTGAAAAGGCTAGAGGAGTCACAACCCCTCGCCTCGGGTCCAGAGCTCCCGGCAAAGCCAGCAGCGGCAGAGCTGGTGGAGCGGGTTAAGACCCTCCGGAGCGCCATGGATAAATCCATGGGCGGCCCGGCAGAGGCACCATACACGCCTCCGCGTGTTGACCCGGGTGCGCTGCCGTTTGTTCCCATGTTCAGCGAATCCACAATGCTCGGGGAACACACGGCACCGGCCAGGTCCATGCGGGAAGGGCACGTAACCACGGACCCGAGGAGCCTGACGGTACAGATGTCCCATGCCGCCCAGGATCTACCGATCACTACGACTGCCCACACAGTTTATGCGGAAGAGGAGATCCAGAGCCAGACCATGCAGGGGCGAACCATGGGAAGCCCCGACGGACATGGTCGAGGTCATCCCAGCGGAAACCTGTGGGCGAAGGACCCCAATACGGGGATATGGACAGCCGGTGGAGCAAGTCCTTCCCGCATCCCAAACCCCATGGGTTCAGGCCCAACTGGAGCGCACTCCATGGAGGAGAGGGATGTACGGGGAGTGTACTCACACCCCCTGGCCACAGGTGGTATCCGTCTCGGTGGAGTGGTGGCTGCGAACGTCGGAGACGCCATCAGGATTGACGACCTCGGGGAATCAAAATCCCCTACTATGATGGCAACCCCTCCAACCTGGACGACTTCATCCTGGATTGGGAGGACTTCGCCGAGGAGGTCGTCGGCGAGATGAAGGGAGCGCCGCGGGACAAGTGGGTATGCCGGACATTCCCACACCGACTGGCGCAGGACCTGAAGGAGGAGCTGCGGGATCAGATCCGGGAAGGACTGATCCATACGGAGCAGGCCTGCCTCCAGTGGTTGGAGGATGAGGAGCGGGCCGACGCTTCGAACCAGAAGCTGGAGGACTTGTGGTCCATTCCACTGCAGCTGGACCGCGGTGAGTTGCGGGTCCGGGAGTGGAACCGGTACCTGCGGAAGTACCGACGGAGCCTCAAGCTGGTTGAGGACTGGAACGAGTCCAGCGAGATCCGCCACTTGCCGAAGGACGTCCTCCCCGGGCACTGGAAGAAGAGAGTGGAGGACGAGGAAAAGAAGAGAGCGAAGAAGCGCGTGGCGGTGAGGATCATGGCGGCAGAGGATACCCATGCGGGTATCATGGAGTTCTTCAGGAGGAACCTGGGCGAGCCCAACCGGATGTTGGGACTGAAGAACCACGTGTACGTGGAGGTATTTGGAGACTCCATGGGGCAAAGGTTGCTGCGCCTCAACAACGTGGAGTGGAGGCGCGGGGAGCCGCTGAGGATGCAGGTCATCTTCGCCTGCATGAGCCTGGACGAGATCGTGAAGTATATCACGGTGGAGTTGAAGCTCAATGCGAAGAACAAGGCCCACGTGCAGGATCGACATGGATATGGACAACGAGGCCACCGAGAAGACCGCCATCATCGGGAGATCCAGGAGGACACGGCCAACTCCGCGGAGAATGGTAGTGGAAGTGGCCAAGACCACTGGACCTGATCCCGGGAGGATCACGAGGAGGCCCATTTCTTCGCGTTTGTGGCGCACAACGTGAGGAACCAGGGGCAGGATCGGTCCAGATGGAACCGGGTGGGACCCAAGAAGGGCAATGAGCCAAGGAGGATCGGGACCGCTCTCGTTCCGGGAGTACAGGTCTCAGCACGACGGGTGCTGGGTCTGTTATGGCAAGGGAAACAACCATGCACACGACCATCGTCAGTGCAAGGTGTATGAGGCTGACAAGAAGGACTACTTCGCCGCCCACCCCGAGAAGAAGCCCAAGGAGCAGCGGATTGCCGATTGGCAGGCGAAGGGCGGAGACGGGGGAAAAGGCCAAGGCAAAGGCCAAGGAAAAGGCGGAGGAAGAGGCTATGGTGGTGGACCTGGCCAAGACCGACGAGTGAGGTCGATCGAGGAGGTTGCTGAGGAAATGTTGAGGACGTTGGAGGAACTCAAAGCCCAGCAACGTGGTGGACAAGGTCCTGGCGGATCGCAGCCGGAAGGGGCTGCGGGAAGTCAAGTCTAGAGGAGCCCCCACGGGAGTGGGACCTCCCAGGTCTCTCCTCCGAAAATCAGTGGAATCCCAGAGGAAGCGAAGGCACATCGGGTGCCGAAGAAGGCCCCAGAAGAGCCAAAACCACTGAGTTTCGCCACTCCCAACCCTCGGAGCGCCCTGCCAAGTGAAATTTATGTGGGCAAGGGACGTGACAAGAAGGAAGGAGCGACCACGGAGAACCCCGTGGTCGGGCAGGACCAGCCCAAGATCTACACCATCCGTGACCATACCCTCGAAGTCCTGATGCACCCGGATGTGCTGGAGTTGCATGCCGTGAGAGTCGTCCATACACCGCATGGCGACGAGCGGCAGTTGCACTTGAAGGTGCGTGTACGGTGCGGACAAGAGGAATTGGTGGTGGATGTTCTGGTTTATACGGGTGCCCAGGTGAGCCTGGTCCGGAGAGGGTTGTTCAAGGAGGAATCCCTGCAGCCCAGCCGTAGACCGGTGCGCCTGAAGGTGGCCAATGGAGAGATCATGGGTGGTGGTACCCATGAGGCCACTATCAGTATGGAATTCTCGGAGCATGAGCGCTTGAACCGCCCTGATTTGGCGAAGAGAAGCACTCTATCCGTGAACTTCTATGTGGCCGACATTACAGATTGGGATATGATCATGGGGTATGACTTCATGGTGGCAAATGCCATTGGAGCCCTTCCCCATCGTGCAACGCTGGTCCGGGAGGATGATGAATGCCTCACATGGCTGTCCACGGACTATGCATGCGGATCATCCCAATGGAATGCTGAGGAAGAGGTTCGGATCGTCCAAGCGGTGCAAGCTGTGGGTGCCAAGTCCAGAGGAGACCGTGGAGTTCAGCTCACGGAGTATGGAATGGCGCCGCAGGTGTATGCCAGGATGATCCAGACGCTGGGAGCCGAAGCGCCCGAGACGGACGTCTTCGCTTCCCGGGATGCCCCACTTTTGCGGAAGTGTAGGAGGCATTGGCATCGAGGAGACTCAGCCTGGCATAGGCATAGTTAGATTTGGCACCCTCCTCAACAACAGCAAAGTAATGGGCTCATAGTATTATAGTCTTCCAGCTTAGTCCATAGCAAAAAGGGACTATGAAACACAATCATTATTTACACTCATGTTCACTCCTTACCTCTCTTCCACTCTCACCATACAAATATCCCTCTTGTAGTAAAATACACCTAGTTAGGAATTACCTAGGAAGCACCACGTGCTCCCTGGTGTCGCCGCCAGGCGCCTCTCCTCTATCTATCTCTCTTCTCTCCTCTTGTGTTTGGGCCTTAGCTTAGGCCTAGGTATACTCTTGGGATCCCCGAATACATGAAACTTGCTTGGGACCCACCAAATAGGCATTAAAATACATGTAGAAGTAGGGACAACCATGGAAAAGGGTTGTAGAGTAAAAAGAGGTCCCTTAGGGGCCTTAGACTCCTTCGAAGGTAGTATGTGTGGTATCGCTCACAAAATGAGTCGATCATGCATGACATGCATGACAATCCATGATGTCAAAAATGTGATCATCCAAATTCAAAGAGTTATGAAAAATGAATAGTATAACCTTCTTAGGAACCCATAAGAGTGGGGTTGTGGTTGTGTTAGTTCTGAGCGAAAGTGAGGTTTTGGGTTGGAATGTGAAAAACACATGCTAGGGCGCCAGCATGTCATGACACATGATGCACGACACATGACACATGATGCATGATGCATGATGATGATGATGAATGATGATGATTAATCTGAATCTGCTCTGAGTTCAAATAAAGTACAATCTGAGTTCAAAATATATACTCCATGGGGCTCAATCTCACTCCCCCCCCGACTGAAGCCCTGGAATTCAGGAGTAAATACTCAGAAAAATAGGCTGAAAAATGATATTGTGGCCATAATCATATGCAGCCCTGTGAAATCTCTTAGCATTTACTATTCAGTCCAGAACTGGACTACCTTCAATACCAAGTATGATCACTGCACCTCAGTACCACAGTAAAGAATGAGTGGAATGACTTCGGAAAGCATACATGTGAGTTACCTTTCTTACTATACCACTCTTACCACAGCACAATAGGTGATTAGTTTGGACCTAAAAATGCAAATACCAGAAGTTCGAGAAAGATTGTGCTCAAAGTGATATATAAAGCATGGACAAGACGTAGGAATCCTTAGGGAAGCCTTACATAACAAATGCAGATACCAATCAATCAATTTGAAATCGGCAATGAATAACGCTTGAAAAAAACTTCAAAATGAACCGTAGCTGAGCTTCTAACTCGCCAGGAATCAAAACTTGAAAAAAAATTTGGACACCTGAAAAGCGCAAAGTGTAGCGCTGGGAGTTCTGGCGACTCCCATAACTGCGCGCGTCCGCCGTGCGGGACTGGGGGCGAAGCCTCCAAAGTCCAAAAACTTTTGAACTTTTTGTAAAAAGCGCTTCTGAAGCTGCAAAAAGCGCAGTTTTGTAAAACAAAGAATTTGGAAAGCAACGAGCAGCGAAAAACCGATTTTCTAAAGTGAGGCTTACAGACAGGCAAAATTTTTTGCGCGGGGAGGGTGCACAGTACAGCCATAGGGTAACTGTACGTTTTGCGCGCATCAATTCACCACTGTGCGTGTAATAGGCGAGTTTGAACATCAGCCACACATAGCACAACAGAAATGAAACATACGTGTTGGTCAGAGCTTGCACAACACGCGTAGCGTGTTTTTACCTTGCTTTGCAGTCTTGTGCACGCTCTTGGTGCCTCGCAAGGTCTGGCTTGGGCTGGCATTCAGGCAGGATTCAGGAGGGAAACAGGCCGTCACGCATGCAAAATAGCAGCGTACGCCGCGTCGTGCACACGTAAAAACTCCGAATCCAAGTAGGATAGAGGGTAAAACCGTCACAAGGGACACATTCAAGGTTTGGGAGGTAGGGAGAACCTTCCTTGCTCGCTCTGCAGGACAGCTTGCATGCACAGCGGAGGCGCCGCTATATGCGTCACTGTCCTCTGTTTGTGGTTTTGTGGCAGAATGCCTGGTGAGTTGTTCAGTGCATGCATATGCTCACGTGCAGGCACCTAAAACACTCATATGTCTCACCGTGCCGCTCACACATGCAGCGTGTGTTAGAGAGTGTAGGACCGTGGGAACTCAAACTAACCAATGAAACTCTGGGGTGAGATTCCCGACTTGCAAGTTGCGCGGTTTGAGTTCTCCGAGTGTGGGAGGAGTGTGGAGTGGAGAGTGGGATGTGGGTTGGAGGCGTTAGCAAGGGGCGCTCCTGCAAAGGGCTACTCCTTTGTAGAGAGTTACGTTCAGCGTGTGGGAGACTGGGAAGGCAGGGGATTGGAATGGGCAAGGGCGTTCGCGTTGGTCAGTGTACGCTGGCCCTTGTTCCCACTCCCATTCTGATCCCTGACGGTTTTTTCCTGGTCTCCCCGTGTGTGACCCTCTCTCTTTTTCTTTTGGGTAGCCCCAAGGTAGAGACCCTGAGGTAGATTCACACACATGCTCGCCCTGCACCGCACATCCACGCACAGCACTGCACACACATACTCAACACAACACACTTTTGCGCGCCATTCACTCACTCTGCACGGATCACGTTGAGCTTCGGTTCCGTGTCCACACTTGCACGGGTGTCATAGGACCGGAGGCGAGATGCACCCAAAGCGTTCACTGTTTGTTCAGGGATGCTTGGTGTTAGCTACAACTTGACTTGCCATGGCGTGGGCGTGTGTGTGGGAAGTTGTAGGATCAGGGTGTCTTGCGGTGTAGGATCAGGCGTTAGCGTCTTTGACGGTGGGTGCCCAAGGCGGGGAGGTTTGCAGCCAAGGGGGTAGCCCTGGTCGTGGTTGGGCGGCCCATGCAAACTCTGCTCGTCCTGCAGCCCACCCAGTTCCTGGGGGAGGACCCATCCCTGGGGAACACCAACCCAGCCCCTCCGGTGGTGGATGCTTGCCTGTTCCAAAATGGAACCAGGTGTTCACCACCCGTAAGAATCGGCTTGCTTAGCAGTAGTGTTTCACTTCTCTCCTAGGCAACACACTTCAGTTGGGGCTGTTGACACTCACACGCGCGCCAGTTACACACCGCTCATCTCTCTCCCTCCCTAGATTGGTGAAACCTGTCCCCCAGCCTCGGAGTTCCCTTGGAAATCCACGACAACTCCCAGGCTAGTGAGTGTGAACTCACTGCTCAGTGAAACAGGGCCTTAGGACCATAGATGCACCGTTTTCACAGGTGCTATGAAACAGGAGGGAGTAGTCTCACCTCCCAGCAGGCTTGCGGGCCTGATTTTGGGCTGACTGCAGAATGTCACGCAAATCCTGAGATTTGCAGTAATCAGCAAAAACCTCGTTGACGTTACCGTCATCGAGTATGAAAGCCGTCACTGGCTCCCAGGTACAGTCAGAGATAGAATAGCCAGACCACTTTGTATAGAATCTCCAACCACGTTTGTAGGTGTGGCGGAGGATTCTTTCAACAAAGTAGTAGTCTTGCTTTTTCATCTCTGATTCAGTAAACGTAATGGGTTCACTAGCACTTATTCTTTTGGGTCTAGCCTCTACGGCCGTAGGTGTAGGTACAGTAGGTCTAGAGAGAGAGATGTCCCTTTCGGGCATCCGTAGTGAACCGTCATCCTCCATAGGCGGCAGTTCTTCATCCTCATCCATAGGATCCGCGGCCAAATCTTCGGTTGCAGCTTCCAGGCTTCCTTGTAGATCTTCTTCCCAGTCGTAGAGGTCGTCTAGCACGTCATAGTGCTTGAGCTGTGGGTAACCCACTTCAACCAGACCTCCGTACTTAGGATGAGTTTTGATCCACACGGATCCTTCAGCTACATCCGTGACCAGAAATGGTCCGAAGTAAGGGCTGTCCAGCGTGTTACGAGGCCATGCCTTGAATCTTGTGTGATGTACCAGAACCCAGTCACCAATTTGGTAGATAGCTTCTTTTCTTTTGCGGTTCCTGGTACGATTCTCCTTACTTCTTTTCTTTTCCGGTAGTGATCGGCATAGATCGGCGATCCGTTTTTGCTCGGTGAGCCATTCATCACCTTTAGGATTTCCTTCGCTCGCGCAGGGGAATTCGAAGTTGAAACCTGGCCTCCCTAGGAACAGTTCCGTAGGGGTGAAACCAGTCCTGCTACTCACTTGATTATTCATCAAGTAGATAGCATATGGGACTAGTTCTAGCCAGTTTCGGCTCTTCTCGTTCAGCATCAGAATCCTCATGACTGTTTTGAAACAGCCGATTTGGCGTTCGCATAGAGGATTCTTTGTTCGTAGGTAAGGAGTTCCGAACTGGACTTCCGTACCCATGGCTCTCATGACGCTTCGGTACCAACCAGTAGGGCTGGTAAACCGGATGTCTTGATCGCTATGGATAATCTTGGGTAATCCGTAGACTTGTACCCATCCTTCGAAAATCTCTTTCAATACTCCTTCACCATCCACCTTCTTAGTAAGGGGAAACACTCGGCTATAGCGACTGAGTCCATCCGTCACCAGGAGGGCGAAGTCATGGCCAGCGAATTTAGGTAACTCCATAAAATCCACGTAGAGGATGGAGTTCATTTGGTTCGGAATCGGGAGATTCCTTACCTCACCACGATCCGCTGCAGTGTTAGCTTTAGCCTTAGTGCAGGGACACTCAGCGATGATCTTAGATAAAATCTTCTTGAGAGATGCATCGCTACTCTTAGCGAAGAAATACTTCTGGAAGAACCAAAGAGTTCTCTCCACCCCAGGGTGACCATCCGTTTTGTGTGCCCATTCCAACATAGTTTCTTTGTAGTCTTTGGGAACACAAATGAGGTCTTTGCTGTATAGGTGAGTTGACGTGCGGGACCATTGTACTCCATCCAGGATCTTTGAGCTCCCAATCGTCAACTGGTCCAAGATGTCCGAGTAATCGGCCGTCAGGTCTTTCATACTCCAGGACATGAGTTTTTCTTTCCTCGTAAAGAGATCGAGATGTTGATCCATCTTGGCGAAAGCTTCCTGGGCCATCATCTCGGTGTCTGCCCCTACCAGGGAATCAAAACAATTCCGTGATAGATAATCACAGAGTTCGTTTTTAATTCCCCGGATGTGGAATGTAGCGAGTCGTAGTTGGCTCAGGTAGACCCACCACCGTCGTACACGTTTTCCATCCGGCGGTGGTCTTTCCATAAAGTACTTCACGGAATCCTGATCACATAGCCACGTGATGGGATTGGTACCCAGGATCCTGTGTTGACTAGCCAACACTAGAACTCCAGCTAACAGCTCCTGCTCGTAGGTGTGATAGTGTGAGCGGGCTGCATTCCACTTACAATTCCAGTGGCCAAGTGGAACTAGGCGCCATTCTTGGGAGTCATAGTCAGACTTCATGAATCCTTCTCTTGTGACACCTTGAACTCTTAGGCGATAATCAATGTCTTTACATTGATCCGTAGTTAGCTTTTGCCACTGTAATAATGTCCCTCCTCCTCCAACGTTACTGGCATCCGTGATCAGAATCATCTCGCCGTAGCGTTGGGGTACTCCAAGTACTAGGCATTCTCGGATTTTCTTCTTGACATCTTCGATTGCTTGGTTTTCAATAGGTCCCCAGCGCCACGGAGTCTCCTTCTTGATGAGATCCGTTAGTGGTGCGCTGGCTTCCGTGAAATTTCGGAGATGCCGCCTGTAAAAATTACAGGATCCGATGAATTGTCGGATTTTCTGAACTCCTTCAGCTTTAGACATAGAATCCTTTAGGTTGAAGTCCATCAGGGGCTTCATCTTGTGATCCTGCGGTTTCCACCATCCATCTCCGATGTGGAATCCGAGGTAGTCTGTTTCCGTCTTGAGAAATTCGCATTTCTCCAGCTTGATGCGGAGGTGATTTTCTTGACAGACGGTGTAGAATTCTCGGAGTAGTAGGAGATGGTCATCGATGGTGTTCGTCCCTAGGATGACATCGTCGATGTGAGCCTCCAGGACAGCACCACGCTGTAGGAGCTCTTGGACGGCCGGTCGTCGTTTACACAGGGCGATGATTTGATTCATCAGCTCCTGGAACAACGCCGGGGCGTTAGCAATACCAAATGGCATTACCCGCCCTTTCTAGACCCGTCCATCCGGAGCAATGAATGCCGTTAGGTCTTGGGCACGCTCCGTTAGGTCAATTTGCCAGAAACCGGACCGCTTGTCCATTTTAGTTTTGTATCTGCATCCAGCAGCGGTTTCCACGGTGTTCTCCATCAGGGGCAACGAACCGCTGTGCAGTTTTATTTTCTGGTTGACCTTTTTGTAGTCGACCACCAATCTTTTTGCAGTGCTCCCTGGTTTAGCTACCAGGAAGCATGGAGTGCAATGCTTAGGATAGTCCGTCTTTTTGTACTCGTAAACCAAACCGGCCTCCACGCATTCTTTGATTTGGCGAGTAATCTCAGCCATGTCATCTTTTGATGCTGGGTACGGTCGACATTGAACTCGATCTTTGAGAAATTCTTCTCTTAGTTCTAGGTCCATGGTCACGAGTTTCTTCACCGATCCGGGTGGAGGTAACGGACCAAAAATGTCAGAGAAATGCAGGATGATTTTCTTGATCCTCGCATCAACATCCATTTTGTCGAGCGAAATCTTGAGGTCTTCAGATGCGTGTAGATTGGACGCACCTAATTCTTGTTTCTTAGATTTTTCATCTTGCTCCGTCAATTTATTGAGGGCTAGGACTTGTTCGGGGTCCAAAATCATCTGATTCTCTTGGTGATCAATTTTCTTCTTTTCTTTGACTTTCTTTCTTAGTCTCTTGATGTCTTTCCGACGTAATTGATCTTTTCATTCTTCCTTCTTTTCTTCTTCTCCTTCAATTTCTTGTTCCAATGCTTCGTGTAGTTCGTGAAGCATGACCAATTCTTCGCCGACATCAAAATACGTCCCATCTTCTCCGTTGTACTCGTCTAGGTAGACCATGCTTTTCCATTTTTCTTTTAGCTCCAGTTTTTGGAGTCTGTCAATTTGATTTAGTAGAAGGAGACGCGTTTCTTCCAAATCTTCTTTTGAAGAAGGGAACGAATTTTTACTCGGGCGTGCGTGTAGGAGACGGAGTTCACGTTCGTCTCCTTCGCTCGTCATCGATTCTAGTGGGACGGAAACGTGTGAAAGAAGTTTTTCGGGGTTAGGAGTTTCGGAAGGGGTCGAAGGAGCCTCTAGAGGTTCTACCTCTTCCAAGAACAGGTTGGCGACCAAGTCGTCGTAGTCCATAGTGGTGCAGGAGTCGTTCGAAAAGGGTATAGTCGACTCGGAAGGAGCTTCGGATATACTTCCGCCTTCGTCGGAGGTTTCTTCGCTCTCTTCTTGAGTTTCTCTTGCCTCTTTCGGACTTTCTTGAACCACTTCTTCGACTTGAAACTTAGGCGTCTCGAACTTGTACTCTTCCTTGCTCTCGTCCACGTCCGGAAACCTTTTCATCATCTCTTCTTCTCCGTACCCACGGTGGTGCTTTAGCACGAACTTCTTTATCTCCTCAGACACGTTTTCCATGGGGTTAGAGGACACGTTCTTCCCCGAGACTAGGTACTTAGCGGTTCGCCAACGGGGTTTTGGCAAAACCTCTTCTTTTGGGTTAAGTCGGTAAAGAGGAACGTCAGGTAAGAGCAACTTTGTCACCGTCAACTTTTCGAGTATAGGCCCGCATAGCTTTTCTTTTTCTTCCCACTTCTTCCCTTCGGGAATAACCAACCCCACCGTAGCTTGGTCCACATAAACTTTTACCAACGTGTGGAGTATTTTTGAGAAAGGGGGGTTGGCGTAGAGCATCTTCCAAGCTCCCAACGTTCCCCAGTCATACCACCACGTGTTGTTGGTTTTGGGAGTACAAAAGTACTCAGCGTCGGCGTTCTCTTTGGACGCAAAGAGTTCGACAAAGTCGCCGTTACACGTGTTCGGGTTAAGGCCAAGTTCTCGAAACGCGTCACGTTTGGCGGCGGAGTCGAGAGTGTAGTTCTCCGTTCGGTGTAGGCTCAAGGTAGCGAGGATACTCTCTTGCTTCAGCTCGCTATGGAGTGCCAACGGAAAACTCTTGAGAGTCTTGAGCGTAGGTCTTGGACACTTTGTCTCCTTGAGGGGTATTGCTTCCCATTCTTGCTCTTCGTTCTCCACCAACAAGTGAGTGGGCTCTTGAAGGGATAAATATTTTATCCACTCATTTTGCGCAAAGAAGTCCGTCCCCAATACGGCTTCAAAGGCGTCGGTGTCGAACGCTTGAAACTTTTGAAGTACCTTTCGGTCCCCCACTTGTACTTCTCCTTCTATCTCGCCTTCGGTGAGAGTGACTCCCCCTTCTCCCGTTTTTACCCCACAAATATTTTTGGGAACTAGGTCCTCGTAGTGTACGAACCTAGAGGAGACTAGGGAGATTGTAGCGCCGGTATCAAGGTATGCGTCCACCCATACACCATTGATAGCGACCCTCAATAGGTAGCAATACCTCGGTGCGTCGTCTCGGTGTCCACCTAGGCTTCCCCCGGCGTTTGACCCGCGAGAAAGTCTTTGAGGTTCTTAGCTTGCCTTTCCACCTTGAGAACTCTTTTTCGCTTCTTTTCTCGCTCTCCTTCCGTCAACTCTTCCAAGCGTTTCTTCTCTTGAGGCTTTCCTTTGTCGTCGTCTTTTCCTTTGCCTCCTTTTCCTTCGTTCGCCTTTCCTCCGTTCGCTTTTCCTCCACTTCCTTTTTCTCCTCCTTTCGCTTGGTCCTTTCCCCCTTTGCCTTGACCTTTCTTCGTTTGCTTTTGCTCTTCTTTCCTCGCGTCAAGGCTGTCTTGCCACGCCTTGTCTCTTACGTTGTGTTTTGTCCCACAATTGGGGCAAAACACGGTGGCGAAGAACTTGGGCGCGGTGGAGTTGTCCTCCTCGACTTGCCTTCGCCAATACCACTGCCCTTGGCCTTGTCCTTTGCCTCGTCCACCTTTTCCACGGCCACGACCGCCACCACCACGGTTGCCGTTTGCTTGTCCTCGTGCTTGTTGAAACGACACAAAGCAGTCCTCACATAGCGAGTGGGCAAAGGCCTCTTCTTGGTTCATAGGGGCGTTGGAGTCGGCTTTGGTGTTGCCGTCCAGCCACTTGAGTTGAGCCATCGAGTGTAAGTTTTTCAAAGCAGCGTCAGACTTCCTTTGGAGGGCCAACTCGTAGAGGAGGTCAACGAGAGAGTTGAAACTGTGTATTCTAGACAACCTCTCGGGAGTAGCACGTATTTCGTCCATGGTTTTGGGCGGAACACGAGGTAGGAGGTGTAGGAGGGCTTTGGAGTCGTCGTAGTAGGACGTAGCCAATTGGTCGGTAAGCGTAGTAAACTTTTGGACGTATTTGGCTATGTCCGCGGTTGTAGGGTATTCCTTCAACCGAGGGATACGCTCTATCTCTTGAATAAGCTCTAGGTCGGTAACGTAAGTAGGGTAGAGCTTTTCGAGCGTAATAAGGAAGCTTACCCAAGAGTCACTTTTCTTGAGTGCCCCCGAAACCACTTCTTTTACGTCCTTGTTATCACAACCGTTGATAACAAGGTCCGCCTTGGCTCTTTTGTTGAGGTCTTCTTGTCCCGTCCACCTCAAGAACCTCAAAAAATCTTCGGCGTAAACGTCGAGGTCTCTACCCGAAAACTTGGGTAGTTTGGTTTCGGTTTGGGGTTTGAAAAAAGCTTTGGTTCCTCTACCGGTATGTGGCATCGGTTGTGTGGGGTCGGGGAGTAGCGCCATAGGCGCTAGTGGACCGAGTCCTAGGGCGAGGGCTTGGTCGAGGGTGTATACTTTGTAGGTAGTGGTAAAGCACGCCACGGGTTTGGGTGCTTTGGTACGGGCCACAAAGGGCGACTTGACTCCAGGAGGCACACCGGCAAGCCTGGTGCACACTCGGGTTAGAGGCGAGGGTTGGTAAGGTACACAAGGGTTAGTGGTTAAGTTAGCACTAGTCCTATTTTCTAAGTTTTCAAGACGACCCTTGAGTTGTTGCAAGGTCGACAAAAGGATAGTGCTCTCTTCCGAAGAAGGAGAGGCTTCGAAAACATGAGTCCTTTTGGGAGCTTGAGGCTCAGAGAAAAACTTAGGCTCAGGAACTCCGGTAGGCACTCCATGAACAATAGGTTCTCCACGGATAGGGGGTTGAGGCATAGTGGCGTAAGTCACATTAGAACGCCATGGCACAGATTGGAAAGGATTAGTCGAAGACGATGTGGTCCCCGACTCATGAGTCTGTGGGGCATTAGTGAATGAACCTTCATGGTGTTCGACTTGTTGAACCCTTTGTTGCAACCGACCACTCTGGTTGAGCAACAATAGGACCTCCATAGCATTCGCTAGCTCAGCTGTCGTCATGTTATTCGCTGAAGGCACTGGGCGTGGAGCTACAGCTTCAGCATACTCAGGACATGTAGGCGCAGGAAAACGATAGGCTTCGAATCGAGATCCGTCTAGAGGTACTTCTGGGGTTCCAAACCCGGCCATGGTAGGCGCGACTAGTTCCTCATCGGAGACCGGTATCATGACTTGCACGTCGTTTTCAGAAGCGCCCGTAGCTTCTAGGCTGCTTGGAGTTCTCACAGGGTCCATCTCAATTTTTCAGACTCGATTTTCTGAGTTCAGGAATTCTTCTCCGTCCCTTACTAAATTCCCAGGCTGGAATTGAATCGAAATTAAATCCAAGGGATACTGGATTTAGGCAGAGCAGGTTTTCTCTGCTACCAGTTAGATTTGGCACCCTCCTCAACAACAGCAAAGTAATGGGCTCATAGTATTGTAGTCTTCCAGCTTAGTCCATAGCAAAAAGGGACTATGAAACACAATCATTATTTACAATCATGTTCACTCCTTACCTCTCTTCCACTCTCACAATACAAATATCCCTCTTGTAGTAAAATACACCTAGTTAGGAATTACCTAGGAAGCACCACGTGCTCCCTGGTGTCGCCGCCAGGCGCCTCTCCTCTATCTATCTCTCTTCTCTCCTCTTGTGTTTGGGGCTTGGCTTAGGCCTAGGTATACTCTTGGGATCCCCCAATACATGAAACTTGCTTGGGACCCACCAAATAGGCATTAAAATACATGTAGAAGTAGGGACAACCATGGAAAAGGGTTGTTGAGTAAATAGAGGTCCCTTAGGGGCCTTAGACTCCTTCGAAGGTAGTATGTGTGGTATCACTCACAAAATGAGTCGATCATGCATGACATGCATGACAATCCATGATGTCAAAAATGTGATCATCCAAATTCAAAGAGTTATGAAAAATGAATAGTATAACCTTCTTAGGAACCCATAAGAGTGGGGTTGTGGTTGTGTTAGTTCTGAGCGAAAGTGAGGTTTTGGGTTCGAATGTGAAAAACACATGCTAGGGCGCCAGCATGTCATGACACATGATGCATGACACATGACACATGATGCATGATACATGATGATGATGATGAATGATGATGATTGATCTGAATCTGCTCTGAGTTCAAATAAAGTACACTCTGAGTTCAAAATATATACTCCATGGGGCTCAATCTCACTGGCATTGGGGTTTGAAGGAGTGGGGGCCCATGTATTGGCATGGCTCCCTGGACAATACCAGACGTACGGTGGAGAAGATCGTCGCGAATAGGGCGAAGGGGATCCTGGTCATAACCGGCATAGGCTCCACCCCATGTCCGCTGGAAGGTCTTAAGTCGACGCTGGACTCCATCACCCTGAACGAGATGTCATTCGGGCCAGAGGAGGAGCTGTTCATCGACGCCAAGGGTGTATCAATGCCCTCCCCGGGTCAACCGTGGGGTACCAAGGCTTTCCTGGTGGATGGGGCGCAAGCCCAGCCCACGGGTGATGAAGCATTCATCCGTAGGGTGGAGGCGGTGCCCATGAAGGTCATGTTTGATCCCAAGGAGGGGACAGATCAGCCAATCGATGGCATTGACGTCCTGTCCCACGCCGAGATCGACAACGTCGTCAACTACATGCGGATGGGGATGCACGACCGTGTGGCAGCCAAGAAGAGGCGGGCCATGGTCACATCTCCGCATTGGTGGGATGACAAGATGTTGGTCACCGGCAAGTACGAGAAGGATGAGTTCGTGCCGAGGGTCATGGATCACATCGCGGACCAATATGATGGTCCGGTTGGGTCGGACCCGCCGACATGGGATTTTCCAAGAATGGGTGCCGAGAGCGACAAGAACCAGCCCGATGCCGCAAAGTTTCGAAAATTATCGCTGGGAAGAATGCCCCATGACGATGAAGACGGCATATTGGACGAGGAGATGTCGGACTCCGACCCAGAAGAGGCCTATACCGCAGTGCGGTCGGTTGTATCGATACCGAAGCAAGCGGCTGAAGAGGCCCAGGAGAACCCGAAGGTCGCCGAGCTGAAGGAGAGACTGATCAATGCCTATCCGCGGCTATTCAGTGGCGTCGCCAACAAGAACCCTCCAGATCGTGGGAGGTTTGGCACAGCGAGGATCAAGCTGAAGCCGAACCCCAAGATCTATCGTCATCGGGAGTACCAACTTCAGGGCGATCGGGCCGAGGCCATGAAGAAGTTGTTGGCCGAGTTCATTGAGCGAGGATGGATCGAACCCTCCGACAGTGAGTGGGCCAGCCCAGCCTTCATCGTGCCCAAGAAGGAGAAGGGCGAGTGGAGGTTGGTGGTGGATTACAGGGGTTTGAACGAGCAAACCGAGCACGACTCGTACTCGCTTCCCCTGATCGACTCCATCCTCCAAAAACAACAAAAAAAGCGGATCTTCACGGTGTTGGACCTGAAACACGGTTATCACCAGATGCCGCTACACCCGGACTCCAGGCCCTGCACAGCGATGTCGACGCCGCTGGGGCCCATGCAGTGGAAAGTGGTGCCTATGGGCGCCAAGAATGGCAACGCCGCTTTCCAGCGCATGATGGAGGACCTACTCGGTCCTGTCCGGGACTGTGCCGACCCCTTCGTGGATGACATCATCATCGGGTCCGGCACGGAGAACATGACTGAGGACGAGCTCATCGACGTGCATGAGAAGGATCTGCGCCGAGTGCTCAGCGAGTTGGACAAGCACAACATGGTGTGCAAGCCCACCAAAGCCTCACTCGTCGTGAAGGAAGTGGAGTTCGCGGGTCACGTGGTTGGTCATGGGCAACGCCGTCCCATGCCTGGGAAGCTGGCGTCCCTGCACCACTGGGAGAAGCCCCAGACCATCAGCGAACTCGGATCCTTCATGGGGTTCTGCAACTACTATTCCGGCTATGTCCGAATGTATGCAGAACTGTCGGGGCCGCTACACAAGATGCTGCAAGTGGGCAAGTTCGATGGCCGGAAGGGGAGCAAGAAGAAGCTTGCCTGGACCCATGAGGCCGAAGATGCGTTCAGCCGCCTGAAGGAGCGACTCCTGGGGCAGCTGGGACTATTCTTCATGGACCCGGACAAGGGATTCGTGCTACGGACGGACGCCTCGGACTATGCTGTAGGGGCAGTCCTCGAGCAGATCCAGGACGACGGGTCACACGTACCTGTGGCGTTTTGGAGTCGGATCCTGGCCGAGGGCCAACGCCGCACCTGGACCGCGAGGGAGAAGGAGACGTACGCCATTGTTTGTGCGCTCAGGAAGTGGTCTGGCCACATTGGATTGCAACCGGTGGTGGTTTGTACGGATCATCAGTCCTTGCAGAGCTGGCACAAGGAGCACGTCGACACCCCCTCGGGACCGGCGGCAAGGAGGGCCCGGTGGCACGAGACGTTCGCCAAGTTCGACCTCAGCGTCGTATACGTCCCGGGGAAGGACAACACTGTGGCGGATTGCCTCAGTCGATGGGCCTACCCCGCGGGCAAGGCTTGGATGGACATATCCAGCCATGGGGATGCCAAGGAGACCGAGGAGGCCAAGCGCATCACCGAGATGGAGAAGGCTATGGAGCAAGAGGGGGTCAAGTGCTTTGTGGTGATGGCAAACCGTACGGACCTGGCCAAGTTCCGGGGCGCCCGAGTCCAAGCTATTCGAGAGGAAACTCTCGAGCAATGGATGGTGGCCCCTGTAGAGCTAGTCAAGTCGGTGCTCACAGAGGACTGGTCGGATGACTATGCGGCATCCGAGCACTGGAGCAAGTACTGGAATGCCGTGAGCGCCCCGTCGGACGACGAATGGCTCGAGGGCTTGACCGAGGATGGGGACAAGTTGTTCCTCAAGGACAAGCTGCTGGTGCCCGGGAACCGAGTGGAGGAGCTCATTGACCATTGGCACAACGCCCAGCTCATGCATCCTGGTCGAGACAAGATGCAGCAGGACCTGGAGTGGCGTTTCAAGTTCCCTCCGGGGTACTACGCCATGCTGGATAGGTACTGCAGCGACTGTGCCGTGTGTCGGGCCACGAAGAGCCCCAACCACTCCACAGCGGGCAACCCGGTGTATACGGCTATACCGGAGGCCCCTATGCGGTCCGTGGCCATGGATGTGTTCGCCTTGCCGGAGGTCACCGTGGAAGGAGAGACATATGATTGTGTCATCCTAGCGGTGGACAGGCATAGCGGGTATATCGTGGCAGTCCCGGGCAAGAAGTCCAAGAAGAAGGACAAGAAGGACAAGCATGGAGTGGGGCTGCAGGCCAAGACCGTCGCTAATGCCATGATCAGGCATTGGCTGACGATTTTTGATGTCCCAGCTGTCATCTGCAGCGATCGGGGCAGTCAATTCGTGGGGACGTGGTTCAAGACGATGTGCAAGCACATGGATATTGGGCACACCAAGACCGTGCCGTACCACAGCCGGTCGAATGGCGGTGCTGAGGTGGCCGGGCGGCAGATGTTCGAGAAGTTCCGTCAGCTGCACATTGACGAACCGGGCCGGAACTGGTATAACTCGCTGTGGAGAGTGCTCCAGGCGTATCACGACCTTCCGGGACCCACTGGACTGTCGCCCCATCGTATCCTGTTCCTACGGGATCGAGTGTCACGCACTCTCCCGTGGTAGAACCATGGCAAAGTGGCCCGGGATGCGAACGCCATGATGGCTGAGGCGGACGACACGGCGGCCAAGGTTTGCAAGGCACTTCAGGACGAGCATGACAGGAGGGCCAAGTACTTCAAGCAGGAAAAAGTCCAGAAGTATGCTCTCCAAGACACCGTGTGGGTGGAGCGGCACCACAAGGATGTCCTGTCCAGGCATCGGCAGGCATCTTGGTATGTACCGGGGGTAATCGTGCGGAAGGTCGGGCAGGATGTGTATGCGGTTCGTGTGGGGGATAACAAGATCCTGGACCGCGACCATACCCAGCTTCGTCCCCGAGCACCAGACCCCAGCGGACGTCCCGTCACCTTCGAGTTCACAGCCGGCGATGTGGACTCGGACGACGAGGGTGAGGACGACGACTTCACCGCCGAGAGGATCCTGGCGGACAAGCCGGACCCGGGGACGCCTGGGGGTAGGCTTTATAAAGTCCGTTGGAAGGGATTCGCCGCATCCAGGGATTCGTGGGAGCCTCCGAGCAGTTTCGTGCCGAGGTACACCACGGTCTGGATGGACTTTCTGAGGAAAAAGAACATTTCTTTGGATGTCAAGGACGTGTTGGTCCATTTGGTGGCTGCAGTAGCACCGTAATGGATCCCCCCTTGGCATTTTTGTTTGTTTTTGTGCTTGGGAGATGGGTGAGGGCGTTCATCCGGGGTTTTTTGGGCCTTGATTGGCCATATACCCCCTTCACTCGATCTCCACATATATATTTCATTGTGGTATACTTATTTAGGTCGACCGACGACGTTTTTCTATCTTTAATCCCCTTGGTCCATGTTGTAGATCAAGAGGAGACCGGATATGGCGTAGGGCACCGATTATGAGTGTCCTCACCCCTCCCTTGGGGGGTGGGGGACGCCTACGACGTGTGTGGGGCCTCCATGTGTCCTTGGGACATGGGGGGGGGGTTGGAGCCCATTGGGGTCCTCCCGTCCTTTCTTCAATGACTTCCGAGCGGTAACAACGCTCTGAGAAGGGGGGTGAAGCCGTTTCGGACCCCCGTGGCCATCTTTGGGTCACTTGGGCTGTGTATCTATGTGCCGGCAAGCCGCCATTGGCTGATATCGTACTCTCCCATCCACCTGACCTAACCCGATGTGATAGTGTGATAGGTTTGGCCATTCCGGCTATGAGAGGCCATATTCAGTACCGAGGCGCCGCCAGCTGAGATTTATATATCAGAATATCAGGAATCAATAGGGTTTTTTTATCATAATGTTTCCGTAATTTTTCCGCCTTCCATTGTGATGGTCAATGTATCGGCGACTGTCAGTTGGCTCGCGATTTTGCGGTAACCGATTGGTTAACTGTTATTTCCAGATATTTTGGCGGAAACCCCGATGAAGGGTCAGATTTCATCAGTAAAGGGTTCGTTGCTTCCGCAATTTTCTAAATATGCACTCGAAACTTTAATCTGAATTTTTCGCGATGTCGAAATCGGATTTTCGACTTCGACATCGCCGCACTTGATTTGGTCTTCTTCGAGTGGTCATACTCCTTTCCCTATGCCCAAATCAGGTTTCCCTTATACTTGCCACCCATTTGCCTTGGAGATATAAGGGAAACAAAAGTGAATCGTGGGACCACTTTGAAGGGCCATATCTACGCGCGAGTGTGAGGAAAGAGAATAAGGAAGAATGCGTTGCAAGCGGCTTAGTCTCAACTTATTTTTAGTAGGGTCCAACACCTTAAGTCGTCACACACACTCGTTGGATAATAGGATCATGGTCAACATGGTAGAAACTTGTTTATAACTTGTTGACCATGTGTCCGGACTTGATATTATGACTTTCGAGTGTAGCGCATGAGTCTTGCGGTTGCATAGCATCCTTCCTTAGGTTCCCACGTCCATTTAACCCAAAGTTATGACCATGGAGGGGCATGGCATACCATGGTGGGAGCCAATTTTAAGGGCTATGTGTGATATTGGTAGTATATGTCTTGATATGCTCACGCGCATGTTATATATCTTCGTGTGGCCGAAGAGATGGGGAGCCACACGTGACAAGGGCTTTGCCCATGTCCCAATTGTGGAATTCAAAGCGCTAGACTAAGTCTACCGCATATGTATTGCTCATGGTATGTTTGACAAAGAGATCCATGAGTGCACTCCCATTTTCATGGGGCATGTAGATATGAGTGGCGAAGGTATCTCCATGCGCCCTATCGGGGATCCAAGTGGGGGAATTGTTGGCACATGGTTCCAATCATTTGTGTATTGAACCATGAGCGGATATCATGGGTGAGCATAGAGATATACTATCATGACAACTTTGTATTTGGACATATTTTCATGTTTTTGACCTTAATTTTTGCTCATTTTGGCGTTTTGTGTACTTACCTGGTCGGCAAACAGCAAGAAGCATATGGAGAGTCGAACCATGGCGTGTTGTTCATATGTTGGCATATGCTTTGGAGTTGAACACCACCATATGCCGGATCGCGTACTCCATTTGGCTTGGCGCACGAAGGATTTCAAGAATTGATCTCAAGATCATGGGCTGACTTGGGCAGTGCGTGGCGCCCATATCCGAAGGGGTTTCGAGGGTAAAGTGGGGATGTACATGGGCATTGACCTTTGGTTTCTATCCTCCATGAATACTACACTTCGATTCCAGGCATGCTTTGAGCCTTCGGATAAGTGGTAACTTCAATTTTGAGCATACATTTGATATGTGGCCAATATGGTGTGAATTGGCAGTTTTTGGCATGTTATGAGTTCAAACTCATGGGGCATATCTCCAAGCCCATTCGACTCCAAGTCCAACCAAAGCTATGTCAGGGTAGGGCATGGTCCTGAGTGCTACTCTAGGCCATGACACGCCACCTCCCCCATTGGGCTAGGATTTAGAGGCTTGGGAGTGAACACATTTTTGGGGTTTATGTAGCGACTTTTGACACATGGCATTTAGCCATCTTATTTGACTGGGTTCAGGGCATCATGTTGGTGAGTCAAGGGAAGGTCTTGAGTCAAGGGAATGAGGGGTCTATGGCTGTGATTGCGTACGTTTCCATCTTTCTCCAACTTTGCTTTACTTGTCTTCATATGCCAATTTCAGGGCTTTCCTCTTTGGTGCAATTCTTGTACATGCCCGCCACCGTGGGACGACCGGTGTGCTGAACGGAAGCCCGCAGTGTGAATTGGATTGTGGATCGGGTTATTGCTGTATTTGTGGGATCTAATTGCTGTTCAGGGTTGAAGGAGGATTGGATTTTCTATATTTTTGGTTTTTGGACCCTGGATTTTGATAAATGTAATCGTTGATCAGGAGCAAGTCAGCAGGGGTGACAGGCGGAAGGGGCACAGCGGGGGCCGGTCCTGGTAGGGACCTTCTTTACCACGGGGAAAGCCTTCGTACCCCACGCTTGACCCGGGGAGGGCATTGATAAACCCTCGGTGTTGATGAACAACTCTTCCTCTGGGCCGAATGACATCTCGTTCAGGGTGATTGAATCCATCACAAAAGGCGCCGTTCAGTGCAAAAAAAAGGGTGATGGAATCCAGCGTCGACTTGAGACCTTCCAGCGGACATGGGGTGGATCCTATGCCGGTTATGACCAGGATCCCCTTCGCCCTATCCGCGACGATCTTCTCCACCATACGTCTGGTATTTTCCAGGGAGCCATGCCAATACATGGGTCCCCACTCCTTCAAACCCCAATGCCTGTGCCAGGCTGAGTCTCCTCGATGCCAATGCCTCCTACACTTCCTCAAAAGTGGGGCATCCCCGGAAGCGAAGACGTCCGTCTCGGGCGCTTCGGCTTCCAGCGTCTGAATCATCCTGGCATACACCTGCGGCGCCATTCCATACTCCGTGAGCTGAACTCCGCGGTCTCCTCTGGACTGGGCACCCACAGCTTGCACCGCTTGGGCGATCCGATCCTCTTCCTCAGCATTCCCTTGGGATGATCCGCATGCATAGTCCGTGGACAGCCGTGTAAGGCATTCATCATCCTCCCGGACCAGCGTTGCACGATGGGGAAGGGCTCCAATGGCGTTTCCCACCATGAAATCATACCCCATGATCATATCCCAATCTGTAATGTCGGCCACATAGAAGTTCACGGATAGAGTGCTTCTCTTCGCCAAATCAGGGCGGTTCAAGCGCTCATGCTCCCAGAATTCCATACTGATAGTGGCCTCATGGGTACCACCACCCATAATCTCTCCATTGGCCACCTTCAGGCGCACCGGTCTACGGCTGGGCTGCAGGGATTCCTCCTTGAACAACCCTCTCCGGACCAGGCTCACCTGGGCACCCGTATCCAGCAAAACATCCACCACCAACTCCCCTTGTCCGCACCGTACACGCACCTTCAAGTGCAACTGCCGCTCGTCACCCTGCGGTGTATGGACGACTCTCACGGCATGCAACTCCAGCACATCCGGGTGCATCAGGACTTTGAGGGTATGGTCACGGATGGTGTAGATCTTGGGCTGGTCCTGCCCGTCCACGGGGCTCTCCGTGGTTGCTCCTTCTTTCTTGCCACGTCCCTTGCCCACATACACTTCCCTTGGCAGGGCGCTCCAGGGGCTGGGAGTGACGAAGCTCAGTGGTTTTGGCTCTTCTGGAGCCTTCTTCGGCACCCGATGTGCCTTCGCTTTCTCTAGGATTCCACTGACTTTCGGAGGAGAGGCCTCCGGGGTCCCACTCCCGTGGGGGCTCCTCTAGACGTGGCCTGCCGCAGCTCCCTCCTGCTGCAATCCGCCCAGACTTTGTCCACCACGTTGCTGGGTTTTGAGTTCCTCCAACGTCCTCAACATGTCCTCAGCAACCTCCTCGATCGACCTCACGCGTCGGTCTGGGCCGGGTCCTCCACCATAGCCTTTTCCTCCGCCTTTCCCTTGGCCCTTTCTTTGGCCTTTTCCACCGTCTCCGCCCTTTGCCTTCCAATCGGCAATTCGTTGCTCCTTGGGCTTCTTGTCGGGATGGGCGGCGAAGTAGGCCTTCTTGTCAGCCTCATATACCTTGCAATGCCGATGTTCATGTGCATGGTTGTTCCCCTTGCCGTAGCAGACCCAGCAAACGTCGTGCTGTGATCTGTACTCGCGGAACGAGAGCGGCGGGTTCCCGATCCTCCGCGATTCCTTGCGGTTCTTGTTGACCCTTGGGTCCAGGCGGTTCCACCTGGACCTGTCCTGCCCATGCTCCTTCATATTGTGCGCTACGAACGCGAAGAAGTGGGCTTCTTCATGATCCTCTCGGGTGGTCGCGGTCCAGAGATCTTGGCCGCTTCCACTCCCTTCCTCCGCGGTGCCGACCGTGTCCGCCTTGACCTCTCGGTGTTGGCGATCTTCCCGATGACCTCGATGTCCATGGCCCTGTTGATCCTGCACGTGGGCCTCGTTCTTGGCATTGAGCTTCAGCTCCACCGTGATGTACTTCGCGATCTCGTCCAAGCTCATGCGGGCGAAGATGACCTGCATCCTCAGCGGCTCTCCGCGCCTCCACTGCGCGTTGTTGAGGCGCATCAGCCTTTGCCCCATGGTGTCGCCGAATACCTCCACGTAGACGGCGTTCTTCAACCCCAACAGTCGGCTGGGCTCGCCGAGGTTTCGCCGGAAGAACTCCATTATTCCGGCGTGTGTGTCCTCCCATGCCATGATCCGTACGGCCACGCGCTTCTTTGCTCTCTTCTTCTCCTCATCCTCCACCCTCTTCTTCCAGTGGCCGGGGAAGACGTCCTTGAGCAGGTGTCGGATCTCGCTGGACTCATTCCAGTCCTCCACCAGCTTGAGGCTTCCTCGGTACTTGCGGATGTACCGATTCCATTCCCGGACCCTCAACTCCCCGCGCTCCAGCGGCAGCGGAATGGACCACAAATCCTCCAACTTCTGGTTGGGGGCGTCCACTCGCTCCTCGTCCTCCAGCCACTGGAGGCAGGCCTGCTCCGTCTGGATCAATCCCTCGCGGATCTGATCCCTGAGCTCCTCCTTCAGGTCCTGCACCAGCATGTGTGGGAATGTCCGACATACCCACTTGTCCCTTGGCGCTCCCTTCATCTCGCCGACGACCTCCTCGGCGAAGTCCTTCCAATCCAGGATGAAGTCATCCAGGTTGGAGGGGTTGCCATCGTAGTAGGGGATTTTGATTCCCCTGAGATCGTCAATCCTGATGGCGTCTCCGACGTCCGCAGCCACCACTCCACCGAGACGGATACCACCTGTGGCCGGGGGGTGTGAGTACACTCCCCGTACATCCCTCTCCTCCATGGAGTGCGGTCCAGTTGGGCCTGAACCCATGGGGTTTGGGATGCGGGAAGGACTTGCTCCACCGGCTGTCCATATCCCTGTAGTGGGGTCCTTCACCCACAGGTTTCCGCCTGGCCTCGACCATCCGGATGGCCTCGACCATGTCCGTCCGCCCTTCCCAATGTTCGCCCCTGCGTGGTCTGGATCTCCTCTTCCGCATAAACTGCATGGGCAGTCATAGCGGTCGGTGGATCCTGGGCGGCATGGGACCTACAGACATCTGTACCGTCAGGCTCCTCAGGTCCGTGGTTGTGTGCTCTTCCCGCATGGACCCAGCCGGTGCCGTATGCTCCCCAAGCATTATGGATTCGCTGAACATGGGAACAAACGGCAGCGCACCCGGGTCAACACGCGGAGGCGCGTAAGGTGCCTCTCCAGGGCCGCCCATGGGTTTCTCCATGGCGCTCCTGAGGGTCTTAACCTGCTCCACCAGCTCTGCCGTTGCCGGCAGTAAGAAAAAGTGCTTTTCCAATGCTTTGAGGCATACTCCAGTTGTATTAGAGATGTACTGAGCATCCAGGCATTTCTATCTTAGTATTGGTCCCACCAAAAGTGGTGATAACACATTTTGACCTATGGAACCAAACACCCAATCAGGATATGGAGTGGACCCCTTAATCCCCTTTCAATGTGAGGCAAATCATCTTACCCTGAGTTGACTGAGTACTGACATATCCAGGGCAGAGCCTATGAATTTATCTATGTTTTCCCATGAATTCTTAGCTGTCCTAGTGGTATGCACCCTAGGGGGCTGGGCACCTCTTTTTGAGAGGTCCTGGGTTCAATTCCTGGTCAGCCTAGCTAAGTAGGAAGATCCCATGTGACATGGCAGTGACCTCATCGCCACATGCCCTGCCACCTCAGCACATATGGGACCCAAAACAAAGAGTGCACATCTCCTGAGATGGCACTATGGAGATAGAGTGACCATGGGGCAGTTTTCCAACTCTTTTCCAAAACATTTCAGCTATCTTTGTGAATATGCAATCCGATTTGCCCTGAGTTGCAGTTTCTGTGAATATGCTTTCATCTTTCACTGTTTACACTGCAGCCCTTCATGCTTTGGTCCTGATTCTCTTCTCCTTGCATACCTCTGGCTTGGGCTATCCTGGATTGACTGTATTTCAGCAAACAAAAGCTTTTTATCTTCAAAAACAAGCAGCAAGAAACCCTACACCAGCAGCAAGCAGCAGGAGAGGCACAAACACAGTGTTGAGATCACTATAAACTTTTCTGGTAGCAAGAGGCAGACTGTCTCTGCGCATCGGCAGCAACCCCGCGCCGTACATCCAGTGCGCCGAGTACAGTCACATATAAGCAGAAGGGCGAACGAAGATGGACACAAGGAAGGAGGATGCGGACGTGAAGACAGCGCCTGAGGCACCGGCAAGGCCAGCACCTGGTGAACCTGGACCTGGACCTAGCGCTGTACCTTCGGAGCCCTTACATGGGCCAGTGGAAGTGGCTGAGGACTCGTCGGATGGACTCCAGACGGCCTTCAGGGCCCTCTCAGTCGAAGAGGTGGTCACTCAGCCTGTGAAGAGGAAGAGAGAGAGCGAGAAGGATGCTGGAGACGAAGCAGACGAAGGAGAGGAACAAGGGCAAGACCTGACGAATGACCCTACCTTCGAAGGCGCACCAAGCGCTTCTGGCCTCCACGCATCACCCTCTCCTATAACCACCACACTCCCAATTCCAGACCCAGCCGCTGCAACATCCACTCCCATAACCAACCCGCCTATGGCAGAGGGCACAGGCTTTACTGGCATGCCTCCCTACACCGCCTATGGTATGGGCCCACCTACCACTGCGTTCCCTGAGGCAACTACTGCCAGTGAGCCGGTGGCTTCCAGTTCTGCGCCGCGATGGTATGCGGCTGACTATCACCATCCACTACCCGCTACTGGGACCTATGTGGATGTTCCTGGGTATGCACCTGGGTATGCAACCTTGAGTGGGTTGAGGAGAGGACCTGAGTCTCTTGGAGGCAGGAGTAGAGGATCGGGGAGATCCTCCAACAGGTCCCTGACGCGGTTGGAGATCAACGAGGTGCTCCGAGGAGCCACTTCAAAAATTGTGGGCGACCTCACTCAAGAGATCCGAGAGAAACTGGAGCCCCTGATGATACCGCCCCAAGCGTCACCTACCACGGTGGGAATGTCACCCCATCGAGTACAGGCCAGCCACCTGGCGGCAGGGCTGACAAACACCCTGGGGAGCCTGAGGAGCCGACCGATGCCGACTCCTGCAGCTATACCGAGAAGTCCTTTTGTACCGAGAACGGCCCAGCCGCCCTACAGCCACGTGACGAACTCTACGAGGGCCGAGCTGGACCGGCTGGGGCTGACAGCCTTGAGGGCAATGGTGGACGTGGAGCCTTATGGCTCTGGTGATCTAGGCGGAGACCCCTCCGATGATGAGCCGCCGTCGATGACTTCTGCTCCGCCCTCGGAGGACGATGACGCGGAGGACCCCGAGAACCCAAGGGGGAAGAAGAAGAAGAAGAAGAAGAAGACCCGACGCCCTGAGGAACGCAAGTCTCAGGAGGCGAAGGCCATTGCCACCTCCAAGATCGTGGTGAACCTGCCTGAGTTCACAGGCAAGGACCTCAGCGAGTTCGCTGAGAATTTTGGCCGGTTTCTCCGATTGACCGGCCGAACCCACGCTAGTGGACGAGTCAAGTCGATCTGCCCCTGCAGTGCTGCAAGACCAAGTACCTGGAGAAGCAGGTCAGGCAGATCGTGACTAACTCCGCCACCTTTGCCGATGTGTTGGTTGCCTTGGAGAGGCAGTACCCGACCTACGAAACCGACCTCTCCATCAGGGCCGAGATCCAGAACCTGCCCGTGCTGCCCAACAACCCCAAACCTGGCAGGGTCTCTGAGCTGTTGGCTGACCTGGATCACTGGGCTGGACGACTGACGCCCGGTTCCTACAGCAGCGACGACCTGCTGTTCTGGTTGGTGGCCAAGCTCCCTCGAGAGCTGTGGGAAGAGTGCCGTTCGATGGCGGAGCGCAAGGCTAGATTCCTCCGCTACGAGGATCTATGCGTGCTACTCCTGGAGCTGGCGCTGGAGAAGGAGAGCGACCAGCACTTGAACAACTACCGTCCTGGTGGTGGAGGTTCTGGAGGCCATGGCAAAGGGTACCAAGGGTCCCGACCTGGGCAGGGGACTACCCCCAAACACGCCCACGCCCGTATCATGGAGAACGTTAAGGAGCTATTCTGGTGTGATGCCAGAGACGAGCAGGGCCACCTTCAGCACGCCCCTGACTGCGAGCAGCGAGACTGCTTCGTAGTCCAGGGGAAGCAGCAGGAGAAGAACACCGGCGCCAAAGCGAAGCTGCCGGATCATTACAGGTGCACCATCACGTGTGCATTCTGCGGGAAGCGGAAGCACTACGAGGATGAGTGCTACCATAAGCAACGCCTTTCGGCGAAGCTGAAGGGTGAAGATCCTGGCAAAGGCTCAGGCAAAGGTGGAGGCAAAGGCAAAGGCAACGATTCTGGCAAGGGCAAGTCAAAAGCACGTGGACAAGGGCAAGACAAGGGTCAAGGTGGACGAGGAGGAGGCGCTAACCGCCAGCCAGACAAGGACAACAAGAACAAGGACAAGAACGGAGGCAACCCCAACCCTAATCCAGGGGGGAACTCCGAGCCCTCTGGAGGGCAGTCTGGTCCTACCGCACGCTCACAAACGCAGGCCCAGCAGGAACAAGGAGCCAAGCGTGAGCATGAAGGTGGTGATGACGGCAATGCTAAGAAGAGGAGCCGTTTCATGAGGATGGCCCGCAAATTGCGGAACAAGGGGTTCGAGGTGACCTGTCCCGCGGAGTTCTGACGGGGACGCTCCGGTGGCACCCAAGACCTGGTGTTTTGGGTACGTATCTGACTAGGGGGACGCGAATACCTGGGGGTATTGGACACTGGCGCCACCATATCTATAGTGGCCAAGAAAATGTACCTTGTGGGAGCCTGAAGAACACCATGACCACCGCTGCTATACGCATGGGGGATGGACGTGTGGTGCACAGCTGCGGGGACTGTGAAGTGGAGATACCTATGGGCTCCCGGACTATCGCCCATCGGTTCTATGTGATGGACACTGAGGCCTTCGACTTTGTACTGGGGACTGACTTCTTCGTACAGCACTCCCAGATACAATCCCTGACGCTGCAAGCGCCCTACCTCCTCTACCTGGATCACGGCAGTGGCAGAGAGTCTGTGCCACTGGAGCAGTCGGAACATACCTCGAGTTACCTGAGACTATCGAAGGAGGAGCCCTCGAACATGATGGCGGCCTCCAAAACTGAGGACTATCAACTATTGGGGGAAGTCCTAGACCAAGGTCTGAAGGAGTTAGGTTACTCTAGAGAAGACCTGAGTGTGGAGTTGTTCGCCAGCGACAAGCAGCATGTACTGGACCTTTACTGCAGCAAGGGGAAGAACTGCAGCTACAAATTTTACTGGCCCTCTTTCGGGATGGCCTACGGGAACCCCAGGTTCAGTGAACTGGGGAAGGTACTGACCAAGGTGGCCTTGGAACGTTCCCGTATGGTCCTGTGTTCCCCCGATTGGGGAGCCCATGGGGGCAACGAGTACTGGCGAAGCCTCCTGGACAGGCTGACTATCAGCTCTGTTCGTTTGCCTGATGAGGCCATCTACGTGCCTCTGGGACGCAAGACGCCTATTGGGAAGCCCGGATGGGGGAGTATGCTCAGCGTGGTGGACGGAGGTCTTACCTCCATTCCCTGGGAGGATCTGGACCCGACTCTGGTCCAGGCTATACAACGAGAAAGCGATGGACTCGCCTTGGGTGACTTGAAGGATCGCCTACGACCTCAAGATGCTGTTGACACTACACCCGGAGGAGATGAGTACGCCGTGACTGACACCAACGCCCCCAACTCTCCCTGCCATGTACCTGTTCCTGATGGAGTCTCTGAGTGTGGATTATCTGAGCTACCTAGCTCTATCCACTCAGACGACGAAACTGAACACGACGCCTTCTTCGTGCAGACCTGTGTGGAGGAAGTGGAGAACGCCGAGTACGTCGCCCCACTGAATCCCCTACTCTCCATGAGGGTGGAAGACCCCGTGGACGAGGAGCTGGACCCTCATTCCAGCCTAAGGGAGTATGTGGATTCCAGGAGGAAGTTGGTGGCGAAAAAGCTATGCTACGCGAAGCCTACCCGCAGCGCATGGCCACTGAAGCAAGGATGTATGGGAGACCTATCCCAATTGAAGGAGGACCTCGAACAGAAGATCACCACCTGGCAAAGGGAGGTAGATCTTAAGCTCATGAAGAGCGTGTGGGGCGCCCATGTGAGGACCCCAGAGGAGGACGACCTCTCGGAGGAATGTGTTTGTGAACCCCCTCGAGCGTTCCTATGTTGCCATCGTCCACCGGAGATGGTTGAACAAGACCTTCTATATGCCTACCAAGGGCTGAAGGACACTACCACGGGCGAAGAGTCGGTGGAGAACCACCTCCCGACGTCTATTACTCAGGGGGCAAGCAACTTACACTCTGACAAGGACATGGAAGACAAGATCAAGGTATTGGACCCGCGGGTACAGAAGCTTATAAGGACCTCTCTGGAGGTGTTCGGAGAACTACCCCCTCCAGCCTCATGTGACAAGCTGTTACAGATGGACCTCAAGCTGAAACCCGAGTTCGTGGGTCACAAGATCCGGAGGAGACCCTATCCAGCTCCTAAAGAGCAGGCCGACGAGATTGAGCGACAGATACAAGAATGTATCGACGCTGGCCTAGTCCTGGAGTATAAGGACGGGGACTACCCCCTACACTGCAGCCCCTGTTTCCTGGTGGCTAAACCTGGGTCTACAGCCAAACGCCTGGTAGTGGACTACGGAGAGCTGAGCAAGAAAACGCTGAACCACTCAGGGTCCATTCCCAATATGGAGTCTACCCTGGAGAAGATAGCCTCCTGTCGCTACAAGACCAAAATGGACAAAAGGAGCGGATTCTGGCAAGTGGACCTGACGCCCAACGCCCAGGAAGTACTGGCCTTCATCACCCCTCAGGGGAGGGTGTTCAAGTGGAAGGTCATGCCGTTTGGCTTGGCTACCGCACCCGCTCTATTCCAAGAGCTGATGAACAAGATCTTGTCCATCCTACGAAGGAGACCTAAGGTGCAGGAGCTCATATCCCATGGTGCCCAGATGGAGGCTCACATCGACGATGTATGCCTCGGGACCAATACCCAGGAGGATCACCTAATCCTCTTGGGTGAGTTCTTTGCGGTCTGCCAGGAGAACCACACACGACTCAAGCTGGAGAAGTGTGAGTTCATGCAGGAGACCATGCAGTACCTGGGGTTTGATGTTGGCTATGGGTGGTGGACCCCAGCGGCCTCTAAGGCCAAACCCCTGATGGATGCCAAGGTACGACACGAAGACCCCAAGAAAGGACTTCATGATGTACGCAGTTTCATTGGGGCTTGCAACTTCTATCGCCGCCACATCAAAAACTTCACCTACACCAGCGCCGTTCTGACGGACTTGATCAAGAAGAGTACTACTTGGCGCTGGGGCCCACAAGAGCAACAGGCGTTTGACGAGCTAAAAGACAAGGTAGCCAACGCTAAGTGCTTGGGCGTGCCTAGGGCACAAGGGGAGATTATCCTGGTGACCGACGCCAGCAATGTGGGCGGTGGTGGAACGTTGTTCCAATGGCAAGCACTAGAGAAGGAGGAGTTCGACTCGGCCATTTCCCAATGGGGGACGGAAGGTCTCAACCGAGATGGAACCCTCAAGCACAGCTTCCCTAACGACAAGTGGGTCCTAGTACCTCTGGGCCACGGGAACTGGAAGTGGAACCAGGCCAGGGGGAACTACTCCACCTATGAGCAGGAATTGCTCGCGGGTATGCTGGTGCTATCCTCACAAGCACGACTGTTGGGGAGTAACCCTGTGGTCTGGCTGTGCGACCAAGAACCGGTCCGCAGTTTCCAGAAGGGCCCCCCACCTGAGAAGGCCAAGCTACGGCGCTGGTGGACCTACCTCAGTCAACTACGGCTGACGGTACACCATATCCAGGGAGTGAAGAATGAGTGTGCCGACTACATCAGCCGCAACAACTTCGACGTTCTGATTGGTGCCCGTTCTGAAGCGCTGGCTAAGGAGGCGTTCAGCCGTATGGACGTCCACTTGGACCTCAACATGACGATGATACGCCCCCTGGATGGACTCCAACAATCAGAGTACCTGAAGGAGTTTGGGGATATCTACAAGCGCCTGGAGAAACGCCTTGAACCCCTCCTGGTCAACCAAGACCAGTTGAAGAGGGACAAGAGCTACCTCTGGCACGAGGACCGCATTGTGGTGCCTAGTGACAGAGTCCCAGCGTTGCTGAACTGGACCCATGAGTCCAGCGGTCATGTGGGTGCTGACCGCACCCTGAGGCTGTTCAAGCAGTGGTTCCACACTACGTGGACTGACTACCAACTGCGGAAAACCCTCCAGCCTATCGTGGACAAGTGCCCGTGCAGGTCCTGTAAACCAGGGGATATCAGGGACAGAGGTCTCTACTCGACCCTGCCCATCCCTCACTGTGCTAACAGTGTTCTATACGTGGACTACACGGAGATGCCGAAGTTCGGGGGCTATGACTTCGCCCTCGTGGTAACCTGTGGGTTGACCAGGTTTAGGTGTTCCCATGTACCAAGCACATTACCGGGGAGGAGACTATCAAGATACTCCTGGAGGAGTGGTTTTGTGTCTATGGGGCGCCCAAGGAGATGAACTCCGATGAGAATGTACGAGTACGCTCAGATACTGGCTGGTACAAGAGGGTCCTGAGATCCCTCAATGTCCAGGTGTCTACGGGGATTCCCTACTCTCACACGAGCAACCCCCTATGTGAGCGACAGATCCGTGTCCTCAACGAGAATGTAAGGATATGGTGCAAAACTGAACGCACCAGAGACTGGGTGAGACTACTCCCGGTCATATCCTTGATGATGAACTCCCAAGAGAGCTACTGGCTACTCGCCCCATGAGCTATTCCTAGGGCGCCCGGCATGGTTCCTACATGCCCCCTATCCAGAGGACACAAATTCTTCTGTGGGTGAATGGGTCCAAGAGCAACAAGCGAAGGTGGACAAGGCCAAGGCTATGCTCCAGAGAGTGAGGGAGCGTCAGTGGAACAAGAAGAACAAGCACTGAGTACCGGCCACCTACCAAGAGGGGGACTGGGTGCTGGTGCACCACAGTCGACTACCCGCCTGGCCACGCTCCACCAGCGATGACCCATACTTCGGGCCGTACAAGATTCTATCAGTGGATGGACACCGTATCACCGTGCGGTGTTCTCCCCGTCTAGGGGGGACCCTGGTGTGCGCTGCTCAACACCTGAAGCGGTACTATGATCCTGAAGACCTCTGTGGGGAGGAGTGGGAGCTGAACGACTGAAGCCGGTTCGGACCCCCGTGGCCAACTTGGGGTCACTTGGGGTGTGTATCTATGTGCCGGCAAGCCGCCATTGGCTGATATCATACTCTCCCATCCACCTGACCTAACCCGATGTGATAGTGTGATAGGTTGGGCCATTCCGGCTATGAGCGGCCATATTCAGTACCGAGGCACCGCCAGCGGAGATTTATATATCGGAATATCAGGAATCAACAGGGTTTTATTATCATAAGGTTTCCGTAACTTTTCAGCCTTTCGTTCTGATGGTCAATGTATCGGCGACTGTCAGTTGGCTCGCGATTTTGCGTTAACCGATTGGTTAACTGTTATTTCCAGATATTTTGGCGGATATTCCGTTGAAGGGTCAGATTTCATCAGCAAAGGGTTCGTTGCATCCGCAATTCTCTAAATAAGCACTCGAAATTTTAATCAGAATTTTTCGCGATGTCGAAATCGGATTTTCGACTTCGACATCGTCGCACTTGATTTGGACTTCTTCGAGTGGTCGTACTCTTTTCCCTATGCCCGAATCAGGTTTCCCTTCTACTTGCCACCCATTTGACTTGGAGATATAAGGGAAACAAAAGCGAATCGTGGGACCACTTTGAAGAGCCATATCTACGAGCGAGTGTGAGGAAAGAGAATAAGGAAGGTTGGGTTGGAACTGCCTTGGTCTCAACTTAATTTAGGAAGCATCAAACGCCTTTGGTGTGTACACATGCCCGATATAGCAAGGGATAATGGTCAAGAGGGTATAAAGTGATATATAACTCTTGGACCGTGCAACCGAACATTTTATTGTGACTTTCGAGTGTACCGCATGAGTGTTGGGGTTGCATAGCAACTTTCCTTGGGTTCCTACGTATTTTTAACGTGAAGTTATGTCAATGGAGGGACGTGGCATATCATGGTGGGAGCCATATTTTGAGGGTATGTGTTGTATGCATGGTATATGTTTGATATGCTCACGCCCATGTTATATAACTTCGTGTGGCCGAAGAGATCGGGAGCCATACGTGACAAGGGCTTTGCCCATGTCTCAATTGTGGAATTCAAAGCGCTAGACCAAGTCTACCGCGTATGTATTGCTCATGGTATGTTTGACAAAGAGATCCATCGGTGCACTCCCATTTTCATGGGGCATGTAGATATTAGTGGCGAAGGTATCTCCATGCGCCCGATTGGGGATCCAAGTGGGGGAATTGTTCGCAAATGGTTCCAATCATTTGTGTCTTGAATCATGAGCGGATATCATGGGTGAGCATAGAGATATACTATCATGACAACTTTGTATTTGGTCATATTTTCATGTTTTTGACCTCAATTTTTGCTCATTTTTGTGTTTTGTGTACTTACCTGGTCAGCAAACAGCAAGAAGCCTATGGAGAGTCGAACCATGGTATGTTGTTCATATGTTGGCATATGCTTTGGAGTTGAACACCACCATATGCCGGATCGTGTACTCCATTTGGCTTGGCGCACGAAGGATTTCAAGAATTGGTCTCAAGATCATGGGCTGACTTGGGCAGTGCGTGGCGCCCATATCCGAAAGGGTTTCGAGGGTAAAATGGGGATGTGCATGGGCATTGACCTTTGGTCTCTATCCTCGATGAATACTAGACTTCGATTCCATGCATGCTTTGAGCCTTCGGATAGGTAGTAACTTCAATTTTGAGCATATATTTGATATATGGCCAATATGGTGTGAATTGGCAGTTTTTTGGCATGTTATGAGTTCAAACTCATGGGGCATTTCTCCAAGCCCATTCGACTCCAAGTCCAACCAAGGTTATGTCAGGGTAGGGCATGGTCCTGAGTGCCACTCTAGGCCATGACACGCCACCTCCCCTATTGGGCTAGGATATAGAGGCTTGGAAGTGAACACATTTTTGGGGTTTGTGTATTAACTTGTGACACATGGCATTCAGCCATATCATTTGACCTGGTTCAGGGTATTATGTTGGTGAGTCAAGGGAAGGTCTTGAGTCCAGGGAATGATGGGTTTATGGCTGTGATTGTGTATGTTTACCTCTTTCCCCAACTTTGCTTTATTTGTGTTCATATGCCAATTTCAGGGCTTTCTTCCTTGGTGCAATTCTTGTACATGCCCGCCACCGTGGGAATACCGGTGTGCTGAACGAAAGCCCGCAGCCTGATTTGGATTGTGAATTGGGTTATTGCTATACTTGTGGGATCTGGTTGCTGTTCAGGGTTGAAGGAGGATTACATTTTCTATATTTTTGGATTTTGGACCTTGGACTTTGAGGATTTTGAGAAATGCAATTGTTGATCCGGAGTAGATCAGCAGGGGTAACAGGCGGAAGGGGCACAGCGGGGGCCGGTCCTGGTAGGGACCTTCTTTATGGTAGCAGAGGCTTACCTGCTGCCCCTACCAACCGCCGACCCGGGGACTTGGGCCCTTATGAGCCCTGCCCAAGTACGCCCCGGGTGCGTATTGTGGACTCGGTGGAGACCACGCCGGAGATTGGAGCCATAGAAGGACCGAGACGTTCAAGAGCATGGCGAACTCCGGAAGTTGAAGCCCGAAGAGAAGAACGACACTCGGGAAGAGGAGGACGTGACATGGAGGACCTGGTCTCCATGTGTGAGCGTCGCTGCCGAAAGGCATGCAACCTCCGCTCCGCCGCGGAGGACTCTGATGAGGCCTGCCATTCAGGCAGCAGTGGAGGACGGGCCCGGCGCTACCGGAAGCGCGGGTCACCCAAGTCCGCGGCAAGGGACGCCGGGGCTATGGACACGGACCCCAGCCCGGTCAGGCTGTGGGAATCCGAGGGGCACTCCGAGGGCTATCGGACAGCCCACGAGCCACCTTCGGAGCCGGAGATGTCCGCGCCGATCGCCAGGGCGCATACAGCCCCCGAGTCCGCCCTGCAGCACGACGCCGAGGGCTTGGAGAGGCCAGCCAGGGCCCGGACGGCACCTGTGCCCCGGCACACGGGACCAGAGACGGACGCCATAGGCGATACGCCCATGGGCGATGAGTCTGAGGTGCCGGGAACCGCGGGTTGCGCCGAATCCGGCGGAAGGCACGCTGCGTGCCACTGCGAGCACGTGTCCTTCCTCATGGGCAAGTACCCGAAGATGGGGATGGACGCCATCGTGCATCACCTTGACCGCCTGGACAACGCCAAGGACGCTCTAGAGGAGGACGTCGCGGGGATCCTGGACGACCAGTCGGCCGCGGAGAACCACATGGAGGAACTGCGAGCGGATCAGGCCCGGTACCGGGAGAATCTGGAGCTGGCCCTGCAGAAGCAGCAGCAAGTGGTGGACAGCCTCCTCCACTTAGTGGAGGACATGTCGGGACGCCTGAAAAGGCTAGAGGAGCGACAGGCCCTCGCCTCGGGTCCGGAGCTCCCGGCAAAGCCGGCCGCGGTAGAGCTGGTGGAGCGGGTCAAGACCCTCAGGAGCGCCATGGAGAAACCCATGGGCGGCCCTGCAGAGGCACCCTACGCGCCTCCGCGTGTTGACCCGGGTGCGCTGCCGTTTGTTCCCCTATTCAGCGAATCCACAATGCTCGGGGAACACACGGCACCGGCTGGGACCAGGCGGGAAGGGCACGTAACCACAGACCCGAGGAGCCTGACGGTGCAGATGCCCCATGCCACCCAGGATCCACCGCCCGCTACGACTACATATGCAGTTTATGCGGAAGAGGAGATCCAGAACCAGACCATGCAGGGGCGAACCATGGGAAGCGCCGACGGACATGGTCGAGGCCATCCAAGCGGAAACCTGTGGGCGAAGGACCCCAATACGGGGATATGGACGGCCGATGGAGCAAGTCCTTCCCGCATTCCAAACCCCATGGGTTCAGGCCCAACTGGACCGCACTCCATGGAGGAGAGGGATGTACGGGGAGTGTACTCACACCCCCCGGCCACAGGTGGTATCCGTCTCGGTGGAGTGGTGGCTGGAGACGTCGGAGACGCCATCAGGATTGACGACCTCAGGGGAATCAAAGTCCCCTACTACGATGGCAACCCCTCCAACCTGGATGACTTCATCCTGGATTGGGAGGATTTCGCCGAGGAGGTCGTCGGCGAGATGCGGGGAGCGCCGCGGGATAAGTGGGTATGCCGGACATTCCCACACCGGCTGGCGCAGGACCTGAAGGAGGAGCTGCGGGATCAGATCCGGAAAGGACTGATCAGGACGGAGCAGGCCTGCCTCCAGTGGTCGGAGGATGAGGAGCGGGTGGACGCTCCGAATCAGAAGCTGGAGGACCTGTGGTCCATTCCACTGCCGCTGGACCGCGGTGAGTTGCGGGTCCGGGAGTGGAACCGGTATCTGCGGAAGTACCGCAGATGCCTCAAGCTGGTGGAAGACTGGAACGAGGCCAGTGAGATCCGCCACTTGCTGAAGGACGTCCTCCCCGGCAACTGGAAGAGGCGAGTGGAGGACGAGGAGAAGAAGCGCGCCAAGAAGCGGGTGGCGGTGCGGATCATGGCGGCGGAGGATACCCACGCGGGTATCATGGAGTTCTTCAGGAGGAACCTGGGCGAACCCAACCGGATGTTGGGACTGAAGAACGCCGTGTATGTGGAGGTGTTTGGAGACTCCATGGGGCAAAGGTTGCTGCGCCTCAACAACGTGGAGTGGAGGCGCGGGGAGCCGCTGAGGATGCAAGTCATCTTCGCCCGCATGAGCCTTGACGAGATCGTGAAGTACATCACGGTGGAGTTGAAGCTCAATGCGAAGAATGAGGCCCACGTGCAGGATCGACATGGTCATGGACAACGAGGACACCGAGACGACCGCCATCATCGGGAGATCCAGGAGGACACGGCCAACTCCGCGGAAGATGGAAGTGGAAGTGGCCAAGACCACTGGTCCCGGGAGGATCACGAGGAGGCCCATTTCTTCGCGTTCGTGGCGCACAACGTGAAGAACCATGGGCAGGATCGGTCCAGATGGAGCCAGGTGGGACCCAAGAAGGGCAAAGGGCCAAGGAGGATCGGGAACCCACCGCTCTCGTTCCGGGAGTACAGATCTCAGCACGACGGGTGCTGCGTCTGTTATGGCAAGGGAAACAACCATGCACATGACCACCGTCAGTGCAAGGTGTATGAGGCGGACAAGAAGGCCTACTTCGCAGCCCACCCCGAGAAGAAGCCCAAGGAGCAGCGGATTTCCGACTGGAAGGCGAAGGGCGGAGACGGGGGAAAAGGCCAAGGCAAAGGCCAAGGAAAAGGCGGAGGAAGAGGCTATGGTGGTGGACCTGGCCAAGACCGACGAGTGAGGTCGATCGAGGAGGTTGCTGAGGACATGTTGAGGATGTTGGAGGAACTCAAAGCCCAGCAACGTGGTGGACAAAGTCCTGGCGGGTCGCAGCCGGAAGGGGCTGCGGGAATCCAAGTCTAGAGGAGCCCCCACGGGAGTGGGACCTCGGAGGTCTCTCCTCCGAAAATCAGTGGAATCCCTGAGAAAACGAAGGCCCATCGGGTGCCGAAGAAGGCTCCAGACGAGCCAAAACCACTGAGTTTCGCCACTCCCAACCCCTGGAGCGCCCTGCCAAGGGAAGTACATGTGGGTACGGGACATGGCAAGAAGGAAGGAGCGACCACGGAGAGCCCCGTGGACGGGCAGGACCAACCCAAGATCTACACCATCCGTGACCATACCCTTGAAGTCCTGATGCACCCGGACGTGCTAGAGTTGCATGCCGTGAGAGTCGTCCATACACCTCATGGCGACGAGCGGCAGTTGCACTTGAAAGTGCGAGTACGGTGCGGACGAGAGGAGAAGGTGGTGGATGTGTTAGTGGATACGGGTGCCCAGGTGAGCCTGGTCCGGAGAGGGTTGTTCAAGGAGGAATTCCTGCAGCCCAGCCGGAGACCGGTCCGCCTGAAGGTCGCCAACGGAGAGATCATGGGTGGTGGCACCCATGAGGCCACTATCAGTATGGAATTCTGGGAGCATGAGTGCTTGAACCGCCCTGATCAGGCGAAGAGAAGCACTCTATCCGGGAACTTCTATGTGGCCGACATTACTGATTGGGATATGATCATGGGGTATGACTTCATGGTGGCAAACGCCATTGGAGCCCTTCCCCATCGCGCAACGCTGGTTCGGGAGGATGATGAATGCCTCACATGGCTGTCCACGGACTATGCATGCGGATCATCCCAATGGAATGCTGAGGAAGAGGATCGGATCGTCCAAGCGGTGCAAGCTGTGGGTGCCAAGTCCAGAGGAGACCGCGGAGTTCAGCTCACGGAGTATGGAATGGCGCCGCAGGTGTATACCAGGATGATCCAGACGCTGGGAGCCGAAGCGCCCGAGACGGACGTCTTTGCTTCCAGGGATGCCCCACTTCTGCGGAAGTGTAGGAGGCATTGGCATCGAGGAGACTCAGCCTGGCACAGGCATTGGGGTTTGAAGGAGTGGGGACCCATGTATTGGCATGGCTCCCTGGACAATACCAGACGTATGGTGGAGAAGATCATCGCGGATAGGGCGAAGGGGATCCTGGTCATAACCGGCATAGGATCCACACCATGTCCGCTGGAGGGTCTCAAGTCGACGCTGGACTCCATCACCCTGAACGAGATGTCATTCGGGCCAGAAGAGGAGTTGTTCATCGACGCCAAGGGTGTATCAATGCCCTCCCTGGGTCAAGCGTGGGGTACCAAGGTTTTCCTGGTGGATGGGGCGCAAGCCCAGCCCACGAGTGATGAAGCATTCATCCGTAGGGTGGAGGCGGTGCCCATGAAGGTCATGTTTGAGCCCAAGGAGGGGACGGATCAGCCAATTGATGGCATTGACGTCCTGTCCCACGCCGAGATCGACGACGTCGTCAACTACATGCGGATGGGGATGCACGACCGTGTGGCAGCCAAGAAGAGGCGGGCCATGGTCACATCTCCGCATTGGTGGGATGACAAGATGTTGGTCACCGGCAAGTACGAGAAGGATGAGTTCGTGGCGAGGGTCATGGATCACATCGCGGACCAATATGATGGTCCGGTTGGGTCGGACCCACCAACGTGGGGTTTTCCAAGGGTGGGAACCGGTAGCGACGAGCACCAGCCCGAGGCCGCAAATTTCCGAAGATTATCGGTGGGAAGTGCACCCCACGACGATGAAGACGGCATATCGGACGAGGAGAAGTCGGAATCGGACCCAGAAGAGGCCTATACCGCAGTGCGGTCGGTTGTGTCTATACCGAAGCAAGCGGCTGAAGAGGCCCAGGAGAACCCGAAGGTCGCCGAGCTGAAGGAGAGGCTGATCAAGGCCTATCCACGGCTATTCAGTGGCGTCGCCAACAAGAACCCTCCAGATCGCGGGAGGTTTGGTACAGCGAAGATCAAGCTGAAGCCGAACCCGAAGATCTATCGTCATCGGCAGTACCAACTTCAGGGCGATCGGGCCGAGGCCATGAAGAAGCTGTTGGCCGAATTCATTGAGCGGGGATGGATCGAACCCTCCGACAGTGAGTGGGCCAGCCCAGCCTTCATCGTGCCCAAGAAGGAGAAGGGCGAGTGGGGGTTGGTGGTTGATTACAGAGGTTTGAACGAGCAGACCGAGCACGACTCGTACTCGCTTCCCCTGATCGACTCCATCCTCCAGAAACAACAGAAAAAGCGGATCTTCACGGTGTTGGACCTGAAACACGGTTATCACCAGATGCCGCTACACCCGGACTCCAGGCCCTGCACAGCGATGTCGACGCCGCTGGGGCCCATGCAGTGAAAAGTGGTGCCTATGGGTGCCAAGAATGGCAACGCCGCCTTCCAGCGCATGATGGAGGACCTACTCGGTCCTGTCCGGGACTGTGCCGAACCCCTTCGTGGATGACATCATCATCGGGTCCCGCACGGAGAACATGACTGAGGATGAGCTCATCGACGCGCATGAGAAAGATCTGCGCCGAGTGCTCAGCGAGTTGGACAAGCACAACATGCTGTGCAAGCCCACCAAAGCCTCACTATTCGTGAAGGAAGTGGAGTTCGCGGGTCACGTGGTTGGTCACGGGCAACACCGTCCCATGCCTGGGAAGCTGGCGTCCCTGCACCACTGGGAGAAGCCCCAGACCATCAGCGAACTCCGGTCCTTCATGGAGTTCTGCAACTACTATTCGGGCTATGTCCGGATGTATGCAGAACTGTCGGGGCCGCTGCACAAGATGCTGCAAGTGGGCAAGTTCGATGGCCGGAAGGGGAGCAAGAAGAAGCTTGCTTGGACTCCTGAGGCCGAGGATGCGTTCAGCCGCCTGAAGGAGCGACTCCTGGGGCAACTGGGGCTATTCCTGGTGGACCCGGACAAGGGATTCGTGCTACGGACGGATGCCTCGGACTATGCTGTGGGGGCAGTCCTCGAGCAGATCCGAGACGACGGGTCACATGTACCCGTGGCGTTCTGGAGCCGGATCCTGGCCGAGGGCCAACGCCGCACCTGGACCGCGAGGGAGAAGGAGACGTACGCCATTGTTTGTGCGCTCAGGAAGTGGTCTGGCCACATCGGATTGCAACCGGTGGTGGTTTGCACGGACCATCAGTCCTTGCAGAGCTGGCACAAGGAGCACGTCGACACCCCCTCGGGACCGGCGGCAAGGAGGGCCCGATGGCACGAGACGTTCGCCAAGTTCGACCTCAGCGTCGTATACGTCCCGGGGAAGGACAACACCGTGGCAGATTGCCTCAGTCGATGGGCCTACCCCGCGGGCAAGGCTTGGATGGACATATCCAGCCATGAGGACGCCGAGGAAACCGAGGAGGCCAAGCGCATCATCGAGATGGAGAAGGTCATGGAGCAAGAGGGGGTCAAGTGCTTTGTGGTGATGGCAAACCGTACGGACCTGGCCAAGTTCCGGGGTGCCCGCGTCCAAGCTATTCGAGAGGAAACCCTCGAGCAATGGATGGTGGCCCCTGTAGAGCTAGTCAGGTCGGTGCTCACAGAGGACTGGTCGGATGACTACGCGGCATCCGAACACTGGAGCAAGTACTGGAATGCCGTGAGCGCCCCGTCGGACGATGAGTGGCCCGAGGGCTTGACCGAGGATGGCGACAAGTTGTTCCTCAAGGACAAGCTGCTGGTGCCCGAGAACCGAGTGGAGGAACTCATTGACCATTGGCACAACGCCCAGCTCATGCACCCTGGCAGAGACAAGATGCAGCAGGACCTGGACTGGCGTTTCAAGTTCCCTCCGGGGTACTACGCCATCCTGGATAGGTACTGCAGCGACTGTGCCGTGTGTCGGGCCACGAAGAGCCCCAACCACTCCACAGCGGGCAACCCGGTGTATACGGCTATACCGGAGGCCCCTATGCGGTCCGTGGCCATGGATGTGTTCGCCATGCCTGAGGTCACCGTGGACGGAGAGACCTACGACTGTGTCATCCTGGCGGTGGACAGGCACAGCGGGTATATCGTGGCAGTCCCGGGCAAGAAGTCCAAGAAGAAGGACAAGAAGGACAGGCATGGAGTGGGGCTGCAGGCCAAGACCGTCGCTAATGCCATGATCAGGCATTGGCTGACGATTTTCCATGTCCCAGCTGTCATCTGCAGCGATCGGGGCAGTCAATTTGTGGGGACGTGGTTCAAGACGATGTGCAAGCACATGGGCATTCGACATGCCAAGACCGTGGCGTACCACAGCCGGTCGAATGGCAGGGCTGAGGTTGCCGGGCGGCAGATGTTCGAGAAGTTCCGCCAGCTGCACATTGACGAACCGGGCCGGAACTGGTATAACTCGCTGTGGAGAGTGCTCCAGGCGTATCACGACCTTCCGGGACCCGCTGGACTGTCGCCCCATCGCATCCTGTTCCTACGGGATCGAGTGTCACGCACTCTCCCGTGGATGAACCATGGCAAAGTGGCCCGGGATGCGAATGCCATGATGGCTGAGGCGGACGACACGGCGGCCAAAGTGTGCAAGGCACTGCAGGACGAGCATGACAGGAGGGCCAAGTACTTCAAGCAAGGGAAGGTCCAGAAGTATGCTCTCCAAGACACCGTGTGGGTGGAGCGGCACCACAAGGATGTCCTGTCCAGGCATCGGCAGGCGTCTTGGTATGTGCCGGGGGTAATCGTGCGGAAGGTCGGGCAGGACGTGTACGCGGTTCGTGTGGGGGATAACAAGATCCTGGACCGCGACCATACCCAGCTTCGTCCCCGAGCACCAGACCCCAGCGGACGTCCCGTCACCTTCGAGTTCACGGCCGGCGATGTGGACTCGGACGACGAGGGTGAGGACGACGATTTCACCGCGGAGAAGATCCTGGCGGACAAGCCGGACCGGGGGACGCCTGGGGGAAGGCTTTATAAAGTCCGTTGGAAGGGATTCGCCGCATCCAGGGATTCGTGGGAACCTCCGAGCAGTTTCGTGCCGAGGTATACCACGGTCTGGATGGACTACCTAAAGAAAAAGAGTATTTCTTTGGATGTCAAGGACGTGTTGGTCCATTTGGTTGCTGCTGTAGCACCGTAATGGATCCCCCCTTGGCGTTTTGTTTGTTTCTGTAATTGGGGAGACAAGTGAGGGCGTTCAGCCTGGGATTTTTCGGCCTTGATCAGCCATATACCCCCTTCACTCGATCTCCACATATATATTGCATTGTGGTATACTTATTTAGGTCGACCGACGACGTTTTTCTATCTTTGATCCCCTTGGTCCATGTTGTAGATCAAGAGGAGACCGGATATGGCGTAGGGCGCTGATTATCAGTGTCCTCACCCCTCCCTTGGGGCATGGGGGACGCCTACGACGTTTGTGGGGCCTCCATGTGTCCTTGGGACATGGAGGGGGGGGTTGGAGCCCATTGGGGTCCTCCTGTCCTCTCTTCATTTGTTTCCGAGCGGATACAACGCTCTGAGAAGGGGGGTGAAGCCGGTTCGGACCCCCGTGGCCATCTTGGGGTCACTTGGGGTGTGTATCTATGTGCCGGCAAGCCGCCATTGGCTGATATCATACTCTCCCATCCACCTGACCTAACCCGATGTGATAGTGTGATAGGTTGGGCCATTCCGGCTATGAGCGGCCATATTCAGTACCGAGGCACCGCCAGCGGAGATTTATATATCGGAATATCAGGAATCAACAGGGTTTTATTATCATAAGGTTTCCGTAATTTTTCAGCCTTTCGTTCTGATGGTCAATGTATCGGCGACTGTCAGTTGGCTCGCGATTTTGCGTTAACCGATTGGTTAACTGTTATTTCCAGATATTTTGGCGGATATTCCGTTGAAGGGTCAGATTTCATCAGCAAAGGGTTCGTTGCATCCGCAATTCTCTCAATAAGCACTCGAAATTTTAATCAGAATTTTTCGCGATGTCGAAATCGGATTTTCGACTTCGACATCGTCGCACTTGATTTGGACTTCTTCGAGTGGTCGTACTCTTTTCCCTATGCCCAAATCAGGTTTCCCTTATACTTGCCACCCATTTGACTTGGAGATATAAGGGAAACAAAAGCGAATCGTGGGACCACTTTGAAGAGCCATATCTACGAGCGAGTGTGAGGAAAGAGAATAAGGAAGGTTGGGTTGGAACTGCCTTGGTCTCAACTTAATTTAGGAAGCATCAAACGCCTTTGGTGTGTACACATGCCCGATATAGCAAGGGATAATGGTCAAGAGGGTATAAAGTGATATATAACTCTTGGACCGTGCAACCGAACATTTTATTGTGACTTTCGAGTGTACCGCATGAGTGTTGGGGTTGCATAGCAACTTTTCTTTGGGTTCCTACGTATTTTTAACGTGAAGTTATGTCAATGGAGGGACGTGGCATATCATGGTGGGAGCCATATTTTGAGGGTATGTGTTGTATGCATGGTATATGTTTGATATGCTCACGCCCATGTTATATATCTTCGTGTGGCCGAAGAGATGGGGAGCCATACGTGACAAGGGCTTTGCCCATGTCTCAATTGTGGAATTCAAAGCGCTAGACCAAGTCTACCGCGTATGTATTGCTCATGGTATGTTTGACAAAGAGATCCATGGGTGCACTCCCATTTTCATGGGGCATGTAGATATTAGTGGCGAAGGTATCTCCATGCGCCCGATTGGGGATCCAAGTGGGGGAATTGTTCGCAAATGGTTCCAATCATTTGTGTCTTGAAACATGAGCGGATATCATGGGTGAGCATAGAGATATACTATCATGACAACTTTGTATTTGGTCATATTTTCATGTTTTTGACCTCAATTTTTGCTCATTTTTGTGTTTTGTGTACTTACCTGGTCAGCAAACAGCAAGAAGCCTATGGAGAGTCGAACCATGGTATGTTGTTCATATGTTGGCATATGCTTTGGAGTTGAACACCACCATATGCCGGATCGTGTACTCCATTTGGCTTGGCGCAAGATCATGGGCTGACTTGGGCAGTGCGTGGCGCCCATATCCGAAAGGGTTTCGAGGGTAAAATGGGATGTACATGGGCATTGACCTTTGGTCTCTATCCTCCATGAATACTAGACTTCGATTCCATGCATGCTTTGAGCCTTCGGATAGGTAGTAACTTCAATTTTGAGCATATATTTGATATATGGCCAATATGGTGTGAATTGGCAGTTTTTTGGCATGTTATGAGTTCAAACTCATAGGTCATTTCTCCAAGCCCATTCGACTCCAAGTCCAACCAAGGTTATGTCAGGGTAGGGCATGGTCCTGAGTGCCACTCTAGGCCATGACACGCCACCTCCCCTATTGGGCTAGGATATAGAGGCTTGGAAGTGAACACATTTTTGGGGTTTGTGTATTAACTTGTGACACATGGCATTCAGCCATATCATTTGACCTGGTTCAGGGTATTATGTTGGTGAGTCAAGGGAAGGTCTTGAGTCCAGGGAATGATGGGTTTATGGCTGTGATTGTGTATGTTTCCCTCTTTCCCCAACCTTGCTTTATTTGTGTTCATATGCCAATTTCAGGGCTTTCTTCCTTGGTGCAATTCTTGTACATGCCCGCCACCGTGGGAATACCGGTGTGCTGAACGAAAGCCCGCAGCCTGATTTGGATTGTGAATTGGGTTATTGCTATACTTGTGGGATCTGGTTGCTGTTCAGGGTTGAAGGAGGATTACATTTTCTATATTTTTGGATTTTGGACCTTGGACTTTGAGGATTTTGAGAAATGCAATCGTTGATCCGGAGTAAATCAGCAGGGGTAACAGGCGGAAGGGGCACAGCGGGGGCCGGTCCTGGTAGGGACCTTCTTTACGACGAGGAAATCGCCGCTCTGGACCTACAAGGGGCTGCCAGCCCTATGGAAGTTGAAGGTGAACCTCTGACATGAACGCCGAGGAGATGGCTAAGGAGGGCTTCTACCTGGTGAAGTCCGTCCTACGCCACCGCTATCGCCAGGGTTGGCGCTTCCTCACCCTCTGGGAAGGGTTTGGAGTCGAAGAGGCCACCTGGGAGCCCTTCTCTGCGTTTGTTCTACCTGAGGGACGCCTAAACTCAGTTCTGGTAGACTACTTGTCCCAGAACAACCTTGGTGAGTTGCTGAGGCTCGCTGAGACGCTTGCCTCCAAGACTAAAGCTAGGGACTGAACCTTACCCCTACCTGCCTAAGCGTATGTGTGAGTGTGCTATTCCTAAGGTCCTGAGAGCAAGCCGCAGAAGTGGTGTCCTAATTATACCCAAGTCTGCACGCTTGCTAAACCTGGAGGGTTGGCTTATTGATGCCACGGGGTACGCCCCGGGTCTCCCCTCCCCTAAGCGCCCAATTTCTGTGCTGGCGCAAAACCTTTGGGGAATACCCAGCGTACTAATCCAGGTATTGTTTTCCCTACCTATCTGTCTACTACAGGGAGGGGTGGCCAAAAGCTATGAAGGCATGAAAACGCCGTTTTGCTAAGTGGCCCAAAACACTGACCTAACCACTGCCACAGCCCACCAACCCTGCTAAAATTGCAGGAAACGGGTGGGACAGTGACACACGCACTACAGGTCCTACACACCCTACAGTGGCACCATCCTGGTGGGCGAGCACTGCTGCAACTGGCTCAAGCCCCCACTCAGGACTACCACTCCTACACGCACACTCTACTGGGCGTTGCGAAGGCAAAGGTCTCGTGGGTCCTAACGACCCTCCTGTGAAGAAGACAAGAGAACACAGCGCTGCTAAGCAACTGTGGCCTAACAGGGGACGCCACAACGCGTTTCCCCTACCAGGGCTTGGAGGGAAGAGGTGCTCCTTTTGCGTGCACGGCGCAGATGTCGATGGAGTCGGACTCCCTGCTCTGCCACAGGCAGAGGCGGAGTTATTTGTTTGTGTGATCTGCGCCCTTGTTTAGCAGGGCAGGAAAAAAACGGTATGCTGCTGCACCAATCACCCTACCTGCCCACCTGTAAAGCAAAGGCAAATGAAGGGGCGTTTGCGGCGGAGGAACCAAGCCACACTCCACGTATTATACGCTTCTCAGTGTGACCTATAATACACTGTCCGCAAACACGCTGAAGGATCAGCTCCCCTGTCAAGCAAGCAAGCGTTAATGGACTCCTCAGGTTCTCTTAAAGAACGTACCGAGGAGCCCCTGGGTAGCCTAAACAAGGTTTACCGTGCGCACTTTGCGTGGCCTACCCTTTAATGCGTGTGTGAATGCACGAGCATGCACGACTGTCTTGGGCAAACCTGCCCATCTTAACCGCAATCACGAACTCCACCAGGGGGTGGCCCCACCTGGGCGTACCTACCTTACCTACCGCTGGAGAGTGAGGCAAGGTGAGGAGAAAAACGGGGCGCAAGCGAAGAACGTCGCTATGCACTTGTGTGTATGTCTAATCACCCTGATCTGACCCCTAATCATCTGCAATCTTTCTAATCAATCCCTCTATCGCGTTCTATCGTTGTTAGCGCTGCTACAAGACTCGTTCACGGAGACACGAGACGAGCAATGTGTATGCTGCATACGAGACGAGCACACCTGTGGTTTATACCTGATTCATTGAACTCTTTTCGTTGATTTTCGAATTCTTGGATTTTTGATACTTCTATTAGTGTGGGTGGAATCTGTATGTTTATTTATTAATGTATGTCTCGTCATTTTCAAGACTACGTGAGACATACGTTTATAATGCCATTATTTCTGCATTTTCCGGCGCTTCGCTAGGAGCCGCTCCTACGCGCCGCCTTTTTATGCGTAGGAATTTCTTGATTTAAAAAATCTAGAGATGACTATAATTTTTATAAAAATGTGCTTCTGATGCACAATTGGACTCTGCTCAGGTGTGTTGTCTTAGAAAAATTCTAGGCCGTCATTTGACGGATTTTGGTGTCGTCGCTTCGCTTTTGCGTGGATTCGTCCATAATTCTCCCATTCCTGCCTCTGCAGATACCCATGCGCAGCCTCGCTGAGTAGGCCGTGTTCGGGCCGAAACGCAGCAGCCTGGAGAGACTGAGCAGAACCCAAGACCCCAGCAAGGGGCAATTTAATTTTTTTACGACTCCCTTCGCCCTAAGACAGGTCACAGGTCGCCAGCAGGTTTACGAGAACCCATGCGAGTGTGTATATTGTGTCTTGCGTTGGGTTGGTGTCGCGGTGCGTCTTGGAGGGGGGGATGCACATGCACATGTTTTGGCATGCTCCCAAACTAACCCAACCAAGCCACAGGAGCCCCGGCAGCGCCATGAGCGCTGAGTCTTCTGTAGGAAATGTTACAAACAGAGCAGCAAAAGAGCGCCAGCCATGGTGAGCGCCCATTTTTCTGTGTGAGGGAAACTATAGGTATTTTAAAGTAGATGTGGAAACCAAGGAAAGGCCAAGAAAAAATCCCTTTTTCCTAAAATGCGACAGTGGTGGCCAGGACAGCACAAGGGGGGAGTAAGAAAAAGTGCTTTTCCAAAACTTTGAGGCATACTCTAGTTGCATTAGAGATGCACCGAGCATCCAGGCATTTCTATCTTAGTATTGGTCCCACCATAAGTGGTGATAACACATTTTGACCTATGGAACCAAACACCCAATCAGGATATGGAGTGGACCCCTTAATCCCCTTTCAATGTGAGGCAAATCATCTTTTCCTGAGTTGACTGAGTACTGACATATCCAGGGCAGAGCCTATGAATTTATCTATGTTTTTCCATGAATTCTTAGCTGTCCTAGTGGTATGCACCCTAGGGGGCTGGGCACCTCTTTTTGAGAGGTCCTGGGTTCAATTCCTGGTCAGCCTAGCTAAGTAGGAAGATCCCATGTGACATGGCAGTGACCGCATCGCCACATGCCCTGCCACCTCAGCACATATGGGACCCAAAACAAAGAGTGCACATCTCCTGAGATTGCACTATGGAGATAGAGTGACCATGGGGCAGTTTTCCAACTCTTTTCCAAAACATTTCAGCTATCTTTGTGAATATGCAATCCGATTTGACCTGAGTTGCAGTTTCTGTGAATATCCTTTCATCTTTCACTGTTTACACTGCAGCCCTTCATGCTTTGATCCTGATTCTCTTCTCCTTGCATACCTCTGGCTTGGGCTATCCTGGATTGACTGTATTTCAGCAAACAAAAGCTTTTCATCTTCAAAAACAAGCAGCAGGAAACCCTACACCAGCAGCAAGCAGCAGGAGAGGCACAAACACAGTGTTGAAATCACTATAAACTTTTCTCGGCCTTGCCGGGAGCTCCGGACCCGAGGCGAGGGGTTGTAACTCCTGTAGCCTTTTCAGGCGTCCCGACATGTCCTCCACCAGGTGGAGGAGGCTGTCCACCACTCGCTGCTGCTTCTGCAGGGCCATCTCCAGCTTCTCCCGGTACCGGTCCTGCTCCGCTCGCAGCTCCGCCATGTCTCTCTCCGCTTCCGACTGGTCATCCAGGATCCCCGCGATGTCCTCCTCTAGGCCGTCCTTCTGGTTGTCCAGGCGGTCGAGGTGCTGCACGATGGCGTCCATCCCCATCTTTGGGTACTTGCCGATGAGGAAGGATATGTGCTCGCAGTGGCACTCAACGTGCTTTCCACCTGATCCGGCGCATCCCACGGTTCCCGGCGCCTTGGACTCCTCCGCCATTGGTATGTCGCCCATGTTATCCCGCTTTGGCTTCGTGTGCCGGGCCACAGGCGCCGTTCTGGCTCTGGCAGCCCTCTCCAATGCCTCGGCGTCATGCTCCAGGCTGGGTTTGGGGGTCGTGTGCGCCCTTGTGGGCGGTCTGGCCATCTCCTCCGACTCCGAAGGGCAAGCGGTCCGATAGCCATCGGACTGCCCCTCGGAATCTGCAGCTGACCACAGCCTGACCGGGCTGGGATCCGTCTCCATCGCCCTGGCTTCTGCCGCGGGTTTTGGGGACCCGCGCTTCCGGTAACGCCGGGCCCTGCCGTTGCTGCCAGTCTCCTCCAACTCCTCTGCAGCGGAGCGGAGATTGCAAGCCTTGCGGCATTGCCTTTCACACATGGAGGCCAGGTCCTCCACGTCTAGCCCACGTCCTACAAGGGCTCTCCGTCCTGAGCATCTTCGCTCTTCTCGGGCTTCCAAGTCCGGCGTCGACTCCACGGACTCCACGATCTGCACCCGGGGCGTCCTTGGGCAGGGCTCGTGAGGGCCCAAGTCCCCGGTGCGGCGGTAGGGGGCAGGTAATCCTCTGCTACCATAAAGAAGGTCCCTACCAGGACCGGCCCCTGCTGTACCCCTTCCACCATTTCCTGTCACTCCTATGGTCTTGCTTCTCACCAGGTTCTGCATGATCTTGCCCTATCCTGCACAATTTCCCACAAAAAATAGTAAAATATGGCTCCTTCACACAAATCCTGATCCCTTGCAATAACCAACTCCCAAGTACAATAGCTCAAATTCAAATAATCCACACTGAGGGCTTCCAAGGGTGTTTGAGGTCCCGCGTTGACACTCAACAACTCCTTTCAACACGCCGGTCGTCTCACGGTGCACACGGAGACACGGGCGTTGGGCATGTACATAGAATTGCACCAAAATCAATAAAGAAGCCCTGAAATTGACATATGAACACAAATCAAGCAAAACTGGGGAAAGATGGAAACATACACAATCACAGCAATAGACCCCTCATTTCCTGGACTCAAGACCTTCCCTTGACTCGCCAACATGATGCCCTGAACCAAGTCAAATAAGATGGCTAAATGCCATGTGTCAAAAGTCACTACACAAACCCCAAAAATGTGTTCACTCCCAAGCCTTTAAATCCTAGCCCAATAGGGGAGGTGGCGTGTCATGGCCTAGAGTGGCACTCAGGACCATGCCCTACCCTGACATAGCTTTGGCTGGACTTGGAGTCGATTTGGCTTGGAGAATTGCCCCATGAAGATGACCTCACAACATAGCAAAATTAGGCAAATCACACCATAGTGCCCAAAATTCAATTATATACTCAAAAATGCATACGGCAAGTATTCAAATGCTCCATGGATGTGTCAAACCGGAAAGTAATATACAAGGGTGATATAGACCAAAGGTCGATGCCCAAGAATATCCCAACATTGGCTCCCAAACCCCTCCGGATATACACATGCCATGCTTCACAGGTCAACTCACGAAATTGAGACCTAATTTTCTGAGGCCTCGTGTGCCACGCCAAAGTGACCCCGTGATCCGGCATATGGTGAGGTGCAACACCGAAGCATATGCCAACATATAAGCAACATACCATAGTTCACAGATCTCTAGGCACTTTACTGTTAGCCGACCAGTTGAGCACATAAAATACAAAAATGAGCATAAAATGAGGTCAAAAACATGCAAATGTTCCTAAATTCAAGATAATCACAAAAGTATGTAACTTCGCTCACCCATGGAATCAACATATGGTTCAAAACACAATTGCTTGGGACCATTTGCGAACGATTCCCCCACTTGGATCCCCACATGGACGCATAGGGACACCTTCGAACCTCCTCACGACACGCACCATGAAAATGGGAAAATTGATAGTGGCGCTTGTGGGTCGCTCTGTAAGCCTTCCCACATGCACTATATGTGCGGTAGACTTAGTCTAGCGCTATGGAGCTCACCATTGGGACATGGGCGAAGCCCTTGCCACGTATGACTCCACATATCTTCCTACAAACGGAGATATATAAAATGGGCGTTAGCATAGCGAAGCACATACCATGCATATAACACATACCCTTAAAAGTGGCTCCCACCATGGTATGTCATGACCCTCCATGGCCATAACTTCATGTTAAAAATACGTAGGAACCCAAGGAAAGTTTCTATGCAACACCAACACTCATGCGGTACACTCGAAAGTCGCATTAAAATATTCGGTTGCATGGTCCAAGAGTTATAAATCACTTTATACCCTCTTGACCATTATCCCTTGCTATATCGGGCATGTGTACACACCAAAGGCGTTTGATGCTTCCTAAATTAGGTTGAGACCAAGGCGATTCCAGCCCATATCTCAAAATTGAAATTCCTCGCAGTGAGCCGGAGATATGATTTTTCAAAGTGGCCTCACGAATCAATTTTGTTTCGCCTATATCTCCAAGAAAAATGAAGGAGACAACAAAAAGAAGGTTGATTCGTGATCGGGGAAAAATGTAGGACCACTCGAAATTCATCATATCCAGTGCGGCGACCCTGAAATCGAAAATCCGATTCTGAATGTCTGAAAAAATCGGATTAATTTTGCGAGTGTATAACATGAAAATTGCGGAAGCAACGAACCCTTTTCTGATGAAATCTGACCCTTCATCGGGGTTTTCGCTAAAATATCTGGAAATAACAGTTAACCGATCGGTTACCGCAAAATCGCGAGCCAACTGCCAGTCGCCGATACATTGACAATCAGAACGGATAGCTGAAAAGTTACGGAAACATTATGATAAAAAAACCCTGTTGATTCCTGATATTTTGATATATAAATCTCAGCCGGTGGTGCCTCGGTATTGAATATGGCCGCTCATAGCTGGAATGGCCAAGCCCATCACACTATCACATCGGATTAGGTCAGCCAGATTGGAGAGTATGATATCAGCCAATGGCGGCTTGCCGGCCCATAGATACACACCCCAAGTGACCCAAAGATGGCCACGGGGGTCCGAACCGGCTTCAGCTTTCAGCTCACTGTTCCCAAAAATCAATACTATCAAAGGATTAAAGTTAGGTACCAGAGTTTAGGAACTAAGTTAGTTTCTACCCACAAGCTGGGAGGGTTCCTGTTATACCCACAAGCTGGGAGGGTTCCTACTAAACATTTGGCTAGGCTAGGGTGTTGATTACCCACAAGCTGGGAGGCTTCCTGTTACACCCACAAGCTGGGAGGGTTCCTTCGCAGCACCCTAACCTACTAGACCAAACTTCCCACAAAATTACTTAGATGAGGATTGGACTTGGGGTTTAAGCCTAAGTACCCCGTGCACGTCTGCACCCAACCCAACTCTCACAGGGTGCACTGCCACCTACAGTGCTGCACCATCAGTGGTGTTTTCCCTGGAGGTTATTAGTTGGTCTTGCCTCTCCCCACCTCCCTCATTTGCAGGGAAGTTTTTTAACACAGTTTTTTACACCCCCCAGGATTGGCTACCTAGGCTGGAAACTGGGTGGGGGTGATCAAAGCAATAAATAACCTGTTGCTCCCTGGGAGGAGGCCAAACAGGAGCCTCAGCACTTGGCCTAAGGCTATGTCAGTTAAATACCCAGCCTCAGCCGTAAGCTGAAGGCTTCTCTTATTTTCTCCTAGGGTCATTGTGATCATAGTTGCTCTAGTGCAACTTATGTTAGATGTTGGTGTGAGGAGGGCTTCCCAGCCCCCCCCCACCCAAAAGAAAAGGTGGTTAGTTGTCACTGCCTTACCTCCTGCGCCCCCAAACACTCACGGCGAGCACAAACACACACCAACAAGCGCAAACAAGCGCAAAATCCGTTCCTTGGCGGGGTGGGGGGTACCCAAATAACCACCTCAAGGCAATGACAACCAATGACCCAGTTTTTCACACAAAACTCATCTCAAGCTCCAAAGGGAGCACAATTCGAAGCGGAGAGAGCCAAAAAGAGTCGACGGACGTCGACTCAACCAAAAACGAACCGAGATTAGAACACCCAACAAGCCCACGCACCTGCCCCCCCAGCCACCATGACAGCAACACCCAAACTGCCAAAAAAAAGGCAGTAGGGCCTAGAATGACTAGGAAAAACAGGTTTCGTAAGCTCCAAAGGGAGCAAAACTCGACGAACGAAACGACGAACGCGTCAAAACTCGACGAAACTCGACGAAACTCGACGACGACGACCAACGAACAAAACGAAACCGCACTGATCCTACACTAATCCTAGGCCACACTGTATACCTTACCTTAACCTTATAACCAAAAAAAGACAAAGATGGCCACAACAGCGTCGACCCAGGGGGCTTGGCTGTCCCCCTGGGGACAAACAAAGCCGCCGGCGAAAGGAACGAACCCCAGGAGGCGCGCCTGGCCTCTCTGGGCACCGGATCTAGCCCCTTTATCTGCTTTGGTGCAAAAACCTTCAAGAACTCAAAACAAGGCCTTTGAAGGCCACCAGTCAAATGTAAGGTCTGAAAAAGGCCACAGGAGCGCAATTAAAAGGTAAACTAGCCCCTTTATCTGCTTTGGGGCAGCTGCAAAGGCCACTCGTGGGCCATGGAAACAATGGTGCACAAAAAGGCCACTCAAGGGCCATGGCATGCCATGATACAAAAGTGCACACAAGTGTGAAACAAACACAAAATGATTATGTTGCCCCTTTATGATTGCACTCTTGTCAGTCACGATGGCCTGCTAGGAAGGGAGCCCAAAGCCCCAAACGACCCGGTGAGCGGCCTCGAATTCGCAGTTGGTGGAGGCTGTGGGGTAGGCAGCCCCCACTAAACAAGCAGCCAAATGAGAGTAGTCTCAACCATAGTCACCAGGGTACTCACCAGTAACGAAGTCCAGGATGGAGGACTTCTTGAAAGTAAGAAAAAGTGCTTTTCCATTGCTTTGAGGCATACTCTAGTTGTATTAGAGATGCACTGAGCATCCATGCATTTTTATCTTAGTATTGGTCCTACCAAAAGTGGTGATAACACATTTTGACCTATGGAACCAAACACCCAATCAGGATATGGAGTGGACCCCTTAATCCCCTTTCAATGTGAGGCAAATCATCTTTTCCTGAGTTAACTGAGAACTGACATAACCAAGGCAGAGCCTATGAATTTATCTATGTTTTTCCATGAATTCTTAGCTATCCTAGTGGTAGGCACCCTAGGGGGCTGGGCACCTCTTTTTGAGAGGTCCTGGGTTCAATTCCTGGTCAGCCTAGCTAAGTAGGAAGATCCCATGTGACATGGCAGTGACCTCATCGCCACATGCCCTGCCACCTCAGCACATATGGGACCCAAAACAAAGAGTGCACATCTCCTGAGATGGCACTATGGAGAGAGAGTGACCATGGGGCAGTTTTCCAACTCTTTTACAAAACATTTCAGCTATCTTTGTGAATATGCATTCATTTGTGACCTGAGTTGCAGTTTCTGTGAATATCTAATCATCTTTCACTGTTTACACTGCAGCCCTTCATGCTTTGATCCTGATTCTCTTCTCCTTGCATACCTCTGGCTTGGGTTATCCTGGATTGACTATATTTCTGCAAACAAAAGGTTTTCATCTTCCAAAACAAGCAGCAGGAAACCCTACACCTACAGCAAGCAGCAGGAGAAGCAAAAACACAGTGCTGAAACCACTATAAACCTTTCTGGTAGCAAGAGGCAGTCTGTCTCTGCGCACCGGCAGCAACCCCGCGCCGTACATCCAGTGCGCCGAGTACAGGCACATATAAGCAGAAGGGTGAAAGAGGATGGATCCAAGAAAGGAGGACGCCGACGTGAAGACAGCGCCAGCGCCTGAGGCATCGGCAAGGCCAGCACCTGGCGCTGTACCTTCGGCGGAGCCCTTACATGGGCCAGTGGATGCGGCTGAGGACTCCCTGGATGGACTCCAGACGGCCTTCGGGGCCCTGTCTGTCGAAGAGGTGGTCGTGGTCACTCAGCCTGTGAAGAGGAAGAGAAGAGAGAGCGAGAAGGATGCTGGAGAAGAAGCCGACGAAGGAGAGGAACAAGGGCAAGACCTGACGCATGACCCTACCTTCGAAGGCGCACCAAGCGCTTCTGGCCTCCACGCATCACCCTCTCCTATAAACACCACACTCCCAGCCGCTGCAACATCCACTTCCACAACCAACCCGCCTATGGCAGAGGGCACAGGCTTTACTGGCATGCCTCCCTACCCCGCCTATGGTATGGGCCCACCTACCACTGCGCTCCATGAGGCAACTACTGCCAGTCAGCCGGTGGCTACCAGCTCTGCGCCGCGATGGTATGCGGCTGAATATCCCCATCCACTACCCGCTACTGGAACTTATGTGGATGTTCCTGGGTATGCACCTGGTTATGCAACCCTGAGTGGGTTGAGGAGAGGACCTGAATCTCTTGGTGGCAGGAGTAGAGGAGCGGGAAGATCCTCCAACACGTCCCTGACGCGGTCGGAGATCAACGAGGTGCTCCGAGGAGCCACTTCAAAAATCGTGGGCGACCTCACTCAAGAGATCAGAGAGAAGCTGGAGCCCCTGATGATCCCGCCCCAAGCGTCACCTATCTCGCTGGGAATGTCACCCCACCGAGTCCAGGCCAACCACCTGGCGGCAGGGTTGACAAACACCCTGGGGAGCCTGAGGAGTCGACCGATGCCGACACCTGCACCTATTCCGAGAAGTCCTTTCGTGCCGAGAACGGCCCAGCCGCCCTACAGCCACGTGACGAACTCGACGAGGGCCGAGCTGGACCGGCTGGGGCTGACAGCCTTGAGGGCTATGGTGGACGTAGAGCCTTATGGCTCTAGTGATCTAGGCGGAGACCCCTCCGATGACGAGCCGCCATCGATGGATTCTTCTTCGCCCTCAGATGACGACGACCCGGAGGACCCCGAGGACCCAAGGGGGAAGAAGAAGAAGAAGAAGAAGAAGAAGACCCGACGCCCTGAGGGACGCAGGTCTCAGGAGGCGAAGGCCATCGCCACCTCCAAGATAGTGGTGAACCTGCCTGAGCTCACAGGCAAGGACCTCAGCGAGTTCGCTGAGAATTTTGGCCGGTTCCTACAACTGACCGGCCAAACCCACGCTAGTGGGCGAGTGAAGTGCGATCTGCTCCTGCAGTGCTGCAAGACCAAGTACCTGGAGAAGCAGGTCAGGCAGATCGTGACTAACTCCGCCACCTTTGCCGATGTGTTGGTTGCCCTGGAGAGGCAGTACCCGACCTACGAAACCGACCTCTCCATCAGGGCCGAGATCCAGAACCTGCCCGTGCTGCCCAACAACCCCAAACCTGGCAGGGTCTCTGAGCTGTTGGCTGACCTGGATCACTGGGCTGGACGACTGACGCCCGGTTCCTACAGCAGCGACGACCTGCTGTTCTGGTTGGTGGCCAAGCTCCCTCGAGAGCTATGGGACGAGTGCCGTTCGACGGCGGAGCGCAAGGTTAGATTCCTCCGCTACGAGGATCTATGCGTGCTACTCCTGGAGCTGGCGCTGGAGAAGGAGAGCGACCAGCACTTGAACAACTACCGTCCGGGTGGTGGAGGTTCTGGAGGCCATGGCAAAGGGTACCAAGGGTCCCGACCTGGGCAGGGGACTACCCCCAAACACGCCCACGCCCGCATCATGGAGAATGTGAAGGAGCTATTCTCGTGTGATGCCAGAGACGAGCAGGGCCACCTGCAGCACGCCCCTGACTGCGAGCAGCGAGACTGCTTCGTAGTCCAGGGGAAGCAGCAGGAGAAAAACACCGGCGCCAAAGCGAAGCTGCCGGATCATTACCGGTGCACCATCACGTGTGCATTCTGCGGTAAGCGGAAGCACTACGAGGATGAGTGCTACCATAAGCAACGCCTATCGGGGAAGCTTAAGGGTGAAGATCCTGGCAAAGGCTCAGGCAAAGGTGGAGGCAAAGGCAAAGGCAACGACTCCGGCAAGGGCAAGTCGAAAGGACGTGGTCAAGGGCAAGACAAGGGTCAAGGTGGACGAGGAGGAGGCGCTAACCGCCAGCCAGACAACAAGAACAAGGACAAGAACGGAGGCAACCCCAACCCTAATCCAGGGGGGAACTCCGAGCCCTCTGGAGGGCAGTCTGGTCCTACCACACGCTCACAAACGCAGGCCCAGCAAGAACAAGGAGCCAAGCGTGAGCATGAAGGTGGTGATGACGGCAACGCTAAGAAGAGGAGCCGTTTCATGAGGATGGCCCGCAAATTGCGGAACAAGGGGTTCGAGGTGACCTGTCCCGCGGAGTTCTGACGGGGACGCTCTGGTGGCACCCAAGACCTGGTGTTTTGGGTACGTATCCGACTAGGGGGACGCGAATACCTGGGGGTATTGGACACTGGCGCCACCATATCTATAGTGGCCAAGAAAATTTTACCTTGTGGGAGCCTGAAGAACACCATGACCACCGCGGCTATACGCATGGGGGATGGACATGTGGTGCACAGCTGCGGGGACTGTGAAGTGGAGGTACCTATGGGCTCTCGGACTATCGCCCATCGGTTCTATCTGATGGACACTGAGGCCTTGGACTTTGTACTGGGGACTGACTTCTTCGTACAGCACTCCCAGATACAATCCCTGACGCTGCAAGCGCCCTACCTCCTCTACGTGGACCACGGCAGTGGCAGAGAGTCTGTGCCACTGGAGCAGTCGGAACATACCTCGAGTTACCTGAGACTATCGAAGGAGGAGCCCTCGAACATGATGGCGGCCTCCAAAACTGAGGACTATCAACTATTGGGGGAAGTCCTAGACCAAGGTCTGAAGGAGTTGGGTTACTCTCGAGAAGACCTGAGTGTGGAGTTGTTCGCCAGCGACAAGCAGCGTGTACTGGACCTTTACTGCAGCAAGGGGAAGAACTGCAGCTACAAATTTTACTGGCCCTCTTTCGGGATGGCCTACGGGAACCCCAGGTTCAGTGAACTGGGGCAGGTGCTGACAAAGGTGGCCTTGGAACGTTCCCGTATGGTCCTGTGTTCCCCCGATAGGGGAGCCCATGGGGGCAACGAGTACTGGCGAAACCTCCTGGACAGGCTGACTATCAGCTCTGTTCGTTTGCCTGATGAGGCCATCTACGTGCCTCTGGGACGCAAGACGCCTATTGGGAAGCCCGGATGGGGGAGTATGCTCAGCGTGGTGGCCGGAAGTCTTACCACTATCCCCTGGGAGGACCTGGACCCGACTCTGGTCCTGGCTATACAACGAGAAAGCGATGGACTCGCCTTGGGTGACTTGAAGGATCGCCTACGACCTCAAGATGCTGTTGAGACTACACCCGGAGGAGATGAGTACGTCGTGACTGATACCAACGCCCCCAATTCTCCCTGTCATGTACCTGTTCCTGATGGAGTCTCTGAGTGTGGACTATCTGAGCTACCTAGCTCTATCCACTCAGATGACGAGACTGAGCACGACGCCTTCTTCGTGCAGACCTGTGTGGAGGAAGTGGAGAACGCCGAGTACGTCGCCCCACTGAAACCCCTACTCTCCATGAGGGTGGAAGACCCCGTGGACGAGGAGCTGGACCCTCGATCCAGGCTCAGGGAGTATGTGGATTCCAAGAGGAAGTTCCTGGCGAAAAAGCTATGCTACTCGAAGCCCACCCGCAGCTCATGGCCACTGAAGCAAGGACGTATGGGAGACCTATCCCAATTGAAGGAGGACCTCGAACAGAAGATCACCACCTGGCAAAGGGAGGTAGATCTTAAGCTCATGAAGAGCGTGTGGGGCGCCCATGTGAGGACCCCAGAGGAGGACGACCTCTCGGAGGAATGTGTATGTGAACCCCCTCGAGCGTGCCTATGTTGCCATCGTCCACCGGAGATGGTTGAACAAGACCTTCTATATGCCTACCAAGGGCTGAAGGATACTACCACGGGCGAAGAGTCGGTGGAGGACCACCTCCCGACGTCTATTACTCAGGGGGCAAGCAACTTACACTCTGACGAGGACATGGAGGACAAGATGAAGGTACTGGACCCGCGGGTACAGAAGCTTATAAGGACCTATCTGGAGGTGTTCGGAGAACTACCCCCTCCAGCCTCATGTGACAAGCTGGTACAGATGGACCTCAAGCTGAAACCCGAGTTCGTGGGTCACAAGATCCGGAGGAGACCCTATCCAGCTCCTAAAGAGCAGGCCGACGAGATTGAGCGACAGATACAAGAATGTATCGACGCTGGCCTAGTCCTGGAGTACAAGGACGGGGACTACCCCCTACACTGCAGCCCCTGTTTCCTGGTGGCTAAACCTGGGTCTACAGCCAAACGCCTGGTAGTGGACTACGGAGAGCTGAACAAGAAGACGTTGAACCACTCAGGGTCCATTCCCAATATGGAGTCTACCCTGGAGAAGATAGCCTCCTGCCGCTACAAGACCAAGATGGACAAGCGAAGCGGATTCTGGCAAGTGGACCTGACGCCCAACGCACAGGAACTACTGGCCTTCATCACCCCTCAGGGGAGGGTGTTCAAGTGGAAGGTCATGCCGTTTGGCGTGGCTAACGCACCCGCTCTTTTCCAAGAGCTGATGAACAAGATCTTGTCCATCCTACGAAGGAGACCTAAGGTGCAGGAGCTCATATCCCGTGGTGCCCAGATGGAGGCTCACATCGACGATGTATGCCTTGGGACCAATACCCAGGAGGATCACCTAATCCTCTTGGGTGAGGTCTTTGCGGTCTGCCAGGAGAACCACACTCGACTCAAGCTGGAGAAGTGTGAGTTCATGCAGGAGACCATGCAGTACCTGGGGTTTGATGTTGGCTATGGGTGGTGGACCCCAGCGGCCTCTAAGGCCAAACCCCTGATGGATGCCAAGGTACGACACGAAGACCCCAAGAAAGGACTTCATGATGTACGCAGTTTCATTGGGGCGTGCAACTTCTATCGCCGCCACATCAAGAACTTCACCTACACCAGCGCCGTTCTGACGGACTTGATCAAGAAGAGTACTACTTGGCGCTGGGGCCCACAAGAGCAACAAGCGTTTGACGAGCTCAAAGACAAGGTAGCCAACGCTAAGTGCTTGGGCGTGCCTAGGGCACAAGGGGAGATTATCCTGGTGACCGACGCCAGCAATCTGGGCGGTGGTGGAACGTTGTTCCAATGGCAAGCACTAGAGAAGGAGGAGTTCGACTCGGCCATTTCCCAATGGGGGGGGAAGGTCTCAACCGAGATGGAACCCTCAAGCACAGCTACCGTGACGACAAGTGGGTCCTAGTACCTCTGGGCCACGGGAACTGGAAGTGGAACCAGGCCAGGGGGAACTACTCCGTCTATGAGCAGGAATTGCTCGCGGGTATGCAGGTGCTATCCTCACAAGCACGACTGTTGGGGAGTAACCCTGTGGTCTGGCTGTGCGACCAAGAACCGGTCCGCAGTTTCCAGAAGGGTCCCCCACCTGAGAAGGCCAAGCTACGGCGCTGGTGGACCTACCTCAGTCAACTACGGCTGACGGTACACCATATCCAGGGAGTGAAGAAGGAGTGTGCCGACTGCATCAGCCGTAACAACTTCGACGCCCTGATTGGTGCCCGGTCTGAAGCGCTGGCTAAGGAGGCGTTCAGCCGCATGGACGTCCACTTGGACCTCAACATGACGATGATACGCCCCCTGGATGGACTCCAACAATCGGAGTACCTACAGGAGTTTGGGGATATCTACAAGCGCCTGGAGAAACGCCTTGAACCCCTCCTCGTAAACCAAGACCAGTGGAAGAGGGACAAGAGCTACCTCTGGCACGAGGACCGTATCGTGGTGCCTAGTGACAGAGTCCCAGCGTTGCTGAAGTGGACCCATGAGTCCAGCGGTCATGTGGGTGCTGACCGCACCCTGAGGCTGTTCAAGCAGTGGTTCCACACTACGTGGACTGACTACCAACTGCGGAAAACCCTCCAGCCTATCGTGGACAAGTGCCCGTGCAGGTCCTGTAAACCAGGGGATATCAGGGACAGAGGTCTCTACTCGACCCTGCCCATCCCTCACTGTGCTAACAGTGTTCTATACGTGGACTACACGGAGATGCCGAAGTTCGGGGGCTATGACTTCGCCCTCGTGGTAACCTGTGGGTTGACCAGGTTTACCAGGGTGTTCCCATGTACCAAGCACATTACCGGGGAGGAGACCATCAAGATACTCCTGGAGGAGTGGTTTTGTGTCTATGGGGCGCCCAAGGAGATCAACTCCGATGAGGACGTACGAGTACGCTCAGATACTGGCTGGTACAAGAGGGTCCTGAGATCCCTCAATGTCCAGGTGTCTACGGGGATTCCCTACTCTCACACGAGCAACCCCCTATGTGAGCGACAGATCCGTGTCCTCAACGAGAATGTAAGGATATGGTGCAAAACTGAACGCACCAGAGACTGGGTGAGACTACTCCCGGTCATATCCTTGATGATGAACTCCCAAGAGAGCTACTGGCTACTCGCCCCATGAGCTATTCCTAGGGCGCCCGGCATGGTTCCTACATGCCCCCTATCCAGAGGACACAAATTCTTCTGTGGGTGAATGGGTCCAAGAGCAACAAGCGAAGGTGGACAAGGCCAAGGCTATGCTCCAGAGAGTGAGGGAGCGTCAGTGGAACAAGAAGTTCAAGCACTGAGTACCGGCCACCTACCAAGAGGGGGACTGGGTGCTGGTGCACCACAGTCGACTACCCGCCTGGCCACGCTCCACCAGCGATGACCCATACTTCGGGCCGTACAAGATTCTATCAGTGGATGGACACCGTATCACCGTGCGGTGTTCTCCCCGTCTAGGGGGGACCCTGGTGTGTGCTGCTCAACACCTGAAGCGGTACTACGATCCTGAAGACCTCTGTGGGGAGGAGTGGGAGCTGAACGACGAGGAAATCGCCGCTCTGGACCCACAAGGGGCTGCCAGCCCTATGGAAGTTGAAGGTGAACTCCCCGACATGAACGCCGAGGAGATGGCTAAGGAGGGCTTCTACCTGGTGAAGTCTGTCCTACGCCACCGCTATCGCCAGGGTTGGCGCTTCCTCACCCTCTCGGAAGGGTTTGGAGTCGAAGAGGCCACCTGGGAGCCCTTCTCTGCATTTGTTCTACCTGAGGGACGCCTAAACTCAGTTCTGGTAGACTACTTGTCCCAGAACAACCTTGGTGAGTTGCTGAGGCTCGCTGAGACGCTTGCCTCCAAGACTAAAGCTAGGGACTGAACCTTACCCTTACCTGCCAAAGCGTATGTGTGAGTGTGCTACTCCTAAGGTCCTGAGAGCAAGCCGCAGAAGTGGTGTCCTAATTATACCCAAGTCTGCACGCTTGCTAAACCTGGAGGGTTGGCTTATTGATGCCACGGGGTACGCCCCGGGTCTCCCCTCCCCTAAGCGCCCAATTTCTGTGCTGGCGCAAAACCTTTGGGGAATACCCAGCGTACTAATCCAGGTATTGTTTTCCCTACCTATCTGTCTACTACAGGGAGGGGTGGCCAAAAGCTATGAAGGCATGAAAACGCCGTTTTGCTAAGTGGCCAAAACACTGACGTAACCACTGCCACAGCCCACCAACCCTGCTAAAATTGCAGGAAACGGGTGGGACAGTGACACACGCACTACAGGTCCTACACACCCTACAGTTGCACCATCCTGGTGGGCGAGCACTGGGGCAACTGGCTCAAGCCCCCACTCAGGACTACCACTCCTACACGCACACTCTACTGGGCGTTGCGAAGGCAAAGGTCTCGTGGGTCCTAGCGACCCTCCTGTGAAGTGACAAGAGAACACAGCGCTGCTAAGCAACTGTGGCCCAACAGGGGACGCCACAACGCGTTTCCCCTGCTAGGGCTTGGAGGGAAGAGGTGCTCTTGCGTGCACGGCGCAGATGTCGATGGAGTTGGACTCCCTGCTCTGCCACCGGCAGAGGGGAGTTACTTGTTTGTGTGATCTGCGCCCTTGTTTAGCAGGGCATGAAAAAAATGGTATGCTGCTGCACCAATCACCCTACCTGCCCACCTGTAAAGCAAAGGCAAATGAAAGGGCGTTTGCGGCGGAGGAACCAGGCCACACTCCCCGTATTATACGGGTCTCAGTGTGACCTATAATACACTGTCCGCAAACACGCTGAAGACTCAGCTACCCTTGTCAAGCAAGCAAGCGTTAAGGGACTCCTCGGGTTCTCTTAAAGAACGTACCAAGGAGCCCCCTGGGTAGCCTAAACAAGGTTTACCGTGCGCACTTCGCGTGGCCTACCCTTTAATGCGTGTGTGCATGCGGGAGTATGCACGTGGATCTCGGGCAAACCTGCCCTTCTGAGCGTCAATCACGAACTCTACCAGGGGGTGCCCCCGCCTGGGCTTACTCACCTTACCTACCGCTGGAGAGAGAGAGCAAGTGAGGGGCGCACGCGAAGAAAGTTGCTATGCACTTGTGTGTATGTCTAATCACCCTGATCTGACCTCTAATCATCTGCAATCTTTCTAATCAATCCCTCTATCGCGTTCTATCGTTGTTAGCGCTGCTACAAGACTCGTTCACGGAGACACGAGACGAGCAATGTGTATGCGGCATACGAAACGAGCATACCTGTAGTTTATACCTGATTCATTGAAGTCTTTTTCGTTGATTCTCGAATTCTTGAATTTTTGATACTTCTATTAGTGTAGGTGGAATCTGTATGTTTATTTATTAATGTGTGTCTCGTCATTTTCAAGACTACGTGAGACATACGTTTATAATTCCATTATTTCTTCATTTTCCGGCGCTTCGCTAGGAGCCGCTCCTGCGCGCAGCCATTTTATGCGTATGAATTTCTGGATTTAAAAAATCCAGAGATGACTATAATTTTTATAAAAATGTGCTTCTGATGCACAATTGGATTCTGCTCAGGTGTGTTGTTTCAGAAAAATTCTAGGCCGTCATTTGACGGATTTTGATGTCGTCGCTTCGTTTTTGCGTGGATTCGTCCATAATTCTCCCATTCCTGCCTCTGCAGATACCCACGCGCAGCCTCGCTGAGTAGGCTGTGTTCGGGCCGAAACGCAGGTGCCTGGAGAGACTGAGCAGAACCCAAGACCCCACCAAGGGGCAATTTAATTTTTTGACGACTCCCTTCGCCCTAAGACAGGTCACAGGTCGCCAGCAGGTTTACGAGAACCCATGCGAGTGTGTATATTGTGTCTTGCGTTGGGTTGGTGTCGACGCTGCGTCTTGGAGGGAGGGATGCATATGCACATGTCTTGGCATGCTCCCATACTAACCCAACCAAGCCACAGGAGCCCCGGCAGCGCCATGAGCGCTGAGTCTTCTGTAGGAAATGTTACATACAGAGCAGCAAAAGAGCGCCAGCCATGGTGAGCGCCCATTTTTCAGTGTGAGGGAAACTATAGGTATTTTAAAGTAGGTGTGGAAACCAAGGAAAGGCCAAGAAAAATTCCCTTTTTCCTAAAATGCGACAGTGGTGGCCACCACAGCACAAGGGGGGAGTAAGAAAAAGTGCTTTTCCATTGCTTTGATGCATACTCTAGTTGTATTAGAGATGCACTGAGCATCCATGCATTTTTATCTTAGTATTGGTCCTACCAAAAGTGGTGATAACACATTTTGACCTATGGAACCAAACACCCAATCAGGATATGGAGTGGACCCCTTAATCCCCTTTCAATGTGAAGCAAATCATCTTTTCCTGAGTTAACTGAGAACTGACATAGCCAAGGCAGAGCCTATGAATTTATCTATGTTTTTTCATGAATTCTTAGCTATCCTAGTGGTATGCACCCTAGGGGGCTGGGCACCTCTTTTTGAGAGGTCCTGGGTTCAATTCCTGGTCAGCCTAGCTAAGTAGGAAGATCCCATGTGACATGGCAGTGACCTCATCGCCACATGCCCTGCCACCTCAGCACATATGGGACCCAAAACAAAGAGTGCACATCTCCTGAGATGGCACTATGGAGAGAGAGTGACCATGGGGCAGTTTTCCAACTCTTTTACAAATTATTTCAGCTATCTTTGTGAATATGCATTCATTTGTGACCTGAGTTGCAGTTTCTGTGAATATCTAATCATCTTTCACTGTTTACACTGCAGCCCTTCATGCTTTGATCCTGATTCTCTTCTCCTTGCACACTTCTGGCTTGGGTTATCCTGGATTGACTATATTTCTGCAAACAAAAGGTTTTCATCTTCCAAAACAAGCAGCAGGAAACCCTACACCTACAGCAAGCAGCAGGAGAAGCAAAAGCACAGTGCTGAAACCACTATAAACTTTTCTTTGAAGGTGATGAAAGGGGCCCAAAGCTGGATGTAGGGCCAAACTGGGCAAAGTTGGCGAAGTCAGCGTCAATGCAGCCCCAACGACTGCAATTCTCTGGGAGAGGGTGAAGGAGAGTTGTAAAACCCCAAATACCCCAAATAAACCCCCAAGGTGAAGGTAGGGGCACCAGTAGCCCCAAAATCCAAATAAGGCCGTAATGGCCTGCCCTGGCCTGCTCAGCTGCAGAGTAGCCCAGTGGTAGGACCGTAATCAGCAAAAATTTTTTTGCTGTGGCCTCTGCACCATGAAACAGGCACAGGCATAGGGCATCATTGGATCATTGTGGAATCATGATGGAATCTAAATGTGCACAAAGTGGAGTATTGAATATGCACAAATAGTAACAAGGATGCAGCAATTACTACATTTATGTATCCGCGATGCGAACGCACGCGCTTGTCTGGTTACACCGGTTATGCCAATTGTTTTGAAAATAACCTCCGATTATTGCCGATAACCGGTTTATCCGATTAATAAGTAAAACCGGTTCCGAACCCTATGTGCGTTATGTGTGTCTGCTGCTGTGCAGCAATGGGCAGATGGAAAGGAGACGGCCTTTGCTGCTGCTGCATGGCGGGGCTTGTGGGGCGGGGGGGTGAAGAGACTCGGTTCGAAGATTCCGCCCCGTACCGATGAGACAAGAAACATGGAGGGGGAAATATGCAACGATACGGGGTGTGTTCTCTTCATTTTAATATCTTGTAGTGATGCATGTGCAATATGCCCCCCCCCGCACCCTGTGTGTGCGTGCGAAGGGCAGTTTTGCGTATGCTCGGGTGGTGGATATGAGAGGTTTTTAAAAGTTGCATGTCTGCCAATGCGTGTTCCATATTGCATATCCACATTGCATGTCTTTGTGTCGGCAAATGGCTTTCGCTTCACTGCGATCCTATCAATTTTTGCGGAATGATTTCTCTTCCGTGTTCCATATCTACATAGACAACAGTAGAGCTTCAAACGTTGACGGAAACAGCACCTAGTGTTGTTCTCACAAAGGGGAGGGGGTTGTAAAAGGGCAAAGTGGACATGGTTCCAAAAGTTGGAGAAACAACACCTACTTTTGTTCTGACAGGGGCGTGAATCTCGCAAAGGGGGTATCACCGCACCCAGGATGGAAGTATTGGTATGAGGAATAGAATAACGCAAGCAATGTCCGGACATGGCACAGACCTTATCATGGGGTGCGTCAAGTCGGTCTCGGGGCGACACTAGATTGTGAGTGGCGGGGGGCCTTCTCTTCGGTGGGGATGGGTTGTGCTACATCGTGAGAAACCTCCTATGGGCAAAGGATACGCATTGTCCTGCGAACCACTAGTGCAAGCATTTAAGCAATCATGCGCCCTCATCGTTGTCTCGTGCGATGTGGAACACCAGATGTTGACAAATCTTTTGTGGGCTTTGTGTGTTCAAGTCTCTTTGCAATCATGTGTGCGGCAAGAACATGCACCGAAGATTAAAATTGGCGGAACTCGGAACACGGGGTGGGTGGGGTGGGGTTGACTGCATTAGGATGGAAGGGGTCGTCAATGTATGCATGGGAACAATTGCAAAGCGAACCTCAAAACCGGTGGGAGGCATTGACTCAAGATTTCAAAAACATACGCCGTGTCCTCCATTGTCCCTATTGAGAAGCAGGGCCCAAAGCCGGCTCTCATTGTTCAATCCCAATCCCTACTATCCTGTATCCCTCTTCTCAATCCCAAAACCCGACCTTTTGGGTGCTCTTGATGCCCTGATGCCTATCCCTCGTCCCATGTGCCCCAATGTGGTACTGCACCCCACTGTTGGTACACTGCAAAGCAAGCTGCACAGGCATCCAATTGACATTGTAATGTGTACTGCTGTATTGTACAGTATAATGCAGTACATGATCTGATCTCCATTCTATCCCTGTGTAACCTAATGTAATCTAATCCATTGAGGGTTTTTTGGCTCAAGTCTGGGGTTATGGTGCCATATTGATTCCTCCCCATTATGGGGACGCTTTGGCCTGAGGTTATGGGGTTATGGGGCCATATTGATTTGTCCGCTCTTTGGTGTCCCCTTGGCCTGGGTTATGGGACCATAGTAATTTCTCGCCCTTGACTTGGGGCTATGCGGCCGTATTGATTTCTCCCCTCTCAATGCCCCCTTCCCCACCCCAAGAGTGTAGCACAACAAAGCAGCAAGGTGCACAAAAAATCGCAAACAGGTCAAAACCGTGTTCATATTCCGTTTCACAACCGACAGTCCATATTCATATGCTCATATGCACAGCCTCGAAACATGAACGATAGTATGTTTCATATGTATACCTAGGGAACCCCCAAGGCCTTTTTCACATCCACATAGACACCACAAGGGGGGGGGGGGTCTGTCCACATAGTGAGCGGCTTTTTATCCGCAGTGGGGGTGGGAGTGGGTTTGTGCATTGGCAGTGGGGTTTTTCTCCTTTTTCTTGGTGGCCCATGCTTTCCAAGGGAATGTGTAATCATATATCAGTCTTTTGTCGGCCCTTCTAGGGATCACAAACCCATGCCTGTACGTTGTTAGGGGAGCAACGGCCTCTGCAGGGAATGTAATGGTTGTTACCAAAAAAAACAAAAACCCCCAAACCACCCCCCATTCTTTGAAAAAAAAACGGATTCTCGACGAAAAACTGTATGCACCAGAACGTTGCCTTTTTTAATGCCCTCATGTGTAATTCTTCTGCGGCGAACTACAAGCCTGAGGCGCAAGATGTTCCAATACAGAGTAATGCAACTCCACTGACTTTTCATCAGTCAAGTGGGGCATAAGAAATTTGTCAGCAGCAAACCCAGACTCATGCAAAAGCACAGTGCTGGAGGGGAGCGCTGAGACGGTACACTGCTGATGATTTGTTCCACTGGCTTGGTTTTCTGCTCATGGTGCATGACGGATGCGTTCTTGGGAATCACGGCAAAAATCAATCTCACGGTGTTTTGTGCAGGATTACTCAGTACAGAGGTGACAGCCCCCCACAATTTAATGCACAGGGTGGCGATTAGATGAGGGGGGAATCGGTCCAGATTATGGTCAGGTCACGGGGGACTTAGAGAACTGTGGCAGTGATATGGAGGGTGGATGTGGCAGAAAATCAGGTGGCTCAGAATTGCGTGTTTGTGACCTATACCCAGTAGTTCCTGGGCCCTGGGTGCCCGGGTTCGCCAGAAGTAGTGTCCACAAGGGAACAAGGGGCAAATGGTGCGGCAAAAGTGCACCTTCTGAGGCAAGAGTGCTCCAAAAGGTTCTCAATTTTGGCCACTGTACACAAAAATTCACACACTTTTTTGCAGATTTGCTCTACTTAGGCCATAAATCTTTCACTGGCACCTGGCCTGACCCCCAATTAATCATCCATTGACCCTTAACTGGAAGCAAATAACTGTCCCCAATAATGCGCCGTGGGCCCAGGAGCCTGCTGTCCAGGGTGCACAGGAGGTACAGGCTGCTGTCCATGGGGAAGCATGAGCGTGGGCTGCTGTCCGGGAGGTAGTGGTGCATGATGCTGTCCAGGGAGAGATAGGGGTGCATGCTGTCCAGGAGGTGGTAGGGGTGCATGCTGTCCAGGAGGTGGTAGGGGTGCACCAGGGGGTGGTGGGGGTGCAGGCTGCTGCCCAGGGGGTGCATGCTGCAGGGGAGGGGGGGGTGCCGGCTGCTGCCCAGGGGGTGGCGGGGGTGCAGGCTGCTGCCCAGGCGTAGCAGGCGGTGCAGAATGCTGCGAGACCATGAATTGTTGTTGGGGTGGAGGAGACCCCACGGGGCTGCCGTAGGTCTGCAAGGCATGGGCGTGGGAATGCCCTGAGGATGTAGTGGGGCCGGGAGTGGGTGGCAAAGGGGCGGACGTAACTCCAGCCGACGGGACAGCACCAGGCGGCAATGCAGGGTCCGGGCCCGGGCTGGGCGTGTGCTTCTGGTCAGCAGAGGGATCGTAGGGCAGGTAGAGGCTTTTGTCGTACGTTGTGATGTGGTCAGGGGCAAGGTATGAGCTGCTGGCCAGCGGGGCGCCCCACGACGTGGAGGGGTCAGGATAAGAGTTGTGAGGCCCAGGACCCGAGCTGGGGCCGGGACTGCGGGAGACGTCCACGCTTCGGTTCGGCGGTGGGCAAAGGTTCGGGTCAAGATCAGGGCAAAGATTAGTACGAGTGGCGTGGCTGTCGAGGGATGGGGCGGCTGCCTCGACTTGCGGGGCGGGCGACGGCCACTGCGGTGGCGGCACCGGGCGGGGGCCCGCGGGCGGGGGAGGCGGGGGAGGGGGGGCAGAGGCCGGCGCCGCGCCGTCCGCCTCGTCCTGCGAGTCGTAGTCCGCCACCAGCCCCGGCACCGCCCCCGAGGGCGGGTCTTCCCCCAACAACGCCTTGAACGCCGCGTACTCCTCGTCCAAATCGCGCACGGGGGCCTTTGGAGGTTTGGGAGCGGTGGGGAGGCAGTCCGAAGGTGCACGGGGCTGTGGGGCAGGGGCTGGCGGAGGCGGGGCCGGGGGCGCCACGGGCACCGGGCCGTGCCCTGCTGGCGGTGCCGCGGGCGGTGCCGGGCATTCGGAGGCCAGCAGCATCTGGAACTGCTCGTACTCATCGTCGAGCCCCGCGGAGGCGGCGGCCGGGGCAACAGGTGCGGCCTGCGGTGCGCTTTTGCGCGGGTCCGACGCGGCAGGACGCAGCTCCGGTGCGGGAGGCTCTGCGCGACACTCGGGGGACCGGTCGCGGATGCGCCGACTCTTCGGCTCGCGATCCGCCCGCTGCGGACTGGAGTGACGATGCTCCCGGTCCCAATCCCGGTGACGATCCCGGTCATGGCCATGGTCCCGGCCCCGGTCGCGGTCGCGGTCCGCAGCGCTCTCCCGTCCCGAAGCCACCGGCCCAGGGCTATCGGCGTCGAGTGCCTTGCGGGGCCGCTTCTCCGCGGCGCTTCCAGTCACCTTCTGGGCCGCCTCGTACTCGCCGTAGTGCTTGATGACCTCCATGCGGTCCACGGACCGGATGGCCACCCAACTGCCGTCGTGATGCACCTCCACGAACTCGTCCTCGGGTCCCACGGAGTCCAGCATTGCCTCCCACAGATGGTCCAGCCGCACCGCCCCCGGGCGCATCGGCACGCGGCAGAGGGGGCACCGCCACGTCGGCTTCCGCTCGGCAAGGGAGCCGCGCAGGAAGTGCTCCAGGTCGAAGCACTGCACGTGGTGGCAATCCACGGACGTCGCGGGACGCCCGATGCGCCGCCCCGTGTTGCTGTCCTTCAACGACACCTGACGCATGTGCGCGTGTGTGTGCCCGGGGGGGGGGGGGAATAAACGCGCAGTGCGGACGGGCTGATTGAGTGCAAACAGGGCCGGTGAGTCCATCCTCCATCGTCCATGCCACTGTTCTAAGGGCCCAGACGGGGGGTGCCGCAAAGTTGTCAGGGCCACTGTCCTTCGGGCCCGGTGCTGCAAAACTGTCAAGGCCAGTTTCTTGAGGGCCTAGACAAGGCGCTACGGACTGGTCACGGCCACTTCTTGAGGGGCAAAACGACATACTGCACTCGAAAAAAAGGGGGAGGGTGATGTGAAGCCAATTTCGTGGGCCGAAATGAGGTACCACAAAATTGCCAAGGCCACTTTTGTGACGGCCGAGATCAAGTGTCATAGAGGTGTCACATCCACTGCCCGGAGGCCCCAGACCAAACTGTATGTACTTGGGGATTGAGTCAGGGGTGCTAACCAGGGCTTCTTGCTGTCAAGGGGTTGTCCTACGGTACTATCCCCATGACCCCATCGGTGCATCTCCAGATCCCCACCGAGTGCGGCTCAATGGACTTCCGGGGCTTGGGAACCGCTGGTTCCGGCAACTAGAGGTGGCGGGTGTGGTGAACCTCCCCCATTCTCTGCCATTGCGTCGTCCCCTTGCACAGATCTCCTTGTGGGCCTTCATTTTTGCCCCCCGAGCCTGCGCTCGTGGTCATTGTTTCCGCGCTATCTGGCGGCGTGTGGTCACAGGTGTCTACTGGTGTTTTCCCCGATTGTTCACGCGTATCGGGGGAAACACCACCCATTCATCTTTTGGATCAATGTACTGATGGTGTCTCCCTGCTATACACCTCCCTGCTATAGACCTCCATGCTATACACCCCACATCATTTGCATGGCGCAATCCACACGGCGCTGTCGGTCGCATGTGTGGGGCTCCCCTATTCCTGTCTCCCATATTGTGGCGAAGTGCATCTTATCTAGACATAGGATGAAGGCTTCCTCACTCGAGCGTGGTATGAGGGTGTGTCGCAGCGGAAGGATGTGGGCAGGGAGGGGGGTGGGGTGTCCCAACAAAAAAAAGTCAAAATCATCGCCACGTCACGCTGGTCGTTTGGAAGATGCACACGTTAGGGCAAACAAATCTTCCACGCTTCACGATTGTTCTGCCTCTAGACCTCCACAGCCATCCCCACCGCCCTGCCCCAAATGCCCTCGGTGCCTTCTGAGAGGGCCAGGGTGATCTCACAACATTGTTGGCGTCGTGATTTGGCGTGAGAGCCGACCCCAATAAAAATTGTCGGGCGCCTTTGGTGCCCTCTGCTTGTGGGCTGTTGGTGGTCGCAAAAAGTGGTCCCATCCATGGCCCAACGGCCTCCCAGGGCTGAATCGGTTGATAGGCAGGACCTGTGCGCTGGTGCTCAGCCGCAGTGGCAACATTGTGCTGCTGCACAGTACTTTGGGGGTTTGGGACACACTATCCACCAGACCCGGCGCAGAAATCCTGGAAAGGTCCGCAGTACGTTGCAACTCCGGGAACTGAGGCCCTTTGAGCCCTTTAATTAGGCTTCAAGGGCCAGACGCATGGAAAGCGTCGCAGGATGTCTGAAATTCTAATAAAAAAAAACAACAACATTTGACAAAAAATTGAGGCAAATCTGGTTCATTACCATTTTTACACCCAGAATCCGTTCTGAACCAATTTCAGTGGGAAAAAACAAGGTCTAGCTCTTCGAGCCTGTGTTCCAGACCCCCCGTCCTCTGCTGTAAGGATCTCGAAGGGCCCGGAGTTGCAATCGACTGTAGGCTAAGGGACGCGCCATGTGCTGCAGAGAGGGAGGAAGCTGGAGAACGGATACGATTGGGGGCCCATGCCCTCGTGTGCGCACCCTGCGCCTCCACCGCACGCCCCCACCTGTACGCTCACGCTGCGATCGCCAATGCAATGCTCCAGCACAGTCCCGACCCTCTGCCGGGCCTCTTCGTGGCTCAGGTCCGTGCGGTCGCACACGGAGTTCGTGTACCAGTGCACCTGCTCGTCCAAGTCGCACCACTCGATCCCACGCGGCAGATCCAAATCCCGCCGCTTGGCCGCCCTCAAGCTCGGGAACGTCCGTGGGTGTGTCTTCACTTTGGACGCCATCTTGACAACGATGTGGTTGACAATGGCGGCCGCCAGCTCCTGCACACGCAGAGTGGTCCGCAGCTGCCCGGCGTTCTGCTCGGTCTCGATCATGGACATGAACTTGGCGATCGCAGGGTCGGTCTCTTGGCAGACCTGAAAGGACGGCAGCCGCGGAGGGCCCTTCTGGTGAGCACGTGACGCCCTAATGTTTTTGGTGTTTTGGGGTTATTTCAGAATTCCCCATTTTGAATGTGCACAGGGGAATAGGACACAAGGGGGTAAAATCCCTTCCCCCTTCGCCATCATCAAAAACAAAACAGAGCATCCCGGCTACCTTGGGGAAAGAGTGCACACATGCCCTATCGAAACCACTGCTCATCCCCAGTGGCGTCGGTTGAGCAGTGACCCTACACATTACAATTCCCTGTGCTGTTGGCAGTTTATCTGAAATATTGGTCACCAAGCAAAGGCCTACGATACAAATCTCAACCAGGATGTGTTGGAAAGGGAAAGAACCTTGAAATGGTGTCAGGAGCAGGGAGGGGAGGGTGCCGTTTGGAAACGAAGAGAGCGGCTGGGTTGCAGTCTCTACCAACCTCGGCGAAAACCAGAGCAGTTCAGAACATCCACAATGTTCCATTAATGCTTCGCCCCCAAGACAGAACTTCAGTCAGTGGGGCTGCTGCCAGTATGGAATTGCTCTTCGTCCACTTTTACTGTGGTGCCTATGACTCACAGAGCACCACAAAGATAGCAATGGACGTTCTTCACCCCACTTCACCCAACTTCACTGCAACTGAAATCCCATTTTAAACTAGCTGTTTGGTACTGCAACAGGACTACTTGTTCTGGTGCTGCTGGGGTGCTGGCGATAGCACTGCTGCAGGTCCACCTTTCTGGCCTTGCACTTAAACTTGGGCCCTGCTTCTGGCTCCTCGAAACTGCAGACCTTTTCAACCCCAACGTGCTACAGAGCGTGGTACCATTCACCCACTCCATTGAACCACCCAGTCCACCATCATTGTAGGCGTCGTGGTTACCGCCGTGGTCGCCGTGGTCGTCGTCGTCATCATCATCATCATGATCATCATCATGATCATCGTCATCATCCACCCAAAATAACCCGGTCCCCTGCATACAATTTACCTGCATCCGCTTCCTCCACGGTACCATTGACCCGCTTCATTCCTTGTACCCACTGGCACAATTATTATGCTCACAACATCAGAAAAAGAAAGAAAGCATCGAAAACACAGCTTGTGGCAAAAGAAATGTTGTCACAAATGTTCCATACAGCTTTGCCTCCCAGACAAGACTTCAGTCAGGAAGTTTGCTGCCAATATGGAGTCGCTCTTCGTCCATTTTTACTGAGATTCCTGGTGTCTTACAGAGCATCCCAAAGATAGCAATGGACGTGGGCATCTGAGCCTCTGCAATTCGAAAACAATGATGACACAGTGCACACCATCACAAGCACTGTCGCCCTTTTCATACATCCGTTTGTAAATCATGGTGCTGATACTGCTGCTGCTACTGCATGGCAAAGCTACTGTTCTACTTACTGTAACGGTAGTGCAGGTATGGCATGGCAGATGCAAGCAATCATCAGCTGTGGAGGGGAAAGCCACCGCATGGAGTTTGTTGAGGGTGTCTGCCACTCGATGCTCTACCAATGAAGACTTGTAGGATTGGATGGAGAGCTCCAAATCTCCCTTTTTCTGGTAGGCTGCCCCCTTGCGAGCAAATGCCCTGAGAGCCAAACAGGCGAGTGCTTGCAAAGCCCTGAATGCAACAAAATGCAAGGTGACCCCGAAAATAGCCCACCCAAAAGTGCAAAAACCTTTCGTTCTTCTCCAACACGACCAAGGTCCCAAAACCAGGAAAGTCTAAATCGAAAAGTCTGCAACCACCGTCATAGAGACGTGTTCTCATTGCATTGCGACACTCTCAAATGACCATCACAAGGGCATTCTGGAAGCTTTTGGGCCAAAAACTGACCGAAAACTCACTGGCAAGCCCACATTCTCAGATCAAGCTTGTGGGGGGAAGGGGGCTTCTGGGTGGCAATTCGGAGGTGGGAACACAGGGCCGAGGGCCGAGGGGCGCAAGAGACCTCCGTGTGCTCCTGCACCCGAAACGAAATGATCAGCTCCAGCACCGGCGCCACGATCGCCGAGCAGAAGTGTCGGTACGCGACGTCCAGCAACGCCCGGAACAGTGCTGAGAGCTGTGCTGTGGTCACGCCGGACTTGTCTTTGAACGCGGCTTCGATCGTGGGGAGCATCGCGTGGAGCGCCTGCGGGGACTTCACGGCCGTGAGCTGCTCCGTGAGCGTAACCATTTTCTCAGTGGCGCGGGGCTTCTTTGTGCCGAACTTGAAGGAGATCTTCATTTTGCCGGGCGCCGGCCCCGCTTTGGCATCGGGGGCTGGGGCCGCGGCGGAGGATGAGGCCTTCTGCTGCACATTGGACTCCTCCCAGTTGAAGGGGTTCACGCGGAACGGGTTGACTTTTTTGATGTTCATCAGCAGAGAACGCGGGCCAGTGTGCTCTGAGGGGGCGTATGAGACAGGGAGGACTTGCATGAGGGCGAGGGCATCCACTTTCATGGTCCCCCCACGGGGGCCGCCACCAGCCAATGTGTGACCCCGAGGGGTGTTTGACAGTTTGGGGGGCTGTAGGGGGGGGGACCCCCCCCCTTCGTTGACCCAAACCCAGCACCTTTTCCGTCAGGCCCCGTCCAAGCGCGCAAACACACAAAGCTAACAAGAAGCACTGTGACCGATCATAGCTCATGATTGTTTTGCTGCACGGCAGCACTTTCAAAGCTGTACTGAATGTTGCCTTGACTTCGCCCAAATGCCTTCCCTTCCCCTTGTCACAAAACATAGACATATATATAGAGAAGCGAAGGGAGGGGAGGGGCCTCAAGCATCAGAATCATCCTCCCACTCGTCGCGTGCCCTCTTGCCGGTACTCTTGGGGCGAGCACGCTTCTTTGGCCGGGCCGCTTGCGATCTTGTGACCCGGCAGGCTGCCGGCCCATCAGACATGGATTCCGATGGCACATAGTCACTAGTGCCTGACGGGGCACTACTGCTGGAGGATGCACTCGTACTGGAGGAGGCATTGGTGGTGGAGCTGCTGCTACTACTACTACCACTACTACTACTACCCTAGATTGGCCCAGAGAGAAGAGCAGGGAGAACAGTGGGCATGGCCGGCGGCGCAGCAGGCTTCGCCTTCGGTGGCAATGGGGCCCGGAAATTGTCAAAGGCTTGCAACACCTTTGTTTTCTCCTCTTCGCTGCACCCGGCATAGTCGTGAGACACACCGGGGTGCGCTTGTGCCATGTGGTGTGGCATGGCGTAGGTGCAATGCCATTTTCGGCAATCAAGCACCTTGCAGCGAACTGGCAAGTTGGTGCTAGGGTTCATCGCTGTTGGGGTTGCCGCACTGTTTAGCCGTAGCCGATGGTACGCGAGACTGCAATTGCTGTCAATTTTCTTGCCGTGCACACTTGTGCTGCACTTGCCATCTGTGTTGCCACACCACAAGCAAAACGCGCCTTTATCCGCACCCTCTTGGCCGGCCCACCTATGGCCTCGCAAAAAATGCCCCGCAATATGCGACCGCATTGAAGCGTGCGTGAAAAATCGGTCGCAATTCGGAAAAGGGCAGGGCATACGTTTTGCTTTTGGAGCATTCCTCAGCTGCTCACGGTATTGAGCACAACCCAACGCCGCATACGGCACAAGCGGCACTGCCTTTGGCAAGGGGACATGCATCAGAAAGCGCGAAAGCTGTTCAATGTCATTGTGTGAGAACTGCCACAACCTCTCCACCGTTGCAGTTGGTGCAACGAAATGTGCATCGGCAGCACAAACACTGTGCACCTTTTGCAAGAAATGCCCATTCCAATGGACAACGCCATCATCACCCAAAAACTTAACCCCTGCCGTCTCGGGGAGCCCCTCCGCATCAGAGCGGGGAACTAAATCAGAAGTGGCTACTTAACCCCTGCCGTCTTGGGGAGCCCCTCCGCATCAGAGCGGGGGACTAAATCAGAAGTGGCTACTTAACCCCTGCCGTCTCGGGGAGCCCCTCCGCTTCAGAGCGGGGGACTAAATCAGAAGTGGCTACTTAACCCCTGCCGTCTCGGGGAGCCCCTCCGCTTCAGAGCGGGGGGCAGAATCAGAAGTGGCCCAGAAGTGGGCAAGGTGGCTACATAACCCCTGCCGTCTCAGGGAGCCCCTCCGCTTCAGAGCGGGGGACTAAATCAGAAGTGGCTACTTAACCCCTGCCGTCTCGGGGAGCCCCTCCGCTTCAGAGCGGGGGGCAGAATCAGAAGTGGCCCAGAAGTGGGCAAGGTGGCTACTTAACCCCTGCCGTCTCGGGGAGCCCCTCCGCATCAGAGCGGGGAACTAAATCAGAAGTGGCTACTTAACCCCTGCCGTCTCGGGGAGCCCCTCCGCTTCAGAGCGGGGGACTAAATCAGAAGTGGCTACTTAACCCCTGCCGTCTCGGGGAGCCCCTCCGCTTCAGAGCGGGGGGCAGAATCAGAAGTGGCCCAGAAGTGGGCAAGGTGGCTACATAACCCCTGCCGTCTCAGGGAGCCCCTCCGCTTCAGAGCGGGGGACTAAATCAGAAGTGGCTACTTAACCCCTGCCGTCTCGGGGAGCCCCTCCGCTTCAGAGCGGGGGGCAGAATCAGAAGTGGCCCAGAAGTGGGCAAGGTGGCTACTTAACCCCTGCCGTCTCGGGGAGCCCCTCCGCATCAGAGCGGGGAACTAAATCAGAAGTGGCTACTTAACCCCTGCCGTCTCGGGGAGCCCCTCCGCTTCAGAGCGGGGGGCAGAATCAGAAGTGGCCCAGAAGTGGGCAAGGTGGCTACTTAACCCCTGGCGTCTCGGGGAGCCCCTCCGCTTCAGAGCGGGGGACTAAATCAGAAGTGGCTACTTAACCCCTGCCGTCTCGGGGAGCCCCTCCGCTTCATAGCGGGGGGCAAAATCAGAAGTGGCCCAGAAGTGGGCAAGGTGGCTACATAACCCCTGCCGTCTCGGGAGCCCCTCCGCTTCAGAGTGGGGGACTAAATCAGAAGTGGCTACTTAACCCCTGCCGTCTCGGGGAGCCCCTCCACTTCAGAGCGGGGGGCAGAATCAGAAGTGGCCCAGAAGTGGGCAAGGTGGCTACATAACCTTTTTGTGCTTTTCAGCCATTTTTGAATTCTCCACAAAATTCTGAGTATTTTGAGTATAGACACATGGGGTCGAACAAAAAAAATTCCCCCCGCCGTATGCCTAAAACAAAATCTGCGGCGCCTCCGGCGCCGACAAAGCACATTGTTCCGTGCGACAATTTTGGGGTCCGTAGAGGGGGGGGGGTGCCCCCCCCCCCCCCTTTGGGGTCGGGTCCCGACCAGGATCGGCCCCCGTGGGTCCCCCCTCTTGTGTGCCCCCATGCGTACTGGCTTTTTTGAGCATATGGGTCTACACTTGCGTGATATTGGGCTGTCTGCCTTCCTCAGTTGCAGCCTAACCAATGCATGATCATGGATACGATGGACACACATCGGGTGTTGGGAGCCCGGGGGAGGGGGGGTTGGCATGACGCCTGCGCGGATTGCTATCTGAAGCTGTTGGCCTCTTGCCACTTCCCCTTGACACCTTTCCCTCCTTCGGTGGTGCTGCCCATTGCCCTCTCACCACCCAGAGCCCTTGATCTACCGGTCTTGCCTATCCTCACCTGCCTACACTGGCTTCCTTTCCCTTGGTAGGTTGTGCCAACGGAGACCCCTACTGTCCCTGTTTCACTGCCCTGTGTCAGGAGGGCAACAGCCCTCCCACGGGGGGGAGGGAGACGGAGGAGGAAGGGAGGGCGGTGTGTATGCCACAAACAGTCGTAGGGATGCCCCATGGATGTCCTGCAGGCAACAAAGCCAGGATGCCAGGATGCCCTGTGGACATCCTGGCGCACACACAAGCGGGTGCCTCAACGACAGCCCCCCCCCCCCCCCCCGTCCCCAGGCATCAAATGGTCAGGTTGCAATGTCCGCATTAGGCTCTGGCCGCGCCTGCCCCACGGCTGTCATCGCCTTCTGTCCATCATGCCAATGTACGGCGCTTCCGCAGTACGGTTTGTGATCACAAGTTCAACCCTCGTCCCTGCTTCCGCTGACTGTACTGGCGCTGCGGGCTCTACTGGGTTATTGGCTACTGGGTGCATCCTGGTCAGGGGTCACTCCCTCCCCGTGCTGCAGCTGTTGCTGGCCCCATTCGGCAACACCAGGTTGGGCTTAGACGGGGCCCCGTTCCCAACGGGGGGGGGGGGGGGCGGCAAAAAAATTCAAAGAAAGGAAGGAAGCACAGCAGGCATGCCCCAGGAGTGTTGGTGGAATTGGCGGAGATGCCTTGCCTATTGCCGTTGGCGCGGCTTTTGCGTTTCCAGGGTCCTTCCCCTCCAGGAGTGTCCCTTGCCGGACATCACCCTCCCATCACCTTCCCTCACTTTCACATACGGATGGGTGTGAGAAAGACTCTGCACGGAGCTCAAGGTCCTTTGAAATCCTGAAAGTGACAGCGGATTCCACCAAAACTCGGATGTCACGTGCACTCCTGCTTCAATCAAACAGGGTCTGAATACTTGAGTGGTCAAGCAACCTGACCTTTGTCACGTTGGCGGCGGTGGAAGGCTGCGGGTTGGGGCATAAGCCGAGCGCATTCAAGCCTCTAGTAATGCAGGCACAAAGAGTCCACGGAGTCCACCAGATTTCATTCCAAAGGCAACGAGAAAATCATCTGCCCAAAGCAAAAAGATGTGGCGTGAGCGATTGTCATGGGTCTCCCCTGTAGCACCGCCCTTCGGTAATACCCCGCCAATGCGGGTGCAAGAGACACCACGGCCAAAAGATGTGTGCCAAGCAACCAGTCCAATCAAGCACAGATTGCAAGGCGTGTGCCAATTTTGGGAAATGCCCCGCCGCAGGATTGTTTTTCATTCACTCATATCGCTCTTGTTCTGGCCCGTGGCAGTGCTATCTCGCCTGTGGCAGTTGTTGGTTGCGGATTCCCTCCTTCATGTCCGTTCCTTGACGTCCTTTGACCCTCCTCCAGAGGCCGCTTTGTATTGCAGAAAGTAGCTTTGAGCGCCCGGACGTGTTAGAATCTGTGAGCGGACTATGCAGGGCGGCAGAAAGTCTTCTATTGAACAAACCACGTCCGTTTCCCACATAAATTTGCATACCGCAAACATGCAATATGCCGAAGTAGGTGGCCATGCAAAAGATCTACGCATGAAGAATGGCGCTACAGCAGGGCAACAGCATTCTCGAAATGAGGCAACTCAGTCCCCATTGCTGCCAACAAACAACACAAGGTACTTGCTCAAACTGACGGGTTCAGCAGAAAGCAGCAAACCACACGTTCCTAATGAGGGCTTTTGGTGCGAGCGCTGGCGCATTGGTGGCCATAGCGGTCTAGGAGTGTCCTTGCCCTTCTTGGCGGGTGCCCACCGTGCCATATCAGCCTGGCTTCGTCACAGGTGATTGTGCGCGCTACTGCCACCTCCCTGTTCCTCTGGTTTACCCGCCATCGACTTCATGAGCAACCATCTGCAGACGTTGCTTCTGTATCGGAGTAGTGCGGCTCATATCATGGGCTAGGACTTGGCAGTGATCTGTCGCCGACAGTCATGGAAAATTGCTGCCAGTGTTGCCAAGTGTCCTGGAAAATTAGAGGTACCGCAATTATCGTCTCCTCTGCGCAGTTGTGTTTTTTTTGTACTGCAGCCCACCCACATACCCCGTGGTGCACGCTGAACGCACACCCAAGCGACTGTACCACCCCTGTGTAGACCTGCTGTGCTGCGTGGTTCCCAAACAAGACTGCTGCACACTGAGGAATGGGAGGCCTGTGTGTGGCATGTGCCAGTGTTGCTGTGGCTTGTAAAGAAATACATGCACGTACTCTCGCCGCATGGTACACACCCCATTGCGCCTTGCAGCCCCATGCGCATGACCCATGTGTGCATGCGTGCGCACTCTGTACTGTGAACTTAGGTGGCCAGAACAGGTGCTACAAAAATGAAAAATTGAGCTTTTTTTGCCGACATAAATTGGCCCAATCACCCACTTTCTTCTGGTCCCAATTTTGACTATGCAAAAAGGCCAAATTACATGGTTTATCTGCTTCTGGATCTAAATTCATGGGCAATTACTGGTCTTTGACCCTGTTTGTGACGATTTTCAGGGGTGCTTTTTTGTACTTTCAAAATTGTGCAACGTTGTTGGGGAGCCCTTGGAGTGCGCGCGCAGTGTGTGCTATTTTCAGACTGAATTTCCCCCAATGCAGAAGAAGCATCAAAATACCTGGTATCAAAGAACAAATATGCCCGTAGTACCACAAAATATTGGGTTCTAGTACGGCGAGACTTCCAAATAGTTGCACTGCGTGCGCACTGCACTAACTGCGCCCCCTTTAAACGTCCATGTGCGTGTTGAGGGGAAACAATGACATTTTGCTTTCCGGAATCTGAGGCCTTACAATCTAAAAAAAATTGTGAAACAACATGATGGCACGAAATAATGCAGCATTGGCATGAGCTTGTGAGACGAAGGGAGACAACACATTGCACCGTGGAATTTTTGTTCATATGCATGCCATTGTTATGCCCAATGTCCCCAAAATATGGCCCCTTACCCGTACACACAAATAGTGTCACTCAACCGTTGCATTCAGTGCTCACTGCCCACTTTTCAGCAACCTTTCATGTTACCATAATTTGTGTGCGCAATGGGTTAACGTTGCACCACATGCCGCACTGCGCACACCACGCAGGCGGCACCCCCTTAGGGTTAATGACCTTGTAACAACTTGCAACGTATCCCAAGGACTACCAACAGCCAACTGGGTTAACAAACGAAAAGAAGCAACTCACATGAAAACATCGCTTTAGCACCACGCGACAACATACCTTCACACTCTAAGGGGATATTGCAGCACGTTGAGGACAGCGCGTGCACGCCATGCGGCGCTTTGTTTTGGAGGAAAAGTGCGCGAAATGGCCTCTGAATTCCAACCCCCAGGAAATGTCAACTAAACCAGGAGGAAGAGCAAAGAAAGATTGGTGTTCATAAAGGGCAAAGTAGGACATGGTTCCAAAAGTTGCGAAAGGAGGGCACAGGAAAACTCCGCATTTGTTGATGTATTGTGACTGCATTGCGCTCAGCAAACTGAGTGCAAAGGGTGACCCCCAACACACTGCACAGTGCGCGTACCGTGCTGGCTGCTTTCTCTGCAAAATAGGTAATCGGCTGTTGTTTGACCAAACCCAGTCTGGGCAAACAGACCAGCGAAGAGAAACATGCAAGAAAAAAAAAGCAGTGCTACTTCTTTGCACCGCTGCTGACACAATCACTCTCAATCAGCGTTGGACTGCACCGTTTCACCTGAAGATGTCGCGGTTCATCCTCCAACCGCCGCCCTCTACCGTCCAACTGCCTTCTGCTATCTGTTGGGTAACCCCCCCCTTTCCCCCCACAGCCGTCGGTTACGCTCCAACCACCGTTGGCCTTACACTGTCCTGAAGGGCGGTGCTCAACAAACACAAAAGGAAGATGGTCTCCGAAGGACAGACCTGTGTAGACGCGCCCGCTGATACTGGACGGTCCCTATTTGTGGGCATCCCACGCGGCAAAACAAGAAAGTTGACAAGGCAGTAAAACGCGAGTGGCTGGAGCTTGGGGTCATGTGCCACACCCCAAGATTGCAAGTGATCACACACCCCAAAGAAAGAAGTAATTGTGTGGGGCGGTGTATTGTGCACAGCACCGCATCAGGTCTGGGTCACTTGTGGCAGAGAAAGACTGAGAAAGTCACTGCAGCGGGAACAGGCTTGAGGGAATGGTTTGCTCCATCACCACCAGCGACATCCAAAGCGGCTGTCTGCAACCCCAGCGTCTGCCACCTGCTTCTGCAACTGCCAAAACCCGCCTCCTACCGCTTCACTACGCAGCAGCACCGTCGTTCCGGCAGAATCCTCCTCGCCTTTCTCTCCAGCGATTCGCTGGGAACGGGTTGTCAAGGTAAGAGGTGTTGCCGTCTGCATTGATACCAAGGCTGCCATCCTCTCTTCTGACGGCTATTGTTGAGGATGGTCTCTGTGGCATGCATTCCTCAAAAGCGCCCCCCCCCCCCACCCTCGCCTCTCCCCTATCCGTGCCCTGAAGGGGCGAATGGGACGTCTCCAGGCTACTGGGAGCGTGAAGAGCCTCCCGTCAAACCCGCGTTCGAGGTAAGCCCCGGGAATACCCAGGGGGCCTCTGGGCACTGTTATGCAAACCCAAATGCCAAGCCAGCAGCCCCATCTCACTGAAGCCTCGGTGCTTAATGGCGGTCATGTAGGGAATCAAGCGTGATGGCATGTGGCAACGGTCATTGACCTGCTCAGCTGCTGGGTGGCCACATGTTGTATATACTTGTCCCATCAGTATATCCAGGGCTCTCAGCACACTTAGTGACACCCTCAGCTCCAGGAATGAAGGGGGAATCAAGTTTTCTAGGGCCCGGATTTCTGCTGCATTACGTGACCACATCTCATCTTCATCAACGGCCTCATTTTTCTGGAGGGTGCGAAGCGCAGAAAGAAGATTTTCACTGGCCTGACCTGCGACCACTCCCCTAACACCACCGCCTGTTGACCCTCCAATCAGAGCCCCCGAAACAACCAAGAAAGCCCTCGCAACAACAACAGCCATGGCTTGGCCCAGTAGCAGTTGGTGCACCAACTGCGGGTGGCTGACCACAACAATCGTCAGTTGACCGCCAACTGGCGGCAGCTGACCGCCAAAGTGGAATGTGTGGGCTTCCCTTTACTGGTGGAGGGTGGGGTGTGGAGGAGCAATGCACTCCCTCTTGGAAAGCAGTGCCGCCGTCAGCTTTTGTGGGGTGTGCCTGCCAGCGTCCCCAGCGTCCCTCCCGCAGTCGACAAGGGACGGCCCCGACGAGCACGGGGGAATGAATCGGTCGCCATGCACTCTAAGGCCGGCAATTGTCAGCAACGGTTCAGATCGCGGGGCATAGACTTGGCTTTCACAACACCGCTGGGCCACAGACAGAACCATTTCTTGTGCCGCCGTCCACTTGTCTCGTAAAAAATCAGTGCCAGTGTAGAGGCGACATCTGTCAGTCAGCTGCCGTTCATTCACCCGCCAACCGACGCCGGCGCGTGGCAATCAGCGATCCCCAATCGCTTTTCATGAAGCACCGACCGCCGTCGGTGCATGGAATATTGCGGTCTGTTTGTGTGCGCCTACTGTGATCGTCCCAAGACCCTGAGGCCTCTTGCATGGCACGGTGCTTCGAATGACACATTTCCTTTGCGAGTCCTTGGGCCCTCTTGCACAGTGGAGAGTAGATAAGATATCCCTGAAATCGCGAGGGCTGGGCGAGGATTGGCAAGAGGCTGAACCCAACTCATCTAGGGACTGAGATCGCAGTGAAGGTCGCGTGGAGGCAGGTGCGGCTGGAGAAAAGTGGCGGGTCCATGCCTGACCCTTTGAGGTCCCAGAGTCCTTAAGCAATTGCTTGGCTGCACAGATGCCTTCTGGGGGAATGTTTGCCCGGCGCGTGCCCGGCGTGGATCCCTACGCCAACTGTAACTTAGACAAGGCCGTAGCTTGCGCGTACCACATGTGAGTGACCGCATGGCACCCTAACCTTCGCCCAAGTTCCAACAAATATCCAACAAAAATCAGAGTTATGTGGGTTCAAGTGGGCGAACACCCACCAAAAGTGTGTCCATGATTCTATGTGGCTCGCAAATTCGTCACCAAACCCATGTCTTATGTGGCTGTACTATATCTGATACCAAATTAAATTAGGTCCCAAATAGTCCCAAATTGATACGGTCCCTACGCCCGCTGTAGCTTAGAATAGACTGTAGCTTAGACAAAAGGGGTTGGGGGGCATTAACTGCCCCAACGTTAAACCCGATTACCCCCCATAGAGAAAGTCCCCCAAGCACACCAGAATGAATTGCAATTCAAAGCACATTGCATAAGACGAAAATTGCGAATTCCACATCAACCCCTGTGGCGTGTCATGTTTCTAATAAACAGTGTTGTCCCCACAAATGTGAGGGTCAATACATTCAGAACAATAGTGTTGGTTGCACACACCACAAACTGTGGTGGTGGAGCTATTCCAGACTTAAGGCGGGACATGGTCCCGCGGTCAATACGGGAGGTAACGGACCTGCCTCCAAATGCAAAATTGCGTAAAATGCAACAAAAAGCCTTCCCTTTTCAGGTTGAGGTTTGGGCTGCACTTGAGAACTAGAAGTGGAACTGAAACTCGAATTCCCAACTCGAACTCGAAATCCCAATAGACTGGAACATTCCAACAGTACTTAGCACAGGGACAAAATCAGAAGTGGCCACTGAAAATTGTGAATTGTGAGTCCATATCCCCAATTAGAAATGGCTACATAATCCCTGCCATCTCGTGGTGCCCAGGTTGGGGAGGAATGGCTACACAACCCCGACCAACTCGGGTGTCCCAGTGTGGGAAAAATAGGCCATGGGTGGAAGACGGGCCCGAAAAGATGCACAGCGCGCTAACGTTCCCCCTCTGTCCATCCACCCCATGCTCATTGTCCCCATTGGTGGAGCTGTTCTTGAGGGTAAGGACCCCCCCTTGAGGGGAGGGGGTCCTTGGGGCCCTGGCCAACCCCTAGCAACCCACCCACCCAAGCAGAAGAATTGTCTTGAAGGAAAAAATGCAATCTAATACAGGGGCGAGGCCGTTTGAGGCCAGGCTCACCGGCAAGACTGGCCATCTTTTTGTAGGGGAGGCTGTTTGAGGCCAGGGTTGCGGGCGAGAGTGGGATTTTGAGGTCGTCGCTATTTAAGGGAGGTTCATTTTACACATACAAACTTGTTTTTGGCCTTTGACTCATCCACCCCGCCCCCTCGAAGCAGTCTGAGCTATGGCACCTGTATCCCCCTCCCGCCCCTCATCCAGTCCAGTCATTTGGCAGGCGTGTGCGCGGCCCTGAGAGGACACAAGTGGCGCATGGCTGCACAAACCGTACAGTCGTTGAAGCGCCCTGACTGCACTTGTGCACTGACAAGGCCAGTCTCTTAGAGAATGACCCCAACACGTGCACAGCGTGCGCACGGCGCTTGCTGCCCCTGCTACCACCCATCCCTATGTTAGAGCCCCCTTCAATGGTGTTGGGGTTTGGGGAGTTAAGGGAGCTCTCAATGGGCACATGCCACCACCGTTGTTGGCCACCACCCACCGCCGTTGATTAATAGCCACTGCAAGCAACACCGCAATTCTGCTGTTGCCCACCACTGCCCTTTTTGAGGACTACCGGTCGTGGGGTGAGTGCATGCAGCAGGCCAACAAACGGCGGGAAATTCAGTCTGCCACCCAAAGCGCTGGACTGGCCTGACTTAAAATCTTGCAGAGACACAGAAACAATCGACAGCCATCCACATCAGATGCACCATGCACGTCACCGCGCCCTTCTGTTGGGGCCATCATATGGGGTTAGAATGCGTGCAAAGACTTGCAGATGCCTGGGAGAGGGTCTCAATAAGCACCAGGATACGCAGACAGCGAAGGCCAGTAGAGAGCAGGGCTGTCGTCTAGGAACGCTAAATTTCGTTGTCTGTTTTCAACTGAGAATGGCCTCAGGTGATGCGCTGCAGGAGCGCGGGCAACCAGCGCCGGTTGACGCTCGATCGACGGCAGTCGGAGTCCAACCGACGCCGGCTGGTCCTGCATGTCACAGTGTAGGACTGAAACCGAAACGCTCCCGAAAGCAAAGGACTTGCTTACATTGTTTCGCAGGCACATAATCAATCCTTGGAAATTAATGCAACAGCAAAGATCAGTAGCATCAGTACCAGAACTTCAGGTTTACTCAAACACAAAAAAAAAATAATCTCTGCAACACAAACACTTTCGTAGGCCACCCCACGTTGTCCCCCACAGCGAAAGAACCCATTCAGCAGAGCATGAAAGAGTACTTTGTTGTGTCGTGACGTGCCACTGCCGGATACGGCGGTTGGAGTCATAAATCATAACCAACAACGCCGTTTCCTGCCTATTTCAAATGCACGTGATGCACGTTACTTGTGCATTGGGGAATGTATTGCTCTTGGTCGTGGTGTTTGGTCATAGATTCGGAAGTGAACAAGAGCCCGGAGAACTCCTTCCAACGCTGGGTGGTCTGAAACACAATTGAGTCAACAACGCATTTAAAATGGGTGCAGTGCCGTGGCCCTGGAGCACGCTTCTCCCCACAAACTACTTCCAGCGCCTCACACTCTTGGTCTCGCATGTTCGCGCGCCAAAGACGCAAACAAGTAACCACAAATGAAATGACGTTCCATGACGTTCCCCCCACTCAGCCCTGGGGCCAGGGCCTGTGCCTGTGCCTGTGCCAGGGTAACCTAGTCAAAAGGGTGGAGGCTGGGCAAGGACTTGCTCTCCCTACTATCTTGAGAGAGAAGAAGAGTAAAGTAGAGGGAAGCGGCGAAGAAGGGGAACTGCAGTCATTCAAAGGGTTAGTCGGAGAGGTTATAAGAAAAGGAGGGGGGCGTGCATTTGGGGTGGGGTGGGGGAGGTGCATAATACCATCAGCAATGGCATAAAATTCTGAAAATCAGAATGGGGAGGGGTTACGTAAATATTTGTCATGCCAACAAAAACTCTTGTCTGGCTATCCTGGGCCATCTTGGTAGGAATTTGGGCATAGCCATGTGGCAAAACCTACATGGCGTAAAAATCTGGTTGCCGAAAACAGGTGGGGATACACACAACCCTCATGGCGCCCCCCCCCCCCCCGCCCCTCCTAGGTTGTGGATCATTGGTTACAGTGTTGCTGGATGAAGTGTCAACCTGTTTGTGTATTGTGCTTTGAGATGTTCTAGTACGACTCCCGTCTTCCAACAGAGGGAGGAAAGGGTAGATAGGAGAGATGGTGGGTTGGCCGGGACGCCGGGCAGGGTGGATGAGAGAGAGGGAGGGTGGGATGGCAGTAAGGGAGGGAGGGGATGGCGCGAGGGAGGGTTTGTGGCAAGTAAGGAGGGATGAAGGATAGAAGTTGATGAGTCCGATTTCTTGCAAGCCCCCCTCCCCCCCCTCTCTTTCCCCGGGCGACTGCTGCGGGAACCCGAGGGGCCTGCAGCACAGCTCCAAAGGGAGGGTGGGCACCGCACTAGTCTGCCTACTCGAATTGTGACTGACGGACAGCAGAGCGGTGTATGTTCGGGAGCACACATGACCGGGTGAGCGTTCAATGGAGTGAATCAGCAACACTTCATGGGCGAAGGGTTGGTAGGGGGGTAAGTGGTGGTGCCGTGTGTAGTGTCGTGCAAATCGCCTCAGGAAGCCAAAACAACAACCTCCAATCCAATCAAATCCCTTCCTCCGTCCCTCCGTCCCTCCGTCCCTTCCTCATCCCCTCCTTTCCCATGCATTTGGCAACAGCTTGGAACAATCTGCATATCCCCCAATCCCGTGTACGGGAGGGTGGGGTCAGATAGGCTCAACCCCACACCCCCGTGTCCCCTCTCCACCCTCCCCACTGAAAGAGCGGCCCCATGGGAACGGTCTGAGACGCCCGACTGCAGCACAGGAATGTTCCAATGTGGGTGGGTTCAGCGTAGGCTGCCCCCTTGCCAATGCCCTACCGATGGGCCAGAAGGTCGCATAGCTCAGTCGTCATGCACCTGGCGCCGTACCTAACGGTGCCCGGTTCGAAACCCGTAGGCAGATCTGCATGGCCGGCCCCCTTGCCAATGCCCTACCGATGTGCTCTTGAGGGCACGTGGCGTTCTGGGGTGCTCCTGAAATAATTCCGCACCTGCGAAATCTTCGTGCGCGTGTCCTCCGACCTCCCAAAGGCCTCGATGAGGCAGGATTCACTGCCAGGGGGGAACTTGAGATTGCTCTGGCGGATGACTTCAAACACCTGCAGACCACGGCGAGCAGATGGCAACCAGAACACACCCGGCACCACGGACCATGGGCCGACCCCACAAGAGCTGATGGGCCCTCTTCTGGGTTGGAAATCGGCGAATGGGTTCCCGTGAGGGCTTTGCTGGGGAAGGCAGTGAGGCTGTGAAGTGGAAGGTCTTGCTTCAGGGGTTGATAGAGCTTGCTGACCCCATCCCCCCCCCCCCCCGGCTGCAAAAGGGGGCTGCCCTCCCTGAAGCCCATTGTGGTGTGGGGCGGCCTCTTCAGTATGTGCCGTGCCAAAGAGGTCTCTCTATGTTCCACAGCCCTCCATCCCCCCGCTCCCGGGCAGGGTGTGGGCGGCTACAACCACCATGACATTGGTGGAGGTAAAGTAGAGGCCTCCGTTGTTGTATGCTAGCGTAAAATAGCAATGAAGAACTAGCATACGGTGCATGCACGGTGCGTACAGTGCACTTGTTCCTCTTTTGGGGGGGGGGATAGTGCCCCCTAGGCTAACAAACAACCTGAGGGGATATGTACTCTCATCTCCCGCCAGCCACCATGGGGAAGCCACAATGGGGCAGGGCGGGCTCCACCGGGTGGTGGTGGTGATATTGGGGGAATGCCGGGTGTCCCGTCGCTCATTTTGGTTTGGTGTTGCTCATAGAAAGGTGCAAGGATGGTTTTTTGGGGAGAGGGTATGCCTCTTTCCATTTGCAAGATGGAATGTCCCATGGGCACGTCAACAGTGGGAAAGCGAGCGAAAATAGTGATGCCTATGCAACCGGCACATCTGGAGGATGATGGGAGGGGTTTCCTGGGGTTACTGCCTGGTCTGGCCCTATGTGTGCACGTGCAGTCGGGGATACCGCAACTGTGAGCAGCAAGGTTATGTGTGTGTTTCACTGGAACACAGAAATGGGGAAATGACGGAGGTCTGACCAGGTAAAGTCTGAGCTCAGACAGCCGCTTTGTTGCTCTGGTTGTCCGCTCTATGCGCGTGTGTGATGCATGAGGTATCTCTCTGTCTCTGTGAGTCACACGTATGTTCTGCACGGACAAAATGTTGCTGGTTGTTTTTTCTGCACCACCACCAACCCCCCGCCCCCCCCCCCGCCCCCAAAAGTCGGCTGGAAAGTGGGTGGATACCGTGGAATGCAAAGGGCCTCCCCTGCCCTGCACCTGCATGTCTCCGCCGCTTGGAGCGACAGGGGGCGCATCTGACGGGAGGCCAGATTGTCAACTGCGCGGTTGCAGGGGGCTTATGGGCTGGGGTTTCAATGGGCCAGGCCACAGTGAGTCACGATCGAAGAGGGTTGCAACAGCACTGCAGATTTTGTTGGGGTCTGGTCACATTTTTCACTGAACACAGTGTGACGACGGTTGTGTAACCGCCCCGCCCCCCACCCCCACCCCCTCTGCTGCGCTGATTTCAAGAACACCCACGTTCACTTGGCCTGGGCCCATTGCGGCTCCGGTGTGAATCAGGGGGAGAACAGGGCCGGTAACAGAGGCGCAAAGGGCCAGACCTTAGGTTTTCCACCAAAATTCGTTCAGAAGAGATTTGTGGAGGGAAATGGGTGATCAACGAGATTTGCCTAAAGTTTGTATACAATTATTTTTTTGAGCAATTTCAGACGTCCTGCGACATTTTTGCTGGGCCCGGCTCTGGAGCCTGATTAGAGGGGGGGGGGTCTGCCTCAAAAAGGCTGCCCTTCCCAGACTTGTAACCGCAGGCCCTTGTTCTGAAGTTTGGGGTCCGGGTCACCTCAGGTGCCCCACAGGGTGCCCAAGCCTGTGGAGCGGTCGTTTCGGCGCGTTTCGCGGTTCGGACTCCACAGGGAGCTCATTCATGAAAAAAATAAAGCATTCAGAAAATTGAATCAGGTACCATGTGCACCGCGCGCTCGTTTCTCTCCTAGTTACACCCCCCACACCATGGTGAGGTCATGCGCCCCTGAGAAGCCGTGGGGGTTGGAAACCACAACAAACTACAACAAAGCATCAAGACAGAAGAACAGAAAAACTCCTCAGCAGCTGCAGTGCAGCCCTAGAAGAAGAGCGCGTGGAAGAAGTCCACCAGATGGCAGTGTAGATGTGACACGCACACGCGCGCGCACGCGCACGCACGCACGCACGCACGCAGGCACGCACGCACACACACACACACACACACACACGCAGCCTCTGGCAGCGATTCTCAGCCGGAGGCCTGCAGGCAAATAAAGCAAGACTGCCCAGTCACCCCGAACCCGGGTAAAGGGGAAAGGCAGGACCCTGCCCAGCCCAGAAGGGACAGGTTGTGCCTTTATAGTTCATCCACAGCCCCAGGGCAGGACTTCATCATGACGCAGCAACCCGAACCCTTACAGCCCTGGACGAGTGATATACCCACAGTTGTCTCAAATCTCTGTTCAGGGGGAGGGAAACATGCAAAACAACAGGAACGTCCCGTAACCGGGGCCACACACACACACACACACACACGCACGCACGCACGCACGCATGCACGCACGCACGCACGCACGCACGCACGCACGCACGCACGCACGCACGCACGCACGCACGCACGCACGCACACACACACACACACACACACACACACACACACACACACACACACACACACACACACACACACACACACACACACACACACACACACACACACACACACACACACACACACACACACACACACACACACACACACACACACACACACACACACACACACACACACACACACACACACACACACACACACACACACACACACCACACACACACACACACACACACACACACACACACACACACACACACACACACACACACACACACACACACACACACACACACACACACACACACACATGTTGAGAACCGCGAGACAAGAACAAAGTAAGAAAAGCGGTGGAAAGAAAACTCCTCAGGGACAGCAGAGCTGTCCTAGACGTCTTTCGGTCTGGCGAAGATGACAGGGATGGAAGCATGTTCAGTGCCGGGTGAAGCAATGAACCTCTCCCTTCCCCAGACCACAAAAACCGCCCGCGGAGGAGCTCGTGAACCACCTATGCCACAGCCTAATATTAACGTGTGCTGGGTGCAACCACCCCACCACACACACACAAAAAAATGAGGGGGTCGGACAGGGGATTCAGATCTTCCTGCGATGTGTCGGAGCAGTGAAATGTCTTCGCACCAGGCCGGTGTGTACCCTTCTGGCTGAAAATCCGTGGGTATTTCCCTGTCTGTGTATCGGTTCCCACTCCAAACAGCGTTACCTGTGAGCTAGTGCACCAGCTTTGCTGTTGCTGTGTTTCTCGGGCAGGGGAGGCCGTGGCCAACGCTGTACACGGCGCGCATACTCCAGGTGGACACACACACACACACATACACACCCAAACACACACACATACACACACCTCACTGCACCTCGCATGGGCGCTCCGGTAACTGATTCACTGCCAGGCTCACTGTAGCCCACTCGTGTGTGCACATTCACACCACAATTTTTGTGCATGCTCAAATTAAATCAGTACCCCGAGACCAACGCCAAAACCCCCTCAATGGGTGTTTCCCTGGTAAAAAAAGAATTCAAGCTGCCTCCACATAGACTGTGGAGGCTGGTTGTTCCCGAAGACATGCCAACACCCCCAATCCAACCTCTTGTCCCGGGTCTTAGTGCACGCACCAGGGCCCTGGTCATGAAGGGACGCATCACCTCGTATGCCACTTGAGGGTCACGGGACACCGCTTTCAACATAAAGTGCAGTGCATCAGGACCCGGGATTGTCCCCGTCGTGTGCATGTCACGCCACATTTCCTTGGCCACGTAGGCGGCGTAGTGGAAGGCAGCCACACTCAGCACAAGCAAGAATGTAGTCGGTGTGGGGCTGACGTTGCGCTTCGACTCTCGGTACACTTCGAAGATCCTACAATCACAGAGGCAGCAACCAAGCTCCCCAGAGTTGTGGGGGGAAACGCACAAAGAAAATGCAGGGGGGACGCTTGACAGGCAGCACAATGCGGAGGCTGCAGGCAGCGCCGCAGACGTTACTGTGAGGACTGGAGACGATGCAGAGAGGACCGTGGAGGATGGAGGAAGGATCAGAGAGGGTGCGGCGAGGGCAGAGGAGGTTGCGGGGGGACGTGTGGGGGATGCAGGGAGGACCGGGGTGGGGGGCTGGCGCAGGGAGGGCTGGTGAGGACCAGGGAGGACTCTGGGAGAACCAGGGGGGATGTGGTGAGGGCTTGGGAGGCCGGGCTTTCAACTGGGGAGGGAGGGGGTCGATAGAGCCCCCTGGCTGCCCCCCCCCCCCCCAAAAAGGCTCAACTGACGGGCCACCCAAACTCCTACTGAGACTGACCCCCGGGTCCTGGAGGTGGCCCAGACCCGAAATTCAATTTTTTTCACCATTGAAAATGGTCAGTTTTTTCCCCACCAAATACATGACAAATGATGACTTTCCTGAACCCCCTCAACCCGATGATTCCAAAAATCTCTTTTTCATTCTTTTGCCGAATTGTCGGCGCCTTCGGCCTTCGGCGCCAGACCTCACAATCACTAATTAACGGTCTTGTCAATTGGAACACTTTTCCCCAACCCCCCCCCCCAGTTTTGGGTGGCTCTATTGAACCCCTCCCCCTCCCGTTGACAACCCGCCACCCCTTGGGAGGACGCATGGTGGACCGGAGAGGACATAAGCAGGTCCGCAGGGATGAGGCAGAATGTGTGGAAGAAGGGTGTGTGTGTGGAGGTGCGCACCTTTCATCATTTACAGAGGAAAGCATCTTCAATAAGAGAACAAGGGTGGCCTCAGGAACTTTCACCTTCGCGCCCTTCAGGTATCGCCAGAGCTCACAAGCCTCATTGCGATTGTGCTCCTGCACCACCTGCAAGACAAGGGGAATTCCTGAGGAAAGCAAGCCTCGAAAGGACCGCCCTTCCTGCAAGACCAGATTCATCGTTGAGCTCTGGTACGTACGATTCACTGCCGAAGATGCATTGACCAATCGATAACCCCAAACCTAAAAATAATGAAACTCGGACGGTCACACTTCTGCGGTTACATCCCAACAGCCACATCCCAAGGGCCACATCCCAAAGGCCACATGTCAATGGTCAAAAACCCAACAGCCACATTCCAGCGGCCACCCCAATCATTGCATATCACACAATGACGCGAAATTTTCGACACAAGACCACCCGGAGATGCAGATGGGCCAATGCTTATGGCACATGCCCCATCACTCTGGGTCATAAGGCGCATGCTGCAGGAGGCACAGCGCACCTGCTCCAGCACCGGCAGAGCGTACTCGGGCTTGAGGACACGCTGTGCCTGCTCCCACAGCACAAACATCCTCCCATTGGGCTGCTGCGCTTCCTTGCGCAGGAGCTGCAGCCATGTCTTCTCCTGCAGCAAAGAGGATGGGGTGCACCGCACGTGGGGAGGCGGAAGGCCTACTTGCGAAAAAAATGGCCCGCAGCAATGCCCCCCTTCATCTAAATTGGGTTCACTGTTCTCCGCATTCCAACGATTTGGCAACCCCTTCTGAAGGAAACACCACAAAAGCCTCCAGATGCCAAAAGCCCCGCCCGTTTCCTCTCAAAATGATGCGCTGAGCGTCATTGGGGCATACATGTTGCAGGAATTTATGTCACAAAAATCCCTCTGCACCGCTTTGTGGCCCTTTGCTATTTTGGTGAGCCACCACTGGTCCTCAAACTGGCCTCCATGGGCCCTGACACTGGGACACCCCCGCCCGGAGGTGGAGATAGTGCGTGGCATGAGCATCACGGGATGCACACTTTTGTTGATGGGATACACACCGGATACGCACTCTGGAACCTTGGGATACACATGCGATGTATGAAAACCATGAAAAAAAGGGAATAAGATCTTGGCCACCCCCCACAGCACACATGCTATACTACCATGCACCCTGTCCCATTGCAGCGGGAGCTGGTACAATGCGGCTTCAAAGATAATTGCTTCGTCGTGTCTGGGGAAGAGCCGCCAGGGAACGAAGGACTGGGGAACTGAGCACGTAGCACTACACTTGGGATACGCGTGGGATACACACTCCTGGGGCTTGGGATACAGTTGGATGCAGTGATTACGATTTTTGGGATACACCGTATCTCCACCACTGCCCCCACCCATTGCAACGGGACAAGCCTATGCCCTCGTGCCACCACAGCACAGTGCCCCATTGGCCCGCCTCAGCCGCTAGGCCACCACGGCTGCTTTGCTGGGCTGCCGCTGCAGTGCACTGGGCTGCGGCCCCGCCACAGCGGCTGCTAACACCACCACAGGACCACCCCACTGCCACCACTGCTACTCTGTGTTGCTGCCGCTACGCTGCCACCACCTGCTGCCCTGCCACCACCACCGCCATGGTGCCTGGCGAAACCCAGCTGCACTGCCCCTCGACTGGCACCCCACCATCGCCGAGGCCACACAGCCACTTCCCCGTCGCTCCCCCCCCCCCCCCCCTGCCGCCCCGTCCCCGCTCCCACTGAAATCCTGCAGCCACGGTTGCTGCAGCTGTGGAAAATGTAAGTCACGTACGGGAAAAATGCGAGTAATTTTTTGTCTGCTGTAAGCGCGAGTTATTGTTATTTTTTTTTGCTGTATATTGTGCAATTTTGCGAAAAATTCAGAACACCCGGAAGAAAAGGCTAGTACAATCAAGGAAGAGGGCTGAAGGCCCCCTTCCCAAAAGCCTTCCAATAACAACGTTTCCAGAGCACATGGGAATGGCGGTCTGTAGCCTGTGCACACTGTCTTCCAAATAGACACGGTCTGGTCATTGTAGACACCTTCTTCGTGTTGTAGATGCGCAGTGCCAACGTTAAGGAACGGGGCCTTTCCTTAAAGTGGCCCAATAATGACGTTTACCAATGCACACAGGGACGGCGGTTTATCTGTGGACACCGTGTGCTACCAGTGCACAACACGTGCCGGGTATGCCATGCAACAGAAAATGTCGGGTGTATGACGCGTCGCGACACAGCGTAGACGTGCACAACGCGCCCCGACACGTCGTACCATCCCAACATGTCGGGCCCCAACGCCTCGTATGACGCGTCATACAACGCAATTCTGACAAAACTCCAAACGGGGCCACTGCTGCTACCGAGCCACCACTGCCCCATGCACCGGCGCCGCCGCCGCCGCGCACCACCGCGCCGCCATCGCCTTCCCCCCTCCCCCCTCTGGCCCCCCCCGGGCGTTGTTGGAGCCTCGAATACCGAATACCGAACCCCTTGAAAGTCCTGCATCCTCATGGCCCCTGCCCACACACCCAGCTGGAAGTTGATGAGTTTGGGTGCCTCTGCTCAATGTCCCACAGACAGGGATGCATTGGAAAGGGAGGGGGGGGTACCCACCCCCTCCCGGGTTACCAGCCTATGGCCCAGCTGCTGTCTCCCTAACCGCAAGTGCCAGCTTTAACAGCATTTGTAAACGACAGCAACCGCCCACAACCGCCTTGGCAACCTCCTCAACCGCCCACCCAACCCCATCAGAGGCCGCTTCCCTTCTAATGCATCCCTGCCCACAGACCTCAATAGCAACTCCCGCATGGGAGAAGGTTTCCACCAAAAGCCACGCCTCTTTGGAGTCCATCTGCTCGAGAATTTGGTTGGGGTTGGTGCCTGAGCTCTGGATGTCGAGCAGCAGGACTTTGCTGTGGTGCAAGTCCTGCAGGGCCACCCGCAGGAGAGACTGGCACATGGCCAGCGTGGGATTCAGGCCGGACGCCCACATCCCTTTGAAGAGGTGGACAGCGTCCTTCGGACGCTCGCAGCAGGAGATGAGCAGCCGGTACGCCTGGGGGCCTGGCAAATGGTGGGGGCATTAGCGGTTGCAGGCGGGGCTGTAATGGGGCAATGGAGGCCTGGATATCTCAGTAGCATGTAGCAGCGCACTGCACTTTGTCTGAAACCCTCACAACCCTCCAAACGATAGAGACACCCTCAGCAATCCCCAGCAAGCACTGGGTTAACTGTTCCTCATGGTACGCACCAGTACAGAGTAGCTCAGCGTGGCAGTCACAAAGGGAAATGCTAGTGGTAGGCAGGGGATGACCCATAAAATTCAAGGAGGATGGACCGGATAACACTTCCGGTAGTACACACTGGTTCGAGTGAGAGCAGGCGTTCCAAATGTGGATGGCTGAAGCCGAGCAATACACTGTGGGCTGCTCGCAGTGCATCGACCTTCCCATACCACTTTGATAAAAAATGAAAATGCCACATTTGGACTAGAAACGCATGCCAGGTTCGCCACCCATGCCGCCCGCGCACGCACCTACGTACCCATGCACCCACGCACTCACGCCCCACGCACCCTACGCGACCTCACTTCACGGACACCCCCCGCCCATGTCACCCACGCACGCCACGCCACACACACACACGCCACCACCACCCACCACCACCACCCACTACCACGCCACGCACGCCACGCACGCCATGCAATGCACACACGCCGCCCACGCCACCAACGCCACCCACGCCACCACCCCACGCACGCACGCACTCACTCACTGACTCACTGACACAGGCCCCCATCACGGGCCGGACCATACTTGGATGATAAGTCCCTCGTTTTCTGAGCATATGGTACAACGGAAGGACTTCAGTCTGCAATCGTGAAGAACTGAGGGTGTAGATCAAATCATTGCATTGTTGTTCACTGAGGGAAAATATCTGCGACTTCAGCATCTCGTCATAGACCTGTTGAGACAGGGCCAGAGGTATGAACTGGGTCACAGGCATTGGACAGTGCCTGTGGCATCGAGAAGAGGGAGAGACTTCGGGGGGGACAGGCATGTACAGGGCCCGTGGCATGACTACAGGCATGGGCAGGGGCACAGGCACAGCAAAAACAAGAAAACCACAGTGAAGCATGAAAGTGGAGAGCACTGCACAACACAGCGCAACACACGGCACATCAAAGCACCACAGCATAGCACAGCACAGAGGACACGACAACACAACGATGCACACCACACAACACAACGCGACACAACACAACACAACTCAGCAGAAATCAACACAACACAGCACCAGACCATCCAACACAGTACAATACAGCACATGCAAAGCAACATGATAACCTCCCAGTGGCAATACATTTGGATGACTGGAATGGGAAAGAAATTTACACCCGACCCCGTGCCCTGTGAACGGGCAACTGCCAACTGAAAGCTCCGAATAATCGGACATCCAAAGCAAGAAACTTGACTGTTGCAGGGTATTGCAGGGACCTTCGAAGTGTAGAGCTCAGTCTCGGTGAAGTGCCAGGTCTAAACATTTAGGGCATGTATTTAGCGAGAAGGGGAGCAATAGATGTGGGCGTGCACAGTGCGAGCATTGTTTTTATGCGTGAAATGCTACAACAGAGGTGGAGATAGTGCGTGGCACGAGCATCACGGGATGCACACTTTTGTTGATGGGATACACACCGGATACGCACTCTGGAACCTTGGGATACACATGTGATGTATGAAAACCATGAGAAAAGGGAATAAGATCTTGGCCACCCCCCACAGCACACATGCTATACTACCATGCACCCTGTCCCATTGCAGCGGGAGCTGTACGATGCGGCTTCAAGGATAATTGCTTCGTCGTGTCTGGGGAAGAGCCGCCAGGGAACGAAGGACTGGGGAACTGAGCACGTAGGACTACAAACGAAGAAAAATTTGGGACACACATGGCACTTCTGGAGCTCTATCTCCACCACCGCGCTACAACCCCAGGCCATAGGAGAGTGTTGAATCCAGATACGGGGCGTAGGCGTGGGCATGGACAGGTTGGGAGAGCGGTACACACCTGCGCCATCATTTCGGTGGTGCCCGCCAGTGCGAGGCTGCTGAGGAGATACAGGTACGACTGCCCCGAGGGCTGAACGCCCTGCCTCTTGGCATCGTGCCACACCTGCAGCATCAGCCCAGGGTCCTTGCGGACGTTCAGGCTCTCCATCTCCTGTTCCAGCGCCGCGGTGGCCTCCCGTGCTCGTGATTCCCGACCCCCATGGTCCAGTAACGGAGGATGGCCGGTGTCGTGATAGCCCCTGGGGGGCAGGGCGTCCATGGGGTGCATCAGCAGTGGGGACCGCCGGGATGGGTGCACGTCATAGGGAGGGGAGGCCGGCCTCATGGGACGGGACCGGGGCATAGGATGGGGGGGATGCAAGGGTTCACGGTGAGAGGCTTCGCTCCTGGGGCCCCACACAGGCAGGGCGTCCTTGGGGTGGGCAACGGCACTGGAGGAGGAGGGGGCGAAGGTATGCAGCTCCTTCTCGCGGCGCATCAGCTCGATTTCCTTTGCGTGGAGTAGGGCCTAAGATAAGGACAGCAGTATCGTGGAATAGAGGGAAGGACGGAGGGAGGGAGGGAGGAGGAGAGCCAGTACTTTCAGGCCTGTAAGCTCACCGCTAGACTGCACCACCCACAGCCACAGCAATTAGCAAGAGCACACAGTAGGGGGCTTTTGGGGGGCCCATGGCCCGGGTTGCGGGGGCCAGAGACCACTGAGTGGGTCTCCATGGGTGCTCAAGTCCCCATATTGTCACCAAATGGTCACCTAAACCCATCCTCGGGGCAACAGAAGGGCATCCGAAATTTTTCTCAAGTGTCAGTACACGACCTCAAAAACTAGCAATCTTGGAGCTTGCAATTTTGCGGCTTTCAGGGGGGCCATGGCCCGGGCTACATCAGGGGGGCCATGGCCCGGGCTATATGGGCCTAGCGGCTACTACATGGGTCCCCATGGGTGCTCAAGTACCCGGATTGTCACCAAATGATCACCCAAACCTATCCAGGGCGGACAGAAGGGTTTTGGAGGAAGTCGAATTTTCGAAACAATTCAGGCGATGCATGCAAGTCTAAAAACGGCCAAGTCCACCGGCAAGCCCCCCCCCCCCCCCCCAAAGGCTCTGTCGGCCCAAATTTCAGCCACCACAAAGCGAGGGTGCAGGCCGTGGGCTGGTTCCCCTTGGGGACCAGGAAACAGGGGAGCAGACCTTTTGCTGCCCCAACCCCCCCCAACAGAAATGGGGCCGGACCGAAAGCAGGCCCAGCACCCCCCCCCCCCAGCATGCCCTCGCACCCTCACTGCAGGCCGTCACATGGTGATTGAGGTCCCTCAGGGAGCGGACGCCGAGCGACGAGTAGGTTGGGATCTGGGACCCGCATGGTAACCCAGCAGGTGGTCCTCCTCTCCCACACAAGTGAACAGGTAGTCCCATCCACCACCCTCCCCCCCCCCCCCCAGCCTGCGCCCCCGACGGGAGGGGTGCACGGAGTCGGCGCCCTCAGGGCCTAAAAAGTGGAGGCTGTGAAGGGCTCACAGCTTGACCGCTGTGGGTATCCCTTGAGCGGCCTGCCCAAGGAACCTCCAGGTGTGCATGTGCCCCTCCAACTTCATCACAGACGCCTAGGCCAGCACAGCCCCGTGCACTCCAGTGCAGTTGTGGGCGACCCCTGGAGGCCAGACAGCCGCCAGCCGACCCCTGCCCCCCCCCCCCCTTCCTCAACGGAGAGGCCATTCGGGTGTGGTGCCCTCTGGGCCCCCTCGTCTACGCGGGCTGTAGCGCCGCAGCCAGTGCAGCCAGCACTGGTGGCACCCAGGGCAGGGAAGCACACTCTGCACCCTGGTGCCCCTCCACCTGCCCAGGGTACGCCCTCGGCCGTGGGAGCCGGACCCAGCCCGCGAGGCAGCACCACCTGTGCCTAAGGCAGTCAAGGAGTGCGGGTCTGACCCCAGTCGTGCCACGTACCACTGCCTTCCCGTGCCAATAGGCAGTCGTGGAGTGGTTAGGTAGCATGTCCTTGTGACGTGGAGGTTGCGAGCCCAGGCCCACATCTCCCCCGGCGGGCTCTGAGTCAGGCTCTCCAGCCTCCCTGCCGGGGCCTGGAGCACCAGGCACACACTTCCCCGCGCCATCTGCGCCAACGCCGAACAACAATGGAGCAAGCAGGTGTGCCACAGCCCTCCCCCCCCCCCCTCAGACACACAAGGGCACATACACACAGGCACGGCGGCATCTCCCGCCCGCGAGCGCCACCGCGGGGTCTGGGGGCGGTCAACAGTCCGGCAGGCCTTGTGACCGGACACCCGGGTCCGGCAGGGAAGGCGGCGCGGACCGTGGGTAGGCGACCAGGCGAGGCCTTGACCCAACCCAACCCAACCCCCCCCAAAGGGGTTACCAGGTACGGGGGGGGGGGGGGTAGGGGGGTCAAAATCAAAAAATTCATCAGAGGATCATTTTGTCTCCCAAATGATGATTTTACAAGGGGTTGGGCATTGGCTCGGGGTATGTCGCGCGAATAACGCCAAAATAGGGCGGTATGGCGCCCGCGCCTACGCTTGATATAAGAACCTCTCTTCGAGGTGATTTTTGGCGCCTTTGACGCTAGAGTTCATAATAACTGATTAATGGCCCTGTCAATTGAGCCCTCCCCCCCCCCCCAAAGCTTTGGGGGGGTCTATTGGACCCCCCCCACCCCGCGCGCCAGTTGAAAACCCGACCTCCCCAGTGCATGCTATCCATTTGTCTGCCCCTCCCTTTGCTTCCATCCATCCATCCATCCATACACCCATGCATGCATGCACCCACATATCCATCCAGCCATCATCACTCCCATCCGCCCTGCCCCCTCTCCCTCACCACTGCGTGCACATCCATCTGCCCACCCACCCGCCCGCCCTCCCTCCCAGCCCTGCCCCATCCTTGCCCCGTCACGTCTCCTCCCTCCGTCCTCCCCTCCCCTGCCCTCATTCCTCGCTTCACCAGGTCCCCTTAGCCAGCCCCAGCACACCTCCCGTCTGGCGAAGTCATCCAGCACCGGTTCTCGCTCCGCCATCGTCACGTGTACATCCGGGTCCACCGGGGGTGCCATGCCGTGCTGGTACAAGGGGGACGGCGATCGCTGCACGCGGACCCCCGGCGACCGCCGTCTGGGCCTTGCGGGAGGAGGCCCCACCGGCGCATCAACGTACCGATTGGGTCCGTCACGGACGTCGCGGATGTCAACGATGCCGCTGCGCGCGGCAAAGGGCCGCACGGCGGTGCGGTCCAAGCCCAGTCGGGGGCGTTTGGCCGGGTCCATGTCCCCGGCATCGGCGCTGCGGGACCGCATCACGCCATTGGGCTTGTCCCCACGCCCCTTGCCGTCGCGGGGGTGCCCACCTTTGCCGTTGTGAGGGTGCCCGCCTTTACCGTTGGCCGGGCGGCGGCCTTTACCTTTGCCGTCACAACCTTTCCCGTCGCGCGGCTGCAGGTTTGGGGGGCGCATGGCACAGCAGGTTTCAGGAAGAGAAAGCCTGGGAGTGCGGGGACAAGGGTTCGGGGCAGTCGGGCCACGGGCAGAGCAGTCCTTCCATGGAGAAGGAAGAACCAGCCAATCGACAAAAACAGCGCCGACCGCCAGGAGTGATCCAACTGCCGCTGTCGGTTGCCATTCGCCAACCGCTTCCCTGCATGGGAATGTGGTTGCACTGTGTGTGCACTGCATGGGTGCTGCGTGCACACCGCATGCATATTTGGTTAAACCCACCAGATGAAACACCCTCTAAAACCTCTCACCACCTCCGGTGCTCTCTGGTGCTTGAGCACTGTGCCAAGCACCGAAAAGGCAAGAAAAAACCTCCCTACCAGGTAACAAGTTGGTTCGTTGAGGGCACAGTGGTAGCACTTGGCAAAGGCACAAGAGACACAGTAGATTGCGCAAGATTGGTCCTTTGGAGTTTGAACTATGGTGGGCTGACAATCTCAGAATTGGGCTGCCAAATCCACCCCACCAACCATACTGATGTGGATTGGGCTCTAGTCTAGGTTGTGGACAAGGGCGGCGGCATTGGGCTTAACATTTGGTGACATCAGTGAAACTCGAGATTCTGGAGGAAGAAATTGGAGGGTTAATGCATACAAAGGTTTAGGGACTGAGTCAAACATTCATTCTATAATCCCCTTCAACACAAACTCTTGCCACATGGATGCCATCAATGGACATAGATGTAAACTCAATCTCCTACCCAAAACGAGGGTTCTGGTAGTTGCTGACACACAAAACTTTGCACTGCGTGTGCATTGCAGAAATGGCATTCCTGATCAATCTCCCGAAGTGTACCCAGCAAGGAGAAGAAGGAACCTGATGTCTTGCCCACCGACAGGCAAAGTGGTTGAACCAACCTGAAAAGCGCAGTCTGCTGCAGTGGCTATTGTTGGACAACCTTCAGACCATGCTGTTTAAGGGCGAGAGGCTGGGGCTTCCGACTTCAACAAGTGCACACCCTACCCTCTTTCTTTATTAGACCCCCGTGAACGACGCAACAGGTTTTGGTGTCCTTGACATGTGAGCTTGCGCAGTCCCTTGAGCTGTTCTATCCTACGTGTGTGCACCAAAAATAGATACATACCAGGGGGGGATCCACCCCACAACATGCATTCTTGATGCCTTCTACGGCCATCACGTGCACAGCAATAGACGGATAGATACAGTTTCATCTGCATTCATTCTGTGCCACCTTGTCCCTCACTACGTTCGCATGGATGTCCAAGCATGCCTGCAGGTGCAAGTCCCCTGGCGTCCGGATTGCCCCGCTGTGGGATTGAAAGCCAATCCCCCCCCCCCCCCCCCCGCCCACTCCAGTGCAATTACCATCAGAGTATGATATCAGCTTGGCGCAACACCGGGGACTGGCATCAACCATCATAGCTAGCTTGGTCAAACGGTTCACGAGTGCCATTACATTGTTGTCTTTGCGATCACATTATCAGGCCCACCCCCACCATCACCACCATGTGGGAATCTTGCATCATCCTGATGTGCACTTCCGTTGAATTTGTCGCCAGCAATCAACACGTGAATATGAGAAGCATAGAAGTGGGTTGCAGTCTCAAGCAAAGTGTTGATATGAGCAAAAATAACTCTTCACAAACATGCTCCTCACCCTTTGTACTCACTGGGATAGGTCCACAAACATGTCCTCTTGCATTCTTGACCACAAAAATCCTGATTAGAATCCTCATTAGAAAACCAACTGTTGGACGGGGTCATTGTGCTTAGACAAAGTGTTCTGGCGTAAGGAGCAGCGATGGGGGAACACATGTGCACTTATGTTGAGCCAGCACAAGGGCGGTACTTTTGCGATGTACAGCGTGGCGTAGGTATGCTGCACATGCTGTAGTCCATGAATATATAATTCTCTTACAACCCCAAATCACCAATAGGTACAAGAAGAAGAAAAAGCCATATGAAATAGCCATTTGGGTCCGCAAAAACGGTGCAAAAATGGGGGTGCACATTGATCTGTTGACCCCATCACCTATCTACCAAGGAGAAACTTTGGCTCCAGCTCAATGCCCACAGCATGGCACATCCATGCGAGTAGCCCATTAACTCTCAACGCGCACTGTAGGTGCACCGCTGTAGGGAGTACCTCCCAGGGTGCAAATCCATGGGCTGAAAAGCATGTTGTCCTTGTCCTATCCGACGACAGACAAACTCACTCTTTGATGTACCAAGTGAATCTTGTCAAAATTCTGGCGGTGAAATAATGCTGTCTGGAGGGCTGTTTGTGAGCATGTACGCTCAATGCCAACCAGAACCGTGCTCTCAAAGGCTACCTTTACAATTTTTTGTGTGATTTGTTGCATTTTTTTGGGTTGCAATCCCCCACCCCCCCACCCCCAAAATAGGCCTTTCCAGCGTTTCGAGGCATGAATTTTCCAAAAAGAGGGGGGGGGGTTCGGCTGGTTGGCTCATAGCTTTTTTGCAAAGGTCTGTTGGCCATCACCATCTTTGCCACTCTGTCGAACATGGTTGCCTCGTGCCCGCAGAAATGAAACTAAAAATCTTTCTACACAACCCGGACATACTTCGAAAAATGGGTTGCTTGGAGAACCAGGCATCCTACAGGTTGCAGACGTGGGGGCGTTGATGTGCACAACCAGGTTTGCTTTTTTGTTTGATGTCCCTGTACTTGCACTGTGCTGGTGATTGAGAATGGCTCAGCTGTCCCTCACATGGATTCCAGTGCCCTGCATGTGTGTTATGCACACATACAGCATCAAATGCATTCCACCCTGCAACATATGGCATTGGTTGACACCAGAGTGTGTGCAAGCTACACACTTTGTAGCTGGGCTTCCAAATTTGATGACCACACCCTTGTGCAGAGAACTCAGACCCATTGTGCTATGGTGAATGACTTCTCAATAATCCAAAGTCCACAGGGCACTTAGTTCAAATGATCATCACCGTGTACATTGGACGCATAGAGCACAAGAGTAGTAACAATGAGGACATGCCATATGCCATTTGGTAATGCTGGTCCCCCAGGGTGTATGCAGTGCAAAGCATGCACTTTGGACTTTGGATTGCATTGAAGAGCATGGTCATTGCCCCTGGGCAAAGTGGGTGGACGACACACTTCAAGAAAAGTTGACTGCATCACCAAGGCTTGTGCACAACATACATGCTGTCTGGTGCCAGCTGTCTGACACACCAGATTATGTCAGACGTCGAACATGAGCACACTCTTCTCATTTTTTTTTGCCTGTGTGCGTGCCTGTGTGCATGTGTGGGGCAACGCACGTGTGTGTTGTATGCGCTTGTTGTGCGTACAGGTGGTGCGTGTGGGTGTTTTTGCTTGCTGTATGAGGTTCATCTGCAAGATGCATGTCCAATTCCAACCCGAAGTGTTGGTCTCTTCATCCTCCTGGCAAAGGGCCTGCGGGCCAAGGAAACCCATGACCTTCCATGTACTTGGGAGGGGGGGGGTTTAGGGCAATCCGTTGCTGTGGACAACTCGCTGCTACTCAAGACATCACAGTCAATAAGGTCAAGCACAGTATTGTATTGATTGTTCCTGCTTGTTTGCTTGTTGTTTGTGGGCTGGCTCCCTTCTGGCAGGAGGCTTTGGGATGGATCAAAAAGGTGTAGGTTTGGAAATATGGGCCACTGGTGCTGCTGCATTACGCTCCCTTTGGCTCCCACGGGGAGGGGGCGGGGCCGGGGGCATGAGCTCCCTTTGGACACATGGTCGTTTGGCATCCGAAATCTGAAAGCTGTCTTCCAACCGCTTGGGGAGTGCCACACCAGCAGCAGAACTAGCATTCCTAGAAACAGCAGCAGGTCTATTTGCAGGGAAAAGTTTGGCGGGATGTGATGTTGATGAAAATGCAAGACCACCACGTGCTTGCAAACGTTGCAAAGATCACTGTACAATACTTGCACTTCGTGTCAGACGTATGACATGTCTACGTTTTGGTGAGGGTTTGGCGGTGGAAGACCTATGCCTGATACATGGTTCTGTGGACTATTTCTCATTGGTGCCATGGATTTCTCTATCGCACAGTATCACACAAGGCCCTGTGTTGCAGCGCTGGATGCTGTGTCTGCACCTCCAAATTGGGTTAGTAGGTGTGCATCTGGTACATGATCCCTGTCTGTGAACGTGACAGCAAGAGCATGATGCAGGCGTCCCCGAACGTGTGTTGGTGTTGCAAGTTGCAAGGCGTCAGTTGGCCAGTGCCACTCTCAAAGACTGTCAGGTCCTTACTACCAAACCCAATGTGGGGGCAGTGTCCAAATGTCTTATCAGGGTAGATAGGCGTGCCAATACACGCCAGGGTAGTACAGGGGCCATATTTGGGTCATCATGGTTAGTGACCACATTGCTTGTAGGTTTGACACAACTGTACAGATTGCGAAAATGGGCCACCCTTTCAGCATGCAGATCCATTGTAGCCATGGTAGCCGATTCACTCAGGGTTGTTTCCAATTTTCCCACTACATTTGCACAAGCAGGTAGTGCATCATGGAACTCGGACCACCAAAGGAGTGCCACTGAGATGGCATCAAGATACTGCTCCCTTCTGCTATGCCTACATACACATCGGAAGAGAAGCCATTGGATTTGCAAAAATGTTTTAACATGGAACCCTGAATGTACAAAGTGCAGCCTCTGTTGGCAAGCCCTGGCACCCCTCCTCATTAGGAAGAGCAACAGCACATATTTTGTGATGAGTGTTTCTAAAGCGCGTAAGCATCACAGGATGGGTTCACAGGCAGCGGCAGACCTACCCACCTGCCATTGACCTCCTGCAATGCAGCACCTCAGGCTTCTGCGATCCGTTCCATGAGGATGAGATCTCGTGATCGGAGCAGGGTTGTTGTGCCTGGATACTGGAGGGATCCAGAGAACTCAAGGGCTGTCCAAAGTAGCCTATACGCAGTGTCAACCCTTTGCACAACCATCTTGCCTGCCATCCCAAACCACAAAGAGTGTTTGGCCATACCATGCCGACTTGTTACATGTCGAAGCCCTGCAACATACAGTTTTCATACTGCCATAAATCTCAACATTGGAAAGAATGGGCAATGTGTCAAACGTCCTGGCATTGCAAACTGTGTCGTTGGAGCTCCCAGGAGGCTCTTTTCCAGGCTTGCAAAAGGCCCTCATGGGATGACACATTGTCTGCTGTAATATCAATAGTGTGCCAAGCAGCCATGCTGACATTATGTCTACGGATATCAAGGAGATCAAGCAAGTGCCCAGACTGTAAGTTTAGCTGCAACAGGCTTACACCTCGTGCTCCATCGGGTCATCAGAAATGATACCAAAAAAACAGTACTTGTGGAATGCCCCACTCCCCAACAAGCATTCCAAGGGGCCATAGAAAAAGAAGGAAAACGGTGAAACAGGTGAAATCATGAGGAAGCGGGAATGGGGGGGGGGAGATGTGGAGAAATTGGGGCAAATGGGGGCCAAAGGGGTCATTGGGGAGAGACTTCGAAAATTGGTAGCCAGCAGGATTGGCCAGGGGGCAGGGGTCTTGACCATTAATGATTTTACATGAAAGGAAAAACATGCAGCGCAGTGTCTTGTGCCTGCCCACGATCACTTGGAGATTATTTGCGCCCCTGCCCCTGCACCCAACGTATCTTCCATGCCTTGATGCTCGATGTACTGACCTCCTCCCGTAGCCCATTCCCCAAATATGAAACACGAAATTGAGTATTCTCCCCCCCACAAAATTGTCCCATCTCCCCTCCACGGTTATCTTTTTTGCCATTTTCTTAGCTCCTCGAGAAGACCAGACACTCCTCACTCCCCAGAAAAGCATTCTACAAACACTTGGTTTTTGGCTCCTGGTCCAGGAATGTGATGATCAATGAAGCTGAGTGCCAGAAAGCATGAAAAGATTATGGTCGCAAACCACAACCCTTGCTGGACATGGACAATGCAAAACCCAGAATTCAGGTCAAAGCAATCAAAAAAGACGGAAACAAAACTACAGAGACATATCCATCATTGGTCCCTAGTGGGATCAGGTCACGAGACCGTGGGATCATGGTAGGTCGGATCACAGCAGCGTCAGATGGTAATGCCAGGTGACTGCAGTGTCGGATGAAAGCAGTGCCAGGTCATGGCAATGGCCGGCCACAGCAGTGGCAGTGTTGTATAATTGGGGTGTCTGATTGTGGCAGTGTTCAGTTTCAGCAGTGTCTGGCAATGGCTGGTTTAGGTCATGGTCAAAATCATGGTCAACATTACGGCGATTTGAGGTTACGGCAGTGTGAGGCCATGACAATGTGAAATTCGGACTGTGTGAGGCTACGGTGGCAGTGTGGCGTTATGGCAGTGTAGGATTGTGGGTATGTTGTGAGGTCACCGCAGTGTGAGGTTACGGCCGTGTTAAATGATGGCAGTGCGGTTATGACAGTGCTAAGCAATAGCAGTGTGGGCTACATGCAGTGTAGGATGGTGGCAGTGTCACTTGATGCCAGGGTCAAGTCACAGCAGGCTCGGAGGACTGTAGTTTTTGTGTCAGCGATACCATTACAAGGAGGCACAATAACCCAGTGCCCAAGACCACGGTAAACCTGCCCCACTTTTTTGTCATCAAAGCGCCAGCAACCAGCAGAGTCAACACCGCAGCCAAAAACAACAGCAACGTCACATGGGGACTCAAACCATGTGGATATCGTTCAAGAGCATGCTGTGCCCCTTCAACAACGGCCGCTGAGCCACTCAACAAATGAGACACAGGACTGTCACCCTTGCCCAGAGGAAGGCTTGTACTGTCACTCATTCTTGTTGGCAGATTGCGATGTTGATCGTGGAGCTCGGCGTCAGGGCTCAGGCCCAGATTCTGCTGACGGTCAGGGGCAGCATCAAGACCAGCAGCCGTGAGGAGATTGGGGTCGGAGTTTGGCATAAACCGGGGAACAGGGTTTGGGTTGCGCGCCATGCCGTCCGCATCTGCAACAAGATACTCAACGGTGACGTTGATTGCTGAGACGTTGACCATCGCAGTTGCATCCACATGGCGAACTAGCGGTGCACTGACAGAGACCATGATTGCGTAGGGCATCCTGCCAAGATGGAGGAGATGGCAAGGGGGATGGGGCGGTGGGGTTGAGGAAAGTGGACCGGAAGTGCACTGAAGTGCAACTGGAAGTGTCGCGGAAGCGGTGTGACCGGTTCGGGACGGTGGGCATGGTGGAGGGGGGTGCCGGGTGGGGCCAGAGGGCCGAATGAACAGTGTGAGGAATGGAGCCCCAGGGCAAACTTTGCTCCGCAGTGTCGTTTCGCCCACAGCCTGGGCGGAACACGGGGGAGGCTGGGTGCTGGTGCATTGTCAGGTGTGGAGGTGTTCAAGCCAGGGGAGCAGGAGGGTGTGTGAAAGTGGGTGCGTCTTCCCCAGGCGTGGCGTGCCACCAGGCTTTGTTTATAAGAGGGGTGGGTGGGTCTTTTGGCTCTGAGACCCACCCCCAAAAAAAATCTTGACCCAAAATTTGGCTGAGGGAAAATCAAATTTGAACAAGCGGCCCTTTATGGGACCCACCCAAACCCCCCCTTCCTTATGTAATAATTCCGTATTCATAAAGCCTGCGTGCCACTGTTGTGCACTTCCTCTGTACACCGCACTTCTGAGCATCAGCTTCCATGCATGACAAGAGACGCATTCATGATGCGTTTCGGGGTTCAGCCCAAGCAGGTCTTACTCTGGCCAAGAAAGTGCATCCGGCTCAGATTGCCACAAGTCGCTTTCTTTCATGAGCCCATCGGCCACCTGGTCTCTCACCCCATTCATGCATCTGTGGAGGGGGTGGGGGGCGTGACCCGGTGTGTGTCTTACAGAGCACATCCCCAGAGCATGGGCTCTGGAACAGCAGGACGACATACCGCTTGGCTTCCGCATCATGGCAGTCTGCGGTCAGGCATTTGCACACGATTGCAATGGTGCCTTTTGCTGAGACCACCCCTGTGGTGAAGTACAATGATTGGATGAGGAGGGCCACGGGGTTACACATGTCATGACACGTCGGCAACACACGCCAGTGAGCAGCAACGCCCCCTGGTGTTCTGACAAGGTGTTGCATACGCGCACCTGTAGAAGACACAAGCAGTAGCACTGCCTCAGTGCCCGCTCCATGCATGATGATGACCGCACGCCAGGACAACCAGGCATGTGGCAGCAAGTGGTAGGACAGTAATCAGCGTCCGTTCTCAGTCCCAAATCACAAAAAACAACAACAACTTGATCTTCATGGACAACCAGAAAATGGAACCGTCAAATTCCATGGTTCCAAATTGCAGAAGACACATTGGGCGTTGTTCTCACAGAGTAGGGGCGGGGGGGGGGGGGGGTTGGACCATGAATTCCCTGCGTCTCACAGGCTTACCGACACCCTGGCGCCAAGGATGGCTTACCGCCATCATTAGGGCCCAACAGGGCTTGATCCCAGGACCTCTTGGGTGGGCATCATGCGCTATGACAGCTGAGCCACGTAGCCTTATTCTGTGGCTGCGTATGGATTTGAAGGTGCTGGTGGCGATCAGCGGTGCAGGAGTGACTTCAAATTGGGACATTGGCCATGCTTCTGGCGTCATGGGGTGTGCGAACGTGTGGCTGATGAACATGGAAGGGCTCAACAGAAAGGGGCACCGAGTGTCGAGTAGCATGAGGTCTAATGTCAAAATTGGCTGGACCAAGGAATTCCCGACAAAACTCGGGGTAGAATAACTGCCTCATTGAACCTGGGACATTGGGGAGGGGTGGAATGATGTCATGGCGCTGCTTCTAGAACTTGGGGTTGTCACTGCTCTGGGGCATTCGATTAATCCACGATGATGGCATGCTGTGGGACACGGTGTGGCACGTGACGTAGCGTTTGCAAAGGCCCCCTTGGGGGGGGGGGGATCTGGAAGGGGCACTTTTTATTGGCGGGGGGTGACCCAAATTATATTGGGGGGGAATGCCCCGGCCACCTGAGCCACAGGTTGGCTCATCACAGACACCCAATCGAAGGCAAATGCAATGTTCCATTCACGCGTGGCCACGGGAGGGCACCTCCTTGGTTATGATGCGAAGTCCCCCCCCCCCCCAAAGCATGGCCGGAGGCAGTGCCGATGCACGGAGTGCCGGGTCCCTTACCCCTGAGATGCGCAGCTACATGACAAGGGCCCGCCGACGATGTTGGTTAGGCTGCACTGGTGGTTCCCAAGCCCATCAAACAATGCACGCCCTTCAGGTGTGTGCTAGAGGCCCATTCAATGGGGTCACCTGCTCAGATGCCTGACCCCAATCCTCCCCCACATCCCCCACACACCCACCTCAGCCCCTTCTGGGTCCGAAAGATTGTGGGGCAAAACCAGGGCCCCATTGGCCCCCGCATCATTTTCAACCAAACCCATTAATCGGCCAAGGGACCTGTGCACCAATCGGCAACAAATCGGCACAAAAAGCGAAGCTGAAAAACAAGGCCCAGGGTAGCTCTCACTATTTAAGGGGTCCGTAACTTGGGGAAAGGGTGTGATGAGGGTCTTGTTTACTCAGGACCACGCAATGGTCCACAACACTGATTGCACTCAGTCGATAATCCTCGTCGCAACTCCCCAATGGAGAGTCCCTGGGCCTTGCTCATACAAACGAAGAAGTGCATGCACGCAGATGATATGGAATCACAATCTCTGCTACCGGCTGCATCGATGACCATTCATTTTGGCACTATCTTTGACCACACTAAAAGCGGAACTTGCACTAATCGGCAAAAATCGGCAGGAATCAGTGGTGACCCAGGGCCAATTAGTGCGGGGGGGGGGGGGGGGGGTGGCATTTTGTTCACATCCGCACACGTGTGGATTCTTGTGTTCCCATTTGCCATAAACACAACTAACACCTACTTGAAACCCCCCCCCCCCCAGCGACGGTTGTGGCTTGAAAACCCCCCCCACAGGCAGCAACCCCCCCCCCCCCAAAGGGGCTCCGGGTACCACAACACGGTTGGGGTCCAGCATTACAACAGGTGGCCTGGCCCATGTTGGTCTGAGGCCTATCCCTAGAAACTGTCCCAAGTAGCCACTCTTGTCTTAGGACCTCCTCTAGACAGTGTTCCTGGTTGCATCAGACCTTAGGCCCTTCCCTCAGCCTGCGTAAGCCCTACTGTCTCAGGGTGCCAAAACCGGGGAGGAATCAAAGTGGCTGCATAAGCCCTGCTGCCTGGGGGTCCCCAGAGCAGGAGGGAGCCAAAGTGGCTGCATCACCTGCATTGGGGTCTCTACAGTGGAGAGCAATAGTGTGACTGCAGGCAGCCGTGGACAAAATTATCCTTCGGGCGCCTTCAGCGCCTGTGGGCGAGTCAGTTGGCTGAGCCTGGGACCTTTGGCAACTACACCGGGGGGGGGGGGGGGGGGGCGTTCGTGCCAAGTCAAATTCGCGGTGGCAAATATCGCTCTGGGAAATTTCGCGGAAGCCTCTGGATTTTGTGCGATGAATTTTGCGGACACTCCCAGGAATTGTGGTGTGTAGGGCTTTGTAGGCTCGGTGGAGCTCAGCCGCTGCGGAGCTCCTGGATTTTGTGTGGGAAATTTTGCGGCCAATTTGAAACGCGAAATTCCCCACACGAAGTTAACTGTCCCCGAAATCCCCCCCCCCCACGTAACCGTGGCTGAAGGCCCCCTTCCAGAAGGTTACTTCACTACCCCTCCCCCCCAAACCCCCATGCATGTGGCATTTGAACCGCGTACCTTCCTGTTTCGCCAACACATCCGCAGAGAGCCCTCTGAACATGATGGTGTAGCCTTCATTGGGGACGTAGAAGGGTGGTGTGAGAAGCGTGAATGCGTGGGACGTCGTCACATTGAACCCACTGGGGCTCATATTCGTCAGTTCGATCCACTGCATTTAACAGAAGTTGTGCTGGACCATGTGGCATCTGTTGTGCTTGTGCCCCATGCAAATGTGCGACCATGTTCCACGGACTCACAGGTGAATGAACCCAAGAGTTGGATTAGCATTGAGGCCATCCTTTGTCGAACAGCCTTCGCGGGTTGCGAATGTCTGTCGACCGTTGTTGACTGCTGTTGGCGGTTGTGTACAGTGGCTGACGGTTGTTGAGACAGAAAAAGAGCGGCGGGGGAGAGAGAGGGCCAGAGAGCGAGCGAGAGAGGGGGAGGGGGAGAGGGAGGGAGAGAGGGAGATGGAGAAAGAGAGAGCGAGCGCGCGAGCGAGTGAGAGAGAGAGAGAGGGACGAGGAGGTTGCGAGAGAGAGAGAGAGAGAGAGAGAGAGAGAGAGAGAGAGAGCCATTGCTGCCCAAAGAAAAGTGCTGCACGAAGGTACAGGGAATGTAAGGACTGGACGATTCGGGTGTGGCCCCACGCACCTTCCCTGACCACCCATAGAGTGAGTCCCTCCTCTGGTATGGCCGAAGGGCTGCCCGTATGCGGTCGAGACGACAACACAGATCAGATTGAAGGTCCCAACAAACGCGGTCCAAAAGAGTGCCTCGGTCAGCCAACGACAGGACACTGCCCTGTCCGTCCCAGCAACGCCAGAACAAAGTGTATGGACAATACAACCAAAAATGACCCACACCAAATCGATCTGCATCTGATCCCCCGGTCCTGGGATACAATTTTCCGCTTACATTGTTTGCCCTCCAACGCCCTTTGCGATCACAGCCACCTGCCCCCCCCCCCCCCCCCCTCTCTCTCTCTCTCTTTCTCTCTCTCTCTCTCTCTTTCTCTGTGATGTGTGGAGTGTCGTGCTGCGTGGGTGTGTGTTGGGGAGTGGAGGCGGTCCACTATGCCACCCCTGCGCAGCTTATGCCCCTGCCACCCCGGCCGGCAGTGTCTCACCAAAAGGGGGAGGGATTCCGAATACAAGAGACTTGCTTCATAATCTGCCCCCCCGGAACACATTGGGAACTTGCTCGTGGGGATGGGGCATTGTTAGAGCCCCCTTTGACAAATGTCCACCATCTGGGCTCTCCCGTCGAAGGCAACAAGGCTTCTCCTGTCGGAGGCCCCCACTCGCTTGGGTTTTGTCCTCCAGCCCCCGTTTGCGGTCCATGCGCGGAGGATCCTTCAGTTCATGCATTTGTGCGTGAGCAATGCACCTTTTGTCTTAATTCCAACCTTCTCAGTCCCTGGACTCCAAGTTCCTGGAATCGGGCCTATGCATTGGCTTGAATCGCAGCCCCAGCCCCCGTCCGCACTGCCAATCTTAACCCCAGCCGCAGCTCCAGCACCGGCACCCTTCCCATCAGTCTCCACTGAAGCCTCAGCCTTGGGGTGCACTACGCGCACAGATACAGCCGTAAACCCCCAGACCTAGGGCGCCGTAAAAAATACACATTTTTTGAAAACATGCGTGTGATAGGGCTCTAACCCCCTCAATCACCAATGGGGTCCCCAGTCAACATTTACGGCACCGGCGCCGTAAACATTGACGAATCTCGGTCTAATTTTCCATTTTCTCTACACCGAAATGTATCTGCAAAACACAGTCCCAACAACGTGTTGTACCAATATGTCATACCCCTTGTTCAGCTCTGGCGCAATGGTTCATTGGTAGCCCCGGAGGAATATGGAAAAAGAAACGAAAAAGGGAAGGATAGGTGCAAGGTCTAATTTGCAAAGCAGAGGCAAGGCTTTGTCTATTTGTACAACGGCAAGGAATGAAATATTGATCTCTGAAGGTCAAACAGCCTATCAAAATATCACCTCTTTGTAATTTTCGGTGTAGAGATTCTGCTTCCACTGAAGTCTCTCTGCGAAAATGTTTACCGCACTGGCGCCGTAAAAAATGACGGCTGTCAAAAGCATCAGAATGTGGTGGAAATGTTGTTGCTCACTACAGGGGTGGGGCAGAGATGCCTAGATGGGGGGGGAACCTGCATAGTCTACTGATACCACTTCTGCTCAACCAATAATTCGTGCTCTACAGATTTCTTTTTTTGATTTGTGCGCTAGTGCACTGCAAATGAACGCTTCATTGACGGTTGGAGTGGCAGAAATCTACTGCTGAGAGATGTTGCAAAAACTGTGATGATCTGCAGTTGTGCTCTGCCTGCTGTGTTTGTGTTCTTCAGCATCATGTGACAGGTGAGAGGGCACCACAAATTTGCAACATATGGATACAGGATAGGCAATAAGGCCAATGGGCAACAGACCATACATCTATCTAAAAAAACACCACAGCATGTACTTGTAGGGAGGTATACCGGAGAGTTGAGCCCAATGAAAAGACATACCTGAGTAAGCTGAGCAATTTGTTATGCTGCAACCTCATGCTGTGCCTGTTTGAAGGTAATGGCATTTGAAACAAACCCGAACAGGCCGTTTACGGCGTCAACGCCGTAAAATGAAATGCGGATGCAACGTTGCAAAAAATATACACAATGTGCATTGCATAAGAAAATGTATGCAAACTAACTGTTAATGTTGGCAGGGGAAGATACCTTGCCATTGTCAATTCGAAAAGAATGCATCAGTGAAAAAAATATAACATGTCCCTGTTCAGCACAATGTATCATGCTAAAAATTGCCACTCAAGTAGTGAAACGGGGCTTGCCTTAGGGCAAAAAACTGTTTACGGCGCCAGCGCCCTAAAATTAACATCAGGGTTATATATGTAGACCTATACATCATGTGCATGGTATACAGTCCAGATACAACCAACCACCCCTGAAAAGCAACAAACCCTGTATGTCAGGATAGTAGAACGGTCACAGCAGTAAACAACACCACTGAACCAGAACTAAAGTTGCCCTAGAACATGTGAGTGTTCACCCCAAACAAGGAGTTCAGATGTGACTCCCCGAGTCCTCACTGTCGTGTGCGAAAGACTACAGGTCCGAAGCCCCATCAGTCTTTGCGAGCTTGGCCCGGAGACCCACCTAACGGGCCTGCTCTCTCTTGGGGCTGCCTGTGGTACCGCCCTTTGCAGGAGTGTTGCGACCTGCTCTGGCACTCTACATGTCTTGGGCGTCCTGGTCAGCATTTTGCCGACTTGGGTTAGTCCTACCCTTCTTGGCAAGGGTTGTGTGCTGACCTGTTGCAAGCAACCCACTGCTGACAACAGGGACCGCACCTGTGGTCTCCAGCTGCCTACCTGTTGCATCTGCCCGGGCCTGCTTCTGCCACTGCTTCGGGGCAGGGGTAGGGGCAGGGCGTGCAACCTCAATGTTGCCTGCACCCTTTGCCTCCTGCTTCTCCTTTTTTTCCCTATCCTTCTTTTTCTCCTTATGCTGCTTCACAAGGGCAGCCACCTATCTCCTCCTCTCTGTGCGGTCCTGAACTGTCTGGCGTTGGATGTTGGATGCTTCTAGCACAATACCTTTGACCAAGAGCCCAATCTCCAAAGTGAGCTCCTGGCCGACAGTATCCTCCTCCTGGCAATCTTCATGTCCTTGGAGAAATGCTTCACTGCTTCTGGTGGCACAGTGACTGACACTTGCCACCGGAGGAAGGCTGTGGCCACTGCAGCCACCAAATCCAAAGTGTTCCGCTTTGGATGCAGGCACAAAGCCATAGAAAAAAATTTCCTTTCCCTAGGTCAGGCTTAAGCCCAGCCCGGAGCATCAGTATCGCAATAATGCTGGGTCGAAGACCCAGCTTACTGCCAATATAACTTGGCAACGATGCCGCCTTAGGGCTAAGCAGCGCCACACAGAGCAGCCCACCCAACCCCGTCAACCTGGGGTTGGGCAGGTAAAGCTGTTGCTCTTTCCAAGATACAGAGTACTAGTCGCCGAAAAATTACAAATCTGGGATGCCCCATCAGGGACGGATACAACGGGCGGGGTGGGTCCGGCCCGGACCCCCCCCCCCTTGGTCACAAAAAAGGTCACAATATTTGGTTACAAAAAATGTGATCCACAACCGGCCGTTTTGGGCAGCCCTCTGCCCGTACATGTGCACAGGAGGGGGCGGGGGATGATGCAACAGGGGATACACAACACATTTGACACGCACAGTGCGCTGTGTATGGACCATTTCGAATGTCATTCAGGGTCATTCAATGTCATTCACTGTCATCACTCACCGTGACAAAATTGTCTTGCTCGCTGCAGCCATGACTACTTGACGTCTCATTATGACTGTCACTATCGCTGCCACTGCCACTTGATGAACTTGTCGTGATAGATGCAAAGGAGGACAAGGAGCTTGCCCCATCTGACATGTCCGCTAGATTATCATTATATTCACCCGATGCATACAGAAACAGTGTACAACTACTAGTAGTCACAATAACCAGCAGTCACAGTACTGGCAGGGACACACGACATTCCACCGCAGACACCTTATTTGGTCACGATATTTTTCGGGTTTGCACTTTCCCACTTTGGCCCTTTATGTTTTTTGTGACCAGTCACAAAAAATCCCCCCCCCCCCCCCGGACCCGGACCCCCCAAGTGGCGCCAAAATTATATCCATCCGTGTGCCCCATCCCCAGTGTTTTGGTCCGGCCCATCTTGAATAACAGTGGCTTTCCCAAACATAATAATTGGGGTACCCCCATTGGCCACCCCGGGGAGCTGGGGAGGCCCTCAGTGTATATGGGACGTCGCCATCACAGCACTCCACCAGAAAACAATGGGTACTCGTGGCGTTGACCACCGCCATCAAGTCGCTACCAGCCAAGACAACCTTCTTGTAGTTGCCAAATTTGGCTTGATAACCCACAACATCCTTCATAGCAATGGGTGCTGCAGATGGCAATGTTGCCTGTCTAGAGGGGTTGAGCAAGTACCAATAAACCAATAGACCCCGACGAAGTAATATACCTTGTTTCCCACGTCTCCCGACTCCCAGTCCGTGCACCTGATGGGTGGTGCAATGAGTTTTAGGTTGTTGTGTTCTGTATGGGCCGCACGGCACCACAGCGCCCCGCTCACCCTACTGCCATGAGAGACGGAGTAGGGGTGGATCCCCTTTGGAATCGGCCAAAGGCCCTTGCCTGGGGTCTAGGGTGTGTGCTTTCGCGACCACCTACGGAGAGAGCCCACACTCAACCCCTGCAAGCGCTGTGGCCGGACCATGATTGCGGAGCCACACGGGGACCACAAGGCCTAGGGGGCTGTTGCCTAAATGGGTGGGGGGGGGATGGGAGCCGACCGTCCTTGGTTTGGGGATTGGGGCTGTTTTTCCCTCCCAGCAGAAACCCTCGCCTAGCAAGTTTCTACTTTTTAACATACCAGCAACTCGCTAGCACCACGTGGTACCGGCGAGTTGCATCTATCCAAACAGACATCCAAACAGAGCCCGCCTAATTAAGCCCAAAAGTAACACGGTCCCGAAGGTCTAATTAGGTCCCAATGGTACTAATGGTCACGTGACCATTTCAATACAGGCCGGCGCAAAGGGGTTTTTTGTTAATCCCCTAAACGTAATGCGGACTGTTCTCAGCAGCATCCGCATGTCCCTCCCCCTTCGGATCCCCACCTCCATCCTTTTCCCAACCACGTTCTAGCCCTTACCCAGTGGACTGTGCAGGTCCCGTGCCCCCGTGCCTACTCCTAGTGCATCTCTGCCCTGTCCCTCACCCTACTAAACACCCTGCATTGCACCTGGCCCGCCTGAGGCAGGCATTTCACTTATTGCTCTCCCATGGATCTCCCATTGTCTCCCATGTCTGTTGTCCTGTCATTCTCCCTTCGTCCATTGCCTGCAAGGAGGGAGGACAGAAGGGAAAGGGGGGTGTAGTCTCTATTCCTATTGGGGGGGGGGATTGAGTTCCTGTACTACCTAACTCCTGCTCCCCCAATACCCCCCCAATTTACGGCGCCAGCGCGGTAAACGTTTACGGCAAAAATGTTTTAAATTGCCTACCACCCCCCTTTTGGCAGTACCAAAACTTAAATGTAGCTGCCCCAGTGTTTACGGCACTTTTCGCACCCGCGTGCCCCACGTTTACGGCTCTCGCCGTGCGCACAGTGCACCCCAAGTCAGCATGCGGGATGGAGACCTGAGGGGGCTTTGCAGGACCGGGAAACAGCTGGAAGCCCAGGAACCGAATCGGAAAGAACGTGTCAGTGGTGAAGCGGACATGTTGTGGCCCCAGAGGCATGGACTGCATCGCTTGCAGCGTCGCCAGTGCAATCACTTCATGCCCATGCCTGCAGCACAAGCCACAGTGTGCGGCGGCTCGGGTGGTCGCCAGCTCTAAGCCCAGCGAAGCAAAGGCAGAACGCCCGCGCACAAGAGACTGTCCAGAAATCGCCCGTCTGAGCGCCGACTGCCACCGTTCAGAGACAAACTTATGTTTGTCATTTGCCAAACAGCTTTGCCGACCCTCGTGAGCCCATTGCCCAGCCCCGGTCAATTGGGTGGTCAGCGTCCCCGGACCAAGGACCACCCAGGTGGAATTGGGTCAGGTTTGCCGCAGCCGCCAGCACTGGCAGCTAGAACCAGCAGTTGCCAAGCCTCGGAGGGTCTCGTGAGCCGCACTAGGCAGGAAGATGAGGGGTGTAGCAATGATACGGGCAAAAAGCCTCGACAAAAAAGGCCTTGCCACAAACGCCTTGCAATGCTGATGATGTCGCCAGCACAACACCGAACACAAGCACAGCGACGATGCACCATCTCCACATGACGCAATCCTGCCTCCCCCTCCTTGGGGGAAGAGGGCTATTGTGTGTTGAGGTGGCTTCCAAAGTGACCCCGAGCACAGGGATGCATTACAAGGGAAAGGATCGCAGAGGCGGCCCCAGAAGCGGTTAGACAGGTGGTTGGAGGAGATTGCGTTTGGGTTGGGGGCTGTTACTGTCGGTTACAAATGCCGTTGGGGCTGGCACTTGCCGTCGGGGAGACAGTGGCTGGGCATAAGCTGGGCGCCCTGGGTTGGGTACCTCCCCCACCTTCCGATGCATCCCTGCCCGAGCGGCCTTCCCCCCTTCATCCCATCCATGGGGTTGCCTTCCATCCGGACACCCCCCGCAGTGCGCACACCTGTTTGGGTGCACGCCACTTGCCAATCCGTTCTTGAGCTGGTGATCCAAGGCCCTGTGCACATAGGCAACATGGCAGGCGTATTTCACGGCCAAAAGCTGCAACCCTGAGGCGAGAGGCGTCGTGTAACACCCAGTGATCCCCGCACCCAAACCCTGAGCCTCACACATACACAAAACCCTGAGCCTCACACATACACAATACCCCGCCCCAATGAGACCTCTGCTATGGGGCTCAGGGAGGAAATCACTTGCAAGGGGGGCCCTCCCTTTCCTCACCAACACAACCACTTGCACTGTCCACCCAAACCAGTATTTTTGTAAACCCGAAACCCTTGCCAACCGATTTTGTGGCTGCCACAAACTGCCGTTCACCGCTTTCTTGCTCAGCAGTAACAGCATTGTCAACTGCTCCTGCTCAGCAGTAGCGGCTTTTTGTAACTGCTCCTGCTCAGCAGTGCTGCTTTTGCCTTTTAGCACGGGGGGGACGTCTCCTCGCTTCTGTACGCGACACCCCCCCCAGTAGAAGTGGGCCGAAGGCCCCAGGGGGGGGGGGGGGGGGCTTCTAGGGGGGGGGGGGCTAGCCGCCGAGGAGGGCTTCCCTAGGGGACTAGCTAGTAGCTGCTAGTTGCTAGGGGGGGGGGGGGGGCTAGGGGAGAGGGTTTAGCAGAGGTCTAGTCCAGTCTGGCAGAGACGCGGTGGCCTAAGGGGTTACTCTACAACAACGGAGGCCTCCACTCTACCTCCTCACCATTGCAAGAGACGTATCTAATGCAACTCCTTTATTCGCGATTCTTAATGACCATGCCACCCAGACAGTGCCTACTCCCGTCGCTCTGCGGCGAATGCTTTCCCGGGTGCCTACTCCCATCGCTCTGCGGCGAGTGCATTGGTATTGGTTTAGGTTTCAGCACACACGGGTTTGGGTTTGGGCACTGTGCTGGGTGGAAGTTTTGTGACACGGGGTATGAACAAACGAACAGATTAACGAACAAATCCCACAAGCTAGTTTGGCCGCAGCAGCATGGTGTTTAGGTGGGCAACAAACGGCATTTATATAGCGCCCCGTCTTGCCCTATCCGGCGTTGGTCCCTGGTTAGGGGTCCAGGTGCCCCGTGTGGGTTTGCTGAAATGGATTGAGTCAAGAAGCGTCGGAGTCCTACCTCAACCCTACATTCCCGGGGGTCCCCAGCAAAGGGGACAAAATTTTCGGGCGCCTTTGGCGCCACCCTATGTATGGCCAGTAGCCATTGACCCTTGGTAACTAAGTGGGCCCGGAGGGCCCGGAGGGGGGGGGGGAGTCGCGTACCGGGACCGAGGAGACGTCCCCCCCGTGCCTTTTAGCAGACAGGCAAGCAACAAGCAGCAGCAAGCGGCAGCAAACACACGCAAAATGGGTAAAATCATGGTGGTCGGGATTTGGTCGAAATTTTGGTGGATGATACCGATAGGTATGAAGTACGATCACACGAGACTTGAACAAGACACTCAACACTGGCAGCCGGGAATGGGCGTCCCAATTAGCACAACATGCTTGACAGCAACGGCTTTTGTAACTGCTCTTGCACAGCAGTAATGGCTTCTTGCAACTGCTGCTGTTGAGCAGTAACAGCTTCTGTAACTGCTCCTGCTTCTTCATTGTAAAGGATCCCCCCGGATTTTTGCCGCTGCCCAATGCCCCCTGCTTCACACACCCCTATCACCCATCTGCCCTCTACTCAATAAAGCCACGGCTATGCACTTAAATGGGGACCTGAACAGTCGCCCGTGGGTGGTCTCCAAAGTCCTCCAACACGCTGCTCGCCATCACGTCTAAGGGAGAGCGGCTGCACAGGAAACTCACTTTGAGGGCTGGAGTGGGCAATTTGTGTCCGAATTGTTCACTGGATGCTTCGACCTCGCAATTTCAACTGACAATGGTCCAAAAGTTTGTTCGGAACCTATCACAGCTGCGGCGCTGAATATTTCCCCCCCACTGCGAATGAGCCGTGCAGCCACTGCCTCCAATACAGGACCACCGCGTGCTACCTGTCCGAACTGCCCTGCAGCGTGTGGACAGCACCAATGGCGGCAAGGCAACCTGCATTAGCCTGCACCTCCCAAATCGGGTGCGATTTGTCAGACCAAATCTCCCCTGAATAGTTGTACTTCATGTGCTTGGAAGGGTAGCGGAAGTCAGGGCACAAAGTGAGCACCACAATGGGCAGCGTTGGCTGCAGCGCCCGCACGTACATGAGGACATCTTCATACACCTGCACAATGGGGCGTGGTCAGTGTGCAGACGCAGGCAATATGGGAAGGGGCAGCGCAGCATGGGAGTAGTGGAGGGAATGGCCGATCAAACCTTGTATGGTAGGTGGGGGGGGCGTGGGGGCACAAATGGGGCCCTGGCCGGCCCCAGAGCACATCGGACAAACTTTGCTTGGTGGAAAAATGATTTTTACTGATGGGCTCACAAATTGAGGCCGCTTTTATGATGTGCAAATTGTTGCATTAGGACATGGCATACAAAGCAATCAAATTCGGATGCATAGCAGACACTCTCACGTTACACCCCACCACTCTAAACAAAAAAAATAAATCTGCAGACAGAGGCATTCAGTCTTGTATCATACCAACCCCCATTCACAAGCGAACGGGATATTTTTTTTTGGGGGGCCAGGTAAGAACTCAGCCCCTAGGGGCCGAGAGGTTGCGGGGGGGCGGGGGGTTTCATACAGGCTGGTTGGTTGCCATAGAGCACCACCGGTGTCCAGTGCAATGTCGATTGTGTGACTTGTGTGACCATGTGTGACCACGTCCTGCCCATAGCCTCCGGACACTGGCACACGCTGCCACTGAAGCCAGGTGTTTCTTTGAGCTGCTGGCATTGTGTTTGGAATCGAAGCGCTGCCATGGGCCCTTCTCCCTGCTTCATGCAGGACAAAGATAGCAGTGGGCAGGTGTGTGGGCCGGAATGGGGCTCCAGAGTTGGAAAAAAAAAGGAACAACAGAGAGGGCGATGGTCAGAGCGACAGGAGAAGTCAGGCACCCACAATAAGCACTGCAGGGAGGCACCCACAGCGAGGCACCTGCAGTGAGGCACTCACGGTGAAGCACCCACAGCGAGGTACCCACAGTGAGGCAGCCGCAGTGAGGCACCTGCACTTAGGCACCCGCAGTGAGGTATCGCAGTGAGGCACTCACAGTGAGACAGTGAGGCAGCACCTCGGAGATGCACACACTAACACTGAAATGCGATGTTCTTTCTCAGCTGTTCCTTGCATTATTGTCCGATGTATTTAGGCAGCTGCTGTTCTTGCTGCCGTGCCCCTCTCCCACAGAGATAGTCCGGTGCAAGCCTTGGATGGTTCATTTTCAGGTACATATACATCAGGGATTCTGATCCATCCGTGTTTCGATTCGAAAAATCCATTTGTACTTTTCCGTGTTTTCCCACGATTTTCCATGACTTTCCATGATTTTCCGTGATTGCCTGCGACTTCACAAAAAGGAGCTATGAAGTGGAAGACACTAGGCACAAAACACGTCATAAAATGGCAGGCGGGTAGAACACAACTTGACCCCACACATTTAATGACCGGTCTGGGCATCAATGAGACCTGCCAAACTGAAACTACGTTCAATGTATGCAGCTGTGATGAGGAACCAGAGGTAAAGCATGATGACATCTTTCAAAACACGGTCATGGGACTCCGAAAAGGCTGTAATATCAGCCTTTGCCTTTGCCTTTGCCTTTGCCTTTGCCTTTACCATCACACGCAGAGCCTCAGGTGCCAGAGTCACACATTCGTGTGCATAGAGCAGCAGACAGGACAATTACATTTGGCGCAACACGTGATGACATCAATGTGGTGTGGGGAATTGCAAACAACGGAACTACATGTGCTACAGTCCTGGATATACCGGGGCTAGGTCCAAAAAAAAAAAGATACGTCAATGAGACGGAATCCGTCCTTTTCCGTGACTTCCATGATTTTCGCCAAAGCCCATGTCCGTGATTTTCTGTGATTTTCCGTGAATTTCCATGACAGGGATCAGCAAGATTCCCTGCACGCAACTGACATACTGGACACGCCTTGAGTCAATTCCCCTTGTCCAGGACATGCCCAGGCCCCAAATCAATACTGCCCGAACGTCAGCAATCATGCACAACCTTCAACAACTAATGACCCTCAACACCTGCTGTCTCCAGCTCTCAACGACGCTCATTACCCTTCAGGCAATGGCCGTCAACAACTGCAAACAACCCCCCAGCTGCTTGCAACCCTCGAAAAACGTCCACAAACTTCCACCTACCTCAACAACCCACTGCAGCCCTCTGCGCTGTTCTCAATAGGACTACCCAGTGGCACCACCGGCTACAGACGAACATGCTGAGTGCAACGGTTTCTCACTACACAGACCCCCTGTAAACCACTGCTCCAGAGAGTCGTGCTGTTGGGCTGATGGGAGCTGAAATGAGTCAACCCAAGTTTTGTAAAAGAGTTTGCGAAATGTCCCTTGCATTGAGAGGAATCTATCCCGGCTGAAGGGCGTATACCTGCAGGTATTCCGCAACACTGTATCCATAAAAATGGTCATTGACACCCCATTGCGTGACCAGCACATCCGGCGCAGCATGCAGAATGCTGTCAGTATAAGTGTGCTTGAGATTCCGGAATTTCATGACTGCATGAAAAACATACGATGCCTCAGAGGGTACAGCCGACCACATCACAGTAATTTACTTCGAAGGGCCATCGCAAAAGTGCTCATCTGTCAGAACGTCAACCGTATTGTCTCTATGGCTTGCTCAGCAGGTGCGGCACAATCGTGGCACAACCAGAATGGCACAACCAGAATGTTTGTATAGTTGTTTATACAGCACAACCAAACCGTCTCTGTGGCTAGCTCACTAAGCACAACCACGCCAAAGTCTCTGATCTACGCTGGATGGTCACCACCACCTATGTTATTGAGGTCCCTTATGAACATTTTCCGGCCAAAGCAAATGCTTCAGCGCTTGCTTAGGAATGAATCCGACTTCACTCCTGCCTTTGGATACCTTCCCGAGAAGAAGGTGTGGCAGAGAGTCAAGTTTTCTACCGCTGTGCAAAGACCTCAGTTTTCATTACTTGGAAATTCAATTTTCAGATGCCTGCATTTTTCTTTCCACTTTCTGACGGCGTTAACAGTCAGAAAAATGAATTTCCCCCCTAAAACACGTGGCACTCTTGCAGACGTAGTAATGATGGGTGAAAGAAATTGCATTGGAACTCATGTTTGCAGAGCCGTGGCTGGCCGGCTTCGCATGACCAGACTGTCTCTATCGCCAATTTACTCAGCAGAACCGCTGTGACTCTCTGGTGGTTCACATAGTCGGGTTCACTTAGTCTGGTTATGCTCAGTGAGCCAGCCATAGGGACAGCCAGATGTGCCAGGTGGGCCACCCACGGACACCATCTGGTTGTGGTATGTGAGCCAGCCACAGGGACAATCTGGTTGTGAGAAAAGAATCAGCCACACGGACATTCTGGTTATGCTCTATCCCTATGGCTCGTTCACTTAGCACAAGCGACTTGCTTTGTAGCTGGCTCACTTAGCACAACCAGACTGTCTATGCGGCTGGCTCAGCACAACCAGACACAGGTGCCAGGCGCACCGGCATTGTAGGAGCAGGCAGGTGGTTGGGCGCCGACCTAAGCACAGCCCAGGCTGCCCCATATTAATTTCAGTAATATTGGGATGACGTCCCGACGACCGCAACCGCTCCGTCACGATGGTTGAGAAGCGCTTCTTGAGGGAGCTGCGAATCTCAAATCCTGTGAAGCAAGAGTCATAAACGATGGGTGCCTGGCAAAGCCGGGGCTCTGTGATGGAGCATGTTTGTAAAGGGCGGGGGGGAAAGAAGCCTGGGCTCATATAACGAAAGCGAGGGTCCAAAAATCTGTCTACACTGAGGCACCAAATGTACGACTGCGGTGCGAGGCAGTGGTTGACTGCCATTCGTGACAAGTGACAGCAAGGACTGCCTTTCATCTCGAATCAGAAAATGGACTGTAGCATTCCAAATACTAAGGCCAAGTTGTTGCACTGCGTGCGCACTGCGTGCATACTGCGCACGCAGAGGCCAGGATTCTCACCCAAGGATACCTGTCACCTATCTCTTAGCACGGTGAAGCAGCAAAGCCCACATTAGAACAACGAAACTGCCTTGAACTTGGAACTCCACTGTCCCTATGAACAACCCACTCAGACTTGTAAAGTACAACTATGCAGGGGCATGCAAGATGCACACATGTTCAAGTGGCAAGTGCCACGCTCGGATACATCACCAGGACGGTGGTCACACGATTGCCAACAAACACCATCATCATTTTCCTCCTCCTCAACGGTTGCCTCCTCCTGTGCCCACACAGACTTAGGCACATGAGGCCAAGGTCCATAGGGTTGATACCTAGTCTGCCTGCGAATACAAAACTGAGTGGTGGAGCAAAATACGCACATGGCCATGCCGCTCCGCTGCAGAGAGTGTCTAAACATTGCGCACAATCCTCCATTGCCACAACCGTGCAAAGTGGTGCTCCACCCTTGCACGATAGAAGCCATGGAAATCGTTATACTCTTGTTGGTCTTCACTCAAAGTTTTCTGACCAATATAAGGTACAATGGTGTGCAAGCGGCCCTTATATGTGCCGCCATGCGCGCCTATTTCAAAATTGAAAAACTGCCCATGTGAGTTCAATATGGCTACATCACCCCTGCCTTCTCGGGGTCCCCATAGTGGGGAGAAATCAACATGGCTACATCACCCTTGCCTTCTCGGGGTCCCCACAGTGGGGAGACTTCAATATGTGGGATGGAAAATGGGTAAAAATGGTTGAAAATGGGCAAAAAAGGGTGACAATTCAAATGTGCCACATCCCAAATGCATAGGAAGCTAAAAAAACCCCACTATGGAACCAAAAACTTGTCAAAAGGGGCCAAAAGTAGGGTCCGAGTATTTGCCGACATCCAAAACTTCGCACTGCATGCACGGCATTCCCAGGGGCAGCATGAATGGGGGCACCCGAGTCAAAAGCGAGTCAACTGTGAGCAGCAGTCCACAGGACCAGTTGACCCTCTTCACTTGTCCAAGCTAGAGTCAGATAGCAAGAACAACACGGCTCCCCCAAGGTGTGTGGCTGACAAGCTGTAGCTGACAGTCGAAAAGAAAAAACCTTCATGCAAACCCCTGCCCCACATGTCATACAAATTGTCCACAGGAGAAAGTTGCCTGAATTGCACAACCAAAAGAAAAAGAAAAGCTGCTTCTCCGTGTAACCATCAGATACCGAAAGTCTTTGGGTATGAAGACAGTCCCTGCAGGTAGTGTGGCTTAGCCATGACCCGACGAGGCTCATTACCCTGGCCTTCACACCGTCAACAGACTGACATCAGGTCTGTTCAGAGCGCCCGTGCTGGCTCTGAAAAGCACCACAGGCGGCCACAGGAGTACCGCATCACTGCCCGCAAGTCACCGATAGCCGCCAAAACACAAGTAACGTAGAGGTCCAAAGAAAGCGATGCAGCTGCTCCCAAGTGTGCCTCACCCATGATACGACCTTGTCACCACTTCCTCGCATGTGCCGCCCCCTGCCAATACTCCTCCGAATCCAAGTCCCATCCGTCACGATGCCGCAGAGGACCGTGATTCACATGACACATTCTGCCATAGGCACAGCAGTGTGGTTAGACAGGGCGTAGCTTGGACAAGGGGGTCGCATGATGAAGCTTCTTGCTTACCACACCACCAGGACCATTGGTACAGTAGTCGTCATCAAGAGAGCGATTCACATAGGCTTTCCACAGTTGTCCACAACCTCACCGTCACCCCAATGACTTATCACAACGGAGGGAAGTTTGCCAGGCGCCATGTGCTCCCGTTAGTGAGCTATGCTGGGCTTCCCTCTAATTTTGACAAAGGTCATCACCACAGGCTTCTCACCCTCAACACATGTAACAGTACGAAGTTTCACGAATGGCTGCAAGGTGCCGGCAGATACCCACACAAATTGTGACGAACTGTCAGCAAGACGTCATCAGGCACCCCATAACTCTTCTACGCTGAACTCTCTGCCGAAGCAAACTCAACATAGCCATGATTACAGAAGATAGTAGGGTCTTACAGTGGTCTGCTTCACAGGGGCATTTGTGAGCAATGGCAAGTGGGGGTCTTGCTACGCTTATGGCGGTTGCAGGTCAATTGCGTTCCCTTGATGTAATGCTGTCGGGGTGGGGGGAGGGAAGCAAGCCACACCATTTTATTTTGCAAAAATGTCAGCCAACTTATTCCCACAGACGCTTCTTCCAATCTGGCCTCCATGAGAACCCGATGTAGATGTGTGATTGAGAAGCACCTCTGCACAGTTACCAATGTATGCGAGTTTGGGGAGGTTGCGGGCCATCCGACGGTTGCTGAAGTCCATGCTCTGTCAAGAAGAGCTAACAATCGTCGTCCACTGGCAAGCACCCTTATGGAGGGCGGCCAAGTAAATTTATTACGAAGAGCCAGGAGCATCACAACTATGCAGTACTGCCTAAAGCTCTTCGCCGGGATGCAGAAGAACCCGCCGTGTACTGAACACACGTCGCGACTGCCTGGACAGCAGCGTGCCCTGCTGTGGATGTGTTGTACAGTATCATGCTGTTTTGCTGATGTTTGATTTCCCAATCTGTGGTACAGTGTCAGTTTGCATCTCTACCTGAAACGGCTCTACCGACAGCTGTTCCAATGTCTCTGACAACAGTATTGAGCGGCAGTCGTCGGTTGTGCAGTCGCCGCACACCACATTCTGGGCCGCAGTTGCATGCACCACAATGCACGGCCTATATCAGCGCTGCATGCAACGGAGCCCCGGACCTCAAAGCACACACGGATACACACCTGCAGTAATGCTGTCGCCCACAAACACAATCCGACGGATCCCCTGGGCAGGCACTTGGGGCACTTGGGGCACGACATCTGGAATTCCATTGGCCAGAACGATGCAAGTCAACAAAATCACCAGAAGCATAAAACTGAAGTCAACGGAGGTTCGCAAGGAATACAGTGAATGCTGCAGAGCTTCCTACTGCCGTGTTTGACTTTTGTGCATGGACGTCATCAACAACATCAAGCCCACTTCCAAAAATGCACTACATTGACACAAGTACAGTCCCAGCAATGCACGAAGTACACAGAGCCTGTATAAGGCCTGGTGTAGCCAACAATGGCTGCAATCAGGCAACTGGTGCGTCAAGCTCCAGCACTAGACAGCAGGCAGTCAGCCCTGCCATACAGTCAAGGCACAGCACTAAAACTGTCAGTGCAGTCCCAGTGGTGCTGTACTAACCAGTGTAGCGGTTCAATAGCCGACCGACCGACCGACCGGCACCTACTTCATCCGAACTTTATCACAATTGCAACACATACGCATCCGCCTCCTGTCACTTGCTGTGGCAAAACTAATCCTGTTTGCATGACTTTACTTTTGCATGAAATGTAGGTGAACCAGCCCACCTCGCCCTCCGCCCATTCTATGGTAAAAAATACCATGACTGGGCCATCAATCATTTTTGTCGCAATCAGCAGCTCCTACCCAGTAATGGAATGCAGCAACCTTGTCAAAAAGACGTGCTTGTGCATGTGCTAGTATGCAGTTTATCAAGCAGTACATCTGGTCTGCTGGGTTTACCTGTCACTCTGGGGTTACGGGTGCATGGTGCGCGCACAGCGCACACCCTTTTGGGCAATTACACAGCTTTCAGCCCCCAAACAGACCTCACAGAAAGGTCCTGAATAGCAACATGGGCACCAAGAAAACAGCCAGCAAATGGGCATCTGATAAAGTTCTTGCTGTCTGAACTCAGGGGTCCACAGTCAAAGCCTTGTAGAACACAACTAGCAAAAAATCTGGACGGGACCCGCAACAGCATGGGTTATGTAGCCTTTTGATTTGTCCCTGCTCTAGAGACACCTAGCCTTTTTGACTCCCCACTCTTACCGTCAATGGTGACAATCACAACAGCCTCCATTGGTTTCTCTAAGTCATGATGTGCACTTGCCGGCATGCGTGTTCAAAGTGTGGACTTGGGAGCCTTTGGGTGGGACCTCTTTGGTTCAAACAAGGATGAAACAGCTCAGACAAAAGGGGCGCTGCCACCGATGCTTGAGCCTTGGGCTTTCCAAAAAATGGTTGGTCATGTTGCTACCGATCTTTCAATGCATAGAAGGAGGTGCTTAAGCCTGAAGCATGTTTGCATTAGCCTTTGCTGAAAGGATTCACCCCAGAAGCATTGTGCATCATGTCTTGTCCGAGTGCTAGGCGTTATCTATGAAAATGGTTGGGTTGTGTTGTTGGAGAGCTAGAAAATCTGCTCCCACACCAACCTTGAACCCGAGGACAAGCCCCCCTCTACATCGCCCCCAAGCCACTATGGTTAAGTTGAGGATGCTCTTGTCAAACCCAAGGAAAATCTTGGGGCCACCCCCTCCCTGCTCCAAGGCAATTATCCCGCACAATCTCTGTTGTTGCTTGTGGTCAGGGCTGTCCTTAACGCAAAAAAAAAAAATCCCGTCCAGTCGGGGGTAATTTCAAAAGAGCCCGCGGACAGTACATGTCTTCACCCCGGTGTTTCCAACTGTTGAACCATGAGTCCCTAGCCCCAAATTGGTCTCAGCACACAACCATATGATCCTAGCCCCACATGTGTTGCATGACCCTACCTCACACCCTGCACAATTCAACATGAACAAGAGCAAATATTCTGATCAAATACAGTCATGTAGCGTTCGACCACCCGAATGTTCCATCGCCGGTGGCACAGCTGGAAACAAACTCCCTACTGCTGGTACAACCTCTGGAAGTGCACCCTGACACGCTCCATAAGCTCACCCTTCCCCCCGCCCACACTCAAACCATGCTTCCTACAAATGGCGTTAAACTCAACCTTCGTCCACTCATGCAACCTCCCCCTCTCCATTGCGTTCAACACCGCCTGATCCACATCATACCGAAACACCAACTGCGCGGCAGGGTTCGAAGAGGTGGAGGGGACAGCTGAGGGGTTACGAAGGTCAGAAGAGGAGCTGCTGGCAACTGCACCTGCCTGCTCCATATCCTCGTCCTCACTGTCTTCGTCCTCACCCTCCAACTCAACCCCATACACATCACCAATGTCGGCGTCACGTGTAGCCCTCTTGGGGACAACCCACAAATCTCGAATGTCCAACGGAACCTCTGCCTCACCATCCTCTTCCAAAGAAACTGCCAAATCCTTGAAAGCCGCAAACCCAAGCAAACCACCATCTTCCACCTCAACCGCATGCCCTTGCTTCCGTTTGCGCGGGCGGAAAGGGGTCTTGCGCAACTCATCAAAAACCTCAAAGGGCCCCCAATCCTCTGGTGCCTCCCCATTGCACCTTACCCACAGCGTCTCACACATGCGCTCCGTGGTTTGGCCAAAGTCCGTAGCCGTCACGTAGCTAAAAACTCTCTCACACGAACACGAGCTTGCCTCAACCCAATCCTCCAGGTTAGCACTACCATCCCACTCAGCTCGCTTGAATCGTGTCTGCACGTCCTCAATCAAACTACGAAGAAACTTCATCCGGCTACCCTTGATGATGCTACTCCCTACGTCAATACCCAACGATTCCTCCCACCCCCCTGGAATGACATGACGCATGGTGTACAGCAGCTGTGTGCACATCACGTTCATCAAACCCTGGACGGCGGCGACCCGTGCCCCCTTGGTCGCTTGAACTGTCTTGCTTGTGGCACAAACCAGAGCGGGGGGCAAAATCAGAAGTGGCCCACAAGTGGGCGAAATGGCTACCTCACCCCTGCCGTATCGGGGAGCCCCACCGCTGCAGAGCGGGGGGCAAAATCAGAAGTGGCCCACAAGTGGGCAAGTTGGCTACCTCACCCCTGCCGTATCGGGGAGCCCCACCGCTTCAGAGCGGGGGGCAAAATCAGAAGTGGCCCACAAGTGGGCGAAATGGCTACCTCACCCCTGCCGTATCGGGGAGCCCCACCGCTGCAGAGCGGGGGGCAAAATCAGAAGTGGCCCACAAGTGGGCAAATTGGCTACCTCACCCCTGCCGTATCGGGGAGCCCCACCGCTGCAGAGCGGGGGGCAAAATCAGAAGTGGCCCACAAGTGGGCGAAATGGCTACCTCACCCCTGCCGTATCGGGGAGCCCCAACGCTGCAGAGCGGGGGGCAAAATCAGAAGTGGCCCACAAGTGGGCAAGTTGGCTACCTCACCCCTGCCGTATCGGGGAGCCCCACCGCTGCAGAGCGGGGGGCAAAATCAGAAGTGGCCCACAAGTGGGCAAATTGGCTACCTCACCCCTGCCGTATCGGGGAGCCCCACCGCTTCAGAGCGGGGGGCAAAATCAGAAGTGGCCCACAAGTGGGCGAAATGGCTACCTCACCCCTGCCGTATCGGGGAGCCCCACCGCTGCAGAGCGGAGGGCAAAATCAGAAGTGGCCCACAAGTGGGCAAGTTGGCTACCTCACCCCTGCCGTATCGGGGAGCCCCACCGCTGCAGAGCGGGGGGCAAAATCAGAAGTGGCCCACAAATGGGCAAATTGGCTACCTCACCCCTGCCGTATCGGGGAGCCCCACCGCTGCAGAGCGGGGGGCAAAATCAGAAGTGGCCCACAAGTGGGCAAGTTGGCTACCTCACCCCTGCCGTATCGGGGAGCCCCACCGCTGCAGAGCGGGGGGCAAAATCAGAAGTGGCCCACAAGTGGGCAAGTTGGCTACCTCACCCCTGCCATATCGGGGAGCCCCACCGCTTCAGAGCGGGGGGCAAAATCAGAAGTGGCCCACAAGTGGGCAAGTTGGCTACCTCACCCCTGCCGTATCAGGGAGCCCCACCGCTGCAGAGCGGGGGGCAAAATCAGAAGTGGCCCACAAGTGGGCGAAATGGCTACCTCACCCCTGCCGTATCGGGGAGCCCCACCGCTGCAGAGCGGGGGGGCAAAATCAGAAGTGGCCCACAAGTGGCCGAAATGGCTACCTCACCCCTGCCGTATCGGGGAGCCCCACCGCTTCAGAGCGGGGGGCAAAATCAGAAGTGGCCCACAAGTGGGCAAGTTCGCTACCTCACCCCTGCCGTATCGGGGAGCCCCACCGCTGCAGAGCGGGGGGCAAAATCAGAAGTGGCCCACAAGTGGGCAAATTGGCTACCTCACCCCTGCCGTATCGGGGAGCCCCACCGCTGCAGAGCGGGGGGCAAAATCAGAAGTGGCCCACAAGTGGGCAAGTTGGCTACCTCACCCCTGCCGTATCGGGGAGCCCCACCGCTGCAGAGCGGGGGGCAAAATCAGAAGTGGCCCACAAGTGGGCAAGTTGGCTACCTCACCCCTGCCGTATCGGGGAGCCCCACCGCTGCAGAGCGGGGGGCAAAATCAGAAGTGGCCCACAAGTGGGCAAATTGGCTACCTCACCCCTGCCGTATCGGGGAGCCCCACCGCTGCAGAGCGGGGGGCAAAATCAGAAGTGGCCCACAAGTGGGCGAAATGGCTACCCCACCCCTGCCGTATCGGGGAGCCCCACCGCTGCAGAGCGGGGGGCAAAATCAGAAGTGGCCCACAAGTGGGCGAAATGGCTACCTCACCCCTGCCGTATCGGGGAGCCCCACCGCTGCAGAGCGGGGGGCAAAATCAGAAGTGGCCCACAAGTGGGCAAGTTGGCTACCTCACCCCTGCCGTATCGGGGAGCCCCACCGCTGCAGAGCGGGGGGCAAAATCAGAAGTGGCCCACAGGTGGGCGAAATGGCTACCTCACCCCTGCCGTATCGGGGAGCCCCACCGCTGCAGAGCGGCAGGCAAAATCAGAAGTGGCCCACAAGTGGGCAAATTGGCTACCTCACCCCTGCCGTATCGGGGAGCCCCACCGCTTCAGAGCGAGGGGCAAAATCAGAAGTGGCCCACAAGTGGGCGAAATGGCTACCTCACCCCTGCCGTATCGGGGAGCCCCACCGCTGCAGAGCGGGGGGCAAAATCAGAAGTGGCCCACAAGTGGGCAAATTGGCTACCTCACCCCTGCCGTATCGGGGAGCCCCACCGCTGCAGAGCGGGGGGCAAAATCAGAAGTGGCCCACAAGTGGGCGAAATGGCTACCTCACCCCTGCCGTATCGGGGAGCCCCAACGCTGCAGAGCGGGGGGCAAAATCAGAAGTGGCCCACAAGTGGGCAAGTTGGCTACCTCACCCCTGCCGTATCGGGGAGCCCCACCGCTGCAGAGCGGGGGGCAAAATCAGAAGTGGCCCACAAGTGGGCAAATTGGCTACCTCACCCCTGCCGTATCGGGGAGCCCCACCGCTTCAGAGCGGGGGGCAAAATCAGAAGTGGCCCACAAGTGGGCGAAATGGCTACCTCACCCCTGCCGTATCGGGGAGCCCCACCGCTGCAGAGCGGAGGGCAAAATCAGAAGTGGCCCACAAGTGGGCAAGTTGGCTACCTCACCCCTGCCGTATCGGGGAGCCCCAACGCTGCAGAGCGGGGGGCAAAATCAGAAGTGGCCCACAAATGGGCAAATTGGCTACCTCACCCCTGCCGTATCGGGGAGCCCCACCGCTGCAGAGCGGGGGGCAAAATCAGAAGTGGCCCACAAGTGGGCAAGTTGGCTACCTCACCCCTGCCGTATCGGGGAGCCCCACCGCTGCAGAGCGGGGGGCAAAATCAGAAGTGGCCCACAAGTGGGCAAGTTGGCTACCTCACCCCTGCCATATCGGGGAGCCCCACCGCTTCAGAGCGGGGGGCAAAATCAGAAGTGGCCCACAAGTGGGCAAGTTGGCTACCTCACCCCTGCCGTATCAGGGAGCCCCACCGCTGCAGAGCGGGGGGCAAAATCAGAAGTGGCCCACAAGTGGGCGAAATGGCTACCTCACCCCTGCCGTATCGGGGAGCCCCACCGCTGCAGAGCGGGGGGGCAAAATCAGAAGTGGCCCACAAGTGGCCGAAATGGCTACCTCACCCCTGCCGTATCGGGGAGCCCCACCGCTTCAGAGCGGGGGGCAAAATCAGAAGTGGCCCACAAGTGGGCAAGTTCGCTACCTCACCCCTGCCGTATCGGGGAGCCCCACCGCTGCAGAGCGGGGGGCAAAATCAGAAGTGGCCCACAAGTGGGCAAATTGGCTACCTCACCCGTGCCGTATCGGGGAGCCCCACCGCTGCAGAGCGGGGGGCAAAATCAGAAGTGGCCCACAAGTGGGCAAGTTGGCTACCTCACCCCTGCCGTATCGGGGAGCCCCACCGCTGCAGAGCGGGGGGCAAAATCAGAAGTGGCCCACAAGTGGGCAAGTTGGCTACCTCACCCCTGCCGTATCGGGGAGCCCCACCGCTGCAGAGCGGGGGGCAAAATCAGAAGTGGCCCACAAGTGGGCAAATTGGCTACCTCACCCCTGCCGTATCGGGGAGCCCCACCGCTGCAGAGCGGGGGGCAAAATCAGAAGTGGCCCACAAGTGGGCAAATTGGCTACCTCACCCCTGCCGTATCGGGGAGCCCCACCGCTGCAGAGCGGGGGGCAAAATCAGAAGTGGCCCACAAGTGGGCGAAATGGCTACCCCACCCCTGCCGTATCGGGGAGCCCCACCGCTGCAGAGCGGGGGGCAAAATCAGAAGTGGCCCACAAGTGGGCGAAATGGCTACCTCACCCCTGCCGTATCGGGGAGCCCCACCGCTGCAGAGCGGGGGGCAAAATCAGAAGTGGCCCACAAGTGGGCAAGTTGGCTACCTCACCCCTGCCGTATCGGGGAGCCCCACCGCTGCAGAGCGGGGGGCAAAATCAGAAGTGGCCCACAGGTGGGCGAAATGGCTACCTCACCCCTGCCGTATCGGGGAGCCCCACCGCTGCAGAGCGGCAGGCAAAATCAGAAGTGGCCCACAAGTGGGCAAATTGGCTACCTCACCCCTGCCGTATCGGGGAGCCCCACCGCTTCAGAGCGAGGGGCAAAATCAGAAGTGGCCCACAAGTGGGCGAAATGGCTACCTCACCCCTGCCGTATCGGGGAGCCCCACCGCTGCAGAGCGGGGGGCAAAATCAGAAGTGGCCCACAAGTGGGCAAATTGGCTACCTCACCCCTGCCGTATCGGGGAGCCCCACCGCTGCAGAGCGGGGGGCAAAATCAGAAGTGGCCCACAAGTGGGCAAATTGGCTACCTCACCCCTGCCGTATCGGGGAGCCCCACCGCTGCAGAGCGGGGGGCAAAATCAGAAGTGGCCCACAAGTGGGCGAAATGGCTACCTCACCCCTGCCGTATCGGGGAGCCCCACCGCTGCAGAGCGGGGGGCAAAATCAGAAGTGGCCCACAAGTGGGCGAAATGGCTACCTCACCCCTGCCGTATCGGGGAGCCCCACCGCTGCAGAGCGGGGGGCAAAATCAGAAGTGGCCCACAAGTGGGCAAGTTGGCTACCTCACCCCTGCCGTATCGGGGAGCCCCACCGCTGCAGAGCGGGGGGCAAAATCAGAAGTGGCCCACAGGTGGGCGAAATGGCTACCTCACCCCTGCCGTATCGGGGAGCCCCACCGCTGCAGAGCGGAAGGCAAAATTAGAAGTGGCCCACAAGTGGGCAAATTGGCTACCTCACCCCTGCCGTATCGGGGAGCCCCACCGCTTCAGAGCGGGGGGCAAAATCAGAAGTGGCCCACAAGTGGGCGAAATGGCTACCTCACCCCTGCCGTATCGGGGAGCCCCACCGCTGCAGAGCGGGGGGCAAAATCAGAAGTGGCCCACAAGTGAACAAGTTGGCTACCTCACCCCTGCCGTATCAGGGAGCCCCACCGCTGCAGAGCGGGGGGCAAAATCAGAAGTGGCCCACAAGTGGGCAAGTTGGCTACCTCACCCCTGCCGTATCGGGGAGCCCCACCGCTGCAGAGCGGGGGGCAAAATCAGAAGTGGCCCACAAGTGGGCAAATTGGCTACCTCACCCCTGCCGTATCGGGGAGCCCCACCGCTGCAGAGCGGGGGGCAAAATCAGAAGTGGCCCACAAGTGGGCAAATTGGCTACCTCACCCCTGCCGTATCGGGGAGCCCCACCGCTGCAGAGCGGGGGGCAAAATCAGAAGTGGCCCACAAGTGGGCAAATTGGCTACCTCACCCCTGCCGTATCGGGGAGCCCCACCGCTGCAGAGCGGGGGGCAAAATCAGAAGTGGCCCACAAGTGGGCGAAATGGCTACCTCACCCCTGCCGTATCGGGGAGCCCCACCGCTGCAGAGCGGGGGGCAAAATCAGAAGTGGCCCACAAGTGGGCGAAATGGCTACCTCACCCCTGCCGTATCGGGGACCCCCACCGCTGCAGAGCGGAAGGCAAAATTAGAAGTGGCCCACAAGTGGGCAAGTTGGCTACCTCACCCCTGCCGTATCGGGGAGCCCCACCGCTGCAGAGCGGGGGGCAAAATCAGAAGTGGCCTACAGGTGGGCGAAATGGCTACCTCACCCCTGCCGTATCGGGGAGCCCCACCGCTGCAGAGCGGGGGGCAAAATCAGAAGTGGCCCACAAGTGGGCGAAATGGCTACCTCACCCCTGCCGTATCGGGGAGCCCCACCGCTTCAGAGCGGGGGGCAAAATCAGAAGTGGCCCACAAGTGGGCGAAATGGCTACCTCACCCCTGCCGTATCGGGGAGCCCCACCGCTGCAGAGCGGGGGGCAAAATCAGAAGTGGCCCACAAGTGGGCAAATTGGCTACCTCACCCCTGCCGTATCGGGGAGCCCCACCGCTGCAGAGCGGGGGGCAAAATCAGAAGTGGCCCACAAGTGGGCAAATTGGCTACCTCACCCCTGCCGTATCGGGGAGCCCCACCGCTGCAGAGCGGGGGGCAAAATCAGAAGTGGCCCACAAGTGGGCGAAATGGCTACCTCACCCCTGCCGTATCGGGGAGCCCCACCGCTGCAGAGCGGGGGGCAAAATCAGAAGTGGCCCACAAGTGGGCAAATTGGCTACCTCACCCCTGCCGTATCGGGGAGCCCCACCGCTTCAGAGCGGGGGGCAAAATCAGAAGTGGCCCACAAGTGGGCGAAATGGTTACCTCACCCCTGCCGTATCGGGGAGCCCCACCGCTGCAGAGCGGGGGGCAAAATCAGAAGTGGCCCACAAGTGAACAAGTTGGCTACCTCACCCCTGCCGTATCAGGGAGCCCCACCGCTGCAGAGCGGGGGGCAAAATCAGAAGTGGCCCACAAGTGGGCAAGTTGGCTACCTCACCCCTGCCGTATCGGGGAGCCCCACCGCTGCAGAGCGGGGGGCAAAATCAGAAGTGGCCCACAAGTGGGCAAATTGGCTACCTCACCCCTGCCGTATCGGGGAGCCCCACCGCTGCAGAGCGGGGGGCAAAATCAGAAGTGGCCCACAAGTGGGCAAGTTGGCTACCTCACCCCTGCCGTATCGGGGAGCCCCACCGCTGCAGAGCGGGGGGCAAAATCAGAAGTGGCCCACAAGTGGGCGAAATGGCTACCTCACCCCTGCCGTATCGGGGAGCCCCACCGCTGCAGAGCGGGGGGCAAAGTCAGAAGTGGCCCACAAGTGGGCAAATTGGCTACCTCACCCCTGCCGTATCGGGGAGCCCCACCGCTGCAGAGCGGGGGGCAAAATCAGAAGTGGCCCACAAGTGGGCGAAATGGCTACCTCACCCCTGCCGTATCGGGGAGCCCCACCGCTGCAGAGCGGGGGGCAAAATCAGAAGTGGCCCACAAGTGGGCAAATTGGCTACCTCACCCCTGCCGTATCGGGGAGCCCCACCGCTGCAGAGCGGGGGGCAAAATCAGAAGTGGCCCACAAGTGGGCGAAATGGCTACCTCACCCCTGCCGTATCGGGGAGCCCCACCGCTGCAGAGCGGGGGGCAAAATCAGAAGTGGCCCACAAGTGGGCAAGTTGGCTACCTCACCCCTGCCGTATCGGGGAGCCCCACCGCTTCACAGCGGGGGGCAAAATCAGAAGTGGCCCACAAGTGGGCGAAATGGCTACCTCACCCCTGCCGTATCGGGGAGCCCCACCGCTGCAGAGCGGGGGGCAAAATCAGAAGTGGCCCACAAGTGGGCAAGTTGGCTACCTCACCCCTGCCGTATCGGGGAGCCCCACTGCCGCAGAGCGGGGGGCAAAATCAGAAGTGGCCCACAAGTGGGCGAAATGGCTACCTCACCCCTGCCGTATCGGGGAGCCCCACCGCTGCAGAGCGGGGGGCAAAATCAGAAGTGGCCCACAAGTGGGCAAGTTGGCTACCTCACCCCTGCCGTATCGGGGAGCCCCACCGCTGCAGAGCGGGGGGCAAAATCAGAAGTGGCCCACAAGTGGGCAAGTTGGCTACCTCACCCCTGCCGTATCGGGGAGCCCCACCGCTGCAGAGCGGGGGGCAAAATCAGAAGTGGCCCACAAGTGGGCGAAATGGCTACCTCACCCCTGCCGTATCGGGGAGCCCCACCGCTGCAGAGCGGGGGGCAAAATCAGAAGTGGCCCACAAGTGGGCGAAATGGCTACCTCACCCCTGCCGTATCGGGGAGCCCCACCGCTGCAGAGCGGGGAGCAAAATCAGAAGTGGCCCACAAGTGGGCAAGTTGGCTACCTCACCCCTGCCGTATGGGGGAGCCCCACCGCTGCAGAGCGGGGGGCAAAATCAGAAGTGGCCCACAAGTGGGCAAATTGGCTACCTCACCCTTGCCGTATCGGGGAGCCCCACCGCTGCAGAGCGGGGGGCAAAATCAGAAGTGGCCCACAAGTGGGCGAAATGGCTACCTCACCCCTGCCGTATCGGGGAGCCCCACCGCTGCAGAGCGGGGGGCAAAATCAGAAGTGGCCCACAAGTGGGCAAGTTGGCTACCTCACCCCTTCCGTATCGGGGAGCCCCACCGCTGCAGAGCGGGGGGCAAAATCAGAAGTGGCCCACAAGTGGGCAAGTTGGCTACCTCACCCCTGCCGTATCGGGGAGCCCCACCGCTGCAAAGCGGGGGGCAAAATCAGAAGTGGCCCACAAGTGGGCAAGTTGGCTACCTCACCCCTGCCGTATCGGGGAGCCCCACCGCTGCAGAGCGGGGGGCAAAATCAGAAGTGGCCCACAAGTGGGCGAAATGGCTACCTCACCCCTGCCGTATCGGGGAGCCCCACCGCTGCAGAGCGGGGGGCAAAATCAGAAGTGGCCCACAAGTGGGCGAAATGGCTACCTCACCCCTGCCGTATCGGGGAGCCCCACCGCTGCAGAGCGGGGGGCAAAATCAGAAGTGGCCCACAAGTGGGCGAAAGGGCTACCTCACCCCTGCCGTATCGGGGAGCCCCACCGCTGCAGAGCGGGGGGCAAAATCAGAAGTGGCCCACAAGTGGGCAAATTGGCTACCTCACCCCTGCCGTATCGGGGAGCCCCACCGCTGCAGAGCGGGGGGCAAAATCAGAAGTGGCCCACAAGTGGGCGAAATGGCTACCTCACCCCTGCCGTATCGGGGAGCCCCACCGCTGCAGAGCGGGGGGCAAAATCAGAAGTGGCCCACAAGTGGGCAAGTTGGCTACCTCACCCCTGCCGTATCGGGGAGCCCCACCGCTGCAGAGCGGGGGGCAAAATCAGAAGTGGCCCACAAGTGGGCAAGTTGGCTACCTCACCCCTGCCGTATGGGGGAGCCCCACCGCTGCAGAGCGGGGGGCAAAATCAGAAGTGGCCCACAAGTGGGCGAAATGGCTACCTCACCCCTGCCGTATCGGGGAGCCCCACCGCTGCAGAGCGGGGGGCAAAATCAGAGGTGGCCCACAAGTGGGCAAGTTGGCTACCTCACCCCTGCCATATCGGGGAGCCCCACCGCTGCAGAGCGGGGGGCAAAATCAGAAGTGGCCCACAAGTGGGCGAAATGGCTACCTCACCCCTGCCGTATCGGGGAGCCCCACCGCTGCAGAGCGGGGGGCAAAATCAGAAGTGGCCCACAAGTGGGCGAAATGGCTACCTCACCCCTGCCGTATCGGGGAGCCCCACCGCTGCAGAGCGGGGGGCAAAATCAGAAGTGGCCCACAAGTGGGCGAAATGGCTACCTCACCCCTGCCGTATCGGGGAGCCCCACCGCTGCAGAGCGGGGGGCAAAATCAGAAGTGGCCCACAAGTGGGCAAGTTGGCTACCTCACCCCTGCCGTATGGGGGAGCCCCACCGCTGCAGAGCGGGGGGCAAAATCAGAAGTGGCCCACAAGTGGGCAAATTGGCTACCTCACCCCTGCCATATCGGGGAGCCCCACCGCTGCAGAGCGGGGGGCAAAATCAGAAGTGGCCCACAAGTGGGCGAAATGGCTACGTCACCCCTGCCGTATCGGGGAGCCCCACCGCTGCAGAGCGGGGGGCAAAATCAGAAGTGGCCCACAAGTGAACAAGTTGGCTACCTCACCCCTGCCGTATCGGGGAGCCCCACCGCTGCAGAGCGGGGGGCAAAATCAGAAGTGGCCCACAAGTGGGCAAGTTGGCTACCTCACCCCTGCCGTATCGGGGAGCCCCACCGCTGCAGAGCGGGGGGCAAAATCAGAAGTGGCCCACAAGTGGGCAAGTTGGCTACCTCACCCCTGCCGTATCGGGGAGCCCCACCGCTGCAGAGCGGGGGGCAAAATCAGAAGTGGCCCACAAGTGGGCAAGTTGGCTACCTCACCCCTGCCGTATCGGGAAGCCGCAACGCTGCAGAGCGGGGGGCAAAATCAGAAGTGGCCCACAAGTGGGCAAGTTGGCTACCTCACCCCTGCCGTATCGGGGAGCCCCACCGCTGCAGAGCGGGGGGCAAAATCAGAAGTGGCCCACAAGTGGGCGAAATGGCTACCTCACCCCTGCCGTATCGGGGAGCCCCACCGCTGCAGAGCGGGGGGCAAAATCAGAAGTGGCCCACAAGTGGGCAAGTTGGCTACCTCACCCCTGCCGTATCGGGGAGCCCCACCGCTGCAGAGCGGGGGGCAAAATCAGAAGTGGCCCACAAGTGGGCAAATTGGCTACCTCACCCCTGCCGTATCGGGGAGCCCCACCGCTTCAGAGCGGGGGGCAAAATCAGAAGTGGCCCACAAGTGGGCGAAAGGGCTACCTCACCCCTGCCGTATCGGGGAGCCCCACCGCTGCAGAGCGGGGGGCAAAATCAGAAGTGTCCCACAAGTGGGCAAGTTGGCTACCTCACCCCTGCCGTATCGGGGAGCCCCACCGCTTCAGAGCGGGGGGCAAAATCAGAAGTGGCCCACAAGTGGGCGAAATGGCTACCTCACCCCTGCCGTATCGGGGAGCCCCACCGCTGCAGAGCGGGGGGCAAAATCAGAAGTGGCCCACAAGTGGGCGAAATGGCTACCTCACCCCTGCCGTATCGGGGAGCCCCACCGCTGCAGAGCGGGGGGCAAAATCAGAAGTGGCCCACAAGTGGGCAAGTTGGCTACCTCACCCCTGCCGTATCGGGGAGCCCCACCGCTGCAGGGCGGGGGGCAAAATCAGAAGTGGCCCACAAGTGGGCAAGTTGGCTACCTCACCCCTGCCGTATCGGGGAGCCCCACCGCTGCAGAGCGGGGGGCAAAATCAGAAGTGGCCCACAAGTGGGCAAGTTGGCTACCTCACCCCTGCCGTATCGGGGAGCCCCAACGCTGCAGAGCGGGGGGCAAAATCAGAAGTGGCCCACAAGTGGGCAAATTGGCTACCCCACCCATGCCGTATCAGGGAGCCCCACCGCCTCAGAGCGGGGGGCAAAATCAGAAGTGGCCCACAAGTGGGCAAATTGGCTACCTCACCCCTGCCGTATCGGGGAGCCCCACCGCTGCAGAGCGGGGGGCAAAATCAGAAGTGGCCCACAAGTGGGCAAGTTGGCTACCTCACCCCTGCCGTATCGGGGAGCCCCACCGCTGCAGAGCGGGGGGCAAAATCAGAAGTGGCCCACAAGTGGGCAAGTTGGCTACCTCACCCCTGCCGTATCGGGGAGCCCCACCGCTGCAGAGCGGGGGGCAAAATCAGAAGTGGCCCACAAGTGGGCAAATTGGCTACCTCACCCCTGCCGTATCGGGGAGCCCCACCGCTTCAGAGCGGGGGGCAAAATCAGAAGTGGCCCACAAGTGGGCGAAATGGCTACCTCACCCCTGCCGTATCGGGGAGCCCCACCGCTTCAGAGCGGGGGGCAAAATCAGAAGTGGCCCACAAGTGGTCAAGTTGGCTACCTCACCCCTGCCGTATCGGGGAGCCCCACCGCTGCAGAGCGGGGGGCAAAATCAGAAGTGGCCCACAAGTGGGCAAATTGGCTACCTCACCCCTGCCGTATCGGGGAGCCCCACCGCTTCAGAGCGGGGGGCAAAATCAGAAGTGGCCCACAAGTGGGCGAAATGGCTACCTCACCCCTGCCGTATCGGGGAGCCCCACCGCTGCAGAGCGGGGGGCAAAATCAGAAGTGGCCCACAAGTGAACAAGTTGGCTACCTCACCCCTGCCGTATCAGGGAGCCCCACCGCTGCAGAGCGGGGGGCAAAATCAGAAGTGGCCCACAAGTGGGCAAGTTGGCTACCTCACCCCTGCCGTATCGGGGAGCCCCACCGCTGCAGAGCGGGGGGCAAAATCAGAAGTGGCCCACAAGTGGGCAAATTGGCTACCTCACCCCTGCCGTATCGGGGAGCCCCACCGCTGCAGAGCGGGGGGCAAAATCAGAAGTGGCCCACAAGTGGGCAAATTGGCTACCTCACCCCTGCCGTATCGGGGAGCCCCACCGCTGCAGAGCGGGGGGCAAAATCAGAAGTGGCCGGCAAGTGGGCAAATTGGCTACCTCACCCCTGCCGTATCGGGGAGCCCCACCGCTGCAGAGCGGGGGGCAAAATCAGAAGTGGCCCACAAGTGGGCGAAATGGCTACCTCACCCCTGCCGTATCGGGGAGCCCCACCGCTGCAGAGCGGGGGGCAAAATCAGAAGTGGCCCACAAGTGGGCGAAATGGCTACCTCACCCCTGCCGTATCGGGGACCCCCAGCGCTGCAGAGCGGAAGGCAAAATTAGAAGTGGCCCACAAGTGGGCAAGTTGGCTACCTCACCCCTGCCGTATCGGGGAGCCCCACCGCTGCAGAGCGGGGGGCAAAATCAGAAGTGGCCTACAGGTGGGCGAAATGGCTACCTCACCCCTGCCGTATCGGGGAGCCCCACCGCTGCAGAGCGGGGGGCAAAATCAGAAGTGGCCCACAAGTGGGCAAGTTGGCTACCTCACCCCTGCCGTATCGGGGAGCCCCACCGCTGCAGAGCGGGGGGCAAAATCAGAAGTGGCCCACAAGTGGGCAAGTTGGCTACCTCACCCCTGCCGTATCGGGGAGCCCCACTGCTGCAGAGCGGGGGGCAAAATCAGAAGTGGCCCACAAGTGGGCAAATTGGCTACCTCACCCCTGCCGTATCGGGGAGCCCCACCGCTTCAGAGCGGGGGGCAAAATCAGAAGTGGCCCACAAGTGGGCGAAATGGCTACCTCACCCCTGCCGTATCGGGGAGCCCCACCGCTTCAGAGCGGGGGGCAAAATCAGAAGTGGCCCACAAGTGGGCAAGTTGGCTACCTCACCCCTGCCGTATCGGGGAGCCCCACCGCTGCAGAGCGGGGGGCAAAATCAGAAGTGGCCCACAAGTGGGCAAATTGGCTACCTCATCCATGCCGTATCAGGGAGCCCCACCGCCGCAGAGCGGGGGGCAAAATCAGAAGTGGCCCACAGGTGGGCGAAATGGCTACCTCACCCCTGCCGTATCAGGGAGCCCCACCGCTGCAGAGCGGGGGGCAAAATCAGAAGTGGCCCACAAGTGGGCAAGTTGGCTACCTCACCCCTGCCGTATCTGGGAGCCCCACCGCTGCAGAGCGGGGGGCAAAATCAGAAGTGGCCCACAAGTGGGCGAAATGGCTACCTCACCCCTGCCGTATCGGGGAGCCCCACCGCTGCAGAGCGGGGGGCAAAATCAGAAGTGGCCCACAAGTGGGCAAGTTGGCTACCTCACCCCTGCCGTATCGGGGAGCCCCACCGCTGCAGAGCGGGGGGCAAAATCAGAAGTGGCCCACAAGTGGGCAAATTGGCTACCTCACCCCTGCCGTATCGGGGAGCCCCACCGCTGCAGAGCGGGGGGCAAAATCAGAAGTGGCCCACAAGTGGGCAAGTTGGCTACCTCACCCCTGCCGTATCGGGGAGCCCCACCGCTGCAGAGCGGGGGGCAAAATCAGAAGTGGCCCACAAGTGGGCAAGTTGGCTACCTCACCCCTACCGTATCGGGGAGCCCCACCGCTGCAGAGCGGGGGGCAAAATCAGAAGTGGCCCACAAGTGGGCAAGTTGGCTACCTCACCCCTGCCGTATCGGGGAGCCCCAACGCTGCAGAGCGGGGGGCAAAATCAGAAGTGGCCCACAAGTGGGCAAATTGGCTACCCCACCCATGCCGTATCAGGGAGCCCCACCGCCTCAGAGCGGGGGGCAAAATCAGAAGTGGCCCACAAGTGGGCAAATTGGCTACCTCACCCCTGCCGTATCGGGGAGCCCCACCGCTGCAGAGCGGGGGGCAAAATCAGAAGTGGCCCACAAGTGGGCAAGTTGGCTACCTCACCCCTGCCGTATCGGGGAGCCCCACCGCTGCAGAGCGGGGGGCAAAATCAGAAGTGGCCCACAAGTGGGCAAGTTGGCTACCTCACCCCTGCCGTATCGGGGAGCCCCACCGCTGCAGAGCGGGGGGCAAAATCAGAAGTGGCCCACAAGTGGGCAAATTGGCTACCTCACCCCTGCCGTATCGGGGAGCCCCACCGCTTCAGAGCGGGGGGCAAAATCAGAAGTGGCCCACAAGTGGGCGAAATGGCTACCTCACCCCTGCCGTATCGGGGAGCCCCACCGCTTCAGAGCGGGGGGCAAAATCAGAAGTGGCCCACAAGTGGGCAAGTTGGCTACCTCACCCCTGCCGTATCGGGGAGCCCCACCGCTGCAGAGCGGGGGGCAAAATCAGAAGTGGCCCACAAGTGGGCAAATTGGCTACCTCACCCATGCCGTATCGGGGAGCCCCACCGCCGCAGAGCGGGGGGCAAAATCAGAAGTGGCCCACAGGTGGGCGAAATGGCTACCTCACCCCTGCCGTATCGGGGAGCCCAACCGCTGCAGAGCGGGGGGCAAAATCAGAAGTGGCCCACAAGTGGGCAAGTTGGCTACCTCACCCCTGCCGTATCTGGGAGCCCCACCGCTGCAGAGCGGGGGGCAAAATCAGAAGTGGCCCACAAGTGGGCGAAATGGCTACCTCACCCCTGCCGTATCGGGGAGCCCCACCGCTGCAGAGCGGGGGGCAAAATCAGAAGTGGCCCACAAGTGGGCAAGTTGGCTACCTCACCCCTGCCGTATCGGGGAGCCCCACCGCTGCAGAGCGGGGGGCAAAATCAGAAGTGGCCCACAAGTGGGCAAATTGGCTACCTCACCCCTGCCGTATCGGGGAGCCCCACCGCTGCAGAGCGGGGGGCAAAATCAGAAGTGGCCCACAAGTGGGCAAGTTGGCTACCTCACCCCTGCCGTATCGGGGAGCCCCACCGCTGCAGAGCGGGGGGCAAAATCAGAAGTGGCCCACAAGTGGGCGAAATGGCTACCTCACCCCTGCCGTATCGGGGAGCCCCACCGCTGCAGAGCGGGGGGCAAAATCAGAAGTGGCCCACAAGTGGGCGAAATGGCTACCTCACCCCTGCCGTATCGGGGAGCCCCACCGCTGCAGAGCGGGGGGCAAAATCAGAAGTGGCCCACAAGTGGGCAAGTTGGCTACCTCACCCCTGCCGTATGGGGGAGCCCCACCGCTGCAGAGCGGGGGGCAAAATCAGAAGTGGCCCACAAGTGGGCAAGTTGGCTACCTCACCCCTGCCGTATCGGGGAGCCCCACCGCTTCAGAGCGGGGGGCAAAATCAGAAGTGGCCCACAAGTGGGCGAAATGGCTACCTCACCCCTGCCGTATCGGGGAGCCCCACCGCTGCAGAGCGGGGGGCAAAATGAGAAGTGGCCCACAAGTGAACAAGTTGGCTACCTCACCCCTGCCGTATCGGGGAGCCCCACCGCTTCAGAGCGGGGGGCAAAATCAGAAGTGGCCCACAGGTGGGCGAAATGGCTACCTCACCCCTGCCGTATCGGGGAGCCCCACCGCTGCAGAGCGGGGGGCAAAATCAGAAGTGGCCCACAAGTGGGCGAAATGGCTACCTCACCCCTGCCGTATCGGGGAGCCCCACCGCTGCAGAGCGGGGGGCAAAATCAGAAGTGGCCCACAAGTGGGCAAGTTGGCTACCTCACCCCTGCCGTATCGGGGAGCCCCACCGCTGCAGAGCGGGGGGCAAAATCAGAAGTGGCCCACAAGTGGGCAAATTGGCTACCTCACCCCTGCCGTATCGGGGAGCCCCACCGCTGCAGAGCGGGGGGCAAAATCAGAAGTGGCCCACAAGTGGGCAAGTTGGCTACCTCACCCCTGCCGTATCGGGGAGCCCCACCGCTGCAGAGCGGGGGGCAAAATCAGAAGTGGCCCACAAGTGGGCGAAATGGCTACCTCACCCCTGCCGTATCGGGGAGCCCCACCGCTGCAGAGCGGGGGGCAAAATCAGAAGTGGCCCACAAGTGGGCAAGTTGGCTACCTCACCCCTGCCGTATCGGGGAGCCCCACCGCTGCAGAGCGGGGGGCAAAATCAGAAGTGTCCCACAAGTGGGCAAGTTGGCTACCTCACCCCTGCCGTATCGGGGAGCCCCACCGCTTCAGAGCGGGGGGCAAAATCAGAAGTGGCCCACAAGTGGGCGAAATGGCTACCTCACCCCTGCCGTATCGGGGAGCCCCACCGCTGCAGAGCGGGGGGCAAAATCAGAAGTGGCCCACAAGTGGGCGAAATGGCTACCTCACCCCTGCCGTATCGGGGAGCCCCACCGCTGCAGAGCGGGGGGCAAAATCAGAAGTGGCCCACAAGTGGGCAAGTTGGCTACCTCACCCCTGCCGTATCGGGGAGCCCCACCGCTGCAGAGCGGGGGGCAAAATCAGAAGTGGCCCACAAGTGGGCAAGTTGGCTACCTCACCCCTGCCGTATCAGGGAGCCCCACCGCTGCAGAGCGGGGGGCAAAATCAGAAGTGGCCCACAAGTGGGCAAGTTGGCTACCTCACCCCTGCCGTATCGGGGAGCCCCAACGCTGCAGAGCGGGGGGCAAAATCAGAAGTGGCCCACAAGTGGGCAAATTGGCTACCCCACCCATGCCGTATCAGGGAGCCCCACCGCCTCAGAGCGGGGGGCAAAATCAGAAGTGGCCCACAAGTGGGCAAATTGGCTACCTCACCCCTGCCGTATCGGGGAGCCCCACCGCTGCAGAGCGGGGGGCAAAATCAGAAGTGGCCCACAAGTGGGCAAGTTGGCTACCTCACCCCTGCCGTATCGGGGAGCCCCACCGCTGCAGAGCGGGGGGCAAAATCAGAAGTGGCCCACAAGTGGGCAAGTTGGCTACCTCACCCCTGCCGTATCGGGGAGCCCCACCGCTGCAGAGCGGGGGGCAAAATCAGAAGTGGCCCACAAGTGGGCAAATTGGCTACCTCACCCCTGCCGTATCGGGGAGCCCCACCGCTTCAGAGCGGGGGGCAAAATCAGAAGTGGCCCACAAGTGGGCAAATTGGCTACCTCACCCCTGCCGTATCGGGGAGCCCCACCGCTGCAGAGCGGGGGGCAAAATCAGAAGTGGCCCACAAGTGGGCAAGTTGGCTACCTCACCCCTGCCGTATCGGGGAGCCCCACCGCTGCAGAGCGGGGGGCAAAATCAGAAGTGGCCCACAAGTGGGCAAGTTGGCTACCTCACCCCTGCCGTATCGGGGAGCCCCACCGCTGCAGAGCGGGGGGCAAAATCAGAAGTGGCCCACAAGTGGGCAAATTGGCTACCTCACCCCTGCCGTATCGGGGAGCCCCACCGCTTCAGAGCGGGGGGCAAAATCAGAAGTGGCCCACAAGTGGGCGAAATGGCTACCTCACCCCTGCCGTATCGGGGAGCCCCACCGCTGCAGAGCGGGGGGCAAAATCAGAAGTGGCCCACAAGTGGGCAAGTTGGCTACCTCACCCCTGCCGTATCGGGGAGCCCCACCGCTGCAAAGCGGGGGGCAAAATCAGAAGTGGCCCACAAGTGGGCAAATTGGCTACCTCACCCATGCCGTATCGGGGAGCCCCACCGCCGCAGAGCGGGGGGCAAAATCAGAAGTGGCCCACAGGTGGGCGAAATGGCTACCTCACCCCTGCCGTATCGGGGAGCCCCACCGCTGCAGAGCGGGGGGCAAAATCAGAAGTGGGCCACAAGTGGGCAAGTTGGCTACCTCACCCCTGCCGTATCTGGGAGCCCCACCGCTGCAGAGCGGGGGGCAAAATCAGAAGTGGCCCACAAGTGGGCGAAATGGCTACCTCACCCCTGCCGTATCGGGGAGCCCCACCGCTGCAGAGCGGGGGGCAAAATCAGAAGTGGCCCACAAGTGGGCAAGTTGGCTACCTCACCCCTGCCGTATCGGGGAGCCCCACCGCTGCAGAGCGGGGGGCAAAATCAGAAGTGGCCCACAAGTGGGCAAATTGGCTACCTCACCCCTGCCGTATCGGGGAGCCCCATCGCTGCAGAGCGGGGGGCAAAATCAGAAGTGGCCCACAAGTGGGCAAGTTGGCTACCTCACCCCTGCCGTATCGGGGAGCCCCACCGCTGCAGAGCGGGGGGCAAAATCAGAAGTGGCCCACAAGTGGGCGAAATGGCTACCTCACCCCTGCCGTATCGGGGAGCCCCACCGCTGCAGAGCGGGGGGCAAAATCAGAAGTGGCCCACAAGTGGGCGAAATGGCTACCTCACCCCTGCCGTATCGGGGAGCCCCACCGCTGCAGAGCGGGGGGCAAAATCAGAAGTGGCCCACAAGTGGGCAAGTTGGCTACCTCACCCCTGCCGTATGGGGGAGCCCCACCGCTGCAGAGCGGGGGGCAAAATCAGAAGTGGCCCACAAGTGGGCAAATTGGCTACCTCACCCCTGCCGTATCGGGGAGCCCCACCGCTTCAGAGCGGGGGGCAAAATCAGAAGTGGCCCACAAGTGGGCGAAATGGCTACCTCACCCCTGCCGTATCGGGGAGCCCCAGCGCTGCAGAGCGGGGGGCAAAATCAGAAGTGGCCCACAAGTGAACAAGTTGGCTACCTCACCCCTGCCGTATCGGGGAGCCCCACCGCTGCAGAGCGGGGGGCAAAATCAGAAGTGGCCCACAAGTGGGCAAGTTGGCTACCTCACCCCTGCCGCATCAGGGAGCCCCACCGCCTCAGAGCGGTGGGCAAAATCAGAAGTGGCCCACAAGTGGGCAAATTGGCTACCTCACCCCTGCCGTATCGGGGAGCCCCACCGCTGCAGAGCGGGGGGCAAAATCAGAAGTGGCCCACAAGTGGGCAAGTTGGCTACCTCACCCCTGCCGTATCGGGGAGCCCCACCGCTGCAGAGCGGGGGGCAAAAGCAGAAGTGGCCCACAAGTGGGCAAGTTGGCTACCTCACCCCTGCCGTATCGGGGAGCCCCACCGCTGCAGAGCGGGGGGCAAAATCAGAAGTGGCCCACAAGTGGGCAAGTTGGCTACCTCACCCCTGCCGTATCGGGGAGCCCCACCGCTGCATAGCGGGGGGCAAAATCAGAAGTGGCCCACAAGTGGGCAAAATGGCTACCTCACCCCTGCCGTATCGGGGAGCCCCACCGCTGCAGAGCGGGGGGCAAAATCAGAAGTGGCCCACAAGTGGGCAAGTTGGCTACCTCACCCCTGCCGTATCGGGGAGCCCCACCGCTGCAGAGCGGGGGGCAAAATCAGAAGTGGCCCACAAGTGGGCAAGTTGGCTACCTCACCCCTGCCGTATCGGGGAGCCCCACCGCTTCAGAGCGGGGGGCAAAATCAGAAGTGGCCCACAAGTGGGCGAAAGGGCTACCTCACCCCTGCCGTATCGGGGAGCCCCACCGCTGCAGAGCGGGGGGCAAAATCAGAAGTGGCCCACAAGTGGGCGAAATGGCTACCTCACCCCTGCCGTATCGGGGAGCCCCACCGCTGCAGAGCGGGGGGCAAAATCAGAAGTGGCCCACAAGTGGGCAAGTTGGCTACCTCACCCCTGCCGTATCGGGGAGCCCCACCGCTGCAGAGCGGGGGGCAAAATCAGAAGTGGCCCACAAGTGGGCAAGTTGGCTACCTCACCCCTGCCGTATCGGGGAGCCCCACCGCTGCAGAGCGGGGGGCAAAATCAGAAGTGGCCCACAAGTGGGCAAGTTGGCTACCTCACCCCTGCCGTATCGGGGAGCCCCACCGCTGCAGAGCGGGGGGCAAAATCAGAAGTGGCCCACAAGTGGGCAAATTGGCTACCTCACCCATGCCGTATCAGGGAGCCCCACCGCCTCAGAGCGGGGGGCAAAATCAGAAGTGGCCCACAAGTGGGCAAATTGGCTACCTCACCCCTGCCGTATGGGGGAGCCCCACCGCTGCAGAGCGGGGGGCAAAATCAGAAGTGGCCCACAAGTGGGCAAGTTGGCTACCTCACCCCTGCCGTATCGGGGAGCCCCACCGCTGCAGAGCGGGGGGCAAAATCAGAAGTGGCCCACAAGTGGGCAAGTTGGCTACCTCACCCCTGCCGTATCAGGGAGCCCCACCGCTGCAGAGCGGGGGGCAAAATCAGAAGTGGCCCACAAGTGGGCAAATTGGCTACCTCACCCCTGCCGTATCGGGGAGCCCCACCGCTGCAGAGCGGGGGGCAAAATCAGAAGTGGCCCACAAGTGGGCGATATGGCTACCTCACCCCTGCCGTATCGGGGAGCCCCACCGCTGCAGAGCGGGGGGCAAAATCAGAAGTGGCCCACAAGTGGGCAAGTTGGCTACCTCACCCCTGCCGTATCGGGGAGCCCCACCGCTGCAGAGCGGGGGGCAAAATCAGAAGTGGCCCACAAGTGGGCAAGTTGGCTACCTCACCCCTGCCGTATCGGGGAGCCCCACCGCTGCAGAGCGGGGGGCAAAATCAGAAGTGGCCCACAAGTGGGCAAGTTGGCTACCTCACCCCTGCCGTATCGGGGAGCCCCACCGCTGCAGAGCGGGGGGCAAAATCAGAAGTGGCCCACAAGTGGGCAAGTTGGCTACCTCACCCCTGCCGTATCGGGGAGCCCCACCGCTGCAGAGCGGGGGGCAAAATCAGAAGTGGCCCACAAGTGGGCAAGTTGGCTACCTCACCCATGCCGTATCGGGGAGCCCCACCGCCGCAGAGCGGGGGGCAAAATCAGAAGTGGCCCACAGGTGGGCGAAATGGCTACCTCACCCCTGCCGTATCGGGGAGCCCCACCGCTTCAGAGCGGGGGGCAAAATCAGAGGTGGCCCACAAGTGGGCAAGTTGGCTACCTCACCCCTGCCGTATCTGGGAGCCCCACCGCTTCAGAGCGGGGGGCAAAATCAGAAGTGGCCCACAAGTGGGCGAAATGGCTACCTCACCCCTGCCGTATCGGGGAGCCCCACCGCTGCAGAGCGGGGGGCAAAATCAGAAGTGGCCCACAAGTGGGCAAGTTGGCTACCTCACCCATGCCGTATCGGGGAGCCCCACCGCCGCAGAGCGGGGGGCAAAATCAGAAGTGGCCCACAGGTGGGCGAAATGGCTACCTCACCCCTGCCGTATCGGGGAGCCCCACCGCTTCAGAGCGGGGGGCAAAATCAGAGGTGGCCCACAAGTGGGCAAGTTGGCTACCTCACCCCTGCCGTATCTGGGAGCCCCACCGCTTCAGAGCGGGGGGCAAAATCAGAAGTGGCCCACAAGTGGGCGAAATGGCTACCTCACCCCTGCCGTATCGGGGAGCCCCACCGCTGCAGAGCGGGGGGCAAAATCAGAAGTGGCCCACAAGTGGGCAAATTGGCTACCTCACCCCTGCCGTATCGGGGAGCCCCACCGCTGCAGAGCGGGGGGCAAAATCAGAAGTGGCCCACAAGTGGGCAAGTTGGCTACCTCACCCCTGCCGTATCGGGGAGCCCCACCGCTGCAGAGCGGGGGGCAAAATCAGAAGTGGCCCACAAGTGGGCAAGTTGGCTACCTCACCCCTGCCGTATCGGGGAGCCCCACCGCTGCAGAGCGGGGGGCAAAATCAGAAGTGGCCCACAAGTGGGCAAGTTGGCTACCTCACCCCTGCCGTATCGGGGAGCCCCACCGCTGCAGAGCGGGGGGCAAAATCAGAAGTGGCCCACAAGTGGGCGAAATGGCTACCTCACCCCTGCCGTATCGGGGAGCCCCACCGCTTCAGAGCGGGGGGCAAAATCAGAAGTGGCCCACAAGTGGGCGAAATGGCTACCTCACCCCTGCCGTATCGGGGAGCCCCACCGCTGCAGAGCGGGGGGCAAAATCAGAAGTGGTGCCCAAAAGAGGGCCGGGGGGGTAGACATGGCCCACGTTCGGCTAGGGCAAAAAGGCCTCTAGGGGCTGTCCTTAAGGGCTGTCCTTAACAAAAAAAAAATCTCGGGGTCCTTAACGACGGCCCTGCTTGTGGTTATGATGTAATAGTTGCGTATTCGTGTGCAAGGGCACCTCATCCCCCCATGTGAATTTTCTTAGATGCTGCACAAAATCCAGCTCAGTACATAATTGGGCCTTGTGGTGTTGTTGGCGCACATATCCGCAAAACGATGACCTGGCTAATCACAAGAGGGCACAATCTTGGGGTTCCTAGGGCAGGGAGGAATCAAAAAGGCTACTTAACTCCTGCCATCTCAGGGTCCCTATAGCGGGCGGCCTCTACAGTGGGGAGAACTGAAGGGGCTACACGATCCCTCTTGTAATAGGAACTCTGCAACTAAGAGGGCCAGATCATGGCAGAGGATATTCTGTGTCAAGGAAAATCTGAACCTCCAAATTCTGGGACAACAAAACCCGTGCCATTTCTTAAAAATGAGCAAATAAATTACGCAGGGTTGGCAAAAAATGCTCGCGAGAAACAGTGGACGGTTGCTGTCATTTCCTGATGGACTCCGGATGGTTGCTGTTATTTCCTCGTGGAGTCTGGATGGTTGCTGTTGTTTCTAGTATTTGTTCATTTTTTGGGAACACACGTCTGAGCTATTGTATGCCTTCTGTTGTGCTGCAGCACACACAACAACAGCAGAATGAGCAGCCTTCGAATCAGTTTGTATGGAATCCCTTGACAATGATGAGCGTGGGACAAGAAAGCGTTGAGCACAAGGAGTCACCAAAAAGGCTGTTTCAGAAGTCAAGGCACAGCTGAAGGAGGACGCCTGCTCCCAAAGACACAAAACACACTGCTCAACATAATGATCAGATGAAAAGCGGCCATGTGTGCGCAGCGCAAGGAGCGTGCAGACATGAGTATGTACTTCGGCACTTCTGCAACTTCCATGGGAAACTAATCATCATTAACCAAATCCTCTGGCATTGTACAAGTGAGCAAAGGCACAGATTAACGTAGACCTGTGCAAATCCTTCAAAAGAACAAACAAATTGTGCACAAAAATTTCGCATGGAATTTGTGACACAGAAATGCTACCCTGTTTATCCCCCCCCCCCCCTTCCGGTAATTATTGGGGTGCTTTTGTTGGCATTTGTTGGCTGAAAAAAAACGTGAGCCCTATGTACAATGAAAAGAATATATTTGTTTGCTCCAACCCTCCGGAAATTTCAGACCAAATAACTTGAAGTAACCAAAAGTCCAACCTCCAGAATAACCACACCCAATCCGTTTAACCACTGCACTTCTGGTTACGAGCGCAAAGCATAGGGTTCTCATCAGCTAGAAACAAAAGGGTACATTAATTACGAATTGAATATTGCCTCCTCACCAATGGTGGTTGCAGCTGCCCATACCCACTGCCAGGGGAGGGCCAGCGTCAGCTACAAGAAGTCCAACGATGAGCCTGAGGAAGATGATGAGGAATCAGAATCGCAGGCACGATGCCTTGTGGCCTTGGGCTGCCCATAGATGCCACTTGGGAAATGGTCAGGCCATGGGACTCATAGGGCACCTGTGGCAATTGTTCGCCATCGCAACAGCCATAGCAACCTAGCTATGCACACTATTCCACAGCCACAGCACACAGGCTCACCACATGGAGGGAGGAAATATTGTCCACATCAAAAACGTACGCACCGCGGGTGCGTTTCCCTCATTCCCCCAGCTCATCCACCTGCTGCAGCAAGCCCTGTGTGTGTGTGAAATTCGCATGGTAATCTCCCACATCCTGCAATGTTCGAAGCTTCAGCATACAGAAACGGCGCCCCTTATTTTGTGGGGCACAATGCAGCGAATAGTCTGAGCCAGGCAGGAACTCAGACACTTTTGCGCCAACACTGGCTACCAAGTTGAGAAGGATGCTGGGATGGATTGAAGAGTGAAAGGGCACTCACACCAAATACACTGTGCTGAATCTCACTTTTGGTTGTTGTTGCATATATTTGGTCTTGTCAGACCAAGATATTGGGAGTGGCGAGAAGGAAGCCTTAGCCGGTGGCAAAATGCCTCAAAATATATGCGATGGGGTGCTGTTGTTGGTATTTCTGCTTGGAGGGAAAAGAATGTACAACCCGTGTGCCAAAAAAAGCGCAACATGCATAATTATTTCTCATGTCACCCATGTACACTTTTTCATGCAAACCTGCAAACCAAAAAAAAAGCGTAACCTGATTTTTGCTTAACCTGCGCATACAGTACGTGGATTGCATACATCGTGGTCACTTTTTTTTCTTTTGCACAGGTTACTGCCTGGTTTTATATGGAAAAAGGAGGCCAGAGTTCTGAAGGCTAAAGGTAAGAGGTTTCAAGGCTATAGGTTCAAGGTTAAAAGTGAAAGGTTTGAACCAGAAAAAATAATCAAGGATAAAATTAAGAAGCTGACGACCGGCTCTTAGCGCCCCCAGGCTTACAGTTGAAAACCAGCCAAAAACGAATCAGCCGAAGGGGTGATGAAAGTTAAAACAAAGCCGGGCCACAGTACAGCTAGGAAATCGTAGCAAAAATTGCGCAGTGATCAAGGAGTGTGCCTCGTTTGGTTTTGGTAAAACCGGGAACAAAAACATCGAAAAGACCATGTGGATTACAAATTGAAACGGAATTGGGAAAGCGGGGAACCGCGGTGGTGATTGTATGGTGACAGCCTACCATCCAAAGCAGAGAGGAATGACATCAATGCATAATCCCTGCCATATCAGTATCTCCAAAGCTTGCTCTGATGACCCCCAACATTCAATTGTTCATCTGCCAAGTCCGAAAAACTGGTTACGTGAGAGATATTAATAATCTAATAACAACATATTACTCGTCCAAAGTGTACACAGTTCCAGGCCCTCACGGCAGATAAGACTACGAGGCCTGACATGCAGCAGGTGCACTGGAATCACCTGGCTGCTCATCTGACACTCTGTATCGGCTCTGACAGTCTTCTTGGAGTCGGGACACATTCAGGGATTGTAGGAAATATGACGTCAGGAACGAGACTGCAGGCTTCGAATATGTCATGAATATATTTCCTCAGCGTGTCATTCTCCAACTGCAAACCCTCAGCGGCCTCCCACAGTGCCTTGTAGTGCTGTCTCCAGGCACGAAGCTCACCCTCTTTTACCTCCATCAACATCGCTGCAACATCGTTCATGTGCTCCATTTCCAAGCCAACACGCAGCCTTGCTTCATCCATTTCCAGGTTCCTCTGGTAAGACCTTTGATGCGCCTCCATCAACCGCCACAAATTCACTGGGGTACCCTCTGTCTTGCCCTGGTCCCCCTGGAATTCCAACAGTGGATTCCAGTGGACTTGGGCAGTCTCTTCTGTGGTCTGAAGACTCTCGACTTGTCGCCGTGATGGCACTTGTGTGCCGGCAAGTGTGTTATGATGCCCCTCGACTTCTACCAGCGGGTTCCAGAAGACTATAGACGCGTCTGATGCGCTCTGACGTCTCGATTGTACTTGTGTACGAGCGGGTGAATTATGATGCCTCTCGACTTCGACCAGTGAACTTCTGTGAACCGCAGTCGTGCCTTCTGTGCCCTGACGTCCCTCGTCTTCTCGCCCGGACTGCATTTGTGGACCTGCTGGTGCACGTTGATGCCCCTCCACTTCCAGCAGTGGATTCCAGTGGATCGGAGCCGTGTCTGTGGTGCTCTGACGTTCCTTGACTTCCCCCTGTGGATCCAATTGTGTGACCGGTGCTGTGCCCGGATGCGTTTCGATTTCTCGCAGTGCACTCGCTTGCGTCACAGCTGCAGGGCTCTGTACGTCGGCATCGGCAGGCAAGCGGTCAGGGCGTTGTAGGACTTCCAGCTGCAGCTCGGTGACCTGCTCGGCACACACTATGGCCTCGCATTTATGCTGCGGGCTCAAGTACTCCTCGACCAAGGACTCGATCCGAGTGCACAGCAGATGGTAGTGATCAGTGCATTCTGCCATTTTGGGAGTGTCATCGCGCTGCATGGCCGCGACAGCGGCCTCCGCCACTTGCACCAGTTGAGTTCCGAACGCCTGCACCTTCTGCTTGCCTTGGTCCAGATCCTTCGCACGTGCAAAGTCATCAACAGCGCAGGCTTGCGCATAGGCCGTGCACAGTCTTGACAGTTCTCCGCTGGGGAGTACAAACAAAGAAGGCTTGCCGGTGCCATCTGAGAGTTGCTGCTGAATCTGGTTCAGAAGTGCCGTGTGTTTGTGTGCATGGCCCCAGGCGGTGGCCCAGTCCTCGGCCTTGATCGCCGCGGCCTCAAGCTCACCGGTGTGCGCAAGTTTGGTAAGCAGCAGGTTAGAGAAAGCCGTGCAGGCCTGGGAAAGGGGCTTGAGCCATGGTATATCCTGTGAGCTGGCCTGCTTCCGGCGGGCAGCTGCCGCGTGTGCGGCGTGGCTGATGAACCGGGGCAGGCTGTGGAGCAGGCGGTCCTGCCGCTTTTGGAAGTCCTCCTGCCGAGTCGCCAGCGCCGCCTCGAGATCCCACTTTTTCTGCTCCTTGGCGACCTCTTTGCAGCGGACGATGTGATCGAGGGAGTGCATCCAGGGGAAATGCCCCGCCAAGGTTGGGAACCATCGGACTATGCCTTGCGCTCCAGCCTCCATCATGAGGGCCAGCGCACGGTCGAGAGCAGGTTGGGCGCCTGCCTGGGCATCCCAAATGATGATGCTCTTGTCAGCGCTGCTGGAGGCGATGCGACGACCATCAAACGAGAACGCGACTGAAGTGACAGACTGCGCATGGCCGCGCAGCGTGTGAACCGCTTGGCCCGCTTCGGCATCCCAAATGATGACACTCTTGTCGGCACCGCCTGACACTATCCGGCGTCCATCACAAGACCAGGCGACCGAGTTGACAAAATCCGTGTGGCCCACCAGCTGGCGCACTGGTTTGCCGGACTGCGCATCAAAAATGCACACCTTCTGGTCGTGGCTGCCGGAAGCGATGCAGCGCCCAGTTGATGACCATGCAACGGAATTCACGTACCCCGTATGGCCCCGCAGCTGCATGTATGGTTTGTTGGACTGGGCATCCCACAGTATAAGCCGCTTGTCCTGGCCACCTGAGACGAATCGGCCTCCAGCACATGACCACGCAACTGAAGTTATGGGCTGCCCATGCGCCACCAGCTCATGCAGTGGGGTGCTGGACTGCGGATGCCAAACCATCATCTTCTGGTCGTCACTCCCTGAGATGATTCGCCCTGTTAAGGACCATGCAACTGAGGTCACAGACCCTGTATGGCCCAGCAGTGTATTCATTTGCTTGCCGGCCTCTGCATCCCAGATTATGATGCTGTTGTCAGAACTGCCTGAGGCGATCTGACGTCCATCAAACGACCATGCAACCGAAAATACATATCCCTTGTGCTCCCGCAGGTGCTGCACTGGGGTGCCCGCTTGAACATGCCAAATGATGACGCTGTAGTCAGCGCTGCCCGATGCGATACTGCGTCTATCAAAGGACCATGCAACTGAAAATACTGCATCCGTATGCCCATGCAGCTGCTGCATGGCTGTGCCTGAGGCGTGGTGTGGCCAACAAAAGCTACTCCCGTGGGGGAGCAGAGCAACACATTAGAAGTGGGGTGCAATACATGTGACAGACACAGTCGCGCGCGCGTGCACACACACATGCACACACACGATTGAAGCGAGACGAACAGGCGTGACAAACAGAGCACAGCACTGGTCGCTCACGAATCTCGTCAGGCCGAATGGATCAGTAGAAGCAGTTGAAGTAACACACACACACACACACACCACACACTCACTCACACATGCGAGAGCGAAGTGTATGCTTGTTGGTGTTCTGAATACAGACCAGATATGGTTCAGACAGCAGCAAAAACGGAATGATGTGGGGGGGGTCACCGGCAGGTTGACCCTGTTTAATAGAGCCGTCCAGCAGGTGCTGACTGGAATCGATGCACTCGAAGGCACATAAGCGACATACACATCTATGGTACAAGTCCTGACGCCCTCCACCCCAACCGCATCACTTGGGGGGTATTGGGGGCAAGTCAGGACCCCCCCCCCCCCCTTTGAAGGGTATGGAACTCAAAAAAAACACGTCTGAGAAAGTTATTTGATGGTTGGGGTCATCAAGGGGTAGAATTGGCTAGAATTAGGGCATGCCATCATACCACAAATAAGATTTTAACCAGGCAACTCAAAGGAGCAATGTGGGCAAAAGTGACCACAAAAATGATAAGCTGGAGTGTAGGAGCAGAAGGGCCTTTTTTTCTTAACTCCAGCACAACAAATGTCCATAAGTTCCCAAACGTCACTATGAAAGAATTGGGGTGTGCATGCAGTGCAAATACTCCCCCCTACACTCCATCTGCACCTCTATGGCGGCCGACCAAATGTTACCATCCCCACAGCGTCCAAACCGGATGGGCATCACCTGTACAAAGTCTGTGGCTATGGTTGCAGCAGCTGTACATATGCTAGGCACTTGTGCCTACACGCGCTACTTTTACAGCAGGTTTACCAAGAATGGGTTGACCTTTACCCCCTCCCAAAATGCCCTAAGGAGAGCAAACCCTTGGGTACAAGACCTTGGAAAACATCCCTCTATTCTAGCGCCTCCCAAGGTGAAAATACATAAGATAGCCCCTTGGGAGCAACCGCCACCCTGGTTTGGGGTCTCCGTGCTGGATTGTTGATTTTTCTACCCTTGTCCAATAGCGGAGGGCCTAGCCACCAGTTAATCTACAGCTCCTTGGTCGGGCCAAACGGCTAAATCTCCGCACCGCGTAAAATGCTCCCCCAAGGAGGGCCTTTCCCTTCCCCTACTAGGGCAAAAGAATAAAGAATGGATTCACTAGGAAGTATTCAGGGCAATGGTTTGGGGTTTTGGTGGTTATTGTGTGAGAGAGAGGGCTTATTTCAGGATAATAATTCCCTATTTAACAATGTTTGCCTCCTCTTGCCCTCTAGCCCTTCTAGTCCGGCAGTCTATTTTTTTTTTCATTCACCACAACAACTTCAGGTTGCGAGTGTGCATCTAGGCACCCAAGGTGTCAGTTGATGTGAGCTGCTTTGAAGGTCCCTTCTTGGGTATAGGGCATTGTTGTAGTGAGTCGTAGAATTTCTGCAAGCTTGAGTGATACGCCTAAAGCACCGCAATAGGTAGCGAACCTCTATGCAGCCATTTTGTGACAAAAAATTCAAAAATTGGTGCACTATGCGTTGTTGTGGCACAACGTGTGGCCTTTTTGGCAGCCTAGAGGAAGAGGCTACTAGAACGGTACTAGAAAATGCATCTAGCGGCCTGCTTTGGACTCCCCAATCCAAAAGCACCTAATCATTATCGATGAATTCATGCATAAAATCCACAACTGTGTAGTGCATGAAAGTTTTGCCACAAGCAATGATGAATGACATGTTTAAAGGAAAGTAGGGCTTGTGCTTTCCACGAGGTAGTCCATTCTTCCTTGGTTAGCAATTAGCAAACCGCATCTACTTGGGGCAGACCGCATCTACAAACTACACACCGCCATGCCCATGTGCAAGGGTAAAAGATGTTTGCAGACCGTTTCGGGGGAAGCGGGCCTTTGGCCCCATTCCCAAATATTGGCACTTTGCGTCTACAACATGCCGACACTGTCTACAATTAGCAGACCGCGTCTACTTGAGGCAGACAGTGTCTGCAGTGTCTACAGACTACAAACTAGTGTCTACAGACTACAAACTGCAATACCTCCGGGTAAACGGGTAAACAGGAGGGTTCACAACATTGCAGGGACCCCCTCCCCCATCTGAGACCCAAAGAATCCATTTTTGAATGAATCAAGCCTGTCTTGAAAAGATATGTTGGATAGGATCCAACGGTGTTGTACCAGTTGTTATACAGGCTCTTGGGGTGGTCGCTGAATAGCGTCACGACGCGGCACCTGTTGGTTACCTCCGGGGGAGGGGGGGGGGGGGTAGCCGTCACCGGGGTAGTGGTGCTCAGGCTGATCCACATCAAGGCGATGGCGATGAGCCATGTCCGTGTGCCCCTTGGTCCGTATATGGGGTGGTTCCGCTGTTTGTGGGGTTCTTGTCTGCGGGGGAGAAGGGGTGTCAGTGTGCGCGCCTCCGACGCACCATGCGTGTAGTTGGGGCGAGGTAGTGCCACCCCTCCAATGGCAAGGTGGGCTCCATGAGGAGCAAGGTCACAACCATAGCTATGAGTGGGAAAAGGAGGAGCTTGAGGCTCTTTTCTTTCCCCTGCAATGGGAGCTTTTTGTCTGTCCTCCTTTTCCTCGTCCTTTGACGAATGCACCGGGCTGTTTGGTTTGATTGTCTGTTTTGTCGGCTGTCCGTTGGTCGGTTTTTTCTTTTTGTTTGGTGGGGATGTCTTACCTGGTGTTGTTTGTGGCCCTCAATGTCACTTGTGTGCGCTAGTAAGAGGCACTCACCCATCTCCTCAAACAAAGGGGATAAATGCATTGGGGTTAGTGAATGGGGATCCCGCACATCTTGTTCGCCGTCCTGAGACGTTACAACTAACCCTGTTCAACAGGAAAGCTGCTAATTCCAGTACTGCACGGAAGCTGGCAAAAATCTGAAATTTTCCAACCTTTCGCCCTTGCACAACCTCCCCACTGTCTAGTTGGGCTCCGAAACCTGGTTTTTTTTTAATTCCTCGGGAAAAAATGGGGGGGGAGGCAACTGGTAGCGTATTGGTCATAAAAAAATTATAAATTTTATATATATATTACTACACCCCTCTCCCCTTAAATCTAGCTAACAAGCAAGCAACAACAAGCAAGCAACAACAAGCAAGCAACAAGCAACAAGCACTTCTCCTCACCGTTTTGGCCATTGCTCCGCCTCATCGCTCCGGGCTCTACTCTACTCTAGCCATCTTGGAGCCCAGGTGGTGCCCTTGCCAAATCCAAGTTTTGAGCCAAAAACTCACCGGTGGCGGCCCGGGGCGGTGGCGCCAAGTCGGGAGGTGCCCTCCCAAATCTGCGCAGTTTTGGGCCAAAAACAGCCATTTTTCGCCCAAAACAGCCCTAGTAAGGGTTCAAAACAGCCAAACGAAGGCAAACGGCTGCTACACTGCACGTGCGGCTTGACTTTCTCGTGACCAAGGGACCTTTGGTGCCCTCTAACTCCACGATATGTCCGAGAAACGGCCCAAAAAGGCGCCAAAAAGCCCCAAAAACTGCGCAATGTGCACCAGCACCCCGAAACCAAGAACGGGCCGTATCTTGGGCTACGTGGCTCAAAAACGAATTCCGAGGGCACCTAGTCCACCCGCAACCCCCCACTTTTTATGGTTTCGAAGCCTCAGACTCGCCCAACGAGACACGTAGACCCCCGTACCAGTGGTCACTTGGTGCAGCTGGAGGGCCGGCCAGCCCACGCACAGTGGGGGCCAACGGTGGGTCCACCAGGGTCCCCGGGGCGAAAAAAATGATTTTTTCCAAAGTTGTTCCTAGACCACTTGGGATGCTCAAACAAGTGTTTTTAGGCCGTTTTGAGCCCGTGGTGGCGCGTTTTGGGCCATGGAAAATCCCAAAATGCCTTGAAAATGGGCCGTTTTGGGACCAACAATGCGTCAAAAATGGGTCAAAAACGCGTTTTTCCAAAAGTGATCCTGGACCATTTATGATGCTCAAACAAGTGGTTTTGACCCATTTTGAGCCCGTGGCGACGGGTTTTGGCTCATGGAAAATCCCAAAATGCCTTGAAAATGGGCCATTTTGGGACCAAAAACGGGTCAAAAATAGGTCAAAAACGCGTTTTTCCAAAAGTGATCCCGGACCATCTGGGATGCTCAAACAAGTGTTTTGAGCCCATTTTGAGTCTGTTTTGATCGAGTTTAGCCCCTTCCACCACATGTATGCACCACTTTGTGCCCTTCGCACGTACCCTAGAGCCGTATGGTGGAGCCATCTAGAGTTGGGGAGAGGGGTGTAGATTGGAGGATATATATATATATATATATATATATATAATATATATATATATATATATATATATATATATATATATATTCCTTTGGCTACAGGTACGCATTTCATAAAGTCCGGTCTTCCGGTCTGCCCGGTCTTCCCGTTTCGCGCAGTTTATTCTAGCAAAACTTGTACTTTACGCCGGTTTACGCAGTTTATGCAGTTTATGCAGAACGAACAGTTTATGCAGTTTATGCGGTTCGTTTTAGTTTACCAGAAGACCGGTCCAGACCGGTCCAGACCGGTCCTTGAACAAACCGCGTAAAACGATCTAAACGGGCCGGTCCGATCATTTTGAGCAGTTTATGCAGTTTATACAGTTCACATCAAAAACACGTATAAACAGGTCGAACCGGTCGGACCGCCCAGTTTAGCGCGTTTTATGCAGTTTGTCCAAAGACCGGTCCGGACCGGTCCGGTCTGGTCTTTACACGAAGTGAAATGAACGGTTCGGTCCGGTCGGTTCGATCAGTTCGTCTCGTTTTATGCAGTTGGCGCAGAAGAAGTAAAAACCTTGTAATCCTTGTATCCCTTTTTCGTTTGAGTTCGTTTGAGTTGGTACAAGGACCGGTCTAGACCGGTCTTGTGATCTGCCAAACTGGTCTACATGCAAAACTCTAATCCTTCGTCGAATCATCAAAAAACACCATAACCACAAGATCCGCCACATGCAAATACCCCTGACCCAACTTTTCACACAAAAGTCACAATTTGCACAAAAATCCAGACCGGACAAGACCGTTGTGCTAGTAGCCAAAGGAATATATATTTTACACTCGCGTGACACTTCACTCAGCTGGGGGATTGTCGCAGGCTGTTGCACCACATCGTTTTTTCCATGAACACAATTTTTCAACTATCAAGCGTGGTTTTCAGTTGTAGTCTTTGCACCATAGTTCAATTTGGGCCTTTTTTGTTGCCTCGTTGCAACAACCTCATGTAGCAGTGTCAATCTAAATGTTCAAAGTACAAAAATTGACAAAAATTTGCAAACTCTTTTAGCGGCAAATTCACAAGATTTAGCGAATATCGCAACTTGCGAATTCTGCCTCCTCCCTCCTCCCTCCCCAGGCGTACCCTTGTATACTAAAAATGGATACTGGTAACACATGCAGTGCCCAATCCAAGACAACATGGGTGCTTGGCTGGCCAATTTGAATGAGGACATCATTGTATGTGCACATGCACACGTACAGTGCGTTGCCCATTATTGGGGTGAGTTTACCGGAACAAATCTCAAAACCACCAACTCAAAACAACACATGCACGGGCGAAAAGCTTCCGATAAACAAAACAACATGTAATTCCTATCTAAACTGTGTATTTCGTCTTTGAACAGAACCTTTTTGGCAGCCAGTGCCTTTGGTCCAGCAAGAAGGGCCATACTTCATGAGCTCCTTCTTGAAACTCACATGTACTATGTGCCATCATCCGCTTGATATTCCAAAAACCATCTTTGAGTTGCTGCAATGTCACAATGTCCGGGCACTTGACTTGCTCAATTTGATCCAGCTTGCCGAGCAGCATGCGTACAGGACAGCATAGTAGCCAGCAAACAAGCCATGGAGCCAAGCAGAGCACTATAGCTCTTGTATGAGGGACAAAGGGTTGGGTCATCTGCGCCAGCCGCTAAGCAGACGCTGTGCTGCAGCCCCACTGAACCCAAAGCAGTCCATTCCTTGACGAAGACGGCAAGCCAAAGACATAGCCCCGGAAAGTCTTACAAGACTCAGCGTGTGACGTGACTTTCAGGTCCTTGGGACCTGCTGAGCACCGCCCTGTCCCACAAATATCTGCGACGCAACGCAGGCCCATGGTGCTTTGGGGGGCCTGAGGGTATACTCCATTGTGACCGATGTCAATGATGTCCATGCCCATATCCATGGGGGACGGGGGGGGGGTTCGGTGCGGACAGGAGGGTGGGTAGGTGGTGGGGCTGCAACAAGACATTCAAATCTCAGAGCAGGGCAAAGCGTTAGATATCGGCTGAGGTCCCTAAGGAACGGGGGGGGGGGGGTCTTAACAGGGCACCCCTCCTGGGGTCATCCACCTGGTGGGATGAATACCACCCCCCCCCTTGTCTAAGCTACGCAAAGGTACCGAATTAATACGGCCCCAACGCCTACTGTAGCATGCGCACAACACATACAACTACCGGCACACACGCCACCACCAAGAAAGGAGAAGATATGCACAAATACCCCCCAAAAATCAGAGCTCTGTGGGTTCAAGTGGGCAAACAATCACAACAAATGTCTCCATGACTCCATGTAATTGGCAGATTTGTCACCAGAACCATGTCTTATGCGGTTGCACTTCATTTCGTACCAAATTGAACTAGGTACGGAATTAATACGGTCCCTATGCCTGCTGTAGGTTAGACAAGGCTGTAGCTTAGACAGGGGGGGGGGGTATGTATCTGAGGACCGGTATCTTGTGCCCCCCCCCCTTTTTTTGGTCTGTTCCACCCTTTCAGCATTAGAAAACCCCACCCACTAACCAACTACCCAGCCTGCTGTGCACCTGCTTTAAACTCTGGGGTGCGAATCCTGGGCTGTAGCACAGTTGGTTGGTTGGGTCCCTGGTTGGTCAGATGCGATTGCGTGCCTTGCGTGCGCCAAGCCCCCAACCACCACCACCAACCTCGAAATGTCGGCATAGCAGCAACTACAGATCAGACAAGCTCAACAATCCCCACGAAAAGAATGAATTTTGATGCACAGTTGGACTACTACACACCCACAGGGCTCAGTAGGCGGCGAGCCGATCTGGACTTGCCTAACCTGGTCTTGTCCTCTCCAAAGCAGTTCTGGGGTTGTTTGAGGACAGGGTTAGTGAATGCTGTAGTCACCATAGCAACAGTTTTGTGGAAACAGGTGTATTTCAATTGCTCACCACTCCCTCTGAGAAGAAGTGCACCATTCGGACTGTGAGTGCGCCTGCCCTGTTGGGTCTCCCAGACAACTCACCGTGCTACTTCCCCTACGGAACGCTGTGTCATGTTAATGCCTCCTGTGCCAGTGTTGCAGTCCCAGTGAACCATGGCCTTGGTCCACCGGCGCACAAAGATTCCCGACCCAAATTTCGTCTCAGAGCACGCAGCCCCTCGCACGGGCTCTCCAAAGTCCTCGTCCCACTCTTTGGCGCGTGGGTGGAACTGGTGCCCATTCGTGCAGCCCGCCCAAGAGAACCCGAGCAGCGCATAGGGCCCACGGGTAAGTAAGAACTCCACGGTGTAATCAGTGAACTCTGAGGGAGTGGGGGGGCGGCCCCTTGGGATCTTGTACAGCTGCATTTTGTTCCACGTCGCTGGCTTGTGCACACAGAGGTCCATCAAAGTTTCCTGGCATTTTGCAGTGCTCAGTGTCGCCAGTCCCTTCAGGCCCCCCATGTCCATCAGCTGCCAATAGAAGCCTCCCATGGAGAGAAGCGTCTTCCTCAGCTGCAGGTTACTGGCCTGGGACCCAAAAAGCAATGCATATTCAGACCGTGACAAGTCCACCATACTGCACTGCACTGCACCAAATCACACCGCATCATGCCACACTGCACCAACCCTGCACCACAATGCACTGCACTCATCGCACCGCAACACACTGCATTACACACCACACCACAAAACCACACCACACCACACCAAACCACAAAACCACACCACACCACACCACACCACACCACACCACACCACACCACACCACACCACACCACACCACACCACACCACACCACACCACACCACACCACACCACACCACACCACACCACACCACACCACACCACACCACACCACACCACACCACACCACACCGGCAGGGACCACACCACACCACACCAGCAGGGCAGCAGTGCCCGGAAGGAGTTCCACTGCCTCACTGCCTGTGTGTACAGGCAGTGAGGCAGTGTACAGAAGGAGTTCTACTGCCCACTGGTCCCCAGCAGCGAGGCAGTGTACTGAAGGACGTCCACTGCCCACTGCTCCCAGGCAGTGCGGTAGTGCACAGCAAGAGTCCCACTGGCCGCTGCCCCCAAGCAGGATCCACTGCCCACAACCCACTGCACTGGGGTAGTCAACGGAAGGATCCCCACCGCCCACTGCCCGTCGCAGCGTGGCAGTGTACACAAGGTTCTCAGCCGCCCATGAGCTGGCCTCAAAACCGCCTGACCAGGGCCCGGAGGTGCATAGACGGCGGGAACACCAGTAGCACCATCAGGCAGAGGGGCAGGGGTCACAGGGCAGCCCTGGACAGCAACCGCCTGGCGCTAGAGGGACAGCCCTCTGCCACAGGTGCACAACACACTACAAAGAGCGCGCATTTAGACACACAGCCCTCCCGGCTTGCATTTTCCCGCGTGCAAGACCATCCCGACCATTGCCTTTCGGTTACGGCGCCTTCGGCACACCACACCACACCACACCACACCACACCACACCACACCACACCACACCACACCACACCACACCACACCACACCACACCACACCACACCACACCACACCACACCACACCACACCACACCACACCACACCACACCACACCACACCACACCACATCCGTTGCTATCAGTTGCTTTAGGCACTATTTCGGCGGCACTACACGATGGAATATTGGCCCGTTTGTGCAAGCGGGTCCCGGACTAGCCACCGGTCAATTGTGGTGGTCAGCCACCAATACGCCGTAGGCCAATGCCGGCCTAGGCACATGTCTGGTCACAATGGACTCCTCGAAGCATGTTGGTTGGCGTGCCTCCAAGCATGCCTACCCATATGCCTTGCTCACTCAACATGGAGTTTGGGGCAGGATTTGCCTTTACAAATGGGCCGGCCACAGAGCCTAGCATATCCGGTAAGGCACTGAGCCCCAAAGTCGTGCCCAAGTTGCCCATGCAAATGGGCCACCATGTGGGCTAGGATTTGCTTAAACAAAAAGGCCAAAAGGCCAGTCATGTGGGTAGCCATTTCCATATGCCACATGGAAATATGCTATTGTTGCTTTGCCTCTAATACTGGGTTGTATATTCAGAGCAAATTTCAAAGCTTGCGTGCGAATATGCGAGGAGCATGATCAGCAAGGGGTGCATGCTTGGGGGAATGCCAATGGATGGATGGGACCATTTTGACTAGGCATTTGCCAAGGCCGGTGTTGACCGAGCATAATACCTACAGTGTATTGGTGGCTGGCCACCACAAATTGACCGGTGTCTGGGCTGGGACCCACCCTCACTAATACGATGGTGTCTGGGCCAAGATTTTGTGTGCACAAACAGGTGGTTGTTCAGCCAGCCACAGAGCTTAGCATATTGCCGGCGATCCGGCCCTGTGGTTTGGCCCAAAGTCTTGCACAAGTTGCCTGTGCAAATGGGCCTGCATCTAGGCCAGGTTTGCCAATACAAACGGGCCACCAGACCCTGCACATGCACAGCCATTTCCATATGCCACATGGAAATATGCTATTGTTGCCTTGCCTCTAATATTAGGTTGATACATTTGGCAAATTTCCAAGCTTGCGTGCAAATTTTGCTAGCAGCATTGTTAGCACAAGTGGCCGCCTTCCTTAGCTCAATAGCTCAATAATCCAAGGTGAATAGCCAATAATCCAAGGTGAATAGCCTCCTCCAATGCATGCCATGCTAATGTGTCTAGGTGCATGTGATGTTGACATGGGTCAAGTGCCAACAACAAATGGCCCACGAACACTGGCCATAACAAAAGGGCAAGAAGTCAGACGTGGTCTCGCGGAAGGAGGATAAAGCCCCCCCCCCAAAAAAAAACAGCAAAGCAAAGAACAAGATAATTGCCCCTGCACACGAGAAAAATGCCAAACCCCACGACGTGCCGCCATGGGCACCCCTACAGTGACTAGACAAAAACTATGCAAAGGCTATACATGGTGTCCACCAAGGTGCAGTGTGGTGTGGTGTTGGTGTTGGACCAAAGGCCGTTTTGGTGTGCAAACCACTTGACCCAGCACCTTTGTATACACCTGATACATCTGCCACGGTGCAAGCCCAGATTGCTGCACACACCATCCTCAGGGGGCTACCGCTTCCTTGCCTGCCACCGGCGCTTGGCGTGCTTTGCGGCCTGTGCCCTTTGCCTCTGGGTCCACCCTGCCTCGCTGTAGTGGCACAGCCTCTATGGTGATGCCAGACTGCCTGTGGCCTGGTGAAGAGGGGGCGTCTGTTGACCCCAACGGCTGTGCCCACTCCGACTGGAACCAACGAGGAGCATCGGCTGTTTATTTTGGTGGGTAGGATGGATTTATGTCCCATCAAGCATTCCAACGGGGTGACTGCAAGGCACACACCACACTGCACCACACCGCACCGCACCACACCACACCACACCACACCACACCACACCACACCACACCACACCACACCACACCACACCACACCACACCACACCACACCACACCAAACTCGAGCCCACGGCCTTCTATGCCGTGGCGACAGCCGTCTACGAGCGGGCCCTGGGGGGCCCCTGCCTCGTGGGGGGCATGCGGGGGATATCCCTCCAGGAGGTAGTCCGCACGGTGCACATGAAGCTGGACCTGGCCAGACTTCAGCACCGGATAGTAGACGTCCTGATCACGGATCTAGCGAAGTTCTTCGACGTGATCGCCCAGGACATTCACCCTATAGTGGGGGCCCGGGTGGGCCTGGGGGAGGCAAACCACCTCGCCACCCATACCGAGGGGTTCTCCTACACCCTGCCCTTGGGCCCCTGGCAGTCCCACACCCTGACGCAGCTCCTGGGTACGCCCCAGGGTACAATCCAGGGGTCCATGCGGGGGCGACGGCGGCGCTCCCATTCTTGCGATTCATGGACATAGCGTACCGGTCCTCAGCGGTGGAGCCCTTCCGCTTCCCGGGACTCATGTGGGTGGACGACACGATCGTCCTCTTGGAGCGAGGCGATTCCCACCCTATACAGGGGGTCCTGCTGGATCAGCGGGTATACTACCAGGGTATCCTGCGGGTGGACGTCCCTGACCGCAAGATCCAGCACGGCTCCACGTCCAACCCGCGGCCCCTACGGTCGCCAACGCCAGCAGCCGTGGCCCGCCACCTAGGCCGCACGTGGGTGACGAGTACCCCGGACCAGCGGCGGGAGGCGCTGGCCGGGGCCCCGGAAATACAGCCCTCCAGGGTCCTCCGGTATATGGGGACAGACATTTACCTCCAGGGGGCGCCAACGGCCCCCCGGAACCTGCCGGAGTTCAGGGCGGCGCTCTGGAAACAGCTCCGCCCCCAGCGGCTCTCCCCGGACGCAGCCATGGTGGTACTCATGGCCAAGCTCCCGAGCAAGCTGCTCCCCCTGGCCAGCGTGTACCGCCCCACGGCCAAAGTACACGCGGCCAACGATGCTCTCATGGTGAGAGCGTATAAGCACGTGACGGGCATCTCCCGCCACGCTCACACCGACGCGCTCTGGGGACCATGGGAGCATGGATGCCAGGGTCTCACTCGGTCGGAGCACTCGTGGCAGACTGCGGTGGTCCGCGAGTGGGTTCGGCAGGGGGCCTGGGCGAAGCAGGAGTTCCGGGACTCCCAGGCCTACTCCCTGCAGACACACCAGGCGCTCAGAGGGGGTTGCCCGGCGGTGCTTACCCTGGGGCAGTACACGCACTACCCCAAATGCCCCCACCTCATAGCCACGCTACAGCGGGTCGTGGACGAGGTGGCCCTGCCCATGTGGATGCCGGGCCATTGCTCAGGGACCACCCCCATCCTGGTTCGGGGCCCCGGTGGGCCACGTGCGGCGGCGGCGGCGGCCCCTGCCCCCCAGGTGGAGGTGTACCTAACTCCGTATGGCGCCGTCGTGCAGGTTGTCGTCCCCCCGACGGTGTACGAAACGGTGCAGGCCTTGGGCTACCATCACCTCGGAGACCTCTACGCCGGGGATCACCAGGCGCCGCCGGAGCGTGCCCTCAAGAGGCGAGCGCCAGCCCGCAAGGGTATCCCGGGGCTACGTGCGTGGCTGGCCCGCCACGCTGCGGTACTAGTCCCCCTCCTGAGGGAGCCCACACCGCGGTGGCAAGCGGCACCCAAGGACTGGATCCCGAGTGCCGTGCCCACCTACCAGGCAGATGTCGTCATCGGGGGCCGGGCGGCCAAAACCACCCGGATGGTGACGATATACCATAGGGGGCAGCCCCTCCGGGTGACCGCGGCCATGCAGGATGCCATGGAGACCGCGGGCTGGGCGCCCGAACTCCGGGTGTGCCAGCAGCCCCCGGGCACCCTGCCCAGCGACACAAGGCTCCACCGCCTCCTGGTGGCCCTCCTGGGTATCCAGGTGCAGGTGGATGTGCCACTACACGCCCAGCTGTGGGGCGATCACCGACAGGAGTCCCTGGCCCAGCTCCAGCGCACTGGGGTCTGGGCGCCCACCATCGTGTGGATGGCTACCCCCCCCGACTGCCGCCTACTGGCGCTGGGCCAGAACGTCGCAGGCCCCTCTCGTGACGGTCACCGCGACGCTGCCGCCGTTTCCGTGGATAGCCATAGCCCCGGCGGCGGTGGCGCATTTCCAGTACCCGGCGGAGTGTGTGGCGCACAGATGCCCGGGGCACCCACACAAGGGGCCCCTCTATTACTCCCTCGATACGGTGGGGGCAGTGCCAGCAGAGCTTCACTAGGCCCTGCGCACCCACCTCAGGGAGCACCATGGGGACATGGCCCTTCTGGCGCCACACGGCCGGGCGACCAGCCCCCCACAAGTGCTGGCCCCCGAGACTCGCCCGGGCGTCTGGTTCCATGACCTGCCTGCGCTGGCGACCCTCCGCGGCAATGTCGTGGCGGTGGATGCGGGGACCACGCAGGCGGGCATGGCCATGGCCGGGGTCGTCCAGAGCGGGCCCGAGGCGTACCAGGCCCATGTGGCCTCAGGAGTGGGCACCTCCCAGGAAGGGGAGGCGATGGCCCTCCTCTCATATGCCCGCCGGCTGGCGACACAGCCAGGGGTGTACTGGCTGGTGCCGGACTCGGAAGCGGCAGTGGGGGCCCTCCGCACGTACCAGGAAGGAGGGCACTGCGGAGATGGCATCCACCACCTCTACGCCACTGTCCTGGGGGGCAGCGCCTCTCCCCGAGGTCCGCCATCAATGTGGTGACCACACCGTCGCATTGGATCACGGACCTCAACGTCCGTGTGGACGCGGCGACGCGGGAGCCGCCGGAGGTAGACCTCACGTGGCTCCTCAGGCGCCCCTACTCATTTATCCCCCCAGTGCCCTACCGCGAGAAATGTCAGCTCTCCCCGACGGCGCTGAGTGACTGGTTGCAGGATCGGGCCTCCATACCGGCGCGGGCCACCTACAAGGCCCGCTGGGGGGTAAACTTCATGTCGGGGGGGGGCCTCCCCCTAGACTGGTTCGACCACGACCAGCAGCGCCATATCACGGCGCACCGAATGGACAACGTCCCGACGATGACCGTCCTAGCCCACCGTTCCTCCCACCGGGACACGGTGCTGGATGCAACGTGCCTCCTGTGCGGGGCACAGCCCGAGACGGCGCCCCATCTGTGGGCCTGCTCGGCTCAGTCGCATGAATGGGGGCCAGCCCGCCGGCGACTCGCAGCGTGGCTCGACCAGAAGGTGGGGCCACGGGCGGCCCCAGTGCGCCACCAGCTATGGGAACCGGCTGTGCTGGAGCAGTGGGCAGCAGCCCTGCGGACCCCCTCCATGCAGCTAGCCCACCTGGAGTGTACGGGGCCCCACGCGCTGGGCACGGAGTTCCTCCGCCACGTCATAGAGGAGTCCATACGGGTCTGGTACGCCCACGCCAAGGCGCGTGCCACACTGCTGAAGGCCCGCCTGGGCCCGGGCAGCACGATGGCGTGGGCGTTGCAGGAGCTGCGCCTACACCAGCAAGCGGAGCGGGAGGGAGTGCAGCGGGAGCTCCTGGAATAAGCACGGTCGCCAAGGGCGAGCCGACCAGGTCTTCCCGACTCCCCCTCTCTCCACCGAGGCCTACACACATACACACGGCGCGCACACAACACACACAGCCCCGCCCGTTTACCTGTACCCGTGGGTAGACATCCCGGCCATTGCCTTCTGGTAACAGCACCTTCGGCACACCACACCACACCACACCACACCACACCACACCACACAACAGCAAGCTCTACCACTGCTCCACCTTACACAAAGAAATGCACCAAATCACCATGCCACACCACCATGTCATATGACCACCCCACACAACGAATCACACCTCAAAGGCTGCCACTTGCCCACGCATGCTCTCCACACTTGCCCCAGTGTCCTCAACAAAGTGCATGTCCTCCTCCGTGGGGCCTTTCCTCGTCATGATGTCGTCAAGCCATCCTAGGCCAATGGGCTGAGGCTCGCCCGTTATCGGGTTGTTGTGCAGCAACGTGTCACTGGAGATCATATACTCATTCACAAACCAGTCCCGGAAGGTCCGACCCTCCACTGCACCCCCCTGGTGGTCGAACACATACTCCCCACACGGATTGGCCCCACAATCACACTGCTGTATACACTTCCCATGCACGGGATATGGCCGGCCCCCGCCTGGATGATTAGGGGTCTGCCCCTGATCGTGGTAGAATCCGGAGCACTTGGGGTTGGGCGGCGCCCAATCACACGCTGGCACGTGGTATGAGTTGTTGGACTCCGGCCCTTTGTATCCCTTGAACTTAATAAACCATGATGCATACTTGGGGTCGTCCAGCTTCGTCCGCACGGCAGAGAACCAGTTGAGCGCCTTGATGGAGTTCCGATACACCCACACCCGCGGCGCCTCCCCCGGCACTCCTGGGTCTGCCGCCATGACCGCTTCTGCATTCTTGGTCAGCATCTCCTGGGCATTCATGGGGTGTGCATTGGCCCACAGCTCTTTGGCATTGCTCCAGTCGTACACCACAATCCCGAACCTGATGGCATGGTCCACCGCATGCAGTCCAGAAATATTGCAGGTGTACAGGACTGTGGAGCGGTACATATTCCAGGTCGGCTTCCACGATGGCAAGCATGTGGTGTTGCCTGGCAAACACTGTGCAGCTGCCGTCGGGCAGAGAAACGTCAGCAGCAGCAAGATCCACATTGATCTGGGAAAAATGCAGGCTTTGGGGGCCGCGCTGCGCGCGCACCGTGTGCTACTTTTACGGCAGGTTTACCAAGAATGGGTTGACCTTTACCCCCTCCCAAAATGCCCTAAGGAGAGCAAACCCTTGGGTACAAGACCTGGGTAACCATCCCTCTGCGTAGCCCTGTCTGGCGCCTCCCAAGGTGAAAATACAAAAGCTGGCCCCTTGGGAGCAACCGCCACCCTAGTTGGGGTTCTCGCTGGATTGTCGATGTTTTCTACCTTTGTCTTAATAGCCGAGGTAAATCATTCCCCTTCCTGCCTAGCCACTAGTTAATCTATAGCTGCTTGGTCGGGTTAGACGGCTAAATCTCCGCACGTCATAGTAAGTCAAGGGAATATTGGGTATTTGTTGGTGCATGAGAATTGTGTCCAGACGGCGTGGGTTGCCGTGCCTGGGGATGCGCGTGTAGTACTGCCGGGCCTCAAGCTGGTGCGGTGTCGCCAGCAGCAGGTCCAGGAGATCACCGCCGGCTAGTTAGTCTGCCATGGCCTAGTCACGGTGGGGGACCATACATTGTCAGTATAGTCTCCCACCAAGATATCATAGGGTTGCATGGAGTCAATGAACAGGTCAACCTCTAGTTTGTTGTGTGAGGTGAACTTTGAGTACACGTACACAATGGTTTTGCGTGGGATGTGGGGGAACTGCGGCCATATTGCCGCGGCGAGTCCCCACGGGGAGTATATGACCTCCAAAATGAACGGTAGCAATGCGTTGCGGACAAGGAAGGCCACGCGTGGCTCGTTTCCTGTGACCTCCAAAATGAAGGGTACCAATGCATTGCAGACAAGGAAGGCCATGTGTGGCTCGTGGCCTGGTGCCACATAGCATTTATAGTCGTTGTGGAGGGCAATGTTTGCCGCCTCAAGCAAAGCGAAACCAAGGTGGTAATCATGAATGCCGATGAGGTCAATACGGCACTTACGGACGACTTGCGTGATGTTGGCCACCGCTGCAGGCTGAGGTTTCCCTTTGCAGCCTGGATGTTCCATGTGGCCAAATTCCTATCATGGTCCTAGTGGTTAGTCACATGGGACAGTAGGTTTGACGGGAGTTTATGGTAGGTTGTATGCTGCCTTGACAACATGTGCCGTTGCCTAATCATGTTGCCTAAAAGTACATTTGTTGGTTGTCTTTTGTGTCCTTTGATCAGGGCCACATTTGGCCCTCTTGGTATGTTGCGATCTAATGCAAGCCGTTATTTTGTGGCATTCAACCACGCTCGTCGGCTTCAATGCTAGATTCATTGACTGCCACATGAAGTATATGGTGTTGAAAATTTTTTGAAGCAGGCCTGCGGTCATCAGTTTCAACCATCATCGTTTCAAAAGCTGCAGTTGCACATTTTTTTTTTGTGTTTGCCATTGTCTCCGTGTATGTGTGAAGAAGGAAAGGCATGGGAAACAAATGGCGAGCACCACAAAAAAAAGTGTAAAAGCATGCAAAAATTGCAAAAGGTGGCCAACGTGAGATCCACAACCACCACAAAGATGCAAGAGGTACAAAGCATTGGTCCCCACCACGTTTGCACCGATGCCACAAGCTGAAAAATGCGTACGCAAAGGTTTTTTTTTGGATTTTTGATAAGAATTCAAGTCAAATGACCCCCCATGCGTGTGTCAATGGACCCCCCCCCTTCGAAAGAAGAAACATGGCCCCCCGTTGCGAATGGACCCCCCCTCTCGAAAGAAGAAACACGGCCCGGGCCATTGATACGGGGGTGGGGGGAGTCGGTTCGCAGAAGGCCATGCCGTTGAAGACCAAGCCAATTGCACCCGCAATAGCGTGGGTGCTCACAGCAATCTGCACGTCTGCATTTTTCACCCTAGATTGGACCACCACATGACACCACGGCGTGGGAGACACCTCATTCAACACCCCTTTGCAATCATTTCAGTGCCCAAACGCTATGGAAGAAGAACGGCCCTCATTGGAGACGCCTACTTGACACACCGGCATATGCGGGGATGTCCACCCCAACACTGGACAGAGTAAAACATACAGACTAAACAACGGCACCCGATCCCCACATGGACCAAAGATGTTGAGGGGTACACCAAACAACTGGTTGCCAACACACAACGAGACTTAAGTGGATCTAACTAGTGGTCATCCCACACAAACGCAACATTTTAAGACAGCCGCAATAAAATTATGAATCAGTTTGAGACACCTATGGACCGCAAATGCGCATGTTTCCACCTGTGCACCAACACAAAAATGTCGTGTGCCCATCACATGCCATTGCACACTAAAGAAACTAGGCAAAAAAAAGGCAATTCATGTGCGATTTGGTGAGAAAATCTCGAGGGGGGGCCATGTTTCTTCTTTCGAGAGGGGCGTTCCATTAGCAAGGGGGGCCATGTTTCTTCTTTCGAGAGGGGGGGGGGGGCATTGGCATGGGGGGTCCATTGGCATGGGGGGGGGGGGTAAGCAGCAGGCTAGAGTGGGCAGGTGGAGTGGGGCGGGACATCATCATATAGGGGGCGTTTTCGCACAACGCGCGCACAGCGCCAGTTATTACGGTGTTTACCCCGGTAACAGCCCTGAAAACCTGCCACCTCTAGAAGCATGCATGAGCAATTCAAAAGTCCGAAATTCAAACGTGCCGTGTTCTCAGAATTATCCAATGTCCAAAACAATGCAATGTAGACAATAAAATTGTCTTGCGGGTGTTCAAGAACACCTGCAAATATATTAGGGGCTACTCGGGAACATCAACATCGCAAGTATGCTCATCCATGCAACCTCTACACAAGTAAAGGTCACACGTGGAGCATTCCGATGTGTCCCTTTTGCCACAAACTTGGCAAAGGAAAGTATCCTCCTCTTCCTCATCAACCTCAGGGGCCTCTTCCTCTGTCCAAATGGAAGAAGGAATGTGCTCCCATGGGCCATAAGGTTGATACCTTTTCTGCCTTCGCAACATGAACTGTGAAAAGTGCAAAAGTATGCGTGTGTTGGCATGCAAGTCTTGATGGGACCCCAGCCAAATGTCACGCACTACTCTCCAAGACCAAAGGTGGGCAAACAAGTGTTCCACCCGTGCCCTATAATACCCATGCACATCATTATATGTTTTCTGCCGCATGGTCAAAGTCTTTCGACCAATGAAAGGGACATGTGAATGCAATCGCCCCTTGTATGCTCCATCATGCGCACCAACCTCAAACTCCATGAAACAACCCTTGGTCCCTTAGTACCCTGCGGCAATCCTACACCCAAAAAACTGCCTACCGGTGGTGGAGAATGGCCTACTTTTCGCACAGCGCGCGCACAGCGCACGGTACGCCCCCATAGACAAAGAATTGTGTCAAGAGTTAGGGGGGTGAAATCCTTCTGAAACCCGAACAACACGCTAATCACTTCATGTATGTAATGGATACGTAGCGCACATGTGTGCACATGCTGCAAACAATGTATGTCTGCCTTTTCGGCACGTGAAGAGCACAATGCCCCGGGACCACCGCCCGGAGCCGGCTTGGGCACGACTTCTGGAGGGGATGTTATTGGGACATGTGCCGCCCTATTCGTTGTGATGACTCCCGTGAGTGGCAAATATTGAAAAGCTGACTGTGACACAGGGAGAGCGTCACGACCCTGGTTGAAGCTGGACCTAGAAGCTGGTGGACCCTACTTGAATCGTGTTGACTCAGAGTTGCTGGACGACACTAGCAGCAACACTTCATGTTTCGAGTGTTTGGGCAGCAGCGGGTCGGAGACGGGCGCAAATGGTGTCCTTGTGCATCGCTGTTGTACTCGGGTAGAGGGATCCGTAGGAGGCACCCTCCTCCTATACTTTGGTTTGGCTGGGTGGCCTGACTCCTGGGTGGACCTCTCGCGTCGTTTCGTCTCAAAATGGGAGCTTTGGACTGGGCGGCGTACGGCCCGCTTTACAGGTAGCATGCCTTGTAGCCGGGCGGCCTATGTATGGGTGTGGGTGTCCACAATGATGGCGAGGAGAACACCTGTGGTGTCGAGGGCTCCTCCTCCATGTGGCTGGAGGAAGCGGTAGGGGAGGGGCAAACGGTAAGCGGGTTTGTTCACGGTTGACTATTTCCCACCTCACCCTCAACGCAAAGTCCCCACGAAGCCATGCGTGTTGCTATGTCCGTCCAAGTGGGCCATGCCAAGCCAAATATGGAGCCAAGTTCGGGCCAACTCTGTGTGAAATGCCAGTCTGGGCAGCCCCTCCTTGATAGACGGGCTAGACTCCTGGGCTTCTCTTTTCTGACTGGCTTCTGCCGCCTTTTGCTGAATGGCTGCGAGCGAAAAGCAACGCACCCGGCCCCCCCAGAGCTCAACCATCTGAGAGTGTAGGCAGGCCTCAACCCTAAACCCGGCCCCAACCTTTTTACAGCCCAATGCCACTTGTGCATGGGCTACATGTGTGGTACGTGCAGCAGGTGTAAGACGTGGTGTGCCACAGCTGCTCCACCTCAAGAGAAAATCGTAATTGGAACTGTCCATTGTACTCAAAAAGTGATCGAAGCAAACAGCCCCTTGTGCCGTTTGGACACTGCACTGTTTGCGCAAGATGTGGCAGGGATGGCACTTCGCCAAGAACAAAAGTGGACACTTGCTGACCATCTTGAAAGACACTGTTCTCTGCTTCCCTTTGTTTTTTGGCACATTCTTCAATACCGCCCTTAAATACCGCCGCAGCTTCCTCTGCTTGAATCCACCCACTGTCAGCCACCGGTTTGGTCCATGTCCAATTCCCTCAAGTCACCATTGTTTACAGGCAATGGTTGGAACCTGGTCAACCAACGATGAGCCCTCTGCCGCCACTGAAATGAGAACTCAGGCAGAACATGGATGCAACGATTCCTGCGCCTACTTCTGCCCTTCGTCGCCCTTCGTGCCCTTGGCAGTTCCCAACTCTGAATCAGAAACACATGGAATTCCAGTGATTTGCATCCAGCCCGAAACACTGATGCCCCCCCCCCCCCCCCGCAGTATGCCCTCTCCGAGTGCGGTACGAATGTGTGCGTTAGCTGTGAAATATACTACGTGGGGAGACATGCCATGAAAGCCCTGTTTGGAACTCAGATTTTGGTAAGGCTGGTTCAGGGCCTGCGAAAACGTCGTAGGTATGGTAGAGTCAGACACATGCAACTGACGTGCTGGGGACATAGAGAGGTGTGGGAGACACAGATAATGCTGCAATAACAGGAACGAGGACAACGACGGTTAGTGCCAATGGATGAAGGATCCCCCCCCCCTGTAGTGCCCGCAGTAGTCCGGATGCCTGCTTGTCATAGCAGAAGGTTCAAAGGCGAGAGGCCAATAGGCGCCGCCACAGGCTAACAGAGCCAACCACCAAGTCCTTGTGCCAACCCCCCCCCCCCCCTGTTGTGCAAGTGTGTCCAGAGCAACGGTATTGCAGTGGCTGTCACGGCAGAATGAGGCGGAGTGGACACCTTAGCCTGTGGCTGTGGAGCTGCAAACCTTCAGGCAGTGAATTGAGGTTTTCGTTGTTTTTTTTTGGGGGGGGGGGGGTTGGGCTGCCTTCCAGATGTTCTTGCATTTCAACGGTAACTCTGGTGCGTCAACAGGGACTTTCGCTAATTGTCGAACCACGTCAGCCACGGCTGCGGCAACAGCCACAGCATAGAGCACAAAAGCAGACACACCGACACAGAAACACACTTGCACGCACGCACGCACGACGCAACCCCTTCACCCTGTTTCTCCCTGGACCTCCCTGGTTCGGGTCAGAGCATTGGTGTGTTGTGTCAACCAGTTCTCATACTCCGGTCGGTCGAACTGGGGTGGCCCTTTGTGCAAAAGGGGGGGGGGGGGCACGTGTGCGTCCTCTGTCGCTCAACTCGCGCATTGGATGCCCCGCAGTCGCGAACGGGGGCGGACAGGGAAAGGGGAGCCTCTGCAGTCGCCCGTGCAGGGCACGCGCAGGGCATAGACACTGCCTGTGGCCGACGCCGTCGCAGCGGGGGCTCAAGCACTTGGACGCGCATGGGAGCTCGACCGGTTGACGGGGGAGGTGCAGCTGGCGGGGCTGAGGAGGGACTTGGCCACTGGTTCGCTCCTCCTTGCCCAAAGCCCAGGGCTGAGAGGGGGGAGGGGGAGGAGCAGTCGCGTGTATGGGTGGAGCCGCGGGAAGACTTCCCTTGTTCAACCACCTTCATCCCACCAGAGCTGCACGTGCCCCCACGTCAAGGCACATGACGTCACCACCGGGCAAGGTATGACCGTCGCCACCACCGAGTCACGATCCTTCAGTAGACCCACAACGGGCTCAGCATCCCCGTAGTATGACGCGCATGCCGAGCTTGGGCAAGACCGCGCTTGTATGCGTGGGAGGAGAGGGGGGGGGCGGTGATCCTTAAAGGCCTGGTGGGACTGCCCTGTAGTACGACCGGTGTCCAGTGCCACGTCTGTGTGACCTGCGTGTCGATTGAGGTCATTTGCGGGGGAGGCCGGCAGAGTTCCTGTTGAGGTTGTGGGGATGGGGGTGGGGGTTCTCGGTTGTCAAACGGAGCTCTGGAGTCAAGGGGGGGGGGGGGCAAAGCCCTGCTCTCCTGGCAGTTGGCGGCGCCAATCGGCTTTTCGCCACGCCCGAAGATCTCCCAAGGCGCTGTGCTGGCCCACCGTTTCTGTTTCCATTCTGTTTCCATCGGCAGCGAGTCCTGGTCCCCATTAAAAATGCGCACGGCGCGGAGGGCGGGGAACAGGGGGGGGGGGGTGAATCACTTTGGGGCTCCATCAGCATTCTTGCGTCCCTTACCCTACCTTCGCCAGGGCATTGGTATCCGGTCTGGTTTGAATGTGCCACGAAGACTCCTCTCCTTCATCTCCCCGCCGAATGTATAATACAACAGGCAGCACCCCCGAGCGCCGACTCAGGGCATCGGGGTCGGAGGTGGCTGCAATTTTGCGAGTAACAGTGGAACGTTTGTCCCACTGCTCACTGCTCGTGGGGAAGGGGCGCGGGGCGAGAGGCCTTCTTGGAAGAACCGAGGTGAACATCCTCGTGATACGCGAGGGAACGTAGGCGATGGAGAGAGGGCGATAGGCGATGGGCGCCGCGGTGCGGTCCGGGGTACAGGGCAGGTGGCGAAGCGGAGATAAGGGTCTCAACGCGCGAAGGTGTTCAGTGAGTGAAAACGGGTGTGGGGACGTCAGGGGAAAAGGGGTGCATCGGCAGCAGCGGGGGACACGGAAGGGACCAAGGCACCCACGGCGTCCGGGGAGGCGAAGGGACACCGGTGCCATCCCCACCGCACTGCCCCAGAGGCTGCGGTCGACACGAGGGCTCACTACAGCGGCCGGTGCCCTACGCACGGGCCAGCGCGGCCCAGACTGACACGGAGGTACGCCTTTGGGCTCCCACTCGGCATCGCCTACCGCACCGCACCGGTGGCTTGGGCGGGGGCAGAAGGGGCACTGTGGGCGCGGGCGTGGGGCCAGGGGGCTGGCCGTACGGGCGGTGCGCTCGCAGGGGACTACTACAAACGGGCGAATACGGCGTCTGAAAGGCCCAAGATTTCCAATGCAGACCTCCGGTCGTTCCACGAGACACTGTTCCTTTTGCATCCCCCCCCCCCACCCAAAAAGGGTGATGGCTGCAAGGCCGAGAAAGAGAGGGGGAGGGGGGGTGCCGGAGGGTCGCCTCAAGGGCCTCACCGTCTCCCGCACAGCGCCACAACAAATTCGAGTTGACAATTACAGCGGAAACGCTAAAGTTTAGCGTTCAGAAGATTTGGCGGGGTAGAGGAACGCAGGAGGAGGGAGTGTGGGGTGTGCCACAACGGCGAGTAAACGGACGCGGGCGACATCCAGCACCAGGAGGTCTTCAACCTCGACCCCACCCCGGCGTGCGCGCGACAGTCGGTACACCTGCGCGCAGTGGTGTCCCACGGAGTCCGTTGGTGTGGGGAACAGGCATATTCAGGAAACGGGGTTGGGGGGTGCATGTGTGCACACTGTGACTTTGTGGAGAACAATCTCCAACGCCCCACTCGCTACTCACACGGCCGTCCGGGACGGCCAGCAGCGTGGGCCCGGGAGCAGAAGGAATTGTGAAGGAGTGGCGATGGACTGTGGAGGTGTCAGTGGGAGGTCATTGAGGATTGTCGAGGATGTTTGGGGGTTATTGAGTATTGTTTGGGGCTGTTGAGAAATCCCGAGTCTTGCACTCAACCATGTACGACGAGGCAGTGTGCCATGTTTGGCTGGTGCAGTGCGCCATCCCATCGACTGGCCAGAGAGCGTTCCTATCATTCCATGCAGGCAATTGATGAAAATTACGGTTTACTTCAGCTTCCTCATCTCCTCCTCGACGAGATAGCTAATGCTGTCAGTGAGATTGTCGTTGCCAGGGCTCAGGTGGCGATCAAAGCTGTCACGCTTCTTTAAAGGCACGTTCGAAAGGCTCCTGAACGAAAGTGGGTGAATTGCCACACACCGCCTCTGACTTTGACCTCAACACAGCAAACACAAATCTACAAAATGAAATGTTCACATGAGGGCCCCGAAAAAACACAACAAGTGCCAGTGTGCAATGGATACATACCATTGGAGGGCCTGGCCTCAGTTTGTGTTGGTGTTTGTGTTGTGTGGTCTTGTGCGGTATTGTGTGGGGTTGTGCTGCACCGCATCGTGTTGTGTTGTGTTGTGTCGTGTTGCTTTGCGTTGTGTTATGTTGTGGTATGCGGTGTGCTGTTATGTTGCATTGTGTCATGTTGTGTGACCCCTATGCCTCCTAGGCATAAGGCCTAAGGCTGAGGGGCCCTTGAATGTGGGTTTACAGGGGGGCGCAGAGGACAACCCTGTGAGTGGCCACACACCAGCTTCTCTGGGGCCACCTGACTGCACATGGACCTCTTTTCAGTGTGTCAGGGTTCGTGGGAATGCCCGACCCATCTGCACCCATCTGGCATTTACACCCAGCTCCATTACTGTGCCCTAAAGAGGCACACAGGCCCAGTTAAGGGTACCTGGCCCGCGCTGGCACTCCCATGGGCACACAGGCTGTGGGAGCCCACTAGCCTTGGAAAACATGCAAAGTGGGTGGATCTAGGGGGAACAAAACCCCCGTTTCCGAATCCCCTTTTTTCAGAGGGGGCCACATGGAGAGCCAGGCACGCCCGGCGGCTCAGCCATGCTGGGGCAGGGTGGGCTCCACTCGGGGAGTTGGAGTCTGGCGGCGACTACAATCCAAAGCAACCACAATGGGCACCATGGGGTTGTCACGCAGCTTCGATGCTGGCCGCATCTCCACCACCACCTCCTCCTCCTCCTCCTCCTGTTGTTTGCTGTTGTGTTGGGTTGTGCCGAAGGCACTGATACCAAAGGGCAAAGGCCGGGATGTCTACCCACGGGTGCAGGTAAACAGGAGGGCTGTGTGTGTCGTGCGCGCGCCGTGTGCGAGTGTGTTTAAAAAGGGGCGGAGAGCAAGAAGAGGGAGACATGGAGGCTCCCCACCACGCTATCGTAGTTAGCCCAGGAGCTCCCATGGAACCCCCTCCCTCTCCGCCTGCTGGTGCAGGCGTAGCTCCTGCAACACCCATGCCATCGAGCTATTCGGGCCCAGCCGGGCCTTCAGCAGTGTGGCGCGCGCCTTGGCGTGGGCGCACCAAATCCGGATGGACTCCTCGATGACGTCGCGCACGAACTCCATCCCCAACGTGTGGGGCCCGGAGCAGTCCATGTGGGCCTACTTCATGGAGGGGGTCTGCAACGCAGCCGCCCACTGCTCCAAAACTACCGGCTCCCACAGCTGGGCGCGCACAAGCGCAGCCCAGCGTCCCACATAACGGTCTAGCCATTCCGCGAGCCTCTCTCGGGCCGGCCGCCACTCAGGGGACTGGGCCGAGCAGACCCAGAGGTGGGGTGCCGTGTCCTGTTGTACTCCACACAGAAGGCACGTCGTGTCTAGCACTGTGGCATGGTGGGACGACCTGTGTGCTAGGACAGTCATCGTTGGGACGTTGTCCATGCGGTGCGCCGGTGTGACGCTGTTGGTCCCTGTCGAACCATTCTAGAGGGAGACCTCCCCCTGGCGCGTAGTTGGCCCCCCCAACGGGCCTCATATCCGACACGTGCCAGAATGGAGGCCTGCTCCTGTAGCCAATCATGCAGCGCTATTGGGGAGAGCTGGCACTGGTCCCGTAGGCCACCGGGAGGAGGAAAGAGAAGGGGCGGCGTAGGAGCCACGGCAGGTCCACCTCAGGCGGATCGTGCGACCTGGACATTGAGGTCCGTGATCCAATGTGACGGCGTAGTCAGCACGTTGATCGCCAAGGCGGGGACCACACGGCTGCCCCCAGGACCGTGGCATACCGATGGTGGATGCCATCCCCACAGTGGCCTCCTTCCTAGTTGGTGCGGAGGGCCCCCATTGCCGGCTCTCAGTCCGGTACAAGCCAGTATACCCCGGACTGTGCCGCCAGCCGTCGGACATAGGACAGGAGGCCCATGACCTCCCCTGCTTGGGAGGTGCCCACCCCGGAGGCGACGTGGGCTTGGTACGCTCCTGGCCCACACTGTGCGACCCCCGCCATGGCCATGCCCTGCCCGCCAGCGTGGCACTAGCATCCACTACAACCATAGTGCCACGGAGGGTTGCTAGCACCGGTAGGTCGTAGAACCAAATCCCAGGCTCGTTCTTGGGGGCCAGTACCTAGGGGGGGGGGGGGTCGGTAGCCAGGCCGTGAGGCGCAAATAACGCTAGGTCTCCGTAGTGCTCCCAGAGATGCGTCTTGAGGGCCGGGTGGACTTCGGCCGGCAGCGTACCCACTGTGTGGAGTGAGTAATACAGGGGGCCCTTTGTATGGGTGGCCGGGGCACCGGTGCGCCATGCACTCGGCAAGGTATTTAAATTTGGCCACCGTTGCCGGCGCCACTGCAATCCATGGCCACGGCGGCACCGAAGTGGTCACCGTGACCAGGGAGGCGGGTGATGTATCCGCCCATCGCCATTAGGCCTACGCCGGTGGCCTTGATAGCCACAGGATGGTGGGCGCATGCACCCCTGTGTCTTGAAGGTGTGCCATGTGTCTTGAAGGTGTGCCAGGGACACATGCTGGTGGTCCGCCCAGAGCCGGGTGTGTAGCGGCGCATTCACTTGCACCTGTGCCCCCATCAGTGCCACCAGGGGGCGATGCTGGGTGCTGGGCATGGTGTCAAGGGGTTGACGGGGAACACGAAGTTCCGGTGCCCAGCGCTCTACCACCATGGTTTCCTTCATAGCAGTGGAGACCCGCAACGCATGTCCTCTGTGGGACCCGCAGGGCATGTCCTCTGTGGGATACGGTCTCCTCCTTGGTGGTCTTGGCAACGCGCCCTCCGACGACCGCTTCTGCCTGGTACTCCGGCACAGCATCCGAGATCCAATCCTCGGCGGGGGCGCCCGCAGAAGGGGCACTTGGACGGCACTGTGGCAGGCGAGCCACACGCGGAAGCCTGGGATCCCTTACGGGCGGGGCCCGCTCCTTTAGGGCCCTCTCCCCGAGGATTTGGTGGTCTGGGGTGTACAGATCCCCTAGATGGTGGTACCCCAAAGCCCGCACCGTCTCATAGACTTTGGGGGTACAACCACCTGCGTGACATCCCCATACTGGGTGGGGTACACTTCCGGCCTGGGGGCGGGGGTCACTTGTGCCCGTGCCCGGGGCAGGCTTGGGCCCCGCACTAGTATCGGGGTGGTTCCCGAGCACTGGCCCGGCATCCACATCGGCAGGGACACCTCGTCCACCACCCGCTGCAGTGCCCGAATGAGGTGGGGGCATCGCACATGGTGGGTGTAGTGCCCCGGGGCAAGCACTGCAGTCCGCAAAGTGTAGGTTTGGGACATGCGGAACGCTTCCTTGGCCCATGCACCCGCCCGGACCCACTCTCGGACTACCGCCACTTGCCAGGAGTGTGAGGAACGGGTGAGGCCCTGGCAGCCGTGCTCCCAGGCCCCCACAGGGCGTCTGTGTGGGCATGGCGGGAGGTGCCCGTCATGTGCTTGTACCCCCTGGCCATAAGGGCGTCATTGGCCGCATGTACTTTGGCCGTAGGGCGATAGATGCTGGCCACGGGGAGCAGCTTGCTCGGGAGTTTCGCCATGAGCACCATCATGGCGGCGTCCTGAGAGAGCCGTTGGGGGCGCAGCTGCTTCCAAATGGCTGCCCGAACCTCGGGCAGTTTACGGGGGGCCGCGGGTGTGCCCTGGAGGTAGATTTGAGGACCTCAGAGAGCGGGATTTCACCAGCACCGACTAGCGCTTCCACGGCCCACATGCCAGGCCACGGCCTCCGGTGTGGGCGAGCGTAGCGGTTGGGGGTCCGCCGTCGACCCGTGCACAATCTTGTAGTCCGGGACATCCACCCGCAGGATCCCCTAGTAGTACGTCTGCTGAGCCAGCAAAACCCCTTGAATGGCCCGGGCCTCTCCACGCTCCAAGATGATGATAGTATCGTCCACCCACATCAGCCCCGGGAAGCGGTTCTGTTCTGTTGTGTTGTGTTGTGTTGTGTTGTGTTGTGTTGTGTTGTGCTGTGCTGTGCTGTGCTGTGTTGTGTTGTGTTGTGTTGTGTTGTGTTGTGTTGTGTTGTGTTGTGTTGTGTCGTGTTGTGCTGTGCTGTGCTATGCTGTGTGAGCGGCATGTGGAGGTTGGTGGACGTGGTGAAAGTCTACACCGCCACTGGCTGTACTCCAGCAGGGTGACTCCTCGTGGGGGGATATGGCCAGCTCGGTGACATAGTCGCTGACAGCTGTCCCAGCCCTGGCCAGGAGCGTTTCCGTACGGCCCCATCACCCACTTGTGCCGTGCCCTGCATCGATGTTGTGTTGTGTTTGTGGTGCAGTGTTTGTGGTGTGCATGTGGGTGGGATGTGTGGGTGTGGGTGTGTGGCGCAGTTCGATGAAACGCTTGAATGATGCTTCTGGTTGTACTTCATTTTGCCGGTGCTGTATTGTTGTGTTCCTCGCTGCCAATGCTGTACAGTGAGCTTCATCCGGCCCTTGCTGTATTGTTGTCTTCAGCCTGCAAATGCTGATGCTTCTGCTTTGCTGCTGCTGCAATTCGTCCCCCCCACCCCAGCCCACCCTGCTTCTATATACCTCAGACAATCAAGATCCACCACAGAAAGAATGGTACAGGGTTTAAATTGTCTAGACACCTCTCTCTCTCTCTCCCTCTCTCCCTCTCTCTCTCACGTGCGGGCAACAGCAAAAACGCAGCTTCACCTGCCAAGAGCCTGCATCGCAGGAGAGCAATAAGCATCACCAAAAGTGGCGTCTTCCCCTTCTTTCGTTTCCAGATTCAGCTCCTGTGGACAGGAGGATGCGGACATGCAGGCGAGCACGCAATGCCGCAAATGCAGAGGGCCTGGATGCAGGGCGTACCTCAAGCAGTTGCTCCACTTGAATGGATTGATGCATCAGCGGATTTTGAGACAACGCGGTCAAATTTTTCGTGTCTCGCTTCTGGGACTGGGGCTGGAAGCTGCCCTGAGGACATTGCAGGTCCGGAGACAGTTTGTAAAGACTCACTGATGGGAACGACGCCTAACGCCGCCGTGCTGGCGCGGGGTTACAATTCATGGGCAAAGATGTTGGTATGCCAGGTCTACGGGGCAGCAGGACCCTTTTGGCAGGCCCCTTGCGTCTGGCCCTTTGTGTCAAACAGCCAAACTGACGGCAAAAATCAGAACGGGGGCCGAGATGCGGGGACCTCTTTGGCGTTGGCGACACGCCACTCAGCAGCAATGCAATGGAAGGCCCCAGACTGGTAACGGATGGGATCGTCCGCTGCGCACTGGCTTCTCACACTGCCGCACGGAAAGAATGGGGACAGCTTTTGGGGTTTGGCCAACCGACCACGGGCACATAGCCGGTCAGCCAACGAGCCCAAGAAGCTAAAATCTGAAACCTGGGTCCCAGACGCTAAACAAGGGGGTCCCAGATGCCAAAAGCCTGAAACATTGGAATCCAGGATGCTTTCGTCGTGAAACGAAAGGGCGTAGGGTGAAGGGGGAAATGGCACCACAAAGTCGGACCTGCAGGACGGAGACTTGCAGGGGTGCAACAACTCCGGGGCATACCTCCCGTTTCACCCCAAGTGCATTTGGATTTGGCCGGGGGCCACGGTCCAGGTTGGTCTCCCCAGCCCCGTCGCCCTCGAGCTCCTGCAAAATGCTCTCTACATCCTGCTCCATGTCGCCGGCATCATCAGGCAACTCCACCGAACCGCGAAGGGTCCCCCTGGAACTGGTGCGCCCCCTGTGTTGTGTGCGAACCAATATGCGCACGTGCGTGCGTGTTTGGAAAGGCGAGAGAGGGGCCAGGGGACCCCTGCTTTGTAGGGCAGGGGAAGGGGGGGGGGGGGGCAGAGCCTCAGCCCTGACACAATTTCACATGGCGGTCAGCCCACAGCACACAGCAGAGGGCGGATGATGGCAGACCAGGCTCCCAGAGGCAGGATGGAGGGCAGGGTTGTGTTAATGAGGTGTGTTGGGGGGGGTGGGGCATATTTAGGAGGGCATCTGCCGATTAAGACATATTTAGGAGGGCACGGGCTGATTAAGGTCCTGGACACTAATGCGAAGGGGAAGGGAGGGGGGTTAGCGGGTTAGAGCCTGCTTGAGGCCTGCTCTAGCCCTCCCCCGCCCCACGGGGCATATTTTGGAGGCAGGCCAGCCTTGGCTTGCATGGTGGGTTGGGGATGACGACACGTGGCCGCATCATGGCTCGCTTGCCTGTCCGCAGCCCTTGCCGCGCCCACCCCCCTACTATTGGTCAGGACCTCCCGGCGCACGCGCTCAGGTGTGCTGCAGGGCTGCCCGCGAATGCACCCGGGGGCTGCTACGGGCCGCTTGGCCGACTAGTCATTGCTGGCGTCAAGGCAGGCTGTCGGCCGCTTGCAGGGGGTGCTGTCCTCCATACGTCTCAGCCCTCGCTGCGGTGTGCGTGTGCGTGCGTGCGTGCGTGCGTGTATGTGTGTGTGTGTGTGTGTATGTGTGTGTGTTTGTGTGTGATGCCCAAGTGGATTCATTTGTTAAGGTCCGATTTGTCAGCTGAACCATGAATTCCAAATTCTGGTGCCCCGGTGGCAGACTGGCCGGCACAGTGATCCACAGCTTCCTGAACTACTCCACACAAGAATACAGCTTCCTTCTGTAAGTTCATGATGGCATTAGGTGGCCTGCGTGACACCTTGGCCTCAGGTTGCACCGCAAATGGAGTAGGAGTTCACCCCGAGCTCTCTTGTGTTTGCAACCGGCACGAACCAGTATCCCTCGCGGAAACACTGCAAAAGCAAACCACACTGATGGCATACGGCATGTCTGTGGCGACGCGCTGTGTGTGCGCGCGCGTGCGCTCTGCACTATGACACTATGAGAGGCCCCACATCAGCAAACGCCGAAAAGGTAGCAAGCATATGAGGCACACGCGGTGTATGTGGCCAGTCCTGACCGACTAATCGTGCACCGAAGCGCGGGCAGGCGGGCTCAGCTGCGCATCAGAAGGCAATAGAGCTCATGCCCCGCCGTGTCTTGTGGACATTGTGACATGGTTGGTGGCTGTGTGTGTCGCGTCATGGCGTGGAGCCTCCGCATCGGGTCTTTCCGCATCGTTGTCGCACGTATTGCATTGTGCTACAGCAACGTTGCACTGCGCTGCGCTGCTGCGGCACCGATTGGTCGTTACAGCGGACACCTTTCAGGAGATTTGCTGCGCACTGGCTGCATCGGAGACCCGCTGGGGCTGCCGGATGCTGGCGATGTGTCTTCGCGCACCTCCGTCGCCGCCTTGGCCGCGAGCACCGCTTGTTGCTCAGCCTCCTCCTGAAGTCAACAAGGAGCATGCAAACGGATCTGCGATGTGACGGGAGACCTCTTGTCCTTTGCCCTTCGACCATCGTCGATTACGCGCCAAATGCGGTCCACGCTACGCCAACCAACTGCAGTCAACGGCCACTGGCTCCCATTCAACTCAGAAAAATGCCTCCCAATAGAGCGTTATGCTGTGCTGTGCTGTGCTGTGTTGCTGTGTTGTGACGCATAATGCTGCGTGACTAGTGATTCGTTACGTTGCCTTGCATCGCGTTGTGTTGTTTCTTACAATTGTGACTGTATGGCTCATAGCCACATAGATAATGCCAGCGACTCTCTGACGCATACACCCCACAGCATGCGAAGTTGTGAAAGCATGATTGATTTGAAAGTTTTCGTCATAAAATGGGTATGTTTGGGTGTTGCAAGTCCGTTTTTTGGGGGACAAGTGAGGTTGCAAAGCATGTGTGCCGAATCTATTGACACAATTTAGTCTTTTTCTGGTTAAATCATTGATTCCCTGTACACATGGTAGCGCTGCCCAGGGCATGCACAACATCATTGTGGGCTGAGGTTCACCTGCTGCTTGGCTTCGCTTTGCACTTCCTTAAGGTAGGCCACAATCACGTAAGACCGCAAGAGGGACGTCGCAGTGGGACGCATGCCCTGTTGCTGGCAGAATATGCGCTGACACAGGGCTCGGAGCTCCGGGCTGTAATACTCCGGAAGAGGGGCCAATTGACAGTTCATGATCCTGCAGATGCGTCACATTCGCGGCGCCACACCACACCACACCACACCACACCACACCACACCACACCACACCACACCACACCACACCACACCACACCACACCACACCACACCACACCACACCACACCACACCACACCACACCACACCACACCACACCACACCACACCACACCACACCACACCACACCACACCACACCACACCTGAGTTCCACTGCCCCCTGCCCCCAGGCATTGTGGCAGTGCGTTGCAGGAGGTCCGCTTTTTCGGCAGCGACCACCTCCTGGGCAGGGCTCACCGTCCACCCAGCTAGCGGGCCCGCGCATTGCAAGAGTTCCACTGCCCACTGCCCCCAGGCAGTGAGGCAGTGCGTTGCAGGAGTTCCACTGCCCACTGCCCCTTCGGCAGTGAGGCAATGTATTGCAGGAGTCCCACTGCCCACTGCCCCTTCGGCAGTGAGGCAGTGTATTGCAGGAGTCCCACTGCCCACTGCCCCCAGGCAGTGAGGCAGTGTATTGCAGGAGTCCCACTGCCCACTGCCCCCAGGCAGTGAGGCGGTGTATTGCAGGAGTTGCACTGCCCACTGCCCCCAGGCAGTGAGGCAGTGCATTGTAGGAGTTGCACTGCCCACTGCCCGAAGGCGGTGTGGCAGTGCACTGCCGCAGTTGCACTGCCCACTGTCCCCAGGCGGTGAGGCAGTGCATTGTAGGAGTTGCACTGCCCACTGCCCCCAAGCAGTGAGGCAATGCATTGCAGGAGTTGCGCTGCCCTCTACCCATTGCCCCCAGGCAGTGTGGCAGTGCACTGCAGGAGTTCCGCTCTTTAGGTAGCGACCGCCTCCTGTCCCCCCAGCTAGTGGGCCCGCGCATTGCAGGAGTTCCACTGCCCACCGCCCCCAGGCAGTGAGGCAGTGCACTGCAGAAATTGCACTACGCACTGCCCCCAGGCAGTGAGGCTCCGCCCAGGCAGTGCAGCAGTGCATTGCAGGAGTTCCATTGCCCACTGCCCCTAAGCAGTGTGGCTGTGCATAGCAGGAGTTGCACTGCCCACTGCCCCCGGGCAGTGAGGCAGTGCATCGAAGGAGTTCCACTGCCCACTGCCCCCCAGGCAGTGAGGCAGTGTATTGACAGGAGTTCCACTGCCCACTGCCACCAGTGAATGAGGCTCCGCCCAGGCAGTGCGGCAGTGCATTGCAGGAGTTCCACTGCCCACTGCCCCTAAGCAGTGTGGCTGTGCATAGCAGGAGTTGCACTGCCCACTGCCCCCGGGCAGTGAGGCTGTGCATCGAAGGAGTTCCACTGCCCACTGCCACCAGGTAGTGAAGCAGTGCATTGCAGGAGTTCCACTGCCCACTGCCCCTAGGCAGTGAGGCAGTGCGTAGCAGGAGTTCCACAGCCCACTGCCTCCATACAGTGTGGCAGTGCAAAGCAGGAGCTCCACTGCCCGTTGCCCACAAGCAGTAAGGCAATGCATTGCAGGAGTTGCACTGCCCACTGCCCCCAGGCAGTGGGGGAGTGTATTGCAGGAGTTGCACCGCCCACAGGCGGTGTGCCACTGCATTGTGGGAGTTGCACTGCCCACTGCCCCTAAGTAGTGTGGCAGTGTGTTGCAGGAGGTCCGCTCATTACGGCAGCGACCGCCTCCTGGGCAAGACTCCCCGTCCCCCCAGCTGGCGGGCCCGCGCATTGCGGGAGCTCCGCTGCCCACCACCCTCAGGCGGCGTGGCAGTGCATAGCAGGAGTTCCACTGCCCACTGACCCCAGGCGGTGTGGCGGTGCATAGCAGGAGCTGCACTGCCCACTGCCCCCAGGCAGCGAAGCATTGCATTGCAAGAGTTCCACTGCCCAGTGCCCCAGGCAGTCTGGCGGTGCATAGCAGAAGCTCCACTGCCCACTGCCCACAGGCACTGAGGCAGTGCATAGCAGGAGTTGCACTGCCCACAGCCTCTAGGCAGTGTGGCAGTGTGTTGCAGGAGTTCCACTGCCCACTGCCCTCTACCAACAAGTGCAGTGCAGCAGGGCACACACAGTGCAGTGCAGTGCACAGCACCAAGCAGTGCGGCACCACACAGAAAGCACTGATGGTGCAGCGCGGCACACACGATGCACCGGGCCTAATAGGCCCTGTGTGACTGTGCACAGGCGTCGGCAGAGCAATACCGGCTTCTCGTATACCTTGCCCCTGGGCCCGTGGCAGTCGAGTACCCTAGCGCAGCTCCTGGGAACCCCCCAAGGTACCATCCACGGGGTCCACTCGGGCGCGACAGCGGCTCTCCCGTTTTTGTGTTTCATGGACATCGCATACTGCGCTTCCACGGTACAGCCCTTTCGCTTGCCGGGGCTCATGTGGGTGGACAACACAATAGTCCTCCTGGAACGGGGCGACAACCGCCCTATCCGGGGTGTCTTACTGGATCAGCGGACGTACTACCAGGGTATCCTGCGGGTGGATGTCCCGGACCGCAAGATCCAGCACGGGTCAACCTCCGACCCCCAACCACTACGCTCGCCCACTCCGGCGGCCGTAGCCCGACACGTGGGCCGCGTGTGGGTAACGGATAGCCCGGAGCAACAGGAGGAGGCGTTGGGCCCCCTGAGATCCAGCCCTCCCGGGTCCTCCACTATATGGGGACCGACATCTACCTCCAGGGTACACCCACGGCCGCCGCTAACCTGCCAGAGGTGCGGGCAGCGGTGCTACGCCCTCATCAGCTCTCCACGGACGCGGCCATGATGGTGCTCATGGCGAAGCTCCTGAGCAAACTACTCCCCCTCCCCAGCGTCTACCACCCCACGGCCCAGGTGCACACAGCAAATGATGCCCTGATGGTAAGGGGGTACAAGCACATGACAGGAATATCCCGCCATGCCCACACCGATGCACCCTGGGGGCCCTGGGAGCATGGCTGCCAGGGCTTGACCCGGTCCTCGCACTCATGGCACGCCGCGGTCGCCCGTGAATGGGTCCGGCAGGGTGCTTGGGCTAAGGAGTACTTTCGAGAGTCCCAGACCTATAACCTCCAAGCCCACCAAGCGCTCAGAGGGGGCTGCCCTGCCGTGCTCACCCCGGGACAATACACCCACCATCCACGGTGCCCTCACCTCATTGGTACGCTGCTGCAAGTGGTGGATGAGGTATCCTTGCCCATGTGGATGCCGGGCCCGTGCTCGGGGACGACCCCCATTTTGGTGCGGGGCCCCGGCGGACCAAGAGCGGGGGCAATGGTGGCCCCCGCCCCCCCGGTGGAGGTGTACCCCACCCAGTACAGTGACGTCACGCAAGTAGTTGTCCCCCCAACCGTCTACGAGTCGGTAAAGGCTCTAGGGTACCACCACCTGGGCGACCTGCACACGATGGACCGCCGGGTCAAAGGGGAATGAACCCTCAAGGAGAGGGCGCCTGCCCGCAAGGGTATTCCCGGCCTCAGGGCGTGGCTTACCCGCCACAGCGCCGTCCTGGCGCCCCTCCTGCGGGCACCCCCACCGCGGTGGCAGGCCGCGCCAAAGGATTGGATCCCGGGCGCAGTACCCGCGTACCCTGCGGAAGCGGTCATCGGGGGCCGGGTGGCCAAGACCACCCGGGTGGAGACCGTGTACCACAGGGGATGTGCAGTCAAGGTGACGACTGCAATGAAGGACACCATGGAGGCCAAAGACTAGACACCGGAGCTCTGGTGTGTGCTGCCAGCCCCCGGATACACCGCCAAGCGATACTCGGCTGCATCGCCTCTTGGTGGCCCTTCTAGGTGTCCAAGTGCAGGTCAACGCGCCCCTGCACGCCCAACTATGGGACGACCACCAGCATGCGTCCCTGGACCAGCTACAGAGCGCGGGGGTATGGGCACCCACCATCGTCTGGCTGTCTGAACAACCGGCGGACGCGTATTGGCAATGGGCCCAGGCATCGCCAACCCCCCTGGTGATAGCCACCGCGGTGCTACCACCGTGGCCGTGGATAGCCATCGCCCTGGCTGCGCAGGCGAAATTCAAATACCCCGCGGATTGTGTGGCACACAAATGCAGGGGCAACCGCGTAAGGGGCCCCTATACTACTCGCTCAGCACGGCGGGTACGGTGCCGGCTGAGCTCTACCCGGCCCTACGAACCCACCTCCGTGAGCACCATGGGGACTTGGCCCTCCTAGCGCCGCACGGCTTGGCCACAAACCCCCCGCAGGTGCTAGCCCCCAACGACAAGCCGGGCATTTGGTTCCATGACCTGCCAGTGCTGGCAACCCTCCGCGGAACCATAGCCGCGGTGGATGCGGCGACCACGCCGGCTGGAATGGCAATGGAGGGGGTCGCCCAGAACGGGCACGGGGCCTACCAGACCCACGTGGCCTCCGGCTCCCAAGAAGGGGAGGCCATGATACTCCTGTCGTTAATCCGAAGGCTGACACAGCAGCCAGGGGTATTCTTGCTGGTGCCGGACTCCGAGGCAACGGTGGGGGCCCTCCGGACGTACTAGGAAGGGGGCCATTGTGGGGATGGCATACCACCTTTATGCCACGGTCGTAGGGGGCTGCCAACTCTCCCCGGCCTCGGCCGTAAACGTGGTCACTACGCCGTCGCACTAGATAACGGACCTTAACGTCCGCTTAATGCGGCGAAGCAGGAGCCGCCGGAAGTCGACCTGACATGGCTCCTCCGCCGTCCCTTCTTCTTTCTCCCCCGGGTGACCTACCGGGCCAGTGCCAGCTCTCCCCAACGGCGTTGAGCGACTGGTTGCAGGATCAGGCCTCCATACCGGCGCGGGTCGGCTATGAGGCCCGATGAGGAGCAAACTACACATCGGGAAGTGGCCTCCCCCTCGACTGGTTCGACGGTGACCAGCAACGCCACATTACGGCGCACCGCATGGACAACATCCCCACAATGACTGTCCTGGCGCACCAGTCCTCCCACCGGAACACGGTGCTAGACACCACATGCCTCCTCTGTGGAGCGCAGCCTGAAACGGCGCCCCACCTTTGGGCCTGCTCGGCCCAGTCCCATGAGTGGGGGCCAGCTCGCCAGGGACTCGCGGAGTGGCTAGATCAAAAGGTGGGGAAACGGGCTGTATCGGTGCGCCACCAGCTGTGGGAGCCGGCTGCAGTGGAGCAATGGGCGGCGGCCTTGCGAACCCCCTCCATGCAGCGAGCCCACATGGAGTGCTCAGGGCCCCACACGCTGGGGACAGAGTTCATACGCAACGTCATCGAGGAGTCCATCACAGTCTGGTACGCCCACGCCAAGACGTGAGCCACGTTGCTAAAAGCCCGCCTAGGCCCGAGCAGCACGATGGCGTGGGTGTTGCAGGACGTGCGCCTTCACTAGCAGGAGGAGAGAGAGGGGGTACAGTGGGAACTTCTGGGATGACAGCAGTCGCCCGGTGGGTGACATCCAGGTTTTCCCGACTCCCCTCTTTCCGCGGATAACCACACACATACACACGGCGCGTGCTAGACACACAGCCCTCCCGTTTACCTGTACCCGTGGGTAGACATCCCGGCCATTGCCTTCTGGTAACAGCGCCTTCGGCACACCACACTACACTACACCACACCACACCACACCACACCACACCACACCACACCACACCATGGCGTGGGTATTGCAGGAGCTACGCCTGCACCAGCAAGCGGAGAGAGAGGGGGTACAGCGGGAGCTCCTGGAATGAAGACAGTCGCTAGGGGGGTGACGACCAGGTTCCCCCGGCTCCCTCTCCTTCCACCCCAAAACCACACACTTACACACAGCGCGCGCACAACACACACAGCCCTCCCGTTTACCTGTACCTGTGGGTAGACATCCCGGCCATTGCCTTCTGGTAACAGCGCCTTCGGCACACCACACCACACAATACCACACCGCACCGCACCACACCACACCACACCACACCACACCACAGCACCACTCGACACTATTGGACACGTTCCATGGCCATTGCGTTCAGCCTGTGCACCCCAAATCCTGTGCCACTGGTATCCCCGGGGCATATATCATCCAAGCATTGTTGAGCACCCCCTTGTATTTTTCTATGCCTTCGGCGATACAAACAATGCAAGTGCTTTTAAAATACTGGAAATTCATGTGGTGGCTATTTGGGTATCAAACCCAATGTTTTTTTGGGAGCCATGGGGCCGGCTCTTTAGGATGTGATGTGTGAGATCCATGAGATCCATTGAGATCCAATGCACATGCAGAATATAATGTGGTTTCCAATCCAGGGGTGCCATGCAAGTTTGACATGTGCCCAGGGGGGGGTACGCATCCTTGGCATCCCCCAGTGCAGAGTCCTCACCAAACGGTCTGAGGTCTGCGATATCATGATTGATTCGCTGGGGCTAGGGGGCCATTATTCCCAACTTGGGGCCTGCTACCACATTGGGCAGCAACCCACGACCACCTCACCCCAACGGTCGTCGGTAGGTGACAGGGGCATAAGGGGAACATGCAAAATAGAGAGACAAGGGCATTTTGTGCAGCCAGGACGCAGTGCAGCCATGAAATGACATTTGCAAATGGTCAACATTGGGTCATATACAAAACTGGTGCCGAAATCAGGTTTCAAAAAATTGGGGGGGGGCTGACCGACGCTCACCAAACAAGTCCCGGCCTGCTGGCCTTTTCAGGCCAACATGACCCAACTGTGGCTCTTAGGCCCCCTTTCCAGATTCTCTGGGTCGATGCTGCACGAATCCCCTGCATGGCTGAAAATGGACAAACCACACGATTTCTGAAGAGTTCAACAATGCTCTAGAAGCCTCCAGAAGCCTCACTCAAAGTCAAAAGGGGAATGCAGCTCACCTGAAATAAAGGTCACTCATGTTGCTGCCCTCGAAGGCCAGCTTTCCGGACATCATCTCATACAGAATGCACCCCAATGCCCAAATATCTGCCTTATTGTTGTAGGGCTTGCCCTGGCACAGCTCAGGGGAGAAATATTGGGGTGTGCCACAAACGGTGTTCGCCAAGGCCATGGTGCTGGTCATCACAGTAGAGATCCCAAAGTCCCCCAACTACAACAATGGACAGGGCCAAAGGGGGAGGGGGGGTGACAAAGGCAACACAGTTTGAGCATACGATTCGGCTGTGCCATGTGGGTTTAAGCGCAACGATTTGATGGGGGGCGTGTCACTCCGAAAAGGGTTCAAAAGGGCACGAAACATGCCCTGATGATTCCCCATGTACCCCTTGTGACCTGATGTGACGCCTTGAATGGCGTCATGGTTCACTAAAAGGACAACAGTATCTCAATCATTCTGGCACTCAGGCAGAATCCACACACCGGCACCCTCACCACCATATGCTGCCTGGAGGTTGCGGAAAAGTGCCATTGGCGACCCGGATACCACCCCAACAGCAGTATATTGTGCGTCCCCAAAAATTCTGATGATTTTGTCCAAACACAAATGGGGCAAGTTAAATGAAAAAATCATTTTTGGGGCGGATAAAGGATGTAGAATGTGGTCTCGCAGGATGTGGTGAGGATTTGGCGGGTTTGGTGGTGGTGGGTAAGTTGGGGCTAAGTGCACAGTGCACATGGGACACACAACGCACTCCCTGGAACAAAATGTTCGATAAATCTGGGGTTTTGTGAAAATTCAGGCCCACCATGGTATTCTGCATTCCCAATTTTGTCGACAAATCCGCATCAGAACCACTCCCCATTCAAAATTTCCGCTAACGCCCGTTCACAAAGGGTGCATTCCCTTCCCCATCAGCTCGGCCCCATTACTCAGTCTTGATTTAGGATCATGGTCCCGAAGCGTTTGTTGTGCTCCCCCAAATGGTGCCGTCTTATTTCTCAAAAACCATTGATTCAGTTTGGACCTGCTTTCGGTCTTGAATTTGGCTTTGCCAAGGTTTTCATATCAGCCTTCAGTGGTTTTGCACACCCCTCTCTCTACCAGTCTTTTCGTGTAGCCGAGCACACAGGGAAGCCGGTTTCCAGTTTATTTCCTCATATCACATCCACCTTTTCCGCACATGCGTGATATGCCTGCTACCATGATATCCCATGGGAGAGCTGTAGAATTGGACAGCTCTGAGCCTTGATTCCTACAGCTATCTTCGGTAGCATCTGGTGTACAGGCTTTGCTGACTTACCTCGGTCTGTACAGTGGGCAGTCCCCAGTCTACAATCTTGATAAAGGCACAAGCAGGGGCAGGGACAGCGGCAGGGACAAGGACAGGGCTCAGGGCCTGCAAGGATAGGGGCAGGGGCAGGAGCAAGTGGGCATATACCTTTGCTGTGCCATTGTGATTCAGGAACACATTGCCCGTCTTGAGGTCCCGGTGCAGCATCTTGCGGTCATGCATGTACTTCAGAGCCATGCAGATCTGAACAAAAAAGCTGAGGACCTCATGTTCACTCAGCCTTTGCCCCATCTGGTAGCGCCCCTGCACCAGGTCCCATAGATCGCCACCGTCGGCGTACTCCATCCTGTAGGCACGATGGCTGCGTGGCGCATGCAAACAATTTGTGACTGACAAGTGATGACAACATGATCACAACATGTTCGACAACAAATACACACAGAGCATTCAGCAGATACGAGCGCATTGTAACAAAGCTTAACCACACAGGGTTCTACTTCTACTGCCCCCCCCCCCCCCATGTCCAACGAACAATTTTGTCCTCAAAAAATATGGTCCGAACGGGAGTGTCCGTTGGACACGGCATTCGTTGGACAGGGGGGGGGGGAGGGTACAGCACAATACCCCCGGTGTTATGCCATTGAGAGACACTCAAGAGCCCAACTGGAAGAAGCAGACACTGCTCAACCAGGGCAGATGCTCACACTGTGGGGAAGGGGGGGTCACTTTGGCCAACATTGAGCAGCCAATTTCATAGCCAGCAGCGACTAACCCCCCCCCTTCTGTACAAGAGCATGCACGTGTTCTTATTTTTTGCATGTTCATATTTGGTACGTTTTCTTATTTGGAAGACCCCCCTGTGCAGTGTTCCCAGCCCTGTCTGTTTTCAGAAATCTGGCAGGATTAAATGCCCATGACCCCTCTTTTGGTTGGATGGTGTTGTGGCTGCCAGTGATGAGGATGAGGCAATTGTGGATGATTACAATTTCAAAAAACTGGGGTACATAAACCCATGTGACGTCCAGCTTCGTGTTCCCTTACACTTTTCCTGGAAATAACAGCAACCACCCAGAAGCCTCCTACAAATAACAGCACCCATCCAAAAGCCTCCACGAAATGACAGCAGCCATCCAGGAACGGGCTGGATGGGCTGTGTGTTCCTATTTGGGACATACGAATAAGGACATGCGTGCGTGTTCTTATTTTGACTGCGTGTTCTTGCGTGGGGGCTGGGGGGAGGTTTACAAGATCACAAGACTGCATCCATAAATACCCCCAAACATCATGTGCACCATGCGTAGCACCGCACACTTGTTTAGCTCAAAAGAAATGCGTTTTGTCCCATAGAATCAGCTTGCCAACCGCCGGTGCTTGTTCTCCCACCGCCAAATCGGGAGTGCAGACGCGCCTTAACTTGATTAACTTGAAGAGACTGAAAAGAAAATCTTTTCCATACATGGTACCCCTGGGCAAGGGCAAACCCGTGGGCAAGGACCACAGCACATACACAATATAGAGAACATTCTCCCACTGGTAGCTCTCGTAGTATCGGATAATGTTGGGGTGGTTGAGGCTGGCCAGAAATCGGATCTCATTGATGGCCTCCTGCTGCTCCCGCTTTGACATGGACGACAGGCTGACCTCCTTCGAAACATACTTTTGACCATCTGTCAGCCCGCGAATAAGCACGGCCTCTCCGAAAGAACCGCGACCTACAACTTTCATTCTGTGAGGGCAGGATGTATGAGGCTGGGCAACAGGAGTGGCCAGGCTTTGGGAACGAGAAAGGGGGTCTAAGACCCAAGGGCCTATGCACCAAAAATGGCCGGGAACTGTTTCCATTTGTAACATTTGATTTCTGACCACAGCACATGGGACCTCGGGGGCTGGCTGAGATACCATGTGGTACGCCTGTGTGCACATGACAACTTCCTTGCTGATGCGCTTGCTGATACAGAAGACTACCAAAACTCAATACCGCCACACCCAACATTTCCCTGCAATTGTGTCTGACAGATGCAAACAAATGAGCACAGAACCACTGCGGTCTTTGCTTGTATGATAGAGAAGGATCCAACAAGAACTTGCCCAGCACATAAGGGCCCCCTGACACTCCCTGTCTGGAAACCACTCCCACAAAGCTATGCCGTGGCAGAACAGGTACTCTGTCGACCCAGGCCTACGCCATGTATGACAATAGGCAATCAGTCCCTGCCACGAACTCCAGAATTTCATTCCATGAGAGCATCATTGGGAAATCAGAACCCCCTGCGGAAAAAGAGGAGAAAGTTATGGATGTTGGGCGGCCGGGGGAGAGGCTTTGAAAATTGCGGCGACTGCAGTGGACTCCTACTCTCTGAAAGTACCTGGCACCACACGCAACGGTGTCCGCTACCTCCGGCGGCAGATGTCACCAAATGACGGTGGGCCCCATCTATGCACCAGGACCTGTACCATGTTTCTGGATGTTTGCTCACAATTGATGGTGGTTTCTCGGGGCTTAGCGTGGCTTGCCACTTTGTGGGGAAAATGTGCAGGTGACGCCCCCCTCCCCCCTATGCAAGGCGGGGGAGTAATTCAGGGGGGGGGGGGGATACGGACACGGGCACATGTTAAGCGCACCAGGCTGTGCACGCTTGCACGTGTGCACACAGGCACACAGGGTCACACTGGCACCTTTCGTATTTGTGGGCCATTTGCGGGCACAGCGGGTGCTTTGCGGCATTGGGATCCGGCTTCGTCTGCGTGATCTGGCGGGTGATGTCCGCCAGAATGTCTGCCATTTGTCAGCGGCCGCAGAGGCTGCAGGACTTGATGCACAAACCACTGGCGAGAGGCAAAGGCACAGTGGGTGTGCACAGTGCAGGCAGAGCTGCAACACGATGCCCCCAAAGGTCGGGTGCGTGCCCCCCAGGCCTGCACAGCTCATCAAACCGGGGGTTCCACTCATTGACTTCTGGGGCCAAGCCGCGGGCTGCAGCACATTGGCACAGGGCGTGGCCCAACCTCTTTGCCCCCCCCCCCCCCGCCAGGAAAGTATTAGAAGGGGGAGATGGGGGGGGGGGCATCTGGGACCCAAACGTTTGTGTACCGAAAATGGCCCGATCAGATTTTCCCTAAATGTAAATTTCGGTTTCTCCGCTGTGGTCACTGTGGTCACTGTGGTCACTGTGGTCACTGTGGTCACTGTGGTCACTGTGGTCACTGTGGTCAGGAGGGGGAGGGGGGGTTCCAGGGGGGTCCCCCTCCTCCCGTGGTGTACACCCCCCCACCCCTCCCTTGAACAACGCTGCCTGCCAATGCTGCGACCTGCAGCCGTGCAGCGCTGTGCTGCCTTGCAACTGCTTTGTCCAGCAGCTGTGCAACAATACGCTGCGTTGCTGCAGCTGTGGGGTGTCGTACTTGGCTTGCATCCTGCCCCCCCCCCCCCCTCTGTGGCACAGCGCATGCATAGCACGCCAACTGGAAGGCCGTCGGCCGTACACAGCCGCACGCACATCTGCACAAAGGGAGGCATGTGCTCCGGCAAGCCACTCGCCTGGGCCTGGTGGGTGCGCCCACGGCCCAACTCCCCGAAAGAGGCCAACACTGGGGTCTGAGGCCTCGGTGGCTCGGGAGGAGAAGCCCAAAGCCCAGAAGCCCTCCCTTGAACAGCAGTAGGCCGTGCACGACAATTCCCTCAAACCCCCAGGAAACATGGCCGAAGTGGCGGTTTCTATTTCTTCGGTTTATGTCTACCAGGGCCACCCGTTTGGGATGGCCCCGCATCGGGGCCACGGTCCACCTGTCGCAAGCACACGTGTTCTGTGCAAGGGCAAAAGCAACCAAAGCAATCAATTAGATAAAATGAAAACTGGCCTTTTTGGCATCTGCCAGGTCAAGGTGCTTATTTCCCTGATGAAGGTGACTGCTGTTCAAGAGGGGGGGGGGGGGGGTCTCCCTCACCGTGTCCCCGCTCCATAGAAATTGATGGCAAACTGCTCCATTCCCTTGCAATGCTCTGCCTGCCTCCCGCTTGTACAACATGTTGTGTTGATTGTTGATTCACCTTTTGCCCAGAGCAGTCACCCATTGAACTTGTTGGCTCGAATCAATCTTGTCGCTCGCGCTACTCTTGCTTTCCTCCGTTGCGCATCTTTCTGCAACCCCCTTGCACACAATATTTATCAGTACATCATCATCAATACAAATTCGACTAACTTCCCACCCAACAACTCAATACCTGGGGCAAAAAGCGCAAAGGTAGGGTTCAGGAGTCGCCGCCGCACAAAATTTTGCACTGTGTGTGCACTGCATGCACAGCATTCTGTCTTGCGTTAGTCCTGTGAAGACTGTAAGGCAGTAATGGACGAAACACAGACCGCAACACCAGCAAAACGAAGACCGAGCAGAAGCATCTTCACTCTCAAGTCAGGTGCTCTGTACAAACAGACTCTGGACCGAGATTGATCGTGACTCCACTTCTGCAAGCTGCTCAATGAGCCCGTGCCCGCCTGCGGGACGCAATATGATACAAAGAAGGAAAGTTTCCTTTTCAACGCAGAAATCTGCAGTAACAAAAACATGGGATGCTGCCAAGTATGTACTCGAAAGGCAGGAGTTGTGCAGGAATTACTGACAAATTACTCATCAAACTTCTTGCACTGACTGAAGTAGCAGGAGCACAGCTCCGCCTACAACTCATGGACATTCCAATGCATCCCTTGTCCGTGCCTTGCACCCATGAGAGCCTGCCGCTGCCCTGAGCAATGACCAAGACCACGAAAAGGCTGATGATGGGCCTGTGGCAGCAGGTAGCAGTTGGTGCCAGCAATATTCTATTTCACAACTTGCAGTGGTGGTGGACACACGCGCGCGCGCTCGTGCGGGCACGGACACAGGTGAGTGACGCTTGAGCCCACGCAGACAAAGATCCTTTTGAAAGATGGCAACTGACAGTGGGCGCACGCGCACACACATACAAAGTTTGGTGAAACGCATGCACGCGCACGCAGGCACACACACACACACACACACAGACGTGTGTGTGTGTGGATGCATGCATGCGCACACGTATATGCAACTGACTCGCCCACAGGTCCCAATCCCTGATACAGAGTTGGGTAATATAGACCACAGAGGCAGATCCTGCATGCGGTCCATACACGGTGGAAACACTGCCTGGGATGAACGAACAAGGGCTCCCTGAGGAGCGCACACAGAACGGTACGCACAGGCACACGCACCAGCCATCAACTACGGGAGGCTTCTCACACCCACTCACAAGACATTTACCCAAATGTCTGATTCAATAAAAACTGGTAAACACCTGTAGTTCTCATCAATATCGGACAAGACACTCAGAAATCAGCCGGGCCTCAAACCAAAAATTGCAAACTCAGATGTCAGACACACAACCGCATTGTGGTGTGCTGCTGCCGTGCTGCAGCATACATTTTGGTGCAACGCCAGAATCATATAGTATCCCTAACTTAGGCCTTCCCCTCACAAACAGAGGGCGCACTATCTTCTTTTGATGATACTACAGAGGAAACTGCCCAGCCGTCACAGTGTCAGCATGTGCGAAAATTGAGAACAAGATATGCAGAGACAGGTGGTCCAGGAGACAACCGGGTTGGAGGCACAGCTGGCTTGATGGCAGAGGCAGCGTACGGCGTACACCTCCGCCTGTAGAGCTGTGTTTAGGGCTGGGTTGAGAAGTCCGATCCATTTATGTGGGTCGGGAGGAGGTGTTGTGGGTGTCTTTTTCGAGAGGGTTCAGTGCTTTGGGGTGGGTGGGTGCCGTCCCTGGCAAAAACGACAAAGTGGAATGTGATGGCGGGTCGGAGGCACAGCTGGCTTGATGGCAGAGGCAGCGTACGGCGTACACCTCGCCTGTACAGCTGTGTGTAGGGCCCCAGACCCCGAGAAAATGGTGGCACCAGGGCGGCTGGGCGGAGGAGGTGCGATCCATTTCTGTCTGTGGGTCGGGAGGAGGTGTTGTGGGTGTCTCTTTAGAGAGGGTTCAGGGCTTTGGGGTGGGTGGGTGCGGTCCCTGGCAAACGGTCCACACCTCCAACCCACGACGCGTGCACTGCGCAGGTGGAACACCCCTACCAGGCAACCGAGCGCAACCCGACAGTCGACCAACCGCTAAAACACGCCAACCGCCATCGGTGGGCCCAGCGGCTTGCACCAGAAACGAAAGAACAAAAGTATTGGTTCCAACAGATCCGCCTGCCTTGGGGCCGTGGTGTGGGGCCTCGCGGCATTGGAGTCGGGCAGGGCGTCAAGCCAAAGCAAGGAGTGCCCCGCCGTGACCATGCGACCGTCGCGACCAACGGCCGCGGCCAACGTCCTGCGGGGACGGGGATCGGCCCGGACCGCGCCGCACCGGAGCGGCTACTTCATGGCATCACTGGCCTCCTTGGCCGGCATGTAAACGCCCGCCTCCAGACCCATGGGCATCTCGCTGGAGGCCTGGGCCGCGTACCGCATGTCCATCTCCCGCATGTGCTGCGCGTTGGCGCAGGGGTTGCAGCAGACGGCGGTCAGGCAGTCCTGCAGGGGCTCCTCGGCCAGGCCGTACTTGTGCCGCAGGGCCTGCCGCGTGTAGTACGTGTTGCTGAGCACGTTCTGGCTCGACAGGTTCATGCAGACGTCCGCCAGGTGGCCGTCCCGGTCGTGCACCTGAATGTCCAGCGGAGGGGGGACCGACACGCCGTTGTTACAGCGGGAAAAACAAGGCCCTGGGGCATCCGGAACCGCCGCGCCGGTTGCAGCGTAACCGACGCGATTTGGAGGGTGGCTGACGCCTGTTGGAGGATCAGTGCCCATTGGAGCGTACTCGACGTCAGTTGGGGGCTAACCGATGCCCGGTTGAGGGTGAGTGGGGCCGGTTGGAGGGGTACTGCCGCCGATTGCAGAGTAATAGTAGTAGAATAGTAGTAGTAGTAGAGTAGTAGAGGGTAGCTGCCCCGGTTGGCAGGCATAGAGACGAATACATGGCCAACCGGTTGCCCCGCTCACCGGCACCGGCTACCATGTCCACTGCTGCGCACTTGCGCAGTGACCCCCGCTTGGAGGCCGACTGACGCCGGCAAACGGCAGAAATTGGAGGCTAATGGGAGCGGTCTGGAGAACGGTCCTCAGCAAAATACAACCAAACACGAAGCCGTACCCTGGACAGCACTGCAGACGAGGGGAACCCCCATCCAGATGCCCAAGACCCCAAGAAGAAGCGGTTGTGGACACTTTGGATGGGTCGAGAGCCAACTGCACTTGCCCGCAGCCTTGGGCTCGTCCCGGGGATGCAGGTTCGGGGGACCGCATGACTGCCTGGACTCTCATCCGCAACCCAGAACCACCGGTAATTGCCAGCGGAGCCCTTACCGGCTCCGTCAGGTGCTTGGCTGCGCAGGTGCCTCTGTGAAAAATGTGGCACATCTGGCACCAGATAATTCGCACTTTACCCCCTTTACCCCCCCTGGAGCGCGTGGAACAACTTTCCCCTGAATGATTCCCCAAGGGAGTGGCCGCCACAAGCCACTCTCACATACACAACCGCACCCCTGCCCCCACATGAATGACCCCAACCAGCAAAAGCAGGGCATGGGGTACACCACAAGGTCACCGACCAGCGTTCATGAAACACCCCCCAAAGGCTCTACCCCCTGGGGTGGTGTCTCCCGAGTGGGGCCCAGGCTTTGTTTATAAGAGGGGAGGGGGGGGGGGGTCTTTGGGCTCTGAGACCCACCCCCTAAAAAAGAATCTTGACCCAAAATTCGGCTGAGGGAAAATCAAGTTTGAATAGGCGGCCCTTTCTGGGACCCCCCCAGACCCCCCCCGCCCCCGTCGTATAATTGAACAAAGGCTGGTGGGGCTCCAAAGCCGCACGCAGGCGAGGGATGACCCGTGACCAGCGGTCTGGCGTGGCGTGGGCCGTCGGTGGGTCATGGTGTTTGGCCAGTGGCTGGAGGATGCCGACCTCCTCGTGCCCCCCCTCCTGCCCCCCTCCTTCCGCGCCCATCCCCCTATGTGTGACAGTCCGTCTGGTTGCTGTTTCTTTACGCGGCCCTGGACAGTCTTCCCTTCGGGTGCTGCGTCGGGCCGCTGCGTTCCGACGGCCGCTGCGGCCTGTGTTCCTGCTGGTGTCGTTTCCGCGCCAGCGGAGCCCAGTGGTTGGCGCACTGGGGGTTGTGCTGGTTGTTGCGGGGGTCGTTTTGCGGTCTTTGCTGCCCACCCCCCTTTGCAGGTCGCCCACCGCATGCCTCGCCGCGTTTCCGTGTGCGCGAGGCCCTATTGCTCTAACCCCCTCCGCGTGTCATCCAGGTCGTCCGCCACCCTCATCCCTGCGCTGCCATGTGCGCGAGCCCCATGTGCTCCATCTCTGCGCGTGGTGCGCGTGGTGCCCCCCCCCCTGTAGCACCCACGCCCTGGACACGTACCTCGGCCTGGTTGAGGGCGCTCTGGAACACGGGGCAGCAGCAGCTCGGCAGGCACGACGGCACGTCACAGTGGAACAGCCCAGTGGACCACCCGCCCTGCGCGGCCCGCGCCACCGCCCCCCGCCGCCGCTGCAGCCGGTGGCGCTGCCACAAGAAGTACCCCACGCCCACGGCGAGGGCCACGACGCAGCCGGCGACGTACGGGATCCACAGCAGCGCCATGAAGTCCACGCCCCCAAGACGGGTCTCGACCTCCTCCCTCCAGAGCGTCGCGTACTTGGCGCCCACCGCCAGTTGCATCGCCGGGGTCGCGGCGCACGCGGCGCTCAACTCCGGCATGTGGCTGACCATGCATTGCACGAGGAGGCTCGAGAACGGGGTCGGCGGACCACGGGGAGGCATGGGCCGCGGGGGCATGGGCCGGCCTGGGCGGCCCTCGGGCCTGTCCCACTCATCCCAATGCTGCGGCGCGAGGACGTGGACGGGGCACACCGGGACCACCGCGGAGGGCGGTCGTGGGGAGGAGGGACCTTCCACAGCCGGACAGACCCTCACTGCCCTTCATGACCCATCAAGGCCCGCAACGAGCCCGAAAACCAGCGGTACAGGGGGGGGATCGGATTTTGTACGGGGATTATTTCGCCGGGGAAAATTTTCGGGGGGGGGGGGCTAAATTTCGCCACCCTTGCAAATGTCCAAAATGTCCTGCACTACACTGCCGACGCCCCTGAATTTCGCCAGTGGACAGATTCGCCACCTTCCGTAAAAGCGAAATTCCCCCACAAAATTATCCCCCCCAAAATTCCCACACCCCCTCGTAATGCAACACACCTCAACAACTCTCAACGACCACCAGTCGCTTGCTGGTCGCCGCAGAAGCGTGGCCTGCTCCGGTCGGTCGCGCATTCCCTGCGCATATCCTGCGGTGCATTGCCGGTCTATCTCATGTGGTGCATCGCTATACGATGCATTGCCCGCGTGTATTACGTGCCAGTGCTGGTGCATAGTATGCGGTGCATGGCCTGTGCACATTCCCCGGGGCAATGGCTGTCCCGGTTGTAGGCCGCACCGGGCCCCAGCACTGCACGGGGGGGCAACTACAACCGGTCCTGATGCGACCCAGCCCCCAACTATCTTTCAAAACTCGGGGGGGGGGGGCAGCTGGGGGGGGGGGTCCAGCCGGGGGTCGGGGGGGGGGGTTCCTCCCGGGGGTCGGGGGGGGGGTCCTGCCGGGGGTCGGGGGGGCGGGTCTGGCCGGGGGTCATGGGGGTGTCCAGCCAGGGGTGAGGGGGGTGGTGGTTAGGGTTAGGGTTAAGGTCACCGAGCTGGTGGAACCAGTCTTGGTTTTATAACCCTTTTTAGGGTCTAGGGTGGACCTACCAGGTTTAGCAGCAAGCAAGCAAGCAAGCAGCAAGCAGCACGCGCGAAATGGCTAAAAATCAGAACTCCGTCGTGGTGCTTCAGATTCGGCTGAAATTTTGGTGGATGATACCTATGGGTGTGAAGCACAATCACACAAAGTTTGAGCAAGAAACTCAACGGTGGCGGCCGGGAACGGGATTCGCAAGTGGCGGACCTCAGTTTCAAAAACTGCAGTTGAAGGCCAAAAACAGCCATTTTTGGGCCAAAAAAGCCCCGGAACACATTCAAAACGGCCAAACGAAGGGAAACGGTGGGTACACTCCACGTGCGGCTTGACTTCCCTGTGTCAACGAGCTCTTTGCGGCCCTCTAACTCCATGATATGTCCCGGAAACGGCCCAAAAAGGCCCCCAAAGCTCCAAATGCCGACAGCCACAAACCAAGAATAGGCCATATCTTTGGCTACATGGCTCAAAACGCGATTCCGAGGGCACCTACTCCACCCGCAAGCCCCCACTTTTTGTGGTTTCCACCCCTCAGAATTGCCCAAACGGACGCCTAGACCCCAATACCTAGGCCCACTAGGCTGCGGCAAGCTGCAAGCTCAAGCCCAAACAGGTGGGTGCCCAAATGGGTCAACAGGGTCCAGTAGGGGCAAAAAGATGACTTTTCTCAAAAATGATCCTAGACCATGTGTGACGCTAAAACAAGTGTTTTTGGACCGTTTTGAGCTTGTGGTGGCCCATTTGGGTCCTCCGAAAATCCCAAAATGCCTTGACAATGGGCTGTTTTGGGACAAAAATGGGTCAAAAATGGGTCAAAAACGCATTTTTCCAAACCTCATCCTAGACCATTTGGGGTGCACAAACGGGTGAAATGAGCCCATTTTAAGCCCATTTTGGGGCATTTTGGCCCCTCAGAAGTCCAAAATGCCTTGAAAGTGGGCCTCGTGGTGATGGGGTTCACTTGCAAGCTGATTTCACTTTGTCAAGAGCCATCAATGTGTGAATCATTCTTGATGTCCCTCACCAATCATAGCTGATGTTCCCTCCCCCACCAGCTCGGTCCCAATATTCAGTCTTGATTAGGGTTAGGGTCACCGAGCTGGTGGAACCAGTCTTGGTTTTATAACCCTTTTTAGGGTCTAGGGTGGACCTACCGGGTTTAGCAGCAGCAACAAGCAGCAAGCAGCAACAAGCAGCAAGCAGCACGCGCGAAATGGGGAAAAATCAGACATCCGTCGTGGTGCTTCACATTCGGCTGAAATTTTGGTGGATGATACCTATGGGTGTGAGGGACAACCACACAAAGTTTGAGCCAGAAACTCAACGGTGGCGGCCGGGAATGGGTGTCGCAAGTGGCGGACCTCAGTTTCAAAAACTGCAGTTTAGGGCCAAAAACAGCCATTTTTGGGCCAAAAGAGCCCTAGAACCCATTCAAAACGGCCAAGGAAAGGGAAAGGGTGGGTGCACTCCATGTGCGGCTTGACTTTCTTGTGTCAACGAGCCATTTGCGGCCCTCTGACTCCACCATATGTCCCGGAAACGGCCCGAAAAGGCCCCCACAAGCCCCAAATTTTGTGCAGATTGGCTGGCGACAGCCACAAACCAAGAATAGGCCATATCTTTGGCTACATGGCTCAAAACGCGATTCCGAGGGCACCTAATCCACCCGCAACCCCCCTTGTTTTGTGGTTTCCACCCCTCAGAATTGCCCAAATGGACGCCTAGACCCCCGTACCTAGGCCCACTAGGCTGCGGCAAGCTGCAAGCTCAAGCCCAAACAGGTGGGTGCCCAAATGGGTCAATAGGGTCCAATAGGGGCAGAAAAATGACTTTTCTCAAAAATGATCCTAGACCATGTGTGATGCTAAAACAAGTGTTTTTGGACTGTTTTGAGCTTGGGGTGGCCCATTTTGGTCCTCCGAAAATCCCAAAATGCCTTGAAGATGCGCTGTTTTGGGACCAAAAATGGGTCAAAAATGGGTCAAAAACGCATTTTTCCAAACCTCATCCTAGACCATTTGGGGTGTACAAACGGGTGAAATGAGCCTATTTTGAGCCCATTTTGGGGCATTTTGGCCCCTCACAAGTCCACAAAAGCCTTGAAAGTGGGCCTTGTGGTGAAGGGGATCACTTGCAAGCTGATTCCACCCTGTCAACGGCCTTCAATGTGTAACTCATTGGTGTCCCTCACCATTCATATCTAATGTTCCCTCCCCCACCAGCTCGGTCCCAATATTCAGTCTTGATTAGCCATAGGGTTAGGGTTAGAGTTAGGGTTAGGGCTAGGGTTAGGGCTAGGGTTGTGGTTGCTGTTAGGGCCTGCAGCCCTCCTGTAGCCCTCCTTCCTTGTTGTTTTAACACAAATATGATTTCTCTACAAAATTTTGAGTATTTTGAGTATAAACACATAGTATGGAAAAAAAAATTGGCGCCTTTGGCGCCGGACAATTTTCTCTAGAGACACTTGTTGGTGGCCGACCCGGCACCACTATCTTTCAAAACCCGGGGGGGGGGGGGGGGCTGGGGGGGTCGCATACAAGGACCGGGCCCGGCCGCCCCCCGGGCAGCACTGCCCGAAAGCACGTGAACCCAGGGCCCATCCGACCCCGTGATCAGACGTTGAACTGGTCTGAGCTGGTCAGACTTGGGGCTAACGCTTGGCCGGACAAACGTTTTTGTGTTGTGGGACAAGCTCTGGCTCCAAATGTGCACCTGATCGTCTTCACTCCCCTGCCCAACTGAAGAGATGGTGGCAGACCCAGACTATCTTTCTCCCTTGAAACGCCCTCCCCTCTTCTACCGTTGAGTTTTGGCGAAGCATGGGCCCTCTCTGCTGTTGTACCGGCGTTGGGTGCTTGGGAGGAACACAATGGGAAGTGTGGTGGGTTTTGTAGCGTGCCTTGTCAGGTCCACATGCCGGTGCCGTGCGTTGGGGGCGTCATTTGGTGACCGTTACCCCTACGGAATCGTCGCACAGAGGTGCTGCATCATGTGAGGAGCAGTCAGAGCACAACGCTCCTTCTGGGCTGGTAAAGCTCGATGGCACCGGAAGGTTAAGCAACAACAACAAAGTGAACCACAACAAAACCAACAGCGAAATAACGGTCCCAACCCCCTTGCGGGAGTTGCGAGCGAGTTCAAGGGGGGGGGCAGGGTGCGATGCTGGGGCTCACGGCACACCTCCTTCGCAGGCGGCCCGTGTCCCATCATCTCACGCTTCCTGATGTCACCCATCTTCACAGCATTCGTCAGCGCCAGCACCCGCAAGGCCTTGCCAGGGCAGAACGTCCTCACGTCCGCCGCACAGGTCTGCATCGTGTCGAACATCGGCTCGCAGCCCTCCCGCAGCAGTGCCGCCTTCCTCGAGGCACAGAGGGCCTCGTCACGAACCAACGTCACTTTGAAGGTGGCGGTGCACCCCTTCACCCAAATAGTCCGGTTCTCGACCCAGTAGGACGTGCCCTCTTCGCAGGCCTCCGGCGAGTGGGTCTGCACCACAGCCACGGAGGCCACCTGGGGTACAGTGGCGGTACACTTGCGGGGGAACATGGTGGTATGCAAGTGCCAGACGGCCAGGGCTGCACGGTACACAGGGCACGGACATGGTGCGCTACCCCCCCCCCCCCCCACACACACACCTGCATTAACTGCAGCAAACGGGCCAAAAGTTGCCAAAACAGCATCTCGTGAGGTTTGCACAAGCCGCAGCATGAGCCTATGGTGCCCTTCGCTTTTCATTATTCCTGGTTTCCAGATTTAATGGCCACATCAACAAATGGGAGTGGATTGTGGCTACATAACGCTGGCCGTCCCAGGCCCATGGCCAGAGAGGCCTGTTGAACAAACTGCTCCTCCCCATCAGATCCAAAGGGATCCAGACGGGGACGACGGTCAAGCCCAACATGCAACAATCCCACCCCCCTGTGCCCCCCCCCCCCCTGTTGACACAGCATGAGGTGACGGTCTTGATGCAATCAGGATGGGGCCACCCAAAGCAACATCAAATAGTGAGCCAGCTGCGAGAGGCTGCAGCATGTGCCAGGACTTTGCTTGCGCACCAGGGGGGGCGGGGGGTTTAGCTTAGACTGCTGAGAGCGCCCACCGCCAAATGTTCACGATGGATATCAGAAGGGTTGTTGCCCAAACGGGACAGCTGTGAAGTTGAAGTATAAAAGCTGTACTGTTTTTAGAAGTACTAAACCCAGAAAAGTAAAACAGTTGCAAACAAGTATCAAAATTACAGAAAACACAACCGCTGTCCTACCCAGGAAGCAGTACAAGTACCAGCGAAAGCATACATCATTTTAGCTACTTCTAACGGGTCGTACCAGTTTTGTTTGTTTGAAGCTATAGAAAGCGGAACCACCGACGAAAATTTTTTTTTTCGAAAAGTGCAATGACACAAGGGAGTGCAGAATGCGGATACAAGGTATGCGTGGCAGGGACAGGCGTGATGCACAGGGCAAAGAGACACAAAGCAACACAGCAGCAGACGATACTGTGAAAATGTAGCAAGCATTACCTTTCGTGGTCTTGAGTATGGATACTAACCGTCGAACAGCGACTATATTACATGGTCAAATCAGCAGAATGGAAAATCTCAGCGCATTTGCGCTGAAAAAATCTGAAACGGCTAATATGATACCATAAAACTGCTGTTTGGTAAAATCTCAGCGCAAATGCGCCGAGATTTTTTGGAATCGGCAAAACAAGGTCTGAGAACCTGTCTCTGGACGCCCGGTACATGGCGTGCAAAAGTATCCCACGGGTGACATGCACCAGTAAAAGTAATGTGGCTCGTCCGACAAACACGGACGACATATAATGCAACACAACTCTATGGCAGCCTCTAATCTGCTCCACCATGTGTCACACGTTGGCATGCATGCACCATGCTTGCAGGAAAAGTAGTCCAACACGAGGTGTCGGAAATTAGAAGGGATGTACAAAGATCGTGGTTACTGTGTACAGCAACCCACGCAACGTCGATGGTGCAAAAGCGCAACAGCGGTAAAAATATATAGCACAAAACTTTCTGAGTACCCGTGCCTACTTCTTTTTGCCTTTCTTCAACGCGGTGCCCCTGAAGGCGGCTGCATTGAAGGCCTCCATCGGCGAACGCTTCTTCGCGTTGATCCCGGCTTCCTGCGCAGCAGCGTCGGTCTTTGCTTTCGCTTCTTTTTCTGCGTCCGCCTTCTCCTTCTTTTTCTTTTCCCTTTCTTCCTTGTCGTGCTTCTTCTTCGCCTCTTTCTCGGCCTTTTCCGTCTCCTTCTTTTTGCGCTCCTTCTCCTTCTCTTCCGCCTTCTTCTTTTTCATCTCCTCTTTTTCCTCCTTCTTCGATATCTCGCGTCGATGCTTCGATGGCTCGGCACTGGTACCTGCCTTGGAGCCTTCTCCTGCAGGTGCCTCATCATCCGTGTCGTCATTCAGTTCGGCTTCCTCTGCGGCATCAGCATCTTCAACGTAATCGGTCGGGAAGGCATCGTTGATGTTTATCAGGATGTTGCGCCACATCATCGCAGGCCTCGTGTCTTCCGTTCGCAATTGCGCCTGGAGATTTGAGCAGCTCTCCGACAGGTCGACCTTGGTTCGCGCATCGCCGATCACACCCCAGCACCAACTCAAGCCAACCGGCATCTGACAAAAGATGGCGGCAAGACTTCGGCAGTCCTCCGCGACCCAGTTGACCCATCGCATTGCCTTCTCCTGCGGCTCATCGTCCCCGGAGTTGCTCATGAGCGTCAACACGTAACCCGCAGCCTCCAGCGGCAGCCCGTCGTTACCGGCGCCTGGATGGCAGATGAATCTCGGTACCTACGCATGAGTGGTGCAGTGTACTCTTCTACTTGGTACGTGCTTCTTTACAACCACACAGTATTGCAAGGGGTTGCGATGGTACAGGGATTCACATGTATTGCAGCCATTCCATACCTGCTGGGATATCGAGCCCGTATGGATCACCGTCAGGCACATCTCGTCCACGAGGTAGGGGGTCCCCTTCGTTGCCTTGCCGTAGCAGGTGAGATCCAGGCTCATTAGTGGGGCATCCCCCCCGTGAGTGCTGGTGATGATGTTCTTGAGTGCATACATGTCGCTTCTATGCCCGTACAACACAAGGGGGATGCCCCTCATCAAGGTGCCTGCAAGAAACTGCGGGAGTCCAGATGACCAATAGCGCGGCACCTCGAATATCGAGAGGTTCATTGGCAGAGCGCTGATATCCGCAGGCACGGCGACGCCCGCTGATCCATCGTATAAGAGGAGTTTCCCTTCACAATAGTCGTTTGGGACGTTAACCTGCGCAACCCCGCCTTCAGCCTTCGATACTTGGGGTATCATGACCGGCTTCGCCAACATCTCGCGGAGGGATACCAGCATCTCCTTGTCGGAGGTCCACAGCTGTGCTGCTTGCACTGCAGCATACGACGGAAACGGCTCCGACGGGGTCCATTCCCAGCTCTTATGCGGTGTGATGGTTGCAGCAGTCACTGGACGGCAATACTGTCGTGCCCGTGTCATCTCCAGGTCCGTCTCTGAGAAGCGAAAGAAGGAATGCAATGCACACATCGACAGATCGAGTCGAGCATGGCTGTGAATTTGAACTGTGTATGCATGCCGGGAACAGAAGTGGTGTACGCAGTGCGCAAGGGGTACACGCATACTTCTGCTTGGATGGATTCGATGTTGTGACGGATGGTAAAAGTGCCAGTACCAAAACTGCTGAATGCGCACCGTCTTGATAAACTTCGTGATCCCGGCCACCGTACACTTCGGTGTGGCACAATAGGTGGCCACTTTCTGCAGATTCTCCGGTATCAGGATCGCACAGTACTTGAATGTGGACATCGTCACCGGGACCTTGCGCTGCAGCAAGCTGTACAGGGATTGCACGAAGGTGGCGCCGCAGACCTGCACCATTGATGCCAGAGGCCTGAGTTGCTTCGCGACTGCCTCCTGCATGTGTATGCGCACAATGGAAGGCGAGCGACCATGGCTTAGCAGCAAGGAGCTCGAAGAAGAAGAGAAGCGGTGCACAAATCGGGAACAGTCAAAGGAAGAAAGCATACCGGGGATCCTGATTTGGCAGCAAATCCGCTCTGGACAATGGTGTCTTCGAGGATCTCACCAAGGGAACGAGTGAGATCCGGATCTTCGTCAAACAGTGTTTGCATCAGGCGGCAGACCTCGTGGAGATTGTTCATGCTGCCACTGTGTTGAGCGCGATTATGGATACCCGCCAAACGCCGACGAACTTGTACTGTTGTATTGAAACGGACGATGTCCAGATCGAAATGGGTGACGTGGTTTGGGGCCGTTTTCATCTGCTCGGCGTACGGCTTGGCAATCTCGTCGTTAGCCTCCTTTGCATGCTGTCCTCCAATACACCACGTACTCCCAGCTGCGAGATACGCGAGGGCACGTTTAGCACGTTTGGTTGTTTTTTCCGCTATATCACTGCGAGGCGGAAGGGTGCGAAACAGGGTGTTCGCATCCTCCAATGCATACATCGCAGGATGCTTTTTACATCGCTTCACCAAGCGCGACAGGTTAGCCTCGTTATTTTCTTCTACATGAGCAGCAGCGGGCAGATCCGTCTGGTGCTGCTGCCAAAGGAGAAGTGCAATGCTGATTGTGCGGACATAGTCTACACGATTTGCAGCACCACGCGAAAGGGCGAGCAACATCAGGAGGCAACGGCGGAGAATGGTGTGTGCCAGGTGTCCGCTGCCTGCCTGTCTCCCTGTCCAGGTGCATTCCCTAACAAGCTGCCCAACAATGAACAAACCAGGCACATATTCGTCTAGCAGCAGACGCAGTCCCTCAAGCGTTCGAATACCAGTTTTTGTGACATCGGCATGCGGTTGGGCCCTACCTCGTAACAACACAAGCTTTCGTGCTATCATAGGGGAAAGAATATGACGGTTCAACAGAAGTGCTGCAACGGTGGTCTCAAGTGTGGCCAGACGGGGATGATTGCGCAACTGTAGGCCAGCTCCGCCACGCGGGTGAAGGATGTATGTTAGTAGAGGAAGGAACTGTCTATACGTGATGTTCATTACGCTTTTGTACGCGTGCCACACACCAAAGTTCAAAGGCACAGCCCCAAGCCACTGATGCAGATTGTATGTGACTGTGTGACGCGAGTACAAAAGTTTTGCCACACTGTAATGGATGGCGCAATCTATGAGCAGGGGCATCGTATGCCCTGTATGCTGTTGTGTGTCCCTCACTAATGTGAGTAGCTGCACCAATTCGGCGGACGTGCCGCATTTCAGCTCAGAGATAAGCATCGGCTGCCAGTGCAAACGCTTGCGACGGTTCCGTGCAATGTCCAGCGGCACACGTATCCATGTTCGTGCAACAGCTTGTGCGTTCACCGCTGCAATAGCATCTGAAAAACCGGCACATTGCTGCCGGATCCCCTGCGCGGTCGCATCAATGTTCTGCACCAAGTCGTCCAACGTGCGGTGACCGGTAAAGGGGCGTACGTCGATGATGTGCAGCAGCGCGATGACTGTGACGTTCTTTGAGACATCCGCATGTGTGGGGTGTACGGTAAATTGCGCGTGGTACCAATTGTCCATCCACATAACTGTTGCACGGTTCTTGATGCTGTCCCACAGACGTGCAGCGGCTCGGTCTGACTGACTACGCATGGACGGCAGGGTGTGGCGCACAAGCCCGGTAGCTGATAGTTGCCGTCTGTCGCGTCTATTGAGAGAGAGAGAGGTCCGCTCACGTAAGCGCTTTCGAGGCGCAGCGAGATGCCGCAGCTGCACGTAAAGATGCCAAATCTGCTTGCAAAACATTTTGTACCAGCGCGGTCTTGGTCGTGCAGCACGGGCGACACACAGCTGCGTCATCTTGCGGCGCGTCTTCCGGTTCAACCGCAAGGCAAGGGCCCACTCGACGAAGAGAAAGGTAGGCCCGTTGCTGAGAGCCGATGCAACGATAGCATCGCCGTTGGGCCACTCATACTCTGTGACCAAATCCGAAGCGCCGGCGGCATTCAGAGAAGGCATAACATTGTCTGTTCATTGATAGCAACAAACAAGAAGAGTGCAGGCATGGGGTACGGCAAGGGATGTCCTTTGCAGATAAAACGAGTGCCTGAAAACCAGTTTTGACCTCGCCGAAAAATCTCAGCGCATTTGCGCTGAGATCTCATAAAAGGGCAATTTTACATGATCATATTACCTGTCATCCGCTGCTGATTGTTTCTTATCTGCCACTAGATTTCCTACAATCAAAATGACAACGTTCATAAAATCTGAGCGCATTTGCGCTGAGATTTCCTGAACGTTCTACTTATGGTACGCATATTGCTGCACAGTGTCTTCCGATTTCACCTCCCACATACATGCCTGTGCAACCATTTTTTGCAATTTAAAAAAAATCTTCAGCGCAAATGCGCTGAAAAATCACTGTTTAGCTGTTATCCCCTATGATATTTCCTTTTTTGGTTTCTTTAACGCCAGTGCACTACCTTTTCCGTTCCTTTTGTTCCTTTCCCTTCATGTCTACGACGATGGCCTCTATCCTGTCTGTGCATACCACCTCACAGATGTTCTCTTCCGGACTTATTCATGTTTTCTGCATGTTTCCCCTGCTGGTACCCCTTCTTTGTAATCACATTGTTCCGCGGCTCTCCGTCACATCCCTTCTTCCCTTCTCCTCTTGCACGTGCACAAGCACCATAACAGCAATTGGCCTTTTACATAGTACAATTTGCTTTCCGTGACAGTCCTTCAGGTTACCCGCAAAAACACCCGTTTTTTTCCCATTGCTCCTTGGCATGCTACAACTCTTTCACTAGTTTGTTTACTTTTATGCCCATTTTCTCTGACAACCACCTCCGTGGTTTTTGTGTCAAGGTTGCTTTACAGAGGGTCCAATTTGGCGGGTAGTCTCAGCAGTCTAAGTTTAGGGGGGGGGCACCCCACCCCCTTGTCAGAATGTACCTCAGGTGTAGGAAATAGGAAAAGTGTTAGACAGTGACCCAATACGCTGTATAACTAAAGACCCGTGCCTTCTCAGGGTCCTGGAAGTGGGACACACACATTATGGCTGTAAATTTAGCTGAGATCAGCCCCTGAAAAATTGGCACGGCCTTAACAAAAGAACAGAAAGGCCCCAAAGGATGGGCGTGCTTCTTAGGGACCCCATAGCGGGGACCTCAGTAGTTGCTCAGTATCGTGTTGGTCAGGGGAGTTGTGGGCTTCGAAGACACCGAGCGCACACGCAGCGTGTGCCCGGCGGGGTACCTTTCTTCACAAGAACTTTTGCTTCATGGGAATGCGAAGGGGGGTTTTTTTTTTGGGGGGGGGGCAAGGGGGTTAAGGACTCCCTCCCTCTCCCCCCCCTAGTTTTTTAATTAATTATTCTTTAGACGCTCTGTTTAGCAGTGTGTTTGGACTGTACCAGTGATTGCAAGGGAATTGGGAAACAATCGGTGTTTGTTCCAACAATTTGTACTTTGGGTGAACCACATCCAAACAGAATTGATGTCAAGTTGCGAAATTACAAAGGCAGGGAAGCTTTGGCAAATACTTCCTGACCTTTTCAAGGGCTGATTCTAGAGCAGCGTGGAAGGGCCATCCCACCCATCCCAAATTGCCACCAATCCCCTTGCTTGCCCCATTTTCCCCATGTTTTCTGGTGAAATCCCATTTTGCCTTACCCCCTTTCCCCCATTTTACTCCAGTTCCCCCCTTTTTTCCAGTGGAATCCCATTTGTCCTTCCCCATTTCCCCACATTTCCCCCCATTTTCCCACTCGGCTGAGACGTGCCAGATCTGGGTACATCCCGGCCCTGCAGTGTCTAAAACATCGGTTTGAGAACTTCTATTTTTATGATGTTCAGGGGTGAAGACTCTCGAAGCGGTGCGTGCACCAGTCCCGTGCGAAGCCCCCCGCCCAAAACAGCCCAAAAAGAGTCCGTTCAAGGTGGGCCCCAAGTGGGGCTACATGGCTCCTCATGCGTTTATATGTGCTCCATTTGCGACCACACAATTACCAAAGTCCGCAAGGGGTGGTCAGCAGTTGTTGGAAAAAGTCAATGTTTTAGCCAATCCAGGCAAGCCTGAAAACGGCTAAATCCTCACCGGTAGGGCCCATTAGGGGGCCAATCCCAAGTACCTGGAGATAAAACCCGGACCCCGCCATTGGGCCCCCCAACTGGGGATATATGGCGTTTGCGGCTGCGCTTGATCTAACAACCTCTCTCTGAGGTGATTGATGCAAAGCCCTGGGCATGTGTGATACCCACGTACAGCACGCCGACAATGGCACAGTGATGGGCATGCAACGAAGGAAAAAGGCACGCCCAGTACCATGTGTCTCCATCACACACCAATTCACAGGTGGTGGGTGGTAGGCAGGGGAGGGAGCGGCAGTGGCGACCTTACGGAAGTCCGGGATGTCAACAGGGCACCGAACCTTCTCATCGGTCTCGCTCTGGCAGACCATGAATCGCGTGGAGTCCTGTGGGAAAGACTCGCAATGGTACGCATTCCTTGCGACTTCATCCAGGCAAAAAGGTTGCAGGCCTGGCATATCGTGCCCCCACCGCTGCGCATTCACTTTATCAAACTTGATCCACGACTGCTCTTGGTGCTCGGCTGGCCGTGGTCTGGGGCCGTCACCTGCCATGAGAGTAGACGCAGATATGCCCGCCCCTCCATGTCCAAGAAACAGGCCGGGCAGGTGTTCAGCACACGTACCCCCCCCCCCCTTGCGCAAGCACGGCCGCGGTCCCAGCAGTCAGGCCAAAACGGCAGTTCAACGCCCACCCCGTGCTTAGACAAGGCTGTGCATGCGCGTGACACATGTGACAGCCAGATCGGGAATAACATTGTTAGCCATGGCTGAAAATCACATCAGAACAAGCAGCATGGGGTTCCAATGTGTAGTAAAATGTTGTTATGAACCGAATGCACCATCACAGACATGACTGAGCTCCTATTTCCCTGTACAAACACTCTACAAACACCCAACCCTCCATTCTGGACCACAAAAACAGCGGTCCCAAAATTTCCTCAAAACGGCGGTTCAACGCCCACCCCGTGCTTAGACAAGGCCGTGCATGCGCAAGGGGGGGGGGGGGGGTACGGCACTGGGACAGCACGCAGTCTACGTGGCAGAGGCAGGAAATTGTCAGGTATTCCCTGGCAATCCATGCCCATCCACAGAGTATTGATACCCTCATGATGCGCATCTAGAACACACGCCGAGCACGCACACATCGACGTGCAAGCGCAGTCAATGCCCTGCTCCATTGTTCCACTTGCGGCCACTCTACATTGGCCGTTCAGCTTCACCTAGGAGGGCGCCCGAGCAGCAGAAAATTCAACCACATTAGATTAGTCCACATCGTTCAACATCCAGACTTGGGCGTCAGTGGAACGGGCAGTCTCTTGGCCTTGGCATGGGAGGTGGGTACAGTAAATGTACGTTTGTGGACTGTGAATTGTGGTACCCTATATAGAGCCACAACTGGTCAATGTTGTTGCTGCTGCTGCTGCTGTTGACCCATGGTGGTGGGGGTGCCGGCAGGCAGCTGGAGCAATGCGTCGTAGAGGGAGTCCCTACATTGCGCACTACTTGAGGAACATACGTTCCCAAAACAGCTTCCAAATTGCCCCACTTCTCTGCCCCCGATACTGGATAATGGGCAAAGCAACCGCCCTACACCATGGGGTGTAGTCGTGGACGTGCAAATCAAATCGCTCCCCCTGGCGCAGGCGCAACCGCAATTAGGGGCAACCAGTTTGTTTAAGATGTGATTTGCAGCCATGGCCAATGTTGCGACTCCTGGCATAGCTGTCACGGACATCGGTTCACTACTGGTGAACCCGTGCCTGCCACCATTATTGATCGTGGGTCAGTACATTTATCTGACCCAGCCCCTCTTTCGCACATCACAAACACGTCGCCTTAAACTCTGAACCGCAAAACTGTGGTCAGAACAACAGTAGGACGGTATTGTGGTGATTAGACAAGGCCGTGCCTGCTCAAGCACAAATGAGCGACCAGACTACAACAAGCATCACAGAGTCTCCAGATCAAAATGGAAGGTAAAAATGGGATGCACAATCAGGAATAGACTCCCGAATGGCCATGTGACATCATACCTTGTTGTCCCCACACCTCATACCTTGTTGTCCCCACATATCATACCTTGTCTTCCCCACACATCATACCTTGTCTTCCCCACACATCATACCTTGTCTTCCCCACACATCATACCTTGTCTTCCCCACATATCATACCTTGTCTTCCCCACATATCATACCTTGTCTTCCCCACTCTGCCGTATCATCACCGTGCCGCTCAAATTGCCTCCAGTGGCGCTCAGAGCCGTCATCATCGTCGTTATTACCGTCGTCATCGTCGTTATCACCGTCGTCATCGTCCTCGTAGTGCCGGTGCCCGTCTGCTGCCCCGTTGTGGTGCCTGCCGGGTCCTTCCGGAGGCGCAAGCCCTCCAGAGTGCATGCCATGCATGCCATGCATTTGCCCGCTGACCAGCAGCAGACAACACAAAAAAAGCAGTAACTTGGGAACCATTGGATCCTGTTGTCAGCAGATGTCAAAGCGCGGAGGGGGGGGGGGTGCATGGAAAGGCATGGGGGGGGGGGGGATTCTGCGCAGACAGCCGCCAGTTGCACAATGAGGCAGCAGGTTTCCAAGTCCACTGCTGCAATTGTGCTGCCTGGCATCAGCTGAGACTAAATAGCAGACTGCCGCCAGCCTCCGTCACCTCAAATCAGGTGGCGTTGGGTACTCCGGAGAGACGCACGGGATGCAAGTGGTTCACACTGGGTTTCGTGCGCACCAAAGGCAGGCGTTACTGAGAGGCACATGGCACAGGGCTGTCTGTTAGCGGTCGGATGCTAGCGGCAGGTTGGTCCTAGAGCAGCGTTTGTGTGACCACTGGCTGGGCCGGCGCAGGGACGGCATGAGAGGGTTGATTGCCAGCTCAGGTTCGTGGCAGCCGGCGCATGGTCGATGCTGACATTTGCAAAATGTGCCTCTGCCAAAAGTGTGCCTGTGCTGTCAGGTGTGCACGGCATCCAGAACTGGACCTGAAATTACAGCTGGTTTCTGAAGAGAACTGCATTAGCAAACCCCTGCCTGGGCAGCGCACGGCCAGCACAAAGAACCTTTGTTATGATAGAAGCTCCAATTTCTCAGAACGATCAAAGAATCGACCGGAAAAGGAAAACAGATGTGCTGTCAATCTGGGTTGGATAGTCCGACTTATGCGGTTGACAAGCACTTGTGTATATTCAAAATGATGGGCGCATCATGGGGATCATTTTGAGGTATGTATGTTGGGATATCCACCGACGCCCCCCCTCCCCCCCAGGCCCCTAGCGGCTGACCAGCCGACCCACCTACTCCCCCCTCTGGACGCCCAAAACTTCTTGGACACGCTTGCGTTTCAATATTTGAACAGGCCGCCCCCCTTGGGGGAATCGAGTGGTCGGCTGCACCTGCGCGCCTGGTCACACGAGGCACAAATTGGACTCAGTGCGCGCCTCGTTAGCGCCAAACCACCCCCACCCCGTGCGCCTCGTTAGCGCCAACCCCCCCCCCCCCCTGTGCACCTCATTAGCGCCAAACCCCCCCCCCTTGCACCTTGGCAAACGGGGCAAACGGCTCGCTTCGCTCGACACGTGGGCCAGCCCCCGCACCCCCCTTAAATAACAAGACTCTTGCGGTGGCCACAGACCGCCTTGTGTGTGCCCCGCCTTGTGTATGCACCGCCTTGTGTGTGCACCACCAACCCCCCCACCACCACACCGCGTGCCTCGTTAGCGCCAACCTCACCCCCCCCGTGCACCTCGTTAGTGCCCAAGCCCCACCCCCCCGTGCGCCTCGTTGGCGCCAAACCCCCCCCTATGCGCCTCGTTAGCTCCAAACCCCCCCCCCCCCATGCACCTTGTTAGCGCCAAACTCCCAGCCCCCGGTGCACCTCGTTGGCGCCAACCCCCCCGTGCGCCTCGGGAAACAAGGTGCGCGGTCTCGGCCGAAGTATGGGGAAATCGCACTGTAAAGGAACGCAAGAGGTTGCATCAGTGTGGCAACTAAAACACAAGGAGAATATGAGGTATAGTGCACGAGGTGTCTTTAAGAAGGGAACCATCTCCACCTAGTCCCGACAATTTGCCCCAATGGTCCTTCATTGATTTACTCGGCCTTGGCTGGCAGCAATGCACCATCGCACTCCCTTCAGCTTGGTGCCTTTCAAGCAACGTAGAGACGAGACGCGGTGTCAACTGACATTGTGCTCTCTGTGGGCACTCAAGACTAGCGTTCGCAGCTGAAGACCGTATCCAGAAAGAACAGCAGCCATCCACCAGGAAACAACAGCAAGGGGCCCTTTCCCAATTTCCCCCTTCATTTCTAACGAGTAAGACCAAAAATTTGCCCCCCTAATTTTGCCCCCCCCCCCATACTTTTGCCATACTTTTGGGTGTGTATGCCCCATGGTCCCCTTCCTTTCATCTGATTGCGCACTCCATATCCTGACCTACAACATGAGAATGATGGGCCTGAGAGTTGTTGATATTGTTCATCAAGCACTGATCGCTACCAACTACCATCAGTTGAATGCCCCCCGTTTGTCATGTCCCACCCCACGTCATTCCGATGAGTTGGTGGGGACGGGGACAAAATGTATTTCACAATGGACAGACCTGACAACAAGTGGGTCCCCAAAGGCCTACAAGCCTGCTTTCTGCCAAGTCTCCTGCCAAAAGGGCCAAACCACCACCCAACGGTGCTGCCCAAAGCATTCTTGTGCACAGTGGTGGCCACATTCAGGAGTTCAAGGTAAAATGGAGCAAGATGAAAGAATTGTCATGCTGACTGTGTAACGGAACAAATCACATTTGTGGGGCTGTTCCCTGTGGGGTAGGTGGAGTTTAGGGTGTACCTGTCTTGTGCTACCCCCCACCCCACCCCACAGCCGAGCACCCTTGTCGTCGTCATCCTGCCTGTCCTCGATCCCTGCCATGCCAAGCATGCACAACTGGTCTCACTCTACACATTCATATTTCGGGAAAAGCCTGTGTGTGCCGCTGCCACCAGCTAAACACCAACACACTAAGAAACAAAACACTAACACACAGAAAACCTAACACACTAAGTTAGAGAGGAGCGCAAGTGGCCTAAACTGTGGATTAAAGGGGTTTAAATCTGGGATCTTTTCTTGACGACCATACCTCTGTAACCCCAGGGGGGTGTGAGACGGCAAACCTGGGGGATACTTGGTATCAGATACTGGAAACAAAAGTGCAAATGGTGCACGCGGTGCATAATGCGGTGCAGCACATGGTGCACAGTATTTGGGCAGTGTTGCTAGTGGATATGAGCACCTGAACATTTCTTCTTCTATTGTAGTTGTCCTTGCTGGAAATACCACTTCCCCAAACCTCAATGAGAGTTTGTGGAAGGGCAGAGGGATTGGAAATGTGTGATGGCCCACCTCTTTCACATAGAGAGGCACACTTGGCACCAAGGATGTGAGCAGTGAACTAGTGTCTGTTTTCATTGAGGTGCAACATCACCTGGGGGCCATTGGCATTTTGGTGAAGCCGAGCCAGTGCCACAAACCATTCCATGCCATTGAATGCACAATTTAGCAGGGGGGGGGGGTGTAGTCGCGGCCTTGGCAACAACGTGAAATACTCCATTCCCTACACCTTGCTCAACAAACCCATCCAGAGCCCCTCACGAGGACAATCTCTAACACAACAACCAAAAACCGCTAGCATCCCTTTAGCAACCCAAACCCGCGGACACTGCTTTTTGGTGAGAAGCATGCTTGGGCATGGGGATCAAGAAATCCTAGGCATGGAAGGAGTTTCCTTGCAAGATGGATGTGCTAGGCTCTTCCGATCATCAGCCAAATTTGGTCCCCTGACTTTGCTTCTTCTGCTTTGGCACAGACATTTGTAGTTGGGTTAAACTCATTCGATCAAAATTCCACGTGCTTTGTGTGGCGTTTAGTGTCTACTTACTACACTTAATACGTTGGTGCATTTGAATTCCACACACTTTGTATGAAGTTGGACATCTCTCCAAGTGGTTATCAAAGACGCATGTTGATCTATTGACACCGTCGCTCTTTTCAAGAGACCACGGCCCCGGCTCAACATATCAAGCGTGGTAGGAAATCGCACCCTTCTGCCGTGGTCCGAGGAGGGGTGTTACTCCCTTGGCAAGAAGTAGCAGAGCCCCAATACTGCCTCCAGCCCATACCCCATTGGAGCAACTGACTGTTCTCCCTCAATGGATAGATTGTGCGGGGCAGGGTGTTGTTTCCATCATCAGATTTGGGCTCATAAGGAGAAGTGAAGGGCATAACATCCGTCTTGTCTATCGAAAAAGGAAGAATGTAAGCACCGACATTGCATGCAAGTGGCAGTGTTGGGGAGATATGGAAACCCGAACAGACTACAACACTGCACTTTTGTCCAAGTGCAAGGTCCTACTGAAAGGTTTCCTCTTGAGCATCACACTAAGAGACTGGCCCACAAAATGCGGAAAAAATGCCGAAAATACGAAAAAATGTGGACCCCCCCAAATTTAGCAAATGAATTAAAATGGGCGGGGCTTGTGGAATGAGAAACTGTGTGCCTTTCTGGTCGCTAGATTCCTCCAAGCCGCAACAGAACCATGATGAGGCTGAGACCGAACCTGAGGCTACTGATCAGCGTATTCATCCTCATGTTTCAGTTCCCAAAATGTGAGTGGATGTGCTGGTGAGCAACCACATTCAGCCTCCCTCGCCACCCGACTGGGGCTTTGTTTCGGGAGAGGGGCAGGTGGGGGCTCAGAGGCTTTGCAGAATGCATTCAACCCCTCCTCAGGCGATTCTACACTGACGAGCAGCAAGCGTGTCTTCAGCTTCAACACCAGGATACAGCAGCACAACAGCATTCCCATCTACACTGCTCAGTCCTTGTGGGTCTAACATGCACTGCATTCTCAAAACATGGACAGGGCAGGTGCGGCCGCTGCGTTTCATGTTAATATTTGGATCCAATACAGGGCTGTCCTAATGAAAAAATCAACAACAAATCAACCACCACTGCTCTTACACCAAAACCTCAAGAAATACTGGCCAACCAGCTTGCCGATGAATCTCCAACGGCTGTCGGTATAACACCGACTTCTCTCCCCTGCCAACCGCCGTCATTGATCATGAAGCACCGTCGCCCAACAAACAACGCCCACCAGCGGACCATAACCTACCATCCATTCATCCCTCCAGGACAGCCGTGAGGGAAGGCGCGGGAAATGCTCAACTATCTGGCCGTGAAGAGCGCTTTCCCTGCGGTGCCTGTCACAGTGCACCGCGAGGATTGGGGACCTAGAAACTAAGACACCAACACACTGCATCAAACATGCCCTGAACCCACCCCTATTGCCCAACACAAACAAGGCCTGTCCCTTGGGTCTGCCTCAAGTGTGCTGCTGCGGAGGCCCGCTGGGCGGGTTCTCGGAGCACAGCACGATTGAGCCTCCCCCTGCCTCTTGAAGAGAAAAATTCGAATATTTGTCCAGGACACGGGAGCATTGGGGCACGAACGCATCCGGAACAACAACGTGTGAGACCCCTTCAACCCCCAATACGTCCCCTGCGACTGTCAGGTTGCTTAGGTTAGCGTGAGGGAAACTGCAACTCACCCACCAACGGGGGCAGTGCTTTGGCGTTTAGGCTTTTGCCTGTCATCCGAGAAAAGCAAATCAGGCTGCGTGCGGAGCTGAGGCGCGGGGGGGGGGGGGGGGATGGGAGGGGCACCAGGGGCATTGGAGGCAGGAACTGGGTCCGAACGTTTAAGGGGGCCCGATGGATCAGGAATGTTAGGAGGTCCAGGAAGGGGCCAGGGCCACAGCACCGCACCAGAGAGATGGTTTGTGCTCGACCCGTGCAGCGCAACATCACGCGCCCACAACGGTTCCTCTTCTTGTCCATACCACAAATTGGCTCCAAATAGCTCACGTGGCTCAAAATTCAAGTCCAATGGCACCCAGTACATGGGAGGCCCCCGCTCTTTGTGGTTTCCATCGCCCAAACGGACGCCTAGACTCCCCACCAGTGCCATATGGCCTACCCTGGCCCTGGCGTGGTGCTGACTTCACCCCGTGACGTACGCCCCCCCCCCCCCCTGTTGTCCCCCCCTTGGGGGCGGGGGGGTTGTGGGGGGCACCTTGGTATCCACAAATTAGTATGGGGACGAGCCTCCAAGGCCGACGTATCAGGGAACCTCGTGGACTTTTGGGTGTTTTGCAGCCTGGTAGGAGTTGAATGAGCACATTGGGAAGTGTGAACCCCCCTGACCAGTCCCAGGAGCAGGGATGGTTGTGGTCCCTTGAATGCACCTCGCCGGCGCTTCCCCAAGGCCAAAGGTGCCCGCGGTGTACAGCCCTTGTACCACAACTTGGCGCCCCACTGCTACCCACCGGCCACATTGCAACACTACGGGTACAACGTGCATTGAGCACGTACAACACAACACCACGCACTAGGGGCTGTGGTCTGGGGGCTGGTGTGCGTATGAGCGTCATGTCACGCAGGACGCTTTGAGAGATCTGAGTGTGTGTGAATGGGGACATGGCAATGGGCAGGCAGGTCAGGCACACCCTAGTGCACACACGACCACGGGGTGCACCTGGGGGGTCAGGATATTGGCTCCGGCTTGCAAAAAGGGGAAACATTGGGGGAAAGGGAGGGGGGATTGAATTGTTTTCGGATTTTGAGGTTGGTGGTAAGGTTCACAGGCCACATATGAGATGTCCCTGACAACTCTGCACACCGGCCGGCCATGCAGGTGATGCATACACTGCGCGAGGTGATTCCCTTTGGGTGATGGGGACTGAGGGCTGGGGTGAGCGTGCGTGCCTTACTTCTTCTTCGAGACCCAGCGCTTCCCAATCTCGCTCTCCTCGTCATTCAGGATCAGCGGGAGCCCATTTTTGCCCGATCCCACGATCACGATTCGGGTATTGGGGGAGTTGGTGAGCTTCTGTGTCGCCTCCACCCCCTTCCACCGCAGCATGCCCTCATTGATGTCGTTGCTGACGATCTTCTGGAACGCAGAGATACCCTCGGCCTCGATCCCCTTCCGTTCAGCCTCTTGCCTCTCCCGGTCCAGCACAAACTGCATCTTCTGGCTGGCCTGCTCGGCCTGCAGCTTGTCCTCGATGGCTTGCTGCAGCGCCTTCGGCAGCTCCAGCTTCTTAAGGGGGGTCTCCTCCACCACAACGCCCCTCACCTTGACGGCCTCCCTAAACACAAAGAGGGACGTGAAAGCGGGAAATCAATGACAGGGGTGGGCACAGGACTGTGTTGCAAAGGGGTGTTGGGGAAAAGGGGGGGGGGGGGCTAGGACCCAAAATCTGAGGATCAAAAATGCCGCCAAGCGAACCTCCCTTGAGTAAATTTCATCGTTCCCCGCTCTGAAACTTCGATCGGGGTGTATCAGGGGGAAAACTTGCACCGCGCACTACTTTTGCAGCGAATACACCCGGAGCAACATCCTGACTTTTACCCCCTCCCAAAATGGCCCCACAGGAGAGCAAACACTTTAGCCACGAAAATTGTACTACATCTTTTGTTCAGGGAGGCTTTGGGAGGACTCTGCATTGGGCATGTTTGCACAGCGCACAGCGCCAAACAGTAATTCAACTTCCCCACGACCACCGCGAAATCCGCCCACCTCTGTGGAAGCACACATGCACATGGCAAAAACAGTGCTGAAGTATTGCACATTCCCAAACTGAATTGTGGTCCCAAATAGTTGTCCTCTATGGTCACACCGCAGTATATACTTGCCACACGAGACAGCCATGTGAATAAATAAGTGGCTACTCAGGGACATCAATATCACCGGTATGCTCGTGCAAGCAATTTGCGCACAAATAGAGGTTACATGTTGAGCATTCCGGTGTCTCCTTTTTGCCACAAACTTGGCAAAGATAGGTATCATCATCTTCCTCATCAACCTCAGGAGCTTCATCCTCTCTCCAAATGGAGTTTGGAATGTGCTCCCATGGGCCAGAAAATTGATACCGTTTTTGCCTCCTCACTATGAATTGCCCTGCCCTGCCGGGGGTCCCCAACACGGGGACAAAAAAATGGGAAAAGAGGGGCAGAACTGGGGGAAAATAGGGGAAATCTTTGCTTGGCGTGCCCGGCGCGCTAATGTTCCTGCGTGCACATTGCATGAACCGCATTCCCCCAGTGCCAGTCCCCATAAGTACCCCATGAATCATCCATTGTGCAGCAACGCGCTGCCCACTAATGCAGCAAGGGTCGTGAAGCCCCCCCACCCGCAAGCAAACCAAGTACAGCGCCGTTATATGCCCAGAAATGGCATCATGCGCCCCTCCCTTCCCCAACTTCTCTTTGCCTCGTCTCAGCAATGTCTGCCAACCCTGAATCAGGATCCAACCCCGAGCCTCAGAATCCAGCACTCAATGCAGCCCTGACTCACTGTACATCCAAAACAAGTACCCCCCCCCCCCTTGTCCTTCCCCACCCCAGGGAAGACAGTCCCCCACCACCCCCTGGGGGACGGTCACCAAGTGACGGTTCCCCACCCCCCCCTGGGGAACCGCACTACCACCGTACATGCACATTTGCAGGCACAGAAATTGCAGCATAAAACGAAAGAATTCAGCATAAGATACATTCAAAGGGCTGCCAATGTACGGAGACCTACTCCTTGACCAGCTCGGTGTAAATTTTCTTGGTCCTGCTCCACTTGACCTTGAACTCTTGCACATGCTCTCCACTTTCCACTGGAATGCTTTGGGCAGCACTCTTGGGTGGTGGTTTTGCTACAACAACACAGTGAGCTGCAACGAAAAATTTGAGGTTGAGCAAGTGACGGTCCCCTACCCCCCCCTGGGGAAGGACAAGGGGTGGGGAAGGACAAGGGGGGGGGGGGTAATGCTTAAGCAATGGTATGGGGTTGCAGGTCCATTGGCAGCCCTTGAACTGCACAATCGAACGTCGACTTGTCTGAGGAGGGGGCATCACCCGAGCTGGCTCTTAAGGTCCGCCGTCATGGCAGTGCGCGCAACGCTCGTGTACAAGTCCTTCGCCTCGTGGCCACTGGTCACCTCTCGGACGATGCTGCGAAACTGGGGGATCACCACCTTCGGCATGTAGTTGTAGCCCACCTGCCGGAGGCAAAAATGAGTGCATAATGGGTGCACAATGGGTGTGCATCGGGTGTGCATCGGGTGCAAAAGGGGCATCAAATGGGCTAAATGGGGTCAAAGGGGGAGTGGGCGTCAAATGGGCGCAAATCGGACTTAGCCCTGTCGGTGCGCGGCCGGTGCTGTGGCGTGCGCACCGAGTGCCGGCGTGCCCGCCGGGTGCTGTCAGGCGCCGTGGTATGCGCGTGGATGCCGCATGAGTGTCGGTGCAGCCCACCTGCCGGTACATCTTGACGGCCTCCTGGGGCTCCAGTCGAATCAGGGCCGCCGCCTCCAGATGCACCGTCAAGCCCTCCTTGGTCGGCACGTTCTCCGCCAACTCAATGATCTGGGTTTTGATGGACATCTTCACCACGGACGCCAGGGGGAACACGAAGTTCATCCCGGCAGGCAGTGGGTCATCGCGCACCTGACCGAACACGTCCACGACGCCCACCGTCCCGGCTGGCACAATGGTAATGGACAGGACCATGTAAACCACGGCAAGCACCACCGTGGCAATGCAAATTGCTACAGATAACATTGCTGACAGAAATCTGCAAGACATCCGGATATGCACTGAATAAATAAATTATCGTTTTATCTATTCATTTATCATCAAAGTTAATCTAAATTTAATTCCAACAAAATTGATTCGTTAAAGCGGACCTCACATCAGCGAAGGCATTGAGGGCAAAACCTGGAATCATGTGCTTGATCGGTTCAGCACAACTCATTCTCCCTAAGGCATAGCTGTCCCTGACAAAGGGGCGAAATTCAGCGCTGCAATCTGCTAATTAGCCGCAATCTATCTTTGGTCACTTCAACTGCCGTTGGGGACCCCCCCCCCCTTCCTGCGCAAGCACTCTGAAAGTCAGGAAAATGACGGTCAGACCGAGTCCCAGTGCTTGGACAAGCACTCAGGCAGGCAGGCAAATTTCAGCAAGTTCTGGAGGGCCTCACTGCCCATAAGGGGCATCAGAGCTGTGGAATAGAAGCAGTTTCTTGCGCCTCATCTTGTTGCACATGCTTGCCCCTTGGGGCAGGCTTTGGAGCAGGCTTGGCTTCAGGTTTTGGAACGGGTTTAGGCTTCCTATTCCTTGGGACAAAACTGTCATCAACAATATCTTTGGTGAAGTAAAGTAAAGCTTGCCCTCAAACATGGCCAAGGCCCCAAATCCCACGGCCCGCTTTGGCCCAAACAATCTGGAGTTCATGGCGTTGGCGACAGGTTTGTAGAAGGGAGGATAAAAAAGTCGTGACTAAAGCAGTGTAACATAGCGGGCTTTGCAGGACGGTGCACACTCCTGAGGATACAGTCACCAAATGACAATGTCCCCGCCCTCCTGAGAACCTTGTGGCTTTTTGGGGAATCCCTTTTCAGTGCCATGGAATGATGGGCAGTGTCGTTGTTCCCAACCCCTCAGGACTCTGCAAGGCGAGGGGGGACAAATGCAATCACAAGCAACATGACAGCACGAATCCATGAATCACAGAAGACACCAGAAAACCACGGATGACACCACACATGCAAAGCACAAAGAAATGAACGCAGGGTGCAGATATAGACATGAATGGTCCTATAGTAATGATTATATGATCCATAGTAATGATTATATGATCCAATGTGTCTATGGGTAATGGTTAGTGGTTTTGCATTGTGGTCCTGTGGAAGTGGCTATAATTCTGGTTGCAATCCGATGGTGCTGCGGGCAATGGTTTGGTTGTCTGATGATAATGCGTGTAACAGCCATTGGCATGGTTGTAATGCAATGGTCCTAATGGGTGCTATCTCCAACCCCCTTGCGTAAATGGGTAAAATCAGGAAAACGACGGTAACATGGGGTGTAGTTAGACAAGCCATACTTGCACACAACCCATGGTGCAACAAAGAAGGGATGCACATACCTCACCAAGAACAAAATTCTGACAGCAGGGCACCACAACACACTGTCCAAGCAACATTCAGCATGCTATTCATGTCCTCACTGCCCATCAGGGGCTGTTGAATAGAAGCATTTGCCTTATGCGCTTCATCATGAACAATTGTACATGCTTGCCGTCCAGTGCTGGCTTTGGCGCAGCCTTGGCTGCAAGTTTTTAGAACAGTTGTAGGCTTCTTTTCTCTGGTACAAAACTGTCATGACCAATCCCTTTTGTGCAGCAAGGCTTGTTCTCAAAATCATGGCCAAGGCACCAATACTACACAATCTGCACTTCAGCATCCTCCCCCGATTCTGAGGTGCATGATGAATCATCAGAAGAGAAGAGGTCTGAATCAGAATCAGGACCACTGTCACACAACTACATCACAACTACACAACTACGTTACATTCTTGAGCGCAAAAACTGTGGTCAGAAAAACGATGGTAATGCAGGGTCACCGTGTTTAGACAAGGCCAGACTTGTGCAAGGGGGGCGGGGGCTATGGGCAATGGTTAATGGTCATGATCTGGTTGGATGGTCCTATGCGCAATGGTTGAGGGTCATTGACTGGGTAACTGTAGGAATTGAAAACATTGCACATGGCTCCCCAAACACACAGCCCTGGGGGCAATGCAGGAGGGTGCACGGGAAGACAGCAGAAGAGGGCGACACCAAGCGACATGATGACCACATTGGGTGTGGCTGTGGGGGCTCTACTTCCAATAGACACCCAATCTCTGAAGAAGGCACTTTCCTCAAAGGGCGTCTGCTGCACTATAAAGCGGCACGGTCCATGTCAGAGCTGCAGGCAATTGTGCCGAAGAAGAGAACATCAGGGCCTTCCAAAGAAGTCGCGACTTCGGAAGAACCAGGATGAAGGGCTGGGGCACGGGTGCATAACTTTCGTGCAGGTGGTGGACGGGTCTCTGATCCGGTGTCCAGCCCATGTAGCTGTAGAGCTTTAGGGCTTTAGGGTGGACCAAGGAATCCCATTAGGGCCCTGAATAGGCTGTAACGTTTCCCCTTGGCGTAACTATAGTCAATATTTTGCTGCTTGAGTGGAGGGTGGTCGGAAGGCCGTTATTAAGGGGAAAACAGCGCCGTTTAGCTCAGGGGTGCGGCAGCGGTCGTTACAAACGGGGGGTGGAGGCTACATGTGCAGTCAGCCAAGAGGTTAGCTGCTGAGCAGTCAAGCAGCGGAAGCAATTCTTTATGGCAGTCACAAAAGCGGTTGGCAGTGGTTGAGGTGAGGACAGTGGACGTTTTGATTGGAGCGTGGTTGTTGAGGGAGAAGCCCCCCCCCCCCTTCCCAGCCTTTAAGCAATTCTCTGGGGCAGACTCCACAAGAGCCTGCACATCCATCCCCAGCGTGTGCTAAAACCCCCGACAGGACGATGGCCTCTGGGCACACAGTCCAGGAATGTGAGGCCTAATGACAAGACAGGATTGAAACCAATGCCTCCAACTTGTCCCACTGGGAGCTGGGGCGCCGCATCAACGGCAAACCATTTTTTACCTGCCCCCTGGAGGTCAGTGAAACGTGTTGTGCCCGCAGCAATACAGCAATACATTACAATGAGCGCCAAAGTGCGAAAGAGCAATAGGCCTAGGCAACCAAAGGCAGCAGGCCACCAGTTGGCGCGCGGCCTTGGATATGGTCAGCGGGCAGCCAAAAGGAGGGGTGGGAGGGGCACGTTGCTCCGCGTGATAAGCGCATTCGTGCCAACCACTGCGTTACGCTGCATCATCGTGTTGCATGAGATTGAAGGAGGAATTGTGGCAGAGGCAGGTTTGGGGAATAACTGATGGGGGAAGCCCCCCCCTGCTGCACAACTCATTCGGGGAAAAACTGGTGTCACTTGCGTGCGAACAGTTGGGCTGAGGCGATCATTTGCACCGAGGGCGGCCAGAATAGTCCAGCGCTGGAGAAGCGCTCTTTGGGCCACGTTCTGGAAACCGCTTGAGACTCGCTTGCGGCCACTGCCAGAATGCGGGCGATCAGGCCGCCTGCAAGACTCGCACCCCACAGCCTGCCAGCGCATCCACTTCGGCGGCGTCAATCAATGAGCAGAGGTCTATCTTGTCATGTGCACCATATTCTGCGCTGTACTCCTCGTCGTCCTGCCAGTCGCTCCACGGCAACATTCCCCCTGCCCGCACGTACTCCCGATAGGCGGGGTCCAACGCTCCAAGCGAGACCCGCATGGACCAGCATCCTTGTAAAGTGATGGGGTAGCGCAGCTCCTGCAGGTATGGGAACAAGCACGGCACTATTGGGGGGCACAGGCTGTCCTCGTGGTCCCGGGGGCGCGCCCCCAGGAGGCAATTTTGGAAGACTATGGGGACCACCGGGGCAGTGAGGGCAAGCTTCTTGAAGTCATAGTCGTCGAACACATACACGGGCAGACCAAAGTGGTTGAAGTCTGAAGGGATGCTCACCTCTTGCAGCATTGGATGGAGGCAGCGAATCAAGACTGCCAGCCACTGCAGCTGCCACTCAGGGGGGCTTGTGGAATCGTAATCAGTGAAAATGAGTCGCAGCCTCCGGTCTCGAACGGAGGGGTGCCATGTGCAGAGGTCCCTACCATCACCTGTGTGGCGGGGAACCGCGTAGACACGTATGGAAAGGTCCGGTGTGGGACAGTCCATCATGAAAGCCTCCAAGAGAGCGGCAGCAGTCGACAACTGGCCGCTTAAGACATTGAGCAGCACGGTGCGGCCGTGCTCATGAGTCCGGATGGTATGGCGGATGGCATGTCGGAATGTGCGGCAAACATGCGCCCAAGTGAAGTAACGTCCAAGGCAAATGTCGTGCCGGACTACCCCGAGGTCGACACCGGTCTTCGAGCCGTAGAAGGCGTCATGAGAGAAGACGTAGTAGTGGCAAATGTGGCTTAGCAGTTCCAAAGAAAGAGTTAGTAACGGCATTAATCCCACCCTACATGCCATCAAAATATGTGGTGGTGTGCGATGCCACACTATCGCAATGAGTGTAATACTCCATAGTTCAACCAATACCCTCTAAAAAGAAAACCCAGTTCCCCGAAAGAGCTTTCACAATCTGCTTGGAACTAACGTGTATGCTATATGTGTGTTCAAGAAATTCCCCGAGAACGTAACACCATCGCTTTTCGGCTAGTGACGTGTGATGCATACCGTGCAACCTACCACCTTCGGTGTGCCAACTTGACACGAGTGAGGTTAACATGTCACGACAAAGCACAAAAACAAATGGCAATGAAGCCTCAAAGGTGCAAAGATGAAAATTCTTCTTAAAAAAATCGGTCCTAACCACACAACATGCACATTATCAACTCTTGCCAAAATCCAAAATGCATCACACTAGATCGGATAGGTGCGCCAATAAAAATGGATCAAGCTGGATTGTGCCTATTTCAGTAAAAAAAAGGAGGTTCGAACGAGGCGGAGATTGAAAGATGCAGCAGTTTGGGTAGCAAGTCCTCAATGTGCATTCTACTCAACGTGTGGGTGTTGGTGCACTTGTGCATCAAGGAGTTGAAGCCCTTGGACAACTTTGTCGGCTCAACTACATCACATAGATAGAAGTTGCAATGAATGGACAACAGACGTCTTTGACGGTAGCGATCTCGAAATAGTTCGTTCAGGAAATTGAATCATACAACGTCATGGAGAATTAAGTGCAATCATAATGACACAAAAACCGCATTGTACATCCCCATAAGAGTCAAAAAAGCATGTCCGGAGCGCCAGACGACCATTGAAGCACTTGACATGGCAATGCATGAACCATTGGTGCCTCTGGCGGGCGACCTTTGGCCACTATGGGCCCAACGGTTGTGGGGGGCAAGTTTGTACCCAAGTGGATCGTAGAGCCCGCCACAATATCCTAAAAGGTTGGGGTTTTTTCGCAACACATAGCTGGAGTCCGGGACTTTCGTCCCCGCCCACACTTGGCCCCAAAATGGCCTCATTTTGGTGCCATCGCCGTTGGGGGGAGACCCATGAAAAGCAATGCCGTTTGCCACTAAAACTGCACTTGAGGCTGCATAGAGGCATCTCCAACCCTAATATGAAAGCACCAAAACCACATCAAAGAAGTGCAATGATTCCAAAAAATGTTGATGAAGACCGAGTCAAGCACATGTCCTAGCCCACTTTATGTAAGTATGTAAGTATGTGGTGAAATAGTAACTAAGTATGTGGTGAAATTCCTCCTTTGCACCATTTTTGGCGTGTTTTTGGTGCAATTTGGTTCGACGGGTAACCACTTATGTGCTTCGCGGTACATGCAGGATGCTGCGTAGCTCAAGTTTGTCAATGTAGCATGGCACGTCACGATTTCCAAGGAAAGCTTGATTCTTGTCTCACCTCAAATCCATAACCCTTAAAAGTGCACGTTGGGACCTAACACTAGGTTACCTAGATTTCTGATGTAGATGCACACAAGCAAATGGCAATTTGCCCTTGAGTTGTGCACCGGCCTCAAAGTTGATAGCGGTAGCACCAAATTAGGCTTTGCCATTGCATGCATTCATGCTGTGGTCACACAATGTGCCTGCTCTCACTTGTTGCTTTTCCTTTTTGGAGATGGCACTTGCAAGTAGTTGCGGCAGCACAAAGAAGGGCCAGAGAAAGCAGTAATCCTTGCCTTTGTTTTGTGCTTGTCGTCGTATGTTTCGCATTTTGCACCCGTTCCTCCTCGTTTGAACTATTGAAGTGGTTAGACGCCTTTGTTTCTCTTTTGCCTCAAGGCGATTAGCCAATTTAGTGTTTGAAGGTCCATTGTTGAAGGCCGCACCACCCCTAACCACCTAATAGTCAGTCTACTACAAGAACTCCACACTTCCTTTCGTCATATCCCACAACGCAATTAGCTGAAGCCAAGAAGCTACTCGCTGCCCAACGTCCCAAAGATTTGCCTTCTCCGGACATCGTGACACAAAATTGCGTTTGAACGGTGAGATGCATGTCCACTTTGATTTTATTTTGATTTTTAATTTTAAGTTTTAATTTTGACACATGATAGTCCATGCGCACACTGCCTTCGGCGACACTACTTTTCGACCTTGCATGGTCCGCGATATGACTCACACCCTTTGGAACCGCCCGACGTTCTGCTTTCATGGCATGTTGTGACTAACGATGTGGTTGGGAACATTTCTTCCTCATCAGTGTCTCCTATCATGGACTCTTTGGCCTTGTTTCCTTCAATCCTTATGCACGTTGCCTCTACTCACAAGGTATAACACGTGTAGTGCCAATTGGGGACACGCCATTTGCCAACCAACTAACTCACAAAGCAAACAAAGCAGCAACTAAGTGCAAAGTAGGTTCGCGGTTTCCACTGGTTCCGGCAATTTTCAAGCGCTGTTGCCCAAACTTGTCGTCTCAACCGCCATTGCTAGTGATAGAGGTGCCTCCATGGTCAAACCTTAAGGGCGCCTAAAATGTAAAATAAGGCCAAAGTCTTGGCCAAATGAATGGCATCACAACACCATCGTCCGAGGGCTTGAATTGTTTCAAAAGAGGCACAAGTGCAAAACAACACTCAACAAGTTTACATGAGAGGCAATGGGAGGAAGACACCCCCCATCCCCCTTCTCCCTTCAGGTCTGCCAGTGCAATCCCCCACAATGCGTAACCCTGCCCTGCAACAATGTGTCAAAGCAAAGGCAAAACAAAGTCATGGGACACCTTTGAACCCCATCAATATCATGGTTTGTACACGAATGACCAATTCTGGGACAAATGAGGCATTACACTAGAAATAACAAATCGTTAGGAATGCCCACACTTGCGACGTCAAATTGTGTCCAAAATGTGACAGGAACGTCGTCAACTACCTAAGAAGCTACCACCAAGCTCCTGCTGCCTTCGTAATGCACTAGAGTTGAGAAACGAGCAACACGAACATAATTTTGAGGGATACCGGCAGATCAAATCGCAGAAAAGTCATTTTCAATGATTCAGCGATATACTACAAGATCTCACATCAGAAATCGCACCGTGTATAAAAAATATTTGAAAACACAGAAAAAATGGACGCCGCCTGCACTATTCAAGGTGTCGCGCGTGGGAATGGGAGTGGGAAAATGTTGCCAGGCAAATTTGGCAAAAACCTAGCAAATTCATGGAACATTCCCCCCTCCACCGAATTATTCCGACACGCACAGTCGTTAATACATGCACCAAGTTGAAAAACTGTATGCGTACGTGCCCAAGGTGTTTTCTTAATGTTTATGCTTTTTTTGGCGAACCCAATTGAGAACTGAGACTTGCCAGAATGAGCAGTAGCACAAGCAAAACGTATGTGTGGGGATCAACGTGATGCCTCATTTGTATGCCAACAAAAGCTATAGCATGCATAGAGCAAGCAAGAATGTGCGGTAGGGAGTCAATGAGATTTATATGGAAATATGAATAAGCATGTTAGTTCAACGAAATACCATCCTTGTTTTAGATGCACATCACATCATCATTGGAACACTCTACCAAGTCGTTGCTGGTTTCTCTTCTGAACTTTGGCTCGCCACTACATGGCTACTACATGGTAACCGACCAGCCTTTATGAACCCCGCCGCCACACTCATTACTCCACCTGCATGTTCATCCCCCTCTGCTCCTCTCCTAGGGAATGATCATTGCAAAAAAAAAATCAACGGAACCACGGTCTGGGAGTGCGGGGTGCGGCAGGCAGGGGAGGGGGGGGGGGTTATGGGATGGGTGATCCGGATCATTTTTGATCCAAACACTAGGCAGTGGGGAGGGGGGGGGGGGGGTATGGGGTAGGTGATCCGTGGATCACTTTTGGATCATTCTTGGACCATTTTCGAACATTTTGCTCACTGTACTTTCAACTCTGTGCCAATGGTCTTGTGGACTTGTGCATCATTTTTTGGAAGCCAAATTGTTGGAACAAGTGAATTTACATTTTTGGATCATTTATAACACATATTGTTGGTTCAATATGTTGCTTTGCACTTGCACTATGTCACACTTATGTTTGGAAGTTACGTTTTTGGATCATTTTTGTGAACATGAATCGGTGGATCATTTCTTTTTTGGAACTTACATTTTTGGATCCACACAAATGGGTGGATCATTTCTGTCTTGGAACTTAGTGAGACAAAAATGATCCAAAAATGCAAGTTCGAAAAAAGAAATGATCCACCAATTTGTGTGGAAAAAATATGATCCAAAAATGCAAGTTCCAAAAAAGAAATGATCCACCAATTGCGTGATACTTATATTTGGAAGTTACATCTTTGGATCATTTTTTGCAACACAAATTGGTGGATCAATATGTTGTTTGTGCGTGCTCTAGGTGTCACTCATGCCGTGTCTACAGATCATTTTTCTTGCTTATGAATCGGTGGATCATTTCTTTTACTCCGTGCCCCTTTGCCCTTGTGTACTCTACTTTCTCCAATAGTGGCCTAGTTTGTGTAATGTCGAAGCCATCTTCACCAGCCCCTAGGGCTGTCCACGTGTCCGAATTGGTGGTCCGGAAAATTGCGGATCATTTTGCTAGGCAGGGGGGAGGGGGGGGGTTTGTGGGGTGGGTGATCCGTGATCTGCGGATCATTTGGGGGGGGGGGGGGGTTTGGACCCCCGCGGATCAGTGATCCGCGGACCGCCTACCACACGGGCTGCAATACGGCCCCTTCGAGGGTAGACTTCAAGGGTTTTGGTAGTGCACTACGGGTGGGGGGGGGGTAAACGGTCTATGCCGTGCCGTGCCAAAGTGTACGTACCAAATAAAGGCCACTCATGGAATTGAATAATGACTCACTTGGTGTGTTGCTTGTGGCCGTGCCGCGTTTTTGTATGCTTGTGCCTCATGTGCAACTTCATGATGGTTTTTGGTGATTTAAATTACTAGTTATGAATGAATTAATGCAATGATTAGTTTGAATCAATGGGTTGTTTCATGCTTCCACGCCATGTCATGGTTGAATTGTGCTACACTACATGCTATGAAATTTAATTTGGAACGGTGGACTCAATGTGCTTGCTGAAGAATCTTTCCAAGAAGTGTGTGTTGATGATTGACTAGTCATTAAGGAATTCAATAATTTGTTTGAATCAATTGGTTCCTTCATGCTTTTGCACCATGTTACGGTTGGCTTGTGCTATACTACAAAGAGCACCAGGAAATAACAACATCCATCCAGAGAGCACCACGAAATACAGCATCCACCGAGAGAACACCACCCAAAGAGCACCAGGAAATAATACCAGGCATGCAGTGACTACTTTGGGTACTAGTTTGGGCCCAAGGCAAGGGGCAAACAACAAGGAAAAATTACATTGGGCCCAAGGGGCCCTGTGTGTGTGTACAGCACTTCATTTTGGTCGATTTTGAGGGCCTTTTTTCGGTAGGGTCCGGGGGGTATGTCTGGGCAGGGGGGGGGGGGGTCGTAAACGGTCTGTGCCGTGCCGTGCCGCGCCGGGGGGGGGGGGGGCGTCAAAGGAGTTGTGCCACGGAACACATAGTGCACGTAGGTTTGGGGCAATTATTTTATTTGAATGTGTACCCACCTTAAATGGTACTTGCAAGGGCACCTCAGGGAGTCAAGTTCTCACCCCAAGAAGGGGTTCACAGAGGAGGGAACGAAACTTGTGCAACCAAGCCATGGCTAGCGTGCCCTAACCGGAGTGGGAGGGGGAAACATGAGGCAGAGAGACACTGGTAGAAAAAGTGCACACCACAGGGGTGGGAACATTTATCCTTTGCCCTCCCCTTCACTGGGGCCCCCACGGTGGAATACCTGAAGTGGCCCTGGGCCAAGACCCAGCATGGTACCCCTCTTGCCTTCATCCAAACGCCATTATGTTTTGGCACAGATGTCACATTACAACCATGTGTGCTCTGCATAAGGGTGCATGGCTGCCCCCACTGCGGAGGTCCCCTGCCAAGAACCAGTCCAGCCGCGGCGCTATGACCCCTTTCCTGACGATGCAGGTGCCTCAGACGAGCTCGACGGATCAGAGCACAGCCGCATCGGGGGCACCGTCTTCGGCCCAAAGTCCATCGGCTTTTTCGGCGGCATCGCTTTGATGGTCAACAACATCACGGGCCCCGGCGTCGTTCAGTTGGCCCCAATGTTCGTGCAGTCCGGATGGCTGGCCCCGACGGCGGCCATTTTGGGCTTGTGGTGCGTGAGCTCTTTGGGGGCCTCAATGTTCGCCGAGGTGATGCGAAACGTGCCCGGCAACGATCACTTTCAGGACCGCATCGAGTACAGCACAACCACGAAGTGGTTTCTTGGGCACAGAGTGTATTACATGTCCGTGCTATCGCTATGTGCCTCGTTGCAGGCCCTGAATATCCTGTCCATTCAGCAGTCAACAAACAATCTGGACCGCATAATCAGCACTATCTTCGGCCAGTCCTGTGGGTTGCAGGTGTTTTTTTTTGTGGCAGCATGACACCCGCCGGGATACCTCACAATCTCTCGTCTGCCTGTGTCCCATCCATGCCTAAGCCCACAAACCCGTGTCCTCACTTGTCCTCACACACCCTCCCATGCCTATGTTCAACACACCTGCTCCCATGCCCCTCCCCTCCCATGCCCTCCCATGCCTATATGCGTCCCCACCCCCCCCCAAGCTTCGGTCCCTCATCCCCCCCTCACCTCTGTGCCTATCCTACCACTCTGTCACCAGGCTCAGGAAAGTGTTTACTGATCTGATTGGCTCCCCTCTACAATTCTGTGGCAGGCCATCACCATGGCAGCCTGCAACATTGTAAAGAGCTTGCTTCCCGGCTCTCTTTTAACGTACCTGGGTTAGTCATGTCATCATAAAAGCAAAGGAGATGCCTGCAAGGCTGGAATTTCCTCAGGACCACCACCCGCGGACAAAATTAGCGATGTGTTTACTGTTGTTCTCAATCGATGTGCAGGATTGTTCCAACAAGACAGGGGGTAATCTGTGCACGAAGCAGTGCACACCTTGCATACCGCGCAATCTGTAAGCTGTGCATTTGGCACACAATTGCAGTGCACACTCTTTGCACTGTGCACCCGGCACACTACACTGCACCCCTAATACCCAATACAATCTGCGCCCCGGGCACTCTACACATCGCGCACTGGACATCCGGCACATAGCACACTGCACTTTTCAGATGACACGGGGTTCTGAGGTGGACAACACGGCGCCAAGAGACAGCGACAGGTCAACAAGCTCATGACTGGATTGCATCTAACACGGGAGGGGGGGGGGGGTCTATCAGAGGCGGTGTGCATCGCACAAGCTCTGAATAACCATTGGAGTTGTGTCTATGTCTCTCACAACCCCTCCCATGCCTACGTCCCTCACAGCCCCTGCAATGCCTACGTCCCTCACACCCCTCCCTTGCTTGCCCGAAGGGGGCCCGTCGGAATCTGGTGCTAGTGCTCAGCCCTGCACTTTGGTTGTTTGGGGGGGTGGGGGGGATGGGGGGGGGGGATGTGCACTGCTGGTGCTTTGCCCTGGGTCATCTGCAGGTATGGCCTCCACATGACGTGGGACTCGCCTGTGCATCCCACCCTGATGCCTGGGCGCCATCCATTGTCATCAGTGCTGGGTATGCAGTCTGCTGCCTTCTGGTGGTGCCCCTGGGCTTCTGGAATCTTGACGACAATGTGTCCGTGCAGGTGGGTGCATTTGTGCTGACCATCCTTTGTTGGGCAATCTGGGTGGTCGCCTACTTCGCCACAGGTCCCATGCTTGCCCAATCTACACTGGCCTTTTGCAACGTTTGGACCATGGACATTCTGAGTTTGCTTCTGAGCCAGCGGCGGGTTTGGTGGGATTGTTGTCAACAGTTATATCTGAAGGTTTGCTGGTGTAATGATGTGCAGGGGACCAACCCCATGGCGAATTTGTTGACCTTCATTGCAATGGTCCAAGGCTCCAATGCCCATCCCCTCCCAACTCTCTGACGCCCCCCCCCTCCCCCAACATGCAAAAGAAGAAAGAGTGCACAAAGGGAGAGGAAGGAGAGCAAAGTAACAGATCCATCTCGAGTTGCCGGAGAGGGCTATGAGAAGGACAAGAAGAATCAAACCAAGAGGACAGCGGACAAGTAGACGAAGAGGAGGAAGAGGGCACCGGGGGGGGGGGGGGGGCGAGAGGAAAGTGACAGTGACACCATCTTGAGTTGGGGTAATGGTGTGTGCAGCTAGTGCCAAGACACACAGTCAACATTGGAGAAGAGGAGAAGGAGGAGCAGACTAGTCAAGATGTGGGGACGGACGAGCAAGTCAAGGAGGAACAACAACCAAAAGAGGAAAAGGACCAATGGCTGGATGAAGGGCACCAAAGGGAAGGGAGAGAAGAGGAGGAGGGTACGGTGGAGGATGTTAACCAAGGGGAAGCACGGCAAGAGCCATGGAAGGAGAAGTGGAGAGGGGGGGTTGCACGAATCAAAACACGAAACACAAACACGCACGCATTGCGTGGTGGGAGACACAGAATGAGTGGAGGCAATGAGTTGGGGTGGTGGGTTAGGAGGACAACTAGTGGGTTGGATACGCACGCATCGAGGACATGAGCCAATATTGCCTGCCTTGTGTGCACCCTCAACACAATAGACCAAATATTCCTTTGGCTACCACCCGGGATGTTCCCCGACGTCACCGGTCACCTCCTGTGCTTTTGTTGGGTATGGGGGTTTTTGAGGGCGCTGGATCTGCTGAGAATGGTGGTTTGGTCCAAAAATTGTGTTTTGAATGTGAAACTGAAAATGTTCCCACATTTTGGTAAAATGTTACCCAACATGTTCCCCAACATGCCTGACGACGTTCTACGACGTCCTCGTCGTCAGGCATGCTGGGGAACATTACTTTGTTACCGGGTACAATATGCGGGTACATGTGTTCCCCGGTACACACTTTGTCATTTTTCCTCTTGTCCTGTTTGTTCATTCCCGCATTTGTGCAACTCAGAGGTGCCTTGTGCATCTGGGTTGCCCTCCCTTCTCCTAGGCACCCTGTTTCTTGCACCATGCCATGCCTCCCCCCGGACTACAACCCCAAGGAGCACGCCTTGGAGGTGGTGGAGGCGGCGAAGTTGAAGGTGGGGAAGCCCCTGCTGGTGCAGAAGAGGCAGAGCCGCGGGGGCGTTCACTTTGGCACCATCAGCAAGGTACCTTTGTTCATTGCACTCCTCATGTTAGGTTTGCATTTTTCCCTCCACGCATTTCTTTTTCCTCTTCTCCTCTTTGCAGTTAACAACGAGGGATATCATCCTCATCGACGCCGTCAGCTACAATGCCTCGCAAGCTAAACCACCAAATGTCAGGTTGTCCTTTCGTATTCCTTGTTACTTTCCCACGTTTGTGTTTCCGACTTGTATCCCGTTGACCCCGTTTTGCTGCCTTCCCCCTTTCGTCGTCGGACGTTTCCTTGTGCAGGCGAGTTGGGCTCCACCACTGCCGCCGAGAGCGTGTCGTCTCGCTTTGGGGACTCCAGCAGTGAGGATGAGTCCTCCTCATCGTCATCATCCTCTTCCGCTTCTTCGTCTTCAGCCTCCTCCAGGTATGCCCGCCTTCCTATGGATAGTCTCACTTTGTTTCACATTGTTCCTCGACCCCTATCCTTTCGTTGTTCAGTGATGAGAATGACGAAGAAGAGAAGGAGGACGGGGAGTCGTCAGACAGTGTGGAGGAGGTCAAGAGCGAGGAAGAGGAGGACGTCAAGGGAAAGGGAAAGGGAAAGAGTGCAAAGAAGGGGAAGGTGGCCCCCAAGGAGGAAAAGGAAGCAACGAAAAAGGAAACAGAAATCAAGGCAGAGGGGAGCGCACAACGTTACGACAAAGGAAAAGGAAAGGAGGAAAAGGAAGCAACGAAAAAGAAGAGGCATGGGAAGGACAAAGCAGAAGAGGAGGACGAAGAGGAAGAGAAGCCCACAAAAAAGAGGAAGGGCAGAGAAGAAGAGGGAGAGGAGAAGCCCAAGAAGAAGGCCAAGGCGGTTCCGGTCGGTAAGTTATGCCGGTTCGCAAACGTCGAACCCTCTAAGACAGGGGGTGCCAGGAGTGTGCCGGTAGGGGGCACCCGCCGGGAGAGGACGGTCGCCGGCGCGGGCCACGCCCACAGGATCGAGAAGTTCACCAACAAGCTCAGCGACCTCATCGGCATCAAACCAGCCCAAGTCAAGCAGCACTATCGTGTTTGCCTAGACACGGGCAGCCGGTCGGACAAGGGACACCGGCGTTCCCTGCTGTCGGCCTGTCTCATCACGGCCTGTGAGGCTGAGGCAGATGTGCTGGACAGGGCCTGCGGCGTGCGCGGAGAATACAGGTTCGGGCGCAAGAAGGCCAGCGAGATTGTTGAGTCGGAGGAGGACTGCCCACGGTCGGGGGCATTCATGTACGCAGGTGTGCGCGTTGGGAACGCTGGGAACGTCGGGGAACAAATATGTTACCGGGTACATTTAGCGGGTACACGTGTACCCGACGCTAACAACGTCGGGAACAAATATGTTACCGGGTACATTTCGCGGGTACACGTGTACCCGACGCTAAGAACGTCGGGGAACAAACTTGTTACCGGGTACAATACGTGGGTACACATTTGTTACCGGGTACATTTAGCGGGTACACTTGTACCCGGCGCAGAGAACGTCGGGTAACAATTTTGTTAGCGGGTGCAATATGCGGGTACACGTGTTCCCTCTTGTTTTCGTTTTTTTTTCCTGTTTGCAGTGGAGTTCCTGAAGCAAGTGGCAGTGTGCCCAGGCTGCGTGGGGACCGAGGACTTGGAGGAGGACCTCAACGTCGATGACGACGAGCAGCATGGCAGCCCCGAGTCCTCCGTCCACAGCCCCCCGGGTTTGACCGCGCAGACCCTCCGTCGCCACGAGCGCCAGCAACAGCAGCACCAGCAGCCGCAGCAGCACCACCATCACCAGCATCAACACCAGCAACAGCCCCTGGTCCCACCCGACAGACGCCGCAGGAAAGTGGGAAGCGTGGCCAGTGGCATGAGTGGCCGCAGCGACAAAAGCGCGATGTTCGGGTACGAGATGGCAGACCTGTGCGAGCTGGCCATCGAGGACTTGATGGCATTGCGGACAAAGTGCGGGCGGTGGCTGAAGCACATCGAGTTGGAGATCGAGGAGCGGCGGCAGGAGCAGCAGGAGGTGGCGGAGAGGGAGGAGGCGGAGGCAAGAGCGGAGGCAGCACGCCGCGGGAGGCTGAGGGCAGAAGCGGAACACCCCCCGGACCCCCAGTATGACCCCAGTATGCCCCCCGAGGACGGGGACTGGAGCGGAGACCCCGCGGCCGACCCCACACCCGACGCCATCCCCGAGCCCAAGACAGAGGACATCCAGCAGGCCATGGAGGACGACACCGACAAGCATGAAGTCGTGCGGATGTGTCCGAACTGTCGGATGGAGTGGGATGTGGAGTCAGCGCCGGAGCTGTTAAGGAGGGAGCGTATCGTGTGGGCCACACGAAGGTTGGGTACTCCTTGTATGCATTCAAAAGCCCAAAGGTGGGTAGCAAGGCGGGCAAGGTGGTGCCAATGCTCACGAATTGCGAGGTGGTTGGACAATTCACCACCCATAAGCGTGGTTATGAACTACCAACGGTAGTGCAAGTGTACCGTCAAGCATCGAATGGTGTGGACGTTTGCAACCAGCTGGCACTACAGCTGCGGGAGACCAATCGCATGCGAACATGGAGTGCCGCAGTGCGCGCCCTGGTCATGCGCTATGCCGCGGTGAACGCCTACACGGCTTCCAACGTGCTGGGCGTGCGCCAACCCAGCCTGACACTTGGTGAGTTTCAATGGCTCACCATCAAGGCCGTGTTTCCGGACATTGAGCGGCCAATCGGAGGCGTGGTGCACGTGCCGGTGCAGTGCGACAAGGTGCGCATGCGATGCAAACAGTGCGGCGGCGAGACAAACTGGATGTGCAGTGGGTGCGGCGACCCTCTCCACGTGAAGTGCTTCGCCGTGTACCACAACGTGTAGCCGCGGACATGCAGGTTAGTGGTCATAGGCCGTCGGGGGAAGTACCCGGTCGGGAAGCTCCCACTAACGTTGGCCCCTGCAAGAGCTAACGACCCCTGTTGCTGCCACCCCTCGAAGGCTCTGGCTGGGGATGGAACCGCAACACCATGGTATGTCGACAACAAATGGGTACATGGGAACATGTGTTACCGCTTTTTGTACCCGGGTACACGGTGTTGTTCCCCACATGTTCTGACAATGTTCTAAACGTTCCGTTATGCGGGTACACATGTACCCGCATATTGTACCCGGTAACAAATAGTGTTCCCACATATCTTCGTTTAGAACGTCCCAGACGTCGGGGACGTTCTAAACGTCCGGGTACACTATTTGTTACCGGGTACAATATGCGGGTACATACCGCAAATTGTTACCCGACGTTCCCAACATTTGACGCTCCCAACAAATCACAGCTTTTTTTTTTGTTCCCACGTGGGTATATGCGGGTACCGGTGTACCCTACGTACCCGGTAGCCAAAGGAATATTGTGGTCCATCATACTCAACGGGGGTTGTGTTCTGGGAGTGGTCCAAAGTTGGACCTCTGCCCAACCACAGGAAGAGGTGGCAAGTGCCCCGGAAGAAGGTGACTTGAAGGCCTACATCACTATGGTGTTGGGCAAGGAGGTGGTAAGCAAATGTGCAACAATCTGGAGAAAGAAGCCAGGTGAGGTGTGCCAATATCACGAGCACATGGCAGGGCTGTGGGAGGACAACCAACCACACCTGGTGGGCAGGGAGCAAGAGTGCCAGTGGTCAACCCCCCCTCCCCCCGCTCAATATACCCCAGGCGTATATTAAATGCCCCGGGTTATATTAAATGAACAGCCATCGAACAAGTGATGTCAGCCTCGGGTTGAGGAGGAGGGGCTTGCCTATTTGTTAATTGCCGCATTTCTATTGCATTCCAGAACTGCCTTTGCTCACACTTTGTTTTATCATGAGTGACCATGGTGGAGTTCCATTGGCTGACAATGAGGAGTGGTATGATGAAGGGGATAACAGTGGTGCTGACAGTGCAGAGAGGATGAAGCTGAACTTGATGACACAGTGAATGCGGTGAGTAGTGACCACATGGTTCAATTGTTGGCAGCTGTGAGGCAGCCTGACGTTGTTGACGTGGAGGAATTTTCCTACATTTTTGATCCCTAGGACGGTTGCCCTGCTTTGTGTGTGCTGCTTTCGTGTGGCAGGACTGCTTTCTGCGAGGTGGGGGGTATTGAATACCCCCTGTCTCTCAATATACCCTAGAGGATATATTGAAAGGGGGCCCGACGCAGCATGCGAAGGGAAGAACGGGTGACTGTCCAGGGCCCCGTCAAGAAGCAACAACCAGACAAAATGTCACATGATGGGGGGGTATGTTGAACTGGGGGTTCGTGGCAGGGACGGAGGAAGGGTGTTGTGTGGAGGTGGGGGCAAAAAATGGTGGGCCTGGTTTTTGGGAAGTGGGATTAGCAAACGTGAAATGGGAGAGCGACAAGCGGAACAATAGCAATGGAAGGGCAAGCACAGTGGGCTCGAAAGCATGGTCTCAAAAACGGGCCCCAAGTATGCATGTGGATTGTGCTGTAGGCCATTGTGCGCCAAGGAGGGATCGAGTGGTAAAATGCGGCAATCAATTGGATGCAAGAGGTAAGAGCACGGCAACAATGGTGCAGGTAACCACTATTCCAAGAGGCTAGAGAGGAGCAAAGGGCTCAAGGATTGGAGCAGCACAAAGAGTAGGAAGGTGGGGGATAGAAGGAAAGAAGGCCCCCACAAGAAGAAGAGAGGAAGTGGTGGGGGCAAGAGGCTACCGGATTAGGATGGGGGAGCGGATAAAGTTGATGGGCATGCAAAAGACAAAGGAGTTGGAGGGGAAGAGTGGGGAGGTGGTGAGCATCATGCAAGCCCAAGGAAAGGTGAGAGTAGCACTAGACTGCGGCAAACACGTGTTGGTGTCCGTAGAACAAGTAGCAAGGGGACACGATGAACAACACATGAACAAGGCCGAAGATCCAACAACAACACAACACACACAAAAGGAGGATAAAAGGGAAGGAAGGAAAGGGACAGGGAGCAAGGGGCAGAAGGGGCAAAAGGAGGAGGGCAAGGAAGAAAAGGAAGGGGAGAAGGTGCCAAAGGTGTAGGGTGGGGAACTAGAAATAAAGAATGGGGCGAGGCTCATGGGGATGAGGCACCGAGAAAAAATGGAAGGGCAAGGGAGAGTGGCAGAGGAAATCCTTGAGGACAAAGTACATATACCCTTGGTAGAAGGGGTATGTTGGGTGAAAGTGGACAAAAAGATAGTGGTCTGGGTGCAAGTGAAGCCGGTAGAGGTGGTGTCCCCAGACTTTGGGAGATGGGCTCTTGGAGCACCTAGGAGTGAGGAATGCACCCACAGTGGAAGAGGTAAAAGCAACTTATGAGAAGTAGGTGTTGCATTTACACCCCCACAAGAACTGGAACAATGCAGCCAAGGCAACGTATCTCTTCAAGGGGTTGAATGCTGGCTACGAAGCATGGAAGAAAGGAAAAAGGAGGGCACCACTAGTGCTGAGGGTGGACCTACCCATTTCTAGTTCAACCCCAATATTTCAGGTCCACCTTTTGTGGGCCCGGAGGAATGGAGGTGCATGGCACCACACAAGGGACACAAAGAGAAACATGGAACAATGAGACATATGAAACGTCGGCACAAGGATTTTTTCAGTTGTTTTTACGGGGCACAAGAAGAACAAGGTGTTGGGTGGATAGAAGCGGATTGGGTGCAGCCCACACGGAAGGAACAACAAAGGGTGTGCCGTTGCGAGGGCCAAGGTCTCAAACGGCACGCAGCTTGACCTTCCAAGAAAAGTTCAGGTGGCACATGCGCGACATGCGTGCCATCTAGGGGGACAAAATCTTGGAGGAAAGGAGGAGGAGCACTTGGACGTTAGACTACCCAGTAGCAGGATCAATATGCATTTATTGGGACGAGATGGGGTCTACCAAGTGAAAGTGCGTTCAAGCACATGGGTGCAGGAGGACACCATGGGCACAAGAGGTATTCATAATAAGGGAAGGGATCAATTTCACAATTGATGACCCACCAAGGTTTGTTTATGACCTGCACAAGGCAAGCACAATTGTTGCTCAAGTAGGCATGTAGCAGTATTTGGGGAAATAGGGTAAGGGAAGCACACAAGCATGCTGTGGATTGAGTGTGTGGTCCATTTGATAGGCGGAACCACTCTGCACAGTATCAAAAACGGACGGGGTGATGGAGACATGAGTCCCACTTCATCGAAAGGCCCAAGGCCGAGGAGGAGAAGAACCTCCAACAACCAGGATTCATGCCTGGGTGCCGCGGCCCTAGGGTGATAAAGAAGTAGAAAGCGGAGGGGAAGCATCAAGGCTGCAAACTTGGTGTGACCCATCCCCAAAAAAGCAACTAGCAAGTTCAATATCATCGCCGCAAGAGCCCATGCCCAAGTATTCCCCTTGGTGTGTCCCCCCAAAACTGAGAACCCTGCCAAGCACAACATTGCCTGGGAGGCCAAAGGCTCAAATTCCTCCGGGCATCTTGTAGAACGGCGTCAAGTCAACCGAATGGGCGTGTCCACTAGAGCAAGGAAATCTCATGCGCATAGGCACTCTATCTGTCTTGGTGCGTGTTGGAGGAGGTGGGCTAGCAAATGCGAGACCAGTCCCCACCCATCACCCTACTTCCACACAACCCCCCCACCCATCACGCTGGGTGGCACCAATGCCACGCGAGGGATAGACACACGCTACACACACCACGGACCCACATGGGAGGGCTGGGGCGACATAGGATGCAATTGCCACAAGGAGGACTGAGCGTTAGAAAGGGCAGGTTGGAGGTTGTTATGTGTCCCCGTTGGGGAAGTGACCCCGCAAGTGGACATCTTGGGGTCCAATCATCGCCGTTGGGGAGGGTTCCCCCACCGCTAGTATGGGGTGGACGCATCTAGCCAATGGCGAGGGCGGTTGCCCTCCTCTATGTGGACCCGACACAGAGTAGTGAAACAAGGACTGTCGGGGGCTCCATTGGCACAACCTACCAAGGGAAAGGAAGGCTAAGTAGGGAGCAGACACGTGGTTATAGCCGTGTGCAAGGGTTGGGCCTCGCCGTGCGCAACCGTGCACCATCTTCACATCTAGTGCGCTACCCTTGGATCTAGCTGTGCGCAACTGTGCGCCCAATTTTTTCATTGACCGGAAAGCCCCTTAAGTGCCGGCCGCGACCAACGATGGTGTTTATTGGTACGACATCGGAGGAGTGGGGGTTCTTTGTCGTCTTCTCCATTTTGGCCAAAAAAAGCTGTTACACAAAACCAACCGAGAAGCAGACCCAAGCTCCATAAAGGGCCCCACCGCGGAGAGGCGAGCATGCAGCACCAAGTGGATCCATTTGAACAGCAACTACAATATGAGAAGGTGGGTATTTGGCGCTACTGTGGGTTGTGCAAGTTGGAAGTTGCCTGGGCCACAAGGTAGTGTTGTATGCTTGTTAGAAGGGTGTAGACACCTACCTGCGGCGTGATGGGTGGGATACACTACAATCATTGAAGCTCTTGACACCGGAGGACATGGCACAAAAGATTATTTTGCCGAGACATTGCCACTTGTTGGTGGTGACACTGAAGAGCTTGTAGTTCCTGGTGCTTGGCATTGAGGGGGCGCCAACCTATCTTTGGTTGGCCCGAAATTGACCAGGGGGTCTTTTACAATACATTGTGCCCTTAAACATAACTTCCACCGGCACCACTTTTTATGAAAGAGCTCTGATATGGAGTGCTGGTCAACTGTGCACAACCGTGTGTCGCCTTCACATCCAGCCATGCGCAACCGTGCATAGCCGAAGAAAGTAGCCGTGCGCAACTGTACACGCACGGCTATAACCTCGTCTCTGGTAGGGAGATAAGGATTGGCCAGGCAGGAAGAAGGAGGGCACAAGGTGGTGAGATGCCAATTGGCGCTGCCGCCTGTGGAGGGAACAGTTTCAAGGAAAGCGCAAGGGCAAGTGGCGAGAGGCCAATAGGCGCCACCAGCTGCAGACAGCAATACAACCACGCCAGAACCCCCCCATCTCTCGCCTTTAGGCCTCCGGCCACTGTTGGTTTTGGGGGTGCGGTCCACATCATAGACGGAGGGGGTGACCCCCCCATCCCCCTGTATTTGCGACCAACTTTGCACACGACTGTTTTCTCAAAAGCGACGTTTTTTTTTTAAACCAACAAAATGCTGTGTTGCCGCTCGGCTGGTGGTTGTTGCAGTGTGTGAATTGTGTGCCAAATCCTTGAACTGGTGCAGAGATTTTCCCATGCACGTGACCCGTAGGTGTCGGCAGCTACGCCGTACCGGCGGTGGGGAAGTCTATGGCTGCCGTGACCTCGTGCCTTGGGGTAGTGGTCTTCAACTGGGGTTTTATTACCACCGTCCCAAGCTGGATCAATGAGAAGGCCCCCGCCGTGAGCTGCCAGCAGTGCCTGTGGGGGAGCACCACGTTGTCGATGCTGCTGTTCTTTGTGCTGGGTGTGCTGGGGGCTATGGCATACGGGGACGCCGGTCCTAACCCGCCCCAGGCCTTTACGGCGATGATGACCGACAACGACGTGACCTCCGCGATCCTCCAACAGGATCGGCTGGGGTGGGTTGGAAAGGCAGCAGTATACTTGTTCGACCCCGTGGCGGTCATGTCATCCATCCCCATCTTCAGCATTGTGGTGAAGTACAACCTGCAAGAGAATGGCATGCCAGCGTTGTCCAGCAGCCTGCTGGCTGTGGTGGCTCCTTGGCTGCTCGTGATCCCCTTCCTCTGCGACGCGTATTACATGCAGGTACACGTGTACGTGGATAGCGCTTGCTCTACTGCAGCATGTGGATTATAGCATTTGCCGTGCTGCACGGTGTGAGTATGTATTGCTGCATGCGTGTTCTGCTGGATGGTGTAAGTAGAGATGCATTGCTACATGCATGTTGTGCTGCATGCTGTAAATCGACATACGTTACTTGTGCATTCATGTTGTGCTGCATGCTGTAAATCGACATACGTTACCTGTGCATGCACGTTGTGCTGCATGCTGTAAACAGACATATCTTATTTTAACTTTCATGTGGTGCTGCATGGTGTAAGCAGACATACGTTACTTGTGCATGCACGTTCACACAACATGCATGCACGAGTCATATGTCTGCTAACACCATGCAGCACAACGTGCATGCACGAGTCACGTATGTCTGTTTACAGCATGCAGCACAGCATTGTGAACGTATATTGCATTGCCGCTTTTCTGTTGTGCATGGTGTAAGTAGACACCCCAACTGAATTGCAGATCGTCCTCAATTGGTGCTCCATGGTGTTTATCACCTGGACAGACTTCGTCCTTCCCTTTATGCTTTATATCACCGTCAAACGCCAGCATCGAGACGCCCACGTGCAGGTTGAGGACTCTCCGCAGTACGACAGTTCCGGACACTTAGCTCACTCCGCGATTCCCCCCACTGTGCGGCTTGGGAGCCAGGTGCATCACGTGACGCGGCAGACTGCCATCAGGATCGCACGCGTCATGTGCGGGTTTACGGTCCTGCTCTGCCTGATGACGTGCCTGTACTATGTACTATGCCAGGCCGACACACAGACCAACCGATACGGCGTCCTGGTCGGCACGGGACTCTGCGATGCGTGACGATGGGCTATGAGTCGAACCCTCTTTGCCCAGTCCGATTGAGAATGGGGCATCTGCTTGTTTGTGACAGAAAGGTACCTATGGTCTTCTAGGCCACTGACGAGCCATTTTCTTTCTGCGCTTTGTGCTGACTGCCCCTTGTGCGCACGTGCAATAGCCCAGAGTTCCTGCGGGGTCCAGGTGGGTCTAAAGTCATCTGGGTGGGTCTCATCCAACCCCCCCCCCCCCCTCTTTAGACGGAGGCAGATACCGAGGCCTTGTGCCAACCCCTCCCCCTCCCCTTATAAGCGCAGCTTGGTGTGGGGGGGGGGGGGTGGCTTGGTGGGTCCAGCGTTGTATGCGGGAGGCATGAACACTTTAGCATGGCAAAATCCCCATCAACAGTGCCAGCCAACGCAGCAGCACCTCGTGGTCTGTCAGTTTGGAGGTATTGCCTTCTGGACATGGCCGCTGTCATGGTATCCCCCCCCCCCCCCGCAAAAAGCTGCTACCTGTATGATAGTTATGTGCCTCTAGGTGATTCGAATCCGATTTGCACCTGGTTGATGGCTCTGCCAAACAGGATAACTCTGCTGGAGCTCTTGGTCTGCCAGCCAGACCAAATTTGTCCACAATCCTCCCCTGCAGATACACATGCATATGCGCGCGCGCACACAGCACGGGTGGTGGGGAGGGGGTGCTGAGGGCCAGCCAGCATCAGCCGCAGTGGGCCACCCCTCCCCACCCCTGGGGTGTTTGACCTTCAAAGATATTCCCTCTGTAATACCCTTTATAATAGGAGTTGATATGCTCACAACGGGGCAGGCAATAGGGGGCTGGGGGATGGCTTGTCCATCCCCAATGTTCTGCTCTCCTTGCATAAGAGCGTCTTTGGACCTTAATAGCAGGCTGCCCTCTGTAATACACATGAGTGTCCAGGACCTGAAACGGCCAATGCCCTCTGTAATATACACACGGCGTCCAGGACTATAATTGGCTTTTACCCTCTGTAATACACCAGGTCCCCTGCAACCCACACCCATCCACCCACCCACCAACCCACCCACCAACCCCCCCCCCCCCCCCCACACACACACACACACACACAAAGGTGATGTTCTTTGCCCTGTGCCGACTGTGCACAGCTTCAACTGCAACCTATTCTTGACAGCCTTTACTGCACATATAAAGATTTAATTGCTTTGTGTTGTGTTGTGCATATGGCCTTCGCCATTTTGGTCTTTTTGGCTAACCCCCCTCCTTCGTGGCGTCGAACCAAGTTACATTCGATAGTGGTCAGGCGTACTCCTGGCAACATTCGGCACAGAGGCAGCTTTGTAAAAGCCGTTCAGGGGGACAGTCATTCTCGTTGAACTCGAGTGTTTCAGCAATGGATTCTGGCCCACATTTCCAAGGCACAATCTGGGCCAATGGTTCAAGATGCAGTGTGCATATGTGCCGTAATAAGTTCGTGCCTGCGGCAACGTGCAGGTGCAACAATTCCCAAGAGTCTGGTGTTCAAGGTTCACAGTTGGCGAACAGTCTGAAGATGGGACCCTGCGTTCGCCATCGGTTGCCGTTTGCAGCCACACACTGAGGTGTGTATGATTGCAAAGAGCAACACCCATTAGAGCCAAGCCCCTTGGATGCACAGCACACCAAGACGGTGTCACCAATGGCAACAGCAGGCAGATGTAGTACTGTATTCCGCTGCAAGCTTTCCGTGCCTTATTCACGTGGTATGGGCACGGGCTATCATGCTGTTGTTATGGAACCATGGCTGTGACGCCAAACCCACCAACAACCTCGCAGGGTGCTAGGGTGTTATCTGTGCCAAGTAATCACAGATGTGGCTGGGCAATTGTCACCAGGGGCACAGCACCTGGTCACCTTTGTAGAACCGGTTTCAGACCGATAGGGCACCCTCCCCGATGACAGCACCAGTGTCATCAGTAATATGCAGGTGCTTTAGGAATTCAACTGCAAAGATCAACTGGCCAACTGCAGTTGCTACATGTCCTGTTTAATGGAAATGTTGCATGGCATGGCCTCATGATGTGCCTGTATATGTAATGCATGATCTGGCAGGCTTGCAGGGTAGCCACTGGACCTTCGTGATAGGGAGGTATTGCCCAGCTTCGAGGGGAGTACTTGATGCATGTCCCTTGGCTGGGGCACCGGGTGCACCATTGGTTAGGTTACTCCCTCGGCTCAAACAATTACACAGTAGGCAACCCATTCTGTCAATTGTGTCTCTTTGCTTTGGTGGTGTTGCACTGAATGCACCGCAAACACCTTTCGGGCTCAATGTGCTGCTCTTGCACGCAAGCCACCTGCACCAAGGTCTAGTCAATTGCCAACAACCCCCAATTTCATTGCAGTAACACACATGGCAAACTTTTGTTGCTACATGTCAATCTATGGCCCTTCATATTCTCTACTTTGACCAATCCTATACCTATGTTTCCTAAGTGCGAGGAGTTATGTAGGTAGCAAACAAATGTAAATGTATTCAGTGTTTTTTGTCGTTGTCCGAGAGCAGATCCATGGAAATATAACAACACCCAACGTCGTGCCTTCCCATAATGCAAGCCACAAAAGAAATGTTGTAAAGCACTTTTGCACACGGTGTAGAGAAGGGGGGCGCCTTAAGCGCAGTGTGCGCGCAGTGCAACTATTTGGGTGTCTGGCCGTACTACTACGGAGTGGAACCACGTCCCACACTTTCCATATTTTGTGACGCATTACGTGGATAGCATGCCCATTGCTTCCATAGGAGGCATCCTTTGTGATGTCCTGTTCAATCCTAAATACGCCGGGTGCGTATATAAAGTTACGGTTGCCATTGACAGCCTTGGCAACATCGTTTGGATTTGTCTGTTGGCCCCCGGGACATCGGCGGATGTTCTCATTTGGGATCGCGAAGGGCCGAAAAGGAGCAAGGGGCATTATATGGATTATGAGATTGGCTCCATGGATGGTGCATGAGGATGTTGTGGGTGATGATGGGGATGTATGTGCCTTTTGTTGCACCAAGTCTGACCCTGAAAAGATGTCCATGTGTGACAAGTGTGAACTGCAATATTGTACGGATTGCATTGACACACACATATGACAATGTGACATTTCTTTGATTCTGCAACTGTGTCATGTTGTGCACACAAGTTGCGTATTCTCAATGTGTACTTAGTTGACAATGGAACAGAAAGACAGTTGTGTGTTGTTGAGGGTGGCGACCAATGCGTTGTTCATGGCTTTTCCAGTTGTGCATGATGTGTGTTATGTGAAGGGAAGGTAGTTTGCAACTTTCTTGAGCTAGGGCAGTTTGGGTCACCTAATTCTAAGGGCGTTTCCAAGGGGTGTGCTTGGGGGCTCTTCGGGGGGAACATAGTCCAAAAGTAGCGCGCAGTGCGCGCATCGTGCGCGCGCAGTGCAAGGATTCCCCCAAGGAAAGCGTCCCTCCTGTTCACCATTCAACCACCAGGTGACCATGGCAATACAACATGTGTTAGGTGATGTTTAATTGCAGTGACCAAAGTAAAAGACCGTTCCACTTCGGCACTTCTGAAGAAAAAACCCTGCTTGCTACTTTCAAGAAGAAACGACAGTAGAAAGGCTTGATGAAGTAACATCTGCACGACAATATTTGCACCACTGTATCAGCGGGGGCGGATACAAGATATAGGAAACCTGTCATTGCGAGATCTAACGGCACGCAAGCTGCCATCGCAAAATCCATGTTTATGGTGCCAACAGCTGCAGGACATGCATGGACGTTATGCATTATGCGTCACATGAAAATTGTCTGTCTTCAGGTAAATTCGTAGGAGATTGTCACCATCCTCTTCAACTTTGGAGGGCAGGACACTGTGGTTGTGAAATTTCGCAAAAACACAATGTCCCAACAACATGCGCTGTTCCCAATAGTACCAATATTACACAAATCCACTTCTTCCCAGAGGCTGCAGTAAGTCCCCCCAATGTATGTTTGAACATGAGCTTTTGAGTTGGTGGGTGATCCTGGTCTTTCTTCCTCAATCTTTTTTTGGTATCTACAAAAAGCAAGTTCATCTGTAGGATGCTGGAGTAGCAGGCCATGATACGGGCACAACACGCTAGGGCAATGCACAGGTGCGTGGGACCATTGGAGGGGGCAGCGTGCTTGCACTTATCTTGTTGCTGCCAAACCATCAAGGATTCTTGGTTGTGTAGGGGGGCGTAAGGGGGTCAAATCACAAAGGCACCCAATTGCTGTTATACCCAAGACTGCAAATGTACACAGGGGACCATAGCAGCAATTTGCATAGCATCGTTTAAGCTGATCACCATCCAGTGTGTATGGGGGAGTATTAGCGCGCCAGGCACGTGCCGGGCGCGCCAGGCATCCTTTTTTGACCATTCCCCACCCATGCCTGTTTTTGCCCCCCCTCACCAAACAATCTGGAGTACCTTCTCACAGTGTCTAAGAATCTGGCCCATCCTTTGCACCCAGTTTATGATGATGGCAAGGTGTTGAATTCACATATTTCAGCTTATGCAACATGCTTTGCACGGAAGGTTTGCGGTCTAGTGCGTTCTACTTGGGGGACTTCCCTGGGTGGGGATAAGCTTGGGGCTAGAGATAGGATACTTAACACAAAGGTAGCGCGGCGGGCATGCATTCCCCCTATGCCGAAGTGTTTCAGTGCATATGCTACTGTGCATCAGAGCGTATGCTGTTGTGCATCGGTGCGTGTACTGGTGCGCATCAGTGCTTGCACTGGCGTGCCTCTGCTGCTAAACATTGTTGGCAGTTACTCATTCTCTGAGATGGGCAAAGCACCTGTGTAGCAGCTGAGCATTGTTGGCGTTTTGATGTACACACAATCAATGCAAAGTGGCACTAGCCCACGAAAACCTCTTTCTGACGTACAGGGACGGATCGAGGAAGAGGAGGACCTATGAATTGCTGTCGGCCGGGTACACGGCCCAGCAGGGCCACATGACGCTGCCTGGGCCAATGCTCTGTGTTCCGCTTCACACCTACTGTGCAGATATTTTGTGTTCGGAGCACCAACAGCAGGCCTCTGGTCCAAGGCCCCACCGCTCGCCCCTGCCTGTGGTACCTGTGATGACTCAAGCTGGATTCCCGGTTTCCATGCCTGTGGTGCGTATTGGAGAAGGGAAGGAGCTGTTTGTTGCATGGAGTGTCCAGCCTGCGAGCTTTATTTTTGAGCATACTAAAGACACTCATGCTGGCAACCAAGTTTCTCCTGTAGTCATGTTATTGAGCTCTACCCCTATACCAAAGGCTGTGCTCGAAGAATGAATGGATTGGCGTTGGTGGTTTCTGAGTGTCTACGTTTTTTTTTCGGCAGTGGCAGTATGCTCTAAAATGGTGTCCATCGCCCGTATCGCTCTTGCGGCCAGCACCGCGCTGATCGTTTCTGTGATATGGTCTCACACGCCTCGAACCACATCCGGGCCTAATGCTGCCCGGACACAAATGTATGTGGGGACCCGCTCCTCACACCCCAAGCCATCGCTTATTGGCATGGCCACCACGAAAATTGGATTGGACTTCAGCCCCATCGATCACCTCAAACCGTACCGCTCCGCTGGTCTCAGCAGAAACCCCCTCAAGCCTGCTACAGCCCATCCCGGCCGCCTACTAACCGATGTAGTCTTCACTAGCCCAACTGCGAGGCCCTGGTCCAACATCGTTGTTGCACTGTGTGTCATGTCATCGTTGGGGATGACTGTGATACTGTCCCTCAGGGCCGTGGCGCAGAGAGTGTGGTCAGCACGGAAGCAGCCTGTGATGGGCATGGCGGCAGTAGCTGGGGCACAATCTAAAGAACCTGCCGATGGCGTCAACGCCTCGCGGCTTGATGCGGACGTCGCTGCCGCCAGCCGGTGGAACGCTGCCTATCAGCTCCGCACAGAGCGTACCTATCGGGACCGGCACTACCTTCGGCGGGCCTTTCCGGAGAGCGTGGGGGCTGCTGCGCGGGCTGATCCGAGTGTTTGGCAGCCTCCGCTGTGTCCGGATGCCGCTGCCGTTGCCCGCCGAGACCTCACCGCACCTCCGCTCCCGGGGCAGCTGAAGGGCAAGCAGTTGCTCCTCGAGATGGGCTGCGGCGTGGGGAACGCTGCGTTGCCACTGCTCCGCGCCAACCCCAATCTCTTTGCCTTCTGCATGGACTTCTCCTCCACCGCCATCGATATGCTGCGCAAATCGCCCGAATACGACCCTGACCGCATGTTCGCCTTCGTCGGGGACGCGCGGCGGCCCCTTCCTGATTTCCTGCCGGTTGGACAGATGCACTTTGTCACAATGGTCTTCACGCTCTCCGCCATCGACCCCGGCCACTGGCCACAGGTGGGGCGGTCGGTTGTCCGCGCACTGCGACCCGGGGGCCTTGTGTTCTTGCGGGACTTCGCCACCGGGGATGCGATGCAGGGGGAGGGTGAGCGCGAGCGGGTGGGGGAAGGGATGTGGCTGCGGCAGGACGGGACGCTGCTCAACTGCGCCTCACGGGAGGAGGTCGGCGCACTGTTTCCGGGGCTCTGGGAATTGGAGCTGGGCGTTGTGGAGCACGAGGTTGTGAATCGGAAGAAGGCACTGCGGATGGAGCGGCGATGGCTGCAGGGCAAGTGGCAGAAGCCGGTGGAGGAGGGGTGTGTGGGGGAATAGGTGGGCGGTCGCATTATCAGGTCTCGGGCACAGCGCTGTGGTCTCCTCGCCGTGCAAGATGGCGCTTCTGACACTTCTGACGGGTGGCCTGTCATTTATTGAACCATCAATTTTATTGATCATCATGGAAATCATCACCTTCGCAGAAGCCGAATGTTGTTTCGACGCGCATATCAATGTCAGGTCATAAAGCAAGGAAAAAGCCTCCTAGAGCTGCTCTCTGAAGTTTGCACGTCCCCACCACATACGCCTGAACAACGGGATTCGGGTGAACCCCCCCCCCCCCTTTTTTATTGGGTTGGCTTCCTGATTGACTATGTTACAGTGGGCCATTGCCAAAAAGAGAGCATTGAAGTGCAAGAGTGAGTGGCATCTTTCGTGTTTCATATGGACCCTCCACCCTGTCTTCCCTGTCAAGCAGGTTGTAGCCTCTTGCTGAGCTAGCTGGATAGTGAATGGGACCACATCTCTCAATGTCCCCCCTCCTGCATTTCCGTCGCTGCAGGGGTAATGGGGAAGTATGGCACCGGAATAGCACACCGGTCACGTCGGTCTGGCAGAGGCCGCCAACCACAACATCCTCACGCTCAGTTGCAAACTGGAATCGATCATGCATTCGGGCATGTGCTTGTTGGGCGCAGTTGATCTCCAAGCCTTCAAAGCGTTGTGTCAGATGTATCCCAACAAAATGTGTTGTACCGCCGGGATCAAAGCCGGCTGGCGCTGTCCAGGGAGCAGCAGCGCGCCCGGCGCATACATTAGGGTATTGCCAAGAGCCCACACACCCGGGTTTTCCGGGGTACTTGCGGCGCCCGCCAGAGGCATGCAGGTACAGTATTTTCAGAGCCTACGAGGGGAGGCCAGTGGGCCCGATTTAGGTCCACAACCCTGTGCGCATGATGCGCGTGCGGTGCGCGTGCTGTGTATGCACGGTGCAGATATCCCCTCTAGCGGACCCGACCAAATGCTGTCGGCCACCAACGCTGCTGATGGGCTGCCAACAAGTGCACTCTGACTGCATTTCTGTGCCCGACAGATGGCACTGATATTTGTCTCCGCTTTGACTGACAGAACCATGTCGTTTGTTTTCACTTGTTCGAAGCGATTTACGTGGTGTGTAAGTGGAATTCCTGTGGCTTGTGAACTCTTCGGATCCAACAGCTTGATATCTCTTTCTGGGGTTTCAAAATCAGGCAGGCTACGAGCACATGGATCCTGCAGATTAGAAATCGCAAGAAAGGAACAAGAAAGGTAGTCCACACTACATCAATGGACACAGGACGCAAATGTGGTTCAAACCAGCCACAACGATTGGTCAGGAATGCCGGAACATTCCGTCCGCACCCAGTGCCACATTGGACACCGAAGGAGTAATTTGAAGTATTTTGCTCCACTGCAGGGCACTGATACTGATGAGTATTGTGTTGCACAGCTGCATGCCCAGTCGTGGCCGAGTCAGTACATGGAGGGACAGGGGCTGGTGATTGGTATATGACATTCTTTCATCACTCAAAGCAGAGCATGTGTGCTCAGCGGTACCCTTCAGTGGGTAGGACAGGAGGACCCTGAGTTGTAACCCCCCCCCCCCCCCGGGAGTGCATCAGGAACCGTCACCCGCTAGTTCCTGAAAACACGAATCAGTGGCATATTGCACAGGACTGCAACCGTGAGACATTGTTGTCAAGCTCATGGGCACCTCCTTTGTTCTGACCCATTGCACTGCTCAGACCTCTGAAAATGTTCCCTCAAGGCGCTATGTCCGTTTTACAGAGGAGCCTGTGCTGGCTGTTTTGCAAGGCCCTTCTCCCCATGGTGAACAGTACAGAAGCATCGTGTACCAGCTTGGCGCCACTGAAGTTGTGAAAAGATTCCCGCTGTCCCTGTTTAGCAGTAGGGGCAGGCTGATAACTGATGAATGATCGCAGTGCATTGTGAATTTTGCTTATTTGCACCATGTGCATGACACCATCAGCATCTATGCATGTCAGTGTGTATCCCAGAGCCTTGGGCAACCTACAGCAAGCAACTGACCAGCCATGAATTCTGCATAGTATGCGCTGGTAAGTGTTTGGTCTGCAGTGGTGTCCATCCCCCCCCCCGGGGGGAGGGGGGACCGTCTTAAGTCTGTGGGCGAATGGACATGGGCGGGCGAGGGTAACCCAATTGCAATATGCAACAGTGGACAACATAAGGAGACCTTCATTGCCATGCTTCCCCACAGCTGTTGTTGTTGGTCTTTGCCCATCTATGTAATGGAATGGTGGCCTCTTTTCCGTTAGAGTCGCCTCTTCGTTTGTCAGAGGCACCCTCTTGCTCTCCGAATGATGCATCTGCAGAGGAATCCAATAGGGCTCTCTGTTAAGCGTGAGCGGGCTCATTACTTCATCCGAATGTTTGGTTTGGTACGATAATTTTTTTTGGTTCAGACTGAGGTAAGTTGACGAGGCCCGCTTGCCAGATGGTACTTAGAGTGCTGTAAAATAGAGTGAGGGCTGTCACACAGGAAGCTCATCTCAGTGTATCAAGATCTTACCGGCCCTTGTTGGCGTCGTCGAACAAGGAAGGACTAAAAGGTCTTGGATGATTGTAATAATATTTTGGCCACAAACAGTGCCTTGAAAGAGGTATTTTGAACCAAAAAGGAAATGCCTCACCTTTTTTTTTTCTTCAGAAAAGCCAATTTGATCCACCCGATGCTTCGCAATAACAACGCAACCTTCAAGCATATTTAACTCCCATCGTATGGTGAACCATGTAGGTGTGTGTGTGGCTCTTTGGCATTTATTTGTTGACATGCGTGCATTTGTCACCTTACAATGAGCCTGCTTTTAGTGCTGTGATCCTTGATATCTTTTGATTCTTTCATTGGTGTTAGTTTACTGTATTGTATATTGGGATGGTGCTGCTGCACGTTGCAGCACGTCCTCAGGTTGGTGCTCCCATGTAGGCCGCCACCGTGGCCAGGGCTGATTCGGGGGGTTAGGTCCCCCACACGAACATGCAGACCCACCCCCAAATCCCCCACTCCCCTCCCATCGTGACCCTGGGGGTGCCATGTGAGCACTTTCCTCTGCCTCTGCCCCCAATACCGCATCAACATTCAGACGGGTTCTGCAGTGGGGGAGGCACAAGTGGAGAGGTGGGATGAGGTCACCCTCTCCCAAGGTGACGTGCTGGTACTTGTGAGCACAGCACAGCCACCCCCCCCTCGGATGTGAAGGCCGTGCCTTTTTGCCAGTGGACCCCTAACGCAAAGCACGGCAATATTTTGCCCCACGCCACCCACCTTAAGGGGGCGCCTCAAGCGCAGTGCGCGCGCAATGCAACTATTTGGGCGTCTGGCCGTACTAGAGACCCATACTTTGAGATACTAGGGGCCCCTAGGGGCATCATGGTGACCCGTAGCGGAGGTTTTGAGTTCCGATTTTGTCCCCCTTTGTTGGGGACCCCCGAGAATGCAGGGGTGATGTAGCATTTCCGCCCTCTTTTGGGCCCCAACCTTCCGGTGCTATTGAGGAAACCGGGACAATCTTTGAATCCATGGAGTACAATGATGTTCATGGTTTCTATAGGGCACGCATTGAGCACTTGTTTGCACGCCTGTGGCACTGGGGCATCGTAAGGAACATATGGAGGGGATCCGGTACGGAGTTGCATGAGTACGTGCGTGTACTCTTGCATTTGCAGCAATTTTTGATTCGAAGACAGGTACGGTACCCTCCATATGGTCCGTGGGAACACGTACCTGCACATGTATGGGCTGCACCTACACAAGAGGACAATGATGACGAGGATGTTGTGGGTGATGATGGGGATGTTTGTGCCCTTTGTTGCACCAAGTCTGACCCTGAGAAGATGTCCATGTGTGACAAGTGTGAACTGCAGTATTGTACGGATTGCATTGACACACACACATGTGACAATGTGACTTTTCTTTGATTCTGCACCTGTGTCATGTTGTGCACACAAGTTGCGTATTCTCAATGTGTACTTAGTTGACAATGGAACAAAGAGACAGTTGTGTGTTCTTGAGGGTGGCGACCAATGCGCTGTTCATGGCTTTTCCAGTTGTGCATGATGTGTGTTATGTGAAGGGAAGGTAGTTTGCAACTTTCTTGAGCTAGGGCAGTTTGGGTCACCTAATTCTAAGGGCGTTTCCAAGGGGTGTGCTTGGGGGCTCTTCGGGGGGAACATAGTCCAAAAGTAGCGCGCAGTGCAAAGACTCCCCCTAACGACCCCCTTGAATTTGAACTCCGCAAGTTTTTGGGCACCCTCGACCAAAAGGGGGTGCCCTGCTTTGGGCAATTTCTTTCGGTGGGTCGGGGTGTGGAGATGAATTGGCGTTTGGCTATGGGGGAGCTTCGGCTCAACTGGCCAACTTGAGGCTACTTTAACTCGGGTCTCATGTCGATTCGTGGCCCAAGGCACACGGGTGTGGGTCCCGATGCTCGCCCTCGGTAGTTCTTTCTGGTTGCTGTGCGTGTGTGTGTGTGCGCGCGTGTGTGTTTGCAAGGGGGTGCAAAGCTGTTTCAGGCGACCAGGAGCGTCTGTCGCAGGGAGGTCAGCAGCCCCCCTTGGCAACACCCAGACGGCCTCTATGCGCTGGGGAACCACCGCTACAGGGGCGGTTCCCCAGCGCGTTACATTACAGGGGCAGGGGTTGCGTCTCACCTTATGGTCACAAGCCACGCTCGTCATTCTCAGAAGCCTTGTTCTTATGGGTCCCAAAATGTCAGGGAACGCCGGGGGCTCATTCAAGATCGCCATGTGTTTAGCGATTCTTTTCGTGGTCCTGCTGTACACGTTTGTCCATGTGTTCGCCCCCGGGCAGTCCACATCCACCTTCCGTGGCCCCAAGTGGCGGACAGGGCAGACACTTGCCACGGAGGTCATCTTCGAGAGCCGGTGGCAGCAGCTGGAACGGCACACGATCCGGACGGAGGACAACAAGACGATTACCGATTGGCTGTGGAATAACTACCCCGACCAGGTCAACATTTTGGTGGAGAAGGACGGCGATTACGTGGTGTTCAGGTGGGAGGCCTGCTTGCACCGCACCATCCCACTCCGAATCATACCACACTGCACAGCAACAGTCACCACCGCGCCTCATCACAACACTTCACACCATTTCAATCCACGCCACTCACACCAGCACCGTGTGCGTGTGTGTGTGTGTGTGTGTGTGTGTGTGTGTGTGTGTCTGTGTGTGTGTGTGTGTGTGTGTGTGCGTGTGTGTGTGTGTGTGTGTGTGTGCGTGTGTGTGTGTCTGCAGTGCGGTGCGGTGCGGTGCACTGCGGTGCGGTGTGGCATGGCGTGGCGTGTAGTGTCCTGTCCTGCCTTGGGCTGCCAAGATATACCTACCCCCCCGCTTGTCCATCCCCCCCCCCCTCCAGGGGGGGGACCCGTCTGGACAATACAAAATCAATCGGAAATCACAGGCGCCGAAGAAATTGGTATTCAGGCTACCGTTGTGTGGTGTCCCCCCCGGGGGGTGGGGGGGGGATGGATATGGGGGGGGGAATAAGATATTATGTGGTGTTGTGTGGTGTTGCAGGTCCAGCGGCGTGGGCTCTGAGTGTCTTTCGTCTTAGTGCCCACCTTCCCCAAACAGGCAGCGTAAGTACGGTTTGGATGGCGAGACCCTCGCCGTCATCGGGGGCATCATCGAGCCGGGGGAGACTGCGGAACAGGCTGCGCGCCGGGAGCTACTCGAGGAGATGCAGCTAGAGACCTCAGACCTGGTGTTTCTTGGGCGGTACCGGACGGATGTCAACCGGGGGATGGGCTGGTGTTCGTGCTTTGTGGCGCGCGGCTGCGTTGCGTCCAAGAAGTTCAAGGCCTCCGACGACCTGGAGAAGCAGACCGTCGTGCGGTACAGCGCGCGCGCGCTGCGGGACATGCTGTTCCGCGGTGCGTTCAAGGAGGTGAAATGGGCCAACACGGTGGCGATGGGCCTGTTGTTGGCAGAGGGCAAGTCGTGACGGCTCTTGTGCTGCTGCTGCAATGTGGCCGCGCTGACCTCCACTTGGTGAGCTCCAGGGGCTGATCCAATTGTTGCCAGGGCAGAAGTACGCGGATTCCGGTAACCCACGCAGAAGTGTGGGGCCGTCATCGTTCGAAGGAGTGTATTCCTCTTTATCAGACACAACAGCTCCTCTTGCCATCCCAAACAAGGACGTCTGTAGTGTCGCGTCTGGACTCTCTCATGGGCGTGTAAGCCCCTTGCGCCTGCACATACATCCGATTCTCAGCCCCGCCGGCTGTTGCAGTGTGACTGATGATGCCTCTGCGGACTCAAGGCGGCTGGAGCGGCACCAGGCGGATCAACCCACGGCCATGAGGGGCATAGTTTTGGGGATGGTCTTGAAAGGCTCATACTTCTACCCTCCGGTTTGCTGCGTTAGCTCAGAACAACACAATTGCCACTTGAAGCCGCGGCCGTCTCTGCTGCCCAGCTCTGCTGCAGACTCCAGCAATGCCCTCTCCCAAGGGCTTGGGGCACTGGCGTGTAGCTCGGTGTAGGCACACTTGCAGCACAGCTCCCACGTGTGGCCAGCCGGTTACACTGTGATACGGTGACCCAAGACCTAAGCCTTTCTTCAGTGGGGACGGGGAGAGGGGCTGGCATTCAGTTATATATCCTCAGACCATGGCGCCTGATGCGGAGCTGACCGTTTCTGTACGACACTGAGTTATCTGGCACGTCCCACCGGTTGTCTCACTGCCTCGCTGTCCAGGGGTGGGGGCGGGATCCTTCTTGGTGCGCATGGCTGAGCGCAGAACAACGGTTGACCGCTGACAACTGGACCCCGGCCCGACCTCCAACCCCTTCAGAGGAGCCATCCCCCCGTCTGGCAGCCTGAAAGCAACTTGAGGGTCCCCTGGGGGTGGGACAACTTATGTGCTGGTCTGAGAAAAACAGTTTTTGCCACATACTGGACTTGAATGAGGCCTGGAGAGGGTGCCCAGCGACTGCAATTGCAATACCGAAATGGGGGTCCATGGAGTCTATCATTGGCTACATGATTCCTGACAGGAATCATGAACTGAAGGGCTTTAGATCGGGCCTGAGCCCTGACAGGCCAAGATAGTTTAGCCAAAGGAGGCGCGAGAGCCGCATGCGTCGTAACACCCTGCACAGGAATGGCCGTGTCTAGATTCCGTAACCCCGTCATGTCGTCCATTTGCCCATCACATTTTTTGCGGTCAATAATGTAACGGGACGTGGTTGTGTGCGGAATGTGAAGGGAAATCGGTGCACAGGTTACTAACCCTGCGTGTTTCAGGCCCTGTGGACACATCGCAGAGTTTCAACCTGTACTCCAATGCATTCCATGTGTCCAGAGGTCAGAAATTCTGCATGTCCCTTCTTTGTAATACCAAGGGTCGGGCGGGGGAGTGGAAACAGTGCAGCACAACTGTGAAATATTACAAATTGTTGCACACAAAGGTTGTCTATGGCCACAGTGCTCAAATGGGACGTTGTTTGCAGGATCATGTTCACAGGGTCGTCGTTGGTGCAGTCGGTTGTCTCGTTAAACAGCAAACCAACAACAGGCTTTTTGCACATCTTCACACAACTTGGCTAGCATGGTTTCTTGTTCCTGCTTGAGAACGAGATTTGGTCCATGATACGATTCACCTTGGTTGGTCCCACACAGGTCATGTTGTTGTTGGTGTGATTGTGGCAAAGAAAGGGGACGGTTGGAGGTAATGTGGTGAACACAACTTGGCCTCCAATGAAAAGTCAGGATTTCATGCTGGAACTAGAGCTTTCTTAGCTCCACCAAGATCTGTGACTACTGTCAACTCTGACCCTTTGCTCGACACTTTTTCATCAGAAATCTGTTCACCCGTTGATAAACGAGACAAGTGCAGGACACATCCCATCAAAACCTGCCAACCTTAACCACAGTACCCCCCCACCCCTCTTGTCGTTCCCCACCCCTTGTCGTTCCCCGGGGAGGGGGGGGGGGGCGTCACTTCGTCAACCCAAAATTTTTCGTTGCGGCTCATTGTGTTGTTGTGTGTGTGACTGTGTTGTGGGGCACTGCCACTTGTATCCTTTGCACTCATGGCAGGACAATTTGCTGACCTGAATTCCGACACGGAGGTTGTGTGGGTGAAGAGTCCCCATGGTTTATGGGGCATGGGACACAGTTTTGGAAACAAGTTGTATTTTACAAGGGACATTCCCGAAGGGAAATGGGTTCCCAAAAGTCTGCTTGCGCCTGCCAAGCCTCCTACCAAGAAGGCAAAACCACCACCCAAGAGTGCTGCCCAAAGCATTCCAGTGGAAAGTGGAGAGCATGCGCAAGGGTTCAAGGTGAAGTGGAGCAGGACCAAGAAAGTTTTACACCGAGCTGGTCAAGGAGTGGGTTTCCGTACATTGGCAGCCCTTTGAACGCATCCTATGCTGAATTCTTTCGTTTTATGCTGCAATTTCTGTGCCTGCAAATATGCGCGTACGGTGGTAGTGCGGTTCCCCAGGGGGGGGTGGGGTACCGTCACTTGGTGACCGTCCCCCAGGGGGTGGTGGGGGACCGTCTTCCCTGGGGTGGGGAAGGACAAGGGGGGTAACCTATTTTTGTTGTCCAATCCTGGAACCTGCTGACTCAGGCTAAAGAATTGGGGTGAAATCGCGGGTTTCGGGCCCTGTTTTTGGGGGTGGAGTTGGGGTCTGTGTAAACCGCCACTGGGTCCTCTCAGGTATTTCGCTGTCTCAAAGCTTTTTCCCAGGGATGGTGTGGATACTGTGGACACGGGCTGATTCCGCCCAAGGGGCCCCTCACACTGGTGAGGACATGATGCATCCACCTACTTTGTTGTCCTCAAGTTGAGCCTGTTCCTCGATTCAATTCGGTAGATAAAGGGGATGTCTCTGTCTCGCCTGTTTATGACTGGTATGCATGTAAACGCGTTGTCACTGGTGGACAAGAGTGCAGGCTGCTGGCTGTTGGTGTGGTCGAGTACCCCCCCCCCCCCCGCCGCGAGATTAGGACACCCCCCCCTCCCCTCGTTCTCAACATGTGGGGTTTTTGGTCCTGATCTGATTTTTTTCTGGGGAGGGGGATTGTCCATGCAGGGTTTTTTTTTTCACCAGGTGACAAGGGCGGGGCTGCCAGGTTTTCTCCCTTTTCCTAGGTAGTCCATGGTTTCCAGGGGGGCATGCGTAATCCTACATTAGCTTCTTGTTAGCCGTTCTCAGGGGGTTCCAACCCATGCCTGTGCGCTCTTAGGGGGGCAAGGGCCTGTGCGGGGACTGTAAATGGGTTCAGGATACATCAGAGGGTAGGAACGGATATTTGAATCCTAATTGTATTGTTGAACGTACAATAGCGCAGAACATGGTACAATGTCAATTGGATGCCTGTTTGGCTTGCTTTGCAATATGCCAACAGTGGGGTGCGCTGCCACGTTGGGGCAGATCGGACGAGGGATAGGCATCCGGGCATGAGGGGGAGCGTTAGCGCGCTGGGCAGGCGCCGGGCATCTTTTTTTGACCATTCCCCACCCGTGCCTGTTTTTGCCCCCACCTCACCAAACAATCTGGAGTACCTTCTCATAGTGTCTAAGAATCTGGCCCATCCTTTGCACCCAGTTTATGACGATGGCAAGGGTGGTGGTTGGAAGTGGTGGGAGTGACATTTTGTGTTGTTGAATTTCCATTCTTCGGCTTGTGCAAGGTGCTTTGCAGGGAAGGTTTGCGGTCTAGTGCGTTCTACTTGGGGGACTTCCCTAGGTGAGGATAAACCTGGGGCTCGAGATAAGACACCTAATACAAAGGTAGCACGCCGGGCAAGTATTCCCCCTGAATAGCACCCAAAAGGTAGGGTTTTGAGATTGAGAAGAGGGATACAAAATGCAGGCTTTCAGGGTTGGGAAGGCAGAGTGTCTGTCTAGTGAAGAATGAAAAATCTCTTATATTGTCAAGAATTTGCATTCATCAACATGATGTGATCGTCCAAAGTGATCGTCCAAATTTCTTTGTTGCTTTGCAGTGCTTTGGAGGTTTGTCCGCAATAGGGGGTTGCATTGGTGGTGGTGAGGGTTTCAGCCCATAGGGGCTTTTTTAGTACCCCACAGAGGTTTTTGTGCAACGGTTATGGTGCCCAACCCCCTTGAGGTGTGGCTTTGTGTCCGCAATTGGGGTTTTTGTTGTCCACAATGGTGGCATTTTTCAATTCAGACCAGTTGTTGGTGCCAACCATCTTTTTCAGGAAGGCGGGGGACTTTTAGTATGCAATGGTCCCTTTTTGGACAGTTTTGACTGGGTCTAGGGCCCCCGCAACACATGTGGAATGTGTGTGGGGGGCGTCTCCACAATATCCACGCTATCTTTGGGGAAAACCCTGGTTTGAGGATCGCCTGCACCTGACTCAAGTTAGAGCCCAAAAATTGGCGACGTCTACAATGCACAAACAGATTTGTTTGGCTATCATATAAAAACGGGGCAAAGCATAAGACAGATTCTGCTATGCCCAAATCAGTTTGTGTTGCTCAGATGTTGGGCATTTTTGCCACTCAGTTCGAAAGGGCAAAGTAAGAAAAAGTGCTTTTCCATTGCTTTAGAGTAGACTTTAGTTGTATTAGAGATGCTCTTAGTTATCCTGCATTTTTATCTTAGTATTGGCCTGACCAAAATGGGTGATAACACATTTTGACCTATAGAACCAAACACTAAGCCAAGATGTTGTGTGGACCCTTTGATCCCCAAGCAATGTGAACTAAAACATCACTTCCTGACTGACTGAGGCACTGACATACTGAGGTAGAACTTATAGATTTATCTATGTTTTCTCATGAATGCTTAGCTATCCTAGTGGTCTGCACCCTAGCGGGCGGTGGCACCTCTTTTTGAGAGGTCCTGGGTTCAATTCCCAGTCAGCCTAGCTAAGTAGGAATATCCCATGTGACATGGCAGTGACCTCAGTGCCACAAGCCATGCCACCTCAGCACCTATGGGCCCCAAAACTAAGAGTGCACATCTCAGGATGGCACTATATGGAGTGTGAGCCCTTGGGGCAGTTTTCCAATCATTTTTTGTCCATCATGTAAAATATTTTGATCCAAGTTGCATTGCTGTAGTCTATTGTTAATATCTTTATTATCTAACTCTTTTTTGATTGCAGCCCTTCATGCTTTGATCCTGTTTGACTTCTACTTGCTCATCTCTGGCTTGGGTTATCCTGTATTGGTTGTATTTCATCAACAAAACATGTTCTCCATCAAAAACAAGCAGCAGGAACCCTACACCAGCAGCAAGCAACAGGAGAGGCACAGCAAGAGCTGAAACAGTAAGAAAAAGTGCTTTTCCAATGCTTTAGGGTATACTTTAGTTGTATTAGAGGTGCTCTAAGGACACAGGCATTTCTATCTTAGTATTGGCCCAACCAAAAGTGGTGACAACACATTTTGACCTATGGAACCAAACACTAAATTAGGATGTGGTGTGGACCCCTTTATCCCCAAGCTATAGGCACTAAAACATCTTTTCCTGGGTTGCTGAGGCACTGATATACTGAAGGCAGAGCCTATGAATTTATCTATGTTTTCCCATGAATTCTTAGCTATCCTAGTGGTATGCACCCTAGGGGGCTGGGGCACCTCTTTTAGAGAGGTCCTGGGTTCAATACCCAGTCAGCCTAGCTAAGTAGGAATATCCCATGTGACATGGCAGTGACTCCATCGCCACATGCCATGCCACCTCAGCACCTATGGGACCCAAAAACAAAGAGTGCACATCTCCAGATGGCCTTGTGGATGAGAGTGAGCCCTTGGGGCAGTTTTCCAATCAGTTTTTCTCAAACATGTAAAATATTTCATCCTGAGTTGCAATGTATGCTAATTGCTGTGGTCTATTGTTGATAGTTTTCTTTATCTAACTCTTTGTGACTGCAGCCCTTCATGCTTTGATCCTGATTTTCTTCTACTTGCTTATCTCTGGCTTGGGTTATCCTGGATTGGTTGTATTTCAGCAAATAAAACATTTTCCTCATCAAAAACAAGCAGCAGGAAACCCTACACCAGCAGCAAGCAGCAGGAGAGGCACAACAAACACACATTGTTGAAATCACTATAAAACTTTCTGGTAGCAAGAGGCAGACAGTCTCTGCGTACCGGCAGCAACCCCGTGCCGTACATCGAGTGCGCCGAGATCAGTCATATATAAGCAAGAAGGGCGAACAAATATAGACACCAAGAAAGAGGACACCGACGTGAAGACGGCGCCTGAGGCACCAGCAATGCCAGCACCTGGTGAACCTGGACCTGGACCTAGCGTTGTACCTTCGGTGCCCTTACATGGGCCAGTGGACGTGGCGGAGGATTGGATGGAAGGACTTCAGTCGGGCTTCCGGGCCCTCTCAGTCGAGGAGGTGGACACTCATCCTGTTAAGGGAAAGAGAGAGAGAGAGAAGGATGCTGAAGAAAGCATAGCAGACGAGGGAGCAGACCAAGGACACGACCCGACGAATGATCATACCTTCGAGGGCGCACCAAGCGCTTCTGGCCTCCACGCATCACCCTCTCCTATAACCACCACACTCCCAACTCCAGACCCAGCTGCTGCAACATCCACACCCATAACCAACCCGCCTATGGCTGAGGGCACAGGCTTTACTGGTATGCCTACCTACCCTGCCTATGGTGTGAACCCACCTACCACTGCGTTTCCAGAGGCAACTACTACCAGTGAGCCGGTGACCTCCAGTTCTGCGCCGCGATGGTATGCGGCTGACTATCACCATCCTCTACCCGCTACGGGAGCCTATGTGGATGTTCCTGGGTATGCAACCCTGAGTGGGTTCACGAAAGGACCTGAGTCATGCGGGAGCAGGAGTAGAGGATCGGGGAGATCCTCCAACAGGTCCCTGACGCGGTCGGAGATCAACGAGGTGCTCCGAGGAGCCACCTCTAAAATTGTTGGCGACCTCACTCAACAGATTCGAGATAAACTGGAGCCCCTGATACCGCCCCAAGCGTCACCTACCACGGTGGGAATGTCACCGCATCGAGTACAGGCCAACCACCTGGTTGCAGGGCTGACAAACACCCTCTTAAGACCCTGGGGAGCCTGAGGAGTCAACCAAAGCCGACCCCTGCTGTGATACCTAGAACCCCTTTCGTGCCGAGGACGGCCCAGCCACCCTACAGTCACGTGGAGAATTCTACGAGAGCCGAGCTGGACCGGCTGGGGCTGACAGCCCTTAGGGCAATGGTGGATGTGGAGCCCTACGGCTCCAGTGACCTAGGCGGAGATCCCTCCGATGATGAACCGCCGTCGATGACTTCTGCTTCGCCCTCGGAGGACGACGACCCGGAGGACCCCGAGAACCCAAGTGGGAAGAAGAAGAAGAAGAAGAAGAAGACCCGACGCCCTGGGGGACGCAGGTCTCAGGAGGCTAAGGCTATTGCCACCTCCAAGATCGTGGTGAACCTGCCTGATTTCACAGGCAAGGACCTCAGCGAGTTCGCTGAGAATTTTGGCCGGTGTCTCCGATTGACCGGCCAAACCCACGCTAGTGGACGGGTCAAGTGCGATCTGCTCCTGCAGTGTTGCAAGACCAAGTACCTGAAGAAGCAGGTCAGACAGATCGTGACTAAGTCCGCCACCTTTGCCGATGTGTTGGTTGCCTTGGAGAGGCAGTACCCGACCTATGAAACCGACCTCTCCATCAGGGCCGAGATCCAGAACCTGCCCATGCTGCCCAACAACCCCAAACCGGGCAGAGTCTCTGAGCTATTGGCTGACCTGGATCACTGGGCCGGACGTTTGACGCCCGGTTCCTACAGCAGTGACGACCTGCTTTTCTGGTTGGTGGCTAACCTCCCTCGGGACCTGTGGGACGAGTGCCGTTCAACGGCAGAGCGCAAGGCTAGAGCCCTCCACTACGAGGATCTATGTGTACTACTCCTGGAGCCGGCGCTGGAGAAAGAAAGCGACCAGCACCTCAACAACTACCGTCCTGGAGGTGGAGGCTCTGGAAGCCGTGGCAAAGGGTACCAAGGATCCAGACCTGGGCAGGGGACTACCCCCAAACACGCCCGTATCATGGAAAACGTCAAGGAGCTCTTCTGGTGTGATGCCAGAGACGAGCAGGGCCACCTGCAGCACGCCCCTGACTGCGAGCAGCGAGACTGCTTCGTAGTCCAAGGGAAGAAGCAGGAGACCAACACCGGCGCCAAGAAGCAGCTGCCGGATCACTACAGGTGTACTATCACCTGTGCCTTCTGTGGGAAGAGGAAGCACTACGAGGATGGGTGCTACCACAAGCAGTGCCTGTCGGCGAAGCTGAAGGGTGAGGATCCTGGCAAAGGCTTTGGCAAAGGTGGAGGCAAAGGCAAAGGCAACGACTCCGGCAAGGGCAAGTCAAAAGGACGTGGACAAGGGCAAGACAAGAGTCAAGGTGGACGAGGAGGAGGCGCTGACCGCCAGCCAGACAAGGACAACAAGAACCCGGACAAGAACGGAGGCGACCCCAACCCTAATCCAGGGGGGAACTCCGAGCCCTCTGGGGGGCAGTCTGGTCCGACCACACGCTCACAAAAGCAGGCCCAGCAAGAACAAGGGGCTAAGCGTGAGCATGAAGGCGGTGATGACGGCAACGCTAAGAAGAGAAGCCCTTTCATGAGGATGGCCCGCAAATTGCGGAACAAGGGGTTCGAGGTGACCTGTCCCACGGAGTTCTGACGGGGACGCTCCGGTGGCGCCCAGGACCTGGTGTTTTCGGTACGTATCCGACTAGGGGGACGTGAATACCTGGGGGTATTGGATACTGGCGCCACCACATCTATAGTGGCCAAGAAAATTTTACCTTGCGGGAGCCTGAAGAACACCATGACCACCGCGGCTATACGAATGGGGGATGGACATGTGGTGCACAGCTGCGGGGACTGTGAAGTGGAGGTACCTATGGGCTCCCGGACTATCGCCCATCGGTTCTATGTGATGGACACTGAGGCCTTCGACTTTGTATTGGGGACTGACTTCTTCGTGCAGCACTCCCAGATACAATCCCTGACGCTGCAAGCGCCCTACCTCCTCTACGTGGACCACGGCAGTGGCAGAGAGTCTGTGCCACTGGAGCAGTCGGAACATACCTCAAGCTACCTGAGGATATCGAAGGAGGAGCCCTCAAACATGATGGCGGCCTCCAAAACTGAGGACTATCAACTACTGGGGGAAGTCCTAGACCAAGGTCTGAAGGAGTTGGGTTACTCTAGAGAAGACCTGAGGGTGGAGTTGTTCGCCAGCGACAAGCAGCATGTACTGGACCTTTACTGCAGCAAGGGGAAGAGCTGCAGCTACAAACTTTACTGGCCCTCTTTCGGGATGGCCTACGGGAACCCCAGGTTCAGTGAACTGGGGAAGGTCCTGACCAAGGCGGCCTTGGAACGTTCCCGTATGGTCCTGTGTTCCCCCGATTGGAGAGCCCATGGGGGCAACGAGTACTGGCGAAACCTCCTGGACAGGCTGACTATCAGCTCTGTTCGGTTACCTGATGAGGCCATCTATGTGCCTCTGGGGCGTAAGACACCTATTGGGAAACCCGGATGGGGGAGTATGCTCAGCGTGGTGGACGGAGGTCTTGCCTCCATCCCCTGGGAGGATCTGGACTCAACTCTGGTCCAGGCTATACAACGAGAAAGCGATGGACTCGCCTTGGGTGACTTGAAGGATCGACTACGACCTCAAGATGCTATTGAGACTATACCCGGAGGAGATGAATACGTCGTGACTAACACCAATGCCCCCAACTCTCCCTGCCATGTACCTGTTCCTGATGGAGTCTCTGAGTGTGGACTACCCAAGCTACCTAGCTCTATCCACTCAGATGACGAAACTGAGCACGACGCCTTCTTCGTGCAGACCTGTGTGGAGGAAGTGGAGAACGCCGAGTACGTCGCCCCACTGAAATCCCTACTCTCCATGAGGGTGGAAGACCCCGTGGACGAAGAGCTGGACCCTCGATCCCGGCTAAGGGAGTATGTGGACTCCAAGAGGAAGTTGGTGGCGAAATAGCTATGCTACGCTAAGCCTACCCGCAGCTCATGGCCACTGAAGCAAGGACGTATGGGAGATCTATCCCAATTGAAGGAGGACCTCGAACAGAAGATCACCACCTGGCAAAGGGAGGTATATCTTAAGCTCATGAAGAGCGTGTGGGGCGCCCATGTGAGGACCCCAGAGGAGGACGACCTCTCGGAGGAATGTGTATGTGAACCCCCTCGAGCGTGCCTATGTTGCCATCGTCCATCGGAGATGGTTGAACAAGACCTACTATATGCCTACCAAGGGTTGAAGGACACTACCAAGGGCGGAGAGTCGGTGGAGGATCACCTCCCGACGTCTATTACTCAGGGGGCAAGCAACTTACACTCTGATGAGGACATGGAGGACAAGATCAAGCTATTGGACCCGCGGGTGCAGAAGCTTATAAGGACCTATCTGGAGGTGTTCGGAGAACTACCCCCTCCAGCTTCATGTGACAAGCTGGTACAGATGGACCTCAAGCTGAAACCCGAGTTCGTGGGTCACAAGATCCGGAGGAGACCCGATCCAGCTCCTAAAGAGCAGGCCGACGAGATTGAGCAACAGATACAAGAATGTATCGACGCTGGCCTAGTCCTGGAGTACAAGGACGGGGACTACCCCGAACACTGCAGCCCCTGTTTCCTGGTGGCTAAACCTGGGTCTACAGCCAAACGGCTGGTAGTGGACTACGGATAGCTGAACAAGAAGACGTTGAACCACTCAGGGTCCATTCCCAACATGGAGTCTACCCTTGAGAAGATAGCCTCCTGTCGCTACAAGACCAAGATGGACAAGAGGATGGGATTCTGGCAAGTGGACCTGACACCCAACGCTCAGGAGCTACTAGCCTTCATCACCCCTCAGGGGAGGGTGTTCAAGTGGAAGGTCATGCCATTTGGCGTGGCCAACGCACCCGCTCTATTCCAAGAGCTGATGAACAAGATCTTGTCCATCCTACGAAGGAGACCTAAGGTGCGGGGACTTATATCCCGTGGGGCCCAGATGGAAGCACACATCGACGATGTGTCCCTCGGGACCAATACCCAGGAGGACCACCTAATCCTCTTGGGTGAGGTCTTTGCGGTCTGCCAGGAGAACCACACACGACTCAAGCTGGAGAAGTGTGAGTTCATGCAGGAGACCATGCAGTACCTGGGGTTTGACGTTGGCTATGGGTGGTGGACCCCAGCGGCCTCTAAGGCCAAACCCCTGATGCATGCTAATGAAGCGGTATGGGGTGCTTCACCCATACCCGCTGCCCAGCCTGTGGCGCTCTTCGCCAGGCTGGCTCAGGAATTTTCCTGTGCTGATTACGGCATCTCGATTTCTGTGGGACTTCTGTAAAATACCCCAGAAATCGTCTTTTTTCGTCATTTTTGGGCTGGCGACGACAGTCCTCGCCTGCGCGACGCAGCTCCAGATCGAAGATTTATTTCTCGATTTCTGGAGATTTTAATCTATTTTATTATAGATTTATCGTTTTTAGAAATAAAAGAATATAGCGTGACCTTTTTCGCGGCGTTCCGCGAAGGTCAATTTTTCGAAAAGAGTCACGTTCACGCATTTTTCAAAAAATCCTGAGGCGATCCCAGGAATCGCCCAGGCGCCCATGGTGTGGCCCAACAGTGGGCCTTTTCATATGTAGTCTGAATTGGCACAGAAACGCGTCGTGTCGGCTACGCGACGCGTTGGGGGGAGACACGCGAAATGAGTGTTTTTGGCTCAAAAATCACTATATTTCATTCTTTTTCGCCCAAACACCACTGTTTGGCCCAGTTTGGGCAGGATCTCAGTGGAGATCCTGATGGCGACGCCTCGTAGCCGTCAGATTTTCTGATGGCGGCGACGCCGTCGCCTTCATTTCGTCTTCTTTTCTAAGCTATTTTATAGTATAGAATTGTTACATATACATATTACTTGTCTACATGTTTATATTGTCTACATATACCATCATCTCTTGCCCAGGACGCCAGATTGTGTCATGGCCGAGGCAAGGATCACAGAATTCTTTGGAGATACCCAAATTCGAGAGGAAGTCTTGGATTTCATGGGTTTGGGGTCGTGCATGCCAAGGGAAGCTTGGAGGTTGCCCTCCCCCCAAACGCTTCAAAAGAATTCTGCCGACGCCAAGGCCACCAAGGTGGTGTGACGGCCTGCGGACGGCGACGATGCCCAGACTGCAGGAGTACCCCTGATCGCTGGTCGCTGATCGCTGGGAAACATCTGCAGCGCTAAGGTCCAGGGCATCAACATGATGAAGGAGGAATTCCTTGACTCCTACGATGGGTATCACCTTGGCTTCCCCATGGACCCTATGGAGCCCCCAAGTCTATACCGTCATCTGGGCGACGACCACAGCGACAACGACGCCAGGTACCGAACCGCACAAGCAGGCGCGTTAATTCGTTGCCTTGGGTTGGTTGACCCTCCGGAGGTCCCACCCTAAGTAGGCGCGGATCGCCTTGGGTAGGAAATGACCCTAAATCCCCCAAATCAGGCGCGTTAATTCGTCGCCTTGGGTTGGGAATCGACCCTAAACAGGCGCGGGTCGCCTTTGGCAGGAAATGGCCCTAAATTCAGGCGCGAGGAATTCGTTGCCTTGGGTTTGACCCTAAATAATTTTTTTTGAATCTATTGAATTATTATGTTTCCATGCGCATGGAGAAAAAGGGCCAATATGTGCGCCTCAGCGCCATCAGTCAGGTCGGAAGGACCTGCAGCGCCTCTGTTCATGTAACTACAGGCCACAGGGAGTGCCAGGGACCAGTGTGGTCGTCTGGGGGGCAATTGCCCTATGAATATATCAAGAAAAAAAAAGGGGGACCTACATGGGAGTGGCATGTAGATTCCTTACGAAGCCCCCCCCCCCCCCCCCACTGTCCTGCTGAATCAGTTTGAAACCAGGGCAGTGCAGGGGTCAGAGCGCCTCCTTGGCCTTGCCTTCCTTTGGATATAGGCGAGGCTTCTAAGGAGGGGGGTGAAGCGGTATGGGGTGCTTCACCCATACCCGCTGCCCAGCCTGTGGCGCTCTTCGCCAGGCTGGCTCAGGAATTTTCCTGTGCTGATTACGGCATCTCGATTTCTGTGGGATTTCTGTAAAATACCCCAGAAATCGTCTTTTTTCGTCATTTTTGGGCTGGCGACGACAGTCGTCGCCTGCGCGACGCAGCTCCAGATCGAAGATTTATTTCTCGATTTCTGGAGATTTTAATCTATTTTATTATAGATTTATCGTCTTTAGAAATAAAAGAATATAGCGTGACCTTTTTCGCGGCGTTCCGCGAAGGTCAATTTTTGCGAAAAGAGTCACGTTCACGCATTTTTCAAAAAATCCTGAGGCGATCCCAGGAATCGCCCAGGCGCCCATGGTGTGGCCCAACAGTGGGCCTTTTCATATGTAGTCTGAATTGGCACAGAAACGCGTCGTGTCGGCTACGCGACGCGTTGGGGGGAGACACGCGAAATGAGTGTTTTTGGCTCAAAAAATCACTATATTTCATTGTTTTTCGCCCAAACACCACTGTTTGGCCCAGTTTGGGCAGGATCTCAGTGGAGATCCTGATGGCGACGCCTCGTAGCCGTCAGATTTTCTGATGGCGGCGACGCCGTCGCCTTCATTTCGTCTTCTTTTCTAAGCTATTTTATAGTATAGAATTGTTACATATACATATTACTTGTCTACATGTTTATATTGTCTACATATACCATCATCTCTTGCCCAGGACGCCAGATTGTGTCATGGCCGAGGCAAGGATCACAGAATTCTTTGGAGATACCCAAATTCGAGAGGAAGTCTTGGATTTCATGGGTTTGGGGTCGTGCATGCCAAGGGAAGCTTGGAGGTTGCCCTCCCCCCAAAAATGCTTCACTAAGGTACGACACGAAGACCCCAAGAAAGGACTTCATGCACCTATGATTTTAGCAGCTGTTTTTTCCCAAAATTCAAAATGTCGACAAAAAGGGGTTTTTTCGCGGGAAATGACCTATTTTTTTGGTTTCTACGGCCCCAAAATAGGGGGGGGGTCCTCCTACCCAAAATTTGTCCAAAAATATCAAAAACTCTGAAATTTGGCCTATTTTGGGGTATTTTTGCCTCCTCTGGGCTGGTCCTGCAGAACAGTGCTGCACACCAGTGTACCTGCCTATAGAGGATTTTCGACAGAAATTCCAATTTTCTTTGGATTCTCTGGCCCCAAAATAGGGATGGGGGGGTTCCTCCCACCCGAGCTTTCTCCCAAACCATCAAAAACCCTGGAATTCGGCCTATTTTGGAGTATTTTTGTCTGCTCTGGGGTGGTGCAGCAGAACAGTGCTGCACACCAGTGTACCTGTATAGTATAGTATAGGCACGAAAAAACCATGAAAATAGGTTTTGTACCCAAAAAGACCAAAAGTAACCTTTTGTTTTAATTATACACCCCCCAAATAGCAGGGGGGGGGGGTTCCTGCTACCCCATTGTTCCCCAAAAATAACAACCTAAGCCTCAAACATGTGTGTGTACGGTGATAGGCACGCAAAAGCCTACCTATGAACCATATGGAAATGGACCACAAACGGTGCAAAATAGGGCCAAAAACACCTCAAATGTTCATCGCTCATCCCATTCTTATGCACATACTATCATATTTTATGTAGTTCTTTGGCGTATTTTGCTTTTTTGCAACGAGCACCCTCCAATCGGGAAGGGGGGTGGTTCAACTGCTTCTTTCAGGCTAAAAAAAACGAACAATTTTTGATAAAAAAAATGGCTATTTTTCGCCGATTTTGTTGAAAAATGGCAGATTTTGGGGCATAGGAATGCTGTAAATTGTGTTTGGGAAATCGGTGTGTCCACACAGCATGCTTTTTTGCATCCAGCACCCTCAAAATGGGGGGGGGGGGGCTCTGCAACTGCCTGTCTGAGGCCAAAATACTCAATTTTTGACCAAGAAACGGCCATTTTTGGCAGTTTTTCCATGAAAAATAGCAAATTTTGGTGCATACAGATGCTGTAGATTGTGCTTTCGTAGTCCGTGCGTGCATACAACTTGCTTTTTTGCATCCAGCACCCTCAAAATAGGGGGGCGGATCCTTCAACTGCTTGTACGAAGTCAAAAAAAATCAATATGTGACCAGAAAAGGGCCATTTGTGGCCGTTTTTTTCGTGAAAAACGGCAAATCAACATTTGACAAAAAAACGGCCAATGTTGGCCGTTTTTTCATGAGAAATGGCAAATTTTGGTGCGTACGGATGCTGTAAATTGTGTTTGCGTGATCTGTGTGTCCCTACAATCTGCTTTTTCGTATCCAGCACCCTCAAAATAGGGGAGAGCCCAAAATAGGGGGGCAGTCTTCAACCGCTTGTCTGAGGCCAAAAAAAATCATTTTTTGACCAAAAAATGGCCAATTTTAGCCGTTTTTTCCATGAGAAATGGCAAATTGTGGTGCCTACGGATGCTACAAAATGTGTTGTCGTGATCTTTGTGTGACCACAACTTGCTTTTTTGCATCCAGCACCCTCAAAATGGGGGGGGGGGTCCTTCAACTGCTTGTACAAAGCCAAAAAATCAATATTTGACACAAAAACGGCCATTTTTGGCCGGTTTTCATGAAAAATGGCATATTTTGGTGCGTACGGATGCTGTAAATTGTGTTTGCGTGATCTGTGTGTCCCTACAATCTGCTTTTTCGCATCCAGCGCCCTCAAAATAGGGGAGAGGCAAAAAATCCCAACTTTTAACCAAAAAATGGCCATTGTTGGCCGTTTTTTCATGAAAAACGGCAAATTTTGGTGCGTACGGATGCTGTAAATTGTGTTTGCGTGATCTGTGTGTCCCTTCAATCTGCTTTTTCGCATCCAGCACCCTCAAAATAGGGGGGCAGTCTTCAACCGCTTGTCTGAGGCCAAAAAAAATCATTTTTTGACCAAGAAATGGCCATTTTTAGCCGTTTTTTCCATGAGAAACGGCAAATTGTGGTACATACGGATGCTACAAAATGTGTTGTCGTGATCTTTGTGTGACCACAACTTGCTTTTTTGCATCCAGCACCCTCAGAATAGGGGGGGGGGGGTCCTTCAACTGCTTGCTCAAAGCCAAAAAACCAATATTTGACAAAAAAAGCACCATTTTTGGCCGGTTTTCATGAAAAATGGCATATTTTGGTGCGTACGGATGCTGTAAATTGTGTTTGCGTGATCTGTGTGTCCCTACAATCTGCTTTTTCGCATCCAGCGCCCTCAAAATAGGGGAGAGCCCAAAAATCCCAACTTTTGACCAAAAAATGGCCATTGTTGGCCGTTTTTTTCATGAAAAATGGCAAATTTTGGTGCATACGGATGCTGTAAATTGTGTTTGCGTGACCTGTGTGTGACTACAACTTGCTTTTTCACATCCAGCACCCTCAAAATAGGGGGGGGGGTCTTCAACTGCTTGTCTGAGGCCAACAAAATCAATTTTTGACCGAAAAACGGCCATTTTTGGCCGTTTTTTCATGGAAAAACGGCAGATTTTGGTGCATACGGATGTTGCAAATTGTGTGAGTCACGATCTGTGTGTCCCTACAATCTCTTTTTTCGCATCCAGCACCCTCAAAATAGGGGAGGGGGGTCCCTGACCTGTTGTTCACGGGGCAAAGGCAACATTTTGGACCCATGGTACAGCCTGAAATATGGGGGGGGGGGATGAAAAGTTGGAATGTGTTGTGAGAGGCGTTGAGGGACTCACTTACCGCCATGCCAGCGACCGCGCATCACAGGGGGTAGGTACCGAGGGTGGCAGAAACTGGATTCCTGCTTGCACAAAACAAAATTCAAAAAACAGTGAGACCCACAGACTGATCACTGTATTCTGTCATGTGTTGCGGCCATGCAACTTTTTCGCATGAAATGGAATCCCTGCATGCGGTGGCACTACGTATTCCTACTGCCTTGATAACCAATGCACAATGCAACAATGTACCGCTTCAATGATCGTAACCACAACATTTCCAATCCACTCAATGAGCCCAAGCTTTTCAAGACGTGCATGAGATGTGCATGAGCACAAAGAGTGCTGCAAAGAACAAGAGGGTGCCCCACTCAACGTGCTCCAGCAGGGGCTCCCTCTCTGTGTCTGCCAGCAGCACCAGTGTCATGAATCCAAGGATTGCAATCCAGAGAGCGTCAAATGCAGCGTGCACAGTGCGTGCGTGCAGCGTGCACAGTGCGTGCGTGCAGTGTCCACAATGCGTGCGTGCAGCGTGCACAATGCGGGCGTGCAGCGTGCACAATGCGTGCGTGCAGCGTGCACAATGCGTGCGTGCAGTGTGCACAATGCGGGCGTGCAGCGTGCACAATGCGGGCGTGCAGCGTGCACAATGCGTGCGTGCAGTGTGCACAGTGCGTGCGTGCAGTTTGCACAATGCGGGCGTGCAGCGTGCACAATGCGTGCGTGCACACTACAAACATTTTCATCAAGCCCCCATCCCCCATTTGGTTGCGTTAACGCCACCCTGCAATCGACGCTGCCGTAACCATTTGCCCAAATATCAAAAAAGCTGTCATAATGGTTGCCATGATAGCAACCACTGCCGCCATCGCTTTTCCTAGGGATGAAAAGTTGGAATGTGTTGTGAGAGGCGTTGAGGGACTCACTTACCGCCATGCCAGCGACCGCGCATCACAGGGGGTAGGTACCGAGGGTGGCAGAAACTGGATTCCTGCTTGCACAAAACAAAATTCAAAAAACAGTGAGACCCACAGACTGATCACTGTATTCTGTCATGTGTTGCGGCCATGCAACTTTTTCGCATGAAATGGAATCCCTGCATGCGGTGGCATTACGTATTCCTACTGCCTTGATAACCAATGCGCAATGCAACAACGTACCGCTTCAATGATCGTAACCACAACATTTCCAATCCACTCAATGAGCCCAAGCTTTTCGAGACCGTGCATGAGCACAAAGAGTGCTGCAAAGAACAAGAGGGTGCCCCACTCAACGTGCTCCAGCAGGGGCTCCCTCTCTGTGTCTGCCAGCAGCACCAGTGTCATGAATCCAAGGATTGCAATCCAGAGAGCGTCAAATGCAGCTTCAGCACATTCTTGATGTTACTGATTCCCATGAAACAGTACCCTTGTAGCCAGGTCCCAAAATAATGCGGTACATGCACATGTTGTATCTTGGACACGCGGCACCTTGAACAGGAGGGGGAGGAACGCCGCCAAGGCCTCTTGCATCCTCAATACCAAGGCGTCATCCGGCCTCAACGCCTCAACGGCGGCATATGAACCGACGGCAACATGTATCGGCGACTGGCCCTGTGTGATGCACAGAAGGGGATGCAAAGCTCATCAGCGTGTCTGTCACAATGCCGCCTTTCGCAATGAACAGACTTCAACTTTCCTTTTGCGCCAGCGCTCATTCGGGCAGGAGTGCTCACAGTGGGTCAGTTTTTGGAGGATGACTTGAACGAGTGTCTTCGCCCCCACGTGGCACCCTATTTATCGCAAAGCGATCGCAGAATTTGCTGCATCTGCAGTCCGGAACGCGCCGTTCCAGCATGCCTTGCATCGAGTCCACCCCACAAAAAAAAATGGGTTAAGAGGCGATGGCCAAGAGAATAAGATGCGCGCAGTGTGCACAATGCGTGCATGCAGTGTGCACCGTGCGTGCGTGCATACTTCGTGTACTCGAGGAAAGTTTTGGCTTCCTTAACCCATACCTAAAACCCTTTCCCATCTCTCTCCATTTCAAGGTCGTGCAGGGCCACTTGGCTGGCGTCGTTCATGGCATCATTTCGGAATGCTTGGATACACACCCGCCCTGTGCCCCGAAGCCCCCCCAACATGCACAAAGCATGCACAGGGCACGCACAACGCATGCATGCCCCACCTCTGCCGCGTGCGTGCAGCGTGCACAATGTGTGCGTGCAGTGTGCACAGTGCAAAACGCAATGCCAAAGGCACGAGCAAAAGCTCCACGGTGTCAAAAAGACATAATCTGAGTCGGGAACGGACAAACAGCGAAGGTGTTCTGTCACCCAGACCCAGAGATTTTCGCTGAAACTCTTAGCAGACAGAAGGCACTAATATTGTGACACACTGATATTGTGCATGCGTGCGTGCATGCAGTGTGCACAATGCTTGCGCGCAGTGTGCACAGTTGGTGCGTGCGTGCAACATGGGATGTGCACGGGGCACACAGTGCATACCATCAAGAGCCGAGGCGTGATACGTTGCTACTTCTTGTTTTCTCTTGATGCGTTGGCTGCAAGCTCCAACATCTCATTGCTCAGGAACTCCAACACAGCAGCCACATGCACAGTTGCTCCCTTGCCAACACTGGAAGAGTACCGCCAATTTGCGGGATAGACAACATTGCTTTGAGAAGAGAAGTGGAGCATCATGCATCATGCATCATGGATTGCAACCGCAGCAGAATTATCAACCACCACAACGGCAAGCCAAACCACCACTTGAATGGAGAGATGGGACAGACGGGCAAAAAATGACCGACACAACTGTGATATTTCCTCTGCGATATTTCAACTATGATATTTCAAGCATGGACCCACAAGCTCCCTAACGGTTGCTTCTGTCCTCCACCACTGGGTCGAATTTAAGCATTCCCATACAATTCACCCAACATACCATCAATATGCAAATGCAAATGTGTGTGCATGCATGGAGTTATCTTGTTGGGTTCCACAAATCACTCAGGTTGGTAATCACGACGAAATCACAACGAAATCACTCTAATCCACATTTGTGGCTTCAAAAGTGCAAATATGGCTATTCAGGGGCACTTTTTGCACCCTCCGGAAGATTATCTTGAGTAAAAGGCATGTAGGGTCACAATTTGTTGCTTGGCAAGCCTAACCGAGCTCTAGGAAAAATTTCATCAATGCCAAATCACACGAAAGCACAGCGACAGCAATGAAATCAACCATTGTGGGTTCAAAAGTGCAAATACAGCTGTTTGGGAGATTGTTGCCACCAAGTGTTTCTAGGACATTGCCTAAGCCGGCTCTTTGGGTTGCCATGCAACGCGCGTTGCAATGCACATTGGTACATTCCACTGAGTGCGTGTGGTGTGTGTTGTGTGTGTGATATTTCATCTGCCCATAACGAGACACATGACATGGGCAACCATCCAATTTGAAACCGGATGAAATTTCCCCCATACCTCGTTAGGTCACAAACATGATATGAGTGCGATGTGGGCAATGAAGCAATGGCAGCGCAAACACAAAGCCAGGCAATGTTCTCAAACTGCCTCATCTACGTCAGCATAGGAGCCATTGCTTAGCCCTGTGGGTTGTACCAAAGGGAAATCACATTTGGTTGCCATGCATGCTCGCCATTCACTATTCCCTCACTGTCTTTTGACCATTCGTTCACCCTTAGTTCACTGTCTTTTCACCCTTTGCTCACCCTACCTAGGAAGGCGTAATACACAGGACAAGCCTCCTCTTGGCACAAAAAGCACGCAACAAGGGCATGAAGGCAGTGAGACTATCTTTGTATATTAGAATATGTGGTGTGGAGCAATGTCATGTTCGATCACCGTCTTTTCACCCTTCGCTCACCCTACCTCGGAAGGCGTAATACACAGGAAATACCTCCTCTTGGCACACAAAGCACGCAACAATGGCATGAAGGCAGTGGGACAATCTTTGTATATGATTGATTATATTCCTTTGGCTACAGGTACGCATTTCATAAAGTCCGGTCTTCCGGTCTGACCGGTCTTCCCGTTTCGCGCAGTTTATTCTAGCAAAACTTCTACTTTACGCCGGTTTACGCAGTTTATGCAGTTTATGCAGACCGAGCAGTTTATGCAGTTCGTGCGGGGACACGGAAGACCGGTCCGGACCGGTCCGCCCGGTCTGGTCTGGTCTCCGTACCAACTGCATAAAACCCCTTAAACCGAGCGGTCCGATCAGTTTGCGCAGTTCATTTCACTTCATAGTGTATGTGCGTGTGTGTGTGTGTGTGTGTGTGTGTGTGTGGTGTACGTGTGTTTGTGTGTTTGCGCGTGTGTGTTTGTTTGTGCCACATACCAATGCCTTCCATCCCCAGCCAGAGCCGTCGAGGGGTGGCCGCATTCGGGGTCGTTAGCTCTATTATACGGCGGGAGCTTCGCAATGGGGCACTTCCCCCCATGCCATATGACCGCCCTTCAGCCCTACTGATGGTACTTCGCAAAGCAATCAACGTGCAGCGAAACGCCACAAGCTTGGCATTTGTACACCGATGTGCCGCCCCGACAGCACACGCATGTACCTCGCTTGGCACGGATAGGGAGGTGCTTTGCCTGCACCTCAATTGTTCGGGCTGGAAAGATGTACCGCATGAGACGCCACTGCCAATTGTGCATGGTTTCCCCCGGGGCACAAAGTTTCAACGCTTTGCACGAGGTAAAAGCGTTGGTGGATGCCATGCGGAGCAACATGCCGTTCAAGGCCTTCCACCAGTTTGGGAACCGCCGCTCCTCCCGATGCTGCAAGCACAGCTGGTTGCACACATCGACCCCGGGTGCAAATGTGCGGTAGTTGGCCACAATGCCGGGTAGGCGATACCTACGTTTCCGCCACACATGGGGGCCATGGTGGCAGTTGGTGACCAAGGGCACGGCACGTGCCGCCTTCTTGCCCACCTTTGGGCTTTTGAAAATGCTCAAGGCATACCCATCCTCCTTGTGAACCACGGTGTTCACCTTCCCAGGGTGCAGCCCCTTGCCCCCCTGCTCAACGAGATCCGCTGATTTGGGGATTAGCATCAAGAAGGGTCGAGACTGTGCCGCTAGAGACCTAGCTGTACCATGGGAACCAAAGTAGGTGTCCGCCACCAACACCCGGTTGCTGGGTGCCACATCATGCCAGAGCTGCACAATCTCCGTGGGGGTGTAATGGCCAGCATAGGTGGTTGGAGGTGGGGGGTTGTCACGAGGCATCGCACCACGGTACAAATAAATATGATAAATGTACCGGTCCTGAGCATCACACAGCAGATACAATTTTACCCCCGTGGTATGGGGTTTCCGAGGGATAAATTGTCTAAATAGGAATAGGCCCTTGTGTGGGACGATAGATTCATCGCCACACACAATGTCACCTAATACCCACCCATTCTGCCATTGTTCGGTGCACAGTTCAATCAGGGCATCCACATCCGGATCCGCGAAGCGCTGCAACTTGTAGAACGCCCCACGGTCTGGGAAGAGGTACTCCATGTAGGGGTTGTAGTACATGCTATCCCTATCCCATAGGTCATCAATGCGGCGGGGTTGTAGCATTCCGAGACCTAGTCGGAAAAGGATGTAGCGGGGAAGCAAGGGGACCAAGTCGGCATGCCCCTTGGCGCGGAGGCAAATGTCCATGCACTCCATGATGGGCCGCATCATGTACTCATACACCGTGACCGGTGTGTCCGCGGCGCATGTACCCTCCAATAGGCTTGTGCCTCGTGCAACACCTTTGGTGAAGTCATACAAAGCCTCATCAGGATCCAAGGGACGTGGTTCCCAATCCGATTGCATAGTGTAATGATTTGACTGCAGAAGAGGGAAAAGGAAATTTGCTGCGCAAACTGCACAAACTGCACGAACTTGCCGGACCGCGCGGTTCGTTTCACTTTACGAGAAGACCGGTACAGACCGGTCCGGACCGGTCCTTGAACAAACTGCATCAACTCATCTAAACTGTCCGGTCCGAGCAGTTTACGCAGTTTACGCAGTTTACGCTGTTTGTTGATTTTTCCTATTCTTTACCTTTTTGTCCCCCCATTGGCTACTTTCTATTTTTATTTCTATTTCTATTTCTTTGGGACGGGGGGGGGGGAATGGAGGGGCAGGGGGTGGCCTCTTCCTCACAAACTGAGAAGGTCGCATGCACTGGGCGTTGTTGCAATTCGTCGAACAAACAACGTGAGACGGTCCGGGTTGGATCGGAGTGAGCGGGAGGGGCTGGAGTCGCGCGGCGGGGAGTAGGGGTCGTAGTCGGGTTCCCGGGGTTCTTGCTTCACCCCACATCCTCGGCACTTCGCGATGTTGCGCAAGAGGTCCTCTGCGGAAAAACAACACAAAAGGGTGTAAACTGGTCGAACCGGTCGGACCGCGCAGTTTAGCGCATTTTATGCAGTTTGTTCAAAGACCGGTCCAGACCGGTCTGGTCCGGTCTTCGCACGAAGTGAAATGAACGGTTCGGTCCGGTCGGTTCGATCAGTTCGTGTCATTTTACGCAGTTGACGCAGAAAGTGCAAACCTGCATAATCCTTGTACTTGTAGGCTTCTCTGCGGAGCGTGGACACCACACTTGCTGGCGCGGGGATGTACTCGCTCCGCAGAAAGAAGTGCCACCGCAGCAGGTTGTTGGGGACCTCCAGCAGCAATCTCAGGGCGGCCGCCAATTGCTTCTTTGCGTGGACGTTGCTCCTGAGGCACAGCTTGACATGGGTCCCCACGGAGTCTATCGAAACCCCGTATTGTTCCAACCCATTGTTGACCCGAACCACCTCCCTGTTGGTGAGGGTGTCGTCGTCCTCCTGTGACCCTTGCGCCTTCCGCCGCCTTTTGGGTTCCCGCCTCCCATGGGGGTCTTCCTCCTCGCTATCCGCCTCTTGGAAGAACTCTTGTGCCAAACTTTTCTTGCGCCTACCCTTCCCCTTGTCCTGTTTCTTTGGTTTCTCCTCCTCTTCGCTCGACGGGTCCTCATCTACAATCCCCTCCTCGCCCTCGGGCTCGTCATCCCCCTCTTCATCCTCCTGCTCCTCATCACCATCCTCCTCATCACCTTCGTCCACATCCAAAGGCCGTTTGGACCTCTCTGCCCGACTCCCAGATGCCCGCTGTTGCACCCTCTCCTTGGGGGTCTTTGCCTTGGCACCTCCCTTCTGAATCAACCAACTCCCCACAACCGTCTCAACGTCAAACACCACATCCCCTTTGTTTTGTTGCCTCTTGACGTTTCCATTTTTGTCTTCGGTGTATTCCTTGGTGTTTGTGAGTGTCACCTTCCCTTTTTCCACCTTGGACACCAACCCACTGAAACGGGCTCCGTGCGAGCCCTTCTTCAAGAAAACGACCCATTGCCCTCTCTCGATGTTCTTGAAGGCGTGGGGGACCACCTTATCATCCTTGGTGGCATGGGGGAGGGCTTGACCGGGACCTTCCACAGGCATGGCAAGGAAGAAACTAAAGCAAAAAGGTGGAAAAACATGTTGAACACTAGAAAAAAGCACAAACTGCACGAACTGCACGAACCGGTCGGACCGGTCCGTTCATTTCAGTTTAGATGAAGACCGGTCCGGACCGGTCTGGACCGGTCTGCGTACCAACTGCGCGAAATGTCATAAACGGATTGTGCTACACGACAAAGCCTATTAAACCATCATGGTGGCCTAAGGTCCTTTGGGGAGTATGCATACACAAGCATGGCAAAGCAGGGAGACTGCAAGACACCTGCACCATCATAAACTGCAGTGTGGTTGTCCAAGTAGTTGGGCCGCTCGGTTCATACTAGTTGACACGGAGACCGGTCTGGACCGGTGCAGACCGGTCTCTGGACGAACTGCATAAGGTGATCTGTCACAATGGCTCTACATTTACATGACCATCATGCAATGTTAAGGTGTTGTAATACCCTGAGAACCCTAGGGAAACATCCATGCAACATGCGGAGCAGGTGGTATGTGTGTGCACGCTCTGTAGGTGTGTCGTATGTGCATGTTGTGTGAAGTGTGGTGAGCTGCGCAAACTGATCGGACCGCCCAGTTCGTTTGAGTTGGTACAAAGACCGGTCTAGACCGGTCTTGTGGTCTGCCAAACTGGTCTACATGCAAAACTCTAAACCTTCATTAAATCATCAAAAAACACCAAAACCACAAGATCCGCCACATGCAAATACCCCTGACCCAACCCTTCACACAAAAGTCACACTTTGCACAAAAATCCAGACCGGACAAGACCGTTGTGCTAGTAGCCAAAGGAATATGTGGTGTGGAACAACGTCAGGTATGACAAGAAATTTGCAATACTTGTCCACCGTGGATATGGACCACAAAAGGTGCAAAAATGGGCCGAAAACACCTCAAATCTACATTGTTCATCACATGCTTGTGCACATAGTATCATATTTCATTTATTACCTAGCATTCAAATACTTATAATACCATCTTATGCCCCAAACATGTGTGTGGACGGTGATAGGTGATCAAAACCCTACCTATGAACCATATGGATATGGAGCACAAATGGTGCAAAAACGGGCCAAAAACACCTCAAAACTACATTGTTCATCCCATGCTTGTGCCCGTAGTATCATATTTTATTTCTTACCCAGCATTCAAATGCTTACAATACCATCCTATGCCCCAAACATGTGTGTGGACGGTGATAGGTGATCAAAACCCTACCTATGAACCATATGGATATGGAGCGCAAAAGGTGCAAAAACGGGCCACAAACACCTCAAAGCTACATCAATCATCACATTCTTATGCCCGTAGTATCATAGTTTATGTAGTTCTTATCATTCAAATGCATACAGTACCAACCCAAGCCCCAAACATGTGTGTGGACGGTGATAGGTGATCAAAACCCTACCTATGAACCATATGGATATGGAGCACAAATGGTGCAAAAACGGGCCAAAAACACCTCAAAACTACATTGTTCATCCCATGCTTGTGCCCGTAGTATCATATTTTATTTCTTACCCAGCATTCAAATGCTTACAATACCATCCTATGCCCCAAACATGTGTGTGGACGGTGATAGGTGATCAAAACCCTACCTATGAACCATATGGATATGGAGCGCAAAAGGTGCAAAAACGGGCCAAAAACACCTCAAATCTACATCGTTCATCCCATTCTTATGCCCGTAGTATCATAGTTTATGTAGTTCTTATCATTCAAATGCATACAATACCAACCCAAGCCCCAAACATGTGTGTGGACGGTGATAGTTGATCAAAACCCTACCTATGAACCATATGGATATTGGACCACAAACGGTGCAAAATAGGGCCAAAAACACCTCAAATGTTCATCGTTCATCCCATTCTCATGCACATACTATCATATTATATGTAGCACCTATCATACGAATGCTTACAATAACAACCTAAGCCCCAAACATGTGTGTGTACGGTGATAGGCACGCAAAAGCCTACCTATGAACCATATGGAAATGGACCACAAACGGTGCAAAATAGGGCCAAAAACACCTCAAATGTTCATTGTTCATCCCATTCTTATGCACATAGTATCATATTTTATGTAGTTCTTATCATTCAAATGCATACAATACCAACCCAAGCCCCAAACATGTGTGTGGACGGTGATAGGTGATCAAAACCCTGTCTATGAACCATATGGATATTGGGCCCCATGGTGCATGAGAAATGGATGAATAGCCTAGAATAAAGGCAAAACATCGCTTGTCATGTAGGCTTCTACCAATGGTGATGACAATTTGTTCATATATCACCTCTATACCACCTCTTCCAGCCCTGTAAGGCCCTCTACATGGCGTCCATAGACCCTAAAACCATGAAAAAGAGTGGTTTTTGGCTAGAAAAGTGTGAATTTCTCAAAATCTTTGCCTGCCAATCTGGATTTTTTGAGGTCAGCAGCCAGGTATTGATCTCAGGGACACGCTCATGCCTTTACTTTGCTTCCAACTGCGAAAAAAAGTGGACTTTTTGGCGATTTTCTATTGCGCACGGCGGTCGGGAATCTGAAACTCGCGTACGCGGCAGTTGTTGACAGTTGATCTGCGGCTCCAGCTCCGGCGACAGCGACATTGTGTTAAAATTTTGAGAAAACACAAAAACAACAGTACTACTGTGTGCAGTTTGATATCGCCGTGCTGAAAATGCATGACTTTGAATTTTGGGAAAAAACAGCTGCTAAAATCATAGGTGGATGTACGCAGTTTCATTGGGGCGTGCAACTTCTATCGCCGCCATATCAAAAGCTTCACCTACACCAGCGCCATTCTGAAGGACTTGATCAAGAAGAGTACTACTTGGCGCTGGGGCCCGCAAGAGCAACAAGCGTTTGACGAGCTCAAAGACAAGGTGACTAACGCTAAGTGCTTGGGCGTGCCTAGGGCACAAGGGGAGATTATCTTGGTGACTGACGCCAGCAATGTGGGCGGTGGTGGAACGTTGTTCCAATGGCAAGCACTAGAGAAAGAGGAGTTCGACTCGGCCATTTCCCAAAGGGGGACGGAAGGTCTCAACCGAGATGGAACCCTCAAGCACAGCTACCCTGACGACAAGTGGGTCCTAGTACCTCTGGGGCACTGGAACTGGAAGTGGAACCAGGCCAAGGGGAACTACTCCACCTATGAGCAGGAATTGCTCGCGGGTATGCTAGTGGTACCCTCACAAGCACGACTGTTGGGGAGTAACCCTGTGGTCTGGCTGTGCGACCAAGAGCTCGTCCGCACTTTCCAGAAGGGCCCCCCACCTGAGAAGGCCCAGCTACGGCGCTGGTGGACCTACCTCAGTCAACTACGGCTGACGGTACACCATATCCAGGGAGTGAAGAACGAGTGTGCAGACTACATCGGCCGCAACAACTTCGATGCCCTGATTGGTGCCCGGTCCGAAGCGCTGGCTAAGGAGGCGTTCAACCGTATGGACGTCCACTTGGACCTCAACATGACTATGATACGCCCCCTGGATGGACTCCAACAATCGGAGTACCTGAAGGAGTTTGGGGATATCTACAAGCGGCTGGAGAAACGCCTTGAACCCCTCCTGGTCAACCAAGATCAGTGGAAGAGGGACAGGAGCTACCTCTGGCACGAGGACCGCATCGTGGTACCTAGTGACAGAGTCCCAGCGCTGTTGAAGTGGACGCATGAGTCCAGCGGTCATGTGGGTGCTGACCGTACCCTGAGGCTATTCAAGCAGTTGTTCCACACTACGTGGACTGACGACCAACTGCGGAAAACCCTCCAGCCTATCGTGGACAAGTGCCCGTGCAGGTCCTGCAAACCTGGGGATATCAGGGACAGAGGTCTCTACTCGACCCTGCCCATCCCTCACTGTGCTAACAGTGTTCTATACGTGGACTACACGGAGATGCCGAAGTTCGCGGGCTATGACTTCGCCCTCGTGGTAACCTGTGGGTTGACCAGGTTTACCCGGGTGTTCCCATGTACCAAACACATTACCGGGGAGGAGACTATCAAGATACTCCTGGAGGAGTGGTTTTGTGTCTATGGGGCGCCCAAAGAGATCAGCTCCGATGAGGACGTACGAGTATGCTCTGACACCGGCTGGTACAAGAGGGTCCTGAGATCCCTCAATGTCCAAGTGTCCACAGGGATCCCCTACTCGCACACGAGCAACCCCCTATGTGAGCGACAGATCCGTGTCCTCAAGGAGAATGTAAGGATAGGGTGCAAAACTGAACGCACCAGAGACTGGGTGAGACTACTCCCCGTCATATCCTTGATGATGAACTCCCAAGAGAGTTCAGCTACTGGCTACTCTCCCCATGAGCTATTTCTGGGGCGCCCGGCGTGGTTCCTACATGCCCCCTATCCAGAGGACACCCATTCTTCTGTGGGTGAATGGGTCCCAGAGCAAAAAGCGAAGGTGGACAAGGCCAAGGCAATAATCCAGAGAGTGAGGGAGCGTCAGTGGAACAAGAAGAACAAGCACCGAGTACCGGCCACCTACCAAGAGGGGGACTGGGTGCTGGTGCATCACAGCGGACTACCCGCCTGGCCACGCTCTACCAGCAACGACCCATACTTCGGGCCCTACAAGATTCTATCTGTGGATGGACACCGTATCACCGTGCGGTGTTCTCCCCGTCTAGGGGAGACCCTGGTGTGCGCTGCTCAACATCTGAAGCACTACTATGACCCTGAAGCCCTCTGTGGGGAAGAGTGGGAGCTTAACGACGAGGAGATTGCCGCCCTAGACTTACAAGGGTCTGCCAGCCCTATGGAAGTTGAAGGGGAACTCCCCGACATGAATGCCGAGGAGATGGCTAAGGAGGGCTTCTACCTGGTGAAGTCTGTCTTACGCCACCGCTACCGCCAGGGTTGGCGCTTCCTCACCCTCTGGGAAGGATTTGGAGTCGAAGAGGCCACCTGGGAGCCCTTCTCTGCGTTTGTTCTACCTGATGGGCGCCTAAACTCAGTTCTGGTTGACTACTTGTCCCAGAACAACCTCGGTGAGTTGTTGAGGCTCGCTGAGACGCTTGCCTCCAAGACTAAAGCTAGGGACTGAACCTTACCCTTACCTGCCTAAGCGTATGTGTGAGTGTGCTATTCCTAAGGTCCTGAGAGCAAGCCGCAGACGTGGTGTCCTAATTATACCCAAGTCTGCACGCTGAAAGTGCTGCCCTGGGTCGTTGATGGTGCCGGAGGGCTCGGGGCCGGCAAGACCAGTGGGGCAGGCACGCGAGGAGTCGACCTGAACGCTGCTGTTGGGGGTAGAACCGGATACACGGACACCAACGGAGGCGAGAGCAGCAACAACTGAAGCAAGATCCATGTTGATTGTTATCCGGCAGAAAATCCCAGTCTATGAAGAAAATTGATGCGGATTATTCTAAGTACATCTGAGTGTCCAAAACTATCTGAAAAGATTTATATAAATCCGATTGTGAAAAATATTTGGGTTATCTGGCCCGCGAGCGCGCGTCAGCGGCAAATGGCGATTCCAGGTAAATGATCGGAACGCGGCGGATTTACGGAGAATGGACCGCGGAATCAGATCCCGCATCTCAGAAATATATAGGTCTGATCCTGAGACTGAGCCGCGAGGCGGCGATTCCGCCGAAGCAGAGAAAATGACCAAAATGTAGTCAATCTGAGGCAGATCTGCTAAAATCTGAGCAGATGGGGGTTAGCCGCACTTACACTCCCCCTCCAAAAACACACTGGGGTGTGTCGCTACGTCAACGAAGAACGTAGTGCGGGTAAGTCCCAGAAAAAAAAAGAAATGTAGCCTCGATGGGGCGAAATCTGCTTGATCTGACCTGATTTGGGCTGAATTGGCACTGAATCCGGATGGATGAACCTGAAATGAGACAGAATGAGGAGTGACGAACAGTCCTCCGTGCAGTAAAACATTAGGTTAAGGGCTAAAAAGCATGTAAACGTATCGAGAATCGATACCAAACCATGCATTGGTTGAGAATGAGGTAGATTATTGGTGGATTGAGTGGGGGAATCAAGAAATGGAGTGACATCTCAGCGCTCTGGCACAGTTTCGCTGTCGCGGGCACGCTACGGTGTCCTCGCCGAACTCTACATCATGTTAATCCCGCTTTTCTCGTTCTGAAAAGTGCAGCATGTGCGTCAGATTTGGCGCATCTGGTGGATGATCACAAGATTCAGCAAGATTGAGATTCAATTTGGGCAGAGATGAAGGAGATGAAACAATCACAGAGAGGGAAAACAAATACAAATGTATTCTACAGGCCCTAAGTGAACCACAGAAGGTAGAGATGTTTTTGTGTTCACTTATCTGTACACAGATCTTCGAGGAATGTGGGGAGATGACAAGGAAATCAACCTAAATTGTCCTAAAATGAGGAAAATTCCCTAAGATGAAGGTGAAATGAAGCGGCATGTCTAGAACTGAAACTACTAACACTTTCGTTTAGACTAGAGTTAATATATATTGTCGTTTATTCAGCTCAATTGTGCTTTCCGGCACGTTGGTTCGCGAGCATCTAACAGATTCATTGAAAATGTGGATCATGTGATGATGCATCATGATGGGACATGCTGGCCCTGGATCCTTGGCCTGTAATGCGCCGAAGGTTCGCTGAAGGCGCTTTACTGACAGTATATAACTGAGAGACACCGAATGGTCCTTTATTCACAGTGGCGGCGGTGTCAATCGACTTAGACAAGGCCAATCTTTCGATTGAGTCCCACAAGACACTTGGATTCACCATTTTCGACAGTTTCAGGTCAGATTGAGCTCACATTGGCGTGTGCCAAAAATACAACGAAGCTTACGAACTTCAGAGGTTGCTGTTAGAAGTCCCTAGAGCTCCTATCTGAAGGTTGTCTGAACAATTGACGTCTGGGTTTCTTGCAACAGTGGCAGAATGATGGACAAACCTGAGGAATTCAAGGTAAATTCAAGGAATCTGGATCTGAATCTGGACTTTGACTTCAGCATCACGGCAAATGAAGGTAAGATCTGAGTTCCTGGCGTCGCAACTGGTGCAGCCAGTACTACAGGGGGTGCCTGTAGGGGTGAATGTCGCCGGCCGGCGTTTTTACTATGTACATTTGCTTCCATCTGCACGAGTAGCCAAATTCCAAAAATGCACAGACCAACAGAGACAAGATTACCCCGAATCTGCCTGAATTAAGCCTGAGTTTGGTTTTTTCTGAACACGGCAGCACACTCCGTGGCTTTCGGCAGCGTATCTACGCCTTGTCTGCCAAACGGAGACCAAAGAAAAGTTGATTGACGTCAAATTATCAAACATTCGCAGTTCTCCACATCATGATGTAATCAGGAAAAATGAACAGTGGATTGAGCAGAATGTGGTTTTTTTCAAGTCGTCAGAACACTCACATTGGAATAAGTGGTCGACGGGGCGAGGCTGGAGCTTTTGTAGGAGTTGGACATGCAAGGGTTTCGAACCTACACCCTTGAGCCCTAGCGACGAGTGCCATGACGCCCTGGACTAGACGACTGTTACCCAGATTATGGCGTCGGCGACTCAAGTCACGACGGATCTCCCTGAATTCGGCCAAGCACGAATACATGTGACCACCAACCTGTCTGGTCGGGCCCTCGTACGGCTTGGGCGCTGCAATTCAGCGGCCGAACTCGAAGCTTGGTCCTCATTTGGCTCCTGGGCTTGCCTGACCGCAGGAGGGGGGATCGACGGATCAGCCCTGGAATGTGGCTGCTGAGGGCCGTAAAAGGCTGGATCTCGATTCACCACAGGTCTTTTTCCGTCGCTCTCCACCTGTCTGTCTGGTTTCGATAGGGATGCAGGTTCGAATTCGCACGAATTCGCTCGAATTCGAATTCGCCCCGAATTCGCACGAATTCGTGGACCCCTCCGAATTCGAATTCGCAACTTCAAATTCGAATTCCCCCTTGATTCGCTTGAATTCCCCCGAGGCTTAGAATCCATAGGCACCTACAATTTACCTTCACCTCTTTGCATATGCCCATTACCATATGGCATTAAACATTTCAAGTCCAAAAGCTTCCATAACCTTGCAATTTTTGTTGTTTGTTGTTGCTTGCATTCACCGTGCTTAAACTATTTGACAAAAATAAAGACAAATCAAAACCAAGAATTCCAAATATCGATGTATACACCCTTCCTCGATTCTTTCAAATACCTTTTGGAAAAAAAGCAACGAAGCATGCAAAATCACCAATCCACACACAAACCATCACATGTGAACCACTTCTTGCCATTATTGGGCCTTCATTCATTGTATTCTTGCATTGAATCATGGGACTTGAATTCATCTAAGGGAGAGGATAACAAATACAAGGGAAACATAAAGCAAACTAGCAATGGGCATTCAATTAACATTATTATTGTCATGATGCTCAATAATCATCACTATGTGACTGTTACAGTACGCTGTCAAATCTGGACTTTTTCGAACCTCGTAACAAGGATTTCTCTGCGTGCACGGAGCCGACGAGGGCAAGGAGTGTACCAAAATGAAGGTTAGGCAAGGGAAAACACGTTTTGACTGTCCAAAGTCGAAAAAAAAAGGTCGAAAATTAAAAGTTCGCGACGCGTTTTTCTCCGAACTGGTGCGGTTTTGGGAGGAACAGAGGGCATCGTCGTGTTCAGTGCAACGAGGCGGAGACAGCGGTGCGTTCAAAAGTCAAAAACAAGCTTTTTTCTCGAGACCGAGTACGCAGGCACCGCACAAGCAACTGAATGGGTTAATCAAAGCACAATGATCATGGTTTTAATTGTATAAAGTCAAAAAAATTATTGCATGGCACAATTCAAAGTTAGGTTTTCATCTGGAGAAAAGACGGCGCACGCGTGGTCATTTTGCTGTCGCCTGCGAATTCGCAGAGCGAATTCGCCCCGAATTCGCAGTACTGTGAATTTCAGGCCGAATTCGCAGCGAATTCGTGCTGCGAACGAATTCGCAGCGAATTCGGCGAATTCAAATTAAATTCGCTGCGAATCTGCATCCCTAGGTTTCGACAAACAGTCTGTCAGGAGTACGCCAATTTCGGGGTGCTTCTTGAGGAAGTCGATGAACCCCTTGGTGTACCCATGGACAAAAGAATGGGCTGGTTCCCAGTTGTTGTGACTGGAATCAAAGCCCCTCCACTCACATAGAAATTCCCATTCGCCCTTCGCGTCACCTCTTGCCTCTACAATCCTCTTGAGTTCGTACTTCCCCCCTTCGATGACCCAATCGGACAAAAATTTCGAAGTCCAAAAAAGGGGTTTAACCCGATCCTTGGGGGAGGGGATCTCTTTCTTGAGGCGATCGCCCGAAACGTCAATTTCCCTGCTGACATCCACACGAATCCTCCACCTGTTCTCACCTAGACGCGCTGTAACAGCGAATGGCCCCTCCCACAAGGGAAGAAGCTTATCATCTCCGTCCAGGGTGGTTTCGGATTTTCGAAGCCAGACTCGATCATCGACTTCAAAATTGTGGGGGTTTTTTCGGCCTTGATTCTGGACCCAAAGCCAGTCAGCTTGATGCTTATCGATTAATTTCGAGACAGTGTTATCTGCTCGTTGGACGTCGTCCAAAAACAACGAAGCATCTTTACAAGGGCGAGGATTATTCAACGGCATGTTCCACCAACACTTCTTTCGTCCAAAGACAATTTCATTTGGAGAAAGGCCATGGTACAAAGGTGTGTTGTGGTAACGGCGAAGCAATGCGAACAGAACTTCAAGCCAATGGAAATCTTTCTCACTCGCGAGCTCCTTACGAAGCATATTTATAATAGAGCGGCCGGCTCTTTCGCCAGGCAGCGCTCGATGCGAGTGGATTTCACATCGGAGGTGGTGGATTCCAAGGCGAGCACATAATTCTCTCCACCATTCGGAGGTGTACTCTTTGCCTGAGTCCGTAACCACCTCGGATGGGACGTCCCAACCTCCCATCCAGGTCTGCGCGCACCATTTGGCGGCAGCCTTGCCAGTCATCGACTCAATGTTGCAAGGCAACACTTGAATGTAGCCGGAATGACGGCACTGAATAAGGAGCACACCATTGACTTTTTTATTAGTCCAATGGCACTCTTCGTCATCGAGTTCACCGAGATAGAAGAAATCACTGGTGACTCTGTTAAAGAGGCGCTCCGGAATAGGATGTGGCCTCAGATGGCCATGCTTCTTCGCGCTGGGGGGCGTCGAGACAGCACATTGGGCACATCCGGCGGCTACTTTCATGCAATGAGTATATAGCCGTGAGCCAAATAACCTATGTTTAATCATCGACCATAATCGACGGCCATGTGCGTGGGGGGACTCCCATTTGTGCCACCAGTTTAACACTCGGGGGGCCAGGGCGTCTGGTACGCACAATTTACCCTCCATCCACAGCTTCCCCCCATCCAACGAATATTCAGAAAAAATCCCATCCTTGTGAGCATCTTTGGATTTGAGATTCTCAAAGACCTCTTTAAACATAGGATCCTGCAGATAATCGGACGTCCAGTCACGGATGATAAGGGAATCTTTCGGCAGGGGTGGATTTTTGGCCGGATCTCGACGCTTAATGCCCTGAATCAACCGAAATCCACTTACACGTCGGGTATAGTCAAACCGTTTCACACTCCCTGAGGAGGGATCGGTGACTTTCTCCACGACTTTCAGTGATTTGGTTACGATTTCATGAGCATGCGCCGGATCTGAAAAGGCCGCGATGTCATGGCACGGTAATGCGTGCTGTTTAACAGCGCATTGCATGCATGCACGTCGAATGAGCTTTTTTTCTTCCTGATCCCATTCGATTATGACATGGCGGTCCTACTCCGTACCATGGATGTTGGTACTTTGCAGCCCCTCTGAAGCGGGGTAAGCCCATCGGCTCAGAGCATCCGCTACCGTGTTGTGTTTTCCAGGCAAATACGACACATGGAGGTCAAACAGACTGAGAAATTCGTGCCATCTGGCCCGTCGACCAGCTGGGCTCGCGACAGTATCAATGTGTTCGGTGGCCCAATACTCCAGAGATCGATGATCCGTTAGGACCTCGACTCGATTGGTGCCAACCCACGATTGGTACTTTTTTAAAGCACAGATTATGGCATAGGTTTCTTGCTCACGCGGTGACCATTGCATCTGGCGTGGAGCTAGCTTCCGCGACCAAAATGCAAGAGGGTAGTGATCGCCGGTGGCTTCATCAACCTGTTCAAGAACAGCTCCGATCGCGTACCTAGAAGCGTCGGTTCTTATGTAGAAGGGTCGGTCAAATTGCGGCACATGCAACGTGGCGACTTCGCAGAGGGCCGCCTTCAAGTGATGGAAGGCCTCCTCGCACTCGTCAGTCCACTTGACACGAACCTTTGAACCTGCCTTGCCTGCATCTCTCCCTACCCTTCAATAATTCAGTGAGGGGGGCAGCAAATTTGGCATAATTCGGCACAAAAGTGTGGTAAAAATTGCAACAACCCAGGAATCCTCTCAACTCCGTGATCGTCTCAGGGCGCTTCCACTTCTGAATAGCGACGAGCTTCCCTGGACTGGGTCGTCGGGTGCCATTCTCTAGGAGAGAACCACAAAATTCGACTGATTTTAAAAATAATTTTCCCTTCTTTGGCCCATAAATCAGCTGATTGGCATCAAGAATGTCCAAAACCTGGTTCAGCTGTTTTTCATGTAGGGCCACCAGCTCGGCTTCGGTCAGTCCATCCCCCTCTGTCGCGATGATTATGTCATCTATGTACACGCTCACGAAGGCACGAAGCTCAGGATGAGCTGTAAAAAGCACATCCTCCATCATTCTTTGAAAAAACGAAGGGGCGTTCTTCAGGCCCATGGGCATGACTGTCCACTGGACTGGGCCGCATGGCGTGCACATACAGGTGAGAGGTCGGCTGTCCTTCCTCAACGGCATTTGGTGAAAGCCGTGACGGAGATCCAGCACAGAAAACAAACGACCTCTTGCCCTTTTGGCGATTTCCTCCTCAATGAGGGGCAGGGGGTGTGAATCCGCCTTGGTTTCAGCGTTGAGGTTGCGAAAATCAACCACCATTCGCCAACCATCAATAGTGTTCTGGTCTGCAGGCGGCGGCCTCGGAACTGTGAAGGGTGCACAGCACCATTCGCTGGTCATACAACCCTCAAGCCAACCAAATTCTCTGAGATTTCTCTCGATTATTTTTCTGAGTATCTCATGTTTGTGTCCATGGTTCTCATAAGGACGCTGTTTCTTCGCCTTGTACCCTTCACGAAGCTCGATGAAGGCTTCACCGAACTGCCCACGGACAGGGGGGTCTTTGATCAACTTCCCTGAAAGGGTTGTGTCCTTCCGTTCCTCAAAAATCTTGTCTCTTTTCTTGGAACACAACTCAGTGTCCACCTGATCGCCAGGAATTACTGTCGAAAAAACTTTGGCGACTTCTTCGGCCTTGGCAGGAAGAATCTTCTTACGGATGTCCCTAAAGAGGTCCGTATCAACTGCCTCTTGAAGATAGGTGGGTCGAGTGTCGACATTCCAGAGATTCTCTTCGTGATCCAGCTCCTCGAAAGGATCTATAAAAGCTTCCACACGGGGTTTTTCATAAAAAACTCTGAATTTGCGGCGCGATTTAAAATTTTTCTTCGCCTGTGCACTGAAGATTCTTTTCGATGTCGATCGTATTGGGGAAGAGGGAGACGAGGCGGATCCATTTGACCATGGATCACCTTGGGTATCTGACGGACAAAAATCAGAAAAAATAGATTCATCATCAGTACCACGCTCAACCTCAGATTCAGACCCAACACAGGAATCAGTACCAGAATCAGCAGAATTAGAGTCAGAAAGCTTTCCATCCACCAGGAATGCAAGCGAACTCCAGGACCGCTGTGGCAGGGGACCTGTGTCGTCCCTGGCATACAGCTTAATCTTCCTGGGAAGTTCGATGTAATCTACACAAATGTCTTGTAATTCCTGAAACCAAGGCTTGTTGTCCCACAAGGGCACAACTAAAATCGCCTGGGTTTTATCTTGCTTGATTTTGTGGATGACCTGCTGGATTAAGTGAAACGGAGGATTAATCCATAACTTCTTGTCCCATTTATGGGTCCAAGCGTCGCGAAAATGCTTGTCAAAGCGCTTGTTCTCTCGGTTAGCAAAGGCATCATACTGTGGCCAAAAGGAATGGTGTTCATAAAAATATTCACAAATTGTATCGCGCCATTTGTCGACAACTCTGTAGGATGAAGAGTGCCAGCGCGAAGGGCGTCGTGGCTGGGAGTCCCTACGAAGACATTCTAACTCTCGGGAGTAATCGGCACTCCCATTCACCTCTGCAATGGTGACATCTTCGCCAAATTTTGGTGTAACCTTTCGCTTCAAAAATTCTTCTGCACTTTTAAACCCTGCGTGCAAAAAACAAAATTCAGGACGCTCCAAGGGACCTGACTCCAGCAAAAAACAACGCCGATGACCTACGGGCGCCACCCTGTTCTTGCTAAGCCAAGGATGGCCCAAGTAAAGGTCATACTTTATGTCGGCACGATAGAAGTAGTCATCCTTAAGGACAACTTCCTCCACATTACCTTCTTCCCAAAGGTCTTGAGCGACCAAATGAGTTGATCTATAACAACCGCGTTGCCCACCTGCGAGAGAATGTCCAGAAACTCCCTCGAGGGTAACAGGATGAGGCGACTCAAACACGCAGTCGTCGGGTAAGAAAGAATTGGATTGGAGATTTACCTCTGATCCATTGTCACACAAACAAGTGGCGAGGTGGAAATTTCCCTTGCGATCAGAGACCCACAGCTTTGTGACAAACTGACGGGCCCTGTGCTTGGACTGTACACCAACCTCGTCCACTACAACAGAAGGATCCGCTGCCGGATCCAGGGGAGAGGAGACAAGCGACCCTACATCAAGTAGTGGTCGAGATGGAATCTGGGGATCATGCCTGAAATCGCCTGGGGAGGGGCGATTTTGGTGGCTCCCCTAGGCGTTCTGACCTCCAGTGGCTGCGTTAACATTGTGAACACACCCTGATTCGTCGACCCACTCATCTTGGAGCGGATCATCTGCTGGATTCAAGGCATTTTCAGCGTAATCTCGATCCGCATCGGACACCTGATCTGCACCTGAGACCTGATCCACACGATGGTTGCCCTTTCCACGTCCACGGCCTCGGCCGCCGGATGATGAACCACCACCTTCGCCACGCCCTCTGCCCTTACCAGAGAAAGGGGTTCCCGAAGGATTTCCCTTACCTTTACCCTGGAATCCTGGAGCATTTCCCTTGTTTGTACCGGATTCAGGGGTTTGGCCTGGATTTCGATTTCCGCCTCCGGCGTTGCTATTGGGATTTTTCTGGCCGTTCGGCTGCCCACCGGAGCCGGATGGAGTCCGATTTCCTGTGCCTTGGGACCCGCCAGGGCCTCCAGTATTTTTGTTTCCACCGGAGGGGGTCGGATTCCCTTTTCCAGCCTTCCCACCATGCACCTGTCTGTCATTCCTGTCTGAATTCTGCGGATTACTGATATTTTCACCAATCACCTTGTGATCGTAAGGAGACCATCGGTGATTACCAGTAGAATGCGTCTTAGCTCGGTCCGTAGAACCTAAAAGAAGGCAGATGCTACAGTGATCCTTAACATTCCGGGTGTCATTCACCTTTTTGTTGCCCTTTTGGGCCCCATTTTGGGTGTTTTGCTGGGTATTCTTGTTTCCCCCAAGACCCTCATGGAAATTCTGATTGGCGGCGTCAGCGAGCCGCTCAACCTCTTCCCAGAGTTCCTTCGGGGTGAACGAAAACACCCAGTTTTTGGCCTTCAGGCGATGGCCATGGAAGCTTACTCCCTTGTTGAGGACTTGGACAAACAAGTCCCGATCCTCGTGTTCATTAAACTTGATTTTCCACGTGTTTTCAGTGAATTTCACCTTGGAAAACGACGTTGGGGAGCACTTTTGAAGTGCCTCCCTGACGGAAAACCGGTTGGCAGAGGCATCGAACCCTTCCACCTCCGCCCACCAGGTCTTGACCTTTTCTTCGGACTGTTTGTTCCGAAGGGTGGCGGCAGTCTCTGAGGGGATCTTATCAAAAATCAGATTTTTCAGCTCGGCACTAGAAACTTTTCGCCTGAATGTTCAGATTCTTCCACTAAATTCCAGAAGCGCTGTCTTTTGTCTTGCACTTCGTGCAAGATTAATCGCGAGAATGAAGGAAAATTCTTCAACATTTGGTGGTAATGATCCTCTGGCAGCCGGGATCCACGTACCTCCAACTGTTCCCACACCTCATCAAAGGTAAGGGGGGAACTTGTATCCTCACGATCACTCCAGGTCCTGAGCCAAGTGTTGGCCGGCGCTCCCTCAAGGCAGTCCAAGAGGGCCATCAGGAACTGATCATCTTGGAGTTTTTGAGTCTTAACCCACAATTTAAATTCCCGTTGGAACTGAGGCCAACGTCGGGGGTTTCCATTATACTTCGGTTGCTTGGCAACCTGACGAAGTCGCAATGAAGTAGGATTAAGAAGCGAATCCAGCCCAACACCGGCCGTAATGGCAGACACCTTGGCGGCATCATTCGCCACACCAGCTCCGGCGAGGGTCTGGGCGAGCAACAGCTGGGCTAAGGCATTGGAATCAGCAGCAGGAGGGGCAGTACGGGAGGCAGTTCGCTTGGCATTCTGAGCCTCAGTCCTAGCCTTCGCCGTCCTACTCTCAGAACGAGAGATTTTAACCCTTTCCTTTAGCTTGGTCCTGCTGATCCTTGCATCAGTGGTCTTGGAGTCCACCGAAGGAGCAATTGAAAAAATTTCTGTCGCCTCCTCCGACGGTTCTGTTACTTGTTCCACCGATGATGCGCCCTCAGACCGCATGTGCGTCTTGAAAAGATTTTTTATTCCCAGCGTTTCAATGATGAGGTGCATTTGATCTTTGAGCGTTTGGAGCTCAGCATCTCGCTGGAATCTGCAGGAGCAGTCGGCAGGACAGTACATACCGTGCCCTGAAGGGCCTGAGCAGGCTGTCGGACCGCTGATCTCGGTGGTCCGCAGCCAGAAGTCCACTTGGGGAGCTCCTTCAGCCCTAATTTCCAGGCTTGCCTGCCTGGCCGCCTCTAAAATTCCCTCCTCAACCGCGGCGGCTAGATCGTCGCGGATGGAAACAGGGGGATGAGGGGCGGAGGGCCCGGGAACAGGTGCCGTGCCCTTCTCCTTCGGGAAGGGGCTTGCCTTCCAGATCTGCAAAAAAATGGCAAAAGAGTCATCTTCTTGAGAACGCCACCACATCCTGGTATTAATTTCGTCCTGAAAGAGGAAAAAATATTCTATTAAAAAATCAGAGGCGATTCTTTCTTGTCCGATCAGCTTAGACGTGGCTAAGAGACAAAGGGCCTCAAGGGCCTCAAGCTTACGGGTCACTTCTAGGGACAAATGGTCGTCCCATTGTGCCCAAGAGGCTGGTCGATTATAGCTAGGTACCTCACCTGGACCACCCATCTCAATGTCGTTCAGATCGGCGTCCGTGGTCTCAAATGTTGGACATTGGTAAGGAATGTTGGTACCTGCCAGCTCCGTAAGGTCTACCGGAGCGTTGCCATCGTCGTAGGCCGGCTGATTCCAGCTGCTCGATGGCCAATTTCGACTGGGATTGTGGTAATCTGGGTCCCCACAGCTGCTGATTTGTGCCCTTCTTGGGCAGCTTGGACTCGCGCAAGGCATTCCCCTCAAGGCCTCGTTCGCGCAGCACCAAGGCAGCGTAATCGTTACTTCTCCAGAAGCGGCGGGGTCTACGGGGCCGTACTGGGGAGCGGACTGTGGTTGGGACACCAAAGGAACAACATTCAGGTAGCCTCTGCTACCATGAAAGTGCTGCCCTGGGTCGTTGATGGTGCCGGAGGGCTCGGGGCCGGCAAGACCAGTGGGGCAGGCACGCGAGGAGTCGACCTGAACGCTGCTGTTGGGGGTAGAACCGGATACACGGACACCAACGGAGGCGAGAGCAGCAACAACTGAAGCAAGATCCATGTTGATTGTTATCCGGCAGAAAATCCCAGTCTATGAAGAAAATTGATGCGGATTATTCTAAGTACATCTGAGTGTCCAAAACTATCTGAAAAGATTTATATAAATCCGATTGTGAAAAATATTTGGCCGATCTGGCTCGCGAGCGCGCGTCAGCGGCAAATGGCGATTCCAGGTAAATGATCGGAACGCGGCGGATTTACGGAGAATGGACCGCAGAAACAGATCCGGCATCTCAGAAATATATAGGTCTGATCCTGAGACTGAGCTGCGAGGCGGCGATTCCGCCGAAGCAGAGAAAATGACCAAAATGTAGTCAATCTGAGGCAGATCTGCTAAAATCTGAGCAGATGGGGGTTAGCCGCACTTACACACGCTTGCTAAACCTGGAGGGTTGTCTTATTGATGCCACGGGCTACGCCCCGGGTCTCCCCTCCCCTAAGCACCCAATTTCTGTGCTGGCGCAAAACCTTGGGGGAATACCGAGCGTACTAATCCAGGTATTGTTTTCCCTACCTATCTGTCTACTACAGGGAGGGGTGGCCAAAAGCTATGAAGGCATGAAAACGCCATTTTGCTAAGTGGCCAAAACGCTGACCTAACCACTGCCACAGCCCACCAACCCTGCTAAAATTGCAGGAAATGGGTGGGACAGTGACACACGCACTACAGGTCCTACACACCCTACAGTGGCACCATCCTGGTGGGCGAGCGCTACTGCAACTGGCTCAAGCCCCCACTCAGGATTACCACTCCTACACTCACCCTCTACTGGGTGGTGTTGAAGATAAAGTCGTGGGTACTAATGACCCTCCTGTGAAGAAGACAAGAGAACACAGCGCTGCTGAGCAACTGTGGCCTAACAGGGACGTCACAACACGTTTCCCTGCTAGGGCTTGGAGGGGAGAGGCGCACAGGTGGCGTGCACAGCGTGGATGTCGATGGAGTCGAACTGCCCTCGCCACTCCTGGCTGAGGCGCAATTAATTGATTGTGGGATCAGCGCCCTTGTTTAGCAGGGCAAGAAAAAATGGGACGCTGCTGCACCAATCACCCTACCTGCCCACCTGTAAAGCAAAGGCCAATGAAGGGGTGTTTGCGGCTGAGGAACCAAGCCACACTCCACGTATTATATGCTTCTCAGTGTGACCTATAATACGCTGTCCTCAAACACCCCTGTCAAGCAAGCAAGCGTTAAGAGACTCCTCAGGTTCTTGCAAAGAACGTACCGAGGAGCCCCTGGGTAGCCTAAACAAGGTTTACCGTGCGCATTTCGCGTGGCCTACCCTTTAATGCGTGTGTGAATGCACGAGCATGCACGAGTTTGCGATCAACCTTGGGCAATCTTACCAACAATCACGAACTCTACCAGGGGGTGGCCCCACCTGGGCTTACCTACCTTACCTACCGCTGGAGAGTGAAGCAAGGTGAGGAGAAAAACGAGACGCAAGCGAAAAACGTCGCTATGCGCTTGTGTGTATGTCTAATCACCCCTATCTTACCTCTAATCATCTGCAATCTTTCTAATCTATCCCTCTATCGTGTTCTATCGTGCTACCAGGCTTGAAAACGACGACACATGGCGAGCACTGTGCGTCGGGCAAACAGAACGAGCACACCTGCAGTTTATACCTGATTCATTGAAGTCATATTCTTATTTTTCGAATTCTTGATTTTTGGTTGATTCTGGCAATGTGGGTGGAATCTTTAATCACATGTATTTATGTGTGTCTCGTCATTTTCCTGTGTGCGTGAGACATACATTTATAATCTCATTATTTCTTTATTTTCCGGCGCTTCGCTAGGAGCTGCTCCTGCGCGCCGCCTTTTTCTGCGTAGGAATTTCTTGATTTAAAAAATCAAGAGATGACTACAAATTTTATAAAAATGTGCATCTGATACACAATTGGATTCTGTCCAGGGGTGTGCCTTCAGAAAATTTCTAGGCCGTCATTTGACGGATTTAGGTGTTGTCGCTTCGCGCTTGCGTGGATTCGTCCCTCATTCTCCCATTCCTCTGTTGTACAGACCTCCTCGCAAAGCCTCGTTGAGTAAGCCGCTGTTCTGGCCGAAAAACAGCAGCAGGAGACTGAACCAGAATCAAGACCCATCCAAGGGGCAATTCTAATTAAAGCAGCGCACCCTCGCCCCGATACCAGGACAGGTGTCTCCAACAGGTTCCATGAGACTTGGGTCGAGCGTCCTATGAGAGTCTGGCGTTGGGTTGTGTTACGCTGCAGCTTGGAGGGAGGGATGCACATGCATATGGTCTTGGCATGCCCTACTCTAACCCCACCAAGCCACAGGAACCCCGGCAGCGCCAAGAGCGCTGAGTTTTCTGTTGGAGTTTGTCATCAACAATGCAGCAAGAGTCGCTGGCCATGGTAAAGCGCTCTTTTCCAGTGTTAGGGAAGCTATAGGTATTTTAAAGTAGATGTGGAAACCAAGGAGAGGCCAAGAAAAAATCCCTTTTTCCTGAAAGTGCGACAGTGGTGACGACAACTGCACAAGGGGGGAGTAAGAAAAAGTGCTTTTCCAATGCTTTAGGGTATACTTTAGTTGTATTAGAGGTGCTCTAAGCACACAGGCATTTCTATCTTAGTATTGGCCCAACCAAAGGTGGCGATAACACATTTTGACCTATGGAACCAAACACTAAATTAGGATGTGGTGTGGACCCCTTTATCCCCAAGCTATAGGCACTTGTAGCACTAAAACATCTTTTCCTGGGTTGCTGAGGCACTGATATACTAAAGGCAGAGCCTATGAATTTATCTATGTTTTCTCATGAATTCTTAGCTATCCTAGTGGTATGCACCCTAGGGGGCTGGGGCACCTCTTTTTGAGAGGTCCTGGGTTCAATACCCAGTCAGCCTAGCTAAGTAGGAATATCCCATGTGACATGGCAGTGACCTCATCGCCACATGCCATGCCACCTCAGCACCTATGGGACCCAAAAACAAAGAGTGCACATCTCCAGATGGCCTTGTGGATGAGAGTGAGCCCTTGGGGCAGTTTTCTAATCAATGTTTCTCAAACATGTAAAATATTTCATCCTGAGTTGCAATGTATGCTAATTGCTGTGGTCTATTGTTGATAGTTTTCTTTATCTAACTCTTTGTGACTGCAGCCCTTCATGCTTTGATCCTGATTTTCTTCTACTTGCTTATCTCTGGCTTGGGTTATCCTGGATTGGTTGTATTTCAGCAAATAAAACATTTTCCTCATCAAAAACAAGCAGCAGGAAACCCTACACCAGCAGCAAGCAGCAGGAGAGGCACAACAAACACACAGTGTTGAAATCACTATAAAACGTTCTGGTAGCAAGAGGCAGACAGCCTCTGCGTGCCGGCAGCAACCCCGTGCCGTACACCCAGCGCGCCGAGGACTGTCTTGAGCAAGAAGGGCGAAGAGAAGTATGGACACGAAGGAGGACACCGACGTGAAGACAGCGCCTGAGGCACCAGCAATGCCGGCGCCTGTAGTTCCTGGACCTGGAGAACCTGACGCTGTACCTTCGGTGCCCTTACACCGGCCAGTGGACGCGGCTGACGATCCGCTGGAGGGACGGGGATCGGCCTTCAGGGGCCTCGTAGTCGAGGAGGTGGACACCGACCCTGTGAAGAGATAGAGGGAAAGAGAGAAGGATGCAGGAGAAGGCATGGCAGACGAAGGAGTGGACCAGGGGCACGACCCAACGAGCGAGCCAACCTTCGAGGGCGCACCAAGCGCCTGTGGCCTCCATGCATCACCCTCTCCTACAACCACCACATTCCCAACTCCAGACCCAGCTGCTGCAACATCCACACCCATAACCACCCCGCCTATGGCTGAGGGCACAGGCTTTACTGGCATGCCTACCTACCCTGCCTATGGTGTGGACCCATCCACCACTGCATTTCCAGAGGCAACTACTGTCAGTGAGCCAGTGGCCTCCAATTCTGCGCCGCGCTGGTATGCGGCGGATTATCACCATCACCATCCTCTACCCGCTACGGGAGCCTATATGGCTGATGTTCCTGGGTATGCAGCGTACGAGCCTGGCTATCCTATGCCAGCACCTGGGTATGCAACCCTGAGTGCCCTAAGGAGAGGCCCTGAGTCGTGCGGGAGCAAGAGTAGGGGATCGAGGGGATCGTCCAATTCTTCCCTGACCAGGTCTGAAGTGAGAGAAGCCCTTCGTGGAGCGACTGTTGACCTGGTTGGAGACATTACCCAAGAGATCAGGGAGAAGCTAGAGCCCCTGATCCCGCCCCTAGGGTCACCTACGACCCTGGGAGCCTCTCCCCATCGCCTGCAGGCTAACCACCTGGTGGCTGGGCTGAGCCACACTCTTGGAGGAGTGAGGAGCCGGCCTATGCCTACGCCTGCAGTGGTGCCCAAGAGCCCCTTTGTACGGAAGACCGCACAGCCGCCATACAGCCACGTGGCTAACTCCACCAGAGCAGAGCTAGACCAGCTTGGACTTACGGCCTTGAGGGCTCCGGTCGACGTTGAGCCTTATGCCTCCAGTGACCTAGGCGGCGGCCCCTCCGACGATGAGCCGCCTTCCTATACGTCAGCCTCCCCTTCAGACAATGATGACGCTGAGGACCCCCACTATCCGAGGGAAAAGAAGAAGAAGAAGAAGACGAAGAGCCGACGTCATCGTTCTCAGGATGCCAAAGCGGTTGCCACTTCGAAGATCGTGGTCAACCTACCGGAGTTCACCGGGAAGGACCTATCCGGGTTTGCCGAGAATTTTCGGCGCTTTCTGAGGATGACCGGCCAGACCCATGCCAGTGGCAGGGTCAAATGCGATCTGCTCTTGCAATGTTGCAAGACAAAATACCTGGAAAAGCAGGTGAAACAGATAGTGACAAAGTCCGCTACCTTCGCCGAGGTTCTGGTGGCCGTGGAGAGGCAGTACCCCTCTTACAAGACAGACCTCTCCATCAAGACGGAGATACAGAACCTGGGAATGCTACCCAACAACCCCAAGGCGGCCCGCATCACATAGTTGCTCGCGGACCTGGACCACTGGGTGGGGCGGCTGACCCCAGGGTCTTACGGCAGCGACGAGCTGCTGTTCTGGCTCGTGGCCAAGATCCCTACCTCCGTGTGGGATGAATGCCGAGCCACGGCTGAGAGGAAGGCAAGGACCCTCACCTACGAGGACTTGTCTGTCCTGCTCCTGGAGCTGGCGCTGGAGAAGGAGGGCGATCAGCATCTGGATGCCTACCGTCCTGGAGGAAGAGGCTCAGGGAGCCATGGCAAAGGGTAGCAGGGACCCAGACTTGGACAGGGGACTACCCCCAAGCACGCCCGTATCATGGGCAATGTCCAGGAGCTCTTCTGGTGTGACGCCAGAGACGAGCATGGTCACCTCCAGCACGCCCCCGACTGCGATCAGCGCGATTGCTTCGTGGTCCAGGGGAAGAAGCAGGAGACCAACACCGGCAGCAAGCCTAAGATGCCGGATCATTACAGGTGTACTATCACCTGTGCCTTTTGTGGGAAGCGCAAGCACTATGAGGATGAGTGCTACCACAAGCAACGCCTGTCGGCGAAGCTCAAGGGCGAGGATCCTGGCAAGGGCTCTGGCAAGGGCGGTGGCAAGGACAAGAAGGACTCTGGCAAAGGCAAGTCGAAAGGCCGTGGGAAGGGCCAAGACAAGAGCCAAGCGGGACGAGGAGGAGGCGCACACCGCCAGCAAGATAAGGATAACAAGAACCAAGACAAGTCCGGAGGCAACCCCAACCCTAATCCAGGGGGGACTCCGAGCCCTCTGGAGGGCAGTCTGGTTCCGGGCCGACCACAGGCCCGCAGACTCAGGTCCAACAAGAGCAAGGGGCCAAGCGAGGACATGAAGGTGGTGACCATGGCCAAGCTAAGAAGAGAACCCGCTTCATGCGGATGGCCCGGAAATTGCGGAACAAGGGGTTCGAGGTGACATGTCCCGCTGAGTTCTGCCGGGGACGCACCGGTGGGGCCCTGGACTTGGTGTTTTGGGTACGTATCCGACTCGGGGGACGTGAATACCTGGGGGTACTGGATACCGGAGCCACTATATCCATAGTGGCTAAGAAAATTTTACCTCGTGGGAGCTTGACGAACACCATGCCTACCGCGGCTATCCGAATGGGGGATGGACATGTGGTGCACAGCTGCGGGGACTGTGAAGTGGAGGTGCCTATGGGCTCCCGAACTATAGCCCATCGGTTCTATGTGATGGACACCGAGGCCTTCGACTTTGTACCCGGTACCGACTTCTTCGTACAACACACCCAGATACAATCCCTAACGCTGCAAGCCCCCTACCTCCTCTACGTGGACCATGGCAGTGGCAGAGAGTCTGTGCCACTAGAGCAGTCTGAATACACCTCGAGCTACCTGCGGGTATCGAAGGAGGAGCCTTCAAACATGATGGCGGCCTCCAAAACTGAGGACTATCAACTACTGGGGGAAGTCCTGGACCAAGGTATGAAGGAGTTGGGTTACTCCAGAGAAAACCTGAGCGTGGAGTTGTTCGCCAGTGACAAGCAACATGTCTTGGACCTCTACTGCAGCAAGGGGAAAAACTGCTGCTACAAATTTTACTGGCCCTCTTTCGGGATGGCCTACAGGATCCCCAGGTTCAGTGAACTGAGGAAGGTCTTGACCAAGGTGGCCCTGGAACCTTCCCGTATGGTCCTGTGTTTCCCCGATCGGGGAGCCCATGCGGGCAATGAGTACTGGCGAACCCTCCTAGACAGGCTGACTATCACCTCTGTCCAGTTACCTGATGAGGCTATCTACGTGCCTCTGGGCCGCAAGACACCCATCGGGAAACCTGGATGGGGAAGTATGCTCACCGTGGTGGATGGTAGTCTGACCTCTATCCCTTGGGAGGACCTGGACTCAACCCTGGTCCAGACTATCCAACGCGAGAGCGATGGACTCGCCCCGGGGGACCTGAAGGTGCTATTGATGCTATTGAGGCTATTGCAGGGGGAGACGAGTACGTCCTGACCAACAACAATGCCCCCAACTCTCCCTACCATGTATCCATTCCTGATGGAGTCACAGAGTGTGGACTATCCGAGCTACCCAGCTCTATTCACCCTGATGACGAAACTGAGCATGACGCCTTCTTCGTGGAGACCTGTGTGGAGGAAGTGGAGAACGCCAAGTACGTCGCCCCACTGAAACGCCTACTCGCCATGAGGGGAGAAGAGCCCTTCGACGAGGAGTTGGACACCCGATCCAGGCCGAGGGAGTACGTGGACTCCAAGAGGAGATTGGCGGCGAAAAAGCTATGCTACGCTGAGCCGACCCGCAGCTCATGGCCACTGAAGCAAGGGTGTATGGGAGACCTCTCCCAACTGAATGAGGGCCTCGAACAAAAGATCACCACCTGGCAAAGGGAGGTAGATCTCAAGCTCATGAAGAGCGTGTGGGGTGCCCATGTGAGGACCCCAGAGGAGGATGAACTCTCAGAGGAATGTGTATGTGAACTCCCTCGAGCGTGCCTATGTTGCCATCCTCCGCCGGAGATGGTTGAACGAGACCTTCTACATGCCTACCAAGGGTTGAAGGATACTACCAAGGACAAAGAGCCAGTGGAGGATCACCTCCCGGCGTCTATTACCCAGGGGGCAAGCAAGTTACACTTTGACGAGGACATGGAGGACAAGATCAAACTATTGGACCCGCGGGTACAGAAGCTTATAAGGACCTATCTGGAGGTGTTCGGGGAACTATCACCCCCAGCCTCATGTGACAAGCTGGTACAGATGGACCTCAAGCTGAAACCCGAGTTCGTGGGCCATAAGATCCGGAGGAGACCCTACCCGGCTCCTAAAAAGCAGGCCGATGAGATTGAGCAACAGATACAAGAATGTATCGACGCTGGCCTAGTCGTGGAGTACAGGGACGGGGACGACCCCCAGCACTGCAGCCCCTGTTTCCTGGTGGCGAAACCTGGGTCTACAGCCAAACGGCTGGTGGTGGACTATGGAGAGCTGAACAAGAAGACGTTGAACCACTCAGGGTCCATTCCCAACATGGAGTCTAGCCTTGAGAAGATTGCCTCCTTTCGCTACAAGACCAAGATGGACAAAAGAATCGGATTCTGGCAAGTGGACCTGACGCCCAACGCCCAGGAGCTACTCGCCTTCATCACCCCCCAGGGGAGGGTGTTCAAGTGGAAGGTCATGCCCTTTGGCGTGGCCAACGCACCCGCTCTATTCCAAGAGCTGATGAATAAGATCCTGTCCATCCTACAGCGAAGACCCAAGGTGCAAGAACTCATATCCCGTGGGGCCCAGATGGAGGCGCACATCGACGATGTATGCCTAGGGACCAATACCCAGGATGATCATCTAATCCTCTTGGGTGAGTTCTTTGCGGTCTGCCAGGAGAACCACACACGACTCAAGCTGGAGAACTGTGAGTTCATGCAGGAGACCATGCAGTACTTGGGGTTCGATACTGGCTATGGGTGGTGGACCCCCGCGGCCTCGAAGGCCTAACCCCTGATGGTAAGGTTCGGAACCGGTTTCATGCGAAAATAACCGATTGTTTTCAATTATTTCTATAAAAATAATGAATTATTCCGATTATATGACATTAAAATAATGGGTCATTTTTGATTGTTGTCTCTACAAAATGCAATTATTGCCCAAAAGCCGCCAACTTTTACCTAACGGATAGTAAACAGGAAAATAGAGGTGAAAGACATGTAAAACCTTTGACTTTTATCCCAAATTGCGTGTGATGTTGCAAAATCCTCTGGTCTTTGATAAGAAACGTTTCATGGTGTATCAACAAAATATTTCTTTTTCATACATAACTTGTCCGATTAATTGGTTTATACCAGTGTTCAAAATAATCAGTTTTACCGATCATTTGTCGCATTCGACCCAATTAATCCAGTTAATCCGATTATCGGATTAATTGGTAAAACCGATTCCAAACCTTACCTGATGGATGCTAAGGTACGGCATGAAGACCCCAAGAAAGGACTCCATGATGTACGTAGTTTCATTGGGGCCTGCAACTTCTACCGCCGCCATATCAAGAACTTCACCTACATCAGCACCATCCTAACGGACTTGATCAAGAAGAGTACCACCTGGCGCTGGGGCCCGCAAGAGCAAAAAGCGTTTGACGAGCTCAAAAACAAGGTGGCCAACGGTAAGTGCTTGGGCGTGCCTAGAGCACAAGGGGAGATGATCCTGGTGACCGACGCCAGCAATGTGGGCGGTGGTGGAACGTTGTTCCAATGGCAAGCACTAGAGAAGGAGGCCTGGCCAGCCACAAAAGGCGCCGTTCAGTGCAAAAAGCACTAGAGAAGGAGGATTTCGACTCGGCCTTTACCCAATGGGGGACAGATGGACTGAACCGAGATGGTACCCTCAAGCACAGCTACCCTGACGACAAGTGGGTCCTAGTACCCCTGGCTCACTGGAACTGGAAATGGAACCAGGCCCGGGGTAACTACTCCACCTATGAGCAGGAATTGCTCTCGGGTATGCTGTTGCTATCCTCTCAGGCACGCCTGTTGGGGAGTGACCCTGTGGTATGGTTGTGCGACCAAGAGCCTGTCCGCACTTTCCAGAAGGGTCCCCCACCTGAGAAGGCCAAGCTACGGCGCTGGTGGACCCACCTCAGCCAACTACGGCTGACAGTGCACCATATCCAAGGAGTCAAGAACGAGTGTGCGGACTACATCAGCCGCAACAACTTCGACGACCTGATTGGTGCCAGGTCAGAAGCGCTAGCCAAGGAGGCGTTCAGCTATATGGATGTACACCTGGACCTCAACATGACCATGATCCGACCCCTAGATGGACTCCAACAATCGGAGTACCTGAAGGAGTTTGGGGATATCTATAAGCGCCCGGAGAAGCGCCTGGAACCCCTCCTGGTCAACCAAGAGCAGTGGAAGAGGGACAAGAGCTACCTCTGGCACGAGGACCGAATAGTGGTACCCAGTGACAGAGTCCCAGCGCTACTGAAGTGGACCCATGAGTCCAGTGGTCATGTGGGTGCTGACGTACCCTGAGGCTATTCAAGCAGTTGTTCCACACTACATGGAGTGACGACCAACTGCGTAAGACCCACAGCCTATCGTGGACAAGTGCCCGTGTAGGTCCTGCAAACCTGGGGATATCAAGGACAGGGGTCTCTACTCGACCCTGCGCATCCCCCATTGTGCTAACAGTGTGCTCTATGTGGACTACACGGAGATGCCGAAGTTTGGGAGCTACGATTTTGCCCTCGTGGTAACCTGTGGGTTGACCAGGTTTACCCGGGTGTTCCCGTGTACCAAGCACATTACCGGAGAGGAGACTATCAAGATACTCCTGGAGGAGTGGTTTTGTGTCTATGGGGCGCCCAAAGAGATCAACTCCGATGAGGACGTACGAGTACGCTCTGACACCGGCTGGTACAAGAGGGTCCTGAGATCCCTCAATGTCCAAGTGTCCACAGGGATCCCCTACTCTCATACGAGCAACCCCCTATGTGAGCGACAGATTCGTGTCTTCAAGGAGAATGTAAGGATATGGTGCAAGACGGAACGCACCAGAGACTGAGTGAGACAACTCCCCGTCATATCCTTGATGATGAACTCCCAAGAGAGTTCGGCGACTGGCTACTCGCCCCATGAGCTATTCCTAGGGGGCCCGGCGTGGTTCCTACATGCTCCCTATCTAGAGGATACCCATCCTACTGTGGGCAACTGGGTCCAAGAGCAACAAGCGAAGGTGGACAAGGCCAAGGCTATGCTCCAGAGAGTGAGGGAGCGACAGTGGAACAAGAAGAACAAGCACCGGGTGCCCGCCTCCTACCAAGAGGGGGACTGGGTGTTGGTGCACCACAGTCGGCTACTCGCCTGGCCACGCTCTACCAGCGATGACCCCTACTTCGGGCCCTACAAGATTCTCTCAGTGGATGGACACCGTATCACCGTGCGGTGTTCTCCCCGTCTAGGGGGGACCCTGGTGTGCGTTGCTCAGCATCTAAAGCGCTACTACGATCATGAGGACCTGTGTGGGGAGGACTGGGAGCTGAACGACGAGGAGATCGCCGCTCTGGACCTACAGGGCGCTGCCAGCCTTATGGAAGTTGAAGGGGAACTCCCCGACATGGACGCCGAGGAGATGGCTAAGGATGGCTTCTATCTCGTGAAGTCTATACTACGCCACCGCTACCGCCAGGGTTGGCGCTTCCTCACCCTCTGGGAAGGGCTTGGGGTCGAAGAGGCCACCTGGGAGCCCTTCTCTGCGTTTGTACTACCTGAGGGACGCCTAAAATCAGTTCTGGTAGACTACTTGTCCCAGAACAACCTTGGAGAGTTGCTGAGGCTCGCTGAGACGCTTGCCTCCAAGACTAAAGCTAGGGACTGAACCCTACCCTTACCTGCCTAAGTTTGTTGGTGAGTGTGCTATTCCTGAGGTCCTGGGAGCAAGCTGCAGAAATGATGTCCTAATTATACCCAAGTCTGCACCCCTGCTGAACGCGGCGGATGTCTTACCGGTGCCACGGGGTACGCCCCGGGTCTCTCCGCCCCTAAGCGCCCAGTTTCTGTGCTGGCGCAAAACCTTTGGGGAATACCCAGCACGTGAGTCCAGGTATTATTTTCCTACCTACCTGCCTACTACAGGAAAGGGGTGGCCAAAAGCTATGAGGCATGAAAACGCCTGTTTGCTACGATGGCCAAGACCTGGACTAACCACTGCCACTGCCCACCAAAACCCTGATAAAATTCAGGAAACAGGCGGGACAGTGACACACACACTACAGGTCCTACACTCACTATCGTGGCACCAGCCATCGAAGGATGAGCCGGCTCTGAGGCCCAAGCCCTCACCCTGGCTTGCCAGTCCTACACCCACACGCTACTTGGGGTTGTTGACGAGGATGTCAAAGGCCCTAGAGGCCTGCCTGTGAAAGGGACGAGAGAACACAGCGCTACTAAGCAACTGTGGCCTAACAGGGACGCCACAACGCGTTTCCCTGTTAGGGCTTAGAGGGAAGGAGTGCTCAGTTTGCGTGCACAGCGTGGATGTTGAAGATGTCGCATTGCGCTTGCCACTCCTGGCTGAGTCGCAGTTTGTTGTTTGTGTGATCGGCGCCGCATAGTTTAGCACGGCTTGTGACTGCACCAATTCACCCTGACCTGCCCACCTGTAAAGCAAAGGCCAATGACTGGGGTTCAAGACGGAGGAACCAAGACAGCCTCCACGTATTATACGCTTCTCAGGCTGCCCTATAATACGCTGTTCCTGAACCCCAGTACAAGCAAGCAAGCTGAAGGAACTCCACCCGTTCTCTTAAAGAACGTAGGGTGGAGCCCCTGGGTAACCTAAACAAGGGTTTTACCGTGCGCACCACGCGTGGCCTACCCTTTAATGCGTCATATGCAAGCACGGTCATGCACGAGGTTCTCAATCACCTTTGTCAATCTCTTTTTTTTCTTACCAATCTATACCACAATCACGAACTCTACCAGGGGGTGGCCCCTCCTGGGCTTACTTACCTTACCTACCGCTGGACAGCAAAGCAAGGGGAAGGAGAAAGCGAGACACAAGCGAGGCAAGCGTTTATGCACTCGTGTGTATGTTCTAATCACCCGATGACACCTCTAATCATCTGCAATCTTTTCAATCTAGCCCTCTATCGTTTGTTAGCGCTGCTACACGGCTCGTACACGGAGACACGAGACAAGAAGTGTGTATGCTGCATACGAAGCGAGGACACACCTGTGGTTTATACCTGTTTCATTGAAGTCTTTTTGAGATTTTTTTTCTTTTTCTTTTCTTCTTTTTTTTTCTTGAATTTTGGATTCTTTCTGTCAGCGAGGGTGGAATCCCGACGTCTATTGATTTATGTGTGTCTCGTCATTTCCGTCATTCCACGTGACATACGTTTATATTCTTATTATTTTTGTATTTACCGGCGCCCAATTAGGATGCGCTCCGGCGCGCGGTCTTTTTCTGCTTGTGAATTTCTTGATTTAAAAAATCAAGAGATGACCACAAATTTTGTAAAAATGTGCATCTGATGCACCATGGGATTCTGTTCAGGTATGTGCTTTCAGAAAAATTCTACGCCGTCATTTGACGGATTTTGGTGTTGCGCTTTGCGTTTTGCGTGGATTCCTCCCCCATCCTCTCATCTTCTGTTGTACAGATATCCTCGAGAGTAGGCCGCTGTTCGGGCCGAAAAGCAGCATCAGGAGACTGAACCAGAGCCCAAGACCCCACCAAGGGGCAATTTAATTTTTTCGGTCGCCCCCTCGCCCTAAGACCAGGACAGGTGCCACCAGCAGGTTCCAAGAGACTCAGAGCGAACGCCCTGTGAGAGTCAAGCGTTGGGTTGTGTCGCGCTGCGGCTTGGAGGGAGGGATGCATATGCATATGGTCTTTGCATACCCAAGTCTAACCCCACCACGTCTCAGAAACCCCTGCAGCGCCAAGAGCGCTGAGTTTTATGTAGGTAATTGTCACGACAAATGCAGCAAAAGGCGCTGGCCATTGTAAGGCGCTCTTTTCCAGTGCAAGGGAGGCTATAGGTAATTTAAAGTAGATGTGGAAACCAAGAAAAGGCCAAGAAAAATTACCTTTTTCCTGAAATGCGACAGTGGTGGCCACCACAGCACAAGGGGGGAGTAATAAAAAGTGCTTTTCCATTGCTTTAGAGTAGACTTTAGTTGTATTAGAGATGCTCTTAGTTATCCTGCATTTTTATCTTAGTATTGGCCTGACCAAAATGGGTGACAACACATCTTGACCTATAGAACCAAACACTAAACCAGGATGTTGTGTGGACCCCTTGTTCCCAAGCAATGTGAACTAAAACATCATTTCCTGACTGACTGAGGCACTGACATACTGAGGTAGAACCCATAGATTTATCTATGTTTTCTCATGAATGCTTGGCTATCCTAGTGGTCTGCACCCTAGCGGGCTGTGGCACCTCTTTTTGAGAGGTCCTGGGTTCAATTCCCAGTCAGCCTAGCTAAGTAGGAATATCCCATGTGACATGGCAGTGACCTCAGCGGCACAAGCCATGCCACCTCAGCACCTATGGGACCCAAAACTAAGAGTGCACATCTCAGGATGGCACTATATGGAGTGTGAGCCCTTGGGGCAGTTTTTCAATCATTGTTTCTCAATCATGTAAAGTATTTTGATCCAAGTTGCATTGCTGTAGTCTATTGTTAGTATCTTTATTATCGAACTCTTTGTGACTGCAGCCCTTCATGCTTTGATCCTGTTTCACTTCTACTTGCTCATCTCCTGCTTGGGCTATCCTGTATTGGTTGTATTTCATCAACAAAACATTTTCTCCATCACAAACAAGCAGCAGGAACCCTACACCAGCAGCAAGCAGCAGGAGAGGCACAACAAGAGCTGAAAGACTCATAAAAACGTTCTGGCAACAATGTGCAAAGCGTCTGGATGGAAAGGAGGAAGTACAGAGGCAATGATCATCACACGGCTGGGCCCCAAAATAAGGCACTAGACCACCGCACTAGCACGTCAAAGAAGGGCAACATGCGTGGGGCAAAAGTGGCTGGATATGCAAAACAGTGCAAGAACATGGCCAAGAACCTAGCAAAGCAAATTTAGGAAAGCAACACGGGCCACAAGCACATAAATTCCAAACGACCCAAACCAAACACCACCACCGCAGCAGGCGGCCACCAACACAGCACGCCCCAGCGAAAGGGGGGCCACGCACCAAAACAGCACGCCCCAGCAAGGGGGGGGGCACGCACAAGCACGGCACGCCCCAACAGGGGGGGGAGCACGCACCAGCAGAGCACCAACCCCGGCCAGGCCAACACCACAGACAACCAACACCCGACAACGCTGGCCGTACGGCGGCGGAGACAACAGCGAACCAACAAAACCAGCCGGGCATCCAGCCGGCTACAACACCACGAACCGAAACCCGAACACGCCGACACAGCATTCCCCACCAAGGGGAGTGCCACGCACAAACACGGCAGCCCAAACAGGGGAGGGGGCACACACCAGCACAACACCAACCCCGGCCAGGCCAACAACACAACCGCGACCACAACCCACCGAACAGATGACAACACCCCAAACCACACACCACGACCGCGGCGGGCAGGCACCGACACGGCACGCCCTACCGGGAGGGGGGCCACGCACCAACGCAGCACGCCCCACCACGAGCGGGGCCACAAACCAACGCAGCACGCCCCACCACGGGGGGGGGGCACACACCGACACAGCACGCCCCACCATGAGGGGGGCACGCACCAACACAGCACTCCCCACCAAGAGGGGGACCACAAACCAACGCAGCACGCCCCACCATGGGCGGGGCCACACACCAACACAGCACGCCCCACCATGGGGGGGGGCATGCACCAACACAGTACGCCCAACCATGAGGGGGGCCGCGCACCAGCACAGCACCCGGCCCGGCCAGGTGATCAACACAACCACAACCGCAATCCAGCCGCCGACCACACCCATCCGAACACGCCGACAGTATGGCGGCGAGGACAACACCGAACAAACAAAACAAGCCGCGCATGGCGCCGGCTCAAACACCACCACAAGCACCACCAACCCGAACCCAACGCCGGCCCCCAGGCGGCACACACGACGACAACCCAAGCCCAGCACTATCACATCGGGCACAACCACCGCGGCGGACAGGCACCAACACAGCGTGCCCCACCATGAGGGGGGCCACGCACCGGCAGAGCACGTCCCACCACGAGGGGGGCCGCGCAGCAAAGCAGCACGGACGACAATGCGGTGGGCCGCACGCGAGCACAGCACCCACCTTGGGAGGGGCCACACACCGACACAACACGCCCCACAGTGGGCGGGAGGCGCGCACCAACATAGCACGCCCTACCATGGGGGGGGGCACGCACCAACGAAGCAAACCCCACAAAGAGGGGGGCCACGCACCGGCACAACACCAACCCCGGCCAAGCAAACAGCACAGCCCCAACCGCAGCCCGACCCGGGCACGACCAACCAACACCGAAACAAGCAGGACAACTACACGAACAACATCCCACCGCGCAAGCGCCCGCAGCAGCGCCAAGGAACCAACGCCGAACAAGCCGACCATGAGGCGGCTAACACAACCGTGCACCAACAAAACCACTGCAGCGGCCACGACATGACCATAAACAGACCACACGCAAGCCGGCCAACACCAAACCAGCCAGGCAGGCAGGGGTCGAAACAGGAACGGCGTCCAATGGGTTGGCAAAAGCGTGGTGTGCCACGCCCGCCGACCACCATACCCACGAACACAACAGAACATGTAACTCTACCGTTACGAACGCAACCAACCAACGTTAACAAACCACACTACACAACACTTGGACAAACCAAAACGCAACTAACCAGCACCGACACGGACGTGCCGGCTACACAAACAACATTCGGCGATACGACCACCGGCAGCAGCGCGACGGAACCCACGCAAACCAAGCCGACCATTAGGCGGCCAAGACAACCGCGCACCAACCACACCGCAGCTGCAGCCGCCACTTGACCATAAACAGACCACACGCAAGCCGGCCAACACCAAACCAGCCAGGCGTGCATGGGTCGAAACGGGAACGGCGTCCAACGGGTTGGCGACACCGTGGTGCGCCACGCCCGCCGACGACCATGCCCACGAACACAGCAGAACGCTGCAACTCTACCGTTACGAACGCGACCAACCAACGTTGACAAACTACACAACACTACACTTGGACAAACCAAGACGCAACTAACGAGCACCGACACGGACGTGCCGGCTACACAAACAACATTCGGCAATACGACCACCGGCAGCAGCGCGATCGAACCCACGCAAACCAAGCCGACCATGAGGCGGCCAAGACAACCGCCCACCAACCACACCGCAGCTGCAGCCACCACTTGACCATAAACAGACCACACGCAAGCCGGCCAACACCAAACCAGCCAGGCGTGCATGGGTCGAAACGGGAACGGCGTCCAACGGGTTGGCGACACCGTGGTGCGCCACGCCCGCCGACGACCATGCCCACGAACACAGCAGAACGCTGCAACTCTACCGTTACGAACGCGACAGACCAACGCTGACAAACTACACAACACTACACTTGGACAAACCAAGACGCTACTAACGAGCACCGACACGGACGAGCCGGCTACACAAACAACATTCGGCAATACGACCACCGGCAGCAGCGCGATCGAACCCACGCAAACCAAGCCGACCATGAGGTGGCCAAGACAACCGCCCACCAACCACACCGCAGCTGCAGCCGCCACTTGACAATAAACAGACCACACGCAACCTGGCCAACACCAAACCAGCCAGGCCTGCACGGGTCGAAACGGGAACGGCATCCAACGGGTTGGCGACACCGTGGTGCGCCACGCCCGCCGACGACCATACCCACGAACAAAAACGTGACTCTACCATCACGCAACCGACCAACCAACATTAACAAACTACGCCGAACAGTTAAACGACCGACCAACCAACCACAACGACCTACTTCGAACCCCCAGCCCCCCGGGAGAGCGCAAGCTCGACCGAGTCAGGAGGCGTGAGTGTGCGCCACGGCATGCGAGTCCCGTAGCATGTGCTTCTTCAAGTCGCCTCACGCCTACTGAAAACCAACCCAGGTGGGGGTGCCTGCAGGACAGGCCCTTTGGCCTGGCTCCGGGCCCCTGGGCCCCAGAATCCGGAGGTTGATGAGGATGTGCGATGGGACCCTCCCCCACGTATCATCCGCCCGAAGGAGAGGAATGTGAGACTTCGGTCGAACATGGGTTACCTCTCTGGGCACAACCCGCTGTAGGGTACTGCTCGCGGCGACCGCGCCCTTCCCCCATGTGGGGGAGCCGCTTTGTGGGGGCACGTGCAGTAGGGCCGTGGGTGGGTGAGCAAAAGCCCCTTGGTAAGTCCCCCCTGCGGGGCAACCCCAGTCCCGAGTCGACCTACCTACCTACCTCCAAACGATTGCACCAGCAAGGCAATGCAAGGCTTAGAGGGGGGGGCAGGGACGCTATGGGGCTCAAACACCAAAGGAGAAGCCAAACCAACCATGAGGCACAGAATTGAAAAACAAGAAAGAAGGGAGGCGACGCCTGCGAAGCAACAAGGGCAAAAAAGGAAGCCTTTTCGAAACACCCACGCACCCACCCACCCACCCACACTACACTATAAAGGAAGAACAAGCAGCCCATCAGCTAAAGAAGAGGAAGGAAGGCAGGCACAAGCAAGTATTTTAGGCCTAATTTGAGCCGACATGTACCTTAGGCAGGTGGTGGTGAATTTTTTCGGTGAGATTCGCACTAAGCTCGAGTTTAGTATTTTTGCTTATACTTCAGACCAATATACATGCAAGCCTCTTTGATAGTGAGAAAGTGGTAATGACTACAAGGGTCGCTGACAAGACATGACCAAGCAATAGCCATCTCCGCCTAAATTCCTCATTTGTGAGCATTTTGTAGAGGAGAAGCATTCTCAACTGAAAAGGGCATTCTTTGAACACTGAAATTGCAAAATAGAAACGCGTATGTACTTCAACATCTACATAACACGTGCATAATGTGTTGTCAAGATTTCTTTGGAGAATGAGCTACAACGTTCGTGAACCAAAATATGAAACACCTAAGAGAACAACAAAGAAAAATATAGAAAACAATCCCACGTTACATTCTTGTGATACATTCATCATTGGAATGGCTATTCTTAACGAAACAATGCCATCCTGTATACTTTTGCTTGGACCTTGCCAACAATAAGCCCTTTGCAGGGAGGGGCAAGTACCCACCAGAATCTATCCAACTTCTACAGCATTTTTTTTTGTGACTCCAACACGGACAGTCTGTACTCCCGAGCCAATGCTCATCCCGTGTACTTCTACTTTGGTGGATACAATGTAGTTCATAATGGTGATGACACTCTTTGTTTTGCATGGTTTTTGTTTTTTACGAGAGTTCTTGTGTGCGGCTTGTATGCAGGAGAATGGTGGCAGGATTGGGTTGCCGCAAGAATTTTAATCTCCGTGCGCATTGCACGGCACATTGACACACCTACGCATGTATCAATGACATACATGGTTTCTAGTCACCATCTTCCTGCCATGGCTGAAATTAGGGTGTGACATCACCATGTGCAAATGTGTTGGAAAATTATAAAAAAAGGCCAAGATGAAGGCCAAATTGTGACAAAAAAAGGTGCTTATTCTATCTTCATGACCACACTTCACCTCTACAATAAATTTTTTCCACGGCCTCTAAATAGTGGTTAGCGTCCCTACTCCGCAACCAAAGCCTATCACATGTACTTGTACTCCGGTTGCATTGGTGATGATGTGTCTCACCGGCATACAAACACAAAGATATGGATAGTTTATTCCTTTTTTGCACGTGTAGTCCCACTAACTAGACTAGTTCCAATACACATTCCTCAGGATTGCATAATGGCCTTGAATGTAAGAAATACAGTTTTCCAATGGACAAGAAGGGATTCTAGCAATGGACAGTAAGACACCAAAGATGATGAGGATCGGTTGGTTTCCAAACAATTTATAAGTAGACCAAGAAGGGTCGCTTATAGAAGATTGTCCCCCATGCATAAGAAATGTGTCGACCATCAAGGATTATAGATGTTGGGCCAGTACCCTATTGTTTTTCAGCAATAACTTCCGGTTTTGGAAATTTAGTTTCATTTGAGTGCTTATGTATTAAGGTGGGAAACCATGGGAGGATGTACGTTTGAGTCGCTAACGTGGTACCGAAGCAATATCTCATATATCCCGGAGGAAGAGTTGACTCCGCGAATACCTAGTACTGGAAAAGGGCCCGAAGCCTGCATCATACAAAAGATCAAACAACCATGACGGCTACTACCACAAGAGCATGGCACATTAAGTGAGGACTTAGGAGAAATAGCAATGTAGGGTAAGTAGCAAACCCGCACTAAGCATGACTCCTTTGTCCAGCCACCGCCTTCCTGTTGTTCAGCGATGACTTCGGGTTTTGGCAATGAAGCCTAACGTGGGAAACCACCTAAGGACGCACATCTCAGTCGATATGCAATGCAACGCGATGGACACACGCAACGGTGGTACCCAGGCACGGAACATTGTTTCAAACGGTCGTGCAGAAAAAAAAATTGCAACGACACAGATTTTACGAAAGAATGGCCAACACCGCAAAAGGTTTTAGTTGAAAAACAGAACAATCAACACTATGGTGCAAGTAGTAAAATACTCATTTGATATGCATTCTTTTGATGAAAGTTGTACTAGTTAGGACTATAGGACACCCTGTGTCTAGAGAAACAAATGCTACTTTGGCCAAGGCTTGGCTAAGTAACGAAATGGTAGCTACGTCACATTTGGATGATAACCACAATATTCAATTAGAATTTCAAAGTAGCTAGGTTTTTTGGGTTGGACACCACGGGGCTTAACCTAGATACCGCAACAATGGAAAGTTTATAATTATTTCGTATATGTCACATGAAAGATGATATCTCCGCTCTTTTGAGCGGTAGGGGTGAGCTTTATGGAGGATTTGTGACTACCTCCATAGTAATAGTCAATTAGAGCTACGCATAACCTTAATACTTGCAAAAACTAAACTTAAGCGTTCAGCGAAAACAAAGTACAATGTTATATAGTTAACAAGTGGTCTCAATTGTGATGAAAGTGGGTGGTACCTAGAGAAAAGGTCTCAGTTTTCTCAGTTCAATAACCGATGACACCTAGCCGTGCGTATGGTCATTGGCTGATGTTCCATGCAGCAGTCGACGCATGTTATGAGCGAAATAGCAAGTAAACAAAATGTGTTTCACTCAAAACTCTGGCCTACTGCGTCGGATTTCGATGAACTAAAAGGTTATCTTATCATTTACATAATATAAATATACTTCTCTGAAGGCTTGAAATACGGTAGCGACCGCCTAAGGTTGAGAATAGAACATCAACATCAGAACATTGCTGAATTGTATTTACACAAGAACCCTTCTCCGATCCATGTTTGGTGACCTTCAGCCCGATATGGTGAAATCACTAGTCTCGATACCATTCACCGGTTTCCATGACCTATAATATGGTAATGTTCCTTAGGTACAACGTTGCGATAAGGTACATGTACCATGCCAAAAGTAATGCTCCCTAACATCGTCTGCGAAGTCATGTCTTCTATCTCTATTCTTGTATCCATGTAATGCCTAAAAGGGACAAAAAGCACCAAGAGCCAATTGCATGGATTCCTGTCTATGACAAACGTTACTAGTTTCGAAGGCAAAATGATGAATTGATTGTTTTTGGGTGTACAAAAGTGTTCCTTTTCTCATTTTGCCATGGCTTGTCCTTTGCAGTTGGAGTGCGCTCATTCCGGATGGAGCACGCTGTTTTGGTCATGTCCCCCCACAACTTTTTCATATCGGTTTTTAGCTGCACACCTGATTTTTTCTTGTTTTGACTGTATAGATCCTGTAATTAAGTCCCAAATCAGCTTCCAATTCGCTTAAAACCATCCCCGCAGGTTATAATTTGTCAATTTGCAGCACGCTAAAGTCCGGCTAAAAGTTCAGTAGAGATGCGCCTATTTTTTGCTTGCGGAACCGCTTTGAGCTATTGGCGAATTTGTTTCAAATTCAACTGATGCTTCCAAAATGAGAAATCTGAAAACACCGTAGTCAAACATTTCTCAACCAAAACATATCTGAGCATGTTGTGCCACATAATCCCAATGCTCGTCAGGCTGTGCGGAAAACTGGGTTGGCTCCATGAACCTTCAGTGGCGTAATATTTCCAAGCGATGAAAACTTGCAAAATCCAGCTATACAAAAGTATTTCTGCCTTAGGTCTAGGGGCACCAATTCGAATTACTTTTTGGACAGATAATGTAGTAACCTTAGGTTTTTTTCTTGATGGCGCAAAAGAAAAAGTTAGACGTCTCTCACACCTGTATTTGGCGAATCTTCATCTTTGTTGGCCGTGGTTTTTCAAAGTTGGTCCCATTATTGATTTGAAAATTTGTGAAAACTTGAAATTCATCGGAACAACCTTGGAAAAATGCCCACAAGCCAACCTTAATGCTGCGGGAAGATGGTGATAGTAACATAACAGGGAATATATATATTTTTTTAGATGCGCTAAAAAATAATAGAACCTCTAACAGAAAATACAAAACATCTAAAAAAAATGTCGAAAGTGACTATAATTTTAGATGGCTCTCTAAAAAATAATCTGCTACAAATCTAAAAAAAAATTAAAACAACATTTCAGGAACAGACTTCAGGATCTAAAAAACAAATACAACCTCTAAAAAAAAATAATCCGCATCTAAAAAAAAACGGATAACGCTACCCCCACGTCCCTTCCCTGCCCCTACAGGCAACATGCAATAGAAACCATTGATTCACACTGTTCGTTGCATCTAGGGACCTAGCATGACACTACTGCCAACAAGATTGCCTGATGCCAGATGCACTTTCCAAACTTGCTGTTGCAGTTGCAGTACACTTTACTGCCACCCAGATTGCCTGATGCCAGATGCACTTTCCGAATGTGCTGTTGCAGTACACTTTACATTATGTGAGGATGATGGATAACGCAACCCACTTGATGGCGTAGGAACCTGCCACTGTGCAACTGATGCACAAGACGCCTTCGTTGTGGACAAGGGCTGGAGTGCCATGGATTTTGGACATGACCCAAACAAATACAGAACCAGTATCCCTCCCTGTGTGCACCCTGGTCGGCCTATGTTGACCCAACATCTGAAGACATTTGGAAAGAGCAACACTTGAGCATGAAATTATGGGCAAAATTGTGCACTGACTGAGTAGTGCTTGAAAACCACCTCTCAGAGGCAAAATCACTCGTCTTTGTGCACCGAATAATGCCTCTGAACAAAGTCTGAGCAAGGAATCTGGAACTTGGGACTGACTGGGCAGACTGCGAAAGCCACAGAAAATGCACAAACTGTTGTGTTGGGACGCAGGGTTGTAAGGAGTTGATCACTATGGGGTCAGACACTGCAGCACAGCCACGTGGGTGGCACGTGGTACTGCAGAAGAAATGAGCAGAAAAAGCCTGGCTGGATCACTCTTGTGTCTGGGTATTCTGCTGAGCAGCTGAGCGTAGGGACGTTTTTGGGTCAGTAGCTTCGTGGTCAGACTCCGGATACAAAGGGGCCTCTGATGCACTATCTGAACTTGGAATGCTATGAAAAGCAGTAAGAAACACATCTGTAATAGAATGGGAACTGGGTTTCTTTTCTGTCTGCCACTTGATCGTGCACTCAGAGCCCTCCACTGCAAGCACCTTACCCCAACCCTTGAAATAGTGCCCCTGGGCTCTGGCCAAGGTGGCTGAGTACCCTACTTTACAACATTCAGATAGTACCTGTGATCCTCTGCGATTAACTCTCTGCATAGGTCCCCCGTCGAAGGAAGACCCCTGTTCTCTGAGCAGATGAAATTGTGCACATGGGCTCTGGCCAAGGTGGCTGAGTACTCCAGAGGGGGTCTAGAGGGGGGGGGGGTGTGTTGGTGTCAAGCCTCACAGGTCAGCGTCCCCTGTGGGTGGGGAGAGTGGATGTGGTGGGAATGCGCAAAAAGGTAGAAATGGGTGAAACAAGGGTGTAAATCCAAGCTGGGGGGGGGGGGTCAAAATCAAACTTGCTTCATCACCCGTGCCGTCATGGGGTTCCCGCACACACCACGTTCCCCCACAGGTGCCTAGGGAATCGCCCATAACACTTTTTTGACCACTTCTAAAATTTGCGGCATTTGCGCTAAAAAAAAATACTGCGCGCAGAAAAAAAATTCTGAGTATTTTTTTTTAGCGCGGAATATTTTTTTTTAGCGCAGAATTTTTTTTTTGGTGCGGATTATTTTTTTTAGCTAAAAAAATACAACCTCTAAAAAAAAATAATCCGCATCTAAAAAAAAAAATACAGGACCATGGTAACATTTAGACCTATTGCAGACCATCTCAGCTTGTCTTGTAATGAGGAGAAACCCTTCTTGGTCCTTTTCTACCATACCCCATTGTTAAAACATAATTATTTCGCGTTCTTCCTTTCATTCGATGCTCATGTAATGCATGTGGAGGATAATACCCTGATTTTGACCTGCAAATATGCTGAATCGCCGTTTGTCGATCCTGCTTTACTGTTCCATTTTTCGCGTGTGCTAAAGCAGATAAGAGTAGATTTGGCCTGGAAAATGAAAAAGCAATGCTAAAAAATATCCTCCAACTGTCAAATGGCATTGGGTAGCACGCCAATTTCAGAGTGGTAGAAGAAAACTTCAAAAAACAAGTTAACTCAGAAAACAAGGCATGGTCAAATGGTTCACATTTTTAAAAAGGCTGTTTGTCCACCACAGCTGGTTATCTCACTAAATGAACGTTTCTCCCACCCATGGGCCACATCCGAAGGTACCAACCTGCACACTTACTTAGCCTTCATTGCAACTCCCCTGGCCACACTTTTTTGCCAAGCGCCCCCAGGTTTGGGCATGACGATTGGTGGAAAATTCTGCCCCTCGGAGCCTGCCATACAAATGCATATGGTGCATGTTCACATGCTGCTTGCAAAGAGCTTGTTTGCTGATAGATGCCAGGGGTTATGTAGCCATCTGCAGGGTCTCCTCCTTGGGGGCCCCCAGCGCAGAAGGGCTCCGAGTGTGAAGCTGCAACACCGGCTACCTGGATTATGCAACTCCGGCTACCTGATGTGTCTCGCAACCCCCCTGCCCCCCAAAGGGCTAGCTGGGCAGCTGCCTGCCCCCTGGCTACTCTTAAAATGAGCGCTTCAAGGTGCATTGCCATAGAAATCACTCAAACCTCCCACACCAAATTGCTCACCAAAAGCCCCACAGCCTTCTTCATGGGCGCATTGTCCTGCTCCTTGGGCACAAGGCCACTGGCTCACGGTGCCCAGCTACTTGGCTCCATGGGCACAATGCCTGGCTCCACAAGCACATCGCCCAGCAGGCCCTTTGACCAGCCCTGCTGCAGTCCCGCAACCAGAATGGAATACATTGAGCAGACCCTTTGACTGGGCCGGGCAAACTGCAGTACGGCTGACCAAGCGCCGGGATGCAGTCCTTTCACCACACTGCCATACCTCCGAGCAGGCCGTTTAACTAGGCCGCATTGCTATTGGTAGGGAGAGGGGCGCAAAACCCTCGGCCCAAAGCAGCACAGTTTTGTCATCACCACATCCACATATCCACCTCTGTTCTCTGGCCCGCTGCCTTGCTTCTGCATAGCCCCATACCACATCACACACACACACACACACACACACACAAACACACACACACACACACACACACACACACACACACACACATCACACACACACACACACACACACACACACACATCACATCACACACACACACACACAAACACACAAACACACACACACACACACACACACACACACACACGCACGCACGCATACACGCACGCACGCACGCACGCACGCACGCACGCACGCACGCACACACACACACACACACACACACACACACACACACACACACACACAAACACACACACACACACACACACACACACAAACACACACACACACACACACACACGCACGCACGCATACACGCACGCACGCACGCACGCACGCACGCACGCACGCACGCACGCACGCACACACACACACACACACACACACAAACACACACACACACACACACAGGAGGAGGAGGAGGAGATGCGGTCCCCCGGTAGGGCGCCCCCGCGGCACATCCCCATGGTGCCCGCCGGCCCCCCACGGTCTGGAAAGCGACCGGGAGGGAGGTTTCACCCCAACCCGTCCGGCTAAGCATCATGGCGGCGGCTCTCCTCTTCGTCTCCTCCCCTTGTCCCCTGGCCCGCGCTACGTGCATGCACCCGCCCTACACGTAGCCGGATCCCCTCCCAGGGGCACGGAATGGGGGGCGAGGCGGAGCGCCGGCTCCACTTCCGGCACGGTCCACCACCCCCCCAAGGGAAGGGGGACGCAGTCTCACGGGTGTGGGCCCTTAGCCGCCAGGTACTACCGACTGGGCGGCGTTTGGCCGGCGGATCACGGGGGCTTGGTCCGTGGCCCGGTCCGCCCCCCTCCCCCGGCGCACGGCACTTCTGCCGAAGGTGTCCGTGCGCGGGGCCATCCTCTAACCCTCCGGTCGTGTCCCCCCAATCCGCAGTGCCGCACGTCTGCGGAGGGGACACGCAAACCCCCGCCTCGGTGAATCCAAAGCGAAGGAGGCCCCCTCGCCTCAGCGGCGGGGGCCTCGGTGGTCCCAAAGCGAAAGAGGCCCCTTCGCCTCAGCGGAGGGGGCCCCGGTGGTCCCAAAGCCAAAGAGGCCCCCTCGCCCCAGCGGCGGGGGCCTCGGTGGTCCCGAAGAGAAGGAGGCCCCCTCGCCTCAGCGGAGGGGGCCTCGGTGGTCCCAAAGCGAAGGAGGCCCCCTCGCCTCAGCGGCGGGGGCCTCGGTGTTCCCAAAGCCCAGGAGGCCCCCTCGCCTCAGCGGCGGGGGCCTCGGTGTTCCCAAAGCCCAGGAGGCCCCCTCGCCTCAGCGGCGGGGGCCTCGGTGGTCCCAAAGCCAAAGAGGCCCCTTCGCCTCAACGGCGGGGGCCTTGGTGATCCCACAGCAAAGGAGGCCCCCTCGCCTCAGCGGCGGGGGCCTCGGTGTCCGAAAGCAAAGGAGGCCCCCTCGCCTCAGCGGAGGGGGCCCCGGTGGTCCCAAAGCCAAAGAGGCCCCCTCGCCCCAGCGGCGGGGGCCTCCGTGGTCCCGAAGAGAAGGAGGCCCCTTCGCCTCAGCGGAGGGGGCCTCGGTGGTCCCAAAGCGAAGGAGGCCCCCTCGCCTCAGCGGCGGGGGCCTCGGTGGTCCCAAAGCGAAAGAGGCCCCTTCGCGTCAGCGAAGGGGGCCCCGGTGGTCCCAAAGCCAAAGAGGCCCCCTCGCCCCAGCGGCGGGGGCCTCGGTGGTCCCGAAGAGAAGGAGGCCCCTTCGCCTCAGCGGAGGGGGCCTCGGTGGTCCCAAAGCGAAGGAGGCCCCCTCGCCTCAGCGGCGGGGGCCTCGGTGTTCCCAAAGCCCAGGAGGCCCCCTCGCCTCAGCGGCGGGGGCCTCGGTGTTCCCAAAGCCCAGGAGGCCCCCTCGCCTCAGCGGCGGGGGCCTCGGTGGTCCCAAAGCCAAAGAGGCCCCTTCGCCTCAACGGCGGGGGCCTTGGTGATCCCACAGCAAAGGAGGCCCCCTCGCCTCAGCGGCGGGGGCCTCGGTGTCCGAAAGCAAAGGAGGCCCCCTCGCCTCAGCGGAGGGGGCCCCGGTGGTCCCAAAGCCAAAGAGGCCCCCTCGCCCCAGCGGCGGGGGCCTCCGTGGTCCCGAAGAGAAGGAGGCCCCTTCGCCTCAGCGGAGGGGGCCTCGGTGGTCCCAAAGCGAAGGAGGCCCCCTCGCCTCAGCGGCGGGGGCCTCGGTGTTCCCAAAGCCCAGGAGGCCCCCTCGCCTCAGCGGCGGGGGCCTCGGTGTTCCCAAAGCCCAGGAGGCCCCCTCGCCTCAGCGGCGGGGGCCTCGGTGGTCCCAAAGCCAAAGAGGCCCCTTCGCCTCAACGGCGGGGGCCTTGGTGATCCCACAGCAAAGGAGGCCCCCTCGCCTCAGCGGCGGGGGCCTCGGTGTCCGAAAGCAAAGGAGGCCCCCTCGCCTCAGCGGAGGGGGCCCCGGTGGTCCCAAAGCCAAAGAGGCCCCCTCGCCCCAGCGGCGGGGGCCTCCGTGGTCCCGAAGAGAAGGAGGCCCCTTCGCCTCAGCGGAGGGGGCCTCGGTGGTCCCAAAGCGAAGGAGGCCCCCTCGCCTGAGCGGCGGGGGCCTCGGTGGTCCCAAAGCGAAAGAGGCCCCTTCGCCTCAGCGGAGGGGGCCCCGGTGGTCCCAAAGCCAAAGAGGCCCCCTCGCCCCAGCGGCGGGGGCCTCGGTGGTCCCGAAGAGAAGGAGGCCCCTTCGCCTCAGCGGAGGGGGCCTCGGTGGTCCCAAAGCGAAGGAGGCCCCCTCGCCTCAGCGGCGGGGGCCTCGGTGTTCCCAAAGCCCAGGAGGCCCCCTCGCCTCAGCGGCGGGGGCCTCGGTGTTCCCAAAGCCCAGGAGGCCCCCTCGCCTCAGCGGCGGGGGCCTCGGTGGTCCCAAAGCCAAAGAGGCCCCTTCGCCTCAACGGCGGGGGCCTTGGTGATCCCACAGCAAAGGAGGCCCCCTCGCCTCAGCGGCGGGGGCCTCGGTGTCCGAAAGCAAAGGAGGCCCCCTCGCCTCAGCGGAGGGGGCCCCGGTGATCCCAAAGCCAAAGAGGCCCCCTCGCCCCAGCGGCGGGGGCCTCCGTGGTCCCGAAGAGAAGGAGGCCCCTTCGCCTCAGCGGAGGGGGCCTCGGTGGTCCCAAAGCGAAGGAGGCCCCCTCGCCTCAGCGGCGGGGGCCTCGGTGTTCCCAAAGCCCAGGAGGCCCCCTCGCCTCAGCGGCGGGGGCCTCGGTGGTCCCAAAGCCAAAGAGGCCCCCTCGCCTCAGCGGCGGGGGCCTCGATGGTCCCAAAACGAAAGAGGCCCCCTCGCCTCAGCGGCGGGGGCCTCGATGGTCCGAAAGCGAAGGAGGCCCCCCCGCCTCAGCGGAGGGGGCCTCGGTGGTCCCGAAGAGAAGGAGGCCCCCTCGCCTCAGCGGAGGGGGCCTCGGTGGTCCCAAAGCAAAGGAGGCCCCCTCGCCTCAGCGGCGGGGGCCTCGGTGGTCCCAAAGCCAAGGAGGCCCTCTCGCCTCAGCGGAGGGGGCCTCGATGGTCCCAAAGCGAAGGAGGCCCCCTCGCCCCAGCGGCGGGGGCCTCCGTGGTCCCGAAGAGAAGGAGGCCCCTTCGCCTCAGCGGAGGGGGCCTCGGTGGTCCCAAAGCGAAGGAGGCCCCCTCGCCTCAGCGGCGGGGGCCTCGGTGTTCCCAAAGCCCAGGAGGCCCCCTCGCCTCAGCGGCGGGGGCCTCGGTGGTCCCAAAGCCAAAGAGGCCCCCTCGCCTCAGCGGCGGGGGCCTCGATGGTCCCAAAACGAAAGAGGCCCCCTCGCCTCAGCGGCGGGGGCCTCGATGGTCCGAAAGCGAAGGAGGCCCCCCCGCCTCAGCGGAGGGGGCCTCGGTGGTCCCGAAGAGAAGGAGGCCCCCTCGCCTCAGCGGAGGGGGCCTCGGTGGTCCCAAAGCAAAGGAGGCCCCCTCGCCTCAGCGGCGGGGGCCTCGGTGGTCCCAAAGCCAAGGAGGCCCTCTCGCCTCAGCGGAGGGGGCCTCGATGGTCCCAAAGCGAAGGAGGCCCCCTCGCCTCAGCGGCGGGGGCCTCGGTGGTCCCAAAGCCAAAGAGGCCCCCTCGCCTCAGCGGCTGGGGCCTCAGTGGTCCCAAAGCGAAGGAGGCCCCGTCGCCTCAGCGGCGGGGGCCTCGATGGTCCGAAAGCCAAGTGTGGGGGAAGGAAAAATACCTGGCGAACCCACGGGGCGTCCCTATCCCCCCGCGGCCCAGGCTGGACCGGAGGGACTCGGGTGTAACCGCCGCTGTGTGGGGGAAGGAAAAATACCTGACGACCCCACGGGGCGTCCCTATCCCCCCGCGGCCCAGGCTGGACCTGAGGGACTCGGGTGTAACCGCCGCTGTGTGGGGGAAGGAAAAATACCTGATGAACCCACGGGGCGTCCCTATCCCCCCGCGGCCCAGGCTGGACCGGAGGGACTCGGGTGTAACCGCCGCTGTGTGGGGGAAGGAAAAATACCTGTCGAACCCACGGGGCGTCCCTATCCCTCCGCGGCCCAGGCTGGACCGGAGGGACTCGGGTGTAACCGCCGCTGTGTGGGGGAAAGAAAAATACCTGTCGAACCCACGGGGCGTCCCTATCCCTCAGCGGCCCAGGCTGGACCGGAGGGACTCGGGTGTAACCGCCGCTGTGTGGGGGAAGGAAAAATACCTGACGACCCCACGGGGCGTCCCTATCCCTCCGCGGCCCAGGCTGGACCGGAGGGACTCGGGTGTAACCGCCGCTGTGTGGGCGAAGGAAAAATACCTGACGAACCCACGGGGCGTCCCTATCCCTCAGCGGCCCAGGCTGGACCGGAGGGACTCGGGTGTAACCGCCGCTGTGTGGGGAAAGGAAAAATACCTGACGAACCCACGGGGCGTCCCTATCCCCCCGCGGCCCAGGCTGGACCGGAGGGACTCGGGTGTAACCGCCGCTGTGTGGGGGAAGGAAAAATACCTGACGACCCCACGGGGCGTCCCTATCCCCCCGCGGCCCAGGCTGGACCGGAGGGACTCGGGTGTAACCGCCGCTGTGTGGGGGAAGGAAAAATACCTGACGACCCCACGGGGCGTCCCTATCCCTCCGCGGCCTAGGCTGGACCGGAGGGACTCGGGTGTAACCGCCGCTGTGTGGGGGAAGGAAAAATACCTGACGAACCCACGGGTTGTCCCTATCCCCCCGCGGCCCAGGCTGGACCGGAGGGACTCGGGTGTAACCGCCGCTGTGTGGGGGAAGGAAAAATACCTGGCGAACCCACGGGGCGTCCCTATCCCCCCGCGGCCCAGGCAGGACCGGAGGGACTCGGGTGTAACCGCCGCTGTGTGGGGGAAGGAAAAATACCTGTCTAACCCACGGGGCGTCCCTATCCCTCCGCGGCCCAGGCTGGACCGGAGGGACTCGGGTGTAACCGCCGCTGTGTGGGGGAAGGAGAAATACCTGACGACCCCACGGGGCGTCCCTATCCCTCAGCGGCCCAGGCTGGACCGGAGGGACTCGGGTGTAACCGCCGCTGTGTGGGGGAAGGAAAAATACCTGACGACCCCACGGGGCGTCCCTATCCCCCCGCGGCCCAGGCTGGACCGGAGGGACTCGGGTGTAACCGCCGCTGTGTGGGGGAAGGAAAAATACCTGACGAACCCACGGGGCGTCCCTATCCCCCCGCGGCCCAGGCTGGACCGGAGGGACTCGGGTGTAACCGCCGCTGTGTGGGCGAAGGAAAAATACCTGGCGAACCCACGGGGCGTCCCTATCCCCCCGCGGCCCAGGCTGGACCGGAGGGACTCGGGTGTAACCGCCGCTGTGTGGGGAAAGGAAAAATACCCGACGAACCCACGGGGCGTCCCTATCCCCCCGCGGCCCAGGCAGGACCGGAGGGACTCGGGTGTAACCGCCGCTGTGTGGGGGAAGGAAAAATACCTGACGAACCCACGGGGCGTCCCTATCCCCCCGCGGCCCAGGCTGGACCGGAGGGACTCGGGTGTAACCGCCGCTGTGTGGGGGAAGGAAAAATACCTGGCGAACCCACGGGTTGTCCCTATCCCCCCGCGGCCCAGGCTGGACCGGAGGGACTCGGGTGTAACCGCCGCTGTGTGGGGAAAGGAAAACTACCTGTCGAACCCACGGGGCGTCCCTATCCCCCCGCGGCCCAGGCTGGACCGGAGGGACTCGGGTGTAACCGCCGCTGTGTGGGGGAAGGAAAAATACCTGGCGAACCCACGGGGCGTCCCTATCCCTCCGCGGCCCAGGCTGGACCGGAGGGACTCGGGTGTAACCGCCGCTGTGTGGGGAAAGGAAAAATACCTGACGAACCCACGGGGCGTCCCTATCCCTCAGCGGCCCAGGCTGGACCGGAGGGACTCGGGTGTAACCGCCGCTGTGTGGGGGAAGGAGAAATACCTGACGAACCCACGGGGCGTCCCTATCCCTCCAGTTGCGCAGCCAGGCCAGGTGCAAATCGCCCCATGACCTGTGACCGGGGGCCTCCCCTTATTTCAAAGCAATTCATGGGGAGACTGACTGCCGGAGCTGCCGGCAGGTGCCACTGCCCCGGCGTAGTGAGCCCCGTAGCGGCAGGCACTGGCCCTTACCTCCGCCCCGATGCTGTCTCCCCTTTATTCCACCACCTCCCAGCTCCGGTCCAGGCATCCCGCCGGGTGCAGCAGGGCGCGTGGCTGTGAGGCCTGATGTCACGGTTGCCCCGCATTGCATCGCAGGGCAGGACCGGTAGCCCCCCGTGACATCAGGCCCCTGGCCGAAGGCCATAGTGGTTGTGCCCCTGGCCCGGACGGGCGTCGGATAGGACGATATCCCCACCCCACGATGTACCTGTGCAGAACACATGGTGCAGTGGGTTGGGGCAGGGGAGCGCACACGAGCCCTGGAGAGGGCTGGGTCACAGGGGGACCCGGGTTACTCCCGCATACCGCCACCCCCCGGTGGAGCCCGCCCTGTGCCATCGTGGCTTTCCCACGGTGGCCGGCGAGGGGTGGGGCGCGCGATCCCGTGCCCTGGCCGCCGCGGCTGGACCAGGGCACCCCCCAGATTGCGTGTTAGCCCGGGGGGGACCCCCCCCGGTTTCACCCCCACACCACGGTGAGGTCACGCGCCCCTGGGCAGCTGTGGGGGTTACACAAACACACACACACACACACACACACACACACACACACACACACACACACACACACACACACACACACACACACACACACACACACACACACACACACACACACACACACACACACACACACACACACACACACACACACACACACACACACACACACACACACACACACACACACACACACACACAGAGGTTTCGTTGTTGCTCTCAAACCCGACTATGCCGGCCAACTCCAACATAACCACCACTCCTCTGTTGCCCTTTCTCCCCCTTGCCAGCAGCCAAACACTCTGCACAATTTGCACAGGCAGTACTCCAACAACTGGGCATCTGTTGCTGACGTCGGTGGTGGTGGTGGTGGCGGGGGTGGTGGTGGTGGGGGGGGGTGGCGTGGGTGGTGGTGGAGGTGGTGGTGGTGATGGGGGTGGCGGGGGTAGTGGTGGTGGGGGGGGGGGGGGGGGCAAGTGGAAAACCGAGGGAGCCCATCCCCACCAATGCTGACAACAAGACAGGAAGTGGGTCTAGCACAAAATTGTTGAGAGGTGCAGGTGACGCCAACCCGCCTACCCTGGACAACCATTGTTTGCACACATTTTTGACTCAGGGCTCAGACTGCTCCAACAAGTCTAGTAGTATGCGCACTTCATGGAGCATGTCACGGTAACGGAGGAAGCGTCTGGTTAGTGCCGGATTGTGTGTGGAGGACAGGTGGTTTTGAACTCGTAAAATGTTCGCTTTTCAATCTAATCTTTCACGGAAGGGACCGCTTTAGCATGTTGTTTACTGCTTTAGTTCGTTAACACACACGCAGACGAACAGGGCATCCCCGCGCTCTGAGTGCCCAGGGCCAGGACAGAATTCGTCTCGGTAAAACATATGTCAGAAATGCAGCGGCTGTCGCATGTGTTGCATCAGGGGCTGAGTTTCTGTCATATGTTCTGCTGCAGCCCAAGTGCAACGCACAGGAGTTTGCTCAGAGCGACCCCAGGGAACTCTTGACCACCACACAAAGGTGCTGTAGATAGTGAGCAGCAGCCCCGTCCCCAATCCTGCGGCCACGGCCATGCACGTGGGTCCACACAGCGCAGGGGAATCCAGCGGAGGGGAAGGGGCAGGAGGGGGGGAGGGGGGTGGCGGGTATTTCTTGGCGCCGCCGAAGCCTACGAGAGCGGCCTCACGGTCGAATATGACGTAATATCGGCGGAGAAACACATCTCCCAAAATCGTGCCATCGTTGGGAGAACTTTGAATACCAAAATAACAGCGTCTCAGGTCGCGGAAGGCCACGCAGCTCCAGTACACCGCAGGGGGAATGGCCACAGCCGTTGTGCTGTCCGAGGGTCCGTCCAAATAGAAATAGAGTGTTGGGTATTGGTGGATCTCCTCTTCCTTCAAGAGCCAGAACGAGATGTCCTGCCGGTCCCAAACATGCGCCTTGGCCCAAGTGCAGATGTATTTCAGACGGGGTGCCGACCCTCCACAGTACTCGTCTTGAAAGTAGTCCCTCAGGATCTCGTATGCTGGACGCTTGAGCAGAAGTAGCGTTGTGCCGGTGTCGACGATGGCATCTCCAAATGCCTCAGCGGTGTCGTTCACCAGGTACGACACCGACTCATCGGAATCTGCTGCACTGGGCCCAGCGGCCAACGCTGTCATGCGCAGCGTGTAGAAGCGCTGCCTTTGAATTCGTGCCCAGACGATCGTGTGCGAATGAAATTGCGTGGGATCGGTATGGCCAATGTCCAAGGTCCCACTTCCGCCTTCGTCCCCGACCCAAATAGCGAATTTATTCGGCAGGTTTCTGTGTTGAATAAAATGATCCCACGCTGTTGGCAAACAGAAGGTCCCCCCATCCGTGAGGCAGTTCAAGGACCAGTACCCAAGGCCCATTACCCCTTCCATATCCTCGCGAAACAATGCAGACCCTCCTTTGAGGGTCTGGGTAGAAAGGCTCGCAAAAGATACATTGGGCACGTCATAGCCCCCGACAACGAGGGTGTCCACTTGCAAGTGCCCGCTGCCGCCAGAGCCATCCCCATACCGGATGTGCATGTGGCAACGGTCGTCAACGCAAGTGCAGCGATCGTTGCATGGGACGGTGACCGCCGTTTTCGACCGAGAGGAGTTGTATCTGCGCGAAGACACGCAGATGTCCACAGGACAGCTCACATCAGGGATCACCAACGTGGAACTGCCAGTGTCCACTACCACAGTAAAAGGTTGCGGAGGCACGCCCAAGTGGATGTCCATCAAGACTTGTGCAGGTATGCTCTTGAGAGGGATCGCATTGACCTTCCAATCAGCGGCCTCTTGAGAATCGGGCTTAGTCGGCATCTTGGGTGGTTGGAAGTTAGGAAGTCCCAATCCCCGACGTCGAAGGCGCGACCGCAATCCAGGGAAGGCTTGTGAAGGGATGAACAGTAGGACACAAATCCCCACAAGCCATGAGTGCAACATGAGTCCGTGCGCGCTCACCTTTTTTCAGTGGGAGGGCCAGGGGTCCAGGCCAAACACAACAACTTGTCTCTGGTGGCTTGCGATGCTGTTTCTCACAGACACAACGGCAATTCAACAATGAATAGCACCACCTCACTGGTGTGGGTGTATCAAGCGCCAATGAAGGTCGAGGGAGGCCAGTTGCCTCAGTATGCAACAAGAAAACACACTAAGAGTGGAAGCAAATTCGACACGCACCAGACTTCCACAGCGGTCGCAAGTCCAGTTGGAGCTGTGCATAGCCAGTTGGCGTTGGGAAGGGCTCATCCGTTGGCCTAGGCTGGGGCCCACACAGCGCGCACACGTCCTGCCCCAGGAGGATCGCAGGTCCCATTGCCGCCGCTTGTTGTTGCCACTGCTGGGTGGTGGTGCCGCTTACTGCTGCTGCCGCGACCGCTTTTTGTTACTTGCCGCAGTGCAGGCGATGTGGGCCAACCGCACACCACGTCTAACTGCATTAGCTCACCCCACAAGGCGCCTTCGTCATACCTCAGGTGATACTAGAGCAGCGTTCCAAGGCAAGGCATGTGCAATGGATACACTGCAGCAGCACACCATTCACATTTCGGCATAGTGGGGGCGTTTCGGCACAGTGCGGGCACAACGCGCGCACAGCCCCATGACCACCCTGCAAACCACCCACCACTAGGGAAGCATACGACCGCAGGGTAAAAACAGCAGATCTAGACAGCAATCCGGCATTTTCAGTGTGAAACATTGCTTTATCTGAGTTCTTGGACCGAGTCAGAATCTGAGGAGTCCTGCGTATGAGAACACAGTAGTTATTGCGGCCCTTGGCCATCGGTGAAAAAACAATGGGAAACAGGTCCAAAATAGCCTACTTTCTGCACAGCGCACGGTGCGCCCCCACAGGGTGGGAGGGGGGGGCAAGACCATTGCGCGACTTCCTGGACGCATTGACTCCACCCCTCTGCGGCTGCTACATTCACTAGTGTCGCCTCTAGTGAGTTGTATGGATGTGTGGGCAGTGCCTTTGTTTTGTAAGCCCTCTAGCGGTGGGGACCACTTCTGCCCTGGACGGTGGCCATTGGTGGGTGGCGGTCTGGTGGGTATGTGGAGATTGAGCACGATGTGTGTAGGCCTTGTTTTGCAACTTGTTTCTACACTTGGTTCGTGGTGAATTGGACCCGGAAGACCCTTTCAGGCGTTTAGACACGGTGTACATGGGAGACTGGCTGCTGGTTGACATTGCTGGCCGCACGGCATGTGTGGACCTTGGGGCTGCCAAGTGCCAAAGGCTTTCACAAACGCGGTGAGCGGATGCGAGCTAGACGGAACCGTGGCGTTGTCGCCGCTGGCGCGGGAGCCAAGAAAACATTGTAGGCACACGGCACCACGCCCGCATGCAGGCGGGTGACTCCGCCGGTAGTGGTCGAGTGTCCCGATCTGCTACGTGCAGGAAGGGAGGGGGGGAAAGGTGGAAAGAGCAGGCACCACTAAGGGATGACCTCCGCCATCGCGGGCACGCTGTCAGCGTCCTATGTGTGCTGCATCATGTGACCCCCACATTTCTTGGCAAACCGTAGCGGACGATTGGGCGCGTCGGAGAAGTGCCAACCTAAGATGGCAGAACAAAATCAGGACAAAAGACACGTTGACATTATGAGCACACTCCGGGGAAGACGTTGGGGAGCAGAACAAAAGCATGAAAGGCACCCACAACTGCCTCCACGCGGAGCGCCATTGCTCGGCCTCAACTGTGGTGTCATGCCATGGCGACGGGTGACAAAACGGGCTTAGGGGATCCTCCGGATTTAGGGCAGATGGTACCCAAAAAGTGGATGTTTGAAGGCCACTCCAAGCCCGCAGCCAATATGCACAACGTAGGATTTTGTGATGTACAGCGGAGTTGGGCGTGGCCCAAAAGAGAGATGCCTAGATACGCGCGGCATCATTATCAATCCCGATGGCAACACAACTGAGGCGGTTCCCCGCCGTGACCTTCATAGCTGCATAGACCGCGTTCGCACTACTTGCGTACATCGAGGGGAACACCGCACCTTGAAGCATCATTTGATAAATACTTTTGCCCCCACTTCCAAGCAAGTTGAATCCACCCAACTTCGCTCCCAGCGAAAACAGAAAGTCTTTTGCGCCTCGCGCCGTGCGTGCATGTTGAAATCAGTTTCTGGCCAATTGGCCACCCAAGTGCCATTTTGGCACTATTTGTGTGTATTGTGGGGAGCACCCCACCTTGACTCATCATTTCAAATGTACCTTTTCCAACATTTCTAAACAAGCCGAATCCACCCAACTTCGCTCGAGGCGAAAGGGCAATTTTTTTTTACAGCACACACATGTTAAGGAAATCAGTTCCGGCCAGTTGGCCACCCAAGTGCCATTTTGGCACTCATTGGGTATTCAAAGGAATATTCTTTCGTAAAGCAAATTGCAATGTACAGTGCGCGACAGGGTTGAGTCCTGTCTCCAGGAATTTCGCAGCATCCCCTGGAGTACAAGGGATGTGGCTATGCTTGAATCTCGAGCCAAGCCACGAGCTCCACACGATTCCGCGTGCATAGAGGTCCGTTCAGAGGTTGTCCAGAACTTGCCAAAATTCACCGATTCGGAAAACAGTGCTACTGTAGCGTTTTTTCATTTTTGGATTCAAAATGCATTGTGGATAGTTTTTCACTGCCATTTCCATATATGCTGTCATTTTCCAAACCCGAAATCTTTCTCTTTTTTCTGTTCCAAAATGTAATTTTCAGAGTTAGCGACTTTGAGCATATTCATGCAAAACAAACAGCGCAGCGGTGGATCCGCTGTTCTGGGATATGCGATCAAACCTGGGCTAAATCGAGACGTTAGTATTAAAATCATCGACGCGATTTTTGTACATCACTGGGGGGTATGCACCCTACTCACTGGGTGTGCGGGGCTTGGGTGGCCAACTGGCCAGAGCTGATTTTTTCAACACACACACGCGGCGCGATGCGTGGAAAAGTTCTCATTTTCGCCTGCAGGGAAGTTGGTTGGATTCGGCTTTCTTAGAAATTGGGGGGGGGGGGGTATATTTGAAATGATGGGTCAAGGTGTGGTGTTCCCCGCGATATACCCAAATAGTGCCAAAATGGCACTTGGGTGGCCAACTGGCCGGAACTGATTTTATTACACAGGCACGCCACGCGCAAAACAGTTTCAGTTGCTGCCGATAGCGAAGCTGGGGGGATTCAATTTGCTTAGAAAATGGGGGGAAATTACATTTCAAATAATGGGTCAAGCTGGGTTCTTCCCCGCGATACGAATCGAATTCAAGTACCCACGATGATCCGATGATCCACCACCCTTGTATTTGGTCTTTTGTCTAGCCTTTTTACCATTCCACGCACTATAAGTTTTGTGGGTCTTTACCACCAACTCCCTGTCAGTGTCCAATAACGCATTCTGCAAGAGGTCAAAATTTGCCATGGACTCTTTGATCAAATTTAATAGGTCCAACACCCACAAACCATCCGATTTTTTTTCTCTCCAAACTCTGGTCCGCCCAGTCCTGCTTCTATGCCTTAATGCTGCAGCTGGTTTTGCAAATCCGTGATCTGAGTGTGTACTGCCGGCAACTCGTGTGTCTCAGATGAGGACTTGTAGGTGTCTTCCCTTTCGACGTGAGACTGTACCTCCTTGAAATTCCAGACTCCGGATCACAGGGCGCGTGGCAGAATGTGGAGGGGGCACAAATTAGTTGACGTGTTGGCGACAAAATGCAACAGGTCCGGAGTTCCACAGTTATGCACAAATCACCCACGGAGAACAATGACAGGGTCGCGCAGTGTGGCTCCCAGTAACACTGTTCAGGGCACGCGGCGCCCGGGACCTGGTGCTTGCAGAGTCCCTCAGAGGGCCTGACACGTTGATACCACGACCTTGCCCTGCCCCCTTCCCAAAAAAAATACCACAGCGAGGCCGAGCTTGAGCAAGGCAGTAGCTGTGCGTGACAAGCGGAGCTGTGGACTTTGATAGAGCGGGCAGGGAACCCTGCGGAGGGAGCCCCTGTGGCTTGGGGAGGAAGTGTTGTGGCACGTGCAACGTATCAAAACCGCTGCTGCACCCCGTCATGCACCCTCAACGCCCTGTACAATGCAACAGGGGCTGCCGAACCACAATCCCCAGAGAAAACGCCACGCTTGTGAATGTGAACATCCCCTAACACATTCACTAGAAGGGCGTACTGGTGCTGCCCACCAACGCACAGCAATCCAGTTTGATTTCCAAAAATAGTACGGCGGCGACCCCTCGTTGAAAAAACGGCCGTCAGGGAACACGAAGGTCAGTTGGGGATAGTGTAAAATAGACAGGGCCATGAGTGAGGGGTGAGTGGGTGGGGGTTAGTCGGCATTCAGGTGAACCCCCCCCCCCCCCAGCGGAAGAGAAACCGGCTCACGGCAGCACGCAGGCACGTGTCGGTTGATCGAGCAGAGCCGACGCCCCTGCCCGTCCCCGCACACGCACGCGGGCATTGGACCTAGGAAATTCGAAAATGCCGCGGTATGCCCCCCTAGAGAGTAAAAGGTGGTGAGGTTCAGGCTTGGGCTGCACCACTGTGAAGGGTTCCTTGGACTCCCCATCACAGACGGAGGGCGCTGGGAGACGTATTATTGATGGGCGGAAAATTCAAAACCAAAAAAATAGAAAGAAAGAAAAGTGTAGATGATACACAACACACACGACTGTAAGCCCCATGGGATGCGCCTGAGGGTCAGGGGGGCTAGAGGCAGGTTTCAAGAGTAGCTATGAACATGGCAAGCATCTGCGCTAGCTGCAGCCGAATTAGCCGCCTAGCCGCAGGGGCTCTGAAAAATGGGGAAAATGGAAAAATGGTGGCAAAATGGGGGGAAATGGGGACAAATGGGGGAAAATGGGGAAAATGGGACAGTTTCACTGTTTTCCGCGCTTTCTGATACATCCGGAACATCTGCTGCAGAGTTTGCAGCGCCCTGCTGCACAACAGTTTCAACAGTTGTCAGTGCCACCAGCGGTTGCAGAACCGGTTCGGCGGCAGCTTCTTGCGGGTACGAATGGGTTGGGGGGCTGTTGGGGGCGCGCACAAGCGGTTGGCGGAGCTGAGGCCCCCTTCAAGCGGAAACCCCCCGAACCCATTACAACACCCACCCAATCGCGTTCACCCATCCCAACTTCGTGGGCCCGAGGCGTCCAACCAAAAGAATGACCAACGGTCCACTGTTGGACAGGTCCCCGTGGACGTGGGCGGTGAAAAGACCCTTGACCTTTGCTAACGCGGGTCCCACTGGGGATTGGGGGTGAGACGAGTGAGGTCGTCTGACCTGAGGTCGTCCGGGCTGTCACCGGAGGCCAGCACAATCACCATTCATCCTTGCAGCGCCCCTTGGGCGGGGTCACTACCACCCAAGCGCCAAGGACAGCCGTGTGGTCCATGTCACGGGATTCCTGGGGTCCAAGCGCCAGGTGCATGACGGCTAAGCGACGCGACCTCTCTCCATGGAAATTGGAGGGGGGGAGGGAGGGGTAGAGGGTGCGGTCAAGGCCCGGGGGTTGGTAGGAGAGTGAGTAAGCCCACTCCTTTAGCGTGTCGCACCTCGAGGGGCTGTTGTGCCAGTGTTAACGCAAGTACCCCGTCCCCGCTCACCTTGCGCAAGCATGGGCAAACTAAAGCGACGGTCACAAGGGGTCCCCGTGCTTAGACAAGGAGACAAGGCTGTGCTTGCGCAAGAGGGCGGGTGCGGGGGGGTGGGGGCTGAACCCGTTCACCGACGTCTTGCAGTGCACCCACAACGAAACACATGTGTTGGGTTGTGATGAGTCGTGTTTTATCGCTGTGGTCACTGACCCATGGCGAACGGCGAACGACTGTTCAACATCCGGTTGGTATCCGGTTTGACGGCTACACTGGGGCTGAAGGAACTCAGCTCCCTGCCAAGCGGTGAGGTTCATGTGTCAGGGTGCCCCAGTGAGAAGCCTGTGCACCGCAGGGTATGCGCAAGCGTCAGCACTACGCAAAACAGAGTGGGTTCGTGGCCATGGTGGACCATGGGTAACTTTCTGTCGCAAAAGATGGATGGATTGCTGGCCTGTGGCAGAGCACCAGTGAATCTGTGCGGTTCGGCGGCGGTGTGTACACCCAAGTTGCAGGAGGAGGGTTGAGAAGACAGGGTAGTCCCCCCCTGACAGACTCTCCTCTGGCAGCGGCATGCACGGCTCAATGTTGGTACGTTGCCGATCTGGACTCCGGTACCGTGGCTGGAGCAGAGGAGCAAGGGAAAGCTCTCCACAGGCCATCTATTCCTGTACAACAGCGTCCGTTTCACAGTAGTGTGCATCGCCGTCGTCGTCATCATCACTGAAGCCCTCCAGCTGTACACTGCGTGGACTGCACCCCGGCTGGCTCGGAGAAGGGCTGTCAGCGTCCTGGCTGTCAGGCTCTGCGGCAGGCTCTGCCGTGTGGTGGTGGGCCATGTGCTGGTGCAGGTCATGCACGGTCCCGGACATGCCGTTGTACGACAGACAGTGCATCGACTGTCCGGACCCGAAAGTTGTGAACGTCTGCAAAAGCGAAAGCAATACAGATCTGGAGGCCAGGGGGCAGCACAGGGACATGGCATGCTGACTGGGATCTTAGGTGGGTTGGGGGGGGGGAGGGGATGGCGTGAATGGGTGGGAGAGCGCATGAACGTGGCAGGGATTGGTGCGGGTGGCAGCCATGGTGCGCATGGACGGGTGGGTGGGGAATAGGAGTGGATGAGGCTGAGTGGGGACAACCTTGGGTGACGAATGTGATGACCTGCCACGGGAACGTGATGAGAGACCTGAATGCACCGTTTGCTGCGATGCAACAGTGTTTGACGTGAGGGTGTGTCAACCTGTGATCACTGTACACACTGACTGACATTCTGTGGGCGCGTCAATTTGTGATCACTATGTAGACTGACCGATGGGCTGTTTGCGTGTCATTTTGTGATCGGCCATGCGTCTCAACTGGAGGGCAACTTTGGTGCCGGCAGCGGCGATAGGTCCAGCTGCAAGACTGTATACAAACGTTGCTGTTGTTGAAAAGCTTGTGCTCGACCCCTGGGCACTGGGCTGCAGGGTGTCTGGCCGTCCAGGCCTGTGATTTAATCTGCACAGTGACCACGCGTTCATGTGCCCATAGCCCGTCAAACAATCTGTACATCGACGTTTGGACCGCGCCATACAATACGACCATCTGCGCAAACAACAAAAGCATCCCCACACACACCTACACCAACAATTCGGCACCCACCGTTCCCATGACGATACTCCACAATACGTATCCTGGTGGTTGGTGGCGGTTGGCGGTTGGCGGTTTCCGGTTGGTGGGGGTTGGTGGTTGGCGGTTGGTGGTTGGCGACGGTTGGTGGTTGGTGGTTGGTGGTCTCTGGGGGCTGTCCTTAACAAAAAAAAATCTGGCTTCTCAAGGACAGCCCTGCGAAGGGAGCGCGTGGGAGGCGACAGAACGGCCCCAGTATTCATCAGTCCACTGTCGAGAACGCTGCAAACGGTACGCCAAAAGCCATTGCCGACCCGCGACCAACGCCGCCGCATTTATACTGCGCGGACAGTGCGCATACGCCCAGGGCGCACGCTCTGTATTTCTTCTGCATGGCACTGGGGACTCGTGCAGAAGAAGACGCCACCCCCGCCCCGCTATTCTTGAGTGAAATCCCCAGGTGGAGGAGGGTTCCGCACAAAGCAATGTCCCACGGCCATGCGCCTCAAAGAGAAGCGGTTCCTGAATCTCTTTGGGTTGTTTTGTGGACCAGACGTCAGTCTTCGAGACGTGCTGTCTTTCTGCCGAACAGATTTACTGTGACTAGAGAAGGGGTCTGTGGTTGTACTGGGCGTGGAAAGGCTTCCCCGTGTGCCTTTGCGGATCACCCACAGCCACAGTTCGGCTAGAAAGGAAAAAAGGAGTCCCTCCCGAGTCTGGGCAGCCCCACGGGCGCTGGTAGCCATTGGCCATGAGCTAACTATTAAACTGCACTCTACACAGTACCTCCGTTTGCGTCTCGTGATCTCCGCTGGAACACCAGGACAACTGCGGGTCGGGATCGTCAAATTCCACGAATTTGACCCCTGCCTTCAGAAACGCATGCCTCAGCAGCGCCTGCGTATCCGGACGGCTGTGGGGGTCTTTTTGAAAGCATTGCTTGAGGAAGTCACTGCCTTCCTCGGAGGCGTGCTCTGGACTCTGCAGGCGGAGTGGGTGGAGAGACAACGCAACAAACGTCGGCGCCAGCAGCGCCACAATGCCGCTGTACTCAAGACCAATCCCCCCCCCCCCCCCCCGCCCCCACAATGCCCAACAAATCGCACCTTCAGAAGATACATCGTTCACGGACCGCGGCCTTTTGCGCGCGCCTCAAGAATGCCTTGGAAGGGACGGAATTGTACCCCTAAACCACGCTTCCGTTGGCCGAGCCTGCGACCCAGTCGTTTGCCACCTTTCCCTGCCTAACCCCCCAACCAACAGCGTCTAAACCCGGCGGTACCTGCTACAGACCGTTTGGCCACACAATTCCACCGGCCTCTTGACCGCCCCTGCAACAGCCCTAAAATCACTGGGGCTGCGTCATCAAAGGGGTAGATGGCACTCCCACGGCTCTGAGGCTTGATTCGGGCGTCCCAAACCCCAGGGAGGGCGTGCAACTGGAAATAGTTGTTGGTCTTCATGACCACAGTACCATGCACTGCGGCATGGGAGTGTGGGTCCGCCAATTCCAACTCCAGCCCTGCATTGATTAGGGTTTTGAGGAGCCAAAGGAAGCAAGGGGGCTCCGGTCTTGACACGCCTGCTCATTCATCCCTCACGGCCCCGCATCCTATCTACGTCCGTATTGTCTGTCATGAGGGTGGCACGAGGAAACATGAAAGACCATAAAACTGCCACCGTGTGGAACTGCATCATCAGTCACGCACATCACAGCCCCGCACACAGTCTGGCAGACCTGGGGCGGGGTGCCAGTCACTGTCATGTACATAATGGCAGCCCAGTTGTCGATGTGATGATTGGGGGGTAGCCCGGTATACATTTCATGTACGGTGGCACCCACGCTCCAGACGTCGCTTTTGGGGGAGAAGCGCAGCTTCTCACACACTTCCGGAGCCATGTACCATGGAGTCCCGATCATGGATGCGTTCGGATTCTCCCCGGCCACCTGTACGTTGCATGGGAGGACAGTGGAACCACAGCATGCAGAGGGGACGCAAGACAAAGTCTGCTGACGACCTACCCACCAAAAAATTTTCGCAACTCGGGACGCAGGCCCAGCTACCCCGCTCGGGATGCTGGACCTCGTTCCCAAATACATGTCAAGAAACTGGGGCGTACCCCAACACACATGACTGAAATAGGTTGCCCTGATCCTGATAAGCCAGATGTCATAGGGTCGATGTTTTCGGGGCTCCCGATCTAAACATTGGCTTCGCAGCAGGAACAACTTGCTGGGGAGACCAGGGCCTACTACCAGAGGCAATCTGTGAGCCCCTAAGGCTCTTTTGGGACAGGAGAGAATGGCCCAAAGCCCAAAGTCCCCCTGAGTTTTTGATAGATAGCTGGGGGGTGGTTCGCAGAGATACCGGGTCCACCCGCAATGGACCCTGGACTGTGTAGCCGGACGGGTTGGGATGACACCCCCCTCTCGGTCGCGTGCCAGACCGTGGAGGGCCGGCGGGCACCATGGGGATGTGCCGCGGGGGCGCCCTACCGGGGGACCGCATCTCCTCCTCCTCCTCCTCCTCCTGTGTCTTTGTGTGTGTGTGATAGCAATGCTCGAAGTGTACACTCACTGTTTGTATGGTACTGTATGGTATACTACAAGCGTGTGTGTGTGTGTGTGTGCATGGGTATGTGTGTGTGCTTGTTTGTGTGAGCAGGCTTGTGTGTGTGGCCGTTACATGTGTTATGTGTGTAGACTTACGATTTTCTCCACTCAGGAACCACAAGGCCCAGGTAGAGCCATGGTTCACGGACAGACGTTCAATTTTCAGAAAACATTTCTCGGTGATGGGGAAGGTCCAAAATAAGTGACTGCCCAACGAACGCAACACACAGAGTCACACACACAGGGGCAGTGCGAGAGCCAGGTGGCACCACACATACCAGGCCCGCCAGGCAACGGGGTGGTGGGGCCCATGCCCTCCCGGGCGCGGGCCTGTGGCGGCAACGTGTGCACCACCATCGCATCAGAAAAGAATCATGTCGTCTTGGATGGCAAGAATGGCCCTGCCCGCACGTGCCAGAATGTAGCTGATGTCCGCTGATGTCCGCTGTATGTGTGACGAGTACCCCGCCCTCCGCCTTGCGAGAGTGACACTAAAATCCCAAAATTTGACAGAAACAACACCCACTGTGCTTTGACAAGAGGGGGGGAGGTATTCATAAGGGGCAAAGTAGGACAAGAACACAGAAACAACACCTACCGTATCACAAGGCTCACCGTGCATGCCCATTGCTGGCGTGGTGCGGGAGGGAATACGGATGGGGAGTTGGCCACCCGCCACCATAACCCAGTTCTGCACCTGACACCCAGGCCAGGAAAGCGATGGACAGGCGCAAGATGTGCCATGGGTGTAGGGGATGCACATGTGGGTTAGACTCCAAGGGGGGGGGGAGGGGGGGTAGGATGGGATGGGAGAGTCCAACACCTGCCAGGCACGCGGCCAGACTGACCCCATGCGTCGGTGGCCTGTGTCGCAGGCTGCCCCGCGCTGGAATCGGAGCGACTCAAACCACCACAGGCCCAGTCCGAGACTGGCGCAGTGAAGTTTCCAACACGCACACTTACACACACACACGCCATGTCAATTCATGGTCCTCACCGGGGGCCCTGAGGGCCCTACACTAAGCAGTCAGTGGAGTAGCTGCGCTCACCCGCAAGCAGTGGCAGCCACTGCAGGTCCCACAGGGCACCACACAGGCAGTGGTGCACAGTCCGAGACATGATGCACGACGTCGGGGCCAAGCCACTAGACCACAGGACCAGGTCTGCAGGTCTTGAGACTGGTGGAGCTTGCCAGAGGACATCACACCCACCGCAGCTCCATACTTGTAGCACTGGGTATGGCAGTTTTACTGCTGCCCCATGCGGATCGCACCTTCCCCGGGAGGGGCATCCGCCAAAGCGGTTCCTGGTGGAGGAGGCCCCCTGTCCAGGCCCATCCGACGTGGCTCCGGGGGGAGCGGGGGGGGGCTCGTGTCCAGCACCATTTAGCAGGCCCACTGGGGGGAGGATGGGGGCTGCCATAATGTGTAGGATGGTGAGTAGGCGGGCACACGCGCAAAAGAGCAGGAAAATACGCTTTTCCCAGGGTCCTCGTCCAGAGCCCGGCAGCTCAGAGGGTGCCTCAGGTGGAACACTCTGGACGCAGCAAAATGGCAACATAACCCGTGCCGTCTCGGGTGGGGGAAAATTGGCTTGCGCGGGCGGGGGGTCGTTGGAGCCCCTTTCCCGGACCCCCCCCCCTCCTTGGCTCCCGTGACGGGGCCTTGAAAAAGGTCATAGATAGTGGCAAATAAAGTTGAACTTCCATTGAGGGGGGGGTGGGGGAGCAGTGGTGGTATATATGTCCGGTTAGAGAGAAACACACAGTTTGGGTTTTCGTCAGTAGCAGACTTGGATCCAAGCAGTGGGGAGGCCTTAATGGCTGTGACTGGCACTGGCCGAATGGTAGTGCAGCGGGCGGCAGATTTTTTGTTGGCGCACCAAACCCCGGTCAGGTGTACATGCCGGCGGCGCCGCCGATGGCATTCGCCTGGCAAGGATTCAAACCGCCGACCGCAAAAATTGCAGCCGGCTGCGCTACCATTCGACCATGGGTTGTTGCAGTGGACATGTGCATCCCCATTGCTTGGAGCCTTCTGACTACAAATTATTACACCATACCTTGAGGTATGCTACGTGAATGACCCCCCAAAAAGGGGGGTATGCGACGCCTGTGCTTGATCTAACAACCTCTCTTCGAGGTGATTGGTACTTTACCAAGGTTCTGTCACAGGAGCCCCATTGCCAGACCCCCCCCCCCCTCCTTCGGAGGGCTCCCACGACCCCCCCCCCCGCGCAAGCCAATTTTCCCCTCGCCCTCGGGGGTCCCAATGCCCAGCGCGGGGACTTCACCCTTGCTGTCTTGGGAGCCGGTCATGTGCTGTGTGCACAGGGCCTCTGGGAGAACATGACTGTGCGGCAGGGGACAGGGCCTCCATTGGGTATGGCCGGTCCTGCACGGCGTGCACAGGGCATTCGGGGGAACAGGGCCGATCGTACCCAATGGAGGCCCTGCGCACGCCGCACAGGGCCAGTCATGTTCTCCCAGAGGCCCTGTGCACACGACATGGGGCCGGCCATGTCCGCCGGAGGCTTGGGCACGCGGCCCAGGGCCGGTCATGTCTACGGGAGGCTTTGTGCAAACACATACACACACACACAGGCAACACCACAGCATAATCTCATCACTGCACTGAAAAAGTGGTTTGCATGACTCGACACATGTCTGCAAACATAAAAACGAGTGCGCATGCAGGCACGCCCACACCTCCTTCAACCGGCGACTGGCCCCAAAATCTGCCAATTTGATGATGCCTTCGTCCGTGACCAAAATGTTGGCCCCTTTAATATCTCGATGAACAATGCCATTCTGAAAAAGCGATGCGGCAGAAAACCGGGTGTCAACTGCCCAGTTGTAGGTCATGAATCACGACTATTGGGTGCAAAAGGGTAATGGAAATTTGAAGGGGCTACCCAAAGTATGAGCGGCAGCAGGATACTCACGGGCAAACGCATCCAAAAAATACAACTGCAACAAATACAACCGGATATCACGTCGCAATCAAAATTCGATGGGCCACACCGTAACGAGGGATCGGCAGGGGGTTGGGGGGATGAGACGACATGTTCGACTGGGAAGCAGGTTGGTAACCAGAACGGTGCGCCTGCCCTGTGTGCGCCCTGTGCGCAAGCGACAGTACTCCTCTGTGTCTGAGTCGGCAGGTTGGTGTGGCCCCCGGGATTTGCATACCCCAAAGTCGCGAGTTTGAAAGAAGAAACACGCTCATTTGCGCGCATGGGTCCTTGTTTTGCATGTGTTCTCATGAGGCCTGGGGCCCTCGCAGGGCAGACAGCGCGTTCAAGCATGCGCCGTCTGCTTCCTTCCTGCACGGGCGTGCAGTGGTCTGCCAGAGAGGGCGGGGCCCTAGGCCCCATGAGGCAAGGCCTCATGGGGCCGTTGCCGCTTTGGGAGGAGCTGCATAGGCCCTCTTGCGTCTGGTTTCTGGGGACCAGCCCCTGCGCCCGGTATTCCTTCCGCTCGGTGGTGGCAGCGGGAGGTGCTGCCCTTGGGCAGGTGCACTGGGGGCGCTTCATCATGCGGCCGGGCCGCCGCAACCGCTGGTACCCTCATTTCAGATGCAGCCGAGTCACCGATTGCACAACCCCTAGACCACGCAACACCTTGATCGGGGCGTGACCACCGACCGCAACACATTCACACAGAGCTTCCCCAGGAACAGTGAGTACGCAGCCACTAGTACGTCGCATGCACAAATCGCTCAGGACAGCATGGACAGGCGGATCGCCGACGCGCAGGGCCGCACCTGGTGAAGATACGCCAGACCCGTCAAGATCTGCCTTGTGTAGAAATTGACGATGCTCTCAGGGAACCGCCCGTATTGTCGGAGCAGAGACGAGATGGATCCACCCGGGACATACTGTGGCACACACGGCGCACATGGTGAGTAGTCATGCAATCACACGGAGAACAGACACTCAAACACACCGGCGGTAAGATGCAAGCTTCACCCCTTTGCCTGAATGCTGGACGGAGCAAAATGCTGCTGCACACCGGCAGACGTCATTATTAACTGGGTCCGACCACAGTGGCAAACACGGCATACCTCCAGAAATATACGAAAATTTTTGGCCTCCATTTGAGCCCCAAGGTACTGCACAATGTTGGGGTGTGTGTAGCACTGCAGGACTTCAACTTCCATCTTGTACTTCTCCATGTCAGCCTGTAGACAACCAACAGGCACACTGTTGGAGTACACGAAGATGCGAAGCCAAAACGGGGCCGTTGTGTAAGACCACCGCATCAGCACTGTGTGCTCACACACGCTCGCACACAGTGGGGGCACCTCTTGTGGGCACGCGGAAGCGGTGATCTTCCCCATGCCAACACTGCCACCGCCCTGAGCTGTCCCTCCATCCCGTGCCAGTGGGGGGCAGGGGCAACTCTTCCCCTGCAGCAGCCCAACCCCCGCTGCCAATGGCAGTGGACAATTATGGTTACTGCCCCGAAACCACTCCCTTGCATGGCCCCCCCAGCCGCCTGTGATACCTACGGCAGGGGACCCAGGCAGCACCAGACGCCATTTGCCCCCCCCCCCCCTCGTCCCCTCCCCAGTGCAGCACAAAAATTGCAGTCCCCATGCGCCCTAGTCTGCCTGGCCGGGTGACAAGATCCGGGCATGCAGGCGGGGCGGGGGCGGGGGGGGGGGGGGGCTGGCACAAAGCCGGCACAAGGGGGCGGGGGGGGGGACCTCGAAAAAAAATGCAAAAAATCGAAACCCAGCAGTAAAAAAGCCAGAAAACCCTCCACCGTGGGGTGCGTGTGTGTGGCCAGGGAGGGTATGGAGACCTGACGCGGTGCAGATGTGTATACATGCTCCACACTCTTTTGTGCCATCAACATAGAGGAAGAGACTGCAATGCTGCTGTAGGGAGGGGGTCGGGGAGGTACTCTGCCCCGATCCCTCACCCTTTGCGCCACCTTGGCAGTCACCCCCGTGCCTCGCAGGGCTGTCAGCTCGGGTAGGAAGGGAAGAAACCTGCATGGTTAGATTGTACGGTCACCTTACGTGCCGCACGGAGCAATCGGGACAGGGGAAGGGGGGGAGGCCCTGCCCTACCCCTGCCCCTCTGTCCCTTGCCTTGACACAGGAGCACGGGGAAACAACACTACATGGGCCAGATACCACCCACCACCAGAAAATTGAAAAACTACAACGCACACCCATGGCTGCTTCACATGATGGCAGAGGTCTATTTCTGCCTCCTCTATCGCCTACAGCCCCCTGCCAATCTCCATGCGGGAAGAGGGAGGGGGCGGGGGCTCATCTCTGCTACCTGAGGGGAGGGGGGGGGGGGCATTGTTCCCTAGCTCACACTTGCAGTTGCAAATACTGACAAAGAAAGTGCCGAAGGCACCAAATCTTGAGGGGCGGGGGTTGTGTGGACTGCCCCCTTTCCCATTGACATTCATGGCGGTGTCCGCCCAGGATGCTGCTGCGGGGCATCTACGGCCCAATGGGTTGTGCTCCATGGTGGCGCGCTACTAGGCCTCTGTGGTGGTTTGGTCGGCACCCTACTCGATGGCACCCAGTCTGCCATCCTCTGCTGCAGCAACGGGCAAAACCGCGGTGTTGACGGTTACAGCCATGTTCAGTGCAACTGAACTCCCAGTGGTGGCGGGTTCGCGCACGGTATGTGCGCACTGGCACCATGGCGGTGCGCAGTTAAATTCGCATGTGACAGCTTGCTCTGGTGAGTCGTAAGAAGCCTGCCGCTCGGGCCGAGGGTGCCATCGATGCATCCGCACCGGCGTCGATGGCAAAATCTTGCACCACGTTGGCGCTAACAGCACGGAACAAGGGCCACCGTTGTTGTTGTGCCACCTCCATGGGGCGGTAGCTCAGCCATTCCAGTGTAGGACCGGTGGAGACCATGGGCAACTGCCACGCTGGAAGCTGCATGGGAAACAGCTTGGGACCGATGACTGTGGGGCAATGGATGCACCGACTAGCGCCGGGTGTGTGCAGGTACCATTGGGTTCTGCCTCAGTGGGTGAGTGCGGAACAAGGGCAGCGCACGAAGCAGCAGAACAGACACTACGAATGAGGATAGACATCGTTTAAGGTCCAAGGACTTGTGCAAGTGAGGAGGTACAAAGGACAAGGGAGAGGGTAACCTATCTCTGTACCCCCCCCCCCTAGTGACAAAAAACTCATTTGTGGTACATTTTTGGGGGGGTCATACTTGGTACTACCAACAGTTAACTACTGCAAATGCCTTTTCCACGTTTCCACTTGTCCACTTGTCCACCTGTCCACACACATGGTAACCAATGGGGCGTCCACATTGATCTATCGACACCATCACTCTCTACAAAGGAGAGACTAAGGCCCCAGCTCAATGTGTAAAGCGTGGCACATCCATTTTTTTTTTGCTATATTCCAAAGGTGCATCACAATTCCGCAGCCCCAGCTCAATGTGTAAAGCATGGCACATCCATTTTTTTTGCTATATTCCAAAGGTGCATCACAATTCCGCAGCAGGCACGCCACAAGGCACAGCGTAGCTGCTGCAGGGGTGTACTTCTTTCCTTTCGTCTCAAACCCATAACACCAAACAGTAACGAGCCACCTTGGCAAATATGTCGCCTCCTCTGAATGCTCTGCTCATGTATGCCTTGCATCTAGTGTGAAGTGTGAGCATGAGTGGGCAGAGAGGATTCATGCCACAACGGGTTCTACAAATCTTCGCACTACAGGCTAGTCCATACCTTCTGTGCCTTGGGTGAGTGTTGGCTGCTCAGCGTGATGTCGCCATGCGGACGTACCACTGTGCTCCTGCCTGTTGGCTATCTCTCACCCTATGGCTCAGGATGCTCTCATGGTCATGTACCGGGAAACTGCCCCCGTACCCCGGCAAAACAGTGCTCTTTGCGTGCTATGCCAGGATGAGTGTCTGGAAGTGCTTTCTGTTCGTTGTGTGTGGCTTTATTTCAATTTTGTGTGTCTGTGTTCGCTCCAATTCCCTTTGATTTGGGATTTGTGTGTTGCGGTCTGTTCCGTGCCCCCTTGTTCAAGTGTACTGAGTGCGTTCCGTGCCCCCGCTTGTTATGTTATTGTGTCTCCATGTATTCCATATATCGTGGTTTTGCTATGCATGCCACCATGTGCACCCTTGTTTCGTTTGGTGGAAAGGGGCAGCCCTTAGACAGGGACCAACGGCCGTTGGAGAGGGAACAAACGCCATTGGAGAGGGAGAGAGGGAGAGAGAGAGAGGGGGGGGGGGGAGAGAGAGCGAGCGACGCCTGATGGAGGGTAGGTGACGGGCGTGAGGAACAACGGTCGTTGGAGAGGGAACGACGGCTGTTGGAGAGGGAGTGACGGCCACTAGAGGGGCCAAAACGTACCATTGGATTCCGCACGGGGATGGTCTTGACCGCCATCAGACGCCCTGAGTCTTTATTTAGGGCCTGAAAAACGGTGCCAAATGCTCCCTCGCCCAATTTTTCGCCGCGGCGCCATCTGATCCGCCTCGTCTGTGGAGATGCACGCAGAAGCGACAATGAATGGCACCAGCGGCATCATTGGCTCTGGGTGTGCCTCAAGGCTTTTTTTTTTTTAAGCAACGGGCGGGTGGGGGGGAGGGGACTGGACCCACCTACCCACTGTTCACAACCCACCCACCAACACATTGGCCTACCCCCCGGGGGAGGGGGGGGGGTGTCAACCAAGGCACCCACCCACTCACCCAACTTCGGCCCTCTCGGGGTCCCAAAAATGGGGAAAAACCAGCACGGCTGCAAACTGTGCCAAGATCCGCCTCTAAAAACATGTACTAAACCGCTGTTAGTAACTGCCGTCCTCAACAAAAAAAAACCCACCCACTCATGGCACACCCCCATGAGGGGGGGCGGAGGCGGTTCTGATAACAGGCATGTGGGGTTAATTGATTGATAATTTGGGGTCTAAAAGGGGAGGGCGAGGGGGGGGGTCAAAATCCGCCCCCCCCCTTCGGGGGGTCTAAATTAGAAAGGGGGTCTTAGTAACAAGCGAATTGCAGGGGGAAAGCCAGGCAAATGGGGGCAATGTGCTGGTGGTGGGGAGGGAGGGTGTAGGGACGTGGCTAAGGAACTAAGCATGTGGCCCCCCCAAAAAGGAGGGGGACCCGCCACTCCTGGTCCGCGGCATATTGAACCATTTCAAGGAGAATGCCGCCCACAGCCATAACCCAAGACGAAGAAGTCCCCATCGTGGGGTCAATATGGCCCCAGTGCCCTGGTGAGACCAAATTTCATATGCTTCTAGGTCCCAGCGATCACCGTATGTGGACTCTCGATACATGGCCTCTAATCAGATGTTCAGGACACTGTCTCCTCAGACCTTGTTTGCAGTGGTTGCAGGTCACAAATTTGATACCACCCATATCTTGCATGTACTTGCATGTGTAATTGCGTTCCCGCTGCTGTGCTGGGCTTTGCTTTTGAATGGAAAACAGTTTCAATTAGTCTGATTCATCGAAGGCAGGTCAGAAAATTGTGCCCACTGGGGCTTGAGCCTGGAACCTCTCAGAGCATAGTAGGTGATAATAATGCACCACAGCCTGTCTTTGACACACCACTGTTCAGGGATGGCATACAGAGACCAAGGAGTGAATTTTTTTCGAAAATACTTTGATCCTTCAGATTTCCAAATGATTCCCAAGTGCACCACTGGCTACTTGGCCACGCGGAGACAAAGCCCATACTGTTTCGAAGGATATGTGGAAGTGCAAAAGAAAACACAGAAACACACGACCACCAATGAAGCTATTGGGGGGGTGTGACCTAATTAAAAAACAGACAAATGCAAACCAGAGGTATTGGGGGGGGGGGGGGGCAAAACAAGGAGGGGGTTCAAAATCCACCCTTCGTTTTCGTTTCAGAACAGGCCCCCCCCCCCACCCGCGACCTCAATTGTCAAGGATCCACTCACCAAATCTGAAACCCCACCTGCCCTTCCCGGTAGGGGGTCCGCAGCACAAAAAAACCATAGTGCGCCAACACCATTGTGAGCACTGGAGGGCACCTCGCTAGTAATGTACAGCGGAGGGAAGGTACCCCCCTCACCTTGCACAAGCACAGACGACACAAGGGAAACCAATGGTCAAAAGTGGAATGCAAATAGAAATGGCACGCAGTCCTAAGCAGACGGTTGTATGTGATGAGAAGAATCGGTGCTGCACAAACATGACCCAGGGGCCCTCCCCTCTACAACCGGCTCACAAACGTGCCGATGGTCAGACATTGTGGGTGAGAGAACCCACAGAGATGGTGTTTAGATGAGGCCGTGCTTGCCCCATGAGGGGGTGGGGGGTGGCTGGGTAACAAAGCTGGTCTGGACAGCCAGACTCCCTCTGCATGTGATTCCAAAGGGGACTGCCCCTGCCCTGGCCACAAGTGTACCCCTATCCCCTTGTCGAAGCTACGCCCAACGCCCAACGAACAACACACAGCACAATCGATGTGTCTTGAACGGCACATCGGTGCTGGTCATTGTGACCCTTTTGACCTTTGTTTGATACAACACAGTCCTGTCACACGCCCAGTGCATGGCAGACGGCAGGCCCAAGGGATTGACTGAGGCTGGCTAGTGTTGGTTTTGGGGTTGGCTGCACAAATCAGGCTTTTCCACGCAGCAGTATGCATGTGATGGCCCCTTTGCTTTCCCCAGGGGTACAAGTATGTCACCAAGGGCACGGTGCACGAGGAGTGTCATACAGATGAGCCCCTTTCCTGGTGTTTTGATTGCCCGTTGGAGGGGGGGGGGGGGTAAGTGAAAGAAATGGGAGGACAATCTCAGAATAACCTAACCTAACCTGAAACCACAACTATGTGCCATTGTTCGACCTGTGGATCAATGTAGAAAGAGCTTTCGCTTCGTTCCATTTGCCTGTTTTTGGAGGTCTGCAAGCCGGTTCCAGGGTGAGACCTCGGGGGGTCTTGGCTTGGGTGAATGGGCCCCCAATGTAGGCCATTGCACCGTGTGCCCACTTGAGACATTGCCGAGTAGGTTTTACACCCAGCAGGCGGCCTCAAGGACCCCTTTCTAGGGCCAACAATGGCCATGAATCTGAAGCTCATTGTACTGATGGTGACTGCAATGCGTGGCAACAAACCTGACGCTCAGGATGCTCTCCATCCGGAGTTGTTTCAAACGGGTTTGGAAGTGGTGCAGGGGTTGGGGTAGGAGTAATCGTTGAGGGCTGCTGCCCAGGAACATGAAGGTGAAGCTCCAGAAGTTGGCTCTGATTGGCTTTCGACTGCGCCCGCTGCCTGTGCTTCACGGTCTCAAGGCAATTCGGAGAGTTGATCGTAATCACCCCCCCTTCGTGGTCCAGATACTGCAAATGGTGCAAAGATTGGGTGTGAGCGGTTTTGCAGGTGGACCTGGGCTGAGTCCCTCAGTGTGTGGGGTTCTTGGGATTCTGGATGCAGGATGCCACGGGAGGTCACCCCCTGGACCCTGGCATTGGCACTGAACCCCACTCACACGGCACCAGCCTTTCTTGGGCCCGTTGGTGGCGGGGTCTTGGGGCGTTTGGGGATCGTGGATTGGGGGAAGTATTTTGTTGCCAATGCAGATGCACAGTTGTCAGAGGCGTGCCCCGCAGTCCAACTGCAACACAGTGTGCCCCATGACGTCCGAAGGGCAGGGCCGGACGAACAATTCATAAAACCGGACTTGACTTAACAACAACCGGAGGCCCACCTGTGCGGGCGCCCAGCCGAAGGCTGCCACGGCGGGAGTGCAGGGTGGAGAGATGGTGCGCACGCGCTGCAGCGACGCGACGGGGTATGCACTTGCACACCATGACACCATGCCGCCACACCCGCACCCACACCCACACCCATACGGACAATCAGATCCACGCCCACAACCGCAAGCACAACCACACGAACACATACCTGCACAACCACGTCTACCCCATATTCCCGCTTGAGCAGCTGCTTGAACTTATCATAGCTAATTTGGTGTGGGACTGCGAGCAGTGCAACCTCATTGTTCAGATGACATTTTAGAGTGAGCGTGCTACTGGTCGCTGTGGGCGCAGGTTTGCTCAACAGGTCTGGGGAACTCAAAGTTTTGGCAGCCTTCGATAGGCGGCTGTAACTGAATTGGGGGAAGCGGGGCGAGGCAGTGGGCTTGGACCGCATCAGCACAGACCTGCAGGAGACATGACCGTGCGAATCTGTGAGAGAAAAACCGATGTATTCTCGATGTGAAACAGGTCACATAAAGCAAAACAGGTGACAAAAATCCAAGGTCATCCCTAGAGACGAAACACCATCGAGGGTTGGCATCAATGTGTGTACAGATAGAATGATCACCGCAACATATGGTTCCTGGCAGGATTGACGAGAGGAGAAGGGCTCCCTTGCCCATCTGGATCTTCGTACCCTACCTACTCTGGTTACCCCAGCAGAGCGTGCCCGCCAATAGCGGATACACGTCTGCACTGTCTGCCAGCAGCAACACCGTGTGTGCATTGCACGGAACAAAGACTCGGCAATACAACTGCAGAACCGGTACAATCTCAGGAAAAGTGGATTGGGTGCGGGGAAACCAAAGGTCACGTACGCCCGTGTGGGGAGAGACGTAACATGGGGATGCAACCCTTGCCGTCCGCGGAGAAATGAAATGGCCGCATACCCCTGCCGTCTTGGGGAAAAGGGAAATGGCCACATCACCCGTGCTGTCTCGGGTACAAGTGAAGTGGCTCATATTGGGGAAAGCTGAAATGGCTGTGTAAGCCCTGCTGTCTCATGGAAAAGGAAAATGGCTTTGCAACCCGTGGCACACCTCGAGTAAAAGGGAAATGGCAATGTAACCACTGCCATCTCAGGGAAACGTGAAATGGCTGCATAGCCTCTGCCATCCTGGGGCTAAATGGAATGGCTGTGTGGCGCGTGCCGTCTGAGGGGAAATGGGTGCTAACCTCCATCATCTTAGGGGTACAGGAAAATGACTACGTCACCTTTGCTGCCTTGGGGAAAAAGTGCCATCTCAGGGATAAGTAAAATGGCTGGGTAACCCCTGCACTCACATTACTCATATTTGCATTGTCCACTCGAATGTGAGCATTTTGGGTACAAAGACAATGGGGGGCCAATTCCTTGCCTCGGGCCACAGAAGCCAAAAAAGCTTCCGCGTGCCACCTGGCGCCCGACTTGGTTGTCCCTGATTGTTCAGCATTGGTGTGGGTGGGTGGTCCAGGGGTGGGGGCGCCCAGCCCGAGACATAAGCGCCCCGGTTGCTCACTACACTTCCATGTTGCCCCACAAGAAACAACAAACAATCCAACACGCCACACAAGAGGTGGCAGAAGGGCAGACCTCGTTCGACGTGGGGACCTCAAAAGGCTCATGTCATGTCTGCTTCGGGAAAGCGCACATTCCGGAGAGGCGGCACCGTCACAACTGCTGGTAACAGACAGTGTGCTCTTGGAAGGCTCTGGCAGGGACAGGGGCCCACTGACCATCAGAGCACGCAAGCAGGTGATCTGTGAAGGGGGGTGAGGGAGGGCACGAGAGTTGAAGGGGGGGACCTGATGCGGTGGCCTTTCAGGGGGTTGTAAACACTCGTGACAACGGGCCCATCTCCTCAGAAATGTGTGCAGCCAATGAGCAGATTGGGCTGGCGACCACAAGAGCGAGTTGGGGTGCCCATGCATACTTCTGGGCAAGCACCCCCCAAAACCACCCACCGTCGGTGTTTGGGTGAGTTGGGACAAAGCGGTGGGGGACGCTGAAAATACAGCTTCCTTACCAGGCCGCAAGCCCCCCCCTTCGGAGGAGCAGCAGATCATCGCCGCACTGACGCAGTAAAATGAGGCGGAAGGGTTAAACCCGTGCCTCGTGTACACTGCATTTGGTATAACTTTTGGCTCAGTGTCTTTTGTGGGATGGTTAGTTATAGCAGGGGGTTTTTTCTATTTGGGTCCTACAGTAAACTGCATGCATTACACTGCACCCATGTATTCTCTCTTCCAAACAGAATATGGCTCAGAAAATCAATGCTGTTTTGCACAATTTTGTTGATGAAAACAATGTTTCAAGCAGTGGTGAGGATGAGTGTAGCGCTGTTGAGTCTGACCAAAACTCAGTGGCAAAACATGTTGCTGTTTCGTTGCTTGTAGCGGAAGCACACGGCCTCACCATGCAGGCTTTGCAGTCCACTATATTTTAAAAGTTTGTGCAGTTTGGCTATGTTCACACTCAACCCGCCGGCCTGATGAAGCTGTTTGCCATGCCCAGTGATTATAAGCATGCCGAAAAGGATGATGTCATCCAGGCACTTCAGGCAACAGTATTGGTTGCTGCACGCCACCTTCTGCTGCAGAGCCTATTGTACAACCCAAAAAGAAGCAGCTTTCCATTGCTTCATTCTTCTGTTCAGGGGGGGGGGGGGGGATTGTGGTCAGGGAGGGTCCAATCCAATTGCGAAAAATTGCGGAAAAATTGCAGAAAAATTGCGGTGTTGTAACCAAACCAAACTGAACCCCCCGAAGCCTCAAGGAGCAACAATTCTGCACAGGAGCCTCAGAATGTTGAAACAGATCGAATCGTCCACAGGTAGCAGAATTACGACGACAAGCGGCCCTCAATATCACCATGAAATTGAAGCATAATTCACTGTGTTTGGGGGCAGGAAAACATTGAAGCATATTGTTCTGCAACAGTTGTTCGCAAAGGCAAAGGGCACCAACAAGCACGCAAAGTGGACAGGCCAAAAGCAATTGCGGAAAAATTGCGGAATATTGCGGAAAATTGCGGAAAATTGCGAAATTGCGGAAAATTGCGGACCTCAATCTCCCCCTCCAAACGAGAGTCCACAACGAAGAGAAACAGTGTCTTCCGAAATGCAATTTCTGTACAACGGCTCGGTGTATTCGTGTGCACTCTGTCTAAGGACCAGGGGTTCGGTGTATTTGGGGGGGTTCGTTATAGTGGGGAGGTTCGTTCAAAACAGGGGGGGAGTTTACAAGCAAAGACCAGCGATCTGAAAGAAAAAATTCTGCCACTGCGGCATGCTGCAGCCTGATGTAACACAGTTGGTCTAGGGAGGGTGACCTTATCATATGCAACCAGGCCACACAACAGAAATCCCTCCTACAGGACATGCAAGAACTGGTCTGAAAAATCTCTTTCATCAATAGACATGTTCTCACTCTTCATCCTCCTTCAAGCCATTTTTCTTGCTCACACACATCATGGCCAAGTTGCGCAATGTGTCATTGCCCATGACAAGGCGGTCCTTGGTCAATATGTGACCCAACAATAACAACCTACAGGAAGAGATCGCTGAGCTCCGCGCCCAGCCGCGCCAGCCGGAGGCCCCACCACGGCACCATTGTGGGTCTGGGAGAGCAGCCACGACGAGGGTGCAGGTTACCGGCATGGCTGCTACCCGGGAGGCGCCAGCCTGCTACCCCCCCCCCCCCCCCCTTGGGGAGGACGGTGAACAGAGGGGGGCAGGAGCGAAAGCTGCAGGAGCATGAGGTACTGGGGAAGGGGGGGGGGTCAAAAAGCCTTGTCGCCCCCCTGGCCAACAGATTGTCAGGTGCGCCAGCACAGCACTCCCAAAGGAGTGTCGCAGCACAGGCACGTGCGCACAGAGGCCCAAAGGCCGCCACCTACAAGTGGCAGAGCCGTGGGTAAACATTAAAAGAGGGATGAGGCAGAGACCCCGTTGCTCTGCACCGCCGGGTCGCGAGACGCCGCCAGATGGATCACGCTGTCCAGGGCCGGACTGCCAAACCGCTGCTTGTACACCTCGTGTCGGGCCAAATTCACGAAGCACAGGGACAGCAGGTGCAGAATCTGCATAAGGAACGCGGCATCCAACAACGCAGGCGGCAACGCAACGTACGCCCAGCCCCTGGCCGTAACCGCGCCCCAACCCATGCCCCTCCACTGTTCCGTAGGTCCCTGTACCACAACAAGGGGGGGCGAAGCACCCGCACCGAACCGCAACACTTGCACCACTGAACCCTTCTTGATAATCAGGATTGGCATGGGGAGTGAGTGTTGTCATTTTGATGTGAGAGGCTGGTTACGCGGCTTTGAAACCCAATGGCGGTTATTCGTCCGTTGTTGGCAGTTGTTTCGTAGTGCCGGACCGTCTCTCAACAGAAATGGGCCGCTTCTCTTCACTGCAGATTGTGTTGAATGTAGCGGCCACGCTACGGCAGATCGCAAAGCAGCTGTTTTATTACATCCGACCACACCAGCAAGCAGTGCCAGGGTCTCCTACATGTGACCCCTGCCGAATTAAGGTTCCCCAAAATAGGGAGGAATTGGTGTCCAAAATGGAGGTCAATCATGTAGATAAAGGCAGCCATGGACAAAATTCTCTTGCCTTCGTGGACCGGTGGGGAAGCTGGGGCTTGTCGTTATTTTCAGTAATCACCTCGCAGAGGTTGTTAGATCAAAGCCAGGCAGGCAGGCAGACATATATGGGGAAAATGCCACATACCCCCCCATTTTGGCCTTTTTGGGCCTATTCGCGTACCCTACCCCAAGGGGTTGAATTGTTGGTTTAACCCCTTGTAAAATCATTATTTAAACGCATCCCCCAATGAGTTTTTGGTCCGGACCCCCCTAGACCCCCCCCACTTGAAACCCACTTTTTTGAGGTTTTCAGGGAGGTGGGGGGGGTGGGGGGGGGGGGGGGGGTCAAAAAATGACCCCCCTTTTTTTGGGTCGAAAATCACGAATCTTTTGGTTTTTTTTCGATTTTGAGCCGAAAAAGTGTTTCCGGGTCCCGACTCCATAGGGTTTGTATGGGGCGGAGTGGGACGAGCGCTTATGCAGTTTATGCACTTTCCAGCCATTTTTGCTATGTTGGCGGTTTTGGCGACCTCGGTGACCCTGTGGTACCCACTCTGAGGGGTGTGAGTGGGGATGTTGTGACAGTATATGCCTACTAGGATACAGAAGGACGTTTTTTGCAGTCGCTAGCCTTGCTGAGAACCGGTCACAACGCGTGCCAAAGACACGAAATGGCTGTTTCTACCAATAATGGCCTAGTGAATGGGCCAGTACACAACCTGCTCATGCAGTTTTTCACCCTGTAGAGCTCAAAAATTGAAGTTTTCGAAACTTGTTATTTTGATATTGTGATCACCTAAAATGACCATCCAAGGTATGTAAAGCATGTTTTAGGCCGTATTTACATGATTTTCACCCTATTTTGGTATTGGCCGCACGGGGGGGGGGGGGGCTCCTAGGGGATGGGTACACAACCTGCTTATGTAGTTTTTCACCTTGGGCAGCTCAAAAATCGAAGTTTTTGAAACTCATTTTTTTGATATTGGCATCACTCAAAATGACCATCCAAGCTACGTAAAGCATGTTTTAGGCTGTATTTACGTGTTTTTCACCCTATTTGGCTATTGGGGCGGGGGGGTTGTCCCATGGGATGGGTACACAACCTGCTTATGCAGTTTTTCACCCTACGCAGCTCAAAAATCGAAGTTTTCGAAACTTATTTTTTTGATATTGTGATCACCTCAAATGACCATCCAAGATACCTGAAGCATGTTTTAGCCCGTATTTGTGTAGTTTTTACCCTATTTTGTGTGTGTGTGTGTGTGTGTTGACTGGGGTAGATTCTCTGCGAGGTGGACTTGCCGAAGGCAATAGAATCACCTCGCAGAGGTTGTTAGATCAAAGCCAGGCAGGCGTATATAGGGGAAAATGCCACATACCCCCCCATTTTGGCCTTTTTGGGCCTATTCGCGTACCCTACCCCAAGGGGTTGAATTGTTAGTTTAACCCCTTGTAAAATCATTATTTTGTCCAATAAACGCATCCCCCAATGAGTTTTTGGTCCGGACCCCCCCAGACCCCCCCCACTTGAAACCCACTTTTTAGGGGGGGGGGTGGGGGTGGGGGTGGGGGGGTGGGGGGGGGGTCAAAAATGTCGAAAAAATGACCCCCCCTTTTTTTGGGTCGAAAATCATGAATCTTTTGGTTTTTTTCGATTTTGAGCCGAAAAAGTGTTTCCGGGTCCCGACTCCATAGGGTTTGTATGGGGCGGAGTGGGACGAGCGCTTATGCAGTTTATGCACTTTTCAGCCATTTATGCTATGTTGGCGGTTTTGGCAACCTCGGTGAACCCGTGGTACCCACTCCGAGGGGTGCGAGTGGGGATGTTGTGACAGTATATGCCTACTAGGATACGAAAGGACGTTTTTTGCCGTGTCTACCCCTGCTTATGGCCGTTCACAACCCGTGCCAAAGACGCGAAATGACTGTTTCCACCAATAATGGCCTAGTGAATGGGGAGGTACACAACCTGCTTATGCAGTTTTTCACCCCAGACAGCTCAAAAATCGAAGTTTTCGAAACTGGTCTTTTTGATATTGTGACCACCCAAAATGACATTTCAAACTATGCAAAGCATGTTTTAGGCCGTATTTACGTGTTTTTCACCCTATTTGGGTATCAGGTCGGGGGGGGGGGGTCTCCCAAGGGACGGGTGCACAACCTGCTTATGCAGTTTTTCACCCCGGACAGCTCAAAAATGGAAGTTTTTGAAACTTGTTTTTGTGATATTGTGATCACCTAAAATGACCATCCAAGGTATGTAAAGCATGTTTCAGGCCGTATTTACGTGTTTTTCACCCGATTTGGGTATTAGGTCCAAGGGGGGGGGGTCTCCCAAGGGATTGGTACACAACCTGCTTATGCAGTTTGTCACCCTGGGCAGCTCAAAAATCGAAGTTTTCGAAACTTGTTTTTTTGATACCGTGATCACCTAAAATGATCATCCAAGGTATGTAAAGCATGTTTTAGCCGGTATTTATGTAGTTTCCACCATATTTTGGGTGTGTGTTGCTCGCGGTAGATTCTCTGCGAGGTGGACTTGCCGAAGGCAATAGAATCACCTCGCAGAGGTTGTTAGATCAAAGCCAGGCAGGCGTATATATGGGGAAAACGCCACATACCCCCCCATTTGGGCCTATTCGCGTACCCTACCCCAAGGGGTTGAATTGTTAGTTTAACCCCTTGTAAAATCATTATTTTGTCCAATAAACGCATCCCCCAATGAGTTTTTGGTCCGGACCCCCCCAGACCCCCCCCACTTGAAACCCACTTTTTAGGGGGGGGGGGGTGGGGGTGGGGGGGTGGGGGGGGGGGTCAAAAATGTCGAAAAAATGACCCCCCCTTTTTTTGGGTCGAAAATCATGAATCTTTTGGTTTTTTTCGATTTTGAGCCGAAAAAGTGTTTCCGGGTCCCGACTCCATAGGGTTTGTATGGGGCGGAGTGGGACGAGCGCTTATGCAGTTTATGCACTTTTCAGCCATTTATGCTATGTTGGGGGTTTTGGCAACCTCGGTGAACCCGTGGTACCCACCCTGAGGGGTGCGAGTGGGGATGTTGTGACAATATATGGCTACTAGGATATGGAAGGACGTTTTTTGCAGTCTCTAGCCTTGCTTAGGGCCGTTCACAACGCGTGCCAAAGACGCGACATGACTGCTTCCACCATTAATGGCCTAGTGAATGGGCCGGTACACAACCTGCTTATGCAGTTTTTCACCCTTGGCAGCTCAAAAATCGAAGTTTTCGAAACTTGTATTTTTGATGTTGTGACCACCTAAAATGACTATCCAAGGTATGTAAAGCATGTTTTAGGCCGTATTTACATGATTTTCACCCTATTTGGGTATTGGGTCCGGGGGGGGGGGGTCCTCCCAAGGGACGGGTGCACAACCTGCTTATGCAGTTTTTCAACCCAGGCAGCTCAAAAATCGAAGTTTTCGAAACTTGTTTTTTTGATATTGTGACCACCTAAAATGACCATCCAAGCTATGGAAAGCATGTTTTAGGCCGTATTTACGTGTTTTTCACCCTTTTTGGGTGTTAGGTCGGGGGGGGGGGGGTCTCCCAAGGACGGGTGCACAACCTGCTTATGCAGTTTTTCACCCCGGACAGCTCAAAAATGGAAGTTTTTGAAACTCATTTTTTTGATATTGTGACCACCCAAAATGACCATCCAAGCTATGTAAAGCATGTTTTAGGCCGTATTTACGTGTTTTCACCCTATTTGGGTATCAGGTCGGGGGGGGGGGTCTCCCAAGGGACGGGTGCACAACCTGCTTATGCAGTTTTTCACCCCGGACAGCTCAAAAATCGAAGTTTTCGAAACTTGTTTTTGTGATATTGTGATCACCTAAAATGACCATCCAAGGTATGTAAAGCATGTTTTAGGCCGTATTTACGTGTTTTTCACCCGATTTGGGTATTAGGTCCAGGGGGGGGGGGTCTCCCAAGGGATTGGTACACAACCTGCTGATGCAGTTTGTCACCCTGGGCAGCTCAAAAATCGAAGTTTTCGAAACTTACTTTTTTGATACCGTGATCATCTAAAATGATCATCCAAGGTATGTAAAGCATGTTTTAGCCGGTATTTATGTAGTTAACCTATTTTGGGTGTGTGTTGCTCGCGGTAGATTCTCTGCGAGGTGGACTTGCCGAAGGCAATAGAATTTCCCACAATACACCCAAATACGGCGGGATTTCGCACAATTTGTTGTAATTGACCGGAGGCCAGCGCAACTACGGCGATTGATTGAAATCCACCATGATTGGTTGCAGCATACCGTCAAGTGTTGTCCGTAACTGGCCGTTGTTTGATGATGAGGAGACGGATTACGACTGCACCTCAGGATGCCGCATACCTCTCCGCATTCCGCATTGTGGTCGTTGGCCGGCTCCAGTGTCTGCTGCAGCGAGGCGCTGAGGTTGCGCAAGACCAGGTCACACAGCTCCGAGGAGAGGGGTGTGGCGTGGGAGTCCATGGAGTCCAGGCCAGAGCCCATGGGAGAGTCCAATCCGGAGCTCCCGGTCGAATGGAAGGAACAGGACTTCAATCGGGCGTGACTATGGCTTGGGGTCGAGGACACCGAGACTACTGGCGGACCGTCGATGGAGCAGATGGAAGCGGACTTGAATCGCGCATGACTGTGGCTTGCGGTCGACGCGACTGCCTGACCGTCCCGAATGGGGCCTGTGCTCATTCGCCTGTGACACATTTCGAGTCCAGAGGGTGGGGGGCCCTGGGGGGTATAACGGCCCCCCACCGCCCCATCCTGGCCACACTTGAGGGGGGAGCGGGGGAGGGCCCGAGGGGGGCCCTGGCCCACAGCTCGGCCCACTCAGACGAGGCGCCCCGGACGGACAATGGAATGGACCGGGGCTGGCCCGAGCCCCAGACCCAGAGGGAGCGCAGTGCCATGACGTGGCCCCTTGTGATCCTTTGCCTTGTGTTGGGTGCCGGGCATGGAGGGGCTGCTGGGGCTGTCACCAACTCGACCCCCGGTGGGGGGCTGGAGGCACGGGCCAACGGGTGCCGTGTGTGTCTGGCCCCTGCAGGTGGCAAGGGACGCTTCGACTCAAACAGGGCGGAGGGCAGCAGGCGAGAAATAGACGCAGTGTGCCATCTGCTGCTGTATTAGGAACAGTGCAGGTATGCAGGGCCTGCCATCAGGTCAGCACGACCCTCAAATTCACTGATGAACATTGCAATGCAAATGGAATATTTTACGGTAGACATCGTCCGCGTGTGCATCTTCAACACAAAGTACAAGAGGAACAGACAACAGACACAAAGAGATTGAAAATGCTTACCACATCCGAAATGACACATTCAATACCCTCCCTGCCACCTGTTACATCCTTCAAGCATGTTGACCTGGGATTTAAAATAACGACCCAATCAACGTTGTTGATGTGCTGTTTTTAACGCTGTATGTGCAAGAAAAAGAGAATTGCATCATGCAACATATAGACCTCCGCTTCTGTCAATATTTGGGACACCCACCTACAGGTTCGTTTTCTGGACGGATATGGAGAGAATTGCTGCTCCTTTATGACCCAACTGTACCATGTTTCACAGGTACAACCCTTGTAAAATGGAGATTCCACATTAGGGGTATTCTCTCGTATACCTCTACTTTATAAAATACCAACACCATTGAAAGCAAATGGAATTGTCCGCCCCCAGTCTCAATACTTAACCTTAGGGCCAGTAGAGGATTGATGTCCATAGAGGTCCCATGGGGCCGAGAAGCACACACTCTGAAGCGTCGCCAAGCATATCAATGATGGAAATCCGGCGGGACGAGGAGTCCAACGTTGCGCGCCGGGGCGAGGAGTCTGGGACGGCGCGGGGCGAGGGGTTGGACCACATCGGGACGTGAATTGGCACGCCGCTCCCGCTCGTCTCAGTGCGGGTGACGTGGATGCTCTCCTCCACGCGGATACCCTCCAGCCAAGGCGACTGGATGAGGGAGCTACTGGAGGAAGGCCTCTGGGCGCCGCAGATCGCTGCCAGACACTGGGCCGCAACGTGGTGCACCTAAAAGCGCGCAGGAGCAGAAGGTGTGGGGCGTAGGGGGCGCTGCAAGAGCGTGGAGAGAGAATGATGCAGAGCCCGCCAGGTATGATGTCCTGGAATTCCTGAATTTCCAGACACAAGCGTCTGGAATGCCAAAATCTGTGGGTGCCTCAGAACTTTCCCTGAAGCAAAAAAACAAAAAAAAAGAAATGGGGGCACAATGGGCCCATGATGGGGGCATAGCTTTATGTAAAGAAAGAAAACTCGTTGATTTATGCCTAACCCAAAGAATGTGCGCACCTGACACTGGATAAAGGCTTTGTGGAGGCTTCAGGATGGCTGCTGTGATGTCATAGAGAGGTCTGAATGGTTGCTGTTGTGTTCAAGAGGCTTCTGGGCGGTTGCTGTTCTTTGTTGAAGGTTTTTATGCGGGTGATGCTAATGAACTGGGTTGCGGTCCATACATTCCGTACCATGAAGGGGCAAGGGGCAGGGCATAGGAGCACACTGTGCCTGTAATGGCTGATTGTTCAATTCTGCAGTACGTTCACCTGAACTTTGTCAGTGTTGCAGGGAAGAATATGAGCTCCCACCCGTTGCAGCAGATCCGCTTTCAGTCAACGGATGGGCAGCCGTGCTTCCAGCAAATTGCCGCCAACCCACACACTGGCCACTTTGCAAGGACATTTGCATACGTGCACGGACTTCACAACATTTGAATCTGCATCATGTAAGAGGCAGTCACCTGCACAAGTTGGCAACAAGGCTGGTACAGAAAATCGCATTACAACGGCGGTTTTGGTGCGATACTGCCAAAGAATAGCACCACAACACGGGCACACGGGTTGGGTGGAGGGGGCAACACCAATTCCTGCTACATCAACCCAACACGAGCGCCTCATCTGATTGCGGTGACCGTGTGGCATAGGCAAAAAGTTCGAGGTCATTTTCAGAGGTTGGTCCCGAAATTGGCGTGGGGCGGGGGGACGGGGGGCTGCATGCGTGGTCCAGGCCGCATTCGTCTGTCACGCATTGCCCCTCCGAGTACCCTCTGTCCTTTTGGATATGCGAATTGTTGGAGAACGAATGTGTGAATGTGAAGCAGAGGCGCCTGTGAAGTGTCTGAAGTCAGGGCTGACCGTAAGCAAAAGAGGGGGGAAAGGCTCATTACTTGGCCCGAACTCAGCACTCAGCGGCGGGCCACCAATAGCAACTGGCCCATCACCAACGGCAGCTGGCGGGTCACTGACAGCCACTGCTGGCCAAGCCACAGCGGGCGGGAATTTCCGGCCGGCAACGTGTGGCTAACGAACAAAAGTTAGCCGTTCAATGCTCACACGTGAAATGCCCACAGTTGGTGTTGAACTGCGGTCTGGACACGGTCGTGAAAGGCTGTCCTTGGTAAACAACAGCCCCCCCCCCCCCCCCCCCCCTCCCCGTGTGATACACGAAAGCCCAATCTGAAATGGGGTTGCAGTCACTCTAAGTAGGGCCTAACAGCTTTCAAGAACAGCAAGGCCGGTGCTGAGGCCAAAACAAACACGGGGTCCTGCCGTTACAACACATCCGGTCCCTGCGCTCAAACCTCCATCGATGAGGCCTGGCAAACGCGCAGTATTTCAAGGGCCTCGACTGAAGCGACGTCCGGCAAAGTGGTGGGATGCCGCGCCATGCCCCAGAACACGGTAGCCATGAGGCAGCACATCTTTTCCTCCGTTTGCAGGTCCCAGAAGAGCGGCTGCAGCACAGCCATTGCCGTTTTGTCCTGTGCACAGGGTACACCGGCACAGGCAATGGCATAGCACAGGGAAGGGGCACAGGGGACAGGCAGTGTGCGGAACAGGGGATGGAGGGAAAAGGACAGGAGGTTTTTTCCACCCAAAGGAAAGAACTCGGGCGATCCTGTATCTTGCCCATTATCCAGGCACACAATTGGATGGCACTTGAAGAGCAATCGACAGGAGTAGGGTATCGACAGCGATTGGAGGACAACCAATGGCAGTTGAAGATTGCCGATGGAGGTCTGAGGGGGACCGTGGAGGGTAACCTGTTTTCACCGAAAATCTGGGCAGTTTTCGCCCAAGAACAGCTATTTTTCGGCCACAACGACCCCTTTGAAAACAGCCAAACGAAGATGGATGACATGTGCTGCGACTGGTTCCTTTCCTCGTGTCACAAGAGCCCTTTGGTGCCCCCTCACTCCACGACATATTTGAGAAGCGGCCCAGATGCCCAAAATGGCCCAAAATCTGTGCAGAGAGCCCCAAACCCAGAATGGGCCGCATTCTGGGCTACCTGCGTCAAAATCCAATCCCGAGGGCACCAAGTCCACCCGCAACCCCCCACTTTGTATGGTTTCAACCCGCAGAATCACTCAACTAGATCCCAAGTGATCTAGGATCCCTTTGGAAAAATTGATTTTTCACCACTTGTTCACCCTATGTTGTCAAGGTTGGCCCGTTTTCAAGGCTTCTTGAAACTTTCAGAGCGCAGAAACGGGTGTTAGCCTTGCAGAAGTTCCCAAAGCCTTCAAAGTGGGCCATGTTTAGACCATCAAAAAGTGGTCTGTTTCTCCAAAAGTGATCCTGGACCATTTGGGATGCCTAAACAAGTATTTGTAGCTAATCGATGTCAAGCCATTCTGGCCCTGCGAAAATTACAAAGAAGCCTTGAAAATGGGCCATTTTGGGTCCCAAGCAGGGCCCCAAAGGGGTGGCAAATGTGGTGTTCCAAAGGTGATTGTAGATCCTTTGGGATGCTCAAACAAGTATTTTTGGGCCGTTTTGAGCCTATGGTAGCCTGCTGATTGGGTGTTGCATGCCCCTGCAAGTGCCACAAGGGCTTAATAATGGGTTTCTCATTGCCTCCTCTGGACCCGCCTTGGGAGCCAAGTAGAGTTGGGGAGAGGGGTGTAGATTAGAGGGTTTACATGATTCTGCTTTTCTGTGAAAAGATGGGCTTGGGGGGCACCTGACCTGTTTTGACTTGCACTTGGTCTCAGGGTAGGGGGGGGGGGGGTGAGTATGGATGAGCAATTGCCCAGACCAGATTTTCAGCTGGGTGTCTGCTGTCTGTTGTTTCCGTCTCTGGTTTCGTTCATTTTTGTGCCTGCATCTGTATTTTTCTGCCTACCTTCAGGTACCCTCTTCTCCTTTGTGGCACAGCGCATCTCCACGATCACCCTCTCAATCACGGTGCTGTGGGTTGAACCTCCGTGCTTTGTCCAACGCCACGCCCGACGCTGATTTGCAAGTGGGGCCCAACTCCTTGGGCAATGTGGGGTCTTTGTAGCCGGTGGCTGTGTGTAGGCAGGACTTGAAAAACTTTGGCGGGAGGTTCGAAAAGCGGGCTCCATTGATCCGGCCTTTGATCAGGCTGTGTAAACCACGCTGCAACCGCCTGAATGTGTTCTTGGGGTTCCATAATGGCCATATCCCAAGCCCACCACATGACTGCAGCTAAGGACTAGCGATGGCAAAACTCGGCGTCGCAACATTCGATTGTGGCAGATTGTCCCCGTTGGGGGAGCAGGGGGTAGTGAGTGTTCCCGAAGGCATAGGCTTTATGGGGCACAATGCTGGGCTGCTACGGTGACGATCGGGACACGAGGCACGGGGAAGGGAAGACAAAGGTCCCGTGGCACAAGAGGCCAGCAGACAGGCAGCAACCGGGAATGCACCGGGGCTGCGTTATCTGCGGCACCCAAACGGTCACCATCGACACCTGCAATCGCTGACTGTCGTCGTAGGGCTGTAGGCGTTGCAGAATCTCAATGCAGACCAGCAGGTGCAGGCGCTCCTCCTCGTCAAGTTCCCTGTGTCCAATGGACAAATGAGACTGTCACGCAGCCCCTTCCCATCCCACAAGTACAGCTGCACCCGCAGCCCCGGGGACCGTGCCGCCAGACCTCCCGAGTTGCGCCCGAGGCCCAAACCAGGCAGGGGGGTGGACAGCAGAGGGCAGAATACTGCAGCTGTAGGCAGTTGAACAGACATTCCACTCTCACGCACAAAACGACAGCCCCTTTCGACAGTTGCCTTAGGGCGTTGGAGAGCGTTCGAGCCCACAATCCGGACCCCAACCCCTCAAAAGGGCTCCTGGAAGCGAGGCCCTTACCGACCCACCGATAGGGCTGCCAGGGGGATTCGGGGGTTACCCAACGGACATGAATCAAAAACATGCTGAAAAAAAACATGTTTTGAGTTGTTGTGTTTTTTTGGGGGGGATAATTAGTCCCTACCAAAAGAATGTGAATACTACAAATCTTCAGTGTTCAGTGGGTAGATGCGGTTCGCTAATTGTGCATACTGCCAGCGCGATGACGATGAGATTTCTGTTTACTGCAGAAGGGGGAGTTGTTTCCCATGCCGGCACACAAGCACAACGCGAAATCAATGCGGGCAGCAATCTCGTTGGAGCGCACAGAGTACCAAGCTATAGTGACTGGGCAGGTGGAGTGGGGCGGGACATCATATAGACAAAGAATCGTGTCAAGAGTTACGGGGGTGAAATCCTTCTGAAACCCGAACAACGCGCTAATCACTTCGCGTATGCAATGGATACGTAGCGCACATGTGCGCACACGCTGCAAACAATGTATGTCTGCCTTTACGGCGTATGAAGAGCACAATGCCCCAGGACCACTGCCCGCACGTTGCTGTAGCGAACTTCTCCTCAGCCGCTGCACATGCATCCACAAAGCACTGAGGCCGCTTCCTCCTGCGGTGGCTCTCTCGCCAATAGCCTGCCTCAAATCCCCTCCGCATAATCGCAAACCGCTGTACGCCCACCCGCACACCCGTTGGCATCTTTGCCCATGGCAGCCTCCAGCTCAGCTCGAGAGAGCAGCGGCTCCGTGCCCAACTGTGGCTTTAGCACGGACGTAGACATGTACCCATCGCTGCTTCCTTCGGAGAACACGCTCTCCGCGTGCGCCCCTCCGATCCCCAGCAGATCGGTGGACTGACCCAGCGAAAACAGCTTGTCGTCCCCGGCCCACATGGCCTTTCGTGACCGCAGGCTGCCTTGCTGCGCTGCCAACGTCTGCAGGTCACGTTCGAGGTCACTGGACATCATGTGCTCAGAGCGCCGCGTTGCCGACTCTTCGGAGCTGAGATTGGGGGGTGATCAAGAAATACTGCGATGGGGGGGGGGGGGGGCATGTGTAATTGAACAGAAAAAATGGGGGCGTCCGGTAGTCGCCCCCATATTCAGGCGCCCAGAAAACACAGCAGTCCCTTCACTTGGCATCAAAGCCAATGACGGCCGTTGGGAGCCAACCGACGCCGGCTGTGGGCCAACCGACGGCGGTCGTACTGGACGTTGTTGAGAAAACAAAGATCCTGTCCACGAAAAACAAAACAATGCCCTTTGGGGGATTACCCCAGAAGGGCCTCGCTCAAAAGGTCAGGTGTGGACCCGGCATTCGCTCCAGCCGAGCCTGCCTCCACACGGCCTTCATTGCTCATCAGTTCCATCTCAGATCAGCCAGAGCTCCCAGGGCTTAGGGCTCAGCAGTCCTTCTCCATTCATCCCTGGCTGGGGTCAGAGAAATGCCTGTCGTTCGCCAGGGCGCTCTTTGTCCATTGCAGACCAGGTGGATGGTTGTGGGTCGTGGCGTACATTCCGTGCCTCCGGCTGTCTACCCCGCTGGCAGCAGGGCGTATGTGCTGGTTGCTGGCCCCGCTTGGCCACACGCCCCGCATTTCAGCTGGTTTCCAGACATGGGGTGCGGTGGGGTAGGTTTGGTAGTGAGTGGTTACCCGAGCTGGTCCCCGCCACCGGCCATGGCTTTGTTATGGGACTCATCAGAGCGGGGTGGCCATCCCAAGAAAAGGCTGGGGCAGACCATGCCAGGCCTAGCAAACCAAGCGCGGCCGGAGGCCAGGGAGGGATCAGTCGCGTCACTGGACCAAAGACCGAGGGTAAAGAGGGCACTGTTCGGAGTGTGTGCGAGCGTGTGGGAGCGGCTGAACCGCATTTTAAGGACATGCGATACGATGGCCTGGCCACAGGTGGTGCCGCGCCGAGATACTCATCCAGGGACGGTCATGTCCACCTAGACTGTGACATTCGGATCTTCCCTCAGGGCTTTTAGGGTCCTATTACTCGTCGTCTCCGGGAGGGGGTCCGGGTGCCTCAGGAAGACCACAATGATCGCGCGGATCATTTTGAAAATATATACTGTGGGTTGAACACGGTTGCTTGACATTATTGTTGCACCGACAAGCGTCTCGAACAGCTTTCTCGGTTTGCATAGTTTTGAAGGCATACATTGGGACGGGTGACTCAGAAAGGGAGGGAGAAGGGGGGGGGCGGGTCCCGTGTCGAGGGAGCGTGTCCACGCGCAGAAGGAAAATGTGCAGGGCTCAGGCAAACCCGTCCAGATCTTTCTGCCACTTCAGACTGTGATTGAAAGACGCCGACGACTCCTGGCCGGACCCCATGTATTCTGGAGATCTGGCCCTCGTTGGGTCCTCCGAAGGAGGAGGCGTGACGACCATCGGGACCAATATCGGCGGGGAGGGCGGCGACAGGGACCCTGTCGATGTAAACAGAGGCAGAGGTGTAAACACATGGGCGATATGCAGCACCAGCGAATTGCAATTAGTCGGAATCGACTCACCAAGTCACCGAGGATACCCTCGCACGGACGGGGGGAAAATTATGCAACTTTGACTAAAATTTGAGGGGGCGGGATTACACGAGATCCATATGGTTCTGTGAAAGGATACTTCAAGGTCAAACTCTTTTTCCCTCCCCAGGAATGTGCAATTATGAACCGAAAAAGACGAAAAGATCCAGCAATGTACGGCAATGACTTTTTTTGGTTTTGACCCCTCAAAACCCCTTAGCCAAAAACCCCTTAGATGCCAGTTTTTCAGGAGGGGTGGGGCTGGGGGTGTTTGGGAGGGGAATCCTTTGGATTCTTTCGATTTAAAAAAAAACATTATCTTCTTTGGCCCAGAGTCCATTTCTGCTTGCCTTGGCCATTTGTTGCAAGCACTTGTGCATTTTATGCAGTTTTTGCCCTGCTATGAAAGCATTTTTGGCGGCTTCAAGGACCCTGTGGTACCTGTCTCGAGGGATAGGATTGGGTATGTCGTGGCAACCAATGGTAAGATGCAAGAGGACATTCTGGCAGCCCACAGCCCCGCCCTAGAGATGGCCATGGCTTGCTTGAAAGGTGGCCCATCCCTGCCTGCACTGAAAAGGAAGGCCCTGCGTGTGCGCCCACACAAGCAGGCACAAAGACGTCTCATGCCCACCAACACTTCGGCAGGGTCCATGGAAGCTGCCTAGAGTCCGTTTGGCCTTGATTACCAGACAGTCAGGCTGTTCAGCCCCAGAATTGAGCATGGAAGGTGGCTACGACCTGGGACCCTACTCCTGTCCCAACCCAACCCAATCCCCCCTCTGCACCCACCCAAATGAAACAAAAATACATAAAGGTAGCCTAAAACATGCTTTAAATTGGATACTTGATGTCACAATGCCAAAACAATTGGTTTTGGATGTTCCAGCTGTTGACGTGACTACTACTTTGACCCTATTTTTCGTGCAGATCGTGATTTTGCGTCTTGTAACTGGGCTATGGCTTGCCCTAGGCTACTAGCTGCAAAAAACGTTTGTTTGCATCCCACCGTACTGCTGGTCTGGTACTCCTGGTCTGCTCCCCTGGACGAAAAGCGTCAGCGCAATGAGGGGCATTCAGAACATTCATCACGTATCCCGCGACCAGCGAAAGAAGGCCTTGAATCAGTTTTGAACCCATTGCCTTTACCTTGGCCTTTGGCAATGGGACTCAGACTGAATGATTCCTGGCAGGTGGGGTCAGTGGGTCTGCACCGATAGATCAGAGCACGTGGTGCAAGAGCCAACCTGCCTGTGCCTGTGCCTCAGTCTGACAGCGCCGCAGGTGGGCCAGCACAGCCTCGACAGCATTGTTCTCCACCAAGGCTTTGCAGACTGTATCAGACTCCAAACTTGTTAGCGTGCACAGGCATTGCATACTCATCCAACACGCCAGGCCATCCCCTTCCCCTGGGGACATGGCAGAACATGAGGGACGGACAGAGTGGGCGTGGGAGTCATGGCACACAGCAGCACCAACATGCCTGCATACACGCCCCTACGCATGAATCTATGATGCATGGTCTTTTGTGAGTGAAAGAAATTACGCACAGAAACACCCGTGGCGTGCATCCAATTCATGAAGAATTTTCCTTGAGGGTCAAGATGAACACAACACCACTGCATGATCATAACACTGCAACACCACCACTGCAGCAGCATGCGTTCTTAGGTGACGGCGGGGGGGGGGGGGGGCAACTTCCACAAGCCGAACGGCACTAAAATGTGAACGCTCACTTTCCCAAATGCCTCCCTAAGATGTTCAAAACACCCTAAACGGTGAAAGCAATGTGTAGTCTGCGATTCTTCCTCATTCTGCTCAGCTCCACGGTCCTTGCCCAACTGACTGACAACAAGGTTGACAAATGGGGTAAAATGCCATTTCCCAAACTGAGACGATCACCAGACTAAATGTGCCCCAGCAAAACAAATGCTCTCTCAACATGGCGTGCAGACGGACATAGAAAATCAGGGACAGATCATGCTGTGTGAATACTCGATTTGCGCTGTCCACTATTCACCAAGGCCCAACAGGTTTTTTGTTCCGCAATTTCACTGCAACGGCCCCGCAAATAGCCAAAACCCAATGTATTCGCGCAATTGGTTCCGTGAATATCACTTTTTGCAAAATGGCTGCTGTCCAGGACGTTACTTTTTTTCGTTTTTCCGGAGATTTTGCGAAATATTGAGGAGGTAGTACACATTGCTCGGGCGAAATACAAGGTGGGTTGGACTCTGGGATTGCAGTCCGTACAACACACCTTGAAGGATGGGAAACGGCATTACTGTATTTCGTGCTGTTCATCGCATGAACTCACAGTCCACATATCAGCAAAATGGGGGGTGCTTTGGCATGCTTCAGCATCATTTGGCATGCTTCATCATGCTGCCGCCATAGGTGCCCAGGCACCACCACGGTATCACCACCACTATAGCACTACAACTACAAGCCGCTATACAAGACCATGATTAGGAGGCATTAAAATCAGATTTGTATCAGTCTTGGCCCATGGTCTTGCCCTTTCTCTCCGTTTGGCCCAATCTGAGCCCAGCATAGCAACAAAGTTGCAGTGGTCGCTGCAAAAATTGATGGGACATGCCCTCCCCATGGATACCAGAAGAGAATCCAAAAGCATCATGATACACCAGCCCAGCTCCCAATCTCGGTTTCAGCAAAGCTGAACTTTTGCTCGCTCATTGAGCAAGAACTCACTGAGCTCACACAAGCCACAAACTCAGTAATAGCCAGTTTGTAGACAAGAATCGATGGGTGGGTGAGAGGGATCGGTGGGGCCGTGGGAGGCGGCATGTAGCCCTCTAGCCTGTAAAACAATAACACTCTGCAACAAATACAGGAAGTTGTGAAAAAGGTCCGTGGGCAACGGTCTGTGACATAGAAACTCCTCTACGGTAAATATCAAGCCGGCACAAAAATGACGAAATACAAACACCAAAATTATTTGGGAGTTTCATCTCATTATTCTTGCAGTTTAACGAGGACGCCAAATTTCACGTTGTGCAACCACCCGGACCAAGACAATGCGTCCAGGTTGTAAAGCGGTGGAGACCATACCGCACGCATCGCCAAAAGACCAGTGCACCATGGCCTATCATGTACATTGTTGCTTCATGTAAAGGGTGTGTGCCCTGAGATTGAGGAAACCCTGGACTGCATGCATGTATCTTGGATCATTGAAATTTACAAACAATGAAACTCTGCAACAAATACAGGAAACCTTGTCGGATACAAGGCTCAGTATGGCGAAACCATCGTTTTAAGCAATCTGTAGAATCATAGGTCCTTAGAGCTCATACACAGCCTCAATAACTGACGCTACTCTGCACTCTCCCGAGTAACGCACACGACGCACATACTTATCAATTTCAGTAGCAGATCAAGACCGTTCTCACAGGTCACCAGCCCTGGCATGGCCCCATCCTGGGCATCGGTCCCCAATCGGATCACAAGCTGCACCGTGGAATACAGTAAGTCCAGTAACCCAAACTCAGGCCCAGACAAATGGGAGTCAGTGCTGAGAGGGGTTGCAGCACTGGACATGGCAGCCCCTCCACTTAAAGGAGTTTGTGGACGAACCTGAGGACATATTGAGACATACAAACAGTTGTATACACGACACCCACCAACGAAACACCTCAGACAGTTTGCCATGCATACTGCTTGGTATAGTACTTCGCCCCACCACCGACTTGGGGACGCCAATGCCCCCCCCCCCCCCGTCCCGGAAAGTCCTCCAAGCCCCAGGATAATGCAGACCAGCCGGGACCTTCTGAGCCAGGATTCCCGTGGGGTCACGTACAAAAATCGCACACAGGAGACATAAAAATACTTGGGTTTATAATATCAGAATACTTGGGTTTGTTTACCTTCAGGTGGTAGATGCCAACAGAAGCACCAGGATCACAGTTCAAGCTGAGGGCAAAAGAAAAGCCAAAACTGTGCTCTGGTGGTGTTGTGTTTGGCTGCAATCCGAGTGCACAATCCTGAGGTGATATCACTTTCGTCCCCTTGAACTCCGGCTAAAGCAAAAAAAAAAGTTCGCAGGTTATGCTAGGTTGTGCTATTGCATCAGCACAAAATCTATGGTCCAACAGAAGCCGTTCGCAATGTGTATGTTGAGTGTTCCAGAACTAGGCATAAAACATCATGAAAACAAACCAGGTTCAGCACGCAGAATTCGATAACACTGCATAACATATTGTGAACCCACTGTGGCCATCCCTGGGGTGATCCAACGATCATGCCCCGAAAATCTCCCTCACAAAAATCCTCCTAAGAAAATGATTCTTGGCCATCTTCCTTGCAAATGAAACAAGTGGATGGAGAGTCTCGTATTGACCCATTCACAATTCTGAGAGCAATAGCAAAAGGGTGACAAGCTGCTGGACAGCGGCACAGTACACACCAGCAGTGTTGGCCTTGTAGCCCTCCTGAAGAAGGTTGGAGAGGGCGTCTTTTCTGTTTGCAAGTCCTCCGACCAGCCCCTTGGCATTGTTGAATACTGAGAAAATGGGAGGCAAGGGTCCGCAGAAGGGCTGATTGGCACAGAATGGGTAGGAAGGAGCTGGTCCAGCCGTCGTCAACACCCCCTCACAAGCCGTATGCACAAAACTCCACCCAGTCCCTTCCACACCCAAACATCACACCAACTGCCCAGGCTTCTCTCAGGTGTCAGAGCCAATACAGAGGCAGAGGAGAACCTATCCCAAATGCATGGCGAGGAGGGGACTGGGCGAGGGGTATGGGTTGGGGGGAGGGGGGGGCGTCTCAAGCCTCGGTACCCCTATCCACGCGTCAAACCACATGCACAGATGCGGCGAATGGAGGCAGGACCAATGAATACCATGCAAAATTAGTCCTCCCTTCACACACACACACACACACAGAAAGGGGGGGGGGTGTTTCTCGAAAATGGGACACCATGCTTAAAACCCCTATTCCGGGGATTTTTCCAAAGGGGGTGCGGTTTTGGGGGGGGTTAAGGGTGTTTTGTGCTGCAATGGGGACCCCCCCCATTTATGCGTTTGATGGCAGATTTTTAAACTGGCAGTCCCGAGTGGTCATTTTGAGTTCATTTGAGGGTGTGCCCTAGATCCCCATCCGTACACTCCCCGTCCCCGAGTGTGTGGGTGCACCTGCCGTCCATCCAACGCCGCCTGAACTGTTTCCGTGACCGGGTTCTTCTGTGCGGTGTGTACTGAAAGGCTGGGCTCATCTCCTACGCTGATTGACCCTTCAAACAGACCCCAGAAGTCATTCGTGACGGCCAGAATACTGGGCTGCAGGAGGCCATGGTGTAAGAGGACAGGAACGTTGGTAGGGTCGTTGCTGAGCTGCTCGAGGATGTGAATGCTGAGCAGCCGGACCTGCAGGATGAGGCACGGTCAGGTTCACCTTACGCAGACTCAGGGGGGTCACCTGCACCACGCGCGCACCGTGCCCGCACGTATTGGAACAAACTATCGGGAAAAGGTCATTCCTTAGGACCCCAAAAATGGTGCACCATGGAGGCTTCTGGGCTGCTTGTTGTCACTTCGCACAGTTACTGCTACTTCCTGGTGGGCTCTGGATGGCTGCTGTTACTTCCTGGGGGCTCGGAATGGCTGCTGTTATTTCTTGGCTCTGGGCACCGCGCAAAATACTCGCTCTCAACACTAGAACTGCCACGGACGTCCTACGTCAACCCTGACCAAGGTATAACAAGTAGTTGCAGCACCACACTAAGTCCCGCAATACCAACCAGGGCCAACCAGTGATACATGAGAAGAAAGGGGAGGTGGGGGTGGAGAGGGGGTCCGGAACCCGAAAGTGCCTCTACAATGGCCCAAATCAGTTCTTCCTTCAGTAAATTTCCATTTTTTGCCACTACAATATCTGGACACGTGGGGGGGGTCCCAGAGGGGGCGGGAGGAGTTCCCCTCTCCTCCTATGGCTGATAGCCGTCATAATGTATCTCTAGGGCCAAAATTCAACTTTCCCACTCACAAGTGAAGCCATGCCACACCCCGTCAGAATCGAGGTGGGTGACCACTGGGGAACACATGGTACTGTGTGCTGTGTACTTTCTGTTTGCCACCCAGCACATGCCCACATGTACACACCCATCCTGGATGCCAGCCAGGCGTGTTTCCGGGAAGGAGCTCCATGAGCCGGAGAAGAAAAAAGCGGTGCTTGCTTACCCTTCTAGAAATTTGTTACAAGTGGACATCAACTCCGAATATCGAATGTCTGGCACGAGATGAAGAAGGGATCGGACTGGTGGCTGGAGCGCGGGAAGTCTCGAGGAAGTGATGTGAAGGCGGGAGACCCTGAGGTCCTGCAAGGGCATCCCCGAGTCATCTGGGACTGAGGTCAGCAAGGGCAGAATGCCGCCGAATGGCTCGACGGGGGGCGGGGTGGGGGGTGGGGGCAGGGAATGTGCAGGTGGTCCACGAACGGCCTCAATATGGTCAGGTTGCAGTGTCCGCATTAGGCTCTGGCCGCGCCTGCCCCGCGACTGTCATCGCCTTCTGTCCATCTTGCCAACTCGTGGCGCGTCCGTTGAGTGTCCGGCAAACTGGTGTTCATCCCTCCACCCTACCTCCGCTGGCCACTTTAGCTGTCAGGGCTCTACTGGGTTAGGCGTACATGCAGATCAGGGGTCACTCCCTCCCCGTGCTGCTATAGTAGCTGGCCCCATCTGGCCACACTTGGTCGGGCGTTGTGGGGGCCTTAGGTTGAAAAACCCAGTGGGTACAGGTCCGGTTAAAATCAGCGCACACACAACACACAACATTAGGGGGGGGGGGGGGTTACCACATGCCGTCCACTAGGGGTGGGGCATATGCAGTCTGTGGCGGCCGCTGTCCGAGCGGTGGCGCACCCGGCGCCAGCCGTGGTGGCGCTGGTTCAAGCCCCATTGCCGTCCGTCGACGGGTGAGACCTCCGATCGATCCCTTCAAGTACCGGTGGCGGCGCACACTGCTCAGGTGTGTGGTGCCACAATGTGTTTTCTTTTTGGGGCGAGGGGGTTCCTAGGTGTAAAAATAGACGAGACCTCCACCCGATCCGCCGGCACCGGCGGTGGCGCGGGCTGTTGTAGGGGTGGGTGGTTCCAATGATGCCCACTAGAGAGCTCTAAGTGCAGGGGACCCAGGGGCAGCCCCCAGGTATCGAACCCCCGCACTGGACGACTAAAGACTACCGCTCTTGCCATTGGGCCGTCTATGTCTCTTACCATTTACCCAGCTCTGTCACTTTGTGGGGGGCGTTCCCGGGGTGGGGCTGTGCTGGGGGTTGTAGGCTGAGTAACCAGTGGGCATAGACCTGGCTATAGTTAGTGCACGTATAACACGCAACATTCAGGGGTTTGGCAGTGCGATCCTTCCGTGCTGCATGACAGTGTGGAAGCCGTGGAGGGAGAGGCCGTCGCGGATCCGTCCGAGCGGGTCTCCTGTGACGAGTCCGAAAAATTCAGGTTGCGGGGGGTGAGGGGGGACTCGCCCTCCATTGCCACCAGCTCCAACGATGCCAGTGGCTGAACGGATGCCTGGGGGGACAGTGGAGTGTTCGGTTGTGGCGTCCAGAACGTCGTGCACACTGGGCCCACTTGATGGGGGGTGGGGTGTCGCCCACCTGTTGCTGGCGTTCGGTCTGTCCCGATGGCCCCTGGCGGTTTCACACCGGGCCAGGGGATGATGGACCTTGGTGTCTGCAACCGGGGTCTCTTGCTTACCTGTATTGGTGTGCAGATTTCAATGTCCCCCAACGGGGTCGGCGGTGGTGACCTTGGTTTGGCCGGCGTTCCCTGCTGGGATCCCGGTGGGGTGTCCGCTTCCATACCTGCGTTGGGCGCTCATGCTGGCTGTGAGATACACTCCTCATCCCCCCCTCAGATTGACTCCTCCTGCTCGTGGTCTGATTCCTCGTGTTCTGGTGTGGGGGGGGGGGGGGGGGGGCGGATGGAGATGAGCCCAAAAAGCAGGGGGGAGCGGCGTCTTCCTACATCCGCCAGGTGGTCTGCCCGACCATTGCCTTTTATGCCGATGTGTGAGAGGACGTGAAGCCACTTCACGGCCTCCCCCAGTTTTTCGACCAGGTGGAGTATTTGTGTCCACAGGTCCACGTGGGCCACTGTCCCGGATTTGTTTTGCCATCCATGCCTACGCCATCGTTGTGCCCGGCCTAGCACTCCGTTGACCACAAGCAGTGAGTCCGGGCATATCAGGGATTGGTGTCTGTCCTTGTGCCCCTGTAGACTGCGGAGGGCCGCTCGCAGTTCCACGCGGTTGTTGGTTTGTTCCTCTCCGAGGGGGATATACTCCGCCGTGTCGCGGTGGTCGCCAAAAAACACCCTGTAGCCCCCCACCCAGCCCACCTCTGGATGTTTTTCTGAAGAGCCGCCCGGATAGATGATGTCCCACCCTTGCTCACGGTACGTCTGGATTGTGGCCTCATACTGCGCCGCAAGTGCCTCCGCATTTTCGAACTTTTTGTTCCGCTTGCGCCCGGGTACATAGAGCTTTGGGGGGGAGCGTGTGTTGGAGACCGCCACCCTGGGGTGTTGGCAGGGGGTGCCATAATGAAAAGAAAAAAAACTCGGAGTGTTCAATACGCCCTACGATGGCGGCCGATGGGTAACCGATGGCGGTTGGTGTGTAACCGATGGCGGTTGGTGGGTAACCGATGGCGGTTGGTGTGTAACCGATGGCGGTTGGTGTGTAACCGATGGCGGTTGGTGGGTAACTGATGGCGGTTGGTGTGTAACCGATGGCGGTTGGTGTGTATCCGATGGCGGTTGGTGGGTAACCGATGGGTTGGTGGGTAGCCACCAAACATCAGAGAGTGGATGCCATAGTAAAAAAGGGGGGGGGGGCGGAGCGTCCTTATGGCACCCCCTGGGTGTTGGAGAACCGTGTGGTCCTTCATGAACTGCAGGGCACATACGAGCAATGAGATTTCACCTGCGGGTAGCGTCAGCGTGGGGTGTTCTTCCCACCCCCATAGCACCTTAATCCACAGAGTGAGGAATTGGTCTTATGACGGGCGGACCACGCGTGCATTCATTTTAACCATACACCTGTGAGACCACGCCGCCCGGACTGCAGACCAAAGGGCGATCCCCAGTGAGGTCGTGAGGGACAGCTCCGGCTGGTCCCATAAGATGATTGTGGGGTCTGTTTCCGGCCCATGGTCCGTTGTGGCCACGCCCATGCACTGTGATACACGAACGGGGGGGGGGGGGGGTGCGGGAGTTGTTGCCGCAGGCGGAGGTGAGCTCTTGAAGGGTGGAAAGGCGGGCTGCAAGTTCACGCTGTGGGACGAAGAAAGCGCACGTAGACAGGGCACCAGAGGGTGGAGACGTTGGGCGGGCGAGGGAGGGCTTGGGAGGCCACAGCGTGCTGGGTGGCCAGGAACTAGTCAGGGAAGGCCGGGCAGGGGAGGGGCGCAGAAGGCGGCAACGCTTCGGAGCGTGATGGTGATCGCTAGCGAAAAAGCTGCCAGGAGTGGGTGGGGCAGGACTGCATGTGGAGGGCGGCGCGATTGCAAAGGGGGCTCAGGCATTTCCCAAAACCGACCCGGGCGATGTGAGGCTTGTTTCCTTTTGGCGCCATTTTTCTTTTTTTCGCATCATCACTTTTTACTGGCGCCATTATTTTTCATTGGCTTCATCATTTTCTTTTGGCGCCACCATGTTTTCTTGGCGCCGTGACTGTTTATTTGCGCAGTTCTCTTGAATCCGCGCCATCCTCATTAAAGGCTCAACAGGCCAGCCTTGCGCGTGGGGGGCGGGGGGGCAGCAGGCACAGGGCTGCCGGGAGGCACCACTGCACACCTCATCCCTGACCTCTGCCCCCACCACCAGAGAGTTCTGCAGGGCACGCCGCCCAATCTCCACCAGATCTGGCCCCATCATCGACATGACGGGCCCGCGGCAACGCTCCGTCTGGGCCAGCGCCACGAGGATGTACAAGGCCCCCAGAATGAATTGGTCGGTGCTGGGGCTGGGCCTGGGGGCCTCCATGGCGCTCAGCACGTGCTCCGTCAGTTTACTCACCCCGAAACACGTGTCCCGGGGTGAGGCCTCTGGGTCGGCACAACCGTCGTCGGGGCAGGACGCGGCGTTGCAGACATCGACGGGCACGGACACGTCGAGGAGATTGAACTTGAAGTCCTGCAGGGCCAAAGGACACGTATGACGGGGGGAGCAGGGCTGCGCACCAAAGGGACGGACCAGGCACCGAAGGGGGAAAACACGCCCAAATGCGCAAGGGCCACGGGTTGGAACTCGCGGTCTGATAGTTGGCAGAATGTTCCCTCGTGCGCTCGCGTATCGGCAGGTGGTCTTCAGACATGGAGCTCATGCCCCAAAACCCCCTCGTTCAGGGTCCAGTGCCCAAAGTGTACATACCGCAGGTGTTGCAAAGAAAAGGCATTCTCTTTGGGTGGGACGTTGTGGATCCTGTGAAGCGCTCCTGCACGGCGCGGGAACACAAGCCCCCGGGCCTCGCAGGGGGCCATATCTGCACACAGAGCACCGCGGTGCGCAGAGGGTGCGAGTACGTCACCTTTTCTCCGCTATGCAACAGCCACTGGCGCTGTGCTCACATGCGCATCACCCGGTTGCGCTTTGACTCCATCCCACCCCGAAACGCTCCGGCGAGCTGCAACCGCTACAACTTCAGAGGGAACCCATCCGGGGGAACAGGTACAGGGGGGGGGGGGGAGGTGAAATGGGGTGTTCACACTTGGTTACGTTGAGCCGGGGCACACCTCCAGGCTGCGCGACGTTCTCCAGGAATGTGCATGTGGGGGAGGGCAGGGGTGGGGGGAGGGGGGGGGCAATCCAAAAGGTCACAAGGGGTTCCCAGTGGAACCGCCTAGTACATTCACAGGCAGCGTTGTCAGGTCAGGTCAAGGCATATCCTGCTGGCAGGCAAAGTTACACCTCAGTGCACTTGACCCCTTTGTCAGAGGGCAAGGGACTGAGATCGGATGCACCCCACACATTCACAACTTTGCCATACTTTGCTACGCTCGTGTGACACTCGACTCGGACACAAGGCTCCTTCCCCAATCCCCAACGGGGGGGTTGATGCACCAAAATGGCTCAAGAAAAATTCTCCTTTGGTAAATTTCATTTACCCCTCCCCCAAAAAAGAGGGCCCTGTCACGACAAGCAGAGTACACACCATGAAAGCCACAATTTCATGCGTGTGGTCATGCATGGACTGGGAATAGCAGGTATCACAGATATCATAAACTCGGCATTGGTGACAGTGCCAGCGCACAGAGTTGGATCCTGAACAGCAATCACAAGTCACGGTGGCAGCAACAGCCGCAAAAGTGCTGGTGGTTCTGCGGGTAGACTGACGGTGCCATGCGCCTCACCTGTGCTTCTTCCCAGCAGAATTGCCTTCTTGCTGCTCAGGCCCTGACCGGCGCTCCTGGGGGATCAAATCATTTACCGAGGGATAGGGAGGGATGGGGGCAGTCAGGTGACCAAGCAGATAGCCCAAGAGCCTCGGGGGGCAGAGGCTTTGAGGCTTTCGGTTTGCCAACGGCCTGTACCATCTGTATGATCTGTGTCTGGCACATACCACGGCGTGTGCTAGACAGGCTCGCACCTCCAGTCGTCATTCAAGGGAGTTGTCCCGTGAACCCCACTGAGCTGGTATGACCCGCACTCCCCAGCCCCCATGCACGCCCATGCGACTCATCGGTATCAGAGTGATCAATTGCCCGTGTGTTCCACAACTTGTGATCCTTTACAGTGCGGCCGTGTTCAGGCGTGACCTTGGTCAGTTTGTCCTACAATAAACAGGTAAACAGAGGTGAAGTGTATGCCCTTTGAGAGCCCTCTGGAGGGAACTTTGCCATAAATGCTGAGAAAGTGTGCCAGTCAGTACTTCCAGGTGTCCGGACTGGCTTGAATTTTCAGAAATGAGTTGTTTACGTTGCTTGTTCCAAGCCACTGAGGAAAAGTGTTTTCAGTGGGTGAGGTTGTCCCTCTGCTCCCCAGTGCTGCTTCCGCCCATTGGCGTCCCTCCCATGCCGGCGCCGGCATGCTTCACGTTCACTCATTCCCATAACAGTAAAATTTGGAGCGTGCTTAACACCACCAATGGGGCGAGTGCAACCTGTCCGGGGTTTTCCGATTTTTTTTGTTTTCCCAATTTGCGCAGTGTGCCAGCCGAGGCCACAACCCCGCAACTCTGGGACTCTGGAGGGGAGGGGGTGGGGGTTTGATAAAGGCTGGTTGGGTACTGTGTAGTGCAAATGTTGTCCAGCGCCATGTCGGTTGCGCCACCTGCTTCCAGGTCGAGCTCATTTCTGGATTTGCGGGATGGAGTTGGGGCAGAAGTGCAGTTTTGTGGGTGAGAGCGGAATGTTTGCCCCTCAGCTCAAAATTATAGCTACTCCCCTTGACGCCCACTCCCCTGTCAACGCTGACAGGCTTCAATTTCAGCCTTACCCCGGCTGTAAAATCTGGAGGTGCTCTCCACCACAACTGATTTGGAAAAGGCAACACGGGGCTGGTGGTTTCGGGGTCATAGGCATGGTGGTCCACCCTCTGGCTTCTGCTCAATTCTCCAGCTGCGCCCACACGTATGCAAAGTCTCTAGGCATACCGACGGGCTGTCCGCATTTGGAACAAATGAAAAGCCTCGTAATCCACAAAACTCCACCCAGTCCCTTCCGCATCCAAACATCACACCAACTGCCCAGGCTTCTCTCGGGTGTCAGAATCAATACAGAGGCAGAGGAACCTATCCCAAATGCATGGCGAGGAGGGGACTGGGCGAGGGGTATCGGTTTGGGGGGGGGGGGGGGCGTCTCAAGCCCCGGTACCCCTATCCACGCGTCAAACCACATGCACAGATGCCGCAAATGGGGGCAGGACCCATGAATACCATGCAAAATTAGTCCTCCCTTCACACACGACACACACACACACACACACACACACACACACACACACACACACACACAGAAGGGGGGGGGGGTGTCTCGAAAATGGGACACCATGCTTAAAACCCCTATTCCGGGGATTTTTCCAAAGGGGGTGCGGTTTTGGGGGAGGGCTAAGGGTGTTTTGTGCTGCAATGGGGACCCCCCCCCCGAATTTATTTTCTTTTTTTAAAATGGCAGTCCCGATTGGCCGGATGTAGATCGTCATTTTGAGTTCATTTGAGGGTGTGCCCTAGATCCCCATCCGCACACTCCCCATCCCCAAGTGTGTGGGTGCACCTGCCATCCATCCAACGCCGCCTGAACTGTTTCTCTTCTGTGCGGTGTGTACTGAAAGGCTGGGCTCATCTCCTACGCTGATTGACCCACCAAACAGACCCCAGAAGTCATTCGTGAGGCAACACGGGGCTGCTGGTTTCGGGGTCTTAGGCATGCTAGGCCGGCCTCTGGCTTCTACTCAATTCTCCAGCTGCGCCCACACGTATGCAAAGTCTCTGGGCATACCGATGGGCTGTCCGCATTCGGAACAAATGAACACCTTCGTAATGACGATGGCCAGACAGTGGACAGAGTACTCCAGTGCCTGCATCGCATCACTGAACAGCAACATCACCAAAAACCTGCCAAAACAGACAATCCCAGGGGCTTTGGGAAGCTGTGGGCACTGCTCAGGGGATGCTGCACAGGTCTGTGGTATATGTGGCACAGGTACGTATTAGACAATTGCCTGGCAATGGCAGAGGGAAAGCCCAGGGTGCTCCATTCCAAAGTTCCACTGCCTCTCCGAAGGCCTGCCTCAGGCCCCCGGAGAACCCTGCAGGTCAAGCACCAACAGTCTCCAGGAAAAAATTGCCGTGCCATGGCATGCCCCCAGCTGTTGGTAGGGCGGTAGGTCATCGAACCAAAATCACCGAGACCTCAGGAACTCATCCCACTCCTTCCAAGTGCATCCCTAACCACCTGCAAAGACTCGACAAATTGGTAACAGTTCACAGCTCTGCCCATTAGTCCTCTTTATCTCAGCACGTTTCCGCTTCTGGTCCATTTTGCTCACATGATTGCCAAATGGCGCAACGTGTCATTACTCATATGTAGCGAACAATGCGTCAAAATATGGCCCTATAGACTGAATCCCCTTTGGACATGACATGCAGACCCCTGGCAGCTGGTACAAATGACTGCAAAGGAGGAAAATTTGCAGATTCGACCAGGGGCCATGCAACTCGTGCAGACCTTGCTGCTGGCAGTGACTTTGGCGCTGGCAGCACAATGTACCGGGTGCCTTTCGGTAAGAGAGAGACAGAACGGTCTGGGATGCTCAGCAGCAAATCACGGACACACACAGGCACACACACCGCATGAAGGAGACCGAGACATCACACCCACTGAGGACGAGGAGGAAACAGGCAGGTACTGATCTTAACAACTACTCAGCGTAACATTTACAATGTACCCCCAGATGAGATCTGGGCATTCAGATTTGGACCATTGTCACGACAAGCGTGTGTGTGCGCGTGATTGTGAGTTGTTTACAGGGCTCTCAACGTGTGAATATGCGCTGTCTGCAACCTTCACTGCCACGGGACAAGGTAGGTGAACAGTGGGTCTGAACTATGATTCTCCAGAATAGTGAAGGAACCTGTCAGATGCTCCGCCTCCTGGTCCGACAGAAACGCGCCAGCCTCCATGACATTTGCGGGAGAGGAGGACCAACCAGAAATTTGATTTTCTCATGCTCCATTGGACTGCTGGTTCCCTTTCAAAGGGCTGCTACATACACAGGCCAAGGGCTTCCCGATCACCAAGTGTTACACAGCTGCAGTTCCGGGCATTTTGTCAGTATTGTCGCTAGTGGAGTGTGCTCCTTGTGCAATAGGCAGATCCTGATGTTTCTGTGCTCGGGCTGAGGGTGGCTGGAGCCTGGAGGCCTGGGTGCAGGGCTGCGGATGACAGGGAAGGAGGTGCAGGGGTGGGGGGGTTGAGGGGTTTGGGGGGGGGGGCGCAGGTTGGCTGATCTCAGCTGACCCATGTGTGCACAGGACCACTGCAGGCTGGTTTTCCCGTGCCCATTCCCGTGTACGTGCCCTGCATTGGTATTCCGGTCCCCAGTGAGGTGGATCTCGGGGCCCTTTTCATGGGATACCAGCGGTGGGCTCCAGCCTGAGTCCTACCCCCTGCACCACTGCCTTACAGTGATCACCCTCCCTTTAGCTGACCAAATAACACTACAGCACAGGCCCTGGCAGAGCGCAGGGACACAGACCGTAGGCCATAGATCTGCACTAAGTGGAGGAGGTCGCCTTCCGTCTGCAACACAATGGACAGGCCCCGGGCAGCCACGCTCATCAGCCGGGAATTTTTCAGGGACGTGAATGACAGGAAGGGGAAGCAGGTCACGACGGTGCGGATGTCCTCAATAGACTCCGGGTCTTCTGGAATGCAGGCGAACAGGTATCAGCAGGTTTTCAGCGGCCTCATCAGCAGCAGCATGAGATTGGCCGTTCCGTACACTTTGATCGGAAATGCATTACGAAAATCACCAGTGGCGCCAAATACTGTTGACTGGATGTTTGCCTTTCCTGTGAGCCAACAATCTGTCATCAGCCCATTGGGCGCATTATGTTTCTATCGGGTATGGGATTCAGCACACTTCTCCACGAGCACTTTGGCGAACGTAGGTGGGGTCCATGGCCTGTGCTGCTGTTCTATGATACGCCTGTGGATGTCAGATATGTACCATACGGAGCCGTCAGTTATATTTTGGTTGGTCGGTGCACAGAGCACTCCGTGCTGGTCGGTTTGCCAACTGGGGCTAAGCCAGGGCAGTTCCACCCCATTTCCAGCAGCATGTGTTTCCCTCTGCTTGCCCACCCTTGTCAGGCCAGACTTCATGGGGTCCACTGTCGCTCTGTCGAAAGGGTTTGGCAGGGCGCAGCGCTCCGCATACACCCTGTTATTCTTGTTCTTCCGGGTGTGTACCGTCTGCGTGCGTGCGTGCGTGGGTGTGTGGTTGGGTGTCTGCGTGCACATCCGTGTGCGTGTGCATGTGAATGGGTGCGTGCGCGTGGGCACGTGTGTGTTTGGGGTCCCTATCGGTCCCGACGGGGGAGACAGTCGACCTCAAGGCCATTTTTCGCAGTAATTTACTGTCAGCCGAGCCCGGAGTAGCTCCAGCAAGTGGTGTGGCAGCCCCAGGACACACGTCACACATTTGTTTTACAGGCTGCCAGTTGAAGGGGTGTGATTGGCATGGGAGCTGTGCCTGAATCTGCGTGGCAAGCTACAGTATTGTGTGAGGGTGTCTGTCCATGTTGGTTGGCTGGAGCATTGGAAAAGGGTGCATGAGAATCGGTGTGACTGGTGGGGTTGTGCATGCCTGGTGCACATTGCTGGCGTGTTCACATGCTTGCCGTGGTAGGTTCTTTAGTGACTGGAAGTAGAGAACAGAGACCAAATGAATAATACTGGAGGGCAGAGTGTGGGATAAAAAAGTACAATGGCAGTGACCAGTGCAATTAAGGGCATCAGGAAGGCAAAGGATGAAGGATATGAGGCCAAGTGACCAATAAGTAGTGAGGGAGAAATAGCATAAGTGGCAGTGGCCAAATGACTAGTGACTCGTGGGATCAGTGACCATGCACTGGCACGAACAATGATTGGTGAACAACATGATTAGTGACCAGTAACATATGGGATTAATGAGTGGTGACTCGTGGGATCAGTGACCAGAGGGATCAGAAGGATCTGCGACAAGTGCCCCATGCTAGTAAGTGTGCGACAGTCTCTCTTGTGCTTGCGCCGAGGACTTACTATGGCAGATCAGTGGCATTAGTGACCAATGACCATTGGGGTCAATGACTGTTGAATAATGGCATCAGTGACTAGAGTAGAGCAGAAACCAGTAGGATCAGTGACCCATGGCAAGTGAGATTGGGATGTGTGAATGGATCCATGACGCTTGGGATCAGCAACTAGAGACCTTCATTGACTAGTGGGATCAGTGACCAGTGATTGGTTCAGTCACCAGGCCATTGACTGGACTGTGCCCTGAATGCGCTTTGGATTGAATCGTGCCTTGGGTGGGCTCAGGAATGAGTTCTATTTGGATTTTAGCAGCGTCTCCTTGTTGCCTCAGTCCATACTATGGGGCTTTGGCCTACAACAGGATCAGCCTGGCACCTATTGACTAGTCCAAGCATGATAAGCCCCTTCCCTATCAACGACTTCCAAATGTACTAGTGGAGGCCTGCAGCATTGCAATTGCACAGCCGACATAAAGCATGAAGCATGTGCTGTGTGCACGTGTGTGTGTGTGCGCGCGCACGAGCATTGCCATGGGGGTCTTGAATGCTATATTGATGCCTCATTTGGGCTTTGGAGAGATGCTGCCCTGAATGAACAATTGATATTATCGCCGTGAGTGAGCTTTGGTTAGAATGGGCTACAATGGGCCTAGGATTGCATTGGTGATCTGTGTGGGGTAGACACAGCACAAGCATACATGCCATGCTCCAAGGAGGGGAGAACCTGGTTGAGGTCTTTTTGTTGTGACGGGGGGAGGAGGGGGGGGGGGGGGGCTGCAATCACCCACTCACTTTCTCAAAACCACCCACCCACCCACCCACCCACCCGCCCGCCTAACTCCACGGGAGCGGGGCGGAGTTCAACCCAGCCACCTACCCACCCACCCAGCCACGGACCGAAACTATAGAGGTGGGGCCCGTTTCCTCAACAACACCGGAAAGAGTAATGATGCCAAACAGCCTACAACAACCACACTGCATGCAACATGGGTACACACACGCATCAAAAGTACAACATGCCCACGTTTCAGCAAACCATGAATTTCGAAAGCCAGCCTGAGACACAGGCACTACACAACAAAAAAACGGCACTAGGCACAAGGCAGCACGCACAAGACATTCTTGTACTGACCTTTCCAACTGCCATCCACCAACCCTTCTAGTCTAACCCATGGGGGTAGGGGAGGGAGGACATCTCTCAAGGATGCCCCCACCCCTCATCCGCAGCACGAAGAAAAAGCTTGGCCGGGATGCAAAGAGGTCAGGGCACACCCGCCAAATTGCAGACCGCAGTGGCCGCATGATAATAAATCTCATGGGACTGCTCACAGGCGTCACTCTTGCGGCACATGATGTTCGAGAGCGCGTAGAGGCCTGCGCAAAGAGGGCACAGCGGCACTTCAATGGAGACCTCCTTCCGTAACTCTCGAGAGGAAATGCCGGAGTGGGGCAGGGGCCTTGACACAGATTCGGTCCTGGCATCGGAGGCGATCAACGGTTGCCGCGCGTTGGGCAAGCTTCGGTGCTCATCTGGGCCAACTCGGTGGACACATGCTGGACCACCGTTCCCGGTCCACAAAACCACCAAAGGTTGGAGAACATCACGTTGAATACTGCCCATCCGACCCAAAACTGGTGTTGCTCCCAGCGGGTGGTGCTTACAATAAAGGGTGGGTGGGTGCGTGTGGCGGGCAAACCATCCATGCGAAGGAGGTTTGGAGCGGGCTAAACCATAAATGCGGTGTGGGATTGTGGGGCGCGGGGAGGGGGGGCGTTTTCAGAACCCCAACCACCCAGATTTAAGAAGATCCAAGAAAACGGCACAGGGGGTCTCACATACCGCCCTGGACCAGCCTGCCCCCGTTGTAGCCCCCCCCACGGAAGGGGGTGCACAGGATGATGAGACACCCCAAAACAATCACCACACCACCCACACCCTCCCACCCACTAAGCACAACCGTGCCTTCCAGCCCGCGCCCACACCCACAAATCAACACCCAGCACGGCACGCGCCCGCAGCAAGGCAGGCGGTCTTGAATAGTCAGCCCCATATTTAGGCACAAAGACAGAACACAGTGGTCTCTGCAATTGGTGGCCTTTCGGAGCCAACCGACGGCGGTTGTGGGCCAACCGAGAGTGGTTTGACGGGACGTCTTTCCACAAAAAAGATCATTTCCGCGAAAAAAGAAATGCCCTAAGACAAGGCAGCAACAGCCGCCAACAGTTGTCCTTGCAGCACGGCTGGGCACCCGGGGGATCTGTGTCTTTTGGCATTCGTGTGGGCCGCCCTGCCCGGCCAACAGGAACTGCGGTGTGACCCCAAACCCGCGGGTCCGTTGCGTCACTCACTGACAACCGTCGCATGCTGCTTCACCTTCATGTCCCGGACCAGCAGACAACTTTATCCCCCGTTCTACATGGCTCATCGCGATCAGCGCAACGAGGCGATCATTTGAGTCACATATCTTGGGGCAACCGCCCGACCCCCACTTCTCACGCGTTTCGCCAGATTGGGGGGGCAACAACAGGACAATCAGGGACATACACGTGTCTTTCTATACACATAACAAACTGCTTTCCGCCGAGTGCCGAGTGCATGTCGGCTTTGCTCGCACACACACTTAAGAACCCGCTCAGACAGCACTCAAAGGGTGTTTCAGAAAAAGCAGAACCCAGTCACTTACAATGATGCCCCACCTTGCGCGCATCTATGCACGAACATGGGCATACAACGGACGGCAGCGGTACAAAACCGCAGGGACACACCGCCCGAATCGATAATCTCCCGTCGGAAGGCTTTGCCGTGCCGTGCAATGTTTGCCAGGGCCTTGGCCGCGTCCTCGACGACTGAAGGCGTGGAATGGTTCAGCGCAGCGATCAGCGGGAGGATGCTGGACTGCTGCTGCATCTGTTCTTGGGCTTTGGGGTTGACGGAGAGCACAGCCAACATCTGAACCTGGCAACCAAAGCAGGCAAAGGGCGGGGATTGAGACTTGTGTTGTCGTGCAAGGGTTCGTGTGTTCACAAACCCCTGCGCGCCGCTGTAGCAGTTTTTCGCTAATGTGACCAGACCACCTGGTCAAGAGTTGTGACTCAGGCAGGAGCGGTCCTCCTAGGCCTCGACCTTGCATGGCCCCTTGGACAAAGGGCAGATAGCCTGGCTGGTTGTAGCCGTTCCGCTGCTTGGTATCGGGAGTATGCTTCACCCCCCACCCCCCGCATGCAGTGCACACTTACTCAGCCTTTATGGCCAACCCCCTCTTTTCGCCATTTTCGGATGCCTTTGCCAACTTTATGTGTAAATAAAAGTGAAGTCGTTCGCGTTTGTCCAAGGATTGGTTGGTTTGCCAAGGGCTGGGGAGCCGGTTAGGCCGGATGTGTCGCCCAGAACGGGGCCCAGAACTATACCCAGTACGCAACAGATGGCATGCAGTCCAAAGCAGGGGGGCCAGAAGCGTCCTGGTAGGTCAGATTGCCTTTTGAGGGCGGAGATCGCATCAATACTGGTGCCAACTCACAGCCCAGCCCAGAAACCCCACGAAGCAATGTTCCCCCCTCCGTTTCGTCTAAGAGCAGTAGTTTGTCGGTAGTTTCGAGGGCACCTATCCTGTTGCTTGGCCTCCTGCACACCACGAAATGCCCGCCTCTACTAGTATTTTTTGGCGATTTTGACTCTACCCAATTCATTTTGTGGAGCTCTTTTTGGCTAAGGCAATTTTTTTGTTTTGTGATTAGCCTGCCTTGTCTTGGTTTTGTTTCAACGTTGTGGGCGTCATTGGTGCTTCTGAGTGGGACCTAGCGTTGCTTGGACACTGCGAGTGCAGTCCAGTGAAGCTGACAGTAAATTCTTCTGCGATTTGTTTTCTGGTATTGTTTTATCCCTTGCACTAAGAATTCATTTTCGCAAATATCTCATACTTGTGCGGCCTGGCCGAATCAGTGAAAGACGGTGGCAAATAGAGGCGACGGAAGGATGTTGCTGTTGGAGGGTTAAAATGCGGACCATCGATTGTGTGGCGGTGACGGAGGGAACAGGAGGAGAGCACGGCATGGCTGCACACCGCCTGTTGCATAATCGGTGCGGTTCTTGAGGCCTTCGGTGGACGAAATCTTTTTGCTGAGCAAGAAGCATGCCCATTAACAATGCAATGACGGGATTGATGCCTGGGAATGTCTTTGCGAGCACACAACCACACACCCCATGGGAGGAGGACGGAGAGGAAGGGGGATCACCAGATCAGGCATCCATCCTTGAGAGGAAAATGAGGTCAAAAGCGTAAATTGTGTGCTTTTCAATTGTTGTGGTAAGTCACGTGCACTTTTTTCTGCTGTAAAATGTGTCCCCCCCCCAAAAGCGGTGACAGAAGAAAAAACACTGATTTTCATGTCAGTCATGTACACTTTGTTTTCCAAAAAAAAAAAAGGAACGTCAAGAACAAGCCAACAACCACCATTGCTACAACAGGAGGTGAAGCATTTAGCCTCCATGGACATTTTGGGTACCTCCAGCACAGGTGAAGCAATGTGGCTCATCTGAAGAGCAACTTGAGTGTAAAGCACCATGGTTGCGTGCTGCCAAAAAGCAGTAGGCAGTTTATACCCTCCACCAGATTTGCACCCCACGAGAGGTGGTCACCAGGTAGAGTTTGACACAACATTACACAAGGTGCAACACTACAAATAGTTGCAGAGTGCATGCTTGTTGATGAGCTTGGACTTGGTGTCCAATGACTTAGGTCGTGCACCAAGGCGTAAAAACCCTTGTTGAGCTCTTTGGTGAGGTCATCAATGAACACTTGGTCATTCCAACTGACCTGTTACACGTGGAGGGTAGCCCACTGCGATCTTGTGCCACACTCCGTGTATTTTTACCCATTGATAGGGTATCTTCTGCCTTTGAGGCAAAGAGTGGCTGCAATATTTTCCTTGGGCTTGAGAAGAGGATCCTCAACTTCAACAAATAGGGGGCGAAATAAATGGGGCTGGGTCCTCGAAGTTGGAGGATGGTGAGGGAGGAGATTTTCTAGTTTTGTAGCAAGACAAATCCCTCTCCTATCTATTGTCTAGATAAGTGCTTGGGAGTCGAACAGAACGATCTATCTGCATGGATGATGATCAAAAGTGTAAAAAAAACTTAGAGCAAAAAAAAAACATGTGTTGCGCTGGACACCCTCTTTGATGGTGGACCACCACGACTGAACTGAACGTATTAACCGATACATGTCGTCGCTACATAGCCACATAGCCAGGGAACTACCCCAACTGTGCTGCAACCCAAGGTGTGTTCCTATTGCCTCTTTTGAGCGGATTTGAGGTGCTTTCCAGTAGCTCTACCTAAGCCGACCACACACGTACACAATCCAAGTCAGTCTGATGCACCCCATCAAGTGTAGAATAGTACCTGAGTATGGGCAAGTGCTCCCGTATGCTCCTCAGTTAGGATCTACTAAGGTTCTCCGGTGCCTTCATAATGAAGACCACCACCTTGCAACCAAATGCCATTGCACAATGTAATATGCAAATAATGACATGGTCGCACTCCACAACCAACAACAGCTCAATGCACCGCTTGCACTCCAACCCCCCCCCCCCTACCAAGGCCCAGTGGACCCGGTGAGCATGGTCCTCTTCCTTCATTCTTGCGACGTCACACCCCACATACACCTTGCCCTCAACTTACGGGGAGATCCTAATACCCACCATCCTGCACAACCATGGCTCATTGCTACCAAGACCACATCGCACCCCACCATGAACCGCCCGGGTCGAATTCCTTGGTGTTGTAGGCCTCCTGCAACACCTAAACAGCGGGGGTTGCATGTTCGAAAATTGAGGTTCTAAATACGGTTCTAAAACCCTAACATGGGGGCCGCTCCTGGTGGGGACCCAACCCCAAAGGGGGGGGGGGGACCCCCCCCCTCAACGGACCCGGTAATTGTCGTACGGAACAATGTGCTTTGTCGGCGCCGGAGGCGCCAGAGATTTTGTTTTAGGCATAGGGCAGGGGGAAATTTTTTTGTTCGACCCTATGTGTCTGTACTCAAAATACTCAGAATTTTGTGGAGAATTCAAAAATGGCTGAAAAGCACAAAAAAGGATTTTGACCCTGACCTGGCCTCCGGGTCGGACCTTGGCTGATGGGAGCCTGTTTGAGCGTTAGCTAGGGCGGTCGTTATGGGACGTGATTTTTTTTTTTAAGGTTCCCCGCTTTGAAGCGGTGGGGACCCCCCAGGCTGCAGGGGTTATGTAGCCACCTTGCCCACTTGGGGGCCACCTCTGATTCTGCCCCCCGCTCTGAAGCGGTGGGGATCCCCCAGGCGGCAGGGGTTATGTAGCCACCTTGCCCACTTGGGGGCCACCTCTGATTCTGCCCTCCGCTCTGAAGCGGTGGGGATCCCCCAGGCGGCACGGGTTATGTAGCCACCTTGCCCACTTGGGGGCCACCTTTGATTCTGTCCCCCACTCTGAAGCGGTGGGGACCCCCGAGGCGGCACGGGTTATGTAGCCACCTTGCCCACTTGTGGGCCACTTCTGATTCTGTCCCCCGCTCTGCTAGGTTTGGGTCAACGAAGGGGGGGGTGCCCCCCCCCCCCCCCCTTCGGAGGGGGGTGCCCCCCCCCCCCCCCCCCCCCCCTACAGCCCCCCAAACTGTCGAACACCCCTCAGGGTCACACATTGGCTGGCGGCGGCCCCCGTGAACCCTAAAACCGGCAGAGCTGCCCTTGTGCACTGGATTTAGAATTTTCGAACCTACAAAGGGGGACTTTTCTAGAACCTCTCCAAGCAAAATGCTAAAGGGCAAACCTGCAAATTCTTTGCCCAGATGGTCTCAAGGGTAGCCGTGTCGCTGTCCCTGCACACCGCCCACCCAAATCCAATACAAGGCGGGGCAGCGGGCATGTGCGCATTTTTAGATTAGAAATGGTTGTAGACCCTAGGGTAGTCTTGTGTGGTGTACATTATTGGGTGGAGGGTTGTAAAGGGTTGCAGAAGGTTGTAGAGACTTATAGACAATGTGGGCCGCCCTCCTCTGTGACCGAATCTAAGGTGGCCAGTTCACAGCATCTCCCCTGGGAAGTATCTCCGAGTATCCAGCTACACCACGGAGTGGACAACTCCACAGAGCAGTCCAATCCGGTCTGTGAGGTAAACCTCCAGGATGAAACGCAATGAACATCAGACACGCTGCATGTGGGATCGTACTTGGCAAGCAATGGCACCGCACTGCCCGCGGTATGTCCCTGATGTCAGAGTTACTGGATATTAGGGTGTTCGGGTATTCGCTGTAGGGGGCGAGGGGTCTATGGAGCCCCCTAACCGGACCCCCTCCCCACCAAAAAAAGGGGGGGCTCAATTGACGGGACCCCAAAAAGCCAACCCATAGCAGTGGTACTTGTGTTTCAGGGCACTTGGCGCCCGGTCATTTCCGGCCACACAGTGCGCAAGCCCCCAACATGCCCTTCAATGATAACCACTTGAGCTATAAGGAGTCACAGTCAGAGTCAGAGTTGTAATTAGACCTTGAATCATGGTCCCTGTCAAATTGGGTTCTTTTCCAACCACCCCAATTTCGGGGCTCTGTTGATTCCCCCAACATTAAATACCGCAGTTCCTTTGCCACAGCCACAGAAGTTTTTATCGGACCTCAGCATACTGCAGTGTCTCTACGGGTGCCAAATCCTGTAACTACTGGCTCAGTGGGTCCGATGTCACCAGAACACGCCATACCGGGTTTGGGAGAACCTTCGATCTCCAGTGCCCTCTTTAATATATTCACAATAGGCTGCAGCATTCCTTTGCTTAAGAACTCATCCTGCACAAATATAAGTAGAACTTGGGTGAGCGGGGCAGGACGGGGCAGGGCGGGGCACAGTAGTTTATTTTCGGAGGGGGGGAGGGGCGTAGTTATTGGTCTTGGGCATGGCACTGCCTGCCACTCCCCCGTCCTCCTGTTGACTTCGCTTTTGGCAGGAAGTAACAGATGAAACTGGGCAAGGGTGGGTTCGGGTGCACGATCCAAGCGCCACATGACACACCAGCTAGGCGTAGGTGCTTGGTTGAAGGAGGGAGGGGGGCAACCCTGAGCAACCCTGATCTACAGGGTTGATTGTACAGGAAGGAGAGAAAGGAAAGGGGTACGTGGCTTCATAGGCCATAGGTACAGTGGTGCCTTTATGCACTGGACATGGCGTCTGCATGCCACACACTGGGGCGCTTTGTTGGCGTCCCCAAGAACTGCGCATTGAACATCGCAAGTGCAATTTCAGGAATCGCAATCTCAGCCCCAACCCTGCAGAGGCAAAAGGTTGTGAAGGGTTGTAAGCAGTGGCAGAGACGTGGAGAGTTGTAGACAGTGGTAGAAGGTCATGGAGGATTGCTCTGATACACTGGCTGATGACCTATCCCATTGGTTCGGTTATCCACTATCCAACAACTGCATGGCATCTCTGTGTTGCCAAGGGGTGGTCACTTGTCCTGCAATATTTACAACCACTTTATACAATGGAGAATGTGTGCTACTGCTGGTCTCTACTACTCATCCACTGGATGGACCCGACCCCCCACATTAGTTTCGTCACGACCTGAATCCCGTTTGTCATATTGAACTAGCGACACATTTTGTCATGTTGTATGGTATGGTCCCTATACATCATTAGTGCTGTCCTGCCCCCCTGCGTTCTCCTGTTGTGACTCGAATCTCGACATGGTATGCAAGCAAGCAGAGCACTGTTCAGAAAGAACAGCAAGCAAGCAACTTGAAATCATGATTGAGCTCCTGTCTACTGTCTACAACACTTCACGAGTGCTCATCATACAACTGTTCCTCACATATTTTGCATGCCGCAATTCAACAACATCTGTGACAAATGGTCAGATGACGCTCACTCACTATCGTCGTCTTCATTGTGCAGCAAGTCAAGCAGATGGATATTCTTTGGACAGAAAGGGGTGACAAATTGCTGTGCACACAAGGATAGGAGACGGTAATTCCTAGACGCCCTCTACCAATCAACCCCCCACACCCCCCATCAGATCTCTACATCACCCATGAACCCTATATGCCCCTCCATCAGCGGCCTACACCCCCTATCAACCCTCTACACCCCTTATCAACAGCCAATTGGAATCAGTCCCGCTGCGACCTGCCCCCCAAAAGTATCTGTTTAAAAACTTGGGGGCAGGGGTGCTACCCGAGTTACCCGAGGTGGGGGGGGAGGTAACAGCTGGCAATGCGGGGTGTGTCGGGGGGGAGGGGGGCGGTGGAGGCGGAGAGGGGAGGAAGGGGCAGGGGGGAGCTGCGTCAAGGCGGGAGGATAACTAGCTAGAGTAAACACCTCAGACCCTCCACACTACAAAAATCCTGTAAGCGTTCTGGGTTAGGGTAGGGGATCAAGTTCAGGTTGGCAGTCAGCCTAGGGCCATAACCCAAGCCCTAATCCTAGGCCAGAACACAGAAAAGTGTTCTGCCATGCGAATGACGCACAGATTAATTGGCCCGAAGCAGGAATGGAAGGTGGTATCCTCCTAGACTTGCACAGGGACCAATTCAAATAACGGTACATCTGCAATCAACAGGTTAAAATGTGGCATGTAGTCCAGATATTTGTCTGTCAAATTTGCATTCTGCATTGGAGTGCTGAGCATTTTGAGTGCACATGAGTGGAGCTCAACTGAATCCTCTTGTTGCAGGCATGGCAAAAATTCCATTGCCCTCATCAAGGCACCTCAAATAGAGACAAGTGATGTTGAGGCTCAAAACCTCGTGGGGATGTCATACACTAGTGCAGGAAAGGCCCATAGTGACGCCATGCCAGCCTGCAGGCGGCTGAGTCCTCACCAGTGGGCGCCGTTAGGGGGTCAACCGAGGGTACCCGGAGACAGAGCCCAGGACCCCCACTATTGCTCAGGTGGTCCACACCGAAAAAAAATGCCCTGTGCTTGGGTCTGGATGGATTCACAGCAGCAGTGATGGGCCACACTGTGGTGCAAACAGGCCCAAAACAGCGCTGTTGGGGGCCAGCAAGCACCACTAGCCAGTCAACTCCCCTATGGCGCCCCACGGGTGAGGAGTTAGCCATTTTCAGGGCGGCATGGGGTGGTTGAAACATGGAGACTTCTGGGTGAGTTCCAACAACCCCCAGGGACCCTGGGGCCCAGTCGGAGGACCATTTGGAGACAACGGGAGTACATGTAAGCCCATGGGCAGCCATACAGCAATTTCACTTTTGGATACCCAGAGATAGAGCCTGGGAGCCCCGCCATTGGTTAGGTGGTCCATGTAGAAGAATAAAATTGCCCCGGGCCTGGGGCTGGATCGACGCACAGTGGCCATAACAAGCCAACCAAGTGTTGACGCCCCAAAAAGCGGTACCCAGCTTCGCGGGGGGGGGGGGGGGGGGCAAAATCGAAAAAGTCATCGGCCTGGCCGCCATCCCACGACATTCCCCAGCGATCCTCTACATCTCCTATGAACCCTCTAACTCCCCATCAACTCTCTAAATCCCCCATCAACCCTCGACATCCCGCAGGACAAGCCTGATCCTCCCCAGAAGCTACACACAGAGGAAAGCACGAGATAGGTGCAATGCCTGGGGGCTCAGCCGCATCACATTCCCTAGAATCTCCGCAATTGACAGCAGCATGGCCTCCGAGAGGCACAGGGTTAGGGCGCATAGCACCGTTCGGCCGCTGTTCAGGATGGTCTGGGCCACACTTGGCTCCACAGACAATCGCCCCAACACGTAGGCCCCACGCATATTGATCAGCTGCACAAGGGGAAGGAGGGGCACAGGAAGGGTCTGCAGAATCTGGGTCCGGCAGTCCACAGCCCTTTTTTCGAAGAACCGCCTGCCTGAAGGGCCCACGGAGAGGGGTACTGCGGGCAGGACATGTGCGACAGCACCCCAGCTATTACAGGATTTGCCCCCACACGCCAAACCCTCTGGCTGTGATCGCACCATCTCCCTGGTTGGGAGAGAGTGAGTAAAGTGTCGCCAGGGTGCCGTTTCGGGTTCTGCCTTTGGATGTCTTCATTCGGATGCCCAACTCCTTTCAAAACCCATTTGGTGATATGGATGGAAGCTGTTTAAAGGGATGAAATCAGAATTAGAAATAGTAGAACCCGGATGATGGATGCAAGGAAGGACGATGGGTCGGAGGGTGGAGGTTTTGAGCCAACCTGTTTTCATAATGCCAACTATGCCAACATTGGCTTCTTCCTTTGCCCGACTGGGGGAGTTTGCCATACAGGCTGAGCAAATGTGCCGGTTGGCATCCTCTGAGTGTACGCATTGGTTTGAGTTTTCAGGAGTAACTTGTTGCATTGCTTGTCCCAAGCCACTGGGGGAAAAGGCTTTAGGTCGGTCAGAGGGCCTAAAGGCGGGGCTCTACAGAAAACTGTAGCCACAACACGCTGATGAAATTGCAGTATGTCAAAAAGAAAAAGCTGAACACTTGCTCTGGGGGGTTTCCCCGCACTTGGGGTCTGAAAAACAATGCAGAGAGGACGTAAGAGCGGGAGGCAGGCAGGGAGGGAGGGAGGGAGGGAGGTAACAAGATTGGGATCATTTATTGGCGTGTCTTACACGGTGCCTCACGAGATGAGTTGAGATTCTGGGCGTTCTCCGGGTCCAGTGAGCCATTCTCACTATTTTGAGGGCCGTGGCATTTGGACCGTGGATGTGCAGCTGTTGCACTTGTGTCTGCCAGGTCAGTCCGAGTTGTCCTCACCCAGCGCTCCACCGGATACCGCTGTTCCAAGTACTAATTGATTGACAGCTGAGCTGCGCTCCCTCTGATGATGACCATTGGAACGAAAGCTCGGTGGCAGGGACGAAAGACACACGCACGCGCGCGCGCGCGCGCACACACACACACACACACACACACACACACACACACACACACACACACACACACACACACACACACACGATGAGAACACGCCAACACCCGACAAACGCCCTGCAGATGGCACGCCGGAGCACTGGGCGCGGAGGTGAAGACTCCTCGTCAGGCCATGAAAAACAATGTCATGTGGCTAGGCCCCTTTTTACAGGGTACAGCCACGGAATTGTGATGGCAGGCAGAGTCGATGGGGCGGTCCAGAGCGCCTGTGCACCCCTCAGCACACACCATGACACACACACACACACACACACACACACACACACACACACACACACACACACACACACACACACACACACACACACACACACACACACACACACACACACACACACACACACACACACACACACACACACACACCTGTTCCAGCGGTTTTGCAGAGCTCGCGAATGGCGACGGGGTGGTCGGGAAGGAGAAGGAAATGGAGTACGAGGCAGGAGGAGAGCCCGGATGCACTTCAAGGCTGTCACAAGGGGAGAGAACCTCGCCGGACGTGGAAATTTCCAGCTGCAGACATGTGGCGCAGTGCATGTGTCTGGGTGCACACCATTGAGCGACAGCTGTCGAGAGGGCGCTCACAAACATGAAAATAAATTTGATGATTTTGGGCGGTCACACCGTTATGAAAACTTTGGTTTTGGATGGCCACAGTACGATGAAAAAATTGGAGATGATGGAAGGACGATTAAACGGTACTACTAACGGACGAGAAAACGGTACTCACCACCATACGAGCACGACACACCAGAGGCCGGCTGGGGGGTCCTTCTGGTTCACATGGACAATAAATTCCCATCAGCCGGAGCAATTCGACCACAGCCCCCGCCTGTGCAACAAATTCCGCAAGCGAAATCGGTGCAGAGTCTGCGCTGCTCACTAGCACTGTAGCAGCAGCCTTGTCTTACAACCCGAGCCCTTACAACCCGCCTCTAACATGACATACAAACAGCGGAATTTGCAACTCTCAAACTAGTGCGTCACACCGCTCGGTTAAAGTAAAGATGCATCTGCCAGCACGGACGCACCTTTCAATGTTCATGCAGTGGCTAATCACTACAACAGCACCAGCACACGGTGCAGACTCCCTCATGGTGCCGGCACTGAAACTGGCCAACAGAGTCTCCACACTGCGGGGGACGTAGCCCCGCAGCAATGATAGTGAACATGGGGGAAATGGGCTGGCCTTTGCTCGATGCAAAACATAATGATACCACAGATGTTCTGCTTCCTTGCAGGGTACAGCTTCAGAGTTTCAGCGGCAACATACAGCTCAACTGAATTGTTTGTTTGCCTCACATGCATTTTCTCCCTCTACAACAAGACCATAGCCTCCAATGTCACCTAAAACTAGCTCCTTTTCTGAAGATGGATGAACCCATGAGCCCTCATTTGACAGGCTAAGCAATGCAGAAACAAATGTTTGAAGATCTTTCTTGTCTAGAGGATGGCAAGAGAGAGGTCCGTATTTGGCCAGTACAGAGAGCCACCTGTGCAAAAAATGATGCCATACAAGGCTTTTGACCCCAGCTGCATTTTGCATCCCCAATTCACCTGCACCACAAACCATGCAATGATACATGCATAGAAGACAAAAGAGTTTCAATGTGCATTGTTAAGATACAATGAACCTCATTGATTTGTGGATCATCGGCAGAAACCGGAAGGAAGCATTTTTTTATCAAAGGCGAATTGCCAAAGGAAACAACGAATGGAATGTCCAGTAAACGGATTCCCCGTGCATTTCAAGAGGGCCTCAACGTTCTGCTCGTTTCTCTGAACTATCCCAATATTCCAGACAGCCGGATGAGTCCACCCAACTGTTGAGCAACCATTTTCCAGCTTCGCCCGTTGCCCCAAGTGAACAATGGCAGAATCAATACAACTTGTATTGTTTCTTCCCATTGGCCTAAAAGAAAAGAGAGGGCTTCCGGTTTCCAGTGGGGCGGTCATTTGCCCACTGGAAGCTTCTTCCACAGAACTTCCCCATGGTGCACAGACAGATAGTGGAACAACACAGCCTTTTCCAAACTTCCTTTTGGGCAGATCTCAAGGATAAGAGGAGAGATTGCAGGTTTTGGTTCCTGTCCATGGGGACCAAAATTCGACTCAATGGATCGGTGCATCTCCCTGGTGTTTTTTTTTCGGCAGCTCCGGGATCATAGATTCCTTTCCACGGGGGCCTCCAAAGTACCTCCAAAGTGCAATAAAACGCACACGCACTGATGCAACGCATTTGGGCTGGTACTTTAGATATTCCGCACCAAACCCCAATGCCACAAATGAGCAAAAAGTTGTTTTGCTGTGATGACGTCAGATCATGACCGATGCATTGTATGCCATGACCCCCCCCCTTGAACTGCAATCGAAGCCCAGCACAACTCCAACTGCAATCAAGTGGATACGGACAATTCATAATTCATTTACGTCATCAACGGTACTGTACCTGGTTTTACATGCAGGCTGACATGACCCTCCTCTCCCCCGCAGAGTGGCAAAACTCAAGTCATTGGCATAACTTTACTTCAAATCATGTATACCATGTGTGTGTACCATGCACATCGTTGGACAATTGTTGCCAGGAAGTCAAAGTGCCATTCTGTCTCCCGATAAAGGGCACAATGGCATGCAGCAGGGTCTCCTATGACCCATCATGGCCCACAACCTCAAAATTAAAGTATCGCTACTTGTACAGTATAACCCCCTGCTATGTCAGGTCCACAGAGCGGGGGACACAATGGCCACAGAACCCTTACTGTACCAGGGTCCCCAAAGCAGGGAGGGCTGAACTGACTACATGACCCCTGCAATATCGGGGTCCCCAAAGCAGGGAATTCTTGGATGATGCTTGGGACACCACTGGTCAGGATCATTTAGGCCTAAAAAGATGGCCGGCACATGCCCAGCGTGCACCCAGCGTGGTGAGGCTTCCCCCCACCATCTCCTGTGCTGGCCGTCTCTCCCGTAGGGTTTCTCCATCTCCATTTCTAATGCTTGTGGCGCGTTTCTTGCCGGTGCAATGTGATGTATGAAGTCACGTTTAGATTTGGGCACATCATAGAACTGGCCGGCACATTGAATCTTCCTTTTTTCCGCCTTGCAATGAAAATAGGTGGCGCAGGAAGCACACGAGGGGGAGTTGCACCCATGTGACATGGGGCCTCCATGTTGAACGTTGTCAAAATACATATGCACATATGTACATTACGGAGCAGAGGATGAACCCATGCAACTCTTCTGGCACACCTCTATGATTTGTGAGTGGCATCGCTCGTCTTGGCATTTCTTGTACAACTTCTTCAGAGCCTTGCTCTGCTGCTCTGGGTTGGAAGAGCATAGGTCCAATTGGATCTGTTCCTGTAACTTTGCAGGCTCATTGCCCATGCAAAATCAAAATGCTGAGGATAAGAGGGCGAGTAGATGGAATACACAAGTACACTCGGGTGGCTTCATGCACCAATGACCAACCTTGGCATGAAGGTCAAGTTCTTGAATGCTTTAGGAAGGTACATTTCAGTTCTGCGGCCATTAATTGGACAAAAGGATGGCACAGCGGACATATTCTTCGCTTGCCTTCAGCAACTTGAAAACACAGAGGAATATTTTTCTGAAAACAGCCAAAGCTGGCCCTCTTAAACAACAAATGCGTGCTGACACAGCGCCCAGCGTTGAAATGACTGTGCAAGGACCATTGCCAAATTTACCAACCACCAAAGCTCAGCATACAAGCCATAAAGCCGCTTTGAAATCGGGAGCAACTTGACAGCTACAGGACACCCTGCCCCCGTAATCCATGGCGAGTTGGCAGAAGGGTCTTGCAGAGGGCTGAATCCCGCTGGTTTGTACAGAAGCCTCAACGAAAAAAACATGGACAGGTAAGTGCACGTACATTTCTTTTTGTCCGTGCATTATCTTACCTTCTTGCCCGCACAGGAATGTGCTCTATTGCTACAGCAAGAGTCCCTGGACAATGCCGAAACCCGAGGCATGGGATTGCAGCCAGTGCTGCCACACCAGCGCAAAATCAGGAAGCATGGCTCAAAACTGGAAACCAAATGAAGGAATGTCAACGGTCAGTCACCGATGCTTACCTCATGTTGAACTTACTTCCAGCATATAACATCCCCCCCCCACTGTGTGGAAGTGCCCGACCATTTTTGTTTTGGACACACAAGCGCCGCCATGCATGGGCATTCTTTCAAAAATATGGGGGCATGCTCGTGGAGGCTGGGGAAGGGTCAATTTCGCCTTGTCCTCATATAGATGTATGCCACCATTCAGTTGTTCCACAACCCCCGACAATGCCCTGTGCAGCGAAAAACCCCCTTAACCCCCACCCCCTTCAACCCCCCCCGTTTTTGAAAAATTGGTCTGGAGGAGGTTTTAAGCATGTTTTCCGATGACCGAGAAACACCCCCCCCCCGGCCAAGCTTAGCGGCAATGGCCAAGGCATTGTGGTATGCCCAAGGTGCAATAGCTGCCCCAGACATCATGGGGGTGCAATGTGTGCTGTGCATGTGCCAGGCAAAATTAGCCCTATTGGAGACAGCCCCAGCATGGGGGGTGGTTCAGTTTAATTCTGGACCCTGTGGCAGGGGTGGGGGGGGGGGGGGGATTCGGGCTTTGGGTGCATTTCTGAATTCGCTCTTTCATTCTGAGCATTTTTAAGTGGGGTAAGATCTCCTTGTACCATCCACCACAACTGAAAAATAGTGCGACATTCCAGTGGACCAAAAAAGGCACCCAAGGGGCAGTGGAAGACAAGCAATCGTTCCCAGCACACAGCAACATTCCATCCACCATATATAGGAACAATTGCCTTGTGTAAGCTGTACAAGCTCCCACCCATCCCACCTCGAGCGTAATTGCAACCGGTGCACCCTAATCTAAAAGTCCCATCTTCCTCTACCTCCATTAGCATGGAATGCATGCCGCAGCCTTCACACTTAGCTGGATCAAGCCCTTGTTCTAATTTACAGTTGGCCAACTTGAATAATGATCTCGATTGCACCGACGTACGCATCAACAAGCCTCCTCCTGAATTACAAACCCTCATCACATCATCCGGTGAACACGCTGACAATTGTGCCGCACTTTATGATTCCGACCATGATTCTAACCGAACCTCGGCGTTGATGTGCTCCTTATATCTAGGTTACGGAGGGATGTCTAGCTACCCCATTCAAGTAGAGATGGAGGAGATATTTTGATACGATGAATTCTTGGACACATACCCCCCCCCCCCTTGCGCAAGCACCCTGAAAGTCAGCAAAACAACGGTAACACGGGCTCCCGTGCTTAGACAAGCCCGTGCTTGCGCACGACGAGCAGTACCAAAAAAACATGTGTCACCGTCGCTGATCGCCCTCGTTTTGGAGAGGGCTCTGAAGGTTCTGGGGAAGGGCTGCGGATTGGGAAAAGGACACGGTCCATAGGAGCATGATGCTCAAGCTCATGCCCATTCCGCATGTACTTCACATGAAAGAAATCATCCCCACGAGTAGAAGGACCGATGATTGTTGCAAAGACATGTTCACCGGTGGACCGGATGTACCTAACAACCATGCCAGGTGTAGCAAACTGAGCCATGGCTGAAAATCACATCAAAACAGGCAGCATTGGGTTGCAATTGGAAGCAGAATGTTGGTATGAGCAGGAGGAACTACCAGAAGCACGATGCAGCCCCCCTTTCCCTCTACAAGCGAAGCACAATTGCGCAATGTTCCATTTCTGACCATAAAAACCGTGGTCAGAAAACTCCACCAAAACGACGGTAACACGGGCTCATGTGCTTAGACAAGGCAGTGCTTGCGCAAGGGGGGGGCGGGGTACAATCGTTTTCATCCCCAATGCAAGAAACATTCTTCAAAATCCGAAGGTGGGTTGTGTGCGGTCACCCTCAGACACAGACTGCGTCGGCTGCATCATCCAAACCGGCTGATTGTGACTCATCCTCATCATCCTCATCAACCAGTGATTCCTCATTTGTTGATCGCAAGGATGGCGGTGAGCCTTAGGGGGAATCCTTGCACTGCGCGCACACTGCGCGCTACTTTTAGACTATGTTCCCCCCGAAGAGCCCCCAAGCAAACCCCTTGGAAACGCCCTTAGAATTAGGTGACCCAAACTGCCCCAGCTCAAGAAAGTTGCAAACTACGTTCCCTCACATAACACACATCATGCAAATCTGGAAAAGCCATGAACAACGTATTGGTTGCCACCCTCAACACCCTCTAACGTAGAGGGGGAGGCGGCCGGGGGTACCTCCTTTCGTATGTGCATCGAAACCTTTGTCGACATAATATGACGACCGTTGTGGCGACAGCCCCGCGGAGGCAATTTCCACTTCGAGATTATTCGGAGTTGAACTACTCACCCTCTGGCGGGTCTTTCGCTTCACCGGCCACATCAACCCTCGTAAGTTGATGCGACCGGCCGGACGAGAATTTGATGGCAAATTTGAATGCAACTTGGCTTGGAATCACAGGCATAGCACAATTCAAAGGGATGGGTAGTATCCTGCACAAAGACATGGTCCAAATAGCCCTTGCAAATACAAATAAAGTGTGAAAAAGGGTGGAAATGGGTGAAATTGGGTGAAAATCAAAAAATGCTATATCCCCAACGTGGAAAAAGCATCAAAGCCTACGCCACAGGGTAACAATGATGCCCCTATGATCTCAAAGCATGGGTCTCCAGTACGGCAAGACGCCCAAATAGTTGCACTGCGCGCGCACTGCGCTTAAGGCGCCCCCTTAAAGCGAGGATGACGCTGCATCTGAAGATGAGAATGACAATCAGCTTGAAGGCGAGGATGACCCTCAACTTGCCTGTAATTCCTCATTTGTTGATTACAAAGATGACGAGCAACCTAAAAGCAAGGATGTCCCTGCGCCCAAAGATGAGGATGACACTCAAGTTGAAGGTGAGGATGACACTCAGCTTGAAATTGGATCTTTCAACAGTGAGGACAGCACCCAACCCACCTTTGCAAGTGCTACCTAGTTCCAATTCACTTGCCCCGTACAACAAGTTGGAACGATTTACAACATTCAGAGCCTGCTAACTGACGCCCCAACTATCCCTTGGAAATTTCAACCATGTCTCGATGAATCGGCAACACAAGCTTACCCAGCAACAACAACAACAACAACAACAACAACAACAACAACAGCAACAACGGTAACATCAATAACACTTATTCCTTCCATTCTTGCTGATATCTCCCAGCACTTCGGACTGCAGCATGAGTCTTGTGTGCTCTTGACTTCTGAGAGGGTCTATGGCGTCAATTGTGACTTTTGGGGGGTGGCTTAGATGGAGAGCATTGCCGGATTGATACACTGCTAACATGTGCCGCCTTGTTGGGGACCATGTTAGGGGGTTCAGATGAGTCGATTTTGGATGACTTGCTTGGGGATGATGAAACCCCCTGTGACATCCCCACGGTGGGTTTGGCGACATAAACCCTGCCGTCTCGAAGGGAGGAATTCATTTGGATGCACAACCCTGACCACCTGAGGCTCCCCTTGGTGGGAAGAAATCCATTTGGCAGCGCAACCCCTACTGTCGTGGGGTCCCAACAGCGGGAGGAATCAATGTGGCTGCAAGACTCCTACCATCTCAAGTCTGCAGAGTTGGGAGTGGGCAGGCATTGAAATGGCAACAACACCCTGTCATCCGGTTTCATAGAGTTGAGAGGAATCAATTCCGACATAACTGAGAAACAGTGAAATTGCTGACACGTCCCTAATTATTGCACCAAGATAATGGGAAGTGCTTCCTATCACAATCATATTGGGCAAGCAATTCGACATGACTGCCAATATGCGATCAGAGAATGTGCAGCATAATCATTAAAAGTGGGCAAGTCTCCCAGAGTCGTGGCACGAAGCCCTGCAACACTGCTGAGAGAGGCGTGGCATAGTGGTATGTGGCAGGGGCGAGCAAGTTTGGAGATCTATGTCAGCAAACGGTCAGCACAAGTGAAGCATACGTGTGCTGTGCAGGCAAGTCCACCATGATGGCAAGGGAATGTCGAGCAAAAATGGTGAGAAGGGTACAGATAGCCACCATATGATTGCCTATCTGATGAATATGCGAACCTTTACTGTTAGGGCAGTGGATGAGACAACAATCGAAAGGATGGATGGTGTCGAGCTCATATTTTCTTTGCGTTGATTCAGCGGAAATTGTTGTCAATCACCGGCCAGCACCATCACTAGTTCTGGTGGGCTCGTGCCCGGCAACAGACTCCTCACACTGACACACATGCCCTCGTTTCCTTACGTCTGCGGCTCCGTCTCTCCCACCTTTTTTTTTTGGCACTACAGCTCCCAGCTACCCGGGCGGGGCCGCCCACCGTCTCTCCTCGCTTATAAAAGCACAGAAACCGCATCACACCTAGGGCTCGTTTTGAGAAGGGGTGGGGGTTGGTGGGGGGTGGGGCGGTCCAGCGCCCCCCCCCCCTCTCCCTCCCCCCAGTGGTGCTGAGTTTTAGAGGCCAAAGGCGCGGTGCCAATTAGTTGAAACCAATTCAGCTGATTGGTTGAAACTGATGGGCGCCGAAGGCGCCACCGAAATCTTTTCATTGGACGAAAGTCCGGAAGAAAATTTGGCCGAATCTTTTAGGGGAGAGGGGGGGGGATGTCGGGCACCTCCAAACAGTTGGGTGTGCGGCCCAGGTGTGATCTGACAGTTCGCACCGCCCCTTCCCACAATAGAGGGTAGGGTATCATCGGCTGGGGTATTCCCAGCAACACTTGGAACCTCAAGGGGGTGGGCTCCTGAGGCGGTCATGGGATTAGAGTTACACCATGCCACAAGACATACATATATATATATATATATATATATATATGGACTATACGCAGATTTCCCCCCCCCCCTACCCTGGGCCAACCGGTGCACTATGGGGCAAGGTTAGGGACCCCTCCCCCTATTTTGGGGTCGGGAAACACAAAAAAACATGTTTTAGAAGTAAATTGGCTGGTTATTAATGGGTATTTGCCCTTATAAAGGGCTAAAATGGCTAAAATTGGGGTATGACATCACTGCTGGTAGGATCCTAACCAGAGTGCTAAAAATAGGTACAATTATGGTCCAAATCCCTAATATAACCCCAAATATTAGCACCCAATAATAGTTTGAGGGACATTGAAAATGGACAAGAGTATGTTAAAAACGCCAAATTACTATGTTATTGGGTGTATATAGGGGTGGTGTGGGTTATTTTTAGGATTTAGTGGTTATTTTTAGTACTCTTGTTATCATCCTAATAGCAGTGATGTCATACCCTATTTTTAGCCCAAAAACCTTGTATAGAGCCCTTCCATTGTCCCATCCGACCCCAAAACCCATTTTTTTTGTGTTTTCCGACCTCCAAATAGGGGGGAGGGGTCCCTAGTCCTGCCCCAAGTCGCACACTAGGGTCCAGGGTGGGGGGGGGGGGGGAATCTGCGTATAGTCCATATATATATATGTGTGTGTGTGTGTGTGTGTGTGTGTGTGTGTGTGTGTATGGCATATGTGGGGCAGTGTGCCTACCAGGGTGCAGGGTCGGAAAGGGGGCTTGGGGAGGGGTGTAGGGACCCCCCCCCCTATTTTGGGGTCGGAAAACACAAAAAAAAACATGTTTTAGAAGTGAATTGGATGGTTATTAGTGGGTATTTGCCCCCACAAAGGGCCCGTGAGGGCTAAAAATAGGGCATCACATCACTGTTACTAGGATCCTAACAAGGGTTTGGAATGCAAGTGCAAAAAAGTGGTCATAGCAACTCGGGGCGGTGGCCTCAGACCACACCGCCATGATGGTACATCACCCCTCCCCGCTTACACCACACTTGCATTAGCCTTCTCCCCAAACGTTTCGAAGAATGAAAAAGAAGGGCCTGGTGGTGGCCGAATGATTTTTTGCAAAGGGAACCGCCCCTTGACGCGCTTAGCTAAGAAAACGCGGAAAATCGCGACGCAACAAAGCGTGGATTGTGAGTCCCTAACCCCAACTCGAGGGGCCACGCAAAAAAGCGTGGATTGTGAGTCCCTAACCCCAACTCGAGGGGCCACGCAACAAAGCGTGGATTGTGAGTCCCTAACCCCAACTCGAGGGGCCACGCAAAAAAGCGTGGATTGTGAGTCCCTAACCCCAACTCGAGGGGCCACGCAAAAAAGCGTGGACTGTGAGTCCCTAACCCCAACTCGAGGGGCCACGCAAAAAAGCGTGGATTGCGAGTCCCTAACCCCAACTCGAGGGGCCACGCAAAAAAGCGTGGATTGTGAGTCCCTAACCCCAACTCGAGGGGCCACGCAACAAAGCGTGGATTCAGGGATTGTCCCGGTTTCCTCAATAGCACCGGAAGGTTGGGGCCCAAAAGAGGGCGGAAATGCTACGTCACCCTTGCATTCTCGGGGGTCCCCAACAAAGGGGACAAAATCAGAAGTCAAAACCTATGCTAGGGGTCACCATGATGCTCCTAGTATCTCAAGGTATGGGTCTCTAAAACAGCCAGACGCCCAAATAGCTGCACTGCGCTAAGTGTGCCCCCTTAGTGCACCCCCTAAAAGGCTACCAGTGGGGCACGGGTCAAAAAAGATGCCCGGCGCACTCCCGGCGCGCCAACGTTCCCCCATTGGGCGCCTTCGGCGCCGGGGCACCTACAGCGCCCATTGGCTCCTTGGGTTCATACCTTTGACAACTAACTGTTGGCCGGAGGCCCCTTGGGGGGGGGGGGGGGGGGTAGTTGGCGTCCTAGGACCCGCCGAGTCCCCCCCCCCCCCCCGAGCTCGCACCCGCGATTCCTAGACAAAGGACGTGCAACACAAAAGAAGAGAGCGAGCACGAGGGCAAGTGAAACACAAAATGACCGGGAAACTGCCTGCAGGGATGCGGCTCGGTGTGCCACTTTTTCTGACGCAAGTATTTCACCTTAAAGGGCCGCAAATCCTCAACAGGGGCCACAGGAATGGGCTCTCCAGCTGCAGGTTTGGCTGCAGGCTTGGCTGCCACCTGGGCAGCAGGTTTGGCTGCACGCTTGGAGGGTCTGGCACGAGGTTTGGCAACTTTGGGGGGCAGACTTGGCAGCAGGTTTGGCAGGGGGCTCCAGCCCTTGTCTTCCCAAAGATGTGGTCTTTTACCTTCTCAAAGCTCTTCCAACCCTCAGCCACGAATCCGACACTCCAAACTTGGCCACTCACTGTGCAGGCAGCATGCATGCACAACTGCAAATTTCTACATGCATGAGTGATGAGAAAGTGTTTGATGGTGCAATGCCACCTGAAGCATTGCAAACCCCTGCATAACATTGGTCAAAGTGTCCATCAAGTGTTCAAACGGCAGCTGCTTGATGCTTCAGACATGTCAGGCAAAGAGGCCCACTGGCGCAGAGAGTAACTGACACGAGGGAACACTTCAAACCAAACCCCACGTTCTCCCAAACCAAAGGAGGAACCTCCCCAGACCCACAGCCCCAAGTCCCATCCGGCCATACGCAGTATGGTCGACCAGAGCCACGAGCATTCCCGCAGTCTCTTCAAATGCCACCTCCTCTGAGGTGCCGAACGGGCAGAGAGGCACCACAGAATCAGCAATTTGAACCATGACCATCCCACAAAGCGGAAGCAAAAGCGCAGCAAATTGCGCCACGACGGCAGTCAACCATAAAATCATCATACCCAAAATGGACGGGAAACGACTGCACAGTGGTTCAGAAGAGGCCCAAAGATGACTTCAGAAGCCCCAAAAGGAACACAAGCTTTCCCTGTAAGGGCTCTGAAACAGCCATGATGGTTTCATGCCCTGCTGTGGCAAATCACACCTCGGCTATAGGCCAGATCGCTGGATGATAATCAGTACCGTAAACGTGGATGAGGGATCCAGTTTATGATATCAACCAAAGCAACAACAAATGTACAAGATGAATTGAGGAACACTTGGCAAGAAAACAGGAAAGGGCAGAGAGGGGTTTTATAAAGCCCAGCACAATGATATAGCTCCTGCGAAATAGACCACTCTGTGCAGAAAAACAGACTGGACCTGCGCCCCATGCATTGTGTTGCACTATGACTTATGGCGAAACCCTTCAATTGCTGACGCAGACCTTACATCCACAAAAAAGAGATGAAGCAAGCGAATCCCTCCCAGCCCCAAAAGAACAGCACAACAAATTCCGTTGGAAGCAGAGGTGAACATTGACAAAGTGCTTTACCCGTTGCCACATGCTTGGCAAATGCCGTGCTGCCATGATGCCTCCAAAAAGGCGCCCCTCTCCTGAAAAGTAGAATGCCCCAGCGAACCATTCTCCCGATCTCTAAAGAGGACGATACCATGACGAAAGTTTGAGCAGTTTGATCGTAGCTGTGAAACGAAAACACCTCATTATTTCCTGACATGCAATCGTGCACCATTGTGAGAAAAAGGCACCAAAGCAAAATCGTACCATACCACATTGCCGATGGGTGAAAGTTTGATACTACACCAAATGAGCCAGCCTCCGCGCCCCAGTACTACGTTGTCAGGATAGTGTGGCATTCTGTTGTGAAAGGGTTAGATGCAGCGTTCCAATGAACAGCGCTTCTATGGTAAATGATATCGGTGGCCATGAACAAATGTCGCAATTGCACTGAATTGGACACTTCGCCGTGAGGGGTCGTATTGCAATTCTAGACCCCACCAGGGCTGTGGTAGCCGGAGGCCCCGGAGGGGGGAAAGGGGGGGGAGGGGGCTCCAGCCGGCAGCCAGGGGGAGGGGCAGGGTATCCAAACATGTATACCTCAAAACTGATCGCCACGTCGCGCTGATCATTTTGAGCTACGTATGTTGGGGTCACAAAATGCTTTGTTCAAAAACATCTTTAACCCTCCGACAATGGGTCCCAGCAGGCAGCGCAGGCAGGGAGGTGGGGGGTGGGGCGGGGTGAGGCTTGCTCTTGAGCGGCGGGAGGGGGTCTGAGGGGAGGCACCCCCTCCTTACGAACGCAACGAAATCAGTGCAGAGCTTTGCTTTGCTGTGCTGTGCTGTGCTTTGCTGTGCTGTGCTGTGCTGTGCTGTGCTGTGCTGTGCTGTGCTGTGCTGTGCCGTGCCGTGCCGTGCCGTGCCGTGCCGTGCCGTGCCGTGCCGTGCCGTGCCGTGCCGTGCTGCGCTGCGCTGCGCTGCGCTGCGCTGTGCTGTGCTGTGCTGTGCTGTGCTGTGCTGTGCTGTGCTGTGCTGTGCTGTGCTGTGCTGTGCCGTCGAAGAAAAATCTTTTGGGGTCACCACAATCTGACTTTTAGATGACTTAGAACAGGATGAGGTAAGGGGTAGGGGGTAATGAGAATTCAATTAGTGCATCCCTTGAGCATACATCTATCAATTGCGTTCTTGCATGTGCCGTGGTCAGCAAATGTCCGTTATCACTGTACCTTCTGATAGTCTACTCCGAGCTGGCGGCATTATGGATTCCTGAAACAACCACAGTGTGATACAGATGAGCAGTTGACCATCAGTGCTTGGGCTTCTGGGGGAGAATGTGGGGGGTGCAAAAGAATCCTCCACACCTCCACATTGGGTGGAAGCATCTCCTGTTCCCAATTGTCTGGTGGAGCCTGATCTGAAATCCGCCACTAGGACTCCTGACACATCGCCTGAGTCACATGGCATGCCCACAGAGCACTGTGAACTGCGGCACCCAGGGCTCAAACAAATCATCTAAAATAGCTACACGCAAAACTTCCATGGGGCCATGAATGAATGAAAGTGGTGGGAATCGCACATTGATTGCCACATGCTTTTCGTTATTTTCTTGACGTTGGCCTCTTTGAACCACTCCTGCATGGCAACCTTGGTCCCCTTCAAATCACACATTCGTACAACAGGGTGGGATCATAATGGAGATTGAAGAAACCCATACTGCTTGCACAGTAGCTCATCAGTGTCGTGAGCAAACGTTCTGTTAGTGTTGTGCTTTGAAGCTGTGCAATAATGCACAATTGCTTATGGTGTACACTATATGTGGTCTTACCCACTGTAGGGAAAATACCTATGATCTTGGTGGGCACAGTAATTTCTCCCCACCATGGGGACCCCAACAAGGCAGGGGTTATGCAGCCATATCCATTCCTCCCCTCTCTCCTACTCTAGATGGCTCCTCAGCACGGCTCTAGGGTAGACCACAAACGTACAGGCTAGAAATGGCCTGTCTGAAGGGCTTGATGGGCCAAAATGGGTCAAAGCAGGCTCAACAAGGGCTCAACTCACTTGTTAGCATCCCAAGTGGTCTAGGATTATTTTTGGAAAAATCTGATTCTGACCGATTTTTGGGGACCCTGAGAAGACAGGGGTTATGCAGCCATATCACAGGAGTTAGGGGGGGGGGGGGTCCCTCAGTTTCCATACGCAACCCCCTCCATGCCTCCATCCCCCCTGACAACTAGTGCTTCCTCTCCTCTTTACCTGACTGCTCTCCTCACCAACCAACACATGCACCATTCCGCCACATTAGGGAAGCTCCTCACACAAACACCCAACACGAGGGTACAATGTACCCGTGTAACCTCCTGTGTAGCACAACTTATTGCCACCTATCCTTGGCTGGATGTGACGTGACATCGGGACCCCAACCGGTGTACCCCACCCTTGCGTAAGCCCTTCAGAGAGGGTTGTAAAGGAAACCCACGACAGCTAAGGCTGACTGGTGTCTGGGGGATGTGGTACATGTATAGCTGCAAGCCAATGATGGCCTATGTGTCACAAACCATCAGGCAAATTATGCACTAAATAATCTACAGTGTCCCAGAGGGCCACCATCCCCAACACTGCATTGTTAGACATACAAACAGTGCTCTATACCATGCTCGAAAAAGCGATCAGTGTAGAAATTACAGCCGCATAAATCCAAAATTCCATCAACTACACAACAGTAGCAGCCAAGCCACCAGACACCCCTTATGTCCCTCTGAACTGAGCTGGAAAAATTCTCCTAACAGTGACTTTCAATGCCCTGTGAAATGATGAGCAATCCACAAATCAAGATCTGCTTTTAGGTCTTTCAGAGATAGATGACAAGCAGCACTGATTAAGCAAAATACAGGAATGAAAGGAACAGCAAAACAGAAAAAACACACAAAAAAAAAGCAATAGCAGACAGCTGCTTTCACTTTGAAAAAACAAGACTGGTACCGGCAACATGCAATAGCCAATTGTTGAAAACAAAACCCGCAGGGCCAACAAAGGCCTTTCTGTTTTTGTTTTTTCTTTGCTGCAATCACACCAAGTCCCTAAACGTTGACGAAAATGAAGAACTCTTGCTGCAGATTTACAAAAACTTCAACCAATTGGACCCAAAACCTGCGATTCTGTGGGCTTCCCAGCTGTTTTGTCATCCCCCATTCCCTCTGGGAACAGGGTCTCTGCCTTGACTTGGTAGCCGTGGCCAGAGTACACAACGCTTGAGATATCTGAAGTAGTGTGCAAACAGCTGAACGCAATATTACACTGTAAGCCTCACACGCACCTTTCCTGCATCCCTCCCTGTGAGACTTGTATGCACCATGCCTTCTGCCGCTGCAACTGGTTGCACAAGACCCCGATGTGGTCCTCCAATTCTTGGATGTGACTGTCCTTGGTGGCAATGATCCATTCTTCGCGTTCCTGAATTAAAAACACGACCACTAACAGACTGTATGATTCAATGTGCCTGCACAGTTGTGCAGCAAGCCTAGGGCAAGAACCCCTGTTGGCCAAAAAAGGGGGGGGATTAAGGGTCAAACAGACGTTGGCCTTCAGAGGCGGAACTGGGAAGAGGAGCTGTGGTTGGAAGGGGCTTCATTTTGCATGTACAGGTTTTTTCAACATTTTTTCTTCAGAAAAACGCCTGTCAGAATTGCTGCTGTCAGCCCGTCCACAGGATCTTGGATGCCGCCATGCGAAGAATGTTTGCCTAGGCCAGATGTGAGACAAAATATTCCAGCTGCTTAATCCCCTACACCTTTGTTTTGTTGTGTTCTCCTTCCAGTGTTTGCCTCTGCGCTGACGGGCGGAATGGGATGCTGCCTAGCCTGCACTGAGCCCCATTGTGATTACTAAATGCAGCCCAAATTATGGGGCTTAGAGCTGCTGCAATTGCTAGCTGCAGGTACTGAAAACATGTGCCTGCCCTAAATGAATTAATTGGAGTGAATCATAATCGTCCTTCTTGTTCTTAGAACTACGCAGAAGGCAAACAAATACCGCTGACTAATCCCGCCCCAACCTATCACATTCTCTCATCCCACACTTGTTCTCCCATACATCTCCTTACACATGCTTTGTCCCGGTGTCCACATATCCAACATGTGTCGCTGGCTGACATATGCTGGCAGGCCGGCGCGGCCCCTTCCGGGTTGGTGGTGCAAAGGGTTGGGGGGAGGTGCAGCATACGCCAGGGGGTATTGAGGGCCCGTTGGAGGTGCCAACATTTCGTGCGAACCTGGTGTTGGTCTTTGGCGATTTGCGGAATTCTATATCCTACTCACACTGAACACCGTCACGTGTTGCACTATATTGTCACTCTTTTTCCACAGTGCCACTGTACACCGTTAGTCTCGTTGCAAATGGACGCTAACGACAACAAGGGAACAGCTCCACACCCCATCAATGGTTTGCATCACCGCCTCCCCCCCCCATTTCCTTGTGACAAGGGGACCACGAATGGTGGCTGGCAAATTTGCAGTGCTCGTTTCTTGTAGAATTTCGAAGTGGATCCATTTCACCAGTGCCCTGTGCTATGCTCTATGCAGCTGTTTTCTTTCACCGCCCCTGGCTTTTGGGTCAGCCTTCAAGCATTCACACCTGGAAATGCGCCCGAATGCCCAAGACTTGCTCTTGCAGGGCCTTGACAGCGGACTGTTTCTCTTTGTTGAACGCCGTAAGTAGGTCTTTCTCAGTAGCAGTGGTGAACACCGCGCCACTGCGTGCTTCAGCAGCCAGCCCCTGCACCTGAAGGAGCACGCTGCAAGTGGCATCAACTCTCCCCGTGTACATTGCATCCGCATCAACGTTTTACGAAGCTGATGGGCACATCAGAGAGAAATGATACCTTAGTTGTATGAGCAGCCGAGTGGGACAGCCTTGGAGGAGCACACACGTCGGCCCTTCATCTGGGGACCACTTATCCCAAATTCATCAAATGCATGTGCAGGAGGATTCGGAGGGGGGGGGGGGTATCGCAGTTGTGGGCTCCTTTAAACACTTTAAGAGGAAGTGGTCTGCAACATGCGCACACCGTGCTCCGACTGTACAGCGTTCAGACTGAAACCCAGGCCAATGTCTCCCTTCAGAGTCCCTAAAGATGCTGTCCCTTGGGGGTATCTGGCGTGCGCTGCGGTTTTCCTGGAGCGTTCCTGGAGAGTCGGGTGCACTGGTTTTTGCCGGACAGTTGTTCCTGCATCATTATTGTCGTCGCTCCTGTCTTGGCACATGCCTGATGTACCCATGCGCACTGCACCCGGGACTCCCTTTATGACTCCATTTATGTTATGGTGGGGATTGTGCGGCATTGTGGCAACGAACATTTGAAGATGCGGGAGTGTGGAATGAGCTTCATCATCGATCCCATACACCAGCTGGGGCCTCATGATGTGAAGTTGTCACAGACATTCGGCAGACATCCGCACACCTTGGCCTCCAGTTCGCTGAGGATCTCGAGGTTCCGCTCTTCCAAATGATGTGCCAAGTGGCGCTCACGGTCTTGATAGACCTCAAGCGTGTTTCTTTGAAGCCCCCGAAGTCGCAGGATTTCAGTGCGCTGACTAGCCACTTCTTGAGCAAATGCCAACTCTAAATCGGTGACCCGTTGTGTGGTCTGTTCAGTGTGTTGCCCCTGATGGATCTGCAGGACAACGTGTGGACTTAGTGAGAGGGGGTGTTGGATACACAGTGAGCTGGGGAATATGGTCTGGGTGGAAGGAAGAAGGTTTGCGCGCGGAAGAGGTCGTTGGATCCCCTTTGTCAGATCCCCACCCCCTCCAATTCAGAGCGAGGGAAGGGGACCGTAAGGACCAGCCACAGGGACCCCGGGGTGCCAGGTCCGGTCAGGGGCGCGGCGGGGAGGGGGGCCCAGATGACTCAAAATGATCTGACGTCCCTATGTTGTGCTGATCGCTGGTTACTGTACGAATGTTGGAAAATTTTTCTTTCCGGCGCCTTTGGTGCCAAAACGTTTTAGTTGAAACAACAGTCCTGTCACCTGAGTCCCTTTCCCAGCCCCCACCCCACCCCACATTCAGAGGGATCGAACCGTCCCCCTCGGGCGCAAACCTCCCACCCCCTACCTTTTTGGAGTAAAACGGAACGGAACGGAACGGAACGGTGGGCCGTGAAATTTGCAAGTGCAGAGAGGTATTCAGAACTCCTCCTTCAGAGAGATGAATACATTCAACAACAGAGAACGCCTGGGCCACATGCGGAAATCCACTTGTGGTGGGTGGGTGGGTGGGTGGGTGTATGGGTTGGGACCCTCCCCCCAGTCAATGGTCCTGAAATCTTGGAGGGCAATTTTTGGGCTAGCCCAGAAATGCGAAATGCATTCACCGAAGAACCGCCAGCTGCCATACAATGTTGCACAATGGGAGGGTTCCAGACTTTTTTGGAAAACCTGTAAAGACAAAAAGGCAATATGAAGCCCAACAAAAAGACGTGAAAGAGACAGGGAATAGCAGCATGTGCAGGGTACAATCAGCCACACCAACTACACGGCGCAGAGGAAAAAACAGACCCTGAACGTCGTGGTATCGTATCGTATGGTATTGTATCATCGTAGAACATCACTGTCTGCAAGCAAAGCAGGGATGCCAGGAACCCATGGTGCGTGTGGGCGTGTGCTCAGGAAGATGGAACAAGACATCAATGACATTTGGATTTGGTGGCAATTCGGGAGGGTAACCGGCAGTTGGCAGTTGGCATTCTTCACCGAGAAAGGACGTTCTTGCATACTTCAAAGACAGGATGAAGCAATCTACAACATGCCCTTGTTCTCACATTTCACGGTTTAGAACAGGTCGCTTTAGAATTTCCCGTTGCTCCCTGCATCCGACTGCGTTGCAGTATGTCCCAGTGTATCCGATGGTGCCCCACTGCAGCCCGCTGGGTGAGAACAGGGTTATGCTCCAGGTGTATTCATGTCCGGATCACGTGATTCCCATATCCCTGACACTCTGCCTAAATGTGCCACAAATATCCCATTCAATAGAATAGCAAAGGCAATGAACCTGAAATCTCTCATGCCATGCATGAAGCATCAACAAATGCCACGCTCTACATTGCTCCTCCCTGATTTGCAAATGGGTGTCCATAATGGCAGTCTGTAAGCGGTATCGGTTCTGCGCATCTTGGCTAGCACTCTTGAATTGCAGTATGGTAGAAATTGCGTGCTGCTTGTACTTTTCCATGAATGCCTGGAAGTGTAAAGATGACGATATGCAGAAGCAACAAACCAACAGACACTACAATCTACCTGCCCTGTCCACTGGCCCTTGCAGCCAAAAAAAAACCTTTCCATGCACGCTGTTGACCTAAATCACTGCCATGTTGACTGCGGGCGGAAAATGGCTGGTGTGGACTACGAATTTACGTACAACTTCCATTTTAAATTTTACATTGGAAAGGGTACATTACATTTGTCATAATAATAATAATTCCATGCTTGTTCATCCATATTCACTGATGCACACAGTCCCCGTTGCCACCTGCCACAGCAATCACTGACACAAAACTTGCCGTGCTTCCCGTGTCGGGGTGGGAACGGGTAGAGCCGTGCCAGGTGTGTGTGTGCGTGTGTGTGTGTGTGTGTGTGTGTGTGTGTGTGTGTGTGTGTGTGTGTGTGTGTGTGTGTGTGTGTGTGTGTGTGTGTGTGTGTGTTGGGGGGGGGGGGGGGGGCGGGGAGTACAACCGATTTGGCAGATATTGCTACTCCTTCCTCTGCACCCAGCCTGTCACCTTCTGTGCAGAGCAACTTGGAATACACCGCGAGATTTTTGGCACAGCAGTCACAGAACCTAATCCACAAGGCTGAGTCAAGAAAAATTGAGCTTTTCTGCCTCCACAACTGTACCTCCGCCTACCAGGCCTGTCCTTCTAGATGTTGAACAATCTTCTTCCAATCATCCAATTGCCCGGGACAAAATGGCCAATGGCAGGGCTTCGCCCTTCGCACGGGCTGCGTCTCCCAGTCCGCATGCAGTGGGCAACAAACATACCGTGTGGGCCTTCTCCAGCACCTCCTTCCATGAACACTGCACTTTGGCCACCGCACTCTCTGAGCATTGCAGCATTCGGTACCTGATACCGGAAGAGGGGGGTGCGGACCATACCACACACCGCTGTGGTTGGAGACTTGCGTCGAAGGCTGCCAAACGACACTATTCGACATCTCAAGGGGTTGATGCAACGGATAAACATGAGTGGGTACCCTGCACGAGTTGGGCCGTGGCAGCATATCATCCATAACCATGAGGGGATGTTGGTCCTGCACGCGCCCTGTGCGCAGGCGAAAGCAGCAGTTCTCCTCCATGTCGGAGTTGACAGATTGGTCCGGCTGGGTCATTTGTATACATACCTGAGGTCCATTTCTATGGGGGGAGTACCTGCCCTGTGCACCTGCCAGGCATATTGATAAGCACAGAGCCGATGGACCTCAAAGCACACGTTTCTTATCTAGTATTTGCGAGGCACCGCGAAGGATGGACATGACGCCACCACAGCCCTAGTCATATCAATGGTGGACCCAGCTGCGCTACATGGAGCAACGTGGCGATCTGCGGTGCAAACACATCACAAAACATACCATGATTCAGTCTCATCATGAAGCACTTGAAAGCGGCGTTCCGTTTCTTGCCCTTCGATGCCGCACTGGATGCAAGATGGCCAGATCATGACCGTGTGATCCCCACAAATCGACACACCCATGCACAACACATGAGCAGCAGACCAGAAAGTGCCTGTGTGTGCCACGCATGCAGTCATGTCTGTCTGTGTCTGTGCAGTTAATACAACTCACTGCTACCTTCGCCTCAATGAACTGCACTGATGGGGGCATTGAATCGTCCTGTACACCATCAAGGCCATGTCCCAATCGTGGAATGAATGGTTGAGCCTGAGACACGTGATATAATGTTGGTGTCAGGTGCTATACTCGGGCTTTAGTGTTCAACAAAGCTCTGTACTCTGGATCCTAACCAAACAAACTGGGGTCGGGGTGTTACCGCCATACGCCCTTTGGCATGGGTGCAACTGGTACAAATACACGGGCATATTCAAGTGACGCATTGCTCTACTTTATTGGTAAGGCAAAGTTGGAAATGCGACTGTTTACATCGTGTGGCACCCTATCACAGTTTCACCCCAGCCCCTAAGCTCAAAATCACAGCGATGTGGGGCGGCCTGAGCCTGTACATGCTTTGTTCAGTTGTTACGACAGAAAATCCTGGTTGCATTCCTCACCCCCAACCCTACTTTCCCTAAAAGGTATGGGAGACTGGGTCAAGAAACTACCGACAGGCCACCCACATCGAAGCTGACTACAAAGATATTCAATGAAATCAGCCCCATATCAGTCTCGCAAGATATGTGAGAGGTGTTTGCCTGGCTCCAGAAATGACACCAAGGGACCATTTTTGGAGCATCCACCAATGCTGCAAACTTGACCAGATGGGGAAGGCGCAAAATTCGTCTTTTTTCAGTATGAGAACGTTTGAACTCGTTGATTTAGTGGAGTTTCTCTTGTGCTTTGATAATGCTGTCTTGACTGTTGGTGAGCTTTGGAGACAAGAGGGTGCCATACCTGTAGGCAGCCCATCAAGCGCAAAGCCCGCAGACCTACAGTCAGTATGGCAGTGCAATCAATTCATTTTCAAGCTAAGATATTTTGAGCAGATGTGTACACCTGAGTTGGGGTTCCAAGGGCCATCTGAAAAGGTATATCCTTAACGTTACAACATGAAGGAGACAGGCATTGTTATGGGCACTTGGGCACCATGTACATCATTTGAAAAGAATAAGCCTGAACGCTGTCATACACGAATTTAACAGGAAGGAATGGCAACTAGGGAGACACTTGCATGGTATGATTACATGCGCACCACTACAATTTCCCTATTTGAGAACAATTCCTCAAATTGTATGCTGCAGGCGCCAAAGAAAAAGTATTGTCCCAGATGCATATTGCTACACATAGCCATAGATCTGTAGCTGGATATATTTAGCCACGTGAACGATTCCGCCACAGCAAAAATCATATGCCAACGGGGGAGAAATACCCCCCCCCCCCGTGCCCAAGAACCAGCAATGTTTGACCGCGGAACCAGGGGGCGGTTCTTGCGCACGCTTTTCCCCCAAAATTCGACCGCGGAACCAGGGGTTGGTTCTTGCGCATGACCGTGGGCAGCCCCATACCGCGGAAAAAAAATTTTCCGGTGCGTTGCCCGGACCCCTTGAGTGCCTGGGCGTGCTCTCCTCCCACCCAGTAGGGCAAGAAGGTGAAATCTGCCTGCCCAGGCACCCAGCCATCAGACAGCACCTGTTTGACTAAGAAAGGGTGGTTCGCCAAAAATGAAAAAACAAATTTGCAAAGTGGTGCTATCAGTGGCCCCCTGTGTTTCACTGACTTTTGTTTGCTTCCTTGTCAGGGGCTGGTTGCTTCGGGGAAGGGGTCGAGAGCAGGGGGGAGGGGTTTAAGGGGTATGTGCACCTGTGAGTGACTGATAGGGTCCCCCCTGATGGGGGGACCCGTAGCAACACACATGAAATGTTGTTGTGCACACCTGAATAGCTGTCCTGCATCCACCAGAACCATGAAAATCCCAACACGTTGTTAAAAAAAAGTGGTGCGAGAATTCGACCGCGGAACCAGGGGGCGGTTCTTGCGCAAGGCGGTTCTTGGGCACGGGGGGGGGGGGGGCGTAACAAAACTGACCCACTGCAGTGCGACATCAACATCCTAGGGTGTTAACCGGAATAGAGCACATCACAGCAGAATATGACAAAGTGACGACATGGATGACGAAGGCATGGTTGGCACGGGGCAGGGCTGGTACCAACGGTGTTGGGCTCCTTGTCCTTACCAGTTTCCCCAGCATTGGGTTCATGGAGTAAATCTGCATGGACTCTGAGTTCCTGAAACCTTAACACACCCCTCGTAAGGTCAGAACTCCAGCAACAGACTTCTGGAGTGAGAAACACCAACAAAAGGGGGGGCAGAGGATCAGATTGTAGTTGACTTAGGTTGGGAAAGCGCAGCTTGGCTGGGTGTTTCGTAAAATGAAAACCTTTTCACCTTTAACACTCCACTCCCAAGCTCAGAAGATCTGAAACAGTCTTCCGCCCACACAACGACAGTTGGCATTGGCCACCGTCGCACAGCTGGAGGGGCTGCTGGCAACCAGGCACCAACCAACTTTATGGAACCTCTCCTATGTTTGGCCAGATAGCGGCGGGCAGACGCAGCCAGGACACCCCCCCCCCCCAGCCCCCCTTGCGCAAGGGCCTGGTGATGACAGATGTGATGCACAGGGAAATGAATGATTTGAGAGGCAACGTTGAAAGAAATTAAAAGCATTCGGGAACAGAGCATTGGAAAGGTTCAAGGGGGCCAGTAGTTTTGAGGGGCGACAAAGAGAACGAGAGGCATACGACAGGGGCCGTCTGAAGCACCTCTGGACCCTGTGCAGGTAATGTTGCCTGAGCGCCCTCCAAGGAATGCAGCAGTCGGTACCTGACAGGCAAACGGCGAGCAGCTTGCACGACAACATGATCCAGACGTAGGAAAGACTGGCACTGCTGGAGCTGGGATTGTGCAGACGAGGCCCTACCCCACCTCTGCATCCCGCACACACACATTGGGGTGCCAGCAGCTGAGGGAAAAATGGGAGAATGGCACAGGGCGCAAAGCAGGAGTAACTTTCGTTTATTGCGTTGTCATGGAGGAGGTCCCCAAAGTGGGTCTATCCTACATAGGGCTCTGTGCAGCATGTGCCTGGCAATGCAGCAGGTCTGCAGTTATGCCAAGGGGCCTCGGAACCTGCACTAGAGGGGGGGGCGGGGGTGCGCCAGGCAGTATCGACCACATCCCGAGTGACCACTTTGCAAGCTCCCAAGGTGGCATCCATGAGAGAATGTCCAACCAATTTCCTGTTCACTTACCACCTTTCGCTGATGACTTAGCAGCTTCTGAGGTTGCTCAATCTGGGCCTTCATTTCATTGATTGTGGAGGTCGTTGTTCCGCTCCTCACATACCTCCATAGCCTGCAGTCCCAACCTTCACCTCCTTGTGTACTTGCTCTAATGATAGCTGCATAGGTTTGATATGCTGCAGTCGTGGTTCATACCTGGTGTTCTTTATCTCCTTCCTCCCAAGTCACCACCCCCAAGCCCACAACTTGTTCCACTTGTACAGGTATGGTATCTGCAAGAATGCCACCATCACCTTCGCTAGGGTGGGAACATCCAACTTGCAGCTACCACAACGTTGGCTGTGCCACTCTGTTGGCAAGAAAATTCTTGGGATACCAGGGCTGAAACTTATGCACTACAAACACCCGCAGTTTTACCACATCAGGATCTCCCCCCATCTGCCAGCCTCTTCTATGTATCCCAATTGTCTTCTGCTTTACAAGGGGAGACAATCTCACAGGCATAGCTCAGAAAGCCAAAAATAAACTTCTGTCAGTATATACCAACTGAAGACTGAAAAAGAAACAGCTCTTTCAGCAAGCAAAAAAAGAAATTTCTTCGCCGTTCCCCCTTTGGTCTGTAACAAACTTGACTTGATAGAGTTCATGGAACATGGACTGGCCCGTTGTACGTTGGAAAACTTGAACAGCTGACTGTGAGACACGTTTTCTGGCACCATTTCTCACAACTACGCTGGCGCATATTGCTTATGACTCAATCATGAGCATGAGCACACAGTGATACACGGCCACACAGCCCATATCTGCAGGTGACCTGCAGCAACCATCTGCACTAAGGCGCCTATTTTGGCGGCTGCAGGAGAGGGCCTGCGAACGGCAACTGCCTGAATGGTGGACCCAGCTGCGCTACATGGAGCAACGTGGCGATCTGCGGTGCCAACACATCACAAAACATACCATGATTCAGTCTCATCATGAAGCACTTGAAAGCGGCGTTCCGTTTCTTGCCCTTCGATGCCGCACTGGATGCAAGATGGCCAGATCATGACCGTGTGATCCCCACAAATCGACACACCCATGCACAACACATGAGCAGCAGACCAGAAAGTGCCTGTGTGTGCCACGCATGCAGTCATGTCTGTCTGTGTCTGTGCAGTTAATACAACTCACTGCTACCTTCGCCTCAATGAACTGCACTGATGGGGGCATTGAATCGTCCTGTACACCATCAAGGCCATGTCCCAATCGTGGAATGAATGATTGAGCCTGAGACGTGAAATGATGCTGGTGAAATTGTGAAAAGTAGCAAGCAGGAAAGCTGTTGATGACCTGGCCAACGGCAGGCAAATTCGACACGTGCTGTCGTGCCCCCCCCCCCCCCCCCCTGCCGTGTCCAGCAAACAATTAGGTCCTTAAAAAATACGGTCCGAACAGGTGTGTTCGTTGGACACACCGTTCATTACGCGCGACAATGTGTGAAACGGCGGTCACACATCCCTGGGCACAAAATAGCCAGCCCATTCAAAGCACAATGCGATGGAGGCTTCCAATTAGCACTTTTCAAAGTAGAAGCCCATGTTGCAGTCCTGCTTCATGCGGAAAAGTTGAACATGCTCCCTTGGCTTGGGGCCCTCCTTGTCACGGGCAGAAGTGGCAGCCCGATCCGTCTCAAGCACCTTGGGGACGGGCAGATTTGATGGGACAGCAAGTAGAGAATCAGTCATGGCGGGCAATAGAGGTCCTGTAGTTGAGGGGCACCATTTCCTCACATCCTGCTTTACAAACTTGCCCACCATTTACTGCAACATACACCACAACAGCCCCTCATTTCCTCCGCCCTTTGGCCTGAAACCTCGGTTCTGCAACCAGGTACCTAATCAAGTACCTAATTAATTAGATCAGAAAAAAATATGGTCCAAATGGAAGTGTTCATCGGACACAGCATTCGTTGGACAGGGGGGCGGGGGGTAGGGCAGGATCTATGGATTACACACACACACACACACACACAGGTGGGTTCGGTCTGTGGGGAGTGGAGCAATTTCACTACGACGTGCCCACCAGCAATCAGGCAGAAAGGATGGGGGGAGGGGACCCCAGGGGGGGCTGCCATAAAGGGTCAGCAAAGGCGCCCATACCCCTCCCCCCAGCCCTGAGGGGATCCCACCATACACCCACCATACATACCTTAAAACGATGGTCACATTCCACATTGATCATTTTAAGATATGTCAGGGTAAAAAGATCTTGCAAAAATGACCTGTCCCATCCCGAAACCTGCCCAGGAAACATTCTCTGGCGCCTTCCAGGGGAGAAGTGTGGCGACACATCCACACACAGTAATATGCATGATGTACACACACACACACACATAAATATTCACCCACAAGAGCTGGGAAGGAAATCAGTGAATGATACGCCAGAAGGACTAGTGATCTTCGTCCACGCAGAAGCACACACAAAAGGGGGGGGGGGTGTAATTTCGTGCGGGGATTAGTTCGCCAGGGAAAATTTCGGATGGGGAAAATTTCGCCACCCGTGCAAATCCCAAAGCTCACACTGCCGCACGCACACGCTGCACTGCCAAAGCCCCCAGATCTCGCCAGGGATACATTTCGCCACATTCCTGAAAGACGAATTTTCCCCACGAAATCATCCCCGCCCCAAACCCCCCCGCCCCCTGCACGCATGCACGCATGCCCAATCATATGCTCAAGCATATACACACCTGCTCTGCAACACGGATTGCACTATTCTGGAAGATGGACCTCAACCCTCGGACTGCATCACACGCGCACTGCACACAGGTTTCATGGGCATCCACCACGTGGTTCCCAACATTCGTGTACACTGCCAGCAAGAGCTTCTGAACCTGCTGCTGGTGGCCCCGCACCAGCTGCACCCGCAAGTTATCTTCACGCTGCACAGCCGCCCTATGCCATTCCTCTTGGCTCTGCACCGCCTGTTCCTGTAGCCGGGCCACTGTACTCCGGCTCTCCCACAGCTGCCTCAAGACCTGCGTGTGCCCCTCGCGCTCCCCACCTGCATCTGCTGCCCGCAGCCAGTCAACCTCGCGCTTGACAGTGGCGAGCTCCCCCTCTGCACGCAACTTCGCCTGCTGCGCCCCTTGCGCCTGCGCAAGCACGACTTGTGCCTCCTGCTGCACCTCCCGCAGCTCCTCCTGGAGGGCAGTGAGCATGCCTAACTGCGCATCGAACTCGCTCTGCGACAGTTCATAGATTGGCTCACGCGGGTCGGGACAGCCCGGAACCACAAGCAACTGGTCCGGCGCATCACAGTCCCCCTGAGGCTCATGCCGCAGCATCGCAACACTTCCCTCGAGCACCGCATCAACCCGCAGCAGCAGCCCCTGGACCAGGTCATCGCAGCGCTGCTGCAACAGCGTCTCTGCCCATTCCCAGTGGTGGTGCAGCCCCTGCTCCCGCAGCACGTGCTGCTCAGCCACACGCCGAATCTCCTGCACAGTGCGGGCGTTGTTGTCCTGCATCAGCCGCGAGTACTGCTGCTCCAGTGTCTGGCGCTGCTGGTCCTGCTGCAAGAGACTCTCCCTTCGGCACTCAATAAGTTCCGCCGCTGCCTGACCCTTGGCCAGTTCGCGATCTGCCTGCATTAGGGCCTTCCACTCCTCTTCGCGGGTTTGCCGTTGCAGTGCAGCAGCAGCGCTCCACTCCTGCTCGTATAGCAGAAGATCGCTATGGCCTTTCTGTCGGGCACTGTTGATTTCCTGAAACCCGGGAAACCGAGGGTACGGCTGTGATAAAAATACTACGCAGTCAGTTCAGAATTCCACAAGCAACAGAACCAGAAACGGGCAGAAGATAAAGAGGTACATCTGCCATGGAGAGGACTGGCACAGAAAAATATCGTCGTCACTGCCCAAAGCAAAGTTGCGGACGACTGGCATCAGTATGGCGGAATAGAGCAGAGATTAGATATGTTATGCTGTCAGGAGGATTTCAAACATGTGTTTTGTATATTCTCAGGCAATGCGAATGAAAACTCATTTACCGCACCTCTCTTGGACCTACTGAGGAACTCGGAAACTCCGCAGGTACAGCAGCCTGGGTCAGACTTCCGTTTCCGGGACGAACTCCTGGCCCATTTCTCCTCAGTGAAAGCATTTGACAAGTTTGCGAAGGGCTGTGAAATGAACCATATGGGTGACTACTCACAGCAAAATGCTCAAGTGTCAATGAAGATCTGCAATGCAGAGAAGAAATAGGTACATGTGCAATGAGGCAGATAGTTTACAGAGTCGCTCACGTAAGATGTGACGTTGCATTGATGTAAGTGACGGCTGGTTTGATGTTGTTTTCACTGATAGAAAGAGGAACTATCAAGCGGGCGAAGGGCAGGAGGACTCGCAGCATCTGAAGCAAAGTGCGAGCATAGTGGACAGTTGCTCCTCTTGGGACGCCCCTTCTGCTGTTCCACACTTCCTCTTCTTGCCTTGGATGCCATACGACTGCCCATGCTCCCCCTACTGCTCTATATGCTGATACTGTTACTAGTCAAGCTGTCAACACGGCCATGCATCTGACTGATATGGGTTTCCAAACCATCCTGTTGAGTCCACTCACGCGCCTGAACTGCTGCATGCCTTGCCGTTTCCCTTGCTCAAGCAGCGTGTGAGCAGCAGCATGGGCAGGAGCACAGATTTGCACATGCAACAACACCTTTTGTAATTGGTTGATCTCCTGCAGAAGACATGCACAGCGACTCTCAGGGGGCAATCCCATGGTCTCCTGCAGTGCCATGATTCTTTCTTGGTGACGCGTGTGTACCTGCAGCCCACAGGGCACAAAAACTCACCGCACAATGCCTCCTGGTTCGCATGTGAGGCCCAAAGCAGTGCTGAGTTGCAGCTGAACCTCAGTCCACAGTGACAGTAACCCCAGAAGGACCCGAGATGGCACAGAAAAAGATCAAACCAAAGGCAAAGGGTGGCAGAGGAGCCATGGATTTCGATCACTGGGTCTACCATGTATATTGCTGCCTTGAGTGGGGGGGGGGGGGGGATCTCAGCCCTCAACACCGCTGCTCCCATACAGAGTCCAATGCCTGGGCTGTGCAAGAGTGGCCATTGTCCGCTACTGATGCAGCAAAGGCGAGACAACAATTGCGCTCGGGGATGAAGGTGGCATGGAAGCCCACTAACCGAATCCCCAGCCCCAACACCGAAGGGCCTAGTGGAGCACGCGCTGGGAGCAAGTAACTACGTAAGCCCGACCGCTCCAGGGCCTTGTAGAACCAGCAGGACCAAACAATGAAAGCACGTACCTACCTCGGTCCCATGGAAGGACCGTGGTAGAGCACGCAGCCACGGTGCGCAACCATTTAGGCCCCACTGTAAAGCCTTTGTGGAGCAACCCTATCCCGAAACTGGTTCAAAGCGTGATTTTCAAACAGCCCAGCCCAACGGGTGGTGCCATGGCGAAGTGCTAATACAGGCTGCAGATGGAGCCTTGGAAGCGTGCCTAAACGTGAGGGCACAGTGACCTACTAGAGTGATGGAATATCGCTAAAAGACCCAATGCCTAATATCTTGGCCCACACTACAAGGTGAGAGAGCCCTGCTCCACCTAACCCGGATGTCCTCTTCAGGGGACCATATCTTCTGGGGTGCCAAAGGGACAGGTTCTACGGGGTGGGAGCCTGCCAGCAAACCAAATCCGTCTTAATTGGCTTGCGCCCCCAATGACAAAGGGCCCAGCCAAGCTCACCGACAAGGAGCGTACCCCCGGGGGCCAATGGGGAAGGCCCAGGCGATCTCTGCAAGGGGGTGTGGGAGCAGGCAGAATGAGGGAGGGTCGCCGCAACCTCCACCACTGGCAGCCCCAAGCCCTGGAAGGTCCAGTAAGCTGTACTTGGCGGGGGTCTGAGAGGAACCGACGGGGTGAGGAGTGCAGCAATGATGGGGGACAGACCCCAAACGCCATAGATGGGGCTCCCATAAAGGGTGGTCGATGGTTCAGCACGAGTAGGAGGAGAGGGGCGCACTTGCTGCAGGTCCTCCATCCAGGAATGCAATCGCTTGCGGTAGACGTCCACCACTTGATCGGTTTTGGCAGAGAGCTTTAGGATGAGCTGCTGCTTCTGAGTGGCCAACTCGACATGCAGGCGATCCTCCATCATCTTTTTGTGCAGAGTGAACTGGGCCCATTGCAATTCCAAATACCTGTTGGCGATACCAAAAGCCCTGTGGTACCAAACTGTAGGAAACGGCCTTAGAGGGCAACAAAAGCAGAACACACACACAGTGCCTGCGCAATGCTTCACAAACCTTTCCAAATAGGCAGTGGACTCAACCCGTGCCTCCAATAGCTCCGCAGAATGTGCGCTGACAAGGCGCCGCAGCACCTCCAGCAGCTGCTGCTCTCTTGCGTTGCTTGCATCAGCGAGCGAATTATACAGCTGCACCAGTTTGCTAATGGTGGTGGCCTTGTGCTGAGCAGACAGTGCGGGAGGTGTTGTGCAGTAATATGCGCTCAGGCTCATCAACCTCTTCGGCCTCCTGCAGTGGCGCACAGCGCTGCAACAAATTCATTGAAAGTATGTTGGAACGTGGTGTTGCTCAGCAGTCTTACCGGCCATTATGTCCACCACAGGATGGCCGGCATTATGAAGGTGAAGATGACTTGGCGATAAAAATCATCATCGTGACCACCACGACCCACCGTGACCAACACGATCACGAGGCCGCCATGATCATGAATGGGATTTCAGATTCCAGTATAATGTCCAATTCACAAGTCCAAGGGCATGCATGAGATTTACTTCGCAAACCGAGGAGCCCTTTTCTTGTTGCGGTAGTCCCACCCCCTTGCACCCCCGGTGCTACAGTCATGTCAGTTGAGGTCTGATAACGCTCCTAATGATGCATGTTGGCACGGAATGATCATCAGCATGCACAGTCATGCACAATCCCAGAATTCTGGGCCTGATAATGGTGCGGCTGCCACGGTCTGGATCAGACTACTGTAGTACTAAACATGTACATGCCTGTCACGCCATTCGTGTGCCTGGATAGGCAGCCATAGCTCCCCACAGTTAGAGGTGCACAACGCCCCACAGCCCAGCATTTTGCGGAGGGGAGCACACTAATGCAACCTGTGCGAGCACCGTAATATGGCATGCTATCATTTCCCCATCTTCTCGCCCTCAAACAGGAATGGGGCTCCCCTGAAGACTACAATTTCAGTGAACTTCTTATATCCCACAAGGCCTGGCATTGGACTACATGGCAATGACCACCCAGTAAAGCGCTATGTGCCTTGGTGGCTCACCGCAAAAAGAGGGCCCAAGAGGGCGGCAGCTGACCAACTGCCGACACTGCCCTGGAACGTCGCGTCTCCATCACAAGTCGCACAGGTTGCATTAGTGTGCTCCCCTCCGCAAAATGCTGGGCTGTGGGGCGTTGTGCACCTCTAACTGTGGGGAGCTATGGCTGCCTATCCAGGCACACGAATGGCGTGACAGGCATGTACATGTTTAGTACTACAGTAGTCTGATCCAGACCGTGGCAGCCGCACCATTATCAGGCCCAGAATTCTGGGATTGTGCATGACTGTGCATGCTGATGATCATTCCGTGCCAACATGCATCATTAGGAGCGTTATCAGACCTCAACTGACATGACTGTAGCACCGGGGGTGCAAGGGGGTGGGACTACCGCAACAAGAAAAGGGCTCCTCGGTTTGCGAAGTAAATCTCATGCATGCCCTTGGACTTGTGAATTGGACATTATACTGGAATCTGAAATCCCATTCATGATCATGGCGGCCTCGTGATCGTGTTGGTCACGGTGGGTTTAGGGCTGTAGGGGGTGGGGACGAGATGAGGGCGGCTGTTCTTCGATGCGTTCTGCGACTCAACCCAAATCCATCTGCGCGCCCATTTTATTTGGTGCCTGTAATCACTTCCGAGAGCAAAGACAACGAGAAGCACTGCGCACGTGTGCGGCCCGATGCATCGCATGCGGGGGGGCATTGCGGGCATACGGCGTCTTCGAGCACAATGTACGGCTTCGCCTCCAGTTTGGTACTCTGCTCCGCCAACAAGCCTCCCAACCACTTCTCTTTGGCCTAAAAGCGCACATGCTTGGAAACACCTGACCCACACGGATTGGGTGCATGTTATTGCCCAACAGGACTTCCCCCAGTGAAACTCCCTTCAAGTGGGCCCAAACCGTCAACTGGTGGTCCGTGGACCATGGATTGTTGGCGGTTGGCGGTTGACCATCCGCGGTGGTCCAGAACTTGCCTCAATTGAAGAAAAAACCTGTCCCTTTAAGCAACCCGTCCCCCACACCCACTACGAAATCACATCCACAAAAAGGCGGGGCTTGGGTGAGCATGGGCGAATGTGGTACGAGTTCAGTTCTCATTGCACATTCGCGCACCCACGAATGCCATGGAATGTCCACAGACTTACAGTCATGCACTGTGGATCAATAATTCTAAGGCAATGCGCAAACAACTCGCATGCAATACTCACAGCAGTCTTTCACAGATCCCACAGAACTCCCACAGATGTCATTTGTGGCTCGAATAAAATTGTTATATAACTGGAAGTGCGGGTATCAGTGAACTTGCTCCTGAATGAACCCACTTCATGACACACCACTGACTTTGAGTGAAGACCGTGAGATATGGCTTGCTACAAGTTGACATGAGTGAGGACCCCCCGCCAAGCATCCGCGACAGCACATGCCGTTGCATACCAGTGAATCTTCCGCCATCTTCTTCCCCCGCTCTTCAAGGTGCTTTGCCATCTTCTGGCAAAGACTGTCCAATTGGTCAATGACGCCCTGACAAAACGCCGAGACGTCAACCTGCAACGCGGAGCAGTAGAAATTGGAGGCGGAGACAATCCCCTTTTCTGAGCGACAAATTGCTAACAAACAGACAACGCGTATCCCCACCATATGGGATACGATTGTTGGAGTTATTGTTGTTGTTGCTGTTATGCCTGATGCCCGACCCTGCAACAATGCAAGATCACGAGACAATCAACAGTGACATTGTCATAGGCACCTTTCACTGTGACAGGTATGGTGCTGGTCTAATGGTTTCTATCATGAGCACCGGAACACTTCCGTATCCAGCATCAGCGCGGGGCACACGTGGATCGCCGGTAACAAACTTTCTTGTTGTCCATCTGTTGCCCCCCCCTGCCCCATGGCTGCCCTGATATCAGCAGTGGGCGCACACCCAAGGTCTCCAATTGAATAGTCATCCTGCCAATACAGTAATTTCTGCAAGACTCATGCGCCAATGAGGCTCTCAGTTAACCACTGAGTCAAATGCCATATGTCTTTATACACACTGGACAAGGGGAGTCATTTGGGAAGTCAAGACATGTTTCAGCCTTGTTTGTTCATGGGACTTTGCACTGGCCACAGAAGCCTTGAGGGCCTGGAAGGGGAAGGAGGGCTGGGTAGAGGGCTGCGTAATATGGTTGGCACAAACTGGATTCGCAGGCTGAGAGTCCACAAATTATCAAACGCAAATGCGCTGGGGAACTTGCATCAAATTGAATGGTTCTTAATATCACACCCGTGCAGATCAAACGCATGAGCACTCGCGAGTACAATGTGGTGACATTTTTTTTACAGAGAGCTCATATGCATCATTGGTAACACAAAAAGTGGCCCTCAATGGGTTTTATTGGTTCTGTCCAATTGAAAACTTTTGCCTCACCTTTGTCATGAGTTGCCCATAGGAGCTGCATGTACAGACACATGAATGGTCGCCACCACCAGAGGCCAGCGAGGCGGGCAAGACACGGTATGATATGCGAAGCACCTGCTTTTGGGGGCTTTGGGAAGACTCCGAGCATGGGCTTGTCAATGACTGTGGTTGTGGCGATAGCGGATGCCCACGGTGACTCTAAAAACGGTGAAAGAGAAGACTTGATGCACTAAAGAACTCTAGAGGCTCAAAATCACGTGCCTACATTGCTGGCCTGCCATACAGACCCCTACTGTCTCTGCTGTCAGGCTTCACAGTATCTCCATTCAGCTTGGGCTGCCAGATTTTTCAATTGCAGGGGGACAGGGGGGACGTGACAGAGCCCCTGGGCTGGCCCCCCTCTTCCAAACAGAGCCCCCTGAGCACCCTGGGATGGCCAAGTGGTGACCGAGGCCCCAAATTCTATTGCCTATCGGCAAGACACCTCGAAGAGGGAGGGAGCACAGTCAGTCCATCAGTTACCTAATCACGAAGTCATTCAGAAGCCCCCAATCCCCCATCCAACACCCAAATGGGGTGAAAAACAAATAAAGAGGGTCTAAAACATGCTTTACATAGGATATCTGATCATTGGGAATGGTCAGAATATCAAAAAAATCGGTTTTGAAAATTTCCATTTTTGAGCTGCCGAGAGTGGAAAATTGCATTAGTTGGGGCATCAGATATGGCCCTAGCAGACAGCCTTGGGAAATGGGGTGTCAAACAACCCGCTCCCTTAACCTGCAGCTCTGCCCATGCACACTAGCGCCTTGGACCTCAACATAAACATGAACATACTGGTGTCCACCTTGACATTCTGGTGCCCCTCCTAAACGTTCGGGATCCCTGCCAAGCTCAATGGGCAAACACACAGGGATGTGGGCTGCAATGTTATGGGTTCGAGCCCCGAGCGGAGGAGGTGCGAAAATGAGTACAGCATCATCAGTAAGTTGTGATGGGTTCCAGCAGTGGGCGCATATCGGTGCACCCTTGATATGCCGGCACCCTTTACAGTATGGTGGTGCCCCCCTGAATATGCTGGTGCCCTGCTTAATATGCTGGTGTCCCTTGATAAGCGGGTACCCTCCTTAGTATGCCATTACCCTCCTTGATATGCTGGTGCCCTCCTAACAATGCTTGGCCACGTGTGGGTGCAGCCCGGAGGCACCAACGTCGGCACGGACCTGCACAGGCGGCACCAACATTGCTGCTCTTGAACTCAGTCTGAGCTGGAGATGCCCCGGGCTGTCATCAGCACTGTGGAAAGACGTGATGTGGTGTGATGGGAAGTGACCAGGAATACTCCCTTGAAAAAAGAACTCTGCTCGCAATGCATTTGATGTATAAAACTGGCACAACTCCTTCTTTAGCTGAAACCAGACAGATTCCAGTGCAATCGCATGGGGCATAAAAATTCTCATCGGAGATATCACCAAAAAGCCTGAGATCACCGCCAGTTAGCATCAACTGCCCAAGTGAAGCGCCGGCAGTTGAAGGCGAACTGTTAGCAGTTAACCATTAACCACCAGCCTCATGTAGGACACTTTCAATAACAAACAAAAAAACTCCTATCCTTGCAGGAAACCCTGGAAATGGTCCTGGTTGGCTGCCAACCCCACAAAGAAACCCAGAGTGTGTTGGCAGGGTACCCATTGGACTTACATGCTGCCCACTGTATTTGCAAAAGGGTAAAAGAACGTCTCACTGTTTCCTGGCTCCCAACGTGTAGCACCTGGAGTATGTGCTTGCACATTATGTGTGCATGTGACCTGTATTACGATAAAAGGCAGACCCGTGTGCGGCTGTGCAGAGCGTGTGACATCTGCTGCCCTGGGAACAGGCTGCCTGTATGCATGGACCCCCTTCCCACAAAACCCCAAATGCGATACAGGCCATGTCCAAATATGACGTGTGAATGTGGATACTCTTCTCATATGCCCTCCTCATCCACCAACCCCAAAGCCCCCGGTTCCCTTGCTTCAAGAGAGGGGTCAAACAACACCTCCCCATGAAACCATGTTTCCACATGCCCAGGGCCGTCGTTGCAAGAGAAACTGTGTACAAAATGAGGGTGTTGTCCAAAGCGCCATCATCTGATACACAGCGCCCTGCATTCGCACCTTGCCGTCTCATTTTCATGCACGCTGCCGTCATGCACATTTGCACGTTGTATCGGATGCCACTGCTGCTTGATGATGTCGGAATCCCGGCATTGACTGGCCTTCGTTTCGGCCCAGTGGGCCTTGGTTTGGGCGCCTGCTTTTTGGACCCAATAACCTTTGTCCAAAGGGTCTCATTACAACACAGGTAACAGCCGCAACGGCAGCAATAAGGCCAACGATTAAACAAATGCAAAGCTGTGGCATAGATCCATTGATGGGCAATGGTGCAAACCTGAGGAGTGCAGTCGCGTCTCCTGTGTCACTGTTCCCATGCCCTTCCTCCGAAAGTTGCAGCAGGGAGCGATTGATGGCCAGGTATTGCGAAGAATGGGCTGGACTGCTCACATGATGGGGTACAGTGCCTCCATGATGGACTGTGCCACGGAGATCTTCAACGGCTTGCCCATCCGGACATGGCCTGGGGGGACTTGTGGCAGATGTGCTCGGGAAAATACTTGCATAGGAGTATTGCGGGGACCCAGGCCTCTCCGTTGGACCTGCAGGGCCACGGTAGGAAATGAGAATGAGCAGCTGCAAAAACGGGGTGGATTGCAGTGAGGAACTCTTCAACGCAGCAACCCTCATTCTGTCTGGACTAAGAGATTGCGCCGAGCGTGGGTCCACCGTGGGAGAAATGAGGAGCGAATTGGATACGCAATGGGGTCAACAAGCTGCCAATTGGCATGGTTGGACAGTAACATGCAGATGTTCTGGAAATGTGGTCATGGCACGTCAGCTGGAGCTCAAAGGTGAAGCGTAAGGCAGTGCAACAACTATATGCACCCTGAGTCCCTGTCTCATGTCAGATGTCAAGAGCATTTCTCTACCTTCATATGGCCCTGCTGTGGATCACCAAGATACCAACAAGCACTCCTCCAGCACTTCCGCTCAGTGTAGGGTTTACCTCTGGTTCGTGGTCGGGCATTCAAATTTTGGTCTGGCGTTCGTTGTTGTTCGTCATTGTTTGTTGTTGTTCAACGCTGTTCGTCGATGTTTTTGGTATCACAAATGGATAATATTGAGCATGTGCAGACCAAAACTATCTTGGTTTGAAAGCAAATAAGCATGTGCAGCCACACATAGCGCAGAGTGGCTCATTGGTTACGACACTGTGAGATGGGAACAAAAAAATTGGACCTGGGGATCTTGGACCGCTACCCAAAGTTGCCAGCAGGGAGGCACACTATTTTGTAATGCGCTCCTTCGCAAATGGCCTGCAGTACATGGCCGCAGTGTTTACACCACATCCCAGTGTTTCCCGCGAAGGGTGGAAGTCGGGAGATGGGAAAGGATACAGGGAAATGGCAAAGGGAAAGGGCAGAACGAACTTAAGATGGTTCGTCGTTGTTCGGCATTGTTTGTGGTTGTTCGTCTTTTGCACTGTTCCACTGGTTTGTCGTTGTAGGTCGTTGTTCGTCGTTGTTCGTCGGCAAACCGGAGGTAAACCATGACTAATGTCTGCACTTTACTGTCCAAAGCCCCACCGGAGTGCCTCAGTACTCGTTGCTGGCATCGTGTGAGCATCGAATGATAAAGGGACGAAAAAAGGGACGGCTGTCCGCACTGGCCCTTCCTGTGCGCTCTGACTTTCTCTGTCCCTTGCCCTACCCCCCCCCCCTTGCAATCTTTTTGTCAGGCCGGTTCCCCCCCAGGGGGGAGGGAACGGTCATGAAGTGACGGTTCCCCCCCCTGGGGCCTCAATAGGTCAGGTGTGGACCCGCCACTTAGCGCCAGCTGCGCCTGCCTCACGACCTTCATTGCCAACTCAGTTCCTCGATTGTGCGTGTCACTCGGACAGTGCAATGCAGTTCTTGTCCCTTCCCTCCGCCCTGAATGGGGTAAGAGTTGGGCTGCCTCTACTGGGTTCTGGGGGGGGGGGGGGTTGTTGCACCACAAATCTGTACCATAGTATCACTGTGCAAATCAGCTTCGGCGCCTTGTAAAATTTTCCTTTGGCGCCTTCGGCGCCTAGTATTTCCTATGCTTTCTGGGCCAAGTGACCCCCCCCCCCCCCAGGGAGGGGGGGATTGCAGGGGGGGGGGGGGGTATGTCCCTGAAACCACTGTCATTCAAGAGGCAGACGCTCGGGTAAAATGCAACAGACGCACGAAACCTCTGCCGAGATAATCCATGTGCAGTGCAAATCACCTGGGCCCAGCACCCTTCACAGCATCCTTCTAAGAATGCCCCACCCTTTCTACTTTGGACAGGCAGAGAACTAATCTGCACAACGCACATGCAAATGAGGAAGTGGAGGACAGTAGCTTTCATTGGAACGACAGGAAAAGCAAGATTGTCCTCTGGAACAATAACACCACATTTCGTATTTTAAAGCAGAAAGGGCTGGGCCCCTGTCACCCGGGCTGTGCGTGCCATCTGCCTGCATTGAGCGGCGCTGTGAGAACAGTTTTGGCAACAAGTGCTTTGAGCAGGCCGCCGGAGAGGGTTTGTCTGCCTAAACAATGAGCCATGCTATGTGTGCAGCAATCTTGAAGGCGGTATTGGCAGTAAATCAGCAGATCAACAGTGACTTGCTCACTGGGTTGGAAGGTTCAGCACAAACACAGGGTGGAAGATCCAGAGGAAGCCAGAGAGAGCAAGTCTATTGGCATACTTGACATCAATTTGGTGGCACCATCCGTGTAACTGGTATAGATGACGAAAATCGATCACACATAGCATACATTACTGTGCAAAAGATGGTCACTAGAAGAGACAAGAAGACTGTGTGACACCTTGTTTTGCAACAGTGCACCTGCCACAGTCCCTGCTGTGGGATGCAGATGTTAGTGCCGTAGTGTACATTCTGACACTATATGGCACAATGCTGCAAAGCAACAAATGATCAGAGAAAGGTCTTCCGTGAAAATGCTGTAGGCGCCGATGTGACAACAGAAGCACCCCAAGAGTGACTGGAAAGGAGTGCTGGTTCAAATGCACCTTCAAACCTATCTTACACAATGTCATGAAAGACCGGCTGGATTCCGTTCCCCACCACCGGCCCATGCATGTGACGTGCACGTGACCTGTACTCAGCATCTAGGAGCCAGACAGCTCCTGTCCTTGCGCTTGTCCAAGTACAGGCGGGTACACGTGTACAAATGCCAGGCCCTGCAGAGACGTCCATTTCCCCATGCTAGTACCTCGCCCTGCGCCACCCTGATGCTCAGTGAATCCCATCAAAACCCATGGAATCCCTAGAGCCCTTCAAAGCGGTGCACATCCACTGGCGCGTTTTACTCCAGCATGCACATTCACAACCAATGCAATCAGATCCTACAAAGCAAAGCGGATGAGAGTAAATGGCAGTGGTCAAGGCCACGGAGTAGACTATCATTTTTGGTGATAGTAAGTATGTTCTGGATGCAGCACAAGGCAAAGCATATGAGTGGATAAACAAAGGATGGTGCTTGGGCTCTCGTCTAGTGCCCAATTCTGATTTCCAGGAAGCCGTGTTGACCATCGTCTTAGCAGAACACCTTAATCGATGTGCTTGGTCACCCTTCTATCAGGGAATCCTAGACAATGAGCGAACAAATCAACTAGCAGAACAGGTGAGGCGAGCCCATCCATTGTTTATTTTCCCGTTGTCGCATTCACTGGGGTCCCCGCATGTGGCAAGCGCTCATGTGCCAGTGAAATAGCGACATTGCTACTTGTTGTACGAAGAGGAGCATGGCATTGAACATCCCCCCCTATGGTGCTTTTTGCAACACCGAAGAGAGATGATGAATTTGATTCCGCGGATGACCGTAACTGTCCTATGCCTGCCTCTGTCTAGCTCTGTCGGTGCGGAAGGCACCCTGCCATGCGACCCACCAGGGAAGCACAGGTGGGGCAACGCACCCTTAAGCCCAAGGCCTATGCTCCTAAATATGTGCGCAATCTGTCTCTCTCTCTACTCGAAGAAGTACGATTTGATTAGCTGAGTCTGTGGGTGTCGTGTTTTGTGAGCACAACCCCGCCCTTGCGGTGTGCAGAGCTGGTACCGGCGCATTGTCGCCGGACAGACAATGGCTCAGAGCTTTATGCCATTTCTTTTTTTTTTTTGCAACAGGCCTGCGCTGAGTAGCGATAAGGCTCTCGGGTTCACAACCCGGTCTCTGCATCAGTGCTGCAGGGCGCAGTACAGTCACCCGATATATCTTTATGCCATTTGCCGTTTATCGTTTTTCGACTGAAATGCTTCCAGTTTTGGACCTGTTTGGGTGCTGATTATCACTGATTCTGAGTATGTTGTTAGCAGGGTTTCGGGAGGAGCGGCCAAGTGGCAACACCATGGCTGCAGAGGGGCCAATGGCTAGTGCTTGCCTAGTTGGAATGTGTGCAAATAGACTGGTGGCAGATATGCATCCTACACTTACTGCGCCTCTCACTGTGCAATGATTGGTGTGATGCTTGGTTAAGAAACACTGCAACCTTGTGTCGGACAGCTGCTTCCTTACAGGGGTGCAGTTTGGTGGACTGGGGGGTCCACCAGGGGAGGGGGGCCAGGCCCAAGGTGCTTCCATAAGAGGACAACCCAAGACATGTTCTACAACGATGGTAGAATTTCTTAATTTCTTTCGTTGGTTGCAAGAGGAAGCATGCTTCTAATGCACTTGCGCATGCGTCGAATTTGGTTGGATCACTTTCCTACGCGACAATGTGTACCAAACAGGTGTGCTCTGAGTGTCTTGCCTATGCATGGCTCCCACAGGATGAGGCAAAGGCAAAGTTTGGTGCAAAAGAACGGTGGCACAGATAATGTGGTGCTGGTGCCGAGCAACCCTTTAACCCTAGTGGTGCATGCACTTTTGGGGATACCATCCACAAACAATTGTGGCATGCGGATCTGGAGATTTGTTGTTGCTCCTCCGAGGTGGAGAGATCCACCCACGTTTGGGTAATTGCTGCCCAAGGGCACGAAGGTAATTGTTGCCCAAGGGCATTTCGTTTTCAATTAAGACATTGGACCAATCATGCCTGGGGGCTGCCGGCATGCCATTGAGAACAGTTCACTTTTGGTTTTTCCTAAATGGGGAGCAACCATGCCAGCATGTATCACCTTGAAGCCAGACACGCCTATGCAATCCCCCAAGCAGGAGCCAGGTGGTCCAGTGTACCCCTGGACCCTTCGGTGCCCCCGGTATGGTCACACTGATGCAATGCACTTTTGCTTGGGTGGCTGTGTGTTGTATGCATTGACGGGGTCAAGGTGTCATTGGTCCCCAATGGGTTTGCATTGACAGTGGACAGATCACATCATGCAACATGGGTGGGGGGGGGGGGGGGTATGCCCAACGGAATATTTGGAATTGTTTGGAATTGAAATGTGTGCACAACCGACTTTGAAGTGAGTTTCTGCAGTAAATTCGGGGCAATTTCGTTTAAAATTCGCATTCCTGAGTATGTAGTGAGTTTGTTATGAATCCACAAAGATGCGAATGAATTTGGTGCGAATTCGTTGCAAAAAATTTATACAAATTTTGTACCAATTTGACCGAAAGGTGCTCAAAGGTGTGGGAGATGCAACACACTGCCTCCCAAAAGTCGCTAGCAACACCCACCATGCCGCACAGAGTAACGGAAGCCTCAGCCCACATTCTTTTGCGACGCACGTGGGGATGGAGCCGGACCCAAGGAGTGCTTTGCAACACTGTCCAACCGCAGCAAAAGATGACGATTACAGCAATCAGAGGAGGTCGTTAACCACTGGCTTGTTGCACCCGACAATGCCAAATATTCGCCTGTCATTGGGCAAATTACTCCAGTCATAAGTGGCTACAACCACTGTGGAACCGAAACCCATGCTCCAGCAGAAAATGGTGATGGCAGTATGGTGGATCCGGTCGCTGCCCATGTGCAGGACAGAAGGCTAGCCCCCGCCCCCCCCCCCCCCTTTTGTCCTAACACAGGCCAGGTTCTGGTTCAAGGGGCAAAGGTGCACAAACACGGGGTTGCCATGCTTGGGCAAGCCCATGTTAGCGCTCGGCATGTACCACAGAACACATGTTGCAGACATAACCCAGCCCTACCCCTGAAAACATGACAATGCAAAGCAATTCTCTTCATGTGCACAACTCAGGTACCACTCAGTTGCTTGCATTCTGATTGACAGGCACCGAATAAAACCCAAGCCAACTCTTGGCAAAATGAAACGTGTGCACGGTGCGATGTGCGCCACTACACGGCGCAGGGTAAAATAATGGTGAAACTGCCATTTCCATAGTATTATTTGCCTCAATGTGTGTACCATTGCTCAGTTGTGGTGGCATGTGCCCAAAGTGAAATGAGATTGAGTCGCATTATGGGATGTTCCAAATTGGTGGGACTGACACGCTGCCAAAAGCATCGATTCAACATCTGGCTGATTTACACCAATCCCAGATTGTTGCTTCTAGCAACAGGGTGAAAAGAACAGCACTGCAAAGAGTAGGAAACACAAACATATACAACAAAAAGGGGAAATACTCTGACATAGCGTTCTGTATACACTGCAAAAACAGCTGCCCATTTACCAGCCCACACGCAATTGAGCATAGACTGTAATGTAAAAACAACCAAAAAACACATACCACCCATGAAATCTGCCCTCAAAAAAAAGGTTTGAATTTGAAGATGTGCATGTCCATTATCCAGTGCAGCAGGGGGGCAATCTCGTTATACAATAACTGGAGTGAAACTTGATCAGGGGCCCATTGGTCTATCGCAAGGGAAGAACATACTGCTGCTTTTCTTTATACGGTAGAACTACCACACGCTTGTTGCGCCCCTGCCACGAATAATACAGACCAATGCACTTGAAAAAATGTGGAGAAGTGCTCGGCTACCATGATATAGCACACAACAGCCAGACCTGGAAGGGGGCAGAGCCGCCACCTTTGAACTTGCTACAAACCCAGCAGGTTCTTCTGGCTGAAAAAGCAGGTCAGATGATTAGTGTGAAATGATAACAGCCAACAGCTTGTTTTCATGCAAAGATTGTGAAAAAGAGACATGTTTCTCAGCAACGCAAGATGAAACAGAGCTTGGGCAACAGACGCAGCACGCTTTTATACAACAGAATTGAGGTGGAGGAGTGAAAAGGGGGGATGAGCCTATCGCCAAGAATTCGAAGATTGAGACACTGGTATACAGAGGCCAGCAATTCAACCCAGTAAAAGAGCAGACAGCACAGTGCTGAAGCACTGACAAGCCCTTCCTCTACAGAGGCCCACTTGAGGCTGGCGTTAGAAGAGTGCAGTGGTGCTTAGAAAAAGCAAAGCTGTGTCTCCCGCGATTCCAGACCATTTGTGTAGGGTACCCTTGGACTGAATTCACAGATCTTGTGTGCAACGCTTTCTCATGTTTTAGCTTCGCACTTTCTCTCTCCCTGTCTTCCTTCTTGTCCGCCACATCTAAAAGTGCAAACTCATCCTCTCTCGCACAGCCCTAGAGGCGGACCACCCCTCCTCCCGTACAAGTCTTGTGTACTCCCAATCCGGAATGGTCTGCCGTCATGACGCACACTCCTTACCGCCCCTGGAGGCATGCAATCATGTATGCCTGGTGTCCTTCACATTTATCATTGCCCCTCTTGCGTACAATAGACGGTGTTTTTGAAGTGGACAGCCGGAGAGTTGGAAAAAGAGGAAAACAAGTGAAGAAGGGCGACAGCATGACACAGGTTTGAGACTGTCATTCACATCTTGGCGCATCGTGTCTGGATAGGGTTCAGGGTTTGCGTTAGGTCATCAGTCTAGAGAGGCCTGTGTAGTCACTGTAAGTTTCACGTGCTTCAGTCAGATGTGCAAGGAAGGCAACCGGGCCTGTGGTGCAAAAACCAAAACTCCGACCAAAAAGGTCAGAGAACATGAATTCATTGGTGTTTCAGGAATGAATGATGGACACATTAGGACTGTATCTGAGCAGGGCATATGGGGGCGTCCTTGCACTGCGTGCTACTTTTAGACCAGGTTCCCCCCGCAAGAGCCCCCAGGCACACCCCTTCGAAACACCCTTGCTCAGAACCGTCTCAACAAGCAGTGCATTTTTAGGGAATGTCTTTGCATCCCATACCCCAAGGGGTTCAACGGGATGTTTGGCCTCTCGTGAAATACTTACAGGGGCATGTATTTTATGCAATCAAAGTAGACCAGAATTTTGGTTTGAGGTAGCTGCAGTGATGGACGCTTGTATGCCATGGCCATGTCTTGTAGAGATGGGCTCAGGCTATAAGACATGCACACTCGGCATAAATCAGGTGGAGGGGGGCTTTTGAAGGTGCTTTGTGACAGTGGCACAGGTTTACTCTTCCCTTTTGCAATAAAAATTGCACCCAAAACCACCCACGGATTGCATACCACGTCATACCTCGTGGTGTGTTCTCTGACAAACCCCTGTCCTGTCCAGACGAGGTTCTATGTCTGCATGGCACTGCTGCTGTGGGTCTTTAACCCATGGGAATAAATACCAGCAAATAAAAAGACGTTCTCTTCAAAACTTAGCCACACAAGCGGTGGTAGGGTCAAATAGCAATCTAAAGAGGACATGCCTCCAAAATATGCACCAACAGTCTTGGTGCAGTATTGCACCAGGGAGTGGCACCACAACTCAGCTGTCAGTAGAGGATCGACAACAGGATGCAATATGACACTGGTCCAAATCTGCACAACAACCCATCAAAGGGGCATCGAGACTAAGCCTCTTTGATTCAAGACAGTCTTCTAGCCACACTGGTGCCATGCCCCATTCTGTCTTCAGTGCCACGCAAAAAATCCACTCAATCCTTGGGCTTTGGTGTTTGGCTTTAGCTGTGTAGAGCGTCTGAATGCACCACACAGCACACAGCCTCTCTAACAAAAGGCCTGAGGCACTCTTTTGGGCTTTTGGACTGCCCACCTTCGCCCCCACTGGACCCTGGCACCTACTTGTCTCTTGCAAGTTCCAGTAGTTACTGGGGTTTAAACCAGAGACTGTCCAGTCCTTCATCATCCATCATACCGCTGGCGCTACCAGTGCCGAGCTATTGGTATAGCCAAGCCAATATAGTCCAGAAATGTGGCAAAGCACTATGTGCACAACATATGGTAGGCAGTGCAGTGGTCAAGTGTCGCACTAAAGGAGCCAGACAGTGCGGTAGGTCGTGTTGGTCAGCACTGGTTTTGTGATACGGAGGCAAAAAATAGTAGGGAATGGCACGGTGGGTATTGCGAAGGCGGGGGATAGGGCTGAGCCATCAACGCATGAACAGTTGCAGCGTGAGCATTGTCCCCCCGGCCCCCCATGTCCAGCAAACAATAAAGTCCTCAAAAAATACGGTCCGAACAGGTGTGTTCGGTGGACACGCCGTTCGGTGTGCGCAACAATGTCAAGCTCACCAGGGTGTATATATTGTCGTATGGCACCTCCCGACCGGATGCAAGTAGAGAATCAGCCATGGTAGACAACAGAGGTGCTGTAGTTGAGGGACAGAATTCCCTCGCATCCTGCTTTACAAATTTGCCCACCATTACTGAAAGATGAATCACAACAGCCCCTCATTCCTCCAATCCTTTAGCCTGAAACCCTGGTTCTGAAACGCGGTACCTAATTAATTGGGTCGCAAAAAAATACCGTCCGAACGGAAGGGTTCATTGGACTCGGCCTTCGTTGGACACCGGGGGGGGGGGGGGCATGAGACATCATTTGGGGTTTCATAATGCTGCGAATTTGGGAAGAATGGGGGTACACATGCCAGCTTTTTCCCTGGGTGCACAATGACACACACAGTGGATCGCAATTCCAGTGGGGCAAGGGGCACAGAACGCAGATTGCAACGTGTTGAGCCTCGCCCCCCTCCCTACTCAATGGCTGTGTCAAGGTATGAAATGCCCGCTTCAGCTATGGAAGCCGGGCTCCATCAAGGTGGTGAGAAGACTGCGGACCTGTTCTGGACATGGATTCGGGTGGTACCCATCTGTGACCTAGACTCCTGAATCCCCTAGGGCCAAAGAGGGAGCACAAAAGTTGCCAAAATGGCCGGCTTGTGTCAGCACTTTGCCCATGATGCCTGCCGGTTTCTGGGCTAGCCGACGTGTGTGGGTGCTTTGCTCGTGTTGTGTGCTTGCCTTTGGGCTGGCCAGCTTGTGCCGGCCTTGTGTCCGTGCTGCCTGCCCGTTCTTGGGCTGGCCGACTTGTGTCAGCGCTTTGCCTGTGCCACTTGTCTGCCCTTAGGCTGGTTGGCATGTGCCAGAGCTGTGCCTGCTCTGTGCATCTGCCCCTTGGGCTGGCCGACCGGTGTTGGCCCTTTGCCCTCCTCCCTGGGGCTTGCCGACTTGTGTTGGTGCTGTGCCCATCCTGCTCGTTTGCCTCTTGGCTGGCCCACTTGTGTCTGTGCTTTGCCCATGCTGCCTGACTAGTGTCCGGAGCAGCAACCTAGGGCCAGCCCCTCAGCAGCCCTTGTTTCAAAAGGGAGGGGGGACCACGAATGCGCCAGGCTGGGGGGTGTCGCTGTGCCACAAGCACCAGCCCCCAATCCCGATGGTGTTGCGTGCCACGCTATCCCGCATCCAGAATGGAGGGGAAGGGATGATGGCGCAATCTGGCAGAAGGTGGGCCCTCTGGTAGAAGGCGGGCAGGCAACAATACAGCATATGTGTGCTATCATGGCGAGTAATTTGTATCTTGCTGTTTTTCGTGTAATTTTGAGGGGAAAAAAAAAGCAATCAGAAGACTCAGGGAAAATCGTATTGAATAATTGTTTTCAGCAAAGGCAAGTACAAAGAATGATGCTTCTTGTGCAATATCTGCACTTGGAGATTCTGTACGGCACCCCATAGCGACCGCAACTATGGGACGCCGCCAACGAATGCAGAGGCCTAAAATCATGCAAATGCAGATATCTGTTGCAGTGTGAGACGCGGGAATGGCGAGTGCGACCACAGAAGAAGTAGCTGTCCTAGGCTATCACGAGGCGTAATTGACAGACAAATTAGAGGACGGATTGTGCCAGCAACAGAAGAAATACAGCAGTAGCCTACGCCGTGGTCACCTGCTGTTGAGGGCAAACCAAGCAAAGAAATGGAGGAGTGCAACAGCAGGATGAGCAACAAGATCGAGTCGAGCCAAAAGATAAAACAGTGCAGCCAGTGAATCAATGAGCAGGGCGGGGGTGAGGGGGGCAAATAGCTTTGGGGCAGGCCCAGGGGATTCAGGGATTCAAGCCAACGGCAGAGGAAAGCCTGAATCCCCATGCTGGTACTGCTACAGAACCCTGTGGGTTCTCCCTTTTGCAGTCCTCCGTCAAATGACCCCCAGTTCCCATAACTGGAGCACTCTGTCTAAAACTCTCTGAACTGTCTCAAGGGGATATCTCAGGTAATGTGAAAAGTTATGGGACATGCGGGTCTTCCTGTACGCTCTCCCCCCCCCTTCCTGCTTGTGCAAGCATGGCAGTTAACCCAGGGAAAACAACGGTCAGACAGGGATCCCATGCTTAGACAAGGCCGGGGCCCTATGCATGACCCACGTGCAGGATCCTGGGAGGCTTGGTGCTCATCGCAGCAACACAGAGGACTTTGCTGTAAAACCACGTCCAAAACAAATGGAGGGGGGCTGCAGTCTCAATCGTCATGAGGAGCACAGCGCTTCAGAGGCATGCCGCAGCCCCTCTTTCCCACTACAACCGGCTCACAAACATGTCATCCGACTTTCTAGACCACAAAAGCTGCGGTCAGTAAAACAACCATCAGACAGGCTCGCGGTGCATGGACAAGGCCGTGTTAGCACAGGAGGCAGAAAGGGGAGGGATGCCAAAAACCGTCCTGCTCCACCACCTGCAGCGGCTCGGTCACGTGCCAAAATTGCGGAGCTTGACAACAATGCCGAAGTTTCTGGGGCTGCTGCTGTGGATGCGACTGCATGGGCTGCAGTTACAGCAGTCAGTCGGCGATCTGCAACCGGTTGAATCGGTGCAATTCCTGTGGTTCGTGCAGTTGTTGTGGCAGCCCTATTTGCTGTGAGGATGTTTGCAGTGTTTACTGCAGCTGTTGGGGTGGTTATGGTTGGTCTTGCTGCTGCAATATGTGTGGCTGCTGTGCCGGTTGCAACATCTGTGGCTGCCGTGGCTGCTGTGGCTGCTGCAGAATCGGTGGCTGCTGCGGCTGCGGCTGCACCTGTTGCAGTATCTGTGGCTGCTGGGGCGATTGGAATATCTGTGGTCCTTGTGTGGGCTGCAAATTCTGTGGTTGAGGTGTCGATTGCGCTATCTGTGGTTGCTGTGTGTGCGGCAAAATCTGCGATTGCTGCAGCTGCTGCAGTAACTGTGATTGCTGCAGATGCGATTGCTGTGCCTGTTGCAGTAGCTGTGATTGCTGTGGCTGCAGTGGCTGCTGTGGTTCCTGTTGTGACTTTTGCGACTGGGATTGCTGCAGCTGTTGTGACTGTTGCTGTTGGCGCTGCTGCAGCATGTGCATAAGAAGCTGCTGCTGCATGGGAGCCTGCAAGTGCTGGTACAATTGCTGCACTGGGCTTGTTGGCATCATCATCGGAGGTTGGCTGAGAGCAGGCAACTGTGAAAAGGATGATTGAGCATTGGAATTCATGGCGGTGGTAGTGGTATATCAACGCATATTCAAGGCATGGGGATGCATTGTGGTATTCAGGCACAGGGACGCTTTGCAGTTTTAAATATGCATTGCCTTATTCAAGCATAGGATGCAATACTGGACACAAGCATCGGGATACATTACCATGGCCAAAGCAGATTGGTGCATCACTATTTTAAGCATAGGGATGCATTGAAATCTCATTCCTACTACCATTGCCACAGTGCCACGCCCAGACCCACACCCACTGCCAGGCCCACTACCTCCTCCACTGCCACTGATCTCCACATTGGTTCCCACTGCCAACCCCTCAACCACTCCATTTTCCACTGTCACTGTTGCTTTGCCACTCCCACATCCACTTATTCTCGCCCTCTAATTGCTCCACCCACTCCCCATCCCAGTACCATCGTTGGCACTGCCACTTGCACCCCCCTAACATTGCCATTCTTACTGCAAATGCCATGCCTCCCACTGTTGCTCACATTTTCATTCCCAATTTTCTTGGTTGGTGCTTCCACCATAAGCAAAGGGGCCTTGGGCATAAGCAAGGGGCTGGCACAAAAGGAAATTGGTCTTGCGCACAAGCAAGGGGTTGGCAGGTTTTGGCCGGTTCAGCAACTTTTTTGACAACGGTTGGGAAATAGGGGTGGCTTTCGGGCACGAAGAAAACATAAAAAAAAAAACAGCGGATTTTGCCAACGTGGGTTGTATTTGTGTTTAAATGCATGTTGACCCCGAATTATGCCAGCTACCTTTCCAAAAATAGCATGGATAACCTTGCAGCCACTCTCTCAAAAATGTCTGCATGTGAACCGAACCTTGAGCCCAAATACCAACCCATGAGATTTCAGCATGAGCTCTTGGTAGTAAACTGGTGCAACCATACCGTTTTGGAACACAACTGGCTGACGTTTCCAGTGGTCAAAAAGATGTGCAGAATGGACAATTTGTCGCATTTTGGGAGCCTCAAAAAAAAGGTAGAAGCAGCACCCCTTCATGAATTTCAGGAAGCCCCCCCCCCCCCCTTCCCCGCCCCCCTGCCTCTGACACTCACACTCTCACTGCCACCGTATCACGAATTCAAGGAAGCCGAGCAAGTGCCTTTGGAATCCGCTCACTCAGGAGCCATAAGCTGAAGCTGCACAACCCTGTTGACATGGGTCAACAAGGACTTCAAAAATCTCCCTGGCTTTTCGTCAAGTGAACAGGCACTGTGGGGCACTGGCAACTAGGGATGGTTGTTGAGGGGGTGTGGATTTCGGTGGGTTGTGGAGCGTTGTGGAGCGTTGCATAGGGTTGTGGAGGGTTGTGAAGCGTTGTAGAAGGTTGTGGAAAGCTCTGGCAGGCTGAAGCACGTTATTGACAGTTGTCGAGAGATGTTTAGGGATGTTGAGGGTTGTGTTGGATTGTGGAGGGGCTTGAAGGATACTTGAGGTCATTGCTGTGTGAATAGCTTTTCAATACCCTTCCAGCCCTGACTGACCCTGATCCCAACGTAACACGCTCGATCATCAGACCTGCGAATTCATTGCCTGTGTATGCATTGGTATTTGCGGCAACCGCAGCTGCAAATTCAATGGGCCTGGCATTGGTGCTCCCTGGGGCTGCGGTAGCCCTGAGCCGAGCATGGCATTGGCAGTCGGTTGCCCAACAGGCTGCGCGAGGGCGGCCGAAGTCTCCAATTCAGCAGAAGTAGACGTCGCTGAAGGTTTGCCTGCGTTGGCATTGGCGGACGAATCACTACTTCGGGCACCGTCTAGCACCTCTCTCGCTGCTCCGGCATCAGGCTCTTGCGGCTGTGACCGCTGCTGCTGCTGCTGAGAAAGAAGCGGCGAAGGCGTAGATGGCAGCAACTGTGACGGATGCACCGACGGCTGCTGCAGTGGCTGTGGCTGTTGGGTAGGTGGCTTCTGCGGCTGTGGCTGTGATAGCACTTCTCCCTGCTGCAGCGGCGGCGCTGGGTGAGGCTGTGGCGATTGCTGTGGATGTGACTGTGCTGAAGATTGTGGCTGTTGTGGCTGAGGCACTTGCTGCTGTTGTAGAGCTTGGCTTAGCTGTTGCTGTTGCTGCTGCTGTTGCTGCTGCTGAGCCTGCAGCAGCTGAGATTGCTGCAACTGCTGCGACAGCGTAGGAAACAGCCCCAGAGGTTGCAGCAGCGCTGGCTGTGCCCCTGCGAGCAGCAGCTGCTGCTGTGGGTTTAACGACAATGGGGATGCCATGGCAGCTGTTGTCGAAAGCGTATTGGGCTGCAGCTGCCCAGGCAATGTGGTCGCAGGTTGTACTATCTGCTGAGGGCTCTGTTGTGCCTGCTGCTGCAACTGCTGCTGCGCCAGCTGCTGCTGTGCCTGCATCATTGATAGCAGGATGGGGCTGCTCTGTAGCGGTTGCTGCTGGGATATCTGCTGCTGCATCGCTTGTATCTGATGCAGCTGCTGCAGGTTGCGCACCTGCTGAGGGTGAAGAGACAACGGCGGAGGGATACCCAGACCAGCTAAAGCCTGTGGATTCTGCCGGTACAGTTGTTGCAGTACCAGCTGCTGCTGCGCTTCAAGTGAACCCAATGGAGACACTATCCCAGGAACCGCTGGAGACCCCCCACCAGCAGCTTCTCCAGGCTCCTCTGCACTGGGAGGTGCAGGGGCCACCCCAATCGGGGCCACCCCAATCGGGTTGTCCCCAGGGGAGTCATCCTGGCTGCCCTTCTTCTTGGCAGGCTGCCCATGCAGGAACTTGCCGTTGCTGTCCTTGCGATACATCCCACTGCGCACGTACTTTCGCCGCCGCTTCTCGTCCATTTCCTGCAGAGCCGCCGCATCCATCGTTCCGAAAGGACCAGATTTGGGCGAGCCGGTGGTAAGGGGACTGCCACCGTCGAGTGGGTCGCCTTCGGAGGATGCCCCATGTGGTCCCCCAGTTGGGGACACAGGCGCGCCAGACACCTGCTGCTGTTGCTGCAGGAACTCCTGCAGTACAAGAGGATGGAGGCAGTAGCAGGAGTCGATGGGGCAACAGCCTGGGCGCAAAGCAGGACACGGGGGTAGCAGCAGCAGCACAGACCCACGGAGGCAGTACCCTGACGCCCAGTCCCTGTGCCGCCCGGTCCCTGTGTATCCAGGTCAGGATCTGGGCTGGTAGGGGAAGCATACAGCGCTGGACACTCGTTGTCCACTTCATCGCGTCCAGGGCCAGCCTGCCCCCTGCCCCCACTAAGGGGCGCCACTCTTCAGGAAAGGTGCTATCTGAGTCGGGCAGCAGCACCACTGCCATACCCAGTGCTACACATTTGGGTGGTGGCGCAGCCCCGAACTCTTGTCTCAGACTGTGCACCACTGCTCCGTCTCTCTGACATATTGCCAGTCGGCAGGACATCAGCAGCTGTTGTGCGAACAGCAGTGGCTGCACCTGCTTGTAGTGCAGACACTTTACTGACACTTTGTTCTGGGCCCATAGCACCCCAGTCAGGGTGGGTAGGATGCAACAGGTTTGACTGGGGCTTGTGTGTGTGACGGGACTTGTGTGTCTGCCTCTGGCGCGGTCTGTGGTGGTTCCGAGCCCCCCAGGCCAGCGCAGGGCAACCTCGGACGTGCTGATTGGCCCATCACCTGCACCGGATGTGGGCGCATCGGTGGACGTTGATACGCTGTTGGACATACTCCTGTGCCATCCCATCCCATCCCCCCCCCCACCTCCAAGTATCGCTGAGCAAAGGCCTGCTCTGCAACCGTTGAGCCAGGTTTGGCGGACACCAGCAGGGTTTTTTGGGTCTTAGGCCCCTGCTCTGGGCCCTGCTGTTGGAGGGCTGCAAAGGGGCCATGAAGCTCAACACGCTCCAGCCATGCCCTCATCCCTGCCTCCGCAGTATTCCCCTCGAACCGCCTGTGGCACGGGTATTTGGTAAAACGTAGTACCAGACGAGGTAACACTTAGTAAAATTTGCTAAAACTCAGTAGAAACAAGATAAAACTTAGGGAAAAAAATTTTCACAAAATTTTTTTATAAATTTATATTTACTAAGTTTTACCTCGGGTCTACTAAGCTTTACCCCCCCCCACCCCCCCGGCTGCCGTTTTAAACAAGGTAGTCAACACTTGGATGGTAGGTGGTACTTTTGTTTAAGGGCACAAGGCCCCCGAGTTGATTCTCGGCCACCAGTGTTAGTGGCGCCCCACCCAGGCCAAACCATCATGCACACCAATTAGTTGGCACTCGGCCAACATAACAAAATGTAATTGGGTTGGGCCATCACAAGAAAAGCATGTGTCAACGGGGTCCACGGATTTGGGTTCGGGGTACATCCGAGCCACCTCCCAATGTACTGCTGAGGTCCTTGGGGTGGAGGCCGACTTTGAACAACTGAAGTACAGAGTAGCTTCAGCCATTTCACGCAGCAACCACAATCGATCTTGTGGCACTTGCAATATGCCCTTGACAACGCGCCGAGACAAGGCACAATGCAATGTCAAGAGACATGCCGGATGGCAATTGACACCATCAATTTGCTGGATGAAGGTGGAATGCAGGGGTGCCATTGCAAATGCAAGGGCACCGAAAGCATCCAAAATCTTTGACCACTTCTTCCTCTGTTGTGGTTCAACGCCTTCTCGCTTGGCAATCAAATCCACAATAGCCAACTCCTCGTGGTTTGCCCCATCAATGTGTGGCCCGTCACACATTGGGTCAAACTTAAGGCAAAGGTATTCGCGAGTTGGGGCAACCAACAACAAGCGGAGCACCCAATGGGAATTGCTCAAATTTTACACATGTGCCACAATCAGGGGTGGTGTGAAAGACATATCTATGGACGACGCTTCCAAAGTGCGCTCTGCCTATGATCCAACCAACTGTTTTCAACGTTGTGCACTGGCACATGAGGCATTCCACAAAGAGTCACGGACAACCCACGCCACACCCATTGTGTCCCAATCCGCACTGAGAGCAGTTTGGGCAGCCCACTAGTGATACACCACAATCTAAGCACAACTCAAGGGGCCACGCAACAAAGCGTGGATTGAGAGCCACCCCAACTCAAGGGGCCACGCAACAAAGCGTGGATTTTAGAGCGGGGGGACAATATCAGAAATGGCCCACAAGTGGGCCCAGTGGCAGTCAAAAGTGGGAAAACTTAGTTTTTGGGCAAGTAATTTACTTAAGAAAATTTACTGAAGAAAAAAATTTTCTAATAAGTACATTACTTAGTAAAAAAAAAAATTTCTACTGAGTAATTTTACTTAGTAGAAAAAAATATTTTTTCCTAAGTAACTTACTCAGTAAAAAACCCACCCCCAGAGGAAAAACTTAGTAAATAAATATTTTTCACTAAGTTTTGAAACTTATAAAAAAAATTTACCACGGACCCCTGTGGCACAACGACGTTCCCATTTGCGGGGGGAGTTTAATCCTCTCCCCCAGGGACCGCACTAAGTACTGTCAAACCCCCACCGGTTTCTCTGCAGCAGTCCTTTGCTTAGTGGCTTTGCTTAGTGGCTGGTTGATACTATACCGGGGGTCATAGGCCCAAAAAAAAGTTTGAGTACCCAAAACCAACCTCCAAGTTCGGGCCCCTTTGATAAACTTCAGTTTTTTCCTGAGGAAAAGTTTTCTGATGTGGGTGGGTGGGTGGGTTAGTGGTACAGTCAAAATCCCGGGGGGGCGGTCCTTACTGCAGGGAAAAAAAGGGTAAGGACTGGTCAGGGAGGACCTGGAGTGTAGTGACCACAGCCCAGATGAGGCACGCAGCAGCAACCGCACACCTGCTGCTGAGTGGTCAGGTGCTGTATGAGCTGCGCTGGCGATCCCTCCCAACTGTGCTTCAGCTTCGGCACCGCCCGCTTCTGGTCTGTGTCATTCTCGTCCGAGTCCGCCTCCGGACTGTCGTCTCCGTCGTCCCGTGCGTCCGGGGGTCCAGGGTGGGGGATCTGCCGGTGGCCAGGGTGATGCCGCCCCAGCTGCAGCATCGCCGGGTGTAGGTCCTTGGGGAAGATGGGCACGCCCTCCACGGGCTTCTGGGTTGGCGTTGAGCCTCGCTTGGCGGGGGGCTTCCGCTTGCCTCGGGCCGCCTTCCCCGGCGCTGAATCTCCCTCATCCCCATCGTCCTCCAGCGCCCGTTTGCCCCGGCCCGCGGCCTCCGCCCGCTTCCGCGCCGGTCGCTTGCGCTTGGGGCCTGGTTCGTCATCACCATTGTCCTGCGCGCCTGCTCCTTCTGCAGCCTCGTCACCCTTGCGGCGGTCGTTCTCTGCAAAGCTTCGCAACTCGGGCTCCAGGAAGTTCAGCCCACCCATGCACGCGGCCACAAGATATGCCACTCGGTTTGCGAGAATCCGCTGGTAATTTGTGAAGATGGGGGGCAACTTGTCACTCAACCCGACTGGGCCTCGGGGGCGCCCAGAACGCTCCTTCTTTTCCTCTTTCTCATCCTTATCCGCTTCTTCTTTATCCTGGAAACACAGGAGGAGATGTCCTCAGGGAACTAGCTGCTAGGGTGGCAGTGTGGGTGGCAGTTCTATACAGTTCTGGACTCCAACACCTGTGGCATGAGGATGGGTGGGGATGGCCTTCAGGGGGGGGGGAGGGGGTCATCAGAATGTTGGCTTTTGGTTTGGGCATATTTGAATTCCGCAGTAAGTTCTGAGCTTTTGGAAAGCTATTGGAACTGGGGGGGCAAAAACTGTTGGCCACTCACGATGAGTGAAAACAAGATAGTAGGTTCTTGCTGCTGCATAAATGGATCCGTGCTAGTTACTGTTTCGCATGCAAACATAAATCGCTCACACACCTTATTGCAATAGCATTCATCAGCATGCCAGTGGCATTGGTACAGGAGTACAATCCGTGCATGTGCACGAGTACCACAGATTGAGCGGGTGGGCGGGCTGGAAAACTACTGGCCAGTACCTCAAGATAACAAAAAAATTCTGAAATAGATGCAAGCAGTCCCACCCCACGGCAATCCCAAAATGAAACAACCCATTCAGGGGGGAAAGAGTAGTTTCGGATGCAAACATAAATCGATCCCACAGCTTATCGAATAGCATGCACTAGCCTGCTCTCTCCTTCAGGTCCTTTCCACTCAACATTATTGGCCCTGAACATTGAGTCGAGCAAAATACATGCCGTGCTCCGCAACAGCAACTCAGGTGACCAAACACAACCCTGGTCACCTTGCATGACATCAAACACCAATGCAGCGAACCACACAAGCAACACAAACTTTGATCCTGCTGGAACTGAGCGGCATCAGCAAAAACAGAAATTCATGGATAGCCAAGGAAATCACAGCACCCATAACAACGAGAGGATGGCCAATGACACACCACAGGAATAATCCCCTAACCACAGCCGTGCCCGTTGTGTGAGTTGCTGCTCGAGTAGGCTGCTGTGTATTCACAAAATGACATCGGCAACACACAGAACGAGTACGAAAAGATCAAAATGGACCTAATGATTCAAGTAGGTGACCCCTTTATCTGGGGGTGCAAAGCTGACAACACGGGCCGTCTATCATGGGGGTGCAAACGTGACATCCCGGGCCGTCAGGGGCACAGCTAGCAGGCAAAATCTTTCACTGTTGACCCCTCCGGCCGATGGTGAAAAAACAAGTAGATTCCATTCTCCCGAAAAGTCACTTTGAGACCGACATTCTACAGTTTTTTGCAGGGCGGTCCTTAACGGAAAAAAAAAAGGGGGGGGGGGAAAGAAAGAAAAAAAAAGTGTTCCGGAACCAGTTTTCCCAAAAAAGCCTGCGGGCACTCCATGTGCTCAACCGTGGTTGGTGGCGGTTGGCGGTTGGCGGTTGGCGGCGGTTGGCGGTTGGCAGTTGGCAGTTGGCAACTGGCGGTTGGTGGCGGTTGGTGGCGGTTGGTGGTGGTTGGCGGTGGTTGGTGGCGGTTGGTGGTTGGCGGCTGGTGGCGGTTGGCGGTTGATGGGAGTTGGCGGTTGGCAGTTGGTGGTCCCTTGGGGCGGTCCTTAAGGGCGGTCCTTAGCACAAAAAAAAAATCTGGTCCCTTAAGGACGGCCCTGGTTTTTTACTATCAACGGGGGCCAATGTGGTGAACAGCTCTGGTCCTCCTGGTCGTGACAGTAGTCTTCGCCTCAGACAACGCAAGAATGCAAAGTGGGCAGGGCAATAACTTCACTACTGACGTGTGCCAACTGAGTGCCCAACGTTCGTCTTGAGGTGCACTACACGCACACGTACAGCCGTAAACCCCAAAACCCAGGGCGCCATAAAAAATGCACTCTCTTTGAAAACGTGTGCACGACAGGGCTCCAACCCCCTGGATCGCAAATGTATGACGAGGGAAAATTTTACAACGCCAGCGCCGTAAACATTGACGAATCTCCGTCAAATTTTGCGTTTTATCTACCGAGTTGTATCTGAAAAACACAGTTCCAGCAACAGTTTAAACTAGTATTGCGGGATCTGGACCTTGTTCAGATATGCTACGACGGGTTATTGGCAACTCTTGGCCGCCCACGACTGTTGGGTGGAGGGGCTGTCTTTGGTGGCTGCTGCTCCTCGGGGCCCCCAATAAACCCCCCCCAAAATGTATACCCCAGGGTGCAGATTTTGACAGGATGCTCAATAGGGCCAGGGGGGTATAGATTTTAGGGGGGTATAGATTTTGATACACTGTATGATATTTTAGATGACGTTGCTGAAATTCTGGAGCAGCTGGCACGAAAAGTGTGTTTGCTTCAGAAAAGCGGGTGCTGGTTACCAAAGCAGTGGCGGATGCTTGGGAGGCCACACTACAAAAAACTGCTGCCACGCGTGCAGAGGCTTTTGGTAAGTTGGGATATACCTGGGGCCACGGTGAGGTTGTCTACCTGCGCTCTTTGCCTGATTATAACTTTGATCCAGATGAGCATTTTCAGGATGTTTGTGTCACAGGTGCTGATGGGGCTGGTGCAGAATTTTCAGCTGCTGTGGCCCATGCCTCTGCCAGTGTTGGCAATGTGAAGAAGCAAACCACTATTGATTCGTTCTTCAAGTAAATGACTTTTACAATGGTGTTCAAACTGTGGGTTTCAATCTGTTCTGTCTGCTTGCACATGGCTGAAGAGGGGCACAGATTTTGGCAAAACACTCACTAGGCCTGGGGGGGTATAAATTTCGGGGGGGTATAAAATTTGGGGGGGGTATACATTTTTTTTTGGGGGGGGGAAGGTTAGTGCGGAGAAATTCATTTTGTGTGGGGTGGGGAGGGGATTGGAGCATGATGCATACCTCAAAATCATGAGCATGTGCATTATTTGGAGGTATATATGTTGGGTACCCACATACCATCCCATTCCCCCCACCCCCCATGGGGCCTGTTTTGGGTTAGGTCACGGCAGCCCTTTGAAAAGGGGTGGGATGGGGTCCCAGCAAGTGGGCTCCGAAACATTTTCGAAAAAAAAAAGTATTTTGGCCAGTTTGCCCCATTTCCCAGCCCCACCCCACCCCACCCCACCCCACCCCAACCCCTCATCCCAGTTGGGCAAAATTTCAAGCCATCACAAAGCAAGGGTGCTGGCCATGGGCTTGCCAGCCCTGGGCTTCTTTCCCCTTTTTGGAGACAGCAAATGACCCAAAGAATATATGATTAGAGTGGCGACGACATGTGAGGTCATGCAGGAGGGTCACCAAAAAGAAATAGCACCTAGTGATAGCATTACCAGAGCAGCAGGAACCTCTGCTATCCTACAGTGGGCCGCAAACAATGGCGCCCACATACTGCTTGCCATGGTCAACAAATGCGGCATGTTGTAAACCTGGTGAGTGCAGCACAGGTAAGTGCAAGCAAACATTCTTCGTAAGTTTGCAGAATGCGGAGGCCAGAGTAATGGCAATAACTGCTCATGGTATTGCTATTCGGGTGATGCATTGCAGTGGCCACTTTCTCCAAACAAGCTGAAGACTTTGTGCAAACGTCGCAATAAGAAGTAGGTTAACACATCGAAGACAAACACATTGGTGCTCGATTTCAACAGATATGCATCAGACACTGACTGAACCTGGCCAGGCAACTGACTGTTACCAGGCACGAAAGACAGTCTGTGGAATGGTGCTGTCCCCTTGAATCCCTATGGGGCCCACTGTTCGCCACCCTGCAATTTCCGGGCTGCATGAAGACTGTGGGTGTCATACCAAATCAATGTCATCATCCTTCAATTCGTCCTCCTCTTTGTCTGGTCCTGCGTCTGGGTCCAGGCTGTCTTCCCCGGCAAACTTTTTCTTCGCGCGCCGGGTCGCCTCCCGCTTCTTTTTGGTCTCTGCCATTCGGGCCCGCTGTGTGTAAAACCGCAGCCCTGTGTCCATGAGGATGGCCTTGAGGTCCAATCCATGCCTCCGGACGCCTTTCAGCAAGTCCCAGTCGTCCTCTACATTCCACCATTTGGGAGGTGGGATGACTCCTTTTTCTTTGTGCTTCTTGCTGCAGACGTTAGCCAACGTGCCCCAGTGCTCCAGTACATCAGGCCATCTGCAAAGGCATAAAATGAATAGGCCACGAAAGCCTGTGAATGTCTGGTGGCTGTCAACAAATGAACAAATGATGCTCTGCATTGTCGTCTTAGTTATGGATCAGGGGGTACTAATTTGGGCAAATGGCTCAATAAGGAACGGGGTAGACTGGTTTGGCGGGGCTGCTGACTGTCAGTAATTGATTTTGACTGTTCGGGATAGAGTGAGAGGGTTGGCGAGGTTGGTGAGGTTGGTGAGCCAAGAAAGGTTGTTGCCGATTGATCGGGAATGATTGGTGTCGAAGATATCAAAACATCTCATGACGCTTTGAAGACTTGATGACCCTCCGCAGTCGTGTATGAACGTCCACCACGTCTCACGACACTGCAACAAATCCTGTCACCCGGTCCTCAACGTTCACTCATTGAACATCAGGGAAGCCCATCTCCTGCGCATGCAGAGCACACACCTTTCTGGCTCCTGCTCAAGGCCTTCTGCAGCTCTGGGGAACATTTTGGGGCGCAAGTGCACATTGAACTCCCTCATGAGGCATATGGAGGTACGAACCAAATCCACGGCGCGCTCTTGTTTGTTGTCCTCTCCATCCTCCCCTTTCCGGCGTCCTTTGGTTGGGGTCATCACCTCTTCACCGTCCTAAAATGAAATTAATTCATCGGAACAGTGCATTCTCCCATAGGAGAACACGCAGGCGGCCCAGGCCAATACCACACAAGGCAGTCATGTTCAGTAATTTGTCTCCCACGAGCTGTTTTTTCTTCAACTTTGCTTTTTTTTTTTTGCAACCACGACTGTGGTTCCCCCCACGGGGTGAAATTTCACATGCCGCGGGAGCTTTTTTTTACCCCCTGTGTGACATTCCGTCTGGTTGTTGCTCCTTTACGGGGCCCTGGACGGTCACCCGTTCTTCCCTTCGCATGTTGCGTCGGGTCGCTACTTTCTGTCGGCCGCTGCGGCCGGTGCTCTTGCTGGTGTCGTTTCCGCGTTCGCGGAGCCCAGTAGTTGGCGTGTTGGGACTGTGCTGAATGTGGCATGGTGTGCCGTTTGCGTGTCAGCGGCGCCCAATAGTTGGCGTATTGAGGATGTGTTGGTTGTTGCCGGGGTCGTTTGACTGTGTTTGCTGTCCACACACCTCTGTCCACAGGCCGTCCATCGCCTGCCTCGCTGTGTTTCTGTGCGGCCCAGGTGCCCTGTTCCTCCACGCGCTGTCCGGGCCGTCCACCATATGCTCTTTTCCCCCTCACGGTTGGTCTGCCCCTGATGGGCTCCCACTCCTGTTGCGCAAACAGCCCATCTGGGCTGCGGGAGACACCCCCCCACCTGATGCCGGTTGAGCAGGGGTTGCCCTGGCACCCGGTAGCGACGGGGTTGGCTGGCCAGGCCATCCCCTTTATTGTCGCTGCCTCCCATGCGCACGCTCTGCCATCCGCTCCATTCTGGTTCTCTGTTCCCGCTGTTCCAGTTGCCTCTCCCGCCTTGCTGTGCCCCTCCTCCTTGTCTGCTGTGCCCGCCCTTGTCCCTCCTGGTGTGGCTCCCGCGTTCTGTGTGTCTGTGTTGCTCCTCCCCCTGTCTGGTGGCGCTGCTGGGTGCCCATGTCGCGCACCCCCTCCTGTCCCACCCGCCTGCCCCCCCATACGAGGATTCCACATCTCCACACAACGTGGACTGCCCCGTGCCCGGTTGGTTGTTCACGGCCCTGTTGCCACCCCCGTGGCGGGCACCTCCCGGAGCGCGGGGCGCAGCCCCCGCCCTTGTGGAGTACGTGGGCACCTTGTAGAGGGAGGGGGGGTGTTTGCTGATGGCTCGCTCGGCGTGCGCTGCATTTGGTGGTTGCTGCAGTGCTCGCACCTCATGGTTCCCTTGTGTCTTGTTGTGTGTCCTGTTGGGGCTCGTCTCCCTGCCGTGTGTAGGGCGGCCTTGTGCCCAGCTGTTTTGCTGCTTGCGTTCCTCCCAGTTTCGGGCTCTTTCTTTTTCTGCTGGCCTGCTCACTGCTTCTGGTCTGCGGCGCCAGGGGGGTAGCATGTCGCTCCCCGCATCCCATTGTGGCTGTTGGGTTGTCCCACTCGCAGTTGGGTGGTGCAAGGGGCACCAGGCACTTTTGCACATGTCTCCAAATCTACAAACTGACCTGTCACTGGTGTTTGTTGGGGTTGTTCTGGGGTGAATGTGTTGCGTTGTTGCTCTTTTGCTTTCTGGGCTGCTGAGGGGCTCCCTGTTTGAGGACTTCACTCCGGGCTGTCCACGCCTCGGAGCTAGGGACTCGTGTGAGTCCACCCCCTAGTTGGTCGTGTGCAGTGACCACCAATGGTTTGGACGCTGTGTCTCATAAGCGTGCCCAAGGCCCCTGCACTAGGCCTTGGTGACAGAACTTAGCTACTCGCGGGCAGTACATGTTTTAGGTCACTGCCCAATGGACAACCGCGTAGCCGGCTGCCAACCCCCCGCAGGGGCGACCCCCTTACTTAGGTTTGGGTTGCCTTCCCCTCCCGGTGTGGTCGGGATGGTGATGGCTCCCGGGAGTGCATCAGGGAAGCATCCCTTCTATGTTGTGTGTAAGTGTGGCCTTGGTTGTTGCGTGTGTGGTGGGCGCCGTGTTGGCGTTGGGGTGTGGGGTCTTGGGCTCTTGGTGGTGCTCCCTGTGTGTGCCTTGTTTGTGGGCGGCGGTGGCTGGGTGTGGGTGAAGTGCCCGTGTGGTGGGTTTGGCTCCCACCCTGGGTGTTGGGTGTTTGGCTGGTGTTGGTGTTCGCGGCGGGTGGTGTGGCTGTCCACCACTGTTGTTGTGGTATACTACTTTGCTTTGCTCTTCTGTAGTTGTGTGCTGCTGCGTGCTGTTGTGTGCTGGCGAGTTGCATTGTGTGCCTCTGCCGGCTTTGGCCTGCAGTGCTGCGTTATGTGCTATGCTGCCTCCGCGTTGTGCGCTACGCTGCCTCCATGAGGCGCGGCGGCCGCGGCTACCCGGGCAGGGCCGCTCCTCCCGTGGGGGCCGAGTTCGGGTAACCTCCGAAGCGCTTGGACAGGGCCGCCCACCCATTGGCGGGGCCGAGTCCGAGCCCCCGGGGCCTGCCTGTGATTCTTGCGCGCGCGCGCCCCGTTTGTGGGCGGTGGTGGCTGTGTGTGGGTGCAGTGCCCGTGTGGTGGGTCTGCCCCCCACACTGGGCGTGGGGTGTTGGGCTGGCGCTGGTGCTTGCGGCGGGTGGTGTGGCTGTCTGCCGCCATCATTGTGGTACACTGCTTTGCTTTGTTTTGCTGTACGGTGTGCTGCGTGCTTTCCTGTGCTGGCAAATTTCGCTATGTGTCTCTGCCTGCTCTTCGGTGCTGCGCTGCCTTGTGCGCTACGCTGCCTCCATGAGGTGTGGCGGCCGCGGCTACCCGGGTAGGGCCACTCTTCCCGTCGGGGCCGAGCCCAGGTAACCTCGGAAGTGCTTGGACAGGGCCGCCCAACCATTGGCGGGGCCGAATCCGAGCCTCCGGGGCCTGCCTACGAGGTTTGTGCACTGCTCTCCTTTGTGCGCCTCCGTCCGCTCCATGTGCTTGGGCGTCGTGTTGCCCTATGTTATTCTCATTTGCGTTGCGCTGCACTGTGCTGCATTCTGTTGGATCTGCATGCCTGGGCGTTGTGCTGAACTCCTTAACGCCTCCGGGAGGCTGCCGCGATTAGCTGCGCTAGGCGATCCGTGGGCAGCATTCTGCCCGGTTGCGAGACCAGGACGTGCTCTCCTGGTAGGTCCCCGTCTATGTGCACAACCGGTTGCCACTCTCCATGTGTGTAGCACACCCCATGTGGGTGGCAGCTACACTGCAGGGTCCTCACACCCACGGCCACGATGCGTACCCGGACCACCGGCATCATGAGTCCTGGGCATATGAGGTACCACACCTCACCCCTGGTCATGTTGGGCATCGGTGTGCGGGCCAGCTGCCACTCGCAGGCCCGCACTATACTTTTGTATTGTGCTTCCATGAAGTCCACGGTTGCGTATGCAAAGCGTCGTTGCATTGTCAACGTGTTTGGTTCCCCTGGCCTTCTGCCCTCTTGTCTGGGGTCGTGTGTTGCCGCTCCCCTATTGCAATGGCGTACCTCCCGTTGTTGGCGTCTGTCCCCTCTTTGTATGTCGGCATCATGCCGTCTTCGGGCCTCTGTGTCTAGCAATCCGTCCTTTGCCTTCCCTATTTGTTTGAATAGTCCCTCAGCCTTCTCCTTGTGGTGCGCATTTTTGTCTGGGTGTAGCTTGACACTGAGTTGCTTGTATGCCCGCTTTATTTCCTCTGTTGTGGCCCCAGGGTACCGCACTCCTAGCACCTGGTACCAGTTCCCTGGTAGTGTGTCTGGCATGTCCGCGACCGGGTCCCGTCCTCTGGTGTGTGGGACGGTTGGTTGATTGGCCCCCACCGGCTGGGGCTTGTGCTGAGGCTGGGGCTGGGGGGCCATGTTTGTTGTTGGCCTCTCCAATTGGATGACATTCGCTCTCTTCACGCGAATTTCCCGTCCTTGTGTTTGCTGTGGCCCCTTTGTTATGCGCACCAGTACTCTGAAGCCGTCGTGCCCCACCACTATGGCCTCACATGCGTTGAATTCCATGTGCCGCAGCCCTTGCAGACGCACTGCTAATCCTGTCACAAAGTGCCCTGCGCTACTCACCACCACTACTGCTGTGCCTGCTACCAATGCTAACACGGCCGCCTCCACGTGGCGGGCTGCCGTGTGGCCAGGTGGCGTCACCGGTGCGCTGTCATGCCTTTGTGCTCCTGCTCTCCTTGTTTGCAGGCTACTGGCTTGCTCCTGACTGCCCCTTCTACTGACATCACCTGGGGGCAGGCCGCTCAAGTGGTCGTGGGTGACTGCCACTGTTCTGCCTCCCTTTTGGTGGTCCAGTTTCACCAGAATCCGGCCATTCTCCTCCCCTTGGACGATTCCTTCTGCTCCATTCAGTTCTGCCCTCCGCAACCCTGCGAGCCATACTTTTGTTCCTGGCCGCCACGTGTCTTGGGCCGCCACTTGCTCCCGTTTTTGTTTGACTATTGCTGCCCTTCGTTGTCTGGTGGCTTGGCTGTGGCTCTGCTGCCACTTTTTGAACCTGTGTACGAGCACCTGTGGGAGGTTGCACTCACACAATGCCCCTGTGTTTTGATTGATGCACTTCTGGTGCACTATGCCCCCACAAATACATTGTTTGGCGTTGCGCACGTACTTCCCGGTGGTCTTCACGTCTTCTCCAAAGACCAGGCACTCCACACGTCCTTTTCCCGGCACTGTCCCTACTGACATAAAGTCCGCCTTCCACATGCGGCATTGCACACACAACCACACTCCTAATTGTCCTCCATCTCCGCCCGGCGGCGCACACTGTCTGTGGTTCCATGTGCCACACCCATAGCATGTGTATCGTGGTTCTGCCCCCAGTGTAATGCATACTTCTGCATCACATCGCCTTGTGTTGCCGTCTTTTTGCCTTGTCTCCGGTGTTTGTTGGATTTGCTGTGTCCCTTGCCTGTGGTCCTCCTCCTGTGCTTCTGCCCACCCATCCTCTTTGATAATCTGCGCAAGTGTATGTCCCTCCACTGTCCGGCCTGTGGTGTCCTCCATCTTGTCAAGCAGATTGCGCTTCATCCCCTGGCCGGTCTGTCGCGTCTCGTGTGGGTGCATTTCGTTCCAGACTCTCGCCAGAGCGTGGAATAGGCACAGCCCATCTGGTGGCGTCTCAAAGACTGTCGTCGTCTCCGGGAGCTCATCCTCTAGCTGCCCTGCGCCCTGTCTCACCACTTTACGCCGGCCTGGTGCCTGGCGCAACTGCGATGCCACCCCCGGCGGTAGGATGTTCCAAAAATGGGGTGCTCCACTTCCTGTCTCACCCCATTGTAGCATCACTTTCTTGGTGGCCGTGGGCAACCCCGCCTCCCGCGCCTTGTACAATGGGCTTCTCCGTGCCATTTTGTCCCTTGTGTACACACCAATATGTACCCCTTCCAATTGCGCAAAGATCACAATTTCGGGCCAACCTCCGTACGATTGTGGTCCCGTCCCTTGTCTCATTTGCTGGACATACTTGCGCACCACTTCGCTGTCTTCCCTTGACTGCTCCGGCTTGTGGCGGGGCACTGTCTGCTCTGCGTGTGCTGGCGCTGTCTCTTCAAGGCCCAACCCCCAAAACGCCCCTCGTGGTACTTCCAGCATGCGGCCTGCTTGTTCATCCCCTTGACTTAGCGTGCCCTCCACCACGTGGACCAGCAACCCCTCCTTTGTCGTGTCTAAAACTTGCACTCTGCACCCATTCCACGTTGCGTCACTCATGCCCCATAGAAACCCCTGTGCGTTCCGTCCCATGCGGGACACGACTCCTATCACCGCGGCCACCACGGTTCCAGCCACCACTCCCAACGCCTGCCACCCCGTGTGCAAGTGTTGGGGAACTCCTTGTTGGTCCAGGGTCCTCTGCGGCTGTTCACTATGGGGGTTTTGTTTCCCCTGTTGATCGACCTGGAGCTGGGCCCTACGCAACCAAGCCCGGGTTACCGTGCCTGCAGTGGGTGTCTCTTTTGACCCCTGCCCTGTCTCTGCGCTTGCGGTGTGGCCCCGATCGCTATCCTGCAGAGCGCTCTCAGTGTGTTTTTTGTTGTCCTGCACGATTTCATGTTGTGGCTCTTGTGCTTGCTGATGGTGCTGATGTCGTGCCGGCAGCTGCTCTTGCGGCCTTTGTTGCCCCGCAGGCTCGCTGCCTTGGTCCTTCTGATCGTCCTGTTCTTTCGTATCGTGGGCCCCGTCCTTGTTGGCTGGCGGGCCATCCGATTGTTGGGATCGCAAGTCCCATTCCTCCACTGCTTCCCCAAATCCCCTACATGCCAGTAAGTCGTCTATTGTGCTTTCCATGGATAGACTAGCCGTCTCTGGGTCTATACGTGGGTCACCACTCGGTCCCATTTCCGTTTCCTTGCCGGTGCGCATGTGGTCCAAAGGCCCTTGGCCCCTCCCAAGGTGCTCTTGGGTCGGTACCTGCTCAGGTGGTGAGCCGGAGCCCCGTTCCCTTGTGAATGCACAAGGTGCTCCTCTCTTTGTGTTTCCCTCAACTGATCTTCCCTTGGGTCTTGGTTTTGCCTCTCCTGCTCTCCTCCCGGCCCCACACCCTGTTGCTGGCGGCATCCTTCTTAGCTGTGATGCGACCCTTTCATCTCCCGTGTCCTCTACCCGCTGTGATTCACCATGCCGTCCTGCTGGGGCGCCTGGTTTTTGTGCGTTTCCTTGTTTCCGTGCCCCCCCCCCTGCTGACTGGGCTAACTTGCAAAGTTGGAGATTCTCGATCTTGTAGTAAAAAAAACTCAATCTGTGTGTCTGCCACGCCAAACCTCCTCTTCAGCTCATCCCTCTCTTTCTCCCTGCAACCGCACCACGTCAATCTTATGCTGCTGCAGTGCTACCTATGCCTTGGCTTGTTCAGCCTCAGCTTGCTTGCGCACCTCCCCCTCTTCACCCACCTAGCCTTGGAGACAGTCCACCCCGCCCTCCAACGGTTCCTTGTCCTTCTACGACTAGTTGCGCTATCTGGCAACATTGGCCTTCTACTCACCCAGTGCAACCTTCAGGGCTTGGATCATCCCACTCTGCAGGGGCCCTCCATTTGGTTGTTCAGTCGTTGGCAAATTTCAGTCCATTGCGGGCTTGGGGGCCTGCAGCCGGTGCTGCAACCACCCCTCCAGACCACTCCCCCTTCCCGTTGGTCTTTCTGGTCTTGGGGGTGGGAAAAGCCTCCTTCCATATCCACATCTACAGTCTGGGCGGTCCTCCTATCCCTGCGATCAATGGGCGCACAGTTATCAATCCAACTCTTCAGGGCTGTGAGGACGCCTTGTGGCACGGCAGACGCGGCTGCAAAGATGTTAATGTCAGTCGACCGCGGCACTTTCTGCCACTTTGACTGCTATGTTGGGTCTTGCAAACGTTTTCCCACGGCGATATGCATGCTACCTGCCTGAGAATGAAGCAAAATGAAAAGCCTGTTTGCACAGCTCTTGTTACAAAACCCAGCTTGGCTGTGGATTACAGTGGTCTTTCACTACGGATCATTTCATGGGACATGGGGACAGACAGTGGCTGGAGGGGATGGATGCGGATGTGTGGGGGGGGGGGGATGGGGGGGGGGGGACGGAAACTGCTGTTGACGGAAGTTGGGAGGCAAGGAATGGACAAGGAATGAAACTCTGCAGCATCGGGGTCACCTGAGCAGGGACACAGAGATGGCCACACAGGAAGCATGCCCGCCTTCACACGTTGGCTTTGGAGGGGGATGGAGGTGCCACAAAAGCGCAGTGGGTATGCCGGTGGCACTTCTGATCATACGCACTGGTTAGGGTTTTCAGGAGGAAATTGTCTACATTGTTTGTGGACACGGTGGGGGAAGGTCTTGTGGTAGGTGAGGGTTGGATAGTCGTCCCTCTGTGCAACAAGTGCTTCTGCTGCCCCTTGGCATCGCTCCCATACCGGTGCCATCATGCTTCAGATGTAATCCTTCCCAGGACAGGGAAATTTGGAGGGTGCTCACCTCTGCTGATGTGGAGACTGGTTGCAGCTTGCCAAGTCCTACCCATCCGCAGTGCACAGCATTTTCGGACATTTCGCACTTTGGGGGAAAGTAAGGGTGGCTTAGCACTGTTGGTGGGCTGTGCCGCTCAGTCCCTTGTGTAGGAGGGCCCAAACCCGTAGAACCTTCTCCTTGGTGGTTGGCCTACCAACCACCAACCGCCGTCGGTCACTGGTGAACGCAGGTCGTCCCCAACATGCAACACCCTGACCCACCCTGCCACAGGGATGCAGAGTGTCAGGAGCGGTCAGAAAGGCGGTCAGAGGGAGTTGGCAGGACTGTTCAGAGCGGTTTATGTCGGTTACCTATCCCGTTGGCGGGAGCAGTTGGGGAAAGGGACAGAGTACAAAAGAAGGGAGTGGCAGGTGCATCCTCCCTTCAAATGCCTTCCCGCCTGCACCTCCATGCTGACGCAACCACTACACACCTCCTCGTCCTCACCCTTCATAGGGTCCAGCCCCTTGATATCGGATAAGGGGATGCCAAGAGGGTTGTGAGCGTTCTTCCACGGCATCGATAGGAAATACGTTTCGATGATGTGAGACTCCAAATGCGCTGTCTGCAGCCCGTGCAGCGACCCGTCCAGGGACTTGAACTGCTCCCAATCCGCTGTGCCGTCAGGGCCGGTGCAGACCCCGTGAAACAGCAGCAGCCGCCGCACCACAATCCCGTACACTTTGCGCACACCGTCCATCAATGACCGTGGGGCCTTCATCTTTTCCTCCTGCTCCTCGTCCTTGTCTTCGATGGACTGCTGTGCAAGCTCATGCAGAGCGACGTAGGATTCCGAGAGGACAGAGAGCAGCTTCTTGAAGCGGTCGTCAAGGGTCTGCTTGATCTGGGGGCAAATGATGTCAAAGATGCTGTACAGGATACGCACAGGTCATGTTGGGATGTTGTACGGGAGATATACAAGTACTGTTTAGATACTGTACAAATGTTGCCCAGACATTGTGCAGGAAAAAGTGTTGTTGAGATATTGTGCAGAAATGGTCAAGAGATGTGAACCGGGTGTGCAGATACTGTACAACAAATGGCACAGCTGTTGTTCACGTGTCATACAGGCGATGCACGAGTGATGTTCAGATATTGTACAAAAGATGTACAAGTAAGTACAAGCGGCGGAGCAAGGGGGTTAGACTTTCAGGGTTAGACTTACTTGCACCCCGCGAACACCGTGCGCGCACCGCGTAACGTGTTGGAACAAACTATGGGGAAAAGGCCATTCCTGGGTTCCTTGGTAACTCGATACTCACGTACTGCCCACACTCGGAGGCGGAGATGGTGGCAGGCACCCTATCACCATTTGATTGGATGTAGGTGACAGTGATGCCCGCAGGAAGCCTTGAAAGAGACATGGCACATGCAGGTAGGTCTACAAAACCACTCCAAGACTCGCACCGCGCGCGCACCGCAGATAGTACTCCCTCTCAAGGTCCGAGGCGCTGATTTGCAAAGACTTAGCTGCAGGATACGCAACCGTGTCGCGGAGAAGTATCCCGGGCAGAACGAAGAGCAGAGGCACCGGGGCAATGAGCAGATAGATGATTTTGCTCACAAGGGGGCTAGGCAAAGTGCCAAGAGCCTGCTGATGGCGATCTCTCTCCCCTTGGACGCCACATATGGCGTCTTGCGGGGTCTACTTTTGGCATGCATAATGTAGCCTAATCCATGACCATACAAATAGCAGCCAATGGCGCCTCAAAAATGTCCATTGTGCCCCTGTTCTGTCTGCGCAATTGGTGTGTTGTGGGTGGGTGGGCTACCGGTGGGGACCTGGACCGCCACCTACACCTCCTGTGATTTACCCGGCCTCTGCCTTGGGAAGGTGGGGGAAAGGGGGGGGGGGGTATGGGGGATACAAGGAGCAAGTACGAGGGTGGGGATGGGGGGCGAAGGTTGTTTCCAGTCTGACACTATCTTGCGGGATGTATAGGGGGCAGGCATGGCGGGAGGTAAAGGGTAAGCGCGGGAGGGGGGGAGGGGATATGGTGGGCAGGAGGTAAGGGAAGGAAGGGGAGATAGGGGGGCGACGTCATGCCAACTAGCAACTGTCTTGCGAGCTATATGCCCAAGATGCTCGAGAACATATGCAGCGGTGGCCCACGCAACCAATCGAGTTGACAAAACAAGACATGAGGCTAACAAGGCAAAGCAGGCAGGGCACGGGGTTGACATTTGTGGCAGAAATGACAAACAGATAACACTGCATCCTTCCTCAAACAGTAACCTCGCCTGCAGTGCAGGATACCTGCACAGGTCCTGGCCCACATACTGACGACGTAAAACTTTGCCTGCATTGCACACACAGCACCCGTTTTGGGGGACTTGGCCGGAACAAACACCCAAACCCCTACCACACAAATTGCAGCCTGCACAGGCCAAACACTACACTTGAACATCACAGAGCAGTGCGGCATTCTTGACCACCTTGTTCTTTGAATATGGGGACTCAGTCTAAATCCCTTTCCTGTAGACTTCGGGTACGCACCTGTTTATTGATTTTCGTCTCCCGCGGGCCGAATCCAAAAAGCCTGGGATCACGGAAAATCTTGGCGTAGTGAACGCCCACCCCGTGCTTACTGAACCCCTTGAGCAGGGCAATATCGTGCTCACCCTGCTTCCACCATGGGGGCCCTGGCGCCCCGGTCTCCACATGCTCCAAGTGGGGCCGCAGCACTTCCAATAGTCCGGTCAAATCCGGGCCGTAGTCCAGGAAGAGCGAGTTCAGAGCGGCGGTCGCCACGGCGTTCTTCTGGCGGATGTATGCCTCGATGTCACTGAGCACCTCCCGGTCAGAGATGGCCCGCCGCGGCCCAACCTGAAAGCTGCATGGCTCAGTGCACCTGAGGCAAGAAGCAAACCGCTTCTACAGTGGGATCCGTCTGGCAAGCCGTAGCTCAGCTACTGCTGGAGGACGCTGTCCCAGAGCGCTGTGGAGGTCAGAATTTCACTGTCATCTGTACATGCACATGCAAACTACTTGTATTGGGGGTACATCGGTGGAGGGAGGGGTTGCTCACATGGGTGGCGCATAAATGACGAGGTGAGGATCCCCAGCTACTATTCTTGTCACAACTGTCATCACAGGTCACTCTTGTCCATTCTTATGGGTTGCAAAATGAGCTGGGAGGTCCAGGCAGGGTACATTGGGGTGGGGGACACTTGGTATTGCAGTGGTGTGCCTGCCTGTACAGCACAGCACTGCGAGGGGGGTACCCCGAGCAGGCGTCCATGGCAGGCATCCCGAGCTGGCCCAGAAGAGGAATGCGGCGAGAGGGCCGAGGCGTGATGGAGGATCCTCTGTGAGAAACCACCACTCGAGGTTGTCGAGCCTGCAACACAATGCACTGCACTCCTACTGCATGCCCGGGGTCCACGACCCATGCTGACATGATTGCAGGAAGGGATGCACTAGTCTTTTGGGAGGGGGCGGGGGGGGGGGTGTCAAAAGCCGCTGGATACTGGATGGAGGTTTCGTTCAATGGTCCACTATCTGGCGACATGGCCACCCAATAGAGCCGCAGGCAGCCGGCACCTGTTGCATGACGGGACCAATTTCCCAAGCCCACCGTCCATGGATTCTGTGGAAATCGCCAAAGAACAAAAATCAACAGACCCTAGTACCCCAACATACACCCTTTTGTGATAATTTTGTTGCCATAGAAAAGCTTGCTAGGAGGTGAGGGGCGGGGTTTCAACCAATTTTTCTCCATCCCTAAGGATCCAGGAGGCCTGGCCCTCCAAAGTTTGGCCACCATTTCCTGATGGCTTTTGGAGGCAGGTGCCCTGAAAATCCGTCTGGAACAAGCTTTGCCTTATTTGCGATTTGTCAGGCATTGATGTTCCATTGGAAATTCTGGGGGAAATTCTTGAAGAGACAGAATTATTTCTGGAATTTTGGTTTCAGAAAAAAACATTTTCTGCCTTGCGGTTGAGCAACAATTGCCAGACTAAAGTCTTTGTGAGTGAGCATCCACCACTTATACCATTCCCCAGTGGCACACACCCTTGGGGGGATCTGCTCACGAGGATTATCAGCTTTGACTACGCGCTATGCCTTGCTCCCTGCTCCTCACAGTATGCTGTGCTATTGTGTTGTGTATTGTGTGGCTGTGTCAGGGAGATCGAATCACCGGGCTCTGGGGCTCTCATTTGGTTGTTTGCCCTTTTGCTTTTGGTTTTCTTCTCACCCCCCCTTCCCCATCTCCTGCTGTGCCTCCCCTTCCTCTTGCTTTGCGCTTGTGCATGCTCCCACACCACTGTTTTGTTTGTGCTTTTTGCACTGAGAATGGTGCATACCTTCTCGTATTGCTGTACCAGTGTTCTCTGAAGTCAAGCCCTGCCCTCTTTGAGACTCCAACGCAGAGAATGCTTTGGAGTGAACTTGCCTCACTGTAGCCCCCTTATCTCACCCCACCCTGAACACATGTGTCTCTGCTACCTCGCACCTGACCACTGGAGGTTTTCCCTTTTATGGCCCCACACACCACTCCTTCTCCCAGAGAGGAGCTCCAAAAGGTCTCCCCAGCCTGCACTGTCAGGAAAATGTGCATATGGGTTTCCCCTGGCGTCAAACATTCAATTTGGAATTTGCTAATAAAAGCGCCAACATACAGCACCATCGTCTACAACAAGGAAACAATAATTGGATCAGAGGGCTCCTTGTTGTCCCCTTGCTCAGCCTAGGCCAACCCATTTGTGCAACAACATCAATCCAACATCAACGAATGCCATAGAGGTATCCGAGACTGACTCCATGGCCTGTAGCCAATGGTCCCCCCTCTGCCATAGACCCTAAGAATCCTAGGATTACTAACATCGTGCATCATTGATATGTGAGGTACAAAAAACACAAGCTGGTATACTAAAAAAAAAAAAAAACAAAAAAAGGTGGCAGGGATCCAACACCAATCCCAGCTGTACAGTAGCTATTGCAAAATGTTCAATCTTGCCATTTGGGGCAGACAATGGGGTGTGTGAGATACCAATCACAGGTACCGAAGATGAGCTGTCGGAGTGCGGTGGCTGAGAACCAACACCACCCTCAGTTCCTGCCTGGCAGCCAACACATATTGAAGCCCCACGCCACGCTTGCGTGGAGCGGGCAGCCGCCATGCACTGTCACAGGGCTAGCGCTGCTCTCCTGGCAACCATGTTGGGAGGGACGCCAGCCTGGTCAAGTGCATGTCAGGCACTCTAGTCATATTCAGACCAATGGCCGCCAACACCCAACAGATCCAGGCCTCTACACCTGAGCCGGTTGCCTTGGTGAGAACCTCTGGTGGAAAGGAGCTCAGGTCCCACTCATTGGTGCCCAGCTGCAATAGCAGCTGCAGTCATGTGTCGCTTCCCTTTTGGGGATCCCTCAGTGTCCGGGGCAGTGCGGCCCGCTTGTGTGGGTAGAGGCACGCCTAAAATGGAGAACGCGGTTTGTTGTGCATCGCTTCCTAAAGAAATCTCACAAATGTGGGGTAGGGGCTGGGGGAAATAATGCATGGCTGGAAAATGCCAACAATTGACAAAATCAGATCATGAGGGTGCCAATGTGCTGTTTAGTGTTGTTTAGGGCTAGCCCCACGTGAAAACCTGATGTCTTGAGTCGAAAGACGAATGGTACCACTGCCTCTGGTCCCAAAATCTTCCGTCCACAGGCTGTGGAGACGCACTAACAATCGAAAATGCAGACACCATGTGGAGCGGTTTGCCAGCCAGCTGGCGTTGCAACGCATAGTGCTCCGCCCATCGCTCGCCCACGGTTTGTCTAGAAAGGAAACACCCCATTTCGCTTGCCCCCTCCCCATACCAACCCCCTGTCTGCTTCTTATATACTATTTTTGACAAACCATGTGTAACAATCGGTCCCAGCCAGACTGTGACTTTTGCTGGAAAAATCTGCTTGGAACAAGGAATGGATAGGGTGACGCCCTCATAAAACATAACGATTGCAGCAAGAATCCGAGACCTCATGTTTTGGCCATAAACGCCTGCTTGCTACACGCCCCCCCCCCCCCCGAAACCTCTGACCACAGTGCATCATCCATATTGAGCTCGCCAGCCTGCACACAAATGAGGCCCTGAGTGTCCAGGGACAGCCTGAGCTTATCTGTGATTTGTCGTTATGGCCCTTGCCATCCCAATTATCTGTCTGACCTGATCACACATGAGAGACGGAGGTGGCAAGGAGGGGGGGGGGGGGGGGGCTGAGTAAGTGTGCCAGTTGGTACTTCCGGGTATACGTACTGGCTTTAGTTTGAGTCTTAGCCCATTTACATTGCCTGTCCCAAGCCACTGGTGGAAACTATCTTTGGCAGGTGGTAGTGGGACAATTGTACTCCGACTAACACGTGCTGTTTCTGCCCTTGGCGTCCGTACCATGCCGGTGCCACGCAGCATTTCGAGGCACTTGTCGTTGGGGTTTTTTTCCTCTTTTGGACCAACACCTGGGGTAACGCCCCAGACCTGCGGTCAAGTGGGGTGGGTAGCAGTGCAGTGGAAAGGGGAAATGAGGCAGCACCTCGCTAAGTACTCTGGGGATGAAGTTGGGGCCTTGGTATCTGATGCACTGCTGGGCTCCTCCTTCCGGGCCGCCGCCTCCTCGACTGGCTCCTCCTTGACTGCTGCACCTTCAGGGTCACCCAAGCTTGGGGCAGCCGCATGCTTCTCCGTCTGTCCGTCAGCCTCGGGGTTGGGCTTGGGGGTGACCAAACAAGCTCGCAGGTGATACTGCTGCGCATAGCCCGGCAGCATCAAGGTGTGGGTGGTTGTGTCAAGAGGTAGGGAGCACACTCGCGTCATGGCCTCCGGGAGACCGGGAATGGAGAAGTGCTTCCCGTCCGGGACAAAATACAGCACCACAAGCACCTGAGCGTCCGGATGTGTGGAGGCGGCATCCGGGGGCATGGTAACCTCGATATTGACCATCTGCCCTGCCAGAGGGGAGTCCGCGGGTTTGGCCTGGTACCGCACTTGTGCTCCGACACGCCAGGGTTCTCCAGGATTTAGGTGCAGCTCTGCCTCCTGTGGGGTTGAACGACATGGAAGACAACACCATGAATGCCACAACAGCGGCCTTGTCCCGAAACAAATGCCAACCCTTCACAAGCGGCAAACCCTTCACAACCGGCAAACATTGGCTGGCAGGGCCTGCTGTTCATACTGCAAGCAGTATCTCCATGGGGATGGGGTGCATGCAACGTGTTTCTCATGCAAAAGAGGCTGCATGAAGGCATTGCCACGTCCCATCCGTGCATAAAAAGTTCGCCACGACTGCCTTCGAACGTTTTCGTGGCCACCTACTCAATGCCGTACGCGCCGACTGTCCTAACACACGCACTGAGTTTTTACAGAACAGGCCCCCGGGTAACCACCTTCACATTCAGCTCTGGCGCATGTACTGGGACCAGTCCCGCGCCAATTCCTCACCTATGGCCTCAACTTCCATAAGGGGGTGCAAAGCTTCCACTTCCAGGGCCAGTACTTTCTTCTGCACTGTCTCGCTGACCTCTTGCACCCTTTGCTGCACTACAAATGAAGTTTACTCTCCGTCCCACAAGGAGCTGTATTCCAATGTCGACCACAAGGGATCCGCTTTGTCCGGTTGCACTGCGCCCCATTGTGTCTGTGAGAATCTGGCCTTCTTTGCTGTCACTTACTGTGAAAGTTTTCCCTGCGCCCTCTCTTTATCTCTCTTTGTGTACCACTGTTTCTCCTCGCAATGCACTGTGAGTGCCTTGTGAGTGCCTTACCCCCTATCCTGTTAACATCAAGGAGAGACTACTCTCCCAACTTGCCTTGCAACATGTGTGCCCTTCTGAGAATGGGCTCATGTCCTTCTTGATAGAGGCTTGTGATGTATTTGGGCACTTTATCCTTGCGTGTGCTCTATTGGCCCTGCATGCGTACCCCTCCTCATCCACTAATGTGTCGCCTGCTGATTATTCGTTGATCCAATTTATATCCAACCACTTTGATTAGTGCTGCAATGTTGACCCGCGCACGCAATAATCACACCACCTTGCCTCTGAATTAGGTTAGATTGCTTACGGGGCTGGATTTCAGCCTCCAGGGCTTCACCACCAAATTGTTGTTAACAGGTGAGCTGCACTTCCAGACTCTTATCGTCCAAGTTTTAGCTACCATCATGGCACGTGTCACCTTAGGTGGAGTCAGCCGGCTCCAAAGGCTCCCTAGGTTGACAGCCGAGTACCGCCCTCGTCCTACACGCCGAGGCCTGGTGGGTCTGCACGTCCCAAACGCCCCGCCTATAACCCCTAGACACCTTGACGCCTTGCTCGCAGTTCTGTGCATCCCAGAGGGCGCACGGTTGCTCCGAGGGCTTGACCCAAAAAGATCTTTGTCTCCCTGGAAACAACACCCGGGGACCTCTTTTCCCAGTGTTTCCCTTTTCTCTGTGTGACTACTCCTCATGAAGCCAAAGCCTCTTCGACCTCTCCTCAGATACGTCATTCATTGCTATGCAGATAGTTGTTAGATCGTCATAAGCAGGGTGTCTACGTTTGGTAGAATCTTGTGTTGCTTGTATCATTTTGGTAGAACCTTCGCATCTCCTCTCCGCCATACTTGTATTAGACTCAGTCAGCATGACCCAACAAAAAAGGCCCAGATCCTCTACAGGACACGCCAATAATCAGGAAGGGCGTAGCTTTGTGCGTGTTATACACAACATCGAGTCTCACCATGCTACGACATCGACCCTCGCCGTGCTGTGGATGCACAACACCTTCATTTTGCATCCTCTTTCCACTTTTGCTACTTCTGCAATTGCTCGTCCCCATCCTCTCTCCTTTCCAAGTGGCTTATCTGTACAAGATATTGTTCTGGCCTGTCTATACATCTGCAGTTTTGCATGGTAGTTGTGTGTATGTGTGTATATGTGCGCCGGAAAAACAGTTTTAAAGAGGGGGGCCCGCATGGGTCCAGGGCCCCCAGCGGTCGCCTGAGGCGCCAGCTTACAAGACAAGTTGTGCAGTCTGAAGGCCTGCGTCGCTGTCTCTGGAGCCTGCTCGGGTCGCGGTGGGGGCCTCGCCTGGGTCAGAACCTCTGGTGCGTGAGGGTTATGTCACCTCTGTCCCTACCCGTCCATGCCGAGTGGTGTCCGGCAGCCGCGTGCATGCCCTCTTGGCTTTGGGGGGGGGGGGTGACCTAGTTAAAAAACAGACAAATGCAAACCAGAGGTAATGGCTTTGGGGGGGGGGGGGCTGGATGCACCCTCACTCGCTTGTGTATGCGTATGTGCGCCTGGATGCTCCTGGAGCAACTACAGCCAGCCGACCCTAGAGGACCTCTGCGAACAGGTCCGGAGTACGTTGCCCATGGGGTCACTGAGGCCATCTGCTGTGGGAACCAGGGTGAAAGACAGTAGGTTCTGTGGTTCACTCGCCCCAGGGAAGGCGGTGTGCATCACATCCACTTCAAACCCAACTACAGCCCCCAAGCTGAAGGCGATCTCTGAGCACTGGATGCCTTGCCCCAATGGAGTGTGGTCCTCAAGGTACTGGTGGGGATGAGCCCATATGTGCCCAGCAGGATGTATGTCTCCTGCTGCATCCATCAGCAATTGCCGCCCTCGAAGGACCCCACGGGGGGCGATCGTGCCAAGTGCGGTCCCTGTACCCTCCTCATCACCCTTCAACACGTTTGTGGGAGAGAAAGGGTTTCGCTCGTCTATCATAGGCGAGGAAGATAAATAGAAAACGAAACGCAACCTCACGAGGGATAACATCCCGCAGATTCGAGAACGTCATGCTGGCCTGAACGCTGCAGCCAACAACTGGAATGTAGTGCCGCAGGCGCTCGCGGCACATGCGGTCCGTCTCCTTCAGCATGAAAGCCAGTAAAGAGTGCATGCAACGGCTGTGGTGCCCAGGACCCTGCCGGCGTGTGTGATGGAACATCGAAACCTGTGAAATGGTTCACAGAGGAGCATGTGGAGATGAGACACAGGAGGCAACAAAAGGCTGTGTTCGACATGGACAGCACTAGGCGCGTGTGGCAGTACACATGTAGGGCAGAGGTGAACGTGGGCAATTTCACATGAATGTGCACCCTTAGACCTCCAGCATTTGCTTGCTGCTTTCATGTAAACCACAACCCAGAAATACATTCACCACCATGTCTTGAACCTCAAATGCTGAAGCACTGGCCACTACTGTAAGCACAAGAAAAGCGGTTGGAGTAAACTCCTTGGGAGCTGCAAAGCACCCCTAGACGTCTTTCGGTCTGTCGAAGAGGGATGGAGCGCAATAGAGTGCTGGCGTGCCAAGGTGCCAAGCCACTCCCTCCTGCCCTCCCCAGACCCAAAATAAATCCTGGAGGATCCCAAGCTTACGTTCCTACCAATGTACTGCAATGAAAGCATTGTTGAGTGCCACCATCCAACTGCACACACACACACACACAGAGGTCCTCTCAGGACCTCAGGGAAAGCAGTAAATGAAAATCTGAGCACCAAGTGGGCTCAAAACCTCTTGGCCTGGATTCTTTGGGAATGTCGGTGTCAGTGTAGTGTGCCCCCTTGCACACGGCCCATTTTTCGAGCATGTAACGACGGCTGCAATTGCCTCAGACCGAGCGCACGGCAACCGACGTGCTACGGTGTACAAAGCGCGTATGGCATTTTCCGGCACCAAGGGGGGGGGGCGAAGACACGACGCACTGCTTAATGTAACTGCTGCATGACTCGCATCCTCAAATAATTGCTTGCCATCGCCAACTGCCCCCACGCTAATGCCAAGACAATTTGACTCCATCCCACCAGCTGAAAAACCACGGCAGGCGGGCCGTCACACTGCTCATGAAGGTGCAAGGGAGATAGGACGGGGCGGCTCGGCTAGGGGTCATCATGGGGTCATGAGCGGCTTCCTGTACCTGAAAGACCAATCCATTTTCAGGGCAGCAGGGTTGCTAGCAGCCAGGCCGGTCCCCCCTCCCATAGTGAGGGTCGTGCCTGGTGATCGGGAGGTCTGAGCCAGGCATGCTCTGGTGCACTCGCTCACTCACTGCATTCCTTTGCAATGCAGTCACAAAGGACTTCTAGACTCCAAATTTCGCTTAGTGTGTCGCAAATCATTTGAATCAGGGGTCCTCATCCCTGGCTGCACGTTTGCTGCAACCAGTACAGGTTGTCTCTGGATTATGCTAAAGAGAACCATCTGTCACCCCTGGTTCAGAATCCTTCCTCGGACACATGCGGGTGATTACCAGCTTTTTTATCTTCCATAGTGTAAACAGGTCCGCGCTGTGTGCTGAGAAAGGCCCACCCATTGGGATGCCCGTGTCTCGGTCTCTCTGCATCAGAGTTTTATGATAGCCTGGAGAACATTGTTGTGGAGCAGCTCAAACCTTAGGAGGCGCTGCAACATTTCATATGGCAGATGCTGGAACGTATCGCTATGGGCAACACCCGCGCGCTCGATTTTTCGACACGTGGTGGTGTATGGTGGTGTACAGACCAAACCAGTTTGGATGCAAACCCACACACACACACACACAATGGGTGTCGAGTTGTGTCGGTGTGTGACAAACAGGCACAGGTACAAGTCAGTCAAGCTGACATCTCATCAGATGGCCATTAAACAAAAAGCATTCATGCCACTGGACACCTTTCCGTAGGAACATGCACACAGAAGGATCCCCACCGCGCGCCGTCCCCAGCCGTGTGGCTCTGAAATGGAGGATCCCCACTCACCACTGCCCCCACTAGTATGGCACTGAATTGAAGGATCCCCGCTGCCCACTGCCCCCTGCAGTACGGCATTGCACTGAAGAATCTCCACTGCCCCCTGCCTCAGCAGTGTGGCAGTGTACAGCAGAAATCCCACTGCCCACTGCCCCCTACAGTGTGGCAGTAAAAGAAGGATCCACATTGCCACTGCCCCTTGCAGTGTGGCAGCAATCTGGGGGATCCCCACTGCCCACTGCCCTCGGCAGGTGGCAGTGAACAGAAGGATTCCCACTGCCCACCGCACCCTGCAGTGAGGCAGTGTACACAAGGATCCCCACTGCCCACTGCCCTCAGCAGTGTCCACCGCCCACTGCCCGTGCGGCAGTGTACTGCAGGTTGCCCACCCCCTGCCCCCTGCAGTGGCAGTGTGGCGCCAACACCAGGATTCAAGATGTCGTACAGCATTCGGCGACAGGGCCCACCTGTTTTCCAGTTCCCATTGGTATGACATCCTGGGCATTGCCTTTCAGTAACAGCGCCTTCGGCACACACACACACACACACAGACACACACACACATTGAAGAAGCACGAAACAAGAACGGAGCAAGAAAAGTGGTTAAGAAACATGTGTAAACCATGTCCGGGAGGGTTATTCCAGCCCTCTGCAGGTCTGACCTGCAGGAAGCAGCAAGCGGTAAGCAACAGACAACAGGTGACTGGTGCTCAGGGCCAGCTGCAACTTGGGTTTACCAAGTTATCTCTCTCCGTCAGCGAGCACCTTGGTGTGATGTCTCACTGTCATCGCTGACTTCTACGGGACGCCGGCCACTGCACCAAGGGTCCAGTCACACAACAGCAGGTCTCACAGGCCAGCACAGATCAGTCCCAGTGCAAGCAAGAGATGTATGTATACATGTATTGGATGCAGCCATCCACACACACACACACACACACACACACACAGAGAGAGAGAGAGAGAGAGAGAGCATAACTGGCCACACAACAACAACGCATGTGCGCATGCAAAAAATATGGGCAAAGCAATGGAAACCAAAACCAAACAACTTGGGGCCTTGAGTAAACTTGAGGTCCACATTGTCTCCTGACACACCTGAGCCACAGCCTCCGCAAGGCATTCAATCTGTGGGATGGGAATAGGGGTCGAGTAGTTCAACTCCGTCTGCAGCCGCTCCCAAGAGCCCCAGCCCAAGGCAGCAAACTTCTCCACAAAAGTGAGCAACGCTGTCGCTGTCCACGTATCAGACGAGGGCGGTAAGTCGCGCATATTGCGCTGCTCAACAAGATATTGAGCAGACTTACGAAGCTTGGGCTTCTCCAACTGCTTCCGCATCTGTTTGAAACAGCAGGTTGTGGGTGGTGAGGCATTGCAAGCAGCAGAAATTTGCCCCCCCTTCATCATGCCAGTGCCTGGGCGTCGCTGCCCCACACCCTCCCTCACACCTTCCAACAGCTTGAGCAAACAGTTGTGAGGAAAGGGAGGGCAATTGGCCAAGCAAACAGTTGATAGGCTACGCACACAATTGTTGCACCAAGGGACAACTGGTAGGTCATGCATAGAGTTGGCAAGCCAGGCAAACAGTTGGTAGGCCATGTAAACAGTTGGTAGGCTTGGCAAAGAGTTGGTAGGCTCGGCAAATAGTCCGTAGCCCTGGCAACCAGTTGGCCAGGCAAACGTTTGGTTGGCAAACACTTGGTGAGCCAAGGAAACAGGCGGTGGGACGGGTAAATAGCTGGTAGTCTAGGCAAACGGGAAGCTAAGTAAACAGTTGCTCGGCTACACAAACAGTTGGTAGGCCAGGCTATGGGTTGGTAGGCTGGGCAAATTGTAGGCAAGCCCGTTACCCGTCTTGTCCTAGAAAAGCTGTTACACTGTAGGAGCTGTGCTGTGCCCGCAGACAAGCCCAATGCCTCATGGATTTCCCAAGCTAGGAGGCAACAGAGAAGGAGCAGGGCAGACTGGTAGATGGAGGGAGGTAGACACAGGCAAAGAGCAGTAGGGGACAGTGAGAGACAACAGGGTACAAGACAAAGCAGCAAGGCGCAGGCAACAGCAGTTGTGCCAGAACTACCCTGTCTTGCAATTGCCGCCCCCCTCTGCCCCCCAGCACAGGGTTACTCTCAACGTGTTGCACTTACTCGTGAGTTTGGGCAGCCTAAGCTTCATATGTCAAATACTTTCCACCAACAAAAACCTTAGCACACAGCAGAAAGCCCAAGATCAGCAGGCCAGGCAGATCGCTGGAACACCAGGCAAACACTTGGTAAGCCAGTGAACAATTGGTATGTTAGACAGGCAAGCGGGAAACCAGGCAAACAATTGATACCCCAAAAAATTAGGTGGTAGGCCAGGGAAAAACGTGGTAGTGCAAGCACATGGTTGGTAGGCTGCCAGTTGGCAGGCCCTGTAGATAGTTTGTGGGCTAAGGTTCATGGGCAAGGCAAACACTTGGTAGGCCAGGAAAAAAACTGACCTAATTTCGGGGTTGGAGTCTTGTGGGATGGGTAGAGTTGCAGATGGAATATCATCTCAACTTGAGTAATCAACATCAAGTGGCACATTGGCCAGGAAATTGGGGTGGTCTGTAATGCACTCTCACTTTCAGTATTGCCAAGAACAGTGCCAATACCATTGTCACTATTGCTATTGCCACTGCCACTGCTACTATTGCTGGTGCTACTACACGTGCGTGGCTGCAGCAAGTGGTGAGGGTCTCGCACTAGTGCTTGCACTTGAGGATGGTGTGACCTTTGATGCAAGTGCACCCCCCTCACTAACACTACCACCACTTTTGCCCACAACTATTTGCTCGTCTGCGAATTATCTTCCCTGCCACCCCACTCTTCGCCTTGGTTGTCATTCGTTTGCTTCTCCTACAAACTGTTTGCTCAGCCTACCAACTAAGTGCTTGCTCTGGCAACTGCTTGCTTGGCCTACCACCCAATTTTGTGGCATATCAATTGTTTCAGCACATTCCAATTGTGTGTTCTTTCTGTCTGCCACCACACCCTACAGGTGCATATGGCCCACAACCGGGTCATGATAGCCCTAGATGTGTGCATCCCACTAAACCCCCACCCCCAAAATGCATAACCCAGGGTATAGATTTCAGCGGGACACTAGGCCAGGGGGGAATGAATTTGGGGGGGGGACAAAATTTGGGTGGGGAGGTGCTGCATGTTCTTTTTCGCCTGTCATTCAGTTTCGCTTTGTGTTGGCAGCATGGAACACATGGTGCAGACATTTATGATGCACATGGCGTCACAGGTGCTGATGGAGCTGGGACAGCACCTTCTGCTATTGTGGCCCATGCCTCTAGCAGTGTTTCCAATGACAAGAAGCAAACAACAATCACAGCTTTCTTCAACTAAGTGACCTTTGCAGTGCTGTTGAAACTGTACCATGTACACTGTACCCTGTCCATGTTTCGTTTGCTTGTATGTGGCTGAATGGGTACAGATTTTGGCAAAACGCCCATTAAGCCTAGGGGTATAAATTGGGGGGCGGGGCTACAAATTTTGGGGTAGTGACCAAGGGGTGGGGGGTGGGGGTGACCACTGAACAGTTCCCTGTGGGGGCTAACTGTGGGGGCAGCACATCGGGGGGCGACACCTTGCTTGGAGATGATGGCATTGACCAGTATCTGTGGCCAGTGGCAAACAAGAGAGGCCTTGTGGGTAGATGCTACAGGTTCTCAGCATGTTTGTGGTCAGGAGCCTGATTTTTGTGGCACCTAGTGGCATTGGATGGGATAGCCCCGGGTGACAAATTGTGTGTAGTGGTACAAAATTTGCACGCAGAAGTGCTCATAAAAGTGCCTGCACTTGGTGTGGCACTGGCCACCACCCTCCCCTGCAAAACTGCCCATGAAAATGCCTCCAATTGGTGTAGCCAATGATGATTAATGTAGGGAAATTTGCCACCAACGGAGACGGTTTGACGGGCTTATGCCTTCACATGCACCCACAAATGCATGTCAAGATATCCCGCATTTGGGTGTGCGACAGGCACTTTGGTGACATGTGCCACGAATTGTTTGCCTTCCCCCAACTCTTTGCCCAGCCAACCAATTGTCTGCCCATCCTACCAAATGTTGCATGAGCTACAAACTTTTTGCATCGCCTACCAAGTGTTTGCACAGCATACTTGGTTTGCAGGACCTACCAAGGCCCACATATTTCTGTGACCAACCGACCAAATATTTGCATAGCCCATCAATTCATTGCCGACCCTACGAACTCTTTGCCGCGCCTAGCAACTGTTTGCTGGTACTACCAACTTTCACACACACACACACACACACACGCCGTAACCCCACAACACAAGGGATGACTGGCCATTGCTGAACAGCGGGCAAGATTGTTCAATTGCGTTTTGTGTCCTGGTAAGAATGCAGGCCTCAGAAGCACCCAGCTGGGTCCGGCCTTAAAGTGCCCCGTAAGGTACCCATAATGCGTCCGGCTCCCAGGAAAAAAGCGGGGAAATGGGGGGAATGGGGGAAAATGGAGGATGTGTTGGGGTGGCCAATGGGAAAATGGTGCAAAGATGGGGACACTCAAGAATATTCTACCCCAATGAGCTACAATCTGCTAGGACACCAAATACCCTCATGGGCCGCAGGGGAAATTGTTGTTGCCCTAATTCCATTGCTCTAATGCCACATGTGCCACCCTTACAGAAAACAACACGAAGCTTGTGTAGGCTCCGTGTTGCTCCAAGAACCCATACTTTCACCACCAAATTCACCAAATTCATACTTTCACCAAATTCCCCAAAATATTCCGATTGAAGGTGTTCGATAGTGGCACCATGCCTCGTGTATGCTCCATGTTGCTCCCAAAACCTGTACTTTCACTCGCTTAGTTACCATGGATTGCAATTGAAGTTGCTTCTTTGCCTCCAAATGCATTGTCTTGGCTCCGTGTGATTCTGCAAACCCGTACTTTCACTAGCCAAATTACCACAGATTGTGTCTCAGAGGCCCCCAAACGCTTTGCGCGGGGACGAAAATCAGAAATGGCTACCCCAGCCTTGCCGTCTCGGGGGGCCGCATGTGGGCAAAGCGGTGGAAAATTTTTGGTTGGAAAAGGTTTTTGGTTGGAAAGATTTTTGTTGGGAAAATGTGGGGCAACAATCAACAAGTGTTGCCATTTACCCCATTTCCCCCCCAATCCCCCCATTTTCCCATATTTTCCCCCATTTCCCCCCCATTTTTCCTTGTGGCCAAGTGGGGGGAAATGGGAATTGCCCACCCCACCCACAACGTCCCCCAACAAAAAATGCATTTTGGGTTTTTTTGCCGATTTTTCCATCAAAAACCAAAAAAAATCCCATTTTCCCCCATTTGTCCCCAGTTTTCCTTTGTTGCCAATTTCTGAAGTGGTGTACTGGTAACGTTCCCGTAGCCGGGCGCTTCTTGGCACTGAGAATGTTGGAGTGTGGTTGTGGCCACGAGAATTGTACACTGACTGAGCATCCTGTGTGCACGGTGCACTACCGTTGAACAAAGTTTGTGTGTTAGGCACTCAGCAATGCTATGGTCTGGTACAGCAGATGTGGCCCCTGCAAACCACCCAACCTCTGCCAACCTCAGGCCACTCTCCCGCACCCTCATCGCGGCCTATCTCACTACTGCCAACACATAATCTCATGCAGAAATGACTTGTTTCCGGAGCGATGGCTATGGGGCTCACTGGAGTTTGGGTGCATGATGGTATGCGTGGTACAGCATGGTGGACATGGACAGAGGGAGAAGGTCGGTTAAGGGATTGAATTAACCGCCAGCCCCCATTCGATCATTGGATAAGCAACATGAGGAATGCAGTGGACTGAAGCATGCCGTTTGAAGGCATATCCCTCTACCCAGAGCCCACCATCCCTCGGCTCAACCCAGAAAGGAGCGGGGGGCTTATTCCTCGCCCCCCCCCCTTTCCCCTGCTTCCGAGTGGATGGGCTGGTGAGGGGGGGGGGGGGCGAATTTGGTGAGGCAGTTGACCACAGTCAACGCCACATGACTGGCACACATTGCAGACACCATCTTGAACCCCTCTTGTGCTTTGTATTGGCACCTTCAGCTGCCATCCACGCTATGCCTTCCACCAGTATCACCCTTAGCACGTTTGTCATGACGTAGGACAAGCCCCCAAGTGACCCAGCATCAGGCTTTGTTCATAAAAGCGGGGGGGGGGGGTCTTTTGGCTCTGAGACCCACCCACCCAAAAAAAAAAAATCTGGACCCGAAAACTGGCTGAGGGAAAATCAAGTTTGAATAAGCGGCCCTTTGTGGGACCCACCCAGAGCCCCCCCTCCTTACATATTAATTCCTGAAAAACAAAGCCTGCCCAGCATCCCCCCACTCATATCGACTTCGAAACCCTGTCAAAACAGCGCTTTGCTGCCATGTTGGTGCCCGGCGCGGGCACCACAAGCAGGAGTTCATGGGGAAAACTCAACATCCACACGATGGTCCAACCGTCTCGCCCGCCCCGTACATGGAAAACCCGAGGCTGCCACCCTGGCCACCTTGGCTGAGGTGAACATAACCTGAGCTGCTCTGTCGCCCACACGCAACAGCACGGCCCCATCAAAAATGTAACAATGTGTTGTGAGCGCCTACGTTGGCACTGCGGCAGCCCTGGCACCACTGCTCATGGAGTCTTGACAGCTGAAACAGGCCTTTACCTACCCATCCTTGTGCAGCACAATGCAGAGCTAGATCGTTTTCGGGCATGGCGATCTTACACAATTGCTTGATTCTTGATGCCAGCCCCTACCCCTATGCCCAGAGAGTAGGGTGTATGAGGCATTGGGGGGGGGCTGATGCTATTATTCGGAAAAGCGCGATGGGGCACTGGAAGACTCCCAGGATGTGGGAAGGTGAGGCCGAGGCGAAGGACAATAGGTGTACCCAAACCATTCCTCAGGGGGGAGGGGTCCACTTCCCTGAAAGTTCCTGAAAATTGGGAGACCGACCGTGCACTCTCAGAAGGCCCGCCAGATTAGCATCTGCAATGGCAAGCAAGTCCTGTTTACAGGTGCTGTTAACGACTGACTGAGACAGCGCAGGCAGCCTTGCAGAACCTCACTAAAATCTTGCTGCTCCTGCTCAGTGAGTTCCTCGTATTCCAGTTGTTCCAGCAGCTTGATCATGTAATTGATCTCGATCTGGTGCGCTGTATTGGCTGACTTGTCATTCAACCACTCCAGGCACCTTGAAGGATAGGAATTGTGCGGTGTGTTTGGATAATGGAACAAGGGTGCAACTTGAGAGAAGGGGCCACGTTCATGGATCTGCACGCGACACTCCTCCTGGTGACCAACCACGTCGGAGCGGTGCAGCTTCATGCCAAATACGCTACAATGTCGACAACACACAGCAAAAATGTTCCGAATTTCCACAGTAAAACTAATCCCGACGGAAGGCAACTGACAACAACAGCTGTGGTACCCAATACGTAGTACACAATACAGATCAGATACGTTCTGGACAAAACGTATTCGGGACCAAAATCGTCCAAAATCGTCCAACATCAAATTTTTTGTCTCCAAAAATCGGCCACTTCACTTTTCTTTTCGGTCCACAGTCACCGAGAATGTATGTTTTGGGCAAAATCGTCCAACATGATTGTCGTTGGTGCAGAATCATCCAAAAAAGGCCCGGGATCCTTTGCAACTCACAGGGCTCTAAGCCTGTTTCCGAACCCCCCCCCCTTTATTGGGCTCTCGGGGCTGGCCTCGCCAAGGTGACCCCACACATACATTCCAGGCATCATACCTTAAAAGCACAGTGCCCCCCTTGGGGGAGGGCGCTGCACCCACCAGTTCAAACCACCTACCCCCTAGTTGGGGAGGGGGCTGCCCCTTTCCGATGCACTTCTACTATGCTTTCGAAGGCTTCCTAATGGTTGTGGGTGGCTTTTGGCCGCTTGCTGCTACTTTTAGAAGGATTTTGGGAAATTGCTGTTACATGCTGCAAATGGAGAAAATTGTATTTCCCCAGAGTGGACTGTTTTTGACTCCCAATGCATAAAAATGGTTATGTTTCATACGTCCATCCATCCCCCGCAGTGGATCAGTCCAATGAAGAAAAACAACTCTCCACAATTGTACTACACTGCTCAGTATGCCCGACTTGAAGGATCATTGCCATAGCGGTGTGTCCATAACAGCCTCTGCGTGCACCATATCTTAAATACAACCGAAACTTTTGGCACAAAATTCCGGGATTGTGGCACAACAAGCCTGGACTGCGAATGGTGGTTGTTATTTCCTGTGGGCTTTGGTTGGTTGCAGTCATTTCCTCAGGCTTCTGGACGCTTGTTGGCTGCTACAGACATGTTGCAATGGCTCCAACCAGCCTGCTCAAGGGTCCCTGTAGAGTACCACGCCTTGGCCCCAAGCCGACCCACGCGGGAACACATAATTCTGGGACATTGTGCAGCTTGGCCCTTCGAGCCTATTTCCTGCGACCCCGCCCACTTATTCGGACAGGCTTGGACCCCCCCCCCCTTCCTCCGCAGTTGCAATGGACTGCCAGCCAAACTTAGGTCAAAGTTGACCAAAATCTATGCTTTCGTCTCTGATCATTGACAATGATACATTCCATCCACAAGCCACAATAATCTTTTTTTTTTGGTCCAGAATAAGCCAAAGGAAAATATAATGGACCAAGCATAATCCTTTCTTGTTCAAAAAGCTGCCATCATCATTTCTGTCATGCAATGTCGACCACCTTTTCCGTCCAAATCGAGGGTAATGGTATCGTTGGTTCAAACCAACCAAAATATTCAGATTGTACGTGCGCAAAGTGTCGGCAGACTTTGCACATCTGAACACATGTGTGCACCGTGCCTGCAAACTGCACATGTTGTCTACGGGCCTCATGCTGCACAGTGTCTACAGACTTTACACAGGTCACGGATTGAAACACAGGCGTTAGAACACACGCTTCACATAATATATTCGCACCTCGCAGCTAAAACATGTACACATTGTACACTAGGTGTGAACAATCACATACACGGCCTGAAAACTGTGAGATCCAACACGCATTCAATGTAAAGTACTAGATCTAATACGATTCGCATATCTCTTCAATACAGCCACATTGTCGGGGGTTCATCACTGTTCTAGCAACATTGCTCCTTTATCCGCCCTTTTTCCCAATGCATCCCTCGAAAGGGACCTTTGGAAAAGACCCTTGAGGTCCTCAATGAACACCCCCTTCAGCTCTGGCGTGGACAGCGCTCCGTCGGACAACCTCTTCAGCAAAGACTTGGACGTGGCAACCTCTGGCAACAGCTGCTCCCAGAACTGGTTGTCTGCAGAGTCCTCCCCGGCCGCGTCGCTGCCGTCGGTGAACACGGCCTTCGAGAAAGACGAAAGGCCCTGGATTCCCGTCGACGAGACATTAACGGTCGTGGCTCGCTGCAAGATCTTGTCCAGGTCCTGCTCCGTGATGTCCTCATCCTGAAGGGTGGGCCAGAGGCGGCGGCCGGACAACGAAGCATGCGTGGCAGAGGAGATTGGAGGCGTGTCAGCCCATCACCACCGACACTCACACCGGAACAGAATGATGGGGGAATTTGGGGGAGAGGAACATTGGGGGTTAAAGGAATGCCATGGGCACGGGGCTGGCACCCCCCAGATTCGGACTCGGGGAAGTACTTGCGGCGCACACGCACAATGTAAATGGGAACAGCCGGATCATTTCCCGCTATCGTTTCCTACTACTGCGAACCTAATAGTGGTGGTGCGCGCACGCCGAATACTGACTGGGTTACTCAGTGGCGGATGGAGGAAATGGAGGAAAACTGCCGCTAATGGGGGGACACGGCGCAAATGAAATGGGGAGGTTCCAGGCTAGCTTATTACCAAGCAAAACTGGTCGTGTCTACTTTGTAGTTGTGCGGTTGGGGACGGGGGCGGGGGGGTTGCAGTTTTGTGGGTGAGAATTGAATGTTAGTCCCCCTGCTCGGCAGCGGACTGCCCCCGTGGCATCCATTCCCCTACCAGTGCTGCAAAACGTTACTTTCAAGCATCCTGACTGTGAAGTATCGGGGTTGCTGTCCACATCCGATGCGAGAGTTGTAAAACCGGGCCACGCACCTAGTGCGCTGGTGGAGCGTGCTCCCTGTGCCATAGGTCAGGCGGTTCCCGACGGTTCTGTGCTCGGGCTGAAAATTCGGAGCCCGAACCGTGGGTGGGCGCGGATGGGGGGCAGCGGCACAGGTTGTAATGCCAGAAAGGGTATTCTTCCGAGCACAACATGAGGTCTCTTCGTGCTCATCCACCCTACCCGTCCAACCCCCTTCCCCGCCCCCCTTTTTGTGTCCCTCCGTCGTGCTCCTTCCCTCGTCCATATCCTCGGCTGTGCTGGTGGTGCGGTGTGTTCCATTGTGTTTGTTGTTGTTTGTTTTTCGGTGTACTATTCATCAACAATACAATCACAAAAAAATAATCACTACCCTTTGCTATCCCAAGAATATACTCGCAGTTGTCACAGGGAATCGTCTCACGGGTTGAGGCGCGGGTGTTGCTACCTCCTCGGACTTGTAAAGGGCGTAGGCACCACCGCGCAGCAGCGTGTTGATCTCATCCGGGGTCAACCCTGTCTTGTCGTTCACTGGAATCCCGGAAGGCGATACCGTCTCCTCGACACGCCCCGCTAGCACAGCTCGGTCGAGCCCGAGCTTCTTGCTAGCGACATCAAACATCTTCTCCTCATATGTGTCCTCTGTCATCAAGCGATAGACTTTGACGTCGGAAGTTTGGCCGATGCGGTGCACACGGCTTTGTGCTTGGATGTCGTTTTGGGGGTTCCAATCACTGTCAAAAATGATGACCGTGTCAGCGGCTGTCAAATTGATACCCACTCCCCCGGCTTTTGTCGATAGTAGAAACACGAACCCGTCTTGAGCCACGTCGCAAAAGCGGTCGATCGCCATTTGCCTCAAAGATCCCATCACATTCCCGTCGAGTCGCTCGAAGGGCCACTCCCGCATTCGCACATAATCCTCCAAGATGTCCAACATCTTGGTCATCTGCGAGAACAATAGCACCCTCCTTCTTTCCGCCCTAAGCCGTTTGAGCAACTTGTCAACTAGCACCATCTTGCTCGAAGCGTGGATTAGCAGTTGAGAACGTTCTGCAAGCGGGGCGCGAGCCGAGAGCTTTTCTTCTGCCCCGTGCAGTAAAAAAGGGTGGTTGCACACTTTGCGAAGCTGCATCATGATATTCACGAGCCTCGGAACATTGGATTTATTCTTGACTCCTTTACACAAAAACTCTCGATTGTTTTGCATCACTGCTTTGTAATACACCTTTTGCTCCCTCGTGAGTCGAATCTTCACCAACGTCTCCGTTTTCGGCGGAATGCTTTTCTCCACGTCCTCCTTCACACGGCGCAACAAGTATGGTTGTAGCTGCTTGTGTAATTGCTTCACCGCCCCACTATCCGTCATTTGGCCGTAGCTTTCCAAAAAGGCCTCCTTGGAGTTGAACACCTTCTCATCGAGCAAATTCAAAAGCGTGAACAATTCGCTGATTTGATTTTGAATTGGAGTGCCAGTCAAGATCACTTTATGGTCACATTGTATTTCCTGAATGCCTTGGAACAACATGCCCTCCGAATTCTTGATCCTGTGTCCCTCGTCTATGATGATGGCTTCGAATCTTACCGACGATAGTCGCAACAAATCTTTAGACACAAGCTCATAACTAGTAATCAACACGTGGAATTTGTTCACTCCAGGTATCACGTGGCCCCGATCATCGAAGTAATAGAATTCCGTGTCAAAAATCAAATCCCTTGACGCTTGCGTGCCGTGATATAGAACCACATTCAAATTGGACCAAGTTTCAAACTCGCGTTGCCAATGCCCGAGGGTGGACAAAGGGGCAACGATGAGGAAAGGCCCCCGGTTCTTATTCCAATTGACAATATAGTTCACGAATGCGATCACTTGTACGGTTTTCCCAAGGCCCATCTCGTCGCACAAGATGCTTGATCTATGATTCATCCATGAGTACGTGAGCCATAAAAACCCCTCTACTTGATAATCGCGTAGCACATTGTTGCCTTTGTATTTCAAAGCCGCCAATTCCGCTTTTTGTGCCACGAATTCGGTGACCGAAGGGCGCTCAGGAATCATCATCTCCTCTTCAGTCAACCTTTTGTTCCGCTCATGGTACAATGCAACTTCCCGTGGAACATTCAACTCATCCATGTCCTCCCAAGTGCATTCGTCGTAAGGCAATCCTTTCCATTTGACCAACGCAACCTCTCCTTTCTCCCCATCCTTTACACTCACCACCCGGTCCACCTCAGTATACATGGGGTTGAAGTATTCCTTCTCGTCCCCTTCTTCATCGCTCTCGTATGCCCCGTGCTTTTTGATCCAATTATCTACCTTTGCGCTTGCCCCAAGTGCTTGCAATTGGACCCGGTTGTACCACCTCACCTTGAGGTAGGATTGCTTGAAAAACTTCACGAGGAATGTCTCAACGAGTCCCTCGCGTTTCCTTCCCAATACCACCTCTACCTTTGGCCTATCCACATCGGGCCGATGAGCCATCTCGTACCCTTCGTCGTCCATGCCATCATCATACGACTTGCCGTAATCGTCCTCGTCATCATCGTTTTTCTTCCTCTTGCGACTAGGGCACATGACGGAGGGGCGCTGGGCCATGGAGGCCGACGGGGTGGGTTGAATGCTTTTGCACTTCAACTCTTCGGGCTCCTCATACTTCCCCAGCACCATACCCACCCAATATTCATTATCGTATAGCACGGCCACACGGTCGCCCTTTTGGATGACAGGTTTATCTAAACGATGCCAGCTAAATCCGTCGATGCTAGGGTTTATGTCCTCGTGGTCGTGCTGCAACGGCACCGTAGACGTCCCTAGGTCATTGTCCCACGACACTTCGCACCTGGGATCACTCGGGGTGTGTTTAGTCACGGTGCCGCAACATGTTTGGCCATTGGATGTCACACGCACCCGAGCACCGACCGCTAACTGCATGGGTGTAAACCTATGCCATCTGTCCTCCACCATGACATCCTTGGTCTCCTCGCTCGGGGACAACTCCACCACATCCGGTTTGCCACGCTTGTCCTTTTCCCATTGCACGATATATGTGCGTTTGGAATGGTCACCCGCATCCTCTTTAGACTCTGATCGCGTCTGCGCTTTCACTTCGACGGCCTCTTGCTCCCTTTTCATTGGTGCTTGTGGTGGCGCCATGGTGTGCGATCCTTCCACTTTGGGCAGGCTTGTTGCCGTGGTTTTGACATTGCCGGCATCGTACTCCAAACCCTCAGTGTCATCCTCGCTTTCCTCTTCGTTTTCCTTCTCTTGTTTGACTTGTGCGATATCCGCAACGGTCCTCAACGTGCTCGCCTCATCCAACGTAGCCTAGTTTGATGTGAAAGTGGAAATAAGTAAGGATGACGAAGCATGACAGCGATGACTATTTCCTTGTATCTAAAGTGTGCACGTTGCCCGTCATTTTCGACCGGTTTGCGAAACATCCTTAGGGACGAGAGAATGGAACGAAAAATAGCATGCTTCGTAACCATAACCGGCATGAGGGAAATCACGTCGCATTTTGGTTGGGTTACTTCATGACTTCATTTGAACTTGCAAGTCTGACAAGCAAAGGCTATCTCAACAATACCTCCACTTCATCCTTTGCATCCGGCGAGCTCATAAAGCTACATAAATGTCTAGAACAAAAGGGCAAGGGGAGGAGAAACAAGGTCTATGTGTGACCCCATATTGCATTGTGTCGGTTCCTTCGTCAATTTTCATCACGTGGGTACTCGCTTTCAGCTGAAATGAGCGACAATCGTTTCACCGTGTGGGTTCCTTCGTCAATTTTCATCACGTGGGTACTCGCTTTCAGCTGAAATGAGCGACAATCGTTTCACCGACTTATCGCAAAAATGGGAGAGATCACCGAGAACGTGGGAGGTTACACCCGGAAAAAGGCTGCAAACGGGTTGGCATTCCTGCAAGTTTGGATATACATCCCCAGAGCTCTAGGAAACATCGGCTACGTAGGCCCACAATCAATTCGACAGAGATCTAAGTAGAGCACCGGGTGGTGCAACAAAAGAAAAAATATTCCCAGTTCTCGTCCAATCTGCTAAAGATTTCGAGATGTTTGCAAAAATCCAGAACACGCGCGCCGATGTCTCGTTTGCCCTCTTTTGCGGTTTGCACGTTCAGTTGCGGTTTCTGCCCGTTTCAGATGGAGGGGCCGCAGTCGCATGGGAAAGGATAGGGTTTTGGAATGCTCTTGTTGTGTTATTGGCGATGGACCTTGATTCCAACGCTGAAAATTACTGATCTCAACGCCAGTAAGTAGGACTGGTTATTAGTGCACTATATCCCAAAATTCCGAGAAATTTTCGGCGCAAATGCATGAGCGGTCATGATCTCCTTGAGTCCCCCTATACTCACCATGCAAGGCTGTAGGGGTCCCGACGCCAAATTACACAAGGGTGGGAGGGGTTGTAGGACCCCCTACACCGCATGCGAGGCCTAACAGCCCTACAACCTCCTCCCAGGCGTGAGCATCAAAACGAATTCTAGAGGCCCAGAACCTGCACATTTTTTGCGCAGTCCTCAAACTGATCTTGGTATTTCTGTTTGCAGTTGAATTCAACAGTCAATATGATGGAGGGGACACCGCCCCGGCGTTTCGTCGCAACGGGAGTGGCAAGAGGGTCACCTCGCACCCCCTTGCAAGATCTGAATCGTCCAGTTGGGAAGAGGGACAGCAAAGGACCCAGGCCAAGGACAGATTCGCCAGTGCGACAGAATATCGTTCGTAAAAGTACCCCTTTGGCCGTGAAGAACCGCAGAAGGATCCAGCGGCCCGTGTTAGCGGACGGAGGAACCACGTGTGCAGAGGTGTCCCACTGTCGAACTCCTCGTCTGCGGAACTAACCCTTGCTTCAAAGGTGAAGCATATCGTTGCCCTTGCCTGCATTAGCAGCCTTCGCCCACACCACCCCTTCGCACCCAAGGTTTTCAAGACCACAGAAGTGAGGACCATGATTAACGTCGGGGATAAAGTGTGGTGCGCCGAAAGGGATGGCTGTATAACGATACGCAACTGCTTGAACGGTCAGGTGTGGAAGCGGGATACGTTCGGTGTGCCAGTCTTTTCTCGCCCGCGCATTCAGGGATCGGACATCGTACCCGATGTGTGCATCTGTTAGAGGGCCCCGAGGCAAATTGGTATCCTTTTTCCCCCTCCGTATGCGCCACAAGACGAGTACACTGTTTGTTGCCTGCGCCACACTGACACCAAATCAATAGCAATACATCAGGATTCGTCCTGGACCTCAGAGCCCCTTCCATGGCTGGCAAACATGCATTTAGCCCTTCGGAGGTGGAGCGTGGGACCAGCTTCCTCTCACCTCGAGATTCAACTTGAATACCAAGCTAGAGGTGTGGAATGTTGCCTGGGATGCACCATCACGTCTGATGAAGTGTCTGGTTCACCTTCATGGATACACGACTCAAGCAAAGGCAGATATGAACTTCTCCTAGAAAGTGACGGCCCCCGTTACCCCCCCCCCCCCCCCGGCAAAATCACTCAATTACGTTGTGTTCGCTTGCTGAACGTCTTTAGGAAGAAGGGCGCATTGAAGCGAAGGTTATTGGCAAGGTTAAAGAAACCGAATTCGTTTGGTCACTCCTATTTTGTGAAGATCTAGTCTGGGCCGGTTTGAGCGGTGGGGAAATCCGGATTTATGACCCAGAGACGTTTGCTCTCGTGAAGGAAATTCGTCAGGTATTGTGTTGTGCTTTCCGCCAACTTGGGCAACCTGAGTATCAAACACAAAACCCCACCAAAGGATCTCACGTCACCACACACCTTCCGGCGGTACCCCACGTGTTGATCGACACAAACGTCCGCTGATATAGCGCTTTGCTCTGAACTAAGCAACATGCAGCATGCATCACTCACTGTCTGGCCACTGTTCGTTGCCTACTCAAAACCAAACACGATCCACGTAGGTCACACCTTTGATCCTTGGTCAATGCCAGCACGACGCACTGTACTTGTATTGTTTCGGAGACTTGCATGGGTTTGCTAGTCCACCAGCTCGTGCAGTTATGAGACCAGGCGTAGTGAGCACTGTTACCCTTTCGATTGGACCACTTTGCTTGCAACGTAGGTTTTGTCCAGTTGAACCGCGGTGCTGCTCACGTGCACAGGAGTTGATGTGTGTTCGTTTGCGCATGGGCCAAGTCAACACGATGTTGCACCATGTTTTGCTTGATCTCTCTCAGCATTGCGGAGGAGTGCACTGTCTGGCCTACAGTAACGGCCACGTTTTTTCGGGTAGCAATGACTTCGAGTGCTTCCAATGGAAAGCTAAGACGTTTGATTTCGTTTGTCAATATTCCGGACACTCCAATTCAATTCGAGGTGTGCTCTTTGACAAACAAGAGTGTTCACGACCGTGACTTTCGAAGTATGGTTCCACCCCACGGAGCACTGAGCAAGGAACCCTGTTGTTGTGATGCCATAGCCGCAAATTCCTCGTTTAATATTCGTCCTGTTCCACTTTCAGCCATCATTGTCTTTGGCCGCACGTTGGTGACAGCAAGTGACGACTACACCATCAGAGTGTGGGATATTGTCACGAAAGAGACAACGATGGAGTTGACAGGTCCCATCCACCCATTGCCTCCTGTCGTGCCTGTGCCTGGGCCTCTGCCCTTGCCTGATCCTGTGCTTATCATCTGGGTTTGGCAGGCCACAAGGGCGGCGTGTTGGCTTTGAACAAGAACGACCGGCAGCTGTGGTCTGCTTCCGAAGACTCCACAGTACGAATTTGGGATTTGGACACAGGGGACGTGTTGAAGGTATGTGCTTCAGCTGCTACAACCCCATCATGCTACGCGTTGTGGATGCTCTTTGCCAACAGGACATGAGTTCCTGTGACGTTATTTGAGTGGGGATGTCAGACATCTTCTAATGGAAAGATATTTGTGATACGTGTGCCGAGCGAAAAGTTCTGTTTTTGTCGTGACAACAATCTCCAAGGGACACATGGTGTTGGTGGGAAGGAGGAAAGGCGCCGGAGAATTTGCAGTCTGGGCTCATACTGAGAGTTCTGATTGCAGGACTTTGCCGCAGGCTGCTTTCCACGTTTGACGGCCAGTTTGGGTGCAAGTTTGGCAACTGTTGGTGCCTTCAACCTTTTTTGGGGACCTATTTTTCCTCCAACATGTCCCGGGTAAAATACAACGTGTCCCCAAGGTGTGGCCCGAACACCCAGGTTCCCCGAGCAAACTTTGCCCAACCACTTCACTGTCGGTGTCCATTTTACGGTCCTCCTCATCAGTGGTAGGACAATCTCCCTCCTCAACCACCTCCCCATCACTATTGATCACCTGATTTGAAACACTGTGTACACTGTCAGTGCCTCTAGAATGCTTTGCTTGTGCCTCAAGCACATGCTTGATTTGTCTCCAAGCATAGAAAGATTTTGCGATAATGACAAATATAACGATTGGATTGTAATTTCTTCCACAAAGAGGCCCCACCCCACAAAGCACATTGGTCACTGGACACTCCACAGTTGTGAAGCAACCCCGTTGTAGGGCTGCCTGAGTCACCTTAGTGACATTGGCTTTGAAGATGGTGACTCTGGAGCACACCCGCTGGCACCTCACTAATTGCTTGAGGAAAATTCCTGCTTTGGCTGATGATGTGCGGGAGGTCGCGTCACAAAGCCGGCCACTTGAGCAAACATATTGGGTACATGTTGACCTTTCCGTGCATACCGGTGTGCAGGAGGGGCCGAAAGTATGGAAGCTTTGAAACCAGCCTAGTGCCATGCTACGGCGCCCGGTCATTGCAACCATGGTCTAGGGGCTGAAGACAAGCTTCCACTTGCCGTGTGGGGGAGGTTGGTTCTTGCAGTGGGTGTTTGTCCAACCCTAAGTTTAGCAATAAATTTTGTTTTTCCCTTGGGGTGGGGGTCAGCCAGACATCACGTGTTGCCGTTCGTGTTCAAGTTCAGTTTGATGACAGCTTTGTTATTGTTGGTGTAGCGCTGCCTATGGGATTTCAATTGCCCGCAGTATTATTGCGCCTCTCAAATAAGACCACCAGGTCTGGCGCAGCCATCTTGAATGACCACATACTATCCGTCAGGAATTCACCCCGCATCAGTGAGGCAGTGAGGTAGATTAAGCAAAACAAGGCCTTGCAGTGGGGCCTAGGCCCTGTGGTGGAGCTAGAGTGTTGTGACGGGTGTTTATCCTACCAAGGCCATGCAGTGGGGCCTAGGCAGTGTGTTGCAGTGGTTTTGTCCTACCAAGGCCCTGCTGTGGGGCCTAGGCAGTGTGTTGCAAGGGTGGTTGTCCTACCAGCACCCTGTGGTGGGGCCTAGGCAGTGAAGCACAACTGTGGGGCCTCAGTGGGGATTGGGCGTTGTCCACGCGTTGGGTTGGTGTGGGTGGATTGGTAAGAGGGGGCTGAAAAAAAACTCGCAGTTTTCTTTTTCAAAAATGGCGCACCTTAGATATCAGCTTCAGACGTATGTGGAGGTGGTACTGGGATGTGCTCAAATGGGCCCGGGCACTAGCCCATTGCACATTGCACAGGCGGTGAACCCCCGAACACGTACATACACCCAGAAATACCAACCGGCACTCTCATTCAGCCTTTTTGGCATCCCCCCCCATAAGCAGTTGCATGAGACCTGCACTTTGAGTATGTTAATTGGGATTTGGTGGTTCTTTGTGGGCAGGTTTCTTGCCCCCAAAACAACAAACAGTGTCGAAACAATTGTGAAATGCGCATGCATACAATGCAGCATTGTTGCCATTGAACCACAGTAGGGCAAGGCTTCTTCCCCTTGGTGTTCCTCCCATGCCGGCGCTGGCATGCTCCACACAAAGCCTTTCTCAAGGCAGTGGTGTTTGGTGCGCACCACCACTGATATGGGAAATGTAATACAGGGCGAGAGGGTTTCAGATCACCAAGTGTTAACCATCAGCGGTGCGCAGCATGCTCAAGCATTTTGCTTGTTTCACCTTGAGTGAAGGGAGTCCTCCACTCAGTGATTGGTTGCCCACCCACTGGGTCGGGGGTGAAGATAGCAGGTTCAAAAAACTGCGAAAGATGAGGAGCCTGCTCGTCCAACCCCAACAGCCAGGAATCATTTTTGCACATTTCAGCCCTTCTCAGTTGCTGCACTCCCTGCAGGTTATTCAAGAGCATTATGGACGAGTAAATGGACTTCTGCGCGTGGGGGACAAGATGTGGAGCACAGGTTCGGTGGCTAGTGGCGTCCAGTGAATTCAGTCTGTCATCTTGTCTGCTGCTTGGAAAGAGCCTATGTTCTGATACACACTCTCTCTCCGTGTCTGTTTGCGTTCTGGTTGTTGCATGACACCATCTGGAGGTGCTATTTGGTCAGCTGCTGAGTTCCCCGACCATGTCACACCATATGGGGCGAAGGCAAGTCAAAGTTCTTGAGCGACGCACGGTTTTGCGACAATTTGGTCTCGGTCTTGGTGCGCCCATGCTGATCTGGGCGGTGTGGTCTCACGATGTCACACGCTCCCCATCCTGCACAGGCCTGCGCACTCCATAGCCCTCCCAGGGGCTGGGGTCCGTCCAGGCTTGAGAAGTGCAAAGGTCTGGTACAAAGGCATATCACAAAGAGGGGGTTTTTTTTTTGGTGGACTGTGCATTTTGGTCTTGCCGTCGCGCTGGTGCACCCACCAAGGCCTCCCACCAGGAAATGTGGGTTGAAGAGCCACCCTCCCCCCTCCTTTTTCAAAGCCACACTTGCTTTTCCTCAAAAAGGCAAGATGCCTGGAAATGCTACGCACCACAGATGTGTAACATTTGTGAACCAGAACCCCCTTGCCTTGTGTTTCATTTTCCACATCACCTGTGGAGAGCACCCTCCTTCACGGTTTGGGAACGACTGAATGCGAAGCCTGCCGGCGTCGGCAGGGCAGTGGATGCCATGGGAGTTGAAGCAATATGTGTGAGCAGAGGGCCAAGCCTGGTCTTGATCGTAAGCAGCCTCTACCTCATGTACTTTTAACCCTCTGTTTGTTGATTGCCAGTTCCGATCGACCTGCCAGCCCCCCCCCCCCTTCCAGGTATGGATTTGAGGGGGATGGGCCAGAGGATTTCAAGGGTAGTTGCAAAAGCGGTTGCTGGCGGTCGGACAAACGGTTGGGAGGCAATGTCTGGCCGGTATAAAATGCATGGAGGGGTGTTTGGGGTGGACACAGCCGTCTTGCAGGGCTGACAGTCACCCCACAGAAGTGGGGTTGGGGGACACCTCTCCCCATTTTCAAGCGCAAGCCTGCCCCTTACTTCCTTTCTCGTTCTGGTTTCATCGGTGGCTACCAATATTTTAGGTGTTGACAAAACGCTGTGCTGTTATCACATGGACAGTTTCGAGTTGCTTGGGAGATACAAAGAGCACCAGGGGTACGTCAACCACATGGCTCTGATAGGTGTGCTGTGTGCGGCGCATGGGGCTGCCCCGTCCGCACGTGCTGTCCGCATCAGGGCCTGGGTCCACAAGGAGTTGGCAATGTCACGGAGGGCCTCCACACCCATCAATATTCGCCAACAGTTTGTCGACTAATTTTTAAAATGGTCTTCGGCGTACCTGTCCGCAATTGAACCCAACATTGCCACCATGCGGCCATACCTCTACCAAAACAAGGCGATTTTATATCGCTTTCTGATGGCATAAGATTCACAGGCAACACCGTCAACCTGACCCCCTAGTGAATACACTGACATCAATTAGATTGGTTCTTTGTCAAGCATCAAATCCATCTTCGTCGTTGCTCGTGCAGCTTAACGACCAATTTGGCTTTGCAGGCACCAAAACTCTCCATGGGCAGAGGGTACGTGATCTTCTAACTACTGTTGCACCTATGATCAAATCCATAAAGGTGGCGTACAACACGGGACCGCCCCCTTCCGAGCCATTGATACCACACCAAGATGCATTGGCACCCTACACACCGTTCACGAACATACATATCCTCATAATCACAAACCCAATTGCAAGACCCGCATGTGCTCCGAACCGATATTTCCAATTGGCCAATGTGCTGCCCCAATATAGCGACGTAGGGGGGGCATTCTTGATTGTTCTCAGAAGGCCGGCAAGGCCATGGCCCGTCAACCCCAATAACGGCAGTGACTACATCTATGTTGGTAGTCCGCTTTGGATGAATTCTAGTACCCCCAGTAACACGATTTTTGATAGCGATGACCACAATTTCAAGAACTTCGGTGCGAGTCGCCGACAATTTACTAACATTGTGGTCCTTAGGAACTTGGGGCAGAAATGTTCGGAATATCTGGCTCCAGTTTGGGGCATGACAGTTCTAGGCAGATGCAACACAAGTCAGGGTTTCACTACACATGGCTGTTTCACAACTAAAATCAACAAACTGGAGTGGATAGGAATCTTTGTCGGTGGGCATAAGAGCAAGGATTGAAGCGTGGTATTGAAGTTTGTTGTTTTGGGGTTTCCAGCCAACCTTCAATCGGGTGTTTACAGGTATTTGCACCAAGTATCACGTCTGGACATCGTCCAATGACAAGACTATCCGTGTCTGGACCTGCGATGCTGATTTCCGATACATGTCGGAGGGGGCCATCATCTACGATGGGGCAGATGCAGCAGAACTGAACAAGTCATTACAGGAGCAGTTGGAGGCCTTGCAGGCTCGTTTGAATGACATTGAGGCAGAGCACCGGGTGGAGAAGATGGAACTGCAGGTCTAAGCTACAGTCCCCCACAGCCTGTGGTCTGGAAACCCCCATGCAACACTTGCAACACACAGTTCCTTTAGTGGAAGGGCACTTTGTCATGGGTGGTGCAGGGGTTGTGCCTCATCATTGCCACGGCGACTATGCTCCTCGTTCTGCCAGGAATACTTCTCCGCGACACGGTTGCGTACCCTGCAACTGAGTCCTTGCAAATGAGCGTCTTGGACCTTGAAAGTCTAACCCCCCTTGCTCCGCCGCTTGTGCTTGCTTGTGCATCTTTTGTGCGGTATCTGGGCATCGCTCATGCGTCGCCTGTATGATACGTGAACAACACTTGTGCCATTTCTTGTACAGTATCTGCACACCTGGTTCACATGTCAGGAAGATGATTTTGCTCACAAGGGGACTAGGCAAATTGCCGAGGGCCTGCTGAGGGCGATCACTCTCCCCTTGGACGCCGCATATAGCGTCTGGGTTGGAGGTGAGCCGGGATACCCTGCTCTTTTTTTCTCTGTACCCTCCACTCAGCAACTGTGAACGTCCACATGGGTGGATCAAACACAAAAAGGATGAGGTCTGGACAGCTGCGTACAGAAATCCATTGGCAAGAAATCTTGCCGTGATCCTCGCTGCAAAGACCAACGCAAAACACATCCACATTTTTACGACAGAAAAAGCACAATAGAAGACATACAGCCTGTTTGGAATTGCACCGCCAGGGACAGGACTTTTTTGGACGGCCTCCCTTTTGGGGGGTAGGCCTGGGGGATTGCTGCGCCGTGCGTGACGCTTTCGGGTTGGGGTGCCCCATATGCGATTTTGGGCAGGAGGTGGCCGCCTGTTGTTTTTCGGTCGGGAAGCTCCCGATCTATTTTTGTGGTGTTATTCGCTGGTGTTATTGGTTGCACGAGGGCACACGACGTCTCAGGTGGGTCTTGAATGCACGTACCCTCGGCTGGACATTGAATGGCAGTCGCCACCATCCTGTTTATCGAGGCAGGATGTCAGACTGCGTGGGAATCCAAGAGTTGTCGCATGTCGTCGCATTTCATCATCGATGTTTGGTGGCATGTGCCTTACCGCCGGTCGTCAGGATGATGCTATGGTGATGCGCAGACGGATTCAGATCACCGCATTCAGTAGTGCATTGCATTGTTTGGCGTGTTTGGGGTCTGCAGACGCTGTGTTATGCATGGTCTAGGCTGTGTTGGAGGACCGGTCCAGCAATCTGGACCACCTGCAAGAGGAGAATATACAGCAGCAAGTGCAGCTGGAGCAGTATGATAAGATGAAGAAGGAGCTTGAGGCGGCAAAGCAAGCCTTGCGGGAACATGAAGTGTTGCTGGACCAGGTGTGCGTTGCAGTGCCGTTTCGTTGGCAGGGGGAAGCTGCGGCTCCCGGGACAATGGTGGGTCACTCTTTCTTTCCGACGGTCAACAGGAAAGCGGGTGGCAGTTGACCGGTTGCAGGGAGGTGCAGGTGATAGAGCGCCGCTGGCTGCAATGGGACTTGCTTCCAGAATGCAAGCACGCCATTCCATGGCTGTCATGTATTTCCTGGTCCGGATGTCGGAGTGTAACTGACGTCTCTTTGGCCCGTTGCGTGTCCCTTGGTCTATGGGGGACAGAGTGCAGATGCCCGGCAGCTTGTGGGCCCTTGGGTAACCTTCACTGGTCCAGCTGGGCCCTCCATACAGTGGGCACCACACGGGGGGGGGGGGCGGCCGGGCCCGGTCCTTGTATGCGACCCCCCCCAGCCCCCCCCCGCCCCCCCGAGTTTTGAAAGATAGCGGTCCGGGGGCCATGGCGCCAACGGCGCCAAATCACCTCGAAGAGAGGTTGTTAGATCAAGCGCAGGCACGGGCGTCGTATACCCCCCTTTTTTGGGGTCATTTGCGTAGCATACCCCAAGGCATGATATTGGATGTCCAACCCCTTGTAAAATCATTATTTTGCCCAATAAGACCATCCCCCAATGGATTTTTTGATTCTGAGGTCTCTATCCCCTAAAACTGGATATCACTTTTTTGAGGGGGGGGTGGGGGGGGGGGGTGGGTGGGGGGTCAAAAGTTTTCGCTTAGAAGGCTCCAAGCAGTGGGGAAGCAGAAAGATGTTGTACAACTGATGGTCGAATGGTAACGCAGCAGGATGCAGCAATCACGGTCGGCGGTTCGAATCCCGGACTACGCATTCTTTTTGCGGCGGCAGCGGCGGCGGCGGCGGCGGCGGCGGCGGCACATTCGCCTCACCGGGGTTCGAACCGCCGATTAAAAAGTCCACCGCACGCTGCATTACCATTCGGCCACTGCTTGAGTACCAGAATAAAGCAGTCCCCACTGCTTGCTGCTGGATCTGCCACTGACAAAAAACCCAAACTGTGTGTTTCTGTCTGACTGACTGCTGGCCTGGCTCAGGGACTGCTTGGCTGACTGTCAACCTCTCTTCGAGGTGCACTGCTGAAGGCAATAGAATTTTTTGCCCCATGCTTAGTTGAAGGGGGTACTATGCCTTTGGTCCTTAAGACCCCTAAGACTTTCTTCCTGGCAAAGCCGAGAAATCGCTATTATCGCATACATACCTCTATACCCCCATGCCCCCAGACACACACACACCCTTGAGGTATGCATGTGGTAGTAGTGGGGCGCGCGCAGGCCCCCCTCCCCCTTGGGACCCCCCCCCCCCTAGCTGAGCTGCCAATACCCCCCCCCCCACCCTCCAACCAGGTTTGGCATAGAGAATAAAGATGCACTTATGCTTGACTGTGGAGTGCATTACCTCTGGTTTGCATTTGTCTGTTTTTTAATTAGGTCACCCCCCCCCCCACCCTCCCGCCAACCCCCCCCCCCCCCTCGGCAAGTTTTGACAGATAGCGGGGCGCGCCGCAAAGGAAACAGGAAAACCCCAGGGACCCAAAGAGAAGCCAAAAGGGTCAGTGGCTGGAGCAGGGGATGAATTGGTGGGTGTTCTGTCTACAGTAATGCACACACTACAAGCAAAAGACGCGGTGCAGACGTAGTGCGACGGAGGCAGGGGCATGCAAAGCGGTGCTGGTTAGTGGAATCTGTAGAAGAGGTGGCGCAACCTTTGCGCTTCGCAGCGCGAAAGGTGGCCACCCAACGGAGCACGGCGCGCACGGTAGACTTCGCCACTATGTACCCATGTTTTGACAAGAAGCTATTATTGGAGAAAGTGAAGAAAGCAATCGCGGAGGCATGGAACTGGGAAGAGCAGGAAGGGAGGGACAGGGGAGTACAGGTGAGGGCACCCACAGCAACGGTGCACCTCACAAACGAAGGTTGGTAGTGGTTTGACGCAGAGGCCACAACATCGGACTTACTTGGAGCGTGGACACTGGACCAAGTAATGGAGTTGGTGGAGTTTGTAGTCACCAACGGGTACATTAGCCGTGGCGGCAGATTGCGGCGCCAAGTAAGGGGGTTTGGAATGGGCTTACCGTGCGCCCCACAGGTGGCGAACTTGGCATGTTACACAGTGGAAGCCGAGTTTTCAGAAAAATGCCAGCCGGAAGACGTGGAAATGAACTTCAGGTTTATTGACGACATCTTGACCCTCACAGGGGATCATTCCCACGAAGATGGAGTATGGCATGCACTACAAAACCACGTGGCCGACAACACGAAAGGAGGGGGACACCGGGCGGGATCACGACACCGAGTGGACAAGAGAGCAGATGGTCTTCATGGGGATGGAACTTGAATGGGCAACAAAGGGGGAGGACACCAGGTTTTCTATGGGGTTGCATTTCCGTGACATGCACTACCCTATGCATATCCAGTGTTACCCCGACGTGAACAGCATGGTCACGGATGGTCAACGGTCGGGAGTGCTCACAGGGCAGTTCATCAGAGCACACAGGCTGTGCTCTACCATGAGATAGTTTAAAGCCGGGGTACAGAAGGTTGCTTGGGCAGCATTACAGCGGGGGTATGGCACTCGTGAAATGGACCGGGTGTGGGGGAAATTCTTGGTGCGGTCGTGGATGGCTAGGGAATTGAGACGTGGGGAGCTACGCCCGTGGTTCCGCCGGACGTTGCGGAACTCCAAAAGAACGGGCGAGGGGGCCCGTGGGAAGCCCCAGAAGCGAAGGTGCTGGTATGGGAGAACGTGCCTTCGCAAAGCAACGTGCCCGTTCCGGCACCCAGACGACCCGTGCAACCATGCTGAGGGGGAAGGGGGGACTCACGCAACGGAAACCGGTGGTTTTCAGCGCCCAGTGCACACAGTACAAGGACGCGCACAAGAACCCAGTGCCCCAGCAGGATGGCATGGTGGATCACGGCGGGCAGAGGACGGGGGAGTGACAGGGTCGCATCACAAACAAGAAGGATGCCGTCAACAACAGGGTGCGGGGCTGGAAGGAGAGCAGAAGAGGCAGAACCAAGACCCAAGGGAAGGTCAGTGGAGGGAAACACAAAGAGAGGAGCATATTGTGCAGTCACAGGGCTCCGGCTCACCACCTGAGCAGGTACCGACCCAGGAGCACCCTAGGACGGGCCAAGGGCCTTTGGACCACACGCGCACCGGCGAGGAAACGGAAACAGGACCGCGGGGTGACCCAAGTCTACACCCAGAGACGGCGAGTCTATCCATGGCAAGCACACGAGACGACTTACTGGCATGCACGGGATTTGGGGAAGTGGTGGAGGAATGGGACTTGCGATCCCAACAATCAAATGGACCGCCAGCCAACGAGGACGGGGTCCGTGACACGAAGGAACAGGACGATCAAAAGGACCAAGGGAGCGAGCCTGCGGAGCAACAAAGGCCGCAACAGCAGCTGCCGGCACGACATCAACACCATCGGTAAGCACAACAGCGACAACATGAAATCATGTACAACAATAATAGGCACAGTGACAGCGTTGTGCGTGACAGCAATCGGGGCCACACCGCAAGCGCAGAGACAGGGCAGGGGTCAAAAGAGACACCCATTGCAAGCACAATCACCCGGGCTTGGTTGCGTAGGGCCCAAATCTAGGTCGATCAACAGGGGAAACAAAACCCCCATAGTGAACAGCGCAGAAGACCCCAGACCAACAAGGAGTTCCCCAACACCTACACACGGGTGGCAGGCGTTGGGAGTGGTGGCGGGAACCGTGGTGGGCGCGGTGCTAGGAGTCATGTCCTGCATGGGACGGAACACATAGGGGTTTCTATGGGGCATGAGTGACACAACGTGGAATGGGTGCTGGGTGCAAGTTTTAGACACGACAAGAGAGGGGTTGCTAGTCGATGTGTTGGAGGGCACGCCAAGTTAGGGGGATGAACAGGCAGGCCGCATGCTAGAAGTACCACGAGGGGCGTTCTGGGGTTGGGACACAGAGTAGACATTGCCCCGCCACCAGCCAGAGCAGTCAAGGGAAGACAGCGAAATGGTCCGTAGAATTGGCTAGCAAATGATACAGGGGACGGGACCACAACCGTACGGAGGTTGGCCCAAAATTGTGATGTTTGCGCAATTGGAAGGGGTACATATTGGTGTGTACACAAGGGACAAAATGGCACGGAGAAGCCCATTGTACAAGGCGCGGGAGGCGGGGTTGCCCACGGCCACCAAGAAAGTGATGCTACAATGGGGTGAGACAGGAAGTGGAGCACCCCATTTTCGGAATATCCTACCGCCGGGGGTGGCATTGCAATTGCGCCAGGCACGAGGCTAGCGTAAAGTGGTGAGACACCTAACTGCTCCTACTACTGCCATTACTACGGCCTCTCAAGTGGTCGTGGGTGACTGCCACTGTTCTGCCTCCCTTTTGGTGGTCCAGTTGCACTAGGGCCCGGCCATTCTCCTCCCCTTGGACGCCCCCCTCTGCTCTACTCGGTTCTGCCCTCCGTAGCCCTGTGAGCCAAACTTTTGTTCCTGGCTGCCACCTGTCGTGGGCCGCCGCTTGCTCCCGTTTCTGTTTCATTGTTGCAGCCCTTCGTTGTCTGGTGGCTTGGTCGTGGCTCTTCTGCCATTTTTTGAATCTGTGTACGAGCACCTGCGGGAGGTTGCACACACACAGTGCCCCTGTTTTTTCATGGATGCACCTATTGTGCACTATGCCCCCACACATACATTGTTTGGCTTTGTGCACGTACTTCCCAGCGGTCTTCACGTCGTCTCCACAAACTAGGCACTCCACACGTCCTTTTCCGGGCACTGTCCCCATAAAGTCCGCCTTCCACATGTGGCATTGTGCACACAACCATACTCCTAATTGTCCTCCATCTCCGCTCGGCAGCGCGCACTGCCTGTGGTTCCATGAGCCACACCCATGACATGTGTATCGTGGTTCTGCCCTTGGTACAGTGCATACTTCTGCATCGCATCGCCTTGTTTTGCCGTCTTTCTGCGTCGTCTCCGGTGTTTGCTGAGTTTGCTGTGTCCCTTGCCCGTGGCCCTCCTCCTGTACTTCTGCCCACCCATCCTCTTTGATGATCTGCGCAAGTGTCTGTCCCTCCACTGTCCGGCTTGGGGTGTCCTCCATCTTTTCCAGCGGATTGCGCTTCATCCCTTGGCCCGTTTGTCGCGTCTCTTGTGGTGCATTTCGTTCCACACTCTCGCCAGAGCGTGGAATAGGCACAACCCATCTAGTGGCGTCTCGAAAGATCGTCGTCGTCTCCGGGAGCTCATCTTCTAACTGCCCTGCGCCCTGAGCAAGGTAGTAGCTCGCAAACAAGGAGAGCAGGAGCACAAAGGCATGACAGGGTGCCGGTGACGCCATTTGCAGCAGCCCCCCGCGTGGAGGCGGCCGTGTTAACATTGGTAGCAGGCACAGCGGTAATGGTGGTGGGTAGTGCGGGGCACTTTGCGACAAGATCAGCAGTGCGTCTGCAAGGGCTGCGGCAGGTGGAATTCAACGCATGTGAGGCCATGGTGGTGGAGCATGACGGCTTCAGAGTGCACGTGCGCGTAACAAAGGAGCCACACCACACACAAGGACGGGAAATTCACGTTAAGAGAGTGAATGTCGTCCGAGTGGAGAGGCCAACAACAAACATGGCCCCCTAGCCACAGCCCCAGCACAAGCCCGACCAGGTGGGGGCCAGCCAACCAACAGTCCCACATACAGAGGACAGGACCCAGTCGCGGACATACCAGGCACATTGCAAGGGAACTGGTACCCGGGGCTGCAAAGGTACATGTGGACTCCTCGGGGCTGCAAATGTACATGTGGAGCCCCCGGGGCTGCAAATGTACATTTGGACCCTGCGGGGCTGCAAATGTACATGTGTTCCTCGCAGGGCTGCAAATGTACACGTGGACCCCCCGGGGCTGCAAAGATACATGTGGATCCCCCGGGGACGCAAATGTACATGTGGTATTCCCGGGGCTGCAAATGTTTATGTGGTCCTACTGGGGCTGTGCTCGGAGTGCGGTACCCTGCGGCCACAACAGAGGAAATAAAGCGGGCATACAAGCAGCTCCGTGTCAAGCTACACCCAGACAAAAACACGCACCACAAGGAGAAGGCCGAGGGACTATTCAAACAACCAGGGAAGGCAAAGGACGGACTGCTAGACACAGAGGCCCGGAGACGGCACGACACCGATACACAAAGAGGGGAGGTACGGGAGGTACGCCACTGCAATACGGGAGCTGCGACACACGACCCCGGACAGGAGGGAAGAAGGCCAAGGGAACCAAACACGCCGACGATGCAATGGTGCTTTGCATACGTGACCATGGACTTCATGGAAGCATAATACACAAGTATAGTACGGGCCCGCGAGTGGCAGCTGGCCTGCACGCCGATGCCCAACATGACCAGGGGTGAGGTGTGGTACCTCATATGCCCAGGACTGGTCTGGGTGCGCATCGTGGCCGTTGGTGTGAGGACCCTGCAGTGTAGCTGCCACCCACATGGGGTGTGCTACACACATGCGTGCCTGCTCGTTGTGCGGAACCCCTCAACGCCTCCGGGAGGCTGCCGTGATTAACTTCGCTAGGCGATCAGTCGGCAGCAATCTGCCCGGTTGTGAGACCACGACGTTCTCTCTCCTGCTAGGTCCCCGTCTATGTGCACAACCGGTTTCCACTTTCCATTAGCTGTGCATGCTGGATGTGCATTAGCAACCCCCCCTTCCCCCCTCCCTCTACAAGGTGCCCACGTACTCCACAAGGGCAGGAGCTGCGCCCCACGCGCTGGGAGGTGCCCGCCACGGGGGTGGCAACAAGGCCGTGACCAGCCAACTATGCATGGGACAGTCCACGTCGTACAGAGATGTGAAACCCTCGTACGGGGGGGCAGGCAGGTGGGACAGGAGGGGGTGCGCGACAGGGGCACCCAGGAGCGCCAACAGACAGGGGGAGGAGCAACACAGACTCACAGAACGCGGGAGCCACACCAGGAGGGACAAGGGCGAGCACAGCAAACCAGGAGGAGGGGCACAACAAGGCAGGAGAGGCAACCAGAACAGCGGGAACAGGGAACCAAAATGGAGCGGATGGCAGAGCGTGAGCATGGGAGGCAGCGACAATAAAGGGGATGGCTTGGCCAGCCAGCCCCATCGCTACCGGGTGCAAGGGCAACCCCTGCTCCACCGGCATCAGGTGGGGGAGTGTCTCGTAGCCCAGATGGGCTGTTTGCGCAACAGGATTGCATTGTGGCCCGTTATGGGTGGCTTTTGTAGCGGAAATTTTGGGGGTTTGAGAGCCAAATGCTGAGGCATCTTTCACCAGCGGAAACCAAAATAGACAGTACCTTTTTTGCTATTCACGCTAGGCTGATGGCAAAATGAATGGAATGGCAACTGCTCGACATTCTTGCCCACTGATGAGCACCACATCCATGGCCGTTGAGGCTGGTCTATGGCGACTGCTCCTCTCTCTCCGGGCAGGTGTTGAGGGATGCTACAAATTTGATTGATGTTTTGCCCCCCTGCACCACTGGTGGGTAACACTTGGTGATGCGCATCACCCTGGCCCTGTGTTACATTTCTCACATTGGTTGTGGTAAGCACCCTCCGAACTTCACTGTCATGGGAATGACTGAATGTGAAGCATGCAGCACCTGCATTGGAGCATCCTAGCCAGACCTACCGAATACACTCTTCCCCTATGGCTTCGCACAAGCGATGAGATCGATTGATCTCAAAAGTAGTCGAAGAACAATGTGTTTTAAAATCAATATTTGGGAATTGATCTCCCACGTAGAGTGGCCTGCTGTTTGCTTCTTGATGGTGAGTTTGCAAGTTTCCCTATTTCTTCCCTGCTCACCCCCGCCCTTCGAGAACAACAATACTTGGTACCCTTGGATTTGGGTCATCATTTGGTGACAATACATAGCACACATGCCTGCGGACCTAGGTAGTGGCCGCTGGACCCTTGTGGCCAAGGCCATGGGCCCCCCCAAACCCATGAAATTGCTGTTTTGTGCTGTGTCGTGTCATTCGGAAAATTTCGAAAGTTCAATGTTCTCCAAACCCTTCTGTGCTCTCGGATGGGTTTGGGTCATCGTTTGGCGACAGTACGGGTACTGTAGCACCCATGGAGACCCTTAGAGTGGCTGCTAGGCCCATGTGGCCGAGGCCATGGCCCCCCCGAACGCCCTGAAAGTGCTGTTCAGTGGCACTTGACAATTGTCCCACAAGAAATTGTGGCACCTGAACTTTTTTTTGAAATATTTGATTTTTCCGAAAATTGACTTTTTTTGCTGCCTGTGGGATGGGATGGGTGATCATTTGGTGACTACACAAGTATATTCGAGAGCATTGGGGCCCATGTAATAACCGCTATGCCATGTGGCCCAAGCCATGGGCATTCGGTCACCATTCTGTTGGGTTTGGGGCCAATCATGGTTGTTGCGTTTGCTGTCTGCATGCCCCCCTCCTCTCTTCGAGGTGCCTTGCGGAAGGCAATAAAATTTTCCAACAATAATTTTTATCCATAACGAATTTCCTCTCCAACAAAAGCATTTTTCTCTGAGTACAAAGCCTTCTCCAACAAAATTTTTCCACCCACAGAAAAACTGTTTCCAACAAAAAAATTTTCTTCCAAACAAAATTTGTTGCAAAAAATTTTTCTCGTCATCCTTTATTTTCAATAAAAAAATTTTCTGAGCAAATTTTTTTTTGTTCCATCAAAACTGTTATTGACAAAATTTTTCTTTCAAAAATCTGTCTGTTCCGACAGCAAATTTTGCCAACAAATTCTTTTTCTCCAACAGAAATTATTTTCAACAAAAATTTTGCAACCAAAAGCTTTTTCCGTCAAAAATTGTTTTTGGGTAACACAATTTTTCCAACAAAAATTTTTTTTGACAAACAATTTTTCTAATTTCGTTCAATGGTGTTTGAAACATTTCAAAAATTTCACCCTTTCCAAAGCCCTCATGTGGGTTCGGGAATGGGATTGGGGAATTTCGTTGTTGTAGTTGTAGTGAATCACTGCAACTACACTTGGCATTCATTGCACAGGTGGCAACACCACCTTGTATATGTGCAGTATTTTTTGTAGAAACTGTTTTTGCACCTAAAAACCAGGTTTGGCATTAGACCATTCCAAATAAGGTAGGAATATGTTCTGGGATGCTAGGCGTGGGGTGCACCTGTTTGAGGCGCACTGCTGAAGGCAATAGAATGTTTTTCGTAAAGTTTGACATCTCCTGTCTGCCCCTGTTTTTCTGGGCGGACAGTAGTTCACCACCCCATCTGTCCATCTGCTGCAGTTCTGCGAAATTTTTATTTGTGTGCACCATGTTTACCTTTACCTCCTCGCCGGCCAAGACGTCCGCCAATTCTGGTGGCGGCCCTAGTTCCGATGGCCAGGATCTGGCCAACATGTCGCCGGACCAGATGCGGGCACTGCTGGCCCAACAACAGGCCGCCCTGGCCACGTTACAGACGAAGCTGGAGGAACTCAGTGTCAACGACAAGTCGGGGGTACCGGAATTGACGGCTGCAGCGGTCGCGGAGCTGATGAGTAAGCCGAGGTTGGCGTCTTGGATGCGGCAGAGTGGGGACGCCTTGGGCGAGTACGTCAAGACGGTGGGAAGGCCTATCGCCCGGCCAGTTGGCAGGGTTGGCGGCGACGGCGACCCCGGGGACAGGCTGGCGTATCGGATGTGGTCGGTGTTGACCGAGTCCCAGAAGGCCTACACCGAAAAGTACGCCGATCCGGCCGCCCTCTCCGCTTCCCAAGCGACCAACCCGCTGGACGGCCTCGATTGGCAGGGCGCCCGGAACCAAGGTGGGGACAATTTTACATACAAGGGTATTAAGTTCGCCACCAGGGGTGGGGTGTTGCACTGGCGGACAGCCAAAGGCCGTTGGGTACCCGAGACGGCCGTGGCGTCGCAGCCCTGCAAGCGCTGCCTGGGATTGGGTCTGAGCGAAGACGCGGCCAAGCACTGGCACTTCCAGTGCCCGAATTGGTCGTGAGTCCCAGGAACGGGGACCTGGGGTTGGGCGCCAGGTTCCCAAGGACTCAAGCCCGCGGAGAGCGTCGGGGGCATCGTCGGAGTGCCGGCGACCATGGCTGCGGGGCGCTTTCGTGTGGCAGCATTGGCGTGGGCGGCAGCCCGTTCCGGTGTTTGCCCGGACGACCCAACGACGGTGGCCGTGCGCAGCTGGGCGTCTGGAACCGCCCGACGCTATCAGGGGTCCTTGTTCGCGGTCGCGGATTTCGAGGACGGACGTTCGTTGCCTACTGGACCGTCTACGTGCCTTTCGGAGTACCTATCAGCCAAAGTGTCGGCCGGAGTGGCCCGGTCGACACTCCGCAACGTGGTGTCGGCGGTACGAGGGGCGGAAGACCTTGGCATCATGCCGCCCACGGTCCTGCCCATCCACTGGAGATTGGCGAAAGGGGGGCTGTCCTCGGGGCGTCGGCCTTACTTCAGTCCCCCCGCACTGTCCTACCTGGCCCAGGCAGCACATACTCGGGAACAACGCATTGCGCTGGGGCTCGGTTGTCTCAGCTACGTGCTCTGGCTACGAGTATCTGAGGCAGCCACTATCGCGCCCCAGGATCTGCGCACGTACGGAGTGGCTTCCTTCACGACCACCAAAGTGGGAGGGGTGTCGGGGGAAAAGCGTCCTCTGTGCCGCTGGGCGGCTGGCTGGGCTGCTTATCTCTTGTCTATGGTGGATGCTTCCGCGGACCCGGCACAACCGTTCGCGGAGCGGGGAGCGTCGGGACTGGAGGAGGCCGTCAAGGACATGCTGCGGAACTCGAGGTGGAGCAGTTTGCGATGGCACGCGTTCCGGAGAGGCGGCTGTGCGGCGTGCTACCACAGGGGTCCCCACCTTCGGTTCCTCCTATGGTGGGGACGGTGGCGGCGCCTCCAAACGGCGCTTGAGTACGCCACCAGGTACACCGATCCGGAGGTGGTGGGGCCCCTTCTATTGCCTGTTGCGGATAGTGGGGACTTTGTTGGCTCTGTGTTGGAGGTCCCGCTTCCTGACCTCTAGCCAGAGGCCATGTTCACCAGGGAGTCCGTCACCATCAAGGATCTGGTCAAGGGGCTGGACGCCCCGCCTAACGCCGGCGGGTTGGAGTCACAGGCAGCCGGCGGTGGTGCAGGGCACGAGTCCTCCAGCTCCGGCTCATCGGAGTCCTCTTCGGAGTCGTCCGGTTCGTCCCTCACCTCGGCTGGCCCAGCGGCAACACCCACGAAGCGCGGTGGGAGATCGTCCGCGCCCAGGTCCGAGCCGGGGGTGCGCAGCGGAGGCGCATTTGTCGTCGGTGGCACGTCCGCTGCAGGACGCCGACAGCGCGGCGGCGGGGCCAAACGCAAGAGAGGCCCGGCTGGGCCCTCGGCTGCTAAATCGGCAGGCGGAGGTCGGAGCGCTAAACCACCGCCGAAACGGTGGAGGCTGCCTGTTGTGGGCGGTGCCGTACGTGTCCACGGCACTGTACCGGGTGGCCCGAAGGTGGTGCTGGGTGGTGGCTCCGTCGGGAGTCGTCCCGCCTCCGGGAGCCGTCTACGTGGGCGTGGCACCGAGGGGCGTGCAAGCCCCGCTGGTCGTCCCCAAAAGATGCCTCGGCGGGGGGCGGGGCCAGACGAATCACGCCCGTTGGGAGAGTCGCCAAGAGGCGCAGTCGTTTCCAATGGGGTGGCGTGGAAGTTCCGACCGCGCGGGGAGGACAAACGCAACCCTATTTCCCTCTGACGGCAGTGCGTCCCGCGGGGCACAGCGGGGACAGGGGTTAAGCGACCATCTGGCCGGGGGGTCCCAGGGTACGCCAAACAATCACAACGGTGGGTCTACCGCCGACCCGGCGGCCCTTCGGCCAGGTGGTATGCTGGGCCCCCGGAATGTTTGTGATCAGTCCCGGCCGGGCCCCGCGGTACAGCCAGACGGCCTTCGGCCACCTTTGTTTGCCGGGGGGGTGGGGGAACCCCTTTTCCTGCTCCTCCTTCGTGAGTTGTCCGGTAAGCTGACGTGGCTGTCTGTGACCCTGAAATCCAGCGTCCGCCTCCTGATGCAGCGGATACACCTCTTTCTGCTGCGGGCATTTGTCACGGCAGAAGATTTCCGTCTCCCTGAGACGGTTGAGGTGTTTTTGCGAGTGCTCGGTGAACTTCAGCCAGAAGGTTGGGCCAGTCTGATGCATGTTTCTACATCCCCCAAGCCCGTCCTGCAGGCGCCAGACCCCGAGGTGGCAGCGCGGGGGTTGGGCGAGATCGGCACATACCACATCTCCGACGCCCTTTGGGATGAGGTGGTGGGGGAGGGGGTGGACGTGGAGCGATTGGCCTCGGAGTTTGCGCCCGAGGTCGCCCCCTCGCCGGCGGTCCTCCACAGGCGTGAGACGGACCCCCTGGTGGAACCCATGCTGCGCTCCCTGGAGTTGGGGGGGGTGGTGGAGAGGGTGGTGCAGGGCCAAAGCCAGCCGGCAACATGCTGGCCCTTCATCATACCGAAGTCCTCAGAGAAGGTGTCGGTGATCTTCCACCTGGTGGACTTCAATGACACCATGCCCCGCCCGGCCCGTTTTTCGTTGTGCAGCTGGGAAAACATGGCGGACCGCCTCAGTGCCTGGCCGCCGCGAGAGCCCCTGTTTTGCACGCACATCGATTTGAAAAACGCCTTTTGGTCGTTTGTTTTACCGCCGAAGGCATCAGGAGCGTTCAGGTTTGGTTTCCGACCAGGGGGGGGGGCGCGGGTCATGTACCGCATGCGGCGCATGCCATTTGGGTGGAAGTTTTCTCCGTTGTTGTGCCAGCTCGCCTTGCAAAAGGTGATAGCGGGGATTGTCCCGCCGCACATGATAATCTTCCACTATTTGGACGATTTTCTGTTGCTGGGCGGGTGTCCCGCTGAGCTGCGGGAGGTCACCAAGCGGGTGGTGGAAGCACTGAAAGCGGCGGGATTTTTGGTGTCGCCCAAGTCTGTCCTTGAACCCACGACACACGTGTTGTTTTTGGGGAAGCATGTTGACACGCAGGCGCGGCGCATTTGGTCCCACCCACGCGCGTATTTACAGATGTTTGCGCAGTGGCTGCGACTGGCGACGGCGGCCCACCCACACCCCCGTCACTTGAATAAGGTGTTAGGTTTTATTCAATGGCATGTGAGGCCCCGCAGAGGCATTGGCCCGTTTTTGGCTGGGGCCTACTGCTGGCAGAGGTGGGGAGCTGTTGGGCAACCAGTCCCACTTAAGGTGCTGCACGGTTTGGCCACTGCGATAGTTTTCGCTATGGAACCGTGGCATCCCCCTAGTTCTGTGCGGTGGTCCCTGCAGTGTGCATTGCATCGCCCGGTGGCGCTTGGACGCCATGCGTTCGCCACCATGTTTGTGGATGCGGCTCTGGATGTGTTCCGGTATCGTGCAGGCATGTTCCTGCCTGGTAGGCACGAGGTACGGTCCGTGGTTATCCCGCCCTGCAGGCACACCCAGCAAAGTGCGGAGCTCTGGGGGCTGTGTTGGGCTGTGAGAGAGGCCAAGCGAAGGGGTTGGCGGTTTCTCGTTTTGGTGACCGACTCGCAGGTGGCGGGGGCCCAGATGGTGTCGTTGCGTGCCCGTACATGGTTGCACAGGCAAAACAAACTCTTGCGGTCCACTGTTATCAGACTGACGCAATGTGGGTTGGTGGTGGGAGTGCATTGGGTTTCCTCGGAACTACAACCAGCGGATCCGCCAAGCCGGCTTGATGCGGTGGCGTGCTCGTCCACGTTGCGTGCACTACGATTGGCGCAACTGCGGTGGGCCGTTGTGAGGGCGCATGCACCGGGTCCAGAGTCCATTGGAGTAGTTTGGCTGTGACCGTGCCGGACGCGCGTTGGCGCTGACTGCGTGAGTGGCGAGAGCACCATTGTCATGGCCTGCTGTGGTGAGCCGTTGTGCCTTGTGCTGTGCAGGGACCTGTGCGGCCTGCGGCGCTTGGTTTGTGGTGGGGTGCGGTGCGGCAGGGGCTGGGATCCCAGGTTTTTGGGGGTGGCAGGGGTTAGGCGGCCACGTGGCCGGGATGGCCCCAGGGTACCACAAATAAACACAACGGTGGTTCTCCCGCCGACTCTGGGGTCCCGCCGGCAGTGGCAGCCGGGCCCCTTTGCGCAGTCAAGTTGAGCCTCCCCCGGAACCGCCGGGTACCGCCTGTGTGTATTGACCGCGGGGGGGGGGGGGGGGGTTGGGAAACCGTGGGACGGTGTGGGGACCAGGGGGAGGGGTACCGAAGGTGATTTCGATCCAGACTTTGTTGCTTGTGTGAACTCCTGTCTGCCCCTGTTTTTCTGGGCGGACAGTAGTTCACCACCCCATCTGTCCATCTGCTGCAGTTCTGCGAAATTTTTATTTCCCGCCCCCCCACCCGACCTTCGGCACAGCTTTTATGCCACGCGCTGTCTCGCTGCCCACCTTTCGCCCGCTGCCACCGCGGGCGCCGGCTGACGCACGCTGGCGCCAGTCGGTGGAACAGCTGCGGGCGAGGGAGAGGCCGGTGCGGTTCTTCCGCGTGTGGCTGCGGGAGATCACCGCCGTCCTGGCGGACCGCCCACGTTCGATGGCGCAGCTCCGTGATGCTGCTTGCGCCTTGTTCGTGTTCCTGACACTGCGGCCAGGCTTGCTGCGCGTGGTGGACCTGTTGCTGGGCGCATTCGCGGTGCTGCTGGCGACAGGCATCCGCCCGCTCGCGAGCCTGAGCCGCACGGATCACGGCTTGGCGGTCGCCCTGTCGGTGGTGCGCGAGGCGTTGCGAGGCCGCTATGGAGCGCTGAACTGCGGAGCCCGTCGGTCGACGCGCGTGCACATGAGCATGTCCGGCAGTGCACCACTGGTGGAGCGCCATATCGCCCCCATCTGGGACCTGGCCCCTGTCCCCGAGCGTCATGCGGCAGACTTCATGCCGCAGGCCTGGTGGGACAGGCCGGAGGATCGGGTGCTGATGGTTTCGGGTTGGTTAGATGTGAGGTGCTTGGGACAGGCGGGGCACTTTGTTGGGCTGACCTGGGACGGGGAGGTCATGTGCCCTCGCTTTGGTCGTGTGCGGGTTGGGAGCGTGGGGGAGGCGGCGCAGGAAGTGCTGAGGCGGATCCCCCGGGTGGAGGAGTTCTGGTTTTTCCTCCTGCCACCACCGGGTGCCGTTGGGGAGTGGCCCGGCGCACAGCCCCTTCCCCCGCATGTTCCGTGCTGGGATCAGAGTGTGGGTCGCCGCAGGCTCTTCCTGGCGGCTTCCACGACGGCGTCGGATTGGCTGATCCGCCGTACACCGGTCCGACGCTTCGTTGATGCTGAGTGTCCGTGTCCGCCGGTGCGCCCTCCATGATTGTGAGAGTCTGCCTCTCTACCTGTTTCTATTTTTTTTTTTTCTTGAAGCGTCTTCGCCTGGTGGGCTGCCCTGAGTAAACAAACACAACGGTAGCCCTCCTGCCGAACGGGGCGCCTGTCAGTTTTCTGTTGTGGAATGCCCTGGGTGTGCTTACAGATCGGTGTCCTCCTGCCGGCCATGGCGCTCTTGTGTTTTTCTATCTCCTTCCGGAAGCGGCAGCAGATTTTTGGCCGCTTTCGTTGGCCACGTCTTGTTTCGTTGTACTTCCCCGGGTGGGGCGACGGCGCTCGTTGCCGGTTTCACTTGCGTCGCAGGGTTTATTTTATGACGTCGCGCTGACCCTTGCAAGCTCGCGACGTGTGTGGGACTCTGGAGAACGCCGTTGTCGCGCTGCACTGGATTGTAACTTATTCTCTGCGGGAGGGGGGCTGTCGGTGACTTGGTGCATATATGATGGTTCCCTCGGGCGGGCTGGTTGTGTCCTGCGATTGTATCTGCAGAGTCGGCATTGCTGAGGGTGATGGTGGGTGGTGTGAGTCAGAGGAAACCAGTCTATTGTGTTGCCCCTCGGGGGCACGCTAACTTTGGAGCACGTTATGCGGTACTCATCCATGGCGGAAGGCCATAGTACTGTTTCAGACTGTCTCCGAAGGTGATTTCGATCCAGACTTTGTTGCTTGTGTGAACTAATTGATTTGCACATTGCTCTAAGTGCACAACACCCCAGGAGAGGGTAGTTTTGAGGCCTGTACGTGAGCAAGTGTGGTCAGTTTTTGCCTTGTGCGCCAATTTGTTGGATTTTCTTTGTTGGTTTTGGGGGGGGGTTTGCCCTTCCTCCCCCCTCCCAAGCTGATCACGGCCTGTGCAGGGGGGGGACTTGTGATGTATGTACCGGCCGGTAAGTATCCCCCCCCCTCTTTTCTCAGGTATCTCGAGTCCTACAACCACCTCCAAAGAGGATCAACTGATCGGACAACGATGCAGAGCAGCAAAACATAAGGCACACAATTTCCACAGTCTGATGAGGGTCATTACCTCCACATTTGCATCAGTGCGGGCTGACCCATTTTCTTTTTGGCTGCAGTTGGTCATCAGCCTTGTGCTCCTCACGGGTGTACATGTTACATAGTGAGAACTGAAAAGACAACACACATCATAACACGAGAAGTGCCAAGGAAAAAAGTAGGTCCTGACCTATATGCGCCCCCCACCTCCTACCACCAGGGGGTTGACAGGTGGGGGCTGGTTTTTTTTCTGGCGTTTTTATCCGTTCCGGATTTTTAGGTTGATCATATATCCCCCCCCCCCATTTCTCGACCTTCCTGCTTTTCTACACCAGGTCTGAGGTTGCTGTGTGTGTGCCTCCCTCCATCTCTTGTAAATCCCTGCTGAGTGACTACTCCCTGGCAACTGATGGAGCATTAATGGTTGACCCTCAATAGAATGAGGCCATTTTTGCCCTTAGGGCATCGTAGTCCCAGAATGCTTTATGATTCAGGCCAAGAAGGACAGCAATAAATTGCAGACCGCCCTCACTGACAAAGACGCACAGCTGCATGCTCAAAAGCTGGAGCGTGCCGCCATCCAACACAAGTACAAACAGATGCTTGAAGACAAGGATGCGGACATCTTCCGTCTTGATGAGAAAGGCATGTTTGGGAGGGTACATGAGCAGGAGCACAGGATATAAAACAGAGAGATACAGCTTGGGGTTGGACCTCATTGTCTGGAGACAGCTTCAGTGGCGAGTCGCCTCGGCTGATTAGGGTCCAGTGGTTTGGCCAGGTGGCGATGTCAATGGTGATTGGGAATGCTGGGGATTCGTCCGATATCGCTGGCCAACTCCCTGACATTCAACTGTCCTTAAGTGTGTTCCACTGGGGTTTTTGGACCGATGAACATGCAAATCGCCACACACACAGGCGGGGACAGGAGTCCATGCTATTGCCTCAAAATGGTCCTGATACACCCACTCTTTTTGTGCGTGGCTCCAATCTGGTGTGTGGGTATGTCGCCACAATGCCCCAATACCGTGCACCCCCTGTACCACGGCATGATTTATTGCGGCCACTGGATTGTGAAGCATGCAATCCAACTGGTTGCTCGTGCTGCGCACCCTACAGGGACAGTAATCGGTGCCGAAGTCAGATAGAATTAGGCGAGTAGGTCAGCCTGGGTTGGCCAGGGCCCCAAATATCCCCCCCCCCCTCCCGGGTCCTTCAGCAACAGATATGTGTCCTCTCGGTGGCCTGTGTCAAGCAGTTGTGCGCGGTGCATGTAGGAGTCCCCAGAAATCAACTGCTGCTCTGGATTCTGTGTAAACCACAACCATGTTAGCAATGACAGATCTCTAAATGTTTAACATTCAATGGTCTCAAAGCCAGTGTCTTGATGGGCTGGACAGTAGTTTGTGCTGATGATCTAATATTCCCTGTCCAGTTTTGCGGCATTGATGTTTACCCCATCCAGGGTGTCCTGCACTTTTATTAACATGACAATGACGGCTGATCTGTTGGCCGGCCTGTTGGCCTCCTTGTCGAGCTGTTCATGGGGTGTTCTCTAGGTTCTGTGTTCTCCCTTTGATAGTCCTATGTGAAATAGTGCATGTCTGATGGTCACTGTGCAACATTGGGTGACTTGATCAATGGATCTAAATTTGCTCGAAGAAAAGGTGCCCAACCGTACGATGCTTAATTGGTTGATGTTTGCTGGTCAGGCCTGATGGTACAGGGACACATCTTTTGTCCATGATTTCGTCCTTTGTGATGAGGCATTGGAAATGCGCCAGTGATGTTGGCCAGCCCGACCGCAACCAAATTCTCAGCCAGAGGGGATGGTTTGGGTGAGTCCATTGCAGTGTGAGATGGAGGTGATGATGTTCCATGATCACAAGGATGTAAGACCCTGACCCCAGGCCCTTTGGGGCTGATTGGAGCGGATGCCCTCTTCATTGCACTGAGCACCACTTCCAGGGCTAGAGGGCACAGCGTGTCTCATGATTGCTGCAGTGACTGCTCATGAGGACCAGAATGCGCAGTTGGCTAAGGAGATCTCTGCGATGCAACTCCTGCAGCTGCAGCTGCAGGAGAAGGAGAAAGAGAATGCCAATGTGCTGAAGCAGTTGGATGTGTGCAAGTTGCAGCTGAAGGAGTATGCGGAGAAGAATGAAGAGCTCAACAAAGGTATGGTGATTGTTATGGACGGTGTACGCATGGCGGTAGGTGACTTGTGGAGCGGCGTGTGGGAGCGTATGGGGCCACGTTGTGGGATGCTGTCGTGGTGCAGTGTTGCCAGATGCATGTGGTGTGCACTGTGACCACAATCAGGAATGCCCTGTCAACGCATCAACATGTGGTTTCTCGCACCAAGGTTTGTGCCCCTGTTGGCATTTACAGCCGCCAGGGGCTGTCAGCAAGAGACTGGGGCCAGGGGGTGCCATAAGGACACTCCCCCCCCCCCCTTTTTTTTACTATGGCATCCACTCTCTGATGGTTGGTGGCTACCCACCAACCGCCATCGGTTACCCACCAACCGCCATCGGTTACACACCAACCGCCATCGGTTACACACCAACCGCCATCGGTTACCCACCAACCGCCATCGTAGCGCGTATTGGACACTCCGAGTTTTTTTTTTCATTACGGCACCCCCTGACTGGGGCAGGGGGGGGGGGGGGCAGATGAAGAATTGATGTACCACGTGGTAAAACATCGCCACCCCTGTTTCATGATAAAACAGTCGCCCCCCACAGAGGGCAGCAGACAGTGCCCAGAACAGGACAGGACAGTGGACAGTGGATCGCAGGGCGAGGATCTTGGGCTGTGGCCCACCCTTCCCCCCCCCCTCTCTCACCAAGGCCTTGTGCCAAACCCCCCCTCTCTCAGGTCGGAAGCTGCTTGAAGAAGAGATGGAGTTGTTGATGGATGAGAAGAATCAGGAGGTGGATGACCTCCAGAGGGCTCTGGAGGAGAAGAAGGTGTGCAGGCAGGAGGTCCATCCTGGTGCCCAAAGAGGGTTTGGGGCGTATTGCAGAGGCAGGGCATCAAAGTAGGAATGCGGAATAATACCACGGGGGGAGGGGGGCAGTATTGCCGTTGTCCTTAAATTGGAATGCTTAAAGCACCCCCCCCCCCCCGGGCCCTGACCTCCTCAGCCCTGTCTGGTGTAATTTGAGTATCCCTGAGACAGCAGAGGTTATGTAGCCACTTTCATTCATTTCCTTTTTGGGGTCCTCACACGCTGAAGGAGTCGATGGTTGCATGTGCCTAGCCCCACAGAGGCCGAAGGAGCCAACAGCCCTATGGAGGATGACAAACCCAATGTTGCAACTTGCATGGTCTCACTAGAGAGGTGGTGGGGGACCGGGAGGGAAGCAAGTGAGCATGGGAGTGGGGGTCCGCTTGGAGGGGGAGCAATCACTCAGTTAGCCTCAGCGTAGGGCAAGGTCTGCTCCTCAGTCTAACCCAAACCAGGCTAACTAGGTAACAAGGGTCATGGGGTTGGTTGGTGGCAGGCTTGTATGCACATACCCTGGGGATAGATGTACGCTCTGTCATGTCGGCAACATGTAGTGGACATGCATGCCATCACGGTCATTTTTGCATACACCAGTGTCAATTCAAATTTTCTACAGCGCCTTCAATACTCATAAACAGTGGTCCCCCTGAGCCCCTTTCCCAAACTGCCCCTGGTTTTGGGAGGACCCCCCCCCCCCAATGGCAGTAGCAACACCTAGGGCAATATGCAGGAAAGTGCAGTGCACCATGCAGCATGCTGCTGATGGAAAACTTGGAAATGTGGAACCACTTGGGCTGGGGTTACAATTCCCATCAGAGTGGTGGAGAGCACCCACCAAGCTTAACAGGTTGGGAGTCACTGAAGGGGAATGGACGCCAGAAGCAGAACGCTTTCCCGCTTCACAAATAGTTCCGCCCCCAACAAAGACCTCAACCAACAAGTCTCACAACAAGCATGGCACTGGACAGTGGTCATACCACGGTGTAACACCATCCAGCCCTGATGGAACACCCCCCGTCTGCTGGCACGGCTCCAGGTACAGGGGTTGGCATTGTTGGGTATACCAAAGACCATTACCTCTGCAGCGTCCCATCACGCTCCATTTTGCAGGCTGCTGCTGACAGCTCTTCAGAAAGCCTGCAGCGGGCAAAGATAGAGCTGGATGTCTTGAACGCCGAGCTGCTGCACAAGGATGACGAGATGGCGCAGATGCAGAGCAATGTGCGCAAAGCAAAAGAAGAGGTTTGATGTTCTGTGCACCATGGTCCAGACATATTATTCCAGTACTGCTAAATCAATCCAAAATGCCTCTGGGAACAACCTAAGAGGTCCCAGTGAGGCTTCACAAAACATTTAGCATGTTGGAGAAAGTGGCCTGCCAAGTTTTCAGCTTCGTTGCATTTCAAGGGGCTTTCAGACCTGTTGTGTGCTGAAATCCATCCGAATCATGGAAACAGTTGCCACAAAATGGGGTTCTATGTCTGCATTGGGTTCATAGACCAGCCTTACAAAGAAAAAGGGAGAGGGGTGGGTGACCCTAACAACCAAGTGACCCACTTTGGACTGTTTGCACAGCAGTGCCAAGGTCTCAAAGCCCCTTGAAATACACTCCAGCTGAACGCTTGACCTTCAGCCCCCCCCCCCCCCTCCCCTGGGTTGACAACCAACCCACCCATCCACGCATGGAGGATTCCCTTCTTAAAGGTGAACGAGTAACTACACCTGGAAGTACCTGCACCCGGAAGTACCAACCGGCATACTCACTGAGCTTTTATGGCGCGACCCGCTCCCCCCGAAACACCTATCCTATCCTTTTTACTGTCTAATCTTGGCCACCAAACCCCATAAGGAGAATACACCTTGAGCAAACGGCCAAAAACCACTTCAGCACACTGTACCCCAACCACGTTTTGTGGGCTGCGCATCCTAGTCCTGCCTGAATTGCCTTGTATGGGGTTCTATGGCTGCAAGTGTCAGAGATTGTCTTCGAAAAAAAAGGTTTTATGTGAGGCCTGCAGAGAACCCAAAATCACGCCATCCAAAAATTATTGGGTGAATTCTCATGGGTATGTGTGCATGAGCTGGTTGCCTAGTTATTGTTTTTTTGGGAATTGCAAACTCTAGCCTGGTGGGTGCACAGCGCCCCATGTGGGGAAAGGCCCTTGATATGTAAGAACATCATTTTACACCAAATTTGCACCACATTCTACACTCGTTTACCAGTGCACTACACCCGCTAGCCCATGAAACATAGGAATTGCGGTCTGTAGTCGGTAGACACTCTGTGCCCCAAGTAGACGTGGTCTACTGATTGTAGACGCGTCAGCATGATGTAGACGCAAAGTGACAATATTGGGGAAGGGGGCCAAAGGTTTTTCCCCCAAAATATTCCACGAACGTCGTTTACCTGTGCACACGGGCATGATGGTATGTAGTCGGTAGACACTGTCGGCCCCAAGTAGACACTTTGTGCTCGTTGTACACACTGTCATAGACATGTTATAGGCACAAAGTGCCAATATTGGAAGGCGGCCCCCTTGCCCCCAAAATGGACCGCTCACAGCATTTACCTGTGCACAGTTACACAAGTGACTGAGGCGAGGCGCTGATATGGGGTCCGGGCCCAAGGCGGGGGGGGGGCTCTGTGGGGGTGGCTTGCATCTACTCATGAATGTGGTTTGGAAAACACTCTACAGGTTGTCATTGTGTCACAGCCATAGTGGCCAGATTGGGATTTTTGTAGGGGGGGTTTGCATGCTGAATTCAGCTGCCATGGCTGGAAAAGATTTTTTTAGATGTTGTAACCATGCATGTAAAGCATTTGTTTGAACGTCTTTACGGCTTTACATTTTTACGTGTTTCTGGCTCTAGTTCTGGCCACCTTCGCTTTGGGGAGCACCCTGCAGGTGCATGCATGAAATGTAAGGTCTCGGTCCACTTCTCCAGGCAGTCACCCCTCCTGGCGTGGCAAAGCCATTGTGTAGCATTGCTGGGTGGTAATCTGTTCTAAACTGACATTCATATGTATTCCAATGTGCTGTGTGCTGTGCACATCAAGATGACAAGCCCCCATGTGGCCAAGTATTCATAGAGCCAAAGAGGGGAAAGTCATGCCCACCCCCGTTTCCTCCCCAAGCACCCATATGGAAGGCATTTGAAGGACGATTTGGCCCAGAAAGTATGATATTCAGTGAGACACAGGACGATGAAGGGGTTGCACCTTGCCGTGAGCTTATGTGCGTCCATGTGAGTGTGCAATGCATTTCCATTCCAGGCGGAGGCTGTGAAGGTTAAGGTCGGGCACGCCGAGGAAGAATTGCAGAGATGCCAACAGAATTTGAGCCAGAAGGATCATGAGCTGCAGGAACTACAACTGTATTCTGACAAAATGTCAAACGAAGCCAAAAGCTTGCAGAAGCAGCTTTCAACACGCAAGGAGGCCTTTGAGGCGCTGCAGGTGCAGTTGGCGCATTTTGATGCCGGTAACCAGGATAAAGATCAACAAGTGGGCCAATTGCAGGTATGGAGGCTGTAAGGGTAGCCTTCACAGGTAAGGATGCAGCAATGTCTCCGTTGTTGGGGTGGATTGTGCGTGTTGTCGATGATGATGATGCTGTTATTTGGTTATTGCTGCTCCTGCTCTTGTGGTGATAACTGAGCTGGGAGAATGGACTTGGGGAGGGGGGGGCGGGCCAGTCGGTGTCCACATGAGCACCAATTTAACTGATGTTTGCTCCCTACATGCAGAGGGCACTGAGTGGCATTCAACAGGGTGACATCTCATTTTCACCTGATGAGATTTATGCACCCAGCCTGAGTGTCTTTGTCACGTGATTGTGTGTGTGTGTTTGTGTGTGTGTCTGTGGGTGTCTGTGTGTGCATGTGTCCGCGGAGTCTGTGGGGGTCTGTAGTGAAACCTAGTAAAAAAATTTTTTTTTTAAAAAAATTTTTTTCTTATTAGGTAACAGTTTACTAGGTTCACTGGTTTTCTACTAGGTATTGGGAACCTAGTAAAAAAAAAAGTTTTTTTTTTTACTAGGTTTCAAAACCTAGTAAAAAAAAAGTTTTTGTTTTTACTAGGTTTCAGAACCTAGTAAAAAAAAAGTTTTTGTTTTTACTAGGTTTCAGAACCTAGTAAAAAAAAAGTTTTTGTTTTTACTAGGTTTCAGAACCTAGTGAAAACAAAAGTTTTTTTTTTTACCAGGTTACTGGGTAGCCACCTTGCCCACAAGTGGGCCACTTCTGATTCTGCCCCCTGCTCTGAAGCGGAGGGGACCCCCGAGGCGGCAGGGGTTAAGTAGCCACCTTGCCCACAAGTGGGCCACTTCTGATTCTGCCCCCCGCTCTGAAGCGGTGGGGATCCCCGAGGTGGCAGGGGTTAAGTAGCCACCTTGCCCACAAGTGGGCCACTTCTGATTCTGCCCCCCGCTCTAAAGCGGTGGGGATCCCCGAGGTGGCAGGGGTTAAGTAGCCACCTTGCCCACAAGTGGGCCACTTCTGATTCTGCCCCCCGCTCTAAAGCGGTGGGGATCCCCGAGGCGGCAGGGGTTAAGTAGCCACCTTGCCCACAAGTGGGCCACTTCTGATTCTGCCCCCCGCTCTAAAGCGGTGGGGATCCCCGAGGCGGCAGGGTTTAAGTAGCCACCTTGCCCACAAGTGGGCCACTTCTGATTGTGCCTCCTGCTCTGAAGCGGTGGGGATCCCCGAGGCGGCAGGGGTTAAGTAGCCACCTTGCCCACAAGTGGGCCACTTCTGATTCTGCCCCCCGCTCTAAAGCGGTGGGGATCCCCGAGGCGGCAGGGGTTAAGTAGCCACCTTGCCCACAAGTGGGCCACTTCTGATTCTGCCCCCCGCTCTAAAGCGGTGGGGATCCCCGAGGTGGCAGGGGTTAAGTAGCCACCTTGCCCACAAGTGGGCCACTTCTGATTCTGCCCCCCGCTCTAAAGCGGTGGGGATCCCCGAGGTGGCAGGGGTTAAGTAGCCACCTTGCCCACAAGTGGGCCACTTCTGATTCTGCCCCCCGCTCTAAAGCGGTGGGGATCCCCGAGGTGGCAGGGGTTAAGTAGCCACCTTGCCCACAAGTGGGCCACTTCTGATTCTGCCCCCCGCTCTAAAGCGGTGGGGATCCCCGAGGCGGCAGGGGTTAAGTAGCCACCTTGCCCACAAGTGGGCCACTTCTGATTCTGCCCCCCGCTCTAAAGCGGTGGGGATCCCCGAGGCGGCAGGGGTTAAGTAGCCACCTTGCCCACAAGTGGGCCACTTCTGATTCTGCCCCCCGCTCTAAAGCGGTGGGGATCCCCGAGGCGGCAGGGGTTAAGTAGCCACCTTGCCCACAAGTGGGCCACTTCTGATTCTGCCCCCCGCTCTAAAGCGGTGGGGATCCCCGAGGTGGCAGGGGTTAAGTAGCCACCTTGCCCACAAGTGGGCCACTTCTGATTCTGCCCCCCGCTCTAAAGTGGTGGGGATCCCCGAGGCGGCAGGGGTTAAGTAGCCACCTTGCCCACAAGTGGGCCACTTCTGATTCTGCCCCCCGCTCTAAAGCGGTGGGGATCCCCGAGGCGGCAGGGGTTAAGTAGCCACCTTGCCCACAAGTGGGCCACTTCTGATTCTGCCCCCCGCTCTAAAACGGTGGGGATCCCCGAGGCGGCAGGGTTTAAGTAGCCACCTTGCCCACAAGTGGGCCACTTCTGATTCTGCCTCCTGCTCTAAAGCGGTGGGGATCCCCGAGGTGGCAGGGGTTAAGTAGCCACCTTGCCCACAAGTGGGCCACTTCTGATTCTGCCCCCCGCTCTAAAGTGGTGGGGATCCCCGAGGCGGCAGGGGTTAAGTAGCCACCTTGCCCACAAGTGGGCCACTTCTGATTCTGCCCCCCGCTCTAAAGCGGTGGGGATCCCCGAGGCGGAGGGGTTAAGTAGCCACCTTGCCCACAAGTGGGCCACTTCTGATTCTGCCCCCCGCTCTAAAGCGGTGGGGATCCCCGAGGCGGCAGGGGTTAAGTAGCCACCTTGCCCACAAGTGGGCCACTTCTGATTCTGCCCCCCGCTCTAAAGCGGTGGGGATCCCCGAGGCGGCAGGGTTTAAGTAGCCACCTTGCCCACAAGTGGGCCACTTCTGATTCTGCCCCCCGCTCTAAAGCGGTGGGGATCCCCGAGGTGGCAGGGGTTAAGTAGCCACCTTGCCCACAAGTGGGCCACTTCTGATTCTGCCCCCCGCTCTAAAGCGGTGGGGATCCCTGAGGCGGCAGGGGTTAAGTAGCCACCTTGCCCACAAGTGGGCCACTTCTGATTCTGCCCCCCGCTCTAAAGCGGTGGGGATCCCCGAGGCGGCAGGGGTTAAGTAGCCACCTTGCCCACAAGTGGGCCACTTCTGATTCTGCCCCCCGCTCTAAAGCGGTGGGGATCCCCGAGGTGGCAGGGTTTAAGTAGCCACCTTGCCCACAAGTGGGCCACTTCTGATTCTGCCCCCCGCTCTAAAGCGGTGGGGATCCCCGAGGTGGCAGGGGTTAAGTAGCCACCTTGCCCACAAGTGGGCCACTTCTGATTCTGCTTCCCGCTCTAAAGTGGTGGGGATCCCCGAGGCGGCAGGGGTTAAGTAGCCACCTTGCCCACAAGTGGGCCACTTCTGATTCTGCCCCCCGCTCTAAAGCGGTGGGGATCCCTGAGGCGGCAGGGGTTAAGTAGCCACCTTGCCCACAAGTGGGCCACTTCTGATTCTGCCCCCCGCTCTAAAGCGGTGGGGATCCCCGAGGCGGCAGGGGTTAAGTAGCCACCTTGCCCACAAGTGGGCCACTTCTGATTCTGCCCCCCGCTCTAAAGCGGTGGGGATCCCCGAGGTGGCAGGGGTTAAGTAGCCACCTTGCCCACAAGTGGGCCACTTCTGATTCTGCCCCCCGCTCTAAAGTGGTGGGGATCCCCGAGGCGGCAGGGGTTAAGTAGCCACCTTGCCCACAAGTGGGCCACTTCTGATTCTGTCCCCCGCTCTAAAGCGGTGGGGATCCCCGAGGCGGCAGGGGTTAAGTAGCCACCTTGCCCACAAGTGGGCCATTTCTGATTCTGCCCCCCGCTCTAAAGCGGTGGGGATCCCCGAGGCGGCAGGGGTTAAGTAGCCACCTTGCCCACAAGTGGGCCACTTCTGATTCTGCCCCCCGCTCTAAAGCGGTGGGGATCCCCGAGGCGGCAGGGGTTAAGTAGCCACCTTGCCCACAAGTGGGCCATTTCTGATTCTGCCCCCCGCTCTAAAGCGGTGGGGATCCCCGAGGCGGCAGGGGTTAAGTAGCCACCTTGCCCACAAGTGGGCCACTTCTGATTCTGCCCCCCGCTCTAAAGCGGTGGGGATCCCCGAGGCGGCAGGGGTTAAGTAGCCACCTTGCCCACAAGTGGGCCACTTCTGATTCTGCCTCCTGCTCTGAAGCGGTGGGGATCCCCGAGGCGGCAGGGTTTAAGTAGCCACCTTGCCCACAAGTGGGCCACTTCTGATTCTGCCTCCTGCTCTGAAGCGGTGGGGATCCCCGAGGCGGCAGGGGTTAAGTAGCCACCTTGCCCACAAGTGGGCCACTTCTGATTCTGCCCCCCGCTCTAAAGCGGTGGGGATCCCCGAGGCGGCAGGGGTTAAGTAGCCACCTTGCCCACAAGTGGGCCACTTCTGATTCTGCCCCCCGCTCTAAAGCGGTGGGGATCCCCGAGGTGGCAGGGGTTAAGTAGCCACCTTGCCCACAAGTGGGCCACTTCTGATTCTGCCCCCCGCTCTGAAGCGGAGGGGATCCCCGAGGCGGCAGGGTTTAAGTAGCCACCTTCGTGGCGCAGATTTATAATAAGCGCAATTCACACTGGTCGCTGCGCTTGTTGTTGGTTTCCCCAACACGTACTTTCTTGTGCCTCGTGTTCGATCCGCCGTGTTACAAGCCGTACATAGCGGGTGCAAACACCGAGGAGTTGGCTATAGTGAACCTCATTGCCGAACAAGAAGGCATTAAGGCAAGGGCGCAGAAGAGGTGGGACAAGTTTTTGGGTGAGTTCGGCAGTGTAGCTTTTGCTATAGCCCCCCTCTACTCCACCCTCCTACATCAGGACGACGGTGTGAGCTGCCATCCTGCCTGCCTTCTGATGCTACATTGCCTTTTGTCTAGGCGTGTTGTCGACAGTAGCATCCAACTTCCACAAGACCGATTGTGGTTGTTGCGTGAGATTGCACAAGCAGCTTTGCACTATCGCAATTCTCCGCATGCCCCCCCTATTGAGACCACACCCAGTTGGGCCTTGGCACGGATGTATGCTACGCCCTATTGTTCACCCAGCCGTTCGTCGTGCTTTTTTTGCGACGACACAGCCCACATCACGTGCCCCGAATGTGGAGTTTATTAGTGTGCCCTGCATGCTTCCGGTTTCTGTGCCACGGAGATATGTGTGGCATTGCGCAAATGGAGAGTGCAATTTACTGCCACACTGGCATGCATTGTGTTGGCATTCGCCTTGGGTGACCGGCTTGTGGTTGACAAGCCGCCTTCTGTAGATGAGGTCCGTCCAAAGGTGGTGATCCGTGGTGAAGAATTTTTTGTTCCAGAGCATTACCCCAAAGATGCCTCTGGGAAATTGGAGTATGACAAAAATCTAATCAAAGAGTTGGAAGAAAAGACCACGGGCGTGCTTCGCAACATGTGCAAGCACAACCCTCCCTCTGCACAACCCACCTACAAAGATAAGAAGTCGGACCTCATCTACAAGCGCGTGTTTTGCGACTTCATATAAAGCACACGTGTGTGCACCTCATATATGTATATATATATTTATGATATAAAAGCTCCTTCTTTTCTTGAGCCTCATTTTATTTTTGCTGACCTTGCAATACACGGTTTGGCCCGGGTGGGGCGCCACTTACACAAGTGGCCTCGAATAGACCAGGGGGCACCATGCCCTTAAACATAAATACCACCTACCGTTGACCCCCCCCCCCATAAACTTGGTGTTTTTTGTTCAAATTCAAGTCCAAATTTGTCACTACCTAGTAACCTAGTAAGGGAAAATCACCTCGAAGCGAGGTTGTTAGATCAAGCGCAGGCGCGGGCGTCATATACCCCCCTTTTTTGGGGTCATTCGCGTAGCATACCCCAAGGCATGATATTGGATGTCCAACCCCTTGTAAAATCATTATTTTGCCCAATAAGAGCATCCCCCAATGGATTTTTTTATTTTGAGGCCTCTACCCCCTAAAACTGGATATCATTTTTTTGAGGGGGGTGGGGGGGGGTGGGTGGGGGGGGGGGGTCAAAAGTTTTTGCTTAATAGGCTACAAGCAGTGGGGACGCAAGGTGCTGGTAACACGGCCAGCAGTCCAATGGTAACGCAGCCGATGCCAGGTATGCAGGCGTCGGTTCAAATCCTGGTCTGCAGAGTTTTAGCGCCGCCGCCGGCGGCGGCGCCAAAGTGGCCAGGCTGGGGTTCGAACCGCCGACCACGCGGATGCCGGCGGGCTGCATTACCACTCGGACACTGATTTGATTGCGGCGAAGGGCCTCCCTGCTGCTTGGGGCCGCATCTGCCACTGACAAAAAACCCAAACTGTGTGTATCTGTCTGACTGCCTGCTTGCTGGCTCAGGGACTGATTGGCTGACTGTCAACCTCTCTTCGAGGTGCACTGCCGAAGGCAATAGAATTTTTTAAAATTTTTGCTTTTTTTACCTAAAAAATTTTTTTTTTAAAATTTTTTTTTTTAAAAACTTTTTTTTACTAGGTTTTGCTACATTTTACTAGGTTTTGCTACATTTTACTAGGTTTTGCTACGTGCATACTAGGTTTCACCAAATGCCCAGTCTGTGGACGCACGGTGTGCCAACGTGTATGCCAGTGAGGTGTACTGCCCCGTTCCCCCCCCCCCCCGGCCCTGCCCCTCTTCCCAGTGCATGGTTGATGCAGTTGCATTGGTTGCAGTAGGGACCATGCCAAGAGTAGCACGCCCACGCCATCTACACATGGGACTCCGTGACCCATCCCAACCACTTATCATACCACTCATTGTTTGGCAAGGAAACTCACTGTCTGTCCCTGCATCCACGGCTAATCTCCACTACGGCAACCCAGCCAGTGTACCAAGAACCAGAACAGTGCATCAGAGGGGTGTACAGCACGCGTCCCGAGGACTCCATTGAGCAAGCAATGATCAAGGCACCTGGCCAGCATTCCAAGCAGCCAGCCATAAGTCTCTGCCACTGTTGTTGTTGTTGGTGTTGTTTTTGTCAGCATACCTGCCATTGTTATGATTGCTGCTGCTATGTTTGTTGTGACGGTGATGACGATGACGTTGTGGTGGTTGTATGTGTCAGTGCACCAGTAGCTATCTTGCCAAATGTCAGGTCGTTCACCGGTAGTTTGCCAGCTAGTGCACAGATCTCTTGTGGATGCTCTTGACTGTGTTGGAGCACATGCATCTTCCAGTTGGTCGCCCATTTGGTAGCGCATCAATCAGCCTCTGAGGTGAGCCCCATTGAGGAAGCTCCGTAGGTGGAATGGAAGTGCCCCCCGCCCCCTTTTTATAAGTTGGGGCTCTCATTTGATAAGGCGGGGTATGCATTGGTTGCATCTAAGAATGTATTCTTGGTTGTATCATGCAGAACACTGATTACTGTAATGTCAGCCGTGTATCTTGGTCACATAGACATGTACTTGGCCAGTAGTGTCATGAATTTCAAATGTTCAGAGGGCAGTGTTGCGCTTGCCAGGATTTAGTTCCCTCAGAGTACAGTGATGACTACGCTTCATCATGTATGAGCTCTGGTACATGTACCAACCCATTGCGCCGTGTGCATGTTTTTTTCTATGCTGGGCCTACTGGCGATGTGGCTGCATGCACAGACAGCAGCTGTTCAGCGAAAAGGCCAATCTGCCTCCTCTTTCTTGTGTTCCTCCTACTCCTGAGTGTATGTGTTGTTTGTGCTGGGGAATGATTGTTGTTCTGGCGCCATTTCTTCAATCAATTCGACATGGCGAATCAGCTACTGCTGCTTTGACAGTAACACACCCCTGTTTTTTGTAAGGCTAAGAGAGATAAATCATGCTGTCCTGCAGCTGCAGTTCCTAATCAGGTGACTGCCTGCCCTTGGGCCTTCCCATTCATGATTTGCTGTGTTCGCAGACTGGCAGTCCGTGTGCATGTTGCTTTTTTGCAGAGCCAGCTTTCTCAAAAAGACGCGGAGTTGGAGGACCTGCGGCGGCAGGTGCAGGATGAAGGAGGCAAGTGTCAGGAACTGAAAATGCAAGTCCTCGCAAGGTGTCCCCGATTGCGTCCGAGATTTAGCACGTGAAAGCCAGGCCAAGGGTTACAGTGCAGTACCCATCAAAGGGCTAAAGGGTAAAGTGCAGGGTCTCATGTGGTTTTGAAAGGCTGTGATAAGCAGCTATCATGATTTTACGCACAAGTTTCGGCCCACCAGCAATGGGAAGGGTCTGCCCCCCTTTGACGGCATCCAACTGGAGAGCCATCACCTTCGGCGAGTCCACCTCGTCGAGAATTGCCCCTAGTTATACACCACCAAGTGCCCTGTGTTTTGTCACATATGCGGGCCCACCCAGTTTTGATCTAAGCACCTTTACAAGGTGATTTTCTTCTGGACTAGGGGAGGGGGGGGCTGATGCGCATGATGGCATTTAGTGGGCGTGCTGTCCATGGTGAGTGCTTCCGATGAGCTGTGGAACCTCGGCATATCCAAGTCCGTATCTGTATGGATTGTGAGATGTTCTTGTTCATGGCTGGGGCACGCAACATCTACTCCACATATGTGTCCGCATGCCATGCTTTTCCCATTGCTGACTGTCACTGCTTCGGTGTGACGCAACACAGGTATGTATTGAACTCTTGAGCATCATACAGCAGATCCAGCAGATCCAGTCGTCACCGCTTGGTGCCACTGAACACATTGGATTAGCGCTGCGGGATTGTTACTTCCTTGTTGGTGTCCTACCCACAGATCATTTTATGTTGCACTTTTCAGTCACACAAAGGGCCTATGGTCACGGTGCTGCCGGCCATGCGACCCCAAGCATCCTTCGTTGCTCCAGATGACCGGACTAGAGGCTGCGATGTGATCTCACACCACTATGGGTGTGGTATATCTGCACCCACTCAAATTCAAAGGGCTCACCTGCCGACGGCTGTTGACCCGAATGCAGTGCGTCCTAGGCAACAATCATCTTGTGAAATTGATTGGCCCCTTGCCCCATGTCGCACATGTTTTGGCATTAACAGCTAAACTCCGTCCGGGATTTGCACAAACAGTTGTCTGTTGTTATTGATGTTCCACTGTCATACCCACCAAAGACCCACCCAGCAAATACTACCAGGCCATTGAGATCATTCAATGACCCTCCCTCTCCTCTGCAGCCTCCCTGGGCCTAACTGGACAATTCATACCCAACCCCATATGTCTGCTGGGCAGCTGCAATCCAGCGGTATCTGGATCCCTACCCAGACTCTCCCTTTGCCTGTAGCCAAAAACATCTGGAGCATGCACAGAACGAGTTGCAACTGAAGAACAAGGATCTGGAGCTGAAGCAGGAGCAACTGGAGAAGCAGCAACAGCAGTCCACTGAATTGGAAATGTGCGTCAGTGTGTTGGAGGAAGACAAAGCGGCTTTGGATGCAGAGCTGAAGCAACTGAAGTCTGCACAGCACAACTTGGAGGAGAAGGTATCCTGGGCCACTTTCCAAGCTGAGTGTTAGGTGGGCATGAGTGCCGCTGTGTGTTTGCAACACAAATATTCATCAATTATGAAAGTGACCGACAAGCAGCCAACAGCCGCAGCAGCAGCTGGTTCCCTCATAAATGCATGTTGCGATTAGATGCTTTCGATGAAGGCTGCCATCCCGGCTCAACACAGATCCTCACAACCCGAAGCCATAGATTGTAGTGGCTGTTGGTACTCCAGGGTGTGTGCAGAAGTTTGGGTTTGACCCAACAAAATGCACTGCCCATTGATTGTCACGTTTGGCATGAGGAGTGATAACGAGCAACTCAGGAGATTGATGAAAAGGGGCATGCTCGAGGGCCCCACGAGTCTGAAATAGTGGGCGAAAGTCTTCTAGAATGTCATGTTGAAGTGGGTGATCCAGGGCAAGTGTGCGCAAAGCATGTGTTGGGGCAGTGATCACATCCCATGTCCCCTGATCGTTTTCGCAGCATTTTGAACACATCCATTGCCCAAAATTTTCCACATTTTTCTCAACTACCATCGTTTCATGTGATGCAGTGGCAGTGGCTCTCAGGGTTTGGTGGGCCATGATGGCTGCTCACCACCAGCTCTTTGACGAGAACGAAGTGATCTTCTATGCTGGATGCACGACGACCCACTGCTCTTCTGAACGCTTTTATACGTTGAACAAGCCGCAAGAGTGGTACACTGGATTTGTTTTGTCTGTCAGTATACCAAAATGTACCACAACAGTTTGGAGGTGGTATGACAAGTGGTTGGGGTTGTATGGCAAGGGTTGGGGGTTTTCTGACATGATTTTGCGGCAATATGACAAATGGTCGGAGTGGTGTTGACCGAGTTTCGCCTCATATCTTGGAAGCTAATGATAGACATGCATCCCATTAGCAAGGTAAGTGTTGGGCAAAAGAAAGTGAACATGACTTGGAAAAATGGGGAGATACCTGCATAAGGTTGGTCCTCAATTGGAAATTTTACTGGTGAGCAATCCGTTGAATGCATTCCGTTGGGCATAGGACCTTCTTTCATGCCATCTTGGCAGGTTTTCGAGCTCGAAGAGCAGAACCAGACCCTGCAGGAGAAGGTGCAGGAAGAGCTGGAGGTGGCACAACGCTGCCAGAGGCAGTTGGAGGAACAGACGGCTCAGCAGCAGCGTGTAGTCCAGCAGCTGCAGGAAGCTCAGCAGCAGGTGGAGAAACTCGAGGTGGAGAAGCAGTCTGTGCAGTCTGCATGCCAGCAGAAAGCCAACGATTTGGAGGAGTTGCAGCAGATGGTCCGGAAGATGACAGATGGGGCGCAGGAACAAGGAAGGCAGGTGTGTTGTATTTTGGGCAATAATGTCCCAAAGAATTCCAAATTTTGGCAGCAAGTTATTTAATACGCAGGGGAGCCAGGCTTGCAGTGGGATGGACACGGGACACTCTGAAATCCTGAAATGTGCTCTGAAGTTGTTGGCCAACGTCAACCACCCAGCAGCTAAGGTCATTCCTCATCCGCTGGCACACGGAGGTCACAGTGCTGTAGTGTGATGTGCACTGGATGGGCCAGGCACTGGAGTACACCACATGGCTTTTTTGTTTCTTGGTAGTGCCTGGTGTCAGAATTGTGTGCCATACTCTAGGTCCCTGGATCACAGGTCCTAGGATACAATGCATTCAGTTGGGGTTTCCTCTTATACCTCTGTCCATCCAGCCCATGTCATCTGCCACCACCGGCCAGTGGTTGGAGGGTACCAACCAACCACACTCACACCCACATCCCCACCCACACCCACACCCACCCCCACACCTCCGGGTTGCCAGATCCGCCCTGTGTGGCGCCCCATGTGCTACATGCTTTGAACCTCCCTGGCTACCATCCAGCATGTGGGGCGCTTGTGGATTGGTGCTGCCACCTCTCTCTCCAGCATTCACAATGCAAGATCCTCCAAGCTACTGGTTGTCCGACTAGCTTTGAGCCTATGTGATGACACTGGGCAGTATGCATGCGTACCACGTGGGTGGGTTCATGCATGCACAGACTCCAATGCCTACGAGGTACTTGTAATGGGATAGTCGGCAGCAACTCCCCACCCCACCCCCAACATACACCCTTACACCCACCCCCCCCACCCCTGCGCCCCCCAAACACACCCTTACATACCTGACTTCCGCAACCAGCACGGGAACCGCCTCCTGCAGGCCTTAACCCCGCAGCCCCTGTGAGAGCAACGAAGGCACACCGCATGGCAGCACGGTGTGCTCCCATTGAGCAGCTGCTGGACACAACGTACACAAGACGCCAACAAGAAACGACCATGATGCAATAGTGCTTGCAGCCTAGGGCAGGGGAGGCAAAGAGGGCACGGGGACATGGTGCACACAAACGAGCAGAGTGGGGAGTGGAGCACGGGTACCGCACATCATGTTGGGTCCCTGTGACACATGGCCCACACAAGGCCCCACACCACCCTTGGGCAGGACCGCCATGTTTAGCACCCATCGTCTATGGGTAGCAATTTTTTGAGTTGGAGGAGCAGGAGGATGGCGACCTGCATTACCAGTAAATGGTGGAACACAGGAACACCTCTTGCGACTGTGGCATGTTGTTTGGAAGCTGCACCCACAGCTTCCTGTGCCCGTACAAGGGCCCATGAAGAACATTAAGGGCTGCCCGGATAGTGCCTAGACCACTAGCATGTGGTCCTGAGGTCTCTACACACTCTTTTGTCAAGGACAGGGGATGGGGGAGGAGGCCACTGGACAGTTGTCTTGGGACCACATCATCAATGGCTTCATTGCAGGCCTAACCCCTCAGATGTCCTACTTGGTGATTGGGCAGTGAATGTGACACGCAGGTTGCTGCACTTTCAGCTGGACTAGTGGCTGCATGTTTCGCAGGCTGAGGCTCAGGTCATGCAACTGGAGCAAGAGAATGCAAGTCTTCGAGCAGAGAGGGACAATTTGCAGCACGTGGTGCAAGAGAAAGAAGCAGCTGTTGCCAAGTTGTGCGCGATCGTCAACAAGAGCGACGAGAAGTTGAAGGCATTGGAAGGTCCACCCACTCGACTCGTCCCATTCAGTCTGATTATAGTCTTCTAATTTACAGTTGTCGCGGACATCGCGGACAGAGCGTGTGTGCCTGTGCACTTCATGGTCCCACTTGGACAGACTCTCAACAAAATTGCAGTTGAGATTTTCTGTCATCCCAAGCATGCCAAATACATAATGAAACATGCCTGTCCTTATTGATTCCTTGTTTGCACCTTCCTGATGCGTCCTTGGGACACTCCCTCAGAAATTGCGCATGAATTACGCAGAAAAATCTAGACACTGCCCAAGGGTTGTGCATTTGTTGGTCAGATATGGCACAATTATGTTATGCAGATGTAGTACAGGATTTGTTGAGGTTTTCAAGGGCAGTATACACTTTTCACCAGCTGTATGACGGTTGTGGGGAATTGGAACATCCGGTGCACATCTCTTAAGACCATATCTGAACACATGTACGACTCCTACACAGTATCTGATCAACCTGTTCAAATGCTGTACAACATCTGAACATCGCTTGTAAACCTCATACACAAGCAACATTCGAACAGCGTGCGCACCTTCAGTCCCTGAACAACAGTTGTACCCCTCCTGTACAATATATGGACAACATTTTTCCAACTCCACAACACCTCTTGCACACCTCCTGCACAGTATCTGAACACTGCCTGTATTTATCATCTGAATAATACCTGTACATCTGAACGTCATTGGTGCACCTCCTGTTCAATATCTGAACATCACTCAGTATGACGTCCGAAAAATCTGTGTCCACCAAGCCCTGCACACAGTTACATTTTGGATGGTGCAAAAATTTCCAACAGATTTTTGGGTTTCCTCCGCAAAACTTCCCATGTACAACAAAATTTTACCACCAGAAAATCGACGCAGCCATCCCCCCCCCCACCCCTCCTACCGGAAGTGTTACGGACGTTTTAATCTTTTTTTTTGCTCCCCAACTGCTCCCGACGACCTGTGACTCCTTCATAATCCTTCGCGCCACCCAAGGCACAAAGTGCACTGAAATACTCGGCCATCCTCCTCAACATGCAGCTTCCCAGGCTGTCCAGTCGGAGCTGTGTATCCCTGGACAGCAAGCTTTGTATGCTTTATACTTTGCATGCAAATTAGATCCAGGGGCGCACCTCGTGTAGCTTACATTTCTGATGTCCTGCAGAACAATACAGCTCGGCAGCTGCCCCCCGCAAACACACAAGCAACCCGCGAACAACATGTGTACATCTCTTGTACAGTATCTGATCCATCACTTTAATTATTTCTCGTATGCAATATCTCAACACCTGTATGTATCCTGCACCATATTTGGCCACCATTTGTGCATTTCACGTACAATATTTCAATAGCACGCATGTCTTCATGCTTTCCTTGTAATCGTGTTCAGGTGAAATGAACGCCAAGAATGAAGAGATTGAGGAGTTGGAAAATGAAATTGGGCGCTTGCAAGAGGAAATCACCAGCTCTGAAGGAGGATCAGCACAGCTGCAGGATGCAGTGGAGCAGCTGAAGAAAGAGAAAGGAAAAATGAAGGACGAGGTCGAAGAACTGCAAGAAGACTTGAGAAAGGTTTATTCCCAAGTGTTGTGCATGTGAGAGTGATCAACAGCAGCATGTGCAATGAAGGGGGAAGGTCAATGCATTGTACAGGTGCCTCTCATGCGTATTAGAGGGTGACCCTCAGTCTTGTTCACGTACTTTCCAGCTTCTGCTGGAGGGCCAAGACACTCACTCACCTTGCAACCTGGCCTCTTCACCCTGTCTGTTGGGCACTGACTGAGTTGCTGTTCTTATTCTCATTTTCTGCACCCGTCGGTCTGTTGCCTTGTGCGGCCTCAACGCTAGTACCAGGATGAGCAGCGACAAAATCAGGACGAAGTAAAGGCACAGCATTGGGCTGATGGGGAGCAGAGGGCTTAGACGCAGATGACAAGGTGAGTGCCCTCAGCCCACCCCAACAGAAGCTAGAAACGAGATCAGCAAAGGTGGGCCAGAGGCCACGTGAGGTAAAGCAACCAGCGGCGCACATGTATATGAGTGCGCAGGGGGTGATGCGCAATGTGACAACCCCAGCAAGATTGAAACAGGGAACCCTCCACTGGACTCACAGGGAAGAGGACACAAACTGGATATTTCTGAATTGGGGATGCAGATGTTCAGGCCCCCAACAGATGAAAGCCCGAGACCCAAGCATAACTGCGTGGCAGCCGACAGCCCTGCAGGAGAACTACTGGGCACCCACAGCCAAACACCCGACAGAGAAGAAAGCAAAGCCGCACGAGCAGGAGCCCACCGTGTGTGTGTGTGTGTGTGTGTGTGTGTGTGTGTGTGTGTGTGTGTGTGTGTGTGTGTTTGCGCGCACCCCTTTATTCTGTGGGCGATTACCTGAAGTCCGTGTATTCTCGACTGCCAAGGAGGGCTGCCTCTCATGCCCTGTCTGTATCCAAAGACAGACGCTTCGGCTGTGGCCGCACTTTTTTTTGGAACCATGGGTTCTGTAGTACCAGAACAGAGGAAACCGCAAGTAGGGCTCAGCATTTCGGATTTCTGTGGTACAATTCTGTCAGAATGTGTTGTTGGTGTGCCTGCCGCTCAATGTGGTCCGCCTTTGCACCTGGTTTATGGGTGAGGCTGTACTGTTTGTCGTGTGGGTATCTTCTCATCTTCTCATGGAGAAGATATGCCATTTGATGCTACTCTGAGCAGAGTTCGATGTCAAAGTTCTATCACCCTCTTCAATTTCACTAGAGAACGTTTTGACACACATGGTCGCTCTCAGAAACTCTCAGCCACACACCAGACGGACTGCCCCAGCCCTTGCTGTTTTCATGTGCGGCGCAAGGTGGGAAAGGGCTTTTGCTCTGGGCATTATCTTCCAGCCACATCCACTACCACCAGCCCACTCCCGCCAGAACTGACCTCAACCCACAAGCAGGTCACATAAAAGACATGCTACACAGGACCCACCAGCCTTTTTGGAAACCCCCCCTTCTGCCCCACTCTTGGGATCCCTAGAGCCTACCCCCCATGTGTATGTGTCACCTTACAGGGTTGGCGCATCACTCCCCAGGGAGAGCAGAGGTCCTCCCTGTCCACAGTTTTGTAGTGTGCTCTGCCTATAGATCACTTGTCATGGACCACTCTGTGGAGGCTACCTTACCAAACGGGGTCCTTGGTGGACCTGAGACCGCCTGAACGTGACACCATTGAAAGGGCGGGAAGGCCGACCCGGCCCTCACTGGTCAAAAAAATGGCCACGGGTCCTTTTTCCAGCCCTTACCAGGGGATGGGGGGTAGTATGCTGCTGGAAAAAACGACCCCTCACAGTTTTTATTTTATTGTAGGAAAACATTCCTATCATCTTGGTGGACACGTTGATTCCTCCCCACGATGGGGACCCCGAGAAGGCAGGGGTTATGCAGTTGCAACATTCCTTCCTTCCAACTAAGGACACCCCAAGAAGGCAAGGGTTATCTCGCCATATCCATTCCTCCCCTCTCCCATACTCTAGATGGCTCAATCTGTCACCCCCTTTTCACACAACAAATCCCCCTCTACAACCTCTATTCCCACTTGGCCATTTATGTACAGTGTTCCTCCTCCAATGATCCCCAGTGCCTTTCAGCATGCGGACCATGCAGCGTTCCACTCCCTATCACTCCACACCCTGCCCATATTGTGATACACTATCTCCGTTGTACATCACCCTGTGCTAACTTCCCCTCTTTAAACCTCAGGACCTGGTCACGTGCTCTGGTGTCTCCAACCCCTGGCCCCCGATTTATGTGCTTGTGCATCCCCTTTGGACCCTCAGGCTAACGCTGCGTTGGGGCGAGAGGAGGACATGGTACGAAACCTTGAATCTGTGTTGGCTGATGATAAAGTGCAGAGGGCTGCGATCATCTCGCAGCTGGAGGCCCAGCTCGCCATTCTGCAGAAGGCTGTGGATGATAAGGAGGTGCAATTGCAGGCCAGCAAGGCCAAGGTTGAGGACCTGCAGTCCCAAGTCACGAAGTTGCAGGCGGAGGTATTTGTCCACACACCGAAAGACATTGGAGATCAATTGGAGGAGGATCAGCGTGGATAATGGCCAAGTGGGGGTGGTTGTTAAGCTGGATTTTTTTTCTGTGGAAAGGGGGTGACGGATCAATTTTCCATTCGTGCTTCTGTATGACCTCTTTTGGTATATAAAAGTTGCTCATGCACCCCTTCGCTACCCCTCCCCCCCTCCCCCCCCCCTGCTCTTTCTCTTTCTCGCCCTCTCTTTCACTTTCCTCGGGAGCCCCATCTGCGGGGGGAGGGGAGGGGGGGCCTTCTGGCCAGGGTTCCAGTGCGCCCTGCACATTTCACTGCCTCCACCTTCCATTGTCAGTGCAGCTTGTTCAGATGAATCACAAAGTACAGCAACTTTTTCTAGTATTCAGCATATCACTCGTGAACATGGGTCAAGGCGTAATACAGCACGCATGGGACGCCGTCCTGCACATGATCACACTACAGTGTAGCCCAAACAGCGTGTTGTGGTGTGAGGCCCGTGCGATTCGGTAACATGGCAATGTGAACATGCCACCAATTGCTGCCTGACGCTTTTTCAGGATCTGTAGCGCTTACTTTGTATGTTGACTTTCACTCAGCACGAAAGATGTACTCCGATGTTGGACCATCCTTTTGGACACGGACACCATTGCATTGGACAGGACGTTGTGAGAGTGTATAAGGGGGTGCCGAAGCAGTCCCACATCGTGTTCAGTGGTGGTTCTAACTGTGACCACAATTGTGGGCCTGCCCAGAGAGGCTGTGTCCCCAGCATTTCCCAGCTGCACCTCCATCTCCTGTTTCACCGGCGCTGTGCCTCTCTTGAGACAGCAGAATTATGGTCCCCAACAAGTGTGGTGGCACTAGGGACAAGGCCATGCTTGTGAACATGGCCATTCTAGGCCTACTTGTACAGCCCATGAACACACAGCGACCCTTTTCAGCTTCCTCCAACAGATCCGCCCCTCCCCCTACAGCTGTCAGGGCACACGATGGTCAGTCGGGGAAGCCGTGTATAGACAAGGCGCGCAGCCTGTTGCAGATTGGGTACACAAGGGTTGGAAATTGACCACCCCATTTTATTATTTTATTGTGGAACCCTTTGCACAGTGTCTGGGTACCTCATCAGACTTTATGGTGGGGACATTTGCTTGAATGCTTTCATGCAGATTGCTACTTTGCACGAGTCTGCGAAAGTCCAGAGCGATGCAGTGCAACAGTGGCAGAACCGCTGTGCTGACCTTGAGGGGCAGCTGCAGACGGAGCTGACCAAGGTGCAGGAGCTGGAGGCCAAGCTTGCGAAGCAGGAAGATGCGCTGCGTGCCCAGCTGGCGGATCGTGAGGCCAAGTTGGCGGAAAGTGAGGCCAAGTTAGCCGCAGCGACCAAACAAATTGAGGTATGTGGATCATGTGACAGCAGGCTGTGAGTGACTCGCTGGGCAACCCTACATTCAGGGAGGGGATTGGATGGCAGCAGGGCTATGTAGTCATGCTGGGCTCCCTGGCAAAGTTATTGTAGAGAGATTCTGGTGGTAGTGTGTTGACAGTGGTAGTCAGACTGCATTTGCTCCCTCTCCACTGCTGCGGTGACCGCAATCAGATGCTCAAAGACGAGAAGGAGGCGCAGAAGCAGGCCTTGTCACAGGCCAAGAGGGAGATTGAGGAAAAGCGCAAGCAGGCCCACAAAGAGATCAAAGCCGCCAAAGAGGAAGTGGAGAAGAAAGAGGCCGAGTTCGAGTTTGTTGTGCAGTCAAGGGCTGAGTTGGTGCGTCTCATCTGGGAGCTCTATGGCCAGGTCTCATCATCTGCTGCAGTGCTCCCAGCATTTCCCCTGGCTCTGGCTTTTCGATTAGGGCTGTGTTCACCGAGATGGTGTTAACCATCTAGGTTTTATCGCCCGCTGCGTGCCTAGGGTGGAGCTACCAGGTTTGGCAGCAGCCAGGCACCAAGCACGCACAAAATGAGCAAAAATCAGAAATCCGTTGTGGTGCTTTGGATTTGGCCGTAATATTTGTGGATGATAGCTATGGGTGTGAAGCACCATCACACAAAGTTTGAGCAAGAAACTCATCGGTGGCGGCTGGGAATGGCTGTTGCAAGTGGCAGACCTAGGTTTCGGGATGTGTCAAAAATAGCCAAAAAAATGCAGTTTGGGTGCCTAGGATGTCCATGGAGGGGGCCATTTGCATTGGAACCAACCTAGATGATGAACAAACACGCTTTGATCACTGTCTAGTGGGCTTTGCACCCAAGTAGTGAGCTCAACTCTTTTTGGGCCCAAAATAGGGCAAAATGACCCTTGAAAAGCAACCCTTTTGCAAATTTTGCAAAAATAATTTGGGTTCCACCTTCCTGTGCTGTGGTTGACTGCCATGGATTGCGTTGGGCACCCTTGTGGTGATAGATACTGGTGAAGGGGATCACGTGCAAGCTATTTCCACACTGTCAACACCCTTCAGTGCCCCATTGGCACCACGGAGTGATGTAGCGGGCACAGCACACGTGCTAGGGTACGGTTATGGGGGTCACCTGTGGGTCCGAAAGTGGTCAAAATTTTTTTCCAAAATTGTTCCTAGACCACTTGGGGTGCTCAGACAAGTGGTTTATGGCTATCTTGAGCTATCTTTGATGCATATTAGCCCATGCAAGTTCTCAAACCCTTGAAATGGGCAATTTTCGGACCAGTGCAGTATGGGGAGCTCTGGGGGGAAGGGGGTGGGATTTGCTTCTCGAGTGAGAGAAGTGAGCGAGGAAAGGTTTTAGGGGGGGTATAGGGGAGGGGTGCAGGGGGAGTGCTGGGGGGGCATGTCTCTTAAGCAAGCGAGGCGAGTGAGGAACGTGCCCTAACAAGCGATTTTAAGGCCATTTTGAGCCATCTTTGACCCATTATTAGCCCATGCAAGTTTCCACAAAACCTCGAAATGGGCAGTTTTGGGACTCACAGCCCAGTAAAAGGTGGTCTGAGGGGAATGCTGGGGGATTGTCTCTCAAGCAAGCGAAGCGAGCGATGAAGCATTTGGGAAAGGGAAATGGGGGGGCAGGGTTGTGGCAGGGTGCTGGGGGGGGGGTGGCTGGGGTGCATGTCTCTTGAGCGAGTGGAGCGAGCGAGCAAGGGTTTTGGGGGGGCGGGCATATGGGGGACAACGGCCTGAATCATTCTTGGTGTCCCTCAAGATGCATTCTTATTCGGCCTCTTTTACTCGTGTACATGATGCCCCCCCCCCCCCCCCATTCAGTCCCAATATTCAGTCTTGATTGAATGGCTAATACTCCTATTTTACATCCACATGCCACTGGACTGAAGTTGTCACCAGGCCTCTATCTTGCTGGTTATCAGGTGGCCGAGATCAAAAAGCAATACAGAGTGATGGTCTCGACCCCTGCCTACCGCACCATGTCCAATGACGTAGTCAAGGCAGATGCCAAGATCATGAATGAGAGCATTGATGAGGCGCAGCGCGTCAACAAGCGCATTGTGTGCAACTTCTTCTCGGAGCCTGAGAAATACCATTTGGGATGCAGTCTGTACCATTTCCCTCCTGATGAGGATTGCTACAGGTGCTGTGGGGCTGCAGCCATCCCTACTGCAATTTATTGCCCCTACAACCCCAACCTCTGCTTCTAGCTCAATGGCCTGCAGGCTCATGGTGGTCATGTGCCATCTTCTTCATTGTTGGCTACAGGGCGGGGCGCTTTTTTATCGCCCCAGCCTTTTAAGTGTGTGTGCAAAGGAGCACCCTTAAGAAGCGCCCAAAACACCTGCTCAATTGCCGTCGGTTACCACCTTCAATTTTCCTCCTACCGCCGTCGATCGCCGCCCTACCACTGTTGGTTACCGCCCAAACATGGCTGACTGTGGGGCCGCCCCGCAGCTGGGAAGCACGCGCTGAGAAAAACCGGAGCCAGAAGATGAAGTTCAATGCTGTGGGGAACAGCACTCCCCCATGCCCTTTCAGGCACCAACACGGAACTGTCACAGCACACAACGCTTTTGGCGCCATCCCCCTCCTCCCACCCTGTTGCTCCCTGGTCCTGTACATGCCCAAGCCTCTTTCAGGCTGGCAGGGTGCCAGCAGGACCAATGCACATAATGAAGAGCGCAGGCAGGCACGAGACGGCGCAGAGCAGATGGCAAGGGTGTGTTGTACTCTTCATCGGTATGATGCGGTGTCTCCATGGGGCTGTAGGGCATGCCCTCCTTCCCAACAATGGAAAGAGCCCCTTCTGTGTCACAGGAGCATTTCCCGAGTCTCGTCAGCAACAGAGCCACAGAAAAGCACCCAAGCCCGATGTGCAGCAAGCAAGAGCACACAACAAGGAAATGGTGGAACTGGACCAGTCGATGTCTCTGGTTGCAACCCGGTAATTCAAGTTTTGCGGAGAATATCCCTCTGCAGTGGACGGCACTGGGAGGTGGGGGGGGGAGGACATATGGTGGACGGCCAGGACAACGCGTGGAGGAACAGGGCACCTGGGCCTCACGGACACAGAACCTCAGCGAGGCAGGCTATGGACGGCCTGTGGACAGAGGTGTGTGGACAGCAAAAACAGTCAAACGACCCCGGCAACAACCAACACATCCTCAATACGCCAACTATTGGGCGCCGCTGACGCGCAAACGGCACATCATGCCACATTCAGCACAGCCCCAACACACCAAATACTGCGCTCCGCGAACGCGGAAACGACACCAGCAAGAGCATCGGCCGAGCCCCGTATCTCCAGAGCCCCGTATAGGAACAACAACCAGACGGAATGTCACACAGGGGGGTCGTGGGTACCTCATCAAGGAGGGATTGGTCATTGTCTTTTGCAATGCTGTACCCTGCCCTCTTGGGTGCACTCATGAAGGCTCTTGCATCATACCAGTCATCCTGCATGATTCCTGGCTCAGAGGCAGGAATGCGTAGCCAAAACCCATGCATGACTTTTTGTGGCCCTGATATTGACATCAATTGTGTTCCTGGCTTGATAATGTGCTTCCTGGCACATTGGTTTTTGTACATCACCTAATTATACCCGTTGGAGGTGTGCTCATCGTTTCGCCATGACGAGCAAACCTCAACCAAGGGCCGCGGGGGGTCAACAATGGGTTGAAAATGATTTTTTTCCAAAAGTGATTGGGCACCATAAAGGATGGGGATACGGACATGTTCAGGCCGGCACTCGCTGTGTCCGGTCTGTTTGTGTCCTTGTGAAATCCCCCAGTTCCTTAGTACAGGCCATTTTGGCAATGACATTACTTATTACTTTGAGATTTAGGTCAAAAATAGGCGAAAACTGATTTCTTCCAAAAGAATCCAAAAAAATCCCCAGGACGCTTAAAGTGGTATTTTTGGGTCATGATATTGTGGTCTTATTTGCAACTGGAAAAAGGCCCAACAATGCCCTTCAATGGGCCATTGGCGTTGGGGGGAGGGCAGACTGTGCCCCATGCCAGGGTAAGGTTACCGGTGTTCACACAAGTACAAAAAATGGCAGAAAACACTATTTCCTAAACTGATCAGACACAACCTAGCAAGACAAAAATGGTGCTGTTGAGCTGTTGTGTGGCTATCAAATGCGTGTTGTGCATGACCCAAGAAATTGTTTCTCCATCCTGGGGCAAAGATTGAGAAAAAAGCATTTTCTACTTGTTTTTGACCAAATCCCAGGTCCCAGAATGCGCCATTTTCCAGGTATTTAGGAAGTTTGCTGCATGCACATATGCCATAAATGGGTGTCCCATAATGCCCTCAATGTTCAGGATTAGTTCTGTGCAAATTATGTGCTGAGCATTGCACAGTATGCCTGGCAGGCATGTGTGTTGTCGACAATTCCGAACGAACAATTTGTAGTGTGCGTACTGCGTAGTGCAGGGTGCACAGTGTGCATTGTGCAGGACCTGTCCAATACTGGGTCCTGGTTAGGGCAGCCCGGCCCTTCTCCATCCACTGGCATCTCAATTTGCTTCCATCAGGCGTCAGGTCGGTGAGGAACAGATGAAGAAAATTGCGGGCAACGAGCTGCAGCGTGCAGGCGCATATATTGAAGTCCGGGGCCGGTGCAGCGAGATTAAGGGGGCCAATGCCAAGAGGAGCAATTCCAGAACCTGAACATTATCGGTGGAGTTGTGGCTGAGTGCAGAGCAGTGCTTGAGTGTGGCAGCCCCTTTGGGTTGATTGCTGCCAACCCTGAAGCCGTTCTGCATCCACACTATCTTCGGCAAAGGATTTTGTAGCCACTGGTGCAGCTAGTGACTCCCAGTAAACTGCCATGAAATCCTCTGATTAATACAACACAAAGCCCAATAAACCGTGTGTGCAGGAGTGGAATTCTTTTATCCGCAGATCTGCAAAGCTTCGCACGACGTGTCCTATCCCCACCCTAGCCTACATGCTTTTCCAGGACTACTGTGCCCCCCTCGCCTGCCTGAAGTTTGTTCCAAGCAAATATCTGCAAGACCTTCTGGTTCCCCTTACCAGAGGCGGGCAAAGGTACTTATCTCGTGGTCATATGCATTCAGCAAGTCTTTTTTACAAGTATTTCGCGACTTGGTTAAGTATTGTACAACGGCTTGTGTGGTCACTGTCTTAGCTGTCAGCAGCATTTAACAAATGCTCCCAACCATTTTCTGGGGATCCGCTTGCATTTCTATGTGCTGAATCCAAGCAAGGTGGGCACCAAACAACTCCTGATGCTTGTTTGAGACCGGTTTTGCCCCGCCACGGCTCTGGCTGACTTGGGCTGTTGCCCGCTGTTCAGTGCCACGTCCTGGGAACACTACCAGAGACTACTTGTGGTCTCCCCTGCAGCAGCCATCAGCATCTGCATTGTAGACCAGGAATCATGTCGCATGAGGATTGAGTTTGTGAACAGGTGCAGCTCCTGCACTGGCGGTTTTTACTGCCAAACACACCCTCTTCCCCATGTCCCGCTAATGCCGTCCAGGCAAAGTATCCCGGCGGTAGAATGTTAATACGCAAAACCCATTGTGAACCATTTCCTCTGTGCTGTACAGCTTCCACATGATTTATTGTCTGGTGCTACTATTTGCCCTAAGTAGAGGGGGATGGACACCATAGTCCTGGCCCTAAGTAGAGGGGGATGGACACCATAGTCCTGGTCGACCCGCCGACAGCATGATCTCCCCAATTCCTGCCCATGCAAAGTCACGTTTGGGACCCACCCACCCACTCTTTTCTCACCTCCCTGTCAGCACTATCAGCATGAGAGTGGGTTGGACTTGCTTCCAATTTTAGGTATGCATGGCATCATTACAACTGCAGGTAAAAGAGCAAATTTGCATAAAAAGATTAATGCAATTCAAATTTCCAGATGTGGTTTGATCAACCCAGCCATGAGGAAGCATCTAGGCCAGGGGGGGAAATGGTTCGGATATGCCACTGTTTTTTGGGATGCGGGACCTCCTTTAGGCTTTTCCCAAGGCCCGATAGATATGGATTGGAGTGGGAGGGGCGCAGGGGCAGCGGGGGGGGGGGGGGTTCCTTGGGGTGATCAAAAATGACCCCCCCCCCTCTTTTATCAGCGTGGGAAACACCCTCATGTTTGGGAAAGCACCACATGACCCTGCCCCCCCCCCTTTTCTTTGGGCCCATCTGCGTACCCTACCCCTTAAACTGCTTGTAAAATCCTTATTTTGCTGAATAAAAGGTGCGGCATTGTGCAGGCGAAGCTTGGCGTGGTGCCAATGATGCTGGCAAATGCCACACACACGAGCTTCTCTGCAAGGCAGCACACGTTTGTTGTGATTTGGGGCACCATGCAGCAGACCATCTGCTGCGGCGCCCTCAGCTACAACTGTGCAAAGCACATCAGATTCCTCCTTGCACTCGTTGCATGGTCAAGCAAATGGGCATGTCAAGCAAATGGGTATGTGCCATTGCTGCGGGCAAGGACATTACAAAGCATGCCCCCCCCCCCCCCTAGCAGGAAGCACTGTGCTCCAGCACTAATGGGGTGCCCACACAAAAGAGTTTGCCATCACCAGCCCTCACAACCCACAAAGTCCTCACTGAGGTCCCCACAACGACCCCCTACTCCCTTAGTGCCCAATGCAAGATGATAGGTGTTTTAGATTTCCCATGCCTGCCCACACACGTTCAAGATGAGGGGGGTGAAGCATTGCTGGTGGTGGCCAAACGGTTCGCTGGTGTAACAAGCATGGAGACTCTGCAAAGCATCACAGAAACATAATACCGTTGGAGCATGCGTAGCATTGTGCTGTAGCCTTGCACAGTAGTTGCAGGCGAAGTGTGATGCGACATGTTGCTACAAATTGTGCGTGGCGGTCTCATGGCCAGGGGTTGTTTTTGTGCCACGGACATGGACACTTGTAGCCTGGAGATTGGTTTGCCTGCAGATTGGTTTTCCTGTAGCCAAACATGCATCTGTGGGTCTTGCAACACCAAGATAGGGCTGTATACGGAAATGAGTGCTTGTAGTTTTCAATGTTGTACAAAGAACCTCGACCAGTAGTGGTAGCATCTGCCAACAACTATGCTCCCCCAAATGGTTGTGTTTCCCCAGAGGCATGCTGCATCATGCCCCTGCGGCAGTGCTGACTGGTCCAGGTCACTGTACCTAACCCTAGTAGTTCTTGTGAGCATTATGCCGAGGACTTCTCCCTTGACATCTGAGAAGGCCAACACTAATTGTCATCCGTCAACCGGGCAGAGCAACAATTCCAGCAGTAGAAGCGTAGAAGCAGCGGCAGGAGCAGTAGTGACACCACAGGGTAGAGTACCATTACAGCAGCATCTCACAGCATGCCTCAAGTGCACCAGCCCGTGGCAAAGCAACCTGTTGTTTCTCCGAAAGCCGCAACTGATTTGTTTGCCCGTCAACTTGTTATGTGCCGTCAACGGACGCAAATCCTCCGAAGGGCCGCCAGCTGTCTTTTGTGCCCCACTCCTCTGCACCACTTGTTGTAAGTTGCCACTGCATGGTCGGGGCACTCCTGTAGTCTGGTGTTTCCATTTCATCCGTCACTCGTGCTACTGACCGACCGGGAAAAAAAACGCGTGTTTCTTCGACGCGAGTATAGCGTGCATAGTGCACGCACTGAGTACAGCATGCATAGTGCACGCACTAGGGTAGGGGTACGGAGGTCTCCAGTGGGTCCAAAAGTGGTCAAATTTTTTCCAAAGTTGTTCCTGAACCACTTGGAGTGCTGAAACAAGTCATTTTAAGGTCATTTTGAGCCATCTTTGATTCATATTAGCCCACGCAAGTTCCCAAAAAGTGTTGAAATGGGCCATTTTGGGACTGACAGTGCCACAAGGGGGGTCTGAGGGGGATGCCAGGGTGGGTTCTCTCGAGCGAGCCAAGCAAGCGAGGAAGGGTTTGGGCGGGGGGATAAGCGAGGTTTATCGGGGTGTGTGTGCGGGGGGGGGGCTTTGGGCTTTGGGCTTGTCTTCCCGATCCGAAGAGGGCCTTAGGGGCCCACGGAGTGCCTCGCTTTGGGGAAGTTAGGCTCAGGCGCACCGCACTCACCCTCGAACCATGCGGTGCAAGAGCGGGGTATACACCTCCTAGTGCGGACGTGCTTGTGCTGGCATGGGGCATGGGGCATGGTGCACGGCACATGCTAGGTACAGAACCGTCACAGGTACCGTTGCAGGGGTAGGGGGGAGGGGCAGTGCCAAAGGGGGCCGGGGGGAGGGAGGACCACCTGTGCGGGGCACCGTCGGGGCTCCCGCTCCCCTGCTTCCATGCAGCGATGCATCTGTACCCTGTAGCAGTGGGCGGGTACGCGGGAGGCACGGAGATTCGGTACCGGTAATACAATACACCCTATGGCACAAGCAAGGGCAACACAATGCATACGAGAGTGCTATTATGCAGGTAGGTAGTACCAGCGGGCAATGCCGTAAAGTGTACCCAAGGTAATACAGTTATCTAATTTAGGATTACTGTGTTGAGGGAGGGGAGGAGAGGAGTGCAGCCGTGGGAACGCCCTCTGGCGCTGCACGGACAGAGAGTACTGGCAGTAATACAATATACCCTATTGCACTGGTAGGTAGGTAGGTAATACTAGCAGGCACAATACAGTTACGTGTAGTACAGCTACCTATTCTGTGTGTCCTGTGTTGTGTGTTGGGGGTACAAGGGGAAGGAAGGGAATCGAACCCGCGACTGCCACTCAGCAGTTCATGGGGTTGACCGCTCGGCCACTCGGCCGGCGGTATAATGGGGCGGGTTGTGAGGGGCAGGGGGGGAGAGCAGCCGTGGGATCGCCCACAGGCGCCGCTGGAGAGGGGGGAAGGTGGAGCGCAGCTGTGGGATCGCCCACAGGCGCTCCCGGGGGAGGGTGGAGGGTAGGTGGGCAGCCGTGGGACAGCCCACTGCTGCAGTCGAGGCAGGGAGGGGCGAGAGGGGCAGGGGCCGGGGCAGGGGGGAGGGAGGTCCACCTGTGTGGGGCACCGTCGGGGCTCCCGTTCCTCAGGTTCTGTGAATGGAGGTACCTGCAGATGTGCTGTGGGGGGCGGTAGGCGAGGGGTCACGGAGATACAGTACTGGCAGTAATACAATATACCCTATTGCACTGGTAGGTAGGTAGGCAATACAAGCAGGCAAAATACAGTTACGTGTAGTACAGCTACCTATACTGTATTTCCTGTGTTGTGTGTTGGGGGTACAAGGGGAAGGAAGGGAATCGAACCCGCGACTGCCACCCAACAGTTCATGGGGTTGACCGCTCGGCCACTCGGCCGGCGGTACAATGGGGCGGGTTGCGAGGGGGAGGGGGGGAGAGCAGCCGTGGGATCGCCCACAGGCGCCGCTGGAGAGGGGGGAAGGTGGAGCGCAGCTGTGGGATCGCCCACAGGCGCTCCCGGGGGGGGGGATGGAGGGTAGGTGGGCAGCCGTGGGACAGCCCACTGCTGCAGTCGAGGCAGGGAGGGGCGAGAGGGACAGGGGTCGGGGCAGGGGGGAGGGAGGTCCACCTGTGTGGGGAACCGTCGAGGTTCCCATCCTCAGGTTCTGTGAGTGGAGTCACCTGCAGATGTGCTGTGGGGGGCGGTAGGCGAGGGGTCACGGAGATGCAGCACTGGCAATAATACAATATACCCTATTGCACTGGTAGGTAGGTAGGTAATACTAGCAGTGGGCGGGAGGGGGGGGGGGCACGGAGATCCGGTATCATAACAGGAGGGTGTGCAGTGGTGTGTTCGCCCACTGGCGCTCCAGGGGGAGGGTGGAGGGTAGGTGGGCAGCCGTGGTACAGTCCACTGCTGCAGTCGAGGCAGGGAGGGGCGAGAGGGGCAGGGGCCGGGGCAGGGGGGAGGGAGGTCCACCTGTGCGGGGCACCGTCGGGGCTCCCACTCCTCAGGTTCTGTGAGAGGAAGCACCTGCAGATGCGCTGTGGGGGCGGTAGGGGAGGGGTCACGGAGATACTGTACTGGCAGTAATACAATATACCCTATTGCACTGGTAGGTAGGTAGGTAATACTAGCAGGTAAAATACAGTTACGTGTAGTACAGCTACCTATTCTGTATTTCCTGTGTTGTGTGTTGGGGGTACAAGGGGAAGGAAGGGAATCGAACCCGCGATTGCCACTCAGCAGTTCATGGGGTTGACCGCTCGGCCACTCGGCCGGCGGTATAATGGGGCGGGTTGTGAGGGGGAGGGGGGGAGAGCAGCCGTGGGATCGCCCACAGGCGCTCCCGGGGGAGGGTGGAGGGTAGGTGGGCAGCCGTGGGACAGCCCACTGCTGCAATCGAGGCAGGGAGGGGCGAGAGGGGCAGGGGCCGGGGCAGGGGGGAGGGAGGTCCACCTGTGTGGGGCACCGTCGGGGCTCCCACTCCTCAGGTTCTGTGAGAGGAAGCACCTGCAGATGTGCTGTGGGGGGCGGTAGGGGAGGGGTCACGGAGATACAGTACTGGCAGTAATACAATATACCCTATTGCACTGGTAGGTAGGTAGGTAAAACAAGCAGGTAAAATACAGTTACGTGTAGTACAGCTACCTATACTGTATTTCCTGTGTTGTGTGTTGGGGGTACAAGGGGAAGGAAGGGAATCGAACCCGCGACTGCCACTCAGCAGTTCATGGGGTTGACCGCTCGGCCACTCGGCCGGCGGTATAATGGGGCGGGTTGTGAGGGGGAGGGGGGGAGAGCAGCCGTGGGATCGCCCACAGGCGCCGCTGGAGAGGGGGGAAGGTGGAGCGCAGCTGTGGGATCGCCCACGGGCGCTCCCGGGGGAGGGTGGAGGGTAGGTGGGCAGCCGTGGGACAGCCCACTGCTGCAATCGAGGCAGGGAGGGGCGAGAGGGGCAGGGGCCGGGGCAGGGGGGAGGGAGGTCCACCTGTGTGGGGCACCGTCGGGGCTCCCGTTCCTCAGGTTCTGTGAGTGGAAGCACCTGCAGATGTGCTGTGGGGGGCGGTAGGCGAGGGGTCACGGAGATACAGTACTGGCAGTAATACAATATACCCTATTGCACTGGTAGGTAGGTAGGTAATACAAGCAGGTAAAATACAGTTACGTGTAGTACAGCTACCTATACTGTATTTCCTGTGTTGTGCGTTGGGGGTACAAGGGGAAGGAAGGGACTCGAACCCGCGACTGCCACCCAGCAGTTCATGGGGTTGACCGCTCGGCCACTCGGCCGGCGGTATAAGGGGCCGGCTTGTGAGGGGGAGGGAGCAAGAGCAGCCGTGGGATCGCCCACAGGCGCCGCTGGAGAGGGGGGAAGGTGGAGCGCAGCTGTGGGATCGCCCACAGGCGCTCCCGGGGGAGGGTGGAGGGTAGGAGGGCAGCCGTGGGACGGCCCACTGGCGCTGCCAGGGAAGGGAGGTGTGAGTCGGGCAGGGGCAGGGGGAGGGCTTGCTTGGGGGAGGGGGGGTGCCGGGCCTGCTTTCAGTCCGGCCCCCTTTCTGTTGGGGGGTGGGGGGGTAGGGGCAGCAAAAGGTCTGCTCTCCTGTTTCCTGGTCCCCAAGGGGAACCAGCCCACGGCCTGCACCCTCGCTTTGTGGTGGCTGAAATTTGGGCCGACAGGGTGTGCGGGGGGGGGGGGGGGGGGCTCTTGGGTGAGTGAAGTGAGTGAGGAAGGGTTTCCGGGGGGGGGGGGGGGGGATGGCCTGAATCGTTCTTGGTGTCCCTCAACATGCGTCCTCATTCAGCCCCTTTTCCTAGTGTACCTGATTTTCCCTCTCCCACCATCTCGGTTCCATATTCTGTCTTGATTAGTGGCCCGTGGGTCAAAAATTGGTCAAAAAAATTTCCCAAAGTAGTAGTTGGACCATTTGGGGTGCTCAAACGAATGGTTTTAGGTTGTTTCCAGCCATTTTCAACCCATCTTAGCCCATGCAAATTCCCAAAAGGCGTTAAAAGGGCCAAAGGTGGCCAAAATTAGGGTACGGGGGGAAATTGGGGGGCATGTCTCTCGAGTGAGCAAAGCGAGCGAGGAAGGGGTTCAGTGGTATTGGGGGCTATTGGCACCAAAGCACCACGCAAACGTGCTAGGATAGGGTCACCGAGCTGGTGGGACCAGTCTTGGTTTTATAACCCTCTTTAGTGTCTACGGTGGACCTAACAGGTTTGGCAAGCAGCAAGCAACAAGCAAGCAAGCAGCAAGCACGCGCGAAATGGGCAAAAATCACATCTCCGTCGTGGTGCTTCGGATTCGGCCAAAATTTTGGTGGATACTACCTATGGGTGTGAGGGACAACCACACAAAGTATGAGCCAGAAACTCAACGGTGGCGGCCGGGAACGGGTGTCGCAAGTGCCGGAACTCCGTTTCGAAATCTGCAATTTAGGGCCAAAATCAGCCTGTTTTTTGCCCAAAACCGCCCGAGAACCTGCTGAAAACGGCCAAATGAAAGGAAATAGTGGCTACTCTACACATGCAGCTAGACTTCCCCGTGCTGAAGGGCCCTCTAGGGCCCTCTAACTCCACAATATGTCCGCGAACTGCCCCCAAAAGGCCCCCAAAAGCCCCAAAATTTGTGCACATTGGCCGCCGATAGCCCCAAACCAAAAACATACCATATCTTGGGCTACGTGGCTCAAAACGCGATGTCGAGCGCACTTAATCTACCCGCAACCACCCACTTTTGGTGGTTTCCACCCCTCAAAATTGCCCTAACCGACGCCTAGACCCCCGTACCTAGGCCCAGTGGGCTGCGGCAAGCTGCAGGAGGTAGCCCAAAGAGGTGGGTGCCAAAATGGGTCAGCAAGGTCCACCGGGTGCAAAAAATGACTTTTTTCAAAAAATGATCCCGGACCACATGGAATGCCAAAACAAGTGTTTTTGGCGCGTTTTGAGCTCAGGGTGGCCCGTTTTGGCCCTCCTAAAGTCCCAAAATGCCTTGAAATTGGGCTGGTTTGGGACAAAAAATGGGTCAAAATGTGTTTTTCCAAAAATGATCCTAGACCATTTGGGGTGCCTAAACAAGTGAAATGAGCCCATTTTGAGCCCATTGCAAGCCATTTTGGCCCCTCCTAAGTCACAAAATGCCTTGAAAATGGGCTGGTTTGGGACAAAAAATGGGTCAAAATTGGGTCAACAGTGTGTCTTTCCAAAAAATGATCCTAGACCATTTGGGGTGCCTAAACAAGTGAAATGAGCCCATTTTGAGCCCATTACAAGCCATTTTGGCCCCTCCTAAGTCACAAAATGCCTTGAAAATGGGCTGGTTTGGGACAAAAAATGGGTCAAAATTGGGTCAACGGTGTGTTTTTCCAAAAAATGATCCTAGACCATTTGGGGTGCCTAAACAAGTGAAATGAGCCCATTTTGAGCCCATTGCAAGCCATTTTGGCCCCTCCGGAGTCACAAAATGCCTTGAAAAAGAGGCTATTTTGGGATGAAAAATCAGTCAAAAATGGATCAAAAATGTGCTTTTCCAAAGATACCTTTGGACTATTTGGGGTGCACAAACAAGTGGAATGAGCCCATTTTGAGCCCACGTTGAGCAATTTTGGCCCCTCTCAAGGCTGAAAGGGCCTTGAAAATGGGCCACTTTGGGACCAGAGATGGCTCCAAAATAGGTCAAAACCATGGTTTCCCAAAAATGATCTCAGTCCAGTTGCGGTGCCCAAACGGATGAATGTGGCTCATTTTGAGCCCCTTTTGAGCTGCTCTTATCCTCTTTCTAGTGCGCACCTCATTTGTCGTTGAAGTCTCCTAGACAATGTTCCTTCCTCCACCAGCTCGGTCCCAATATTCAATCCTGG